>CM066254.1:7885010-10860577 GCA_033675135.1 Frankliniella intonsa | reverse complement strand
CTTGCAGAACTACAAAACAAACCTATTCCTAGCTCCTTCGGATTCAGCGATTCACGATGTAAATGATGCACCCCGCAGACACCGCCGCCCACCACGGTGGGAACACGTTGAGAGCACACAGAGACGCGGCCATGATTTATCGAGGCGCACCTCTGCACCCCCCCCCCCTCTCACATGCTAGCAGGGGCGATGCGCTTACGATGATGACTTAATAATGATGGCACAGAGAATAGGCTTGTGTAAACGGGGTCAGAGAGAGTGGCCCGGCCCACCCCCTCCCCTCCCCTCCCCTGCCCCCAGGGGGCCCTGCCCTGCCCTGCCCTGCCCTGCCCTGCCCTGCCCTGCCCTGCCCTGCCCCGGGAGTGTTTGGGTGGCCCTGCTCACTTTCAAACATGATATTTCTCATACTCGCACGCGCCTCAGCCAGACTGCGGTGTCGCTCGGGTCTAGTTCGGGTCAGGGCAGGCGGCCTACTATTTCGGTAGAGCACAGTGCATGACCGAACCCGATAAGTGTTTTCTGAAAACTGAGATGTCGCTTTTGAAAATCCCTTGGAGGCCCACCGGTATATTTTATGCCCCCCCTCCCCCTTTGTTGTTGTTGTTGTTGTTGTGAAAGTCATCGACATCTGTATCGGAAACCCGACGGACACAGCCCTGTACGAGGCTAATCAGCAGCCAAATAGATTTCCTCATCCTCGGTACAGAACACACACACACACGGCGGCCAGGCCGGCTGGTGGGGAGAGCACGCCGCTGGAGTCAGCTCGTCTGCCGCTGCCGCTGTGCCCCACGGCCCCGGGGGCCCCGCTCCGGCCAGCCCCCCTGCTCCAGGCCGCTCCAGGCCGCTCCAGGCCCCCGCCTGCAGGCCTTCCAGCGCTCCAGCCGCCAAACAAAAACAACATGGAGAACGAAGACATTATTATCGTAATGAGGGCCGGTCGGCCGGCCGGACAGACGAGCAGCCAGTCACCTTACCGACCGCGGCGGTGCGGCCCCAGCCCAGCCCAGCCCGCCGGCCAGACCGAGCAGCCGGCCCGCCCCGCCCCGCCCCGCCCCGGTCTTTAGTGGTAGGCGACGCGACGCGACGCACGGCGCGAGCGAGGGCATAGCGCGAGCGTAGCACGCTCCCTGGCCCTGGCTACGCACAGGCGAGGTGGCTGTCGTGCAAGCTACTGCCCATGGACAGACTGTCACAATGCTGCACGCCACGAGAAGTTAAGGAAACGCATTTGGGGAGTAAAACAAGCATGAAGTACCTCCACGCCTGGTGACAGCGGGGAAGTCCCTCCCTGGCAGGCGGCGCTGCTGACTGGCCCAATCAGAGGCAGTACAGGCGGGGGGGCGCACGTCACGTCTCGCTGCCGCCGCGCCGCGCCGGGGACAAGGGTGTGTAAAGCCCCCCCTGGCCGGCCCGGCCCAATCAGAGGCAGTACAGGCGGGGGAGCGCACGTCACGTCTCGCTGCCGCCACGCCGCGCCGCGCCGGGGATAAGGGTGTGTAAAGCCCCCCCCCTGGCCGGCCCGGCCCGGCCCGGCCCGCTCGGCTGCTTTTAAGTTCTAAAGATAAAACAATCATCAGCTCATTCGAGGCCGCCCTGCCGTGCCGTCCCGCCCCGCCACGCACCGCTCCGCCCCGCCCCGCCCCGTCCCCGGCACCGCCAGCACCGCCAGCCGCAGGCAGAAGACAGTCACAGTCCGGCCGGGCGAGGCGGAGCAGGCTGCAGGAATGCGCCGCGTAGCCGGAGAGAGAGAGAGGGAGAGAGGGAGAGAGGGAGAGAGGGAGAGAGAGAGAGAGAGAGAGAGAGAGAGAGAGAGAGAGAGAGAGAGAGAGAGAGAGAGAGAGAGGGAGAGAGGGAGAGAGAGAGAGAGAGAGAGAGAGAGAGAGAGAGAGAGAGAGAGAGAGAGAGAGAGAGCAGTCATTCAGAAAATTTGGAGACTCATTTTGCTTTTCCTCAATCCAGCTCGCGCGGAGAGTTCTTTATTTGCACGGGCGGGGCGGGGGCAGCGCGCGCAGGATAAGGAAATAGGCAGGGACTAAGGACATTATTCACAGTTTGTTTTCACTTGTGAGGAATTATGATCAGGTCGGTGGCGGCGCTGGTCGGCGGCGCGGCGGGGCGGGGCGGGGCGTGGCGGGCTGGGGCGGTCCGTGGCGGGGCGGGGCGGGGTGGGGTGGGGCGGGGCGAGTAAGGACACCTCAGCAGGACACCGCACCGCACCGCCGCGGGACGCCGCCGCGCTGGCCGGGCCGCACGCCGCGGGACACTACGACTCTCTGCTCTCAATAGCAGCATGCCCCGCCCCGCCCCGCCCCGCCCCGCCCCGCCCGTGACTCATCTCCAGCCCGGTCATCCAGCCAGACTGTGGCGGGGCGGGGCGGGGCGGGGCGGGGCGGGCCGGCGTCCTCCCGGCTGACGTGGCCGGCCGGCGCGGCGGAGGGAGGGAGGGAGGCAGGGAGGGCGGCCAGCGGTGGTGCGGTGGATTTGCAGTCCACGCTGCGTGCGTGCGTGTGGGAAGCTCAGCGGCGGCGGCAGGGCTCTGCCCGGCTCTGCCCCGCCCCACCCCGCCCCACCCCGCCCCACCCCGCCCCGACCATATCCATTCATTTCTCGCAAGCAGGGCAATTAATTGGTGCTGATTCGTGCGGTAACCTCGGCCTGTCCTGCCGGGGGGTTCAAGGGCGCTCGGCTCGGCTCGGCTCGGCTCGGCTCGGCTCGGCTCGGCTCGGCTCGGCTCGGCTCGGCTTACTAAGCCTGCTGGTGAGTCTGCCGAGGACCTGTGAGCCCGAGTGAGTCCCCCCTGTACCGGGCCCGGCCCGGGAACGCACCGTCCAATACATATATACGCATACGCCATCAAAATTGAGTGCACTCTCTTCCCTTCCCCGGCGCGGCTCTGAGCGGCCTGTAGCTGAACAGACTACTCAAACCCCTGGTCCTGCAGGCCGCCCCGTGGGCTGGACGGCCACTTTCGGCGCGCAAGAAAAGCGAGCAACACCAGCAGCAGCAGCAGCGAGCAGCTTTGGCAAAGCAGCAAAAGCGCAATTCCGGGGAAGCTCATAAAACATGAAATAGCCGGCCCAAATTACGGTGTCATAAATGGGCTTTATTTTGGAGTGCGCGGTTTGGAGTGTGTGTGTGTGTGTGTGTGTGTGTGTGTGTGTGTGTGTGTGTGTGTGTGTGTAAAAGGGGCATGTGGCGAAGAGAGGGTCCTGTCCTGCGGCGCGGAGTCTCTCGCCCTCATCATCTCTCACTCTCTCTCCCTCCCTCCTTCTCTCCCTCCCTCCCTCTCTCCATCTCTCTCCCCCTCTCCCGTCACCCGACCACCCCCTCTCACCGCCTAGACGCACGCTGCACTATCTCTCCCTACCTCTATCGCGCAGCCGCCGCTCCGTTAGTCGGTCCCTGACCGGCTCTGACCTGGCCCTGGCCATGCGATGTGCCGAGTTCATCCCCCCGTGTATGACCAACAAATATTCCCGACTCCGCAACAAGTACCGGGTGTTTCTTTGAATGCGTAACAGTGTTGCGGGATTGCATACTCTCCAGCGCTGCAGGGGCCATGGCGCCTTACGGGCGAATGGAGTAGGCAAACCCGCAACACTGTTACGCATTCAAAGAAACACCCGGTACAACCGCGCCCGGCCGGCCGGCCGGCGAGGCGATGCGCGCCGCAGCCCCGTCTCTACAGCCGCCCGGAGAGCGGGTACCGGCGGGTACCGGCGGGTACCGGCGGCCAACAAAAAGAGGCTGGGCCATTAAAAATCAATGTTGCGCGGCGTGGCATGGCGAGCGGAGCGGAGCGCGTGGGCCGGCCGGGCCGGGCCAGGGGGAGTGCATGCGTGTGTTTTATTGATTCAGCGACGGAATCTCAATTACGCCCCATCAATAACGTAAGAGAGCTGGAGAGAAGTGGGGAGAGAGAGAGAGAGAGAGAGAGAGAGAGAGAGAGAGAGAGAGAGAGAGAGCAGGAGATAGCTCACTGTGTGTGTGTGTGTGGCAGCCCAAGCTGCCAAAGCGCTATTGTCGTAGTGGCCGTGGCCATTCACCCGGGAGGGCCCCCCTTCTTCCTTGACTACTCTACCTCTTTTCCCTCCAGCCAGCCTCCCCTCCTCCTCCACCACCGCCCTCCTAATCGTGTTCACAGTCCGTACAACAAAAACAACATGGTGGGTATACCAACAGGTGACCGCAGGCAGGCGAGGCGAGGCGGCGGGGTACCCGGGGTACCCGACCGGGCCGGGCAGGGCCGCACCGCACCGCACCGGGGGTCCCCGTCACCACTCATATCATTTACCGACGATATTTTATATTTTACAATCCCCCGCCCTCATTCCCCCATCGTCTCTCGCTGTGCTCTCCCTCCCTCCCTCCCTCCCTCCCCCCTCTCTCTCCCTACCTCCCTCTCTTTCTCTCTCCCCCTCGGCGTAGCGGATGCGCTAATGACACTGGCTATCAGTCTTCGTGCAACAATAAGGAAAAGAGGACCACCCTCTCTCCATCTCCTGCGCGTCCGTCCCAACCCGTCGGTTGGATCCGTTCTCCCAGCAGAGCGCCCGGCGGGTAGGCAATGCGTCCGGCCGCATGCAGCGCTTCGCGGCGGGTTGCCTACGCCAGGCGCTCTCCGTCTCCCGCCCCGCACCACCGAGCGCAATGACCCGCATCTCTCTCTCTCTCTCTCTCTCTCTCTCTCTCTCTCTCTCTCTCTCTCTCTCTCTCTCTCTCTCTCTCTCTCTCTGTGACTCTTCAACACGGTCGGGGGACGGAGAAGTGGAGAAGGGAGGAGAAAGAGAGGGGGAAAACAAAAACAAAGAGAAAGATGCTTTTGAAATGACGTCTTCTTTCTGAGGAGGACATCAACTGGTTGGTAAAGTCACGGCCGCCCCTTATCCTTATCCATACCGGGCGCGGCGTCCTCGGATAAATAATCTGAACTGGGGGAGAGACAGGGCACGGGAGAGAGAGAGAGAGAGAGAGAGAGAGAGAGAGAGAGAGAGAGAGAGAGAGAGAGAGAGAGAGAGAGAGAGAGCAACAAAAGACAGCTGTCGATTCTCGCGGCCCGCACCGTGCGAGAGAAGCCATAGCAGACGCTAATAAAATGCGATAAAGTGAACTTGCCCCGTGGATTCCACATTAAGTCCCCCGCTAGCCTCAGTCCCCCCTCCCTCCCTCCCTCTGGTTCCTCCCTGGAAATGCCGGGCATTCTCAGTGGCGTATTATCTGCATGGTCCTCGAGAATCGGGCAGACGGCGATCAACCTTGTACACCTTTTTGTTGCTCATTTAGAAGAAGAGAAAAATGACTCTCAAAGTGGAAGCGCTAATATGGGCCGCCTACGCAATATTTCCGTAACTTCATACACACGAGGAGTTTACACTAAAATTTGTTCTTCGGTTTAAGAATAAGAAGAGATGGTTGAGCTTTATGAAGACATGAACCCCCTCTGGTCTGGTCGTTCTACAGCGCTCTCGCTCTCTCTCTCTCTCTCTCTCTCTCTCTCTCTCTCTCTCTCTCTCTCTCTCTCTCTCACACACACACACACGGTCTGGTAATTTTGTTATCAGCGAGCCGGCCCGAGCCTCGCTCACTCCGGCATGGATTCCTCCATCCATTCCCCGTCTGTGACGTGTCTGGGGCACTCGCGTACACTCACATAAATAACGACAAATATGCCGCGGCAGGATCCGGGGTATTAATATTTATGAGAAATATATGAGTGTGTGTGTGTGTGACGAGGAGGCGAGTATGTGAGTGTGTGCGTGTGCGAGCTAGGTGAGTGTATGTGTACTCAGTGCGTCGTCCTGTTGCGTCTCGTGTGTGTGTGTGTGTGTGTGTGCAACGACGACACGCTGTCTAGCGTCGTGCCCAGTGGTACAGAGGTCAGCGTGAAAACAGCAGGCGGCGGCTGAGGCGTGAGAGAGAGAGAGCGGCCAGCGCGTCGTCACGGCGAAGAAAAGGAAACAAAAACCGGAGTGCACAACGCAGTTCCATACTCCAGGGAGCTCTCCTCTCGTGAGCTCGTTTCCTCTTTTACTCATTACCGTTGGGGTATTAACAATATTATTTAATATACAAAAGTAATATTAATTAATTATTGTCTGCTTAAATAAGTTTGTAAAATCGTTATTCGCCTTTATGAAAGAATAGGAAAAGGACACGTCGACGTAATCCCTTCTGAATCAAAGCAGCAAATCGGTTTTAAGAACAAGCTATTGCCGGTGCGCCTCGCCTGTAGGGGCCGGGGCCGGGGCCGGGGCCGGGGCCGGGGCCGGGGCCGGGCCGGGGCCGGGCCGGGGCCGGGCCGGGGCTCCTGATGTCTGCTTAGACACACAGCGAGCGAGTTGATCCCCTTTGTTTGAGGCCCCGCCCCGCCCCGCACGCACAAGCACACACGGACACACGGGCGCGCCGCGCACGGAGGTGGAAAGCAAACTTCTTTTCTAGTTGAATGGGCAGCACTGCTAAGTGGCGCTCGGCATTGTGCTCGTCGGGATGAGCAGCAGCCGGCCACAGCGCTTCGCTACCGCCCGCTAGCGCTGCGATTGAGCAGCCTCCACAAAATAAAGGCACTGAGGAAATTGAACGAGTTTGACACGAACTTTTTTTTTTTTTGCTCGCGTGAGATGATATTGTTTCTAAGATCAAATGTTTACTGACAAAAAAAGAAGAAATATGAAGTAAACAAAATATCAATGGCTGGCCTTGCAGTATAGACATACAGCAAGGTGTAAAGATAATAATATAATAAAAAGAATGAGGCCGGCTATGCGCTAGGCCGGCTATGCCGGGCCGGGCTATGCGGCTAGGACAGGACCTGGTGCTGCCGCTGGCGCCAGTCTGGCCATACTCATTCATACTGCTCTACCTGCTGCACGCGCCCGGGCCCGGCCCGGCCCGCGCGGTGCGTTTGTGAGGTGACGTGGACCTCCCGCCTTCTCCGGCCCGGCCGGCCTGCCTGCCTGCTCGTTCGCAAACACGTCGAAATATACCATGAGGTGAAAAAAAATATTACCTATGTATTTAACATCTATAGGGTCTCTATACGCGACCGCCTTGACTCTACGCCGACAGTCGTACTACTGCACGCAAACAAGTAGACGAAAATAAGTTGTAAGCAGGTCTGTCTCGTCTCGTCGAGGGGTTTGGTGTTTGCTGAGGTAAGCGTACCCACGTAACTCGTCGTGGCGAGGACGTACCTGCCGAGGGGAGCGTCTGTGAGACAAGGCCCCTGTGTGTGGAGGAGCCGAGCGCCGACACCAAAGGTCAGAGGACTACAACAAACCAAACACAATCCGGGGCGGGGCGGGGCGGGGCCTCGTATAGACAAGAACAGAGCAAGGGCCCCGGGGAAAACCCTTTTCCATCTTTCCCATCGAGTAGTGGGTGTTGGTTTCTCTGAAGACAGAAGATAACGTTAACTTCCCCTAGTCAGACCCGGTTGAACTGAAGGAAGAATTACAGCACTATCACTGCTTTTCATTCCTGTTAGGCCACTTTGCCCCTACCCCCCCCCCTCTCTCTCTCTCTCTCTCTCTCTCTCTCTCTCTCTCTCTCTCTCTCTCTCTCTCTCTCTCTCTCTCTCGGGTCGGGTGTCCCATCTGGAATGCTAAAAATGAGGAATGTTCGGGGCGGGCCTGTCCCGTTGTAGTCGGATGCCGCACTTCATTTTCTCATTTCTCAACTTGGTGATTTCGTTGGGCGCGCTGGCCGAGGAGGCTGCGCACCAGCACCAAATTATAGGAGGGTTGTTTTGGATTACAGGGGCCGAAAGAGGGCGGAAGGGGTCGGGCGAAGGAGTTGGGAGGAGGGGAAGAGGGGCGGAGAGGGGCAGGGCGCGGGTCGCACCTTGAGGACTTTGAGAGCAGGACAAACAAATGAAGAGGTAAGTGGTGAAAATGCTTTGACTCCGGCATCGTGAGAAAGCAACAACCTGTCTACTGTATGTGCGCGCGCTCGTGTGTGTGTGTGTGTGTGTGTGTGTGTGTGTGTGTGTGTGTGTGTGAGCGCGCTAACAACCCAACACCACAATCTCCGGGTTCCAGTAAAGCTTTACCTTTAGAGGACCCGTACAACACACCTGTATGTACGACTTGCGAACGAGTGTGTGTGAGTGTGTGCGTGTGCGTGTGCGTGTGCGTGAATATGAGGACAGGAACGAGGCCCGTGTTTCGAAAGCAATTTGGCCAACAACAGTTGCAAGCTTACAACACATCATCACGGATTTCCTGCCGACCCGATGAGTCATATAAATATTTTCTGTCTACTTATTTGTCTATCTCTCTCTCTCTCTCCCTCTCGTTTTCCTCGGCAACGCCCAAAGCGGCGGCACTCATTCATTATAGCGAAAATCCCTCCTCCTCGACCTGCCTTCAGAAAAGGGAGGCGGCAAACTAGCGCAATTTGGGAGATCAAGTGACTTGAAACGAGCAGCCGGGCGTCGCCGGCGGGGCAGCAGGGGCAGTAGGGGCGGTAGGGGCAGCAGGGGCGGCAGGGGCGGCAGGGGCAGCAGGGGCAGTAGGGGCGGCAGGGGCAGCAGGGGCAGTAGGGGCGGCAGGGGCGGCAGGGGCTCCTGGTCTGGTCCACCCCCAGCCAACCCCGCCGGGCGGGGCTGGGCGGGGCAGCGGCCCGGGGGCCTACCTGTACCTGTTGCAGCCGCCCGGTGAGGCCAGTGGACAGAGAGAAAGAGAGAAAGAGAGAAAGAGAGAGAGAGAGAGAGAGAGAGAGGGGGGGGCGTCCGGTCCTGGCGCCAGGGGCTCCATTCATAGGCGCGGGGCGGGGCGGGGCGGGGCGGCCTGTCTCGCACCCCCGGCGGGGCCCCACCCCGGCTAGGAGAGGGGCGCGGGGAGGGGAGGCGAGGGGAGGGGTCATTGATTCACAATGAGGGCCCCCTTGATGCTCTTTCGGCAAAAGGCTTTTGCCGCGCGCCTCCGGCCTGTGGGCCCGGCCCGGCAAGGAACTGAGCACTAAACCTTTTTATGTAGTATATGGGGCCCACTGGCGTTAGAATGACAAATGTGGCTCTGTAAAGACGTCGACGACATGAAGGTTTTACAAGTACCGGGCAGGCGGGAGGGAGGTGGGTGGCGGCGGCAACACGGAGAGCGAGAGAGAAGAGGACACCACGAGTAAACGCCAAATCGTACGTAGCGATAACGACTACCCTCCCTTAACATATACACGGCAGTGTGTGAACTCTTTAGAGGGTAGGTGTGACCATCCTTAAACAAAGAAAGGCTCAACAGCAGCCGGGCCGGCGGTAGTTAGGGGGGCCAGGGCGCAGTGGAGGGGGGTATGGGGCAGGGCTGGAGGTGCAAAAATCAATAAGGAGGGCATCCGCGTGGTTTAAGGACGGTCCCCTGGCCGGGCTAGGGAGAAGGGGAGAGGGGAAGACGGGGGACGCTGCATTCACAAACTAATAAAACCCGAGAACACCTTTTACGAGCGGCCAAGAGCGGCCAACGAGGCGGGGAGGCTGGGAGGAGGCTGGGCGGTGCGGGGCGGGGCGAGCCGGACCCTTCTTCAGCCACTTCACTTGTTCCCGGATTTCCTGAGGACTCTCCGGGCCGGGTCGGGCGGGGCGGGGCGGGGCGGGGCGGACGAGCGGACGGTCAGCCACAGGCCCCGGTCCTGGCCCCGGCCCGGAGGGACCTCTGTCATCTTTACAAGCGCCTACTTCCCACATACTTTCCGTAATTTATCACGGTCCGAGTGCAATTGTTTAGGGAGGGCGGCTCAAAAGGGACACCGCTCCGCTCGCAGGGCGAGGCGAGGCGAGGCGAGGCTAGCGCCACCTGCGGGGCGGGGCGGGGCGGGGCCAGGCCCGGCCCGGACCTACCGCTGCCTGGCGCCAGTAACTGCGGGCCGCGGCGCGGGACTTACGGGGATGTTGTCCGCGGGGGCCCGCCCGGGCTTCCTTATCGGGAGGATGACGCTGGAGGCGAGCGCCCCCTGGTGACAAAAATGCCAAGGAGGAGTGACCTCCACCCCGGAGCCCCCCGGTAGTTGTGTCAGGAATGCGCCGTCCCGGGAGAGACCCGGGAGGCTTTTGTTGTTGGGCCCTCAAGGTTAGCGGAGCACGAGTTCGATCTGCAAACTCAAGAGTAGTACAGTGCTGCAGTAAAACGTGTGAAACCAATGATCCTACAGTGAAGAGTGTCAGACCCATGGTGTCCTACAGTAAAAAGTGCGATAGGCCCATCGCATTCTGTAGTTGTATGTGGAGGACACCCAGTGCCCGACATAGGGTGTCCTCCTGTAGCACAAAATGGGTCCCGCTTTTCCTTCCATATTCACTCATCAAGAGCCATTCAAAATAAGACGCACAATATGTTTGAATCGTCAAAGAAAATCGTGATATAGGGTATGTGGAGAAACGAGAAGCGGCCAACACCGCGCGGAGTGCTCCGCGGCGAGCGGCCCTCCGCACTCGAGCAACAAGTGCAAGACAAACGTGACGCGGCCAGCGCTGCCATTCAAAGAAAAGTATTGAACAACTCACGCACACGCTTGCACTCTCAGGCTCAGGTTTAGGTGACGTGTGCGACGAATGGCAGAGAGAGGTCTGGTCCGGTCCGGTCCGGTCCCAGGTAATGGTCCCACCGCGGGGCCCGCCGGGCCCGCCCCGCGCGCCGCGCACTTAGCGACACAAAGACGCACTCCGTCGCATTGTCTCTCGCTTTGCATTGCACCTCCCCCACCTCTCTCTCCCTCTCCCTCTATCTCTCTCGCTCTCTCGCTTGCTCATTGATGGCACCTCAGTGTCACCGAGAGTGCACGGCACCAAAGTGACAACATTAGCGCGCCCATTCATTAACCTCGCCGCGCTTTTATTTTAAGGGAAACCACCCGATCAAGTCAGGGAATGAACGAAAGAGCTAAACGAGTGGAAAGGAAAGGGAGGGAGGGAGGGAGGGAGAGAGAGAGAGAGAGAGAGAGAGAGAGAGAGAGAGAGAGAGAGAGAGAGAGAGAGAGAGAGACGGTGAGAGGGGAAGAACACGAGAGAGGAGCAGCGTGGGGAACGTGATGAGGAGCGTAATGAAACAGTAGGGAGGTTTGAAAAAGGAGAGGTAAGCCGATACAAATAATAAAAGTCCCCACGCGGCCCCGGCCCCGGCCCGGCCCCGGCCCCGGCCCCGGCCCCGCCCCGGCTGGTACTGCGGGTACTGCGGGTGCTGTACCTCGCGGCCCGGCCCCGCCCGGCCCCCCCGGCCCGCTGCGGCTGCCTGCACACGTGCATTCCTTGCGCGGCCCCCTCCCCCGTCCCGTCGTCCGTCCCGGCCCGGCCCCGCCCCGCCCCGCCCCGCCCCACTCCCCACCCACGACGCATTCCCGACCAATCGGGCCCCTGGGGACTCGACCAATGGCGGGGCGGCACGGCCGCCGCCGAGGCACGCCGGGTCTCAGCAGAGCGGGGTGAGCTGGGGGGATCCGGGGGGCGGGGGGCGGGGAGCGGGGTGGGGCACCCTGAAGGCGCTTTCTGATAACGCTAGGGATACTCACACGGCGCGTGCGGGGCAGGGGGGGGGGGGGTGAGGCGGCCCGCCTCTTATAGGGAGATAAGGCGAGGGGTTCGATTTTAATCCCACCCATCCCTCCCCAAGTCGTAGGGGGTCCTCGCCCGGCCCGAGTGCCACCCCGTCCCGCACCACACACACACACCATTACGTATGCATTGTGGCGGAACGCCCACCCGCCGCCGCCCGCAGCGCCGCGCGGCAACCAAAAGCCATGCAAAACACGGACAACCTGAATCAGATTAGAGGCGAGCCACCCTACCTTTTGTTTCACATGGCCGAGTGCATCGTAATAAGGACCTCCCAGGGGACGCGGCTGACACGTCGTGGACTGGACCTGCAACACACGGAGAGGAGGCGCTCAGCAAACTCATTATTTGAGAAAAATGTTGTCGCAAAGGGAATCCTAAACGACCGCAGCTACACTAGAAATCCAAGTGTACGAATGTCGCTCACTTGTAGGTGGGCAAACAAATTCACTCACTTGTAGGTGAACGAATAACCCTTCACTCACTTGTACTGTACCTTGTACCTACAAGTGACCGAATAGTTATTTGCTCACCTGAGTGAATGGTTGTTCGCACACCTACTAGTGAGTGAATGGTTTTCCAATCACCTACAAGTGAGTACACTTGGATTTCCAGTGGAACAAAGGACGTGAGGCCCGATCTCGCTCTACTTCTTGTTCCTCTTGATCCACATAGAGAGCCTCCCACATGTAACACGAGCGGCGATACCCCCGATATCTATCGATGGTTATTGATGAGCGGAGCGGTGCGCCCGGTACGCCACACAGAGGGGCGCCCGATAAATCAATTCGTTTATTGGTCCGGCCGGCCGGCCGGGCGGGCGGCGAGAGGAGAGGAGAGGAGAGGAGAGGAGAGGAGAGGAGAGGAGAGGAGAGGAGAGGAGAGGAGAGGAGAGGAGAGGAGAGGCCAGGCCCCTCACCCCGCTCCGCTCCGCTCGTGTGATTAGGACAGGAACGTCTCCAACAAACCAATTAGTCCAGCGCGTTTAACTGCCGTGGAGAGCAACGCATCCAACAGCCGCCCTGCGGAGGGTATAGGCAGGGCCGGCCCGTGCCCTCAGGAGAGAGAGAGAGAGAGAGAGAGAGAGAGAGAGAGAGAGAGAGAGAGAGAGAGGCCGTGAGTGACTGAGGTAAATTAGTACCCAAACAGTCGTAGCCACACACGCAGGCGAGCGGGAGAGGCGATGAAGTCAGAGAAGTAAATTAGCCGAAAATGTCCCAAGCTTTGGATACGTCCCTCGCTCCCTCGCTCCATCCCGTCCCCGTCCCTCCCCCTCGTGCTTCTCTCTTCCTGAGGAGTCAATTAGCCCGGGCGGGGCGGGGCGGGGCGGGGCGGGGCGGGGCGGCCCACAGAGAGGGGCGGCGGGGCCACCTTTTTGACTTACAAGGTGGTCATCGGCGCAAGGGACATCACAGGGGCGCCGGCAGAGTGCCGCCCCGCCCCGCCCGCACGGGGCCCTGTGCGATGCCGGCCCCCGCCCCGCCACGCCCCGCCCTGCCCCGCTGTCGTGTGCGATTGACTGGGGCCTCGAGGACCGCCCGGCCGCCGCCACACCGCGCCGGGGTGGGGCCGGGGGCCCCCACACACAGTCCCGTCTGCCCCCTCCTCTCCCTCTCTCTCTCTCTCTCTCTCTTACACACGGAATCACTTACCATACGTCTCGCCCCGCGCGCGCAAGTTCCCACCGCCCCTCGCCTCGCCTCACCGCCGTTCACTCTCCGTCCTTTCGGAGAACAAAAGCGATGACTCTGAGCCCCGCCCCGCCCCGCCCCGCGCGGACCCGCCCGCCGGCCACCTCGCACCGCGCTGCGCACCCAGCGAACCGCAGGGAACCAGTTCGATACAACCGAATTGTGCTTGTAAAAAAGAAAAATAATTCCAAAAACCGACGAATTTTAAGGACCCTAGTTTTTTTTATAAACTAAATATTGTTGAACAAATAAAATATTATTTAGTCAACTTGGTTTGTTCAAATGTAGTTCATAGATCGAAAATTTTGTCGGCTCTGAATTTGAATTCGGTTGCCTCAGCTAAACCAAACCGCTGCTCGTCCGCGGCCAGCCTGATAGCAGCGCAGCGCTCGCGCGCACCCAGAGAAGCGTGTACTTGAATTTCTCAAGTACATTTTGGCACTCAACCCAAGCCCATTTTAGGCTTGAATCAAGAAAATTCGTTTCATATAAGCTCAAAGGGGAACGATTCGAGAATAAATTGGGGTTGAATTGAGCCCAACTACTCAAATTGTACCCCTAACAGAAGTTGAAGTCCCAGATTTGTCCCTCTGAAGTACCAAAGTTGTCCCTCAGGTTTTTGAGGGACTTGAAGGGGATTTGGCATTTGCTGAAATCCCTCTGAAGTTCCTGCCCCTTGAAATCCCTCCGAAGTTCCAATCACGATCACTTTACCTTTTTTGGCCTGATCGAAAAAATGGTTAAGGAGGCATCCTAGGTCATTTTTAACAGGTCACATGGCTTTCCGATGTTCAGAAGTAATATAGTGTATTCTGTATACTTCATGTATGCTACATCCATGAATGGTGCCTTAGAACCGCTAGACAGCTCTACGGCAAGGATTCAGCGGTGGCACTGCAGGGACTTCAAAGGGATTTCGCAGCAAAAGGTATTTGCGAAATCCCAACTCCCTCATATGGGACTTCCAGGGGATCTGGACTTTGGGATCTCGAGGGACTTTGGACTTTGGGACAATTTTGGGATTTCAACTTCTGTTAGGGACTTGAAACACTTAAGTATTTTGCACTTGATTCAAGTATTTTGTAATTGATAAGAACACGCTTTTCTGGGTGCGGGGTGGCGCACGGCGCGGGTCGGGCCCGGCATCAAAGAGTTCATGAGGCCCCACTTAACACATTCAATCAGGCTGGTGATTTACCGGGGGCGCGGCGTGGCGTGGCGTGGCGTGGCGTGGCGGTGTAAAACGCTGTCCTGATGCTGGCCGCCCCATTGTGGCTTATCGGCCGGACTGGACCGGCCCCGCCCCGCCCCGCCCCGCTCCGCCCCGCTCCGCCCCGCCCCGCCCCGCCCCGCCCCGCCCCGCCCCGCTCCGCCCCGCCCCATTCAGCCCCGCCGCGACGCGCCGGGCCGGGCCCTGGAGGGACACTGCGCCGCCTTCGCTTTCACGCCACACCGGCGGACGAGGACCAAATTATCACCGTCGTCGCCCAGAGGTCCATAGACAGCAGCCGAAATACTAGTAAGAAGCCCCCTGCGATATGACAGGCTAAGAACACAAGGGGGAAACAACTCTGAAATTTTTGAACACCTAGTAATTCAAAAAAATTCAGACAATTCGAAAAATTCAGAAAAAAAAATAAGAAAAATTCAGAGAAATTCAAAAAAATTCAGAGAAATTCAGAAAATTTTACAAAAATTCACAAAAAAAATAGGAAAAATTCAAAATAATGGAATAAAAATTCACAAAAATTCACAAAAATTCACAAAAATTCACGACATTTGTACACCAAAGTTCAGAGTTGTTTCCCCCTCGTGAGAACATCACTCTCAAATTCTACCCAACGACTTCGTAACTTAAAAATTCTGGGCGCCTTATGCCGTATCATAAGGCCGAGGGAAGTCATCCGAGAGGTGCGGTCATTCTCGGTAGGTGGTCGCAGCTGCGCTAGCGTAGTGAGTGCCACCGCGACCTCATATCTCGTGTGGCGGCGCACTTCTCTCAATCATCGAATTCAACCAATTAATCCCTCTCCCCCTTTCCCTATTCATACACAGAAATGCAAAAGGAGTAAAACTCAAAGGCGCCTCTTTATTTTATTTTACCCATCCGAGATAAATAAAGCGGTGGCCGCACATACACCAGTGTGGTCTAGAGGGGCAGTGGGAGAGGGGGGGGCGCTAAGCTCTCTTATTGAGTCGGCATTCGGTTGGAAAAAGTCATTTATTACTGGAAACAACCGACGGTGGGCGATCCGGGCGGGGCGGGGCGGTGTCGGCGTCGGGTCGAGAGCCCTCCCGCCCGCTCGGAGCTCTCCGGCCCGGACCCGCCCCGCCCCGCCCCGCCCCGCTCAGCGCAATAAGGTGTATCATGACGCGACATGTCCACCATACCAACTCCACCAGCTCCCTAAGCAGAGAAAAAAGGGGTGTGGCGCACTGCAAATTTCCATGTGATTTCAACCTTTGATACCTCTCTAATGATCATATAAAATATACACCCAAAAAAAATCCTACTCTTTATTTCTAATTTAATTAAAGCTTTATCGAAGATTGATAACCGAAAAGTGACCAAATTTAAATAAAATTCGGTTACATTTCCTAACAGCCAAAGTCTCAAGTGAATAAGATTTCTTGTCGAGCGCCCATTTGCTGAGCTTGTTAAACTCTTGGCTTTGGGCTCGGTCGGGCCGGGCCGGGCCGGGCCGGGCGGGCCGATGAGGTGTCGGTGCCGCCTCTTCCTCTCCCGCGCTGCCCGGCCCGGCCCAGGACGCCGTCGCGTCGGCGGCGGCATAGCGACCCCTCCCCGGCGGCCTGGCCGAGTGGACCGGACCGGGGGCGGGGCGGGGCGGGGCGGGGCGGGAGGGCAGGACCGTGAGGCCGACAGATTGCGGGGGAATTATGTCTTGTTAGCAGGCTGCGGATGCCGACCAGCCGGGGCGGGGCGGGGCGGGGCCGGGCCGGGCAAGGCAAGGCAAGGGGGACGTGCACAGTCATGCCGAGGTAAGGTCTGGACCCCCTCCCGGCCACGGCCCCACGGTGACAACTGACGCTCTCTCTCTCTCTCTCTCTCTCTCTCTCTCTCTCTCTCTCTCTCTCTCTCTCTCTCTCTCTCTCTCTCAGCTGGAGTCAAAGCGCACCACCTCTGACAGGGTGGCCTCCCGCAGAGGCCCCCAGCAGCACACACACACACACACGTCCTGGAACAGGAGGACCTCCACAGGGACCCGCAAGGACCTCCCGCACTGGAGGAATCCCTGACATGTAGGGCCTGCTGCTGCTGGAGCAATCCGGAATCATGCCCCCTCCCTCTCTCTCTCTTCCACTTTTGTGGTCACCACCAAACTCTCTTGACGAATATTCTCTCATACGATAGCTTTTTTCCCTCCCTTGCCCTTTGAATATCCCCCACCTCGTGCTGGGCTGGGCCGGGCCGGGCCGGGCCGGGCCGTGAGAGGCTTTTAGTGGACATAACGCGACATTACTCTCCGTTCCTATTCTTGTGACGGCCGGCCGGCCCGGCCGGGCCCTCTCTCGTAATTGACGTTGGACGCACGCTCTCCACGCTTCGGCTCGGCTCGGCGCTGGAGACTAGACTCGGGTAAGTCGGCGCGAGCGCCGCGCCACTTGCGTTGCTTTCGAAAAGCCTGCTCCCGCGATAACACATCTTTGAAAACATTTCAATAACACGCAGCATTATTTCAGGGTATGTAAGCGAGGGAAATCTGTTTCAGTTGTACATTTGTAGTAAGAACCACGTCCGCACGCCCAATGATGTGCACTAGTTATTTTACAGTGCAGTTTCTTCTGCCGCTGCTGCCCTTTTCTCCTGCCGAGTGCGATCGGCGTGTAATTGCCCGTCGATGAAACCCGATAGGCGCACCCCGCGGCCCCGCCCGGCCTGCCCGGACAGGCCCGCCCTGCACAAGGCGTATAGGATTGCCATCGGGATTCCCAGAAGGGCGCGACATGATCGGCGCGTAACAGTAACGCCGCGGATGTTATAGGAAGGCGGGCGGGGCGGGGCGGGGCGGGGCGGGAGCGCGCTAGGCCAGCAGGTGGCGGGGCGGGGGAGCGCTAGGCCAGCAGGTGGCGGACCATCCCTCGACTGGATCATTTCATGTAGGTGAAGGCCAGTTACACCAACATGGTCCCCCTGGGCAGCCACTACCGCCCTTACACTAGAGCGGACAATGCGCGGCGCTTTGTGCGCCGGCCAAAAGATATCGGGATGAGCCGCTGCCGGGGCCGGGGGCCAGGCCCGGCCAGGGTGGAAACAACAGGGGGAAAATGTGTTACCGGTTATACGCTCCGCAGAACTGATATGGTATCCCTAACAACAACAACAACAGCAACAGCAACAACACCAGCGCCGCCGGTCGAGCCAATCACAGCCGCGGGAATCACTGTACTTGTGCGCCACTTCCATTTCTAGACATGACCGACCAATAACCGACCGGCAATTTTCACGAAAAAATGAGAGAAAAAGGGAGAGGGCAAGATGTTCTGTAATGAATTGTCGCTACCGTGCAATGCACCTGCACCGACAGCACCGCCCGGCCCCGCCCGGCCCGGGCCCGCCCGGCAATTGCAGAGACATTAGTGAGGTAGGTCTGACTCACTCACCTACCCAATCCTTCTTAGGACCTTTAAGTTGTGGGTAATGAGGGGGCCTGCAGTGCGCCGCCCCGCCCCGCCCCGCCCCACCCCGCCCCGCCCCACCCCGCCCCGCCCGAGCGTGGCGCGCACCCCGCCCGGAGGCGATGTCTCCCCTTCAAATTAGGGAACCCGTGTTGCAGCACTATCATTTCCAAACCAATGGGACGGCAAAAATAGTTGGGAAACAGGTGGGTTAACACACACACACACACACATACACAGCTAAGGGTAACTCGGCCCGGCCGGCCGCAGAGGAGACGACTGACTTCCCTTTGATCGGGGCGACCGTCCCGTCCCGTCCCGTCCAGGCCTGTCCACGCGCGTCCGCCCGGCCCGGCGCGTCCGTCTTCCTCCGGCGCGGCGAGGCGCAGGGCGGGGCGGGGCGGGGCGGGGCGGGGCGGGGCGGGGTGGGGCAGGGCGGCGGCGGCCCCTTGACGACAGCCCCGTGACAAGTTGACCGAACGATTGTGCGCGCCTCGGGCCGATCGCCTTCCCCCTCCTCCTCCTCCTCCTCCTCCTCCTCCTCCTCCTCCTCCTCCTCCTCCTCCTCACCGCGTCACTCAGTCTCACACGCCACAGGACCGCTCGTGAGCAACATAATGACATACTCGGCCCTTCCTGCATTAATAGAAGCACCAAAAGGCAATCGGATTCGTACGAAATGGTCGGCCGGCGCGGCCCCTGCCCTGTGGCCGAGGCCCTGAGCCTGCCGAGGCCTGGCCGGGGCCGGGCGGGGCGGGGCGGGGCGGGGCGGGGCGCGGCGGGGCGGGGCGCTGCGGGGCGCCACACCTATCATTTACCCCTGTAATGGCCCGCATTGCGCTGCGATCCTTTTCATAAGTGTACGGAGGGGGAGGGGAGGGCGACCCTTTATCGTATCAATAATGTGTGATAGAGAGCAGAGAATGAAAAGTATAGAGTAGCGTTTGTGTGAGTCCGTCTCATTACGAGGCGGGTGACTGTGGGGCGCGTGGTATGCGCGCGGCGTCCCCCCCCCCCCCCCCAACCCGAACCGACCGTCCTGGGAATGAATCCTTAACCGAGTGTTTCAAATACACGATTACCGGCGGCATTCGCCCGGTCACTTAAGACCGTTGGCGTTTTCGAGTGGAGGGAGGTGGAATGTCAATTTTTCATTTTTGTTGTTTCATTCATTGGCCTCACCCGTAAGGGAGTTCGGCGCAGAAGATTGTCGCTCGCACAGCATGTAAGTGTAAGCTCCTTTGGCTCAGGGCGCCGCCGCCCCGCGCCGCTCTGCGCCGGGTGGCGCTAGGCTAGGCCATCGGAGCGTCCTGTGCCGCCGACTAGGAGCCCTCACATTCCTCCCCTGTCGTTCTGCGAAGCGGCCAGTGAGTCAACGCCGCGCCGCCGCGAGCCCCGCCCCGCCCCGCCCCGCCCGGGCGACACGTCCAGGACAGGCTGGCGGCCCTGCCGCCCCCCACAAAGGATGCACTCGTTAACTTGAACCCGCCGGGTATTTCGGCGAAGTTCGGCCGCCGCCGCCGCTGCTGTGACACGCCGCTGCCCGCCCAAACGGACTCCTGCGGCGGCGCGGTGCGATACAGTTGTGAAACAAACCCTTGGGCCGGCGCCCCGCCCCGCCCCGCCCCGCCCCGCCCCGCACAGACTTCTGGGTACCCGTGGGTGGCGCGCACGCCCCCGGCCGGCCGGCGGGCCGCAGACAAACCCTGAGGCCGCCTTTTAGGACTCTTTTAGGCTCCCGATGCTTCTGCTGCTCGCCGTGGAATTTCGACTGACCGGGCTGCTGCTTTGACGATACGTGCCGTCCTTTAGTGTGTGTGTGTGAGAGAGAGAGAGAGAGAGAGAGAGAGAGAGAGAGAGAGAGAGAGAGAGAGAGAGAGAGAGAGAGAGAGAGAGAGAGAGAGAGAGAGGACACATACGGCTTGTGGGAACTCAAGGGCGTTCGTATGCAAGAGGGAGATGGGAGCAGCTTGGCCGCCCCGCCCGGGACTTGTCTGTCACACTTCGCGAGGGCCCGGCCCGACCCGGTCCGGCCCGCTGAGTTACGTTCCATACCATTCATGCGGCACAATGCCTCCGTCCAGCAGCCGTGGAATGCAGGGCGGGCTGCACTGCGTGCCGCACGGCGCACGGCCACCGCGTGGTTATATGAGCAACATTCAAATACGAGACGGATACGCTTTTCGCCTGTTTCTTACTTTTCAAGTTTAGAAATAACAACCACCCCCTACCCCCCAACAAAAAAAAAAATAAACAAAAAGAAAAAGTTGTGAAGTGATGCGAGAAGTAGGTTTGTGGGATGAGGGGGTATCATCACAAGGAGAGGGTGGCTGCTGCTAATACGATCATCGAGATGGTTATCTCTGGCATCATCATCAACACAGCGGTGTCATCATTCTTTAGGGAGGCTGGGCTGGGCGCTGTGAGCAGGGCTGCCGACACCCCACGGCAGGGCAGACAGAGGCGGCCGAGCAGTGGCGCCAGCCGGGGTGACACCCCGCCCCGCCCCGCCCCGCCCCGCCTCGCACGGGTGGCGCAGCATTCCTCGACCCCCAGCGGAATCGACACCTTGAGACGGACCGCCGCACCGCACCGCACCGCAGTGGGCCGACCTACCAACACTACAACAGCGTGCCATTAAATAACATGACGCACTTTTCAATGTGTCTACTATAAAAATTCTGAGATCACATTACCCCAACTGTTCTTAAATATTCCTAATACTATTTGAACAACATGCATAGATAATTTGCTGAGCGTAGCGAAGCACTCTGTGGGGGATTGCAGACGACATTGTATTGTCCGCATCCCCCCGGGGTACCTTTAGTATCACAGAGGTATCTTCCTATTATAATCATTGCTCTTACCCCTTTTGAAATACCTCTGCCGGGTTAGGGGGTATGACCATCACGCGGTGGGAGTTACACCCCTGGCCATTACTTCTAGAAGAACACAGTCAGCATACAGGCCAAAGACCTGCCTGGCTAGTAAACCTTTTTCCCGACATTTTTTGTTTTTTTGTTTGACAGACCCCGCTGGACAGTAAAAAGGTTTCTAAGCACGCGTGCATGACAGTTGTTGTCACAGAACTCTACCCCAGCCACGTGACGGGCAGCGCGGCCGCTCACTCGCGACAGTGTAGCGGCCCTTCTGGAGATGGAATAAAAAGAGCAGGCGTGCCGTATGCATTCACACCTCAACGGGGCGTGGCGTGGCGGCGGGGTGGGGTGGGGCGGGGCGGCGGGGCGGGGCGGGTCCACCGCGGCCCCTCCATGGCGGCGGGGCGGCGTGGCCCAGCACCAGCCCGGCGAGGCGAGGCGAGGCGACCGTGACGAGGCTCAGGGCGACGCCATTTTACTGCCGCCGTTGCTGCCACCACCACGGCATCGTCATCCCCCTTCTCCTCCTCTTCTTCCTGTCTTCTCTTTCTTTCATTTCATTTCATTTTATTTTTCCTTCCGTTCGAAGCGTTCGTCATTCGGCCGCCTCTAACAAGCAGCGAGCGCTGTGCTCCATCCTTCAGGTAGGAGAGGAGCTAAAGTCTCACCGCAGCGCTCCTCACTTATCCCCTTGTCCTGCTCGCTTCATCTTCGGCGATGCTCTATTTGCCATCTCCCTCTCTCTCTCTCTCTCCCTCTCTCTCTCTCCCCCAAACAGGATGGGCTCTCGCCGGCAAAAGACAAAAGCGCGCGCCGGGGAGATGCTCCCTAATTGCAGTGTATCATATAGGCTACCTGTCGGCTCGGGCGGGGCGGGGTGGGGCAGGGCGGGGCGGGGCAGGGCGGGGGCGGGGCGGACCTCCCACGAGCCGAAAATGCTCACGCTGCGCGCTCAGCGCTGCTTGCGCTACATAAGTACAGAGCCCAGAGTCATCACCTGTTTGGAATGATACACACATGGTAATGCATTCTTATTAGGGATGGAATTGAGATTAATCATGGGAACCCCTATTACCTATCGGTAGGCGATCGCCTCGCCCACCATTGTATCTTCCTCACCCCGAGCACTCACCGCCGCTGGCCAAGAACTCACGCGTCGGCGGCTTGTCTCCCACATTCCGTTCGCGAGTGTCACCTTCTATTTTTTTTTATTTTTTCTTTTTCACTTCAAAGGACGCTGTCTGTGCATTCGTCTGACGAAACGATACGCGACGTCCCCCGACATTTGTGACGCTTATTTAGCGCGGCCCGGCCCGGCCCGGCCCGGCCCGCCGCGGCGCCCCGAGGCGGAGCGCCTCCCGCACTCCCCTCCCGTACGGCTCCATTATGGTGGACGACTTCTCGAGAGCGTTTCCACGTAGGAGGGTTTTGTTTTAGTTTGAATGAATGGAGATGGTTATCGCGAGGGACACCGAGATCGTCCTTATTGTCGCCGACACAATGCGGGCGGCCGGGGGGGGGGGGGGGGGGAAGGGCAGGCCGGCCCGGCCCAGGCTGCTCACAGGTCGTGACTCGATAGATTCGATGAGCAACGCGTCCAAAAAAAAAATGTAGTAGTAATAACAATACTTGAGTCGCTGCCACTTGTAGTAATACGACTCTGTTCCAAAGCGGGTACACGCTCGCACGAATGGAGGTGATGACGATTTAGTTCCGTTCACACACCATCACTCTCTCACGCGGGTTGTAGCTCGGACCTGACGATACGCCAAGAGACACGCACACGAGGACAAAAAGAGTCGCTTTGTGTAGTCGGTCCACCCCAGGCGGGGCGGGGCGGGGCACAGGGCCCTTCAAGAGCCAACGCCACACAGTCTGGTGACATGCGCCCCTCCTGGGGCCCTCCTGGGGCCCTCCTGTCCACTCGGGCCACTCCCCTGGTCGCCGCCGGTTCAGCACTCAGGTGAGCAGCAGGCGTACGGGACGGCGGGGCCCGGCCCGGGGCGACCACCAATACAACAACACTCTGCAGTGTGGTACAGTGCTGCGGTGGAAAGTGAGAGACCAATGGCCCTACTGCAGTACTGTAATGCACTTGAGTTTGCAGAGCACTGTTGAACGGTCTGAACCTGCTAGCCCTGGGGTCGCATCGGAGAGGGGGGTGGGATGAGAGAGAGAGAGAGAGAGAGAGAGAGAGAGAGAGAGAGAGAGAGAGAGAGAGAGAGAGGGAGAAGCCGGCGGGCAGACAAGTTGAAACGCGCAACACACGGCTTCTTTCCCTTTCCAGCATCAACACCTGATGTGAACGGTCCCTGCCTGCAAGACCAGGCACACGCACACACTCACACACGCACACCCAGAGCGCAGACAAAGCTTGGTGGGGGGTGACAAGATGGCGGTCGTGGGTGGGCGAGGAAGACCACCTTATCTCTGGCTGGCTGAGTGCTCGTGATACGAGACCATCCACAACCCACTCCGGACCCCTCCAGCCGGCCCACACGTACTTGGTGGGAGAGAATTCTCTCGGCATCCAAGGGAACATTGCGCATTTAATTTTCACGGAATAATTAGAATAATGCTACACCTCGAACGCGTATGGACAACTTGGCAAATCTGGACTCACTTTCATTCCGGAAAGAAAACATTTACACTTCGAGGGGTTCGGAGAGACAGTGGGTGGAGGGCGTGTTGTGCTTCGCCTGACAAATAAAAAGCTGCACAGGCACACACATTGTCTACCGAGAAAAATGACGGGGAAGGAGGCATTCAAGGTGGACGAGCGCGAAGCACAGGGCTGTCCATAAAGTCGGAGAAAATGGATGTATTTATAGCACGATATGATAGGGCTAGAAGACAAACAGAGTTAGCCCGGGCCGGGCTGGCTATCTCGAGCCCATCTCGGACCCTTTTAACACGCAGCCCAGGGGCCAGGCACTGCCAGGCAGCCCCGGTAACGCCCGGCCGGCCGGCCGCCAGAGCAGCGCGGAGCAGAGCGCTCGGCCAACAGTGTGAACAAGGGGCCGAATTCCTGCAGCGCACTCATTCGAGCATGAGCAAGAGACCCAAGAGAGGGAGAGGGAGAGGGAGAGGGAGAGGGAGAGGGAGAGGGAGAGGGAGAGAGAGAGAGAGAGAGAGAGAGAGAGAGAGAGAGGGGGGATTGGAGAGGGGAAGAGAATCGT
This sequence comes from Frankliniella intonsa, assembly GCA_033675135.1. Taxonomy (NCBI): domain Eukaryota; kingdom Metazoa; phylum Arthropoda; class Insecta; order Thysanoptera; family Thripidae; genus Frankliniella; species Frankliniella intonsa. Next base: position 10,836,648 of record CM066254.1, on the reverse strand, counting down.
GCTCTTTGCCTGTCTTCTCAGATAAAGGAGGCAAGAGGGCAGCCCACGGCCGCAAAGCTCTCGGAGACATAGCACTTCCATTATTAATTGGGAACCCGAGTGTCCAATCCCATCCCCCAAAACTCGAGCTGACGAGCCGCCCTGCGGGGGGAGACGCATAGGGCGCCCCTCGGCCGGTAGCTCCACGCTAGAGCCCTGCCTCGCTGCCCTGCGGGGGGAGACGCATAGGGCGCCCCTCGGCAGGTAGCTCCACGCTAGAGCCCTGCCTCGCTGCCCTGCGGGGGAGACGCATGGGCGCCCCTCGGCCGGTAGCTCCACGCTAGAGCCCTGCCTCGCTGCCCTGCGGGGGGAGACGCATAGGGCGCCCCTCGGCCGGTAGCTCCACGCTAGAGCCCTGCCTCGCTGCCCTGCGGGGGGAGACGCATAGGGCGCCCCTCGGCCGGTAGCTCCACGCTAGAGCCCTGCCTCGCTGCCCTGCGGGGGGAGACGCATAGGGCGCCCCTCGGCAGGTAGCTCCACGCTAGAGCCCTGCCTCGCTGCCCTCGACTGCTCAATTCAAGACCAATAAACGGCCAGTCGCCGGCCGGCCGGCGCGAGCTCCAATCGAGTCAAAAACTCAACGTTGGATATGAAACACAAAGACATCATCATCAACGGGGCGAGAGGGTCAGGGCTGCAACAGCGGCGGCCGAGCGAGTGAGCGAGCGAGCGAGCGAGAGGCGGAAAAGTAAACAGAAACAAAAAGCAGGTGCAACAGTGTTTCAGGGAACACAAACTGCTACTTAACACAGATAAGGGACGAATGCGCCGGGCACGATAAACATCAGAGGCCGTCTCTCTCTCTCTCTCTCTCTCTCTCTCTCTCTCTCTCTCTCTCTCTCTCTCTCTCTCCCCACTCGCCCGCACTCCGTCTATTTACACATCTTCCTACTCTCGGCCTCCTCCTCTTTCACACTAAAAACAATCAGGCAGATCGGTATCGCCGCGCTGCCCGTGCCTGGCCAGGCTGGCCAGCCGGCCTAGGTAGGCTAGGCTGGGCCCCCCACGCCGACTCATTACAAAACTTATCAACAAATTAGAGAACAGTGGGCCGAGGGCGCAGGGCCAGGGCGGGCCGGGCCGAGGGGCGGGAGCGGGTGAGGAGGGCGTGAGGACATCCCCGACCTCATCCTGCACACGGGTCCTCCCCACGGGCCTCGGGGCGGGAGCGGGTGAGGAGGGCGTGAGGACATCCCCGACCTCATCCTGCACACGGGTCCTCCCCACGGGCCTCGGGGCGGGAGCGGGTGAGGAGGGCGTGAGGACATCCCCGACCTCATCCTGCACACGGGTCCTCCCCACGGGCCTCGGGGCGGGAGCGGGTGAGGAGGGCGTGAGGACATCCCCGACCTCATCCTGCACACGGGTCCTCCCCACGGGCCTCGGGGCGGGAGCGGGTGAGGAGGGCGTGAGGACATCCCCGACCTCATCCTGCACACGGGTCCTCCCCACGCGCCCCGCCCTGACGGGTGGTGGACGTCAAACTCACGTCGCGAATTTATTGAAATGGGTTGAACGATGTGGAGCCGTAGACGCCTGGCAGACTATGCAACACCTCAGGCACGGCGGCCGGGCCGGTCGCCCACCCGGCGCGCCTACGGCTGCCCCTGCCCGGCCCCTGGCCCCGGCCCGGCCCGGCCCGACCCGCCAGGCAGCCCCGGCCCGCCAGGCCCGCCAGACCCCGCCCATGCTAACGACTCGCTTACGGCTCGTGATAGTTTCCCGAGGCGCGAGCACGCGTGCACGAGCCTTTATACGCTTCCCGCCGTCACCACAAGAACAATTCAAAAGTGCAATTTTAGCGAGATTTTGACCCTTTTTATAACACTGCGATAATGAATTTCCCCTCCCCTTCTATTCCCCCCTCCCCTCCCCTCTCTCGGTATCGCCGCTGACGGCAACAACACTGACCTGTACAGGACGGCCTTGCCACAACCGCACCTCCCGACCACATCCCCCTCTCTCTCTCTCTCTCTCTCTATCTCTCTATCTCTCTCTCTCTCTCTCTCTCTCGCTCTTTTGCTCTTCACTCAACCACCTCACACCAAACATTCAATAAGAGAATTCATATTATTAATAGAATTGGAATAAAACTTTTGTATTTGCATCAACATTTGGAGAAGGTGCTTCCGTCCTCATAAGCCTTCCGATCTTTTTTTCTCCGATCTCTGACGGTCCCTTATTGACGTCCGCAGAAGCGTGCGCGGACGTTGGGGATTACAGCCCCTCGCGCTGGGGGCATGTCGTGTCGCCGCGGGGCGGGTGCGTGGTTACGCAAAGCACTCGGATGTGGGGATTAACATATAATGGCTGACGCCAACTAAAATACTCCACCCCGGTAAGGCCCCACCGCGCGCGCCACCAAACGCCCCGCCCCGCCCCGCCCCGCGCACAAACATGTAAACCGACATAATGCGGGAGACAGCCGAAGCGCTGGTGTTTTCTGCTTCCGTTTTCGGAGATTAGCCGTCCGGCCTGACGCGACGCGACGCGTGCGCATTACCATACGACAAACAGAATAATGTTCGGAAAAAGACCGCGGCGGAGACTTCGCTGAGAGAAAAGTGCAAAAGCCACGCATGAAAGGGCACGGTGGACAGTTTCAAGCAATTTACATGCAGGGCGAAGATTACTGCGAATTATTCATGCAATCAGAAGATTTCTGATATGCGATGCGCGGGTGCATCAGTGGGTCTCCAGCGTTAAAGTCTTCGTTTTTATCCGATACATTCTAAGCGAGTACAGTACAGTCTTATTCAAATACAAAAGAAACATTTTAAAACGCATAGCTTTCAGCTTTATATTTGGTCCGTCTGTATCGCACGTATTGCGCGCGTGTTGGGGCCAGGCGAGTGGATTAGGAGTGGCAAGAAAGTGACACACAGCCCGTCAGCCCGTCAACCGGCCTGAGAGATTCCATCCATCAACCAGGCTGCCCTCAAGCGCTGGGCTGGGCTGGGCTGCACGGGCTGCACCCGGGTGATTGATTCCGGCAGAGGTAAAATTCCTCCAGCATTAAGCAAAGCTATTCAAAAAACGAAAGCTGCACCTCCCCAGACAGTGACGAGAAGACAGAGAAGCGTGCAGAGAAATCGCACGCAAGTTTTTTTTTTTTTGTTTTTGTGAAATAAAATAAAAAAAAAGGCAATAGAGATTGATTCGAGGAAAACTTATTGCGGAATAAGAGGAAAGTATTCGACATTGGCGTTTTTTTGCAGGCAATCCTCAGCTCGCACTGAGGACGCCACATTTGGCCCGACAGAGATTTATAGCAGTGACTGTACTTGTAGCATGTGTATAACTCACGACAGTCGACAGATGAAGACGAACCCATGAAATACAGGTCTAGAGGAAAAAACTGCCCCTTGTCTCTCAAGAACAGCAGCACCCGTTTGAGGAAGAAAGGGGCAGCGGAGCGCGAGGCAGAGAGGCAGCCATCAGCTCGTGCCATCTCACTCACACTGAGCTTAGGCCTGTCGAAGCACATTAAAGGCTCTGCAATTTAAAGAAATCGCAATATTCACAGAAAAATACGGGATTTTATTTTTGCGGTTGCCTGCTTTTCAAAGGGACGAAATGTTTGCAAATACATTCTTTACACGCTGAGACCAAACAGTACAGGTACTTCTCACTGGTAGACGAGCTCCAAATATAACGTTTGCAGACATTGGCGTATGGCGCCCGCCTACTTTGAGTCAAAGAGTATTTCTTGAAATAGCTAGTCGCCCGCTGGCCTGCGACGAAGATTAAAGTCTGGGCCTTAACGCACGTAGGACTGGGAGGAGGCTGGGGGACTCAAGGAATCTAACCAGACCTGTTCTCGTGCCGTGCCACGGTGCCCCTTCTTCTTCTTCTTCTTCTTCTTCTTCTTCTTCTTCTTCTTCTTCTTCTTCTTCTTCTTCTTCTTCTTCTTCTTCTCGATCTTCTCCTTCGCACTCTTATCCTCATTTCTAATCTTCTTTTTACGTTTTGATTTACAACTTTTGCTGAATTTTTATGATTGATCCACTGATTACACCTACATAATAAACGTATCGCACAAAACATCAGCTAAACTGCACTATCACTGGGGGCGTTGGCGTTGCATACACATGCATCATTATTGTAATTCTTCTGCAGTCATAAGGCAGTGCCATGGAGAGCAGCCTTTCTTTTGCTAAGCAATGAACCTCGACGACCTCGAGGTCACCGGCTTCGTGACCCACATCACCTTTTCTTTCACACACTCTCTCCATCTCTCTCCATCCCTCCCTTCTCCCCCCCCCCCCCCCCCTCTCCCTCTCTCCCATTCTATTCGGGAGAGGCGGTGCTGGCCAATTTAGACATTATGACGGATTTCGGAGAGAGGGAAGGGAAGGAAAGGGTCTCTTGATATGCATGTACCTTGCAGAGATGTGCTGCTGGAATGCCGCCACCAGTCGCACCTTGTTCCTGCCCCCCTCCCCTCCCCTCCCCGTCCTGTCTGGCGTCCCCTCGGCTCAATCCTCACGCCCAGCTGTCTCCAAAAATGTCAAAAACGATCCACATGTACCGAGAGACCATATCCAGCAACGTCTGGGTGAGGCCACTGAGTGCCCTGTGCTAAATGTTTCGCGTTCAGTCGTAAGTCGCGTATTCAGACGCACCCCAGCAACGTTCATCTATATAGCAAAAGCCCTGCGACGCTCCTGCGGGACTATTATTGTAAGTATGTTGTCATGGCGTTAGAGGGGCGGGGGGCACTCTGGCGCACCCGCAAGTTTCGCCTCGATTCCCGCTGTCTTCGTCCTGATAAATGTCGGATGAGTTATGCCCGGGCGGGCCGGGGGCCGTACGAGTGGCCTGCGGGCGCTCTCCGCCACTTCATCCAAAGAATTCAGCAATTAGCATAAAATAAGAATAAGGATGGGGCAGTGTTACGTGTATCCAGCAGGTGTACCGTGGGGGAGGGGGAGGGGGGAATGTCAGAGGTCAAAGACGAGGCCCCGCCGGCCGCAGAGAGTGGTCCTGCTAGACAGCCTGGCTGCTGCCGCCGCCATATGGGAAGCAGCGACCAGCCAGCACCTGTGTGCACACCGCGCCCCGCACGTGCGTATGTACCCGCCCCGCCCCGCCCCACCCCGCGCCGTCAAGTCATCGGGCCGTACAAAAGGCAAGGGCGTTATGTACTCTATTTGGAATGGGGCTTCGTTAGGCCCCTCTTCAACCGCGACAAAAGCCCCCCGCGGCAGTAGTGCAGTCCGCACACGGCCGGGGCGGCGCGGGGCCGCGCGAGCACGTGCACGGAAACACACATGCACGCGTGAGAGGGAGCGGGAGAGGGAGAGAGGAGACAGACGGAAAGAGAAAGAGGTGTCGTGTAATAAACTGAAACGGTGCGCGCGCGAGAAACGCTGCTTTTACTCTTCTCGATTTGACGTTTGATGCAAATGCATCGTCGGCATCCCGCATCCCGCCAGTAGCAGCGGCGGCCGGCTGCCGTCCGGCCCGCCAGGCGATCGCATTTAGATCACGCAGTGGTCGTTCCAGCGGCAGCAGCAGCAGCAGTAGGCGCCTGGCGCCAAAAACAACCTCACCAATCAGAACAGCAGGAGAGATGGAATGACAGAAGCAGGAGAAGTGAAGGAGGAGAAAACGGAGAGACACAGAACGGAGAAGTGTAAATGATAAAGAAGAAACGGCAGCAGTAGCAACGGCAGCAGGAGGAGGAAGGAGAGGAGGAAGAAGAAAGGTGTGACGTGCTGACTGACCCACTGGACTGCTGCTGGCTGCGGGCGGGGCGGGGTGCGTCGGGGCGGGGTGCGGCGGGGCGGGGTGCGGCGGGTGAGGCCACGGCCGGGCAGCGTGTGTGTCTGATGCGCCGAGGGATATAAAGTTTTTGGGCGGAACTGTACTAACCGGATCGTTGGGACATCCGCGTGGCCGAGCACGAGCCGGGCCAGACACGGCAAGGGCTCCGGCTCCGCTGTCCTGTCCTCGGGTACAGTCCGAGCCGCCGCGCCGGCGGGGCGGGGCGGGGCGGGGCGGGGCGGGGCGGGGCGGGGCGGGGTAGGGCGGGCTGCTCGCCGGGTCGGGTCGGATCGGGCCGGTCGGCGCCGACGAGCTGGCGCGCGCGCCCGCGAATTCCGGCTGAGTTTACGGATAAAGCCGCGAGCTGTTCCACGAAAGACACAATCCGGATCCGGATGTTGCGTGGCGGCGGCGGCGAATGCTTGGTTGGCCGCGCGGCGCCGGAGAGGGAGGCGTAGGGATCACAGCGTCGCGGACAACGTCTTCTCGGACGATATCGAAAGGATTCGCGCCACTCGACGATGTTCTTTATGACGCGCGAATCACTGCGTTCCGTGCAAAAAAAAAAAAAAAAAAAAAAAAAAAAAGGCGCTTGAAAATGTATGTGAGCACTGCTCAACGCAAACAGGGCCACATCTGCAAGTGGACTTAGTCCCCGGTACTCATACGCCCAACCATGACCTACAGGCGGCCCGGCCCGGCCCGGCCCCACCGCTAGGCTGTACTGTACTCAAATTAAGATTTAAGTATGCCGCACGGACCCAAACGGGCAACGCCCAGCAGGCCCAGACAGACCCAGTTCCCTTGTAGTATGGAGATCTTGTCATTGGAGCCGAAAGGAGCGGCGGGCCGCCGGTCGGGCAATTAAACATGGAAACATTCACGCCGCGCCAGAGAAAAATCTGCGTCGTTGCGGAGGGGAGGGGGAGGGGGCACGTTCAGAAAAGATGTAGCAGCGAATGCGAGGCGCAAGAACAACTCTCTGGGAGAGTAAACTGTGTGCTCGCTCGCAGTCTAACAGTCGTCGCGTGCTCCGTCAAACAGGCCCCAAAAGTGCAGAGCAAAGGGCCCCACGATCAGACGAGTGTCCTGCGACTTGGCAGAGAAAAAAAATACAGCAGTCAGTCGGAGTCTGCCAACTCCTTTAAAACCTCGCGATAGCAGCTAGCGCGGCCGCGGGCCGCCCCGCCCCGCCCCGGTGGCACTCCTGATCACGGCGCGCCAGTGTACCCCGGTGTGCCTGCTCCTGCTGCTGGCCACGCGTGCGACGACTGCCGTCAGCATGCTCGCCCCGCCCCGCCCCGCCCCGCCCCGCCCCGCCCCGCCCCGCCCCGCCCCCGGGACGGGCCCCGTGTGATTACACACCGATTACCATTTGCCCGTCAATGTTACGTCAAGCTCCGGATGAAAATCAATTCCTCTCGGCTGCTATTTAAAGACGCGCTGGCCTGGCCTGCGCAGAAGCGGCCGGGAGGGCAGCCCCGCCCCGCCCCGCCCCGCCCCGCCCCGCCCCGCCCCGCAGGACCTCACCTCACCTCACCTCACCTCACCTCACCTCACCGCGCTGCGCTCGCGCTCGCTCGCTCTGCTATTTCTGACTGAAAACAACGACCGGGCGCGTACAACGGCACGAGGAGGAAGTATGGCAAGCTATCATTATTATTTCATTTTCTTTTTTAAACGGTTTGTTCTTCATTCTCGCAGAGTCGGTTTGAGCCGGAAACACGACCGCGAGGTAGGTCGCGATGAGCTGCGCCTCGTTCACGACCGGGAGAATATCAGGCGCCACGAATTCAATTTGGAAGCAAAAGCCTGTTGATTAAAATGTGTGGGCGTCAGACATTTTGTTGGACCAACAATTTCGAACGAGTAATGGATTTGTATAGCAGAAGAACAGTCATCCTGTTCGATCGAAGTCGACTTGGAGCAACACAGCATGGTAGGGCAAAACAAGCGGTACGATTGAACGAAAGAAAACACGGAAAATTTTGAATTGATCTAGCAGGTTTTTGGGTCCTGAAGACTGAGAGAGAAAGAGACAGGTATAGCCAAGAGGGAGGGGGGGGGGGGGCTGGTCTGCGTGGCCCAGACTTCTGCTGGAACCAGATTCCGATCCAGAGCCCTGCTGCTACATGTCTGGGTTGCCCGCAGGAGTTGGAGTTGGCCCGAGCTCCCCGCCCCACCCCGCCCCGCCCCGCCCCGCCCGACACCAAACACTGGCTATCGCGTTTGCCTACCGCCAAGAATGGGCAAGCAGACGCAATAGCCAGTCATTTTGCCAGCTGAGTCGCCCCGCCCGCTGCGTGCCCCGTGTCGGCTACCCCGCCGTGGGCTGGCGGGCGCATGGAGTGCCCCACCTTACCCCACCGGCCTGCCTGGGCCGAGCCGAGCCTCCGCGATCGGCTGTCGTGTGGAGCACATTCCTGTGCAAGAGGAAGACATTCTTTTAGTGGGCTCAGTGGGGTGTTCCGGTGTGGGGCTGCATGGGCCCCGCCGTGGCCCCGCCTTTATTGGGGCCCCTGCCCCGCCCCGACCCGCCCTGCTCTCCGGGCTGGACCGGGGCCCGCCGTGGGGCCCTGCTGTCAGCAGCATTGTGTCGTACATCACGGGCACCGGGTTCGATTCCCCGTCACGTAGGGGGCGGGTTCTCACAATAAAACCTCACCGCATGCCTGACGACTTTGGCGATTTTTTTTAAAAAAAAGTCGCACATTTCATCAATAATGAATTTTAATGCAAGTAACAGTATACTGGCCTAACACGCACAATATTTCCTTTTTCAGAAAAAAAATCCCCGGTTCACCCTATTACGCAGAAAACAACTAGCCTATAGGGCAGCAGTGGTGCAGTTTCCCTTTGGCACACAATTATTACTAACAACAACAAAATTGATGATTGGGCAACACGAGCCTAATACGGACTGTCGAATGCCGAATCATAAAAAGACAGCAACAAGTGCGGTGCGGTGCCTCTGATGATGGACCACTTCCGCCGCTTCGTGTAATGAGTCAGAGAGAGACCCAGAGAGCGACTGATGCCCCGGCCCGGCCCGGCCCGGAAGGGGAGCAGGAGGTTGTTGAGCAAAGGTGAAGAAGGGCCAGGTTGAGGAGGTCGGTACTCTGTAAATACACGCTTGTAGGCACTAATAGTAGAAATTCTTAAAAAGTTGAATCAGAATTTCTCCATACTACATAACCCGTGCGTAATTGTGTTGTTTTTTTCTGCGCGCGCGAGCACGGAGCTTTAATCGAGCAAAAATAACTGGATAAGACGGGCGCAGCGGCAGGGCTGATCTATCTGCGGAAGAAAGGTCACTTTTTGAAATGAATACGGAGCTCCGCTATTGCCAATTTATTTATCGATGAATATTGATCTGATTTATTGGAGGTGCAGAGCGCAGGCCGTAATTATAGGGGAGATTTAGATGGCGCACGGACATGTAAAGAAAATACTTCATGTTTGTGATGGCTTTAGGGAGATGGAGTTGCTGTACTGTAGCAGAGCAGGTGAGCCCCACGGCAGAGGCGGCATGGCAGCCGCGCCGTGGCCGCGCCCCCAGCGCCACGGATTCCCGCGGAAATTGAAGTTGGATTTATGGTTGCATCGGGCGGCGGCGGAACCGACCATGCGCGCCGATATGGGTCAACTCAACTTTAATTTTGATAATATTTTGTTGTATGCGGCTTTTTATCGGCTTTAGTTCGAATTGACAGCGTAGATATACATCACACCAATTCACAAAAACCGAAACGAGCGAGAGAGACAACTCAGTAGGCCGCCAGCGCCTGCCCAGCTCCGATCGCACACAGACGCTGCATAGGCTAGCCCGTCCAACACGAGAGCGCGGAGGCTGCCTACCTCCCGGGGGCTCCGGGGTCCAGGGTCCGGGCCTGCAAGCGCGCGCCGAGCCGCGCCGCGCCGGCCACCGCGCCAATGGCCGTCTTCCGTTCAGAAAATCTTGGCAAACCCTCTTTGTCTTCCCTTTTTCCTTTAGTTCCCCGCCCGGTCTGAGTGTCCGCCTGTCCGCCCGCCCCGCCCGCCTGTCTCTCCCTCTGATATGGGATGCGGTAGGTCGGACGTCCCCGCCCCACCCCACCCCGCCGCACCCCGCCCCGCCCCCTCGTGCGTGCGGGAAATAATTGTGCCATTAGAGGCACCAGAGCGCCCCGCCCCGCCCCGCCCCGCCCCGTCCCACCCGGGCCCTGCCGCCCGGGACTTCAACGCGGGACCTTTACTTAGATCCGCGCGCCCCGCCCCGCCCCGCTCCACCTTCGCCGGCAAAGACAAAGCTTGGTGAGTGGCCCCGCCCTGAGTCCCCCACAGCGCCCCGCCCCGCCCCGCCCCGGGACAGTAATTGTAGAGCGATTGCGAGGAAGGGACTGACTGTGCGTGCGTGTGTGTGTGTGTGTGTGCCTGTGTGTGTGTGTGTGTGTCGGTGCAGCAGAGACCGCAGCGCGCTGATGAAAGAAGCACGTCACATTCTCACTTGTTGCAGCGGCAGCGGCACGCCGCACCGCGTCCCTCCCCGGTGTCCTTCCCCTCCCCCTTCACCGCCTTCCATTTCATTCGTCATTGCCACCCATGGGGCAGCCGGCAGGGCACCGGCAGGCCGGCGCCGGGGCCGCACCGCCAGCCACCCGGGAGCCGCCAGCCGCCGGCCGCCGCCGGCCGACTCGGCAAACCGAACACTTTGTCCAAGGCGTTTTGTTTCTCTGACCTGAGCCAATGATTGCCACCACTGCCCCAGGCCAAGCCGACGGACAAAAGAATGCTTGAATATTTGTTGTATTCTTCCTTTTGGAAAATGTGAAACAGTTTCACGCAAAAAACATGTTTGCTAGGCCTACTATGGTAACAGCAGAATAATTTTGCTACCACTGACAACATTTTTGCCATTTGTGCAAAATGTTTTGCATGAGTGGCAAAAAAGTTATTAGTTCTAGCAAAATTATTTTGCTTTTACCATAGTGCTAAACCAGCTTACCCTTTTTTTGCGTGTTTGATAATTTATGTGTGCCTCAAGTGCGGGGATATGGGGCATGCATGATGGACAAGACGAGGGACGCGGTTCAAACGCGGTGTGTTGTCTCTCCCCATTGAGTCTCTTACTCTCCTAACAGGTAGAGCACAGAGTGAGCACCTGTGAGCACCTGGGCGGCGCACCGCAGCGCACCGCAGCGCACCGCAGCGCACCGCACCGCACGGCGCGGTGGGGAGCAGAGCAGAGCGGGGCGGGGCGGGGCGGTAATGGCTCTATCCCGGGTGCGCTACCGTGGGGCCCGGCCCGTGGGGCACTGTACCGAGCGCCGAAAACAAACATCGTTACGTCGGCCAGAAGGGGGTGGGGGTGGGGAGACTACCATGCAGCGGAGGAGGAAAAGAGAATGACGAGAAGAGGAGGAAGAGGTGGAGGACGAGGACGGGGAGGAGCGAATAAGAGACGCGGGTAGGGGCGGGCGCAGGACGCATGAAATCTTTATAAGCCCGAGGATAACGCGACCGGACCCAGCCGAGCTCATTATCGGACCAGGCGCCCGGCCCGGCCCGCCGGCACGGGCACGGCGCAGTCACACTCACAACGGCGCCGTCACGTCACACTCGCGGCCGTCACGCTAGGCCGCCGACCTTCGGACCGTCACACCGCAGATAAGACACGGCAGTCAGGACGCCGTCACCGGCCCGACGCTTTGCGTCCCGCGGCGCGGGCGGAGCGGGGGTGGGGTGGGAGGGGGGGGGGGCGTTGTGAGTGACCCACCTCCGCGATGAAATGAGTATCCCCCAGCGGTTTCTGCTCCATATGGCTGAGAAACAAACAAATGGAAGGCGGTAGGGCGTGGCGGGGACGGGCGGCGCCTTTCAACTCGCTCCTTTATTCCGAGGAGTCAGTTCCGCCCAGGTAGGGGGGGCGGGCGTAAGCGACCGAGCGAGCGCTGGCACGGCGGGGGGGAGGGCGGGCGGGCGGGACCAGGAGGGGGGCGGGCGGGCGGCGCTGGCCCTAATAGAAAACGAAGGTCCTCCAGAGTCCCAGTTTTGAAATCCCTCTGTAGGTCCTATGCCAAGTCCCTCCAGAGTTCCAAAAGGGGGCAAAACAGGACTTAGGGATTTGGGAGAACCCCGGCCTTTTGAAGTCCCCCGGAAGTCCCTCCGATGCTTCGCTCGAGACTCTACTGCAAGACCTCACAGCCCACCTTTTTGTCTCAAACTACTTTCAATATGTGCCCATGTGCCTATATATACTCATATACTGTACATACGGCCCCTCTGATGTCGTCTGACGCATTTAAAATGATCTAGGAAGCCTTCTTCTCTATGTTATGTAAACGGCGCCAAAAGATGAATCCGAGACAAAAGGGACTCCGGAGGGATTTCAGTAAAGTGGAACTTCGGAGGGATTTCAAAACGAGCGAAATCCCGTCTCAGTCCCTCAGAAATCTGAGGGACAACTTTGGAACTTACTAGGGACAAAGTAGGACCTTCGTTTTCTATTAGGGGGCCCACAGGGGGCGGCTCTTGTTTACGGGCGGCCCCGGCCCCCGGCGCGGCGCGGGCGGAGCGGGGCGGGGCGGGGCGGGGCGGGGCGGGGCGGGGCGGGGCGGGGCGGACCGGGCCGGGGCGGGGCACCTCCCGCCTCGCCTACCGCAGGTCAGCACATGCTCAGAGACCATCATCCGGAAAAAGGGTTCAGGAGGCAAGCCATCCCTAAAGGCGACAGCGCCCATGCTTCGCATTAGCATTTTTGTTTGCCATAACCCAAGATGATGGCAGAACTGCCTTTTATTTGTCTTTCCTGCCCGCCTTGTTCGCGACAAGGTGAGACAAACGCACCGCAAAAGGAAGGAGACACACCCACTACACTCCATTCCGCTTCATTACATCCAGCTGTTCCATAATATATGTACCAAAAGACCAAAAGTAATTAATGGTCTCCAATATTTTAAGCATTTAATTTCTGACAGAAATAATTATGCTTATTGTAAAATTATGTTCTATTGATAAATACCTCTTCCTTAAAATGTCCTACTCTCAAGATTTTATCAATATACAAAATGGCATAATGAATTAAAATTCTGACGTTCTAAACGGTTGGTAAATTTATGACACAGAAGCGTAACTTGTGTGGTACGGTGTAAGTTCTATAGAAGGCTTAGTACTTACCTATACATAGGTCCAGTAAATGTAGACAAGAAGGAGAAATCGCCTCAGATTTAGTTGGTCAACAACCACCTGATCTTGCGTTTCATATGGAGATGTAGTATGAAGGTCCTCTTCGGAACTAATTCACTTGGGCATCACAAAGAACATGACTTAAGTGACCATATTACTCCAAACTGAATCACACTGTCTTGCCTTCTTGCCTTTCTTGCCTTACTATCACAGAGTTTATAAAGTCTTTTCACTGTTTACCTTAAGTATAGTTCACCTCTTTTTAGGTTATGTTGGTTGGGCCAGAGGAAGCAGTCAGTATGATAATAATAATAGTAATAATAATTAACTGCTGACGACACACGAGCACTAAGATTTTAGATTGCGAGAAAAATTTAGAGAAGAAAATAATAGTATGGTGACATTAAATGTATCACACAACAAAACAATGAATAAACGTTTACAAATTACTTCTACCTCAGCTTATGCACGTTTACAACGCCAAACACAGGTTTGCCAACTTCGCTATGCGCAAGAAATGAAAATGCCGCGAAACCAGCACATATTCACAAAATACGAAACCTCTCGCTGTTTTATCTCACCGTTGCTAACACTTTACGTAGTTTGCTGGGAGTTGTGTATGTTTGGTTGCCTGACATTCAGGCGCTCCCATACACTTTCTTCGCGTTGCGGGGAGAAAAATGTACACCAGACGGGTCTTCGCTCTTTAAGGCAAACCCGAGCGTGAGTTAAGAGACATGACTTGCACCACGAGTCCCCTACCTACTGGAACCGGCAAATACGTCCAGAGCCTGAAAACACTGGAATTTCACTCGCGTACAAGCCAAAAATAGTCCCACAGGTGGCTTGAGTCACGCGGCTCACTAATAGTCGTCGTGTCGCGCACGGACGGCAACAAGCGACGTATATTTCATCGCTGACCGGGCAGGACTGTTTACGTATAAGTATGAGTATGACATCAACGCTGACCGAACCGTATCCCAGTTTGGCGATGAGATTAGCGGGAATGAGGCGTAGACCGCGAACACTTTCGTCCACAAAACCAGACATTCAGCAAGACAAAAAAGCTTCGCGATTAATTACAAGTATTTATAACTCGACTCCGCGCAGGGGGAAAAAAGCGTTCGCGTAAACAGGTGCGACTGCTTTGTGTGTGGCTTGCACATTCACACGCAACAAATGTCAACTACAATTCAGGATATTTGTTTTTGCCGCCGTTTAAGTGATTCACGTCGGTGCATTCCGTAGCCGCCGAGACGCGACACGTGTGACATTGTCGCCGCGCGCGATCTAAAAGTGACGTCCCCCGGACGAAACAGACGGAAAGTGCCCGGCCCGGCCCGGCCGGCGGCCGTGGGGCGCGCGGTCCTTATCGCCCGTCTGGAAATACTCTCCGCGGTGCGGTGCGGGGGCCCGCGCCTTGCCTGCAGCGCCTGCAGTGCCTGCAGCTCTGTTTACGGGCGCGGGCACGTCCCGGTCCCGGTCCTGGTCCTGGTCCAGGTCGCGCAGGTCGCGCGCCCACGGCCCGCTGCATGCACGTGGGGGAGCAGCGCGCGCCGGGGCCGCCTTGAGGCTTCCGGTCACGAGGGCGGCCAGTCAGAGGGCGGCCGCGGAGCGGAGCACAGCACGTGCGCCAAGAACAACACCGAGTGCGACACCGAGCACGCAGTCACAAGTACGGGTAAGAGCGGGGCCGCGGTGGGGCGGGGCGGGGCGGGGAGATGTGCTGTTTGGTAGTGAGTCATACCGATGGGTTGGGCGGCCAGGTTTGAACTGCGCAGAAACAATGTCGGGTGTTGGTTCGAGTGAGTGAGTGTGTGTGTGTGTGTGTGTGTGTGTGTGTGTGTGTGTGTGTGTGTGTGTAAGAGAGACAGAGGGCCACAGGGGACCACGGCAGCAGGTATGGTAGCGGCAAATGCTGACCTGACCCCACACAAAGCGTCAGCACAGAGGATGTTGCTCATCACACTCCCCCGCCCCACCCCGCCCCGCCCCTCCCCCCGCCCCTATCGGCACACCCCCATCGGGCGGGCAGGTGAGGTGGGCCCGGTGGGCCCCGGTGAGCCCCACATCAAGGGCCGGGGGGCCGCTCGGGGGTGCGGGGGCCCCGGGGTGCGGGGGGAGGGGGGAGGGCGGCCCCGGCTATATTTTCTCCTACTCTTGGCCTGCTCCCGCCTGCTCCACACCATCCATCCGCGTCCCTTTTGTTTCGATATTGTGTCGCAGGCACACAGCGCCCACCGAAAGGTGTTTTCGTTTCGGTCCGGGCCATCCGACCCGACCCGACCCGAGTTTCACCTCATAGGTGGTTTTAACCCCCCCCCCTCCTCCTCCTCCTCCTCCTCCTCCCGCTGCACCGCGGCGCAGAGCGCGCCGGGCCGGGCATCGCGTGGCAGACGCGTCGCGTCGCGTCGCAGTCAACGATTCCGCGACACCTCCGCGCGCCTCACATTTGCATAAGCGCGCAGGTAGAGGCGCCGCGCCGCCCCACCCCGCCCCGCGCCCCGCCCCGGCCCGCCCCGCACCGCCCGGACTTCCCTGCTGCTTAATGAGTCGGGTGATTGGCTTCCGGTGTCTCTAACTTTTCGCGGTAAAGTTCATCAGGGCGCACTCCCTCACTCAGGCAGTAGTTAAGGGCTTACAGCGGCTGAGCCGGGCCGCGGCTGAGGCGCGGTGCTCAGCGGTGCTGAGCGGTGCGGGGCGTTGCGGCGCGGGGCGTCGGCACACGGCAGGGCATGGCAGTCTTACCTGGTTGGCTCGCGCGGCGTGGCCCGGCGTGGCCCTGTGCAGAGTACTGATGGTGGGGATGCGGGGCTCGGGCCGGCGGGGCTCGGGCCGGCGGGGCCCGGCGGCCGGCGCGGTGCGGTGCGGCGGGGCCCAGCTCGGAGCGGAGCGGAGAGGAGAGCCTCTTTGGCTGGGCAGGGCAGCAGCGGACACGGCCCGCCTGCTCGGTCTGTCCGGCCCGGTTGCCGCTGCTTGCTGGCCGCCAGCCTCGGCTGCCCCGCGTCCGCAGAGTGCCCGTCCCGTCCCGGGGCCCGTCCCGTCCCGTCAGTTCTATCCCGGTGCTCGGCGAGACCAGACCGACCCCACGCGAGTGCTTAACGCTAAGACACAGCGCCTTAACGCGTCAGTGCGTGAGTGTGTGTGAGTGCCGTGGGACTGTGCGTGTGCGCTCGTGTGTGTGCGTGTGTGCGTGCGTGGAGTGATATGTAGTGCGAATAGCAGCGTGCTCTTGTTACTGGTGCTTTTGCCAACTCACCGGAACGGAAGATGTGTGATCAGTGCATAGTGTTTGATACTCGGCAATGAACTTTGGATTAATATCAATAAGATGGTGACGTCGTTAACTACAACCTAAGGTTAGTCATTTTCAGCAGTAATTTTCCAGCCGTTTCTTGTTTTTTTTTCGGACGCAGCTGAGCTGCAAGCGCCCCGCGCCCTGCCCGCCTTGATCAGGACCTCAATGACATCACTCGCGACTTCCCCGTGCAGCTGTCGGGTCGGGAGCTTTCGATACCTCGATTCCGTCCGGGACCGGCTGTCCGACGGCGACACCCTGACCTGACGTTCGCGACGACGCCCTCCCTCTCCCCCGCGGGGCCGCGGGGTGGGGCCCCCCTGACGGGATGGGGTGGGGCGGGGTGGGGCGGGGTGGGGTGCGGCAGCAGCATCTCCGCGAAGCGCGGCGGTGGTTGCGGTGGCGTTCTTTGAAGGAGACACAATAAGACTCGGAGGGAGAGAGAGAGAGAACCTCCCCTGTGTTTCTATTCTTTAAGTGCACTTATCACTCTGTGCACTTTTCATTATGGGCCTGTAGGGCTCGGCGGGGCAGAGAGGCGAGGACAGGACAGGAGAGGAGAGGCCGTGCAAGCCCGGCCCCGGCCCAGGCCCAGGCCCAGGCCCCGGCCCCGGCCCCAGCCCCAGCCCCGCTCAGGTGGAGGAGGCAGGCCAGGCGCTGGTGCAAGCAAACACGGCCCTGGCCACACAGGGGGAGGTGTCGCGCCTTCGTCCGAGATCAAGATGTCATGGCCCTTTTGTGGGTCGAGGAGGCCGTGCAGTACAGGCCACGGCCACGGCCTCCTTGATCGGCCCGGCCACACAGTGAGGTGTGACGGCCTGGCCTCGGCTCCTCCTCCTCTTCCTCTGGCTCCAGCACTGTAGCGGCGCCAACGCCTCCAGGACAGCTCCGCCCCGCCCCGCCCCGCCCCGCCCCGCCCCGCCCCGGGCCGTCCTTGGCCTCTTGTTGTTCTTGGCGATGCACCTCACCCTCTCCAGGCTCGAGGTCCGTCAAGGGTCGGCCGAGTCCGCAACTGTCTGCGTGCGGAAAAACCGAGAGAGAGCGAGCGAGCGAGAGAGAGAGAGAGAGAGAGAGAGAGAGAGAGAGAGAGAGAGACGCAGAGTGCGTTTTTGTTTCGGGGGAGGAGGAGGAGGAGGAGCAGGTCAGTAGAGTGTCACCCGCTGCTGCTGCCCACCTGACTCGGGGGCCACCGTCGAAAAACAAGAACAAGAAAAACATTCCGTGAAAATGCGGCGCGGCGCCGTCTCGTGACGTCTGGTCTGCGCCACTGCAATATTTTTTTTTATTTATTTATTTACGTTTTTGGAAGCCGCCCCTATTTACTCTGTCGTTTCTCTCTGCTTTTACTGCCCCATTGACTCTATGTCTCCCTGTCGTCCCGAGCTAAAGTGACCGCGCTCCGTTTGGCGGTGGCGCTGTCCGCGGAGCGGAGCGGAGTAGAGGCCCGGGGCGCCCCGCCCCGCCCCGCAGCAGCCCCGCCCCGCAGCAGCCCCGCAGCAGCCCCGCGCGCGGCCGGGGCCGGGCCCGGGCCGGTCCTGGCAGAGCCCCGGGTGGGGCAGGGGCAGCGGGACGGAGCGGGACGGGGCCCCCACCCGCTACTTTCGGATGAAATGGCGAGCGAATTCGCTGCTCGAGGGGGAAACCCAGTGTGTAGAGTACAGCGCGATGCAGTAGCCAGGAGCCCTTAGGGCGGGTACAGTCCGTCCCCGGGCGGCCGGCCGGCCGGTCCTGGAGCCAGAGCCCTGCCAATGGGGCAGGCCTACGCCCCCCTGTGCAGGCTGTGCAGGCCAGGCTGCCAATGGCCCACTCGATGAATTGTCCCCTCCGCGCTGGCCGGCCGGCCGGGTGATGCAGCTGCATGACTAGACCTTGCCATTTCGTCTGGCCGAGTTGTCCCATTTTTATATTTTCTTTTTCCTCTCCTCACACACACACACACACCAACGCGCGCGCTAGCAGCAGGCGAGACGCGATCTAGCCTACACTGTGTTCATTTATTTTTTGCTGTGTTGCCGTGCTGAGTGCTTGGCGCGCCATTACAGGCTTACGAAGGTTGACTTAGCCATGCGTGCAATACTGCCGGGTTTGATGCTCGGATGCTGTCGTCCTAGGCCGGGCCGCAGTACACCGTGCGGAACAGACGCCGAGACAGTTTTCGTTTGGTTCTTAACCGTGCGCTGTACTGAACAAGTCTTATTGAAGTCTGTGGGAAACAGTGAGGAGGACGAAAACGCCCTGTGCAACATTTTGGCAACGCTCCCGACAGTGTAGGAGAAGCGTGGACCTAGTCACGCGAGCGATGAACGGGTTTTGACAAAGGTGAAATTAAATGTCAACGACTTATTATCATGCGACAGCCAACTTAAATAAGTTTGTGGTGACCGCGTGCGTGCCAAGTATGGAGAAATGGAAATGGGTCCGGATTTGTGTCGCGTGAATTTGAGGAAACCACTTTTTTTCCCACCTTTTTTTCCGTCGGAGATTTACGGCCAGTTGATCTCTTACCTACATGGTCCAACAAATTAGCATGGCGAATACAGCGGTCTTTTTAATTTATTTTCCTCTGCAGGTAGTGCTTGCACACTTTGTCCGGCGACCTGAACGCAGCGCGGCCCGCGGGAGCAGGCGGCGTGGGGCGCGCGGGCCCGTCCCTCTGCCATGGGGAGAAGCGCCGTTACATGGAAGTTGAGGCATGAATGGCATTTACCAAGTCTAATATTCCGTTAATTATGGGAACAGTACGCGCATTCGCATTTTCGGAAAGAGGACGGGAATATGCTACGATTGTCAATGCTCTCTCTTATAAACGTTTAAAACACTACTCAGTGCTGACCAATTGATTAAACTACAGCAGAGAAGGGTTGGCACGGCACTCGACAAAGTGGCCAGGCGACTCCTTCGCTGCGCACGCTGGAGTGCCAAGCCTGGTCAACAGTAGCAGCAGCGTAGCCAGCAGAGCCTAATCCGTTTTCACTTTTCATTTCTGCGTCAGAGAGGCAAGGCGGTGTGTAAGGTGTCGTCGCATCGCAGCCCCTAGCTGGACAGGGCCCCGCGCCGCCCCGCGCAGCCCCGCCCATCGGCTCAGGGCTTCCGAGCCTTCCCTTCGCGTTTGGTGATGGGCCACTGGAAGGTGAATGCACTCTGCTCAATGTCCGCCACGCGATATGGGGGTGGGGTGGGGCGGGGCGGCGAGCGGCGGCACGGCACGGGCACAGTGAGGGGGTTCGTCATACTGAGGTCTTGTTTAAGTATTCCTTTCTGAAAGTCTCCCTCACAAAACTGAAGCGAACGTCGCTTCCCTGAACTCGGCCCTGCCGCGCCGCGTCGCTTCCTGTGCTGGTTATCGGTGCGGCCGGGACCCCCTCCTCTCCCTCCAGCGCGGCGCGGGGCGGGGCGGGGCGGGGCACAGCCCTCTTGCTACTTGAAGCTGGTTGAAACCGATACCCCGGCGGGGCCGGGCCGGGGCGCGCGCAGCACACGCACATGGGAGAGACAACAACCGTGTGACGAAATACTACTGCCACCCTGGAGGAGGACGAGGAGTCGGCCTCAACTGCTGGCCACGGCAAGGAGTTCGGCCGCAAACCGCTCCAGACGGACGGATAATGCGGGTCGGAAAGTGTCAAAATGTTTACGCCCCCGGCCCGGCCCAGCCCAGCCGGATGGTCCAGAGAGGGGTTCAAACGCTGCGAGGCGAGAGGAGGAAAGAAGGCGGGTTTCGCTGGATCCGCTGCGTCCGAAGCGAGAAAGAAGGGGAGGTGTTTACTGCCCGGAGGCCCTGCAGCTGCGACTGCAGCTGCCGCAAACGAAACGGAAAACTCCAGGGGCCAACCTAACCTCATCCTAAAGCGACCCCTTCGCTCGTCCAGCCCAGCCCGGATTAACTGGACGGGGCCCAGCCCAGCCCAGCCCAGCGAGCCCGGTCCGACCCGCCCCAGCCCAGCCCGGCCCCGAGTACGGCCCGTCCCGGAGCTGCCGATGAGCCCCGCCCCGCCCCGCCCCGCCCCACCACACCCCGCCACGCCCCGCTCAGCTTGCGCTGCAGAGCGTACCAACGCGAGGCGCGCGGAGCGCATTCCAAACATTGCATTCACTCCGGACAGGTTGGGCTAATGAACGCGGTTCTACTCCGCCACGCCACGCCCCAACCCGCATCGGCTACTGGGCACCTCTCTCTCTCTCTCTCTCTCTCTCTCTCTCTCTCTCTCTCTCTCTCTCTCTCTCTGCCCCTCTCACCTTCTCGCCCTCTTTCACTCGCACCCTGGGCCCGTGATTTTGCCACGTAAGCTGAGTGTGCCCACGGAAAGTTAATCCATCAGGTGTCATTTCCATGTCAAAGCCTTTCTGCCCCGGCCACCTGGGCCCCCTGCCCGCCACTGGCCTTAAGCCTTCTGCCCAAATAACCCCGAAAATACCTGCAACTAAGTTAAAACGTGCTGCGCCTTAACCTCGCCTTAAGCCTGGTTGGTAACCGCGCGGGTACAGTGTTTGTAAGATCAGATCCCGTAAGGTATCTGATGGGCAGGAGGGACAGGGGACTCATTGGGCCGCGCGGGAAAGTCGCGTAGGACCAGAGCGCCTCTGCAGTTCGGCGTTGGCCTACTTCCCCGACGTAACTTTGGAAGATTTGTGAAACCCAAGAACTGATCTGGACTAAGTTTCCGATCTGACCGGTTGTTTCGGCCCGCGCCGCGCCGCGCCGCGCTGTTGTGGTGATTAGAGGGCGTCCCCGCCCCTAGCGGCCCGGGCGCGGCGGCGGTGGCTGTCGCGCGCGGCCGGGTCATGCCGTGTTTTGGTTCACCTGGAGGGCTTTTGACGAAAGCGTCGCCCCATTCAAAAGTGCAGCCCGGCGAGGCGGGCGGGGGAAAGTCAAAGTGAAGCCGCGGCTCCCAAATATAAAGGCTTGCATAAGTAAAATAATGCGGTGTGTGGCGGGCCGGAAGTGCTTTCACGAGCGCGTCGCGTCGTGTCGCGTCGCGTCGCACTCTCCCGGGCCACACCTCCTCCAGTGAGGCAGGGCAGTGATGCTAAAAATAGCGGCGCACGACATGTGCAATTATAATTATGGGACTGACCCTGGCCACATTTAGACGAGCCGACCGGCCGCCTGGCCGCGCGCGCCGCCCAGCCCAGCCCAGTCCACTCGGCCGGCTGGGCCGGCGGTGAAAGCATTCGCAGGCCGCCACACCGCCCCGCCACGCCCCGCCACGCCCCGCCACGCCCCGCAACGCCCCGCCACGCCTCGCCGCTGGCCGCCGAGTTGCGTCAAGTCTGAATAAATTCAAAAAACCTATAACGAATTAATCTCAATCTACTTGTCACGCTGCTGTTGAGAGGTGAAAAGTTGTCCTACTGATTCCAAATATTTTTTATACTGCTAGTAACGCTGCTAGATGAACTTTGATGCATTTGATACGATGCGTTTGCACTGATCCTCGCTGCAGGGTTGGCAAAGGTGTGGGACTGACTCTGTGGCGGCCTTGCTATTGACATGACCCTCCGGGCGCTGTTCTTTAGCCCACCGACATCACGCGGAGTGAGCTCTCCGCTGAATCAAATAGTGCGTTTTTGCTAAAACATGAGGAACAGCACACCTTAGCAACCACCTGCTCTGACACATGTCCTAGCGGTGCCTCAGGCCAGGAGTGCTGTTTGTTTCTCGCCTATAAATAGAGCAGGCTGCTAGGCCATGCTAGTCGGGACAAGGTACTACCTCCTGTCATATCATTCATGTGGAATATTCATGCGTCAGACTGGTAGCACGCACGGATACACTGCAAGCAGGCGATCAGCCTTCACTTACTTTTTTATCGCCTCAGTCTGTGTGGAGAGACAGAGAGGAGGCGAGAGAGCGTGAGAGAAACGATCGTATTCCTTTGTGAGTTTGGTTAGTAAATCGACTTTGTGTAATGGGTCATTAGTTGGAGCCTCCCCCCATTCTCTTACACTCATTTTATTTTTGCACTGAGCAAATTGGTGCATGGACAGTCGACTGATGGAAAGGACCCGAATAAAAGGCCCGAGCAGCGGAACGGTCTTTGAGATCAGGCGATCGAGCACTTGCCAAATTACAAACTCAGCGACACGAATCTCAAACTCAATCTGAACTGCGTCCAGCACCCTTTCGGCTACTTGAACAGTCTCCTGCGCTCCCCCGCCCCCCTCTCTCTCTCTCTCGCTCTCCCTCCCCTCAGAGAGAGCGGAGCACGGGGCCAGGTTGCGATGCCCTGCTGAGATATCTTCTTTACAAATAAACACCCTTCCCTTCGACAATAACCAGCCAAACAGAAATAAATTCTTTGCGTCTTAATCATTTTATTTTGGTTCGACGAAAAGAAGTAGCAGCAGCAGCGGCGGCAGCCCCTCCTCTGGCCTTATTCAATCTAGTCCAATTAACGTTAAATCCCCAAGACTGGGAAGACGGGCCGGTATAAAAAAACATATGATAAAATTCAGCTCATTTACGGACGGGCCGGGCCGGGCCGGGCCGAGCCGGGCTGCTGGGCCCGTTGACATTGAATCAATGGAGCGGAGCGCGCCTTGCCGCACCACGCCTTAACGGTCATTGACTCGGGGCGTGGCGGGGCGTGGCGGGGCGGGAGACTTTAATGCAAGGTGCGTCGCTCTCGGCCGCGCCGCGCCGGGCCCCTGGAAGGACGCGGTTCGGCGGCACCTATACTCGTTGTTCATCGCTCATTAATGCTGCCCCTTTTCTTTCACCGGACCACTTAGCTAGAAGGGGACATTTCCTTAAGAAGTAATCCAAAGATGGTTTTATGATCCTGGATAAGATTCAATTTTTCTGAATTGTTTAAATTTCCGATGTTATCGAATGTCCGAGCTGATGAGATACAATAAAAAAAAAAGAAGAGTAAAATGTTCGCGTTAGTTCCGACCGAAAAGAAGCAAAGCAGGGACGTGGAAAGAAGGGGGAGAAATGCGAGAGGTCAAGCGACCTTAGTCTAGCCGCGAGGCGAGGCCCCTGCGCGGGCGGGGCGGGGCGGGGCGGGGCGGGGCTGTGCCGGGCGGGGCGTGGCTCCCTGGCCGTTCGCCCAGTCGACACGCCACGCATATAATGATCTTTTTGGACACGGCGCTCAGGACTCCTGGTCACTCTTCTCGTGAGAGGGGCGCGGAGCGGAGGTGGGGGAGGGGGGGGGAGGTGAGGGGCGGCCAGACTGCGTGGCGCGGGCCGCCACCGGCGCTGCGGCTGCTGCGGCGGCGGCGTCGCCGTGCGCCCCGCCCCGCCCCGCCCCGCCCCACACACCCACTGCGAGTACACCGCGTCAACGTACTACCGCGACAGTGTCTGAGCAGCGTGGCGCGAAATGCCTCCTTTCACCGCATGTTTAAGGCCTCTAGTCACCCTGACATCCTTCGCGATCATTTTTTTGAAACGACCAGGAAACAAAACCACCACCAACAACAACACACAATCTCACTGTTGCCAACCTAGGCGGGATGCAGGCCTGCCAAACGAGCGGGCCCGTGGCGTTGGCGATACTTTATAGTGGACCTGTCAGAGCTGGAAGCCCGTTCAGTTTGGTTATGTACAGCCGCTGGGCTGGGAGCCCGCAAGGCCGCCGTCCCCTCGCCTCTCCCCTTCCTCCTTCTCCTCCTGCTCCTCGGCGCGCCCCGCCGCGCCCCGCCCCGCCCCCCGCCGCACCCCGCCGCACCCCGCCCCGCCGCGCCCCGCCGCGCCCCGCCGCGCACACGCCCCACACTGAGGCGAGTCTCTCGAAACTCCACACATGACATTTCGTGGAACAGCCAACGGTCTTCTTACTGCAACAGACAGTGAGCTCTGCTCTCATGAAGCGGAGGCTTCAATGTTGTCTCAACGAGTGAGTCACGCTTTTACGACGGGAATGCTTCACTTGCCGCGTCCGCATGTGTGCGGGGCGGGACACGCGCGCTACCAAATTACGTTCTAATTCTACTGCGGCGTGGGCCGGCGCGGCGCGGCACGGCGGTGTGTGATAAGCCAGACCCCCTACTTCTCTTCTCTCTTTCTTTACTCGTTTCTATCTCGACTCGAGTACATGTTGTTTCGTCCTCTATCGCGCCTGCCTTTCAGAGCGACTGTACTCCCCTGCCCCTCCCCTACCCCCTCCACCTCACCGCTGCCGAAGGTGGTGCGGTGCGGCGAGATTGAGGCGTATGGGTTGAGGCAGGCGTCGCGCGTCCCCGGAAGCGTGCGGCGTGCTCGCCGTGGTGGGGCGGGGCGGGGCGGGCGGGGCAGGGAAGCCCCGGGTAATCACTCCGCCCCCCCGCCCCCTCCTATTGGAGGCACAGCCTCAGCTGCCGCCGCGCTGTCTGCTACGGCCTGCTGGCCAGCGCCGCCCCGCCCCGCCCCGCCCCGCCACGCCCGCGCACCACGTCCTCGGGCCGGGCCGCCTCGCCACCAGCAGCAGCCGGGTTAGGTCGTGTGCTGCTGGTGCCGCACTGGTGCTGCTGCCGCTCGACACCCCTCACCTCACTAAGCTCCGGACCGGACAGCGGGCTGGGCTGCTGATGGCAGCTGCTCGGCCATGCCATGCCTATCCTGGAAGCCTCGCGCCCACCCGCTCCTCCGTGCTCGGGGGTCAACGGCCACCTCACCTCGGGGCGGGAGCGGGGCGGGGGCAGCGGGGGCCCAGTCCCTGACAGTGTCCGAGTAGGCGTCGCCCCCTCTCTCTCAGCCCCCCTGTCGAGGGGCGAGCGGCCGCGCGGGTGCGACGAGGACGATGATACAGCCCCCGCCCCGCCCCGCGCGCAAGGGGCCCGGACCCACCCCGGGCGGGAGGCCTTCCACCGAAACACTAATTCCATTGACGGGGGGATTGCAGGAATTAGGCCATTGTTTTCGCTCTCCCTGGTAGCGGCAGGGGCAGGGGCTCCCGGGCCCCGGGCGGGGCGGAGGGAGAGGTGGAGAGGACATAGCGCCCCTACAGGGAGTGTCGCTTAATCCGAACACATACCTCAGCCTCAGCGGTGGCCAGCGCCTGGCAGCGCCTCGTCTCGACCATCCTCCCTCGGGGTGCATCCCAGGCCCGGCCCAGGCGCGCAGCTCAGGTTCCTTCCAGCCTGGAAACGAAAAATAAAGTGCGATTAGACCAGCGGCAGATAGTTGCGAGTGACCACGGGGCGAGTGACCACGGCCTGCTCCTTTTTATTGTGGCTGGCTCCTTCTTTTGAACGGGGTCTGCACGCCACGCTGCACGGTGCCGCCACGGGGGACCGTCCCGGACCGTCCCGTCCCGGGTACCTCTCGGAGGAAGGTACAGGTACCCGCCCAACCGGTCACCTCCCCGGGGCGTGGCGTGGCGTGGCGAGGCGGAACGGAGCAGCGGAGCCGAGCCGAGCGTCAGATGACGATGGAGTCCGCCAGGGTTGGAGCCTGGCCTGGCCGCACGCACGGCGGGCGGGGCGGGGCGGGGCGTTCTATTTCGGTCACTGCCTGGCTTACTTATCACCGGGCCCAGCAGCGTGTTCGCGGCCGCCGCGCCGTCGCAAGCCTTGCCCTGTACTCACTGAGATTGCCTTCTAGGCTTGTTTCCGCGGATATCCTGTGACGTCTCAGACAGCAGTAAGAGACCCACGGCAGCCGGGCCGGGCCGGGCCGGGCCGGGCTGACTGGCGTGCAAAAGATTTCATGCCGATCGCACAGGTTCTTATTCTGCCAATGTAGTGCAGGCATAAGCGCGCCGCTCCGCCCCGCCCCGCAGGCACTGTGTCGCAGGGGAGGAGGGCGCGTGCGGACCGGGCCGGGCCGGGCCAGTGCTGGAACTTGGCCAGGTTCTGAGTCTGGCTGGAGTCTGGACGGTACGGTCGGGACCACAAGGACCACCCCGCCAAGACCAGCCCCTAGAGAACTACGCCCGCTCTGCCAAAGAGGACAGGGTGGCAACAACGTAAGCGTAAGGGACAGCTGGATCTGGAGCGGGCGGCCCGCGGGCCGCCACTGGCAGTGAACTATCTGACGGCCACCAAAAGCAGCAGCTGCTGGAACATACTGGATCTGGAGCGGGCGGCCGGGGCGAACCGGGCCAGATAAGAACCATACTGGAAAGAATGTCAATAAATATGCGAGAGGGCAGGTAGGCAGGGCGGGTAGGGCTTCCAGGGGGTGAGGGGCGGGTAGGGCGGAAGGGCGGGGAGGGGAGAGGACGACGGCTTTCTCTCCATAACGCTCCTGCATTCCTGAGCCCCCCCCCCCCCCCCGCCTCCCACCGCGCGCCCCCTCCCCCTCGCCCGGCACGCGTCAAAGTGGTTAGCGTGCGAGTTATTTTTGGTACACATGGCGTATGACCGCCATGCGGGGCCGGGGCCGGGCCGGGCCGAGCCGGTTAGATAAGAGCAAAGGGTCGCTGTCTAACTGCGTGGGGCGGGGCGGGGCGGGGCGGGGCGGGGCGGGGCGGGTCCGCCCGTCTGCCCGCTGGCGCCGTCCCCCTAGCGGCGTGTGAGGAGGAGGAGGATGACGGAGGGTCCTCCTCCGCGTCACCTGAGACGCTGCCCGGCCCGGCCCGTCCCGGACCCGGAGTCGCAGGTGCGGGCGGGTGCGGGCGGGGGCAGGAAGTGCACACCCCGAGTGTGCGCGGCTCGGTGTGCGGTGCGGGTGGGGCGGGGGAAGGAGTGACTCACCCCCTCACCCCACAAGGAAGCCCTGACTCAAGGAGTGACTGACGTTAGGCCGTGTTCTCTTTCCCGCAGGAGTGCGAGCGACCATGCGCGGGCTGCTGATGGTGCTGCTCGTGCTAGCGACGCTCCTGACGCCCCTAGCCCCGCCCGCGCACGCCCTGGACCTGGACGCCGCCGCCGAGGACGTCCCCGACGCCGACGCCGACGCCGCTGCGCCGCCGCCACGCCCCCGACCGTCCCCCGAGGTGCTGGAGACCGTGGAGAAGAACCTGCTGTCGCTGTTCGGCTTCAACAAGAGGCCGAAGCCGGTCGGCAAGGTGGTGATCCCCGAGGCCATGGTGCGCCTGTACAAGCAGCAGACGGGGATGGACCTGGACACGGCCGCGCTGCCGCTGCCCGGCAGGCTCACCCGCTCCGCCAACACCGTCCGGTCCTTCCCGCACAAAGGTGAGCATGGGCATGGGCTGAGCGCAGCACGGGGCGGGGCAGGGCGGGGCGGGGCGGGGCAGGGCGGGGCACCGGGACACTGGAGGGAGGACGCACTGCGGTCCCTCATCCGCGACCAGGGCGCCCTGGTGGTCCCTACCAAGGCAGCTCCGTGTATGGCGGCTTTGCGTAACCGAATGTTGGTGTGTGTGTGTGTGTGTTTGTTTGTGTTATCGTTAGGGCCCTATAAGGCTCGGCAGACGCACTGGGCGGCGCGCGTATTGCCTATTGTCCGGGCGCGCTGGTGCGTGCTCTACGGCCGGCACTGTCACACACGTGCGCGCGACGGGCGCTCGCCCTGACGCGCCGCGGCGAGGAGGGCTGGAGGGCTGGCAGCGGGGAGAGCGTCGGCTCGGCTCCCACCGCCTGTTAATTTCCACGCAGTTCGACCTGTTCGCATGCATTGACAGGAATAACAAGAGGCCGTGTGCGTGTGAGCGCCAGCGCATGTGTGCGAGAGAGTGGACTGCACGCGGATTGGTGCAACTTTGTTGCCCCAGCGCTCGCATAAAAACACCACCAGCACGCCGGCCTGTGTTTCTCCAGCTCCTCTCGCTCGTTTTTAATATTGCAGATGAAAGACAAGGAGGGAGCGCGATGAGAGTGAGAGGGAGAGAGGGGGGCGTGGGGGAGAGAGAGGGAGGGGAGGGGAGGGAACTAAAAACATAGCCTTCCTGTATAATCGTGGCAATAAGTCATACACCTCCGAGCTGGTCTCATGGCTGGTCTGGACTGCATGGCGTCTGCTCCACGCGCAAGAGCATTATTGTAGGGGGGATAGGGGGCTAGGGCGGGGTCGGGTCGGGATGGGAATGTGACATCTTTTTTCCAGCGCGTTCGAGACCTCTTATCGTTTCTCGCGTTAGTAGTTACGATTTCTTAAGCTCCCAGGGCGCGGTCGCGCGTCCTGTTACGTGCTGTAACGCTGTGCTGTGACGTTCCCGCTGCAGTGACGTTCCTCGCTGACGTGCCCTTTCCTGTTGTTGCAGCGAGCGGCGTGGACGCCACGTTCCGGAGGCCGGACCGGTTCCGCCTCATGTTCGACGTGGCCGGGCCGGGCGGCGTGCCCCGCGAGGAGCGGCTCGAGGCGGCCGAGCTCCAGCTGAGCCGGAGCGCCCTGGACCAGGTGGGCGACGGCGGGGACGTGCGCCTGCGGCTCCAGGTGCACGACATCGTGCGGCCGGGCGTGCGCGGCGTGCGCGGGCCCATCACGCGGCTGGTGGACCAGCGCGTCGTGGACGTGCGGCACGGCGAGGACGTGCGGCTGGACGTGCTGCCCGCCGTGCACCGGTGGATGGAGGACCCCGCCGGCAACCACGGCCTGCTCGTCAGCATGGCGGCCTCCAACGGCAGCAGCCGGGCGGACTCGCACCGCCACGTGCGCCTGCGCCGCCACGCCGAGGAGGACGAGCACGCGTGGAGGCACGTGCAGCCGCTGCTCTTCACCTACACCGACGACGGCCGCATCCCCAAGCGGCCGGCGCGGTCCACGCCGCGGTCCAAGCGGGCGCACCAGGCCGGCCCCGGCCACCACGGCGGCGGCCACCACCACCGCAAGCACAAGAGAAAGAACGGCACCGAGAACTGCCGGCGGCACCCGCTCTACGTCGACTTCGCCGACGTGGGCTGGAACGACTGGATCGTTGCGCCGCCGGGCTACGAGGCCTATTACTGCCACGGTGACTGCCCGTTCCCGATGGCGGACCACCTCAACTCCACCAACCACGCCATCGTGCAGACGCTGATGCACTCGGTGAGCCCCGGCGCCGTGCCCAAGGCGTGCTGCGTGCCCACGCAGCTCACCAGCATCTCCATGCTCTACACGGACGAGGAGGGCAAGGTCGTGCTCAAGAACTACCAGGACATGGCCGTCATCGGCTGTGGCTGCAGGTAGCATGTGCTGCGCGCGAGGACCGGTCCGCAGGTTCAACACCGGACCGCGCCAGGAAAGAAATGAACTTTTTTTTACGATTTTTAGAAAGCCAGACACTTTGCTGCGCTCCTACGGCAGTGGCGCCATGGCGCATTTGCCAAAGTTTATAACGAGGAGAACTCTTTGTTTTAATTTTTAATCAAATCTAAATTATTTTATAGAATTTAGAAAAGTCGGCTCTTGGTCCGTTTTCCCGTTGTGCTCGTCCCACCGTGCGTCCGCGCGCGTTCGGCGGGTCTCCCCCTCTCCCAATCTCTGTCCAGAATGCGGACAGGCCAGTCAAATGCCGTCCAACGTGTTATTTCTAACTTGCCACCTTATCTAAACGGCCCAAGTCACAGCTCCGTGAATTGTGCCATGCGATCGGCCCATACCCGGGCATGATGCCGCGCCGTGCACTGTTGGGAAATATCATGAAATACTGTTCACTTTCGCAGAAAATGTTACATAAGTTTTGTTTTTACCCCTAACACTCTGGATAACGTGAAAATTAGTCCAAGAGACGACTCACGTCACTTTGAGCTGCTCGGTTGTATAGCAACCGCTTCCTGCTATATCACTGATTCTATATATGAACACACATATACGGTCCCAGTGAGAGAGTTTGCGAGTGTGTTTCTACAGCCTATTCCTGTTAACGTCCCATTGAATTACACCTGGTACTCAGGCGAGCCGTTAAGTGGAATAGGCTGTAAGGTATCGAGAGCGGGACCAGTCGTCGGGAATATCGTGGTCACCAAGTGTCAAGTGCCGGGTATTCGTTTCAAAAGTTTATGTCGCCCGAGGACATAAAATATCAATGTGCCTCTGCAAATATTTACGCCGACGCCGTGGCTAATGTTAAAGCTCTAAATCAGTTCTTCAGTATTAAAGTCCGAGTTGCGGCCGGAATGGTCGGCATAATACCGTGTGGTTCCTTTGTCTGGTCCCGCTGTGTTCACGCATTATGGTGCTGAATCCGTTTGAATGATGAAAGATAATTTATTAAAATTTTTGGTAATGTCCGTACAATGTATCCTGTAATACGTTCAAAACTCTGTCTCTTAAAGTTGCAAAATAATGTAAACAACCTATTTATGTGATTTGTGGTCTCTGTTAAAATTTATCCGTAAATTGTGGTGTGCAGCATGTTGATATGATGTGGTGATTATGTAATTTTTAGACGCTCTTCACGCAATTGTACATGACTTGTTATTTATGTTGTTTAGCCTTATTTTTTAAATTATGTGATGAAAATCGAAGTTTGAAAGGGAAGAAATTTGGCAGATCTAGTCCGTCATTTGATGATCAAAACTGCCAAGGAGAGTATGTCCTGTGTTATTATTAGTTTGATTCGTTGTTGTGTTAGCAACTTCTCGCCATGAAAGAAAACAATGTGAGAAAAGTTATGTTAGTACGTAAATGAGAAAACGAAATAATTGCCATAAATGAATCACGGTGCTATGATGTAGGAGAACTATGGCAAGGCGCCAAATACCATTAGGAATAGGTTATAGGCAGGGGCCACCCTTGCAAACAATAGACGATGCTGAAAGAGGGACTCTAAAATCTCTTGAAAATAGGAGACGTACTTTTTTCCGTTTCGGCATCCTGTTCTTCTCAGAACAGGCTTTCATCTCGTCTTGACACACATGCGCCCCTCGCTTGGCTCGGGCGAATGTCGATTTTATTGTTACTTTTTTATTCGAACAGGTGCCGTGGTAATTCCTGTGTTAGCGTGTGTTGGCGCGCGCGCGCGCGCCTGTGTGTGAGTGTGAGTGTGTGTGTGTGTGTGAGTGAGTGAGCGAGCGAGTGAGTATAAGCGCGTGAAAAGACGCGCGCGCGCGCGAGAGAGAGAGAGAGAGAGAGTAGTTATACGCACGTCCGGGCCTGTTTTGACACTACTTTCACGCTTAAAATTTGATTTCATCCGAGGGAAGCGATGGGCGTGTGCGCTCCGAAACGAGACGAGATTTTTAATTTTCATTAGCTAAGAATTTAACCTCCGTCCAACTGTGTTTTAAGCCTCCCCTAAACAGCGCGACTTGATTCCTATGTATTTTTAATGTTTTATGGTATATTCTTTATACCATACAGACAAGGCAGCATATATTTTGTACCTGTATTAAGGAATTTTATATTTATTTGCCGTGTGAATATTGTAAATATGTGGCGAGTTTAATTGTTAAAGACGTGATGTACACCATGAATGTAAAAATAGATTGGTCTTATAATCAAATACATGCAAATATTTCATGTATTTTGTGAATATTGCTTGTACAGAGAAATGTAAATATGAAATATAAGTGTAAAAAAGCTAGATATAAGAGACCAGCAAATAATAAAAACCATTTCTACGAAAAGTTAGATTATTATGCTCTGTGACTCCATTCTACAAAATTGGTGCCTGTTTTGGACAAACATGATGCAACGCACACTTTATACATGTAGAAAAACCCGTCTTTGTGACACATTTACGTTAAGTCACAGTGGATCCAAATAATCTACTCGATGTTTCCATACTGGCGGTAGGATGCTACCTGCGGCTTGACTGCCGAGGACCAGCGTGCTCGTGCTACCTCGTCTGCCCTACCCGGCTCCCCGATCTCTCTCTCTCTCTCTCTCTCTCTCTCTCTCTCTCTCTCTCTCTCTCTCTCTCTCTCTCTCTCTGCTACCACTGATGGCGGCGACCGCGCCGCGCGCTGATGGTTCTTAGGTTGGTCGGCTTTTACCCTCTTCATTATTTTATTCGTTTGTCTGGCGTGTATTTGTTTTATTAATTTTGTTACACAGCAAAGGAAGGGGAATGGATAAAGAGCGAAGAGAGAGAGAGAGAGAGAGAGAGAGAGAGAGAGAGAGAGAGAGAGAGAGAGAGAGAGAGAGAGAGAGAGAGAGAGAGAGAGAGAGAGACCTCTGTAAGCAGCACTCGGCATATCTGTCGGTCCGTGCGTCTACCTCACGTTGGAGAGGAGAGGGGATATTCGAGTGCTGTTCAGGGGATATTCGAGTGCTGTTCACAAATTTAGTTTAAAGGTAAAGACAGCCGGGAACACAGAAACCTTTCGCAGTAAAAATGACCACATTCAATATTTGCATTTTCATCCAATTACCGGAACATTAGTTGTAAACGACTCTATGCAAGGACAAAACTTCCATGCGTGCCCTCTTTTAGCACGACATAACGCGTCTGAACGTAGAGCCTTTTTATCCCGGAAGAATTTTTCGTTTTGGCGCAAAAACGAAAATCCACATTAATGCATTCCCCACACAAGTTCAAGAGTGGAGCACAGCTCTAGTGGCGAGCACCATCCCGTCGTGCAGGCTGGTGGGGAATAGAAGGAGACAGAGACTGAGGAGAAAGAGGGAGACAGAGAGAGAGAGAGAGAGAGAGAGAGAGAGAGAGAGAGAGAGAGAGAGAGAGAGAGAGAGAGAGAGAGAGATGAGCGCAGACCACCCAACCGGTGATGTGATGATCGCAAACGGGGCCCCTTCTGCCCTCCCCACAGAGGGCCCACAGAGGGCCTGATGGAGAGCAAGCACTGCCTAGCGCCCTTGTAGTAGCTGCGGGCAACGCTGTGCGGGCTGCCTACTTGTTTCAGGTTTCTAGCTTTCTCGTTGCCTAAAAACACAAGGTAATTTAGAGAATTGACGAAGATATTGTTTTCGAGAAGTTCTGGTCTCGCCATTAGAGAGTCTAATGCGCTTCGCTCCTCTACATAATTTTCCAGGAAAAAATATTTTTCAAGTCAAAATTTACTATTAAAAATAGTTGTCAGGTGATGGTACTTTCCCTTAATGACATTTCTTGTTTGCTAACAAGATAGCTGTTTTCATCCCGAACACCAAAGATATTGTATAATTTAAGGAGTTATTTATTGAAACAGTAGAAATTAGATACAATCCTGGTTGTAACATTACAAACCCTGTGTTGTAAACTTCCATAGCAATTTCTGAACAAACAATTTTGTACTGTAAAAATTGTTTTGTTTCAAATCTAGAAGAAGCCCTTAACGTTTTCATCCAAATCTTTTTCAGAGTAGTCTTGCTTGTTGTAAAATTACAAAATTGTTTGTTTTAAAACAACACGTATTGCTATGAAAGTATACAACACCGGTGTTGTATATGAACAACACAAATTTTAACAGTGTTGTTCTTTTGACTCCGACAATTATTGTTATAAAAGTCTCCCAATACGCAGCACAGCTTGTACCGCAGCAGATCACCAGCAGGGTACCCAATAGTGCATTATAGACACGCGTAGTAAACAACGGTCGTTGCGAACGCAGACACACACAAACACAGAGAATAACATGGCGCACATATCAAGGTGGGTCCAGACAGCCGGTGGTGCAACAGCCCTGTAGTAAACAACGCTACGTCTCTATTACAGGAGGGCAGTACTGTACGCCCAAGTACCTGGCCCTGGCCACGCTCCAATGCACCTCTTGTTTATATTTTTCTGCATTTCTGGAGGAACAGATACAGTTATCTAAATACATGAACATTTCCATTATGCGGCGCGGCGATAGATACATCCCCTTAACCATATAACTCTTATAAAAACTGGGCACACTGCATCGGCATTAAAAAATATAAGTTCAATAAAGAATATATATCTTAGTTTAAACGTTAGAAAAGAGGTGGACGCTGATCCACGTCTCAATCGTAGTATACAGTAAGATTTTGTGGTCACGGAGTATCGGTTAGGTGCACGAAATAGATCAGAAGTAAGAGGTTGGGGTACAAAGGAGACGGGGAGGGTGAAGCGACGCTAAAAAGAGCGGAGAAAGAGCAAGAAGGAAACACGGTGGAAGGGGCGGCATTTTTCGGATTCCGCTGTTGTTTATTTTCGGGCATCGGCATCCAATTGCGCGGATGGCTGCTGACCGCCGCAGCGTGGGTACGTAGCCAACCCCCTCCCCTCCCCCACTCCCCTTCTGCACTCAGCACCAACCACTTTAGGTGCGCGCAGAAAGCCCCCGGTAACCTCCGCAAATCATTGTAATTTTGGGCGTTATTAGGCCTCATAAGACGCGGCAAGTGCAACGCCATATCGTGTGTCGTGTTCAACTGCCAACTCTTAATTGACCGGGGTTTATATTTTTCACAACATTTGACTCCGGGCCCTTTGCGGCCACCGGTAAATACCCCTCTATTTCAAGAACAGAGACCTTTTCATTTTATTATGCTACATTTTGGGACAGCGCACCGGCGGAGTAGTTTTGTGCCCCAGGCTAAGACGAGCGAGCGAGCCCACATCAAACAGAAAGTAAAAGTGTAATTTGTTCGACAAAAGTGTATACCAGGAGAAGATGATGAAAAAAAATACCACAGTCAGCCTTGAGCGGCAAACGACGTTTTAGCTGTTACCGTGTCCGCCCGGTCGTAAGTGGTGACTTTGTGACGAATCATGAAGCGACATTGTGTTTGAAAAGGACAGAGGTAGAAATGAGTCCAAGAAGTGTACGCTTGTGAAGAAGGTGTAGGTACTGTTGAGATACGGGGGAGGGGTAGAGCAATGGAAAATGGGGCAGGGGTTCTTGCAGGCACTATGTTTATTTACCTTTGCGATCAAAGGGTAGGCTGGAGCATACCCCCTCCCACCTCCCTCTCCTCTCTCGCTTCGCAACCTCTTCTCTCTCTCTCTCTCTCTCTCTCTCTCTCTCTCTCTCTCTCTCTCTCTCTCTCTCTCTCTCTCCACTCTCTGTTCTACTCTTGCCCTCATCCCCACCCCTTTCTTCTGTTTTCTCGAGTGATGTCTTTTATCATAGCGCTCAAATGGTTTCCGCGAAGAGGCCCGACCTTCACGAGGCCAACCCCGTGTATTTTTATACTTTTTCATGCGAGACGCACGCATTCTGGATCCCCAGCAACATTAGGCTAGCTGCGCAGCGCAAAGAGTTGTCAGGTGTCACTGCAGATCCGAAAAGGCTTCTTGGCCTTTGCCGCTATATCAGCCCCGCGCACCGCGGCGCGCCGGACACCGGCCGCCGCCCCGCCCCGCCCCGCCCCGCCCCGCCCCGCCCCGCCCGGCAACTTCTAATGGCCCGCCGGCCGGCCGGACCCGGCCCTTCATGCGACCCGCCCCAGACAGGCCAGGCCAGGCCAGGCCTGCCCACGTGAGGAATTCGGTGTAATTATCGGATCTGAAACCATCTGACTCATCATACAACGTCCACCTGTGTTATTGTCGTGAGAGTCAAGGGGTGACTCATGATGGATCGCTTTGACCCGCGCTGCTTCCCTCCCTCCCTCCCTCTCTCCTGCCCTCTCCCTCTCGCTCTCTCCCTCTCTGCCTCTATCCGGCCGTGCTGCCCTTCGTAGGCTAGCCAGGGGGCAAGTTGGCTCAAACACAATCATGGATGAAATACTATCCAAGTGCCTCATTATCCCTCGACTCCCCCGGCCGTCCCGTCCCGCCGCGCGCGTTCCGGGTAAGTGTTCAAAATTACACCAGTTTTAACAACGAGGTCCTGTCGTGAGGCGCTGCACCCCCCTCCCCCCCTAACTCACAGACACAGCCACGCGCCCTCGTGTCTTTTAATTTGAGCGTCGGCAATCGCAAAAATGGTGAGACAGGAAATATTAAAATTGGCCTTTGGTGGTCGGTCGGTCGGCCGGTCCGTTCTGCTCCGCCGGCTGCCGAGCGCGCGCCGTAAAGTTAGTGAGGCGCTTCAGGAAGTTCAACCACCGTCGGTCAAGTGCCGCCAGCCACGCAAAAAAATATAAATGAAAGGGGTGAGACGAAGCGACCACCAGCCGGGAGATAAAAATTAATTTTCATACACCTGGCCTGCCCCGGCGGCCGGGCCGCCACCACCACCACCTGACCTGAGGGTGCCAGTGATGCAACAAACGGCAGGGCAGTTTGTTGGCCCCGTTTGAATTATAAATGCACGACGTGGCTCAGTGACTGAGCCTCAGTCAGGCATGGCCGGGCCGGGCCGGGCCGCTGGCTGCAGCTCACGTTGGAGAGAGGTGCATCCCGCGCAAATGTTCACTACGCCATCGCCCGGCCCGGCCCGGCCCCCGGCCCCGGCCCCGGCCCGCGTGTGGTGGTGTGTGGCTTCTCGGAACGACCGGCCGGCCGCCCGTTTCAAAACACTTCTCCCGAAGAGGCCACGCCGCGGGACGGGACGGGACGGGACGCGGCAGACAGCGCGGCCGGGCCGAGTAATTTGCCTACATGCAGGCGGTATGCAGCAGCGGTTGCCTACCCTGCAGGCGGCCCAGAACCTGCGGGTTTGGCTGGGCTGCACCGCGCTGCAGCAGCGCCCCTGCGCAGGGCGTAGCGCAGCGCGCATGCTAATCCCGGCTGGACGACGACGCGACGCGACGCGCACCGCAACCGCCGCCGTAGAAAACCCGGGGATGTGGGAGAGCATGAGAGGTGGGGCCCGGCCGGGGCGGGCGCGGCCAGGCGCGGCAACCAGCCGACATTTTAGTGCTCAACCGCTAAGGCGTGTATACGCTGTCTGCAGGTGCTCTGTTATTTAGAAAGCAGATAAAGGCAGGGCTTCCCCAGTGTGAAACACACGAGCACACACACACACGCGTGTTTCCACACACGCGCGCGCGCACACACACACACACACTGCAGCGGGAGGGGACGGCTGAGGCCCAGCGCCTCGGTGCTAGACAGCTTGGCACCGGGAGTGCCCCGCGCGGCTCACCACCCCGCCCCACCTCGCCACGCACCGCCACGCCTCGCCCCACCCACTTTGACAGAGAGGGTGTGGCCCGTATGAGGAGGTGGAGCAGGAGCGGGCCGGGAGGAAGAGAAAGAGAAGGAGAAGAAAAAAACATTTTAGTCTGATGATAATTTCAAAGTAGGAAAGACATGTGAAAACAGTCTTCCGGGAGACCAGGAAATTAAAATTAAAAAGGCCGGACTACAAGATCGGTTACAAAAACATCATCTAAGGAAGTTTGGAAGTTTTTAACCCGAGTCTTAAATTTTTTAGCTGTTGTCCAGTATGGAGTTAAATTCTCCAAGGTACCCTTATCCATAGCCTCCCGACGACGCGACGCGACTGTGTGGCCATGAGGGCCTCGGAGTTCGTCTTTGCAGTGTAGCCAACATGGCAGACTGCATGGCGGCGCCGCACACAAGTGCACCAACCTTGACTCTGCACGTGAAAGGTGAGGTGACATAAGCCTGGAAACAACATCTGCTGGCCTCTTCTTTCAGCGGCAGAAGGCAATGATCTTTAGATCTCTCCTCTCTCTTCCGCCCTCCCGGCCCGCGCGACGTCGCTGCTCGCTGCAAACTACATTTGCATCCTCCACGATACCAAGCTTTTTATTCGGACTCGGTTGGAGACAACCATCGTAGTGTACCAACATACTTCAGCTTTCAAAGAAAGAAAAAAAAAACACTGAACAACCTGCAGAACACAATGATAAAGAGGCAGCCTGATGTGGAACTGAAGGGACATTTGGGTGAAGCAGAAGGCCGGTACAAGGCGAATAGGTTGCAGGGGTCCCCCGCTGCTCGCTGTGGGTCCCCGCGCCAGGCCGCGCCGCGCCGCGCCGCGCCGGGCGGCCCCGCCTGCTCTGACGTCACGCGCGCGCGGCGTATGCCATCAAGTACCCGGGCCCGGTCCGGTCCGGCCCCGCCGATGCGAAGGCCGCCTCCGCCCGCTCCGCCCCGCTCCGCCCCGCTCCGCCCCGCTCCGCCCCGCTCCGCCCCGCCCCGCTCCGCCCCGCCGCGGTTGTCACTTGAGTGGGAGTTCTACTCCGACCCGGGACGGGCATGCTGCCGAGCCGAGCCGAGCCGACCACTCGACCCAGGCATTTGGAAAGTTCAACCATTGTTGTTCTCCGCTTATTGATTTATACGAGTTATATCCCTGACATTGTAAAAATATACACACGCACACACACGGAGGCACTAAGAAAGAGAAACACATAACTCCGCAAAAAAAAAAAAAAAAAAAAAAAATTAGCGCAAGCTGCTGCCGTACTGCACACAATGCTCCTCGAGCGCCCATCTGATCTGATGGCAACACACTACCTGGGAAGGGAAGGGAAGACAACAGCTGCGGGATGAGCAGCTAGCATATCCGAGTCGGCGTGGGGCGGGGCGGGGCGGGGCGGGGCGGGGCGGCTGGGCCTCTACTCGGGTTACCCGCCACCAGGTGGCATCGAGGTGTACTATCATCAACGTGTCATTCCTGGCCGCCGCAGCGCGCCGGTCCGGTCCGGTCCGGTCCGGTCGTGGTGGCGGGGCCGGGCCGGGCCGGGGCCGCAGAGGGTGCATTCCTCCCACTACCCTTATCCAAGGCCTCTGCTCTTCCCGTTGGGCCTGGGCGCACCTGGGCCCCGCGACCCTTACCTAACGCGCCCACCCGCGACCCTTGGGCGCCCTACGCCCTTCACGCTGCCGGTTCTATGGAAATGAGTCACACAGACCGCACCGCACCGCACCGCGCGCTCACCCCAGCCCACTGCACCCGCGGCAAAACCGCGCGCGCCGACGTGGGGTGTGCGTGCCGCGCGGCGGGGTGCGGCGTGGCGCGGCGGGGTGCGGCGGGGCGCGGCGGGGTGCGGCGGGGAGGAGGACGCCGTGCGCCGAGGAGGGCGTCGACCAGATCCTGGAGGCCGCGGCCGCTCTAGCTCGCCGGCGCAGGCAGCTCTCCTGTTTGCACATTCGCCGATGGGACTCCTCGAGCGCCGCAACCACACACCGCACAAGCATCGGCGATCATCGGTCGATACACATATCTCGAGTCGATATCTCGAATCACCTCTCGGGCCGGGCCGGCACCACGTGTGTAGAGTGCCTCTACACGTGTGGGACCAGACCGTCGCACGTGGCTCCTCGGGTGGCGTTCGCCGTGTGGTGTCGGGGACACTTGGGACGCGGCCCTGGTCGCGGAGCCACGGCTCAGCAGGGCGGTGCAGCTGTGCGCCCGCAGAGTGGCGTGCGTGACTATACCCCTCGGCTCGGACGCACCCCGCCCCGCGCCGCCCCGCGCCGCCCCCCGCCGCGCCGGCCGGGTGCAGCTGCAGCTGAGGTCGCATGAGGCGAAGCAGGCCAAGTCACCCTACGCCTCCAGCAGATGTCGGCAGTTTGGACCCGGCGCGGCGCGGCGCGGCGCTGCGATACGCAGCAGGCGGATTTGCCGGAAAAATGGTTCAGCAACGCAAATAAAGAGGAGTGGCTCGCAAGCGCTACAGATCACAACCGCTACAGGTCACAAGCGCTACAGCTCGCTAACGCTACGGGTCGCAAGCGCTACGAGTCACAAGCGCTACAGCGAGAATCCGCGCGTTAGGCGGAGCCGAGCCGAGCCGAGCTAAACCTTGAAAAATTACGCATGTGGCGTGAAAAATGGAAAATTTTGCGACAGTAAACCTCCCGAGGAGGTTGCGGTTCCCGCCAGGCACAGGGCTTTTCCCCCCCGTGGCAGCCAACTACTTCGGTGTTCTTATGGGAACCGGTGCTTCTCTGACTGCGATCCTGTCGCGCAATTCGACAGATTTGATCCCTGCCAGATTTAGTCGTACGGTGGTTAACCGAACTGCCCTGTCCCAGAGCATGGAATAGCTATTTTGGAGCCAGATTCTAGGTTATGACCCCGACCGACCACCAGTCGTGGGCATGGGACAGAACTTCCTGGCAACCCGCTGTCAGAGCATGGAACCAGGCCCCATGTGCCAGTCTCACAGACACACGGCTTTCGCGGCACCACTACCAGACCGTCGATAGAGGAGCTCGGTTGAAATGGGAATTCTCTCCAAATTGTTGTCCTCATGAGATTCAGAACCTGGGTTTCCGACACT
Organism: Frankliniella intonsa; assembly: GCA_033675135.1. Classification (NCBI taxonomy): domain Eukaryota; kingdom Metazoa; phylum Arthropoda; class Insecta; order Thysanoptera; family Thripidae; genus Frankliniella; species Frankliniella intonsa. Next base: position 10,796,572 of record CM066254.1, on the reverse strand, counting down.
ATGCCAGGCTACGACGCCACGGTACCAGTAGCGGACCACTAGATCATGCTGCGAGAAGCCACAGTCAGAAGAAACGAGGTGTCAGAGTGCGCCTGCTCCGGTCAGTGCTCCGCGTAGCGTCATTGTATCGTCCTGCTCATAGCACTGTGGGCAGATTCAAACACCGCGTAAGTTTTTTCTTTAACCGTTCGGACTGCCGCGGTGCCCAAGTCACTCCTGCAAACTCAAGTGTCGTACAGTACCAGTAAAGTGTAGGACCAAGGTCTGCTGCGCAGAGTGTCCTGCAGTTTTGAAGTGAAGACAGAACCCGGTGTCATGAGTGCGCACTGCCTGTCCGGTCAGTGCTGCCGGCCGCGTAGGTCAGACACAGGTTGTCGCTCACATCGCTGCTCATAGCACTAAATACTGGCAGAGGTCTAAGTTTTTCTTTTATTATTATTTTTTTGTTCGGACCGAAGTCCTTTTTTCCAGTTGCGCCAAAGTCACAAGGACGGTATAGCTGGAAAGAACACTTCGACCGAACAAAAAAATAATAAAGAAAAACTTACGCGGTTTTGAACCACTTCCGCCCAGTGCTATGAGCAGCGACGATACCAATGACGCTACGCGGCCCAGCACTGACCGGAGAAACAGGCATCGACGCCGGAGTTCGTTTCTTCGGTGACTGTGGCTTCTCGCGCAGCATGACTCTAGTGGTCCGGCTTGGTACCGTGGCGTCGTAGCCGCCGGCATAGTGTCCGCGCGGAGAGTCTGGGACGAGGTTCGAATTCTTACCAAAACATTTGAATTTTTCTGGGGACAACAATTTGGAGAGTGAATTCAAGCCCCCATTTCAACCGAGCTCCTCGTGGAATAGCCGACGGTCTAGTGGTCTGAGTGGTGCCGCGAATCTGTGAGACTCGGCACATGGGGCCTGGTTCAAACCCAGGTAGGTTCTTCACTGGTAGCGACAGCGGGTTGCCAGGAAGTTCCGTCCATGCCCACGACTGGTGGTCGGTCGTGGGGCAAAAGTCCTAGAATCTGAAACCAAAATAGCTATTCCATGCTCTGAGACAGAGCAGTTCGGTTAACCACCGTACGACTAAATCTGGCAGTACGGGATCAAATCTATCGAATTGCGCGACAGGCCTGATCGCAGTCAGAGAAGCACCGGTTCCCATAAGAACACCGAAGCAGTTGGCTGCCACGGGGGTAAAAGCGCCTGCCTGGCGGGGAACCGCAACTCCTTCGGGAGGTTTACTGTCGCAAAAATTTTTCCATGTTTTCACGCCACGTGCGTAATTTTTCAAGGTTTAGCTCGGCTCGGCTCGGCTCCGCCTAACGCGCGGATTCTCGCTGTAGCGCTTGTGACTCGTAGCGCTTGCGACCCGTAGCGTTAGCGAGCTGTAGCGCTTGTGACCTGTAGCGGTTGTGATCTGTAGCGCTTGTGACCTACGTCCAAATAAAGCAGGGGCGGCGTGCTATTTGAACGCAGAAAGACGCGTCATATACAATTGGAGAGCGATGCCGACCACCGGAAGGCGAGCGGAGCGCTTTTTTTAAAACGAGTGCATTGAGAGCACCGTATGCGGGCGTATGGCCCGGCCCCACACGGCGAAAGGACATTCATATTCAACAAGGTCACAGGTGCATGCACTACAACACACGCGCGCGTGGGAGCGGGTGGCACGCCGGCTCCCTCACCTAGCATCAGTGCCAGGACCCCCGGGGGCACAAACTTAAAAAAAAAAAAAAAAAAACAGAGTCGCAGGCAGGCAGTATGTTGTTAGATAAGTAGTCATAAGATCGTACACCTGTGAGCCGTACGGGTATTTGCGCCCGCCGACTAGGCACAATGTACTCTCATGTGGGGAGGGTTTGCCGGGTAGGCAGGCGGAGATACCCGTCCGCCTCACAGAGAGGTGCGTGCGTACGATCTTTTGCCTACTTACCTAACAACACTGGTCGCAGGGTGGGCGTGCCGCGCGCCGCGCTCGCGTGGGGATACTGTCCCGCACGCGTGGGCGCGGGAGGGTTGCCTACTTCCACGGCGCCGTCAGGCGGCATGACGGGAGGAGAGGAGCCTTGCCTGGCCTGGCGCGCGGCGCTCGGCTCTCTCTTATCCAGCCGCGACAAGCCGCGACCGCAAAGCGAGGATATTTCTGCGCGTCTATTTCAGGAGCCCGCTATGAATAAGTCATAAACGCGCCTCCTTTTGCGACGCCGTCTGCAGCGCCTGAGTCATTGACTGCTGCTGCACGATGACATAGAGTGCGACAGGACAGGACAGGAGGGCGACGGAGCCGCGGCGCTGCGGTGCGGCCCTCGCCTAGGAAAAACGCACAACATTTCCCGCCACGCCCTTTTTTTCTAGTTTAAATATTTTTCGCGCGATTTGTTTCGCGGTGTGGTTTTGGCGTCGTCACGGTGTCTGCACTGCAGCCCGCCCCGCCCCGCCCCGTCCCGCCCCGCCCCGCCCCGACCACAGCAGCGCCGCGCCGGCACACCCGCCACCTGTGCAGGGGCGAGGCACTCCGCGAACTTGAACTGAGTCAAATCGTGACGGGGCGTTCGCGGAAGACGTGCGCAGGGGCGGGGCGGGGTGGGGCAGGCCGCGGTCGTGGAGGTCGACGACGGCTCGCTGAGTCGCGCGGCCTAGCTCTCCAGATCCAGGATTACAATGACTATCATGCGGGCCAGGCCAGGCCGGGCCACATTGTGTGTTTCCTAGTTTAAAGCCCATGAGGGTAATCAAGCAGGCCCAAAGGGCTCTCGGGCGGGGCGGGGCGGGGCGGGGCGGGGCGGGGCGGGGCGGGGCGGGGCGGGCATTAGCTTGCCTCGTGCCAGGAACGCCAAGAGGCAAGAGGCACAAACTTTTTTTTTCTTTGCTCCGGACCGGGGGGCCGTAGACTCCCGCGTGCAGCCCGCCCCGCCTCGCCCCGCCCCGCCCCGCCCCGCCCCGCGTGCCCACCTTTACCCGCCTTTACCTTCAGGGCCAAGCAGGGCAGCAGCTGCAGGGTGCCTGCCTGCCGGCCGGCCGGCCGTGTGAGGTATCGTGAGGTAGGCGGGTAGGTATAGTCTTTCTCTTCTGTTTTATCTTTCTCTCTCTGTCTCCCTCTCTCTCTCGCCCTGCTCTTTCAAGACGCGCAGTTCGACACAACAGCGCCACGCTACGCCACGTCGTCACGGCGTCCTGCTTCGCCATTTTGATTTTTTTTACGATCTGCGCAGCGGAGGCGTCATCAGCGGGCCGTGCGCATGCGCACTGCGCAATCCCCTGCCGCCGGAGCACTCTTTTAAAAACAACAACAGGAATAACATTTCGACTCCGACGTCCCGGCGACGACGCCGCGCCACGCCGCGCCGCAGAAAAAAAATATGAGGAGACCCAGTTTGTGTACACATTAAACAGCTTCAGTCCACGGGCGTGTTCCAATGGTTCGAACGCCAGACGTGACAAGAGAAGAAGTGCAACTCCATGAGAAAACGAGTTTTCTTTTAAATCGAAGTAAATATTTTCTTAATTGACATTTTTGTACGACACGTATGGTATTCACCCAGAAAAATGAACAGTTGCACGAACCATCGCTCAGGGACAACCATAAAATTATGGTTGAGACAGCCATATTATCGTCGCGTTGACCATAATTTGGTGAGCTCAACTGTAATATTGTTCATGATTTTCTGGTTGTCCCTGAGGTAACCAGACGATAGTTGCCACAATTTTTCATTTTTCTAGGTGTTTTGTCGATTTGAAAAATAATAAAAATGGATCGAATAATTGTCTTGTCCCGTCGTGTCGTACCCTTGTCCCGGGCTTATAAGGCAGGGCCCCATAGGCCGCGCTGGGCCGCGCCGCGCCGGGCCCCGCCGCTGGCACAGACAGCCGCACCGCGCCCGGCCCCGCTCGCTCTGCCGGCCGCGCCACGGCCCACGGCGCGCCACCAGCCCAGACAGCGTGGCTCCATTGTGTCTACCGCCCCGCCGCACAGCCTCGGCGCAGCCCACCGCACAACTCTCATGAGCGCCTCGGGTTCGAATACTGAGGCACTGCGCGCCGGCGAAAAAAGGACACGCCGAAATAAGCTCGAAAATTTGCGTACGGCGAGGAAGGGAAATCCCCCGTTGGGCTGCGGTTTGCCCCGCACCCCCTCTCCACGCCCCGTGGCCTCGATCCCCGCACGACAAGGAGGCCGCGGCGGGGCGGGGCGGGGCGGCGCGGGTGGAGCTGCCCTGCCGCGGCCCCCGTCTGCTATCTGTCAGTCGGCACCCCGCCCCGCCCCGCCCCGCCCCGCCCCACCATCAGCGCCCGGGGCGCGGGGTGCGTGAAGACGTTTACAGCAAGGTACATAACCATACAAAGCGCGCAGTAGCACTCAAAACGCCCGTGGCAACTAACGCAAGTCTAATTCGGGTGTTTTCGGGAGGGGGATGGGCATGGCCAGGCAGTGGGTGCGGCTGGACGCGGCGGGGCTGGGCGTGGTGGGGCGGGGCGGGGTGGGCGGGGCCTTGTTGATTTTTCTTTTCGTTTCCAATCTGTATTGTCCTGGTCGCGCGCACGCACTCCACGACACGGGCGGGGCGCGGCGGGGCGGGGCGGGGAGCGGAGCGCGGCGGGGCGCGGCGGGGCGCGGCGGGGCGCGGCGGGGTGGGGCGTGGAGCGGGGCGCAGGGAAGGCATGCAAACCACGCTGAGAAAAGCGTGAATCCTGGACTCCCAGCCGCAGACAATGAATGCGCATTCCCCGATGCGTAATTAGAAGGGCAAGCGGAGGGAGGGGGATGAGCAGGACAAAGGGGGAGAGGGGAGAGGCAAGAGGGACAGAGAGAGAGAGATAGAGAGAGAGAGAGAGAGAGAGAGAGAGAGAGAGAGAGAGAGAGAGAGAGAGAGAGAGAGAGAGAGAGAGAGAGAGAGAGAGAGAGAGAGAGGAGGGAGAGCGGAGAGTCGGATGAGTTAGGTTGGGTCTTGGGGGAAGGACGAGGAGGAAGGGCTGAGTCCACCTGGGAGCGGCATATCGTATGACGGTGACACTTTTGGAAACGTGATAGTCGATGGGCATGCGATGCGCCCTTCATTGGTCATTCGTGTCCCGGGAGCCAACGGGCCGTGAGCGCGCTCGCCGAGCATCGAGCCGCCATGTCACACTCTAATAAAACTGTGTCGGAAAGAAAACATGTAAATTTTTTAAAAATTGAAAAAGTTAAAAAAATTTCTTTTGGAGCAGGAGCGGCGGCAGGTGGACAGTCGGCTCGCAGGCGGCAGACGACGTTTTTAACTGAGTACGGGCGGACGCTACCTATAGCGCAGCGAGGCGCTGCCGGCGCGCCGGCCGGCCGGCACAGCACAGCAGTACATAGGGTGTGACTACTTTACAACAAAGTACGCGGCCAAACAAACACTTCAGCCATAATGCTCCGCAGATGTGCCTAAACTCGAGCTGAAGGTCGTTAGGAGAAAGATGTGCCAAGCAAGCTGACGGCTGGCTAGTGCGGGGAGGGGCCGGGGCCGGGGCCGGCGGCCAGCGGGTCTAGGAGCCAGGAGTTTGGTCTTCCGTGCTCGTCTAGAAGTAGCTCGCCTCGCCTCGCCTCGCCGCGGCAGCAGAAGCACTCCGTCTTCTCGGACTCACCCCGCCCGAGCCGGCCCGGCCCGACCCGAACGTTTCAAAACTGTTCCTGCTCGTCTGCCCACGGGCTACACATACACCCGGGCGGGGCGGGGTGACCGGCTCAGTGCTCCTTCGAGCCTGCCGCGCCCCGCCCCGCCCCGCCCCGCCTCCTCCCACAAGTCCACAGCCAAGACCGTCCCGTCCCGCAACCTCGGACCACGAGCCCGGCCCGAGAGTCGCGCCGCGCCGCTCCGGTCGCTTGGGAGCGAAAGAATCTCATGGCTACGAACACAACCGAATACCGCTGGCTCTTCTAATTATCTCCTCGCTTTCAGTTGTTTCTATAGTGTTCCCCGGCCGGGCTGGGCCGGGCCGGCTGGCACATTCCTTGCTAGCCCGCTCACTTGCTTAGCTTGGGGTCACGTCCGCAGTCCGGCCCGGCCCGGCCCGGCTCGGCACGGTCTGCGGCCCCGGGCCCGGGCCCCTACAGCGCGGAGCGGAGCAGAGCGGAGGACTCAACCTCTTCGACGGCCGCCTTTCGTTTTCCGCCGCGCAGGAGTTTTTCACTCCAGCTTCCCACTGTGCAGCGCGGACGGGACGCGGACACGTCGCCCCGGGGCGGCGGGCGGCGCGGCGCGGCGTCGCGACGAGAGAAGCCGCCTGATTCGCGGCTAATGTCACCTCACCGCCCCTCAGAGGCGGCGCGGCGCGGCGCGGCGCGGGGGCTCCCTTTGCCCGCGGTCTCGTCGACACGGCGGGGCGGGGCGGGGCGGGGCAGGGCGCGGTGCAGCTAGATTGGCCGACCTACCTCTGTCCGCGACCTGACGATTTCCCCGAAATTCGAAAAAGCTCTGTCCGACCTGGATTTTGTCCCACCTTTTTACACGGGTAAATTGGCTATTCGGTTCGCGCTCTGCTGCAGGCCAACGAGTGCGTGGAGCAGGACGACGACCGGGGGCGCATGGGATGGTCACCCTGCCCTACAACATGCGCGCGATCCCGTCCCGCTCCGCCCACAGGAAGTACAGTAGGTGACTAGTTTGACTTAAATTTCCTTGACTGGATGTGACTGGTAAATGATTGGAAGTGACTGGTTGTGACTGGAAAAGTGACCGGTGGAAGACGTGTAAACTGACTGATCGCAGTGAGGCCCCCCTCGCGGCCCGGCCCGGCGGCCCGGCGCTACCCGAAGCTAGCCGCGCTGCAATATGCATCCATGGGCGCTGCCGATGGATTCCGGGAACACGCTGCACTACAGGAGCAAGAGGCGGAGGGAGGGCTTAGGGATAGGGCCGGGGCGGGGCGGGGCCGAGCCGCGGACAACACCAGCCTGCGCCGCGGCCCCGGGCCCGCCGCGCCGCCGCTGCATTCTGGGAGCGCGGGGGCATGGGGGCGGGGCGGGGCGGGGCGGGGCGGCCACAGCTGCGCGTGGAACATCACTGGAGCTTGACTGTCGTGGACGCGGCGTTTCGAGAAACCCCGCCTGAACAGAACAGCCCTTCTCTCTCGTCCGCGATGGTCGACGGCGCGGCGCGGCGCGGGGGAGAGGGGGCGTAGGGGGCGGAAGGGAAGGGCCCGTGGTGCGGGCGAAAGGAGCGGATGCATGAGCGAGAGTGTGAATGACCGCTGACTCTGGGCACAACAGGTCCACGTGTGCTGTGCTGTACCTGCAGCCGCCTGCAGCCGCCCGGCCCGCAGCGAGTCAGCCGAGTCGATAGGGGAGCGGGGGGAGTTTCGAACGGTACCAGAGGATTTTTAGCAGGCCAGCGTATAGGGTTAACTTGGCGCATTGTTACGGCGCCATACAATTTCAAAACTCAAAATCGCGTAGAACAAAGACGTTACAACTTCGCAGGAAAACAAAATAAAGATTCGCTTTAGACAGCCCTGACACAATAACATCATCTGCACGAAGGCAACGTTCAATTGACAAATTTAGATCGGAAATGGGAGGGCCAACGCCAACAAGGTTATAGCAGTTAGAGAATAAACAATAACGTAGAAACCTTACCTTTGAGGAGATTCTGTCTGTCTGCCTGCGGGGGGTCCGTGTTGATTTCCAATCGAAATGGACACCAATAAGAAGAAACAACAAATTCACTGAATATAAACGCGGAACCTATAGCACCGAGTATCGCACACGACGGTTGGAGCAAGCTGCGAGCAGCTGCGAGCGCTGCGAGACAACGCACGATCGCTATGAAAAATCCAGCAGCCAAATATCTCCGGAGACAGTAGCACGCGGCGACGCGTCGGTTGCGGTGATTCGCTCGCAAGGTGAACGGCCTACGGCCTGGTGAAGTCTCATCGGGACCTCGACTCGGCACGCGCTATACTGATTTTGTCACACACCCACAAACTGCATACATGAACAAGCGACAAAACACACCCATACCGAACTCGATTGTACAAACGACACTCCTAGCCGTGTTTTGTTTGCCTGACAAATGATCCGCGCGAAGGCCACTCTGCGGCCGCCTCTCGTGTGTGTTTAAGCAGAAGTAAAATGGCCAAGCCTCCGATTCTACAAAGTTGTCTCATTTTGGTACCATTTCTCGCCTTTTCTTGAGACAGAAATTACCAGAGCATGACGGCCGTGTTTGGCTAAGTTGCTGAGAAATGCGCCTCCTCGCGCAGGCCCCTTCATCGGGCGCCTCCCCACCCCACCCCACCCCACCCCACTCCGCCCTCGCCGCGCCTCTGGCCGATGCCGACGGGAGAGCAGGAGCTAGAGTAAGTGTGTAGGAGGCGGGAGGTGGCCACCTGCTAGAATGTTCTGGACCACTGCCGAGTTTGTGCTGCACAGCAAATGTGTAAGGACTGTACGAAAAGAAAAACGCGCTAGCCTCGAACAAGGCTACGCACCGCGCCGCACCGCACTCCGTACCGCACCGCGCATTGGACCAGACGGGCCGGCGGGCTGGGCTGGGCTGAGCTGCTGAGTGAGTCGCGGAGCGGAGTGGAGCCGCGAGCCGCGCCGGCCGCGGCCGCGACCACCATGCCGCCGTGCGGTGCGGCTGTGGCGGCTGCGATTGCCGCGAAATGAGCAGCTAGCCGGGCCGGGCCGGGCAGCGCGCGGCGGCTGCGGCTGCGGCTACGGCTGAGCAACACCAACGACCACACAGCGCCGCCGAGTGGGCTGCCTACGCACCAGGCGGTCGCGGCCAGGGGCCAGGGGGTGCTGATCGCCCTCAGCACAGAGGGAAGCACGCCCACCCTCACCCCTGTCGTCGTATATTTTCAATAGAAAAGACGCGCAATGCGGCAACTTTAATTTTTTTAATTTTGTCCGTAGGCGCCTTACTTTTAGGGATTGAGGCGGTAGGCTGCACCTGTGTGATCGCTCTATCTTCGCCGCCTTTTCTGCACGGGCTGCTGTAAATGGTTGCGTAAAAGGACATCATTGTCCGCAGCTACCAAAGTACACATTTTTCTTTCCCTTGCTAACCGCGGTTGGGCGCCTCTCGGCCCGGAGACCAGACCCAGGCTCCGTTTTCTTTAGGCGTGGCGGGGCGTGGCGGTCGGGTCGGGCGGAGCAGACTGCTTGGCGGCTCGACGTCGTAGCGTTCCAGAGGCGGAGCAAGGCGGAGAGGAAAGCCTTGAGCACAGCGGCGGGGCCTGCGGGGCCGGCAGGGCAGGGGCGGCCGGGGCATGGGCCCACCGGAGCGCTCCGCTCAACTCCGCTCAGCTCGGCCCCAGCCCAGCCCAGCCCAGCTCGGCACCATGCTGCAGCATTCCCCGGCCCGGAGCCAGACCGCACGCTGCCTCCGGGTAGGCCGCCAGCCCCTCCCCGCCCCGCCCGGCCCCCGCGGGGGCGTATCAAAGCTCTCCCTGGGCCTGGGCCCCTGCTGCCCCCCAGGGGGCCCCCGCCCCGCCGCGCCCCGCCCCGCCCCGCCCGGGGGGAAGGGGCGTGAGGCCGGGGACCACACACGGACAACAAAAGCCTTGTTTGTTTTTTGCTTCGCCCGCTACCTATCCGTGCCGCGCCGCCAGAGATGCTGCTGCTGCCGCTGCAGAGGCGAGGCCCGAGTACATAACTGGAGAGCACGGCTGGAGAGGCCGCCCGGCCCGCCGGCCACAAGCACCGTGCCGAACAGCACCGCGCCTCCAGAGCACGCAAGGTGGCCAGGCAGCCGCGCCGGGAAGGCAGGCCACCCATCCGCCTCGATAAAATGGCCAATATTTGCGGTCGAGGCCCCTCGCCTGTGCTTTCTGGCCTAGCCGAACAAAAGCGGCATGCGCCAAGCACTCGCACGCACACACGCCTACACACACACACACACACCACCGGGGAGCGATTGATACACTTTTTCATCGCGCAGTCATGCTGTACAAAGGGGGCCCCGCGGCGCGGCCGGGCCGAGCCGGGCCCCACCCCGCCGCCCCGCCATGCTCAGCATGACGCGTGGCCTGGCTGGTGTTTGTGTTGGATTATCACCGCTCAATCCAAACGCAGTGGGCCGGGCGGGGCACCGCGCGCTTCCATTCAACTTGATCGTCGAGAAGCGGGAGCGGGGAGGGGAGGGGAGGGAGTGATAGCGACGGCCGACGGCGTCGAACTTTGTGAATTTGCGCCGCCGTTGTATGTGTGTCTACTGTGACTGTGACTCTTCTACATGCCCGTCACCCGTCCCTCGGTGACCCCCAACTCGCGCTACCACTCCCCGCCACGTCTGCGCCCATTTCCCCGCTCATCTCGCCTGTATTAAGAAGAGTATACAGTATCGTGTTTCGTGTTGCTCGCTGATGGTGCCCGCCTCCTCTAATGCGTCAGTGCTTTATTCCGCTGTGACGAGCAGTGACGAGGCGGGGCCCAGCCCAGGCGGGGCCCAGCCCAGGCGGGGCCCAGCCCAGGCGGGGCGGCACGGGACAGAGATGGAACGGTGGGACGGGTGCCTCTGCCTCCCTCCTTAAGGGCCCCGCAACTGGGCCTCTTCTACCCGCCTTGGCTGACACAGCTCCCAGGCCCCAATAGCATGAAACGGATAGGAAGATGTTACGCAGACATGCAAGGTCTTGATTGTCACCTTTGATGGCAATTCTAATCTTGGCTCAAAAGTTTGTCGTTGTTATAAGCCGCCGCCGAGCGTCGAGTCACTCATATTACTTTGCCCGAGGGTAGTTTTGTTCCAATGCCTAGCCTCTAGTCCAGTCATCCAAGAGCCACAATACACTTTCTGCACCTGGATGTTGTGCGCAGCGCAGTGGCGCTGTTGCGTCTGCGAAGCGAGGTCGAGGCGAGGCGAGGCGAGCCATGTCACCCGCCCGAGGGTCCTTCCCTCGCTATCTTTGGGGGAGATCTGGCCACCCCTCTCTCGGTGGGGGTCGGGACCCAATAAAACAATTCGAATGTTCTTCAGTTCCATCCTCAAGGAAAAAGAAAGAGTGGGGAGAAAAATGTCTCGGCGGAACGATACGATTTCCGTATTGTTTTGTCCGATTATTAAAGGGCTCTCTGCTGGACATCTCTGTCTCTGCGTCCCCTCCCCTCCCCTACTCTGCAGTCCTTGTTCGGTATAGCAATGCGTGCAAAAGAGAAGAAGCGACTCTTTAGTCCGACAGCGACCCGGTGCCCAGCCCGGGTGGGTCCGATTGGGACGTAGGTAGGGCTGCCTTGATAAAATCGTCCTTCGGTGTCACCGCCGAATTAGCAGCCTCCGCCTGCAATCCTCCGTCTTTCACCCCTCTTGGTATTGCCTTGTCCTGTCACATCTTTGTTAACCAACCGGATTGCAGGTTGCTGCACCCCATCTACTCAAAATAATTTTGTTTTTTCGATGTGCAAGTGGGTTCAAAAGGGGAAAAGACAAGTTTCAGAAATGAAAAACAAAATAGCTCGTTTGGTCAAAATACATTTGCACTTGCATTATCCTTAATTAAAATACATTGTTGAGTATTATAAAAGGGATATTAATACAATAGGATGATATTCATACCCTGCAAAAGTTTCAAACCATTGTGATGCATAGCTTATAAATTCATGCACCAGATAAAGCAAAAAAAGAAAAAGAAAAAGAAAAAAAACAACAAAGGTACAATGCAGTAGCTCTGTTTCTTTCTTTCATGACCAGACGTAAGGGATAGAAAGAGTCAGAGCTACTACAAATGTTGAAAAATCAACAGAAATTTTGCTTTACCAGGAGCAACATTAGGTGGGCAAAACTGGTTGAGTAAGCAGAGCTTACTAATACCTACTTTTGGGTCTTCTCATTTGTAATAACGTTAGGAAATGAGAATATTTCTCCTCACATTAAAAATATTTGTACTGTAATTCTACACCTTAGGAAGTGAAATAATTATAAAACATTTCATTCTGAGGCACGACCTTGCAATATGCAAAGAACAGAAAAAAAATTCTCAATTGGCATAAAAACAAAACAAAACCAAGGTGAAACAAAGTGAACTATTCCAGAATAATTGAAACATACATACATACTTTGTGGTAAGGAGGTAAGAAATATTGGATTGGTAATTCATGAGTAATGCAATTAAAAAATATTGGCACAAATGTATCACAAAAGAACATTTAAGACCAAGTATGAGTCTGTAGATATGAACAACATGGTCATGGACCCAGATCAAGTTTTCACACATACCAACAAAACAGGCACAAAAATATGCAGTTTATACTAGAAACTGTTTATGAAGCACAAGAGAATGCTGTTTTGTAAAAGAGAGATTATTTTCAAGACTGCTTGATTAAACTCCACATCTATTCCAGAGGGTGGGAAAAATCACTTCATCTAACACAATCAACTTAAATTATAAACAATAATATCCGTTAAAAGAAAATTATACTATGGCAAGGAAGGTGGAATAAATACTGTCTTGTACAAAATACATGTTGTGAATAAATATTTCAAGAACAAACAAAATTTAAGGTACAAACCATAACATAAAACAACAAACATACTTTGCAAATAAAATATGTAATACATCACTTAGACAATAATACGGGTGGACTACAATATAGCCAACAACACATTTAAAAATATACAACATTTCCAACAATTAAGATACAAAAATATACAAAACAACTTATTTCCAGTAGAAAGTAATCAGTATCAAGAATATTTTGCTTACACTTTACAATAGTATAATTACAAAATGTCAACAATTTACTTTAGCATTTACATAAAACGCAGGCAGTAAAATGGGGGGAAAAAAATGAGATTCCTGACATAAAAGTTACATCTTACTGAATAAAATTCCTTTGAGCTCTGAGACTTTAAACCTTGAAGTTACACAAAATTTACTTGGAAGGCCCAATATTTATTCATGCAGTAAATAACTGTATCAGTAGTGAAAAAAGAATCAGAACAAAGCCATGCCTGATTACTAAAATCTACAACTGGGTAATGACCTGTGAGTCATTTAATAAGCTGCACTGAACAAGATACGCCAAGAGGCATAGTGAATGGGTTATTCCAGTTTAGAATGCTGGTAAAAATTTGAATTTACATACTGCAAAGTAAGTAGTAATAATTTTAAAACGGTCTAAGAATTACTACCAATGTCCTTGGCCTACTTCATTTACCACTACAGAGCAAGTCCTGTACAGATATTGAACTGTGCGTTAACAAGTACAAAAATAACAGTTACTACAGAAGAGTACTGACTTAAATGTAAGCCACACCTCAGATATAAAAACAAAAATAGTGGGGAAAAAATCATTTACAAAAGTATACTATGTTACCCTAGTCCCACAACTTGAAAGGCAAATAAATGACCTCGATGACACAGTGGCATGAAACATCTTCACAACCATTTCTTAGTAATACTTGGCAAATTTTGCTGTCATGTTACTTGAGTTCAGCCTGCCACTAGCTTGCAGGCCAAACTCACAAATGCTGACCAAACAACCAACTCCTTTTTAGTTAAGGGTACGATTGGGCACAAGACTACATTATCTTCTTATTGCTGGCCCTTCCTCCAACTTTCGCCATACCACCTGCAAATGACTTTTCATTTGTACCAATACATATAATTTAGAAAAAAAGGTACTACATTGATCTAAAATTCACTTACATTGCACATTTCTCTCACAAGGGCTTTTTCACCATCATCCATATCAAGAATGGGACCTTCCACTCCATTGGACACAGATGACACAGAACTACTGATAGTAGGAGTGCTAGGGGGTGCAGCACGCTCCACTTGCTCACGTACTTCTAAAACTTGGAGAGCCTGAACAACAGCCTCAGGTCGGGAGTTCTGAAAGATATTGAGAGAATACAAATTCAAATAGTAAAATGTATTATAAACAGTAAATTAAGGGTAAGCACGCAAAACAATTATTGATTTCTAAATTGACAACATAATATTTCCTTATCCTCGACTTCAAGAGTATTTCTTCCAAAATTTCTTAGCTTGAAAGTTTTAAATATCCAAATACTATACAACCGCTTATTCTTAATACAGCAAAAACAATGGGCTTAACAAATTTGATCTGACATCATACAACATTTCTATACTTTTCCAAAACTTCTCTATGCTCTGAAAATCTCCAGAACTTCCATATTGCGTGGCTACCCTTAGATCATATTTTCTCTTAGTTAAGTCATGTTTTGGCTTCTCTTACTGGGTCAACCAAATCCCATCCAGATGGACGCTCCTGTTCTGGATTAATACCAGCAGTACAAAGTTTTTGACACAGAACTCTCTTTTCTTCTTCCAATGTTTTCACCCTTTGTTCAAGGCTGCGAACATACTGCATCATTTGATCTGAAAAAAAAAAATATATATTGAAAGTTTTGTTCAAAATAGAAAAATACATAAATCTATGTAATATTGTAATTACAACATTAATTAATTATATTACAATGAATGAATACATTAAAAAGTACTCACCATTAAAAACAGTTCTCTGGCGCTGAATACTTTCTTCTAACAATCTCTCTCTACTTTCAGATCTTCTCACATTCAAAGCATGAGTGGTAGGAGTGCTTGGACCAGTATATGACACATTGTTAGCAGAGGAACCACCAGATGTTGTTCCAAATGTCTGCCCTGAATTGGTGGTGACAAACTGTGATGGTATAGCCGGTTCATCAGCATTTGTGCTGGAACTGCTGCCATCACCATCATCACGTAAAGCTTGAGATGGCCTCAAACCAGTGCCACAGTGTGGACAAACTTGGTTTTGATTACGTTCTTCATCAAGATATAGGCAGAGTTCCTAGAAAAAAAGCATTTCATTGTCAAAATCGTATCAAAATTTTAAAAGATCATGTAGAACATTATTTTACAATACCTTGAGTTCTAAATTATCCTTGATAAGTTCATGTTGTTTGGTGTCTAATTCCCGAAGCTTATTCTGATAAGCTGACACTTCTTGTCTCATAACACTTGCTGTGTATCGCCCAAATCTCTGCCATTCCCTTGCAAGTTTTCTGCCCTTCTGACGATCATCATCAAGAAAACAGCACAAATCTCTTAATTCTTGATTATCATCACTCAAACGCTGGTTTGCTTCTTTCAGGGCTCGAACTTCTGAAGCTAAGCCTGAAAAAATAACATTGAGATTAAAAAGTCTATAGCATAAACAAGAAGTAGAGAATGTACACCATCATTTTCATTGAAAACAAAATTAAAATAGGAACAATATTAAATTAGTAACTAAAGTTGAAATTAATTTGAGAGAAAACTGATTCAGCTGTACCTTGCATGTGTCGTCCAGCATCTCTAGCAGCTTGGCCCTGCTCAGCAGCAACTCTTGCAGCTTCACGCGCAGCTTGGCCCTGTTCCACGGCTGCTCTGGCAGCATCGCTCTCTGATTTGCGTACAAATTTAAGCATTTCAACAGGACCAAGCCGGAGCAATTCTTCGTCATTTGGACGTTGAGATGCAGGCAAGCCAACAATTGGGTTTGGCCTTCTTCCAGACACAGCAGGTGGTGCTGGATACTGAGGAGGATGGGGATATGAAGGTGCCCTCATAAGTGGTTGCTTAGGAGGTCCTTCAATATGATTTGAGTTGACACCATCTTTTGAAAGTAACGGAGGAGGCTGTGGAAGCGGTGATGGTTGAGATGGTGGTGGCGGCTGGGGTTGATAATGTTTCAGGATTCCAGGGCCATGGCCAGGACCTGAGCTAGGCCCAGTAACTTGTGGGGGTGGTTGGTATCGAGGGGGAGCTGGCACTGGGGCGCCCACCACATCAACAGGGGGTGGAGGGGCTTTGTTGATGTAAGCTGGTTTCTTATTGGACATGTTATCCTTTAGGGATACAGTCTATCATCACCCAATAGACAATATAAGCAAGACGCACTGTATTCTCTATAACATAACGTCAGCAGGTTCAAGAAAATAATGCTCGCACAGATGCAGTCGCAAGACGCAAAATATTTAAGTGGGTCACAACTGTAGGAAAAGTAGCACGGTCCATGTGAAGGCTACTTGTCAAAGGCTCTTCTTCGGGAAAAGTTCGCCGTTTCCCAACGAGAACTTTGATGCCACCTCTGTGAACTGACATGTCAACAATACTCTCAAAATCTTAGCCAACTAGCGTCTATTAAAAGGCCAATCAACAGGTGCGCGTACGTAAAATAGCGAGACATGAATGAAAAACAAGTTTAGCAAACACGGACATAACGTAGGCCTTCGGGATGCGCACTTTTTTCTTTTCCAAGATGGCGACAAGTTGTGGCGCTCCCTATGTGACTACTTTAAGAAGCTGTACTGGAATGCGAGATGAGCCGCGCTGTTTGAACCGTTGGAAGGTTTTGGCTTACGCTTACTCTGACTAAACATTGAGGATGATGCTCTGATTGAGTTATTAAGTTTCTGATGTAAACTCAAGAGAGTTGGAGTTAGGTATAAGGAAAAGTGATAGAGAAGATAATCATCGATAATTTTCTACTTTCAACAACTGCATATCTCTCAAAAAGAGAAATGTTACAAAACATCATTTAACAATACTCATATAACTAGCTTGACACAAAAATAATTATTATGGGTGTAACCGGCACTCAATTAAGAACATTTAAACTACCACACATGATTGCCCTATATTTGGAACAGACTTAGAGAATTTTGGATGGTACAAACCTTACTGTTTTGATACAAGAACGAAAATAAAACATCTAGGGATGTAAGGCTGCTGAAAACAATAATTAAGCTCTTTTTCTATCAGAATTAGTTACTGCCAACCACACAGCAGTTTCACATACTCACATGAAGATAATAAAAGTCCACAGCCTAATGTCTCTATTACAAGTGCACGGCATGCACTAATTATTCCTCTTACCCTTATTTACGACAGTAATCTTCATTAGAGTAACTTGCCCTTAATTCAAAGAGACTTAATGGTCCCTTATCACAATACAACACAGGTACAAACTTGATAATAAACCTTATAAAACATGTAACAAAGATCTAGATAGATCCAGCCAAAATATTGTAGAAGTTTAAATCTCTAAAAGCAAAATAACAAAGCAGGAGGGAAGGATATAGACCAACCACACCTCTCAAATTCATGGGAAGCTATTTTTAAGTCTCCTGGATAGATCAATATGATTCATCACATTCATAATGGTGTAAATATTGAGGATTTAAAACAAATAATCAAAATTGAAAAGATCTATTAAATGTTAGAATAGAAATACCCTAGTGTATTTTTTTCTGGTTGGGACAATGAGAGTACAAGTATATCAAACTTTTTTAAGACAATCAAGCAGCCAAAACTTTATAAAGAATATGCAACTCTCTGGGAAGTCAACAAGGATAAAATTTACAAATTAAAACACAAAACAATCAATTAAAATTTAAAGGAAGGAAATTATAACATATTTTGAAAAGAAATATTTAGAAATACAAATATGGCAATGAAAAGGTCAAAAAGTTTCAAAATTATAAAAAAACCTCCAAGAGTTTCTAGCTTTCCTTTCAGCCTTATATTTCTGAGCAAAGACCCATTTTATTTAACATCAAGGATCTCGATGTCACTATCATTAGTATCACGTTCCACCACATTTGGGTTAACCTTAATTACATTTGTTGATAAAAGTTGCGTGATACGCAACTTACTCTCTGATTTAGCATATTTTAAGGACGTGTTCTTACCTGCATTAATTGGTTCAGTTTTAGATTTTGGAAGGATATAAGTCTGTTTTGGAGTTCCATTATTAATTGCAGGTTTAGGAGTAAGAGTAGGTAAGCGTGGCAATAATTGAGAATAAATAACCTGTGTAGTATTGGGCACTGAACCAGAAGTAGATGGGCTTGGATTAGCAACTAAGACACTTGGTATAACATTTACAAAACTTGGATTCAACACAGTTGAGTTACTTGAAGGAAGAACCAAAGTGTGTACTTGCGATGATGTAGAAGTCACAACAGATACAGCTGTTGCAGGTGATCCACTTGTGCTACCATTAACTGTAGAAGAGTTTAGACGCTTTCTTTTCACAGGTGGATCATTAAGAAGAATAAGAGGTTTTACTGGATTCACATGACTTGAAGTTTGATATACAATAGTGGAAGGTGGTGACTTCTGATCTTTGGTCAAGGATTTTTGCAAGCTGTTTGCGGGCAAACCTGCCACGGAATTTGAAATAGTGGATCCTGAAAAATATAATTTTCATTATGAATTATCTGTAGTTCTGTAAGAATCAACATTCCATGTAAAAGTGAAGATATACCTATGGGTAAGGTAGCTTTGCCCTGCACAAGAGCTTGGGTGACAGGACAATCTCTGTGGGCAAGAAGTAAGGTTTTAAGCTGGACAACTTCATCTCGAAGCAGTGAAACTTCATGTTGTAACTTAGCATTAGTTCGTAGCATATCATTTGCTCTGCGCTCAAGTTCTTTCACCCAAGTCTTGCGTTTCTCTCGACAGCGCATTGCAGCAGCCCTTAAGACGGTGGAGGGGACTAGATTATTTTTTTGCAACACTAAACAATGATCAAATTCAACTTCACATAAAATTCACATAAAAATTGTTCATTACAAATAAATAATAATAATAATAATAATAATAATAATAAAAGCAACAAACCTATTCCTCCTTCTCTTTTCTTCCACAGATGATAAATCACGGCCCGATTCATTAGTACTACAACTTTCCTCTGATGGGCTTGAAGATCTTCTTGCCTCAATAGTCTAAAAATGCAAGATATATAAATATTTTGACACATAAGTAACATGTTATAAGAGTCCTTGCCCGGGTAAATATTTATACCTGGCTCACTGTGATGCTTGGCACAATTTGAGTAGTACTGCTAGATGAGACACCTAAGGATGATAAAGTTGCTGCAGGGCAACTATTGTTCATCAGAGCTTGTTTTAACTTCTGAAAAATAATAAACACAAAAAATAAGGAAAATGTGGATGAAGATATTTAATAAGATTATTTATTTCTGTGGTAGATCATTCAAAAATGAGAAACTTACTAATTTGGCTAAAGACATCTTTGAAAGGTGATCCATTGAGGTTTTGTGGGACTTGATGTTTGACTTATGCTGAGCAGAAATGTTTGTTTGTATTTTTTCGCTAGCATTGGCTTCAATTACATTGCCTGAAGACCTAAAAGTATTGGTACTAAGATTGCTGCTTGAAGGATTGCTGGAAGTTGTGCTGATTTTACTAATACTAGGGTGAGCTCTATCTTCAACAGGTTTTAGAAATGATGAATCAACCTACAAAAAAGTATAACAGTGAAACTCATTTTGGTTATGATGAGATTTTTTCCCCCCTAAAAAAACAGGAAGAGAAACCACAAAAATACACATACCTTAATTATTGGAATGTCTTTTTCCTTTGAGCTTTGGTTAGCAGTATCCATTTGTTCGACAGGAAGTGATGATAATTGCACAATTTTTCCATTTGGTAATTTCAACAAAAATTGTATAGTGCCCTGCTCTGATTCATCTTCACAGCCAGAAACATTAGCATCTGATCTATAATAGAAATTTTGAGAAAATTTCTTTGTTGGGAAGTCATACGTACAAAACCCTTATATATAAATTCAGCCTACTTACATTTGTGTTTCCTCAGATGTATCAGCCTCTTGCTGAAGAACAGATTTTTCAGAACTTGCATCTATGGACATGCATAAAGGATCTAAACAGAGACAGGACAAACATTTTCTGTAGATTTTGAAACAACCAGAGCATCAAAAGTCAAATTAAGTGTTACTACCTGTAGCATCACTCTGTATTAGTGGAATTGAGATATCATCTCTGGGAGAAATACCTCCTTTCCTTTCATTCACAAGAGGAAATATGACATGTGGTGTGTGAAGTGAATCATCAGTATTGTTGGGGACAGCCAGGCTTGACATCTAAGAGAAGAAAACAAAACAATATAAAAATGAGCATGCTTTGCAAACTCTCCACAAGTCAAATGGTTTAGTTGTGACAGTAAAGAGTATTATACACACTTCTAGAGGGTCTGTTCCAGATCGAATGTCTTCTGTTGCCTTACGAAATGTCTCCTCAAACGGATTCATATTTTGTAATTCTTGAAAGAGGCCCATTTCTTCAAGTTGCTGATATATTCTTGTTTTTGGTGTAAGAGTTTGATCAGCTGGAAATGTACAGTGTTAGTGAAGTATTTGGCATATTAATAAATATAAAACTTCATGAGATTGGCAGATTTAAGCTTACACAAAAAAGTGTCTGATTTTGAGCCAAGATTTAAACTTATGTCAACATTTTTATAGGTGTTAGACTGATCTTTCCTAGGAAACTCCTGAAAACATGATAATAAAATTATTGTTAACAAACACTAAGAAAACAAAAGCAAAAGAATAGTTCAGTGTAGATTGTATTCGAACCTCACTACTGCCACATAAAAATGACTTATTTTCACTATCTGCCATCCCTGCGTTCATGGTTTATCCATCAAATAAGTTTCCTAAACAAATAGAAAGAATGGAAAGTCACAAACTGAGAATTTTCAGCCAAGGATTGTATGTATGTGTTGTGTCCTTGAGAATTATGTTGATAGCCAACAGCATGAAAACAGAAATTATTTTGACAAAACAGGCTAAGCAAAATTGAACATTACACTTAAAAAATTGAAGAATATTGCAGTAGAGAAAGAATTATACAACTCCAGAATGATAAGGAAAAATTACAGAGATAATATTTAATATAACCTGTACGCCACCTGCCAACAATATTATTATCAGAGAAGGTTTATCTGTATGCCTAGGGATAAGGCGTGTATTGCATTCGAGATGGATAATTTTTTGAATAAATTCTTGCACGTTGATGAGTGATGACAAATTTGCATGATTTCAATAATGTTCCCTAAAGAAATTTACATTGGAACGCCGATTGGTGGGGAGGGGGGGCGACAGGCGGGAAATAACTTTACGTGACAGCTCAGCTGATGTCAAATCGAAAGGCTGCAGGACGTGCAATACAACGAACCTGTGCAACGAGTTTGACGTCCAGCATCATATGAGATGTAATAACAAGTACTGCTGTAGCCTACTATAAACACAGGACCAATGTAAGCTATTTTTCTATTTTCCCCCAGCTTGTCTGCTTTATTGCATTGACGAGAAGCAAGGCAGCGCCCTGCAGTGAGGCTACTTGCTCAGTAGAGTCGGCAGCGTGTGCGAAATATTTGAGCAACGTGGGACAGCATAATAGTTCCAGTTCTTAACACATTTGTGCCATTTAAAAGTCCTTCAGTCCAGCAGACTGAAAACAGCTTTGCTCATGTCGTGCTGCCTCTACATCAGATAGAATAATAATACAGGCTTCACACACCAAATAGGTGGAGTTGTAATATCTTAGAACTGCAGCAAGTAATATTTGAGCGTTTAATGAATTTGGCTATGAAATTGTGTGGATCAACGCTGAGTTCAATTTTGTGGGAGTGTTATTACAATTCTAGAGAATAAGAGGATAGTGAGAGGGTTGCCAAAGGACAAAACAGTGGTTTGTTACAGATTTTTTATTGGAAACCAAAAGCTGAAAGAGAAAAATATTAGGAACTGCTTTGCTCAGTACGTAGTTATAATCAGAACTCAGCAGTAGCAAATACAAGTGCATCATCGCAAAGCATGACTTACATCCTCACGTGCCTCAGTTGGTAGTGCATGTTAAAGTAATAATCACTTGGACTCATAAGTCAGTGAAAAGTTTCATCATCGACACAAGTTTCTAGCATATTCAGAATCATTAGGATCATATCACTGAAGATCATTGGATTGGCTCTAAATTAGATTCATCATTATACATGACTTTGGAAAACCAGGTTACTCAGATTGTCAAATTTCTACATTTAGTTCAGGTGAAGAAATTCTTTTGACATCACTGCAAACCCTTGCTGTAATTGTGCAAAAGTAAGGGGCGCATTAAACTGATAGAGCGAAGCATAGAGATACAAAAACTGTGCGCTGCGAGTGGCTCAGGATAGATTGTACTGCATCAAAAGAGTCAGATGTCCCTATCTATATCTATCATCATAGACACTCATTTCAAGTATTGAAAAACAAGATCTTTCAGAGTTAAAAAGCTCAAATTTACGCCTCACGATTTTTCGGCATAGTAAAAAGTTCATCATGTAGATCGTTAAGATGTTATAACTTTGTCATCAGTATTGGAAGGGCATTTTCATAAGGTTCAACAACACGGACCAATAACATCATCATCTAACAAAAGTTACAACTTAAAACCATGTTGCTGAGCAGTCAAGGTTCGAAAACATACACTAACCTGATTAAGTTACAGATGAAAAGGTCTTGCACCATCTGAAAAAGAACAAGATGATTAGTCCAGGATAAAATCTAAGCATGGTAATCAAAGTGAAGCTACATGTGTTGTGCATCAGATAATGTATCTTGGTGGTAGTAAGATTATCAGCATGGCTATCAGATAGCAAATACTAATCATCATGACAACACAGTACGAAAGTTAGAGTACGCCAACACATTCCTCAGACGCTTCAAACTGTCATTAAATAATTTCCAGTGGAAACCGCAGAAGAAACATAAAGTCCTTCATCATAAGAAAACGTGGGTACTCAAAGACAAATTAACAAAGGCGATAGCCAACTCAGACGCTTCAAACTGTCATTAAGCAGGGCTTTCCAGTGGAAACCGCAGAAGAAACATAAAGTCCTTCATCATTGTTGGCAAGATTTGAGGGAAAGCACATATCGACACTCACCTAAGCATTAAGATTCCAAGTCCATGAGGGCATGCTTGAGTTCTCCCGACAGCGTGGTAATAAACTGCAAGGAGAAAAAATTCCATTAGAAAAGAATTGCAAAGGGAGACCTTACACAATTGTGAACACACTACACCCAAGGTTCGTCAGATTCCAAATATCATCAGGACAACTCAGTTGGGAAAAGAAGACCATAAATTTTAGAGGAGATCATCATTGAACCCACATTTCCGATTAAAAGTACAACAAATACGCGCTGACCGACCCCACCAAACACGTGGTGGATGCTAGACACACCTCAGCGTGATGGAACGGTACAGAGCGCAGCCGAACTATTTCCAGTCAGATAACAGAAAACTAACTATTCACGCTGGTTCGTCCAAGAAACGAACAAACACCGGTAGAGGAGTGCAGTACAGTACTTACTTGTTAACGATGCAGGCATGGCCCACGGACGCCGACAATGCTGAGACATGTTGATGCGCCTGAGTCCTCGGAGGAAGTGAGTGAGCGAGAGGAGCTGTGCTGGGGTTATAAGGACCGGAAAGAGACAGGGACGCCATCTTCCCAAAACTAAATTTTTCTTTTAGTCAGTAAAATTCTAGTAAGATTATTTCTTAATGTGAGAGGAAGTGAGGGAATTTATTATTAATCAAAATTTACCCACCGCAAATTTATTCTTTTCGACTTTAGAGGTGCAAGTTTTTTCGTATTCTTGAGTAGAGGTGATGGGGTGGTGAAGCTGCGCTTTCCACTGTTGCCAAGTTTCATAGTCACGTGACTGGACGCCGAGCCGGTTCTCGAAATTTAACAACAGTTGTATCGATTGATCGAATAAAAATGGTTGAACGTCGCGTGTCAAGTCTCTCTTTAAATTTCAATTAATAATGTATCTGAAATGAATTGTGGTTTATTCCCACATTGTTGATGTTTATTTTAATTGATTTAATAAATGCTGCACTAACACAGTGCTGCTTGTCGTATCGTCAACATACATTGTTACAAATTTTATTACAACTAGTAAGTACTTCATAACCTCCGTCGGTACATGTCTACTGCTTCCATTGCTTTACATTGTCAACATCCCAATGTGAAGGGTTTTGAATAGTTCCACATTTTTCCGCCCGTTAAAGAAATTGTTGCACGTTTCCTATTGCTTAAGAATTATTACTCACGTAGCTTTACTCTGGGACAGTCAGATTAATGAGACAGCTGTCACTACATAATTATTGTAGTTGTCAATTTTTATTGTAGTTGTAAGTTTGTTAATTCTAAATATTGCAACATGTTGTTTGCTGAACTTTTCCATTGTATGTTTGCTACAATTAGGCTCCTGTGTGTTCCAGGCTGCATCGGCAAGATGACAGAGGATCTGAAAGGCAACATTATGAAGAGTGAAGACTCGTGCACAGTATGTTTCCTGAAAAACTTTTTAAAAACTCTGTGTGTAGTTTTATTGTCTTCTAAAAGATCATATGTTCCAGGTGAAATCCTCAACATCTACTTTGTCTAGATGTGACTCTCCCCATGCCTTCTCTTCTCCTCCCCCTCTAAGTTCAAGCAAACACTCCAAACCATGGGCTACGCCTTCAGCAAGCCTCATGGTTATTCCTCATTCCTCTATCCAACCTGTCAACCCATCAAGCTTAGAATCTGGCCTCACTCTGACCTTACAGTATGTATCTTGGAAAGTATATTCCAACTAATACATTTTCTCTTCTATTTTGTAATCATAGTTAATTTTATAGGAATATTGTCTCAACTGTGAGTTTAGGATGTGAGCTAGACTTAAAAAAAATCAATTTTAGAACAAGGAACTCGGAATACAACCCATCACGTTTTTCAGGGGTTGTAATGAGAATTTTGGAACCCCGTACAACTGCTTTAATATTTCAATCTGGCAAGGTTGTATGCACTGGTGCAAGAAATGAACAGGCATCTGGGTTAGCAACCAGAAAATTTGCTCGTATTGTACAGAAATTAGGCTTTCCGGTAAGCTGCACATTACCTCTCATTTTTATTAATTGTAAAATCTAATTTTAATGCTCACTGTTTTTTCTGCTCTCAAGGTTAAGTATTTGGATTTTAAAATCCAAAATATTGTTGCTACCTGTGATCTCAGATTTCCCATCCGTTTAGAAAACCTGAATCAAGTACACAATCAGTTCAGTTGGTATGTGGACACTTTTATATCTGAAAAGCATTTTCAAACTATATTCTTCTAACTATAACCCATACAGAAGTAAAAATCAAAGCAGAACTAACATTTTGTAAATTTTGTCAGTAAATAAGATTAAGTAAGCTGTTTTTTTTCTCTCCCTCCCAGCTATGAGCCAGAACTGTTCCCAGGACTCATTTACCGCATGGTTAAACCACGCGTTGTTCTGCTGATATTTGTAAATGGGAAAATAGTCTTTACAGGCAAGTTCTACAAGAAAAAGTTTTTACTAACATTAGTAATTTTTCTTCAACTCACAACTTGGGGTGTTTTTCAGGTGCTAAGAATCGGCAAGAACTTGAAGAAGCATTAGAGGCAATTTATCCAATTCTGAAGAGCTTCAGGAAGCAGTAATCATACTGTTGGGAACAATATGCAAGTGGCTTGGAAATGAGTATATTATCTTCTATCATCCTTGGTTAATATTTGGAAACTATATTGCCTTTCTAACTAGTCATCCTTTGTTTTGCTACATCATGTGGTTTTGGAAATCCGTCTTTGTTGTTTTCTTATTTATTTTTAGTGTAATGGTTCATAATAATTGTTGTCTCATTCTCATCAGAAAATACCTAGCTTTTTCTACTCTCAATTCTCATGCATCCACATTTGGTTGTAATTGTTATTTATTATGTCATTTACACTTTTGTAACAGTACTGGCCTTAATCTAACGTTTCATAACTTGGCTCTGCTAAACACTCCCAGGTTATTATTTTTATATATATATAAATCTATCTGTCGGTTAAATATGAGCACTTCTGAATTTTTTTCACAGTCCACCTAATTTTTATTTTTATGCAGCTTTGGTTATGTACAGTATTATCATCATCACCCTTTTACTATGATTTTAGTCTATTGTGACTGGAGGTGTCCTACTTCTGTCATATGTTCATCAGAAACAATATGGCCTGTTATTTGCTCATACATTCTTGAAGTTACTTTTGTGGAATGTTTTCTCATCGTTCCCATGACATTTATTTGTATGAGATTGTGTATATATGATAACATTCATGTTTATAATGAATGTAAATATGTCAAATTTGTAAATAGTTTGAGATCTCATGCATCTATGCATTTCATCCTTGTATCACTGTATGTGTGTATAAGCAATATATGAGAATGTTTTGTATCAATCAGGTTACTGTTTTATCTGGCTGTCTGTTATTGTCAAAAAATAAAATGTTAATCATATGAAGAGGTATTATGGTATTATTATGTTTGGTACGTGTCAGAACCTTCTGTTTAAGCCCAAAACTGCAAACAATAAGTGCCACTGTCTTTTACACCTTCTCAGTTGAGGAGAATGTCTCAGTTTAACTTTTTGACACGGACTGCATCACAGTGCGTTGGCAGCAATTTAGATTGGAGGATGCCCTAGATAAAGACAAAAATAAGAGACTGAAAATTTGTTTGAATTCTCATTTATTTCCTTTCTTTGTCAATTATGGAAACATAAGCAATGTTTTTCTCCACTATTTCTTATATACAGGGTTTATGTATATTTATATCAGACAAGGAGTATCTTTGTACAGGCAATCAAGGATTTAAAATAAGGGCATTGATACATTAAACTGTGTATGCAGAAAAGAGCATGAATATGAAGGCCTATTTCCAATTAAAAGGAATGATGAATTAAAATTATTTGAAGGCTGTAATCACAAATTTTATGCGATTTATAAATACATACCTAGGTGAGGTACTTCTCAACACGAATTTTTAAATTTTCTGAATTTCTGTACAAAAATCAGAGAGCTTTTCAATAAAGTTATTCTTCTTCCCCATCACAGAATCTCTTCGCAAGGTTTTGATTTTCATAAGTAGCTTATGCTTGGCACTTTCCTACATGATCGCAGGAAGATTTAACTTCAATCCTACTAAGATAAGAAAAGAGGAATAATTTAAAATCACATATTGTTTACTACATGGCAAGTGATAACACATACTATAATCGTATACTTGTGTAAAGGCATTTTTCTCAGCCATGGCACTAAATTGACATTGCTATATTAATCGATGAAGATGCCCAAATTGAAAATTAGAGAAATAACTGGGACAAAATGAGATGCAGGTAAAAGTAACAAATCATACATGGGTCTTTTGAATACCACAGTTTCAGACCAAGACTATAAAATAAATAAAGAGGGAGCATTAGCCTAAAACTGCAGTCTCTATATAAAATGGTAATTAGTACACAAAGAATTTGTGCACTAAACATATATTTTAAAGTTGCCCTTGCTAATAATAAAGAACTGATGTGGTATCTGAGCATTGATTGATTAGATTAAGAAACAAGGACTGATATCAACAATCTTTCAACACTATACATATATACATTGCACTGTCTTACACAATACAAATATCACTTCATTTGAAAATAGCTAACTGTGCCCTCAAAGGCTAACTTTGGTTTCCCACAGACAAGAATGGAATGTTCTAATACAATAGTTAAATGTCATATTTATACTTTCAATGACACTAGCATAATTGTTTATAAAAAGAGGTATCTGATACTTTAAATCAAACAGAATTTTAAAATATGATAACTCCTGTTTGTGGAAGACCAAAGTAATATTTCACCCATGTTGTGAGTGTAACAACAACAATAGTATATGTATGTAAATATGTATATAAATTTATTTACAATCTTCTCACTACGTGAATAAATTTTCACAATGATAAGACATTTTATCTTACACTTAGTCTTCATCACTATTAATTTTAAATAAATAATATTCACATTATGTACTCTTTTTGGCTTGTATTGAACCAGGGATATTATAGTTGCTTCTTAAACTTCTAGCCAGTGTCAATGTGCAATAAAAAAAAAAATTAAAAAAAGAATATTTTCTCAAAACTATTTTAAAAATAAATGAATCCAACAAAACAACAAAAATAAAACATGTTATTCCAAAATTTTTGAATTGCACAATTAATGTTTGACACTGTTTTTCACCTCAAGAGAAAGTAGAGTTAAGAGCACTCCTGGCCATTTTCAAATAAGACTACTTACATTAATTTTCTTTCTTTTTCTTAAAAAAAAAAAAAGAAGTCAACTAGATGGCAACATTTCAATACCGGTCTCATGCTCAGTAAGCAAACACCACACTCGCGTCGCGTCACAGGTAACAGTAAGACAGCAGACTTCTGTCTGCATAACACACTCACACAAAATCTCTCTCTCCCCCTCTCACCCCTTTAATTTCAGTTTTCACGCAAACACATTCACACACAGACACTCAATCACTCATTCACTCACTCACTCACTCGAAAACCACATGCAAACTTTTTCACACATGTAAACACTCAATAACACATTTCACTAGATTCTAAGTTCCGTATCTGTCACAGTCCGAGGTAACGACACAACATGATGCGAGGGGGGAGACAGGGGACTTAGAGAGGGCGACCTTGTGGCCAGGGGCGACAGGGAGGGGGAGAATGACGGCGACATGGCGCTGGAGGTGCTGAAGCCCACCCCGCCGACGCCGCCCATGCCCACACCCAGGCCGGCGTCGTGGCTGATGGGCGACCTTGGCATGAGGAGGAGCTGCGCCATGGACGGCGGGCCGCCCCTCGCCGCGGCCATGGGCGGCATGGGCGCCATGGGGGCGATGGGCGGAATGGTCCTGGGCGCCACGTTGGTGAGCAGTGGGGGCGGCAGGGGCGGCAGCGGCAGCTGCATGTTCTTGACGCCCTGCGGCACTCGCGGCGCCACCCCCGGCACCTGACCAGCAGGGCTTGAGTGCGACGCGTGCGACGCATGCGAGGCGTGCGACGCGTGCGAGGTCGTCGAGTGCGCGGGCCCGCTCTGCACCGACGCCGTGTCCGTGTCGTCCTTGAGCCGGGCGATCTCGGAGAAGACGTGCGCCAGCGGCTGGTACTGGGGCCCCCAGTCCAGCAGGTAGTCCCAGTTGTAGCTGCCGGTCAGCTCCTCCTCACTGTGCACGATGGAGCTGAGCGAGCCCGTCATGGAGGGCTGGTGCGTACCCACGTGCGCGTGCGGCCCCACCGCCACGCTCTTGACGCTACTGCCACGCTCGCTGCCACGCTCGCTCATCTCGCTGCCCACGTCGTTGAGCTTGGCGTAGATCAGGTTGGTGATGTCGGCCTCGCCCGCCACGTCCGCCTCGTCCATCGCCTCGAGCGGCTCCGAGCACGACGTCCGCGTGCTCGCGTGCGTGGACGCGTGCGCCGACGCGTGCGCGGACGCGAGCGCCGACGGCATGTGGCTCACCGTGCTAGTGTCGACGATGCCCAGGCGGGCCAGGTACTGCTGCGTGTTGTGCACGGACACGTCCGAGATGGTGTCCTCCTCCCGGATGCGCTGTCCGACGCGCGCCTCGTTAATCATCCTGATCTCCTCGTCCTCCTCCTCGCCGTCCTCGGCCGAGCCCCTGCCGCTGGAGCCGGACTGCTCGGAGCCCGACAGCTCCGAGGTCGGGCCTCCAGGAGACGACGGGGAGCCGCCCTTGGCCGCGGCCGCAGCCTTGGCCGCCTTGCTGGAGCGGTACGGTGGGATCTCGTCGTACTTGGGCGGAGCGAACGGCCCCGTCAGACTGGCCGAGGTGTGGCAGGGCGGCCGAGGCATGGGGATCGTGTCGAAGGCGCTGGGGTCCACGTACGTGTCCGAGGCCACTGTCGAGGCCCCGCAGCCCGCGACGCCACCCAGGGCGCCCATGCCCGGGCCCAGCCCTGGTCCCAAACCCGAGCCGAGCGCGGGCTTGTTCACCTTCTTGTGGCGGCGATTGCGGACGTGCAGGAAGACGAAAACGGCGCCGAAGGCGAGCACCACCAGGATTAGAGCGATGAGCAGGCCGAGAGCCCAGTCTGCCAGTCCACCCGCGCTCTGTGCGTCCAGGGCACTGCTGGCCAGGTTGTGTTCGGTGGCCATATGGCCGAGGCCGTGTGAGGGGTCCACGCTGATCTCCACCACCGTCATGTTGGTCAGGGAGCCGGGCCGGCCCGAGCTAGCGGTCACCACCAGGCTCACGTCCTGCCCGGAGTACAGCTCGGCGACATCGAGCTTCTTCTTGACGACGATGGCGCCCGTGGTGCGGTTGACCTTGAGGTGAGGGTGCTGAGCGTTGAGCTGATACACGACTCGGCCGTCGAGGCCCTTGTCGCGGTCCGTGGCGGTCACGCGGCCCAGGACATGGCCGGCCGGTAGCGGGCCGCGCGAGGCAGGCAGAGCGAGGCGGTAGGTGCGCTCCGTGAACTGCGGGTGGAACTCGTCGCGGCTCTCCACCTCGACGCGCACCCTGACCCGGGCCACGCGCCCGCCGGCGTCCATAGCGCGCAGCGTGAAGGCGTAGCGGTTGCGCGTCTCGTAGTCGAACGCGGCATTGGTCGTGACGAGGCCAGACGCGGCGTCCACCCGGAACAGTTTCCACGAGTCATCCGAGTCGGTATAGCCCGACGAGGAGGCGATGGTGTAGTTGAGCGTGCCATAAGGCCCGCGGTCCAGGTCGACGGCGCGCGCCGTGAACACGGCCGTGCCCGCGGGCTCGTTCTCCGGCACCAGCTCCAGGTACTCGCTGACGGGGAACTGCGGCGCGTTGTCGTTCTCGTCCCGGAGCGTGACCGTGACGGTGGCCAGCGACGCAAGCGGCGCGTCAGGCGGGAAGCGGGCGGCGTCCGCGGCGCGCACCACCAGGGCGAAGCGCGTCGGTCCCGAGTCGAAGTCGAGCGCGCGTTTGACGCTCAGGACGCCCGTCGTCGCGTCCATCGCGAACAGGTCCGCGTCGTTGCCGGAGAGGATGTCGAAGGTCACGTCCGCGTTGGGACCGCCCGCCTGGTCCGCGTCCACGGCGCTCACAGTGAGCACGGCTGCGCCCACGGCCGCGCCCTCCGAGACGGCCGCCTCGTACGTCGCCGAGGTGAAGGCGGGCGCGTGGTCGTTGGCGTCGTCCACGGTCACGTGCACGAGGATGGAGGACGTCGCCGAGGACACGTTGCCTGAGGAGGGACGTCCTCCCGCTGCGAGGCGGAGGCTGTACAGGTCCACGGCCTCGCGGTCCAATGGGCGCGTCAGGACTACGTCGCCGCTCGGGCTGCAAGGGGGGAGGAAGAAAGAGTTAGCTACTCTTCAACATGGGACGGACAGAAGACTCGATGAACCGTGATCAGTGTCCCTACCTGAGAACGCGGAAGGTGTCCGCCAGGTTTCCGTCCACTATAGTGTATTCCACGTCGCGGCCCGAATCCACAGCGAAAGCACTGAACACGCCAATCTTGACAACGGTCGATCCAAGCGGAGCGTCCTCGCGAATGTGCACTCTGGAACGAATAAATCCAAATTCCAATTGAGTAACGAACAAGCCCCTACTTACGACAAGACAAAGTCCCAGAATCACTTACCGATACTCGTCCTGCGTGAACTTGGGCGCGACTCCGCTGGCGTCGCCGACGCGCACGCGCACCGAGGCGGTGGTCGAGAGCGGCGGCTCCCCTCTGTCGGTGGCCACCACTACCAGCTCCACCTCGCCGGCCGTCGCCTCGACGCCCTCCTCCGTGCGGTTGGCGTACAGAGTACCCGACAGCTCGTCCACGTAGAAGCCGGACGCGGTCGCGTCGCGGCGCCGCAGAGAGTAGCGCACCTCGCCGTTGCGGCCCGAGTCCGCGTCCGTTGCGCTCACCGTGAGTAGGGCGTGGCCCGCCTCTCCGCCTCCTAAAAGCACACCCACAAGTGCGTGAGCAGAGCGTCGAGCGCCACCAGGAGGTGCGGTGTGATCCAAGTCCCAGTACTCACCGGTCAGGCTCGCCTCGTACTCGGGCCGGGCGAAGACGGGGGCGTTGTCGTTGTCGTCTTCCACCTTGACGGTGAGCTGGGTGAAGGCCGTGTACGCCGAGTCCGACGCTACGACGCGCAGCTGGTGCTCGCGACGGGCCTCGTAGTCCAGGCGGCGTGTCAGCGTCACCACGCCGCTGAACCGGTCAATGGCGAACGGCCCGTCCGTCTGTCCGATCACGTCCGGGACCTCGCCGTCAGCCGTCGAGTAGGACATGGAGCCGAAGCTGTAGGTGAGCGCGGGGTGCGTGTCCACGTCGTTGGCGGTGACAGCGGTGATGGCCGTGCCCAGAGCGCGACCCTCGCTCACCGACACCACGGAGTGCGGCGGGAAGGTCGGCCGGTTGTCGTTGACATCCACCACGCTGATACGGATCGTGGCCGTGCCCGTGAGCTGGCGGCCCTGGCCCTGGCCCTGGTCCGTGGCGATCACAGTCAGCCGGTACGAGTCACGGATCTCCCTGTCCAGCACGATGTTGGTCTTGACGATGCCGGAGGTGGCGGGCGAGATGACGAACGCGTTGTCATGGTTGCCGTCCACGATGTGATACAGGATGCCGTCGCCGCCCTGCGTCTGGTCCTCGTCCACGGCCGTGACGCGAAGCACGGGCGTGCCCTTGGAGCGGCCCTCCGACACCGCGGCCGAGTAGACGCGCTGCGTGAAGCGGGGCTCGTGGTCGTTGACGTCCACCAGTTTGACGTCGAGCTCGCAGTAGCCCACGAGCCCGGCGGGGCCCGCGCCGTGCCCCTCGGCCTGCACCACGAGCCGCATGGACGGAGTGCGCTCGAAGTCGATGCGTGCGGGGTCGCGCACCCGCACCAGCCCGGTGGACGGGTGGATGTCGAAGGCGTCCTCCGCACCGGCGGGGCCCACCACGCCGAGCAGGCGGTAGGATATCCTCTGCAGCCGTCCGTCCGAGCGCACGGCCTGCACCTGAGGACGGAGGCGAGGCGAGGTTAGCTCAGGGACGTCCTCGGGGCGCCAACAGTTAACCAAGTTGACGGACGTTGCAGCGGGGCGTGGTAAACTTACCTGAGTGACCGCGGTGCCGGCCGCGGCGTGCTCGTCCAGCATCACTGAGTAGGACGCGTTCTGGAAGCGCAGGGTGGCGGCCTCCTCGTCGACGCCGCCAGCGCCGCCCGCGACTTTGACCTCCACCAGCCCCGTGGAGCTGAGCGGCGGATTGCCCTTGTCACGCACCAGCACGGGCAGGCGGAACAGTCGGCCCGCATCGGCGGCCAGGCCGGCGGCCACCGTCAGCACGCCCGAGCTGGGGTCCAGGCGGAAGCGGTTGCCCGCGTCCTGCGACTCGGCGAGACTGAAAAGTACCTCGGCGTTGACGCCCAGGTCCTGGTCGGTGGCGGCCACGCGGAGCACGCTCTGGCCGGGCTGCGCCGAGGCTGGCACGGTCGCCGTGAAGGGGAACTTGGTGAAGGCGGGAACCTCGTCGTTGACGTCCGTGACGGTCACGTGCACGGGGACGCTCTGCGACCTCGCTGAGTAGCGGCCGCCGTCCGTCGCCACCACCAGGAAGCTGTACTCCGACTGACGCTCGCGGTCAAGCGGCCTGCAAAGCGGATAGAAACTCGTGACGGTTTTGGAGGATGCGAAGGATGCTGTGAGATGCCGTGCAGGAGACGCTGTGCGGCACGGCACGGCACGGCGCAGGCGTTACTCTTCTCCCCCAGGATCACGATAAGGCGTACAAAGCGACGAGTGCGGCGCGGCGCGGCCAGGCCCCACTCGGCTGTAAAATGAGCCCCCGCTATCGGCCCCGTCCCCACTGCACCGGGCCCCGGGGGCCCGGGGGTCAGCGGGGACAAAAGTAACACAATGCGGCAAGAGACGCGCCGAGCCGAGCCGACCCCGACCCCCCAATACGGACCAAGTCGAATGCCGGCGAAGCTATTTCGATTCATTCATTTAGCTTTATCTTGAGCGAGTGATCCGGTGCACCATTGGCACGCCGCGCCTGTGCCAGCGGTGTGGTGCCGTGCGGCCGCCCCGTCCGGTCGGGCCAGGAGCCCCGCCGGCCCCGCCGGCCCCCACAGCCCTCTGGCCACGCCACCACCTCCACTCGACAAAACAACGAGCATCGAACAGCGCACAGCTCTCGCAGTGCGTCCCGCCTGGTCCCGCCCCGTCCACGGCCAAACAAAACAAATGACTCGCGAGAAAGCTATTAAATTTCTTCCGCGGGAGTCGGTGCGGTGCGGTGCGGTGCGGCGGCGGACTAGCCGGGACGGGACGGGACGGACACCGCGCTGCGCCCGCTGATCAGCCTCTCTTGGCACACATCCCCTCGCCTCGCCCCGTATCGCGACGCCCATCCCAAAGAAACGACGATTATACGAGCATGGAGATGCAGAGAGAAACTTTTCGGTCAGCGGATACAACGCTCTGCGAGGCACGCATTCCCCCTGTCTACCACTATCGCGCGCGGATGTAGGGGTCTCGTTGCGGCCCGGGCCCGGGGCCCACCGCCAGCAGAGCGCCTGCCAGCCCGGCGATAGGCCGCCGAGTGAGACACGCGTGTGGCGCGGGTCTGCCTACCTCGACTCGGCAGGCGCTAGCGCCTGGACGCTAGGCAACCCATGCGCTGGCGCGCGGTGCGGGTCTGAAGCGTGTCTACTCACCCAGCCGTCGTGATGACGCCCGTCTCGTTGTCGATGGCGAACAGCCAGTGCGTTTCGTTGGCCAGGGTGTATGTGATCCTCGCGTTCTCGCCAGCGTCCGCGTCCGTGGCGCGCACCGTGAGCACGGCGTGGCCGACAGGCACGTTCTCCGCGACCTGGGCGGCGTAGCGAGACTGCGCGAACTGGGGGTCGTTGTCATTCTGGTCCAGGACGACGACGGACACGTTGCAGGAGCCCTGGAGGGCGACGGGGGTGCCGCGGTCGCGCGCCGTCACCACCAGCCAGTAGTGCGGCACGCTCTCGCGGTCCAGGGGCTTGGCCGTCAGCTCGCCGGTGTCTGGGTCCAGGCGCAGCTTGTTGCCCACGTTACCCGCTGCAAGAAAAAGGAAAAAGTTTAGATCCCCGTCCACGTGAATGTGTTGGGTAGGTTCATGGAGAGGCATGGACAACACGAGAGTCAGAATATGTGGTCTGTCGCGTTGATACCCCGCGCTCCGCCCGAGGGCATCAGCGTGGCGTATCGCTGCAAATACGGTGCGAATGCAGTGGAGTCCAGTTCGGAGGGGCCAGGTGGGGCGGGGCGAGGCGGGGCGCTGTGGAGTGGGGCGGGGCGGGGCGCGGTGGGCAGCAGACCGGTGGTACTGCTGGCCGAGCATGCGTTCGCGCCCCGCCACCTCGCGCCGAGCCGCGCCGCGCCAAGCCCCGCCGTGCCAGGCTGCTGAGCCTGAGCCCTGCGCCAGCACCAGCGCGCCCGGCCTGGACGCTGGCCGCGCCGCGCCGCACCGCGCCGTTCCGAGCCGCGCCTGGCGGGACGCGGCGGGGCGGGGAGAGGCGGTGCGGTGGGGTAACAAGACGCTGGATGCATTCCAACCAACGTCCGAACACCGAACTGTCGGCGGGCATGGCGAGGCGTGGCGTGGCGTAGCGGCCAGAGTGGACGCTGCGCCGGACCGGGCCGAGCCGGGCAGGGCAGGGCTGCCCTGGTCTGCCGGGCTACTCACCGGTGATGGTGTAGGTGACCTCGCCGTTGGCGCCCAGGTCCGGGTCCTCCGCGGCCAGCGAGTGCACCACGCCCTCCTCGGCGTTCTCCGGGACGTGCACCGGGTAGCAGCTGCCGAAGGGGAAGGCCGGCGCGTGGTCGTTGACGTCCGTCACCGTCACCTCCAGCAGGGTCTCGTCGTGGAGGTCGGGTGCCGCCGAGTCCATGGCGAGGACGGGGACGACGTACGAGGCGCGGAGCTCGCGGTCCAGGGGGGCGCGCGTCGTCACCACACCGCGCACCGCGTCCACGGTGAAGCGGTCGTCCGCCGCGCCGGCTGGGATGTGGTATGTCAGGTTGCCGCCGGCCGATGCTGCAAAGAGAATCCACGAGTCAGACCAACAGCACAGGGGGGACCCAAAAGGAAGATAAAGTGGATTCAGGACGCTCCGCCCGGACCGCTTCACTTACCGTCGCTGCTCGTGGTGCCGGCGGGCTTCGCAGACACCCGCGCCACAAAGCTGCCCTGGTGGGCGTCCTCGGACACGTTGGCCGAGTAGGCGGGCCTGAGGAAGCGCGGCGGCGCGTCGGCCGCGCCCCGCAGCACGACGGTGAGGCGGAGGGCGGCGTGCCGGGCCAGGGGCTTGCCGTGGTCCGAGGCCGTCACGTTGACCACTAGGCTGGCAGTCTCGCCCGGGCCGAGCGGCCGCGACAGCGGCCTGGCCAGGCTGAGCAGCCCCGTGTCGTACCCCAGGGCGAGCCGACCGTCCTCGTTGCCGGCCGAGATGACATACGTCACCCTGGAGTTGTCACCCGCGTCCCGGTCGACGGCCACGATGTGGCAGAGGACCGCGCTCGCCTTCTCCGCGTAGCGCACCGAGACCGTGGCCGTGCCTGGCGACCCAGAGCTGGGCCTCGGAGACACGAACTCGGGCGCATTGTCGTTGGCATCCTCCACCTTCACCCTCGCAGTCATTGTAGCCGACAGCCGCTCGGACACGTTGACGGCCTGGTCGGTGGCGCCGAGCACGAGGGTGTACTCGCGGACCTGCTCATGGTCCAGGGCGGCCGACAGAGACACGGTGCCCGTCAGCGGGTCCACGGCGAAGGGAGGCGCGTCGGTGGCCGGCCAGGTGCGCACTAGCGAGTAGCGCAGGTCGCCGTTTGCACCCTGGTCGCGGTCCAGGGCCGTGAGGTTCCAGAGCGCGGTGCCCAGGGCGGCGTCCTCGCGCACAGACAGGCTGATGGGGTCGGCAGGCCACGCGGGGGCGTTGTCATTCACGTCCAGCACCTCGACGCGCACGGACACGGCCGAGCTCTGCGGGTGCGAGGACGACCCGAGTCCGGTGTCCATGGCCCGCACCTCCAGCTTGTACTCTGCAACGTGCTCGCGGTCCAAGCGGCCGGCCACCACCAGGGCACCGGTGCCCCGCGCCACGTCCAGGGAAGCCCCAGGGGAGGCGTCGGCGTCGCTCTGGCCGTCGGCGAGGCCGACGGAGGGCGACAGGGATGTGAGCGTGTAGGTGACATGTCTCGGGGAGACGTCCGGGTCGCCGAGCGCCGACAGACTTCCGCCGCCCGCGACAGTGCCGATCTGATAGCCGATCGGGGCGTCCTCGCGAACCTGCAAATAGCAATGGTGGGCTCGGTTAAGTACAGAGACTAAGGCAAAGAGAATACAATGTCTATCCGTGTATTTGTGTGGCCGTGGCTGTAACCCAACCTGGAGCAGGGATCAGGCGCGACGGGGACCGGCCGAGCGGGAGCGTCGGAGGGGTGGGGCGGGGCAGGGAGGGGCGGGAGGGGCAGAGCACGGCGTAGCCTGCGCCCAAACCGGGTGGGCGGGATGCCGCGAGAGAGCGAGAAATCGGAGGGGGACAAAGGGAGAGGCGAGAGTGAGGAGAGGAGAGGAGAGGCGCAGAGAGAGAGAGAGAGAGAGAGAGAGACGTCGCGGGACAGGGGAGGGGAGGGGAGAGGAGAGGAGAGGAGAGGAGAGGAGAGGAGAGGAGGGGAGGGGAGGAGTACAGCAAGTGCGATGAAGAGGGAAAAGATGCAGTGCCACCGTACGGTTTCTAGGGAAATTAAACGCGTCCTATGGCCGGGACGGAACCTCGCGGTGCAGCGTGCGAGCGCGAGCGAGCGCTGCAGCAAGGCTGCAGCGGCCCAGCCCAGCCCGGCCAGGGGCTGCCAATAAAGGATTCGCTCGGGTTGCTTCGTATCGATTTAGAACAAAAGGGAGGAGAGCAACAGATGCAGCAACAGGGCGGAGGGAGGGCGAGAGCAAAGGCGAGCGCAAGGCGGTAGGAAGAGGAGAGGAACAATGAGGCGATCAAAATAAAAGGAGATGGTATGGGAGCGAGCAGGCCGGGGCGGGGGGAGGGGGGGGGGGGACTGGGCTGGGCAGGCGGACATGCAGCCAGACAGCCGGGCTCGCGTTGCTTGCGTTGCTCGCGTTGCAGGATGACGTCGGGGGAAGCACCGGCGCAGGCGCTGGCCAGGGAGGCGGTGACAGGCGCGCAGCGGGCGGTTGAGGCGGGACCGGCCGGGAGGTTTGGGGAGGGGGGAGGGGGGACTAACACACCGCGCGCCGCAATATGGCGACGCCGCATCTCAGACACTCACCTGGAAGACGAGGCTGGACGACGTAAAGGTGCTCCTGTTGTCGTTGACGTCCAGCACCTCGATCCGCAGCACCCGGATGGTCTGGCGCGGCGGCGAGCCGGCGTCCGTCGCGGCCACCTGGAGCCGGTAGATGGAGCGGTCCTCGTGGTTCAGCACGGCGCGGGTTCGGATCACCCCGGACACGGGGTCCACGGTGAACAGCCCCGCAGCCTCAGAGTCGCGATCTGGAAGAGAAAAAGGAATATTTTTCGTGAGCAAATCTCCGCAGGTGACGGAGGCACAGCGGCCGCAGAGCAGAACCTCCTCCGGTCCGGAGCGGAACTCACCCTTGATGATGGAGAAGGTGACCGACGCGTTGGCGCCCAGGTCGCGGTCCACGGCGCGGAGGCGGCCGACCTCGGTGCCGGGCGGCTGCTCCTCGCGCACGCTCAGCACGTCGTCCTGCGGGTCCACCAGCTCGGGGGCGTTGTCGTTCACGTCCAGGACCGTGACGCGGACCGGCACGCGCGCCGAGCGGGCGGGTGAGCCGCCGTCCCTAGCCTCGGCCACCAGCTCGTACTCGGCGCGAGCCTCGCGGTCCAGTGGCGAGCGCGTCGATATCTCTCCTGCCGGACAATGCGAGCACACGGCACAAGGTGAGGTTGGAGGCGGAGGCGAGCAAACCGGGAAGGTAAAGCAAAATTGAGCAATTTCCCTAGTGGCTGTCCCATCTGCGGCGGCGCGGCGGCAAGCTGCACGCCTTCATTTCAGTCCCGCTTTCCATAGAAAATGAGACGACCGCGCCGCGGCGGGGCGGGGCGGGGCGGAGTGTGGGGCGTGGCGGTGGGAGCGGGCGTGCGTGCGTGCGCGCGGGGCAACGGCTGCAAAGCATTAGCTCGGGTAGCTTCCACGAAGGACCACCGCCCGCCCGCCCCTCCGTCGCGACGCTTCCACCCGGCCTCCCCGCTCCGCCCCGCCCCGGCAGACAGGGGTGTCTCGGGAAGAGCTGGTAGTCTGGTAAGTACCCCCTCGTAAGACGACAGACAATCAGGGCAAGTGTGTCCCGCCACGCCGCACTGCAATAGCTTGAACCAACAACGGGAACCACTAGGCCCCCTTTAGCAGCCCCGCGCGCTGCGCTGCGCCGCTCCGCGCCGGCCGCACGTCCCGCCCCGCCCCGCTCTTCCTTCGCAAAGAGTTATAGTTACATTATATTCGTTCCCAATCTCGTTCCTGTTTTATGTTACGCGTATATAAAATGCTGTCCCATTTAAGGACGTTAATGGCCTTGAGGATGAGTCTCACGGGGTGCCCTTGGGCGCCCTTGCGGGGTGGGTCGGGGCATAAATGTCGCCCGCCCTGCCCCGCCCCGCCCCGTCCGCCCACGGCTCCGGGCCGGTGCGTTGCGGAGCGGAGCAGGCGACACACCGGCCCTTGCCCTTCGGCCTTAAGGGGCCTCCACTGAGCTGAAAGACCCTCTCCGAGGGCCCGTCCCTCAAGCGGCTAAGGCGACTTGACCAGGTCAGGCTGGTCCGCTTTGGCATATCGACCGAGTTGGACGGTTGGCGAGTAAGGGAAGGCACATCTGCGCATCGCGCCAGGCCAGGGCGGGGCGTGGCGGCCGGC
Organism: Frankliniella intonsa; assembly: GCA_033675135.1. Classification (NCBI taxonomy): domain Eukaryota; kingdom Metazoa; phylum Arthropoda; class Insecta; order Thysanoptera; family Thripidae; genus Frankliniella; species Frankliniella intonsa. The sequence goes on along the minus strand of CM066254.1, from coordinate 10,757,017 downwards.
GCTAAGACCCGGTGGGGCGTGGCGTGGCGGGGCAGGGCCAGTCGATAATCGCGGCGATAGCATCAGGAGGAGCGCAGCGCGGCGCAGCCAGCCCTGGGGACCCCACCGCCGCGCCGCGCCACGCCACGCACTACCGACTGGGCTGCCGCAGGTACCCGAAGTACCGGTACGTATGTGGCATCCTCCTCCCTCCTCCCCCCTCCCCGCGTGTCTTCCCTTGAGCAGCTCAGGGCACCGCACCGCACACACACACACACGCACGCACGAGCGAGCGCACACATGCGCGCGAACAAGAACAGCGACCGTTCGAAATGTGACAGTTCCGGGTTGATTGGCACCACAGTAGAGGTGGTCGCATGCGGTATGGCAATGCTCTTCCCTCTCCACCACACCTCCCTCTCTCTCTCTCTCTCTCTCTCTCTCTCCCGCCCCGCCTCTCCCGGCGCGGCGTGCACACTGCAACGCACCTTCCACAAACCTCTCTCGGTTTTCACCCCGTCCGTCCAGGCAGCCCTACATTTGCGGCACGCTGCGGTGTAGTGTGTGTGAGTGTGTGTGTGTGTATGTGTGTGTGCGCGCGCGCGAGTGTGAGTGTGTGTCCCCGTTACGTGTAGCGGCGGGGCCCCTCTGTGCCACGGCCCGCCCCGCCCCGCCCCGCGCGGCCCAGGCGGCGGCGCACCGAGGCTCACCAGGCTCACATTTCATACATTTCAATATGAAATGCACACACGGCGTCGTTTATCTGGCGGCGCGGCGGCGGCGACGACTCACGGAGCGCGGCGCGGCGCGGGGCGGGGACGCTGGCCGGCTCGGGGCTCGTATCGGCTAGAGCGCGCCTCCGCCTCCTCCTCCGCCGCCGCCGCTGCACCCAGGCGGCTCACTGTCACACCCTCCTGCAGCTCCTCGCAGCTGCTTCCTGACCGGGCTGTACGGCCTGCTGCACGCCGACACGGAAAACGCATCCGATAACCAAACATTGGTGGGGCCTGGGCCGGGCCGGCGGCACGACGTCTCTGCCGCAGCAGCAGCCTCCTAAACAAACAGCGGCCCGCCCCGCCCCGCCCCGCCCCGGGTCGCCTCGCCTCGCCCCGGGTCGTCACCACGTACCTGTCACAGGGTTGACGACGAAGCTGTTGTTGCCGGGGCTGAGCCCCACCAGCGCGTAGCGGACGGCCGCGTTGGGCCCCAGGTCCTTGTCGGCGGCCCGGACCGCGCCGAGCACCGTACCGCGCGGCGCGTTCTCCTCGACGGCGAAGTCGTAGCGCTCCTGCGCGAACACGGGGTCGTTGTCGTTGTCGTCGAGTACGGTGAGGGTGACGGTGGTGGTCGCCGACATGGGCGGCGTGCCCGAGTCCCTGGCCACGACGGCCACCTGGAAGCGGTCGCGACTCTCGCGGTCCAGCGGAGAGCGCAGGGTCAGCCAGCCGGTAGTGGGCGCGACGGCCAGGGGCACGTCGTCGGGCTCCTCCGAGTCCTCCAGGAGCAGGCGGTAGGTGATGCGGGCGTTGTTGCCGGTGTCCAGGTCCACAGCGGTCACCTGCACCACCTGGACGACCACAGGAGACTGTTTCATTAGTACGGACTGTGCTGTCTGCGCCAGGCTCTCTGTCAGGCTCACTAACACATACCTGCGCGTTGACGTGCTGGCTCTCGGGCATGCTCACGGCGTAGCTGGGCCGCTCGAAAACGGGCGCGTTGTCGTTGATGTCCTGGACCTCGACAAGGATGGTGAGGTTGGCGGACAGCGGGGGGTCCCCACTGTCCGTGGCGGTCACCACCAGGGTGTGCCTCTGAGCCGTCTCGTAGTCCAGCGGCCGGGTGAGCGTCAGGTGTCCGGTGCGCGGGTGGATGGCAAACTGCGGCCTGCTGGCGGCGGCCGACGGACCGCCGGGGTTCCTGGGGGACGCGCCCGAGGTCGGTCCCACAGCCAGGCGGTAGCTCACCTCGCCGTTCTTGCCAGAGTCGCGGTCGCGGGCCAGCGCGGCGTACAGGGGCACGCCAATGGCCGCGTTCTCCGCGAAGGAGATGCGCACCGTCGGGGAGTCGAACTCCGGGGCGTTGTCGTTGACGTCTTCGATGTTAATGTTGACCTGAAACGTAAAGAAGACGTGCTAGGTTAGGCAGGGAAAGAAAAGAAGATGGTGAAGATGTAGAGAAAAAGAAAGAAATGTGGCTGCCGATCAGTGGCGGGGCGGTGGCGTGCGGCGTGGGGCAGGTCAGGCGTGGCGTGGCGTAGAGCCCAGCACGCACACTCACACACACACACACACACACACACACTGGCACGACCCGCTCGCCTGCACGCAACATTGGGTCCGACCCGACCCCGACAGCAACCTCCCGCCTCCACATTACCGACAAATTACGTCAAATTCCGTTCGGCTGCTGGTCGAAGCCATTATCGGTCGAGCGAGCCCCCGCCGCCCCCGCCGCCCCCGCAGGGCAGAACAGGAGCCGCGGCGCGGGACGGGGCGGGGGTGAGCTCGTGGTGGTCAAAGCGAGGTGCGAGCAGAGCAGGCGACTCACCTGAGTGTGTCCGTAGGCGGGCGGGTCGCCGCTGGTGGCCTGCACGTTGAGCAGCACCGACTGGTGCGCCTCGTGGTCCAGGACGGCCGCGGTCCGGATGCCGCCCGACACCGGGTCGATGCTGAAGTAGCCGTCCGGGTCGCCGGGATACAGCGAGTAGCGGACACCACCTGCAGAGGAAAAAAATAATACATGTTTCAGTTAGCGGGCGGAGATGACTTGTCGTCAGGTGGGAAGTGAAGTCCAGCCGGCCTCGCGTGTGCCGCCCCGCCCCGCCCCGCCTCCATGTTCATCGCGGCGAGCGCGCTTGCACTGCGCAGCACTGCACGGCACCGGATTCCTCACAGGGACGATATTACCGCTTATCATAAACCATATTGTCTCCACCGCGCTGGGCTTGGACATGATGTTCCTCGCAATCTAGAACCTAAGTTATGGCCTCCGTCCTTCCCTCCGCCCCACCGTAGTCCCTCCACGCCCGCCCCGCCCCGCCCCTCTCCCCCGGCCTCCTGTGTTATAACTGTCAAAGGCCGGGGCATAGCGTGGGGAATGGCTTGGCCGCGCGGCCGCCAGAGCGCTCTGCAGACCGCCCGCCCCGCCCCGCCCGACGCTTGCCCTGAGGCGCCCGGCGCGGCGCGGTGCGGCTCAGCGGACGCGGACGTCCTCTGTCGGTCCCGTCCTGCTTGTGTGCAACCGTACGTCATGATCCACCTGCCTATCCCCTGGTCGCCTTTGTCGGCGGACGTAAAAAGGGATAAACGTGAAATTGGTAAAACTTGAAATTGATTAGAAGCTTGATCTTAAGTCCGGCCCCTTTAGCTATGTATATCCGACAACTAAGCACTGTACGCTGACCCGCTGGGACGGCAGCTCTCTCGCTTTCTCTATCTCTCTTTTTCTCCCTCTACGTTTCCCTCGCCAATTACGGGACGCGACGCGACGGTTGCCACAACTGTGTATTCAGCTTTCATTCATAAGGGCCACTGTACAATGAGCGCGACACACACACACACACACACTTACGCGGCTACTCTAGGGCGGACCGCTTACTTGACACGAAGACCACCGGTAATGACGTCCATTGTCTCTAGCGCGATACGCCCGCCCCGCCCCGCCCCGCCACCACGTCGTGCGGCCCACTCCGCGCGCACCCCGGGCACGCGCCCACCCCGAAGTGGCTGTGGGACGAATGGGGTCAATAATCTAGTGAGAGGCGGGGCTGGGCTCCACATGGTGGCACACTGTAGTGTAAGGTGGGACGCGGCGGGGCGGGGCGGGGCGGGCTGAGCTCGCTGCTCGCACCGCGGGGCGAGGCGAGGTGAGGCGACGCCACACCGGCGCGGCGGGGCGGGGCGGGGCTCAGTGCGGCGGGGCTCAGTGCGGCGGGGCTCAGTGCGGCGCGGCGCGCGGACGTTCCCACAGATTTGAATGTGCGGTGAGGAGAGGTGCCGGTTTCACCTTAATCTGTTCGGGTGGCTCGCCTGGCCTGGTGGCGCTGCCGGCCGGCGCTGCTGGCTCCTGCAGATGCAGCGCTCGGCGCGCCCCGCCCCGCCCCGCCCCGCCTGGCTGCTGCTGCGGCTTCTGCCCGCCGTGGTGGAACCGGACGGCGCGGCGTGGCGGGGTGGCGCGGCGTGGCCGGGCGTGCCGGGGCGCACCGAGCCTGGACCAGCGGGTCCGGTGGTGCCTGGCCTGCAGCACAGCGCCGCGCCGGCCGCAGAGGGAGCTAATGCGCAGCCAGATTGAAGCGAAGTCGACGGGACGGGACGGCCGGCCAAAGATCCGCCATCGCACGGAGAAAATTAATTGGCCTTGCGAGGGGATTCGGGTCGGGGGAAGTGAGTCAGGGGGAGAAAGAGATCGGAGTGAGCAAGGGAGGAAGAGAGTGAGAGAGAAGAGAGACAGAGAGTGAGTGAGTGAGAGAGAGAGAGAGAGAGAGCTGAGGAGCGAGGAGGAAAATGAACGTAGACGGAGGCGAAAAAGGAGTCGAGGAGAGTGTTGGGAATCTGATCGAGGCGTTGACAATGGCCTGCGCTTTCATTAATTACTCCATCCACGCTGAGTGGGCGCTGGGCGCGGCCGGGGCGGGGCGGGCGGGGCGGGGCAGGGCGGGGCGGCGGCGTGGGCGAAGCTAGGCGGTCGGAATATCGACCTAATAAGACGTCTGCGGGGCGCGACGGGACGGGCGGAAATGTACAGGAAGTTTGACCTTTCCTTTTTTTCCGTCGGGCGCGAGCACGGCCCGTCCGGGGGCCGGGCCTGTTCTGCGGGTGGGTTTTTGTCTCTGCTGTACGTCTCCAGTATAGTGCACTCACCTGGCTCTCCGCTGGAGGCCCGGACGGTGCCGACGGCCGAGTGCCGGGGCACGTTCTCCCGCACGCTGTACGTGTAGCGCGGCCGCTCGAACAGCGGCGGCCGCTGGTCCGACGAGGCGACCACGGTCAGGGACACCTGCGCGTCGACGGGGGCGCGGAGGCCGCCGCCGTCCACGGCCGACACGTTGAGGCGGTGCACGCTGGCGACGCCCGGGCCGCGCAGCAGGTCGGGCCGCGCCACGAACAGCTCGCCGGAGCGCGGGTCGACGCGGAAGGCGCCCAGGTCGTCGCCGGCCGCGATGGCGTACGTCACCTCGCCGAAGCGGCCCGTGTCGCGGTCCGTGGCCACCACCACCACGACGGGCGTGCTGGGCGGCGTGCTGTGGCGCAGCGACACGTTGTACTCGCGCGGCAGGAACACGGGCGCGTTGTCGTTCACGTCCGTCAGCTGGATCTTCACCATGGCCGTGGTGCTCAGGCCACCTGCAACACAAGACAAGTACAGTAAGTTAAAAATATTTTTTCACATTTTTTTAAAATAATGCCGCGACGGCTTCACTAGGCAGGGCGTCGGCCTTGCCTGCCCTTCCTGCCCCCTCCCCATGCTTCGCGGTGTATACTAAAACCCCGGAGCGGGGCGGGGCGGGGCGGGCGCGCAGCCCATGGCGCAGCCCTTCATGTCCGACGATGTACACGTTCCCTGACCTTTGCGGCTTGGGGTTGCACTGCAGCAAGCAAACGGCACTGGTGCGCCTTAAAGCTTCATGGAGAGCGAGCGAGAGAAAGAAAGAGAGAGACAGAGAGGGGCAGGGCGGCGGGGAGGGGCGACGCGAGGGGGGCGTAAAATTAACGCCCAAGCGGAATGGGAGGGAATGGGCAGTTATGTGATCGGTACCGTTTTCTCGTAAAAGGCGCTTTTGCACGGACGGACCTGTGAGTCAGTGTGCACGTTGGCGAGCGTGTGTGCGTGCGCGTACGTGTGTGCTACTGCGGGGCCGGGCCGGGCCGGCGGCGCAGCACTTCCAGTCGTTAGCCATGTCAGCCCTCAACAGGGGCGTGTCGAGCAAGAACGAGGCAAGGGCCGGGACGGGCACAGCTGGGACGGGCATCTTGCGATGAGCAGCGCGCCTCGGCCGCTGCGTTCCAGAGCTATAGGGGCGGGCCGGGAGGGAGGGGGGGGGGCAAGCGATTTCGTCCTCTTTCGGGTTGAGGAGCGCGCGGGGGCGGATCTGCAAAGTCGAACGAACGAGTGAGTCCAGGGGTAGGGGCGGGGGCAGGGAACCTCTGTAAATTAAGATAGTCCCGCAAGTGCAATGCATCATCCCAAATGCTGGTCCGCCGCCGGACGGCACCGGCCGAATGGACTGAGGTGGAGGAGGAGGAGAACGAGGAATGAGAGGAGCCTGCTGGAAGGGCGACAGAGAGAGAGGGAGAGAGAGAGAGAGAGAAAGAGAGAGAGAGAGAGAGAGAGAGAGAGAGAGCGAGAGAGAGGGAGAAGGAGAACGAGAGAGAGAGAACTTCGTCATTAAGACAAACGAGCGCAAGAGAGAGAGAGCGCAAGAGCGCCTCAGACGTGCAGTTACAGCCCCGTATAAATGACTCGGTGCGGTGCGGGGCGGGGCGGGGTGATGCTCCGCCCCGGAGCACTCCGGTGCCGGAGACGTCCGGATGGACGCTCGCGCGACACCTCTCCGCGGTGGGGTGGGACACACGGCGGACACCCCGAGCGCCGGGCCGGGCCGGGGCCGGAAGCCACTAGTCGTAAAGCGGCGCCGCGCCGGACTGTAGATGGAGCTGTCGCGAGCAGGGCGGGGCGGGGCGGGGCGGGGCGGGGCGGGGCCAGTGCAGGAGGTGCGGCGGGGGAGGAGACCTGCGCGCCTGGGCCTGGGCCCGCACGGCCCTGGCCGGGGCCTGCACGGCCTGCACGGCCTCAACCTTCCACAGGGCCCCGGCCCGGCCCCGGCCCGACCGCTTTTTAAAAGTGATTTACACCGCGCTGCGCGCTGCGCCGTGTGCTGGTGGTTATTTGTGACTTCGGGGCGTACTTTACCTAACGAAGAAACGAAGATACGGCGCGGGGGAGGGAGGGAAGGGAAGAGAAAGGACAAGAGGGTTGCGTGGTATGTAAACTTGAAATGTAACTGTTTCCGACCGCGCGGCGCGGGCTATGAGGGACCGGCGCTGTTTAGCATGCCTGCCCCCCTACACGGCCCCCGCCCGGCCCCGCCCCGCCCCGCCCCGCCAGGGGCCCGCTTCCTATAAATCACAAGCCGCTCGCTGACAATAGAGTAATTACCGCCAGGAGCCAAAAGTCAGCTCCAGATAGGGGAGGGGGGGGAGGCGTCCCCTCTCGTTCCGACCGCGAGCGGCGGGCGGGCGTGGCGGGGCGGGGCGGGGCGGGGCGGGGCGAGAGGGGACGGGGACCGGCAGACCGTTAGCATTTCTTTCACCGGTGAGGTCACTGTCGACAGCTCCCCCCGCTCCGCCCCCGCCCCTCACCTCTCACCCACGCGTTAAAGTATTTAACTTTTGCCACGTCCCTTCAGCATCTTAATTCCTATAAAAGCATAATCTGCTCTTCCAGGGGCAAGGTGAAAACTGATCCTAGCCGCCGTCTCCTGTACATTTCTACTCGGACGGTTCGATACCTTGGCCGCGCTAACCGCGGAGCCTCGGACGGAACGTCGCGGCCCCGAAACAGGACTCGCGTGGAGGCGAAGCTCGCCCTCTTAGTTAACAAACCCGGCGGGCTGAGCGCGCGGCCCAGGCCAAGCGCGGCGCTTATCAGCAGTGCGATCGCCGCCAGGAACACAATCATCACCGAAATCCAATCAGGACGCAGGACCCCCCCCCCCCCCCCCGGACCCCGGACCAACCGGACTCGCCTCCCAACAGGTCAGTCTGGTAAGGGGCGTAGGAGTGGGAGCGGACGCCACCACCGTGCGCGATCACTATCGCTACGTTAAAAAAATACTACTTCACCTTTCAGAAGATTCAAACTCGGCAACAAAATATTTTCTTTTGGCTTTTTGTGACCTCACACCCGTCCTATGGAAGAGGCGCGCTTTTCTCGGCCCCAACCTCGGGGACTTATTCAACATGTCTATTTTATTTGGCGCCTGACGCACGGCGCTGCACGGCACGGCCGTGACGCCGGTACTCACCTCTGTCCGTGGCCAGCACGGCGAACTCGAACACGTTCCTCGCCTCGTAGTCCAGGTCGCCTGCGATGCAGATCTCACCGGTGGCCGACCTCACCGAGAACTCCTTGAGCTTGCCAAAGTCCTCGCCGATCGTGTAGTTGACCATGGCGTTGACGCCGCAGTCCGGATCCGTCGCGGACACCTGCGGAACAGAGGAAAAGAAATAAGTTAAGGACACCTGACACGTATCAAGATTTATACAATTTTACAGAGGGCACGGGGGGAAGTTTTTTCCAACATTGGATGACATAACTGCTGCTGCACAGAATACCCATCAAGACAACGTAATGACGCCCCACGCGAGTAACCCGGCAGGCCAGCGGGCGTTCTGCCCGCCGCACCCCACCACACCCTGCCACACCCCGCCCCGCCCGCCCCGCAGCGATAGGCCAGCTGAAAGTGCAGCTGGCTGCTCACGCCGCGCCGGCTCATGGCCTCATGGCACGCTGCCCGCCGCGCCCCGCCGCGCCCCGCCGCGCCCCGCCGCGCCCCACCCCACCGCGTCACCGAGAAGACCCGCGAGCAGTACCAGCAGCAGCTAGGGTCATTTGTACTGCACGGCGATCACTTATTAGTGCGGGAGGAAGGTGGACGCAGACAGAAGGAAGAGAGAGAGAGGGAGGGAGAGAGAGAGAGATGAGGAGAAGCCTGGGGTCTCCAAACTGAGAGCGAGCGAGCAGGCCGGGGCGAGCAAGAGAAAAGGCGCAAAGGAGAGAGGGAGAGAGGGAGAGAGGGAGAGAGAGACAGAGACAGAGCAAGGGGGAGGGGCGCAAGGGAGAGAGGCTGAGAACCTGTTATGAAAATGGCGCAGAGCAGAGAATGCGCCCGGCTGACTGTGAGCCCGGGCCGGGCCGGGCCGGGCAGGCCAGGATGAGGCCTTCCTAAGGCCCTGCTAAGTCTCCCTCCCCCTCCCCCCTGGTCCACCACATGGGCCGGGCGGGCTGGACGTGGCTCCCGGTCCCGGTGCTGACAGCACGCCATGAATGCAGTGGGCCTGATGCATCGCGGCCGGGCAGGGCCGGGCCGGGCAGGGCAGGGCAGGGCCGGGCAGGGCAGGGCAGGGCAGGGGCCACGGTAACTAGTGCCGCCAAAAACGCACCGGGACAAGGCCCACCGAGGGGAGGGGAGGGGAGGGGAGGGGAAGGACCATGACAGCTCCTTTTTCTTTTTTTCCCCCTTTGTCGATACGTTTCTCTTTGAGGATATTTTTACCGCGGGGACTAGAGAAAGATGAAATCTTGCTGACAATTTGAAATTGCATTTGCTCAATCAAACGGTTCCTAAATTCATCAAGATGGCAATTAATGTACCCACACACGCGAGCGAGCGCATATTTTATGTACCGTGTAACACACGCGTGCGTGGAGCGGTTTAACAAGACTTTAGTTTAGTGTGTACCCCAGCCTGCATCACTCCACCACGGCTCACCCCACCGCCCCCACCACGACCGCCGCCGTGGCCCCGATACTGGGTCTAGGGGCCTAAATGCTCCCTTATCTGCTTTATTGCCGTGTCTACTCCAAAGCATCACGGCCAGGCGTGGCGCGGGGCGTGGCGGGGAGTGGCGGCGCGGGGCCCAGTGTCGTCCCTTACCCCACGGGTCCTAGGGCTCGCCCCGCCCCGCCCTGCCCCGCCCTGCCCCGCCCTGCCCCGCCCGACCTTGTGGGGACGACAGGATAGGGACAGTGTTAATAAAGAGAGGACCTTATGGGCGCCGGCTCAGGGCGCTGTTTGGAAACACCGAGTGTCTGTGTGTGTGAGGGAGAGAGAGAGAGAAATAGGAGAGAGAGAGAGAGAAGTTGAAGACTGGTGGGAAGAAGAGAGAGAGAACATTACGCAAATGCGACCAACTCAAAGGAGGGTGTGGTTGCACTTCCTCTCGCATTGCACTTCCTACCTGGTCAAACGTTTTTTTATAAAATAATGTTAAGGTTAACATTAACCAATTTGGATGAATTGTTTTTTGAGTGTTTTTTAATGTAGATTGACATTAGATGAGGTAAACTTAAAAATATTCTACCAAAAAAAATTGGACCACCCTTACCACTAGCCCCTCCCCGACCCCACGGCGCCCCGCTCCCTGCCCGCCCCGCTTCGCGCCACACCGCACACGCACAGGCCTCCCTACGGCTCGTAAAGCTGGGACAGTTTAATCTGCACAATAAATACTTATTTAACGCGATTTGAGCCGCGTTTCCCCCTGAAATGAGAAGCGTACGACTGTTAATAAGTGGGTCCGATCGTGGCATAGTGGTTAATAGGCGAGAGATGGCCGGGCTTTTTATGCCCCGCGGCCCCGCCCCGCCCCGCCCCGCCCCACCAGGCCACGCACAGCGCACCTTGCGCCCGGTGGCAGCGCGGCCAGGACATACGGGACAGACGTTTAGAGCAATGCAATGAAATAAGTGCGCAGAGGGGCGGGGCGGGGCGGGGCGTAGCTAGCACCGCTCAAGCACGACCACCTCCCAGTCGGGACCCCCGGGCCAGCCGGCCGGCCGCGCCCCTGCGTCACTATAGCGCCACGTCCGCGCCTAAAAACAACATTTCGACACTAAAAGTGACTCGCGTCGCGAGCATTTCTGTTAGCCCGGCCGGGCCGGCGCGACGCGTCTGTGCGTCCGTACACGGACCATCACCAGCCACATAAAGAAGGCAATTAGACAGATTAGTTAGTTGTGGCGCTGCGGCGGCGACCCGCCCGCCCCCAGCGGCGGCAGAGGTCCCGGCGAAGCCCGCGCCGCGCGCAACAGTAGGCAGTTAAATTCGGGGGCCATAAAAATCATTAGGCCAACTTTTAAGATAACGGAAACGGCAGATAAAGTAAAATTCCGCGACTTTGGACCAGAACCAGGAGTCGTCGCTCTCCCACGCCGCGCCGGCCCGGCGCCGGCCGGTGGGTGAGCCATCAAGAAAAGTCAGGGAGCTCCCACCCGTCCTCTTCTTTTCAGGAAAGAAGCGCGAATAAAGATAAAAATGAATTGTCGATTCATCCCCCCCCCCCCCCACCCTGACGACTCAAAAGTAATTTCATTCATTTCCATTCATTTATTTTCCAGCGCCGCTGCCTCGGCTCGGCTAGGCTGCCACCCTTGACGCAGCTGTTGCAGCTGCGCACCTGGACCGGATAGGATTGACAGGTCTGCGTGAAATATTCTCTTGCGCGCGGCCGTACGCATGCCGCACGCACCTCTCTCTGTCTCTCTCTCTCTCTCTCTCTCTCTCTCTCTCTCTCTCTCTCTCTCTCTCTCTCTCTCTCTCTCTCTCTCCTCATGCTTATAGGCCCTGCCAAATCGGGGGCGTTCGAAATAATGCGCTCCAATCGCTCACAGCCTCTCTCACACCGCGAACATATATGGCGGTTTGCGCCATGCGAGTAAGTTTGTGCATGTGTGTGTGTGTGCGTGTATCTAGGCGCGCTGCTGCCAGCAGCGGACGCAGCCCGACGCGGCGTGGCGTGGTGTGGCGTTGCCGGCGCTGCACGGCTAAATGAAACTGGCACATTACATCGGCCTTGGTCGGGCTGCAGCCCAGCCGGGCCGGGCCGGGCCGGGCCGGGGCCGACAACACGACAGCACAGCGGCAGGGCAGGGCTGGCCAGGGCGCGCGGAGGATAAATGTGGAAAGGGAAGGGAAGGGAGGCGGCGCGCGCAGTGCGGACTAGACCACGTGGCCAGCCGGGTCAGCCCAGCGCCCCGCCCCGCCCCGCCCCGCCCCGCCCCGCCCCGCCCGGCGGCCTCAATAGCGCACTCTGCACCAGCCTGCTGGCCTGGACAGCACAGCGACGTGTACAAGGCGGGCGGGGCGGGGAGGACCTCATGGGCCGAAACACCACCAGCCACTACCGCAATCAGTAGGCAAAACTTCCCACGAACACACCTGTGTGAGGCAGGCGAGGCGGGTACCTCCGCCTGCCTATTAGGCACAATGCAGTCTCACGTGTTGAGAGTTTGCGTGGTAGGCAGGCGGGGATGCCCGCCTGCCTATCGGCGACACATAAATGTGTTTCCTTTATCGGCGACAATTTTGTCGCCAAACCTGCAAGAGTGAGTATGTCTGATTTAAAAGGGTCACATGCGTCTCCGTTTCGGTGACACACGGAGCTTTTGGCGACAAAATTGTCGCCGAAAAAGGTCACACATTTATGTGTCGCCGAAAAAAAGGTCACAAATTTGGGCAGTTTCCTTTAGCGATGTGTCGCCACAAAAGGACACAAATTTGTCGCCCTTTGAGTTACAGTGTAGGCACAATGCAGTCTCACGTGTTGAGAGTTTGCGTGGTAGGCAGGCGGCGATGCCCGCCTGCCTCGTACAGATGTGTTTGCCTACTTATCTTGCACTTGCAGCAGACTGGCGCTCGCTCGCTCCGCCGGCCAGCGGGCCGCCTGGGGGGTAGGCCGGCCCGTCGCACTCGCGTGCACGCCGGGCCGGTGTGGCGCGCGCGCGCACGGCGGGCGGACTGCACGTACGAGTCTGAGACGCGGCTGGGTTTTGGCGAGGATATTTCTTTTGTCATTTCATGCCGCTAGGTGCGCTCCGTGGGGACGGGATATGACGCCGGCACGACGTCACGTGACGTGGACGCGCCTTGCAGGCACACACACACACACACGCACACGCTGGGCGGGCCCTGCCTGCCTGACCGCGGCTCCCGCTGCAGTTCCAGAGTACTGGTGATTAGCGCAGCCGTAATTGTAAAAGCACCGCTCGCTCCGGCCGAGCCCGTCCCGCCCCGCCCCGCCCCGCCCCGACCGGGAGAAACCGCGCAAGTCCCGCCGCGGCCCGCGCGAGTTACGGCGCCCCGGCCCGCGGCCCCGCCCCGGCCCGGGCGGACGGAAGTGTCGATACTCCCGCCGCCCCGCCCCACATGCACCAGCCACCGGCTGTGCAGTGCGTGCCAGAGACCCCGCCGCGGACCCCGACCCGCGGGCGGGGAAACTTAAACAAAAACAGGGAAATGGAGATCCACTCGCACGCAGTTTATTCGTATCTACAGATATGGAACATCAGCCGCATCCGAGGAAGGCTCATATGCGCAGATGCGCGCAGGAGAGCAGAGAGCGGAGGAGAGCTTCTCCGCCGAGAGAAGAGAAGGGGCGAGGAGAGGAGAGGACAGCCGCCCGCCCACCGCTCACAGCGCAACAGAGTGGTGTCGAGAGAGAGAGAGAGAGAGAGAGAGAGAGAGAGAGAGAGAGAGAGAGAGAGAGAGAGAGAGAGGGGGGGGAGTAACTGTGTCGTGAAGTCCAATAAGCTCGCGGCGTGGCGTGGCGTCGGCACCGCGAGCTATTAACTGAACCCATTAGGCTGCTGCTTTTTTTTCCTCTCCTGGATTTGTGTGACCACCCGGCGAAAGGACCCTTCCTTCACCCTGCGCCCTCCTTGTCCCCTTCGAGACCCCGCGATAAATAAGATGTATTGCCGTGGAGCGGGGCGGGGGCCTAACACCGATAGTACACACAGGGCCCTATGGGCTGGGCTGGGCTGGGCCGGGCCGCGCTGGCCGGGCCGGGCTAGCGAGTCGCCGGCCGGCCAGCCGGGGGACATCCATTCTCATTTCAACAGGCGTGTTGCTTCCTGGCGGGGTCCGGTCGCCCCCCCCTCTCTCTCTCTCTCTCTCTCTCTCTCTCTCTCTCTCTCTCTCTCTCTCTCTCTCTCTCTCTCTCTCTCTCTCTCTCACGACATTAACCTCGTTACAAAGTGTCGCCGGCCAGGGGTCAGCCACAGGATAACGTCGATACGCCGGCGAAAGATCCATACAAAAGCAGCGGACTTCAGGCGGATACAATGTTTGTGTGTGTGTGCGGCGGAGCGCCTGCTGGCCAGCGCTGCCCCCCCCCCCCTCCCCCCACCCAGGCTGCTGACCAGGGTCGAGTAGCCAGCAGACTCAACAAACCGAAATTCCTTCGTCCCGTTGCCTGGCCTGGCCTGCCGATTCGACTCTGCTGCAAATCCCGGTCGCCTCATTTCCATACGGTCCTACTCCTCCCCAGCCGCCCGCCACGCCACGCCCCGCCCGGCCTTAGTTACCGCGGCGGCCACTGCGTCTTCAAGTCTTCAAGTGCGAGAAAAGGGAGAAACACTTCCCAAAAGGACGTGGCCCGGCCCCGCCCCGCCCGGCTCCTGCAGGCAGACGCGGTCCTGTGCCCCCACCCAGCTCACGAGATGACGCCAGCCTATACCCCGTCTCGTACCGTCCCGCGCAATAGAGCCAACACTTCTCTCTTTGCCTCTCCTCTCCTCTCTCTCGCCTGCAGCTCGCTCCACCCTGGGACAAAGCGCAGGCGGCTGCAGCCTGGCCTGGCCAGGCCCGGCCGGCGGGGACCCTGCTTGGATTCCCTGAAATCACCTTTATGCCGCGCTCCGCCGGCCCGGCCCTGCCCTGCCCTGCCCTGCCCTGCCCTGCCGCCCCTGCAAACCACCTGCAGCGGTCCTGCACAGCATCCCACAGTGTCCTGCAGCAGCCAGCAGGCCTGCTGCTGCTGCAAGGGGCCCTGTGCTGTGCACCGCGCGGAAAACCTACAGGAATGCAGGCACATGCAAATATACAGAGGAGAGGGGTGGGAAAGGGACCCGCGCGCCGCTCGGAGAGCGAGAGAGAGAGAGAGCGAGAGAGAGAGAGAGAGCGAGAGAGAGAGAGAGAGAGAGAGAGAGAGAGAGAGAGAGAGAGAGAGAGAGAGAGAGAATGGGCAAAGCAAAGGGCGCACAGGAAGGAGAGGGAGAAAGAAGAAGAAAAAGGAATGCAACGGGTTAAGACAAAGACAGCTTCCACGTATATCCCCCTCCGTATTGTAGAGTGGCCGTTTTAAACCATGCCTGCAATAAATATTGTCACCCAAGTCTCGCCCTGCCGCCGCCTTCCCCTCCCTTTCCCTTCGGGTCCTAGGGCCCCCCCCCACTCCTCCCGCCCTCCGGGCCGCAATGTGGGACCAGGCTGGGCCGGCCTGCCAACAGGTGTACTGGTTCCGCAAAAGGCTCGGTGGCCGTTTTGGCAAAGGGCAGAGTAAGGCCCGGGCACGGGCGCGGGCGTGGGGCACGCGCGGGCACACGGAGAGAAAACGCTGTTTTAGCAAATCTCGTTGCAAATATAGCGCCTTTCTTGATGGCACAGCAAAAATATTGCTGGCTTAACAAAGTTCTTTGGAGTTACAGCTTTTCGGTTTGCTGTCGAAGCAATTTTTTTTTTTTTTTTTTTTTTTTTGCTAAAGCAGCAAAACCAAGTTGTAGGGGCTATATTTGCAACGAGGTTTGCTATAACAGCAAGTCTATTCTCTCCGTGTAGGGCCTCCTCCTCCACCTCCTCCACGTCTGGACCAGCAGCGGGAAGCCCTCCTACACGGCCAAACCTAAGGGGAGAAAAGGGTCAGGTGTTCGACCTGGAGCCGGCCGGCCGGGCACAACTCAGAACCAGGTCGGGTGGGGAGGGGCGGTGACCACCCCGGCTGGAGCCCGGCTGGAGCCCGGCTGGAGCCCGGCTGGAGCCCGGCTGGAGCCCGGCTGGAGCCCGGCTGGAGCCCGGCTGGAGCCCGGCTGGAGCCCGGCTGGAGCCCGGCTGGAGCCCGGCTGGAGCCCGGCTGGAGCCCGGCTGGAGCCCGGCTGGAGCCCGGCTGGAGCCCGGCTGGAGCCCGGCTGGCCTGCCGGCCGGTCGGCATTATCCCAGTGCAATTTGTCCGGGGCGGCGCGGGCTGGACGGACGCGCCCCACGACGGCAGGATGGCACACAGCGCTTTTACAAATGCGACCACTTTACTGTTGCCAGCTGCCAAAAAGCGATTTTGTGTTCCGGCTGACGTTTAGCGGAATGTATTACACGGGACAGACCCGAGAGGGGGGGGGGGGCAGCACTCGTCTGCTGGGAGACGCGTCGTCGCGTCCGTCCCCCCATCGAAGAGGAGTTGGTATTGGTCAGGGAACGCCAAAGAGAGCAGAGTGATGCGTACGCACGGAGGTGTCCAGGCCGAGCGGCGGGAGCGGGACGTCCCGCTGGTCGCAGACACCCCCGGGACGACCCTGCAGTGCCCTGCAGCCGCCTACAGAGGTGAGCCGAGGAGGAGCGGCGCCGGAACATTTGCTCTCCTTCACCTTCTTCTCCTTCAGCTTCGGCCCTCACGACATGTGACCGTGCAGCGCAGCACCCCGCTCCTGCCGATTACTTAATCCTGATCCCAGAATCACGCCCCGCCGCGGACACTACTCCCAGACATGTCTCCATCCCAACAACACCCAGGCGAGCGTAGCGGGCCGAGGCACGACTGCATGCACAGCCGCTCCCCTACCCTACCCGGAGGACAGGACGCGATGGGATGCCTGGGGGAAAACTTCCACCTCTCTCTCTCTCTCTCTCTGTCTCTCTCTCTCTCTCTCTCTCTCTCTCTCTCTCTCTCTCTCTCTCTCTCTCTCTCTCACCGCACCGCGTTCCGCGGGTTTGCTTGCTTGCTTGTGAGATCAGCGACCACCACCGCCTGCTGCTGCTGCTGCTGCTTGGAGCCTTACTCAATTCTCACATATACTTAATAAGCATTATCAGATTCGCTTCGGAAACTAATTTAACCCCAGCAGCCTCGCCCCGCCCCGCCCCGCCTGCCGGGCTGCGGGCGTGCCGTGCCCTGCCGTGCCCGGGCCAGGCGTGCCGGGTCTGCTCACTGCAATAAGCACGGTATCGATCGAGGCGCCAGCCGCAGCGGCGGCAGCGGCGGCAGCGCGAGCACGGGGGTCACGAAGTGACCAGAGTGACCACCCAACAACAGCAGGGAGAGAGAGGTGCCTCCCGGAGAGAGGGGGAGAGAGAGCGAGGGGGGGGGGGGGGGGGCTCGCTTTGTTTGTCACAGAACCAGCCACAAAGCCCCCGTTTGGGGCCAGCAGGCGGGGCGGGCCTGGACTCAGATAGCGCCTTCCTACATTGCTTTTACATTATTAGTCCTGCCAGGCCCGCCCGACCCGACCCGGCCCGTCCCGGCCGGCGCGGCGCGGCGGTCTGCTCGGGTAGGGAGAGCGGGGCGGGGCGGGGCGCCCGTCCTGGAAACGGCGACTGGGAAACTATAGCGCCCCGCCCCGCCCCGCCCCGCCCCGCCCCGCATGACGCACACGGCGCATGCGGTGCCGATCATGCTCTCTGCTCCGCATTATGAGTTTTCTCCCAGGAGAGACAGGGAGAGAGAGAGAGAGAGAGAGAGAGAGAGAGAGAGAGAGAGAGAGTAAAGCGAGTAGAGAGAAAGAGAGGCGGTGCGTGCGGAGAGTGAGGTGTGACAGAGATGAGAGAGTGAGAGAGACAGAGACAGAGAGGGAGAGGGAGGCGGGGGAGGGGGGAGCAACGCAGCAGCGGCAGCAGCTAGGGGGAACCGGTTTGAAACTTGGCATTTTCAGCCCAGCCCGGCAAGGGAAGGCGGGCGGGCCGGCGATCTTAGATGCGTTAGTCACCTTGTGCGGGGCTCCCACATACCTTGCCTTATTTTCCGTAACTTGTCCCTCCCGCCCCGCCCCGCCCCACGCCGCCTCACCCCAGGGCACTTAACTAAGAGTCATCAGCCGAGGCTTAATCCGAGAGATGTGCCCGCCGACACCACGACACACACACACACACACACACACGTGTGTAATTGAATCGTCCCTCCCCATAACAGGCCGCGTTGCACTACACGGGCTCGGGGCGCGGCGGACACTTGTCGACCGATGACACACATTTCTGTATTGGGACGGACTAGTATTACTTTTGTTGTCCGGTCGGGTCCGTGCTGACCGGCGGGGCGGGGCGGCCGCACAGAACAGTTCCGCCCCAATCACCATCATTAGTAGCAGATTGCCGTGCGGCTGCCCTCCCCTGCTCTTGCTCTGCACGCCGGCTACGGATTTTCGGATCATCGCGGCGCAGCCAGCACGGGTATGCGTATGCGTGAGAGAGAGAGAGAGAGAGAGAGAGAGAGAGAGAGAGAGAGAGAGAGAGAGAGAGAGAGAGAGAGAGAGAGAGAGAGAGAGAGAGAGAGAGAGACATACAGAGAGAGAGAGAGGGGGGGGGTGAAGGGGTGGTATGGGAAACGCGCTGCGACGGGCTGCCGCATGAGGCCTAGATTTGGCGTAGCTATGCGAGTCACTCGAGAGAAAGCAGTTTCAATTCACTATTATCCCGTCAAAAAGATGGTAAAAAGTTCTAGGTCGTGTCTGCCATGTTGCAAGATAAAATCGAAACTTTAACTTCACCATTCAGCCGTCAGAGCGTGTTTCTCATCGTTAACGGGGGTGGCAGAAGACCCGCGTTTCTCACCTGCAACAAACAAAACGCAACGATTAGGCCACTTCCTAGAAAGCAAACAAAAAGTATTATGCAAACAAAAGTTTTCCGATGAAATAAGGTAAAAGCTAGGAAGGGGAAGTACCAGGAGAGGCAACGCAGATGAAGAGAGAGATGCTGGAAAAACAAGGCCAGGAAGCATAATGAACCGAATATACAAGGAACATCACGAAGCAACAATTTTCCTCGCCTTTTCCTCGTGGGTGTTGATTGGCACCAGCGGACGGGACCAACGGGTTCAATCTCATCATCGATGTTGAACGCATCATCCCGAGTGAACCGTGAATCAACACAGACTGAGCAGATCGTCTCGCCCGATACGCTGTAATGACGGAACGTCCCGCCGAGCCCGCCGCGAAGCACGAGGCCTGCCCGCCTGCCCCGGCCCCGGCCCCGGCCCCGGCCCCGGCCACAGGGCTCAGGACTGTGTCAAGCGCGTAGGGCTTCCTTAGGCACCGCCACCGCCAAGTTCCGCCCGACCGGCCGACCCACTCCGAGGGGTGCCTCACTTCGACCAGCCATCAGTGTACGGGTCATTTTTCAGTCACTTTCCAGTCATTTTCCAGTCACAGGCATCCGCAGCGAACCAGTCAAAAATTCTCTAAAATAATCCGAAATTTCGTGAAAACTGCGACAAACCTTGTGCCTATTGGGTCACTGGAAAATTTGCGCCTGGAATCCAGTAATTTTACCATCAGGTCTAGTCAATTCCCAGTCACTTCCACCCTTTGGACTCATGGTCAGTGTACACCCGTTGCTGTGGTGAGGCACCCCTCGCCTCCCTCTGGCTCTGGCGAGAGCCGCAAAACGCTCCGCACAATGACTAATGACGAGACAGAGAGAAACATTGAAGCCGATTCAATCCCGGCCGGCGGGCTGCCTGGCCTCCTCCCCTCTCCGCCTCTTTCTGGTTCAAAGTGCCTCCCTCCGGCGATGTTTGTCGCCGTTCCCGGAAAGCTCTCTGACGCCCAGGCACGAGGGAATAACGAGAGAGAGAGAGAGAGAGAGAGAGAGAGAGAGAGAGAGAGAGAGAGAGAGAGAGAGAGAGAGAGAGAGGGAGGCTGAAGCAGGGGCAAAGACAAAAAGAGGCGAGGTAAGAGAGGGAGAGGCCGCGCTGAGAGGGCGCTGTGCGACCACGGCACTGGGGTGACAAGGACAACACAGTAAATGAGTAACGACCGTCATGATTAGGAGAGAAGGAAACAGCATCACGCTTGGCGGTAATTTAGTCTAATTGGACAGACAAAACGGGCAACACATACAAGCACGCACGCACGCACCGGCGTGCAAACACACACGCACACACACACACACACGCGCGCGCACACACACACACACAGAGAGAGAGAGAGAGAGAGAGAGAGAGAGAGAGAGAGAGAGAGAGATAATCCAAGGGTAGGCGACAAAGTCGACCGACACTTGTGAATACAGAACGCGACGAAAGGTCCGTATGAAGAGGCAATAAAGTAAGGGGTAAAAGTGTGGTCGTGAAGTCACTGAAACCAAGACAGCAAATTTCCTTTAAAAAAGAACTCATAGCACCCGTTTTGCCACGAAGGAAACTTGCGACACGACAATACAAGAGGACGCACAGTGCCAAGTGTCGCCCTCTGCTTTCAACTAGAGGCCAAGGTCCAGGGCAAGCAATGCCCCCGCAGGTGCACCGCGCCGCGTGCAAGTACGGCCTGGCCCCGCCCCGCCCCGCCCCGCCCCGCCCCGCCCCGCCCTCGCAGGCAGGCCCACCGCCCCTAATGACGGAGAACGACGTACCCGGAGCGCGCCGCGAGCCAGCTCAGCTCGGCCTAATGGTGACCCGCTAAGATATCAACTTACACCGAGGAAGTCCCATTTTTTTTTTCTTTCCAACCTAACACCCTTATAATTTCGGGCCGCGGCCGCCGCGCCGGGGGACAAAACGCTCGCGCGGGTGGACAGAGAAGAGAAGAGAAATAAGAAAGAAGCGGAGAAAAAAATGGACAAGGGAACCCTAATGAGCGAGACGTCGTCACGTGATTCACACGAGGCGAGCCACCCGGGCCGCCACCCCGCCCCGCCCCGCCCCGCCGGGTCACGAGCGCCCGGGCTCGCGCGACACGACACGGCCGCCGCGCACAACTTGGTGGAACTTTGGCTTTGGCCCTGATTTGCTTGCTAGCCTGGTCCTCATATTCCACCACGCGAGGGAAGGGGAGGGACTCGAGCTGCTGGGCTGGCCGAATATAACACACGGCCCTCGTAAATTTTTCGCCACTTGCTCTTCTCTTGTTCGTGTCCATTTGAGCTGAGCAGGTGTTGAACCAAGCCGAGCCCAACGGACACGGGTGAAGGAGCCGGTCGGATGCGTAGAGGAAGAGAGGGAGAGAGGAGGGAGAGGAGGGAGGGAGAGAGGTGGGGAAGAGTGGAGAGGAAGGCAAGTTCGCGCATTAAATCAAAAACCTTACTTCTTCTATGACACCACGGAGAATTAGTTGTGCTCTGGCGTGTGGTGGGAGTGGAACTGAGAGAGAGAGAGAGAGAGAGAGAGAGAGAGAGAGAGAGAGAGAGAGAGAGAGAGAGAGAGAGAGAGAGAGAGAGAGAGAGAGAGAGAGAGAGAGAGAGAGAGAGGGGGGGGGTGAGAGAGAGAAAAGGCGCGGCCAGTGAAACAAACTGTCTCTGTCTCTTTCTTCCTCACTCTTTAACCCCTCTCCCCCTTTTTACACACACTCACTCACACATGGGGAGGGGGGGGGGGAACTATAAATCTCCCATAATGCAAGTCATTGGAAGAATACGTATTGCGTACAGGGCGTACAGGGTGTGTGAATGGTGGATTGTGCCGCCCCGCCCCGCCCCGCCCCGCCCCGCCCCGCCCCCCGCACGCAACGCTCGGCTTCGCTCCGCTCAGCTCGGCGGATTAAAAAGGCAAGGTCCACTCGGATCAACGAATGCAATGAGGCACTGCCTCCTTTAACTCACTCCGCCAAAACTGAGAGTTCAAGTAAAATGACACTCTCCGTTGCCAAACGCGCCGCACATTCTGAATGACATCAAATAAGGTCGTACTACGAAAACAAACAGTAGAGTGAGAGTGTCACTCGCATGAGCACACCGGCGGGGCGGGGCGCGGCGGGGCGCGGCGGGGCCCCCTCCCCCTGGGGCTGGGGCTCCCACTACTCGACCGCGGCGCGGCGCGCGGCAGTCGCGATGCCACATCGTCCCGCCCCGGTCCCCGTCGCTCCCGCCCCGCCCCGCCCCGCCACGCCCCCCGCCGCAAATATGAAGGAGTGAATCTTAATTATGGAAATTTGCATTTATATTGTGCGCGTTAGAAAAATGGCGCCGGGCTGAGGTGCGGTGTGGCGGTGCGGGGCCCGGCCGGCGGCTGGTGCGACTGGAGACGGGGCGGGGCGGGGCGGGGAGACGAGCACGGGAGGTAGTGAGAGGTGCTGAAGCGGGTCACAAAGGACAGAGCAGCTGCGGCCGGATGGAGGGACCTAACTCGGTGAGGGTTCCTAAATACGCCGGCCGTGCCCACACGCGTGTACTGCGGGGTAAAACAAAAAAAAAAAAAAAAACTCTTCACTCGTCCGTGGTGGAAGCCGCCTCGCGCACTTGTTGGTGCGAGTAACGGTCGCGGGAGCGAGCTGCGCTGCGCTGCGCTGCGCGGCGCGGAGGAGATATCGAGATATCGATCGATCGGGAAACGAGATCCTCCCGTGTGCTGCAGTGCAGTGGGTGGGCAGGCAAGGACCGGCAAGGACGCGGCGCGGCGGCGGGGCCGGGCCGGGCCGCACAAAACACGCGGGAAAAATCTCTCTATTACATTCGAATCTGATAAACAAACCCGTTGGGCGTACGTGTCCGTCGGCCCCGTCCCGTCCCGTCCCGTCCCGCCTCGACAACCAGTTCAATCATCTTTATTCCTCCGCGCCAAGGGCCGCGGGGAGCAGCGCGGAGCAGCGGAGCCAAGTGCAACACGGGCAGGTGTTCCAGACGAACCGCAACCACTGCAATACGAGCAGTGCGACGTGACGGGACGGGACGTTGCGTCGTCACAGAGAAACGATCGTCGTCGCAGAGAAATTACGATCGTCGTAACAGAGAAACGATCGTCAACCCAGGGAAACGTTAGTCGTCGCAGAGAGAAACGATCACCGTCACAGCGAAACGATCGTCGTGACAGAGAAACGATCACCGTCACAGAGAAACGATCACCGTCAGAGAGAAACGAACGTCGTCACAGAGACACTATCACATGGACGCGGTGGATTGCCGTCGTGGCCGCGGGCGGGATAACTCCGTTTGAGAAATGGCAGCCCTGTCCTGCCGGTGTCGGGTCGCGCGCCGTCAAACAACCCCAATTTCGGAGCGCGCTGATTGGAGCCCATGTATATATAGAGGGAGCTGTGCTAGCCCTGCCCTGCCCTGCCGGGCCCGGGCCCGGGCCTGCTGCGGGTGCGAGAGAGACGGCAGATGGGCCCCGCGGGCTGACCATCGTCCCGGACACATCTTCGATTCGAGACGAACAATCGAAATGCTTCAGGTTCGGGAGCACCGCCTACTCCCCGCGCGCCCGCGCGCACGCACCTCCCTGCGCCACGCCACGCCACGCCCAAGACCCGCAAAGCCACGCCACCGAAGTGCAATTTCGCGGAGAGAGAGATGGAAAACGGCGTGGCCATCCCCGCCGCCGCAGAGCCCGGCCCCGCCCCGCCCCGCCCCGCCCCGCCCCGCCCGGCCCGGCGTCATAAATTCGAATGGCCCCTGATAACCCTAATAAACCGAGAGGAGAGGAGAGGCAGAGGATCCACGACGATTGTCATGCCCGTCTTCTTCCTCCGCAGACCGTTTGCAGCGGCCCTACGGGGACTCCAGCACACGGTAAATCTGTTTCCTGGGACGCCCAGGAAAGTGGGTACTTTTCCAGAAAAGTTTCTGGGTATTTCCACGAAAAGTACTGGAAAAGCCAGGAACTTTCCTGGAAAAGTATCTACTTTCCTGGGTGGTCCCAGGATATAGTTTTACGGATTTACCGTGCAGCGGCAGGGGGGGGGGGGGGGCTTGTACAGGGGGAGGGCGTCGATGGGGCAGCGCAGCGCGGCGCGCGGCCCGCCGGCACCGGCACCTGCTGTCCCCCAGGACGCGTCATCAGGCACAAGGACGAGCGCAGACGGACAGACAGACAGACAGGCAATGACACGGACTCGGCCGATGACATAAGTATAGGGTGCCAAAGCCTGCAGGGCTGGACTGGGCTGGGCCGGGCTGGCCCCCGGACCACACCAACACGCTGCGCCCGCCGGAGGTTCACCAGCCCATTACCCCTCCCTCCCCTCCGCCACACCTCCCTCCCCTACTACTCCCTTTTTCGGTACTAAAAATGTCATTCCCCCACGGAGAAAAGCCCTGAGCCAAGCTTGTAGCAAACTTCCCGGAAAATCAATCGAACGCCCCCCCCCCTCCTGTAACGCGCTGTAAGTGGCAGGGGGAGGAGGAGGCGCGCCGTGCCCAGACCATGTAAAAGAAAGCGCCAGTGCTAATCAACAAAACCCGGAGGGAGAACGTTGCACGAGAGGAAAGTTTTTTTCCTTCACCCGGTTCCGTCCGCTCGGAGGGAGGGAGGGAGGGAGGGAGGGAGGGAGGGAGGGAGGGACCGTTGCGCCGTTCCCATTTCTAGGGAATAGTATCGGCAAGATCGATTCGGCCCTGAGAGCTCGCGTCTCGTCGCGTCGCGTCGCGTCAGGCTGGAGCGGGCGGGGCGGGGCGGGGCGGGGCAGGCAGGCCCTCCACTCCGCGGCGCCACGTCACGCCAAGTCCCTCCGGGCGCGCCCCGCCCCGCCCCGCCCAGTCCACTCACAATAATCCATTTCGAAAAGTGTCGCTCGAACTCATTTGTAGAGAAAAGGGGAGCAGCCAGGTGACGATCGTGAAGAGCCCGAGGTGACGCACGGTGCTGCAGGCGCGGCAGCGGGAGCCACCGGGAGCCCGCCCTGCCCCTCCCCGCCCCGCCCCACCCCGCCCCGCCTGTGGGTGGAACGGTTTGTAGTGAGTGTCATTATTTCCGCCAAGACACTCGCACCGGCCGGGCCCGGCGCGTGATGATCCACATCCTGACGTGCTCCGCCCGGCCCGCCCGCCCGGCCCGGCCTGCATGGCCAGGCTTAGGCTCAATTAGAGGTTGCGAAGGAGCCACCTTCTGCCGCCGCTTTTCTTTCCAGTGTCCTATTCGATTCGCCAGAAGAAACAAAAGTGAGAAACTCGCGTACGAGGCCGTCACAATGCATATTCAAAATTAGCCAAACAGTAATGAGCAAAAATTACACGTATTCCTGCTGATTGCACACACGCTTTTCTTCTTTCTTTTTTTAACACGAGAGAACATGTATATACAGGGTGCGGATGAAGGCGGGAGGAGTTAGACACGTATCCCCAGCCGTGTAGGATCGCAAACCGGAGAAACGACAGGGGCGGGGTGGGGCGGGGCGGACGACACGCGGTCACCGCCCGTCTCACGCTCAGCCGGGCCCGGACCCGCGGGGACCCCCGCTCCACTAATCCCCTATAGCGCCAGCCTTCACTTATGGTGACATCCCATAGGGCGGGAGGGGGGAGGGGGGGGGAGGGCTAATCCCATAGGAGCCACTCCGCCATGCGGCGTTCCCGATGGGCGCACGCATATACAGTGACACACGGCGTGGCGCGGGCAGCCGAGCCGAGCCGAGCCGAGCCACGCCCCGGAGCAGCCGGGCGACCTCAGGAAGGGGAGGCAGGCGAAGGGTAATTGCCCGAAATAATACCATACCTGCAATCCGAAGCGAAACTCAGACGTAAGCGCCTCTACCACCCGGCCCCGCCCCACCCCGCCCGGGGGAGGCCGCGTCCAAACAAGAAGCAGGTGTGTGTCTCTGTCGCTCATCATCATTTGCTTATTGCAATCAGCAGGAGGGAGAGAGACGGGGGTAGAAAGAGAGAGCGAGTAAAGGAGGGAGACAGAGGGAGGGAGAGACCGAGAGAGAGAGAGAGAGCAGGAGGGGGCGCGCACTCACACATCCGTCTCACATGCACGCCAACAAAAATATTCTGATGGTAATTTTGAGATAAGGAGTCGTGCAATGCCACCGCCTCGCCTCGCATCACCTCCGCGCCGCGCAGCGCTGCGTTAGGGAGGGAGCGGCGCTCCCAACCGCGTCTCTCCCCCCCCTCTCTCTCTCTCTCTCTCTCTCTCTCTCTCACACACGCTGAAACACTCGTCGAAAACCAAACCAATGAGAGTGACGCAGCCGCCGGCCATCCAGCGGGTCGGTTCCATCAAAGCTGGTCACCGGGATTCCAAAAGCCGATTGGAGCGTGTCGTGGGGAGTGGCGATGTTTAGGCGGGGAGCCGCCTGCCAGGCACGAGGTAGGCAACCCGCTCCACGCAGGGATGGAACTAGCGGCCTACCCGGCGCCCGAGGCCGAGGGGGACCTCACTACGGAAACAGGTGTACACTGACTGGGAGTCAAATGATTGGAAATGACTGAGATATGACTGGATGTGACTGGAAATGACTGGAAGTGACTGAAAAATGAATGATTTCGTCAAGAGAACTGGCTGGATGCGAGTTAAAAAATTTTCAAGGACACCAAGCACCAAATTTTCCGCGGTTTCCACTCTATTTTGAATTATTTTAATTAAGTAGGTGACTAGTTTGGCTTAATTTTCCTTCACTGGATGTGACTGGAAACTGACTGGAAGTGACTGGTTGTGACTGGAAACGTGACTGGTGCAAGACGTGTACACTGTCCGGTCGCAGTGAGGGCCCCTCGTGTACTTCCCTATTCGGTTCGCGCTCTGCTGCAGGCCAACGAGTGCGTGGAGCAGGACGGCGACGGGGGCGCACGGGGTAGTCACCCTGCCCTACAACACGCGCGCGATCCCGTCCCGCTCCGCCCACAGGCGCCGGCGCCAGGGCCGGCCAAATACACCCCCGCTGAAACACATACTGTACCGGGCGTTTCTTTGAATGCGTAACAGTGTTGCGGGTTTGCCTACCCCATTCGCCTGTAAGGCGCCATGGCCTCCTCTGCAGCGCTGGAGAGTATGCAATCCCGCAACACTGTTACGCATTCAAAGAAACACCCGGTACTTCCCCCGAGGCGCGTGGCAGGCAGTCCGGTGGCCTATTCGGGACGTCAGTCGCGAGGGAGGCAACCAGCGCGACACTGGAGTGGACCGGGCGGCCTACCCAGAGCCCCCGGGCGCGGTGTAGAGCGCGTGACGGGGCGGGGCGGGGCGGGACGGGACGGGCGGTAGGACGGCGCGACTCCACCACGCCCCGCCCCGCCCCGCCCTGGAATGCCTGCCATACCAGAGGCAGCCCGATGCGCCGCGCACCGCGGACTTGACCGCGCGGACCCCGGCCCGGCCTCCCATTCTGACGTTTAACAGATAAAAATGAGTCTCGGAAACGCAATCATGCCGTTCCCCGTACAGCCCCGCGAGAGCCCCCGCCTGCCGCCGCCTGCCCATGCGGCTAGCGGCAGCTTATTCCAGCAACATTTCGACCACACCTCCCTGGCGGGGCGTGGCGGGGCGGGGCGCCTCGCTCCAGCTCCAGCGGAGCCCTCTGCTCTGCTGCAGTCGTGCAAAGCCCTCCGTCTCTCTCTCACTCCCTGGAATCGCTGGAACACTACTATTGTCAATGACGACCCTCTGGCCTTGCACGAATAACACCCCGGCCAGGCCCGCACACAACAATGGGCCGTGTCTCTCTCTCCCTCTTTCCCTCCGGAGCCCGCGACCTCCCCTCGGCTGACCAGCGGAGGCCCTTGGGCGCACCGCGCGCCGCCGCGCTCTCCGGACTGGAGGGAGAGGGACTGGGACTGGACTGCAAAAGGCTTATTGGTTTTCGAGGAAAGACTGTTGCTGCTGCATTGTAATTGGACGCCTTTGGCTCAGCCAAACCGCAGCCGCAGAGCCGCCGCGCCCCGCCCCGCCCCGCCGCACCGCGCCCCGTCCAGCACACACTCGTTGATCACCGGGGCGGCTTCAGCAACGCCTCCCCTCTTGTTCGTTATCCTGGAGAGCCGCGCCGGTCGGGGCGGGGCGGCGCCAGGTGCGCTGCCTCCTAGCTGAACACTACCCTCCGGCCCGGCCTGGCCCCCCCGATACTGATGGCTCAAGTTTCGAGGAACGGGTACTGACCGCGGGTGGGGCGGGGCGGGGCGGGGCGGGGCGGGGCTCACCGGCGATAAGTGAGAGAGCGAGGCGGAGAGTGGCGTGGTAACGCCGCGAGGCGAGGGACCCGAGGGACTGCAGCCCCGCCGGGCCGGGCCGGGCCGGGGTGGGTGAGATACTGACGGGGACACAACTCCTTTACAAATTCTCTTTCCATTTCTTTTTCTTCACGATCTTTCTTAGAAAGTTCCGACCGGCGCAGGCGCAAGCATGACGCGACAGTGCACTCTAAACTACTAAGGTACAGACGGGTACCTTATAAGGTTGTTCCACCCGTTGTACCTTAAGCTCAACGCCGGTTAAGGTACAAAACCGTCTGTACCTTTTAAGGTGCACGTTTGGATGGTAAGACGCGCGCAGCGGGAAGCCTACCGATCACGGCTCCTCTGTACCATTCCGTGTACCTCTCGAGTGCAGCGGGCGGCCTACCGATCACGGCTCCCCTGTACCATTACGTGTACCTCTCGCGCGCAGCCGTGGCGGGTGGGCGGCCTACCGAGCACGGCTCCTCTGTACCATTCCGTGTACCTTTCGAGTGCAGCGGACGGCCTACCGATCACGGCTCCTCTGTACCACTACGCGTACCTTTCGTGCGCAGCCGTGCGCAGCGGGCGGCATACCGAGCACGGCTCCTCTGTACCATTACGTGTACCTCTCGTGTGCCACGTGTCGCCTTCAGAGCCTCTGGATGGGTGACATTCATGACACTACATGGGTATTAAAAATTATTTTGTATCACAATGCAATTGACAGTGGTGCGTTAAAAATATGTCACAGTTGTGCGTTCAGTATGAGCGTACTAACTTCTTTGGGGCATTCTCCTTTCACCTTCTCTTTTCCCCTTCCTCCTCCCCCTACCACTCCCCCTCTCCCCTTCTCCCCCTCTCCCCCTTCCCCCTATCCTCTCTCTGCCTCTAAGCCTCGTGTTTAGCCTGGTCAGTCCTACTGGCCGCGAGATACGCATTTTGTTGGCAGTACCGGGATTCGAACCTGCCAACTCAGCGCTCACGCTTCGGTCGGAACCTACTGAGCTAAGAAGCCTTGTGCGGGCGAGACGTTCTGCGCCGCACCACATTACAACCCTGCCTGGTATCCCTGCCGGGCCGTCCCCCCCCCCCCCCCCCCCCCCTCTCTGGTCGGCAGACCTAAAGGTACAACACAAGGAACAAAGGCGCCGAGGAGGGGAGGCAGACCATCGGCCACCATTTAAGGCCCAAGGTACACGTAATGGTACAGAGGAGCCGTGCACAGTACGCCACCCGCTGCACAGAGTTATGGTACAGCGTAAGGTACGAGACCCCCGGGGACAGTAGGCAACCCGGTCGGCAGACCGTAAGGTACAACACAAGGAACAAGAGCGCCGAGGAGTGTAGGCAGTCCGTCGGACAGTCGCTCTGGGCACAGCGTAAGGAACAAAAGCCCCGGGGAAAGTAGGCCGCCTGCCGAACGCGACGCTCAAAGGTACGGCCTAAGGTACGAGGGCCGCCGAGGAGAGTATGCAGTCCCGCAAGACGACGTTCAGAATAGGAGATCCCCGTGAGATGGCGTGTACCTTATAAGGTGCTGATTATGGTACGTAATAAGGTACGAGAAACCCCGGTGGGTAGGCAGACACCTACGCTTTGGTCGCTTCCTGTACCATGACGGCGATTAAGGTAACGTACGGTACCTTAAGGGCCTTTTTTTGTACCTTTCGTCGGTTTCGTACCTTAAAGGGTACAAGTTTGTACCTTAGCACGCATTTGTACCTACAATTGTACCTTAGTACTTTACAGTGTGCTGCGCTGCGCTTCCGCTGCTGCTGGGTGCTTGCATGAGCACGACTTGAACCGTACGGGTCGTCCTTGAGAGAGAGAGAGAGAGAGAGGGGGGGGGGGGGAAGGAGATGGCATCACTGCCTCTAACAATATTTCCTTTAACCCGAATTTCTGAAGGATTTGAGAGGTTTGGAGACTTGAACGCGGGACGGTGGCAAGAGAGACGGTACACGCGGCACGCCTTAGAACATACCCATCGCAAGCACAAGTACACACATAGCGCGCGCACACACTCAGAGAGAGAGAGAGAGAAAGAGAGAGAGAGAGAGAAAGAGAGAGAGAGAGAGAGAGAGAGAGAGAGAGAGAGAGAGAGAGAGAGAGAGAGAGAGAGAGAGAGAGAGAGAGAGAGAGAGAGAGCGGGCAAGGACGAGCACCCAAAAGGCTAAGAGTCGGACGATGCTTTATGGTGCTCCTTAACAACATGCACCCAGAGTTGTGTGTGTGTGTCTCGGAATGTAAAGGAATCAGAAAGCGTGTGCTAGCCCCCCCCCCCCCAAGCCCCACCACAGAAACACCTTAAACAAAAGAAGACAACGATTTAAAACAAAAATCAAATGCGCGCAAACTATTTCTTTTTTCCGGAGGGTGGGAAGAATGCAAGCGTAAAGTCCAAAAATGGAGACGAGCAGGAAGGCTATGTCGGCCGCGAAAATCGATGAGTCATATGGGAAAAACAGGGATTCGCTGTTGTTAGACGCAAAGCCAACTACAGACTACACGCCCGGGAAAATTTAAAACGTGTATTGAGGGAATGAGCAGCGGTCAGGCAGGCAGGCCAGGCTGTTGTGGAGCGGCGCGGGGCGGGGCGGGCGGGGCCCATAAGAACGCGTCTTTATCGGCCATACATCCCCGCACCTAGCCGCGCGCACACACACACACACACACTGCCCTCGGCCTCTCTACTGCCGTCGTGTTGCTAACTCAGTTTTTGTCCTCTTCATCCCGAGGTGCGCGCGCGCGCGCGCTGTAGTAAAGCCCTCCAGCAGGTCGAGTTCGCGTGCGTTGCTCTCTCTCTCACAGGAAGTGTCGGTCCCCTGGGTCGGGTCGGGTCGGCGCACTATGGACCCGGGCGGGGCGGGGCGGGGCGGGGCGGGGCGGGCAGCACGGCCACACGGGGCGCGCCCGCCCCGCCCCATCAATTAGATAAGGGCCCAGGTCTGGCCGGCGGCCGGCGAGGGTGTCGTCACCTCACGCCAGTGTCACATACTCCGGTTCGGTTTCTTTTTACTTAAAAAAAAAAGAAGACGTGGAAAAAAAAAGGACCGGGCAGTGGAAAATGTTGGGTGATTACGCATTACTAGGAATGTAATGTAACTAAAGTAAAGCGCTGTGAAGTTACTGTTACGCCCGCAGCGTCCTCGAGCGCGCGGCGCGCCAGGGCTGCGTCCTGCACCAGTGGACTGGAGAGATGCCCTCGGCAGATAGATGCCGCCCAGGGTGGCCGTCCCAGGGCCCCCGCCGCCCCCGCCGCCCCCCTGCAGCCCTACCCTCTGTACCCGTACGGCAGTACCTGGAACCTGTGCCCCGCCCCGCCCCGCCCCGCCCCGCCCCCAGGCATGCTGTGACCAGTAGGGCCCCGGCCCGGCCGTACCAACCCTCCGGACGGCGCGACCACGGGCTTCGTTACTCGGAATCATTGGCTGCTTGGCAAATTTAAATAATCGTGCGGACCAGGCGAGGACGAGCGGGGCGGGGAGGGGGGAGTAGGCTACTCGTTCACACACACACACACACACACACACGAGCCATTCACGAGAGGCGATGATGGGTGCCGAGTACCGTCCTGCACTGGTCCAGGAGGGCTGGAGGCGGGGCGGGGCGGGGCGGGGCGGGGCTCCATTGTTATCTGGCAGCGACATCGCCGGCCGGGGCCGTGGCTGGCGGGAGGGTCCCTGCTGCCATGCCATGCCTGTATAGCGGCGCCCAGCCCCGGCCCCTGCGCCAGGCTAACCAAATCGTGCGGCATGCCCCAACGCCCGGCCGGACCTGCGCGCCGCGCCACCTGCCCCGCCCCGCTGAGCCCGATTCCGTAGCCAATTACACGCGGAATTTCGATTATTAGCGAGGGCGAATTTTATTTCTAACAATACACATTTCGCAATGCAATAATGCATGTACGTATAAAAAGAACCTGACCATTGATCATTTAGAGTACACCACATCCTCCTCCTCCGAGGCCCTACTCCAGCCTGCGGGCCGGGCCGGGCCGAGCCGGCCCCACCGCACAGCGCGTCCGGTGTGCGTGTCATGCAAGTCAGCCTCTACTCATTGGGATGGTATCGCCGCGCCCCGCCCCGCCGCGCCCCGCCGCGCCCCGCTACGCCGCCCCTTAAAGAAGAAGTGCAGGCGCATCGCGATCAGCAGTGCAGGGACCCGAGACAATGCTGCACACGACACCTGCCGCCCACTCACACAGGGAGAGAGAAAGAGAGAGAGAGAGAGAGAGAGAGAGAGAGAGAGAGAGAGAGAGAGAGAGAGAGAGAGAGAGAGAGAGAGAGAGAGAGAGAGAGAGAGAGAGAGAGAGAGACAGACAGACAGAATGACAGACTCAGGGACGTCTTCCAATCGACCGTAAGGGATATGAGAAGGAAATAAACTGTTTGGATTTCGAATGACGCGGCCGGAGACGCAGGCCCTTCCAGCAGCCCTTGTTCGGCGATTGCTTTGGCCACGCTTCTCCTCCTCCTCCTCCTCCTCCTCTCCCGGTTCCCTAGGGCGTACCGTTATTTCGCGCTATTAGTACCAGACTCGTTAAGAGCGGGTTGCATCGCCTTGCCCTGCACTGCCCCGCATCACCCCGCCTCCCCGCCCCACTAGGCAACCCGCAACATGATTATTGCCTACTTTGCCCACGCCGCCTCCGCGCGGGCTGCCTCGCGTCGAGCGGGAATAACAATAACAGTGATTATAATGAAGAGAATGGCGAAAGGGCCTCTGCAAAACAAACAAAAAGAAATCGGCCTCGGCGGTGGCTAGAACCCGTGCCAGCGAGGCGCGATGGAAGACGGGACGTGCCGGCCGGGGGCGCGCCCGGGCGGTAGCTCGACTGTCCCCGCCAGTCCCACGCCAAAGGTCAGCTAAATCATCGAGAATTGTTTTCTTTTCTTCGCGTTCGTAACGTCACACACACACATCGGCGATATTTAGCCGACATTAAGGGCTACATGGGTTATCGACGGCGAAAATCACCCCGCGCCGCGCCGCGCCGTGCACGCTCCGAGGTAAGCAGAGGGGATTATTGTTCAGCGGAGGAGGGGAGGAAGGGGTACACCGTAGGTATGTATGTGAGCGCGTGTGCTAGTGTGTGTGTGAGTGCACATGCACACACGCACAGGGATTAGAATCTAATTTGCTCCCTCCCCCGGCCTGGCCTGGCCTGGCCTGCCCAGCCCGCCCGGGCAGTGCTGCGGCTAGATGCAGGGCTAGCCGCCCCACCCCGCCCCGCCCCGCCCCGCCTCGCATACCTGGGCGACGCGCGCACAGCCGAGGAGAGGACCCAACTCCCACCCGTAATGCATCCGCATTTTTTACGGCGGAAAAGAAGAGAAAATAAGCGTAAGGGAGATATGGAGAGAGGGAGAGAGAGGGGCAGGGAGGAGAGAGACGGTGGAGAGAGGCGAGCGAGGGCGACCATAACACCCAACTAGCGACGCTAGCGCCAATCATGTGAACAAGCTCCACATTAGATGCGATGCCAGCGCCATCTACGTCGGAGCGGAACAGGGATGATCGCTTTTAACAGGCCAGAAACAAGAACATGCAGTCTTACTCTGTTCAAAACTGTAGCACGCAGCGACAGCATAAACTGACACATAAATTATATACACAACACACGGAGGATTTTCTGACACTTTAGGTTTGCTGGACATTTTCCTTGCGTTTGGACGCGTTTCAACCACACCAAAATGTTCACCTACAACGTCAATAATTATTTCTGCATAACGGTGTATCAGGGAAAATCGAGTACGCACATTATTGCCTCCCGTGAACAGTTTCATTCTTGTCCGTACCGCCGCGCAGCTCTAGCAGGTTGGGTCGCCGCGTGTCTTATCGGCCCGTCAGCTACGATGCTGTATTATATTTCTTTTTCCTCCCGGCTCATCCCGCCCCGTGACCCCCGCGGCCCCCGCGGCCCCCGCGGCCCCGCGCGCCGCCACGCCCCGCATACCTCCTCACTCATTGCTCAACGCATGTCGCTCGTCCGATCTCAATGGAAAAAAAAAAACTGTTAGCCGGCATGACTCAGGGCGCTAAGCACTGTCAGCTCAGCTGTTATTATTTCTGTTCACGGGGGGGGGGGGGGGGGGGGGTCTCCTCGGCGGCAGAGCTACGGTCGGATAGTGCGTTATTGGCAAGCAATCAGCCCGGGAGACCTGCAGGCAGGCAGGGGGCTGACGCGAGAGCTGACCGTACGACTGAGTGAGAACGCGTCACTCAGAGAATATCGAGATTGCAAAGTCTCCAGCGAGCACGTGTGTGAGAACGCGTGCGTGCGTGCGTGCGTGCGTGCGTGCGTGCGTGCGCGCGACAGAGCGTGACCCCTGCGCGTCGTAGCGCCCCGCCCCGCCCCGCCCCGCCCCGCTACAGCGCTGTAAAAGCCTTCCTTGATTATCCGCGGAATGTCGGAGAAAAACCTCTCGTTTTATGGACATTCCTCCTCCCCCCCCCCCTCCACCTCACCTTACCCCTTTTGACTCCATCTCTTCCCGACCCCGGCACAATACACCAGAATGTAATTTAATTGCACAATCACTCGGATCGGCCGAAAAAACGTCACACGTCCTGTGTGTTGCGATTGTTATTATACCTCCTTTAAGGAACGGGTCAGAAATGTACTAAATTTCGTCGACCTCAGCGGGGCGAGGAGGGCGGGGATACAGTTATCGCAATACTCACTCCTCCGCCATCGACATCGGGATGCGGAATGCATTTTACGGGAAAACGCAGGACAAATACCTGAAACAAGGAGAAAAAAACACGGTTACAACACTTTTAATATGTGTCCAACGACCACCAATAATACCATTCATTTCACATTCATTCTCGTGCCGCAGTTATCTGCCCTACATCTGCACCGGCAGGCAGGCGCGCTTACGGAAAACCCTGAGACAAGTGTCTATTAACCCGGATTGTAAAACCAGCCAGTCCGCCGAGAGAACACTGAGATAAGCAGCAGCGGCAGGGCAGCGGCGGCAGCAGCTGTATCACGCCGACCCATTTTGTGCAATAAGTCTGACCGCCCATTATAACAGCCCGGTGCGGTGCAAATACGTGCTTTCTCAAGAGTATTACCCGGGCCGGGCCGGGCCGGGCCACGCCGCCGACGCCTCACTCTATCTCGCGATTCGATAACTCGATTCGATATCTGGCCGCGCCATCGCAGACCGGCCGGACCATCCTTATTTGCTTTTCATCACGGCCACTGGGCTGGGTCCCTGGGCCGCTGGGGCCCGGCTGGGGCTGGGCTGGGCCCCGGGCCGGGCCGACCACGGGATTCGTTAATGAGCCAGCCTCCTGCGTGATTGGCTCCTAAGCTCCGCGCCCGTGGAGGATTTGGCTCATGGCTCTGAGGCTCTAGCTCTTGACTGTGACCCGTGGAGGGTTTGGCTCAAGGCTCTGAGGCTCCAGTCCCGGCCCTGGCCCTACAGCCCGCCCCCCCACGACGGCCCCTACCCGTGCCATGCGTGGGGCGTGGGCGGCTCTCCGCCGCTCCTCCGTGTACGCGCCCAGCCCGGCACGGCCCGGCCCGGCCGACACCAGCGGTACAGGAAACGGCCATAAAACCATAAAACATAGGTTTCATACTCGGCGGGACGAGAAAGGGAGGGGCGATAGCCTGGGCTTCTGGCGACTGCGTGCTAATTGTGGGCTCCGTGGGCGGAGTGGCGTGGCGTGGCGTGGCGTGGCGTGGCGCGGCGTGGCGTGGCGTGGCGCGGCGTGGCGGAACCAGACCTCACAGCGAGAGGACGCGGCCGAGCAGCAAGGCAAGGGGCGCAGCCAGCGCCAAAACTTATCAACCCCGACCGAGTAATGAATCAGACAGAAGATTCCCTTGTCGCGGGCGGGGCGGGGCGGGGCGGGGTGGGGCGGGGCGGGGCAGGGCGGGGCGGGGCGGGGCGTACCTCTCCAAGGCGCGGCGGCACACGTCACGAGAAAGTGGTGATGAGGAACAAAAAAGCGGCCCTAATCAGGCCGCGCGGGGCGGGCGGGGCGGTGCTGGCCGTACGGGGAGGCGCCCCGGCCCGGCCCGGCCCCGGCGGCACCGCACTGCGCGCTCACAGAGTGCACCATTAGTGCACCAGAAACGCGGAGAAAGTCCGCCCCCCCCCCCCTCAGCAGAGCCCCTCGGGCTGCGGCCGGGCAGGGCGTGAAAGCCCTCGCCGGGGTCACAGGGGCGTAATTATAAAGGGAGGAGAAAAATATACGCTGACCGGCGGCGGCGGCAGCGGGTCTCGAACCCTCGCCCGTCCTCGATCACACCGACATGCGCCGCCAGGGGAAAACGCGCAAACACCACGGCGGAAAAAAAATATACGACCGACGCACCATTACACGCCCAGTGGCGCTGGCCGGGCCGGAGGTTCAAACCCAGGAAGAGAGACTTATTTTTTTCATCCACACTGGCTTCATTATCAGCCACTCTCTGACCCCACCGCCGCCGCCGGCCTCACGCCGTCATTACGGACTGGCCCGCGAGGTAGAAGAAAGAAAGAAGGAAAGAACAAAAAAGCATTTTTGAGCGTGAATGAGCAAAATTCTCAGGATGATGACGTCCTCTTATCACATCATCATCTTACGGCCGCTGGCGCGCAGTGGTAGAAACAACTGGCCTCCTTTCACGAAGAAAATAAAAACCCGCGCTCGAGAGAAATATCAACTCATACGCGTGCACCGGCCCAGTCCTTCTGATGGCAGCAGTGTAGCCAGAGGAGGGGCGGGGAGGACTTAGCGCGGACCCACCGAGCCTCCCTCATTATAAGGGCATTACGCGTCCCAAACCTGTCCCAGTGTCTGTCTGTCCGTCTGTCTTCCCGTATGACCGTATGCCCGATCCCACAGGTTCAGACGAAACCTACGAGCATTTTCGGGCTCCCGATTGTCTCATGAATCGCCTGCCTCAGAGGAGGCGACGGTCAGCCTCAGGACGCCAGCTGCAAAAGTTTAAACTACCAAACCCCTTTGTTCAGACGACACGACCCACAGTACAGCGGCTCTCCCGTCCGCCGGACCCGCCCGTCGAGCACTACGTCGCGGCGCGGCGCGGCCGGCACGGCACGGCACAGAGTTTAGCACATTATAAAAAGTTGCTGTTTATGACTCGAGTCGGCCCCCAAAGGAATTACATTTCTCTGTCTGACCGTCCGCTGCTTTATTTTATTAATATAAACGTCATCGCGTGTCTTTTAGCACCTCGCCGTGATCGCTGGCCCTAGACCCCCTCCCTACCCATCCAGCTGCCGCTCCCACCTTCCGAAGACCACCGTGAATGTGTCAAGCAGTATAGTTCTTTCTCCTTTTTTCAGTATCATCTTTTTGGTCCATTGCCACCACTTCGCTATAGTGTTAAGATCCCGATGAAATAACACAAACTGCGAGGGGGTATGCACTCTCAAAACCTGCGACCCGACTATTACGTCTATTACGCTCTATTGCGCCTCAAAAATATCGGGATTTAGCTAAAAACAGCAGAAACAACCCCCAAAATAGGTCAATTTCGGAGAATTTCGGCTATGACGCCACTATTACGCATACTATTACGCGTGCTATTACGGACAGAGTGACCCGACTATTACGCGAGTGCATACCCCCTCGACAAACTGTGAATAACTCGGCCCTTCCAGTCACGCGTCCAGTTTTCTGACAGAGGGAGTCGTTTCCCTGCAGGACTCGCGTACCCGGCGCCGCGCCGCCCCGCCCTGCCCCGCACCGGCCAGTGCACGGGCGCCCAGCGCCAGGCGACATGTTCCAGCTCTGGTCACGTTTTACAAGTAGAGTCGGCGGACACAGCCACCCGCCCACCTTTACCTATTTCCTCGTCTCGTATCCCCCCCCCCCCCTCTCTCTCTCTCTCTCTCTCTCTCTCTCTCTCTCTCTCTCGCTCGCGCGCGCTTTTGCATCTGGCATCATTCAGTAGCATGCTGACACAGCTGATGATAGCGTTCCCCACTGTGGCAGTCGTGTCCAGTGCCGGGCATACAACAGTGCCACACACACACACACTCACTATGCCAGAGGGTGGGACGAGACGACTGAGTCATGAGAATTCGGATATGGGAAATGTCGTTCTGATATCAACTTACGCGGAAGGTTGGGGACGCGACGGGTCATGAGCTATGACGCTCTGACAGATGGAGAGAGCGGGGGGAAAGAGAGACAGAGGGCAGGAGAGAGAGAGAGAGAGAGAGAGAGAGAGAGAGAGAGAGAGAGAGAGAGAGAGAGAGAGAGAGAGAGAGACGCAGGGAAGTCAGACACTCAGCAACCAGTTTTCTTATCGGCCAGGCCAGCCGCGCCCGGCCGGGCCGAAATCACTCCAATAAAGTCCTGGGAAAACTGGGAGATGCCTTCCATTTCGATCATCAAGCGTGAGACAAATGGTACCTTTTAAATGAAAACGCGGCCGAGCGGAGCCGGGACGGGGAGGTTTCCGTGTGACGATAAATGTTGTGACATCTCTGATGGCGAATAATGTCGCCACTTGCAGCGTTTCCTGACTTTGTTTCCCTCCTTGTTCCCTCTCTGTCGGAGGAGGCGGAGCAGCGAACTCCTAATGGCTCCGCGGGGCGGGGCGGGGCGGGTAGGGCTGACGTGTCATTGGAGGCGCGGCTTTAAACGCACCACGCTGCCGGCCGGAGCTAGAGTGGTGTTCAAACACCCGCTGAGCCAGCGCTGGATCAATCTGCCATGATCGGCCATGGCGCCTTACGGGCGAATCGGGTAGGCAGGCCCGCATTCGAGTATGTACCGGGTACGTATACATGGTGGCAAACCGAAAGGTGATGACGGGTGTACACGACATGTATGCATCTACATCTCTCTTTCCCTCCCTCCCTCCCTCCCTCTCCCATTCGCTCACGGCCCCGCGCGTTACACACTGAGGGACGCTCGCACACCTTTGACTAGCCGACGCAAAGCCACTCGCGGCCTGCCTGCCTGCCTCTTGAGCACCGCTAACGCGATTAGCATCGAAAAGCTTCCCGGCGCGATTTTTTAAAACACTCCCCGCTGTACCCCCGCGCGGGGCGGGGCGGGGCGGGGCGGCTCCAGAGTGCCAAGTGACTTGGGAGGCCCCGTCGTCATCGAGTCGTTCCGCGCCACGAGTAACGTCCCGGCCCGGCCCGGCCGCGCGCCAGCCGCAAAATTAATCCAGTTCCATCGGATGTCGCCGCCCCGCCCCGCCCCGCCCCGCCTCACCCTCCGACTTGAAAATACGCAGCCGATGCTCGCCGCTAATGTGAGCCGCTGCAGGCGGCCCGGAGCGGCCCGGAGAGGCCCGGAGCCAGCCTCCGGGGGGATGTCTTTCGCGGAGCGGTCCGCCCGAGGTCAGCCCACGGCCAGGCCGGCCCATGGACGTGCGTACCGCGTACTCTAATCACCGGGCTGGGCTGGGCTGGGCTGGGCTGGCCGGGCACTGGGCGGAGGGGGAGGGCGGGGCGGGGCGGGGCGGGGCGGCCAGGCGGAGGCTGCCAGGGGCCCTGCTCCGAGGCGTGCGGGGGCCCCGGAAGGGGGGCCCCACCGAGGGGCCCTCGGACGACCCCCTGTCATTACCAACCAGCTCTGGGAAAAGCTAGTCCTAATTGGTGTCATTTTAAGAATTCCGATCGGTGTCATTTTTTTCTCCCCCCCCCCCCCCCCCTTACACCCTTCTCCCCCTTTCGTCCCGGCCCCTTCTTCTCTCCCTCTCTCTCCTTCTCTTCGTCATTTCCCTGCGGCGCGTCATACTTTTTGTTTCTCTCTTTCTCCCCCCCGTCCGCTTCGGGCCGCCGCGCCGATGTTATTATTATATTTTTCGGCCGGATCAATATATGGTTTGGTTTGGTTTTTGGGGTATAATGGGGCGCAGGAATAACACTCATTGGGCGCCGGGAACCAACTGAGTACGGGGAACAAGAATTTTTACTACAGACAGTACAAAAAACAAAATAAAGCATGGCGGATGGCTTTTTCACTCGGCAATCTTGACGCGCTTTTGTAATAACAGATGCGACACTAAACTACTTGACAGTAGTGGCTGAGGCGTGGTAGTTTAGGAATGCGGCCGGCTCTTCTCGGCAGTGTACCGGGTACCCAGGCGGGCCGGGCCGGGCCGGCGGTACTCGGCGGTACCCGACACGACGGCGCGGCGCAGGGGGTACTCCCGACGCGACGGGACGGGTACTCCACTCGGCCCGGCCGGCCGGCCGGCGCGACGTTCCACGTGCGTCCATTGGGATTCAGTTTAGAGGCTAATTATGACGCCAAACCTCATGAAAGCTGACGACACGCTGAGTGGGGGCCGATAAAGCGAAAAAGGTGGACGGCGCAAAAAAAAAAAAAAAAAAAGGCAGCGAGTGAGAGAGGCGGAAAAAAAAGTAAGAAAAAGACATCGAAGCGGGACTATCACTCGGGCGCGTCGCTTACTTTGCATTTGCGGATAAATGCACTCAGTGTTGGGTGAATGCGCAGTGCAGGGGCGTCTCTTTACGACGACCATCTCTCTCTCTCTCTCTCTCTCTCTCTCTCTCTCTCTCTCTCTCTCTCTCTCTCTCTCTCTCTCACTCCCTCTCCCGCGCGCTGTCTCCCCTCCGCCCCTGCCATGAATGGCGGCTGTTCCCGGACGCCATCTCACATCCGTCGACCGCCTGCCAAAACGTCTCGTCAGAGGAGAAGACGGTCCTGAAAACAGTACATATCGCTTCTCGGATGCACCGTTACGAATAACCAGCCCCGCCAGCGAGCGTCGCCAGCACACACGCACGCACACAGAAACGCCTTGAATAAACAAAACCCCAACGCGAAAAAATCATTCAAAACAATTATTTTTGCAGGCCGGCCGCCGAGGCAGCGCCCCGTCAGTTTATCTCCCTGCGAAATGAAGGGAGGCTCCAGTCAGCACGTATCGCTTTCACATCAAGCCCGCACTCACTCACTCGCTCACTCACTCGCTCACTCACTCGCTCACTCACTCACTCGCTCACTCACTCGCACACATACTCAGTCCATTTTCCCCTCAAAAGGAGAAGGAATTTTAAAAACATGACATTTCGCTTTGTTATCGAAGGCAAAAGCTTACGAGAGCGTTGGCCTTGCGCTCGCTCGCTCGCTCGCCCGGGCGGCTCGCGCTGTAGCGCTCATAAGCGGGTTTATTCCGACTCTTATGACGCTCCTCACGGGCCGGACAGCCCGGCCGGACAGCCTCGCTAACCCGAGCGGACGCTCCCTTATCGCCCCTCCCGGCAGCGCTCTTCTCTTTCACACCGTCATTTATTTCAGAAAAAGAAAAAAAACAGGCCGAAATCCGAAGGGAGTGAGAGAGATAGCCGGCGTAA
Source organism: Frankliniella intonsa (assembly GCA_033675135.1). NCBI lineage: Eukaryota > Metazoa > Arthropoda > Insecta > Thysanoptera > Thripidae > Frankliniella > Frankliniella intonsa. The sequence goes on along the minus strand of CM066254.1, from coordinate 10,716,160 downwards.
GGATGGTAAAAGGAGAGAAAGGGAGAGAGGTACTTTGAAGCGCAGAGCTGCGCCCTTCGCTTGTGTGGCTTCCCCTGCCCGGAACACGCGCGGGGAGGGAGGGGTGGGCCCGCCACAGGATAAATTGTTGCTAAAATTTTTAAGAAGGCGAAACGGATGCATGCGGGAGAGAGAGAGAGAGAGAGAGAGAGAGAGAGAGAGAGAGAGAGAGAGAGAGAGAGAGACACGCACACACAGACAGACAGACAGACAGTGCACTCACTCGCTCGCCGACTCGACCCAGTCTTGCGTGTAAAAACGTTACGAGCACTCTCAGCTTCCTCCTCATAGAGAATTAATTAAAATATTAATTGCAGTTCCTCGTCGCAAAACCCATTTTTCTGGAAGCGTTGCAATAAACCCGCACCACCTCTCCTTCCGGGGCGGACGGGACACAGTTTTTGTTAGTTTGAAAAGGGGAAAAAAAAAAAAAAAATTCAAATCGCGCGCCGCGCGGCCGCCCATTATACACAAATTTCACTCACGAATAGTCTTGGCTTATCAGAGATTACTTCTCCTCAGGTCATCGCTGGGCCGCGCCGCGCCGTCCACTAAACTGGTTCCCGAAGAGTGTGCTCTCCTTCCTTATTTATACAGCCCTCGTGATTTTAATACCCAGGCCGGACACTGGGCTTAGCGCGGTGGTAATTTAAGTCCCTTCCCTTTCCGGGCCGCGGTGGCGTGGCGTGGCGCGGCGCGGCGCGGGCTGGACTCACTCCCACATTCATCACGATGTCTGCACCCAAAATTGGGAAGAAGAGGGAGAAGTCGTGGCTGCGGTGGCCGCGGCGGGGCGGGGCGGGGCGGGGCGGGGCGTGTGAGGTTGGTCTGCCCGTCACCACGACTCGTAACGAAACGTCGTCTACTCATTTTTTACTTTACAACAAAATCGAAACTAGCTCTCACAACTTTACTATTTCCCTGGCAATCTCCGGTGTTGCCGAACGCCTCGGCGCGGCGCATGGGCTCGGGGACCACCCGCGGCAGACGACGGGATGGGATGCAGCAGCCCGCCGCGCCCCGCCCCGCCCCACCCCGCCAGACACACATACATTCTCGCTATTCTATTTCTCGACCGTCAGGCGGGACGGACAGGGGGACGTACTTGCGTCCATGTTTACGGCGCGTTAAGGAATGGAAAAGAGCGGCAGGCGGGGGGGGGGGGGGGGAGCCAATCTGTTCCCGTTACACGCGCCACCAGATAAGCGCGTCCCCGCCCGCCCCGCCCCGCCCCGCCCGCAGCCCCCGCCGGACCACAATAGAAGAGTCCCCAGCTGATTACGGCCGCTCCCCGCCGCGCCCCGCCCCACCCCGCCGGGCTGCTTTAGCAGCAGCGACAACACAACACCGCAGACACAACAATGCTACAAACGCAACGGCAACAATGACATGCAGAGTTAGAATGTCGGGCGTTGCACCGCGCACCGCGCGCTCGGTAGCCACCGGGGCTGACTCACACCGCTTCCAGGGAATACCACCCCCCCCCCCCCTCTGACTCCCTCTCATTATCCATAACATCACCCGAGATCTTTCCCCGATCTATCTTTCAACCCCCTATCGTACACTCCTTTTTGGGGAGGGGGGGGGGCGGATCCAGCAAAATCTCCAACAAAATTCCGCAACGGCAAATACTGTATACAATGGAAATGTCTCCCACGCAAGCCAACTCCCCTATGCATTGTTCCCATGTTTCGATCCTTTTCATATAACCACGTTATTTACGTAAAGCAAGAGCGCAAGCGCATGTTAATACCACGGGACGGGGCGGGGCGGGGCGGGGCGGGGCGGGGCGGGGCGGGGCGGGGCGGGGCGGGGCGGGGCGGGCGCAGCGCGGCAGATTTCTCCTTGAGCGGGAGACGGGAGAGGATAGGCACGGGCACCCCACCGCGCGAGAGCCTTCCGCGAGCGAGCGAGTCAGAGCACTCCCCCGCCTGTCTCTGTCTCTGTCTCTCTCTCTCTCTCTCTCTCTCTCTCTCTCTCTCTCTCTCTCTCTCTCTCTGCTGACACTCTGCTATGAACAGCAAGTGCAGCAGCAGCAGAGGTTGCGAATCGGCCATATTAATAAGCCGTCCCCGCCTCAGCGGCTGCCGCTGTTGCATTTTTATGACAAATTTGTCCCGGGTCGTACCGCTGGCACCGCACACGAGCGTCACGAGTCGGATGTGATGTGTGGGCGGGAGACCAGAGTCATGGCGTCGATATGGAGGGGGGGGAGGAGAAGGGAGCGGTACATAATACACGCGCTTGGTCTATTACGTTAAAGGTACAAGAACCATGTAAGAATGTATAAATATAAAAAATCACACATTTCAAAAATGCAAACATAAAACCTTTTTACCTGCCCTGCCCTGCCATACACGCTCGAAGCATGATCCACCGTGAAATACTGCCAATACCAGGAACCTCGCGCGGAGCACAGGGGGGGGGGGGTGAGGCACGTCGAGGCTCAAGCCCGGGGCGCGCGGCGCGGCGTGGCGTCACCGCGTCAAGACCGCTGACACAGTTTCTCCCACCACGCCGCGCCTCGCCAAGCCACGCCGGGGCGACAGGGTTCAAAATCAATCTGGAAGCCTGCCCGGCGTGCCCGGCGTGCCCGGCCCGGCCGGCCAGGACCACGCACTTTGACACCACGCCGTCCCGCCCCGTCCCGCCCCGCCCCGCCCGAGGCCGAGTCATGAGCGTGGCCGCGCGACATGCGTTGTGTTTCGCGCTGCCGTTCGGTTTTTATTCTTTTATTAACTGATGCGCGACCACCTCCCGCTCGCTCTTACCCGCCCCGCCCTCGCGTTCAGGTCTCCGGAAGTGGCATGCGGCCCGGTGCGGTACGGTGCGGTACGCGCGGAGCTCGCAGTAATAAATGAGATGAAAACAACTTCTGTTGCTCTCCGCTCGCCCCTGCCGCTCCGCCCCGCCCCGCGTGCGCGTCTGTCCGAGCGCTCGTGAGTGTGTGTGTGAGTGTGTGTGTGTGTGAGTGTGTGTGTGTGTGTGTGTGTGTGTGTGTGTGTGTGTGTGAGCGCGCGTGAGCACAGCCGAGCCGATACGGCCGGCCCGGCCCGGCCCGCAATAAATGTCAGCCGGTAAGTTGAGCGGCCCGCGGTCACCTGGTCGTGTCGCATGCTCACTTTCACATGACGAAGTATGAAATACGTTCCGCTGCCGTCGGCACACAGACACACACACACACAGAGTGGCGGGGCCTTCAGCCACAGTCGGGCGCGCACGGACAGTACACTGTAGCAGGCAAAACTTCAGACACTTTGGTGAGCAGCAGGCTAGCCAAACCTGCTGCTGCTGCTGTTACTTTTGCTACCGCCGTCAGAGAGCTCAGCTACAGAGGGAGAGAGGGAGAGAGGGAGAGAGGGAGAGACAGACAGAGAGAGAGAGAGAGAGAGAGAGAGAGAGAGAGAGAGAGAGAGAGAGAGAGAGAGAGAGAGAGAGAGAGAGAGAGACAGTCCGGGCGACCCCGCGCCTGTCTGTCTAGCAGCCGCCCTGCTGACCGCGCCGCGCCGCGCGCACACCGCGTGGAGATGAATTAGCCAACAGGGAGCTGCTCTGGAACAAGCGCACTCCAGCAGCGGCGAGCCCGTGCGCGCGCGCGTGCGTGTGTGCTCCGGGCGGGTTTACTGATTCGAGGCCCCCGATGATTCATCTCTCTCTCTCAGGCTGCCAGGCCGCTGGCCGTCGCCTCGCCTCGCGCAGCAGCTCGTCTCCGCCCGTAAGCTCAAATTTATCACGCGGCTGGCTGCCAGCTGGGTCCTAGTGCAGTGGCTTCGTATAAGAATACTGCACGAAATGACTCATCTACCAAACTTTGCACAGTTGTTCTAGGGTCAATTCTGAACGATTTTTGAGCCAGAGGCATTTGATCCGGCCGTGCAGACACCTGCTAGGGCCAATTTTAGTCTGCTATTATTGAAATTTGCGTTTAATCTCTAAATTTGACCGATTGACGTCCAATTATCGGAATTGGCTGATCTAATAGTTGTTTCCGACTAAGCTGCATGTGCTGAACACAATGGAAGTGTCGGAAACCAGATATCGTGATTACATTTTGAGTAATAGCCCGAAAAGTAAAAGTTAAGTATTTTTCAGAAAGGTATAATTTTATATTTGCGTCAATAGCTCAGTTCCTAGCAGTTTTGACGTCAAAATGTGCTTTATATCTGTTGTAGGCTGATCATTAACGAAGAGAATGAGCCCGGAAAGAGCTCTGTATCACTATTAGTTTTCTCTCTAGAGCAGTTTGAATGCTCCAAAGTAGCGAAAATTGAAGCTCGAAAGAGCTTGCCTCCCATAAGACCACGTGTATTTTGTAGAGAAGCGACAGACTATCCTATTGCGCTAAAAGTTTGCAGAGCTGTCATTTAGGCATCAGTTAGCAATACGACACAATGCTGAAATTTTTCCAGAGGTCTGAGGGGGTCAAACCACCCCCTGTAAAAATACACGCAACTCCCCTAAGGCGCAGGTAGGCAATCCGCGAAACTTTGCCATTTTTCCGCATTCTTTAGGCACTGTAAAATCCACCTTAAACACATATTACAGAGATAAGTTTTTGCAGGTACGTTCTTACTGACTCCTAGAAGGATGTTGGCCGATCAGGCATTGAACTTTTTATCTCAGAATACACGTAAATGTTATTCTAATATTTTGTCTATTAAACTTACGTAAGGATTTGCGAACTACTTAAAATCCGAAGTTATGGAAGAAATTAAATGTTTTATCGGCCAAATTCATTCTAGGAGTCAGTAAGAACGTACCTGCAAAAACTTATCTCCGTAAAATGTGTTTAAGGTGGATTTTACAGTGCCTAAAGTATGCGGAAAAATGGCAAAGTTTCGCGGATTGCCTACCTGCGCCTTAGGGGAGTTGCGTGTATTTTTACAGGGGGTGGTTTGACCCCCTCAGACCTCTGGAAAAATTTCAGCATTGTGTCGTTTTGCTAACTAATGCCTAAATGACAGCTCTGCAAACTTTTAGCGCAATAGGATAGTCTGTCGCTTCTCTACAAAATACACGTGGTCTTATGGGAGGCAAGCTCTTTCGAGCTTCAATTTTCGCTACTTTGGAGCATTCAAACTGCTCTAGAGAGAAAACTAATAGTGATACAGAGCTCTTTCTGGGCTCATTCTCTTCGTTAATGATCAGCCTACAACAGATATAAAGCACATTTTGACGTCAAAACTGCTAGGAACTGAGCTATTGACGCAAATATAAAATTATACCTTTCTGAAAAATACTTAACTTTTACTTTTCGGGCTATTACTCAAAATGTAATCACGATATCTGGTTTCCGACACTTCCATTGTGTTCAGCACATGCAGCTTAGTCGGAAACAACTATTAGATCAGCCAATTCCGATAATTGGACGTCAATCGGTCAAATTTAGAGATTAAACGCAAATTTCAATAATAGCAGACTAAAATTGGCCCTAGCAGGTGTCTGCACGGCCGGATCAAATGCCTCTGGCTCAAAAATCGTTCAGAATTGACCCTAGAACAACTGTGCAAAGTTTGGTAGATGAGTCATTTCGTGCAGTATTCTTACGATATTTCATGCGAAGCCACTGCACTATCCGGGCGGTGCGGTCCCGCCCCGCCCCGCGCTGGCGACACGTCCGCGACACGTCCGCGACCCGCGGCGGAATGCGATGTGGGTCACGCAGCGCTCGCAGAGAGACTGAGCCAGCCCAGCGCGCCCTGGACATGAACAGCGTCGCGGTGGAGCAGATAGCCGCGGCATGGCCATGACACGACGCGACGGTGGACGGGACGCTCCAAAGGGCCATATGAGCAGCGCGACGCTCCGGTGCAGAGCGGGGCGACCTCCAGGCGCGATGAAAGGCTGGAAATCAAATTGTGATCCCGTTCGGAGAAAATAACAAAAGGACACGGTGCGATGCTGGCCACTATATCATCGCATGTGACAACATTCCCCCGGCCAGACCGGGGCGAGGCGGGGCGGGCCTGGCCCCGCTAGGTACGGGGCACGGGCCGGCCTACACTGCCAGAGACCGCCCCGCCCCGCCCCGTCACCGATGTGAAGTATACCAGCCCTCAAGAGTGTATGAGAAAATAAATTGTACCAGTCGTTAGTAGATCGATAGTAGACGAAAGGAGACACATTTAAAACAGTCAGGACATTAGCCGATAACACGTTTTAAAAACTAGATTTGGGCCGGCTAACTTCACAGTGAACTTGGCAAGCTCACTCAGATCAGCACATCATGTAAGTCACTGAATTAATGTAAGAATCGTCGGTAGAGATAAGTAAGAGACATTTTATGTGATTTCCCTCCCTGGTGAAAAATGGTAGCCCCTGGGCGGGCCAAGTTCCTAATCCTCATATTCACTGGAAAGGGGACTTTTCATCAGACACGCTGTTAATCGACTCAACTGCGTTAGTAGACACGGTTTCAGAAAACATTACATTTTATGGTTGTGAGGGAATTTTGTTAAAAGAGCATCAAAACTACAATAAGCTGCAACTCCGCGCGGTAATCCTAAAATTGGTTTGTTTCTACATCGCGGACCCCCATCGCAGAGGCAAGGCAGGCCTTGAGACCTTAGGTCCAGCCCGCCACGCCACGCCACGCCACGCCACGACGCGCAGTGTGTGGACAAGCACGCCACCAGCCGCAGCCGCAGCGCGCAGCGTCCAGCACGAGGGACTCGGATAGAGGTCACCAGATACTGGAGCACCGGCACCAGCGCGGCCAGTACCCGACCCGGTGTCCTCATGCCCGGCCCCGGCGCACATCACCAACCTTGCGCGCGCAACACTAGCAGCTGTCGCTCCACAGCCGCCGCCGCACCGCGCCATCGGTTGTGCAACCGCCCCGCCCCGCCCCGCCCCACCCCGCCCCGCGCGCACGAATTGGATGAGAAATTGCGGCGTGTAGGTGAGGGCGGGTCGGAGCTCACCTTGCAGGCAGCACGGCACATCGGCGGATAGACAATGATGAAGGCGACTCTGTGAGTGTGTGTGTGCGTGAGCTGATACATTCGCGTCATCTGCGCGCCCGAGGTCGCAGACCACATCAGGATGTGAGGGGCCAGCGGCTGCGGCTGCTGGCCGATCCGATGGTTCAAGCTGAGGAGGGGTGCCTCGCCGCGCCGCGCCGCGCCGCCCTGCAGCAGGGCGCGCCTGCAGGGCGCGAGGCCGCGCACCGCACCGGCCTGCAGGCGGTACAGATGATCTGCCTGGATCTGCCTGCAGTCCGCCGGCCCCCGGCCAGGCCCAGCCAGGCTGCATGCTCCAAATTCGGGGTGAGAGGTACAGAAAGGGGGGAGGTCGTTAGAAAGGGGACGCGGAGGGGAGGAGGGAGAGAGGGAGAGAGAGAGGGAGAGAGAGAGAGAGCGAGAGGGAGAGAGAGAGGGAGCAGAACAAACGTGGCGCCCGTACAAGGAGGGAGGCTCGGAAAGTGTGCCGTGAGCCGAGCTGCGGTGAGTGAGCCTCCAAGGTCCAGGCGGGGCGGGGCGCGGAGGGGCACGGCGGGGGCACGAGCAGGACAGCGCTTATCGGGCGGAGATAGCTGAAGAGGCGCGCTGCGGGGCGGGGCCGGGGGAGGTACCGAGGTACCCTCTGCCGGACAGCCTCCTGTCACCGCCCCCCATCCCCCCGCCCCTCACCTCCACCATCAATCGCACGGCGACGCGCACCGCACACGAGGCGAGCACCCTCGTAGCCCCCGACATATTTGTTGTAAAAATATATTGAGAATTGTCGTTAGAAATAAGCTAGGTAAACAGGAATCTTAAAAAAAAACCAACTGCCAGTCTAACGTTACTAACAACGGCGCCTTACGAGTCGGCAAGCCCGCCGCACAGACGTGCATGCGGTGCAGTATAACCGGCAGAGAGGCGGGTCTGGGTCCCGCCGACGCAGCACGCACACACGCGCGCACACACACACACACACACCTCGCCACGCAATACCGTTCGGAATATGCTTATTCGCTTTTACCTCTCGAGTGACCTCGTCCCCCCCTGGATGGATAGGATAGACCTCCCCGAGTGATACACTTCATGTATGTTGTCCGGCTCGAGAACCGCGGGCGGTTCCAGCGTCCGCCCCGCCCCGCCCCGCCCCGCCCCGCCCCGCCCCGCCCGGTCCGTCCAGTTTGCTCCCCACCTTGTCCGGGATAATTGGAATTCATAGGAAAGGCGTCCCTACTAGCCTGGCCTGGCCAAAGCCAAAGCCTCCTCCACCTCGTCCCACCTGCACCGCTCCGCGGCCGGCCGGGCCGGGCCGGGCCGGGCCAGCCCGTGTTTTACAACGCCTGCCTGCAGGTGAAACAAAAGTCTCGCAGTGGAGTGGAATGTTTGAACAAGGAGAGGGCCAGTTCTATTCAAGGAATATCGATAGTATAAACAAAAAGCGCGACGGCTTGATTTTTTTTTTTTTTTCAGAAGTAAGATGACGCGAAATATGATCTTGATGAGGATACTGATTAAAAACTTGCAGCCAAGGAAAAAAGTCGGTTAGAGACCGATTCCGGCTCAGGGGATTTTCTGAATACCAGCCTTAACCTGTGTCACACATATTATACAATGTAGGCGACAGGATTCACAGGCAACCTCGGCGTGGAAAATAATAAGCATAAAATGAAGGCAGAAACAAATTATTTTTAAAAAAGAAAAAAGATGGAAGTAACGCTGCACAAGGTAATTTTAATCAGCATTCCCTTCCCTTTTCCGCGCAGCTCAACTTTGGCGCTCGCCCCGGCGCGGCGTGGCGCGGCGTGGCGCAGCGCGGAGCTAATCTAAACGAGGATCAGCAGGGAGCTCATCAATAGATGCGATGGCTTCGACTGAGAAACCCTTCTTTTTTTTTCCACCTTCGAAGTAAAAAGGAAACAAATGGAAGAGAGACGAAACGGTCAAGGAGGCTAGGCGTTCGAAACACTACAGGAACTTTGCGTAAAATTCCCCACCCGTTATTTCACTCCGCTATTAAAGTACTCAATTAGAGGCTGTTCCTGAAGGCAAGTAGTCGCCATTCTTTGTCCCAGCGCCCAGGAGCCCATGCACAGGCTACGGCCGGACACACACACACACACACACAGAGGCGGCTGCTGTTTCTGTCCCAGCCGAGTGGCGACGCCGTGACTTATGGCAGCGGTCGCCGGTAATTACGAAAAGGCGCAGAAACAATCGATGCCATGCGAGGTTGGGCGGGAGGGGGGGAGGGCTGAGAAGGAGGAGGCAGAGGTGGAGGGAGGAGGAGGGGGGGGGGTCGCGGAACGGGGGCCGAAACACACCAGGCTATAAACAAAACACTCGAAAAACGACGAGTAAAAGAGAGTCCCTACGCACCAACACACCGTGTTCCGCAAAAGCTTAATTTGGCCCAAAGCAAAGGCATGAGGGTGACACGCACGCACACACACACACACACACACACGCAGGATGCAACAGAACAAGGCGGCCGCGGACGACAGGCAGGCAGGCGGAGGCGAGTGGCCCGGCCCGGTCCGGCCCGGCCCCGCCGGCCTGTGGCATTTACCTGACCCATCCCGCCGCCACGCCCCAAACTGTTGACAGTGTACACCCGCGCCTTGCAGCCCCCGCCCCGCCCCGCCCCGCCCCTGGAGTATTTACCTGCGCCGCGCCCCGCTTCCGACCACTCCCCGCAGCTCCCCCGCGCGGGGGGCGCGCTAACGGGACCAGAGCCGAGCCTGCTACCGGCGGGCTTACCTGAAACACAAGGACACAAATTGGACGTTAGACAAAGGGTGTGGTGAGCGCGGCCGGACCGAAGAGTGGTGTAAGCGCGAGCGCACGAGAGAGAGAGAGAGAGAGAGAGAGAGAGAGAGAGAGAGAGAGAGAGAGAGAGAGGGGGAGGGGGGGGTACAGCAAGAGCGTGTCTTGCAGGAGTCTCACCGAGCAAGTCTCCGTCTCATTACATGAAAATGCAGGAGACGGGAGCGGCGCGGCGCGGCGGGGCTAGAGGACAACAAAAGGCAGGGGGACGGGTGCAGTCTGGCACGGCCCGACACCACGTCGCGGCGACTTGCACCATTATTTTTACCTTTTAATTTCGAGTTTGTCCCTTTGCCCTTTAACAAGATGCATGCGGCAGGGCCGACCGCCAAAATGCAAAAGACCCCCACGCCCCGGCCTGGGCACCTGGGTACCCGCGCCCCGCCACGCCACGCCACGTACGACACGACGATGGTCCCAACCGAATACCCCCCCCCCCTAACCCCCGCGCACTGGGAGCCGGGGGGACATGTCCGAAACGCACCCGCTTTGTCCCGAACGCACACACACGCCCGTTCGGACGCGACCCCGGCGTGCTCAGTCGAGCGGCCCTGCCACGCCCCGCCACGCCCCGCGGACACCAGTGCCGGCCCGGCCGGAGCGGACCAGAGAATGGATGGTCTGCATACCCCGATGTCTGGATATCTCTGTGCATATCTGGCCGGGTGGGGCGGGGCGGGGTGGGGCGGGGCGGGGCGGGGCGGCCGGGCCCGGCCGCCACCGTACGGAGCCCCAGCGCTAGTCCACGCCCCCCGGCCCCCGCCCCGCCCCCTGGGAGAGCCCTGTACTAAGGGGCCCTCTCTATTAACAAGCAGAATGTCCACCGGGCTGCACGTCCTCAAAGAGCGCGCTCAGCGCCCTGACACCGTCCATCCCAATCCGGCCACCCCGCCCCGCCCCGCCCCGCCCCGCGGGTCCCGCTACACACCTCGCGTCCCGGCAGAGAGAGGGTGAGGGAGAGAGAGGGAGGGAGAGTGAGGGAGGGAGAGAGAGAGAGAGAGAGAGAGAGAGAGAGAGAGAGAGAGAGAGAGAGAGAGAGAGAGAGAGAGAGAGTGTCTAAGCGGGGCGTCGCGGGGCCCAGCTGGGGGCGACACACGAGACGAGACGCGGCCCGGCCCAGCCCGGCCCGACCGCCGCGAGACCGCCCACGGACCTATTGAGTTACGCGGATTTACCCCCCTCTACTCACGCCTGGGCCGCCCCGCCCCGCCCCGCCCCGCCCCGCCCCGCCCCGCCCCTACCACCGCCCCGCCCTGCCCGGCCCCGGCCCCTGCCTGCTCACGCGGCCGGCTACTCACACCCGCAGCCGGAGGCGGCTCCCCGCCCCGCCCCGCCCCGCCCCGCCGCCTGCCAATACTGTTCTGCTTCGCATACTCAATTGATTGGTAATTGCCCGGGCGAGCTTGCGTAACGTAACGGGGCTGGAGACGAGCCGAGGTGCCGGGGTGGCGTGGGACGGGGCGGGGCGGGGCGCTAGCGGTCATGTCGCGCGGGACAGCACGTGGAGTGCAGTGGACGCCGCATGCGGGGGAGGCTAAGGGGTGCCATCACGCAGGATGTGATGTGCTACCAAGTACAGTGCGACCCTCGCGACCCCTGTCATGCCCGCAACCGACCACGCGCTGCCCGGCCCGCCCCGCCCCGCCGCGCCCGGCCTAGCCGCTCGTAATAGACTCGGACCCGATGTCCTCGGCCGTGTCGCTGCGAGTTATGGGGAGCGGAGCGGCGTCCTGGCCAGGCTCGCGGGCGGAGCGGAGCGGGGCGCAGCGCGCGTGTCTCTAGGCGGCCGGGCGGGCCGGGGCCGGGCCGAGCTGAGCCGAGCGGCGCGCGTGCGAGAGCCAACGGCACGGAGAGAAAGAGTTAGGGGTAGAGGAGGTCCAAATCCGTCCACCGTCAAAAATAAAAACAAACGAAATGGGACTCTTTTTCCAACATGCTCTATACTGTGTGTGTGTGTGTACGCACGGTACCGCGGGCCGGGTCGGGCCGGGCCGGGCCGGCCACACTATTACATGCTGCAGAAACAACAAAGCGGCCGGGGCGGGGGTCGGGTGGGGAGGGGAGGACATTTGCATGCCGCCCGGCGCTGCCCGGCGCTGCCCGGCGTGACCGCGTGTTGTGCACTGTCTCTTAGCGTGGCTCCGGGGGCCCGGCCCACTGGGCGGGGCGGGGTGGGGCGGGGTGGGGCGGGCAGCGCGAGGCGCTCTAATATTGATATATTCACAGGGGCCCCGCCCCGCCGCGCCCCGTCCCACACCCGCGCACGCCCCTTTACGTAACCGCGGTGGGGTCATTTTAAGTCCCCTCTCCTCCCCTCCCCTCTCCTCTCCGCGCAGCATACAAAGGCTAAATGCCGCCGGACCGCCACGCCTCTCACCGCGTCAACAATGTATATAATAAAATTGTATTTCTTTTTCGGTTGAGCAATTCTATATATGCAGCACACGGCAGCTTTGCCTTGTTTCCGAGACGAGCGCCGCGCCTGACGGGTAGGCAACTAAAACCTACGACTGCCGACGGCGAGGGCGAACAGCATGAGGGAAGGCGGGCGTCCCCGGCCCGCCGGACACCAGGGGGATTTCAATATTATCTAAGGTCGAAGCGTGGAATTCCATTTTGCTTCCGACACGCGTGTGGCGCGGCGGGGCGGGGCGGGGCGGGGCGGGGCGGGGCGGGGCGGGGCGGGTCGGGGCGGGGCGGGGCGTGGCGTGGCGGGGCGGGGCGGGGCGTAGCGGGGAGGGCGCCACCCGGTGGAGGAGCCACCTAACTAAAGAGAGGAACCAGCCAGTCTGGAAATTGGCAGCCCTGCAACCCTGGACTTTCTCACTGGCGCTGTGCTGGCGGGTGAGGCGAGGCGGGTGGGGTCTGGCCAGGCCAGGTCGGGGAGCTCGCTGCCTGCGGCCGATGCTATCTCCCCCCGCAGGCCCGGCAGGCCCCGCAGGCCGCTGCTGCAGGCCTGCAGTTGGTTTTTGCCCTGCGGTTCCTGCTGCTGCCATGACCCCCCCCCCCCCCCTCTCGTCCTGCGGTTTTCATAGAGACGCTGCGCGCGGCGCCGGGCGTAGCGTGACTCGGGAGACAGAGAGAGAGAGAGAGAGGGGGGGGGGGGTAGATGGTCCAGGTGGGAGCGAGAGGGGAGAGGGGTGGTGCGGCTGCAGCGCACCCATCGCTCTCGCGCGCGCAATACTCGGTTTCACGAGAGGCGCCAATGGCGTCTGCTCCCCGCTGCGGTCCGACGCCATGCCATCCCGACCCCACCGGCGGCAGCTGCAGATGGTGCGGAGAGAGAGAGCGAGCGAGAGAGAGAGAGAGCGAGAGAGAGAGAGAGCGAGAGAGAGAGAGAGAGAGAGAGAGAGAGAGAGAGAGGGGGGGTACAGCAAGAGCGTGTCTTGCAGGAGTCTCACCGAGAGATGAGAGATGAGAGAGAGAGATGTGCGGCCCTCTCCTCGCGTCGTTAAAATCATTCCACTCTCTCTCTACCGCGGAGCTGCAGCCGCGCGCGGGACCCACATTTTTAGCGCCCCCCTCCGGGGGGTGAACAACCTTGGGTCAATTGTGACCTCGTTCTCTCAAGTCAAGTCAAGTCAATTGGTTTTATTTGTGCCGCTGCATAAGTGCGGGCGGGCGGGGCGGGGCGGGGCGGGGGGCGTGCCGATGGTCGTCCTGCCTATCGAGTGAGTCAAGCAGACTGACATCCGGAAGTGCGGCGGGGCGGGGAGTGGCGGATCAGCCGCAGCCACCGCGGCGTCTCGTCTCGCGGCCCGGCGCCCCTCGCGAGCGATCTGCTTTCTCCTCCCAATCAGCGCCCCGCCCCGCCCCGCCCCGCCCCGCCCCGCCCCGCCTCGACCTCACAGTCACAGAACACTCCCGCCCCGCTCGGTGTATATCGTGCATGTATATATAGCGGTATATAGCCATCTCGAAAGCATTCCGAACATGTTTGTAGGGCTGTGACTTCAGTTTCGCACGTTTGCTGAAAGCGAGGCTGAAAGCGTGAATATTGAAGACACTGCGGACGACGTCGGTGCCGCGGAGCGGGGAGGGAGGGGGTCCAGGAGGGGGTCCAGGAAGGGAGGGGGGGGGGGAGGAGAAGCGACAAGACAGGCCCGCCAGCTCACGCAAGCAGGCATGCGGCTGTAATCGAAATACCACTCGCGGCTCGCAGGGCACCGGAGGGGGGGGGGGGGGCGCCGAGCGGTGCCCTGAGCCCAGCCCGTCCAGCCAGGCCCAGGCCTGCCTGCAGAGCGACCCCAGAACTAGAGCAATCTGGAGATAGATATTTCAGATAAGTGGCTAAAGAGCCTCCCTCTTCGCCGCCTGCTTGCAATATGAATCGACGACCGCTAGAATTGATTAACGAAAGCGTATCTGGAAGGCGCATCGCAATAAGCGCCACTCAGCAAATTTTGATACTAATAAAAAAACGAGGAGTAAGCCCGTTGTTTGAGTTTTTTTTTTTCGAAGCAAAAGAGCAGGGAGCAAAAGCATAAAAAACAAGGAGAGTGGAAGAGGGAGAGAAGGTCGAGATAAAAATAAAAAAAGAGGATGCGCGAAAAAAAAGTCGTGCTAACTAAGACGCCTAATGGAGTTGCCTGATGAGGTGCCGGCACCTGGAGCATCTGGGTCCTACAGATGCGCCTAATATCAAATATTCCGTAAAGGCTTATTAAATATTCCTTACACACTGCGGAATTTTGTGAAAATCTCTTTAAGCTCGGAGTTATAACCAGTGTCCGATATTATTTATCCTCAAGAGAATCATATCGTAGTTCTTTTGCCCCGCAAGACCCGTGGGTTGCGTTGCACACTATCATTGGTGGTATATAAGACCCTCTCTTATTTCCCCCTTTCACACACATGCACTCACATAAAAAGGCCTGCCTGGCCGCAGTGTCGTTCTTCCCCTGCCAATCAGAGACGATCAGCCGGCAGTACGGCTAGGCCGGGGGGAGGGGGCTACATTGGGATGCAAATGTATACGTATCTACGAGCGCGGCGCGGCATGGCCGAGCCGAGCCGAGCCCCGCCGAGCCGTGGCGGCCGCGCCGCTCACAGCGCAAAACGTTTGCTCTAATCCCTAAATTACGCGCCTGCATGGACGGTGTTGCCTATCGCGGCTCACGGCTCACATCAGAGGCTGACGGGGACTGGGACAGGCCGGCCTGGCCCGGCGCGGCGCGGCGCGGGGGGCGTCCGCCTGCAGCGCGGGGGGTAGGCAGTCCCGCGCGACACGCCGGGCGAGCGGGCGGCCTACCCGCTCTCCTGCACGGCGCTCTGCAGAGGCGCGGCCCGTGCGGTGCGGGCAATCAGACCGAAGCATACAAGGTAGGGGGGTCACACTGCAGTCCAAGGTGACAACCTAAGAAGTAACCTCATGGCGCGAATTTGCAATGCGTGGAACAATTCTTTCTTTTTTTTATCCATTATATTTATATACACCACACGCCTATATCCCCTGGAGAACGTATACACACTGCATAAAAAGGAGTGCCAGCCAGCAGGCCGCACCGCACGGCACGGAGGCATGAAAAACAGTTGGTCACGGGCGAGTGTTGAGAGAGAGAGAGATTGGGTGAGAACGAGAGAGACACGGCAGCGAGAAGCACGCCAAATGCTCGCGGGCTTAGCGGCGGCAAGGCGCCCGCAAAACAACGTGACGCTACGCTACGCTAACGCCGCACCAGAGCGCCGCGCCGCGGCGGGGCGGGGCGGGGCGGGGCGGCACGCAGGGGCCCGGCCCGGCCCGGCCCTGCGACTACAAATGGTGCTTAAGTCACTGCATTCCCCCGCTGTTCTCGTTTCGAGGCCAATGGCAACGAGCAGCGCGAAGGACCGCAGCAGCGGCAGCGGCAGCAGCGGCAGCACGCGGCCCTGGCGACGGGGAGAACCTGAAACACTCGGGGACGTGGAGCAGCGCGGCGCGGCGCGGCGCACAAAGCTATTTAGTGCCTAAACCGCGGAAAACCTCCTCCCCACGCGAGCGTGACCGCGGTAATGAAGACCTGACCAGCGCCAGCACCAGCGCGAGGAGAGCGCCGGCCGGCCGGCAGCCCTGGGCCTTATCACCAGCGCGCGGGGCAGGGGCCGCGCAGGGCCGCGCAGGGCCGCGCAGGGCAGGGGCCGCATGATGGAGTCGTAGTGCAGAGGAGAGGAGAGGGGCCGAGCAGCACGGCGGCGCGGAGAGGACAAGATTCCTAGCCGGGCACGTCACCTCCCCCCCCCTCTCTCTCTCTCTCTCTCTCTCTCTCTCTCTCTCTCTCTCTCTCTCTCTCTCTCACCCCGCCCTCTCATTTATTTACGCTGGCTGCTTCGTATCAATTAATATGAATAGCCCTGGGCAATTATTTTTATATTGAGGGGGGCGGGGGGCGGGCCGGGGCCGGGGGGGGGGGGGGGGCAGTACGCGGAGGAGTAAGGGAGGGGAGGGGGCAGGCCGGCGCGGAGGCTTCATTTTAATATTTATTGAATTTTCCGGGCGTTTCTCGCGTATAATCAGGCGGGCCTGGGCCGGGGCGGGCGCGCGGTGGCGGGCGGGGCGGGGCGGGGCGGGGCGGGGCGGGGCGGGCCAGCGGGACGGTATCTGACGATAAGGAGATATGGCGAGGTGATAAGGGATATGCGAGGCGCGCGGGAGGGCAGGGCGATATGAGGATTAATTACAGCTCATCCGCATGCCGGCCATCTTAAGAAAATACTTCTGACCGACGATGATGAAGCTAAGACTGTGGACCTCTCATAAGCATTCATCTCTTTTTAGTTTCGCACTTGCAATGTTATATTTTCGTACTTTTTGTGATGCGAAAAAATGGAGCACGCATCTTCCTGCGCACAGAATTTTCCGCTGTTCCTGCGTTTTTGTTCCCGTGAAAACGAGCCGAAACAGCGCGTACCCGAGAGACTTCAACGCCCGAGGGGCACGAGCGCACCGGGCCGCTCTAGGCAAACGCGCGCCCCGCGGAGAAATTCAACGCGGGAGCGAACGCCTTCGAGCAGTGCACCTGATGACACGGCCACGCGTTCACAGCTACGGGCGGGGCTGCGTCACGCCCTCTCCCTCTCTCTCTCTCTCTCTCTCTCTCTCTCTCTCTCCTTCTCCCTCTGTCGCTCTCGCTCACTACCTCTGCTAAGCCGGAAAATACGATTCCATACAACGGTCCTGAGCCCCGTGTAAGTGAGTCCGGCCCGGCCTGGACGAGCCGCTGCGCTGCGCCGTATACAGCGTGTCCCGTAAGTCTAAGGAGGTCGCCTCGCGCTCACGGATATTGGCTGCTCATTAATTCTTAACGGCGCCGCACATTACGTTTAAGACCCCGGCCGAGCCGAGCCGAGCCGAGCCGAGCCCCACTGAGCCGAGCCGAGCCGAGGCAAGGCGGCCGCGACCCGACGGATTTTTCAAAAAACCTAATTCATTGCCGCGCATTTAACCGGCGCAGCGGTGCTGCAGCTGCGCCAGCAGCAGGGCCATCAAGGGAGCGTTTACTAACGTGACGCCGACACTTACAGCACCCGCTGGCGTGCGTGCGTGTGCGTGCGTGTGCGTGTGCGCGTGCGCGTGCGTGCGTGCAGGCGCCCGTCACGTGCAGTGCGCCGCCGCTGCCGCTCCGCGCGGCGGGTCGGATAATCCGCGACTTTGCGACCGCGGCCGAGCGATTCAGGGGCAAGGTCAAGAACCCCCTCCGGACCAAGCGGACCGGGCCGGGCCGGGCCGGGGACCGGGCCCAGAGACAACGGGCGCACTGCTTACAGATGAGCCCGAAAAAGAGAGGAGGAGGTGGGAAGGAGAGGGAGGGAGGGAGAGAGAGGAGGTGGGAGGGGGGACGTGAGGGGCAGTGATGAGGATAGCCATATTTCATGTCGTCTGGCCGAGCTGGGCCTCTGGGCCGGGCCGAGCCGGGCTGCCGTGTCTGCCGTCGCCATGTTGCCACATCGCCGCGGACCGGCGCGGAGTAGCTCGGTGTGGCGGGGCGTGGCGGGGCGTGGCGGAGCATCAGCCCGCGAGTACACGGCAGCAATAGTACGGTAATAGCAAAAGTAACATCACTAGAGAGTCACCAACACCAACTAAGGAGAGGGAGAGAGAAAGAGAAAGAGAGAGAAAGAGAGACAGAGAGAGGGGGGGGGGGAGGGAGCGGAGGAAGTCGAGCGGCACAAGAGGAGATTTGAACGAAGAAGGAAGAGAAAGGGGAGGGAGAGAAAGACGACAGAAGCGCGACGACGGGCAGTAGGAAACATAACGAAATAAACACGAGGGAAGGATGGGGAGAGGGAGAAATAAAACAGTGAGGAGAAAAAAGATGAGAATGTTGTGTGCGCGCGCGCGGGGCCGGTGCATGCTTCACTCCCTCGTCGCCCAAAGTTGCCGAATTTCACAGAGACGGTCACAAGTCGGAGGAGGGGCTTAGCGGGGCGGGGCGGGGCGGGCGGGGCGGGGCGCGTAGAGGCAAGTACGTTCGCGGAATGTGCGGCTAATTGCCTGCCTCGCAGGCGACGATTCATTGAAAGGACCAACCTGTCAGACGGGCCCGCCCCGCGGCACCGCACCGCCACCAGCCCAGCCCACTAGCAGGGATTCCTACCACCAATTTTAATAAATATCGCAATTTTTGACCCGGCCGATTGGTTTGCAGAGGCTTTTGATGAAAAGAATAAGATCAGCGCCCCGATTTCAAGCGACAGGGGGGAGAGCTCTCTTTCTCTCTCTCTCTCTCTCTCTCTCTCTCTCTCTCTCTCTCTCTCTCTCTCTCTCTCTCACACACACACCTTGCTCGATTTACTCAGCCCCGCTGCTCACGTTTTCCTCTTTTTGTCCCGACCATTATTTTCGCCGCGTTCCTCTTCTCTACAAAGCAAGCAGACGACACGTCTCCGTATTCAAGTTTATGACCGCATGTGACCGGCGGGGCCGGGCGGGGCCGGGCGGGGCCGCGCGCCGCGCCGATAAGAAGCACGCCCACACCGCACGGGCCATCCGGGCGCGTTCCTTTCCGCGAACCACAATCCGCGCGCCCAGGGGAGAGGGAGAGAGAGAGAGAGAGCGAGAGGGAGGGAGTGAGAGAGACAGACAGAGACAGAGAGAGAGAAAACGATAGGGATGGTGAGGAGGAGTGGGGCGCGGTGTGCATGTTCCTGCATTGGCCCGCGGCTCAGGAGCGAGCGAGCGAGCGAGAGAGAGAGAGAGAGAGAGAGAGAGAGAGAGAGAGAGCAGTGCTGCTGTCACTTCGCAACATAATGGGGCTTTAATGAATTGTGAATGCGATACGCGCCGCGGGGACCGACCGGCGCGGGGCCGCTGCACATGCAGATGTGTGACGTCCCGCCCCGCCCCGCCCCGCCCCGCCCCGCCCCGCCCCGCACGGGCACACGATTGGACGCACTGTATTCTACTTTTACTTAAAATATAATTCTGGTAATAACTATAGAAAATTTGCTAACCACGACCCGGATCTGATTTTGTTAAAAATATTGCGGGGTTTCATTACTATATGACAGGGGTGTTAAGGGGAGAATCACAATGTGGTTGTCGCATTGCCCGCCCCGCGGAGGGTCCCTGCCACGCACACACACATACACGCACATACAAACAGATCGCATTACTCAGATGTAGGTCAGAGCGTATGATACGCGAGCGCGCGCTCTGCGCATGCCCACTGCACACGGCTAGGGTAACACGCACTGACTCACACACACACACACACACACACACACACACACAGCAGCAGACAAACGCAAGCCGCCGCGCTGCCGCCAGCAGCCGCCGCACCTGACCTGCAACAGGCCTGCAGCCCCGGCCGGCCACCCTGCAGCAGCAGGAGCCCTGCGGAGTCCAGCAGGTCCAACAGGGCGGGGCGATAAGGGACGTGATGTGTCGGGGTCGAACAACCGGCCTAGGTGCCGGCTCTGCCCTGCCGGGGAGAGAGACTCCCCCCGCTGTTTAGTGCGCCGTATAACCCACCGCACCACGCGGTGCGAGCGCTACGTCATAACATTGTCATTCTATTCGCACGTCTCCCTTATTCCTCCTCGACGTACAATAAACGGCGGCAGCGCGGCGGATTAGTGCACCGCGGCGGGGCGGGGCGGGGCAGGGCGGGGCGGGGCGCGGCGGGCGTAACGCTCGAAAAGCTGCCGCAGAGTAATATTTCTGTTTAGCGGCCGGACGCGAATGGGGAGAGACAACATGAGGCGTGCGCGTGTGTGTGTGTGTGTGCGCGCACAGTGAGGAACTCCTACCGCCGCATGTGTAGTGCAGTATACTAGTGTTATCGTGCTATGGCCACAAAAGAAAAATAAAATTAAATAGTGTCTATCTTTACTGTTATTAAAGTCCTTCTTTTTTTTTGTTAAATAATGTCCCCTTTGCCACTCCTTTGCGATGCCCTCAGACGCAAGCACGCACGCACGCGCACACACTTTCCTCATTCACCATCACAGTTCCCCCTCCCTAACCTTTTCGCTCGAGGTCATTATCGACACTCTCGATACATCGATACAGCGACCCTCCGCGCCGCTCAGCGCGGCCCAGCGCCAGAGGGCAGCGGAGCCGGCCCGGCCCGCCGGCAGCCGCACTTTCTCTGCGCAAACCGCCCGGCACCTCGCCGCCCCGCCCCGCCCCGCCACAAACCCTCTCTCACACTGGTGGCTATGGAAACAGCTGCGAACAGAACATTGAGGCAGCAAGTCCTGCTCGTGAGGTGAGGTCTCGGCCGCCATTGAAATAGGAGAAGCTGTCCGGGGCCGCGCCGGGCCGGGCCGGACCGGGGCCTGAGGCCCGCTCTGCTCAATGGCAGAGCACTGCGCATGCGCGGAGCGTCCGGGCCGGGCCGGGCTAGCGGGTGCGTCTCCCCGCGGCCCGCGGCTTTGGCTCTCGTTTGAAGGAAAAACAAAATATGTAATATACTGTGTTTGGAGGAATGAGGAGGCGAGGGCTGGGCCCGGGCTGGGCTGGGCCCTGGTGCGGTGGAGGGGGAGGCTGCCGGCCGGCCGGAGCGGAGAGTGCTTGGCAGTTATGGCAATTTGTGAGCCATAACTTTTGGTGAGAACTGCATTGACAGAGAGGTTGTGCGAGACGGGAAGAGAGAGGGGAGGGAGGGGGAGAGGGGGCGGGAGGGAAACCGAGTGGAGGAGAAGCGGGGGTCACGGCGGGGGCAAGGTGTGTAACGGATCCGAAGCGCATGGGGAGCACTGCAGCCGCTAGTGGCGCCACCCCCCAGACCCTGGGGGTAACACGTGGGGGCAGGGGGGGGGGGGGGACAAGTTACCAGGGGGCAACCCGGCCGGCAACAAGCGGTACAGTACAGAGAGGGCGGCTGAACCCGGACAATATCGGACAATCTCTTTTTCCGTCTGATTCGTTCCCTCTCGCTGACGGAGTCTCGACGCCCCGGCGTGGCCCGGCTCGGCCCGGTACCCGGGCAGGGGCCCCGCCCCGCCCCACCCCGCCCCCGGCTGGGGCCTGCGGTGTACCGCATTAGCCAGTCGCCCCGCCCGCCTCGCCACGCCGCACCGCAAAGAAATCAACGCTGTCTTGGTGCCCCTCGGCTCTTTGAATGAAACTTCTCTTTTCGATTTTCAGACGATGGGGTCTGGAAATGTGAGAGCTTTCTATATCGGCGTACGCTAAGCGGCCCCGCGGGGACCGCCGCTCACACGCGATGACATGAGTAAAAACAGAAACTCAAGAGTCGAGCCGTCGAGCCCAGGGCCAGCGCCTGTGATAGCGATAGAGTAGGGGCGGGGGCGAGGGGGGGGGGGGGGAGGGGGCAGGAGGGGCCTACCTGGAGCGGTAATCAATCAACAGCACATGTCAGCCTCGCCTCGCCTCGCGCACAGGCGCTGGCGGGCCTCACTTACTCTCCGCGGCGGGGCGGGGCGGGGCGGGGCGGGGCGTGGCGGGGCCTGCCCAACGACGAACTCTTTTGCTGTGCGATTTCAACAAACATTAGGGGCGCATGCTACTCGAGGCGTGAACAACAAAACGCCCCACCGCGCCAAGGCCCAGCGCAGAGGCAACGGCCCACGACGCACGCCACAATGCAAAACGCATCGCACATATGCAATTGCAAATCATATTCATCTCAATACATATATATTTTTTGCTAACAGTTTGCGGTTTGCGTCATTTTTTTCCCCCTCCGGGTCCGGGTACGGCCGTGCTTCGCTGACGCGAGCCAGCGCGACCATACGAGCCCAGCCCATACACTGACCCGGTCCCCCCCGGCCCTGCCCGGCCAGACCGCTACGCACTGCCGACAACTAGCACTGCAAACTGCCTGCAGGCCTTCCCTACTCACAAATTAGAAACATTTTACCCTTTTTAGATACGTTTTCGTAAGTTTCTCTTATTTTTCTTCTTCAAGGCGAGGTCGAGAAATGATGAATGAAAATCGCGTCTGCCCAGGGTACCGTCCTCCCTCTCTTCTCTTGACCTCCCCGCCCCGCCCCGCCCCGCCCCGCTCCGCCCCTCTCCCTTCCTCTCACTACTCGCAGTGCTGGTGCAAGTCCTGGCCGGGCCAGGCCGGGTGACCGCAGAGCAGCGCAGACCAGCAGTGCGCGGCTTGTGCAACCTGCAAGGCGCGGCGCAGTGAGGTGAGGCGGGGCGGGGTGGGGCGGGGTGAGCTGATGGAGGAACGGCGATGGTGAAACAGCGATGTGCGGTCCGGTCCGGTCATCGCCAACACACAGACAGCCTCCTCTCCTCTCCGCTCCTCTCCCCGTCATTGCGCCAGTCAGTCCCGCAGCGCGCGGGCGCGGGCGAGAGCACAGAGCAGGGGGCGCGGGGCGGGGCGGGGCGGGGCGGGGCGGGGCGGGGGAGCATCGCGCCCGCCAATCACACTACAGTACGCAGCGAGCGAGCGAGCGGCGTCGTCAAATAATTACACATTTCACCAGCTCACCCGCACCGCACCGCACGGCGCCCCGCCCCGCACCGCCCCGCCGCGCCCCGCACGCCGCGCCATCATCGAGTCATCACCCGGGCAATGACTGTCAGACCGGCGTATAGCTTTCACGGCCGATATTTCAATCAGAAACGGCGGCGGAGCGGGGCGGCCAGAGCTTGGGGCGCGCGCAAAACCACAAACAAAAGAAATGTAGAATAAGACGAGAGAGGCGAGGCGGGGCGGGGCGCGGCGGGGCGGGGCGAGGTGAGGTCGGCCTGAGGGGCCCTCACTACGTGCGTTATTACCGGCAGGCTCCGCCCCCCCCCCCCCGCCGCCCCGCCCGTACGCGCGCCCGCATATCTAGAGCACACGCCCTACGCCCTCAGCGACACTACGGCCCGGAGCCGGAAGCTAGAGACAGCTCGGCCGCGGGGCGGGGCGGGGCGGGGCGCCAGTGACTCACGCCTGACTCTTATTCTCTCCTGGAGATCGACAAGTCTGGTGGCGATTAAGGTGCGGTGCGAGCAGCGAGCAGCGAGGCACCTGCTGGGGCCGGGACGGGACGGGCAGGCCCACGTGGCAGCCACTTCCACGTGCGACCGGACCGCCCAGGGACCTGCAGGCCCGCCCCGCCCCGCCCCACGCGGCCGGAACACCTGCCGCTCCATTTCGCCACATCCTAGGGGTCGGGTCCGGCTGGCCGCCCCGCCCCGCCCCGCCCCACACGAGCACCACAACACCACCGCAGTGCTGCGGGCGCCTCGCTCCGCCCCGGAACACAAGGCAATGCGCGCAGGCAGCGCCGACCTGAAGGTTTGGGACCGCAGCGCCGCAGCGCCGCCGGCCGCCCCGCCCCGCCCCGCCTTCAGGACGAGCCGGACGGACAGGCCGGGGCGGGGCGGGCCGCCGTGCTGCGCCATGGCTGCGCTGCCGCTCCGTCCGGCCCGGCCGGCCGGCCATGGCGGCCATCGACCTGAGCGTAAGAAGTAATCCAGTGGCTGAGCAGAGGGCGCTGCACGCCGCTGCGCTGCACGCCGCTGCACGCCGCGGCGCTGCGCCCAGCCCAGCCCATGCAGGCCGGCGGAGCGGGCGTCCTCTCCTCACGGGCCTCAGCCGCCTGCTCAGCCGCGGCCCCAGCAGTCCCCCAGCCCTACGCCCTACACCCTACACCATGCCCTTAAACTGCTTAATCCGCCTCAGCGCACGCGCACGCCTGATCAGCACGACGAGCCCCGCACGCTTCCGCTGCGCCCCCGCACGGGGAGCCCCCTGGCGTCCTGCCGCGGGGCGCGGGGCCGGGGCCGGGGAGCCTCCGGATGCCCAGTGGACGGTGCTGAGTGGGTACTTAGTCGGCACCCAATTGGTACCTAGCGGGTGGGTGTCGGCCGAGATGGTATCGCTTGGCCCGCTGCGCAGCGCTGCCCGCCCTGCTCCTCCCCCACCTGGCCCGGCCCGGCCCGGCCCGACCCGGGCTCACCTCCCCCCCCCCCTACCCCTCTCCTTTCCTTTACCTCAGTTATTCCCTCACCACGGAATGTGTTCAAGTTCGTGGAATTGAGCGCAGGGCGTTCTTATTTTTCTCCCTCCCTCCCTCCTTTGCCCTTTGACACCAACAACGGGCCTCTCTCCCTCTCTCTCTCTCTCTCTCTCTCTCTCTCTCTCTCTCTCTCTCTCTCTCTCTCTCTCTCACACACACACACATACACCGACTCACTCGTTATTATACGAGTCAATTGCAGACGCAGACGCGACTTTTCCGCACGCAGAGCGCAGAGAATACTGCCGCTGGCCGCAGCGCCTCCGCTGCTTTTACAGCTTCACTTCTCATTAGAATGGGCAGTAAGCGTAAACTGCGTAATTTCATATCCACTGCCGGGGAAAAAGTTTTTTGCCGGCGGAAAAACGCGCTACATATATATGTGCTGAACCCTCCTCGACCCCCCCCCCCCCCCTCTTCACTTCGGCCGGCGCGGCGAGCATCGTGGAAACAGAGATGGTGCACTCACCTTGAGGATGGAGCAGCCGCGTGCCTCGTTCTCGGCGACGGTCACGTTGTAGAAGCTCTGGTCGAAGATGGGTTCGTTGTCGTTGACGTCGTGGATGGTGACGAGGACGGTGGCGGTGGAGGACATCGGCGGCGTGCCCTTGTCCGTGGCGACGACCAGCAGCCGGGGCTGCGGGTCCGTCTCGCAGTCCACGTGCGCGCGCAGCGACACCACGCCCGTCACCTCGTCCACCTGGAACCAGCCCGAGTGCGAGTCGGGCGTGTCGGCGAGCGAGTACACCACCTCGGCGTTGACGCCCTCGTCGCGGTCCGTGGCGTGGACGCGGGCCACGGAGGTGCCGGGCTCGGCGACCTCCAGCACGCTGGCCGTGTACTGCTCCTGGCTGAACTCGGGCGGGTTGTCGTTGACGTCCGTCACGCGCAGGTGGAAGGTGCGGGAGGCGTGCAGCGGCGGGCTGCCGCCGTCCGTCGCCACCACGCTCAGGGTGTAGTTGGGGCGCGACTCGCGGTCCAGGGGCAGCGACACGATCACCAGGTAGATTATGTTGTCGCGGTTGGCGAGGCCGAAGCAGCCCTCGCCGCCCTCCAGGGTCACGTTCACGTGCTCGTTGGGCGCGTACTCCGACTTGCTGTCCGGGTCGTGCACCGAGATTCGCGCCACGAACTCGCCAGGCTGCGCCGACTCGGAGATCTTGGGGGTGGCGTCGTCGCTGAGGAAGATGAGGTTGATGGTGGGCTGGTTGTCG
Source organism: Frankliniella intonsa (assembly GCA_033675135.1). Taxonomy (NCBI): domain Eukaryota; kingdom Metazoa; phylum Arthropoda; class Insecta; order Thysanoptera; family Thripidae; genus Frankliniella; species Frankliniella intonsa. The sequence continues at coordinate 10,690,731 of CM066254.1, read as the reverse complement.
TTGACGTCCGTCACGCTGATGGAGACGAAGGCCGTGGTCTCGAGGGGCTGCAGGCCGTGGTCCTTGGCCACCACGACCAGCTCGTGCACTTGCTTCGTCTCAAAGTCAAGCGGTCGGTTGACGGAGATCTGTCCGGTGGCGGGGTCGATCTTGAACATTGCCGCCCGGTCGCTCTGGCGCCGGTTGATGGCGTACTCCACCTGGCCGTTCTCGCCGGCGTCCGCGTCCGTCGCGAACACCTGCAGCACCGGGGTGCCGACCGTCGCGTTCTCCGGTATGGTGGCGAAGTACCGGCTCTGGTTGAAGAGCGGCTGGTTGTCGTTCACGTCCAGGATGGTGATGTTGACCGTCATGGTGCCACGCAGCGGCGGACTCCCGCCGTCCACCGCCTCGATGAGCAGGCTGTAGAAGGCGGTCGTCTCCCGGTCCAGGATGCCGTGGATCTGCAGGTCGAGGTACAGCACGCCGTCGCGCTCCTCGTGGGACGACAGCTTGAACGCGTTGTTGACGTTGCCCGACACGATCGAGTACCTCTGCGTCGAGAAGGCGCCGAGGTCCGGGTCGCGCGCGGGCTGCAGCGTCCGCTTCACGTCCCGGGGCGTGTTCTCCGGGAACTCGATGCTCATGACGGGCGTGGGGAAGGTGGGCGCGTTGTCGTTCTCGTCGCGCACCCGCACCACGACGCGCACGTTCTCGCCGCCGCTCTGCGGGATGGCGACGAGCGAGTAGGAGGCGCGCGTCTCCCGGTCCAGGCGCACGCGGGTCTTGATCTCGCCCGTCGTCTGGTCGACGGCCAGGTCCGAGTACACGGGGCTGCCGGGCACCGGGACGATGAGGTACGGCGGCCCGGAGACGTCACCGTCGCCGATCAGCCCGACCCGGGTGCCCGCCGGCGCGCCCTCCGACACCTCCATGTCCCGGACATGCTCGCCGACCACCAGGGCCAGCAGGGCGCCGAGGATGGCCAGCGTCGTCGGCCACCTCATGGCGGGGGTGGGTGCCCGGCCAGGCCGGCGCACCGGGGAGTCGCTACCGCACCGGCATCCTGCAGGACAACAACATCAGGGTAAGTGTGAAGCATGACGAGAGAAGAGCGGAGCGGAGCGGACCCAGCTACCCGTGGGGCCCGTTCCTGTTGAGCGCCCCCCAAGCGCGGCTCTCCTTGCTTTTAGCTCCGAGCCAGCGGTTCGACAAACGAAAGTGTGGACGCAACACGTTCTCGCACTCTGGGGAGTTAAAAATGTTAAAAATGTTTGCGGTTCGCTGACCAGGCGCAGGCGGTAAGCGTCGGACCAGACCGACCAGGCCCTGCCCAGGCCAGGCACCTCCAGTCCACAACGCCGCCGCGCCACGGACCGCCGCGTACACTGTTTACAATAAAATTATTACGACGGGTAGGGCAATCCGAGGTGCTCAAATTGCCTACAGCTCGTTCTTTGGTATGTGGCTTACTGCTCGGCGTGTGCACGCAGCGCGGAGCTCGGCATGCCACCGGCCCGGCGCGGCCATAGCGGCACCACCATGGGGCCATGAGCCCCGCCATGCGCCACGCCAGCGAAAATAAAATAAAATAAGAATCCGTCCAGGCAGCGGCGGCGGCGGCGGTACTCGAACTTATACCCAAGGCAGCAGGGTGCACGAGCGAGCGCAGGCAAGCTCTTCGATAAATTGCTTTGCAACAGCATCTATTAAGACAGAGTCACTACTCCGCGGGGTATCGATTGCGTCGATTGATCGAAGTTTTATCGATTCGGTTAAATCTATCCATTGTGAGGCGGCGGCGGGCCGAGCGCCGTCACGTCATTCATATCCGAGATGTCACGCGTTTGGAACGCGCCGCGCGTTGACAAGTTATTTTATAGTTCTTTTTTATAACAGTGTCATTAATGGCCACACTGAACCACGGCCTAGCAATCGAAGCAGCGCATACGTTCTTTCCGATAGAATAAAGGGGAGAGAGATAGAGAGAGAGAGAGAGAGAGAGAGAGAGAGAGAGAGAGAGAGAGAGAGAGAGAGAGAGAGAGAGAGAGTAAAATATTGAGTGAGTGATAGAAAGAGAGAGAGAGAGAGCGGAAGAGAAGAAAGCAGCCTTTGCACAATAAGGGCCCCGTGAATAAGATCCAGAGCGCTAGTCAGAGCCGAGCACTGCACTATTTTCGCGTGCTGGCTCAAGGGCTAGCTAAAGGTCAGATGTTAGGTCAAAGGTCCCTCTGGCGTCAGCAAGATGACGGTTCTTTTTTTCCCGCATTCCTTCTTTTCCATTTCACATATCCTCCCTAACAGATCTGCTCACAAAAATTAAGGCCCCTCCGGATTGATAGGCGAACGCTCGCCTGGCTTCCTGTCAAACTGACCGCAACGAGGAGAGGAGAGGAGAGGAGAGGAGAGGCCTGCTCGTCTCGTCTGTTTCTATCCCGTCACTCCGAATACTCTGCCGTCCGTCAGTATTGGTGCCCAGGGCCCCCTTCATATTCAAATTGAGATTCATGTTACGCGCCGTTGGAAGAAAGAGGGGGGGAAAAATTCAAAAGAGATTTCAAACTGCCTGAGGAGGAAATCGATTTGGACCCAGACTTTCGAGCGGGCAGGGCAGGGCAGGGGAGGGCAGGGCAGCGGGAGCAGGGCAGGAGATTCCTCTCCTCGGGGGCCGCGCGCCACCCCCCCCCCCTCCCCCCGCCCCGGCCACCCAATCGCTCACTCACACAAGGGGCCGTGCGCGGCGCGGGGTGATTTAAACAGGCGGAAGTGGAACGAATCGATAAAGAATTGTTTGTCTCTGGCAGTGTACGAGCCGGGACGGGGCGGGACGGGACGGGAAGGGTGAGGTGAGGTGAGGAGACTGCTTGGGTGCGCGGAGGAATCTTAATACGCTGCTCTGAGAGAAAGGTCCATAGCAACATAGGGGGCGGGGTGGGAGGGATGTGAGAGCGAGCGAGCGAGAGAGAGAGAGGGAGAGAGGAGAGAGTACATGAGACAAGAGAGGGAGAGAGACGCGGGATCGGTCGTTGCCGCCGAGCAGCGTCTACACCGCGCTCCGCTCCGCGCTACCACAAGAAGTGCGGTGCCCGCCCCGCCCCGCCCCGCGCGTCCAGGGAAACAACGCCGGTAATGACCACGGCCCAGCCCCACCCCGCCCCGCCCCGCCCCGCTGCATGTCGCATCCCCCGCCCCGCCCCGCCCAGCGCCAGCTCGATCCTTCCCCAACAGACGCTGCGCTGCGCTGCGCTGAGCCCAGGGCCGCCCTGGCGGTGGCGGTGGCCGTCATAATTAATGACATCTCCGTCGGGCCTCCATGTGTCCGGCAGCCCAGCCCCGGGTTCGAACACGGGCGGGAAAATGCTTTATTATTTCCAGCGGCAGTGTGGACAGGAGAGGGGCCGCGCCCCGCCCCGCCCCGCCACGGCAGATTGCGGCGAGGTGACGAGACACTTCTCAGAACAATGGGGCTCCGCCCCGCCCCGGGGGCCCCGGGGGCGCAGGAGGAGCCGACCAGGCCAGGGCACTCCCGGGTACCACACCGGTACCCCTTTGGGGGACCTCTGGGAGCAGCCTGGGCCTCCGAGAGTACAGCCCGTGGCGTCATTACAGGCCGGCGCGGCGCGGCGAGTGAGGCAGGGCGGTAGCGGGCGGGGTGGGGCGGGGTGGGGCGGGGTGGGGCGGGGCGACAGATGGAAAGCATCCCGGCCCGGCGGTGTAGCTGGCTCCCTGCCCCGCCCCGCGCCCATCACGGTAGCCAAGATAGAACCACTACTCCGGCCATGCCGCCCCGCCCCGCCCCGCCCCGGGCAGCGCGACTCAGCTGTGCCGCGGCTGTGGCGCGCTGTTCTCACAAATTTCATACAATCGGCACCGGGCGGGCGCGGGCGCGGGCGGCGTGGCGTGCATTTCATTAGAGGGTACACTGGAAAAACAAATGTGACATATGTAACGTCTGTAACGTGACCTATGGTTCTTTCCGTTCTTTCTTAAATATTAGCGTGGTGTTAGCTGCAATCATATTTTTAGTTACACCATCGTTTCAGGCGTAAAATTTCGATTCAAACGAGTATACATATGATAGGGTTCGTATTGCAAAACAACACATTGTAAGATGACGCAGGAATTCATTAACATTGCTGTGTCTTTGTTACGATTCCTCAGAACCCCATCATATATATGCTCGTTTGAACTGGAATTTTCCGGTGGAAATGATGGTGACCTCGGAATTTGAATACAGTCAATGATATGGAAGATATTGTAGAAAAACCATAAAACGCGCCGTCCGTCACGTTTCTTGATGCGACATGCGAACATGTCGCATCAAGAAACGTGACGCATGTCACATTAGTTTTTCCTGTGTAATTGCTGAGCAAGTCACCGTATGACTATTCAGGACTCCCCGCCCCACCCCACCACGCCCCTGCGCGCCGCCTGCGCCCGCCCCACCCCGCCCTGTCACACGTCATGACTACCGTATCACGTGAGTGCCATGAGCAGCGCACTCATCTCGTATTCGGAAGGCCCGGCCCGCCCCGGGCCGGCCCCACGACAAAGACACCCGCCACTCCCCTCCCTCTCTCTCTTTCCCTCCCAATCCCGCTCTCTGAATACAAAATCCCAAGCTGGCGTATACACCTGGGTGCCCCCCGCCCAACCCCGCCCCGCCGCCGCACTTGTCGGAATAGAAAGGAGTGAAACGAGTGAAACACACTCCCATTCAGGGGCACAAACGTGAGGTAAAGGAGCGTTAAATCGCAGGGCTACGACTGAGGTAGCGGCCCATTGTACGGCCGAGCACCGCGAGCGAGGGAGGGACAGGGCGGACGTGAAGGAGGCGAGGACGAGAGGCGGAGGAGAGGAGAGGAGAGGAGAGGAGAGGAGGGGAGGGGAGAGGAGAGGAGAGGAGAGGAGAGAGGAGAGGAGAGGAGAGGAGGAGAGGAGAGGAGGGGAGAGGAGAGGAGAAGGCTGAGCGGCAGAACATGCAGTTGTTTGAAGCTTACGACTGTCAGCCTGCAGAGGTCGAATAAGAGTGCGAATATGCGCAGGGGAGGAGGAGGAGGAGGAGGAGGAGGAGGAGGAGGAAAGGGGACAGACTTCTTCTGTATGCTTTGCGGGAAGGGCCATGGCACTTTCAGAAGCGCGAGCGAGCCGTCGCAGTGCCATAGCTCGAGCTCATGGGCTCACGGCCCATGGCTGCAGGGCGGGGCGGAGCGGGGCGGGGCGGGGACCCATGGCCAGACTCGTATTTTGCATACATTACAGGACGGGACGGGCTGGGCCTGGTGCTCTGGTGCCGTCCAGGTCCGGCTGGCCACCCGGCCCAAATAACAAGCTTCCAGGTTCTAATGCAGAGCTTGCGCGCCTCCTATCGCCGTCCCTTTTTCCCCTTCACTCCTCTGTTTCTCTCTTTCTCTCTGCCCCCACCTCTCCTCCACCTCCCCTCTCTCTTTCTCTTTCTGCGCCGGCGGTAAAAACGGTCCTGGCGTGCAGCAGGGTGCAATGGCCCTCTCCACCACGCCCCGCCCCGCCCCACCAGACCGCACGGAGAAACTGTCTCGGTGACCCGGCGGGGCGGGGCGGGGCGGGGCGGGGCGGGGCCGACCCCAGCAGGTGACCCCGGCCCGGCCCGGCCCGGAGCAGTCTTAACTCCCACCCAATGGAGACGGAGATTTCGTTTTAATTACACGGTAAAGTCAGGTGATGAACTGCCGCTCTATCGCCCTACAAATTTTTCAAAACGGATTGAAGGGAGCTTGTTGGTGTTCACTTTTCATTAAAGTGGATGCATGGTTACGACACGTATTATAGGCAAATTTCAAAAATACTCCTGAAAACCCGCGATACTAATTTGTAAAACAATTTGTTGGCGGTTCGATAGGAGCGCAGGCAGGCAGGCAACTCGCCCTCATGCATGCTGGTAACTAGGCAAACTTTCAAAAACAATAAAAAATAATTTGAGTGGATTTTTTTTCATTATATTCACCTAGTTAACATAGTCACGCGCACTAAGCAACACTTACACAGCATTGTGGATAATGAAAGGAAAACACGAAAAAAAAAATATATCCCGAGTTTGGTCATTGCAGGGGCATGCAGCGTAGGTATTATTATTATTATTGTGTGTAGCGGCCTCCTGGAGGAGGGGGGGGGGGGGGACGCCACGGGCGCTGGCCGACCGGCGGAATGCACCGTCACCCCCCCCCCTCCCCCCGTAAGGTGAGGCGAGGTGCACTACGACGTAGGAGTGTGTACAGTCCGCCCGGCCCGGCCCTGCCCGCCTCACACGCCTAATCATCCCGGCCGGGCCGGGCCGGGCCGGGGGGGAAACACTGGAAAAAGTTTTCCGACGCATCCTTATTGCTGCACTTCACACGCACCGTTTTTCATCCCGCTTCCAATATTTTAAAATTTCCCGTGAGTGGTGTCATTACCCCCCCCCCCCCCCTCACACACACCTGAAGCTGCCGCAGCATAGCAAAATCAAAATCCGACGGGAAATTACGAGGCACGGGCACGGGCGTGTGGGCGTGCCGTGACACACACACACACACACACACACACACACACACACACACACACACACACACACACACACACACACACACACACACACACACTGCTCCTCTCGGACTAGAGCATCCTCTGCTACACCTCCAGTGCAGGCGAGTGCAGAGGCGGCCCGGCCAGTCAGTGAACGTGAAACGGATTGACTGCAGCAGACACGCCAGGCCAGGCCAGGCGACGCCGTGTTCTGCACGACAGCCCCTAGCGCCCCGGCCGGGCCCGGCCCATCCGTCATCATCATGGCGACGCCCGGTAGCGCCTCTCTCTCTCTTTCTCTCTCTCCCTCTCTCCTATTCTATTATATCAGCTTGTCTCGCGAGGGTCAGGGGTGGAAGAGCTCGACGCCGATAGTATTAATAAATGATCCCCGGGGGTCAGGCGCGCGGGTTCAAAGAGCCGGGTCAGTCAATCTCATGATTTTTCCCCCCTTGTATTTATTTGCCCTTCACTGCCGCTCTGTTGGGATTATAATGTCGCAGCAGACAATCCCCCTCCACACAGACAAACGGATCGGCGTGGGTTCGAGCCCCGCGCGGGGCCGGGCCGGGCCGCCCACCTCGCCTCGCCTCGCGCTGCGCTGCGCCAGCCTAAGACTCAATAGCGAAGTGACGCGACGCGGCGTTCGCTCATTGATTCCGGGATATGAAGTCCCCGCCCCGCGCCGGATTACACCCTAGGGCAGGGCGCCACCCGACACCACTGTTAGAAATCCTGTAGTCAGAAACAGTGGTCTCACAATCCTTACCGTAATATATTTTACGGTCGTGCTGCACTTTTTTTTACGGTTCGGACTGTATTTACTTTTACAGTCAGGACTGTATTGCAAAATACAGTCCAGACCGTATTTACTCTTACGGTCTGTCCCGTTACAGTTCGGACTGTATTTAAAAATACGGTTGGACTGTACTGAGTTTTACAGTCTAGCCAGTTACTGCCTGGACCATGGAGCTGGCAATAAGACTGTACCGGAGAAGGATGAAGTTGAAATTGAGTACATTCCAATACAGTCCGAACTGTACGCTCAAATACGGTCCAGACTGTGACAGACCAGACCGTAAATTGACATACAGTTCGACCGTATTTTGAAATACTGTGCTTACTGTAAATAAATATACGGTCAGGTCTGTAAAATTAATTACGGTTTGACCGTAAAAATAAATACGGCCAAGACTGTGCAAAAATTTATTGGCCATCCTGTATGCATTTACTGTCATTTTTTCTGAGAGTGACACTGCAGTCGGGCGGGGTACATTTCTAAGTGCGACAGCAGGAACCCAATTCTCAGCGCCTCCTCTGCGACCCGCAGTAACAAACACAAAACTATATTTAAATGTTAAACCAAGGTTTTCCAATCAACCGTAAAAATAAAAAGCATGGGAGGCAGTGAACGTTTGCGCCAGCTGATTTATTGTTCCGCGCGATAGTCTCTCTCAGAGGCACGACGCCGCGCCGTACTCCAGGGGGGCGACAATGAGCAGAGGGGCCTAAGTGACTCGCGGTTCTAATGACGCGCCGTGAATTTCAATCGGCGCGCCGCGTGTCCGCCATTAAGAGACACATAATGACATAGACCAGCTCCGCGCCCGCGCCGCGCCGCGTGACGGCTGCGTAGGAGAGAAGAAAAAGCTCGTGTGGGTCTCCGGTCCAGCTAAGCCCGGCCCCGGCCCGACCCGAGACTGATAAATCGTCACAAACTAGCAGCGGGCCGGCCCGGCCCGGCCCGGCCGCTGACTGAGCCAAATCGAACTGGAACATGGGAGGGGAGGGGGAGAAGGCGCAGGGACAGGGAGCACTCGCTCGCGCCGCGCCGCGCATGACAGCAGGGGATATTTCGCCTGCTTTCCGCCGCATGCTCTAGATAGCCAGGCCGGGCTCAAATAATTATGCCCGCACTTTCGCATCATTGCACAGTGTTTATAAGCATTTCCAGGTGCCAAAGTTATCCCTGTCTCACTCATGGAGAATCCCACTTCACTAACACGCGTGGTGCCTTCAGTTTTGGCTCGCAGATATCCCATAGCCTAGCCGGGCACTCCCCTCGCCCCGACAGGACAGCCACCCCTGAGAGGAGGGCCACCCCCCGCGCTTTCCCAGGACCGCGTGGCGATACGTATCTCCCAGAGCCTGCATGTAGCGATAAGTAAATCATAACGGGGGGAGGGGAGGGAGTTCATGCGCAGGTTATTTACTCGACTGGGTACGACTGGGATAATATATCATCCGCATGTGCTATCAGATCTTTATGGCTATTTTCAAACACACGTTTTAATGCACCTGCGCTCTCCGCTAGCTTGCAATACCTCAAAGGCCACATACAAATTGATAATGTTATTACCGCGGGGGTCTCGGGGGAGACGGCAAAGGGGAGGACATCGCGCTACTCCTCTGGGACGTGTTCTCGCGGTGGGAAGTTGAGTGAATATATGGCCGGCAAAAGTGAACACGATTTCAGCTGCACTTGGCACGGGACAACGCTGTCCTCGACCTAATCAGTTCATAAATTCCGCGAAAAGTTATGGCACCGGGCAATTTAATAGAATACTGTAAAGTCTTGCACACTTACAAGTTACAAGCGAGTTTTTTATTTTGAATTTATTGGCGTTTGTCAAAAAAATAACAGTACGCAGACTTTAAATTGAGCACCGAGATTGCAGAAAGAAATTCCCACCTGCGAGCAAGTCAAGTCGCTCACGCAAATGCGTACGAGAATGCGGCATAAAAAGTCATAAAAAGCAAATAAAAAGAGACGAGTCCCACTTATTTTCCCCGCAGAGTGACTAGGCCGGTCAGTGAGGCGAGTGGCAACAGGGCGGGACGCCCGGACGGACGGACGGGCGGACAGACGGACAGAACGGAGGCTGGAGAGACTCCAGGTGGCTCCGGACTGGACTGGACTCGGAGTCCTGGAGCTGGAGCGGCCGCCGCGCCGGGCCGGAGGGGCGGCATAATAATAGCACAGTGTTGGCCCCGGCCCGGCCCGCTCGCCTGACGTGCTCTGGACTGCCGGCCGGACCTCTGCAGTTTTCGTCTGATCGGCACCGGCATGAATACATAAAGCAATACATCCGAAGCAGCAGGGCAAACTAACAGGACAGGCAGGCGCCAGGAGGAGGAGACCGCGCGGCAGCAGGAATACACGACCGACTAAAAACACAAGGAGCAGTGGCGATGACTGCCTGCAGCCTGCAGGGAGACGGGCCGCAGGGCGGGCGTGGCGTAGCGTGGCGTCGACGGCCCACCCCCGAAAAATTCGATCCACTCTACGCTGATTGTAATCCGATTATAGCTGGCCATGCAGCCGCTGGGCTTTGGTCTTTCCTGTGCGCCCCGCCCCGCCCCGCCCCGCCCCGCCTCGCCTCCGAGCCGCGCTGGATGACGGCGGCGTGACCTCGCTCGCAGTGGCGCAGTCCGGCCCCGCCCCGCCCCGCGCCACAGCCGGGCAGCCTCCCTTCGCTTTTATGACGCGCGCAGTGCGCCGCCAAACACATCACAAACTGCTGAGCTGTACACCAGAATGAATCCCATCCCATGGCTGCATGCGTTCAGTTGTGGCGCTGCGCGGCGCGGCGCTACCCGCTGTGACGGCACACACTACCCTGCCGAGCACACTGCCGCACCGTACTGTACCTACCTGCAGTTTGATAGTTTTCGCACCTTCCGGGTGTCACAATACCGGCACTATGCCAATTCAAATTCTTTTAGTACGTTCCACGCCACCAAGTCGACATCACTTTGTTACTTTTGCCGCCCGCCCACTTGTCCGCGCGGTTTCTCCCTTCTCTATTCTCTCTCCCCCCCTCTCTCTCTCTCTCTCTCCCCCCCTCTCTCTCTCTCTCTCTCGCATATACATACACACACCGGGCATATTCTCCGCGCGCGGTACATGGTACGATGCCCGACCGGTATGTGTATGCAGTACGTACCGGTCCAAACAAACAGCGCGCGGGGCGGGGCGGGGCGGGGCGGGGCGGGGTGGCGCCCAGGGGCCGCGGTGCTGAAGGTCGCGGCCCCGGGCTAGAGGCCCCGCCCCGCCCCGGCCCGCCCCGCCCCGCCGCACCGGGGAATGCCCCTGGCGCCACCAGGCACTCTCACACACACACACGACACGACTATCACCAGCCACGGCGGTCACCACCGCTGGGCGGCCCAGCCGGCGAGACCTGGGCCAACAGCGGCCACAGCGGCAAGCGGGGCGGTGCCTTGAAAATCGAACCTCTACCTGGAATTTTAACTACTTCTCCGCGGCTGATTCGCTACTACAGCAGCATTCTTGTCTAAAACTCCCCGCCACTCCACATCCCTACTATAAAAGTTATTTTTTTCCCTCCTCGCTATCGTCCGTCGGACTGACAAATCCACTCGGGCTGTCAGTCCGGCCCGGCCCGGCCCGGCCGGTGACACCGAACACCGTTTTGGGTGGCCGATGGCCGCCGCGCCGCAGCGCGCGGGTCGCGGAACGGAGAAACGAACCAACGGAGAGGAGAAAGAAAAAAAAACAACTTCCTATTAGTGCGCTCGCTCCTTTCATTCGGAAACTGATGGGTCAATCCAACAAGTTCGAAAACCGCGCCGGCGAGTCGTGGCGGTCGGGTCGGGCCGCGGTGAATTCGAACGTGAAATATTGCGTGGATCCGGTCGCCAGGAGGCGGTGAGGGAGGGGGGGGGATGTAAACCTACTTTAGCACAGCCGGGTCGACCAGCAGGACTCGCAGCTACGACCCGCGCCGCGCCGCGCCACGCCACGCCGCGATCCGGGGGAAATGTTCACACCTCGCGCCGCGCCGCGCCGCGCCGGGGTCACTTTCGACTCGTATAACAGCCAGTAGTGGCAGCGGCGGCGGCGGCGGCGGCGAGGGGCTCACTCCGCTGTAAATCTGGGCGAGAGCTACCAGGCCAGATCTGCAGCAAAGCAGATGTGATCCGCGCAGCGGCCCCGAGCCCGAGGCGCAGATCCGGCCGGATCCTGCTCATGGCCATGTAATGTTGAAGCGCGGAGGGGAGGGCACTATGACCCGGCCGGCGCCCTGGACTAGCTCTCGGGTCGGAGCGGGTGGGCCGGGCCGACCCGTACGGGAGGGGAGCCCTTGTCGTGTGTGGAGGCACGGAGCCACCGGGGGAGCAGCCGCAGCACTGGACCCCACCCCGCCAGCCGTCACGCGATGGGCGGGGCGGGGCGGGCGGGGCGGGGCGGGGCGGGGCGGGGCGGCCCGCGGAACAGGTACATTAATCGCAGCGGTCGCGAGGTAATCGCTCTCCTCCGCATTTCCAACCGATTTTTCCGTCCGTCCGTCCGTCCGCCCGTCCGTCCTGCGCCCGGCATCGCCTCCCATAAAACATTTGGCGCGGGGCGGGGCGGGGCGGAGCGGGGCGGAGCGGGGCGGCTGCGCTAGTCCAGTCCCTCAGCACCAGCGTGTCCCTCTCCCTCCCTCCCGGAACACGTGGGAGGAGTCGGAGGGGAGCGGCCCGCCCCGCCCCGCGCGTAAGTGCACGAGACATTAGCATAGGCCGGGCCGGTCAATCACGGCCTCGCGAGCGTGCGTGCGTGTGTGTGCGTGCGCGTGCAGCCCTGGGCCCACATGCGCACAACAGCTGAGGGCGCCTCGCGGAGTGCACGCCCCGCCCCGCCTCGCCCCGCCCCGCGCCATCTGCCGAGCACGCCGAGCCTATTATACAACAACAACGCTTTGGTGTACTCAGAATGTTGCAGGTGGCAAGGAGGTCAGGTCATCCCCGCGCCCCGCCCCGCCCCGCGCCGCGTTTCCTAATCGACAGGTACCCTCCCTACACCGGGCTATGGGTAGGCTAAGCCTTCGGCGACGGTGCCCGGCCCCGCCCCGCCCCGCCCGCCGCCGAGGGGTGAAAGGCTTCAGACCGGGGCGTGGCGGGGCGGCCTAAAGGGTGGCGCCACTGCGGCCAGGCGCCACATTATCACTTTCGTGTGAAGGGCGGGGCGGGGCGGGGCGGGGCCCGCCGCTCCTCCTGGAAGCACACGCGCGCACGCACGCAGCCGTTCTACAGGTGCATGGTACGGCATACACCGCAAGGAACTGGCCGCGCTTATACTTTGGGGTCGCTTCCATGACGATAATGAGTCACCTAGCGACGGGCGGCTTTTTATTTTATTTTCCATGTCTTTCTTGGCGCAGTGTCGCGGCGCGCTGCGATGCGCCCCGGGGGGCACTGGGGCGGGGCGGGGCCCGGCCGGCAGACGCGAGGGCGGCGTGGACTACGAGCGCGGCAAGGCGCGGCAAGGCCGCGGGGCCGGGGGGGACTCGTCGTAGGCAGACTAGAGAAGGTGAAGCAAATAAAGTGGGTAAAATAACGCGAGCTCCGCGCCGCGCCGGGCAGCTGGCGCGGGCTGCGTCTCAGGTGGGGAGGGAGGTCGTTGAGGGACGGGCCCTCGTAGGTCCCTGCCCCTGGGCCCGGTCCGACCCGGCCCCTACCCGCTGTATAGGCTATGCGGCGGCCCGGGCCGGGCACGCAGCGCGGCGCAGGCAGGTTAGGTAGGCAGGCCGGCGGGCCGGGCGGGGCAGGCGAGCTGGCGGCCAGGCATACGGGCTAGACCCGGGCGCGGGGCGGGGGCGCGGGGCGGGGGCGCGGGGCGGGAGGGGCCAGTAGGGCCCACACCACAGCCGGGCCGGGCCGCAGGGCCGCTGGCCCACAGCATGCAACGCGCCGGCCCGGCGAAGAATGCGTGCGGGGAGGGGAGGGGGTGTAGACAGGGAGGCTCAGGTGGAGGCCCGGCCGGCCCCACTGATGGACTGCGGAACAGCCGGCCGGGCCGCGCGGACAGACACACGGACAGAGCAGAGGACAGGCGGGCAGGACTCGGGCCGGCCAGGGCGGACGCACGGACAGGACAGGCTGATGGCAAGACCGGACAGAAATTTTTTTTCGATCAGCGGAGAGCGTGCAAGAGAGAGAGAGAGAGAGAGAGAGAGAGAGAGAGAGAGAGAGAGAGAGAGAGAGAGAGAGAGAGAGAGATAGAGAGAGAGGCCGGGGGAGGGCGAAAGAGAGAGGGAGGACAGCATCGATTTGTTTCATCTGATTTCAGGCAGCAGTCGAGGAAAAGTTTATTGTTACCGGTAAAATTATTTCTCTCGCCGCGCGAACAGGTCAGGAATTTGCGATCACGGAATTCGATGGGAATCCTATACACAAAACACCAGTGCCGACATTTTTATCCTCACCATAGTCTCTCATTTTACCCCGCAACTTGTGTTATGTATTTTTTCCTCTCATTGGGACCGTTCCGTCTGTCCGTCCCGTCCCGCTCCGTCCCGTCCGGTCGCGAGCAGTGCGTGTGCTGGCTGGAGGTCCCGGACCGCAGCGCCGCGCAGCCGGCCAGGTCTAGTCCGCGCCGTGCCACGCCACGCCATGCCGCCCGGCTCCTTTATAGGTCGATTTCACGCTGGGTTTGACAATGGAGGCTGGCGCCGGGGCGGGGCGGGGCGGGCCTGCCTGGACCCCGAGCCCAGCCCGACGCTGCAGAACTACGCAGACACATTGACTTTGTGGTCATTACCCGACGCCTCCCCGCCCCGCCCCGCCCCGCCCCGCCCCGCCCCAATCGTCCTCTTCCGTCCCGGACGGTCCAGGACACACCCCGGCCCTGGTCGGCGGCGCCCTGGCGCCAGCAGCGCTACGACGGCCAGCATCCTGGACCCACCGGCCCCGCCCCGGGGAGCCCCTTGTCATTAGGGTGCTGGGCCGCGGCGGGCGGGGCGGGGCGGGGCAGAGTCCACGGCTACGTCATTAAAGCGCCCCCTGGCCACGGCCGGCCCCAACCACCCGGAAAGGATTCATTTTCGTATCACAAAACGACAAACATGATTTTGGCCAATGCGCCCTGCAATATAGCATCCGTGCGGGGGCGCAGCCCCGACGGGCCCCGCTCCGACCGCCCGGTCCGGCCCGGCCCGGCCACAGGAAACGTCAATAAATGGGAGACATAATCATCGGCTCGTGTTTCAAGGAGGGCCATGATGCCAGCAGGACGATGACGCATTCCTCATAGCACCAGAGGCGCGGGGCGGGGCGGGGCGGGTGAAATCCGATAGGACGGGAGGGGAGGAGCGAGCGGGCCGTCAAATGAGGCCGACACCTCCAGGATGGAACCACAGCGCACCGCGCCCCTGCCGCCCCGCCGCCGTGCTGTGCCTGCCAGGCCTGCCAGTCTGCGGGGCGAATTATCACCGGCCTGGCGTGGCCTGGCGTGGCCTGGCGTGGCCTGGCGTGCACGCCGCGAGGGTGGTCCCCCTCCCCCCAGCCGCGTGCACGCACGCCAGCGCCCTCCGCACGGCGCCGCGAGGAGAGAAGAGGACACAGTGTTCCTACAAATTGCAACAAGATTGCTTTGGCTCTTCCCGTTATCCCGCGGTGCTGCGGTCGGGTCGGGGCGGCCCCAAGCGCGGCCCGCCCCGCTCCTGCAGGAGCACGGCCCAGCCTGTACGCCTGAGCCGCGGGGCGGGGCGGGGCGGGGCGGGGCGGGGTCACCCTCTGCCCCTCGCCCTGCTCGCTGTTCGGCAGTTTTCCCTCCATTTTCCTCCAGCCCGCCCTACCTATACGAAATGTCAGCCAGCCCAGTCAGCAGCAGCAGCCCGGCAGCAGAGGCGCACACAATAAGTAAGTGCCCCGGCCGGCAGGGCCCGGCCCAGGGCCGCCACTCGGGGGCCTATCCTATCGGCCAGTCATCGCGGTGCGGCGCGGTGCGGCGGCGGGGTCCTGTGGGTGTGAGCCGCCCCACCCCGCCCCGCCCCGCCACGCCCCGCCACGGCGGCTCGTCTTTGGCTCGGCGTTGCCAAACAGCAGGGTTCCTCCCGGGAGCCGAAACTACTGTCTGACCGCGTCATGTTGCTTTATTAGGGCCGGTATCAGCTCGGGGGAGGAGAGGGGGAGGGCGCAGGGGCCTAGCGGGCCGCGGCCACGCCCACGTCGTGTACGAGTTGCGCGACAGGTCAGGGGGCGGGGCGGGGCGGGGCGGGGCGGGGCGGGCAGGCGGGCTGCACCGCAGCGCACGCCTGCGGGCGGGCTGCCTACCTGCACGGGGGCCGCCAGGCGTGCTCCCCGGCCCGGCCCGGCCGGCAAGCGTCACACGATCGGGGAGACTCAAAGGTATCAAGTCTGCAGAAAAGCGCGACCAGCTCAGCTGAGGTGTTACAGACCAGCAGCGCGATCCGCTCGGAATATTCTAATAACGAGAGCTAGCCGGGCTAAGTGTGGACGGCCCGGCCCGGCCCGGCCAGCTCGTTAGGACCCGCGGGGCCGCTATCACCTCACTCACTGGGAGCCGTTTCGGTACGTCACGATTTCTTTTAATACGAGAATACTTAGATTGGGAATTATTAATTACAGTTTGTCTGCTGCTGCCGCTGCCGCTCGCCTCGGCCCGGCCCGGCCCGGCCATGCCGTACCTGATTGAGTTTTCTGATGGGACCGCCTCCTTGGCTTCAATCGACTCGTGATCGCAGCCCCCCCCCCCTCCCCCCAGCCTCCACAGCTGGCTGCTGACCAACCACGGGTGGTTAATTGTGCATCCGCTTCGCTCGCCGGCCGGCCGGGCCGGGCTGGACCAGTCCTCCCCACCTCCCCCCCACCCATAGCCCTTTTGCAGCCTCGAGCTATGCGGTGACCGGCCTGGGCGCCACCCTGCAGTATCACTTACACTGCAGAAATTTAAAAAAAAAAAATAACAAACCATATTTTGATCCGAGGCACACGGTAAAACATCTTGCTTTTTAAGCTTGAAAATCAAGACATCGTTTTCACCGTGCACTGTACCAGGTTAAAATGCGAAAATACGTACGCAAGTTGCGGTGAGCCCGGCCCGGGGTCCCCGTGGGGACCGCCCTCCGCACAGCTCGCGGGAGAGGCTATCAGCAGCGGCGAGAATAATGAGATCAATTATAAGCATTCAGCTACAGAATCTCTTCTCATTATTTTGCGGAAAAGCGAATAAAAAAATGCATACCTCCCGCCACGCAAACTTGCAAACTAGCCTAGCGGTCTAGGCGGCCGGGCCGGGCGGGGCGGGGCGGGGCGGTGCCGGGCAGGCCTCCATACTTTGCGATGCAGCAGCGCAGATCAGTGTAACATGTTCGCAGATACCCATCGCACTCGCGGGGCGGCGCAGCGCAGCGCGGCGCGCATGCGGCCCGCCGTCCCCTGCACTCCACTGCCTTGCAACATTTTGCGAAATGAGCCCCAATCTTTTTGCGCCGACCGCACAGCCTACTCTAACTTGCGCGGCTGCGCGGAGCGCTAATATATCGTGCAGCAGATAAAGTTGTCCTCTCTTTTTATCCAAGCCCCCGCCCTCTCCCCCCGCCCCCTACACACACACACACACACACACGGACGCAACGCTCCCGCACGTTCTTTCACATTCCAATCACCTTGCAGTGATGTGCTTCGATCACAGGGAGTATAGTGGAATCAAAAGGAGGAGACTGTTGCGTCAGGTCACGTGACTCGACATGGGAGTGTGTTCCTCCTGCCCATGCCCCACGGCCTGCTGCCTCATGACACCGCGCCCGCACCGCCTGGCCCGGCCCGGCCGGGCCTGCTGGTCCCTTTAAGGATCGCCACACCCTCTCGCTGGAAATCAATTAATGCAGCGTTTCTCCACACGCCATTGGCGTGGCGGGGCGTGGCGGGGCGGGGCGGCCCAGCACATTCCCTGGACTGTGAGGAGATGCGCTGCTGGAGCGCGCTGGAGCCGGCCGGCCGGCGCCGAGCTCCCCTTCGGCGCGCTCCGACCCGGCCAAGACGATGCATTCCACCGAGGAGAAAAGGTTTTCACCGTGAAGCAAAACGCATAGCAAAAGGCAGCGGCAGAGAGCAGGCGCAGTGCGGCCCGCCCCGCCCCGCCCCGCCCCGCCGGAGAAGGTCGAGTCGAAAGTGCTGTTCGATGACAATGGTGGGAAGCACTGGGCCGGGCCAGAGGCGCCCCCGCCCCGCTGCAAGCGCCGCGCCGGCCCGGCAGGCAGGCCGCGTCACATGCCAGACCAGACTCATTCAGCATTTCTCTACTCTACACACACCACTCGAGTAGGCGCGCCGCGGGGCGGGGCGGGGCGGGGCTGGGTCATTCAGTCATTAGCGCGCATCGCTTGTCTTTTGTTCCTCCTCCACATTTCATTGCTCCTCGCGTCGAATCCGGAGAAAAAAAAGGACTTTCAACGACTTAAAAAAAAAAAAAATTTAAAAAAAAAAAATAGGCCAAGTGAAATTTCTGGTTTTGAACCCGCATGACGTGATGGCGGCGGGGGCCTGATGGCCGGGCCTGGTGGCGGGGCCTGTCCCGAACCATCTGCTCACACCTGCTCGTTTGTCCGTTGCGCACGCATCGGCTGTGACCTATCAGAGGGCGTTTGTGTTGCGCTTGCGTAACGAGTCGTTAGCGCCTTCAATCAGCACCGCCACGCCCCTGCCCCGCCCCGCCCCGACCTCGCGCACCACGCTGCACCCTGGTGTTTGTTCGCGCGCGCACACACACACGCACACAACCTGCGTCGGCTGCGGCTCTTTGATTGATCGGTCGTCGCCTCACGTTCCGCTGCAAACAGTGCCCCGCCCCGCCCCGCCCCGCTCCCTCTCTAGCACACGAGCCTAGGCGGGCAAACATAAGCGCTATTGGTTTGGGTTGACACAGTTTTAAATTAAAAACCAAGCGATTGAAAAAGTGAAACAAGTGGGCGCGCATCTCGTTGCGCGGGAGTGCGGCGGGACAGGGCAGGGCAGGGGCGGGTGAGTCAGAGGGGAGGGGGTCGTGAGGATGTAGCAGACCAGCAGCCCGGAGGAGCCGGAGGAGCCGGAGGAGCCAGGGCGGAGAACAAGAAGCTACCGCCTCCCCGGCCGGAGCCCGGAGCCCAGAGGCCGTTGGCGGGCGGGCTTTGTCTCCACGCTCCTGGCCGGAGGCGGTCCGGTCCCTGCCTCCAGACGGGCGGCACGGCCCGGCCCGGCCCGGCCCGGCTCCAGCAGGCGCACGTCGCCTCCTCCGAGCCGTCCGACCCGGAGGAGGCCCGGAGCTAGACGAGGCGGGGCGGGGCGGGGCGGGAGAGAGTCAGGTCCCTTCCATCACACCTCACAGGGGCTGGGGGAGCCCGAGAGCAGCCCTCCCATTCGAACGAGTGAGACAGATGGGGGAGGCTGGCTGGCAATAGCCAGGTGAAAGGCGAAAGCAAAAACGAAAAAGGAAAACAAACGAATAAAGAGAGCGAGATATGTACTCGGCAAAGTACTTCGGCCGGCGCAGCGCCTGTACCGCAGTTTATAACGCCGAGGCCCTTTTTTACTGAGCGCGCGGAGCGGCAAAAAACAGCGCGCGACTACCGAAATATGCATTATACGAGTGTCTCGCCCGCCACGCCACGCCCCGCCACGCCACGCCCCGCCCCGCCACGCCCTGCCGGCGGGCTGCTGATTACGCCGTGAAAACACTGGCTGTGCCCGCATGGCTGCGCCCCATTTCACGCCCACTGTGCGTGCAAGCCGAGGGGGAGCAGGGCAGAGACGTAACGTGCGGGGCCGGGCCGGGCCGGGCCGGCCGGGGCGCTACCTGTCCTCTCGCGGGTCATCGAGTCCCTCCCGCCCCGCCCCGCCCCGCCCGCCTGATTGTGACATGCGCGACATTTGGGCCCCGGCCCCGCCCGGCCCGGCCCACACTCACCCCCCGTGGACATAAATTATTTCCGTAATCAGAATGGGATGGCCTATCTTTGGTGATGCATTAGGACGCGCACTAAAAGCTCCTCGGTTAACTCTCTCTCCTACTGCCCGGCCCCACCCGCAGTATCCTCTCCTTCTCCCTGAT
The DNA here is from genome assembly GCA_033675135.1 of Frankliniella intonsa. Classification (NCBI taxonomy): domain Eukaryota; kingdom Metazoa; phylum Arthropoda; class Insecta; order Thysanoptera; family Thripidae; genus Frankliniella; species Frankliniella intonsa. The sequence continues at coordinate 10,671,374 of CM066254.1, read as the reverse complement.
CTCCCCTGCTCTTTCCCCGCAGTGGACACCCCCCCCCCCCCCACACACACCTCCACCAGCAGCCCCGCCTTCTTTCCCAATAGCTGCGCGCGACAAAGTGATACAAAAAGGTAAGAATAAGCTTAGGGCTTTAAAAAAAAAAGAATTCTATTATTTAGCCATGAGAGACGGACCAGAGCCCAGTTCACTGATTTCCAACAATAACTGGATGATCCCCAGGCCAGCTGATCGACGCGACGGCACCGCGGGACAGGAGAAGAAGGTTAAGAGGGATTTCACGCGCCCCTGGCGAGCGGGCCGGGCCGGGTGTCTCACCGTGCGTGGGTGTCTCTGCGTGAGCCTTCCACCCATTACCCTCCGCGCTCCCATTACCCGACCCAGCCAGACATTTACCCACCGCCAAGTGTCTCCCTGTCCCGTCCCCGTCTCGGTCTAAAGACGACGCCAAGCCTCCCCGTCGCTTAAAAAAGCACGTTATACAGCAAGTAATCAGGCACGCAGTCCTCGGCCCGGCCCGGCCCGGCAGACTGGTAAAGAGACCATCATCGCTTGACCGCGGAGACCTCGACGCCCGACAAACGCGGAGCGCGCGCGCGCCCAATGTGAATGTGAATTTAAAGCGGGGCTCTAACGGCGCCCTGACGTTCGCATTCACATCGAGATGACATGGGAGCGCAGCAGCGGTCCTCCGTCAGCGGCGCGACGCCTGCCTGCCTGCCTGTCACTGGATTTGCATGACGCCCAGCTCGGCGCCGGCGCGGCGGGGCGGGGCGGGGCGGGGCGGGGCGGGGCGGGGCGGGCGGCGTGCGGGCGGCACTTACTGACCGACAGGCCGGCGCCCCAGCTCCGCGACGTCGTCGAGGGGAGTGGCGAGGGTGAACATCCCCGGGGCGGGGCCGGGCGGGGCCCCACCACCGCCAGCACGGGGCTAGGCGAGGCGAGGCGAGGTGGACGAAAGCATTCCAAAGTGCGCCATGTTAAGACATTTCTCACTCCCGGAGAGGAGACCAGCCCAACGCCACTGCCCACGTCTGACATTAGCCCCCTCCCTGCCCGGGCCGGGCCGGGCCGGGCCGGCCTGGGCCCCCGCCCCGCCCCGCCCGCTGTCTAATGAGTTGTAATAAAGGAATGCAGGCAGGTCCGCGCCGCGCCGCTCCACGCCGGCCGGGCACCCTCCGCCCCGCCCCGCCCCGACGCCCGCCCGGCCCGGCCTGCTCGGCGTAAAAGGTGTAATGATACGAGTCCTGCAAAAGCATGGCCACTGCGGTGGGGACCGCCGCTAAGCTGTCTTAGGCTGACCCCGCCCCGGCCCGCCCCCCCCGCCCCGCAGCTCTCCGGCCCCTCGGCGACTACTTTGTAGTAATGACGATGACTGGGCGCGACAGATTTGGGGGAATGACATTCCCTCTACTGGCGGGACGGGGCGGGGCGGGCTCCACCCCACCCTGCTGGCCCGGCCCGGCCCTGCCCTGCCCGTCGGGGTGGCTCGCTGCTGCCCGCTGCCGTTTTTGCCCCGGGGCCGGTGCCGGTGGCTGAGTAGAGGGGCCTGGGCCTGGGCTGGTCCGCCTGGGCCCCAGAGAGTGAATTTCATGAAAAAGTTTAGGGCCGACCGGAGAGCGCGGGGTAGGGTAGGGAAGGGGGGCGGGCCTCCTGGCCTGGTCGGGTCGGAACACCGGTGACCAGTTGCTGCCCCGCCCCGCACTGCCCCGCCCGACCAGATGCAGGCGCGGCGCGGCGGGGCGAGGCGGGGCGGGGCGGGGTGGTGGCGCGGCTCAGCAGCTGGGCACGTTCGTTTGCTAAATCATTTTCCTTTTGTTTCTCTTTGCATGCGCTGCGCCGCATCGGCTGACCAGGAACCGCGGCAGGCACGTCTGTTCGAGGAGCGCGGAGGGGAGGGGAGGGGAGGGAGAAGGGGAGGTCGGAATTTATTTATACGTCTAGCGAACATCCTCGGCCGGCCAGCCGAGCCGGCCAAGCTGCCGCGCTGTCCCTCCCTTCGGAATGGAATGGGACAGAATGAAATGGAATGGAATGCCCTCACCTCAAATCCCGCCCCGCCCCGCCCCGCCAGCCTAACCTTACCGTGTTGAGACCGTACGCTACGCACCTCTGGACGACGTCGTTGACGCGCTTATGTTTGGCGACGCCTTGCGACGCTCCCGCTGCCGCTCGATGCGAGGTAATCCAGTGCGAGGGCCTGTCGTATCCAGAACGCCTTCCCTCTCTCTCGCACTCACACACTCGCTCCCCACACGAGAGCCGTCAGAAAAATATCTCGTCGTTTAAAAACAATTTCCTTCACAGCACTTTGATTTCACTTGACCACTGCATCCTTGGCACTTTTGCACTCACTGCACTTTCAAACACACACACACGCACACACTTGCACTTGCACACATGTAATCCTTAGTTAGTCCGGGGTGGGGTGTCGCAGGTCCTCAGTCGGGGCGGCGCGCTACGGAGAGGCACGGGGCCGACCTGCACTCGGGTGTTCGCGACGGAGGCCGCGCGGCAACTAAACCCAACGCGCTCCGGCAACCGGGCGGGCAGGGGCGGGGGAGGAGGGGGGAAGGGCGGGCGGTGAAGTTCAAGACACTCCAGCTCCAGAGACCTGCCGCTGCCCCCCCCCCTCCCCCCGCTCGGCCGGCCCCAGGTCTCTTCGGCCCCGCTTCGGCCCCGCTCGGCACCTGCTTGCCTGCGCCCCCCTCCCTACCCCCTCTGATCCCGGCCCGGCTCGGCTCGGCTCGGCTCGGCCCGGCTCGGCTCGGCCCAGCCCGACTCGGCTCAGGCGGACTGAGCCGAGCTCAGCTACGCTGTGAGAAAAGTGAAGTGCCTATTTTAATTAGTTTGGGAGAGGAGAGAAGCGCGCTGAGCCTCGCTGCCCTGCCCCCTCAACCTGGTCGAGTCGGAGGTGAGGTGGCGTCACCGGGGAGGCCGCGCCATGCGGGGCGGGGCGGGGCGGGGAGACAAACGCCGAGACAAGAACGGAACGGGCCTTCTCTCGGGAGATGCCCGTGGGAGGGCCTAGCTCAGCGGGGCCGTGGAGCGCGTGCCCGCGTGCGTGGAGAGTACCGGACCGGGGAGTACCCCTGTACGACCCCCGCCCCCGTGGTCCCCGAGTACCCGCCCCCGCCGTGGTTAAGCACTCCCGCCCCGGCCCGGCCCGGCCCGGCCCGGCGCTTACGCTCGCCAAATTCACGCTCTCTCGCTGCGAGCCGCGCGATTGGATCGAATACTATCCGGGGCGGGGATCGGGTATCGTGGAATGAATTCACTATTCACGGGGCGATGAGTACAGCCGGCGTGGCGGAGCGTGGCGGGGCGGAGGCCGGCCAGGCCGGCAGGCCAGTCCGGCATTCCTTAGCCAGCTGCATCTCATCGGAAAAGGGGAAGAGAGGGGGAGGGAGAGAGGAAGAAAGGAGGGAGGGAGAGAGAGGAGAGAGAAGGAGCGGAATAAAATGCAATGCGGCAACACAAGAGTCATCTTCGGCCTATTATAATAACGAGGCGTCGAGAGGAAGTGACATTTCGGGAGATAAGAAGTAAATACAATCACTCCCGCTTTTTCGCGACTTTTATCACAATGATAATAGAACGGAAGACGGCGCATAACAAAGACATCAAAGTCTTTATTGGTACCCGTTTCCATTCAGGAGTTGTGACGAACGTAAGGTGCGCCTGTGCGTAGCGTACAGTACTCGGCGAGGCGAGGCGAGGCAGGGGTTATGATGTGAAAAGCATGGAGATTTGCGTGTCTTTCTCCTTAAGGCGCCCATCCAACAACAAACAATACCAAAGTATGACGCTCGACAAAACATCTTTTAGAGTGCCCCACGAAAATTAGGATCGTAATTAAAAGCTAAAATTATTTTAGAACTAGATTCTCTGCGTTCCACTAGGCAGGAAGGCAATAAAAAATATTTACAAAAATAAAAAAAAATAAAAAAAATAAAAAGAAGAAGGCGCACACAGACAGTGGCAGCGCCCGGCGCACAGCAGAAAACTTCACTCAGCCGTCTGTCTCGATCTGGGTCTGGATCACCGGGTACATCGTATAATTAGAATGGTAGTCGGCGAGGTCGGAGAGGGAGGGGGAGAGCGGGGGGATGGGAGGGGAGGGGGCAAGAAAAGTATATACGTACCGGACCAGAGCAACGGGTACTCCACCACCCGGGGGGGGGGGGGGTGGCTGCTGCTGCTTAAAGATTCGCAGGAAATAGCAGTGAGTTTCGGCCTGCGGCTGGACCTGGACCAGCACCAGCAGCACCAGCCTCCTAGGCAGCGGGGCGAGACGCTCCCAGGGGCGTTACCTCCCGTTCGACAGCATGTAAGTACGCTGCCGTCAATGTCCGCGAGGCACCGCGCAGCGCCCGGCCCGACAAAGAGAGCGGAGGCGCGCATACATGCCGCGGCGCCCCGCCCCGCCCCGCCCCGCCCCACCGCGCGACCCCACCGCGGCGTGCTACTGCTCACCTCACATCATGCAGAAAGTAGGTTAACACCTTGCGCCTTGCGCCGCCCCGCGCCGCTCGTCCCTGGTCCAACTCTTACCGCACTTACGTATTATTTATTGGACGCGGTCCCGGTATTTACAGCGCATTGTTGCGAAAGAGATAAATCATATCGGAATCGGGAGTATGTATGGCGCGGCGTCGCGGTGGTGGTGCGGCCTGGATCGCACAGGGTTGTGCTCGGCTCGGCCCGGCTGGGCGCTCTCTCAGTCCTGTTACACTGCACGTCCACGATGACGGCGCGAGGGACGTGCGCCCACTGCGTCCACTCCGTCCCGCGTGGACCGGTAGTGAGCACATCCCCGTGGTCCACATACCCTATACTACGACACAGAAATTAACAAGCCTGGCGAGGTTCCTCTGCTTCCTCAGCCACTGCAGCAACACTTCTGACCTGCGTGCGGGGGTGGTAGCCGGCAGGACCCGAAGCGGACCCTTCGACCCTCCCTTTTGTGCGGGTGGTGGGCCGGAGACAAAAGAGGCTGCATTTTAATGACTTTTAACTTGAGTTCAAATGTGTGATTGGAATCTATTAGATATTGGTTCGATACATTATAAGCACGAGATTCTGCGTAAAACATCAAGTTTTTTGGTGAAAGTGGCGCGTTTCTACGACAATTTTCAGGTATAGGACTCAACTCTTGTCCTTATTTGAAAATCATCGGATCAAGATGAGATTTTTTTTTAAACGATTTGAAATTTGCTGCTTAGCCCATTTGTAACTTCAGTTTGGACGAATTGGTCATCATTCTAGAATTTCTAAAAACACGCAGCGAGACGCTTACAATAGTGATGCGGCGTGACAGACCCCCCGGAGCAGGCGGCCGGCCCCGCCCCCGACCCTCGCAGACCCCGGCAGCAGGTAGTGCAACTACCGCTGCAACGACACGGACGGAGCCAGGCTTGTTAATTTTTGTGTCGTAGTATAGCCGTGCGCGCACGCGCACCCCCGGGAGAAACGCGGCACAGCAGGCGGAGGTCGCCGGCAGGGCAGGGCAGGGCAGGGCGGCAGGGGCAGGTCGAGAACAGAGGGAAAGAGCCACTATGGGAAGCAAAGGAGAGAGAGTGGATATACGGAAAGAAAGGAAAATCACAAGACAGAGAGCGGTGCGAAGGTAGAACGAGAGCGAGAGAGACGGAGAGGAGAGCGCGCACCGTGGAGGATCAAGCCTTTGCGAAGTTGCCGCTGCGCTCCGACGTGCGGGGCCATAAAAATTGTCCTCTGCGCAGAGGGCGCGGGGAGGCGGGGAGGGGGCGGAGGGGGTTTGCTTTGCTTTAGTTTCAAAAGGCGAATTAGGATAAGTGCCGCCCGTGTCTTGCCCGTCCCGTTGGTCTCGACTGGGGGCGCACTGCCCGGCCTGGCTATTCTGCACGTTTCCCACGTCTGCCCCCCCCCCCCCCCCGGCCGGTGCACAGGACAGCGAGGAGCACGGCCTGGGCCCGGGCCCGGCACAAGGACAACAAAAGAAAGAGGACTGCGGCAGAGACAGAGCGGACCCGGGCCTGAGCCCGAGGAGGCAGGCCAGCCCAGCCCAGCCCAGGCAAGCCCAGGCCAGGCGGTCCGACACCAAAGGCCTAGAGACAGTGCGACTCAATATTAGGATATAATTGCCGTACCCTTTTGAGGCGGAGAGCGACAAACGCCGCCACCCGCCGCCGCGCCGGGCCGCGGGGCGGGGCGGGGCCAAACGGCAGGCTGTTTGCCAACATTTCCAGAGTGCACCTCCACGAATGGAGCATGGACATGGAGGGCTTTTAATTCAAAGTTGGATTTTAATCAAACAGCAGACCGGGAGTGGTCCACTTCCTCCCCCTCCTGCGGCTTATGCCGGTTATGGGCGGGGCGGATCAGTGATGGGTTAGTTCGGCTCGGCAGCCCCACCAATCCAGTCTGAACATTCTGTGGAGTTCCATAGTCTTCCCCAACATACCCATACCCGTCGCGTCGCGTCGGTCCGTCACGAATAGGCGTCATCAATTAAGCATCATTCCTTCGCTGGCTTCTGAACCAAAGCCACAAAAAGAAGGTGCGAACTTTGCATTTTGCGCTCGAAAACGTCTGGCTGACTCAAGGGTTATTGCTCGCGAATAAGCGCCGACTCTCCCGGAGATCGAATCGATCGAATCTCCATCAGCCTTTGCAGCATCTTTACAATCACGATGGGTTGCCTACCTGTCGGGCGGCCCGGCGCAGCGCACGGCTCTGGCGGCGGCAGCTCCCTCGAGTGTGATGGGTTGCCTGCTTCCCAGGCGGACGGGGCGGGTGTAGCAGGGGCCACCCGGAGTCTGGAGGGGTAGAACTGACCAAAGGCACAATGCGTTAGACTTGAACCAGCAATGGCTACTGACGCAGAAGCTTAAACATCTTGCTAAAATTAAATATTTTAAAAAGAGGGAGGCGTTTGAATAAATGAAACCAGTGAAGGTTAGGTGCGGCCGCCGAAGACACGCATTCAAAAAAACGCGTCGTTCTCGAGAACCAAACGTCGCGCAGACATTTCGATAAAACCAAATCGAAATTTTATAAGCTCATATGGTTAATTCGACCTGAGGTAGATGTTAAACTCACACATTCTATCGCAACGGCTCACAAACGGACGGACGGACGGACGGCATTATTTTCACAGCCTCACGAAAGTCCACAACGTTGTTCCATCGGCTTTAATGTACATTATTAACCTTACACTTCAAAGTGGCTGGCAGAATAATTAACTCTACTGGTTTGGTCGTAACTAAATCGGGAATACTACACCACCGAAAAAAGGAAGATCTTTTCCAACTGAAAGACGTGATGATTTTCGGAGTATGGCCTACCCAAGTAACAGAGTTTCATCAAAAATTGGTCAAATTCAAGTTCAGTGACATAACTGCCAGTTAGTCTCCATGACGTATTTCAAATTGCTGGATTTTATGTAATTTTGATGTTAATTTGATGTCATATTGACACTCTTCTGTCATCATTCCATCAATTTGATATCAAAATTACATCAAATTCAACAATCTGAAATACGTCATGGTGACTGCCTGGCTGTGATGTCACCGAACATTAGTTTGACTAAGTTTTGATGGATCTCTGTTACTTGGGTAGCATTTTTCACATGGTCGAAGTTGACAGTTACATTAAAAACTTACCTTGTATCCTCATTCGTTCAAAAAGTTGTTCACTAATTTGGTTTGGGATAAATCCACTTGATGATCGCCATTCGCCCATTCTACTTACCCCTGACCCTAACGGCCCTAACGACTATTCCTTGAATTCGAACAAATGAACTGACAATAGACCAACCCGGTTCCGGTGAGCCGAGAAAGAAGAAGAGATGGAAGAAGCAAATATATGTCTAAGGTCTCGTAGGACCTAATAGCACAGCATTTTACAAGTCTTACATGTTCAAAATATTTTTTTTAGAGCAAATGTGATACTTGAAAGACAGCAATTATTCTGAAAAACGGCTCTAAGGACATCTTTGCTTCTTCCTTCTCTTCTTCTTTCTCAGCAGCTCACACAGCTCACCGGAATGGTTATTTCTCGTCGAAGCCTTGGCGCGGGGCTCCACTGAACGAAACAGCAATATGAATTCCAACCTCAAAGAGAAGTCGGAATTGCCATGTGTATACTTGTTTTCAACGCCTGGGATTCTACGCGGAGGTTACTATTTATTTGTTATTAAAAATGGATGACATAAAGCTTCAGGACATAAATCAGCTCCTTGAGTACTTTGCGAAAAATACTTATAAAGCCAAGGAAACGGATAAACAGGTACGAGTAATCGTAGAGGGTGCTGTGTAGACAAGGTGGCAAGGAGAAGAGAAAGGGCGATTCATAACCTTACTCGCATGTAAACACCCTTTGATTTCCCCACCTGTCAAATTCACTGTTTTGTTATGCCTTTAATAATGGGCGGCATCTTAGTGCAGTTAACTTACACTCCTCCAGTAATGCTATCTCGCTCTGCTTCTTTTATTTGGTGTCGCGGGAATCGCGTGGTCCCGGTGCCGATTTTTCTCAACATCCTGGTACAAGGTCCTTTTATTTTCTTCCCTGTGTAATCGAAATTATAAAGATTTTAATGTGTTTCAGTCTCAGAAAAATGAATTTTTAAATCTGCATTTTAACAATCATTACATCAGATTTATGAAATTAGTATTGATGTATTTTACTGTTTCTGTTCTTGTACAGGGTCAGGATATAATGCAACGGTGTATTGATTTAATATCCGTGGATTATGATATTTCTGTGAGTTTTTTTTATGTGTGTGTGTTTTATCTCATTGATTCATTGATCTTTTCATGAATTTCATTTACAATCAATTCTTTTATAGGTTGTCAGTAACACTGGTGGTGAATTGAGTGCTCATTATCCCAGTAGTTTGATTGTCTTGGAAAAAGAACGCACTATTAATCGCCAAGATGCGAAATATCGTCAAAGTGGAACCATTTATGAAAGCTCCTCCGAGTCTCTTACTGAGTCTAATAAACTTCGTGATTTGATAAGTAAAGCAAGGCTTGCAAGGTGTCGTGCTAGATTTCCCCTTCCTGTCATTTTATATCAGGGAAAACATATTTGCAGGTAAGGTTTAAAAGTTTTAATCTACCATGTATCACTCAAATAAAAAAAAAAAAATTAAGGAGTCTTTTTTTAGTTACCATGATAATTTTTTATGGTTATGTTATCCATTGCATTTGTTTAGGTCTGCCACTCTTTCTGGAGGTCCAGAAATTTATGGCCGTTCAGGACTAGATTATCTCTTCTCTGGAAGTGATACTCAATCTGAAGAGAAAGAACCAAAACAGGAGGAGGATATAGATGAAAGACCTCCTTCATCAGGCGACTGGCAACTTTTTGACAGAGTTCGAAGTCAGGACATTAGACTTCTCAAGCTCTTTAATGTTGGGACAATAGTGGACCTCATGCTTGAGAAAAAGAAAGTGAAGTTTGGTGTCAAGTAAGTATTTATGAACTGTGATTTCACCACACTAATTTGACCAGTTGATGTATTTATCACACTTCATTGTTACAGTGTCACATCATCAGAAAAAGTGGACAAAGAAAATCGCTATTCAGAGTTCACCATTGTCTCATTACCATACCCAGGTTGTGAATTTTTTCGACAGTACAGAGATAACAATTATCAGGCTCAGGACCTTGTGTTTGATTGGGGCCAGGCTCATGTAGACGCTAGCATTGTGGTTCCAGAAGATCCCCTCCCCAATCAACTTTCAATTAAATGGGACAGATACAAGGTTGGTAAATTAATTTTCCTTATATCTTAAGGTCTGTTGTTGCTGTCAATTGCTATTATTGTCAACTGAACCTTTGTTTTCTTCGTCTTATATGCAGCAATGGGACTTGATAAAACTAACTCAAAATTACATCCGCCTTCTTCTTCATTACTTATCTGAGCAAAGTTCTGGCCTGCTAGTCCACTGCATTTCTGGCTGGGACAGAACCCCCTTGTTTGTCTCTTTGCTCAGATTATCTCTCTGGGCTGATGGGCAGGCCCATCGCTCCCTTGGGCCTGCTCAAATTCTGTACCTCACTGTAGCTTATGATTGGCTGCTGTTTGGTCACAATCTAGAAGATCGCCTTGACAAGGGGGAAGAAATATTCTTTTTTTGCTTTTACTTCCTTAAACACATAACTAGTGATGAGTTCAGTGTAGTTACAAGGTACTGATTAACTAAATTTGTTGGTATAAATTAACCTGGGATTATATTTAAGTTCTGCTTTAATCTAATCTTTATCAAACAGATCAAGACTGAGGCAGAGCACTGATAGTGAACCACATCTTGACTGTTTATCCTTAAGTGGTTCAAATGTCAGTTTGAACAGTTGGTGCAGTGCAGATAACAATCCACCTGCTGTTTTTCACTTGGGCAGTTGTGATGAGGGGTATGCTCATTTTTCTTCAAAACTTAAATTATTTTTTTAAACTGTTTCTCTTGCAAATGTTTCACCTCCTTTTTTTTCCCCTTTTTCTGAGCAGGTATTCTAATCATCAGTGGTCATCAATGGTTGATGGAGGTCCATTAAGCCATCAGATTCCCTCAGCACCCCCTGGTCACCCAGGTCATCAAGTGTCCCAAGGGCCACAGGGCCCCAACAACCCTGCACCTCAATTGGGACTCTCTTCCTCTCCTTCCCCTTCACCTTCCACACCAAGGTCACCTTATCCATCAAGCAGTAGGACAAGTCCTGTGGCAGTCCCTGTACCTAGTAGACTTCGCCAGCGTCAAGAATCTAGTGGATCTCTTAGTGTAGGAAGGTATGGTTTTGACACTTAGAAGTACTTATGTTATTTTACATTAATTTTACTTTTTCATCTGTCTCACACGTATTTTATTGTCAGCTGGCAGCTCATTTCTGGTACTGGGAGTTTGAGAGGGTCAGCATCTACTGCGTCAAATAGTGGGTCCATTACTCCTCGGTCTGTGCACTCGCACAGTAGCTATAATGCAGACATGTAAGTTTCTTTTGTACATAATTCCTTTTTTATGTTCTGTTCAATTACTATGTGACCTTTCTTATTTTAATAAATATATCAAATGATGTAGAAATTGAATTAAAGTTTTTTGTTTCCAGGGTTGACAGCCAAGTTTCAGCAGAATCAAGCAGTACTGTAACTGAAGATGACTGCTTCATCAATAGTAGACAGCCAACTGCAGCTGAAATGTAAGTGAAAATAACAAAATGTTTTTGTAATCTCATAATTAAAAACAAAAAAAAAAAAACCATCATGAATTTTGCTGTTTCAGGAGACAAGAAAGACTTGAAAAAGTGCGTACACTATTTTACAATGCCTATTTCTCAACAATAGGCTTTAACCTCAAAAATTCAGACTCAGGTTTGAGCAGTATTTTAGGTAATTTTGCAGAGAAGGTTGGCATTAGAACAGTTCAGCGATCCCCAGTCTAGAGTGTGTGTAAGACTCATTTTTTTTACTCTATACTTTGTGTGGGGCCACTGAATAATTCTAGTTTCAGTATAGAAAATGTGTGATTCTACTGACTTTTCTCACAGTACTCAGTTTATCTAGGAACTGACCATTACAAATGCTTCTGGCTGGAGAAGTTCTCCAATAGCTAATATTCAGTTACTAGATTATACATTTTGTTAAAGAAGACTTTGAATGTGACAGTTTACAGTAAAATTTTAACTGGATGTGAATTGTGTAGTCTTAAATACAACTAGTTTGAGTCTTCCACTCAGCTTTGTCACTGAATGACTGCCAAAGTAATGTGATTGTCCTATGGAAACTTAAGAAACAATTGTCCATTAACCAACCAGAACTTTGGCATATCTTGCCCTTTTGTGCCCTAAACAGAATACTCAGGCAGTTTTTTCTCCTCTTTACATCTATGTTTTCCTTAGATCCCCATGACACCTAGAAGAAATTGTACTGGTGTTTGAAATAGGGTCAAGAGACTGATAATGGTGTTACAGTATCAATATTTATTTCTCAGATTTCATACTTTCTGTAAGTTTTCCTCAGACATTGTTTTTGTATAATATTAATGCAAGTAGCATAAGTGGCCTTACAGCTTGATAGTGAAAACCCTATGCCTCATGTGTGTTTTATGATATTACCTTCAAATAGTATTTGTAAGGTTTATAAATTGAAAGATACAACACTGTTCAATCAGGGTATGAGGACTACTGTACTCTTTTCTTCCAATTGGTAATTCCTTTTATATCTTAGACTGTTCTCTTCTTGTGTCACCTCTGTGTTCAGTATCTAATCTTAATGACGGAAGGCATACTTTAAGTAATACTTACCACCCTTATCTGTCGGAATTCTTTCAGCTCATTCAACCTTAAGAGGCTTGAGACAGTTCAGCATTCTCTTATCTACACCAGAGTCCTTACTTTGAAATACTCGGACCTTTACATTAACCAGTGTTCGATTTAGAAAGAGTTTTCTTAGTTTGTAAGAAATAGAACATGCTTATTCAAATTTATATATTTCAGACAGTCTGATGTGATATTTAGTATGCTGGAGTTTGATATTTTTAAAGAAGACAAGACTGTTGTGCTTTTGAGAGAATGAAACACATGTCTTACAAAAGCTTATGTGAAACTGTTCAATTTCAGATTAAGTCTAATGTTTAAAAATGATGAAGCATGGGGTTTTCCAATCTTCCGGTAATACAAAAAACATGAAATTTCTATTCCAAAGCTTGAATAGTGAAGCTTTATTGGAAACCGTTCAATGTGTTTCATTTTCTACATTTTGGAAATGAATCAACTTGAACATATAATTTTGACTAAGTTTTAATTATGTATGTACCTCTGGTGTTCATTGAAATGGATAACTTAAGTTCCATTTTGGGTATTTTCTGTGTTCATTGTTACACGTAATTCTACCTAACTTAACATTGTAGGCTTCTAACTTGTTATTGCCATGCCACAAATTTTTAATTTGTTTAAGCGATAAATCTCAGACATGTGTTCCTCATTTGTAAGGATCTCTGTTCATTAGAAAATATTTTATGAACGGCATGTTACTTACCATCATGAATGCACTATATTTCTCTGTGTTTCTTTATTGGTAAACCAATTATTATTGTTTCAACCAGCACATTGTTACTGTTATTATTGTTGTTGATGTTTATGAGCAGCATTGCTGTACTCTGTCATCAATTCTATTTTTTCAGGACTATCTACTATTTTTTAAACATTTTGACTGGATATTATGAAGTTTGTCTACATTATTATTCACTTTGGCAATAAGGGTTGAATCTTGATGACTTGGAAATTTGTTTCATGGTCACCATTGTATCAAAATGCAAGAATTTGGACAAGGTAGCATCATTCATTACTCAGCTAAGGTTTGCTCATCATTCTGGGACTGTCGAAAGCAATGGATACTGTCTTCTGCAGCTCCTAACAATTCTTTTCTTCTTTTTTTTTTCTTTTTTCTTTTCTCTTTCTTCCCATGAAACTTATGTCCAGGACTGACGTGCATAAGAAATCATATGATATATGATTCCTTGTTTTTAAGGTTCTGATAACCTTTTTCTTAAAGCTGTAATTCTGTTAAAAACTTTTGATATTGATATGGTAAGACAGACAACAATCCTGCATCCAATAATATATACATTTATCCATTCATCTGTATCATTTTCACATATCTTCAAATTACTGTTGTTGTGAGTTTTATTAGTCTTACTATCACCATAATTAGTATTGTTAATGGAGGTAACGGTCATTGACCTAACTAAAAGCAAATTTTGTTTCCTATGTGTAGTCATCTGGACTTAAAAATTACACATTCATGCATGAATGATTGAATGTTATGTTATCATGCTGCAAAGTTAAGGTGCTGGTAATGCTTCTCAGTGGGATGTCTGTGATTGTGCTGTTAACTGTGGTCTGATGTCTTCCAGGAAGCTGTCAAACTGTTTTTTTGTTTCTTTATATTTATTGTTTGTTCTATGATCTATTGGGAAAGTTTCACTGGCCAGTGATTCATTTTTTGTTGTTTTTATTTCTTTCTTTTTTTGTTTCGTTTTCCTCAGAAGGAAGTGAATTAGAGGATTTGCCCTGTATCATTTTGCCTCAATCATGTTGACTATGTTGATGCTGAATGCACCATTTAACTGTGGTGTAGATAAACTAGTCCAATTCAGAGATATTTCAGGAACTAATTGTTATCGTGGTTGTTCTTGTTTCTATTTTCTACTGTAGCAGTCAAGTGTTAATTTTGTCAGACCTATGTTGTTGTACAGTCATGGCTGTGACCATTTGAAAATATGTAAATATTGAAGCCTGCATATGGTTTTGTACTGTGAAAAATTGTATATGTGTTGTATAAGGTTATTACTGTATATGAATATATTTATTTTAATGTCACTTTTTTTTTCTTTATCCAAACATCCTCCTGCGCAAATGTCTGAGAAAAATACTTTTTAATTTGGTTAGTATATTTCATTATTAAACAACAAAATCTTAGGCATTCATACAATTCAATAAAGAAGATCAAGCAAGTCCTGAGAAAAAATCCCCTCTGTTGCGTACACTAGAAGAAGGTAAATTTAATTCCGATTTTCTCTTTTTTGTTTTTTGACATGATACTTTTACCTCTTCAATGTATTTAATATTCCAGAACTTTATTTGATTGCCAGCTGCAGCTGCTGAAGCTATGAGTTTGCCATCATGTGAAATGTCTAAGCATTCAACTTCAAAGTCATGCTGGCCAACTATTCCAAGTGGTTGATGTGGGAACAGATGAGTGGCTCTGGGGTTAAACACAAAAATTGGTTGTAACACTTATAAGAGAAGAAGTTACCTAGACACATCTTATTAATTTCAGTGACTTACCTAAGTTTCCCATCTTCCCAACCAGTTACAGCCACAGTTTCAGTGACAGGTAATAAGCAAGTCACTGGTTGTTTGAAGCCGGTGAACTCCTCACAATGAAGTCCAAACTCTCCCCAATTAAAAACATACATAGTGCCTTTTGATGAACCAGCTAATAATTTTGAATCATGTCTAAAGAGTCCAAGGCATGTAAAATCGTGTTCATACTCTTCAGACTGGAAAAAGAAAACAAATTTCAAGGTTGGGTGTATGTTTTATAGATGAAGATATAAAGACTATTTCCTACCTGAACTTGAATTTTCCTTGCATTCAAATTAATTGAAGTAATTGTTCCTCCACACGCGACAGCCAAATGCTTGTTTTGAGGAGTCGAAACCATTGCAGTAACAATATCTTCCATTGCTCTTAAAGAGAAAATGGAATCTTTCCGGCGTTTATCCCATACTGTAAAGACATTGAATTTTACAAGCTGATATGTTGAAGGTCCTATTTACCATTTACCCTGGTAGTTTAGGTCATAGGATTATTATGCTTCTAAAATGTCAAACAAATCTAGAGAATATTTGTAGAATTTAAGGAGCTACTGAGCTAAAAAGTTATGCTTACATTTCACATAGCCTTCTTCACAACCTGAGCAGAATCTATTCTCATCAATGATGTATAAAGTGTGCACTGGAGATCTGCAAGGAAATTTATGATATCTACATAAAAGAGCAGACAGAAGGACATTATTAATTAAGAGAACACACTTACGAGTGAGCTTGATCCCAGAGTTGAGTAAGCTTCCCAGTTTCAGTATCAGCCATTAATATAGATTTATCTTTGGAACAGGATATTAAATTCTTTCCATCTTTACTAAATTCAACATCACGTATTGATTTCATGTGTAGTTCATGAGTGTATTTGAGTTCACATGCTTCATCGGAGTATCCATACCTGAAAAATGAATGTCATTGTTAAACATGTGCAAGGCAATAGCATCGTGTTTCTACTTGTTCTATCTGCAACAAAATTCCTGAATTTTCATGACTTACACTAGTACATCTCCAGTGAATGTTCCTATTGCTAATAACTGTTCCTCTGGGTGAAAAGAGAGAGATGCAACACCATCATCGCAATCAATAGCTGGAGGGTGGTTGCGATGTTTTTCACGAGCACGTAAAATTGCTTGGACTACATCATCATCATCTGCATTTCCTTCTCCTTCATCGCGGCCTGCAGCTAGCTCAGCTAACTCATCTGGGAGTGATACTGGTATTGCTGAAAGTATGAAACCTTCAATAGTCAAAACTTCATAAGTTCACAAAGAGTAGAGCAAAAGTTCAGTAAGATGACGGTAAATAAATAAAGATTCATTTAACATGTCAAGTCCCATATATCCGCATTTATGGACACATTTGCTGTAATTCTCAACCCTTTGGGACACAACATGTTAAAGCCTTTAGAGGCTAGATTAGTTGCATTATTTTTCTTTTAACAGACTAAATGCAGATACGACAGACTACGTAATGAGGACAGGTTTTCCAGTTAGTAAAATAACATCACTCATTTCACCAAAACAAATTATTTAATGGAAAATAATGAAGTGCTTAGTGGAAATTTAATTACAAGAAGACTTTGAGAATCTAACAAAACAGTACTCTGCACAAAATGTCACAGAAATCAAATCAAAAACACAAACAAGGAAAGAAAGTAATTAATACCTCACTTGTAGGTAAGTGTGGAAATGAAAAGCAATTTTTTAACATTCGATAAAACTTCTGTTTTAAACATGTTAACAATGTATTCCAAGTTTAAATTTAGTTCTTTGCTAGTCTTAATTATCAATTTCCTTCAAATGTATGAAATAGACAATTTCAAAGCAGGAAACTTTTAACTGCAGACAATAATTAACTCTTTTTCCTGTGAAGTGATCTTAACTACAGGAAAAAAGTGTCATGTATCCATCACACGAGAGATTTCTCTCAAGTTACATATCAGACTTAAATTCTGAGGGAGATCAAAATGAAATTGAATCCTTAGATTTAACATATATCACAGACACTTTAGGCACCTAAGAAAATGGGCACAATGATCACTTAGAATGGCAACAGGGAAGCTGGCTTAACTTAGGAACACAAACACCAGATCATCAAAGAAAATGCAGTATCCAATCACTTATTTTTAGTTTCAACTTTGTTTCATAAAAGGGGGTATTTGGGGAAATAAGGGGGAAAAGGGGTGGGGGGTCTGAAATAATATAACTTGCCTAAACTTTAAGTCTAAATCAATTACATTTAGATTGCACAAAAGAGGTAACAAGACTTAAAAGTAGAAGTATAAAAAATTTTGAAATCTAATATTTGGATAAAAGAGTACAAGATGTATCACAGGAAGTGGAAAGCATCTAGAGGCTGCATTACTCTTCTCTCTGCCCAGACTGAATTGCTAAGAGATGGTGTACTATGTTTTGCAAGTCCTCTAAGGCAGATGTCAAACGACCAGTAGACATAGATCTTAGTACATGGGATGAAATAACCTCAAGTGCATGAGAAACAAGATTTAGAAATTGCTGTACTTCTTCCAGTTCTGATTGCATGAGGAAGGTTGACACCTGCATAGCAGCCACTGTAGGAGAAAATAATGAAGAGTTTGATTGTCACTATGACTTAACAACCTTCTAGAATAATACTAAATCAGATTTTAGGGGTTGACATTGCAATGTTTGTTTAACAAATCAAAAATCTGCATGGGGAAATTGTCTACAACAACATTTAAATAGTAGACGTTATTGGTACTCCAAATTCTGTACCTTCCCATATCTACTAGATTAATAATAAAATATCAGATTAATAATAGTGACGTTGCAAAATTTACTTGAAACACATGAGATGAGAAAACCTGTCTCACATTACCTTACAGATCAAATGTCAAGTCAATTGCTACTTTCCATGCACTCCTAAGAAACACTCACCTTCAATGTTTTCTTCGGCCTCCTCTGAAGATGAATCAATTATATCAGTGTCGGAGAGATAAGAGCTATCGTCAGAATGATCATCACTGCCATCATCACCGTCACCACCACCATCATCATCATCATCATCATCATCATCATCATCATCATCATCATCGTCGTCGTCCGCACCATCCTCATTGTTATCATCATTATTGGGGCTGGGAACTGATGTATGGGCTGAATTCATCTGACCATCCCCGTTTTGATCTCCGTTTGTTTCATTTTCTTCATTTACATCTTCCATCTCCGCATCAACTGATGCACTACTGGAGCTGCAAGGCACATTGAGAGCGCGAGGACGCATGGTGAACCTATGCAAAAAGGGATGGAAGTTCAATATGAGATATGCAAATAGGGGGTGAATGTCAGCAGAAAGAGCACATGGGGACTGTGTTGTGTTATCTAAAGATACATGAACAATAGAATTCTTGATTGGGTTGCTGAGCAAGAAACTTTTAAAGTACCTGCTCGATCTTCAGTTATACACAATTAATGTCGTCGCTGGCTTCCCCCAAAAAAACCTTTCTGTTTTTGTTGAGAGCGTTCACTAAACTGTAACCTTTTTACAGCTGTTTACTTCTTGCCCGTTTATGCCTTCTAAACTTCTAAAAGATGTTTCACATGCTATTTTCACTAGAGGGCGCTGCCATTGAGAGATCGGCAAAGCCGTGATGCATTGGAAACTTCAATAGGAATTCAAAATGGCTGATTGGAAAACAGTTCTGTTGTGTTAAAGTGATTATATATATTTTTAAATGTTATTATTCACATGAAACTAGCCCTTGCCGGACATGAATAACGGTCCCGAGGTCGTCCACGAAGGGTGGCTTATAAAGTCGCCTCCAGCGACTCGAATATTTCGTGGGGTGAGTGAATTACAATCGGCTAGGCCTATCTACTGATCATAACAAACACTGTTAGTTGCTTGGAAATGTAAATCATCAACGCGAAATGGTGCCTGTAGTTTTTCGAGTTGGCCCCAGGAAAGGTGAAGAACTAGCTACTATTAGCTCAGGGCAGCCTGTTGCTTCTCTCTTTCCAGGTTAGGAAGCCATGCACCTATCAATAAAGGGGTATTATGTATTGCTAGGTTAGCTATCAAACCCTTTGATTTTTATCTTACTCCCTTCGTCATTTCAAATGTTGGTTGTATAGGCCTGCCTTTTGCTGTTACATATTTTATGTACACTTTACATTATTATAGTGTTTATTGAATTTCTTACTCTTTTTGTTACACTTTTGCTATGTTTTGTCTCTATACTGACCTTGGGTATTTTGCCAACATTACAAGTTAGATGCTAGATAATATTGAATTAAGCAGTACTGCCTCATTTATATGTGCCCTGTAGGGCTATTAGCTAAATCACCAAGAGCTAGTATTTACAGCGCCCCAATTCTGTTGTTTCAGAGGTGGCGCAGGCGGTGGTTTGTTCTACGGCAATCGGGGGAGTTGCCTGGACAGTATTTCCTCTACTATTACACTGACGAGTCTCTCAAGAGGTTAAAAGGACAGATTGATCTTGATGAATGTGAACAGGTACTCCTCAGTAGTTCTTAATTTTTTCCCCTCTACACCAATCATGAATTGTCAATAATGTCTATTTCTCTTCACCCAAAGGTGGATACAGGTCTTCAATTTGAGAACAGTAAAAACAAATATCAGCACATGTTTGATGTCCGAACTCCCAAAAGGATATACTATCTTGCAGCAGACACTGATGAAGAAATGATGAAATGGGTCCACAATGTATGCCATGTGTGCGGTTTGAAAGCATATACACCAGAGGAAGATGGTATGTTGTATATTTCACAACAGGAGATCTTGAGTTTGTTGATGAAGATTTAGTTTTATTTTTTATTTGTAACTGATTTTCCACAGCATACAACTTCAGTGGTACTGGAGAAGAAGAACCATCTACTCCGACTACCGTCATAACTGAACATGACTTGGAATCCCCTCCAGTATCTCCATCCAGTACAACCTCAGCATACATTCCTATCAGTGAATGCTTCTCGGGTCCACCTTTAACAAGTACCGGTCTGTCATTACCAACCACAGTCTATAGACCAAGCTCCCAGTTCCACAGAGGGCCTCCTCACCTTCTACCTATAAAACAATCAGAGCCAGTGACTAATAACAATATAAGCGCATGTCCAAGTGGTCCCTCAGGGGCTGGTGCTATTTGTGATGAGTTCTATGACTCACCAAGACAATTAAGGCCTCCTCATGCTTTTGACCTCATATCTGGAGACCTCAGATCAAGTGACCGGAGATCAACCCAAGGAGATTGGGATGCCCAAAAGGTAAATTCAGGAATGAAATTGAATTATTCATGTACAAATCTTTTTCTTTCTATTTCTTTTTTACTCCGGCTATTTAGCTTCTGTGCTTTTTGTTTCAACATGAGTTTCTTTGTAATTTGCAGAGCCCTGGAACAGATGCTGAAAGCAGTGTTTTTACTGATAATGAGGAATGGACAGGCCCAGGCAGTAACTTAGGTCCATCTGGAACATCTCATGGTCACAGACCTGTTGTGAATTGGGAGACCTTTCCATCCAGTGAAGGCGAGCAGGGTCCAAATGTGCGTCCGTCAGACAGTTCTGTTGATTTAGATTTTAGTGCTGATGCTGGAACCTGGAATACATTAAATCGAATCACAAATAAGTTTCAAGTGGGTACTTGAACATTCATTTAATTAATTAATTTTGTTTTGTTGTATTGAAAATACCTATCTATCTGTCCTAGGCCGGAGATCCTAAGTCCAGTCTTTTAAGAAATAATGCACCTCCTCCACCAAGGCCTCCCAAACCATCACACTTGCTCTTAGAACCTGCACCTTACCAGCATTATTTAAATATTGAAAGTGTATCTCCTGCAAGTCATACTGCTGATGCCATAGACAAGCAAAAGATTGAAAGTGCCTCAAGTTCAGAGCCACCATCGCCATTAATAGCCACTTCAACTCCTTTGGATGGACCATCCGCTGTTCCTGGCAGTGCTGTGGTCACTGATGATATGTATGATTTTCCACGGTCTCATCAATATGGAGATGGTCAGGACACTACTAGACCACATGTCATGAATAGACATTGTTACACAAATGCTGCACCTACACAGGTATGCCAAACTTTGTTTGCATTTATCTTGTTTTCAGTTTATTTTTATCATTGTACTAATGCTATTTGTTTTACCAGGTGAATGGAGATGGAACTGTATTTAGATATGACTTTCAACAAACAGATGGTCAAATACCTGCCAACTCAGTTGTCAGCGTGCCTGGCCTTCAAGATGATGAGCCTACATCACCGAGGTCAGAAAGCTCCTCTGTTACTTCTGCAACCCAATATTCTAATCTGCCCAGTCCCCATATTCTGCCCTCTGGTGGCATACCAACCCCACCTGCTGTTGATCGAGGCCTCAAACCGAGACGTAAAACTTCCGATTCTGCTGCATCAAATGAACCATCTCCAAGTCCTTTGAGTCAGCATGGCATTGGTCCACCAAGTGTGGACCGTAAACTTAAGCCAAGAAGCCACACTAATGATACAAGTACGTATTAGATTCATTTTGATTTTGATTTTTATTCACAATATTAAACTTCTACTTGATAGCAATTTTCTATTTGTCACACACTGAGTATATTTGCTGGGATTGTATCATTAATTCTTTACATTGTTGGGCCTTCAGGCTTTCTTAAACTATGTGCCCCACCAAATAAGCGACAAGATGGCTCTCGAAGCTTGCGCAAAACAAGGACAGGTCCAAGCCCCACACCACCTCAACCTCCAGGATCTGCCCCTTCAACTTTGCGTAATGGGTTCCGAACAAGAACTGAGCATTATTCGAGTTCAGATGACGACCCTCGGCACTCACCTGAAGAAGATCAAGTAAATCTTATGTTCTTCTATGAGCTCATTGGTTATTACTCCAACAAGCTTTTTAATGGTTTTTTAATCTTTCCAGTTCTACAATACCTATGGCTCTGATCTCCGGTTTTTATCATCTGGAAATAAAGAAATAAAATACCTTGATTTAGATCTGGATCAGGACAACAAAGACACCAGTATGCCAAGCTCTTCCATATCATCTAGTATGTATATTGTCAATTCTTTTATTATTATCATTATCTTTTCTCCTTATGTACCTTTGTAAAGATTCATTTTTCCCCTTTATCTTCTACAGCATTTGCAGGACTCTCCATTCATCCTGCTCCTAAATCACCAGAAAAGGGACCACCAACCCAAACAGTTTATAAAACAGTTGATTTCATCAAAACAGAGGCTTTTAAACGCACAAGATTAGAGGTTGAGGCAGAAAAGAAGAAAAAGAAAACTGAGAAAATGGATGACCATTAGTTGTTAATAGCACCAAACATTATTAGTCACTTGTTATATAGCTTATGGTCCACCTCTGAGGGAAACTGAAATGTAGTTAACAATTTGTGTTTGGACTCCGTGTATCATGTACACAAATGTGATGATACTGAGTTTGAGTGATATGTAATGTGGGAGAGTGAACATGATCATGAAAGCTTTATTTCCACATTCGTACTAGTAGATCAAGGTATTATTGTAAACGAAGTCATCTATCTCCCCTCTGTATTTTGGTCTACTCTCTGTGATTCTTTTTTTCTTTCTTTTTTTTTTTAAGTAATTGCTCTTAAGCTCAATTTAAGAACAAAATGTTCTATTGCATTATCTTTACTCTCAACTGCCAGCTGATGCCTGTGAACATGAATTTGAAGTTGATAGTTTTGAGCAAGTAGCAATGTGTATGATGTCTTTCATTGTTTCATTGTTTGTATCTTTTATGTTAGAATACCAAATAATTTCAGATATATTGTCAACATTCTCTTTGAATTGCGCTTCTTTAGCTTGTACTGCAAATATTTTAATGCTTTTTGTCATCTTGTGTCCGTGTACCTTTGGCTTTTGCTAATTTGCTCAGGTCCTAAACATATCATATAGTTAGCCTGGGTATTGTTTAATTAATGTGCTGCACACAATTATTGTTTCAACTACAGCAATATTGGAATGCAATTCCATTCATCTGAAAGTATAGGGTGAAATTTTTCTTTTCTTTCACTTTATACTTTCAAAAAGTATCTGCTTTGTTGATCATGAGTGCCTTTAGTATCTGTAAAATTGGTATCAGCAAAAGTCAATGCTGATACTTTGCCATTTGAGGTGCATATTTGTACATACTAGTATTACACTTTATAGATATTCAGGAAATGTTATTAATGATATTATGACTTTAAGGAAATATTTTGTGGAAGAACATGAGTTTACTATTTTTGGAGATTTATTTCCCAGACCATATTCTATTGAAAGGGTATTTTATGAAATGTTTAACTGTCTAATTTTTGAATTTTATGGTAGCAAATTTTACAATTTTGGAAATGCATCTTGCACTTTTCAATCAAGGCCAATATTAAACTACAAACTCAGCTGTCTGAGCCATTTGGACCACAACAATGAAATAATGAAATCTAGTTAATTAAGTGTTCCCTTGTAGGAATCATATCTTGTTGATCTTTTTATTTTATCTTTTAGCAACCTGTATTAGATTACTGGTACATACAAGTGTGAACTATGTCTTAATACTATTATAGTGCTTTGCATGCCCAATGGTGTTTTCTGTAACTCTCCACTCTTAGCTCCTCCATAAAATTGTCATCTTTACGCTGCAATAATGCCTATTTGGCTCATTAATCAATTGACCAATCGCTCAAATGTTTACAATAATGGGTGGTGGGACTTGCTTGCCACTGAAACTTGTCAGTTTTGTTTCAAAGGTGATATTCATGTTTAAATTTTTTAAGTTAAATACCGTAGGTATCTATAATCAGCAATATCAGACAAATTTGCAATTAATGAGACGTCATTTATTGTTTGTGAGTATTTTTGAGGCTCTTGCCATTTTTAAAGATTTTTTTTCTAAATCTTTTTTTATGGTTAATTATCCTAGTTTCAAATATTATGGAGCTTATAGTATTTAGAAGTAGTTGACAGCTCCAAGTTCATTCTTGAACTCTGAAAATTGAATTTATTGCCTTCTCTATGGCCATTCTTAACCCTTATGTCCTTTTTAGTTGTTTATCAATGATCCTTTGTCTTTGTGCCTTTGTCATGCTCCCTTTTCTCTTAAAGTTGTAGTAAAGGTATATTGATCTTTTTGTTTCATTTAACAACTTTAATGTTAATACCTTTAGTGCGTGGATTTACTTTTTGGCTTTTGGGGCTCCTTAAGCTAGGTCACTGAATTAATTTTTCTGTACTAAGAGTGTTAATTTGGTCATAAAGTCTGACTTTGAATTGAAAGATAAAGACAAGGTAAAATATTTCACATTTTCCACTTGTTCATGTCCTTTTTAACTTTTCTCTAAGTTTACTATATGTTAAGTGTATCCTCAATGTTCTTTTCCTAAATCCAAATGTAAGTGTGCCTCAAGTCATCTGTAGTCTCAATCAGTTGTACTAAGTAATTTTCTGTTGTCAAGTGGTTTTCTTGTTTTATTTCTCATTATGTGATTGTACATATTAGTTATGCCCATTATATCCAATTTCTGTTATTTTTAATTCCTTGTAGTCATTTTCTCATTTTTCTGTCCTCTTTCCTATAAATTGTACATTTTACTTTTATGGATGTTGTTTTAACCATAGGAAGGAAATATCTTACATCAGTACACAGTATGTTGAAGACATGACATGTTTAAGTAATATTGGACTAAGATGTTCAATATCCTGTGTAGAACATTGTACATACAGTATCTCTTGTGTAAGCACTGTTGTAAATGAATGAAGTGTTGCATGCTCTCACTGCATTAATGCCTCCGCCGAACTTTTATCATGTTTAATGCATGTTATGTCTTGGTAAGGTTGTGAGGTAAAACCCTATTTTATCTCTCTCTTCCGCTTTCTTCTCTGATATTGCATTTAGTTTCAGTGCTTTAACTAATTTCATAATCTTTATTGTTCTGCATACATTTTTATCTGGACTACACACTGTAGTAAGCACTTTTCACCTATTGTTTCAAAAGCTCTGCTAATGAATTTAATGGTTATTTTTTGAGTGAGAATCATTGAAGATTGTCAAGTACTGTAGCTTGTTGGGAATTGTTGAGAATTGATGGTTTGTATTGGTTTCTTTTGCATTTATATTATGGTACTTGTCCATAACATGCAATCTTCAGCATTTGGGAGGATGTGATATAGACCCAATGAGATTGTTTTAAAATGTCTTTTCTGTATCTTAAGTTTCAATTTCGTTTTGTCACAAACATTTTTGTGACTATGAGAATGTATTAAATTTGAGTAGAACAACTCCAGAAATGGGGATAAAAATTTTCCTAATATTGTTAAATGCCATTTGTCTTGTGCCACATATTATATGTTTTTGTGTACAGTTCATACTATATAGTTTATGTATAAATATTTACATGTATTATGATTTTACCCTTTGACTGTTATTAGATCTTGTGTTGAATGTTTTTGTATAAAAATTTATACTCAATTGGAATTTGTTAGTAAAACAGACATCTGAGTTAAAACTGTTGTTCTTCTCCAAGATCCACATTGTAAAAAGAAAAACAACGCTGAACACTTACTAGCATCTTTCGCCCTGCCTATTTATGCGGCGTTGCAAGGACAAGATCATACACCTACAGCCTTAGTCTCCACCACTAGATAACAGACTAAACATAGAGTCACGAAAGTACATGGCAATTAAAAACGAGCCCAGCCGGCCCTCCCTCCCTGCCTCCACTGAGAGCAGTCTCAGTATCGGCTCCAGGCGCTGATGCTGCACCGCACGCAGGCGCGTGGCCGGGTTGCCTACCTCTCACGGCGACCGGCTCGCGGGGCTGGGCAGATGCAGGCCTGGCCTATAGCCTACAGCAGGCCCTTCCCCCTACCCCTCTCGCAGAAAAAAGACGAATAGAGCAAGTTGACCCCACCTGCATATGAGACGCGGGGGCGGGGCGGGGCGGGCGGGGGGGCAGGAGAATAGAAGGCGAGCTGAGCCGAGCGCGCCGCCGGGCCGGGCCGGGCGTGGGGCTGGGGGGGCCGGTTCGGTTATCCCCGCCATATGTTCTCATCAGGTTGATAGTACCGACGCACCGGCCGGATACTTGCTACCTAATGCTTCAAGCCGGTCTGCGGTGTAGGGCGGGGCGGGGTGGAGCGGGGCGGGGCGGGGCGGGGCGGGGCGGGGCTGGAAGTTGCGGGGAGGGGGAGGGGCGGAGCAAGGCGAATCTTGGAGTCACTCGCGTCATGTAGCGTCAAGAGATGAGGTAGTAGGGAGAGCCCGGCCCGGCCCGGCCCGGCCCGGCCCGGCTCGGCTCGGCTCGGCACACCGGCCGCACCGCCGCGCCGCACAGAGGAGAACGACGGGACGGAGCCACAGCAGCCTGCCTCCGGTACAGACTCAGGAGCAGCGCAGGCTCCGGCAGGCTCCGGCAGGCTCCGGCACTCGGGCTCTCGTCAGGCTGGCTGGCTCATCGCAGGACAGCGTGCGCAGAGCTGGCAGAGCCTGACCTGACAGCCGCGACCCGGCCCCGCCCCGCGACCCCGCGCCCGCGCCAACCCTACACCACCTGCACACCCCAGGTAAGGGTCGAGGTCTCGGTTGGGTCGACAGAACGGCTTTGTCCTCCTCCCGCGTTCGCTTTCAGCCCCTAATCCGCACCGCCCTGTCCGCAGGAAGCCTTGTTTTCAAAAGTGATATGACGTGAAAGAATGCGTTTAAAAAAGTTAATGCACGGAAAGTAGACTCACGCTCGTGATAGCGCGAGCAATTTTTTCCCCCGCAAATGCCTTTAACACAACCAAGTGCTCCACCATCTCCGCATTTTTTTTTTCTTTAAAAAAAAGTCGTCCAGATGAGATGAACAAGAGAGTATCAGTTCTTTGACCGCGCCGCGACACACCACAGGACCGCTGGATGGGGTGCTGGTCGCGGTGGGGGGCGTTATACCCATCAGCCGCCTAGTCCCACGCGACGCAGCGACCATCTCCCCACCCCGCCGCACCGCGCCGCACCGCGCCGCTCAGCGCGCCAAAACCTGGACCAAATCCGTATTACAAGCACGTCTCTGATAAGTCGACAAGTGACGTAGTGGCGGCTCATTAGCATGAAGAACCTGAACCATGAACCACTGTTTAAAAAATAAAATAAAAATAAAAAGGAGTGCGAGTGCGGACCACCGCTGAAGACGTGGAGTCAAGGGGCGGGGCCGCGGCCCGGGCCCGGCCACACGCCATCTCAATTCTCGTGCGAACCGATGCGGGAGCGATTAGTACGTATCACAGAAATGGTAATTCATCACTATCGGGGCCGTGCTCACCTGTGCCCTGCCCGGCCCAGCCCGGCCCGGCCCGGCCCGGCTCGCTGGGGAAGTCCACTGGGCGGGGCGGAGCGGGGCGGGGCGGGGGCGGCGTGAGCCTCCGGTGCACCGAGCACGCGTATGCACTTATTGGCCGACCAGAAAGGAGAGCGAGACCAAAAGTCTAACGCCTGATGACAATGTACTGCGTCCCAGGCCGTTGGCTCGTCCTCTTCCGTGTCAGAATCGGACGTCCCGCTGGGAGTCCAACCGACCGTCAGGGCCAGGCCGGACCGGGCCGCGCCGGGCGCCAACGAACTCGTCGGGTCAGGTGGGGTCGGTACCCGCCCCGCCCCGCCCCGCCCCGCCCCGCCCCGCCCCGCCCCGCCCCGCCCCGCCCCGCCCCGCCCCGCCTTGCCCCGGGCCCCACTCGCGCCAAACCCCCGATATTGAATTGTTTCCAGAATCAGCAAAGGGTGCGGTGCCCGAGATGACGACAAGCTTGTTGCTGCTGGTGGTGGGGCTGTTGACCCACCAAGCATTAGCAGGTCAGAATCTTAATTTAATTTTGTATTTGTTAATTATTGGCTTGACCCAGAAATTAATTTTATTTTCTAAACCTCCGACAGAACTCAGCGGCCCCCCATGCTGCAACGCATGGAGCAAGGATGGCTGGAGGAAGTTCTCGCAACTGCCGTCCCAGGATGTGATACAACGTAAACCAGGGGGCAAGTAGCAACACATGTACATACACGACTCGGGAATCTTCCAAGTGCAGCAAACAGTCGATAGCAAATGTCACGAGCCAAAAAGTGACTAATGCGCCTTCTGTATTATTTGCTGCTGCGATCGGCGCAAACCGGCTCTCCTCTCGCGCCTCTTTTGTAATGCCGCGCCGTCCTGTGCTGACTCACAGAGTGCCACAACGCCGTGGTGCCGCTCAAGGGCCGCGGCCGGGTGCGGGTGGGCCGCGCCGCGGCCGCCGAGACCCGCCTCAGCTGGACGCCCGGCGGCGCCGACAACCACCTGGGCGTGTCCTTCTGCCGCGACGCGCAGCACAACGACTGCTACATGCTGGACGCGCTCGGGGTGGGCGCCGGCCGCCTGGGCTTCTGGTGGCGCAAGCACGGCTTCGACGAGCCGGGCCTGCTCAGCTGGGTGCCCGGCCGGCCGGACGGGAACGTCCCCGAGACCGTGATCCAGACCGAGGGGCGGCTGGAGGAGGGCGCGTGGGCCGACAGCGGCGGCCAGGACATCCAGGTGAACCTGGAGCGCTCGGCCAGCGGCGTGCTGCGCGTCTGGCTGACGGGGCGCGAGGGCGCCGCCGTCGACATGCCGCTGCCCGACGACGTGCCCTTCTTCGCCGTCACGCCGCACGTGCCCGTCGGCTCCATCAACACGGCCACGGCCGCCATCATCCAGTCGCAGAAGGCCAAGCGTAAGGACGCGCGCATGCTCTGTGTGGGCGGATGACGCCCGAGCTTCTCTCACCCAGCTCTCCTCTCATCTCCTGTGCAGTGTACTCGGACGAGTCCATCAACCCGCTGCTGATGCGCGGCGAGAACCTCCTGCAGCGCCCGGGCAACCGGATCATCGTCACGTGGAAGCCGGACGACTCCCGGGCGCGCCTGGGCCTGGCCATGTGCCGCGACGAGCAGCAGAACGACTGCTACGTGCTGCTCGTGTTCGGCTTCAACGGCCGCCTGGGCTACGCCTTCAAGAAGCACTCCTTCCAGGAGCTGGGCGCGGCGGGCTGGGTGGCCGGCCGGCCGGACCGCGTGCCCGCCTCCGTGCTGCTCAGCGACTCCTCGGTGAGCAGCATGCACCTGCAGGTGGTGCTCGCGTGCTCGCAGGTGGGGGAGCCGAGCCGAGGGTCCTGAACGCTCGTTGTTGCAGGTGAACAGCTGGCCGCAGGGCGGGCGCCAGCGCCTGGTGGTGACCGTGTCGCGCGGCGGCGGCCGGGTGCAGATCTCTGTCTCGGGCGCGGCGCCCCTCGTCTTGAGCCTGCCGGACGCGTACGGCCACCTGAGCGCGGCGCCCCTGGACGACCGCGGCCGCGTGGAGGTCGGTGGCGCGGGCGGCCCGGTGGAGCCGGAGGACACGCTGCCGCCCCAGCGCCCCGCCACCCAGCGCCCCGCCCCGCAGCGCCCCGCCCCGCAGCGCCCCGCCCCACAGCGCCCCGCCACCCAGCGCCCCGCGCCGCAGCGCCCCGCCCCGCAGCCCCGCCCCACGCCCCCCCCCCAGCAGCCCGACTGTAAGTGACGCACTTGGACCCGGCCCGCCGCTCGCCCCCCGCCCCGCCCCCCTCCCTCCCTCCTCGGACGCGAATCACCACTCCCCGCCGAGCCGAGCTCGGGGTACTTCCCTTGCTGACCCGCGCCGCGCCGGTCACCCGGTTTGGCGACCTTTACCGCCACGCAGGGCTTCCCAGGCCTCGCCTGGGAATTCCCTTCCGGTCGCACCAAAACACCTGTAGAGCCTGGAGACTTGAGAGCCAGCGTTGCCTATTCACACTCGGCAGGCCAGGCGCCGTCAGCCCGGGTCGTAGGCATGGGCCGGCCCGCACGCCGCGCGCGCCGTGCGGTGCTGCCTACCCTGGGCCCGACAGGCGCCCGGGTCGGGCCGGGCCAGGCTGGGCCGGGCCAGCGCCAATGCTGCCGCACCTACGCTACGGAGCGCAAGGTCATCTCGCCATACCGCCATGTCTCGCACTCGCACTACCACTTACTTCTACCCGTCTAGCTCCCGGCGAAATAAAACAACAAGAGCGGCGAGGAGTGAGGCGAGGCGCGCGCCAATCGGATCGCGCAGATCGGGTTTCCTGTTTGGCGCGCGGCTGCTGGGATCCAGTTTTCAGGACCCGTTCGCATATCCGCATTTGCATCGGCTGTCTTCTTCGGGGGCCGCGTTTTGAACTCACGCGGGGAGACCGAACCCCGTCTGGCATGAGCTAGGCGACGAGGTCCTTGTCCCGGCCCAGCCCGGAGGGTGGTCGCCAGCTGACGGCCTGACCGCATCTGTTGCAGACGGCGGCGTGGCGCCGGCGCCGCCGGCCGACGGCGACTGCGTGGCGGCCATCCGTACGCAGATGGCGCGCGGCCAGCAGATGGTCATCGGCTGGGTGCCGCGCGTCGTGACCAACAACATCGGCGTGGCGTTCTGCACGGATCCGGCGCAGGACGACTGCTACGTCCTGGACCTTTTCGCCTACCGCAGCCGCCGCCTGGGCTACTCGTGGCGCCACCACAGCGCCTCCGAGTCGGGCCCCGGTGCCTGGGTGCCGGGGCGCATCGAGCTGCTGCCGGAGAAGCACATCAAGACGGGCGGCGAGGTGAGAGGACTTAGTATCCGACAAGTTTTTGATTATTCGAGAACCACGCCCCTGGGATATGGCCGCGGGGAAATCTACGTCACGTCGCCCTACATCGGGTCGTGCCCCAGCCAGGGCCGGGCCGGGCCGGGTGCGTCGGGGATGGTGGCGCGGCGTCCCGTTACACGCGGCGGGGCGGGCCGGGGCGCGCTCCCGAGGCCACACCGCACTCCTTGTTCTGCCTGTCGGTGTGATGGACGCCCGCCCACGGCGCCTTGTGCGCACGGCCATGAAAAGAAATTCTTTTGGGCAGAGAGGACGGCGATTACGTCTCAGCTCGGAACTATGCAGCCAACAGCTGACGAAAATTCTACAGCCCTTTTTAGCAGATGATACATCTTACATCTTAGCAAAAAAATAAAATAAAAATAAACTAAAGAGATGTTTCATCGACTTGTACTCTCGCAATAGTATAGAGCGGGCCGGGCTGTCACAATAATATGGCGCGGCGCTGCAGGCCTGGGGAGGGGGAAGCCAGGCTGGCTCCTACCCATGGTATTGTTGCTGAAGCCCGGCGGCGCGGTTCTCCTGAGTGTAATTTTAGCAGATGATACATCCTTACATCTTAGCAAAAAATAAAATAAAAATAAACTAAAGAGATGTTTCATCGGCTTGTACTCGCAATAGTATAGAGCGGGCCGCTGCTTGTCACAGTGCGGCGTCGGCGCGTGCAGGCGCGTGTGCAGGCAATGGGGACTGGGGGACCAGGCGAGGCTCCTACCCATGGTATTGTTGCTCCTCCGGCGCCCGGCGGCGCAGCGTTCTCCCGAGCTCCTCCCCGTTCTCAGCGAAAACGTTATAAAAATGAAAAGATGACGTGTGTATACAACCATATAAGACTTCAAAACGGTCACTTCTAAACTATAATAATCAAAATAAATATAACACCATAGAAATTTTCAGCTAGTATAAGATTTCAATATCATCTGCTTTCATTTCCAATCCTGATTGGAATTTTTTTTCCTCCCTCTCTCGCTCTCCCTCCATACAGAAGGACCCTGGCTGGCAAGGTAACTCGGCCGAATACCTGATGATGGTGACCCTCACCAGCGACGGCAAGGTGATGCTCCGGGCCGACGGCCTGGACCCGATCCACGCCCGGCAGCTCGTGTTCCCGCTCCCGGAGCCCTACACCAGCGTGGCCGTCGCCTCGGCGCAGCGCTCCGGGGAGTACGTCATTAAGGGTGAGCACACCGCCGAGCCGAGCCGAGGGGAGGCGATGTTCGGTGTCCGTCGGTCCGTCGGGCCAGGCCCGAGGCACGGCTGCAGACAGGTTCAAGTTTATGACCTTACCTACGGGTGACGTCACACGGGCCCGTACGCATGCCTTGGTGTCCAGCGGCTGCGCAGTGCGTAACCTGCTGCTCTGCTGTTTTTTTTTATTTCTCCTTTCTTCTTGTTTACTGCCTCGCCCTCGCCTCTGTTCCCCCCGGTTCGGTTCAGCCGTTGCGGTAGGCCGCGCGGGCGCACCTCTGTGCAGCGGGTTGCCCGCCCGCCCGCCCGCCCCACGCCACGCGACGCGCTCTTCCGCACCCCTTCGCCTGCGGGTTTTTCCCCCGCAGCTGACGCCTCTCATGACATGCAACTCTCCCTTTCCTTCAGGGCCGTGCTACAACGGGCATCACTTCAATTTCACCTCGAAGCTGTGCTCCCTCCCGGGTGTCACTGGACTAAACATCGACGTCAAAGGTAAGCCTAACATTCGCACTTTTTATTTTGTGGACAAGCTACTATATTTTGGCGGACGCGCCCCACGCTCGCCGGGCCCGGCTGCGTGCCGCACGGCGTGGCGGTTGAATGGCTGCCCGTAACGGCCGCACTTTGGCGCGGAGAGTCAGCCAGGAGGGGAACCCCGGGGCGGGCCGCATGGGCGGTGCACGTGTGCGGTGCACGGCGGGCTGGGGGGGGGGGATACACTGTAGCGCGGCGCACGCCGCGGGGGCGGGGCGGGGCGGGGCGGGGGGGCGGGGCGGGGCGGGGCACCGGGCGGGGCGGGACCGGGTTGCACCAGGTCCCCGTCATCCATCTCGCGACCTTGACCCATGACCTGGCCGTGCCTGCCTGCCTGCCGGCAGATCTCGGGGCGGCGTGGACGCTCAAGCAGCGGTCGGCGCGCGGACAGATGCGGTCGCCCGCCATGTCGGGGCGGGACGGCGACTTGTGCGTCAGCGTGGAGGCGCTGGCACTGGGCAGCGCGCGCCTCACCGTCGCCGTCGAGAGCCTGAGCGGCGCCGCCGCCCCCCTCCATGTCGCAGAGATCCTCCCGGAGGCGCTGGCGGTGGTGAGTACCCGAGCCGGGCTGTATGCGTCGGACGGAAAAAACTAGCAATTTTGACCCGATTGACGCGATTTCCACCCTCCCCCTCCTCCCCTGAAATTTTCTGCTTGTGTCTGGATTTTTCTCGGACGACCTGCATTGCGTGGTGTACTGAAAGTTGCGAGTTGTGATCGCGTTTGGCCGCTGCTGCTAATCCCTGATTCTCTCGCTGCAGAGGGGCGACTGGCAGCGCATCCAGAAGACCGTCTCCCTTCCGGCCGCCATGAGGGAAGACCAGGTGCGCCTCGTCGTGACCAGCGACCAGGAGGTGGACGGGCGCGGCCTGGTGCTCGTCAAGAGCGTCGAGTTCTGCAGCCCCGACAGTGAGTACGGCCGCCCCCGCCCCGCCGCGCCGCGCCGCTCGTGCTCGACATGGTAGGGTAGTGTAGGGTAACACGAGTCTCGGCCCGCAGCCTGCGGCGTGCAGCGCAAGGGCGTGCGCCCGCTCATCGCGCTCGCCTCCGTGGCCAACGTGGGCGACTTCCCCTGGTTCGCCGGCATCTTCGAGAACGCCGACGACGAGTGGTCGTCCATCTGCGGCGGCACGCTGGTGCGCACCGACGTCGTCATATCAGGTTTGGCCGCCGATGATCATCCCATCCCATCCATTACAATTGGCCCAGGGGCCGCGGGGGCCGTGCTGGGGCGCTGCGGGCGCTGCGGGTGGGGCGGGGCGGGGCGGGGCGGGGCGGGGCGTGGCCGGACGGGGCCGGTCGGGGCCGGGCGGGGCGGGCCTTGAATATCGTGACGTCTGTCTCGCGCCCGCGCCGCCTTGTCCTGTCCTGGCGCAACCTGCCTCGCCTCGTCTCGCCCGCCCGCCCCGCCCCGCCGCAAACTGGTGTTTACCTCCTCTTTCTATCAGCAATGCCGTATCCGTCGACTGACTGTTGACCTCACCTCCCTGCATGTTTCTGCTCCATGTAGCCGCCCACTGTTTCTACGAAGAGTCCTCCTTGCAGATCAAAGACAAGAGAAGGTTTAAAGTGTCGGTCGGCAAGTACTCGCGCGCTTGGGATCAGAAGGAGCCGGGCGAGCAGCGGAGCTCGGTGAGTAGCCTTCGCGATTTTGCCGCCATTCAAACATGCTCTTGTATTTCCACCCTCCACTGTGTAGCCACGCTGCTGCACGTGTGTTTACATTCCCCCTTTTGCGTCTGCGGCAGGTGCTGGACATTGTGATACCGCAGCGCTACCGCGGCTCTAAGACCAAATACAACCACGACATCGCCTTCCTGCGCGTGCGCTTCGTCGTGAGTAGCATCGTGCTGCCCGCCTGCTTGGACCTGACGGGCGGCGACGTTCTCCGGGACGGGGAGGTGGGCTTGGTGAGTGTGAGGCCGGGTCACGTGCGCGGGGCGGGGCGGGGCGGGGCGGGGACCCGCAGCCCGCCGCCGTGCCGTGGCCACGTGGACCGGGCCGCGGGCGGGGGCCGAACTGGTAGCAGCTCATGCTTGATCGACTAAGACGCGCCGTTGCGTGATGGATTCGAAAATTCGCGCTTTTATTGCGAATACGTGTAGCGGTGCCTGCCTTTTCTCTCCTGCGACTTACGCCTCGACTTCGATAGGTGGCGGGCTGGGGGAAGACGCTGACGGCCGAGCCCAGCCAGAGGCTGGAGTTCGCGGCCTTACCGTTCATCCCGTACGAAAAGTGCGAAAAGATCTCGGACGAACTCGTCAAGTACATTTATGACGACAAGTTCTGCGCCGGCAATATCAACGGTGAGTGCTCGCGAGACTCTCACATCAGTCAGCAGCAGTCAGTCACCTCGTTTGTCGACGACATTTGATGGTTGACGGCATCCTGGCCGTTGCAGGTTCCACGGTGATGAACGGCGACAGCGGTGGCGGCCTCACCTTCCAGCGGGGCGGCCGGTGGTTCCTGCGCGGTGTGGTCAGTTCGGGAATCGCGGATCGACTCATCTACACCGTCTTCACGGACGTCCTCAACACAAACCACCTCCGACTGCTCAAGACGTTCCTGGGAAGCGCATGATCGCATCTAGTTGACGAATGTTATTATTTTATTATTATTTATACGTATTGAGTTGGATGTGTTTCGCATAGGTACTGATGCCCTCGTAAGGTTTTGTAAATATGTAATAATAATAATTTTTATACGCGTAAATGTGTGGTCTATTTCAACCAAGTCTGGTTTCTCCATACACAACCCAACTATACTTGGGTGCATTTTTTGATAAAAGGGATACAAAAGATAGTGAGAGTGTTGAACGCTAGGGCCGGAAACGCCCAACGAGCCCATTCTCTGTTGGTCCAAATCAACCGAACTTCCTCACGCGCTGATAAGGACAACGCGCAAGGGCGGGCATGGGCATGGCAGAGGATCTATCGCTCTGCGAATTACATTTTATAGTCACCTTTTAATTTTCTAGGATAAGCTTTACACTCGCATCAAACATGCTTTAAATAATCGAGTTGATCGCGTGCACAGAGCACGGACAACACCAGTTTCCACGTTTCCACTTTCCAATTTGTGCTGCGTTCAAAACTTATAGGGTTGCCCGCCATATGTAACGTCAACGCGTCGACGCTGCCGTGACCGTGGATGGGCGATGGGCTTGGTTCATTCATCCAACTGGCAGTGACTTGCTAGCTCGTCTTGTACATCATGATGGCAGCAATCACAATTAATAAAATGTGTCCCTAGATTAACTAACAAATATAAGTCTGTGCAATGACAAGATTAGCAGATTACTTCGTAGTTATTGGCTACGATCATGAGAAAGAGCGTAAGTATCACAGTAAATGCTTTGAGGGGAAAGGTCAGATACTTTGCACTTGCCTCTGCTCTGTACTCTGCTGTCAGCGTTATTTTCGGAAGTTGTCAAACGGCCCTTGAAGTACTAGTTTGTTGATGTCAAAATGTTTATGTTTTTCATATGTCAATAATGTTGGTCAATTTACTGATTTAGCTTATCAAGGGTCATTCCTTTGCTCCCTTAGGAATGCGGTTGATAGCAGTCTATTTGCACTGCCAAGACAGGCTTACCTAACCTTTCCTCTGTTATTTACTTCGCAACACATATAATTTGGGCAAAATATTTCTATGACTGTCTTCTTATCGTCGCCTTTCAGACTATTATGTCTATTCCTGTCCTTTTGTAAAGCCTATGGTGTTTTGTCTTTGTCAAATTTATTATGTTACGGTCTGATGACACCCATGTATTATTTTCACAGTTAAAATATTTTGTTTGCTTATCTGATGTTGTTGGGCTTGTAAGATAAGTTATGAAACATGCTCTTTCCCCTCCCTATTTCATAATTATGCTTGTGTTCTTTTAGGGAGTGGTGTTAGTAATGGTGTCATTATACAACGATTTCCTGAAAAGGACTGGGAGGATACACCATTCATTGACGGTATAGAATGGGTAAGTCAAAATATTAATTTTTCCTAAATCTTATTTTTAGATAGAAGTATATAAATGATGATGACCTTATATCCTTCCAACAAGCATAGCAGTGATAAATGTTTCTTTTCAGTTTTGTCAACCTCAAGGATGGGCTCTATCATCAGAAAGACAAGAACCGAGGTTCTTTGTCTCGGTCCTCACAGATATAGATGCCAAAAGACATTATTGTGCATGTCTCTGCTTCAACGAAACAGTTTCTATCACACCAAGCAAGCCAGTGGACGAGGTAAAATTGTTAAACTTATTATCCTTTTTGTAATTGTAAAATTGTTATCTATCAAAGGTCCCCTTGCTTTTGTGATCTGGTCATACATCTTTTTTTCAACTTATCCAAATTTGGCTATATCTTGCTTTATATAGGAAGAGGATCAAGTAGAGGCAGAAAACTCTCATCCAAATCTCAGTGGCAGTTTACCAAGGCCGCTAGCGACAATCATGCATCACAGTATAATGTATGCTCCCAAGTGCCTTGTATTGGTTTCTCGTCAAGATTACATTGAAACCTTCCGTGTAAGTGTAATTTATTTTGTACATTAATCATCCACATACCGTAACTTTCTTTTTATTGTGTGATCTTTATATTCTCTAATCTATCTATCAATGAAATCTATCCATCTATCAGAACTGTCTTGGAATTATCTACACAGTCTACGTTGAGGGTTTAGCAATTCCTTTAGAAACCCTAGTAGGCAACATTTTGGGGTGCATTCAAGTTCCTCCACCTGGGGGGCCACAAGTTCGATTTAGTATTGGTGCTGGTGACAGGCAGGCCTTACAACCACCACTAAGCCCCTCTCTCCCAGTCACAAATTCATCTGTCCATCTTCTATTTCAACAACTTGGTAAGCAAATGTACATCACTTGCTTCATTTTTCTTTCTATTATTGTCAACAATTTTGTTTATGCTCTCTCTCTTTTATTTTAGGCATTAGAAATGTGTTGGTTTTGTTTTGTGCTGTTATGACGGAGCACAAAATTTTGTTCCACTCAAAATCATATGCAAGGTTGACTGATGGTTGTCGTGCTCTGATAGCTCTCATGTACCCCTTTCGCTACTGTCATGTGTACATTCCACTCTTGCCTGCGGCACTTGTTGAAGTATTATCCACTCCTACACCCTTTGTGATGGGCGTACATTCATCTCTGAAGTCTGAAGTTGCAGAATTAGTACGTATCTTAGTTGTGTGTTGGTAATTTTCTTATGTCAGTGACAATTACTAATTTCATCCATATATTTCCCTGCAGATGGATGTCATCATGGCAGATCTAGATGGAGGGTCTATATTTGTACCAGATGGAGTTTCCCTTCCATTACTTTCAGAACCTCTCTTGAGTCACACTTTTGAGTCTCTAAGCAAAGTTTTGCAGCCAGAATTATCATGTGCTGATCATGCCTTCCCTCCCCTTGCTATGAGATCAACACCACCTGCTGTTCAAGACAAAGAAATTCGAGCTGTGTTTATGAGGACACTTGCACAGCTTCTACAAGGATACCGCAGCTGTTTGACTATCATCAGAATTCATCCCAGACCTGTTATCGCTTTTGCAAGGGTGTGTTTGTTGTAACATATTCAATACACCCATAATGCCTTGTATCAACAAAAGTAATATGTATTTTTCAGTTTTGATATTTAAATGTGTGTCTTTTTGTATGCAGGCTTCTTTCTTGGGTGAGCGGGGCCTGACTGACTGTGATTTTACCACAAGAGTCTTAGAGTGTATGTTTTTCACTGGTTTTGTGCAAGAAAGAGGTCCTCCGTGGAGACCTTGTGATGTTTGGGATGAATTGTACAGTAACATTGGAGACCACTTAAGACTGGAAAGCCAAGATCAGAGACTTTTACTTTCACATATCCAAGTATGACCGTAGTACCATCTATACATCCTTATGTTCCCTTGTATTACCTTGTCTGACAATGGATCTGTTTTTGTATTTAGGAATTAGGTCAACAGTTATATACCAATGAAAATCCAAATCCTCAACCATATGTTCAAAAAATTTTAAAGCCACCGGATGGAGCTTTTGCTCGTATTCATCAACCTCCATTTCCTCACATTGATATCAGTCAAGTCCAGGCAATCATAGATGACAATATGAGCAAGAATAATCTCAAATCAAGGTAAGTGTATTGTTAGTGCACAAAGTATATATTACATTACCCCAATGGCTACCCTAAGTGTAGTAGGTTTAACTTTGCTATTCACACTATTTAATCTGTAATCTTTCTTGCCTGTGTGGATCTGGATTAGTGACTGTTGGTAAGAACTGAGTCATGCTAAACACATATTAAATATATCCTTCAGCAATAGAGAAATGGTATGCTGCATTGTGACTTTGTTACCGTATGTATATGTCCATTTTGTTTCCAGGCTTGCGTCAATTAAAACTGTTCAACCTAGAATAGTGCCAGTGGGTCCCCATATATCAAATGTTAATGATAATCGACATGTAGTGAGCAACTCAGCCAGAAGACTGGAGGTAGACTTCAAGGAAACCAAAAATAGTTTTCTTTCCAGTCCAAGTCTTATCTCAATTTAATCCTGTCTTTTTCTTTCTCTCTCAGGTTTTACGAAATTGTATTAATTGCATCTTCGAAAACAAAATATCAGATGCACGTAAATCATTTCCTGCAGTCACTAGAGCTTTGAAATCGAAAGCAGCTCGATTGGCGCTCTGCACAGAGTTGGCTCAACATGTGGTTGGCAACAAAGCTATGCTAGAACATCAGCAGTTTGACCTTGTTGTCAAATTAATGAACTATGCTCTTCAGGTAATATTCTATTTTTCAAAATATCTCTGTATTTAATTCACGGTTAATAAATTAGTATTATTAATAAGACATTTGGATTTTTAAAATTTGTTAATAGGATGATTCTACTATGGATGAGCATGGGGTTGCCGCAGCACTACTACCCCTTGCTACAGCATTTTGCAGAAAATTGTGTACTGGTGTCATCCAGTTTGCATACACCTGTATCCAGGTATTTGTGTGATTTTGCAACTTCTTTCAATGATACTTTTGTGTTTAGTGCCACTGAGGTATGGTTACCTAGAAATGATTCCTATTAATGTAATTCCAGGAACATGCTGTTTGGCAAAACCAACAATTTTGGGAAGCAGCTTTTAACCAGGATGTTCAAAAAGATATAAAGGCTCTGTATCTACCACGTATGGAAACACATTCACATGGCCCACACACCCCTCATACTCCTCATCAAAACCGCCTCACCAATTCGGACATGGCCATCAGCCCTGTAAGCCCTCGAGAGGTAGGTAATGGTTCATATTTTTGCTGTAAAGTCCACATATCTTTGAAATAACTTAATTTTAATTCTCATATGCTAGAATAAAGAATTTGTGTGGAAGGATCATCGATCCAGTTACAATAGAGTTCAGGAATCATCTGCCTTGGAAATAGCTGCAGAGCAGATGAGAATATGGACAACTTTTGATTCTGGTAAGTGATTTTCTCATTAATATTTTTCTGCTTATTTACAAAAACTGAATTTTTATCTAAATGGGTATTGATGTTTTATCCATATTTCTTTCACAACAGATAAACAGAAAGATCTTGTGGCAAGTGAAGAGGCCACTTTGTATAGTCAAGCTATTCACTATGCTAACCGCATGGTGTATTTACTAGTCCCCCTGGATGTAGCAGCTCAGAAGCATCGGCAAGACCATACCTTAGAAGATGAAAGGGCATCGAATAGTATAACAAATAGTGTCGCAGAAAGTGATAGTGCTGATGCCGAATCTGGTTTTGAAGAACAAGATCCTGGTGAAACTGGTGCAACAGTAATTCGTTTGGTTTCACGGTTTGTGGACAAGGTATGCACTGAAGGGGGTGTATCTCCTGAACATGTCCGGTGTCTTCATCAAATGATACCTGGTGTAGTACACATGCACATTGAAACATTAGAAGCAGTTCATCGTGAAAGTAAAAGACTACCTCCTATTCAAAAGGTAAACTCTAATTATTATAAATTCTAATTATTAAAATTGTATAAGAAAGTTGTCTGTTTTGTTTATACCAATAATTTTTAAACTCAATCTTTCTCATACAGCCAAAGATTCTCACACCAAACATGCTGCCAGGTGAAGAAAAAGTTATGGATGGGCTGAGGGTGTACTTGTTGCCTGATGGCAGAGAAGAGGGAACAGGGGGAGCAATTGGTGGACCACCTTTACTGCCTGCCGAGGGTGCTGTTTTCGTCACAAACTATCGCATCATTTTCAAAGGAATCCCATGTGACTCTCTTGGTAAGCTGTCACTTGCATAGGGGTTCGACATACATAATATTTCAAAGCCTTGTCAGTGAGACTAGACTATTTGTTTGTTTCTTTTTCCCTTTTAAGCATGTGAACAAGTTGTGGTGCGTGCATTCCCTGTAACATCACTTACCAAGGAGAAAAGGATTACAGTTCAGCCTTCAGCTCACCTTGACCAATGTCTACAAGAAGGACTTCAACTGCGTTCCTGTACATTTCAGGTAACAAATTTTCAACATCAGTGAATAAAATTTTATAAATAAATTTCAAACAATAACTGCTATTTCTTTCTTGTTAGTGTAATTTAAATTTAACTCTCTATGGTGATTACTGTGGTTTTCAAAATGTTGGAATTACATCTTTTGTATTGTATTTTTCAGCTAATGAAAGTCGCATTTGATGAAGAAGTGACACCTGAAAGCATTGAACATTTCCGCAAAACAATTCATCGAATTAGACATCCTCCCCACATATTCCATCACTTTGCTTTCTTTGGTCAAGTTGTGGTGCACCAGACTCCACTTCACAAGGGCAAGGAGGGCAAAAATGCCACTTTGAAGTAAGCTATCTGTAAATGTATTTATTCCTCTAAGACTAACTTATTTTCTGGTATACCACACATCTTAAATTATTATTTTTCAGGGGCTTCGCCAAAAAGACATTGTTAAAAACAGCAAGAAGAGCTGGTTTCAAGCCAAAAACTTCTTCCAAAAGGCAAAAATATGTCTTGCCGAACCTAACAAACAGCAATAATCTCAACAAGTACATGACATCACCAGGCCGCATGTCACTCCCTGTTACAGAGAATATTGATTTCGGGGCGGAGGATGATATTTCATGTAAGGAATTGAATTTAGAAACCCCTAGAGTTAGTGCTTGTTCTGTTTCCTGTATTATCAGACATCACTACCTTTTGTCTCTTTTCAGTGGATGAATTTGAAATACCTGGCCCTGGCCTTGTTCCGCCTTCAGCTCCAACTGATGCAAAAACCTTAGAAAGATTAACAGAGCGAAGTTATGTAAGGGACTGGCAGCGGCTTGGACTGATAAATAGTGCATCTACTGGCTCTTCTGGAAATTCTCGTCAAAGAGATACATTTAGGCTTACCACTGTCAATAGTGCCTACATGATGTGCCGGAGGTAAAGACACAGGGCCTATGAATGTACTCATTGCCTTTTATCAACAAAATCTCATAGTTTTCTCTTGTTAAAACTCTAGTTACCCTGCCTTACTTGTTGTGCCTTGGGCTATAACTGATGAAAGTATTCGCCGATTTTGCCGTTCATATCGTCATGGGCGCATTCCAGTTATCACATGGCAGCACCCAAGAACAAAAGCTTTGCTGCTTCGTGGTGCTGGTTATCATGGAAAGGGAGTTATGGGAATGTTGAAAGGCCACCCTACTGCTACAGGTGAAAATTTGTTTTATATTACTCTTATGGCTTAAAATATCTTTTCTGGATTGAAGTAGCATTGATATTTCATTTTTACAAGCAGTGTCAACATCAGAGAGTACCTCTTCCATTGAACAAGAAAAATACCTATCAGTGTTGGTGTCTTTAACACCAATAGCTGTGATGCGACAAGGTGCTGCCTGGGATAATTCAGACTCAAATTTGAGTATTGATTCCCTCTTATTGGCTGCTGAAGATCATGGTGGTATTGCAAACGGACTGACCAACACACTGACACCAGAAATTTCTCGAAGATCTAATCCCTTCAACAAGGCAATGGGCACATTAGGGTAAGTGTTTGCTTAGTTCTTCCTGCATCATGATGCCTCTTTTCCCCTAAGGATCATACTGTTCCTCCTGCATGTTTTCCTTGTTTTAACCATTAAACTTGGCTCTTACTCCAACTAACATTCCTGCTTTACTAACAAAATACTACTTGAAATAAAAAATATGCTGAAGTAAAAGACGTTACCTAAATATTTACTATCATTTTACAAAACTGTACAAGTCTCAGTTCAGCCAAGTTTATGGTTAACCCTTACCAACCCTTACAGTATGTTCCCTCGTGGCAGTGGCGGCAAAGGTGGTCCCAAGACTTTTGGAAGATGGGGCTCCCTTAAAGACCGACGCAACAGTTCACAGGGTTCTCTAACAAATTTACCTGTTCCTCACCGGGGGAATATCAGGCATTCGGCAGATTCTGATTCAGGGACTGAGTGTGTTCAGACCTTCCAAAGAGCAGCCCTTTATATCCTTGGAGAAAAGGCCCAAATGAAAGGTGTCAAGGTGAGCTACAGTACTGGTATTACTTACCAATTAATTTTGATCTTTATGAAGTATTTCTTTTTTAACATGAAACAATTTTTTTCAGTCTGAGTCACCCTTAAAAACAGATTTTATTCCTGTGGAGTATGCAGATGTGAGACATACAAAAGCAGCATTTAAGAAAGTCATGCGTGCCTGCATTCCAAGCTCTGCTGATCCAGAGCCGGAGCACACCTTTCACAAGCTGATCGAGAGCTCTGAATGGCTTCAACAAATTCAAAATATCATGCAGTTATCTGGTGCAGTTGTTGATTTGTTAGATGTTCAAGGCTCTTCAGTTATGCTTTGTCTAGAGGATGGGTGGGATGTGACAGCTCAGGTAATTTGTATTTTTTTGTGAAACTGATGTTGCTGTAATTTGACAGGTTAATTCATATCAGTTTTCCATTTGTCAGGTGTCATCTGTAGCTCAACTTTGTTTAGATCCATATTATCGCACAATCGAAGGCTTTAGAGTTCTTATTGAGAAAGAATGGCTAGCTTTTGGCCATAGGTTTTCACATAGAAGCAATTTGTCTGCTTCTTCTCCAGCTAGTAGTTCGGGATTTGCTCCAACATTCCTTCAATTTCTAGATGTTGTACATCAAATTCAGCAACAATTTCCCCTTGCCTTCGAATTTAATGACTTCTACTTGCGTTTTCTTGCCTATCATTCTGTATCTTGCCGTTTCCGTACTTTTCTTCTCGATTGTGAGCTTGATAGAGTAGAGGTTGGCATTGCTGCAGTTGAAGATAAGCGAGGGTCTCTCACATCTCATCATAAAGGAGTTGACACAGCTGGCTCTGATGATGATATGGTGTATCCAGGTAAATTTAATTTTCGACTCCATTCTGAGTGTGGTTTCAACTACAAGTTTCACTTTGCAATATTTTGCTTGTAGGTGGAAGACTAGCTGGCACCAGCCAAGGACCCAATTTGGGTCAGTCACTCTTTGACTACATTGAAAAGCAACATGCTCGTTCACCCCTCTTCTTCAACTTTTTGTATGCATCGGATTCTGAAAATCCAGTGTTAAGGCCACAATCATTGCTTCCTAGTTTGGATATTTGGAAGTATTATCTTAGTGAACAGCTGTCCCATGGACCTGCTTATGACTTGGAAGTGATACAACAAGACTCCCAGCAAGAAGAAGAGAATGAGGCTGCTGATGGAATTTCATCACACTCTGTCCGTCGAGTTGTGACACTAGGGTATGTGTTCTTTGTTGTCCTTGGTGGAGTTTGTTTCTAAACTTTTAAAATATTAATTAATTATATTGTGTGTTTCAGGTATGACATGATTGACAATCTTGTGCCTAATGCATTCTCCTACCTGCTGGAAGAAGTTCATCGCCTAGAAGCTGAACTAGGCCACCTACCACAAAAGTGGAAAGTTCTCTGGGATAAACTTGAACTTCCCACCACAGATTCTTTAACGGTACTAGATGTTTTTACCTAATCACTGAATAAAAGTAGAACATT
Source organism: Frankliniella intonsa (assembly GCA_033675135.1). Taxonomy (NCBI): domain Eukaryota; kingdom Metazoa; phylum Arthropoda; class Insecta; order Thysanoptera; family Thripidae; genus Frankliniella; species Frankliniella intonsa. Next base: position 10,627,093 of record CM066254.1, on the reverse strand, counting down.
GCTGTGTTTCACACCACCTCATGAATGTATGCTCAGACTTAATGCATTATATTTTGTTTTTCAGAGACATGCTTCATTTAGCACCCAGCTTGTGAGGTCCCATGGAAGATTACTGCACAAAAGGTCAACTTTAGAAATATTGATGAGAGGGAAAATTGCAGGTGCCCAAGATGCTGCTCATGTATACTCCCATCCTCATCGTTTTGAACGTTACTCTTACACCACACCTAGTTATTGTGACTATTGTTCTAATGTTTTGTGGGGGCCCGTAAAGGTATTTTATATCTTGACTTTCATTTTAAAAATTACATATCTGTTTCTTGTATATTATTTACCTAAATCTATTTTTATTTATTCTCAGACTGGTTTGCGGTGTATGGACTGTGGTTATAGTTGTCATGACAAATGTCAGGAGAATGTGCCCAAGAACTGCACTAAGTATAAAGCTGTCTCTGATCCTAGTAACCCCAATCAAACATTAACTAGAAATGGTGGTGATAATGGGTCTGTGAATTCAAGTAAGTTATAATTTGTTTCATGCTGGAATTATAGTGCTTTTCACAGTCAAAGGTTCCAATGAAAACTGAAATTTCAGGTATAGCCACAATGCAAACTTCATCTCAGCAGTACTATGACCAATTCTCTTCTAATGTAGCAGAGAATCGAACTCACGAAGGTTACTTGTATAAAAGAGGTGCTTTGTTGAAAGCATGGAAGCAACGTTGGTTTGTTTTAGATTCCATAAAACATCAGTTGAGATACTATGATGCTATGGAGGATGGAGGATGCAAAGGATATATTGGTATGAGAAATTTTTATCACAACTAGTCATGGTAGTTACTAGTTAAGTGCAAATATCTGTAAAATTTTTTACATTCTTTTCTAGACTTGGCAGAAGTTATGTCTGTAACACCAGCACCACCGGCACCTGGCCCTCCTAAAAAGACTGATGACAAATCCTTCTTTGATGTAAGTCATTTTATGAACAGAAATGAATGTATATGTTATGCCGTAATTATCCAGGGCACTTTTTTAATGAGTTCTAAATTGACAACATTTTTTATTGCAGTTGAAAACAAGCCGTAGGACATATAATTTCTGTGCAACTGACAATGCTGCGGCTCAAGAATGGATAGAAAAGCTTCAAGCCTGCTTGCAATAACTAACTACTGAGTACCTTAATTATAATGCCTGCAACTTTATTGCCATCATATGTAATCTTATTTTTATTGAAGTAAATATTAGTGCAGGGCTTTTATTGTTCCTTTTGTTAATCAAATGATTGTATAGGTAAAGTAATCAAATATGTCTCAGAGTCTTTCCAATGTACAAATGCTTTTGTTGCACTCCTATTTGTATCTTGTCATTGTTGTATATAAGTAAATATGTTACCTGTAGACTTAACTTTGTGTATAAAACATTTTATTGTACATTGAATTATTTAACATTATATGTTGCAAATAAAATTAAAGAGTTAGATAGGCACAGCTTTCTGGTTGTTGAATGTTACTTGCTTACATATTTGGAAATATCTGTTACTGTTAATGTTACTTTTGTTTGAACCATAGCTGTTCTAATATGGCTCTGCCGGTGTTCTTGGTTCATTAGCAAGTTAATATTGTTGAAATTTTAAATCTGTTACTGCACATTGGAGCTTGTTTCCAGATCATGTTTTCATTTTATGAATTTCGTGATTTTATATGAGTTTTATTTATGCTCTCGGTATCATTGTATTCTTGTCAACTGTATGCCCATCTTGGAGGTTTCTGTGATAGAAGGAGAATTAAGGATGGGGCACACATATCATACTAATCATATGTATTTTGTTGTGTTGACGACTGCCATTTTATGAATCAGGTGTTGCGAGCTTGTTACAAGACAATACATCATTGTTCCACCCAGAGGGGTAATCATCACTATTTTTTTATCAATTGGTAGTAAAGTGAAATTTGTATGGAGTTCTGTGGAATTGCATATTTTATCTTTGACAGCACTGCAAATTAACTTTGCCTGCTACACCTCATTAGTTCACATTTTATCAATCTAAATTCTTTTCTATGAACTGTCTTAACCAATACAGTTGCAAGTCCAAGAATTGTGATTTTAATCTGAACATGTTGGTTACAAAAAATGGTAAAGACCTTGCATGCCAGTCCCTTGAAATGAACTATGTTGATCTGTGAAGTTCTGCCAAGGCTAGAAAAGATTGAACACATCCCTCTTAAAAATTGTGCACTGGTGGAGCCTGAATATTCAAACCAACAGTCGTGCTGAATTCTATTTCTAGCTATTTTGGTAAGGCATAGGAAAATGTGAACACACATGTTCAAGATTTATTATTAACTGTTCTATGTTGACTGACAATATTATTTGACAACTTATAGATTCAGTAGAAATTGTAAACAATATCAGTTTTAGTCTTACCTTCTCATTATTTTCTTGCAAATTTCTGAGTTAATTCAGTGTAATACATTCCTCATAACATTGTTTCGTCGTGACCTCTTTCTTCAGCCTCCAATTTTTATGGTTGATCTGATTATTTCCCCCATTGAAAACATGGCCACATTAGAGCCTTCTAATCTATATGCGACTGAAATGTTGTAGAAGAACGCCTGTAGATTAAAGTAAGGTGGTATTGACAATCAATCTCATTTTAGTTAACATGTGAATATTATGCTTTAGCTTGTCTTTTTATTTAAATTGGTGGGCTCATTTTATGTTGGTTTATTTGCGCGTGCTTGTTTGAGGCATTTGTGAGGTTCTTATCTTGCCTGCCATGCTGCCTGTAAAGAAATGTTGTTTGCTGAATGTTATTGGTTTTGACTGACTGGCTCAACACTCTGGTGCACTCTTGAACCCCAATTGTGAGTTTAGTAATGAGGTTTTACTTTTATATTGCAAATTAGGTCAATTTAATGTTCAACTCATGCAAAAGCCTGACTGATAATTTACTTATTTCTTTTCATGATAAGACGTATTTATTGCTGTAGCATTAGATGGTTATTTCAGAACATTTGACGGCATGCACTGACAATATAATTTGTGTAGGCTTTCTGTGATTTTGTTTACACAGCCAATTTTGTTGTGTATGGTCAGCTAAGGAAACTTTCATTAATATTTCTTTTCTTTGCACTATCAATGGAAGATGTCTTGTGTCTCATGTGTGTGATATTGTTCAGTGCCAAATGTGAAATGATAATTAACAATTTGAATGTTTTGAGTGTATGCATTTTAATATGCATGATGTTGAGAAGTCTTTGTACTCATCATAAGCTGGGGCTTCCTAAAGCAGGCTCAAATTAATAATTAATTTTTAAGGATCTTTCTGCACTTACCTTTGGCTTAAGTTTTAAATTCACTTTTTACAAAAAGGTATTTGTTTGCTCTCTTTATCTGGCTGGTAATCAGGAAGTACCAAAAATTATTGTATTTAATCTTATTGTACTTGCCGTAGGCATTTCTACCAGCTTTTCATTGCTTACATTTTATTTGGCAACCGAGACCAAATTGACTCATATAGCTGGTATTAATGTACCTATCATTGCAGCCACCACAAGACTTTTCCCTTAGTGTTTAGAGCCAATATTTTTATATTCATTCAACATTTGAAACGATTGTAAAGAGCAATATGGTTGGTCCAGTGGTTGAAAATTAATTGTAGTCAAAGCTAAGAGTAAGACTGAAACAACCAAACCTCTTTCCACACAATATTTTGTGAACAAAATTGGGTCTTAGCTTCACGTATCTTCCACATTTCTTTTTTCTTTTTGTTTTTTAAATGAGGGAAATTTTGATGCTGGTATATTGGCTTACGGGTAATGCAATGTATATGCATGTTGTAGTCTGTTTATGTGTTAAATGCCGTTATGAAATATGTTGTTTTAAATGTATACATATTCTGCAATTTGTATCTATGTGCTTTTCTACCCCATAATACTAAATGGCATATATTCCACTAATTTTCAATTTTATAAAAGATTTTTAAACTGCAAAGTTCACAAAATGTGCAATAAAGTAATGGAATTTGTAAGGGTCATAAAATGTGAGGATTTTACAAACCATAAAGCAAGGCACTGTATTATCAGACAATAATTATTGGTTGTCATTTTATGGTAATGACACATTCCATTGGCCTACACATAAATTAATTTTGTTCTTTTTTGTTGCACAGTTTTGGCTCACCTCCATAGAAATTTGGAAGAAAAACATATCAGTTGGGAGAATTGATTTGTTAGCATGATTGATTTTCTGTTCAGATGCTCTACACAAGTTGTTTTTGTTACTCATAAATGAAAGGTGCATGTGAAGAGAAATTAACTGTATTGTGATTGTTCTTGTAAACATTGTGTCCCAAATAAACTGGTGTTTTATATAATGCAACTTTGTTGTAATTATTGCACGCGAAAGTTTTGCAAACGATGCAGTCGGAAGGGGAAGGGCACCTACAAGTTAAAATACACGCTGTTGTGAAGATGCGGGATGTTTCAATGTTTCATGTCTAGTCGCGGAAGTTGAGTATCATCTGCACAAAGCTGAACCAAGACTTAAGTGCCGTCAGGCAGGTGGGCTTGTCCAGTAGGCCGATGCCGTCGCCTCTCAGTTGCGCGCCGCTCCCCGCCGCGGCCACCAGGACGCCTAGGCGCAGTTTTCGTCCGACGGATTGTTCTTCCAGCCAGGGGCCCCGGGCCGCCCTGGAGCAAGGAAAGCAGGGGGCGGGCTGTGACGGGACGGACTGACTCGGCTGGGCTGGGCTGGGCCCCCAAGCCCGAGCCCAGAGCAGAGCGAGGCGAGGTGTCCCGCCTGCCATGCCGTACCGGGAAGTCCCTATGACACCACGAAGGACACCTCAGCGTACCTGTGAGCGACCTCGCGGCGCGCCTCCCCCAGCCGCTCGCCCGCCATGCAGATGGGTACGAAGATGGTGAGGAGTAGTGGGGCCGTGCCCACCGAGTAGATGTCGTTCAGGCTGCCACTGGACACCACCTGGGGGGAGGCCCGCGGAGGCAGAGGTGACGCGGGTCGCGACCAAGCGCGCCAGTGGCGCGGGGCGGGGCGGGGCGGGGCGGGGCGGGGCGGGGAGGTGGGAGTGTGACTACACCCTCGAGGACGAAAGCTCGCAATAGAGGAGAGGCAAGTCTCCCTCCAGCCGGGCAGGACCTCTTTCTCGCCTCGCCTCGCCTCGCCTCGCCCCACTCCTCCCCGCACCACTGTCCCGCCCGTGCTCCCGCCCCGCCCCGCCTCGCCCCGCCCCGCCCCGCCCCGCCCCGCCCCGCCCACCTCCACGGTGCTGATGAGGGGCACGGCGACCACGCCGAACAGCATGTGCGGCAGCAGGTCCCGCAGGGCCACGTCCATGACGAGGCACGCGTGCAGCAGCGTGGCCTGGATGGAGGCGCAGGCCGGCGTGGCGGGGCCCACCTGCAGGTGGGGAGAGAGCAGACCCCCAACGCTAGCGCACCCCGGCCCGGCACGGCCCGGCTCCGAGGGGCGGCCAGCTCTTGTGTATAATCTGCTTGTATTTCTTGTATTTTTGTGTATTTTTCTTGATTTTTTTGTGAGTATTTCAATGAACTTCTGTGTATTTCGATATATTTTTGTGTATTTTCCAGTATGTCAGCGTACGCGTTTTTTCGAGTCGGCCGCCCCTTGCCCGGCCCCCCGGCCCAAGGGCTAGAGACACTCCAGAGAGAGGGTCCAGCCCTACACACCCACCTCGAGCTGTCTGGCCAGGGCGCCGTGGAGGTCGGCGCAGGCGGCGTACGCGGTCAGCATGGTAGGGAGCAGGGCGTAGAAGGCGTTGAGGCAGCACGACGTGGCGTACGTCTCCAGCAGCAGCACGGCGTGGTGCAGCCAAAGGGGCGCCGAGGTGTCGTCTGGGGAGGAGGTAAAAGGGGCGGGGCGGGGCGGGGCGGGGCGGGGCGGGGCGGGGCGAGTAAGCTAGCGGGAGAGACACGGGATGGGTAGCGCCTGCAAGGTGGGCCGGCCTGCCGAACACCCGTGTGTCACGCTCCTGCCGGTTGCCTAGCCTCCTCTTTGCAGGCGGTCGCCCGCCCGCGCTCGCCTCCCTCACTCTTACCCCAGCGCACAGGCGTGCTGAACAGCGAGAAGACGACGAGCACCTCGGTGGACACGCCGAACAGGACGTAGAAGCGCCGCATGCGCGGCCCGGAGCGCACCGTGCGTGACACTGCCTCCTGCAGACGGAACACCCGCGACCCGCCCCGCCCCGCCTGAGTGAGTCACTGACTGAGCGCGGCGCGGCGCGGTGCGGGGCGAGCTGCCCTGCCGCCGTTTTACCTCGCATATTTCATACCCCCCATCTCCCGCGGGAGTTGCGGTCACCTGCGTCTCGGCGTCGCCGCCGCCGCGTCCCTCCACCTGGGCGGCGGCCGAGGCGATGAGGAGGAGGCACTCCTGCAGCAGGCCCAGGCGCCGCACGAAGAACACCATGGCGAAGATGCACGAGTACACGCCCAGGAACAGCGACACGTGCACGGGCACCTGCGCGGTAGGGCGCACACGGGCGCGCGCGCGCATCAGCCAGGGGGCGCACACCACCTCGCGGCACGGCACGCTCCTCTCTACTATACTGACCTGCGAAGAGGGCACGGAGCCCGGCTTGAGCACAGTGTGCATCTCCAGGAACAGGGTGACGACGCTGGCGGTCAAAGACACCTGGAGCAAAACAGGCACACTCCAGCTAGCGGCTCGAGCACTCCCGCCCCGCCCCGCCCCGCCCCGCCCCGCCCCGCGGCACCCACCCAGTTGCCGCGCAGGGACAGCGCCAGCCGCCGCCAGGGCGAGTCGCCCTTGCCTGGGGAAAGGCTGTCCCTCAGCGAGAGGATGTAGTCGGTGAGCGGCTGCCCGTGCCCGTGCGTGGTGTCCATGGCCGCGCCCCGCCCCGCCAGGAGATGGCTCCGCATCCCCGCCGGCCAGTGCCCAGAGTGCGGTGCAGGGGGGCCTGAGCGGGGAGAGGAGAGGCGGCGGCCAGGTGGCCGACAGCGCGCCGCCCCGCACTGCATCCCTCGTGAATGACTAACGTGGTGCGGGCCGGACAAGTGTCGCGTGCGAACCGACTGTGTGAATATTAAGGACGCGCCCGCCCCGCCCAGGGCGCGCTCCGTCCACACGCTCTGCCGCCATGAATGATGTAGGCGCCACCCCGTGTGCCGCGCCGCGCCGCGCCGGCGGCTCATAACAGGGAGCTGCGAGGACCCAGAGGCGGGGAGGGGACGGCCACAACTGTCGACGGCGCCACAGAGCAAGGACGACTATTCGCCTGCCAGCGGAAGCCGGCCGTTTACCATTGCCTCAATAACATATTTTATGCAGCCATTTTTTCCCAGCGCAGAATCAGACTTTTTCCACGGCTGAAATTCGCGGTTTCGCGGTGGCCAGTTACGCGCTCGCTCTCCAGGAGAGCGAAGATTATTTTTTTTTTAAATTTAGAATTCTATGAAACACCGTGCAACTCTCACTAAGATAAGATACAACGCACTATGGCCCGTCCGCTGGCCCCGTCTTGGGATCAGCCCAGTGCCAGTGCTCTAGGCGGCTTTACTGACAAGTGAGCGATTACAGCTCAACTTACATAAAGCGGTGCCAGTGCGGGACGGTGTCCGGGCCGGGCGGAGTGTAGCGGAGCAGAGGCTGCTGTGCCGTGCTCAGCCGTGCTCAGCCATGCTCAGCCCCAGTGCGTCATCCATCGTCCTCACGCCCACTTCAGACTCGCCTGCTCATACGGCGAATCTCATCTCGAGGCGCCTATCGGTTCATTTTGGTTAGGCCGGTTTTGATTAGGCCGGATAAAAGCCCAGAAGGCAAGAATAGCCCGGTGCATAACACAATAACGCATACTCGCGGTGCGACGGCAGGTAAGTCCTGAGCCTGGGCGTCACTCCAACGCGGCGGGGCGGCAACGGCCGGACTTACCCGTCGCGCACCGCGAGAGTGCACTCGCGGCCAGGTCCGGCCAGGCCAAACCGGTTCCTACTGGCACAAAGAAGGTGCTGCATATTACTGCCTCGGCGTGTACGAAAAGAAATGGCTGCGTAAAGTTGTGGCGATGGTCGACTGTGCTCTTTTAACTCATCGGTAGCGCGGAGGCCCGGCCCTCTGAAGGGTTTTGTTGTCACCGGTCCGGTCTCCCCGCGTCCGCCGCAGGCCCTGGCGCCCGGCGCGGCGCGGAGCTCCTGAGCGGGACAGGACGTCGCGGCGGGCGACACTGTTGACGCTGCCCTTCCCTGCCCTGCCCTGCCCTGCCACACTATGTTCCGACGCTGCGGAGTCTTGTCGGTGCGTGCTGTGGCCCGTGGAGTTGACTGTTCCCGCCCTGACTCGGTGAGAGCGCTCTTACGACCCTCGCCCCGCACTGTTGCAGATGGAGTGGAAGCTTGTGGCGGGCCTGCTGGCCGGCTACGGCTTCCTCAAGGAGATCCGCCCGTCCGAGCCGTACATAACCCAATTCCTGACGGGGCCCGACAAAGGGTTCACCGCTGAGCAGGTATGAGGAGGTATGACGAAACGAAGACTTGTATAGCCGACTTATTTCCTGCTCTGCCCATGCCCATGTCTCTCCCAGGTGAACCAGCAGATCTTCCCGGTGAGCACGTACTCCATGCTGGCCCTGCTCGTCGTCATCTTCCTGGTGACGGACTTCCTGCGGTACAAGCCCGTCATCGTGGCGCAGTGCGTGAGCGCCGTGGCCACGTACTGCATCCTCGCGTGGGGCCGGGGCGTGGCCGTCATGCAGTTCATGGAGGTGCTGTACGGCCTCATGTGGGCCGCGGACGTGGCGTACTTCACGTACATGTACGCCAAGGTGTCCCGCACCCACTACGGCACCGTGTCCGCCACGGCCCGGGTGGGCTACCTGCTCGGCCGCTGCGGCAGCGGGGTCCTCAGCCAGGTCGCCGTCAGCTACGACCTCTTGTCGCTCCTCGACCTGCAGTTCGTCACGCTCGGCGGTACGGACCATTTCCCCGGCGCTCCTTCCCTTCCGAACAAAATAAAAATATATTTCGAAAATGTAACGACAATGTTGCCGCAGCCTCTGTCGCGGCGACCCTGTTCGCGCTGGCGCTCCCCAGAGTGACGAGCAGCTTCTACTTCCACAAGGAGGCCGGGACGGCGGCGCTCCCGGACGTCGAGTCCCGCGCCGCTGGCAGCGACGGCTCACTAGACGATCCGCGGCCGCCGCCGCCTGCCGACATCCAGCCCAAGCCCCAGCCCGCGCCCCAGCCCGCGGCCGCGGACGCCACCGTGGTCCAGCTGCTGTGGTCAGACTGCAGGGAGGCGTTCACCCAGATGCCGGTCGTGAAATGGTCGCTGTGGTGGGCGCTCGCCACCGCCGGCCAGATGATGGTATGGCATGGCGCCGCTAGTGGTCCTTCCCCGCCATGCGCCCTAGTCAATAAGACGGCCACTCATTTTGCGGGAGTTTGAAAGTGGCCATGCTGGCGGCGGCGACGAGAACCCGCTGCACACGAACTGAAAGCCATTCTCTGTTGTCCCCGACGGCAGATCCTCAGCTACGTGCAGATCCTGTGGCAGGCGGCGGTGGAAGAGAGCGGGAGCAGCGAGACGCTGTGGAACGGCGCGGTGGAGGCCGCGTACACCTTGCTCGGTAAGGCGCTCGGCACTTCCCTGAGGGGTGGCCACACTAGTCTCTAGTAGCTTCAGTGCGATGACGTCCCGTCCTGCTTCCACCCGCCCCGCAGGGGCCGGGGCCGTGTGGCTCACCACTCGGAAGAAGGACTACTCGGCCGTGGGCGACGCGCTGGTGGGCGCCTGGTCGCTGGCGGCCGGGGCCGTCGTCATCCTGGCCGCGCGCTCGCAGAGCATGGCCGTGCAGTACGCCGTGTACGTGGCCTTCGCCACCTCGTACAACGCCGCCATCACCATAGCCTAGTGAGTCGCACAGCAGAGCAGAGTCGCTCTAGACCTGACCCGTACGGATCATAGCGTGTGCTCCGCCCCGCCCCGCAGCTCGGAGGTGGCCAAGCGGGTCCGCGAGGACGCCCACGCCCTCGTGTTCGGCATCAACACCCTGGGCGCGCTCCTGCTGCAGACCGTCCTCACCTTCACGGTGGCGGGGGAGGGCGGCCTCGAGCTGGACATCCGGACCCAGTTCACCATATACGGCAGCTACTTCCTCGTCATCGGGCTGGCCTTTCTCGTCGTGTTCGTTGTCTCACAGGTCACCAGCAGATGCAACAGGGTGAGGCGGGAATAAAGTAGACCTTGTAAATAATGAGTCCCCCTGTAATGAAAAATCATTTGCTTTTTTAAATGTTTTGTTTTATATTCCTTCTTTAATTTTTTGTAAGTAAGAGTGTGCCATATCCACAACACTATTTATTTATGGGTATAATAAGTGCTGAACAAAGTTTATCTTTTATAAAAAATTTATTACAATTACTTATTTATTTACATATTTACATCCACCCAAAAACTGACATGGGTGAACAAATGTTAAGCCACCTTTCTAAAACCCGTACTTGGATTGGGTTTGCTTACGAGTCTGACGATTGTGTGCCCATTGATTCTTGAGCTCCAATTCATTTTCTTTAGCCTGTGAGAGAACAAAATAACATGGGTTAGATATTTTCTAAATCCAGAATAGCACAGAAAACACAAATTACCAAAATAATACTCACAATATGGGCCAGGTATGTGATTTGATGTTTCCTTTTCTGTTGTGAACTGGGGCCAAAGAGTTTGCTTTTACTGCTATGTCTTGGTTGTTCCTCAGTCAACTGTTTAGTGAGCCATTCTCTCTGGTCAGGCATAATATCATTACTAGACACATCCAAAATCTGTATTTCCTCACGGTTACGCCCTTTTCTTCCACACAATTTTTTGATCTGGAAAGACAATTATTTTTTTGTAGCAAAACATCAAAGCTAGTGCATGAGATGCACATAAATTTTACTCACAGCCTCGTCATCTAGCTGAAGATCTTGATTGCCTGAAAAACCAATATAATCTTGTCCAGAATCAGCTTGGGGAGATGCATCAGTTTCCATTGGCTGGTTTTGTTGATTATATTGGTAGTCTCCATACGAAGAGCTCTGCTGATATGAAGTGGAGGGTTCTACATACGCAACAGAGGCACCTGGGTTTTGATAGTTGCTAGAAGCTGCCATTAAGTCCATCTCAGCAACTGGAATTTCTGGGAGTTTATCTTCTTTGTTTAATGAGAAAAAGTCAACTTGGTCACCTTCCCCATCAGATTCTGGATCTGATTCAGGGTGTTTCCTCTTTACTGATGGTATAGGGGCCTTTGGCACAACTTTCTTGGGAGGAGGTGCTGGTGTGGGTTTCCTAGTAAGAACATTAGGGACTAATGACCTATTTGCCTCCTTCACAGTTGCTTGCTTAGGTGGCGGTAATAATGCAAATAGCCCTGATCCTTTCTAAAATTGGAAGAATTAATAATGAAAATTCAGTTTTCCACAGTAGGGTACAAAGGAAAATGATCTTTATCTATACTTACAGCAGATGGTTGAAGTTTTGTTTTCACTTTAGGTTCATCCTCATCCTCTGGAAACTGAAATGGAATTTGAGTATTAAAAATATTCAGACATACATGAAATTTAAATGAACACTTGCCACAGCAGCCTTACATCTGAAAGAGAGGGTATCATGATCTTCACTGTTCCTTTCTTATTTTTACCCCTTCGATCTTTGGTTGCAACTATGGAACCTTCAAGAAGAGATGACGTAGAATGATGTTTAGGTGCTGGAAGTTTGGTTCCAAGTGATAAGCTTTCATCTGCATCAACATCTTCAATGACTTCCCCATTTCCAGATTTAGGAGGTGGCAACTTAGAACTAAGCAGTGTTTTTTTGGCAACACTCGCCAGAGATGAATTTGAAGTAAGCTCTGAGGTGGACGCACTCAATGACAGAATTTGCGCTGAAGGGCCAGCAGAAGGATTACTTGAGTTTCCATTACTGGGCTTGGACACAGTGGGTTTTTCCTCTTCTTTAATAGATTCTACTTCACTGTCACTCTCATTTTCACTCTCTCCACTGCTACCATAAGCTACCAGCGACATCATCTGTGAACACAAGAGGGTACATTCCAAGGTCTAATAAAATCAGACAGTCTCTCAGGAATTTTTGAAATGAAATATGGGTATTACATATTTAAACACAACTTCAACATAGCTACATATACACAAATGCAGGTTATAGAAAAGAACTGTTAATGTTACTTTCAAACATTCAATACCTTAATGAAATAATAAAATGAATTGGAGAAATTAAAAATTGATCGTCGTAACTAAACTAAAGGTCCTTTGTTCGGTCTTTAGACTCATCCAAAATATCAAAATAGGTAAATCGAAATAGGTGAGCAGAAGTGAGCAGAAAGCTGATTACAGTAGCAGCAGTATATATCATAGAGGGCCGTGACTATGTTTACCGTGCTTTTTGATCACTAACCCCCAACAGGTAGCGGTTTATTTTGCTTAGTAATTTTAGCGTTTAGCCAGAGGTTCGATTGCTGCAGTGTCATTATGTTAAATTACATCTTTGAAGTATATGTAACCTTTTAACTTGAAATTCTGACTGTCATGCACCACTATTATATGCTCTTCGTGTTTCAGGATTCTCTTATTTATGGCGCAAAATGGCTTGTGTTGAATCTCTAGAAAAACTGTCTCTTCTGGATGTGTCTGAGCCATCTGTGACCAAACCCTTACTCCAACAATCACCACTGAAAGAAACTGTAACTGCAGCAAAAATTGACGGTGTTCATACGGACATAGTGATTACTGAATTTCTGTATGTGCTGTTGTGTTGTAATAATTTTCACAAATGTAACTTTTCCCAGAAAAAAAATTTTACTACTTGTTTCTTGCAGGAACCGTATTTTTGTTGTGATTACTCAACGACAGTCGTTTTCTAGCCTTCTTCTTGTCACGAAGGACAGTCCCAAAACTTTTGAAGGGAAATCAGAGGACATATATACAGTAAAGTATGTTTACTATTCTATATTTTCTTGTAAGATTTTCAGTCATTTGCTATTCTTTATAAAATGTTAATAATCTTTGCAGGTCAATTTTTGGAGTGGATAGTGATCAAAACGGTAATCTTGTTTCTCGCTTTTTGACGGAGCATACTTGCATGAACAAACCTGCATTATTTGCCTTGGGGCTGAAGGACCATAGTCCACGCACAGTTAGAGCATTGAGGGATATAATTAATCAGCACAAGAGTTGGTGACCCAAATCATGGCTTCATCAAGTAATCCCACTACCTTTGGCCAACTTGTAATTGGTCCTCCAGGCAGTGGCAAGACGACTTATTGTCAGGCTATGAGTACTTTCTTAGGATCTATTGGACGGAAAGTTATTGTAGTTAATGTTGGTAAGTATAAACCAAATAAATTAATATTTCAGCTTGCATTAACCTCCTTGAGATACTCAATGGATTTTTCTTTTCTAGACCCTGCAAATGATGATCTTTGTTACAAAGCGGCCATTGATGTCTCTGAACTAATTACTGTTGAAGATGTAATGCAACATATGCATCTAGGACCCAACGGTGGTTTGGTTTACTCAATGGAATATCTGTTGCAAAATATAAATTGGCTTCTTGATAAACTTGCCAAATATCGTGATTGTTATGTATTATTTGATTTTCCGGGTCAGGTATGTCAAGTTTTGATAAATTGTGCTCGGTGTGGTCAAAGTTTTGTTACCTTTATTAATTAATTAATCTTATAGGTTGAGTTGTACACTCATCATGAATCGATCAGAAATTTGGTTACCCACTTGGAGAGCTCTGGCTTTAGATTATGTGCTGTACATCTGGTAGACTCTCATTACTGCAGTGATCCTGGTAATTATTTTCTTGAAGAAAAACATGTTAAGTTTTGTAATATCAATACTTTAAGTGATTTTTCTTTTCTAGGAAAGTTTATTTCAACCCTACTCTTATCACTAACAGCAATGCTTCACTTAGGATTGCCACATGTGAATTTGCTTTCAAAGATGGATGTTATGCATCAATATAAAGATCGACTCTTGTTTGGTATTGACTTTTACACAGATGTTCTTGATCTCCAATATTTGTTGGAAGCACTGGATGAAGACCCCTTTTCCAAGAAGTACTACATTGGCTTCCCCAGCTTGACTTGGCATTTTATTAGTTGTACATTGACTTAACTCTGAGTTAAAATTGTTTCCAGGTATAGAAAGCTGAATGCAGCCCTTGTATCACTTGTTGAAGATTTTAGCTTAGTGACGTTTCTTCCTTTGAATTCTAAAGACCAAAAGAGTTTATTGAAAGTGAGAAGTGCAGTGGATAAAGCCAGCGGTTGGGTGTATGGTCAAGGAGAAGAGAGAAGTGTTCAGCAGCTTTTGGCATGTGCTGTTGGTGCAGAAACAGAACAAGAAAGAATTGGTGATCTTAAAGATTCTCTGATGGACACTGATGATGGTGATAATTCTTAGAATTAAAGTTAATAATAAGATACAAATAAAGTACGTACTCGTAAATCTTAAACATTGTGTTATTTTTTACCAAGAAAAAATCCTATTTGGTGAATCCTCTGCTGCATGGTGAAAGTTTAGTGATGGCGCCGCTGCGCGTGGGCAGACTATTCAGCACAGAGTATGTTGGGATGCCTACCCCATAGGCGTCCTGTGGCGTGGCGAGTCGGAAGGAAAGAACCTGTGCCGCGTTGTGTACTGTATTTGTGATAGTGTCGGGGGAGTCCCGGATAATCGTGGAAACCCCGCATTTCGATAGGCATTTGCGAGAGAACTAAAACAAAATCACACCTTTCTTTAATTCCTAAGTGTACTAAAGTTATATTCTGAATCAAAGATTAGAGGTGATAAATACTAACTGATTAATACTAACCTAAAGTTCATATTTAAAAGAAAAATAAAAACAAATTGTATGGTATTTTGTCTTTAGTTATCAGCACAATGACATCACACCCATCTTCTATGTTGGTGTATCCAATGAGAATTCAGCCGGGTGAGGACATAGTAAATGTACTCCAGAACTTCGTGCGCACAAATGACCTGAAAGCTGCTTTTATAGTAACATGTGTTGGTAGTGTGAAACGAGTAAATTTGCGATTTGCTACAAATTCTGAAGGCAAAGAAGAGGTGTGTATCAGTTTAAAAAAATTTAATCGTGTTTTTGAGCAAGCTAAAACTTATCTTTTGGTAATTTAATACTATTTCCAGATTTCAGATATTGTGAAGAATATGGAAATATGTTCTTTGGTTGGGACTGTGACCAAGGATGGGTGCCACATTCATGGAACTTTTGGTGATGCCCAAGGAGTCACGGTGTCAGGGCACATTATAGGTAACATTGAAGTCCAGACTACTGTTGAGATAGTCATTGGTAATGCTGTAGGTTATCAATTTAGAAGAGAATTTGATGACAGGACTGGCTTTAAGGAGCTGGTTGTGGAGCCTGAGAGGCCGTAGATCCAATCTACAACATCCAAACTAAAGCCAATCTGAATAAAACTCAAAAACAATTTTCAGTTTGAATTTTACATTAACAGGTTTTAATACAACACATGTACACTGGTTTGACAATAACATTTAAATAAATACAAAGAAATAAAGAAATTCCCACAACTCCCACACACATTTGTAAACAGGATTATTTATCTAATTATGGGTAACATTATTAAATATCATGAAGAGCTAGTAAGACTTGCCATTAACAATTCCATTTTGTTCAAGAAATTTTTACCCTCCATCTTGTCCCACCGAACTTCTTTAAAACCACCACCTAGGTTTTCCCATTTACGGTCCTTTACAAGTTGACCGGGGTAGAAGTCTTTCCGTGGTGAATGAGCAATAGAAACATGCACTCCCGCCTGAGGTTCACATCTCACGGCTATCAAGCGGTCCCCCATGGGGGAGGCAAGCATACAACTACTAGCGTTGCCCATCTGCTGAACTTCTCCTACACCAAGGTGGGTGTTGTTAGAAAGAAGCTGCCAGCCCATGCACTTTGCCAGAGCTTGAACAGCAGTGATTTGATGCTGTTGAATCTGAAATTAAAAACATCATAACAGACTTTTAAGAAATTAGAAATTCAATAGAAAAAAATATTTAATCAGATTGCAATTTATCAAAAATTAATAGAAAGAACACACAAACCTGACAAATGAGAAGATCTCGCAGTTCCTGAATTTCGTATGACATATTCATGACACTGCCATCTCTGCAAATACACTTTAAGGACTTCTTTCCTACATGAATTATCAAAAGAGTGCGACAGATCTAAGACAAGAAGAATATTGATAAAAATGAGAGTACACCCCAGAAAAGTCAGAGAAAATGATGAAACTTTTACTCACAGTGTCATATCCATGGGTCATAATATTAACTTTAACACAAGCTTTGGTTGGGGAATTGATGGAATTCCAATGCGAAATTATAAGAGGGTCTCTAACTTCCTTGGCAATAGTATCTAGCACATACTCTGTACGTCTCCTCATGGTAAAATGTTGTGTTTGCTCAATTATTTGCTCAAGTAAAGTTTTACTGCAAGTTGAAAAAAAGTGAAGAAATTAATACTTTGTGTTTTACTCATTTCAAAACCAATGCTTCAATTTAATTATGAGAGGCACATACGTCTTCGACATTTCCATTAATTCATGACGATCTACAGCAGAAGGTCCTGCTAAACAACGCTGTTTACTTGGACCAAGTGGCCCTGATGCTGGATGAGGAAAAGGATGGTGGGTGTTCTTATGATGCACCTCTCTCAATAACTGATGAATCGAGTGTTCAAGAACATGATCATGGTCAGATTTTTTTTGCTGGGGTGGTCCTGATTTTTTATTATTTTTGGTTGCTGTGCTGTGGCAAAGTCCTATGATGAGCTGGATTCCCGGTAAGATCTGTCAAAGCACAAAATATATTTCAAAATTCAGCTCTTAAAAATGCAGAAGAGATAAGGAGCAATTTTTTTCCATTTTGCCAAAACAAAGCTAGCATGTTTGGTATGCCCTCTGATGATCACATTTAGGCTACTTGGTCCTCATCTACAGCAAAATACAGTGGGTGAATGTTTACTTACAGAGGCTACAATTTGATTTCCTACAACCATGTGTGGAATGGGACCAGGCAACTGAACAGCCTCTTTGGCAAGCTGGTTAAACAGTTCTTTGCAAAATAAAACATTCTGAGCAGCTTCAAGTTTCTTCTGCCAGTGCATATCTGGTATTGGGCCTGCTGTATTTAGGCTAGAGGATGTAACAGTTGTGGAAAACAGTGCTTCATCATCTATTAAAAAATATAAAAAAATAATAATAATTTAAAAAAAATAAAAAATTAGAAAATTTATTTCAATTTGGATCATTTTTCCTGCAAGGAAACTCAAGTTTAATTAAGAAAATCATACCTTTCCGACAATGTACTTCAATATAAGCAACTCCTTGAAGTTCGCTAGGGAGTGTTACTCTTAAAGCTGATGGTGTTTTGAGTGGGGGAGGGCCAGCACTTGGAGATTGAGGTGGGCTCCAGCCAGAAGATGGTTCTTCTTCTGCCTTGGTAACTTCAAACATGCCACTTGAAGCAAACTTGGATCCAGCTGAAAATAAAATAAATAAATTTTCAGTCACTGGTCAAAGTAAATTTATAGAACTTAGTAATATAGATCATATCAAGGTCTCTAAACTGATACTTACCTGTGCGATAGCTGACATCACCAATGATGGAGTTTCCAACCTTTTTCAGTCTCCAATTCTTTCGTAAGGACAGTAATTCTATATGGAAATCTGAGGCAGTTCGGTTACGAACAACTTCACTTTGACTAGTTCGTAACCTCTCAGCACCATTTAAAAGAACTGTTGCAGCACCACCAAGGGCCTAAAACAAGTGTAGTACCAAGTATTTAAGAGTTAAGGGAGCCATAAATTTTATGTTTGATTATAAACCAAGATAAAACTGAATTACCTTCTTTCTTGCATAAACTGTTACCATAGCTTTGGTTTCTGGTGGCTCCTGAGGTACTGGATCCAAAACAAGATATCGCTTTTCTTTTGCAATCGCTAACACATCAGAAAGCACACAGACCTCAGTCAACGCATTCCTGTCAAAATCAATGCAGAGTGATGATAAGAGGTTTCTTTAAAATAACAGATAAGTAAGTAAAAAAAGATAGAAATAACATACTTAAGTTTGTTTCGAACAGAATCCCAGGGCCACAATGAAGATTGGTAGGCTGCAGGATCTTTAGTATCCTCTTCTGTCTTATCAGCAAGTTTCTCTTCCTTCTCATCCTGGCCTTTTCCAAAGTCGATCTTAGCAGCGAGCTTGGATAAGCTCTCTGACATAGAGAGGGGTCTGGGAGAAGAACACATACATTGTGAAATTGGATTTGGTACAGTCAAAATAGGAAAAGTTGGATTTAACGAAAATTCGAAGAAAAACGATTCACCGGGGTGTCGGTCTAGCAGAAAGCGGCTTGTCAACATAGAAATTTGCATCAAAAGTACGCGATATTAAGACAGAAAATGCATTACAAATGAACGGTACAAAAAGGAACAGTACAAAACAGGTGGGGAAAGTTTATTTAAATTGCCGAATGAATGGCAAGAAACACAAAACCGATAGACAGTGAAAACGACCCCTAGCCTCACAAGAGTAAATAAACAATAAAACACCTTTCTAGGGCACAAAACCATTTCCTGAAATAAAACTAGCAAAAATTATGTACGTACTGCTGATAAACTTCAGTTCCATCGTAAGCAATTTCTTGAATTTGATTTTCTATGGGAGCTTCGATTGCGACGTTCACAGAGTACGCCATGTTTGTTGACGTTTGGGTTGTTGTTGTTTTTGGATTTGTAGAAGGCGAAGGCGCAAGGCACCTTTCGAAGGCAACCTTAAAAAGAAAAAGAAGGACAAAAGTCGAATTTCAAAATGTGACTTTCGTCGAATATTTAAATAAAGATTTTTCCAGGATATTCAAAGAATTAATTTTAAAGATATTCAGAAAATTAGATCCTGGAGAACTGTTTTGCCACATCTGTAGTTTTATGAAATGTGTAAACGCTGAAAATGTGGTACGAAGCGTAATTTCGCGCGGTTCGCGCTTCAAAATTTGAATGTCTACTTGTGTGGACTTCAACGTGGGAGGGTGCATCTGCGCATTAAAATACATATTTCCGTTTATACAATGCAATATCAATTCATCTAGTTAATGCGGGCATAGTTTACAGTCAGGCTCTAAAAAGCTTGGGCAAAAAAAAATGAATATTGTAAATTTGAAGTAAATAATCGCTGAGCGAAGCGAAGCTTACTCCTGCAGGGGATCGGAAGTGTACTTGTCGCTGAGCGAAGCGAAGCTAACTCCTGCAGGGGATCGGAAGTGTACTTGGTCGTGAGTCCGTCTGTTCGTCTGTCCTAGCCGGTTCTCCTCTTAAAGTACAGAAGTAATCGTAAAAAGCGGCAGTGTTCCGTAATCTATTAATTTCAGCGCTATAATATTTGTCCAGACTTTTCCTCTAAATGGAGTTTGAAATATTGAAACGTTTAATGTAAACTGCACTCCGGAGAGGTTGGCAACGAAAGGAGTTGAGTAGTAGCGCCACCTAGCGGCAGTGTGTGAACTACGTCACGACGGTCCAGCCAAGCCCGGTGTCCAGCTCTATTGTTTTCAACATAAAAATTAGAAATTTAAGTGTCAGTTCGACGAAATATGCTGTCTCAAATAGTTTTTAGAGTTGTGGTAGTCTCCACACGAAGTTTCAAGTGTCGTCATGTTGTAGAAGTGTGTGTACGAGTGATTTGTCGTGTGTTCACGTCTGAGGGGTGGGGAGTGCCTCAAGTTCTTATCAAGAATACCTTTGATTGTACTGGATTTGTGGAATGAACGTCACGGATTGCTGATATGACAGCCAGGATCGCTTCAACTTACTGCCGAACTTATTATTTGGGTGAGTGACATAACCTAACAACATAAACAATGTTGTTTACAATAGACTACACACAGTGTTCTGTCTGGGAGACAGCAGACTTTGGTCTGAGTATTAAAATCAGATAACCCCTTCATCTGACAAGTGAGAGTTACTAGCTGTGACATTATTTACTTATATTTGGTTAAATTTTGTTTGTAACCTTTTCTCGGTACCCAAGCGTTGTGATTTCTTATTGAGCCGCCACAAATTACCAGCCAAATGGTTTTCCCAATACGGTATTGATGCTGTAGTAGAAGTGTGCTCCTTTTAGACATGAGATAAGAGACATTTGTTATACCATAGGGTGTCCGAGACTTTCGACCTGAGGACTGCTCAGAGAGGATGTTGAGCATGCCCCTGCCACAACGGCGTCACACTCATAATGTCGTTCTGGTCTGGGTTCGGGAAGGGTGTCACCGTCCCGCGTCTATGGCGCCCTCCCCCCGTCGGTCACAGGAGGGGCACGAGGTCACCGCACAGGACAACCGCACTTTGGGTGTCCGGGACTTCCTACATCAGGATATCTGAGAGGGGATGCTCCCCTCTCTCGGTTGAGTACGAACGGTGGAACGGTGATTGTTGGCGCCTGTTGTCCCTCCACCACCTCTCCTGCCCCTCTACTCCTTACCCCCCCCCCCCCTCCGAATTCTCAATTACTCCATGCCGATTGGCACTATGTAGGTTGCCTATCTACACGGCGGAAGGGTTGAAACCGTCCTTTTGTTTTAACACTCACTTCGCTCAGCAACTACGTGCCTGCCGCACGTACTCCTAGTTTAAAAGGAAAATTCAATTCGATGAATACAATGTGTAGTCTCTTTTCTCTCCGTTGGTAATGAGGCGTATGAGGTAATTGAATGAGAAACAGTGTATCATATCCCTAATCAAAAACTTAAAGAAAAAAAAAATATAACGTTAGGGAGAGGGAAGAAAGTACAGGTCAGCATCGTCAGCGTAAAGGGGGTGGAAAGGCGCACTTTCTTTTAAGTATGAAGGAGCAGGCGAGCTGAATCTCATTGTCACCCCTCCTGGAGGCGGGAGCCCCCCTCCCCTCCCCCTCCCCCTCCCCTGTTCCCGACCCGACCCGAACCCACCCCGTGCCGCGCCGCGCGTTCTCCTTCCCCCTCTTTCTTTTGGCGAGTCGCGGCCTACACCGCTGCTCTCTCTCTGTCGCTCTCGTCCGCGGGCCTCCACGTATCGATCTCGCGCTTTTAAACGCAGCCTTTCTTCTCCCCCTGCCCCCCTACAACCCCAGCAACAGGCCCGCGGGGCGGGGCGCGGTGGGACGCGGGGCGCGGCGGGCCCGCCGCCCGGCCCGGTCACCCCTGCAAGGAGCTCGTCGTCCTGGTCCTGGCAAGGAGCGGGCAAAGTGGAAACAAAGAGGTATTGCACGTGTCAACGAGCGCCGACTTGTATCGCGCCTGCATGGTGAAAGGAAAGGACACTGATCCGCGTCAAGTCCACGGCGCACTACTGGTCCCGACGGCTGCACGCGGCTGCACGGCACGCTTGTGCTCCCGGGGCGGGGCGTAACATGTAGGGAGCCTGCTGGAGCCTCCAGGCCTAACATGCGGCGCGGGCGACGGGCGCTGGGCGTGCTGTGCTGGGCTGGGCCACTGTAGCGCGCAGAGAGAGAGTTTGAGACATGAACCCTGGAGAGCAGGTCGGGCCGGGCCGGGCAGCGGGCCGTGCCGTGCCGCACCGGGGTGATTCCAATCGCCTCCATTTCCTTACTTGCAGAACACACAAATCGGCCCGATTATTACTTTGCTCTCGGTGGAGGGAGAGGGAGGGGAAAGAGAAAATAAAGCTCGGCGCGCATAAGAAGGCTCGCGGAGAGGGAATGAGCGAGTCGCTTTTTGAAAAGTAAATCATCTTCCATTTCATATTCATATCTCCTGGTGGCCTGGTGGCAGGCCGGGCCGGGCCTCACGGTCGGCGTCACGCACAGGAGTCGTTCATCCCGCCGCGCCGCGCCAGGAGGATCCCCCGGGACTGAATGATGCATGAGTGAGCAAGGAGGTCCGGGCGCGTGGCGCCACGGGGCGGGGCGGGGCGGGGCGGAGCGCGGCGGAGCGGGCGGGGCGGGGCGGAGCGGGCGGGGCGGGGCGCCGCCGATAGCGCTGTGCTACTAGAGCGTGTGCCGATTAGCGTGGTGCTGGTGCTGGTGGCACGGCACGGGTGTGATGGTGAGAGGGATAGGGGTATAATGAAGGGTCGGAAGGTGACAGTGTGGCATGATGTGATGACGATCATTATACACAGCAATGGTGATGATGGTCATGATACCTGTTGTATGGATATCATAATGTGAAATCACATCAAGGGTTGGGAAAAAAGGATAATTTAAATGAAGGCCGTAACCGTGTGAGAGCACAAACGATTAGTCACTAAACGTCTGTCGGGGGCGCGTATGGCAGGGAGGGGCAGGGCGGGGCGGAGCCCGGGACCCGCGAGCACGAAGTCGACTGTGCTGCCCCATTGGCTTGTTCCGCGACGTGGAATCCCCGTCAATGACATCCGCCCCGCCGGGAAAACGTGCGCGGCGGCGCAGGGAGTGGGGTGCGGGGCGTGGGTCGCAGAAAGCGGGGTGTGGGGTGCGGGGCGCGGGGCGAGGGCGCGGGGAGCACGTCGTTGTGATGGCTGAGGGGATGAGGGGACGGGACGACCATGTGCCTCGTGTCATTCTAGGGTATTGTACCACCCGGCCGGGCCGGGCCGCCCGGTTCGTCTCAGCTCGGAGATGGAACTTAACGGTCATACACTGTAAAAAACACACTGTCACGGTTTGCCTACGGTGCGTAAGGTTACTCTAAGCAAAACCACTACGGACCGGACCAGGCAACAAATATTTCCGGAGTAGACCGTAGGCGTTTGGCGTTTACCGTGGGTTTGTGTTTCTGCGGGGGTGTCTTTGGCCGGCCCTGGCGCCGGCGCCTGTGGGCGGAGATCGCGCGCGTGTTGTAGGGCAGGGTGACCACCCCATGCGCCTCGGTCGTCGTCCTGCTCCACGCACTCGTTGGCCTGCAGCAGAGCACGGACCGAATAGGGAAGTACAGAATGTGTTTCTGCGGAAAGCCGGTCACATTTTCTTGTCAGCGCTTGTGACCTACGTCCTTCCTAACAGTGTACGAATACACACGCACGCACACAAACCCAGACAGGCGGGCCTGCGGGGTGCACCCGTACGTCCCATTACCGCGTAAACCGGTCACGCGCACATTTATACGTTCGGGATATCCAGCCCCGATCCCCCATCACACACACACACACTCACACACACACATACGCGCGCGCGCGCGCATGCACGACGACCAGCCGAGCCGCGACCAGCCAGCTTGTATTTACGTTGTGATCGCTTTCCCGTTTTGATTATTGGCCCATCCCTTTCACCCTTCAGCCCCCTCCCTCCCCCCCCCCCCCTCCGGCTCCTCCACCCCCTCCCCGCATGCGCTGGAGGGGAGAGGGGGTCAGCGGGGTGGGGCGTGTTCTGTTGCTCCACCCCGCCACGCCCCGCCCCGCCCCGCGCTGCGCAACGCTGCTCCCCGCCGCGCCCCCCGCCGCGCCCCGCCCCGCCCCGGGCCGCCACGCCCCTCCACGGCTCGGCTGGGCTCCGGGCCGGGGCCCGCTGGGCTGGGCCTGGCTGGCCGGGCCGGGCCCGGGCAGGGGGTCGTTCAGTTGGTGGTGAATCGCGCACGGTGTCGCACGTGTTGCCTAAGCTCCCGGCTCCCCGCCGCTCCGCGCCCTCGTGCCGCACTCACACACCTCAGCACACCCGCAGCAGCAGGTAGGCTCAGGCTACACGCACAGCCGTGTCACGTGACAGGGAAGGGCTGGCACTTATTCATTGACATGAAATACACTGGCGCCATCAATGAAACTTTGCTATTATTGCACAAACTTGAACATTTTCTACTCACGGAGAAAAAAATTAATCTAGACAGGGGGCAATTCCAACGGAGCAATTTTGAACTGCGTACGCGTTGGCAATAAAGCAACGCAGCATTAATCACAAGTAGGCCTTTTTGCAAGTCCCTCAGGCATTTACTTACCGCAGGGTCAACTTTTCATCTAGGGAGGGCGACAAAATAAGACGAACCAGTCTTTCCCTGAAATGTGATCTTGTCAAATTTTTTTTTTCAAGCACCCCTGCACCGCGCTTTGCTTTGCCCCCATCCTCCCGCGAGAGGACCTGTCTGAAAGCCCTGGCCTCGCCTGGCTTGGCCTGGCCTGCACCGCGTAGCTCGGAGCTGCGGCCGGTCTTGCGCAGCTCAGCCTAGGGGCGCACACGTACACCCCGACCCTGAAGGCCCCACCCCGCCCCGCCCCGCCCCGCCCCGCCCTGCCCTGCCCTGCCCTGCCCCGCCCTGCCCCGCCCCGCCCCACGCCCCGCCCAGACCACCACCGGCCAGGCCACCTCAAACAAACCATGAACCACGACGAGCCACGGGGCCCAGCTGCCTTGCCGCTCCACTTTGATCAGTCCCGAGCGGGCGGCCCGGCACACGCGCTGCCCGGGGCTGAGCGGGGCGGGGCGGGGCGGGGCGGGGCGGGGCGGGGCGGGGCGGGGCGGGGCGGGGCGGGGCGGGGCGGGGCGGGCTACTCTCGACTCTCGACGACCTCCTTGCCTTCCCTCCTCCCGGCGAGGCGGCTGAGCTCGAAGCAACTGCGCCCCGCGATGGACCGCAAACCACCCCAGCCCAACCCTTCCGTATACCTCGGCCTGCCCTGCCCAGCCCTGCCCAGCCCAGCCCAGCCGGTCTGCAGAGGGGTCGGGGTGGTCTGGATTGGTGATTGCGGCTTGACACCTACACAGGGCGCCCCGCCCCGCCCGCCCGCCCCGCCCCGTCAGGTCCTGGCCGCACCGCACCGCACCGCACCGCAGTCAGGACGTGCCCTGCAGGGCCTGGAGAGGACGTGCCCGGGAGAGCGGGGCCGGGATTGCGCTGAGGAGCCGCGGCGGTCGGGTCAGGAGGGGCTGCTGGGAGTGAAGGGAGAGAGGAGGAGGGGACGGGACGGGGACGGGCACATCCCCCACGATGGGCCCCGCCCCGCCCCGCGCACATTCTTGGAGCCTCGGGCGAGGAGCCCGCAGCCCAACGCGCTCGCGAGGACAACCGTGCCAAAGTACCCCCCCCCCCCCGCACCCCGCCCGCGCGCGGGACACTTAAAACTGCGCTGGAAATCGCATTATTAACGCCGTGCGCTCATGAATTCAACATGGAATCCGACCCGCGCAAAGAAAAAATACACGCACCGCGCAGCTGAAAATCTGGTTGGAAATGAATGCGGAATTATTCCATTAAGCCTGTGGCGACAAGAGAAACCCGCCGGGTTTGGTTTTTTCTGTGGCGCTGTTCGAGTCTTGCGGCCGCCCCGCCCCGCCCTTAGTCTATCTCTCTCCGCCGTGATCCGACGCCTCGTCGAGCCGCGCGCCATGATTTGGCGAGGCGCGGATCGAGGGGGTTACTGCGAGGCAAGGCGGGGCGTGGTGGGGCGGGGCGGGGCGGGGCGGCGGCGGACACAAATTGCATTTAATTACCGGGGGCTGGGCTACGCGGCTACGAGCTCGGCTCCGCTGCGCGCCTGCTCGGCCCCGCGGGCCCCTGCTGTCGGTGGGGTAGGCAGCCCGCCGCGCTCACGCGCTCCACCGCGGCCTACCACGGCCATGGCAGGGGCTCCGCGCGCGTGTGTGTGTGTGTGTGTGGGCTGACGGAGGCGTGAAGGAGCAGCTGAGCGCTGAGCGCGCGAGGCCAGGCCAGGCCAGGCGAGGTGGGGAAGTGAAAGTGAGATGAATTTCTCATCGCGGCCGTCAATAAGCATGACGGTATTAAAGTTTCAGCCGGCCTTGATGGTGTACTCTGTGTGTAGCATCAGGTGGGGAGGCGAGGACAGGAAGGACGAGGAACAGAACGGAGAGAAGAAACAGAGAGAGAGAGAGAGAGAGAGAGAGAGAGAGAGAGAGAGAGAGAGAGAGAGAGAGAGAGGAAGACGACCTTTGCGCCGCCCGCCGCGGGTCTGGCTTCGGCTTGCCTTTGGACTATCGATTAAGCCACTGTCAGTCCAGTACGGCGGGGGCAGGGCAGCGGAGGCCCAGGGCGAGGCCGGACGCCAGGAGTTGTGCTCCGGACAGTGGAGGACCTGCCCACCTCATGTCCATGATGTGATTGCGGCTTGACACCTACACGCAGGGCACCCCGCCCTGCCCCCCGCCCCGCCCCGCCCCCGGGGGTGGGGCGTTACGTCTAGGAAGACTACCTCTAATCGTGTTTAGAAGTATATTGTATGCCCACAAAAAATAAGTAAATCTCGTTTGTAATTTTTTTCGAGTCGAGCGTCATTATTTGTGGAAGTACCGACCGGAGATGTAGCTCGGCTGGAGGGGCGGGGGGCAGGCGTCTTAGTGGCCCCAACTTCACCTGGACGTCCCGCCTGGGGCCTCCGCGCCGCGCCGCTGTGGCTCGCTATAGTGCGGCCGCGCCCCCAACACTGCCTCGCCTCCCCCCCCCCATTCCCCCCCTCCCCCACTTGGCCCTTAGCCCCAGCGCTACACCGGCGGGGTCACTTAGTGCTGGTATCAAGGGGGTAATTGCGGGGGCCTTCTCTCCGCTCCGCCAGCCCCGCCCAGCCCCGCCCCGCCCCCCAACTCCACAGCACGCCCCCCCCCCCCCAGCACGTCTAGCCGAGCGTACAAACTTGACCCTTTGCTCGTTTTCAATGTTATACTGCTACGGCCGGCTACAGCCCCTTCCATAGGACCCGTGCCGCGCCTCACGCCGCCTCGCCACGCCCCGTACACCGCCCGCGCCCTATATCAACCCCATTCCGCCACGCCCTCTAGCAGCCCCGCCCCGCCCCGCCCCGCCCCGCCCCGCCCCGCCCTGCCAATGCACACCACAAAACACAGCGGGGAGCTCAGCCACGCTCTGCTCTGGCGCCTGGCGTTCCGTTCCACAGCCCACCGGCGGCAGAAGCGGCCCTATAGCTCGGACTGAAAAATACCAGGAGGCATTGGCGTAACGGGCGGGGCGGGGCGGGGCGCGGCGGGGCGGGGCGGGGCGGGGCGGGGTGGGGCGAGTATCGACCGCAGTACTGGCGGCCGCGGCACAATACCGACCGACGTTAATGAAATGAAACTAAATGCGCCCCAGCCCGCCCCGCCCTGCCCCGCCCCCCCCCCCCCGCCCCGCCCCGCCCCGCCCCGCCGCCCCAGCCCCGCCCCGCCGCCCCGCCCCGCCCCGCCCCGCCCTGCCCCGCCCCGCCCGCCCGCCCCGCCCCGCCCCGCCCCGCCCCGCCCCGCCCCGCCCCGCCGGTCCGAGCCAAGCACTTCTCGCCGCAGCGCAGACTAGTGGCCGCAGCATCCAGCCCTCCTACTACCCTCCTGGAATTGAGTTGTACCCCACGAGCACGAGTACTCCCGGCGCACTTGCCTCCGTGCACACTGTCCCCCGCAACCTCCGGACCAGCAGCAGTGGGGTCGCGTCTCAACGGCTGACTCCGCCCCGGGGAGAGCAGAGCTCTCTGGCGTGGACCGAGACGGAGACGCGGTGCACTGATGGGAGAGAGCGCCCCCGCCCCACCACGCCCCACCACGCCCCGCCCCGCCCCGCCCGCTTTGATGAGTTTGGCCCCATTGAAAGGGTGAGAGAGAGAAGTAATTGAAGGGTGAGGGAGTGAGTGAGAAAGAGCGTGGGAGTAAGGTTGGCGGCTCCTGTGTGGCTGGCTCTGTGTGGCTCCGGTCTATCCATTAATCTTTTATTTGGCGGCGCTCCGCTAGGGTCGATGTCGGTGACATTGACATGGTTTCAGACCCGATCTCGTTGCCGCGGTGGCCCTGCCCGGCCCGCCCGGTCCGGCCCCGTCCAGTCAGCCCGCGGCCCCGCCGGCCACAAGGCCAGGGCCACAGGGCCACAGGGCCACAGGGCCACAGGGCCACAGGGCCACAGGGCCACAGGGCCACAGGGCCACTGGGCCACGGGCTCACGCGTGGCCGTGGCGGCGCGGCGCAGGGCTTACAGCCCGTACAGGACATGTTGGCCCTCGCACCCGAGCTTTAGAATAGAAGGTGGGAGGGGAGCTATTGTAAGCAAGACGTCGCTAGGCTCGGGGCCGTGCGGGCTCCTGTCCTCTTCCCTCCATATGGCACGGCACCTCGCCGCGGTGCGCAGCGCGCTGTCTAACGTCATGTAGTGCACAACAGCGAGGGTCGGTCGGGTCCAGCCCAGCGGGGAGCTTGAAGAGAGGCAGAGAGAGAAAGAGCCCTGGACATTTCATAACGGCATGGCGGCGAGTCGCACGCATAGGGAGGGACGCTCGGCCAGGCGAGACGATAACTGGGGCCTGGCCTGTTGCGGCCCGGTGGCGGGGCGGGGCGGGGCGGGGCGGGGCGATTCCGAGTGGTGTGGCACCGTGTGGCACCGTGGGCTGATTGGGACCTCGCGGCGCGGCGCACAGGCACAGCGGACCGTCCACTTGAAAAGCAACAGACCCGCTCTCTGGCCGGCTCCCACTACCCAACCCTCCGCGAGGGCAAGTGCCTTTTTATGGCTCTAACTTCATCAAAAAACATCTCCGTACTTGGTAGCTGAGCTGTTTAATATCCCTTTTTGCTTTAGCAAGAAGTTAGGTAAGAGCTCGAAGCACTACACAGGGCGTGATAAAGCAGGAGTCCCTCGTGGCTCGATAATTTTTGTGGTAGACAGTTCCTCCGCCGCGCCTGAATATTTATCGCGCTTAAATGGGAGTGAGTCCAGCCGTGTCGGGTCGGGTCGGGTCGGGTCGGGCCGGTGGCCGGCTCATCAGGCGATGCGGGCCAGGGCCTGGCCGCCAGGCCTCCTTGGCGCGGCGATAGCGTGACCGCCGGCAGTTCAGTCCTCAACGTTTCAATCGCGGGGACGGGGATGGGGCTGAGTTTGTCAACAGAACCAAGTCCGGGCCGTCCCTCCCGCTGCGTACGCAACGTCCACAACAAAGTCCATAGCGGACCTGAAAAAAGCGATACAATTCACCGCGCTGTGCCGCGCTGTTCTGGTCGATGGGGTTGTTCGGTTTCGTTTGTTTTGTCTGTCATTGTGCGATACTCCACGCTCTCCCACGCGCCTCGCTGCTTTCACGCCATCACACATTCCCACTTTGCGAAATGAAAAGGACCTGTCCGGCTGAATTACTAAACAAAAAAAATACAGTATACAGTCCATATCACAAACCGGAATATTTAAATGGAGAGAAAAAAGAAATACAAAGTGGGCAGGCAGGCAGGCAGGCAGGCAGGCAGGCAGGCAGGCAGGCAGGCAGGCAGCACAAGGGGAGGGGGAATAACTCCCCGGCCGTTTTCGGATACAAAAGAGATGTGAGTGGCTCAAGAGAGGAATCGGGTGAGCGGGAGGGAGAGAGGTGAACGGGAGCAGAGCGGGGCGGGGCGGGGCGGGGCGGGGCGGGGGGAGGCGAGCAGTGGGGAGATAAGGGTGGCGGAATTGCATCCGCAGCATGACTGCTGGCCTTGCCGCAGGCCGTGGGACCGGGCTGTGGGCCTGGCCTGGCCTGGCCTGGCTCTGTTCAGCACAAAGGTCTATACGTCCGGAGCGGAGCGCCCCCCCCCCCTCTGCACGTGTTTACTTCCACCACAACCCTCATCCCTCAAGAAAGGCACTTATTGTTCCCCGGGACGCTCCTCGTCAGGTGAAACAAGTGGATCAACGGCCGGATCATTTGTAGCCCCCCTCCCCTCCACCCGGCCCGACTCGACTCGCTTCGTCTGGTCTGGTGGACTGCGACTGAACAACGTGTTCACTGCGCTCTCTCCTCAGCCTCCTCTCTTACAGCCCATTCTCTCTCGTCTCTGGAACCCCAGGGGGGGGTCTCTCTCTCTCTCTCTCTCTCTCTCTCTCTCTCTCTCTCTCTCTCTCTCTCTCTCTCTCTCTCTCTCTCTCTCTCTCTCTGTCTCTCTCTCTCTCATTCTCTCTCTGACTTTCTCTCCCTGTCTCTCCCTTAGTGAATACGATGGGCCATCGAGATACGCCACGCTGCCACGCTAGGCACGCCATGCATGAGAGCTGCAGCGGACAGCAAGCTTTCTCTGCATGGAGGCAGGATGGGACAGCCGTGTAGGGTCCTCTACACTGTCACTGTCGTGAGAATTAGTGAGAATCTTTTTCTGTGTGGGCAGCGGCAGTACAGATAATAAATACATACATTACAATTTGATGAAACATTTATTCCTCGAGTAGGGCGGAGCGCGCGGCCTGGCCGTGCGACAAGCCCGGGTCGTGGGAGGAGGGGGGGGGGGAGCCTCGGGATGGGCTCAGGGGAGGGGCCCAGGGGCGTGACCGGCCCGCCCCGCCCCGCCCCGCCCCGCCCCGCCCCGCCTGGTCGCAGCGTCGCAGCACGTCGCCAGGCAAAATGAAGACAGGAGGAGGAGGAGGAGGAGGAGGAGGAGGAGGAGGAGGAGGAGGAGGAGGAGGAGGAGGAGGAGCTGCGGGACGATCAGGAGCAAGAAAAGTGAAGGTGCGGAGGCTCGGCGCCGAACGGTGGGGGCGGACCGGGCCGGGCCGGGCGCGGCGACATCTGGGGGAACAGGGGAGGCAGCAGGGCGTGGCGGGGCGGGGCGTGGCGGGGCGGGCAGCGCCCAGCCCGGCCCGGTGGGGCCCTTCATTATTCACTACGCACTTCTGGCCCTCGGAGAGGAGATCGAGTTGGAATCGGCGTTTGCTATTCCTGTCCACTTTTCATCGTGCACTCCACACCCACACCGTGGGCTCAGGGCGGGTGGGGCGGGGGTGCCGAACACCCGCTGCGCTGCGCTGTGCTGTATCCATCATACATGAACATCACATCACCGGCCCCTCCCTTCCCCCGTCTCCCCTCTCTCCGTCTCACTCTGTCCCCTACTCCCCCCCCCCCCTCCGTTCTGCGACGACGTTGTTGTGATACTACCGCCATTCCCCCGGGTGGAGCGGCGGGAGGCGGGTGGTGGGCGAGGCATTTGCCTTGCAACCTGGATGCGTTTTCCGCGTTCCATATGCCTGCTGTTGGCGATGCGAGCGCGTGAGTGTGGTGAGTGTTGGAGCGCCCATGTTGTTGTTGTTGTTGGGTACAACTTGCTTCCCCTGGGCCTCGCCTCGCCTCGCCCCGGCCCGCCCCACTTCCATCGCCGCCGTAATGGAATACAGAAGCTCGCCTGGTACCCCGCAGTGCCCCACAGCTGCCGGGGGCTGGCTGCCTCGGCACAGCCACCCCGCCCCGCCCCGCCCCGCCCCGCCCCGCCCCACCTCACCTCGCCCCGCCACCGCGGATCTGTCAGCGGGTTGTCAAATAGATTTTCTTCTACAACTGCGTGAGGCGCGCTCGGCGGGGGTCGTCCCGCCCCGCCCCGGTAACAGACCCTCCCCCAGCCCTGGGGATAAAAACGTGTCCTGCTTCTTGTGGTTGTTGTTGGAAAGGACGAACAGGGTGACGCCGGTGCTGTCAGTTCCTGTTGTTGTTGTTGTTGTTGTTGTTGTTGTTGTTGTTGTTGTTGTTGTTGTTGTTGTTGTTGTTGTTGTTGTTGTTGTTGTTGTTGTTGTTGTTGTTGTTGTTGTTGTTGTTGGTGGTGGTGGTGGTGGTGGTGGTGTTTGCGGCTCGTGCTCGCGGCTCGAGGACTACGTACCTATGCAGTGGGGCTACTGGAGGTACAGTACCTGAGAGCCTGCGACGGACATGAAGGCTGGTTGGCTCAGTTGATAGAGCACTGGTTCGGCAACCGTGAAGGCGACGGTTCGTATCCCTCTTCGCTCCCAATTTCCTCGCCTCACCCTCCGGCGCACGAATAAAGTTTTAGAGTTTCGACTCTAAAACATGTTTTGGCGTTTTGAAGCCTCTAGGGAACAACATATCGAAAGCTGGCGAGAACGTTTTCGAGGACCACTCGAGGTGCACCGCGGTAGGGATATAAGCTCGAGGACGTTTGGTCCTGGCTAGTTAAACGTAAGGAAGGCCAGGAAGTTTTTTTTCTTTTTTTTTTTTTTTTTCTTTTTTGGTTGTGAGGTTTGTTTCGCTCTCGCAATAGGAGCTCCGGCCGGGTTCCAGCCTGGCTCCGGTCCGGCTCCGGGAGGGTTTTGGCGGGTCACCTTGATTGGGTGGGCGCTGGTGGGCGTGGCGTGGCGTGGCGTGGCGGGGCACGACATTGTGAGGTGCAGGGCCGGGCCGGGCGCTGCGAAAGGGTTCCGCAAAGCAACCGGAAGGGGCACGGGCAGGGCGGGGCGGAGAGGGGCGGCAGAATAGGCTAGGGGGCAGAAAGTAACTGGGCTCCGGCACAATGGTGGGTCGCGCGGTTCCTTTCACGGACTCCACGCCGCCCCGCGCCGCTGCCACCACTATTTCCTTATATATACGGCCGCGCTACGTCCGGTAATAATTCCCTGCCACACAATAAAAATAAAAAAAATAAAATAAAATGAATACGATACGACTCAAATGAGGTCGCTTTACTGTCGCGCTTACGCACCCGCTGTGCTTACCTTGCTGCTTGATTCCCGCCTCGCGATAGGCGCAACTTATACACACCAGCTACCCCGTACGTCGGGTCGGGTCGGGTCGGGTCGGGTGTTGCCGGCCGACACCAGCTGGCTGGGTCGTATCAAGGCGCAATTTCTGCGCCAATTTACTTTTTCCCTGACGCAGTACGTGCCGCAGAGTCAAGGAGGGTGGTGTGGAGCTCCTCCTGGCGGGGCGGGGCGCGGCGGGGCGGGGCCCGGCGGGGGTCGCAGGTGCCCCGGTACTCGTGCACACCAGGTTGCGCTGGCTGCTGGCTACTCCCGCCCCACTCCCGCTGCTCCCCAATCTCGCTCCGACCACGACCGCACCGCCCAAGATGGAGATAACGGTCCAGTCCCGATCCCGAGCTGGTAGCGGCGCTGGCGCAGGACCGGCTGGGTGGCGTACGGCCCGGGGCGGGCGGGGCGGGGCGGGGCGGGGCGGGGCGGGGAGAGGCCAGCACCCTTGTGGTCAGGCTAGCGGCGCACGAGGCCGAGCTCCACGGGGGAGCTCCACAGAATTGGCCATTCCAGCAGCAAAGCTCGGCGAGGCATAAAATGTCTAGCCCGCGGCGGTAGGAGGGGAGGGGAGGGGAGGGGACCAGCAAACATAGACGGACACGCAGCGGAGCGGGCAGGGGCAGACAGGCAGGCAGTCGGGGAGTCAGCGCTGCGCCCCGCGGCCCCGCCCCGCCCCGCCCCGCCCCGCGGCCCCAGCAACAGGCTCAGCCCTGCCC
Source organism: Frankliniella intonsa (assembly GCA_033675135.1). Lineage (NCBI taxonomy): Eukaryota > Metazoa > Arthropoda > Insecta > Thysanoptera > Thripidae > Frankliniella > Frankliniella intonsa. Next base: position 10,593,890 of record CM066254.1, on the reverse strand, counting down.
TGCGCCTGGGGGGTAGGCCAGCCCCACAGCCGCGCCCAGCCCGGCCCGCGCCGGGCATGCAGCAGTTCATCTTCATGATTGGCTGAGCTGCCGCAGGTCCCCTGCCCGGCCCGCATAGCTTAACCCTCGCCCGGCCCGCCCCGCCCCGCCCCGCCCCGGCCCGGCCAAGAGGCGACGATAAAATGCCATTTATTGAGAGCGGAGCGGAGCGGAGGCCGCGCGTGGAATGCACAATGTGTCGGCCGGCCGGCCAGTGTGATGGCGATAAAAAAAAACCGTGGCCTAATTCGCGTTAAATAACAATCACGCCACCGCCCTCGGGCTGGCTGCTGGCCCTCCAGAAATACTAATGAAAGAAAGCGTGTGGCAGGGTGTTCCAGGACCCTGGCCGGGGCCCGGGGCTGGGCCGGGCTGGACTGGGCCGGGCTAGGTTGGGCTGGACGGAGAGGAGACTCTTCCTCCGCTTCGGTTCGGGTGGCGTGACGTAGAGCTGCCGGCGGCGGTGCGGCGTCACGGCCGCAAAGCTGATAGTGCCGAGCTGGGCGGGGGTGGGCGGGCGGGCGGGCGCATCTATCTCATTCTTATTTCCCCCAGGCCCCGGGGCGTGGCGTGGCGGGGCGGGGCGTGGCGGGGCGTGGCGGGGCGTGGCGGGGCGTGGCGGGAGAGGGCACTGGACGGGAATATGATCACGGTCGCCCAAGGAGCCCCCGCGCCGCGCCGGCGCACTGGCCGCTAGACCGCGCGGTCAGCTAGAAAATGGAAAGGGAATCATTTCGAGCTGTTGGTGCAATACACACACGGTCACGGCGCGCGCTTGTGGGGTCCATGTTGCGTGCCTGCTGCGTATTGCGCGTGTTTGTAGTTGGACCCAGACCCTGTGTTTCTTGCTGCGGTTAAGACCGGCATGCAGCGGGGAGTGCCCCGGGTGATTTCTGACCACCTGAGGCGGAACCACTGCGGACATCGCCGCTATGTGGTTTAACCCAACCCCGTATGGTCGAAACCGTTAGGATGGGGCGGGTGTGGCCGTGCGGGGCCGTGCGGGGCCGTGCGGGGCCGGGCGGGGCCGGGCGGGGCCGGGCGGGGCCGGGCAGCGGGGAGGCGGTCACCAGCGGGTCTGTAATCCGATGTGGGACACAGATAGGCCACGACGACCCATTCGCCCGTTAACCGGCACCCCCATCCCCACCCCCGGCGACCTCCACCTCCTAACCCTACAAAACCCTGTACCACCCCCAAAGTCAACAACCCCCCTCCCCTCCTTCTCTCCTGGCCCTCGCCCCTCCCTCCCCCACCCCTGCAATCAGGCTTTGCTCCTGTGAGCCCCTGCCCTTCCCTCGCCCCGCTGAGCTGAGCCCTTCCCCGCCAATCAGCTGGCTAGGCCGCGTGATTCGGCTGGTAAGAGAGGCATACTCCGCCCGCTCCAAATGTGTGGCTCTTGTCTGACTAAGCGGCGAAGATGGGAGTCCAGGGGGCCCGGACCCTATAAAAGTTGACAGGACCCATAGTTAGTAGTCACAATGTTAGGTTCCTCAACATTAGCGAAACCCGGTTTTGAAACCATCGATGGGTCCTGCTAAAAGGCACTTGAAGTTAGCAGGACCCAACCCCAGTTGTATAGTCCGTAACAAAACATCATTCATACCAGGTGGCTAGGCTTCGTTAGTAGACGTTAGTAGACACAAAATAAAAACAGCTGAGGAAATCTGGCGATCTGTAAAAAGCAAAAACCAAAAAATCTGCGAGTCCTGCCAACTTTTAACCCCTCAACAGGAGAAGTTGTCACGATGTGTTTTTTATCTGGTTAGTGGTGTCTACTAACATCTACTAACGAAGCAGAGCACAGATCTCTCATTATTGGTGAAATCAGATTCTCCTGGTAAAAAATGGGAAGTTGGCAGGAGGTCACGGTCCGTTGGCCTGGGCCCGACTGGCTGCTGGCGGGCTGACCGTGGCCACCCTCCCGCTTTGATCTCCCCCTGCATGGGTCGCTGCACGGCCTGATGGGCCCAGCTGGCTGCACCCTCGTATGGCCCCGCCCCGCCCCGCCCTCACGGTCCCGAGCCAACATTCCTAGCGTTGAGCATCAGCTGGGTGGGGGTGGGGCGACGCCGACCACTACCACGCCACCCCGCGTCTTTGGCGTCGGGTCGTCTCGCTTTCATCCTCCCACGACGCCGGGGGTGCGGGGCGGGGCGGGGCGGGGCGGGGCGGCGGGAACACCGCGACTAAGACGGCTCTGTACTTGTACGCCTTCAATGGCCTGGACCCCGCCCCGCCCCGCCGCGCCCCGCCGCGCCTCGCAGCCTCCCTGGGCGTTCTTGGTACAGGCTGAGAGAAAGGAGGGGGAAAAAAGCAAGAAGGGCAGCGGAGAAGAACAGCGAGAGAGGAGAGAGTCTCCGGCCGAGAACGTCAACTGTCCTCGATGAAATTAAAGGAAAGAAATAGGCGCTGCGCTGCGCTGGCGGGATGGCACAGCCCTTGTCGTCCCCGTCTCTGCAGCTAGCGCAACTAACCTTCTCAGAGAGGAGAAAGGCATTTCTCCTTTATTATTTCCACCCTTAACAAAAAATAAAAGCTATACACCCTATAGCTTTTTGCCTTTTTTTTTATGTTTTGTAAAGACACTGGATTCTTTTCTGTGCTATAAACATAAAATACCAAGTGCTTCGTCTATAATGCGAGTGTCTCAAAGTAATGGTTATTCGCTTTTTCATGCGTTTTATCTTTCTGACACCCCGTGTCACCCGTAACAAATATCTCTGAATCTGAATTCGTTTTATTCGTTGTTCAGTATCGTAACGAAATGCGGCTAATACGAAAAGTAAAAAGAAGCGAATCGACAAGCAGAAGAAAAGATTAAGCAGCGAGGCGCGGCGAAAAAGAAAGGCGGATCGAAGGGGGAGCGCGCAGAGGACGAGCTCTCTCTCTCTCTCTCTCTCTCTCTCTCTCTCTCTCTCTCTCTCTCTCTCTCTCTCTCTCTCTCTTTCTCTGGCGAAGGATACGAGGGCAGACGGCCGGGCAAGGGCGGGGTTCGTCGACATTCGGCACACGTACCCAATCGCACCTGAGGTGGAGGCGAGAGGGGGGGGCAGGGGAGAGAGAGAGAGAGAGAGAGAGAGAGAGAGAGAGAGAGAGAGAGAGAGAGAGAGAGAGAGAGAGAGAGAGAGAGAGAGAGAGAGAGAGTAAGGGCGAGTAAGGGCGGCCGTGGGCTCCCCTGGTCCTGGTCCTTGCCACGACGAGCCCCACGCGTGGATTTAAGGAGCAGACCGATATTGCTTGGTTTCACAGTCCTCTCCACAACCGCAGTGGGGCTCCGGTGGGGCCCCGGCGGGGGTCACTCGGCGGGGGTCGGCCCTTACGGCCTTACGACATCGGAGGGTACACGACAGGGTCGTCGACAGCCGTTCAACAAGGCTGCAGCCGCGCACCCAGCTCGGCCCCGGGACCCCGCCCCGGCCACACGAGCGCACTTCACGCAAACGCAAAAGGATTTCCTTGGCCCCTCCTGTCCTGCACACACCGCCTGCTGTCCCCGACGGCCCCGACGGTCTCCTAGCCGGCCCTGCCTCCCCCCGCCCCGCCTCGCCTGCTCAGCTCATCCCCACGCGCCATATCTCATTCGAGTGTCGTCTTCTTCTCCTCTGCTCTCTCTCTCTCCCTCGCTCTGCTCTCGCTCTCTCTCTCTCTCTCTCCCTCCGTTCGGTCTCAATCTAGGCGTCTGCTCCCGCCCCTCCCCACCCTGCCGTGTCGTCGCCTCCTCCCCTGACCTCATCCTTCCTGCCCCTGCCCGCCCCCGCCTGCGCCTCCCTGCGCCCCTGACCGGCTCCCCCCGCCCCTCTCACCCTCCCGCTCCTATTTGCTCTCCGCTCTCTGCTCCTTCTTGTCGCCCCTCCTCCCTCCCTCCCTCCCTCCGCAATCTTGATTTTTTTTTGCTCCTCGCTCTAATCTGATCCGCGCCAGGTGAGGGATAGGGAGGATCAGGGATATGACCGGGCCCGCTTCGCCCCGCCCCGCCCGGCCTTTCGGTCCCTACTCCCGCTTCCTCTCCCCGGCCCTTCCACTCGAAGTCTGTCGCTCTTTTCATGCGTCTCACTCTCTCCCTCGCTCTCTCTCTCTCTCTCTCTCTCTCTCTCTCTCTCTCTCTCTCTCTCCCTCTCTCTCTCGGGGAATCAAGCAGCACAGTTAAGGCCCGAGGGATGGTGGTGAAGTGCTCGTTCCGGCCAATCGGAACGCCGGGGCTTAAGAGCACGCTCAACACCTGTCGCTCGCTATCAGCAGAGTAAGGGCGATAAAGGGAAGGCGGTAGTGTGGGAGATATTTGTGTGTGTGTGTCGGTCGGAGAGCGAGTGAGCGAGATGGAGAATTTTCTGAACGTTTATATTTCCGTCCGTATCATTTCACATGCCTATTTCATGGACGACCCATCAGGGTCAGTGCTGCGGATAAGAGGGGGCAAAACGGCCGGGGAGCGGCTATAGGGAGCGTGCGGAGCGAGCAGGGCGGAGGGGTGGGGGTGGGGAGGCTTCGGCCAAAAGGAGCCGTTCGATGTCTGATATACAACAACGTACACTTCGTCTCTGCCTCATGAAATATACCTTTGAGCCACGACTCGAAAGCGCCTCCTTCACCGAACCAAAGCAAAAGTTATACTACACGGCACGGCCATAGGTCGATCGGCCGGTTATTATCGAAATTATTCTGACCTCGATCGTTTTCTTTTCAGTGTCGTTTAGTTTCCATTTTATCGCGAGCGGGCTACGCGGTGCGGCCTTCTCAGTACGCATAGGCCTACTCGATGGCACGGCGCCCAGGCAGGCGCGCACGGCACGATTATCGCAGCTGCGTGCCTAATCCAAATCCGCTTTTATCTTCAAGGAGCCAAGGCGGGGCGGCGGCAGCCCTGCTGCTAATTGCTGACAAAAGGAGGGAGTACCCCTGCTGCGCGTCCTGCCGCTCCTCTGTAGTCCTGCTGGACGCCCCGCCACGCCCCGCTACGCCCCGCCACGCCCCGCCACGCCCCGCCACGCCCCGCCACGCCCCGCCACGCCTGCTGCGCTCTCTCCTGCAGGATTCGCTCGATTCTCTACTAATTGTGGCCCGCGGCGGCGAGTTTGTGTCGCTAATGACATTCCCGGGCAGTCGTGCCTGGTGGGACGGGGCGGGGCGGGGCGGGGCGGGGCGGGGCGCGGTGGCGCGGGCGGGGCGGGGCAGAAGGTGTACCCCGGGCTGCTCCTCTTGTCGCCCGACCAGCGACGGAGATTAAACGGGAGAAAAACCGGGTCGTATTTGGTTCTGACTTAATGAATAATCTACCTCACTGCCTGCTTTGCAAAGTCATAAGTGCGCGGTCGACAAACCTCAACCCCTCTGGTGCGTCCCGCGACAGTGCTGCATGAAATGACACAAGAAGCGGCGATGTCGTTCACCGCGTAACAACACGACGCTAACTTCATCTCCCTTTTGTTAATTAGAGCGAAGTATGCTGCTGGTGGCGGGAGCTCAGCCAGCAGCAGCAGCAGCGTGCGTCGTGCTGTGCGCGAGACAGGGGGGCTTCTCCTGCACGCGCGCGCCTGGAGGCGGGGGCGGGGGCGGGGGCGGCAAATGAAGGAGAGGCAGAGCACTTCTGGAGTGGAAGGCCGCCAGCCCCGCCAGCCCCGCAGCCCCGCCTGCTCTGCTGGCCTCTGGCCGAATTATTCAGGACAGCTAAACATGGTATTCGCAGTGAGGCAAGAGCAGCCGTCCGCCCCGCCCCGCCCCCGCCCCGCCCCGCCCCGCCCCGCCCCGCCCCGCCCCCGCCAGCTGTTCGCCTGTGCTGTGCTGTGCAGTCCTCTGCTCCGCAGGAGAGGCCCAACTTTTTAGGCCAGTCTGCGGCAGCTGCAGTGCAGGCGAGGCGAGGCGCGCCAGTCCTGGCCCGGCCCATACCCTGACACTATCAGCGGCCCCCGCCCCGCCTGGCCCGCCCCGCCCCGCCCCGCCCCGCCCCGCCCCGCCTGGCCCGCCCCGCCTTGGGGCCCGCCCGCGCGCGTGCGGAGTCAACTCTCTCGGTGTGAGGCGAAAAATGGCTGCAGCAGCGCAGCACAGCGCGCTCGAGAGAATCGACCCTAAAGCGAGAGCTCGACAAATTTACTGTCAGCCTAGGCGAGGCGACAGTCCGATAATGGGATACAAATTGAGCCGATGAATGAATTAATGATCGCGTGGTGCGGTGCGGCGCGGTGCGGTGCGGTGCGGTGCGGTGCGGTGCGGTGCGGTGCGGTGCGGTGCGGTGCGGTGCGGTGCGGTGCGGTGCGGTGCGGTGCGGTGCGGTGCGGTGCGGTGCGGTGCGGTGCGGTGCGGTGCGGCGCCAGGCCACCCCGCTCCTTTCTGCCTCCCCGGGCCAGCAGCAGCAGCACCGCAGCGCACCGCAGCGCTCCCGGCGACTCACCAGCCAAAGCCGGAAAGTGAAATACGTCGGGACGAACGGCAAATATGCAAAGCGGGGGACTCCACTTCCACTTTCATATATTACCCCTTTGCCTCGCTGCCATGCCGCCGCAGCGAGAGCGGGCCTCTGCCGGCGCTCTGCCGGCGCTCCCCCTCCACTCTAAGCAGGGGGATGTGTATCTGAACGGGGCTCACTGAGAGCGGTCTAACCAGGCGCCTGCTTGTACTTGCTCTCTTGTATTCGGAATCTCGCGCTTCCTTACACGTGGTGAAGCACAAACTACACTCAGTGTAGTACTTATACTGCATCGGGTTAGTTGGTACATAATCGGATCAGATTAGCAAAGCAGAGTAAAAGAAAAGACCTCGAAGTAGGACGCAATTTTTCCCGCCCGTTCTCTCTACACAAAACCTTGTCGAGTGGTGTAGAACGTCATGTATACCAGCACAGTCTGCAGCGATGAAAAGCGCTTCCTTATCTCCACAATGCGAGCCCGGGCCGGGCCTAAGACCGTCGCAAAGCCGCCTCACCCCGCTACGCCCCGCACCGCGCCCCGCACCACGCCCCACACCACGCCCCACCACGCCCCACCACGCTCCACCCCGCCCCGCCCCAAGACACACCCAACCCCGCCCCGCCCCAAGACAGACCCAACCCCGCCCCGCCCCGCTACGCCTCCGCCTCGACGCCTCGGCTTTCCGTCCTTAGAAATGTGCGTCGCTGCTGTGATACACGGCTCCGTTGGGAGCGTTCGCTTGCTTCCCCCTCCAAATTACCCGGCGCCCCGCCCCACTCTGACCCACACGCCCCGCCCCGCCCCGCCCCGCCCCGCCCCGCCCCGCCCCGCCCCGCCCCGCCCCGCCCCGCCCCGCTCCGCCCGCCCGCCCGCCCCGCCCCGCCCCGCCCCGCCCCGCCCCGCCAGGCTCCCATCGCCCTCCTCCATCTCGATGTATGGTGGATCCTGTGGTGTGGTACCTCCGAGGCGGAGTAGAGCCCCCCACGGCTGGGCCCCCCGGGGCTCGCTGCCTGCCGCCCGGGGTGTGGTTGGGCGGGGCGGGGTGGGGTGGGGCGGGGCGGGGCGGGGCGGGGCGGGGCGGGGCGGGGCGCCTCGCGGTTTGCTCTGCTGCGATGCGTTGGAGACCCGCCCAATATCTGTGCCAAGCCACTGAGTTATGGTCGGACTAGTGGCGCGAACAACAGATGGGCGCGCGGGGCAGAGCGCGGCGGGGCAGAGCCAGCAGCCATCCTTTAAAAACTCCACTGCGGCTGTCGCTCCCGTTAATTCCACACCATTCCCGGCGAGGAGACGGGTTACACACGACCCCCCCCCCCTCCCCGACCCGTCGCTCGTCTCACATTTCTTTTAGTTTCCACGAGACTTTCCTGTCAGCGGAGTCCGCCTCACTCAACCCGAGTCTTTTCCAGAGACAGGGGGAGGAACGACACCTAGCAGAGAAGGCAGAGAGTACGAGGATTTCAGAGAGAGGGAGAGAGAGAGAGAAAGGGAAGGCGTGGGAGGCCGCGGTGCTGGAGCGCGGTGGCGTACCCGACCCCCACCCATTAATTATTTCTCCTTAGGAGGAGGCTGGGGCCCTCCCTCCCTCCCTCCCTCCCTCCCTCCCTCCCTCCCTCCCTCCCTCCCTCCCTCCCTCCTCCCTCCCTCCCTCCCTCCCTCCTCCCTCCCTCCTCCTCCCTCCCTCCTCCTCCCTCCCTCCCTCCCTCCCTCCCTCCCTCCCTCCCTCCCTCCCCCCCCCTCTCTCTCTCTCTCTCTCCGCTCTCTCCCTGTCCTCCTCTCTCCCCCTCGCTTTCACTCATTGTCGGTAAGTCGGTATAACGATGGCGCAAGGCATCACAAGGCCGATATTATTGGGCGCCCCTCCAGGCTGAGATGGATAGGGCTGCTGGGCTCGGCGTGTGCCAGGAGCGCCCGGGCCGCGGCTGCCGTGGGGCCCGAGGTGGGGCCTCGCAGCTCTCAGCGCAGCGTCAGACCCTCGTTACCTAGCAGAAGCGAAATTTCAGAGGGGCGGGTCGCCTAGGTGGTTGATGTTTAATTTATCTCGCAAATACTCGGGGAAGACGCAATGGCGCGGGCGGGACTCTCTACTTAGAGGAGGGAGTTCGAAAACCCCTTGAGATAACCCGCAAAACTGTAAACGCTGGACAGTATTTTCCAGCCGCGATTATAAAGCGCGCAATCAGACCTTGCCAAGAAAAAGCGCATATAATACCAGGCGGGCGCGCGCATGCTCATAGAAACGCAAGAAAAAGGGAAGACCTCTTGGCATGCGAACGACTACGAACGACCTCCGAGCAGCGCTATGAGGCGCCCGGGCCGGGCCCGGTGTGCCCAGCTGGGGGCGTAGGGCGCGCGGGGGAGGGGGAGAGGAGGGCGGCACTCTGCACAGCTTCTCCGAGACAAGCCGCCAAAACTCGTTTTGGCGCTGCGAGCCTGGCCGCGCCGAAACCAACGTGAACAGCCCGCCGCCGCGCGAGCAGGGGCAGGCCAGGGGGGAGGGGGGAGCACGGCCAGAGCGCTCGAGGTGGTCCTCCGCGCGCCTCGATCAATAGCTTGGTCAGCTATCAGGAAACATCGCCCCGTGTCCAAGGCGAGAGAAATTAAACTTGAGATGGTCGTTGGAAGTCATTTGCGACCGCAGTCCTCTTCGTGGACGACTTTCTCCGAGTCATCTCTCGCGATCGGGTCAGTTCCATTCGGTAATTGAAAGTTGCCTGAAATCTCGGAGATAAAAGTTTGAAGATATGGAAGTACGAACGCGGACGAGGAGGACACTGGCAGCGCGGCGTTATACACATTGCACCTTAGCGGGGCGGGCCTGAAGGAAGGCGAAGGATTGGAAAAGAGCGTTCTCGCCCGCCCGCCCGGCCCGCCGCGCCCCGCTGCGCCGTGCCGCTGTTGCTGCTGGGCTGGGGGATGAAAGTTTCGCCCCGCCCCGCCCCACCCCCACCCCGCCCCGCCCCGCCACAGCCCAGCAAGGCGCGCGCATTGCAGAGATAAGTTTGCTTTGCGCTGCCTGACGCGCACGCCCCGGCCCCGGCCTCAGCCAGGGCCACGTCAGGTTGTCCCGCCCCGCTCGTGCGTGAGCGCGAGAGGCAGCAGCAGCATCAGCAAAGGAAGCGGGGCAGCGGCGGAGAACAATGTGAGTAGAGAGAAAGAGAAGAGAAGAGACGGGCAATGCTCACTGACACTTTTGCTCTATAAGGCGCGGCGGGCGGCCTGCCTGGCGGACGGTCCGCAACGCGAATACAGTGTACAGCACGGCCGGGCCGTCACGGAAAAATCTTCGTCCTGGTTTTGAAGCAGTCCCGGAAACCCCGTGTATTTTCTCCATAAGAGCTGCTTGGTGTTTCCAAAACTGCTTGGAAACCAAGACGTCGTTTTCCCCGCGGTCCGTCCGAGGAGCATCGCGTGGGTTGCACGGCACTGATAAATCCTTGTGAAGGATTTGGCTGCTTCGTAAGCTTACAAGCTTGTTGGCAATTGCGAAGGGTTTTGTCCGCAATACAGAGAAAATCGTTCGCTATTGGTTCGCAATTACGAAGCAGCCACAATCACAATCGTTCGCAAGGTTTATACAGAGTGCTCCCGGCTCTGCTCGCTCTCTCCGCTCTGCAGTGAGAACAGTAATCATTGGCTTCGAATCGCTCGGGGCACGTCGTGCAGTTATTGCAGGTGTAATCTCCGTCAGTGCTCACCGCCGTAGGCAGGCATCTCTTCTATTGGGGAGCGACCCCGCGCCTTTAACGCAGCCGGATCGCTTATTTCCAATGTTTATGGCATTTTACTTTTCTCTCGTTTCCTTACGGACCCAGCTGCGGTGGTGGTGGTGATGAGTTTGATGTATGTCAAGGGGGTGCCATATTTCTTTGCGAGCAGCGCAGTCTCTCTATTTCGGTTTCTATATTTTTTTTGAGGCTCAGCAGGGCAGCGGGTCTGCCGCGTCGGCACACCCCCTCTCACATGCCGCTCGCCCCTCCCCCCCATACCACCGCGCCAGCGAAAAGCCAATCAAATAACGCTCTATCACGAAGCAGAGCCCCGGCCCGGCCCGCTCTCGCCCCCTCTCTCTCGCACCTCTCTAATAAATTGGAAAGAAAGAGAGATAGGACGGGGGGCGTGAGGGAGGGGAGGGTAGAATCGTGCGGACGATGCTTCAGAGAGGATTTCGAATCGGCTTAGAGTCTAATTGAAATGGTGTCTCATATCTCAGCGCTGGGCTTAACGTTTTTAGAGAGGAGAGAGTCGGGGCACGGTACGAGATGCAGTGTCAGGGAGTGCTTTCGAGAGAGAGAGAGAGAGAGAGCGAGAGAGAGAGAGAGCGAGCGAGCGAGAGAGAGAGAGAGAGAGAGCGAGAGAGAGAGAGAGCGAGCGAGCGAGAGCGGGGTTTTATAGAACAGACGGGAGAGAGCGAGAGCAAGAGGGCGGAATGAAAGACGTTCATGAGGATAAATTTCATCCGTGAACAAACTTTGGAAAAGTGTGTTTGTCGAGGCTAAATCGTCAGCCGGCCGGGGTCATTAGCGCCCTAGCGCCCCTCTGATGGCGATGAGGCCGCCGGGGATGAAGTTAGGATGACGTCGGGTCGAGTCGAGTCGGGCAGCGGGCAGGCCAGGGCAGCGGCTGGATGACGTCACGCGTTTGTCGCGACTTCGCCGACGATAAAGCTTGCGACTCTTATTAGACAGCGTCACCATGACACTTCTCCCGCGCGTCTGCGGTCCTCGCCCTTTAGTCTCCTCCTCTTTTTTCTTATTGGACGCTAACCTGCGGCGCTCCTCCTATGCTGCTCGAGTTTCCGATGGCGTTCGCTCACTGTTAGCCGTCGTGCGCCGCGCCCCGCCCCGCCCGGCTCGTCCTCAGGTTCCCCGTGCTCCAGCTCGTTTCTCCTCCCGCGCGCCTCGTCTGGAGGGCCCGGCCGACCCGGGTCCTCCTTCTGGAACAGCCGCTGCTTAGGCAAACGGCCATCGTTACTACTTTTTCTGGTTATCTGGCCTCATGGCCTTCGGGGAACCATTCCATGAAAAGCTACGGCGTAATCTGTTTCCCCGGCTCCTCCTGACGCCGAGGCCCTGCTCCGCCCCGCCCCGCCCCGCCCCGCCCCCCCGCCCGCGAGTGTCTTATTTAGTGTCGGCGGGCTCCGCGGGCTGCCCGTCTCCACCCCTCCATCTTACTTGGTGCGCGGCGATGCTTATGTAACCAAATATTGTTGAAAATTCGGAGCGCGGCGAAATTTTTGCACGTAGAGTGGCCCGCTAGCGTTACAGGCGGCGGGGCGGCGCGCAAGTGTTGACGGCGTGCTCGGGCCTCGGCTCGGCTCGGCTCGGCTCGGCTCGGCTCGGCTCGGACGCGCTTTGTTGCAGGGCAATAGAGTTAGATGAGACATGACATGCGTGCGTCCCGTCCCACACGACCCGGCCGGCCCTATAAAGTTTGTTGCCCGCCATCAGGTAACGCTACGCCTGGGAGGTGACGCGGCCAGCGCTCAGCGCAGGTGACACGGCTCCTCGCGGACGTGCCCGGCCCCGCCCCGCCCCCGCCCGCCCCACCGGCACGTTGAAGCGCTATACCCTGGACGTGTCCCCCGAGCCCGAGCTCCAGGCGGGGGCAGGCATGGTATGGGGAACAGGAGGTCAACCCTGCTGGGTGAGCTCACCGCCAACGGTGACGATACTTCATCACTGAGCCAGGCCAAGGTCGCAGGGGACGGTTCAAGCATTGTATGTACGACGGCTGAGGACGCCCTGCCCTGGCCGAGGCGAGGCCTTGAGGAGGACGCCAGCACGCCCACTCCTGCCCAGCAACCACGGCCGTGCGCCCGCGAGCCAGGCGCCAATAAAAACTGAAAGGAGCGGGCAGCACAAAGACCTCACTCACGGCCTCGGCCCCGCCCGCGCCAGGCAGGGCGCCCACCTGAGTAGAGGCCTTGGGAGTGCGCGGGGCAGGGCGGGGCGGGGCGTGCAGGGATTACACCCGTCAATCCTCCAAGACGTACAGCCGTAACAAACAGCGCTGCTGAGCGCCGCGGAGGCGCGGGGGCCTCGGCCTCGCCGCACTGCGCCGCGGAGGTCGTAAGAGGTCCGAGGCCGCACCGCACCGGCCCGCAGGCCGGCTAAAAGCCCTCGCCTTTCCCTCACTCACACACTCTCACTAACATGGGCGCGCACACGGCCTGCCTGCCTGCTCTGCCGGACGCGATGACAAAAGTGTCCAAAAACAAACTCGTTATTTTTTCGCCGCCGCTTCTTTTCGTTTTGCGCCGCTATATGAGAGTTTGTTTTTTGTCTGCGACCACCCGACATGCTGACGAGTGTGCTGCATAGCGACGAGATTCCAGCCGCGAGAGAGAGAGAGAGAGAGAGAGAGAGAGAGAGAGAGAGAGAGAGGGGGGGGGGCGCAGTCAGCAGGCAGCGCGCGGCAGCGCGGCAGTCCACCCCAGTCCAGTCTTTTCGGTCCCATGGTCCCAGTTGGCAGCGTGGCCCCTGCGTCCCCAGCCGCGCCCTGACCTTTGGGCGGAGAGAGAGAGAGAAACAGAGACAGAAAGAGAGAGGGCGAGAGAGAGGGGCAGCTTGGGGCGGGGCGGGCCGGCGCGCCAGGCCAGGTAGCCACTACTGTTAGTCTGACTCGGACTCTGCTGAGCTTTCACTTTTTCCTGCTTTTCCTCCGGCTCTCTACTCTCCCTCTCTCGCCCATCAGGTTAGCAGAGCAGTAAGGGCCTCAGCAGGAAAATAAAGTGCCTCTTTTTTTTTAACCTGGCAAAAAAGAAAAAAGTGGGCCCAGGACCAGGAAGGGTGTGTCGAGCTGGAGGGGGTTGGATGAGAGGGGGTGCAGGTGGCGCGGTGCGGCGCGAGCGAATAGGGAGCAGCGCCGCTAGAACATGACGGCCCTCGTTAGCCCCCCCCCCCCCCGCCCCCCAGCGCGGAGGGTTATGGGGGGCGCAGTAAGACCCCCGGCCCGGCCCGGCCGTCCCCCGGACTGCTTCATCTTTGTCCCGCCCCGCGCCGCCCCGCACCGCCCCGCGCCGCCCCGCGCCACTGCTCTCCGTGCAGCTCTTCCCCACATCCTGCACATCACGCGCGCGGCACTGCGCGGGCGAGACTTTTAAGACTTTTAGAGACGGCGGCGTGCTGCTGCTGCTGCTGCTGGGGTTTGCAGAATAAGGAACGAGGGTGCGGCCATTAAGCACGGCACTAAAGCGTGCTGCGCGTGCGCGTGCTTTACTCCGCGGCTCTGCTTTGCTCTATATGGAGAGGTAACAGAGAACACCAGTGAGCCCCAGTGAGCCACGGTACGCCCCGCCCCGCCCCGCCCCGCCCCGCCCCGCCCCGCCCCGCCCCGCCCGTCTTCTCCTCCCACTTCCCATGTGTCTTCCTTTCTGTCTCACAAGCGCGCGCGCGCGGGCAAGGTTGGACGCGTGAGGACAAAGCTGGACAGGACAGCTAGCCCCTCCGGCTGGCTGACCGGACCCACCCGGGCCGGGCCGGCAACTCGATGGCGCGAAACGTTTTAATGACCTCCCCGTCCGCCGTCCCAGTCCCAGTGCGGACGTGGTCAAACGGATGCAGCACGCGACAGAGCCACCCCGCGGCGCGAAAGGGGGCGGGGCGGGGCAGAGCAGGCGCGGTTTTAAGTCCGACTGACGGGAGGGGCGATGTGCTGTGGGTTGCCTACATACAGGGGTTTTGCAGTTCATTTTGCCTACCTTTCAGGCGGTTTTCAGACCTGACGGGGGGGGCGATCGCCCCATCGCCCCCCCCCGTAAAACCGCGCCTGGGGCAGAGCGTAGGGAGGTAGCACTTCTCGTATTGCGCGGGGCCTGGGGCCGCGCCTAGCGGCCACTGCTGCTGCGCCCGCAGCGCCGCGCGCAGATTTCTCGAAATTTTTCTCCCCTCGGAAAGGCAACTTTTCCGTCCGCGGTTCGCAGCGCGGTGCGCTTCAGCGCAAGTTCAGTCGCGTACAATTTGCTCGATGGGCGTGAGGGGCGAGGCCCTGGGCGAGGCCCTGGGCGAGGCCCTGGGCGCGTAGCGGCCGCAGTCCGAGACAAACGCAAAGTAAACCAAGTCCTTCTTCTGCTCGCAGCCCAACTACCGCCGCAGCCATGTCCGCCGCCGCCTCTGAGGCCGCCATCAAGAAGCTCAACTTGGAGAAGGCCACCAACTTCATGCGGCAGTACCGGGACCCGCAGAGCCGAGAGCTGCGCAAACTGTCGGCGCACCAGTTCATGGAGGTGTGGAGCCACTACGACAAGGACGGTAAGTAAGCGATCTTTGTTTTAATTTAGCTTGGGCGAGGGATTGCATTTAATGACATCGACGCTGAGTAGGTCATTCGTGCGGGCTTTCTTGTGGTAGGTCCGGACCATAACCTCTACAAGCGCGACTTTCTTTCGTGCGCTTTCATGTGCTTTCATGTTCTGCTGCAGTAACAGTAACTTACTTTCACGCAGCAGTTTTATTCCTACTTCTTTTAAACTTTTACAGCCACGTCCCGATTAAACACATGCAATTAATGAAAAAATAATCTTTCGAAATCTTATCGCGTATTGTTCAAGTGCCAACCTGTCTGCTCGTTTTGTCTGCTATGTTTATTCTAATGCTGCCAACTTGATGGAGCTCGCGGGTCAGTTGTTTTGGGTTGGCAACATTTAATATGACGATCAGAATCAGACGTTCGGCTGTTATTGGCAGTTCTTTCCGTTCGAGCGTTTGAGGTGGTTTGAGTTTGAGCTCGCTGTTCTACGGAGGAAAAAAAAAAGCTCGCTGTTCGTCAAGTCTCGCGATCGTCGTGTACAGTTGCATTAGTAATTTAACCCGATTTTATATTTGTCGAGAAGATAAAAGGCGTGTGAGATAGTTCCGTGAAATCCAAAGTTCAAAGTCAAACTTTTCAGCAGTGGAGGTTATGTGCCGGACTCAACTTGAGACTTCCTCGTCCGTCGTTAGAGCGAAAACTCCAGTTGTTCTGCCTAGGTAAGAGTAAAAAGATCCATTTAATCCCGTTTATTAGTTTAATTCCATTTGTGTATTCATGTATTCCTCGACCGGGCGAGCAATGCAGATGAGACTCTTTCTGGCTAAAAGAAAGCAACTTTCCTCTAAAGTCCGTGTGACACTAATGGAGGTTACTTTTCGCAAACGATAGCATGGAGCCCCCCGCCCCTTCCAGCCCTCCCCCTCCCGCCCGACCCCTTTTAGCCCTTCCGCCCCTCTGACACGCCCTAGAGAAGGCTTTACTTCCAGAATAGCCACTTGGAGTCGTCCCGAACAAATCCACCCTCCCCTCCCTCCGCTCGGCCGGGTCGTCTCGTCCTCGTGAGCCTGGCTGGCCTGGCTGGACCATCGCGACGCGGCGCGGCGCGGCGCGCTTAGCTGGGAGGACCGGGACGGCGTTGGACCGTGCCGCTCCGTCCCGGCTGGGGGGCGTGCCTGGTGGCGTCGGTCCGTCTGGCCCGGCCCGCCCGCGCCCCGCCCGCGCCCCGCCCGCGCCCCGCCCGCGCCCCGCCCGCGCCCCGCCCGCGCCCCGCCCGCGCCCCGCCCGCGCCCCGCCCGCGCCCCCCCCGCGCCCGCGCCGCGCCCCGCCCGCGCCCCGCCCGCGCCCCGCCGCGCCCCGCCCGCGCCCCGCCCGCGCCCCGCCCGCGCCCCGCCCGCGCTTCGCCCACACTCGTCACACGTGTCGACCGCGCGGCCAGCAGTCTTGTCCTTCTAGCGTCGAAGACACCTCCGCCCCTCCCTGTCGCCGGGGTTGGCCGGGCAGCTGCACGCCGGCGCGCTCTATATCTGTCGTGCGACACGCCCGGCCCCTCCCCCGCCCTCGCCCCCGTCAGCGCCCCCGCCCCCACCCCCGCCCCCACCCACGCCTCCACCGCCTCCAGCGCCTCTGCTGCTCACTTTATTAGATCACTATATCACGCGGCAGGGGGGGATGGTGGGGAAAAGGCGAAGGAGGCCGTGCAGTAAGTAGGGGCCCGGGAGGGGCGTGGTGGGGGCGTGGCGGGGGCGTGGCGGGGGCGTGGCGGGGGCGTGGCGGGGCGGCTCCCCGCTGCACCGGCGTGTGTGGTGCAAAAGTTTCGCTCGTGGTTTCTTGTAGACCAGTGGCTGTATTGTGCGTACGTTGCGACACGACTCGCGCTTGCTGCATAGAAAGTAAGTTTGACCAGAAAGAATCTATAAGTGGTATGAGTAGAAAAAAAATTGTGCAGCGGCAAAACGGTTTTGGCAAAGAAAATATCTCATAACCGTCGAGATATATTTTTTTACCACGCGCAAATTAACGACTTCGGTCACGCATTTAATTCGGATCCTCCGTACCCGTTCTTATCACCTTCCTCGGGGTGGGGACACACGCTGCTCACCGGCTCCACAGGCCGCCAGCCAAACTACCATAGTCCTTACCACCGCCCGCTCCGCCCCGCCCCACCCCGCCCCGCACACACAGAGCTCTTAAGTGCTCTCCGCTCGGAAACTTTGGCAAGCAGCCCTGCCCGCGACCTCGCAGCGCGGCCGGGGCGTGGCGTAGCGTGCCGGTACAGTGCGCCGCCGGTGTGGCGGGGAGGGGCGGGGCGGGGCGGGGTGTGGCAGGCGCCTCCGTCACCGCGCGCGCACAAAAGCACACCTTGCTCCTGTGCGCCCGCGCCCGCCCTTCAGAGCTCATTCTAATCACCTGGGCCAGTGGCGGGGCGTGGCGGGGCGTGGCGGGGCGTGGCGGGGGCACGGCCGGGAAGCGACGCTTTGCTTCTGCCGCCGCGCGGCGCGGCGCACCCGTCCTCCCAGGAGCCCCGCTCCCATCAGTGCGCGCCCCACCCCGCCCCGCCCCGCCCCGCCCCACCCCGCCCTGCGCCGCGTGCGCTTGTCTGTCCCCGCCCGGCAGCCGCGGTGGCCATAAATGGAAGGAAACACAAGCCAGCCAAGCCAACAGCTAGCAGGGCTGTAGCTGCGCGGGCGCGGCGGGTAATGAGGAGAGAGAGGCGGGGCGGGGTGGGGCGGGCCGGGGCGGGGCATGGCGGGGCGGGGCTTTCCTCCAGAGTTTGTTCTTCGCCTGGGCACAGGGCGGGAGGGAAACGTTGAGCTTTTGGCATTTCGAGGCAGCAGCGAGGTGGCCGCCCGGGCCCGGCCCGGCTGGAGAGGAGGTAGGTGCTTGTGCTCGTCAGGCAGCCGGGGAGAGGCTTTGAGGATCTCCTCCGCCGTGCACGGTCCGGCCCCGGCC
Source organism: Frankliniella intonsa (assembly GCA_033675135.1). Classification (NCBI taxonomy): domain Eukaryota; kingdom Metazoa; phylum Arthropoda; class Insecta; order Thysanoptera; family Thripidae; genus Frankliniella; species Frankliniella intonsa. The sequence continues at coordinate 10,576,245 of CM066254.1, read as the reverse complement.
CCGGCCCCGGCCTGCTGAGAGCCGGAAGTCCTGGCTCCGGCCGATGCTGATCTCCCCCCCCCCCCTCTCTCCTGGCTCTGGCTCCGCCCCTGCATGCGCGACCTCTCTCGGGATGAAATCTAATTATTCGCCCGGCCATCTGGGATGCTGAGGTAATTGGAGCCTGCTGCCCAGCACGGCTGGTCGCGGGGCCAGGAGGGGGGTGGGACGACACACTTGAGCGCCCGAAAGACGTCGCTGTCGGTATACCCTACGTGCTTGCGGGGCGGGGGCTGACTCAGCGCTCATTTTCGTTACTGTCATGCTGCGTCATGCTGCGGTTTCCGCCGCCGTCGCGTCTCTGTCACAATTTCACAAGTTTCCATTTTTCTACCCCTGCGCTGCATTTTATAAGGGGCGCGTCCTTTGTGCGCGTTGTTCCGGGGGAGGCAGAGAGAAAGAGGCGTCTGCAGCGAGGCTAGGCGGCCGCCGTGACGGGTGGGCGGCAGGATAGGTACGCTTCTGTAGGGAGGAAAGAGGCGGGAGGCAGCCGGATGTAGGTCAGGGTCACGCTGCGTCACGGGGGGGGGGGGGGGCACCCGGGGCACCAGCGCAGCGGAGGGCAGCGCGTGCCCGGGGGGTGGTGGGGGCCCCGCGCCCCCGCGCCCCCGCGCCCACCCACACCGCTTGCATGCCGGCCGAGATTTGACGGTCTGTGTGTGTGTGTGTGTGCGTGTGTGTGTGTTTGAAGTCCTGTTTGCACACGCGCGTGTGTGAGTGGGGCGGGGTGTGTTTGTCATGAGATGTGTGCGTGTGTCCTTGTGTGCGCGAGAGCCAGGGGCTGGGCGAGGCGCAACAAGGGCCGCGAGAGAGAGAGAGAGAGAGAGAGAGAGAGAGAGAGAGAGAGAGAGAGAGAGAGAGAGAGAGAGAGAGAGAGAGAAGGAGGAGCAAGGTATGGCTGGTGAGTGAGGCAACTCAAAGAGGATTAGAGCTGTGCGCACCACTGCACGCCGTGCACGCGCGCCTCCGTTTGAACGACGCAGGAGGGGGCGGATGCAGGGCGCAAATGTGTTAGGTGGGTGCGGTGCGGTATCGCCTTCCCTCCCTCCTCCCCTCCTCTGTCCTCCCCTCCCTCCTCTTCTCCTCTGTCCTCCCCTCCTCGCTCGCTCCATGGCTCGCTCCACCCGGAGCGCGCCGCTCTGGTTCTGCGAGAATTCGCCGCAATATAACGTCGACAGGCAAATCAGCGCGGAGAACGAGATAGAGAGAGAGAGAGAGAGAGAGAGAGAGAGAGAGAGAGAGAGAGAGAGAGAGAGAGAGAGAGAGAGAGAGAGAGAGAGAGAGAGAGAGAGATGGGAGAGACAGAGATAGTCAGTCGGGTCGCGACAGACTCGGCGGCAAACAGGCAGGCAGGCGCAGATATACCCAGGGGCCCACGCGGGCGGGCGCGGCCCGGTGCGCGCGGCAGACACACAGACGCATGGCGAGATGAGATGGGGCAGGCTGCTAACGCGGTCAGGGAAATTGGAGCGGATATCCTCCGGCGGGGAGTGGCGCGGCGTGGCGTGGCGCGGCGCTGTGGTTCAGCCCCCGCCCCGCCAGTAGCCAGGGCTGCCGCGCTGCACAGCGGCCCGGCCCGGGCGCCATGTATTTTTTACGATTTCCCGTCCGCCGTTTTCCCCCCCCCCCCCCCCCCCCAGCCGTCTCTTTGGCGCTCAGTATGCAAGCAGCCGACGGCAGCCAGCAGACGGGCGTGCCGGTGCCGGTGCCTGCCGTGTTTGACGGACCCGGCTGCGGGATTAATTAGTACTCGAGGAGTGTGGGACGCTATGGGATAGATAGACGGATAGACGGATGGATAGATGCATGGATGGATGGATGCATGGATAGATGGATGGATGGATAAATGGATAAATTGATAAATTGATAAACTGATAAATTGATAAATTGATAAATTGATAAATTGATAAATTGATAAACTGATAAACTGATAAATTGATAAATGGATAAATGGATAAATGGATAAATGGATAAATGGATAAATGGATAAATGGATAAATGGATAAATGGATAGGTGGATAAATGGATAGGTGGATAAATAGATAGATGGATGGCTGGCGACTACATCGATAATGAGCAGTAAACCTGCATAATGCCCGTTAATGCCCGCTGCCGGTATAACTCGTTAGTCTTGGCCCCGCGGCGCTTGCCACAGCATCCCCCCCCCCCCCCCCAGCCCCCTTCACGGGACTGCTCTGCACGGCCCCACTGGGCAGCGCAGATCCGCATCCGCACTCCCGGCGTGGCGCGGCGTAGTGTGAGGTCGCATTAGCGCCATCCCCGTGGTGCGTGGTGCGGTGCGGGGAGCCCCTGTGAGTCTCGGCATAGGCAGCGTGCCCATCGCGCGCGTCGGGCGGGTCTGCCTACCCTGGCTCCCGCAGGCGCTCTGCTCTGCTCTGCGGCCGAACGGTGGATGACCACAGTGTGGCGGAGCTTTAAAAATAATCCCTTCCGTCTGCTGAATGAAAAGCCGCGAACAAAATCTGCCGGCGCTGGCTCTTTTAACCAAATTTAGCGGAATAATTTGAGAAACTTTTCTGCTCGCGCCCTGCCTAATGCTCTGCCGCTCGATCCGACCAGGAGAGCAGTAGCTAGCCGCTCCGCTCCGCCCCGCCCCGCCTCGCCCCACCCCGCCCCGCCACACCGCACCGCACCGCACTCCGCCCCACTCCGCCCCACCCCGCCCAGGACGAGCTTGGCCCGCCTCGCCCCAGTTCCGCTCCGCGACAGAGTTTCACTCGGCGCGGCTGGAAGAAGACAAACAACAGCGGGGGTGGGGCGGGGGCGGAAACAAACGCAGACGAGAGAGTGGCGGGGCGGGCCGGGTACGTCCGCCGCCGCGCCGCGCCGCCCCGCCCCCGCCAGCACAGCGCGAATCACAGGTAGGGTGGCAGCGGCAGCGGCGCCGCGGCCCCGAGCTAGTCCACAATAATGACAGTGTTTGCAAATGTAATTTGCTGCGAGGGGCGAGGCGAGAGCAATCACCAGCACTGTCGCCAGCAGCCCCGCCTCGCCCTGCCCCGCCCCGCCCCGCCCTGCCCTGCCCTACTCCGCCCCGCCCTGCCCCACTCCGCCCCGCTCCGCCCCGCCCCGCCCCGCCCAACTGCACTACTGCCGCGGCGCACCGCGCGATACGGCTCATTTGTTTGCAATTGTGTCCTTGCGAGTTTGACAGCCACGTGGGTTTATGTTTAACGTTTTGATGAAATAGTCTACCGGGGTGCAAAATTTATATCTGCGGCTATTACATCTACGTCTGTGACTGAAGCTGCGAGGCGTATAACCCTGTTTTGTTCTGCCTGATCCGAAAGCACAGCACAACCGTCCGGCCCGTTACAGTGATCTGGGGCCGTATGGTGCCGCGCTGCGGGGCGGGGGTCGGGGGGCTCGCCGCGCGAATATAGCTCTGCGCGCTGCGAATAGCATTCGCGCTTTGTTCCCAGATGTCGTTCTCTCTGGCGTTATGAATCGCCCGCGTGCAAAGTTGCGATTCGGGCTCCGCCGGGCGCGCGCGCGGGCTCCCGTCTGCTCTGTTCTGCTGTTATATTCGACGCGCTGGATGCAGACACTGGCCGGGGTGGGGGGGGGGGGGAAGGAGTAGGGAGGGAGAAATATGCTGATGGAATTTGAATGAGAACGGGTGAGAGAGAGGGAGAGAGGAGGAGGGAGTTGCAGACTTTGGAAACCTTTCATGCGGCTCTGTCGTACTCGCACAGCGTCTGCAGTCAGCTTTCTCCCCCCCCTCTCCCTCTCTCCCTCTCTCCCTCTCTCCCTCTCTCCCTCCCTCGCCCCCTCCCTCCCCTCCTGCGCAGCGCGGGTGGGCTTACGCCGTGGCCCTTCGCGCTTTCCGCTATCGGTGTGGCAGGCGTATCTCCTCAGGTTACGTTTGCCTTTCCAAAATATCCCCCCCGCTCCTACCCAGACGACGAGACAAACTTTTGAGCCCGGCGACTTAGCAGAGTATTGCCGGGGATTGGAGGGTATTAAGACCCTCTGAGAAGGAGGTCTGGCTGGCCTACTGGTCGGGCCCGGGCCGGGGGGCGGCAGCTGTGGGGCGGAGCCGGAGGCGGCCGGCAGTGTCCCGCCCCGCCCCGTCCCGTCCCGGTGCCCGGCGGGGCGGGGCGGGGCGGTGTGAGGCGGGGCGAGGCGGGGTGTTGTGGGAGACAAATAGCCACAAAATTACGCTGCTGCGCGTGTAACGTACGAAACTGCCCGCCCCAGAGCAGGCGGGGGCGGGTGAGGGGGCGGGTGAGGGGGCGGCCAGCGATAGCGGCGTACTTTATGAGACTGTTGTCGCACGACATTATTTCCATGGCCGGAGGGAGGAGTGGGGGCGGCGCCGAGGGGCGGGGCCGGGGGTGGGGAATGTCAGGAGCTAGGGGGGGGGGGGGGGCACAGCGTACTCGCGACTGCGTGATCGGGCTAATAACCTTTCCCAAAAATAAAAACTCTGTTACGCCCCTTCCCGCGGCGCCGGCGCCGGGAGAATCAAGGTCGCGTCGGGTCGGTCATGAGCCAGTGTGTGCCCGGCGGGGCGCGGCCCGGTGGCGCCTGCGTACAGCTGCACCCCGCTGCACCCCGCGAGTCCGCGCCGCGCGCCGCGCCCAGGTGTCGGGCGGGGCGTCGCCTTGCAAATCTCATGGCGGCCGATTAAAAAATGCTCAGAAAATCTAAAGGAAAAAGGAACACTGTTCGTCCTTTTTCTCTGATTATCACTATAACGGAACTACCACGGACATTTTTCGTATTTGTGGCGTAGTTATCCTATGGTATATCTATGGTTTACTTGAGAAAAGTACGGAAACGTCTTGAGTTTTCCGCACTAACCACGGAAAACCTTGGACATTCCTTTACTTTTGAAGTGGGTAGGCTTTATGCAGCGCGGTGAAACTGGGTCCAAATCGTGGCCACGTTTCTGCGAGACCAGAGCTTTATGACGCCTTGCCTCGCCTCGCCTCGCCTCGCCTCGCCTGCGAGCAGCGAGATATACACCTCAGTGCTGCGGGTCTGCCGCCCCGCCCCGCCCCGCCTCGCCTCGCCTCGCGCCTGGGCAGACCTGCAGCGCTGCGCCGGGCCGGGCCGGGCCGGGCCGGGGCGTGTAGCGTATATTCCCGCCGCTTGTACGTTCTATATATATGCTAAACCTCTGAGGAAACCTTTTATGCACGCCTGGCGACACATCGGCCGAACACAGCGGGCCGGGTCGGGCAGGCGCAGGGCTGGCAGGCTGGCAGGCAGGCAGGCAGGCAGGCAGGCCTGCTATGGCGCTTGTGTCGCCGCAATGCGCACGCCAGTCTTAATTGGCGGGATCTGACAGCCTGCCAGAGCCGACACTGCACGCCGCGCCACGCCACGCCGCTCCACGGCCCTGTACATTAGCCTGGCAGCGCCACATCCGGCACCAGCGCCCCTCCCCCCTCCTCCTCCTCCGCCGCCCCCGCACTGAAATGGATCCAGACCGCGCCAGTTATTTATTTGTCTAACGCCCCGCTTCTGTTTTCTAGCAAACACTCGCAAAAGTACACTCGCGCGACTCCTTTTCCGCCCCGCATCCTCTGGTGTGTGTTGCTCCCCCTAGAGCGGGCGGCGGGGCGGGGCGGGGCGGGGCGGGGCGGGGCGTGGCGGGGTGCCACCACGCCCCCTAAAGAACCATCCGGCGCTGACAGGGGGCGTGGCGCAGCGGAGCGCAGCTCACGTCTGACCATCGCGTGAGAAAAGGCTGCAGCCCCAGCCCGTGAGCTGCAGGGCGGGGCGCCGTGGGACCCACCGCCCTGGGGAGGGGAGGCCTTCAGCGCCCTATCCTCTCCCTCCCTCCCCTCTCCGCCCCTCTCTCTCTCTCGTGTTTTCGTTTGTTGTTTTTTTTTAACATTTTTTTCGAGGCATCCCCTTTCCCCTAACTTAAAACACCCGAGCACGGAAAGCAGCACGTCCGTCGCTGGCGCGCCTCGGGGTGGAGGGGGGGGGGGGCGGCTGGGCCCTGGAGGAGCGAGAGGAGGAGGAGGGAGGGAGGGAGGGAGGGAGGGAGGGAGGGAGGGATGCGGTGCTGTGGATTGGCGTTGTGTTCTAGAGTCGGATCGGCCGTGGGGTCGGCGCTGGGCCGGGGGGGCCCTCGCCCTCACTCCAGGCCCAGGCTGGCCCAGGCCCGCTCAGCGGTGAAGTTATTGTTGTAGCCGCGTCCGCCGCGGTGGGCGGTGGGTCGGTTCAGGGCGCGGGGCGGGGCGGGGCGGGGCACGGCGAGGCCTTCTGAATAATTCTGCACGCACACCGCCGCGCCCCGCCCCGCCGCGCCACGCACGATACCCGGGCGAAGCTTGATAACTTCCACCGCGCGGCGCGAGTGCGCCCGCACGTTATTTCGACAAGAAGTATAGGGCTTTTGGCCTTTGTGTTGCGGTGAGTGTGACCTCGACCGTGCCGTGCCGGGGGGCTCCGCACCGACCCGCTCATCCACACTTAGCACCGACAACTCACAAGTGGACCAATGTGCACACTCTCGCTCTAGCCCGAAAATTAAAAAATTAAAAAAATAAAAATTATTATTTACTTTCTCCGCTAAAATTGATTTGAGAAACATTTTCGTGACCATGGTAAACGCTTGCGGTTTTCTTCGCGCCCTTGCAGCGCCCTTACAGGTGTTGCTTTAATTTCTTTTTACGCGAAAGTATTGACTCTTAGAGCTCGTTTGTTTGCTGCGCGCGGCGCGCGGGCCGTGGCGGGGCGGGGCGGGGCACTTCATCTGGGATGAACAACCCAGTGAACAGGAAGCTAACGGGGCAAGCACGCGGGGCGGGGCGGGGCGGGGCGGAACGTCTTGCTCGGTTCGGCGGGGAAACTTCGCCCCGCGGCTGCTAGACTTGACTAGGGCGCTCCGCTCGCTGCACCTGTACCTGTGCAGGAGGAGTAGGGGGGGGGGGGGGGTGGAACTCTTGGCGAAATTAGCTAACTAATTTCAGCCCCAGTCCCCGTCACTCTTTGGTACAATTATTTTTTGTATCGAACGACGACTGCGCCCCGCATGTATCGCGCGTCCCGGACCTGCAACACGACGTGTTCGTTACTGATGCGAAGGCACGAGCAGCAGATTGTGTCTGGTCTGCACAGCGGTGGTGGATGAGCTCCGCCCCGCCCCCCCGCCTCGCGCTCAGGCCAGAGAACTCGAACTCGCGCCGCGCACTGCAAATCCGTCTCGCTGCGCCGTGCTGCGCCGTGCTGCGCCGTGCTGCGGCAGTGGGGCGGGGCAGCCATAATGCGGCTCAGTCTGCTCAACTCATCAGGCCGCGTGGCGTGGCGGCGGCGCCATCCCGACCCGAGAGCTGTGCGCCCCGCCCGCCACGCCCCGCCCCGCCCCGCCCTGACGGAGGAAACTTTTCAGAGCTCCAGTCCGGTCGGGACCGCGGCGCGGGGCGGGGCGGGGCGGGGCGGGGCGGGGCGGGGCGGGGCGGGGGGGGCGCGGGCCGCACGTGCACTTTGACTTTGCGGGACACGAGGTCACACCAGCATGCTGGCTGCGCAGGCAAATCCGGTGGTCGTGCGCTTTATGAAAAACGCGTGCTTTACTTATTTAAAAAAAAATTATCGTGAGCCACTTCTTTGTTTGGTAATAATTATTGTGAATCTCATTGTACCGTGGAAATAAATTTCCGAAGTGAAAGTGTACCAGAGATCAGTGGCATTGTTTTGGAGGATGGGGCTTCGCGGTCGCTTCGCGGCAGGACGCCTCGAGTGGTCCGTGGTCCCGCCAGCCCCCCCAGCCCCACCAGCCCCGCCAGCCCCGCCAGCCCCGCCAGCCCCACCAGCCCCGCCAGCCCCGCCGGATCGCGTCGGGACCGCGCTTGGTTGTGCAAAGTAACACTAAACTCTCCCCCTTATTGTCCCTGCTGCTCCAGGAGCGGGGCGGGGGCGGGGTGGAGCGGGGCGGGGCGGGGGTGCGACAGAGGGGGCGGGGAGGCTAGCGCAGCCTGGCGCCCGGGAAAGGGAGGCCGTCAGGTTCGGCCCGCCCGCCCCGGTCCGCCCCGCCCCGGTCCGCCCCGCCCCGGTCCGCCCCGCCCCGCCCCGCCCCGCTCCGCCCCGCCACGGCCCCTCCGCCACTTGTTTAGCTCGCTGGCGCGGCGCGGCGCGGCGCCCCCATCTAATACACCCTCTCGGGCAACACCAGGAACAATAGGATCGCATTGAGCGTGTTTGTTATTGTTCGGCTTGTGAGGAGGTGGGGGGGACTTATATATGAAGTTGTTGGGTAGGGCAGGGGATAGTCAGTATTAGCTTGCGAGGGGGAGAAAACAGGCAGGGGAAAAAACGGTACATATGTTACCGCAGTATGTATGTACGTTGTGCGAAGTTTTGCAGCAAGTTGTTGTGTGGCAACCTGTGTCGTAATTTGAGAGCCCCTGCAGTACTGCTTTAGTTCCGCTGACAGTGCAGTTCCTCGTCTAAAGAATTTTTATTTCGCATCAAGCCATCCTTTCCAACCCTTTCCTTTTCCCCCAGGGATGCACAGGAACATTCCCATTGAAATAAGTCCCACGGTCTGGTGCACGGCTGCACAAGTTGCGCGGTTTGCACACAATGCTCACCGGCTATGGGGCACGGGCACTGCCGGGCACGGCAGAGTGGAGCAGGGGCCGCGTCGCCAAAGTATAGGCTGGGCCTAACTTGCATAACTATATTCCCTCCCATCCCCTCCCTTGCATTTACTTCAGCACTGCAACATATATTATGCTTGGGGACGACCAATATTTGCACCAACACAGGGCCTATGAGTTTACCTCAATGACATCTATGTATAAAAACACCTGCGCGCGTTAATGGTTGTGATGTACGGGTAATATTAGGCATTAACGCGTTATAAAAACAATGGAGGCTCTACTGTCGGTCTCCGCACACGCCAGGCGACCTCAAGCCGAGCTCGGGGCGGGGCGGGGCGGGGCGGGGCGGGGCGGGGCGGGGCGGGGCGGGCATTCTGTCGATGTGATTAGTAAATGGGACCTCGATGGGGCCGGGGTCCCCACGTCCTCCCCTACTCGTGCTGTGTCGATCACGATTCTTGTGTCAGGCGGGGCCGGCCGGCCCGACAAACACGACTGCGAATAATCGAACCGCGGTGCCCGCCCCGCCACGCCCCACCCCGCCCCGCCCCGGCTCGGCCCCGCCTCCAGAGCAAACTCGAATTATACGGCGATCGGACGAAGCGAGGCGCTCTCGAGAGTCGCAGCCACTTAGCGCCGCCCGGCTCGACCTTGTTGCACTCCCGGAGCCAATCAGGCTGGGGGCGTGGCGGGGCGTGGCGGGGCGGGGCGGGGCGTGGCGGGGCGGGCGGGGCCACGGGGGACAGGGCAGGGCCCCCATTTAATACCCCCTGATGAGCGGGTGGAGAAGGAGGGGCAAAGGGAACGAGCGAGAAAGAGCAACATTTTGTTGCCGCTCTCACTTGTTGCTAGCAGCAGGCAGCAGGCAGGCCAGCCTAGCGCGGGCCGCACGCCACCCGCTGGCATGGCGCACCCCGCCCCGCCCCACCCCGCCCCGCCCCGCCCGGGGCGACTACGTCATGCTACGGGCGGGTCTGGTCGCGGTATGCACCCCTCCCCCGGCCCGCAGGCCAGAGGCCCGCACGCACGCAATGGGCGCGTCCGAAATGATAGTCTTGCCTCTCCTCGTCTGTATCCGCCTGCTGTGTGTGTGTGTGCGCGCGCGCCCGTGCGTCCGGAAGCGGCCCGGCCCGGCAGGCGTGCCATCAGGACATACCGCTGGCTGTGTGGCGGTGGTGGCGGTGCTCACCCGCCCCTGCCGCCCCGCCCCGCCCCGCCCCGCCCGGCCGTGAGGGAGGGTCAGGGCGGGGGTGGGGCCGGGCGGAGGGTGGCGGCGGGCGGCCCGGTGCGGCCCAGCGGCGGCCACCACGTGACAAGTAGAGGTGGTCTTCCCCATGGGGGCCCACCGAGCACCGAGACCTAGCCGGGCCGGGCCGGGGCGGGCCGGGGCCGTCACAGCGCCGACAGCGCCGCACACGTGCGCGCCGTCACAAAGCGAGCGCCGCCCGGCCCGTCACAGAGCGTGACACGTGGCGTGACACGTGGCGCGGCCCGCCCGGACCAGCACACGTGTCGTGTCGCCCGGGCCCGCCTGTCTCCGCACCATGACGCTGCTGGCCCGGCGCCACGCGGGCTGGGCGGGCTGCTGTCTACTTTTCCCAGCCCCCGCCCCGCCCCACCCCGCCCTGCCTCTCCCCGCCCCACGCCCACCCCGCCCCCGCCACGCCCCCTGCCCCGGCCACTCCCACGACACCGCTTTGTTGGCCGTCCCGGGGCCCGGCCCGGCCCGGCCCGGCCGGGGCGCTTCTGGTTGTTGTCACCCCCACGACGCGAGCGAAGAGAAAGAGAGCAAAGAGGCCATCCATAAAATTGCGCCATTCGATGGCGTCGTCCCGCGCGTCGTTCCGAGCCATTTACGCCCCATCCACCCTCTATCCACCCTCTCTCCTCGCTTCTTCGCTATGGAGCCCCGTCGTTACACTCCCTTTTCCCTATGTCTCACACTAGTCTCACTCTATCTCTCTTTTTATGTTTTCTTCCTTTCCATGTGTCAACCGCAACTGCTTTACGATGCCGTTTGACGCTTCCTTGTGCAAGCCGGACAACCAAAATAATGCGAGCCGTAGCGCTACCGAACTGTAGCGCTTGTGACTTCACTGGTAAAACAAATGTTTAGTTCTTTACACCATTTGATGCATAGCTCCTAATGTATAATACTTAAACACTATGTCATGCACAGTTCTAACTAAACATTAGTTGGTGTATAGTTCTTAAACATTTAGCAAGTGTATAGTTGACTTAACACTTGGGATGTCGTCGCATCCCTATGCTTTGATATGGAAAGCCTCGCCCAAATGCATACTTCTAAACATCACGAAACGTTTAACATCTAAACATCTACGAAGTGCATAGTTGTTAAATATGTAGTTGTGTATAGTTGACACTATACACCATTTGATGTATAGAAGTGGAACTTAAACACCATCATGTATAAAACTTAAACATTTGTTTTACCAGTGTTGTAGCGCTTGTGTTCTGTAGCGCTTGTGATCTGTAGCGCTTGCGAGCCACTCCGAATTTCGCGCCCCTTTGCCCCCGTGCCCCCGAGCCCCCAGACTTACCATAGCAGCGGCCTGCCCTACTCCACCCCACCCCACCCCACCCCACCCCACACCACCCCGTTTGCGCCACGCCGCGCCCCGCCGCGCCCCGCCGCGCCCCGCCGCGTCCACTCTTTTGTTCCAAAAAGGTTTGTATTGGGTTTGTTTCCTCCGTGCGTCCCGCCCCGCCCCATTGCCTCCGATGCCAGCCTCCCCTATCCCCCCCCCACCCCCGACCCGTCTAAAAGGCGGCGCAATAACAGAGCCTTCAGTGCAAAATCAAATCTAGGTTGAATTTGGACTTTTTCCCCCCTTTCGTTTTGAAGGACATTGAAAATACGAATACAGCGCGTTTTGGGGTAGTATATTGGGAGAGAGTGCAGAGCGCTGTGCTGGGACAGGGACAGGGAAGGCTAGGGGTTGTCGAAGGGTAGGGGAGTAGGTAGTGCTCGAGTAGCATGTTGCGCAGAGTATTCCGCCCTTCGAGTTCCCGCAGCGGACCGGAGGGATGCACAAAGGAGCTTACCTGTTACCTTTCCAATCAGGGGGAATAGAGTGCGCTGAGGAGAGGTCCCGCCCCACCGCGCCCCGCCGTGCCCCACCTGCGCGGGAAGGAACGCCCCAACAGCGACTCGCACGGGTCTCCAGGACTCCGGTCGGCCGGCTGGGTGCAAGGTGTCCGCGTACCTTTAACCCATTTTCACCCTCTTCCACACTGTAAAAAATGAGATGCCTGGTACGGAACCGATGACGGAAGCGTTCCGTACTATGATGGGTGGACGATTCCTTCCCAGCGATAAACTAGTTTTTCTCTAACGGTACTGTAGGAACTGCCATATACTACGGAGATTTGAACGGAAGTTCCGTTTTCCTCAAGAACGGAAGTCTCCGGAAAAATTATTAGCGGTACTTTTTCCGTACCTATTTTTTACAGTGCAGGGCTGCAGGTATTCCTGTTTGCCTTTGCTCACACAGCGTAGTAGTTATTCTGCGATGTATGCGGGGGGGGGGGGGGTCTTGTTGACTCGCACGGAAGTGTGGCGGGGCGGGGCGGAGCGGGGCCGGACACGGGGTTGTGTTTGCGCCCCCGTGCGCCCGCCCGACCGCTGGAGCCAGCGGGGTGGCCGCTGCATTCTGATGACGCGAGCACCGCGCTCCGCTCCGCCCGCCCCGCCCCGCCCCGCCCCGCCCCGCCCCGCCCCGCCGGGAGCAAGGGCTTAAAACATAGGGAATGAGTCATGAGGAGGGGGGGCTTGAGCCTGACCAGCGCGGGTCACGGGGACATAAGGAGGGGCAGAGGACCGAGCTACAGAGGACCTTACAAAATAAAGTGCTTTTTCCTTTCCGATGTGGATATGACACTCGGTGTATGTTGTCAGGGTATTCGCGAACGTATGTGCATTTTAGTTACGCTCACTATCCATAATGCTTTAAGATTTTGAAAGGTATGTGGCACTTTTACGTGCACCGCAGTCGTTGAAAAACTCGCCCGACGAGTTGGCGGAGAGGTTTGTGCGCTGTGGCATATCGCTGTATGGGCTGTGGGCTGCGGGCGGGGGGCGCGGGGCGGGGCGGGGCGGGGTGGGGCGGGGCGGGGCGGGCACTGGCATGGCGCGCGGCGCGGCGCGGCTCTCGCTTAGGACCTCCGCTATCCGTAACAATACGGGAGGGAGCATTAGAATTGCAAATGGTGTCAAGATGTGTGTGTGTTCTTCATAATCCGCCATGTGAGAGCGCTCGTGAGTCTCGTACCCCCCCCTCCCTCCCCCCACGCACCCGCGCGGCATTCAGGGGCTGAGGGAAAAAATGATAAAATTTTAGAGTGTACGAAAAAATAAGCTGAAGGATGGATAGCTCCAAAGAGGATTAAATGGAAAGGTGCGTTTTGTGAGAAAGTACGGCGGTGGAGGGACGAGTGGGGAGGGAAGGGGAGGGGAGGGGAGGGGGTGGGGTGGGGTGGGGAGAGGAGGGGAGGGGAGGGGTGGGGAGGGGAGAGCAGGGGAGGGGAGGGGAGGAGTCCGCGGCGGAAGGGGCGGACGCGAGAAGAACATTGAGGGGAGCGGAATTAGGTCAGCAGTACCAGCGCAGGTTACGAGCGTCAGCGGCAGTGGCAGCGGCAGGGGCAGTCGAGGGGAGACTCCAGGACGAGAATGAGTCAAGGGAAACGGAGTTGTGTCCCTTAATCACAGGGATTTAAGAATTTGATCTTGATTGAAGCGCGTAGATAGGAGAGTAGGGGGATTGAGGCGTGGACCTGACTCCTGACCTGAGGTAGACGCGCCGCAGGGACCCTTCCGCTCTCCTCCCTCTTATCCTCCACCAGGAGGGCCTCCACCTCCACCGTCAGCCCTCCGCCCCGCCCCCCGCCCCGCCCCCTGCCCCGCCCCTCTGGACCCCGCTCCATCACACATTCTTCTCCCCCGCAAGCCCGGTCCGGATAGCATTCCGGTTCGGTTCGCCGACCGCGGCGTGGAAGGAGGGGGGGGGGGGGGGGGGGGGGCACCCGCGGCGTATCGAAAGTGAAACCGGCTCTCATCCAGCTGTATTGATCGAGTGCTTCTTTCTGCATAACGTCCATGCACACGCGCGCATCCACAGCCCCTCCCCCTCTCCTCCTCCTCGTCCTCGTCCTCGTCCTCGTCCTCGTCCTCCTCCTCCTCCTCCTCCTCCTCCTCCTCCCCCTCCTCCTCCCCCTCCCCCTCTTCCTCTTCCACGGAGACCCACGCCTGTCGGGGAAACCACCCCTTTCCGTCGCGGTAGGAGCCAACGGGAGGGGCGGCGATTTGTCAACCGCGTGAAGAGGGTCGCTTGCGACCAATTCGAATTCCGGCCGCGCCGCGCCGCTCCGCCCTGCTCCCCATGTCTCTTTGCTCCCTACTCTCTCTCTCTCTCTCTCTCTCTCTCTTTTTCTTTTCTCTCTCTCTCTCTCTCCCTCTCTCTCTCCCTCTCCCTCTCCCTCTCCCTCCCTCCCTCTCTCTCTCTCTCTCTCCCTCTCTCTATCTCTCTCTCTCTCTCTCTCTCTCTCTCTCTCTCTCTCTCTCTCTCTCTCTCTCTCTCTCTCTCTCTCTCTCTCTCTCTCTCTCTCCCTCTGTGTCTCTCGCTCTCTCGCCGCACCGCGCCGCGGCCCCAAGCCGACGCGGCCGGCTCCCTTCACCCCGCCGCTGTGCGGTGCGGCCCTAGCGGCTCGTCCGCGCCCCGCCCCGCCCCGCCCCACCCGCCCCGCCCCACCCCGCCCCTCCCGGCGCTGGTCGAGTCTTTAGTCCGAGAAGTGAAGATAAATATTGCACGCGGTCGTTAGGGGCCCGGGGCGCCACGCCGCTCGGGTGTTTGCCTCTCAAGGAGGCGGGGCGAGGCGGGGCGGGGCGAGGCGGGGCGGGGCGAGGCGGGGCGAGGCGACCACCCCGCCCTGCCCTGGCCTGTTCTCGAGACGATTTTATACCGATCGCTACCCTCCGCTCTCACCCTGGAAAGAGGCGGGCTAAACCTGCGGCGCTGCGTGACGAGTATCTGTCCTGGCGGCGCTGCAGCGTGAGCCATCCATCACACACGAGGCTGACGGCGGCGCGGCGGGGCGGGGCGGGCGGGGCGGGGCGCGGCGGGCGGGGCGGGTGGGGCGGGCGGGGCGGGGGTCGAAGAGATAAAACTCTGTGAAGTTAGTTACTCGTACAGTACTCTCCGCAGAGGAACTGAACTCGCGCCGGTGATAACGGGGCGGGGCGGACGTGCCGCGCGGCGCTCCACCACCGCATCCGCTTCCTGGGGAAACTTTTACTTTTGCCGGTTCCTCGCTTCTTTTATTTAATTTTATTTATTTATTTTTGGATTTGTTTTTGTAGTTTTGTTAGCGTGCGGAGGGACCCCCCGGCCCCCACCACTTTGCAATCAGCCCGGGCCGGGTCGCTCTGACGCATGAATAAATTCCCCGCTGGCTATGTGCTCCGGACCCGCCGGGCCGACCGGACCCTCCCCTCCCCTCGCTACACTGCGAGTCGCACCGCCCGCGAGGATTTCAAATGTCGTGCTTCTGCAGCGACATAGCCGGGCTTTAATAAGAGAGTGATAGTTTTCTTTTAAAAGTAATGTTGAGTGGCTCTGCTCAAGTCGCGCGGGTCGAGGGTAGGCAAACCCGCCAGCTCGGGACTCAATCGGCAGGCGCCTGGTGTTCAATAAAGCCCGCAATGAAACCAGAAGACATGACTCCCTCTCTCCTCTCCTGGGCTGGGCTGGGCTGGGCATGTAGTCGGTTCCGCTCGATCGGGCCGTTACAAGCAGTATACATGTCGGCGGCCAATCAGCAGTCACGGAAGCATCTCTCGGCACCCACTGACAAATTACCTTGTCGTGACTAGGCCTTCCCTTCGCCTCCACCTTCGCTCCGCCTGCCCCCCCCCTCCCCCCCCGGGCGGCGCTCTGCCAGCTGACACCTGCACCGGTCCCAAAGGACGGGAGCGCCGCTACCCCCTCCCCGCCCCCAGCTTTCCCTTCTATCTGGTCTCGTCAAAGAATGCACCCACCACACACTTTTCCACTTTCCCTCAACAGCAAAAGATAACACACGGGTGAAGGTCTCTGTCGCCCGTCTACCTGCAGGTGCGCCACAGGCCACCCCGCCTCACCCCGCCCCACCCCACCCCACTCCGCCTCACCCCGCGTCACCCCGCCTCACCCTGTTCCGCTGGTCGATTGAATATACCGACGTTGTCGCACGCAAATGGGCTCGAAAAAAAATAGGGTTGGCTGGAGAATTGTGTATCGGGAAAGCGGCGAGCGGGTCGGGCCGGGCCGGGCCGGACTCGCTTTATTTGTCGCGGCGCGGCGCGGCGCGCCGGAAGCGGCGCACTTAACTCGTACTTCCTCGCGGGCGTGGCGGGGCGGGGTGGGGCGTGGCGGGGCGGGGCAGGGCGGGGCGTGCTGTTGTCCTATTACCGCGGAGACCTTCTATTTTCTTTTCCGTTCGGGAAATGCGCCGGCCGTCTCGTAAACCGAGCGGGAAACGTTTTGGATGTTTCTTATTTTCTTTTGATTGATGCGAAAATAAAGAGGGAACGGCATGTCTGTGTGTTGCAGGAAATGGCTACATTGAGGGGACGGAACTTGACGGGTTCCTCCGCGAGTTCGTGTCCAGCGCCAATGCAACCGATGTCAGCCCTGAGGTGAGTGGAGGAGAGAAACGTTATTGCGTGCGTTTCGTTATTCATTTATGGAGCACAAACATTACTTTTACTCGTACGTTTTTGTTATTTGCAACTCTGAAAGGGATTGCTCTAGCCTCAGATATGAACCGAGAAATTTTATGTTGTCTTTATGAGCCGGTGTGCCGTCTTCTCCGGGCCCCTGATAAGGCACTCCCCGCCAAAACAGAGAGTACGTTATAAGATTTGCTAATGCGATTCCTTGAGATCCTTGTACGTTGTTTGTACCACGAAAAGGCAAGTAGAAAGTCCCTCTCCGTTCCTCTGGCTGTGTTGGCAGACTAGCCCTCCCTTACGCGCCCTATAGCGGCCCTTGGCAACCCGCCCTGTACATTTACTTTCCGGATCCCCTCCCAGTATCAGCCAGTATTTGTTCTTGTAATCGCTTCTCAAGCCAAAGCGTTGGGCCTTTCCCAAACTGATGCGGTATTTGTTGTGCGCGTGTGTAGAGCGGGGCGGGGCGTGGCGGGGCGGGGCGGGGCGGGGCGGGGCGGGGCGGGGCGGCCTGAGCGAGAGTCCGCTCGGCTCTTGTCTGCGCCGCGCCCTAATGACGATGCACGTACGTTTTAATTAAGTGCGCTCTCCTCTCCCTGCGGCAGGCCATGTCGGACGCGATGCTGTTGGAGCTCAAGCAGTGCTTCATGGAGGCGTACGACGACAACCAGGACGGCAAGATCGACATTCGTGAGGTAAGCCCAAGTTTTTATCCAATTAATTCCGGGGAAGTAGTAGGTATATACATACTTGTGAGTGCAAAGGACTTTTTCCCACGTTTTGCTGGGAATTCTTTTTCTTGACATTTGTGAAAAGGAGACTAATTGAGGTAGTATTTAATTATTGCCGACCGTACAGTGTTGACTTGACAACCGGGTCGAGTTCGGTGGTCCTCCAAGACTAGCGCGAACAACACCGGGCCGGCCTGCAGGAGTGGTCTAGAGAGACTTCTGCAATAAGCGAAACCAAAATTGCCTGTCAGCGACACGCGCAAGACTTCGGTCCTTTCCGCCTCGACCTCGGTGTGAACAAACCGCCAGAAAGAACAGTGCGGCGCAGCGCGACACAAAAACTAAAACCCGTCCACTGTCCCCTGCGAAACTTGTTACTGTAGCTTCTTGGCCTAAATACCTCGGACGAGTTCGAAAATGGGCATTCTAGTTATTAGAAAAGCACGCCATCAACAGCCCGAGGATCAGGCCTCCCAACATAGAGGAGCTGTAAATCAGTGCGCACATAACATGACTGCTATACCGTCTGGCGGTGGGTGGATTACAACTCAATTAGAGGCGGGCGCGCCACGCCACGCCACGCCACGCCGCGCCGGGTGGAGGCGGAGCAGAGCGCGCCGCGCCCGCCGCCCCTTTTGTTGGAGAGATCGTTAGCAATATCGAGAGATTACCGCGACCTAATTGCGTGCGGGCCTCAATGCCCATTGGGAACGAAGAGGGGGGCGGCACAGCGATAAAGGGAGGGAGAGAGGGAGAGAGAGAGGGAGGGAGGGGGAGAGAGAGAGAGAGAGAGAGAGAGAGAGAGAGAGAGAGAGAGAGAGAGAGAGAGACAGAGACAGAGACAGAGAGACAGAGAGACAGAGAGACAGAGAGACAGAGAGACAGAGAGACAGAGACAGAGAGAGAAAGAGAAAGAGATCCCGCGAAATGAAAAACGCAAGGGGTGCGAAAGGGTAGTAAGGAAGAAGTGGTGGAAAAGATGGTGGAGAGAGGGGTGAGGCCCTTGTGGTCCTGGAGCCGTCCTCCGGATGCTGATCTTGGGGTTAAGCCCCGTGAGCCCAGGCGCGCGCGCGTAAAAGGGCGGTTAGGGAGAGGAGGCGGGTGCTCCGGGGATAAATCATGAGCCCTTGACCGCCCTTGGGGGTGCCCTGCCCTGCCCTCTCGCCCGGGGGGCGGAAGGGAAGACCTCGACGGTGGGGGTGGCGCGGGGGGGCGCGGCGGCTAGGGGCTCTGGGGGCGCTAGCTGTTGTGTAGCCCCGCCCCGCCCCGCCCCGCCCCGCCGCAGATAAACAGCACTTCTCTAGGAATTAAAACAACACTGCAGAAAAGAAGCTCATTTGGTTTTTCTGCACAAGCTTGCGCGCCAGAAGCCATTCCCTCCCGCACATGCGATAGCGGCATAGCGGCGGAAGGGGAATCACTGCGCGGCCAAGGTCGGCCCGGGGCGGGGCGGGGCGGGGCGGGGCGGGGCGGGGCGGCCGCGGGCTGGGAGCGGCGAGAGCTGGGGCGCCCATAACGCACCGGACGGGACGAGTACATAGTTTACAGCCCCGCGGGACACACCGCACCACCTCCGTGGTAATGACTGTCCACGCGGCCACCCCATGCCGTCCGCCGCGCCGTTAGGGCCAGATTTGCCCTAGATATTTGCATCAGTAGAGACACAGCAGAGTGAGTCATACGAGGGAAGCCCACGCGTGGGGGCCGCCGGGTACTTTATGAGTTTCCATTAGCGCGGCGCGCCTTTGCTCCTTTGGCGGAACGCGCGCCGCTCGCCCAGACAGGGGCAATCTGATAATGTCTAAATGCCGACTAAGAGCCGACGAGCCCAGACACACGCCAGACGCGCGTTGCGCACGGCCCTCTGCCGGTCACCCCACCTCCTTTATTCGGGAATCCTATAAATGTAGGAGCAGAGCTCCTCTCGTGGTCAGTCGGAGCCAGCCAGCCAGTCAGTCGAGTCAGCCCCGTAGAGATGCCACCCCGGGGACCCCGTAGGAGCTCGACCACTGCGCCACCCCAATCCAGTAGTGGGACTTAGCGACTAATGGACCGAGAACCTTGTCAACACCAACGACTACTGTATTCCACTGAACCACTGTAAGTAATAAATTAATTGTATCAATAAGACGAGACGTCGGTAGTTCTTTCATACACGGAACCTCTGTGACTTCAAAGAACCTGTGGCATACTTGAGCACGAGCGGCTCTTCCCGGTCGACTCATCGTTCCAGTCAGAGTTGCTCCCGGCAAGCCTAAGGCATGCCTCCCTAGCGGCGCCGCGCCGCGCAGGTCCGCTTCGGCCCCACGCGGTCCCTGCGAGGGGCGGGGCGGTGCGGGGCTCGCTGCTGACATACACTGTAAAATTTCGAATCGTCACACTACGACAAAGTCAGTTTACTTTTGAATGGATAGTCACATGACAAACGGTTCATCACAGTGTGACGAAAGATTCATGTAAAGTGACGAAATGTATGTCATGTGACAATTGTTTCATTACAGCTCTTGTGACGAAATATTCGTAGCAATATTTATCGTCACATGACAATTTGGTTTAACAGCGTACCAGTATTTCCATAGAAGTCCACGGACGGGTCCGGTCCGGCCGCGCCCGACCGGCCCGCGCCGCGCGTACTTCCGGTCATTTCACAACTTTGAGCCCGTCCCGCTGCGTCCCGCGCTCCACACGGGAAACAACTTCCTCCCCGCCCATCCCCCTCTCCGTGCCTCTCCCCTGAGGGCGGGCTGCAGGTATAAGGTTATCCTCACCGGCACGGTCCGAAACCGGAAGTGTTAGGTGCGGGGGGGGGGGGGGGGAGGCGTGCGCGCGACTGGACACACCACTGCGGCCCGGCCCGGTGTACCCAGCGCGCTCTGCAGACACTGCAGACGACTAAGGAAGTATCCCAGAGACGCGTTAGACCGCGTTGGACCGACTGACAGGACAGGGTGCTATTACTGTGTCAGCGCCGTCTGTGTGGTGCGACAATCCGTCAGGCCTTGGGCCTCCCCTTCCTCGGTATACCCCAACTGCAACGTCGTGTGATCTGGCGGGGCGGGGCGGGCGGGGCGGGCGGGGCGGGGTGATCTTTGGGCATGCGCTTACTGGCTTGGCCGGGCCGCTGAAGGCCTCAGACAACTTGTTGACACGACGTGGAACGACCCAGAAGATAGGGTTGGGGATAGATTGGGCGGGGGAGAGAGAGAGAGTGAGATAGAGTGAGAGAGAGAGAGCGAGAGAGAGAGAGAGAGAGAGAGAGGGAGAGGGAGAGAGAGAGAGAGAGAGAGAGAGGGAGAGGGGAGGGGCGGGAGTTGGCTGGTGCCAATGAGACGCTGCGGCAAGCCGTGTCGTGTTGACGGGGAAGGGAGGAGGGTAGGAGGGGGTGGTACCAGAGACGGGCGTCCCTGATTGATCGTAACGCGTGCGCAGGTGGGAGCCGGGGCGCGGCGCGGCGTGGCGGTTCGGGGCGGGGCGGGGCGGGGCGGGGCGGGGCGGGGCGGGGCAGGGCAGCTGGGGATGGCGGGGCTCTGTCGCGGGGCCGCGGGGCGCCCGCGAGGTTAACTTCGAGACTTGCGGCGTGGAGGGGGCCGCTGCCGCTACAGATTGGCATGGCCCACGCCCGCAGGCAGAGGAGGAAACATGCCGCAAGACTTTTTGCAAACGAACGGAAGCCGCGCAGGAAAGCGAGTTTAGGGGCCGTGGGGGGGCTCAGCCCGCGAAACCACCGCCTTACAGCAGCCCCGCCCCGCCCCGCCCCGCCCCGCCCCGCCCCGCCCCGCCCCGCCCCGCGGAGTACCAGTGAAGCACACAGCGTTTGGATCGTTCAGCAGCGCACACGGGCCTCCTCCTCCTCCTTACCCTACGGGAGAGGGACGAAACTCAACTCATCGAATAACTTTTCCTAGGCATGAGGCTGTGGTCGGGCGGGGCGGGGCGGGGCGGGGCGGGGTGGGGCCGGGCCGGGCGGTGCCGGGTCTCGCTCCGCGCGCCCAACCCGACCCGGGTACCTCATCAAGGCCAGGCCCGGGCGTGGCGTGGCATGGCCTCGCGAACATCCGGCTACGCAATGCAGATCACTACCCTCTCGTACCTTATCGATGTTCGCGCACGGAGCTCATTTCGCAGCACATTTTTATCGGTAGTCATTCATACGGTAGTATCTCTCATAATTGTTGGACAATTATGAGAGTTGATCGTCGCTTTAGTAATTGTGTTCGGCACGGTAGGATAGGGGTAGGGCTTGCTGTCGTTTGCGTGTCGTGTGAAAATTACGGACGGGAACAACGAGCGTACAGTATTTAAGATAATTCAAACAAATTGCTTTCGGGCGGGCGCAGTTTGTGTCGAGGGTCAGCGTGCAGAGCCGGCCAGGCCCGGGGGGCGAGCCTATGGGGCGGGGTGGGGCGGGGCGGGGCGGGGCGGGGCGGGGTGCGGGTCGCGGCGGAAAGCCATCCCAGAATATCGTGTCTTTTAAAACTCTATGTAGAAATTTTTATTGTAATTCAAATCATACTTCTTTAATCTATACACAAACCACTATTTCGTTCTGAAAAAAAAATTTGCTTGGATCAAAGAAAATTGATTGATTTGAAACAAAAAGTTTCTTTGAACGTATACTGATGAAAGACAAGTATGTCCTTAATCAAATCGAGCCCCTGCCTCCCTCCCTCCCCCCACCCCCACGCCTCGACGGCACCGCACAGCCACGACTCTCTCACACTCACTCGCCCAGAGCAATCAATCACACAGTCTGGTGCGGGGCGGGTCGGGGCGGGGCGGGGCGGGGCGGGCGGGGCAGGGACAGGAACAGGCATACACCACGCCAAAGCACCATGAGAGTCTCCTTGCTCCAGGCTCAAGGGGCCCCGCCCCGCCCCGCCCCGCCCCGCCCCGCACCGCCCGGCCCAGCGGGCTCCGGGACTCTATGGCCCGGGGACGGGGCGGGGCGGGCGGGGCGGGGCGGGGCGGGGCGGGGCTGGGCGGGCTCTGTGCTGCCTGCGGATGTAATCACGATGTTCTACGCCCTTCCCAGCCCCGCCGCGCCACGCCCAAGTGCTCGCCAGAATGCGCCCGCCCCGCCCCGCCCCGCCCCACCCCTGGCCGACTCCTCTCCTTGTCTGCTAGCTGTGCACTGCTGTGTGCTGTGTCATCGGAAATACTCTTTCCATCGTCTCGAGTGCCGCACACAACCGCGTTCTGCTACGTCACCGTGGTGGTGTGTCCTCCGACCACGCCCAGCCGTGCGCGGGAAAAAAAGTGCCCTCGTATTCTTTAGTTTCTTGATTAAGGTTTGTGTAGTGTTTCTTTAAAAGGGCAATTGTCCATAACGCACGGACCTTAAGATGGTGTTTATATCATTATTTTTCTAAACCTGCCTCCCCACGTCCTTGTCAGGTAACCCGCAGGGCTTTGCCTTACCGCAGCTGCTGCTGCTCCCCTGCTCTCACATGACGCACTACTTGACTACAGCCCTGCTCTTGTCGTGGTTGCAGCTGGCCCAGCTCCTGCCCATGGAGGAGAACTTCCTGCTGTTGTTCCGCTTCGACAATCCTCTCGACTCCAGCGTCGAGTTCATGAAGGTGAGTGAGTATGAGTGTGGGCGAGGCAAACGGACTCGTTGACTGAACAACTTTTTGCTTACTTTTCCCGCAAAAATTAATCAAAACCGAAAGTGAAAGGTGTAAACTTTCTCTCGATCACTGTGAAAAATATCTTCGTAAATTTACAACAAATTTTGTAATGACGATTTACAAAATATGTTGTAAATTTACGATCGCCCATTCTTTCTCGTCAATTGATTCTAAGTCGATACAAAGTAATTGTAATTTTACAATTTCAAGTTGTAATTTTACAACATTTATCATGGAAAATTTTCCTGTAACCTTTACAAATATTTTTCACAGTGATATTTTACCTACGTTTAAAATGCCTTGTATCCCCACTTGCTATCGCCCGCTGCACAGTGCGTGTTCGGGAGGGGGCGGGGCTAGCTGGCAGGCGATGAATACCAATCAAACAAAGCCCGGCCCGGCCCGGCCCGGCCAGGCGCTTTACTCGCAAAACTGATGCTGCGGGCGCTATTTTTTGCCCGCCTCTGCATTTCTGCCAGCCTCTGCCTGCGCCGTTTTTGCGCCGCGGCAGTAAACTTTGCACGGGGCGGGGCGGGAGAGGGGTGGAGCCGAGGGGGCGGGGCGGGGCGGGGCGGGGGACAGCAGACGACAGAGGTGCAAAAAGCGACGTCCCGCCGCCGGGCCGCTAACGCCCCACCCCACCACATATATGACCTCTGCGTGCTCGCCCCGCCCCGCCCCGCCCCGCCTCGCCTCGGCGAGCAACAACCTGGCCCGGCCCGGCCCGCTGCTCGGCGTATATATCTTTACCCGGCGTTCTGCAGAGAGGGAAGCATATCATCCTGATATCCCGGGCGATTCCGGACAAATTTCCTGCCTTGCGCTCAGCAGAACAGGACAGGTACACGGCGATGCACCGGAGCGTTGAGCCGGGCCGCGCCGGGCCGCAGCGAGGGCGCGGCGGGCCTGTATTCACTCACTTCCGGTCCATAAACGGAAGGAAAAGGGGGAGCAGCTGGGACGGGGGGGGGGGGGGGCGTTTTCCACATGCCTCCGCCATTCCCTCTCCACCCGGGGGCGGAACGGGACGGGCCCCGATATTATGATCCGTCGTAATTTTTCGCTGCGCGGGGTCGGGGCGGGGCGGGGCGGGGCGGGGCGCGAGCACGCCAGCACAGGCGCGAGGCGGGGAGGCGGGGGCGACCTCCCGCGAGGGCCGCCTCTGAGACGGTATGGCGCTGTTGCGGCAGCGGCTATGATGTTGGGGATGGAGGGTGGCAAGGGGAAGGGAAACCAAACGGAGCAGTACTTGGACGATTGGCGCTCTGCCGCCCCGCCCCGCCCCACCCCACTCCGCCCCACCCCGCCCCGCCCCACGCGACGGATGCCACCCGCCAAACTCACAAAAGCTAGAGAGCTAGAAGAGCGCGCGGGGGCGGGGGAACGTTATCTGACAGCCAGGCGCCGCCGCGCCGCTGTAGGACGAAGCTCAATCATATACCACACGGCTCTTCTGTTCGCTCCTCCCAACCTGCCCCTGCCCCCTGCCCCCTCCTCTCCCCCCTCCCCTCCCTCTCGGGCAGCTTTTACGACCGCGCTGAGGTGAGAGCGCCTCCCGACCGGTGGTGATCATAAAGGACAGTGTCGCCGTGGAGCGTGGCGGGGCGTGGCGGGGCGTGGCGGGGCGTGGCGGGGCGGGGTGGGGCGGGGTGGGACAGCAAGGCGGCTGCACCTGTATACAGGAGAACGAAAACAAAACTTTTTTTCATTTTTTATTAAACTACGTAGTCGTCATTTTGTGCACGTGCGTCGTTTCAGTCAAATAATTTGGGGCAGCGATCGTAGCTCTCTGCCTCTCGCGTGGCCTGTCGGCCGATTCTCATATCCCTGTTATTTACCTCTCCTGCCTGATGGCTGCTTAAAATTTCATACTCCGTTGGCGTCCAAAACTTTCAAAGTCCCAATCAGAGCTGCAGTGACGTGATTTGCGCGCCGGGCCAGGCTGCTCTGCCGCTCTGCCGGGAGAATTGAAAAAGTAAAACACTCCCGTACTTTCCCGCCGCCTCGGCTTAATGGGTCGCCGTCGCCGGAGAGTGAAAAAAAAAAAAAAAAAGAAAGAAAGAAAGACAACGAAAACTTCTTTCTCTCTCGCGCGCGTAGCTTGTTGGTGAGATATTGTCAATAATACAGCAGCCGTGGCGGGCGGGGGCGGGCGGAGGGGGTAGCGGCCGGTAACGCCACGCGGGGGAGGCGCGGCCGGGCGCGGCAGCGGGGAAGGCCATATAGAATGTTACTTTGCACGCTCCTGCTGCGGTCAGCGTCAGCAGCAGGCCTGCAGCGAACACCCTGTCCCGACCCTGTCCTCCCGCTGCTCCACTCGCAGGCCTGCTGCGCTGCGGCAGTAACTTCTCGCGTCGGCGCCACGCCGCGCCACGCCGCGCCACGCCGCGCGGGCGTTCCGATAAACTTGGCGCACCAGCTGGGCCTGGCACCACCTGGCCTGGCCCCGCCCCGGTGGCCCTCTGGCGACGCTCCCGCTGCTCCCGCCAGACCAGCCCACCTGCAGGTGCATCTTCTCCCTGCGCACAGCTGCACAGCCCTTGTCGCTCTTAACGCCCCTTCCTTCTCTCTGCCCGCAGATATGGCGCGAGTACGACACGGACGGCAGCGGCTACATCGAAGCAGACGAGCTCAAGGTGAGGCGCTCAAAGTCGTTAAAGTTGCTTCAAGCTATTGCAGCCATTAAAAGGGTATCTGTGTCGGTTTAAGTTTTCGTTTACACCCCAGAGATATACTGCGGGTGTTAGGTGCAAATTCCAACGGGTGCTGTAGAGGAGATCGTGTTGTAAAACTGATGTTCGTAGCTGGCTCGACTCGGCGGGAGTGCGAGCGCCCGCAGATCGCCGGGTAGGCAACCCGCCGCGGAGTGCTGTCGAGCGCGTGGTATCGCGAGGTCGGACGGCGCTTAACTACCCGCTCCTTTACTGCTGCCCGCTCACTTGGGTTACAGGGGGGTGTTTTGCTTCAGTTTTTACGCAGTGGAGAATCTTACAAAATAATCACATGCGCTCCTCTCGCGCGGTCCTAACTATCACTCGCCCATACTTTGTCTTCTGCTAGTTTCTCTTATTGATTTAGATCGTCGCTCCGTTCTGGTACCCGGATGGTACCTCTGTCATCGCCTGATACAATTTGTCCCAGCTGTCGCGTGAGGACGCCTCCTCCTCCTCCTCCTCCTCCTCCTCCTCCCATTTCACCCCCGTCATTTTCCAGCGCATAGTTAGCTGGCTCAGGAGGTGGATGGGTTTATATTACCCCGGACGGGATGGGGGTGTACGGAGCGGGGTAAGTGGGGAAGGAAAAGGGGAGGGGCAGGGGGAGGGGGAGGGGGGTAATTCAGAGGTGGAAGTTGTCCTGGCGGAAGTGTGTTCGGGAGGGCGGCGGCCCGCGGCGCGGCGCGGCGGGGTCGGGCGAGATGTTTTATTCAGAACCAGCTTTACACGCCGCCACAGCCCTCTAGCGGGCCGGGGCCCGGGCGGTGGCAGCGCCAGAACCGAACCGAACAGCCCCCTCCCCTCCCCTCCCAGCCGCGCCGGGGCCGCAGGATGAGAACGAGAACAAGCGGCCAGGATGCGCCCCGCCCCGCCCCGCCCCGCCCGCACCTACCGAGTCAGTGAAGCGACTCTAAGTGCGCGCGACCCTGGCCACGCCCGGCACCCCCTGCGCCACCAGACGGCTCGTTGAGGCCGCCTCTTTTCCCCCTTCTCTCTCTCTCTCTCTCTCTCTCTCTCTCTCTCTCTCTCTCTCTCTCTCTCTCTCTCTCTCTCTCCCTCTCTCTCTCCTCGCCCCCTTTCCTCTCCCTCTCCCTCTCCCTCTCTCCCCCTCCCTCTCCCTCGCCCCCCTCTCCCTCTCCCTCTCCCTCCCTCTCTCTGTCCTGTATCGGGGAGTGGGGCGGATTATCATCTGAAGAGGCCGGGTGGGTCTCGCGCCTCTCTAGAGCCGCGCCGCGGATAAAGGCTTGGAAGCCGCGAGAGAGAAAAAAAAGAGCGCTGCGCAATTGTGCGAGCGGAATAAGCAACGCAATAACGGTTTATTGCTGCGTGATGAAAGTACGTCCGCGCCGAGAGGGATTTTTCTTTTAATTTTAAATCGCGCGCGCGGATCTTGGTCTCTCGACGGCGCGAGGAGCGGTGGCGGGCAGTGTGGGCGGACGCTATAGTTTGGCGGTCAAGGTCGCGAACGACGCTACGGCGCGGATAACTTTATCTGCGGAGGTGCGGCCCGCCTACTACTAGCCCGGCTCCGGCTACTGCAAACCGCTTTGCTGAGCCAGCCAATCGATTGCTATGGCAGCATTATATTTGCGGGAGAAAGAGGAAATGGAAGAGGATAAGGTAGAAGAAAAGGAACACGCACGTACAGACCGCGTGTGTGGAACGGGTTCACTGGAAAAACAAAGGTGCTAAGTCCTACCTTTAAAAGGCACTAACAAAATTTAGTGCCTTTGGAAAGGCACTAAGATTTAGTGCCCCAGGAAAGGCACTAAATTTTGTTAGTGCCTCTTAAAGGTAGGACTTAGCACCTTTAGCTGACCAGCTGCGTATACTCCACACAAATTTAGTGCCTTTGCAAAGGCACTAAGATTTAGTGCCCCAGGAAAGGCACTAAACTTAGCACTTGATTTTAGTGCCCCAGGAAAGGCGTTGCTTAGCACCTTTGTTTTTCCGGTGTTGCCTTACTGGGCCTTCGAGGGAAGTGAAAGAAAGAACAGGAGGGTAGGTGTGCCGGGCTGGTGCCGGGCTGGTGCCGGGCTGGTGCCGGGCTGGTGCCGGGCTGGTGCCGGGCTGGTGCCGCGGGCGGGGCCAGGCCAGGCGGCGCGACGCACGGCGTATACATGGAAAACTCAAGGTTGAAAGGCCTGCCGCCGCCCCGCCCCGCCCGGCCCGGCCCGCTAGTTAGATAAGGGCGCAGGCCGTTGGTTTTATACGAGGGGTCAGGTTTGAAGTGGCTGCTATACTTGCCTGGCGCTGTTAAAGTCTGTTATGCACAACATTTTTTTATTTCTGCCGACAGACGCGTCTGCCCATACCCCCTTTATGAACGTGCCCCGATAGGGAAAAGCATCTTTTGTAAAAATATGTGACATTGATCTGAAATATAATTTTCAGCAGACAGAGTGTGGGCGGGGCGCGGGGTCCAGCCGGGGCAAAGTTAGCGTCGGGAGCAAAAGGAGAGGAGAGGAGAGGAGAGGGGAGGGGAGAAGAGGGGAGAAGAGGGGAGAGAGAGGGAGAGGGAGAGAGAGAGAGAGAGAGAGGGAGAGAGAGAGAGAGGGAGAGAGAGAGAGAGAGAGAGAGAGAGAGAGCGGGCGCATCCGCACAACCGGGGCCGGCCATGCGCGGCAATGCGCGCCAAGCGGCGCGGCGGGGCGCGGCGGGGCGGCAGTGAACAGCAGACCAGGCCAGCTTATTACCGCGCTATGAAATTTCAGCGCAGAGTTTAGAACTCTGGCGCGCTGCAGGGGGCGGGCCGGCGGGGGCGGGGCAGCGGGGTCCCGCGGGGCGGGGGCGGGGGTGGAGGCGGCCTCGCTGGCACACACCCCGTGCCCTCTCTCAGCGGCCAGACCACCCCGCCTGGCCCCGCCCGGCCTCGCCACGCCCCGCCCCGCCCCACCCCGCCCCGCCCCACATGCCCCGCGCCCCGCGTATGCGGGCCGGGCCGAGTAAAAGAAGTGCGGCGGCGGAATTACGGACCGCTCCGCTCCGCTCCACTCGCACCGAAACCCTCTGCTCCATTCGGTTCGGGGAAGGTCGGCGGCGGGGTGGGGCGGGGCGGGGCGGGGCGGGGCAGGGTGGGGCGGGGCGGGCGATCCGCTTTTTGTTTCCCACTCGGGAGTGCTGTTCCGGCCCGCTTACTCGCCGCGCTCTGTCCGAGGCTGTTATGAGAGGAAACAGGATTCTTCTTTCCTTTCGACGGGCCGGGAGGGGCGGCGCGGGGCGGGGCGCGCTGGGCGGGCTGCTGCTGTGCCCTTTATTGTAGGGAAGGAGAGGGAAGGCCGGGAGAGTACGCCCCAGCGGAGAGAGAGGGGAAGAGAAAGGGAGAGAGAGCGAGAGAGCGGCAGCCTCAGCAGCCGGACCAGCACGCTGTCGATTCGCCATGCAGGGCTTTGATTTGCGAGCGAGAGGGGAATGGAGAGGGAAGGGTTGGGAGCGGGGCGGGGCGGGGCGGGCCAGGGCAGGGCAGAGGTGTGAATGTGCAGCGGGCGGCGCGTGAGGGGGAGGAGGAGGGGGGCAGCGTTGTTAGCGGCACAGCCCGTGCAAACTGCCTGGTGGGGTGGGGTGGAATGAGGCGGGGCGAGTTCGCGGGTTAAACCGACCCCGCCACGCCACGCCCCGCCACGCCCCGCTACGCCCCGCCACGCCACGCCCCGCCACGCCCCGCTACGACCCGTGCCGCCGTCTGCTGCGCCAGCGCGCTGATTTATCGGAGCGCAATAAATACTAGCCAGGCAAGCCTTCTGCTTGAATGCTGAGCTCGATCCCGCGTTAAGAAAATATATTTGTAAGATCGCCCCGCCCCGCCCCGCCCCGCCCCGCCCCGCCCCGCCGGATGGGACACCACGCGCACTATAT
Source organism: Frankliniella intonsa (assembly GCA_033675135.1). Classification (NCBI taxonomy): domain Eukaryota; kingdom Metazoa; phylum Arthropoda; class Insecta; order Thysanoptera; family Thripidae; genus Frankliniella; species Frankliniella intonsa. The sequence goes on along the minus strand of CM066254.1, from coordinate 10,546,965 downwards.
TCACAGTTTTCTGACATATATTTTTTTTTCAGTCGGATGTACAAAGGTTTATCGCGCCCTCGTGAAACGCCTGGCCTGGCATGCGCGGGTAATGAGATGAGGCCCCTAGGGCCCGAGACAGGGGTCCCAAACTCGCGACTCATTCGGTCACCGTAAGCCGAGCGGAGCCGAGCCAGCCGAGTAGATATGAGCCCGAGCCGAGCCGAGCCGATCCGCGCTCCGAAAAGATCCTTTTTCCGATTGGGCCGAGCGCGCGTGGTCTGGTCTGCTGAGCCTCATTAGCGTCCCTGCTGAGTGGAGCTGGCGGCCCAGCCGCACCCCGCCGCGCCCCGCCCCGCCCCACCCCGCCCCACCCCGCCCCGCCCCGCCTCGCCCCGCCCCGCCTCGCCTCGCCTCGCCTCGCCCCGCCCCGCCCCGCCCCGCCTCGCCCCGCCCCGCCCCGCCCCGCCCCGCCCCGCCCCGCCCCGCCCCGTCCCGCCCCGCCCCGCCCCGTCCCACTCCATCATGCAGGGTGCCCGAAAACCGTGCGGCGAGAGTTGCGTCTGAGAACTCGCACGTCCCCTGCTCGTACCATATCCTTGCCCTTCTCGCCTCGCCTCGCCTCGTCCTCGGGTCGGGTCGGGTCGGGGGCGGTCGGCATGCACTCCCGGACGCGGCCCTGGAGCTCGGCGGCAGGCTGGTCACGTTATAGAGCCACGGCTGCGTGCGAAGAGCGTCGCCCCGCCCGAGAGAACCAGCCGCTGTCCTCGTCGCACTTACGGGCGCACCCGGACCCGGAGCGGAGCAGGTCGCGCGCGGACCGAGCGGAGCGCCGCGGACAACTTAAGCCCTCCGCCCGTCCCCCGGCCACCCCGCCCCCGTCCCCGCCCCCGGCCATCCCCAGGCCCGCCCTCAGCCCGCCACATGAAGCCTGCTCTCGCATTCTTCCCTCTCGTGTTATTTCGCGTTATTTGCCTCCCCTCCCCCCCTCTCCCGCCTTCTCTCTTCTCTCTCTTCTCCTAAAGCGTCCCGCTGGAGCGGGCCGCACGTCCACGTCCGCGCCGCGCTCAAGGAAAGGCTTAAATAGTACACATACCACGTGATTAAGAAAAAACAGGTCGTGTTGTGTTTCTTTTCCGTTCTTTCTCTTTTGCATTTTTTGTTGGGTGTGATAGCCGGTGCCCTGGCCGGGCCGGGCCGGCTCTGCGCCTGCGAACACCGCACCCGCGGCGCTGGCGCTGTTGGCCCAGCTCAGCTCAGTGTGTGACGTCACGCTCGAGGCGCAACTGCTGCCCTGGTCCTGGATAGCAGGGGGCTGGGCTGGGCTGGGCTGGGCTGGGCTGGGCTGGGCTGGGCTGGGGTGGTAAGGGGCTCTGAAGGCGGGGCGATTCGCGGGGATCCGCCTTCCAGGCCCTCCTCGGGTCGGTTCGCTGAGCTCTGAGGGTGGACCGCGTTGCGCTCAGCGTTCCGTAGGGAAGGCCCAGGACTCGCAGAGGAGGGAGAGGCGGGGCGGGGCGGTACGGGACGGGGCGGGGCGGGGCGGGGCGGGGCGTAGGAGAGGCCCCCGCCGCAGGGCAGTGGAGTGGGCGCTGCTGATGTTACAGCGGCAAACCATCCCTTCCTTTCCGTACCTCCTCCATGATAGACATTCAACTAATAGGACTGTCCTCTGTTTCAGAACTTTCTTCGGGATCTTCTAAAAGAGGCCAAGATTAACGACGTGAGCGAAGACAAGCTGATCGAGTACACAGACACCATGGTGAGAGCAACATTCCGTTTCTCCGTTGCCTCCCCGCCCGTCTGATACTGAAACCCTTCTGTGATTGTCTCCGTTGCAGCTTCAGGTGTTCGACGCGAACCACGACGGTCGGCTTCAACTGTCGGAGATGGCAAAGTAAGACTCGATTTGTGGGCCAGGGAGAAAAGTTTGAATAGATCTTGTTCTAAAGCTGCTGTCATTGCAGGCTGCTCCCGGTGAAGGAGAACTTTCTGTGCAGACAAGTGTTCAAGGTAAGTGGCTGTTCACACGGATAAAACTTTCTAGTAAATAGTGGCTAACTTTTATGACTTGCGTATAAAAGAACGCAAAAAAGCCTTAATTTAAATATAAACTATCTGGATTTTATCTTAATATTGTACTTTTGCATAAGCTTAGCAAAGTTCACTTTAAAACAGTTTTTAATGCTAAGATGTTAATCTTAAGAGAAATTTCAACTCAAGCCGTGTGTTATGCATCAAGGAAAGTGAATCCACTGATACCATACACAATAGTAAGAGGTAGTGCTATTGGAAATTTTTGGACTTAAAAGAGCCCCTTCTAATCTTTTTCGCTTTTTGTATAACTACCCCTTTTTGGTTTGAATTAAATCATTAATCATGAAAAAAATATGCAGAGGGCGCGTGATTTTTTTTTCAGAGACGCTTACAGCCATATCGGGCCTCCAGCTTTGAGTTTGACCTTATCATGTCATGTGTTCTACAGTGTGTGAACTCTGGCACCACCCGGCACCACTCTCGCCTCTCCAGTCTGGCCCCTCTCAGTTTCTATTGGGCCTTTGTTTCTTTCTCTCACACACCGTAGAATTTTGCTTCACTCTCTCCGCCCTGAACTGCACTCTCTTCCCCTGATTCCTTTCTTCCCTTTCTTCGTCTTCTTCCTTATTTTATTGTGTTGAACCCTTCTGCCTTCTGTCTTAATCTGTCTTAATCCTGCTCTCTGAGCGTGGCGTGGGCGTCCTTCCCTGCGCGGCACGGCTTGGAAGCTTTAAATAAGTTCTCAATGTGTGTGGACTCATAAAGTTTGCCTTCTGTCACTGAACATCCCTCAGGAGGGAATGGAAGTAAGTAAATTTTCACAAAGCAGCACGCATTTCTTTTTAATATGTGTTTAAGCAACGATCGTCGTTCCGACAACTCAAAGTATGTCTAAAACGGAAAGACCATATCACATGAGATGGAAAATTTGTTAGTTATGGTCTTTGAACATAAAACAGCGAGTTGTCGCGGATTGCCGATCCATACTGTAGAAAATCTGCTTAATCAAGTACTTCGCAAATAAGCTGCTGCTAGGAAGGGAAAAAATTCAGCAGGTCCAAAGTATAAAAACAAAATTTCATTGAAAACTTTTCTTCAAATCTTAATTTTTTCTTTTTTTGTGGCACTTTGATGCTGTAAATTTTACACATCCGAAAAAACTCGGTATATGATAACGTATACCTTCTTTTCTTCACCCTGCTTTGATCCGCCTTCCTCTACCTGTACTTCTACGCGCTATCTGCACGTCACTGGCTTTCTCGTAGTACTGCGCTCAGGACTTACTTTAGTGATCCATCATTTTTCGAAAGTTCCTAATGGCGAATCTGTTCTTCAGGGCGCGACTAAGCTCACAAAGGACGACATTGAACGCGTCTTCTCACTGTACGACCGCGTAAGTACGAAATGTCAAGTTGCCTCTTGCGCACCGGAGAGATAGGCAACCCTTTCGCGACCTTCTTAACGTTAAACCAAACAGTAAATGTTAGTGAAGCCTTCCACTGTGTTCGCAGGATAACAATGGCACTATTGAAAATGAAGAGCTGCGAGGATTTCTGAAGGACCTCTTGGAACTTGTCAAAAAGGTTACAACAAAGATGATTTGATTTTCCTGTAGGGCATAGGATAAAAATCTTGCATTTTTACACTTTTTTCCTGTTATTAGGATTATGATGCAACAGATCTCCGAGAATTTGAGGAAACTATCCTACAAGGAGTTGACTACAACAAGGATGGAAAGATTAACAAAAAAGAACTCACAATGATTTTGCTTGCTCTGGCAAAGCACAACCAGGAAGATTCCTAAATGAACTTCCTGTGCTGTCACATTACTGTAAGAGCATCCATCTCGTTTTGTAAATATTGTCTTTGCTATTACTAAAAATGAGGGAGAGGGAAAGGAAGGCGAGTAATTTAAAAAGAAAACAGGTATATTGAAGGACGAGGGAAATAAAAATGTTATGTTAAAAAGTTGTGCCATGTACCCCGTAGCTTCTACAGCAACTACAAAGAAAGCTGGTTTAAACATGACAAATTTCATGAGTATTTTAGAGAGTATCAGCTGAGCTGGTCCTTTGAAGAAAGATTTGGACAATATAAACAAAGGTACAGTTTTCCGAAGAGATAATTACCTTGTTTGGTTTCACATTCCCTAAATATTCCATGATATTAGTTGATCTGTTCACAACAGGGTAATTAAAGATGTTAGTTGTGTAAGAAAAAAAAACACTGTCCACAGATCAATAAACGAAGACCAATAACCTTCTCACCCTTAGAGCTTGCGTTTCACTCTTTAGCCCTTCTCCCTTTACTCAAACGTGAGTATCAGATCAGGAAAAAAATATGAACAACGTGCAATGAGAGGAGAACTGGTCCTTCCCTTGCTACGAAAAAAAAAAACTACATAAAGCTTAAATCACACTTGTGTGTCTCTGTCATTCCCTCCCTCTCTTTCTGTCTTAATTCTTCCTCTCTCTCTCCTTCTTTTATGCTAATTTATTACTTTCTATCTTAACATTTACAGTATATACTCTTTAAACTCACATTGAGTTGGTTCTAAGCACCTGCCTAGTCTGTTAGTTATGATAATAAAAGTATGAATAATTTTTAATTTTTATCTGCTAAGTGCATTTAAACCTACAATAAAGGTGGTTAACTCATAAATTTCAGTCAGATGATTTATGTGCATCCAATATGAGTATGTCTTACACTATTTGCCCAAATAAATTGTAAGTAACCAAGACTCAAGTACTTGTAAGAAAGAAGTGGAGTATCTAAATGGTGGTAAAACTTCAATTTTGACAACAGCTGTGTCATGCTATTTTCTTGTGTGTACCATTTTCATATACTCCAGTAACAGGATGGATAACAAAGGCAATGGTTTCTGGTTTCTTGAAAGGAATATTGGTGAAATGTTTGCTGTCCAGTGCTCCAAGCCACATTTTTCAGCTCTTTTCATTTTATTTTATTTTTAGATTGCCTCCTTGTAGAGAATTTCCATTTTAATTTTCACAGCTGTTCACTAAAGGTGACATGCAAAAATTTGTGAAACGTGGCCTTTTAAATGTCATCAAATGTGTGTTCTAAAATATCTAGCAATGAAAATGGAAAGTGGGTGTTCTCCTACAAACTTGTATTTAGAGCAGTAGAAACAAGTCTTCCACTCAGAATTCCATTGGATGTCTTCATCTGTTTCCGTTAGTCGTATTTGATGTTATTAAGCAGTATGATGATACTAAAAGAGACCTTTCATTATGAGTTGGAATTGATAAAATGGCCAATATCAGTTCACATATCAAGTAAATAACAAGCAACATATCTAGTATGTTACGGTACTTTCATTAAGAGAATTTGATTGCAAGTGTAGTATTTTCTTCATTGTTGTGAAAAAATTTTAATTGATAACAGATTTTTTTGAATTTACGGGGATGCTCATAACAGACTAGTGACACAAGCATCATGGCGCGGCAGATTTGCTTTGAGCCGCACTACTATAGTAGTGCAAGTGGAAGTGCGGTGCAAGTGTACAGCCTGTGCAAAGTTTTGTGATCTTTTCAAAAGTCTTTCTTCTTAATTTTTGTAAAAGAAAATAATGAGAATCATGTAAAAAGAAAGTCCAAACTGATGACTCACAAAAATCAAGCTAGGATTAGTCACCACTGGCTAAAGAAAACAAGAAAAAAATGACATGGTATCAAATCCAGTGCATAATTAATCCTGTGATAACATCTTCTAGCCATCTTATGTCAATATCAAGTCACTAAATGAGCAACTTTTAAATATCACAACATTGTGATACATACAGACTCTGCTAAAACCACAGCACATCTCTGAAAGTAATTGACAGCTTCTTTCTCAAAATACTGTCTCAGCCACAAAAAATGGTTTTAGGTTTTTGTTAAACAGGGGTCTCTAGCTATTTCTGTAAAAGAACTCTATATATCACAACACATTCCTTATTAGAGTCGCTAGTGAAAATGTGTGTGACAATAAACAGAGTTTGTTTCCATCTGCCCCAAAATTTTGCAAATCTCTGTAGACGCTATATTTACAATGTTATACTTGCATGTACCATCTTATCATCAGTTATGTAAAATATGACAACAATACATCAAGTTTACAGAATGGTAGTTTCATTTATTTCCGACATACTAATACTACTACAAACTTGAACCTAGCAAATACACCCAATCAGATATACTTCAAACTAAACCCGGTGTTATAATAATAATAATGATAATTTTATTTTACAGAAATGACAAAATATACAAATCAGAACAATGGTATCAATAAAAATTAGTCTGTGTAACAGGCACCCTAGTCAGCTAAAGAAAAAAGATTATTTAATACAGAACAAAATTTGTTTTACCAAATATCCTCTAAAACAATAATAAATAAAAAAAAGTTAATACAACAAAATAAGGGACCTTTACAGATTTTGTTTTGATTTTAGTAAACTTCAGTACAGTATTTTTAAAAATTACTATCACAGGTAGATGGTCAACATGCTTCCATCACTTGGCTATAAAAATGAGTGAGAGAAGGGGATCAGATTCCTATTTAAGGTGATTCAGTTTCATTATTGTCTGTGTACCCATTGTGTATACCTTTCTAAATATTGCACACTTATTTCTATATTTTGCACAATCAGCTGGTATAAATCACTTTAAAAAGGTGAGATAATTTTTCTTTCAGGCAATAATTTCAATAGATTGCAGTGACACAAATGTGAAAGCTAATAAACTTTTGAAAATGAATGAAAATATTTTGCTGTTTGAATATTTTATTAACTTTTAAAGATTTTATTTCTCAGAATTAGGTATTTGGCTATTTGATTATGGTTCCCCTCGAATTCGTTGATATTGACCACCAGGAACAAACTTTAATAAAAATTCAGATACTACCTCATTAAACTCCTCAGGATAACGTAAATGTATATTATGTTTTCCAAATGGAAAGTTGTAAATCCTGTAACGATTAGATAAATTGAAGGTTAAACAGAATTATTTATGTAAACCAGAGGGGAAACCCAGTTAAGTTATTTTGTAGTAGATTACAAAGTGCATAAAATTTTGTCCTCACCTGCAATTATGAACTTCACTTAATATATATTTGGGGTGTTCCTTGGACACCATGGGATCCTTGTCACCATGTAGAACAAGAAGAGGACATTGGATCAGCTTTACTTCTTCTTTGCAAATATCAGCATCATCTTTCATATAAATTCTGTCAAAAGCGTCAACCCAGTTCTCCCATGTTGTTCGGAAGTATTCCAAACCATATAACTCAATCAAGGGCGCTTTCATTTTCTCCGACCAGGTATCAATGTCACGCATCTCTAAAACGGAAGTTTAAATAATTATTGCTACATTGCAAGTACCATGTGCAAGTTACATCTTAATTTCAATGTAAACCAAAGGTGCCATGTTAGACTATTAGAGGACTATGGTGTTGCACCTTGGTACTCTGATGGTGTGTCCTCTTACTTCTGTAAATTTTAATTTCTTCTTCTAGGATGTAGGCATTTGCGCCCCAAACAGCACATTTCTTGATATGCAATGGGTATTTAGCAGCTAAAATCATTGCTGTTATTCCACCATCACTCCATCCAAGCATGGAGAATTTAGGCAATTTCAGAGCCTGAAGTATAAAAATTTTTAAAAAGAGGTGGGACCAAAGAATATATATTTTATTAAATTATTCCTACCTTCATGAGCTTAAGTGCAAAATCAGCATCTCGGTGAAGGAACTTCCCTAAAAAATCACGATGTGGAGGACGGCTATGACCATAGCCTGGAGGGTCCCATGCTATAAGTGTGAACTCCTTTTGGCTTAGCTGTTCTAATTGTGGTTTAAAGTCAGTCCAGGCAGAACCTGAATATAGTATACAAATTAGAATATCAATCAGACATACGGTCATAAGAAGAGACAATAAAAGTATAAAGCCACACATTGGTAGAACCTCTCACCCAGGGCTCCAGGAAGACATAAAACAGGATGGGGTCCAGACCCAGAGCGAATATAACTAATGTTTACTCCATCAATATTTACCTTACCACCCTGAAATCAAATCAAGCAAGAACAATCATACAAACCAACCATTATACTAATTTTCAATAAAGGCAAAAGTTGCTAAAAGCTGAGCACTAAAAACAAGTTTCTGGCAAAACTTTCAGGAAAAATGTAGGACTTGTATAAATTAAACATTGTATCGCAAATATTTTCCTGCAAACTGATTTATCACTTGAATCACTTGAAATGTACCAGGTACTAACCTCCATCGCAGCTGCCACACTGTACGGGACAGCACCTCTGCACTGAAATAGAGAGTTCCAACCGGATTTAAGACAGCTGACATATTTAGACACCCCACTACGACAATACTGTGACAGCATTCTTCTATGGCAGGTGTCAAAAACAACAAAAGTTACAAGATAAGCCGGTGCCAAGTCCGCCTCAATCAAAACATACTGCACAGATAGCAGACTAAACAAAACAGATGAAGATGAAGAAGCAGGCGTCAAGTATAGGAACAACGGAAGAGAAAAGACATGTGAAAAAGAATATAATCAAAGGTCTCTATTGAAATACCCAATACCTCTAATGTAACGGGCATGTATTGAGTTCATTCTTTTTCGTATTGCGAGCAAAACTTGTATTAACATCACCATTTAACCTGTATGAATTTTGGGTCAGTGGTTGGCTAACCTGCATTAATGCAATATCTCACCGACCGAAACATTAGGCATTAGGTTAGGTTGTTTTAGCTAACTTTTTGTTTGGATCTTGGCGAACATTCGAACAGTTTTGACAGCCTTGTGACATATTGGAAAGAAATATTGGAACTGACTGCCCTGGTAATTGCAGAAATGAACTACGGGAACGAGGAAAACGACGCGGAACCGCGAAAGCTTTACTGTGGAAATTTAGATCCGAAAGTAGATGAGGAAATTCTGTTTGAATTGTTTTTGCAGGTACGAATAGTTTATAAGATCACATGGGTACCATTTTATATTTTTTACCTAGCAATTGATTATTAAAAAAATTCTTGATTCAGGCTGGTCCTATTGAGAAGATTCATGTTCCTCCGCACGGAGATGGAGCTTCAAATCCTGGATATGCATTTATTATTTTTAAACATGAATGCTCTGTGCTGTATGCAATTGATTTGTTTGAAGACACAGCACTCTTTGGTAGAATTCCGAAGCTACGATCACGGACATTTTCCAGACATCATAGGAGTCAATCGGCCCCTGTGAATCACGGTCAATATGATATGAGTCATAATGTCCAGCCGGACTTTGATAGTCTCCTTCAGATGGGTAGAGATATGCTTAATGCCAGACCTCCAATAAGATATCCGATGGGTATGCCAGCACCAATAGCAGGACCATATACAGGAATGCCTATTATGATGGGGCCTCCTCACAGGCCTCCAGCAATGTCCATGGAACCACCACCACCTGGCATGTCTCCACCAATGTCAATGGAACCATTACCACCTGGAGAAGAGGTGCCTGCAAGTTTGAACATGAACAGGAATGCATTATCCCAAAGCAGTTTGCAAGGAAACTGGTCTGCGAGGAATTCCTCTCACATGTTACCTGCTGAAGATAGTGGAAGAGGTAGGAGAAATAGAAACAGCGAATCTGACCACTATAGAGGAGATAATTACGGTGGCGATAGAGGAGATTATTATGGTGGCGATAGAGGAGATTATTATGGTGGCGATAGAGGAGATTATTATGGTGGCAATAGAGGTCATAGAGGGGGGCATTATGAGCAAGGAGGTGGTAGATATGACAATAATTTTCATGGTGGTAATAGGTACAATGAAGATTATTATTCTAGAGATAGAAATTATGATAACTATAGGGGTAGTAGAAATGAAAGAAATGACTACAGAAGTAGATCTCACGATCGTCGTGACAGAAAAGGAAGATATTAATAAGACAGCTATCAATTTCAATGTGTATTTCTCACCTTTTAGCTGCCTGTTACTCTTCTCCCTGATTTTTTTTTTTTTTTTTTTAAATATTATAAATATTATTATTTTGATCTCCTTGTGTTTTGAGAACTTGTTTAATGGGAAAAAAATTAAGAAGTGTTATGTACTTAATTTGCATGCTTGTTATCCATCCCTAATTTTTTCATGTATTGGAAAACATTCCTCTGTCATATTAATATTAAAGGTTTTATGTTTTGATTAATTTATTGCATTATCTTTTTTTAAAATGATTTTACTATTTTATGTTTTATCAACAAAAATGTGATGACTTGTCGCTGTTTTGGGGTATTTCAAGGTTGAAATGTATTAGAATCGGTTGGACTTTTTTAAAGCACGGTGGCACGGTACACCCTCATTAACACTGTGTCCATTGTGTCTGGATTTATCGAGACCTCCGTTTTCTTCTGTGGGAAATTTTGGGAACAGGTAAAGGAGACAATAGGGGAGGGGATCAGGGCTGGGAGGAGTGGAGTAGCATAGCAGTAATCCCGTGGTCGGCCGAGTCCGGAGGCGAGGTGGGTATTCCACGAAGTCAATGTGACAACACTGTCGCTCTTTTTCTGCTAGCAGCATTAAGTTGCAAGAGATCGCCACCTAGGTGGCGCCACAGTTGCCGACCCGCGACCGCAGCGCGCTCTCAGCTCAGCGCGCTTGCGCGCGCCAAACGCCAGTAAACAATAGACAGTCGGAAAAGGATTTCTCTCCGACGTGCACAGCGAAGGACATCTCAGCTCAGGCCGCACCACGACACCGACAGCGTGACCGTCTTCAAGTTGCCTCGGAGGATTTCCTTTGTGGCCAATCCTGGCGGCTGTACTCCTTCGCTAGGCTCTGAGGGTTGGACACTTGATGGGTTGAACGCAGTAAGTATATTGTGATTGTGAAAGAATTCGTTGGACCAGACTACGTTTATTTGCCGATACAAGGGAGGAAAATTCTCGTGGCCGGTAGCCATTAGAAAGTTAGCCTGGTAAAGGAACTTTGTAGCCCAGGACTAATAACGACGCGATTCGTAGACCACTAAACGAAATTTATGAATCGTATGGATTTTGGTGTACCTATTTCCCCAAGACTGAGGCGCCACTCGTCTTCTCCTCTCGGAATGTTCCCGGCCCCTGGCCCGTTTTTGCTGTCGTGGTGCCGCCTGTCTGTCGGTAGCCTCTGGCCGCGCATCTTACCGAACCGGCATCTCTCGTCCGGTGCTGGTTAGTGGAAGGTCATGAGGCCTAAACTGTGTTTGAGAACAGTTTGCAGCGGTTTATTTCGTTGAGTGATGAAATTTGTTGGCCGGTTGTCTTGGTTAAGCTGGAAGCGAATATTCGGCAAGCATATGCCGCCTGGTTGCTGAGGCATCGTATCGTGGTTGGTGGTGGCGGGGTCGGGGATCCTCGCTTAGGTTTTGGCAAGGCAAGGCTGGCGGGGTCGAGTAGCGCGTTGGCCTGGCGTAACCTTAGGGCCCCCTAGGGTTCCCTTCTTGCACGCCTCGGGCGTTGGGGTTTCATCGCTTGGCTTGATCGATTGGGGCCCTAGGAAACGGAGGGCAGTCCCAGGTTCGGCCCTCTTGCGGAAATGGAATTTACTCGGCATTCTTTTTTTTTTTTTTTTTTCAAATCGTGGGAATGCCATGGGTTATTCTGTTATTAATTAGAGCACGCTGATCTATCATACGCATAATAGACTGTCATGTTTTTACTATGGGGTATGTGGCTTTTATTTTTCATTTTTTCTGCTGCATCTGTATAATGCGGCCTCTCGTCCGGGTCTTGCAATTTTGCTCAGCCACCTGGAAGCCTGATGTGACCCAAATTCCATTTGCTGTGAAATTATTGCACCCGATGAAATTATGCAAACACATTTTAATATGACTTTAAAGTATTTAACCTTTTTGAACTAATGGACTGCTAACTGTTGTGGAATTAAATTCTGGTGTTCCTGAATGTGCTGACCATAACCTACAAATTTCCCCGGGCTTCAAGTTACTTTTGGCTTTTATGTGTCTTCTGTACTGCTCCTATGTACTTGTCAATTAAATGTAGCACCTATGAAATCTTCTCTTGTGGTGTTTTATTTTTAACTCTTCTTTTTTTAAATTTTCAGAACATTGAGTGCCAGCGGTTTGGGGCATGCAGAGTGCAAGATGGTGTCTGAGTTTGTCGATGGTTGGACGATTGCCCAAACACTGGGTGAAGGGGCTTATGGCGAGTAAGTGAATGTTATCTTTTTCACTTTAACTTGTTGGTGTCAGTCATGGTACATTAGGAACCTGATTAGTGTGTTCTCATCTGGGAGTGTTATTTGAAAGTGTAATTAAGCGACCTTGGTGCCTTTTATAACTGATCTATCCTGTTATGATTGTAAAACCATGTTTCTATTATTGACTACCCATACTGATGTCGAACTGGGGATGACAACTTTCAGACCAAGACAGTAACTTGAACTTGGTAAATGTTTATGATCGTATTCTTACTTTTCCTTTCTTTTTTCCCCTGTAGAGTTAAACTTCTGTTGAACAATTCTACTGGTGAAGCTGTGGCAATGAAAATAATAGACCTGAAGAAGCATCCAGATGCCCGGTCAAATGTTAAAAAGGAAGTTGCTATTCACAGACTAGTTTCCAACCCTAACATCATTCAGTTCTTTGGACAACGACGAGAAGGGGATATTGAGTATCTCTTCTTGGAGTATGCTGCGGGTGGCGAATTGTTTGACAGGATTGAACCCGATGTCGGCATGTCACAGTGGGAAGCTCAGAAATACTTTACAGAACTTATATCAGGAGTCGTATGTTTTTTATCTTCATTTATTTCTTTTTATCTTTTGATTCATATTGTGATACTATTAAATTTATGTTCCTCTTCCTCCTCACTATGACTTAGGAATACCTCCATAGTCATGGAGTTGCACATAGAGACTTGAAACCAGAAAATTTACTATTAGATGAACATCTTACCTTAAAGATTTCAGATTTTGGAATGGCAACTATATTCAGGATGGGAGGAAAGGTAAGCATACTTCTAATTTATTGTGGCATGAGATGCTATATCTTTGCTACTTTATCATGTTATAAACTGGTGTAATGCAGGGTGCTGGCGCTGTTGTAGGAGCGCTGCCTAGAAAAGCGGTGTGGAACTCTTCCTTATGTTGCACCTGAGGTGCTCATGCGTGCATATCATGCGGAGCCAGCTGATATTTGGTCATGTGGAGTTATTTTAGTAGCCATGCTCGCTGGTGGTAAGTGTTTTCGTTTTTTGACTTTTGCATGCAATTTGTTTACTTTTGCACGAGTTTTCGATTTCAAATATTAAATATAAATACGAATAATTTGTATCTTTAAGCATAGCATGAACCATCCCAATCTTGTTGTTTTTCCTTTTTCCTTTTTCCTTTTTTTTTTTTATTACCTGCTCTGACCTAATAATTAGATGCTGGGTTTTAATCTTTTAATGTAGTCAATTACCTTTTTGTTCTGTTTTGTGTGCGCTATTTGTTTAGAACCATTGATATAGCTATCTTCATGAGGCTGATGAACTGTAACGCCCCTCTCTTTGGTATCCTAGCTGAAGGTGTGTAAACTTTGAATCCTAAAGCTACCATACCAAAGTCAGGGTTGTTGCAAATCCCCATGCTGTGCTTGTATCTGCAAGGTGAGCACCCAGCACGATTGCCTGAGCACTGACATTTAGTCAGCATGGTTTGTTTACACATGTAGTGTGATGCCTTTTTATTGTTTTGCCATCTTGGCTATAGGTTTTCCCAACAGACAACACCAATTTTATGAGGCATGGCTGATGTCTTTCCTTCTTGTTCCAGAATTACCATGGGATCAGCCTACTGTGGATTGTCCTGAGTATCTTGCCTGGAAGGATGGAAAGAGCATGGGAGTTACACCATGGTCCAAACTGGATAATATGGTTCTGTCCCTGGTACGCAAGATTCTAGTCCCTCTACCATCTGGAAGATATTCTATTCAGCGCATAAAGAATCACCGGTGGTTTCAGAAACGTCTTCAAAAGTCACTTGGTAATTTTTGTTATTCTTTCTTAATTAAATATTTTGTTATGTTTTGGATTGAAAAATATACTTTTGACGTAGTGTTATGCACATTGTTCTGCTGCTGTACCTTGCAGAAATTACTGAAGTGTTAATTTTGCATATCTAAATGTTTGTGGGGTTTGATCTTCATCAATTTTGCTTAATTCTGGGTCAGGTACTAAGTGACTCTGAGGTTTGTTTGGCTCTCAGATAGCTCAGTGCCTGCCCTGGAGTGTGGCACACTCATCGTTGGATCTTCCTTGGTAAGATTGCTGGAGCTTTGTTGAATTGCTGTACAGAATTGGTAACTTTCTACACTAAGTAATAGTGTTGAGGCCTCACTTGAGACTCACTTGTCCACCTCGCAGGAGTTATGGTTCTCTTGTTGCTCCTGTTGCTTCTTTGGTGATTTGGCGGTATGTAATAATTGAAAGGCCATAAAGCTAGATTACCAAAGCAGGGACAGCAGAGCCCCTCCTGGCCCTCCCTAGGAGCAACGAGTTATGTGACAACATAGCGTCATAGAGATTTGCTGTTGTCCTATCTTTGGTGATCTAGCTGTATGAGAGTTTAAATCATAGAGCAAGAATACCAAAGTTAGGAAAATGGTATCTGCTTCCGTAGTGGCCAAAATAATTTGATTTTGTTTACATTGTTTTTTCTATGTTTGTCCTCTAGTAAGACAATCAGTTTTATTCTGTTTCTTCTTTCCAGTATCATCTAATGACAATTGTCGAGGTGGAATTCCCAAGCGTCTCTGTTCTGGAAGTGATCTTTCACCGCCATTTGGTACAGAAGATACAAGATTATGTCAGTCCCAACCTGATCCTCATTTTGGCAATGGAAATGCATTGCCCTATGAGCATCCAGTAACAGATTTGGAAGTGGAAAGACCAGGATTTTCTTTCTCTCAACCTGCCCAAATTGATGACTTGTTACTTTCCTCTCAACTTAATCCAACCCAGCACACTCAAAGCAGTTCAGGCAGTCAGGTTAGTACAGTGTTGGCTGCTAGTAGCTGGGTAGCATCCTTAACACTTCTCATTCGAATTTTGCCTTTTTCAGAATGTATTCCAGAGGTTAGTCCGTCGTATGACACGCTTCTTTGTGCTACCTAATTTGGAAAAATCAGAGAAGCTTTTATGTTGTGTCCTTGAAAAGCTTGGAGCATCTTGGAAAGTACACACACCTGGAATTGTAAGTTATTCTGTAACTAGTATGTGTGCTACTATAATCTTGAACCAGGCCACTGAAAAATAATTTTTTACAGCTTACCATCACCACTGTTGATCGCCGGAAGATGCAACTTATTTTTAAAGCCAGTATTATTGACATGGATGGAAAAACACTGTTAGACTTCAGGCTGTCTAAAGGTTGTGGATTGGAGTTCAAGAAAATTTTCTTAAAGATTCGATCTGCTCTAGGTGATACTGTTTTGAAGGGACCTGTTCTGTGGCCAATTGCCATTGCCACCAATAGCGTACCATAAAGTTGCGGGCGGGAAGTTAGTTTGCGTTCTTCATGTTTCATGGAATAAAATGAAAAGGACAATACAAAATTTAACTTAACTGTGATTGTTAGTATCTTGTACTGTGAATGTTAATTTAGGGTTAAAACAAAGCTCTTGTTTCTTCATTTTTTTTGCAATTCAGTCTGTGGGACTCCTCAGGCTTTTTATGATCAGTGTGTACCTGAAACAACTTTTTATGCTAGGTGATCAAACATTTTTGATGTTTTATTGTAAGAAAAGTAGTTACTTTGTTTAAGCTAGGTGACTTACTCTTAGATCTATGTAATAGCATTTGTTGCATCACTTGCCATGTGATGAATGTGACTGTAATAAATTATAAACTGCCCCAAACCTTTTTGTATTTTTGCACTACTAATAAAAATGTATATTTCAGTTTGTGTTAAATTTCTAACCACCTTAAGCATCCTAACTGATTCGCATATTTGGCAGACTTATAAGGACCGTAGTTTCAAAAGCAAGGGTAATACTGCTGTAGTAAAATGCATTTCACTTTTGGGTGATTGAATTGAATTATTTTCTGCAGGCTTCCATTTGATTTTTGTCTCTTGATTGTAACTAGTTTTTTAAATTAAAATTATTCTTTACCATCTCAACTGATTATTGAGATTTTGAATTTTGAAACTATTTAAAAAATTTGCCTTTGTTGGTGGCAATCTGTTCAACAAACTTTTGGTGCTGCATGTCGTGGTAGTGCCTCCGCCAAGGCTAATTTCTCCTAAGATGTGTCGCTTATCAGATCAGGCTCTGCATTTTAGAATTTTTACGATTGTCCGTTGAAATTTTTGCTCTAAAGTGAGGATGTTGTGAAAAGGGTGTCCAATGTACCCCTAGACCAGCCCTCGCAATGGTCGTAGAGTCCCCCTGCACAATTCCCGTCTTTTTGAAGCAATTTTGTTTTTCGAACGAAACTCATAAAACTGCAATGGCTTTTTGCGATTTTCGCCCGAGAAATGCTATATCCAATTAACAATTGTTCGTTTCCACGTAGACCGGGGTTTCCAGCGAGGTGGCTTAGGGGCCAATTTTCTTACTTACGCGAAGTCCGATATAGGGCTCCTTGGACTTGCCGCATGTCTTTTAGTCCCAGAAAAGGGATACCTGGGAGTTAAGTCGCAATCGGAGACAATTTTTATTCAACCGAAAATCGCAAAAACGCAAAGGCTATAGCCTTTGCATTTTTACGATTTTGGGTCGAATTTTTTTTTCTCTCCAAAATGACGGGGGTTGTACAAGGGGACTCTAACGTACCCCTAAACCAACCCCCAAGGGTCAGTTCGTCCGAAAACCCGGTTTGTCTGCGAGGGAATGCAGTATTCCTAATAGCGCGGAATGTGTTCGGGCGAGTTGGCTTAGGGGCCAATTTTCTTACTATCCAAGTCCGGTATACGACTCCAAGGACTTGCTATGTGTTTTTTGGTCCGGGAAGAAGGTACCCTGAGAGTTTGGTCGAAATCCGAGACAATTGTTTTTCCACCGAAAATCGCAAAAACGCAAAGGCTATAGCCTTTGCATTTTTACGATTTTGGGCCAAAAATTAATATTCTTCGAAATGACGGGGGTTGTACAGGGGGACTCTAGTGTACCCCCTGATCACTTCCCGAGTGATAATTGAACCAAAAAACCGGGGTTTTCAGCGAGAAAATGCATTCTTCCTGAGACAGCGAACAGCAAACCTCTTCTGCTGTGTTGTTGTTTGTGTTGTTGTTGTTCTTGTTGATGGTGCCCGCCGCTGGTGTCTGTTTTCAGGGTAAGTTACTACATTAAATTTCCTTCGGAAAAGTGTTGGTTTTGTGCCGTTATAGTCTCTTCCTGTTCAATTTTTACTCGTTCTTTACCCCTTTTTGTTGGGTATATGATGTGAAGGTAAAAAGAACGGGTATTAGTCCCGGCTTGGTGTAATTTAGCAACTCACTTTCTTCTCGTTAAACACATCATGTGCCCATGTGAAAATATGTTCTCAGCAATTAACACTTGAACACTGACAAAAAATGCGAGTTGGTTTTATCAGTTCCTGCCTCACTTAAAAAATATTGCAAAAACAAATTACTGTGTGAAGATAGGTTATGTTCTCGTCATATCAGAGATTGAAAGTATTGACAAATCTGCATCTTTTAAAAGGTTTGTGATATTTTGAAGTGATTTTAGGGTGATTTAGTTGATTTTAAGGTAAGCACATAAAGAAATTAGAAAAGTTACCTCAAGATGCGAAAGGTTGTGTCAGTTTTCTAAGTCCCATTCATTGTCATTGAAGTGATCATATGAGAAGTTTTTAAACTTTAAGAGGTGCTTTTGTGCAACTATTTTTTTGAATTTATTCATTGAAAAATGCTATTAAATGTAAAACAATTGCTCAGTAAAAGACATATTTTCACATTTTAGAAGGGTAAAGAACGAGCACTTTTTCTAAACGACATTATGTCGGTTAATTTGGCAACTTGTTTTTAGTGGGCTTGTTGAATTGACACTTTTGTATGTCGGATATCGTTCTTATATGATTAAGATATCGCATGTAAATTTGTTCCTCTCTGGGTTAGGTTATGTTGATTTTGTAAGTGATGTGTTTCAAGCCTGCATTACAAAATCGTGAAACACTCTGAAAGTCACCAAAGAGTCCTCTTACTTGTATTTCTCAAACTCAAATGGAAATTAGAAGACATGTTCTACAGTAAGTCAGTGCTGCAACATTTATATTTCCTCAAAATTTGCTGGTTTTCTGTTAATTCTTTTGTTTGAATATATTCACCACTTTAGTTTGGAGAAGAAGTTTTCAATAGATGTTTTTTGTCAGTAATGTTATGGAATTCGTGGTGGTTAAAGAGAATTCTTTTTTGTTTGGCTCTAAGCGTACCCATTACTTGTTGAGACAGTATTAGGAGCCCATTGTTAAATTAAAATTTGTTAGGAATTGCGGAAGAACTAAATTTGCTTTAGTCTTTTATTTTATGTGAAATAATTGACAAACTTTCTAAAATTGTAATAATTAGTATTCTACTTCTTCCTTGGCAGGACTATTATCCTGGCCCCTGCTCACTTGGCGCCCCAGGATCCCAGGATCCACTGGCTACTGCTCGTCAGGAGAAAATGCAAAATGCAAATCTGCAAGGTGAGCAATCACTGAGTTGGTGTCACAGCAATTACCGCTGATGTAATTTTTGAGGCTCCTGATAGGGGTGCCTATTGCTCATGCCTGTGAGCTTTTAAATTTTTTTTCTTGTTTAAAGTCATTTTGCGTAGCCTATTTTATATTTTGCTCTCATAAGCTTTTCGCTGGCCAGACTTTGTTGGCTATTCAAAGTTGCAAATTAATAACATCTCTTGTAGCTTCCCCAAGGGCTGGGGTGTGGGTGAAAAAAATCCTGCAGTTTGGGTGTTTTCCACACTGTAGGTGGCCTGGCGAGGCCGTGTCGCCCCCTGGTTGTTGTGGTTAAACAACCCCATGGTTGCTATGGTTAAAGCAAATACTCTTTGCCAGCTAGAGTCTAAACTGGGCACCAGATGGCTCTCACCCAGAGGATAAAGGGTCCCCCCAGAGCTCTGCTAAATGCTGTCCTAGTTGATTCGGTCTTCCTGGGGGTCCCAGGCTGGGACGGTGATTTGTCAGAGCTCTGCTCGTCCCCATATTACTTAACTTGACTTCACTTGAGTGGTAACCACTGTGACACCAACTCACTTTTTTTGAAATTTCTATGTTCTAGGTGCCTACGACTACCTGGAAGGACAGGACCTGCTCCTCGAGCAACATCTTTGACAGCAAAGGAGAAGGGAAGAAGATTTAAAACAATAAATAACCTTACAACATTTCTATGTTTTATTTGACACGCATAATGTGAGAGGTTCTTGGATGAGGAAGCGGCTTGGTTGGGATTGGTGGATTTGATGAGGTACAAATTGAAACTGAGTTTATATTTTAAAGTGTTGAAATAATTTTTTTTTAAACGTACAATATTCTCTTCTGACCCAGGTTTTTCAAGCAGCGTTCTTGATCCCCTTGTGAAGCAGTGTATGGTTTCGCACATGATGTTTACTGCCGTCTGGCTTCCATGACTTGAATGTTGATCGGCAAATCTCAAAGAAAAGAATCATCTTGAAGAAAATAAGTGAGCCAACAGACCTGACAAGAAGAAAACAATTGTAAGTTTTATAAATATTATTTCTAATATTTGAAATATAATCCAAGTCATCATTCTCACCCTGATGTTTCATCTTGTGATTTCTCTTCAGGCTTGATGCAGCTCTCAAGGCTTGATCCGTCTCGGTGACAAGATGCACCACGTGGAGGCCCCCTCCCCATCAGCCTGGAAGGAGAAGAGTTGTGGAACTAGGAGAGCCAACCCTGTGGATGAGAAAGTATCACAATAAAAATTCAAGCGATAAAAAGTGCGCGTAAATTTAAGTATGTCCCCCACCCGCAACCCCCCCACCGTCTCGGGGATCCCCCCCGAGAATTAACAATATAGGAAATCCTCTGTGGGCACACACCGCGCAAATAACATGAGCGTCCGGGTCGAGCGCCACCTAGCGGACGACCCGGCCGAAACAATCTATACCTGTCTATACTCGCCTTCCTTCAGCGCCAGAGATACTCCACGACTCCCGCGGACCGATGACCAATGCCAAGCCTGCGAATGCTGCTCAACCACACTCAACGTCACGGCGATACTCCGTCAACCACGACATTCCGCGAGGGCTTCATACGACAGATCAGTGAAGGGCCGGTACGAGCTCTGAAACGCAAACATGTCAAATTTAGAAAACGGGCGCGGGAATTTAACAAAGACCAGACAGAGCTGGAGCCTGTAAAGCTTCAGATCAAACTATCAACAATGTACAATTTCCTCTCACATATCAGCATGTCAAAAATTAACAACTGTCCAATGTCTTGTTAAAGCCTCAAGCTCCTCAACTCCACATCACAGCAATTAGTGAATGGAAACAATATTACAAATATACAATTCTCCAACCACTTCCCAAAAAATACTATATCAACAGTTTCACGACTCTCCCCTGCCATTTCCTATCACAACAAATGGACAATCACGCACAATGGCTTCACAACATTATGTCACCTTGAAAATGGATAACCAATTCAATTTCAAAACAACCCTTTATATGACAAAGTCAAAATGGACGACAAACACGCTGTCATCCTCAACTTGCTTTAAACTTGGACACTTTCCTACCATTATTCTGCCATACAGAGCTCCTCTCAAACAAGCTTCAACGCAACCTTCCCATATCCCCTACTCAACAAGCTGCCTTTAACAACCAGACAAACTAGATCTCTCGTCCTTATGTATAAGAGCCTGTGCTATTCCAGGGTCCATCTATGCCTGCTTTGAGTATAGACACCCTCACCTCCCCCCACTCACTGTTTTGAAAGCCAATTGTAATCTACTTCTTAGGGGAGTAGAAAAGAAATCAATTTCCAATTTGGCTTCAGAACAGTGGTGCGGTACCAAGTGAACTTTTTGAATGAAAGGAATCAGTTGACTTTTGTAACTAATGTCAAAGCTTTCCTCCACAGATAATTAATTTATTAATCTCTCATAGCTTTTACACTATTCTGCAAAACGGAAACAGTTCTGTCTGATCTGGTCCTACTATCCAAGTTCTCAGTATCTAGTTTTCAGAGTAGTTCAGCCAACACAGTCAACATCAGAATGTATATTGAAGTATAAAGGCACCACTCTTAATGAAAGGTAAGCCATTACTGTCCCACTTCCAACTTTGCTCCAATTAACAGAATTTCAGATTTATCCAAGGCAATTGACAATTAAATGTATAGATGCATCATATTCTTTTGAGTGAGCAATCAAAATATTTGTGTTGTCTTACTTCTCGAAAATCTTTCAAAATTCAATACCAAAACACTTAACATTTCTTACCTTGAAACCAACAGCATGATCACAGCAGAGGGAAGATCCAAGCGTTTCTTCGTGCTGGAGATCCTGTCTTGAGGTGGTTGCTTCATTTGAAGAAACTTCATGGTGCTTCTTTCCCCGTAACGTCGTCTTGTCACCTGCAGAAACAAATATGCATCAGAAGCAGTTCAAGAAAAGAGAATCATTTCATCACAATTCAGTTGATTTTAATTATTTATTGACACCCAAGTTTACTTTAACCTTAACGAGTACTACCATTTAAACAATCTATAATGAAGTCAAAGTTACATATACTCAAATTTTAAATATAGGAACAAAATTTACCACAGCCACCGTGGCAAACAGGTAAAATTCACTCCTATCATAAAGAAAGCTTCTAGTTATCGATAGTTCTGAGCAGACTAACAGTTATTTTTAATCAACTGTAATGAAACTATCAAACAAATGGCCAATAATGTTCCTTAACTGAGCATCAAGTTATTTTTTATCAACAGTAATAAAATCAACTGACAAGCTATAAAGCAAATGTGTGATATTCATTAAGCAGTACACTTATTTAACATGCCATGCATCTGTTACTATGGCAGCAACTAAAAAGCATACCAGGATTGTAGCATCAATTTGAACCCCATGACCTGGGGTATTTCAATGGAGACAAAAGTACTAGCAGGTAAATCGCAACTTTCTATTGAGATAACAACCAGCAAATGTGGCCAATAGTTTTGTTTCGAACGCCAATTGCAATCTACTTCATAGGGGAGTAGAAAAGAAATCAATTTCCAATTTGGCTTCAGAACAATGGTGCGCTACCAAGTGAACTTTTTGAATGAAAGGAATCAGTTGACTTTTGTAATTTATGTCAAAGCTTTCCTCAACAGATAATAAAATTACAAATCTCTCATTGCTTTTATACCATTCTGCAAAACGGAAACAGTTCTGACTGTCTGATCTGGTCCTATTATCCAGGTTCTCAGTATCTAGTTTTCGGAGTAGTTCAGCCAACACAGCCAAAATCAGAATGTAAATTGAAGTAAAAAGGCACCACTCTTAATGAAATGTAAGCCATTATTGTCCCACTTCCAACTTTGCTCCAATTAACATAATTTCAGATTTAGCTTAGGGAATTGACAATTATATGTATAAATGCATCAAAAAATTCTTTAGAGTGAGCAATCAAAAGATTTGTGTTGTCTTACTTCTAGAAAATCTTTCAAAATTCAATACTAAACTAGCAGCCAGCCAGAAATGTGATGGATAATGGAGTGCAGGATAAACCAATAAATGAATTACACACCTTGACCTCTGTTCGTCATGTTGCAATGAAGTCTCCAACTTCAGACAAGGGATTACAAGCAGGTCAAAATATTCCAGCATGGATCGGCAAAGTCTTCAGTAGTGAGGGCCCGTCTGAGGAATCAGCATCCTGGGAAACAAATAAAGATAGCATCAATCAAAATGCAGAATGTTTCAAACAAGGCAAGATGATACAAAATGAAAATGATTTGTTCCTATCTTTTCCTATAAACAAACAGTCCTATACTGAAATACTGAAACACATTGTTTCATTTGGGATAGCCCTATTGGAATGCAGGCACAGGCAAGTCCAAGTTGGCCTGCAGGCCTTGGAGTAAAATGGGAGCCCAATAAACGGGCTGCCAATTCGTTGGCTAACGAAAATGTTTTAATTTAGACAAGCCAGACAATCAGGGTAAGAACGATTACAATAAAGAAATTTCTTTACACAAGGGAACCAAAAGAATGAAAGCTATAGGTTATCCGAACATCGCCAGGTACACTTAAAATGAGGAGGTTAGGCCATATGCTCAAGAGGTTATTTCTCAATCAGAATTAAAACTTCCGATAACTCACCAAAATTCATAGTGCAAAAGAATCCTTATGAAATACCATGCGAAAATGCAAAGGCTATAGCCTTTGCGTTTTTGCGATTTTCGGCCGAAAAAAATTTGTCTCCGATTTCGACCAAACTCACAGGCTACCCTCGAGGGTTGGTCAAAGGGTGCGTAAGAGTCCCCCGGAACAACCCCCGTCACTTTGGAGCAACATTATTTCTCGGCCGAACATCGTAAAAATGCAAAGGGTATAGCCTTTGCGTTTTTGCGATTTTTGGCCGAAAAAAAAATTGTCTCCGATTTCGACCAAACTCACAGGCTACCCTCGGGGGTTGGTCTAAGGTTGCATAAGAGTCCCCCGGAACAACCCCCGTCACTTTGGAGCAACATTATTTCTCGGCCGAAAATCGCAAAAATGCAAAGGCTATAGCCTTTGCGTTTTTGCGATTTTCGGCCGAAAAAAAATTGTCTCCGATTTCGACCAAACTCACAGGCTACCCTCGAGGGTTGGTCAAAGGGTGCGTAAGAGTCCCCCTGGACAACCCCCGTCACTTTGGAGCAACAATATTTTTCGGCCGAAAATCGTAAAAATGCAAAGGCTATAGCCTTTGCGTTTTTGCGATTTTCAGCCGAAAATAAATTGTCTCCGATTTCGACCAAACACACAGGACACCCTCGGGGGTTGGTCTAGGGTAAGTTAAGAATGCCCCTGCACAACCCTCGTCTCTTTGGAGCAAAATTTCTTTTCGGCACAAAATCGTAAAATGCAAAGGCTATAGCCTTTGCGTTTTTGCGATTTTCAGCCGAAAATAAATTGTCTCCGATTTCGACCAAACTCACAGGACACGCTCGGGGGTTGGTCTAGGGGAAGTTAAGAGTGCCCCTGCACAACACCCGTCACTTTGGAGCAAAATTTATTTTCGGCCCAAAATCGTAAAAATGCAAAGGCTATAGCCTTTGCGTTTTTGCGATTTTCAGCCGAAAATAAATTGTCTCCGATTTCGACCAAACTCACAGGACACCCTCGGGGGTTGGTCTTGAGGAAGTTTAGAGTGCCCCTGCACAACCCCCGTCACTTTGGAGCAAAATTTATTTTCGGCAAAAAATCGTAAAAATGCAAAGGCTATAGCCTTTGCGTTTTTGCGGTTTTTCAGCCGAAAATAAATTGTCTCCGATTTCGACCAAACTCACAGGACACCCTCGGGGATTCGTCTAGGGGAAGTAAAGAGTGCCACTGCACAACCCCCGTCACTTTGGAGCAAAATTTATTTTCGGCCCAAAATCGTTAAATTGCAAAGGCTATAGCCTTTGCGTTTTTGCGATTTTCGGCCGAAAATAAATTGTCTCCGATTTCGACCAAACTCACAGGACACCCTCGAGGGTTGGTCTAGGGGAAGTTAAGAGTGCCCCTGCACAACCCCCGGCACTTTGGAGAAAAATTTATTTTCGGCACAAAATCGTAAAAATGCAAAGGCTATAGCCTTTGCGTTTTTGCGATTTTCAGCCGAAAATAAATTGTCTCCGATTTCGACCAAACTCACAGGACACGCTCGGGGGTTGGTCAAGGGGTGGTTAAGAGTGCCGCTGCACCACCCCCGTCACTTTGGAGCAAAATTTATTTTCGGCCAAAAATCGTAAAAATGCAAAGGCTATAGCCTTTGCGTTTTTGCGATTTTCAGCCGAAAATAAATTGTCTCCGATTTCGACCAAACTGACAGATCACCCTCAGGGGTTGGTCTAGGGGAAGTTAAGAGTGCCCCTGCACCACCCCCGTCACTTATAGCCTTTGCGTTTTTGCGATTTTCAGCCGAAAATAAATTGTGAACAAGAGCAGCCACTATGTAAACAAAGCACTGTGTTCCTCTAAATTTCTCATACATTCAGAGAGAAGGAAGGCAGACCAAGGCGAGGCATAGGACCCGCTGGGATTCGAACCCAGCAGTGAGACAAGTCCCACTCCAGGAGGCCGTATTATACCAAAGCCAGAGGCAAAACAGCAGAGCACAAAGCAGTAAAAAAAGTATCCATTCAAAAGTTGAAATTCTAAAGCAAAGAGAGAGGAATCCCCTCTCATTCGCCCCCTCTCACCCACACATTTACCTTCAGGAGACTGGCCTGGGTCAACACGCCAGCAAGGGGGGGCAACTACAACAAGTTTAAAGCAAGCAAAAATTTACATTTCAAAAGTACAAGAGCAAGACACCTACTCCTCACACCCTGACCATGAGGAGTCTGGCCGAGGTCAAAGTGCGAGGAAGCAGGCAGGCCAAATGGAGCAAAACAAAGCATTCAATGGATACTTTTTGCAATAGAGCAAGTAAAGAACAGCAGACACAGGGGCAACAGGGCAACACTCATATATCAGTAAGCAAAAGCCGTCACTCATCTGTTCTCCACAAAACAAGATTTACTACTTTAAAAGCCTCTATCCGAATTATTAAATGCATCCAGCATCTGACTAGTTGGCAAGATACCACCCTTAAATAAGATGGATGGAAAAGTGAACAAGTATTATTTTTAAAAAGCCAAATACCTTAGAAAGGTAATTGCACATCGATAAAATGCTGATGATATCTCTTATGGATATCAGTTGGCAAGATACCAACCATAAACTAGATCGATCAGTGAACAACTAGTATTTATACAATTGACAAACAAATTCTGGATAAAGATGAGTGACTGGATATACACTTTAAACAATATTGCATTGAAAACAAATAAATCTACACAAGACTATTGTATTATTAAGTATGTTTGAAAACTAAAAGGCGTTTTAAGAATGAACATGCCTTACTCCAAATGATAAATATATATACAATACTTTCAGTTCTTGAAAAAGAAAAGATCTCATTTACATTTAATTATTCTCACTACGAAGATGCAATATTGTTCAAAGAAGAAGAATCATCATGAGCACAGAACTGCGATTTCAAGTGGAAGGATACCCACTAATGCAACAAGCCCTACTGACTCAGCCAAGAGTCCTAGCTTCCCTATTTTCCCCCCAATGTTAACTAATACAAAACCCTTTGATTTTGAAATGAACACGCAAGTGTGCCTGATAGAAAATGCTAATACTGTTGTGGGCTGTCTGTCGCCTAATCGGAATCCATCTGGTCCAAGATTTTCTCACAGAGAGTACTAAGGACACCCCCACTTTCACATTTAAACAAGAACGCAACGTAAAATAAATTTCTGATTCACACTAATGCCCAAATTAAGAGCTTCATGGATGAACCAGTCTTAGCCTCAGCCTCACCAATTGTGTAGCCATGAGGCCTAACCTGACCTAACCCGAGACCTAACCTTCATAGCTAACCTCCCTTGGGCACTACATAATGTGCTACAAGAAAATTGCAGCCTTTCAAGGAAATAACGACATTCCGCTAATAAGAATATCATTGAAAAGTTACACCCAATGCTGATGGTTAATTATAACCTTACGGTAGGCACTCAGCAGAAAGAGGAACCATTACAGGAGCGAGGATGTTCAGTTTGTCCTCACCGAAACAATAAAATATGTGATATTTAAATATAAAAATATCACACTCCTCCCAATTATTAATTAATTAATTAAGGAATATTACGACTGAAACAAATAATATCACAATTACACTACCAGCACCGCACACACCGGCCTCCGCCATGATCCCTCCGAAAACAACAAACACCTCCGGCTTCCGGCTCCGGCTGCACAAAATGACGTCACTCGCCCGCCAGGTTTAGTGCCATTCAAAATACGATTCAGAAGGAATACTGCAGTTTTCGAAGAAAATTAATTTTTGGCCCAAAATCGTAAAAATGCAAAGGCTATAGCCTTTGCGTTTTTGCGATTTTCGGTCGATGAAAAATTGTCTCCGATTTCGACCAAACTCACAGGTGACCTTCTTCTGAATCGTATTTTGAATGGCCTCAAACCTGGCGGGCTGTAATGAACAGCAAGACATATACCCCAAGATCAAGGATGGTACCTCCACCCAGGTCTTTTTGCCTGAAAAACAGGAAGTTTAATGTAATTTTTGTTTAAATTATATCCCAAATCAAATTTCTTTTGCATCGCCCTATTATTAAAATTGAATATGACAATCCTTACTTTACGCGAGCAGCTTCAATATGAACCCCAAAGTCCACATTCCATCCTCCGCGATTGGCGTCTGCTGCGACTAGATTGTTTTCATGCTATATTTTTTTGAACGGCAAATTGTTTAATTTATCGACGACATTAAAAGCCGGAAAAGGCGGAATATTGTAAATACACGTCAAAAGGTATTAATTAAACACCTGTTTCTAGCCTGTTTGTGAGATAGCTGTTGTTCGTCCGTTATAGACTCGTTTCTGATGCGCAAAACTAACAATCATTTCTGTATGTCAAAGTAGCATTTATCACTGTTTTACGTGAAAGCATTATTTACCAATACGATTTCAAGAAAACTCACGATAAAACTCGTCCTGCCATAATTTCTATCAACTCATTCTACATTTCTATCACTTCATTGTGTTGCAGTAAAACCCTAGCACAACTTTTTTTCCTTTTGCTACTAGCAGACTGCTTACTCCAGGAGTGTTGGTTTTATTTTATTTTATTTTTCCTGCTTCTGGATTGAGTTCCAGCTGCTTCTTTCTCAAGTGCTGTGCTGTCAGGTGAAGGCTCTATTTCTTATTTTTCATAATAACTAGAAGTTCATAACTTCAGCTATTTTAGTTCTGTGAAACTCAAATCATTGTGAGGATTGGACTAATTATTTAGTACAGTGTTGTGTTATTATGAATGTAAGATATTATGATGTTGTAATCTTTGGTTTCTGATCCCTCCCACTACGAGGAGGTTATCAGATGAATATGAGATTGTTGTTGCGGACTGCTGCCACCACCGATCAGCTGACTTTTATTCTTTTCATTTCTCAGTTCGTTGATTGGTAGTAGCTGGTCAATACGTTTCAAGGTTACTACTGACCAGGCACACCACTGAGACCTTGCTTTAAAGCTTTTAATTTTCTGTTTAATTTAAAGGTAAAATGAAACTCCCAGCGTATGAAACTGGTGTACCAGACCTGGATGAAAAAATCAGGCAGTATGTGGAGTGGGAGACAGTAAGTACTTCAAGACATATTAAAAAATATTATGTTAATAATTGTTAGATTCTAATTATTCTTCATCAATCACTTATAGAGAGAGGAGTACAAGGAGCAAACCCTTCAGTTGGTAAAGGACAAAGAAATTGAAAAACTGAAGCACCTTTTCCTGCAACGCCTCACTTTTGGCACTGCTGGTTTGCGTGCTCTTATGGGTCCGGGATTTAACTGTATGAATGAAGTGACAATAGTTCAGACCGCTCAAGGTTTGGTTCGCTACCTTAAAACCTGTTTTCCTGATCTCACAGAACAGGGATTGATCATTGGTTATGATGGTAGATACAACAGTAAAAGGTAATTATTTTCTTTAATTATATTTTTATATATGTATATAGAATATTTTTAAAAATAAGGATGTACGATATGTTTTCATTAACTGTTTCGTTTTGCATTTACAGGTATGCTGAGCTCACAGCTACAATTTTTATTCACCAAGGAGTCAAAGTTTACTTGTTTTCGGACTTGTGCCCTACACCATTTGTGGCATTTGGTGTAAGACATTTTAAGTGTGCTGCTGGCATAATGGTCACTGCTTCTCATAATCCCAAAGATGACAATGGCTACAAAGTGTACTGGGATAATGGTGCTCAGGTGAATATTCTCTTTACTCTATAATATGATTTTTGTATGTGCAAGAATTGAATTAATTGTGATAATTTTCCTGCAGATAATATCACCACATGACAGACACATTCAAGAATCTATTCTGGCAAATTTGCATCCCTGGGATACATCAAGAGACACATCTGTTCTTCAATCAGATAAAAAGAAGTGCTTAGATCCTCTTGATGAAATAACTACAATCTATTTTGAACATTTGAAAAGTGCTCTTCTCACTCCTACTGTAAATGCAAGCTCTCCACTTAAATTTACGTACACTGCTATGCACGGTGTGGGGTACAAGTACATGAAAGAAGCATTCCAGATTGCAGGCTTTAAGGTAAAAGTGACATCTTCCTTTAATTGCATATCACTGTCAATACCTAACCAATCTTATGTGGTTATTTGCTGCTCCAGCCTTTCATAGCTGTAGAAGAGCAAAAGGATCCTGACCCAGAGTTCTCTACCGTTAAGTTTCCAAATCCTGAAGAGGGGAAAAGCTCTCTACAACTGTCCATAAAAACAGCTAATGCAAATGGAAGTACAATCATTCTTGCCAATGACCCGGATGCAGATCGTCTTGCTGTGGCAGAGAAAGTGTAAGCAAGGCCCCCATTACTGTAACACTATTAAACAATTTCCTGTCTTTAGTTAATGAACGTGTTGTATTTTGTTAAATTCCAGTGGTGATGAGTGGAAGACATTCACTGGGAATGAACTTGGTGCTTTGTTAGGCTGGTGGCTCCTTAGATCATACAAAGAAAAGAATCCAGATAAGTCACTTGATGATGTGTACATGCTGAGTAGCACAGTGTCCTCAAAAATATTGCGGACAATGGCCCAGCTTGAAGGCTTTAATTTCGAGGTAAGACTAACCCAGCATATAGTGTCATTTTGTTTAGTTAATCTAAAGTTTATACTGTTGTTACAATTCTAATACCTTCTATTTCTAGGAAACATTGACTGGCTTTAAATGGATGGGTAACCGAGCATGCGAACTTATGGCCCAAGGAAAGAATGTAATCTTTGCATTTGAAGAGGCCATAGGGTTTATGTGTGGAAGCTCTGTTGTTGATAAGGATGGGGTATCGGCAGGTGTTCACATTTCAGAGATGGCAACATACTTAAAAATGAATGGAAAAACTCTGAATGACCAGCTCAGTGAGGTGTATAATCAGTATGTATTTAATCTTAAGTGTATATTTTTATCCATTCCATTCTTCTGCCCTACTGCAAATTTAAATTATTTCCTTTGCACTATTTTCTTTTTACTAGGTATGGTTACCATTTGTGCAATAACTCTTATTTTATTTGCCACAAACCTGAAACAACAAAGAAAATTTTTGAAAGGCTGCGTAATTTCTCTGGAGTTCTGAAAACTGTAAGCTTCATGTTTCACTTGATATTTCATGATAAAGTTGATGGTAAATATGATCAATATTTTGGATTTTGCTAACAGAATTTACATTCATTATTTACAGTACCCAGCAGATATTCTTGATGGGAAGTACAAAGTTAAAGATATTGTTGATCTGACCATTGGGTATGACTCAACCACACCGAATGGTCTTCCAGTGCTGCCCACTTCTTCCTCGAGTCAGATGATAACATTCTCATTTGAGAATGGCCTTGTCATAACATTGAGAACCAGTGGAACTGAACCGAAGATCAAGTATTACTCTGAATTTATTGCAGACCGCACATTAAAGTAAGTTTTAAGTAAGAGAACTTAGGGCAAAAATAATCTTTAAATGTTACACCATTGTATATCACATATTCTGCATCTGAAACATTTTTCCCCCCTTGAATAGGGATTTGGTGGCAGTGTCTGCAACATTTGAAGAAATGGTGACTGCTGTGGTCAGTGAGTATTTGCAGCCTGAGTTGAATGGCATCATTCCAAAGAGTGATTAGCCCTCAAAAATGTTAACTGTAAATTTTAGTTCCATACAAGCAATATATCATAATCTACTAAATAAAGACAAGTCCCTTGTTGGCTGTATAAGAGGTTTGCTGATTACGGTTTAGTATCTGTTGAATTGGGCGATATTGAGCTTTAAGGTATATTTTTATCATGATCAAAAGTTCTTGCCTGAGGGTAGATGTTTGTAATGGAAAGAAACGTGATGTTTTCCTTAATACAACCTATTATTTACCAAAACAAGAGCTTTCCCTAAACAAAGTGTCATTTTTGTATTAATGCGTTGTCAGAATTGTGATGTACTGTTTGCATGAGTACCTTTCTTTTAAAGAGAGAAGAGAATTTTACTGGTGTATGTATCAGTGTTCTGGCTTTAGTTTTAAAAGCCAATCCTATTTACTTAAGCAACCGTCAGTATTTTGAAAAAATGTACCTCTATTTAAAAGTCAGTGTTAGGTTTAATCACAATAATGTTAGCTCTAGTTTGATTGATCAGCATTTATTTAACTGCTGATGTTGGTATCCAACTAGTCATGCCAATTTTTTAATGTCTCATTCCGTACTAAGTGAGTTGGTTCCTATCGGAAGTCCCCCTGCATTATTTTAATTTTTCTTGTGATCTTTCTTATGTGATGCATTTTATTTATTATTTATGCTATGGGAAGTCTTAGTTTCCATCTAGCACTAGGCCTATTTATTTTGTGAGGGTGACGTGGGAAAGCAGTTGTTGTGAATGATTTGTCTTGATGGATAAAAATAAGTTGTAATTCAAAGTCTTTTATGGAATGTTCTCATTTGAATTGGCTGACTGAAGTATAAATATCATATATTCTCTAAAATTTTACCCATAAAACTCCATTTTAAACACTGGCAAATATCTTTAAAAATCATTTTGTGTAAAAAAATTTTTAAGAAGCTCCACTGTGACCATATATGTTTTTAAATGAAATATAGAAAAGACAAATATTCAAATAGAAAGTAAAAACTTCTTCCTTTCTTAGTAGTCCTCAATATCAACACGAAGACTGCTTAGCAGGATTGACTTGATAAAATTATCAAGCCAGACTTTTATGCTGTTAAGGCGACAATCCATCTATCAAAATGAAAAAAAATAGCAAAACTAAAGTCTTAGGAGAATTTTGTTTTTTGTTTTGCAATTAAAAGCTTTGTGTGACATTAGCACAAAAAGTTCCTTACTTGGTAAGATAAGTATTCAGCCTCAAATGGCACCCCACATATATCAGGTAGTGGACTGACAAGGCAAGTGCCAAAAAGCTTTGTTAATGCAACTTCGTACATCCAAACAACCAGGACAACATCAGCCCAAGTTGCTTCCACACGAAGTGAGATTCTAGCCAGAGCTTCTGCCATGGCAGCACTGTAAGAAGTAAGACAATAGAACTCAACTTGTGTTGCAGATGTAAAATAATTTTTGAAGTGCTCTTTTGCAATTGCTCACTGACATGGTGCCTATGGCTGTAACTGGCAGACAATTTGGGCGCACCCTCCTGCTAGCTACAAAATAATCCTGAATGAGACGACTTGCTTCATCTGTTAAAGTGACTGGTTGTGCATTCACCAAAGTCAAAAACTGTAAGGAACAATTATTAATTTAGTTTGATTTATTTTTAGCTTGCAACGGTTGCAACAGAAAAATTTGATTGAATCCTCTAAATATTATACCTCCTTCATGTCTTCGTCCAACACAACGTTTGGCAGTATTTGTTCCCCTCTAGCTTTAATCAGAAGGTGGTCGCAAATATCCTCCGCCTCCTCGTCAGATCCCACGTCAGCAAGAACGGGCGCGCCAATCGTGCTGCAACGCGAAAACCCGTAAATCAAGCTGGCGATGGACTCCCAGTAATACTAATAGTGAGTGAGAGAGCTGTGGCTAGGACGCTCACTTGAGAAGGGTGCGCAGTGCCAGCAGGCCTGGGGCCTTGGCCGTGCTGGGCGGACTCCAGTAAGCCCAAACGGCGCACTGCAGGGGCACGCTGGGGCCCGCGCCCGGGAGCTGCGTCCCGAGCAGGTCCCGACACTCCAGCCCCACCTTGCCGCTCTCCAGGGCTACCGCGACCGCGAGGAAACAGATGTTACAGAGTCATATCCGCGTCCACCTCGCTACGCTACGCTCCGCCCCGACGCGCAGCCGGCGTGGGTAGGCACGCTGCTCCACAGAGCTGTGCTGCGGGACTGCCTACCCCGCGCTCCGCGGGCGCCCCCCCCCGGCTCGCCCCGCCCCGCCTACCTGCCGTGATGCCCGCGGCCGCGGCGCTGCGGCTCCATTTGTCCCAGCAGCCGATGAGGCACACGCCCCCCCGCGCCATCACGAGCGGCCCCGCGTTGAGCCACGCGCCTGCGGCCCCCGCGGCCCCGCGTCCCGCGTCCTGGCGCGGCAGGGCGGGCGCGGCCGGCAGCCTGGCGAGGTCCGCCGCGCTGCTCACGCACAGGGCGCGGTCCGCGAGGCGCGCGCCGCGACCCAGCAGGATCTGGCCGGCGGGGTCCCGGCCGACCGCCAGCAGCGCGACGGGCGGGTGCTCCAGCCCCTGCGACGCCAGGCTCAGCAGGATGCCCAGCTTGAGGTGCAGGAAGGTGTGCGCGGGGTAGCGGGCGCCGCCCACCTGCGAGGCCAGCGTCACGGCGAACGCCCAGGGCGACTCGGTGTCGGCGCTCGCCTCCACCCACAGGCCCTGGATGGAGCCCGGCAGCGGGTCGGAGCGCAGGCCGCGGGCCACGCGGCGCAGCGCGCCGTCCACCCACGGCCGCACACCCCACGCCTCGGCGCAGCCCCTCCTCTGCGACCAGGGCAGAGCGCGTTAGGAAAACGAATATCGTCTATTGCGTTCGGTCATGAGACATGAGGTAAGACCGGACCCGTGCTGGGCACTCCCTCGTACTCCTTACCCCACCGGAGAGCACGACCACGTCGTAGCGCCGCCCCAGCTCCAGCGTGTCCGGCCGCGCCAAGTCATCTGTCGCGGTGAGCAGAGCAGCAGGCACACGTCAGCGCACAAGTTTTCGAGCCCCTCCCCCAACCCGCCCCGCCCCGCACTGCCAGCACTCACCGCAGAACCTGACGAGGGTCGGGTGGCTGACGGCGGGGGCGGGCCGGCTCAGGCGCCCGCGGGCCCCGGCCTCGGCCGCCTGCTGCAGCGCGTCCGGCGGCACCAGCATCGCCAGCGTCTGCTCGCCGATGTCGCGGCCGCGGGGCGTCTCCTCGGCGACGCCGGCGCAGAATCGGCACTGGCGCCGCGACGCCCGGGGGCCCCAGACGCGCACCCCGGCCGCGCCCGGGCAGGTCAGGTTGGGGCAGCGGAACACGGCACTGCGTCTGTACGACCCGACCCGACACCCGACCCCAACAACGAAACGAAAAGTAAACGAAGAGTTAGTTGTGCGGTAATTGGTGTGCAACAAACTTTTTAAGCTTTCCTAACGAAAGGTTTGCTGTAGCTGTAGTAGACGAACTATATAGCTATATAGCTTTAACACAGTCGCGTGTATGTACTCACGTGTACTTGGCGGGCGTGGTGACGGCCACGGCCACGCCCTGGAGCAGCAGCAGGCGGCGGGCGCACGGCGAGGGGAGCTTGTTGGCGCCATCGGTCCGGAGGCTGCGCTCGGCGGGCAGGGAGCTGACGCGCAGGACCACCTGCACCAGGTCCAGCGTGATGGCGGGGAGGGAGCACAGCGTCGTCAGGGCGCAGTGGACGACGTCCCGTACCAGTCTGTGGACCAGGAGCGGATTCTCCACGACCAAGGCGCCAACTTCACCTGCAAAACAAGACCGGCTCTATGCTAGAAAAGTGGGGATGCACACCTAACCTCTCGCAGGTTTAACGTATGGGGTACTCACACGATATCTCGGCGAGCTCGGTAACGTCCAGGGGTGTCGTAAAGATGAAAGAAGGCAGCGCACCGCCTCTTTTGACCTCGAGGCTCTCGTCCAAGACTTCTTTGTATTTGAAGCCGGCCTCCTCCAGATTCTTCAAAGTTCCGTTCGCGTCAAGGTGCTTCACGATCGCCCTTCTCACTTCCTGGTCGACAGGAGAATTCGGAGATTCATCCTCTCCACATACGTCCATATTTTTCTTTGATATGACAGCTGTTCAGTTTTTCAAATGTCCTTTTAAGTTTAAGCTTTGCTTTAGTGGTTGTGGCTGCCAGCCCGGTTTCGTTCTCACACGTTAACATACAAGTGTACACTTGTATCGAAAAAAGCCGCCCATCGCCTACAAAGTTTGCGAACCTGACCAAAAATTAATATGAGGTTTCCAATAATATTGGCCCTGCTTGCTTTGTATTTGGTAATTGTTTAGTAAAAAATTAATACGATCCATTAAAATCAAGGATGCAAGGAAGCAGTACGGGAGATAAAATTTTGGTAACTGTGCTGCATTATCTGCATTACATTCGTGCTGTCAGAGTGGCCACACTGGACTGAAACTCGCGCGCTTACAAAGTTTGTTGTTGTCGGTTCGGTAGGTTAGGGTTAGGAGTTAGTTGTGGGGTTCGGGTGGACCTAGTGACAGTAATTTTAACTTGTGTGTACAGTGACAATGGGGGAAATTATGGACTCAGATTCGTTTTACTCAGACCCCAGATATGAGTATGAACCGATAACTTTCTTGAAATGTCATTCCAAAATAAAGGGTGATAAAAATGATCGACATTCCAAGGTATTTCACTAAATATGCACCCTACTTTATTTATTTTCTTTAAATTATTTATTTTCTTCAAATTAAAATTCCCTGTTTGTTTTTGCTTACGATCTGCAGGTATGGATGTGTGCTTTTGAGCCTCATCTTGATTACCCGGAGAAGACAACAAACGTCATAGCAACCTGTGGCTCCAACAGTGTTTGTGTCATAGATGTCAAAACCGAAAACATTATTTTAAAACACTATTCTAAACAAAGTAAAGAAGACTTTTATTCGCTTTCTTGGTCCTCAATTTACATTAAAGAAAATAACCAAAAGAAAAAGAGTAACATTTTAGCTGTAGCTGGACTAAACTGTGCTCTGCACATACTTCATCCCTCGAAACAAGTTTGCTGTCTTGAACAAAAGTTCAAAAAACCTTCAAATGTTACTATCAGCTCAGTTCAGTTTCACCCTTTGGCAACTTCTATTTTATGTGGTACGTGTATGTGCATTCTAGAAATAAGTACGTATTTCACTCTGACTGACTGACATGTTCTCATGTATACAAAATTTGTCTGGATTTCAGGAGCATTTAGCAGTGGAGAAGTTTATGTGTGGGATTTAGGAGAGATCTCACTCCCCAATTATGATATAAAGCTCTCACATCTTCACACACTCAGTCTTGAAAGTGAAATATTTAATTTATCTTTCTCTCGTTACTGTGAGTGCCTTCTTGCAGCGACTGATGATGGTGTTGCTGCTTGGTCCCTCGAATTAAAAGATGTCAATGACAAAAATTGCAAGTAAGAGGATAGTGTCATATATTTATATATATTACAATTTGCAGAAAAGATATGGAGTTATTTTATTAATTTAAAATTTCTTCCCTCCAAAGAATCAAGACATGGATTTTCAACTTTCCCTCTGCATCAGGCACATTTCACACAAGTGATGGTCAGTTAGTTGATTCGGTTGAACCAATTGGCAATGGAAAAATTGTTGCATCCAAATGTGCTCTTTATGGCAGTATCTACCTCTGGGATTTAGAGGAAGCCATAGATCACTGTGGTGACACAGGACATACCAAAGTTCAGCCTGCTCATATTTTAGACTACAGCAAGACTGACAACTACTTCATGAGTTTGGGCAGCTCCCTAGGTAAGTAGCACTCCACTCTATTTTACTGATATGCAATTTTGAACCCTGTCTATTACTAAAAGTTTTAATTTTTATTTCCCAGTTTCAAATTTGCTTGCTTGTGGCGATGACTTGGGTAATATTTGGTTATATGATCTGAAGGATGTATTCTCCTTGTCAAAGAAGAAACAAGAACAGTCTGCTGTCATTCCCTGGCCTGATGTTGATGATAAAAGTTCCATTGGAATGGTGAAACTTAATGAAGTGGTCATTAACAAAGTAGTAGTAAATTATAATGGATCATATATAATAGCTGTGACAAATACGAACCTTATTTGCATTTGGAAGAAAGAACGTGTTTGAGTGTAATTATTTACAATTGCAATGTTAAATGCAGTAATTTGCATTTGTTTCCTGTTCTGATTTGTTTTTCTTTACCTCAGCATGAGTGGTATGTTCATCCTGATGAGGATTTATGATGACTTTTATATTATAACTTCTTTCAAAATGTTTTTCTCCTATGGTGTAATAAATTTAGATTTAAAAAACAATATCTTGTAATTCATTAATAAATCAATCCACTTCCATTTCCTGACAATAGGCACAACACAAATAGTTTTCCTGAAATTCTAATTTTAATATAAATCTATAGTTCCCTTGGAGTCAATTGATCCTGCTTCTCCTTTGCAGTCTTTACAGCACAAATAGGCCTGGAAGCAGTTCCAATTGACAAAGAATCAATGAGTATTGACCCATTCATCAACGCGGATATTTCAAGAAATGTACTTACCAAGCGATAAGGGGCACAAAAAAAAAAGCTATCATAGAATACCTAAATGCAGACTCCTTCCGCTTAAAACCGTATGCAGTTGCAAAATAGACTACTAAAGAACTCTCAAGTCCCAGCTCATAGGCTGTAGCGTTACATGGATTCCGCTCAAAGGAATCCAGTATAGGCTGAAAAAGACAAAGATGAAATTCAAAATGACGCAAGAACTTGAAAAAGAGTTTGCATTCAGAAACATTTTCCAGGCAAACGAAAAAAAATAATTAATAAATAAATAAATAAAGGTGAAGAAACAAGACCTTGCATTAAAATAACATGTGAGGGAATTGTTACTACCGTGCTATGAGAAGTCTTTGACATTAACTTCGGAAAATTGAACATATATACTAGCACCTGTTAACCTCTTTTATGGAATACGTGTATTTAAATAAAGAAACAAAGATACTTACCCGTATCAGAGCTTTAAACCAACCGTCACCAGATTGGGTGCTTTGGTTGGAGTCGGTCTCGGTAGTCATCTTTTATTTCGGATTATTTTAACACGTATAACTGAGCAATAATGTTCTTTGTGATGGTCAATATGCCGCACTGTGTCGTCTGCTGAACTGAACACAGACTTCTTTGAATAATTTTTCATACTCTAGACTAGGAACGACTCGGAGTGTCTCGCGGCTTCGCCGCTATAGTTCAAGTCGGCTCGCATCGCTCGCATCACACTCACACCGAGCAGAAGTAGCTCTGCCATTTCCACTTGTTAGGGGTAGGCATGGGGATAGGGGTAGGGGGAGGGGACAGTGCGAAAAGAGCTTAAACCTGAGAAGGAAAAGTAAGCTTATTTGGGGGACCCCAGAATATATTAGTCCTAAATAATGTTCTGAATATTTCATAAAATGCAAGTATGCTGTAATATATTGAATATTTAAAAATTAAAAATCATAATTGGTTAGCGATTTTGTCCAAGAGTGCATTGAAAACCCCAACTTCACTTTTCAAAGTATCTTTAAAGTGTGAAAAGAGAGTTAAGGTGAGGTATAGTTTCTGGTTCAGGCAAACAAGATTCATGAATAAGGAATAGCTTGGGAAAGAAACAAATGAGTAATTAAAAGAACACTGTACATGATCAGCTTGGACTCAGATCTGATCACAATGTGGACTGCATATTTGGGCAGGGCAGGTAGGAAGAAAACCATAATTTGGCAAGTTGCTGGCCAGGAGTGCCAAGAGTTTATTCAGCAAATAAAAATTAACACTTATATATGAAGCTTGCATACATCAAGCAGGCTACTTCCCTAGTCATCACTAATAGATACATGCATAGTCAAAATTCAGATTATTATTGCACAATGTGAAATAGACAATTGGTAAAATGTTTACCACAAATTAATGTTGTAATATTGAAAACTCTTTAAACGCACAGCCAGCCAGCAAATTTTTAGTTTCGTTCATTCGAAACAAATGCTTTATGCATCTGTGTGCAGGGGAAAACCACTTGGGAAAATAACCCTGCACCGAAACCTCAAAGGATAACATGATGAGAGACTTAATATTGCAATAATAAACACAGGTGTGATATTTACAATATGTAGCTTAGTTAACGAGGTCTATCAACAGTTTGAGATATATATCAACAAAAATTTCAATCTCTCATCCATCTCTCAGAAGCAAGACAGCACTTAACATTCATTTTTGAAAGTGACCGTATCATTGGTGTATGAAAGATTGCGAGTCTATGTCAACAAATTTTACTGTACACTATTGCAGACAAGACAACCACATCAGCAGAAAATAAAACAAATAAGAGGGGCAAAGAAATGACTAGTGCAATAAGTTACAAGTCACAATCAAGGTGAAAATATGTGCAGGAATTAAAAATGGCTACATAATTGAATGCATTACCAGAAATATTACCCTCAAAAACAATTGAAAATTAAAAGATTAAAAATGAGTTAAGATGGAGGAGAGGATGGGTTTGGGAAAGGAGAGGAAAGGATATTGAAGTGTCAATGGCCCCCTCCCAAAGACCAATGCCACTTCTTGGGATG
Source organism: Frankliniella intonsa (assembly GCA_033675135.1). Classification (NCBI taxonomy): domain Eukaryota; kingdom Metazoa; phylum Arthropoda; class Insecta; order Thysanoptera; family Thripidae; genus Frankliniella; species Frankliniella intonsa. Next base: position 10,507,390 of record CM066254.1, on the reverse strand, counting down.
GAATGGAATGCCAATGGCTGGCGGCAAAACCAATGGCAAACCTTTAAAGATGAAAGGGGAAGGATTGCGTGAAAATGAATATGATGTGTGCGCAAAGAATCAGCATTAATTGGAACTCCCTCATAAAATGCAAACAGTACTTGCAAAACAACAAAACTGCCAAATATTATGAAGCATTGAAATATACTATGCAACAAAAAGAAGAAAAAGAAAAATGAAATCCTGCACAAGTTTTCATTGTGACTACATTGTTACTTCAAAGTTGAGAACTAAACTTGAAACCAGCATGTCAAAAACGGAAACAGAAAATAGAACTGGACAAAAATCTATGAGAGCCCTATAAATAAGAATTGCTGAGAAGCAATTAAAATCTGTTTCCATGATAAACAAGTTAGAGAAGCATCATTAAAGTACTGCTTAAATGCACTCATTCTTTACCCGATTTCTTATCCCATTCTATCTGACCCTTGAAATTATAGCATTTAGAGTAATATGAAATATGTTTGAAATGAAAATTACTTGATTAAAGAAGTTTATGTTTTCTTCTTACAACAGTGAAGTTTTATGAATACTTAAATGAACTGCCTTTCATGTGCAGGAGACAGTGTCTGACGTGCTGCAGGGCAAGTTAAGCCCGCAAACTAGGACTCTTATTAACAAAGCTCTGCTGTCGGGCAAAGTATCCCACAAGACGCTTCTATGTACATCAGTACAACGACCAGACCAAAGCCGTTTTTGTCCACAAGGCTACAACGTAGCACCGCGGAACCTGCTCCATTGGAGCTCATGAGGTAGGACAGGCTTCAGAGGGCGAATCATGACTGCAGTTATCTTCTCCTGAGACGTCAAGCGCTACAGAATCAAAAAATTCTGCAAGAAAAAGTTTCATGTTGTCAACTATTAAGGCAGCAAAAAAAATACTAAATTGTACTAAGAAACATTAGGACTTACCTTGGATCCCAGATGTGATAATCCACCCGCAAATGAAGAAGTGGTGACACTTAAGCCGCCATAGAATTCACATGAAATAGCAGGAAGGCTCGGGGAAGTCTTCCATTTGGCAAAGGAGGCTCCAAATTACTAACTGGAAAAAAGTAATTAAAAAGCGAATAGTTGCGTTTTTTCTTCCAAAGTCCAGATGTTACATTAGACTGTATATTACCTGTCATGAGCTCAAAATGTACTAAACAGCATCTGTACATTCATAGCCACCAGCAAGGATCTTTACAGGCTCAAGTTCAAATTGATTAGTATCTGCCTGACACTTCACATGGCTAGCACAAAATTTTTTGAAGCAAAACCATTAATGCTTGATCAGGTAACCAGATCTCCCTCAAGGGAATGCTGAGCTTGAGATTAATTTGACTCAAAAGCACCATCTAGCGTCAAGAAACAGAATCACGAAATTCTGCAAGAAAAAGTTTCATGTTGTCAACTATTAGGGCACCAAAAAAAATATTAAGTTGTACTAAGAAACATTAAGACTTACCTTAGATCCCAGATGTGATAATCCACCCACAAATGAAGAAGTGGTGAAACTTAAGCCGCCATTGAATTCACTTGAAATTGCAGGAAGGTTTAGAGAAGTCTTCCATTTTGCAAAAGAGGCTCCAAATTACTAACTGGAAAAAATTAATTAAAAAGCGAGTAGTTGCGTTTTTTCTTCCAAAGTCTAGATGGCACATTAGACTGTATATTACCTGTTATGAGCTCAAAATGTACTAATCAGCATCTGTACATTCATAGCCACCAGCAATGATCTTTAAAGGCCCAAGTTCCAATTGAACAGTATCTACTTGACACTTAACATGGCTAGCACAAAATTTAATGAAGCAAAAATAATGTTCTTATTGCACATTGATAAGAAGTTACATATGTGGAAGTAGAAAAAAAAGGGTACTGGGTATCAGAGCGCTCTGACTTTGTCCAACAGGAAGAGACAGCATTAGTATGTTTAAACCAACCCACTAAACAGGAGAGCATGGCACCCAAACCACATATACCCACACCACATATACCCACACCACATATACCCACACCACATATACCCACACCACATATACCCACACCACATATACCCACACCACATAATACAGGCAGTAGAAAAGAGTGTCAGGCAAAGTCAGAGTATTCTCCCCTTCCTCTCTGAGTGAGGATTGTCCAATTTCACAGACTCATTAGTTTCAAAATAAAATTCACTGAAGATTAAAATTGATACAGGAGACAGACTTCTAGTTTTGTCTTGGCCTCTTCTTGAAGTGTGCCAGTAGTGTCCATTGGTAGTGAGGCAGTTAAGCAGGATGCTTAGATTGATACAGGAACCAGACAGATGCTCATGAGAGTCTGAAAGAAGAATTAAGGCATTTTAAAGCAAACAAATTTTACAGCACCATTAAGTTTGAGCAGTAAGCAGCAAACTGTGCACTTTTTAAAATAGCCCTTACGAATTGATTTAGGGTTCCAAGAGTCATATTCAAACGGCAACACTTCTCAACAAAAAAGACTGTTCAGCAAGCTTGAGTCCATGATAAAATCCTTATTCTGATCGAAGTTGCACTGACGCCACTGAGCTGTCACAATAGGGCTCTGCTTCGCATCCTGCAAGAAGCGTGGTAATCCAATAATTAAAAACCTGTTATAGGGCAAAATAAAGTCAAAACTGGGAGTATTACCTGGCATTAAGCTTAGCTTATGGAAGGATCCTTGAAGCTGTCTCCAGAGCCAAAGCTGTGGTCCCCTGGGCTGTCCATCTTTCTGATGATTGATTTCATTAACAGGCGATATCCAACAGCTGAAAAGTTCTCCTAGATGGAGCAGAGCGAAGGCTCAAACCGCTGGGGATGCATTACCAGAACTTCGAAATCTATGCAACATTTAGAAAATGAGTTCAGAACAGATTTCTAAAGAAATAGCTCATTACATCAGAAAAAACGAACATACAGAAATATGGTCCATGAGAGTAGAGTTTGCCTTCACTTTATCCAAGAATTGGCTGGGGCAGATGAATTTCATTGACAGGCAGTATCTAACAGCTGATCTGCAATACACAGAAGCGCGTCATTAGCCACAGTGGAGAAAAACTAAAAAACTGAGAAATATTGTCGATGATAGTATTACGTTCAGGGGCGGGTAAGCTGACTGAAGGCGATGCTGAGGCCCCCCCACGGTGCAGCTAGGTCCTCTCGCACGCGCCCAACAGCGAGCCTAAGCAGAGCCAAGCGAGCCCAGCAGGCAGGCGTCCGGTGGTTAAGTCAGCAGGCTGCTCTACAGGCGAGCCTTGCCAGACGGTTCCAAAAGGAAGAAGGGACGAGAAGGCTGGCCGAACCATCTCCAAACTTGGCGACGACGGCTTGGCCGGGCTGCGGAGCGCCGCGCGGGCAGCCAACCCTTGGTGAACCCCGCGAGCCGAGGGCGCGAGGCAGGGCTATCGGCCGCCGGGGGTGGGTAGAGTCCTACAGTCCTACTGTCCTACTGTAGGACTCTAGGGGTGGGCTGCTTGGCACGAACAAGACGGCGGGGCCCCTCTGCACAAAGAAGCGCCTTATTAGCACAGTGAATACAAACCACAAAACTCGGAAATGTTGAAGATAATGGTGTAGTTACCTTCGTCAGGAAGGACTTCACTGGGGCGGGGGAGCTGTGCTGAGGCGAATAGCTCCCTCGGCAGATGACGAAGGCGGGAGCAAGTGATGGTGGTGGTGAAGTAGTGCGGTGGATACGAAACTCCCACGGTGCGGGGGCGGGAAAGCTGGTGTCGAGGCAGAGAGGTGCAGAGCAGAAGTCACATGGTACAGGATCTGCTCGGACTCAAATCTGGGAATAAAAAATTAATCTAAGAACCCGAGAAAACAGTTGCATGGTAAAGAGTGGTGTACGCAGTATTTAGAAGTTAGCCACTAAAGCTTTTAACTCAATCCCTCAGGAATTTTCCCATTGCAACAATCTCAAAACTAAGTGATACATTGGCAAAAAAAAAAAAAAAAAAAAAAAAAAAAACGGGTAGTAACCACATTTTATCTACCCTAAGTTAAAAAAGACAAAAGCAAAAATAAAACAAACATTTTGCTTGATATAAGACTGCTCTCTTTCACGCTAATACCACTACACTCTAATTGTTTTCATCTTTTTTCTCTTTCCTTCTCTTCTTCAAAAATTTGACAAGTTGGTTTCCGATACTGTGCCCATAACAAGAGCAAAGAAAATGTAAACATGTATTTTTAAAAAGAGAAAGAATAGGAGTGCAGCGTAAAATATGCCACAAAGAAATGACTTGTGAATTAAGGCACAAGTCACAATCAAGGTGAAAACATGTGCAGCAATTTCAAATGGCTACATAATTGAATGCATTACCAGAAATATTACCCTCAAAAACAATTAAAAATTAAAAGATTAAAAATGAGTTAAGATGGAGGAGAGGATGGGTTTGGGAAAGGAGAGGAAAGGATATTGAAGTGTCAATGGCCCGGGCCAAACCAAAGCCACTTCTTGGGATGGAATGGAATGCCAATGGCTGGCGGCAAAACCAATGGCAAACCTTTAAAGATGAAAGGGGAAGGATTGCGTGAAAATGAATATGATGCGTGCGCAAAGAATCAGCATTAATTGGAACTCCCTCATAAAATGCAAGCAGTACTTGCAAAACAAAAAAACTGCCAAATATTATGAAGCATTGAAATATACTATGCAACAAAAAGAAGAAAAAGGAAAATGAAATCCTGCACAAGTTTTCATTGTAACTACATTGTTACTTCAAAGTTGAGAACTGGAAACCAGTATGTCAAAAAGGGCAACAAAATAGAAGTGAATAAAGATCTATGAGAGCCCCATTAGTAAGAACAATTACCAAAAGGCAATGATAAAAAAGTTAGAAAGCATCACAAAAGTACTGCTAAAATGTACTCATTTTAAACCAGCTTATGTCTTCTCATTTTGTCCGATCCCCAAAATTATGGCATTTACCGTGATATGAAATATGTTTGGAATGAAAAACGTTTTACACGGTTATAGAAGGTACTGTTTTTAAATTTCTAACATTGAATTTTTATGAATACTTATATGAGCCGGGAGGAGACTGGGATGGTGGGGGCGAAGAGCGAGAGCGTTGTTCTCCAATGGCGGTTGACGAAGTCTCATGCTGATGGTGGAAGATGTGAAGTGCAGACCCGCAATCCTCCCACGACGGATGACGTCTTGAGAGACTGGACGGCGGGGCCCCTCTACAAGACAAAGAACAAAGAAGCGCCTTATCAGCACAGACGAGACAAACGACAAAACTCGGACATGGAGATGGTGTCATTACCTTCGCCACGTAGGACTTGACTGGGGCCGCTGGAAAGCTGTGTTGAAGCGCGTCGTTCCCTCGGCGGATGGCGTCCCACGGTGCAGCTACGTCCTTTCGGCCGCGCCCGTTCCCAGCGAGCCTAAGCCGAGCGAAGCGTGTCCAGCAGGCAGGCGTCCGGTGGGTGAGCCCGCAGGCTGCTCTACAGGCGGGCCTTGCTTCCGAAGTCAGATGCAGAAGGCACAAGGTCGCTGGCCACACGATCCTGACCTACGCTCGGCGACGGGCTTGGCGCCGGGCTGCGGAGCGCCGCGCGAGGCAGTCAAACCCTTGGTCAATCCCGCGAGCCGGGGCGCCAGGCAGGGCTGTCGGCCGCCGGGAAGGCTGCTTGGCACGAACAGAACGGCGGGGCCCCTCTGCAACAAAAAAGCGAACTATTAGCACAGTGAAGACATACCAGAAAACTCGGAAATATTGTAGATGATGATGTTATTACCTTCGCCACGTAGGACTTGACTGGGGCCGCCGGAAAGCTGTGAAGCGCGTCGCTCCCTCGGCGGATGACAAAGCCGGGAGCACATGACGGTGGTGGAGGTGAAGTAGTGCTGGCTGAAGGCGGTGATGAAACGCAAAGGTCGAGGCAGGGAGGTGCAGAGCAGAAGTCACTGGGCACGAACAGGAAAGCTGGCTGAAGGTGGCTGAAGGTGGCTGAAGGTGGCTGAAGGTGGCTGAAGGAAGTGTGAAGGTGGGGGCAGTCGATGGAGGTGCAGAAGTCACATGGTACAGGTTCTGCTCGGACTCCAATCTGGAAATAAGAAATTGATTTAAGTACCCAAAAAACAGTTGTATGGACAAACAAATTAATTAGAAGGTATTTAAAAAAATAAGCTGTGAGTAAACATTTCATCCAACCCAAGTTAAACAAAAGAAAAAAGCGAACATTAAACCTTTTTTCCCCTTGCTTGTTAACAGACTGCCATCTTGTTTACGCTAGTACCACTAGTCTAATTGTCAAACTTTTTTTATCTTGCCTTCTCTAGTTAAATAATTTGACAAGTTGGATTCCCGGTCATATTTAACTTCACTGAATTTGGATATCTCCCCATATACTTTGTTTGCTCATTAGAGCTATGAGCACTATAGAGATTTATAGATATTTGATTTGTTTTTTTTTTATATGCCACAAGGCTCAGCAACTGTATCCCAAGGAAATCTGCCCCCTGGTTGGAGTACAACCACCTCCAGCTTCCAACTACCACAATAACGCAAGGGATACCAATCCACTTAGCCAGACCGAGTTAGGATCAAGGATCAAGCCAGGGTAAGAGTGGAGCACCAAGCCCATATCCCATCAGGAGTGCGAGGGGGGGGACAGAGAAAGAGGTGGGAAAACCCCTCACTACATCCATCAGCGAAAAGACTAGCACTCCGATAATAGGCCTCGATCAGACTACAGGCGACATGTGACAGCCGGAAACAAGAGGAGGCCAACCCAACTGGGTTAAGACTTCCTATCATAAAATGCAAACTTTACTTGCCCCAAAACATCCGGCGTCAAAAGCAAATATGAAATTGAAAAGCTTAGCTTCAAACTAAGTGAAATATCATGAAACCTTGAAATTTTACTTTGCAGAGAAAAATGAAAAAAAAAAATAGGGGGAAAGATCCTGCACAGTTTCATTGTAACTATACTGTGAATTTAAAGTAAAGAACTTAACTGGAAGCCACCAAGTCAAAGGGAAACAGTTTAAATAGAAGTGGACAAAAATCTGTTTCCAAGTTAGAGAAGCATCCCAACAGTGATATGAAATGTATGTTTGGAATGAAAATGAGTATTATATGGCATAGGTTTCTTTACTTATGACAGTGAAATTAAAGGAATACTTATAGGAGCTGGAAGGAGACCGAGATGTCCTTGGAGGTGAAGAGCAAGTCGAGGGGTGGATTTCCTCAAGTAGTTCAGCTGCCCCCAACAGCCCCTCTGAAAAAAAACAGTGTAAACAATTGGCTTAACGCCGTCCAAAACTTTCCAATTTCGCTACATTAATGAATGCAAAATCACCTTCGCCTACTGAGGTCTTCACAAGGGCCAGTTGAGTTGAGTCCGACAAAGGTCACGAGTTCTCTTCATTAAGCAAGTCAATGATACTTTGAGTTTGTGCCTTCAGTGCCATTTATGAGAACTAGCTAGGCTTAGGCGAACTGATACAGACTTGAGCAGCAGCAGTAGAAGAAGGGAGTATGATCCGAGAAGTGCCTTTGTTGGCTGGGCAAAATGATCAGGCTTGCAACCTTCGCACAGAGTCTGCAAATCAAACAGAAGGAAATGAGAGATCAGTTTTGCGCAAAAAACAAAGTTTAGGAAAACTGAACAAAAGCTCACCTTAGCAACTGCTTAATCCAGGGCTTGGCTCAAGTCACAAGAAGGTTGTGCAATCTGACGGTCCAATAGGGGTCACAGCTGAAGACCAAAGTTCTCTTCATTAAGTAAATGAGTTCGTGCGTCCAGTGCCTTTTGTGAGAACCAGCTAGGCTTTGGCAAACAACTGATACAGTCTAGAGCAGCGGCAGCAGCAGCAGCAGTAGAAGCAGGTAGACCTTGGCACAGTCTGCAAATTACACAGAAGGAAATTAGAGCTGTCATAGTGAGAGGCAGAAGAAAGTTTGGGCACTGGAATGAACGCAAGCTCACCTCATTCGAGACTTTAAGTAAGCTACAGGTGCATGATACTTTGCATTCGTGACTCCAGTGCCATTAGTGAGAACTATCTAGGCTTAGGCGAACAACTGATACGGGCTTCAGCAGCAGCAGTAGAAGCAGGGAGACAAATGAGATGTCTATTTGAATGTATTGCTTCTAGCCTATAGCACACCAATATGATCCGAGGAGTGCCTTTGTGAGCAGGCAAACATTATCAGGCTTTCAGCTTTGGCACAGAGTCTGCAAAACAAACAGAAAGAAATTAGAGCTTAGTAGTGAGTGGCAGAAGAAAGTTTAGGCAAACTCAACACAAACTCACCTCTACAGCTGCTTCATGTAACTTGATGCAAGGTGAGAGTCTGTCTAGAGCCATCCACTAAAATCCACAAAATGTTCAATATTTGAAGCTGAAAGGCAAACATTGCGTTAAGAGCCATTTCAACTAAACTAACACGAGTGCTGGGCCCAGCAACAACTAACACAAAAGTACCACTACCCAACACAAACTTACAGGCAAGCAAAACTAAACTACACAAAAGACACACAAAAAAGGAGAACCAACCAAAGAAACAACCAAATGGATGCAGACAAATGAATACACTGAAACACACAATGCAAATGGTCTTGGACAATTTTTGGGAGGCGCAAAACACACATCATTACAAATCAGCCACACTTCGTCTCACAATGTAGTTCATTAGCTTGCCCAAATTGATCTCGGGCTTGACCTAGGGCCATCCTTCAACATGTTCCAGACCGCATTATGGCAAGTTGAGTCATGACCAAATAGAAGTTGATCTGTAACTAAAAACCATTTCAGAAACAAGGAAAATGCGAGAGCTGTAAGATCAAGTAATGCGAAGTAAAATGCCACATGGCTCGGCAACTGTACCCCAAGGAAATCTGCCCCCATGCTCCACATGAACGGGGAGGTTATGGGAGGGTTCCCTCGATGAATTTTGACTTGTCTTCCACTTTCCACACGAGACTTGCAGAGCAAATCCCAAGCAGAGTTGAGCAGAGTGCAAAGCAGAGAAATGCCACGTGTCTCAAGATTTCTTGACTTCCAGCGAATGACGTTGGTGAGGTCTGAAGTGAGGCTGCAATACTGACACTGACACATGTGTTTTTTCTTCTTCCTCTTCCTCTCGCGTCGTGGTCGTGACGTCTGACGTCGATGCGAGCGTACCAACCCACGCTGCACTGAAGTTTCGAACTTTACAACCGAACAGTATGGCGCCATGAGACTAAATTGATGTCTTTTTCGAATAATAAAAACCATCTTGTATTCATGTCACAGATGAATTCACTGAAAATTAGGAAATTCACTGATTTTCACATTGCCAAAACAAGTTGTTAACATTTTGTTGGCTGCATTTTGACGGTCCAATGTATCCAACGTACAACATAACAAAAACACAAAACTTGACCAACCATTCTATCTTTTAACGGTTGTATGCGTCCTTTTTTAAACATCGCGTAATATAATGTTATATTTTTTTTTATATTTATCGTTTATTTAAATGCTGCAACCACAGACCTCTTTGAATAATTTTTCATACTCTAGATCAGCTCAGAGCAGCGCGAGAATTTAAAGGAAAGCGGAGAAAGTGAGACTGCAACTGAGGGTCCTGAGCGACTAGAAGACACTAATGCATCTTTCTCCTCTCGCTCTTAGGAAACGCTGCACTTTTGCGCCAAAAAACGCTGCTCTCAGACTCAATGTGTAATCGGAGCTACAGAGCTGGGGAATGCCGTTCGGCCAACTCTGAGAGGCACTCATCGCCGAACGTGCCCGAGGACGGGACCGGGACAGGAGGTGTGAGAGAGATATTCCGAATCAGTATCGGCTCTTCCCCTGGCTCCTTCTACTTGGCCCCCGTCCGGGCCCAAAATGAAAATGACTCGGGCACTTAGTGCTGCTCACCCCGAGCGTGTGCGTGCGCAGGGCTGATGGCTCCAGCTGCTCCGTGAAATGAGCGGAGCAACTCGATTACGGCAGAGCCCGCGGGCTCCAGGGACGGTCCCAGGGAGACTTGGTGGGGGGGGGGGGTTGATAGGGAGGGGGCTGCAGGGGAGGACAGACGGGGCCGGGCCGGGCGGCCCGCGCAAGTCAGCTGTTTCACGAGCGGTGTCTGGTTACCTTTACCTACGGCGCTTCTTGCCCGAATAACGAACGCCTCTCTAGGCAGGTGTACTCGTAGCGCACTCCCCAGGCCTAGGCATGCGGGGCGGGGCGGGGCGGGGCGGGGGCGCGCATGCGGCGCGCCGTTGTGCCGCGGGGCACGGCGCAGAGGAGCGGAGTGGAGCGGAGCGGCGGCGTAGGACTTGTCCTGTCCCGAGGGCCTGGCAAGGGAAGGCCCGGCCCGGGCTCGGTCCGAAGCGGCCGGCGCGGCGCCACTCGGAGACGAGGCCGGACCGGGTGCCGCTCCTCCGGAGAAGCAGCGTGTCCGTCTGGGTCCAGCGGGTCGTCCAGCAACCTCCCTTCTCTCACCCGTCTGCAAGGAAAATTCCTTCGCGTTCAAATTTAGTTTCTGCGCATTGAGCACGCGAAAGTTGGGCACACGCCGAGCATGGATTAGAGCGCAAGGTATGCGTCCTGGACCTGACCTGCCGGCACAGCGACGCACGTGGTCAATAAAAAGAGGAATCTCAGCAATCTCAGGCTTCGGGTCCCATCGCCTGAGCCTGCCCCAGCTCAGCGCACTGCCTTGTTCCGAAAGATAAAGGGGATGAGCTCATGGAAAAGTCAACAGCCATTCATCCAGTAGCGCAGCGCCTGTATCCCCAGCCCCGCCCCGCCCGAACCCGAAAGCTCCCTGTTCACACGGGCGGGGCGGGGCGGGGGCCGGGCGGGGGAGGGGGGTCAGCCGTTGTTACGCTGCGCACCTGGAGGGTAGCGGTGGGTGGGGGTGCCCGGGGGTACAGGAGCTCTAAGGAGCTCCCAGGCCATCACCGGGCCCGGGCCGCCCGGGCTCAGCCCGCAGCCGGGACCGGCCCCAGGAGCAGGAGGCCATCAGTTCAGTTCCCCTCAGGACGCCGGGCGACGCGGACCACAGCGGCACCGGACCTCGCCGAGGACCTCACCGCACACCTGTCCTGGACACGGGCGCACGGCCCGCGGAGGGGAGCCGGTTTTCGCTAAACTAGAACAGTGGTGCTGCTTTTCCCCCGATACTAGAAGTGCCGAGAAGTAATCGTCTCCAATCGTCACCGTCGATCAGCATGGCGTCGCTCACACTGTGGATTATTTTCGTCATCAGCTGCGCCGCCCTACTCGGAGCGCCCGCGCAGGTGAGTGAGAGGCCCTCCGACATGGAGCAGTCGCAAAAGTCGTCGCTTCAATGCCCTCTAGTCCCCGTAGTTCCAAAGGTGCCATAGAATTATTGCGAAACGTACTCGGGGAATGTCGTGGAGCGGAGCGGGACGCATCTTTGCGCCTTCCAGCTAGGCAACCCTGTTGCACGAGTGTCTACGCGTTGCCTAGTCCGCAGGTGCCGTCGACGCGACGCAGCTCGCTCTCACTACTGATACTATGCGCGTTTTGGCCACTGAGCGATAACCAGCAGGTCGGTGATTAGTGTGTGTTTTTCGTCATGTGTATTGTCGGAACCCCCTCCCTCCTCTCCACTCTAAAAGCATTAGGGCTTTGGTTTGTCACTCTCAAAATTTTAGTACGGGTGTTATATTTTTGGCATCATTTGCTTCGTATTCACGATTGTCGCAGCAGGTCCACCTCCCCTCCCCCTCTCCTCCCGTACGCCTCTCCCGACGTTTCCTGGTATTTCTATGAGCCATCGAATATGATTCGCATCCGAAGCAGCGGCCGCAGGCGCGGCAGGCGTGGCAGGCAGGACAGCGGCACGCCAGGCCACACCAGGCAGAGGCAGCACTGGGTCCTAACAATGCGGTCCACGTATTCATTGTCACAGCGGTGGGTGCGGACGAGTCGCGCAGCACCAGCCGAGCCAGGACAGGGCGGGGCGGGGCGGGGCGGGCTAGGCCGGGACGGCAGCTGCTCGCTGCATCCGTGCGGGGGTGTGGGGCACTGCGGGGCGGGACGGGGCGGGCTGGGGCCCGGCCTGCGGGGCGCACGCAGCGCAGATCAGTGAAAGAGAAGAGTCACAATGGTCCACGTCCACGCCATTGACTGCTGAGCTGCGGAGCCGGGCCGGGTGGGCTGAGCCTGCCTGAGCGCTGTGGGAACTCCCTGGCCTGACCTGACCGGACCGACCTGCACCGCCGTACCGTGTCGTACGGGGCGGTTGGCACCGCGGCCGCGACCTGCGCTCTGGGTCCTTTGTGGGACATTCGCGCCGCCCTGCCCTGCCCTGCCCGGCCCTGCCCGGCCGCAGCCCCACTTGCGGGGTGCACGATGAGGCTGTCAGGTCAGGCTGGTCCTGGACTCGAACGCCTTTGTCGCCAGGGCGGAGGGCCCTACAGGCAGGGGTGCAGGAGCAGGGACAGGGACGGTGGGAAAGGATTAAAATCAAATCATCGGCTTGGAGAAGTGTTTTCTTTTTTATTGGAGCGACCGGGCCTGGCCAGGGAGGAGGGGTAGGGGAGGCACCGGGGCGGAACGGTTGTGAGCTGCACTGGAGCAGCTGTCAGGCCTGGGGGACAGGCCCAAGCCGCTCCGGACTGGGCCAGCAGGTGCGGGCGGGCGGGCGGGGGCCCTGCCCTGGGAGCCCCTGAGGCAGGAGCGTCAAGAGACATCTGACTGGATTAATCCACATATAATCACCGCCCCTCTCGCCGTTCCCACGGCGCGTCCTCCTCACCTCGGACCCAGCAGCAGGTCGCCGCGCTGGATTTTGCGCACGTCGTAAGGAAAGAGCATCGAACGGGAACAAAAGGGAGAGCCCAGCCGAGCCCAGCCCAGCCCGTGTAACCGGAGCGGTGCTTATTCGGCCGCGCAGACTCAGACGTAACACACGTCTCGGGGTGCATTCATTTTCCGCACCGCAGCGGCCGAGGCCGTTGGGGAGGTGATACAGTACAGTGTACTGTATTCTCGCCACTCATGTTTCAACGGACGAGCGCTTATATATACCTCGACCGTTGCGCCCTCCCTACCTCTGGGCGCAGCGGGCGGCGGGGCAAAGGCCGTTCTTGGCGAGAAGGAAGTTCACACCCCCGCACCCACTCCCCCCCCCCCCCCCTCTTTTTGTACCGAGCTGAAACACGCCTCCTCCTCTCTTTCCTGCGGTATATAATGTATCCAAGACCGGAAGCGCGACACTTCCGACCGCTTTCTTCCCCACACCTCGCCCTTACCTGGCCTCCCCCTCCCCCTTCCCTGCCACTGGCCATTATGTGTTGCGGTATAAGAACACAGGTACGGCGGTTTCGGGAGATGGCCCGGAGGGGCGCCCGCGCCCGACCCCCGGCCCTCGCCCTCGCCCCAGGAGAGAAACAGACTTTCGATATGGGCTTGCGATAACAGCGCCAACGAGCAGGGCGTAACTCTGTGGTGGCGGCACCTGCCGCCCCCCCCCCCCCCTCCTCCTCCTCTGAGACTGACTGCCAACCCCGTGGTGAGAGGGTGGTAATGTAGTTGTGTCCGTTGCAGGGTCGGCGCGCCCGGCACGCCTCGTGGCTGGAGGCCCCCGGCGGCCCCCGCGGCAGGGCCCCACAGCGGTGCGCGCGCTGCCCCCCGGGCTGGGGCGTGGAGCGGCGCTGCGGCGCGGGGCTGGACACGTCGTGCTCGCCGTGCCGCGAGGGCGAGTCCTACTCGGCGCACCACTCGGCGCGCACGGGCTGCCTGCTGTGCTCGCGCTGCGGCGCGGGGCTGTACGCCGCCAGGGACTGCACCGCCACCGGCGACACGCACTGCGCCGCGTGCCAGCCGCCGCCGCCGCCGCGCCGCCGCAACCAGGACTACTACCGGCGCTGCGTCGCCATCGACGAGGACATGCTGGCGGACGCGCCGGCCGCCGCGGCCCCCGCCCGGGCGCAGCCGCAGCCCCTGGTGAGCTACGGCCTGAGCCAGTCGACGCTGCTCGCGGCGCGCTCCAAGTCGGACATGGCCCGGAGCATCCTGGCGGACCCGGGCGCGGCCGAGAAGCTGCAGAGCGGCGTGGGCGGGGGCGGGCCGGGCGGCGCGGGGGCGGGCCGCCTGCCGCACGTGCTGCTCGCGGACGACAAGGAGGTCTTCAGCGAGGAGTACTCCCTGCTCCACCACCAGCAGGCCCAGGCGGGCCCCGCCTACTCGGTGCTCACGGACGACGGACCCGTCAGGGTAGCCGCGACCGCCCCCAAGAGCAGCTCGGTGCGGGCCGTGTCGCCGCGGCCACCGCCGCCCCGCTACCCCGCCGGGCCCGTCCGCCTCAGCTCACCCATCAGCTGGGGAAGGCCCTCCGCGCCGTCCCTCAACACACGCCAGTCCGCACACATGTAAGTCTACACCACACCACTCGCGCCCTACAGCGACAAGAGTCGATTGATCCTGACCGGCTGTTATTTTATAATTCTTTTCCAGATTTTTAAATCATGACTCAACAACTAATCTGCCGCTGCCTGTCAGACACCGAACTGATGAAGGCGATATGAATGCTGAAGAAGTTGGGCGCCTTATGTTATAGACATAAGTTTTGTTAAAATAATGTTCTAGTGTAAAATGTTACTTATTTTATTGCTTAATAACCTGTTATTGAAATGTTCTTAACTGTGATATTATGAATAAGCCATGCAATGACGACAAAGTTGGTTCCTACATATGTACCTTTACTGTAAGAAAGACCAGCACATTTCTGTAACCTGCAGTGTTGGTTTCTTATATGTTCTCTGTATGTATTATTATTTGAGTATGTGTTTCTTGTCATTAATGCATAAAATAGAATTAATTAACTGATTTGTTTTCACAAGTAGACAGACTTACTCTTTTACCTTAAGGGTAAAATCTTCACAATTAACTAGGAACGACTCGGAGAGTCTGGTGGCTTTGCAGCTATAGTGTGCAAAGCCAATAATCAGTTGTGCAATCATTCTGGAAAATTGAAGCAGATCTGTGATCTGAAAAGAAAAGGAAGCTCAGTATTTCACTTATGACAAGCCTTTTAATCAGTACTGCTTGACTAGTTTAGAGAGATCAGTTATATACCTAAGATCACAATATCAGTTCTGCTCTTACAATTCACTTGTAATTAGACATTTTGATTACAAGAGCATAGTAATCACAAATATTTAAAAAAAAAAAAAGGAAAAGAAAAAAAATTAAACTTGAACAGTAGTACTAAAAAAAAATTTGTCAAAGGAATCGAACAAAAATACTATTTTGTAATTAAGTACAGTAATTCAATAAATATAAGCAATATAGAACTGAGGAAAAATAATTAAAGAAAAAAAAATTGCCAATTTTGAAACATTTTGTTGGCAAATGAGTACGTTTAAAAGAGCAGTTCACATACAATACAGTGAAGTATTAAATTAGTCTCCTCCGTTTCCTTGGAGGCGATTTTGAAGACTCTTGTTTCATACAAGTTGATGGAGGCACTTCAGTACATGCTGGAGGCACTTCAATACATGCTTGTTTGGGGCTCACTGAAGCAAATTCCTCCACTGGCACAGCAGGTTCATTCTCCTTGTTCTGTGGTTCAGCTGAGTACTGAGATATCAGCAGGTTAACCTTCAATAACATATCTTGATCCTGTAAATGAGGAAGTATGAATAAATAAGAGAACAGGTAAAAATACACATTCTTAGTAAGGGAAATTTCTACAAATAAGAGTTTATTGCCCCCTCTGCTTTTTTTTATCCCAAAGAAAAAATCTGTTGTATTTACCTTAAGCCAGGGATCTTCAAAGATTGAAGAAATGCTAATCCTTTGATCAGGATTAGTGGTCAACATTTTTTTGACAATTTTCTTAGCTTGAAGGGAAACACATTCCCATCTATTGACATTCATGGTATACATTCCTTTCTTGATTTGATCCTCCATTGAAACTCCTTTCTTATCAGCACAAAAAGGGGTTTGTCCAGACAAGCTACAATAAATTGAATTCTCTTTTAGAACACACAATGAAAACAATAAAATAAGGTAATTATTTATGCTCTAGAAATGCTTTTACCAAACAAAAAGTATGACTCCCATTGACCACACATCAACTTGTGCAGTGTATTTCTTTGATCCCCTGGACTCCAGTATTTCAGGGGCAACATATAATTTAGTTCCACAAAGACTCTTGACATAAGTCATCGAATTTACAACCTTAGAAAGGCCAAAGTCAGATATTTTAACTAATGTATCCTCCTCTTCAGTTGCTAGCAGAACATTTTCTGGCTGATGAAAATAATAAATTTTATTGGACAGGAGTTATAAAAGTTTTTAAACATACAGCCTACAAGTGTGCAAGCAATAGGAATTCTGATTGAAGTTCATACCTTCAGGTCCCTATGCACAATCCCAATGGAATGGAGATATTTTACTCCAGATGCAATTTGATAAAAGTAAAGCTTTGACTGGCTCTCAGTTAGTCTTTTACTATCTGTGATGCGAGCAAATAAATCGTTTCCTTTCATTAGTTCAAGAAACAAATATTTTTGATCATGACAGTCTACATCATGCACAAGTTTAATTACATTAGGCTGCAAACAAAAATGGGGAGTATTCAAATAAGACGTAAATAAATTTGGTTATTTTCTTAACTCTAAGGCAGGAAAAAATTAATAAAAAAAATAAAACTTACATGGTCTATTTTTCTGAGTATTTTGATTTCATTATCTAATGTTGATAGTTCATCTTTAGCTCTTCTCTGCTTATTAATTTTGCGTGTCTTAATTATAGTTTTCATTGCATAGCCTCTACCAGTTTTCTGCAATAGAAGCCAAATCCACAGCCATTAGACAAGGTTCTGAGAGAATGTGATGGTGTCTTCTCAATTTCTATCGTACCTTACAAAATACAAGAGAAACTATGCCATATGCTCCAGCACCTAACTGCATTCCTACATGAAATTTTTTGTTCACATCATGTGGCAAGGAGTCATTAACAAATCCTTCAGATGCATCCTTAAAATGGAAAACTGCAGAAAAAAATATTAGTAAGTATTTTTAAGAGTATGTGTGCCATCAACAGTGCAATAACATACTCTTGTTCTGAGGACTGCCAACAGCAATAATACTATTGTCGTGAAGTGTCTTAAATCTCCCTTTCCCGACTCTTTCATCATTAACATAAGTTCCATTCATGCTAAGGTCTTCTAGGACTACTTTGCAGGTGACACCATCAAATTTATCAACTCGTTGAGTTCTGCGGATTGTGAAGTGATGCCGACTAAGAACAGCAAACACTTTCTGTGGCACTTCAGTTGATCTAATAGTAACATGGCATTTTGATAACTTCCCCACAGTGACTTCATTTTCCACCAAGTCTGAAACAGAGAAATAGGCGAGTTTCAATTTCGATAACAGGTTAGCAGCCCTGTAACCTGTTTGATGATTACGTAAAATATTGAAATTTCCAGCTTCTGCCTACGTTTTAAAGCGAGTTTGGTATCCCGTCTAAAAGGCTAGGGTATCAGAAAGTAAAGAAAAAGTACTAACCGTGAAATTTTACATTATAGTCCGCCGGATAGAGCCGGCCCCAATAACAAGGGGGACTTTCTTCCGGCGTATAATATCTCTCCTCTTCCTCCTGACTTTTCATATTTGTATCAATTTCAATTTCAGCTGCGGGCTGCGTTGGACTTACTTCGTTGTCCATCGCTGTCAGTGGGAAGCAACTAAGTTTTGATAATGTTTGATCGGGCCATGGGGCGCGAAATTCAACAGTATAAACCCCCTGGAAAAGTGTAATTTACTGCCAACACACACAAAATGAATGCACAATACAGCTATGCAGAAATGGGGATGTTTTTCTACAAATTCATGGCAGCTAAATTTAAATCCTGAGCTTATCACTTTATCGGTACGAGATGTGATTTCGAAGATTAGTTTTTCAAAACACAAAAGAGAAAATTTATCCAGAAACGTTGGTAGCGGAAGGTATTGAAAAGACAAATCACTATCTAGGAGGGTCACATGGCTCCGCTACCAGCCTAATCTTCCCGCGGTCTTTATAAATGTTGTTTTTTTTTTTTAAAAAAAAAATGATGTTACGAATTGCCGAGCCGGATATAGGCCTTAAATAGATCCCCTACATAGATTTTTCTTTGTGGTGAACGTGAGAGCGCCAAGGGAGGAGTGGTAGAGGTAGATGTTTGCTCCACGAATCGTGTACAACGTTATTGATTTATATCAGATAAGTACAGCAGCAGATCCTACAGATCCGGGGAAAATGGTGTGCTCCCTAGTGAGAGTGTGAGGTTTAATGAGTCTGTCCCATACCGGCTGATTTCGCCCCACTCGGAGCTGTACTAGCACTGGCGCGGGTGCCGGGCCGGAGCGGAGCGGAGCCAGCCCGTACCATGCTCCACATTGTACCCCTGCCTGGCCTGGCCCCTGGCCCGGCCCTCCCCCTCACCTGTTCGGAGCGCAGGGCGAACGGCGCACGGCCACAGGGGCTGGAAATGGGGAGCGAGGAGAAAGGGGTGGCGAAGGCCCGCGCCGCGGCCGCCACGCCGGGGACAGACGCGCCGCGCCGCGCCGCGCCCGCCGAGTACAGGATAGGGGGAAAGAGGTAAGCGTGGCAGCGAGGAGATGATACGGCGCGCGGACAATGAATTTCATGATCTACAAGCTCGACAAGAAAAACATACGACTCTACTGCCTATCAGCTACACGAATCTACCGATGCAAAATTCTATTAGCATAATGTGTACGTACACACACAAACAAGGCAACATGCCTCTATCTTAGATTTGGTTCCTTAGATGGCACTTGGCACTTGAGGCACAACCAGAAAGCTCCACCGCCTTGCGGACACTTGCGTTGTGCCAATGGCGAGGCCTAGGGAGCCTGGAGGGAGCCCCTCCAGGCTCAACCGCACCGGGTGCACCATATGGTCCAGGTGCCTTAATTTCGGCCCCCAGACCGGCAGGGAATTACCGACCCTTCGACAAGGTATTAGCGAGGGGCCCTACTTGTTCTGTTCAAAATCTGTTCGTGGTATCGGCTTTCCGGTCAAAAATCTGTGCGAATGGAGCCAAACAGCATGTCGATAGCACAATTTTTAGTCCCAAGAGAGTGGTGTTCCTGCCTATGACGAGGTAGCCGTTTCGTTTGCCAGGCGCGAGGGTCTGTAGGGGTTTTCTCTAGGGTGTGGATGGAAAAATGTGGACCATCAACGTGCCATTTAGACTCATTCCCTTTAATTTTTAAGGGAGATTACGATGTAATGAACAAGATATTAGAATACAGGCGCCCGGCCCGGACACGACCCTTAAGGTCCAGGCCCAGGTACCCCGGCCGATAGGGACAGGAGGTGGGGAAAAATCCAGTCCTTAAAACATTCAGCGTACCCTATGTCACAGGGTGGTGCCTGTCCTGTGCCTTAAGACGACGGAGAGGTAGGGGCAGGGGGAAAGAGGGGGCAGGGGCAAGGGCCCAACAATGACGGCCCGGTCGGTGGAAGGCGCTGCGCGGGGAGGAGGGGGAGGGGCGAGAGTGAAGGGGTAGGGGGCGGAGGGGAGGGGCCGAGGGGTAGGAGGAGCCAGGCGGTGCGGGAGCGGGGCGAGAGCGGGCGGAGCACGGGGATGCGCGCGGCGCGGCGCGGCAGGGGCGGCAGGGGCAGGCCAGGCAGGCGCTGCAGCGGTAGGCAGGTGAACGTGGGCCAGCCGGTGCAGCCCAGCCCGGCCCAGCGCGGAGCGGAACGGAGCGGCGCGAGCCAGCCAGTCTGCGGGGGGCGGCCAGCCAAGACGGTCCGGGAGCGGAGCTGGCGACAGACATGACCCTGTGCTGAGCCTCCACGATGATCGACATTGCGCCGCGCCTGTGTGACGTGGGCCCCAAGGGTCCAAAGGGTCGGAGCATGGCGTTCGGCCAGGCCGCCAAGAGGAAGCTGTACGCCGAGGCGGGGGCGGGGGCGCCCACGTGCAAGCGCCGACGGTCCGGGCCTGCCCTGGCCACCACCGTGGGGACAACCACCCCGATCTCCGGCCCCGGGGCCCGGTTCGTCGACCTGCAGATCGTCGGGGAAGACGGCGCGCTGGTGGAGGAGGCCACCATCGAGGAAATCTGGGCACCGCACGCCACTCGCCTCGAGATCGTCGTCGTGGACGACGCCTGGGACTCGACGGCCACCGACTCGGCGCCGACGTCTCTCGACGGGGAGTCGGCGTACATCGACCTGGACGACCCCGTGCTCGGGCCGCTCGGGCCCCTAGGCGGCACCTCCACCCTCCACAGCGCCATCCTGAGGGAGGCGCGGCAGCACGCGCCGGCGCCCGCCTCGGCCGCGGCCCAGGTGCCAGCCTCCAGCTACGCCCCGCGCCCTCACGCCGACCAGGCGGACAGCGACTTCGGGAACCTGGACTGGCTCATCAACTTCAAGGTCGACTCGGTGTTCGAGCCAAAGAAGAAGCACAAATCCAAGACGGGAGGAGCAGTGGCACCGGTGACGACTTCGGCACCCGGTGAGTTCGTCGTTCATCCCCAGTCCGTCAATACTAGGCGGGAGGGAGGGGGGTATTGCTGTCGAGTGCAGGGTTAATTTTCCGGCGTGTCATGTGCAGCAGCAGGTCCGTCGGGTCGGGCCGGGTCGGGTCTTCCGTTAGGCTCGAGCTGATGGGTGTGACGGGTGCGCTAGGGCCAGTGCCGGTCCCGGGCACGACTTGCGCCGCACGGCAGCTGTCTTGTTCGTCCCCCCGGGCCGTTCTCCTGGTCCGCGGGTGGGGCGGGCGGGGCAGCCACAGCCGAAGGGCAAAGGCGCAAAAACCGCCACAGGGTGGGCGTGGGCGCGGGGTCGCGGCATCTGCCCTGAAGATGCCCAAAATGTGATACGTGTCATGTATTCCGAAAAATAGATGGCATGGATACATTTAAGTTGAACTGCATCTGTGTGATCAGTGTGAAACACGTTGCTTTCGAGAGGGTTCCAAAGCGCGCGCTATACTTGGGGGCGGGGGTAGGGGGCAGGACGACCGGTGAGCGGGTCGGGGGCGGGGGCGGGGGTGTAGGTGCGGCCAGGCGTGGAGGGCGGCGTGCTGTACCCGTACCCGCTCCGCACCCGTCTCGCAGCTGTGGACACACATTCGCCCGGCCGGCCGGCCGGCGCGGCGCTGCTCGCGGGTGGAGGGGGTAGTTAGCTGCGGTCAGGTTGGCCAGGCCGCGCCCGCCCCGCGCCCACCCCGCGCCCGCGCCGCACTGCCCGTTGGCAGGGTGAGGTGCGCCGCGGGCCGGGGCGGGCCGGCTGTCCAGTCGCGTCCAGTCCGCCCCTTGTAGCGGACCTGCGGAGCGCCCAGCGTCCAGCCCGCGCCGCGCCGAGTCCTTTCGCTGCCGCTGTCCCGTCCTCGCCCTGCTCCCCGGCCGCGTCCCGCCACACCATGGCGCCGGTGACGCCGGGCGCGGCCCCGCGCCGCCGTTCGCTTCTCGTTCGCGTCGCGCTGTCGCAGCGCCGGTCGTCGGCGACCCTGCTCGCCGCAGCCGTCTCAGGTGAGAACGCCACGCCCCGTCGTCAAGGACCTCTAGCTTGCCGGCGCCGTCCGGCAGTGGATAGTGCAGGTGCGTCTAGTGTCTAGTCAAGGGCGGCGGAGGGTCATGGCCGCCACGGCCTGCCGGCTGCAGGGCCCGCACCCTGTACTACTGGGTACCGGACACCCGCGCGCACACCTGGCGCGCCCCGCCCCGCCCCGCCTGGCTGCTCCGCCATATTACCCGCTCTCCTTTTCTCTCCGCGGAGAGGAAGTGTCCCTCTCCTCGGGCGGCACGCGCCGCTCCCGCTCCCGCCCCCGCCCCCGCCTCGGCCGCTACCCGTTGCCCTCTGAACTTCTGTCTTGCCCCCCACCCTTAAATGCACCCCCCCCCCCCCATCCCTGCAGCGGCATGGTGCTGTGCGCCCCGCGGCCCGCGGCGTGACGTCACCGTCCGCCAGAGAGCACGCCATGATTCACGCGGGAAAACCGAAATCGATATTTCGCGGGGGCCCCCCGTGTATGCGATCCTCATCGCGGACTGGACTGGACTACCCCGTCCCTAAGGCTGCTTCCCGCTCTCGCCTCGCGACGGAGGCCCACCGGGCGACCTTTTTCATCCCCTGCGGCGCGTGGCGCGGCCCGCCAACTCGCGCGCCGTGCGTCTGAAGTCCCCTTCCGGCCCGGCTCAATCCATTATTGACGCCCCACGCCACGCAGCGCTCGCCTCGCCCCGCGCTAGCGGCCGCGCGGTGGCGCCTCGCCCGGGGCGGCAATGACCTGCCCCCCCCCCCCCCCCCCAGGGCACGCCCAACGCATTGTCCCCGCCCGGCCCCGCCGCGACGTAACGCGCGCTCTCAGGACGACATCATCGACAAGACGGTTTCGCCCGCAGAGTTCGCCCTGATGAGTCAGAGCCTCGTAACTCCACAGCGCGGCCAACCGAGTTGCGCCCCGCGCGGTGCACGGTGCGGGCGCCCTGGCGAGCTCACTCCCCGCCCCGCCCCGCCCCGCCCGAGCGCGCACGCCTCAGGTGACAGGCCGCCTCGCGAGATAGGCCAGGCCGGGCACCACCTGCCTGATGGGCATGGGCGCAGACACGTGCGAGAGCCGCGGGCCGAGACGGGGCCGATAGCGACACACACACATGCACACAGTCGCGCGTGCGCGCACACGCACGTGATCACATTCACTTCCAGTCAGCGGAACCAACCCCCACATCCTCTCCCCGAACACCGGAAGTGATCGTCGGTGCGCTCCGTTTCATTTCCAGGGGTGGTGGATCAGGCCTGCGACCCGCTCCCCGCGGCGGCCAGCCCCGGCGCGCTGTCCCCCGGCACGCCCGTAGGGGCGAACGCGCGGGCGGGCACCGGCACGGCCACGACGGCGGGTAGGAGCGCCAGCCCCAAGGCGGCCGCCGCCAGCCCCGCGCCGGCCCCCGCCGCGGCGGCGCCCTCCGTCCCGGCGCTGACGGCCAACCCCAGCCCCCACCCGCAGGCGCACCGGTACAGCGGACCTGGCAAGCCGCCGTTCACCTACACGGAGCTCATCGAGCTGGCCCTCAAGGACAAGGGCAAGCTCACCGTCAAGGAGATCTACCAGTGGATCACGTGAGTTGCTCATCATCTTGGCCTACTCTGTTCACCCTAGACCTTAGATCCGCGTTTTTTTTTTGTTCTTGATTTGAACTGGTAATGGATGAGCATTGACCGGAAGCCATGCTGGTGAGACATTTTTTCTGAGACTCTCCAGCGGCCTCCCCCCTCCACTCCCCTCCCCCTTTTATCTCGTGCCCTCCCATGCGATATGCTGGGTAGCTGGCGGCCGGGCCAGCTCCCTTTGTCTTTGAGGAGGGTGTATCGATATACATATGTGGCCAGAGACCTTAACGCAGCGGCCCGGCCTCCGCAGGGCCGCGAGCACCGCGCCGCTCTCTGAATGGGAACCCCCACCCCCCACCTCCACCCCGAGGGAAGGGCTCCCCAAACACCGCCAAGCCTCGGGAAAAGCAACAAAACAGAAGCGGGTGGGGGTGGCGGGAGCAGTCGATACCCGGAGCTGGCACCGCTTGGTACCCCCACCCCCACCCCCGTCCCCTCTCTCTCTCCCGCGCCCTCTCCAGGCACCCCTACCTTGCGGGCAGCCACCCCTGCGGGCTCCCCGCACCAACCCTCGCCCCGCCCCGCCCCGCCCCGCCCCGCCCCGCCCCGCTCGACCCGACGCACTGCATCACCTGACTTGAAATCACCGTCGCGGCTAACAAGCCCGCAGGGGCGGCCAGGGGAGGGGGGAGCGGGGGAAGGGCAGGGAATAAGGAAACTTTCTACGATGCACAATGTTTCACCCCTCTCTGATGCCAACCAACGACAAGGCTGGTTCGCAATAAGACTCTGTAAAGCGGAAGGGACTAATCAAGGCAGGCTCTTTCCTCCATCTCCACACCTTCACTCGGCGGCCCGCCCCGCCCGGCGCGCTCGGCAGCTCGACCACACAGCTGTGTGGCGGGTCTGCCTACCCGCGTGGCCGGCCTCACCTGAAGCTGAGCGCCTCTGTCTCTGTCGCAGGAAACACTTCCCCTTCTACCAGGCGTCCGACGAGAGGTGGAAGAACTCGGTGCGCCACAACCTGTCCATCAACCCGCACTTCCGGAAGGAGAGCAAGGCGCCGCAGGGAGCGGGCCACCTCTGGGTCGTCATGGACAACAACAACAAGGCCAAAAACTCGTGGGTGCGTACCGGATCGGATCACCTCGAGGCGCCCGTCTGTCGATAACCAGACTGTTTTGTTTCTTCAACGCTGTCGTCGTGCTTATTTCTAGAAGGAGGAGCGGATCCAGAACTTCCTGGCAGCGCAGGTGTCGGCGGCGGAGGCTGCGGAGAGCGCCGCCAGCGCCGCGGCCGCGGCCGCCCCGGAGCCCAGTGCGGCCCCCATCGCGGCCTGCGTCGCGTCCCCGCCCTCCCCCGTGCGGCCCCCCACGCCGCCCTCCCCTGTCACCACTGGTGCCAAAAGCTACAGCCAGCTCAACACGGTCAGTATATTCGCCTTGCCGCCCCCCCGGCCGTGTCAATGTGACCACCGCGCAGTGACTCAACCCTTTCTCTTACAGTGGTGGTCGGAGAGGGTCAGTCTAGAGAGATCGGCCGAAGAAATACTATCGGGTGTGAAGAGGGAAGTTGGGGTAGAGTTTCTCACTCCGATGGACCTGGATGGCGACCTCGACACAGATGTCATGAAGCTGGACATGAAGGACGAGAAAGGTATATCTAGTTTCTATAAAATGGTGAACTGTTTTCATTGTTTCTGTTCCACTTCATACAACAAAATATTCTTTTTAAAATTTTTTTAATCAGGTTTTCTGTATGGTGACCTTACAACTGAGCAAGTATTAGCCGAGAGTGGTCTGCAGGATGAACTGGCTGGCCTTTATCTCCTTAATGATATGACCTCACCTATAACAGGCGACTCCCTATTTCCAGATGATCTGAATTTTGCTGGATTAGAATTACCACTTAGTGGCTAATCACTTCTGTAATAGCATTTGTACTCATGTATTTGTCACGCAATTTAATGTAATGATTTGGTTGAATGTCCAGCCATGAGTAAAGTCCTGTTTTGGTGCATTTGTGATAAGACTAATTTGTTGGGATGTAGCAAATGCTGACAATTCAATTCACCATTATCCAGCTATCAGAACTGTGGATTAATTTTATTCATAATGGTAAAGATTGTAGAATTAAGAGAAATTTGATTCTCTAATACAAAAATATTTGTTTTATCCTAGTCATTAAGTAATATATTTGTCAAATTTTTGTATTTCAGGCTATGTATATATTTCCAGTGCAGATTGTGAAAAAATGAGAGTGTGCATTTCCAAATAATTGTGAAAGAAAAAGTAGCAAATTGTGAAATAGACAACATAGGTTTTCTTGTTGTTTCTTTTTAACAAGTTTTGATTATCTTCTTAAGTGCACTCCTTAAGTTTTAATAGCATTGACTTAAAATGTTTAACCAAGAGACATCATCATGACTGAAGATTATAATTCCTTTAGAAAGAATGTCCTGGTTTTGACAGAAAAACATGCTTTTTACCTGAAATATGATAAAACTTTCATGATGCCAACTACTGACAAGACCGTCATGTAGATAATATTTAGAACTAAGACTGTACGACTGAACAGTGGCTGGCGCTTGTAGAAGATTAATTTGCTATCTCCTCACCACTGTTCTGTCTTGATGTAGATAATAATCATCTGTAAATACATGTATTTGCCTCTTGAGTGTTATAATTGGATAAATAATAGCATGTATTTGGGTATGTTGACAAGTCCTGTCCCATGGGAACATTTTTAGGATTCTTCCAGTTAGTTTCTAGTCTTAATTCAGTCCTATTTGTAAATCTCTAGTCATTTTTGGAGACTTAAACGTGATAAGTAGGAGTTTGTAATGTTTCTCTGCACATCCAGTCATACTGACTGGCATAGGATCTACTAGTGTCCTGCCTCAATTTAATAAATTAATGAGGTAGTTGACCATGACGATGTCTTGCCTATTCAGCAAGATATCCATTGTAGACCATTGACATTTTGTCCAGAGAGATTCAGCAGTTCTTCCTTTGGTTGACATAAGTGGAAACCCAAACTGAAAGTTATAAAGGAGCTGATATCTACAAAGTGCGTGCCAATGCCTTTCATCCAAGAGTATTTTCAATAAATGTAATTAATACGTAATCCACTTGTTCAACACATTTCTAAACATTTTTCCAGATCTAAGTATGGTGTCTTTGGCAGCACAAAGGCTAGAGTTGATGTAAAATATACTAAAGTACTGCTGATGTCAACTGAATTCTCGTGCCTTGTGCAAAAAAAGTATGAAATAAAGATTCTGCCCGCGAAACTAGAGTAATTTTTGTAGTTCCATGAATCCTCTTTATTCATAATAGTGCGGCTTTTGTACAATGGATCAGAGCTAGTGACTTTCCCCAGCTAACCAAATGCAAACCTTATGCACAGCATAAGTTGTAAGATAGAACACATAACGGAAAGACTTTTAAAAATGATAGTTCAAGACTTTAAAATATCTGGGGCCACCTTAACTGACATGTAACAATTTTGATACCAGCTACCACTGACGGAGCTAGTTTGACATTAACTACTTTCCATAAAATAGCTTACAAAGCTGAGGCTCCAGAAATAATTTCAATAAGCTCCCTTGTGATGACAGCCTGTCTGGTTCGGTTGAATGTCAGTGTCAGCTTCTCAATCATCTCACCTACAAAAAATTTGAAAACATTAGAAAGTGTGCAAGAGACTACACACACAAGCTCAGAAGTACAAAAAAATTAAGTAGTAGTAAGCTTACCGGCATTCTTGCTGGCATTGTCCATGGCTGTCATACGGGATGATTGTTCAGAGCAGGCACCCTCCTTCATAGCATAATACAGCATGGAAGCCAGTGAGAACTCCATGTAGCTCTTGATAACCTCATCATCAAGAGAATCATATGTTGAAATTTTGGGTGCCTTGGACACAGCTTCCAAGCTGTACAGAGGCAGATCGGACACCTGGTACGACACTACAGACCTAAAACCAAAGGTATTAGTTTCCAGCAACATGTCGAAAAATTAGTATTCTTGAACCAGATCAAGCAAAAATTACTTGAATTTATTGTAGATGATTTTGCCACTCTGGAAATCCAGCTTGGCAATCTCATCGGCAATTTTGGCAGCATCCAGGAATGATGGGGGCTTCCTGCCAACTTCATTGGCAACAAGGATCAAATTCTGACCATACAATCTGAGTAATAAAAGGAAAATCAAGCAGATTAGATAAAAATTCTAACAACAGTTACCAACAACTTGTGAAGGTTGATTTCACACACCTCTGCAGAATAGAGCGAGACTTGTCGCCAATGCACACCACCTTGGTGTTTGAGCTATCGACGGCAAGCTCGTTACGGATGGTACGAGCAACACCGCTGTGGACAGCTCCACAGAGACCACGGTCAGATGTGACAGCAATTAATAGCTTTGCTGGAGCTTCTTCTGTGCTTGTTACTTCAGCACGTTCATAGAAGGCCTAAGTTTGAAACAATGATCATCGTAATCATTCAATCATGAAAATACTCAACAAAATATGTGAGGAACAAATTCTTACAGTAGCACCCTCTCCATAGGGACGAGCCTGTTTCAAATCTCTCTCAGCACGGGCGTATTTGGCAGCTGACACCATCTTCATGGACTGAGTAATTTTCTGAATATTCTTCACAGACTTCAGACGGATGGAAATGGCCTTCAGGGTGGCCATGCCCCTGGCCTGCTGCTGCTGGGCCGCACTGCAAAATAATGACATGTAATGTACTACTTTCCACAATGTCGTACATGAAACAACAGATGACAGATAAAAGATTGAATGATATTTAATTTTGATGACCCAATAAATAAAATACAGGGGATTTAACCATCAATAACAGATTTTAAGGTAAACACATGAGTTTGACTTTAACCTCATAAGGTTACTCCTAACCTAATCATTGTCACTGATCGAAGAAAGAAACGAAGTTATGGCAATAAAAGTGGTAAAGGGATATTTTTTTAAAAAAATTACTCTTTTCCCATGCAAATTTAGCCTAAAACACGACGGAAACGTTAAATATGCAAAAACTGCCGACAGAGGTCAAATGAGTATGTTATGGGATTATGAATAGAATGTATCAAAGTGACAGGGAATGTATCGACAACAGTCAAAATGAATCTCAGCGTGTAAATTATATTTTATCCATTGATACAGGGACGATATTCAGAAAAGCTTGGCGATTTGAGCAAAGGAAAAGGAATGCAGTCGGCTGGCGAGTTCATCTAGCCTAGCAACTATCCCGACTACCTAGTCCGAATGAAGGACAATTCTCTTAGCAAGGCAAATACGCGCAAATCAGACAATTTTCAAACTGTAATAATCTCAAGAAAACTACACGGAAAAATCCTTTTACATACCATGGCTGCGCGACGGCCAAAATACGCCCGAAGTTGTTCATGATTGACCCTTCTGCTAATGTCGGATGGGAGAGGGAGCAGAACCGAACACCTCTGCAGTCACAGCCTGTATAGGCAGAGAAAACGACTTTTACAACGAGGTCGGTACTACCAACGCCATACATGGACTACATGAACTCAAATCAAGTTAAAGAGTAATTTAAAAAATAAAATCATTACCAGTACGATTGTGAAACATCACTTCCAAAAACAGCATTACCCATAAATTAGATATAAAATAACATTTCGTTTTTTATTTTATTTTTGTATCAACTTGTATTGCGGTGGGCGCAAGCGTACAACCGGTTCAACCTCGATGAATAGGCGGGGAATTCCGAATCCTAGACGTGATGAACGTGCTCAGATTTTGTCTTCTGAATATGTCAACCATATCCATAGTTTCTCCGAAAATGTTCAGTGTATGGGTGGCTGAGTCACTAAATAAATACGTAAATAAGGAGCCATATTTATTTTCTATAGAATATTTATGGTAATATCTTGTGTAAATAGGGAAGTAGAGAAGGTAAAAGTAGTGAAGAGACTTATTTTAACAATTGGATAAAGATATTTTTATTTCATTTAGATTTTCTATCTTTCTTCTTCTTTTTCTTTTGAATTTTCATGTCACTATCATCTAGTCCTATATCATTTTGATCATCAGCTGCTCTCTTTTCTCCACTACAACAAAAAGGAATTTGTGTAAGTTATTTCTATCAAACATGATACAATATACATAATTATAATATTGAATTTCATTAACCCACCTCTTGACTGAAATTATATTTTTACTATTGCCTTTCAATGCTTGACCCCACTCTTGTTCTGAGCCTTTAATAGCATATTGACTGAAATTTTCTTGTTTTAGTCTTGCTAATTCTGCCTTTTGCTTTGTTTTCAGTTCCTGGCAAACAAAATAGTTAAAGAAGATTTTTCATCAATGAATCTCCAAACAGTAGTTCACAGAAAAACTATTGGGGAGGTCTCCTACCTTTGCTGCTTCTTCAAGTTCATCATTGAGACTTTTTCCACTGTGAAGTGATGGTTTATCATTAGATATTTGTTTTGGGCCTCCCATAGAAGCTTCAATTGCCTTAGCTGTAACTTCATTCAACACACTGACAGCCCGCCTGACAGTACGATTAAAGAGGCCAAGAACTTGACTAGAAGCTAGTTCTAAGTCAGCAGAGACTTCATCAACAGTGCGATGTTGGAGACCAAGTCCAAGAAGAATAGCCTGATTAACAAAAAGATACAGATAAGCAATTATATAAAGTAGTAGGTTATTAATCTGTAATCAACTGCTAATCAATACTTACAGCTTGTGCAGCAGAGAGGTGCATTTCTCCTAGTTGGTTCAGGAAATAAAATCGTGCGAGAGGTGGAAGAAGATCCATAACAAGATGGTAATCAACCAATTGATTCGTATACATTTCCAACCTCTTTAAGTCATACTTTGTCATTAGTACTTCCAAATCCTCAGATGATAGTACTGCAATGAATTAACATAAAAATGCAAGAATCTAACAGTGAATTAAGAGAGCATTCCTTATAACACTTACATTTATGAGGAATTTTAACAGCTTTGTTCTGAAGAAGGCCGAGGGCCAAGCCAGGAGTAAAGGTTCTGAACTGGTAACTAAGAAGACTCACAAAACGCCTACGGAAGTCAGCAAAGAATTCTCTTAGCCACAAAGACCCTCCCCTGTTATCTACACCACTTTCTTTAGATTCGTCTTCTCCAAGTAATGACAACATAATACAAGAGTGTTCACCAGTCAAATCATTAGTGGTTTGCCTGAAAAAAGACACTCACTTTAGTTAGTATTATAGACAACATAGTAGGCCATCATTAGATTAGATGGGTGACTTATGTAAAATTATTTATATGTACCTCAGATATACAGGAACAAAGCCAGCCCTTTTCCAAAATTTCAAAAGGGGCAAAGTCAATCCAAATGATGTACCTATATAGGAAAGCCTTTCTGGCCGTCTTTCTGTTAGCTTGAGGAGTAGTGGTGGTAATGATTTCCTTGGTTCAATAGCCTCCTCCAAAAGTCCAACATCCTCCTCAGGAATAGGAGCAATCTTTTGCTCATCAGGATTATCCTCATCTAGACATGGCATTGATCCTTCATAGTAGCGTTTTAGGAGGTCTAATGCCCGTGAGCCATAGCCCATCTATTTTTCAAAATAGAATAGAATTTTTAAAATGTTAGAAACATTAGCCAAGAAAATGAAATGTAGTATATGCACCTATAAGAAAAGACATTTGGTACGAAAGATCTTACCCCTTGATAGTCAGGGTGAGTGGCAATTCTCACTATGCGAGCACCAGCAAGCATAGGGAAATCTTGATCTTGGAACTGCTGAGCCACCGTCCAAGGAATCAAGTCTCCAGAAGCCCTTTTACCTCTGGAAAGACCATCAGCAGCACTTTCTCTGGAGATCTGACCCTCTAGGCAAACCTTGATTGAAAACAAATTACATAATTGTGATTATTTTCATAACTCTTTTTTCTCATATTAAATTTCAGAAAATGTTATATCTTTTACCTGAATCACAACAAGGACTTCTGGTAGAGATTTTCCATTAGGATCTACTGGCCCTAAGAGACAAAACAAATGATGGGCAGGAGCATCTGACATCATTTGTAAATCATTAGGACTGTTCTTATAATGTGAGGCAACAAACAGAGCAACAACCCTTTGGAGAAAAGCTTCTGATGCCTTATGGTAGCAGAACAGTGTGTCTCTAAATAGATGTTAAAATATTAGTGAGGGCAGTGATTACATTAAAATTTGACATACTTCATCATTTTTACCTATTGATGTAATATAAATCACAAGACTCTGGAGGCGGGCAGCCAGAAAGAATTGGTTCAACTGAAGTAGCGTCCAAACAAAGAAGATCAGTTAACCATTTCTCAATGGAATCTCCAGGGGAATATCGAATGGATTCATTGAGGGTCACTTCTGCAAGAGAGCGACCAGTGGCAGCAGATTGATCTTTGCCCTTTTCGGCGGCAGCTCCTGATGGTGCAGCTTGTACTCTTAATTGCTGAAGCAGCTTCAAGGAAAGGGACCGGCCAGTTCCCTCATAACTGTAAAATAAACATTCTTAAACAAAAATTCATAATAAAATAATATAATGATATTAAATCCACAGTAAAATTTATCACTGACCCATTAATTGTAGAGGCCAAAAATACAAGATATGGTCCTAACATAGCTTTAACATAAGGCAAGGGAATGGCTGCTGCTTCATCAATGACTAACAGTTCACATTGCCCAAGTCTTTGATGGTCTGTTGGATGCAAATATTGAATTGTTTGCCTGTGGTCGCGGAAAACATTAACACGAACTAATGCTTTGTTAAACTCAGGATTTGTTGATCTAACAAGACTATAATCCAAGTGCTCCTGATACTCTAGGGCATCAAACCCTTTAAAAATAAATTCGAAGAAAGTCTTCAAGTTTTCAGGACTTGGTCCTGTCACAAAAATATTAGAGTAGCCAAATGCAATAGCAGCTGCTACTGACAATCCCAAAGCTGCAGATTTTCCTCGACCACGGGCTGCTGTGAGAGACACAGTAGACCTTAAGGTCTTCTCAGAAATAGCTTCAACAAATTTGAGAAGTGCTTTGGCCTGGAAAAATTACAATAGAATGATTGCAATTGGACAAATTGCAAAGAAAAAAATAAATTAGAATGAGGGATAAAAGCACATACCTGGTCAACTGTTTTACAACAGTTAATAAGTACACCAATTGGTTGTGTGTCTCTCAAGCTTTCCTTGAGTTCAGCCAGCTCAGAATCATGAGATTGAATCTCTGATTTTGAGACAGGCTTCACATCTAAGAGGTGTGAGGAAAGTGGCAATACTGTCAACTCATCATCAACAACTAAGCAGCGAGTACAAGAGGCCAATGACAAAAGAAACCTAGAGGACAAAAGGTTGAAGTCATCTTCACTTCAGCATAGAAAATGACAAAGCACTTGTGATAAAAACAAACCTTTCATTAAATCTGTTCACAACATCTGTGTGAGCCTCTGTCCGATATCTCTCATGTACATCCATACTCATGGTATAGAGTTGACGAAGAGAGGCTACAGAACGTAGTAAGATAACAACTACACCACCTCCCTCAACAGTTTCTACAGTCC
This sequence comes from Frankliniella intonsa, assembly GCA_033675135.1. Classification (NCBI taxonomy): domain Eukaryota; kingdom Metazoa; phylum Arthropoda; class Insecta; order Thysanoptera; family Thripidae; genus Frankliniella; species Frankliniella intonsa. The sequence goes on along the minus strand of CM066254.1, from coordinate 10,474,712 downwards.
TTGCTAATAAATTAGGCGTCATTGCTTCAAAGTCCTAAAACGGTTCACATACTATAAGATTTGTAATAAAACTGATTTTAACCAAGGTTATTCTAACACCTGTAACTGTTATACGGTTGCTGGACCATGACTTACCTGTAAAACACACATTCCAAAAGTGTTACCAAGAATTTTATGAGTTTCTGAATAGTAACAGTATCTAATGTTTGTAGAAGCCACAAACAATTCAAATGGATCATCTTCATTGACATTTAAAGTGCCAGATTTTACTTTTCTCTGTAAATTCTTCATCTTTTTTTTCCTGTGACTGATAGATTAAAATAGTTCAAGTCAGCAAAGAATGGAAGAGTAACAGTGCAACAAAGTCATACTGATTTAAAGAAACACTGTACCTGCTGAAACCAAGCTCCTTTTTGTAGCACCACAACACAGAGGGACGAGCTTTCACAGCTGCTTTAGACAGCATATGATGTAGAATAACGACCTATAAATTAACACAATTACTTGTAAAAATTATAAGAACTCAAGTTGATTTCATACAGCCCACCTTGAATTGCTTTCAATACACAAATTTAAGGACAAGAGAGCCCAGAAAAGGATCGAGAACAGATAATTACAAAAACATAAAGTAAGACCTCGGACATTAAACTTAATTAAAAGTATGCCAAGGAAAATATAGATTTCTGCTCTCAAGCATTTCAATCATAGGTTAAGTTGTGTTTACATTGTCCTTACCTGGTCCCTTCCTTTATCACCAACTACGACGAACATTGTTCTGTGTCCTTCAGCAACGCCATTCTCAATTAAAACGCGGAGGCGATTGTCTATCTTTTTACGAACCATTTTAGAACAATTCTTGGTGTTTTCCTGGGCGAAAGCAGTCAACACACGTGTGGAACTTGCCTTGCCTTAACTCTGTTTGTGTGTGATTGCCGGGCGGTGGTACTCCCCTGTGTTCGATTCGATCCGCAGAGAGTATGAAAATGTTTTGATGGTTTTAAATTATCCCGCGTGTTTTCAAAATCGTGCGGGTTACCAGCAATATGGAGCTGTGTGAAGCTTGGGGTCAAACTTATGAATGCCGACGAATTAAACGTGCTTATCAAATAAAAATTATCTGGAGATAATTTTTCATGGGCGAAGTAGTATACAATGGGAAAGAAAGAGAGGAGAATCTGCTGATTGCATTTTAATAGTCAGGTGCAGTCTACATTCTTTTTTCATTTTTTTTCTGCTCATTATCAAGCAGTATAAAAATACTAAAACTTCTTTATTTTTCTCTTATGTCACAGCACGCTTGATCAAGTGTATTCTCAAATCAATAGATTTTCATGGATTATGTGATTTGCAAAGTAGCACTACAATGCATTCAAAAAAGTATTAAAATTAAACTAAAATTAAGGTTACAGTTTTAAAGATTGTTAAATTATTTAAAAATTAAAAAAATCAACATATATATATTGGAATGAAAAAATTGTTCCATTTTCTTGGTTCTATGCCATCACAGTTACATGAAATTACAGGAGATGTTTTAAATGCATCATCATATTGTTAATCATTACAGTCTCAGATCCTTAAGCCAGAGGGCACTGAAAGCCATTAAACTGTATGTTTGACACTAGAAAACTTGCCAGTTAGAAAAGTTATGGAACTATTCTAATGTCTCTTTAGTAATACTTCAATGCAAATTTTAAGGCCAGGAACAAACAAAATTTAATGTTCTCACAGCTAACTTTTTTCTTTTTTGGTCCCTAAACACATCTAAAATATCCCTAATGCGAGGGCACTACTTGTTCCACATTATTTAAACCATTTTAGTTAGTGATTAATCTTAACATCAGTGACTATAAAGTGATGTAACTCCGGACGGCAGGGTGCGACGTGACGTAGCAGCTCAGCGACGCTTCCGCAGGGGCAGGGTGCCATGGGGGTGGTGTAGTGGCGTGGGGTGGGGTGGAGCGGAGTGGAGCGTCAGTGATCCGCCGCGTCGCCGCCTCGCCTGCACCCCGCTGCTGAGATCAAGGCACCGTTCACTCGGCGCATTCGCGCAGAACTCGGTTTCCCAAGGGCAGCGGGGGGCGGAAGTTCTTGACCAGAACACCTTTAAGGTTATCACAGGGGCATTCTTCTCCCTCGGAATAACAGCGCAAGGAACGCATAGCCTCGAGCTGAAATAAAACCCAAAACAGACGCATCGTTTAGTTTGAGCAAGTTCGGTTTTACGCACCGATTTCTCCAATTTTTTCTGCACTCTGAAACTCTGGGAGTCTTGTACCTGATCCTGGGAGATGGTGAGTGGCTCCTTGAAGACGATCCACGTCACGCTCTCGTTGCAGGGTGGCGTGGTCAAAGAGCCCAGGTAGGTCCAATAGCTGGACTTGGCTGTAAGCAAACGGGGAGCAATTACGATCATCCCTCCTCCTTATGATAATCTTTATTAGAAATCCACCCCGTTGTCTGGGGACCGGCCGGGCCCGGGCGGGCCAGCAACCAACCTGGCAGCAAGTTGGTCGGGTCCAGCTCGCCGTCGATGTCCACTTGGGCACCCTTGTGGGTGATCTTCCCCATGAGGGCCGTCACTTTCTCCAGCTCCTGGAGGGGAGAGCCGACCTGCGCAGACAAGAGCCGCATGAGTCAGTGTCGGGCCGGGCCGAGTTGGACAGGACGGGCGCCTCTGCCCGCACCAGAGAGTCTCAGACTGAGTCTCTCTAGCCGAGGCCAGTGACCTCCTCTCACCTGCAGGAAGACGCCCAGCACGGCGAGCCCGTCGGGCTGCGCGGCCGCCTCGCCGAAGGAGTCGTACTTGTCGCAGTTCCAGTGCACGAGGTGGAGCTGCGGGGAGAGAGAGAGACGGTTAGCTGTGTCCACAGCGCCCTACTCTACCCTGCCGCGCCGCACCGCGCCGCACGGCGGCGGAGGCGGATGGGTGGCCTACCTCTCCGGCGTACGGCCGCCCGTCCACGGTGTGCTCGGAGCCCTCGTTGTCGTAGCCGCCCCAGTGCATGTGGAACTGCTCGAGGCGGTAGCGGTTGCCGAGCGGGCCGCCGCTCAGCTCGGAGAACCAAAACATGAGGTCGTCCTTGCGGGCTGGAACAACACAATTATTTCAAACTTCGTCGCAGACGCCGGTCGTCTAACGGAAGGCAAGCAGTCGAGAGTGACGGCCGAATTTCGTTTTCTTGTGGTACTCACGCGCAGTCGGGCTCGCCATCTGCACCTTCCAGCCGTAGCCGGTGTTGCTGAGGGAGCAGCCGGCCTGGGGGTTGTAGCGGCGGTGCAGCGGGCGCGCCGGCGTGTCGGGGCGGGCGTCCGACCCCCTCAGGTCCACCGGCGACTGCCGCGGCCCCAGCGCCAGCGGGAACTTCCGGTGCCAGGTGAGAGGACCTGCAGGCAGGCAGCAGAGCGCGTGGTGAGGGGCGGTCAACAGCAGTGTCACGCGAGTGCCAGGCGATTTGCGAACAGTATCGCTGAAAAATCGCCGCAGATACGGGTATAGATGGCGGTGCGGGGGGGACGGACGGGTTCGTGGGAAGCACAAGCACGTGCTCTGGCACGGCCAAGTGCGCCCGCGCCACGGAGCGCGTGCTCCCCCTCCCCCCCTCTCTCCAAAATATTTAACATGGACGAGAGGAAAACATCTAAATCTCTCTCCAAAGTTGCACGCAAAGGGGTCATTTGAATGCGTCAACGCCGCGCCGCAGCGACGTGCAGCGGAAGAAATCGAGGATGGGGAAGGGATAGTGACGCAGGCGGAGCAGGCGCCCCCCCCCCCCCTACCCCCTTCTGCCAGCCTTCTCGTCCCTCGCCCGAGTCTGCTTATGTTTACTTCTCGCAAAGGAAGTGAGTGAAAGAGGAGAGGGAGGCGGTGGTTGTCCTAGGCTGTCCCGCCGGCCCGTCCCGTCGGGCTCATGGCGCGAGGAACGAGGAGGGGGAGAGAGAGAGAGGCGGCTTGCACTGCGGGGTACAGTGCTGCCAAAAAATGACGAATCACTGTCTCCCGAATTTAGGTTGGGCGTCGACCAGCTGGCCCGGCAAAGGCCCGTCGGCCAGCCCTTCCCTTCCCTTCCCCGCCGCGGGGGCCGCGGCCGCGGGAGTGTGCTCTGCAGTGTACTCATCATGATTCGGCTCATTAAGGCTGAGTCCGCTGAGAACAGCGGCAAGCGGGTCTGCCCGGCCCCCCGGCCCCACCCGCCGGGTAGCCAATTTGATTCGACGCGACCACTGTTCGAAATCAGAAGGGGGCAACTAACTCGGCCACGACTCGGCTAAAATGCTTTTGGTTCAGGGCTTAACTTTTGGTAGACGACACCCACCTCCAAACACCCACATTGTCACAAAAAAACGCACTCTAGAAAATGCGATGTCGGCCGTCGCGTGGGGGACGGGCCGATGCCTCATGTGGTGCCAGTGCTGTCACTGCATTGATGAGAGGAGAGGAGTGGCGCAGATTTGAAGGTCGCTCTCTCGCTCTCTCTCTTTCTCTCGCTCTGTTTGGCGTCCTGATGATCTCACCTGGACGCCACCGCGCCAACGCTAGCATCATTAGTTGTAAGCTCACATGCGGCGCGCACCCCGCCGCGACCGCCCGCCCGATACATCGCAATATACACAGATAAAAAAAAAAGGGGGGGAATAATTTTTCGCTTACTGTTGTAATTTGCTAGCATAGTCACAGACGTTATCAGCTCCTCTCCCTCACATCTTATCACCTTCCTTGTTGCCGTAATAAGACACCCTGTGGGGGCAGCAGGCCCCCGCTCCCTGTACTACCGAGGTGACCTTGTCACCCAGCCGGGTTAAGCCTCCCCCCCCCCCCCTCTCAGACTGTCGAGTCAACTCGACGCACAAGTAGGCACTCGCTGACTTATTCACTGAGTAGCCCCGCCCCGCCCCACCCCACCCCGCCCTGCCCCGCCTCCGCATACAGCCGCGGTCGCACGTACACGGTCATGCACGTGCCACTTTATTTCATGCGCGATTAACCAACCAAATTCTGCAGCCACCCACAGCAGACTAATACAACTTTGTTCCCTCCAAAAAAAAGAAAAAAAAATGAACAGACAGCGAGTTAACCGCATGTCTCCGCGATTTAACTGCAAAGAGCGTGATGGCAAACTGGCGCAGCGTGGCCCACGAAACTGACCTATCTGTATGGCGTTACGTGCGTGAAATTCGATCGCGATGCGATAAACTACATTTTTTGACGTTGCCTTCCGCAGTGTCCTCGGCGCCACGACTGCAGGCGGGGCGGGGCGCGGGCCTGGGCGGCCCGCGCCGACGGGACATACGACGTACGCGACGCTGACGGACGTCGGACGTCGGACGGGACGGGAGGGGACTCGGGCTTTTGCCATCAGCGTCAAAGTCGTAATAGCCACTGTGTCCGCTGCGCACAGTGCGCCGCGCGGCGCGCATGCGAATGTGTGACACTGTGACACGAGAGACATGTGTCACACACGGCCTGCTCGGCCGCATACGTCCGCCCCCACGGGCGCCCCGCCCCGGCTGAGTTTATCACCGGCACGTGATAAAAGCGCCAGACACACACAACGCACGGTCGGCATAGAGAGAAAAGGGGGAAAAATTGGGACTGATTACGTACTGACTGCACACCCGAGTAGTAAGCAGATTTGGGCGGCGCCCGTGGGAGGCGTGTGTGACGAAACAGGCATCCAGAAACTTTGCAGCAGAGTGTACCGCGGGAATGCGCGCGTACTTGTCGCAGGTTTATTTTTATTGCGTGGTCATTTTTTTTCCCTTTGCAAATAGGCGTCCGCTGCGGCGACAGGCCAGGCCGGTAGACAGTTTAAGTCGGTAGCACAGCGTCCTTCGCCGAGAGCCGCGGCGCCACGCCACGGTGCGGTAGGGCCCCGCCACGTGACCACGCGCACAGCCTGACTAGAGAGACTCGTAGTCCTAGCACCGGCCTGCTAGAGAGAGTCTCTAGAGAGCGAGAGAGAGATGCTGGGCCGGGCTACCCGGCATCCCGACGCGGTCGTCTCTCAGCCGCCGCTCTCCCTCGCCTCTCCCCCGGCGCGCTCCGCCCCGCGCCCGGGCCGCCGAGCGCCTGTGAGCCGACAGGTAGGCCACCGGCACGACGCGCCTGCTCGACGGGCCGGCATGGCGCCCGCACCGGGCGGGCCACCTGTAGGTACGCAGTGTTGCCAGATACTTTGGCAAAAATTTTCACGTGTACACCTTTGTGAGACTGACGGGTATCTCGGCCTAGTAAGTATTGACAGTGTACAGAGAGTTCAGCTGCGTTGCGTAGGGCAAAAAAAAAGTGCGGTGGTGCGCGGCAAAGAATATCTAGGCAGAGTTTTCGGCTCTCACCTTTACCACTGCTGCGCGGAGGTCACCCCGCCCCACCCCGCCCCACCCCGCCTCACTGTGCACCGCGGCGACAAGAAAGCGCGAGGCGCGAGCCAAAGAGTGGAACACTGGAGCAACGCAAAAAGTGGTCCTTTCCTTTCCAGACCCGCACCGCGCGCCACGCCGCGCCGCGCCGTAGGCAAAAGTCCGACGACGGGGAGGGCAGGCGCAGGGCAGGGCCGGGCCGGGCAGGGCAGGGCAGGGCAAGGCAGGCGCCACGCTGCGACCCGTTTGGTGTATTATACAAGGAGTGATGCTGCGGCTCGGCTCGACTCGGCTCGGCTTGACTTGGCTCAGCTCGGCACGGCTGGGCTCAGCTCGGCTCGGCTCGGCTCGGCTCGGGACGGGTTTTGCCGAGACTTGCATCCTGCTGATCCTATAGGGAACTATGCTATGCTTGTGAGGTGTTTTTTCCCCCTGATGCAATAGGTAAATTGAATCATTCACAGTCCGAACTGCACCTACAGAAAACATTCTATTTTTTTCCCGCTTAGGAAAAACAAAAAATAAAAAACGAGAGAGGGATTGAAGCGTTACTCTGTGCGTGCCGGATGTGTTCCGCGAGCAGCGCGGTGCGGCGCTAGGCGCGGCGCGGCGGCCTCAGACAACTAGGGACTGAAAGCGGACCGGCCAGCAGTGTTTCATTTCTTTTCCAGGCTCATCGCGTTGGTAAGCAGAATATAAAACATAATAAAAAGATTATTCTTCCTATGCTCCACCTCGCAGCTAAACACTCTCACTCACACTCACACACTCGCTCCACACTTTGGCCTCGCGTTCACGGGCCTCTCCCAGGAAGTGCAAGTGGCAGCAGCATGCGCCGAGCCGAGCCGGACCAAACAAAAAGACCACTCACACATTTACACACACACAGACAGGCGGGCACAACACACCAGTCTGGGCTGGGCGAGCGCGCTGCGCCAGACCACGACCTGCCTTGACCATCAGCATGCCAAACACACACACACACACACACACACACACACACACACACCAAAAAAAGGCGTGGTGGGCGTGGACAGGGGTCTCGTAGCCACACAGCAGGAACCGATTATGATGCTCTGCAGCGGGCGGGGCGGGGTGGGGCGGGGCGGGGTGAGGCGGGGCAGGGTGGGGCGAAGTGAGGTGGGGCGGGGCGGGGCCCCGCGAGGCGCGAGGAGAGGAGACCGACATGCGAAGACGTCGTCCCGTGACTTTCAGAACAGAACGATGCGTCAAAACAACGTGCGTCCTGCTGCCACCTGCGCTGCTGTGTGTCGCACATGCGGGTCTGCCTACACCCGCGCCGTGGCCCCTGCAGGGTAGGCAGGACCGCAACGCCTGGCGCCGCGCCTTACACACGCCGGGTGGGCTGGGCACGCTCCACAGGATCAGCCTCCTGCTTTGTGTTCGTGTCCCCCGTGAGCATCGGGCGATAAGTCATTTGACACCGACGCGATGTCGTGGTCCCCGCCCCGCCCCGCCCCACCACGCCCCGGCCTCAAGGTGAGGCTGGTGTCAGTGCTCGCCCCGCCCCGCCCCGCAGCCCACCCCGCCCCAAGTGCTCGCTCCCTGCACCAGAGGGAGCCCCACGTCCCGTGCCGGCCGGCTCCGTGCCCACGCATTCTCATCTGAAAAAGCTACGATTTATCATCGTGACGTCGCGAGAGGAGGAGGCTCCATCGGGTTCCATTGACCTGTGGTTTTATAGTTATTTTGTGCGTGGCGGCCAAGTTTATAAATCTATATGCGAAACCTTTATATGAAAAAAAGAAAATCACTTTGAATAACCTTCCTGAATGTGTTTTTCCGTCCATGACGAAACAACTTGGGCCGTGACAATCGCGGTCGATTAGCGGAAACTCTCTTTTTCCACTGGGGAACTTTTCCGCCTCCCTCAAGTGTTTTTTCCCCCCCTCCGTGTCTCCTGTCGGTAATGAGTTGCAAAAGCACGCCTAGCCTAGCTAGCCTGCGGTGCGGCGGCCTCCAAAGCGGGAGCGGGTCACCAGTTCGGCCAACCAGAGAATAATTACTGGCGGTGTGCTCTCTAGTTTGTGGAAGTGTACCCGCCAAAACTCGAGTGATATATTTTCGCCGTTTCGCTGTGCGCGTGGTCTCGCGGCTTCCAATGATTTACGACGCATCGGCGCAATGATCGTTAATTTTATTCGTAGAGTGAGACGTTCTCGAGATTTGCATACATCTCGCATACATACGGCTACCGCCCCGCGCACGCCGCTGCTTAATGCAAGTGCGCTCAGATTAGCCGCAGAGGTGAGCGGGTCGGATGTGGCGGAGAGAGGGAGAGCGAGAGAGAGAGAGAACGGCCGTGTGTGCCACTGTCCTTGTTGTTCAGGAAGAGAAAATAAAGGAAAGAGAGGCGAAAATAAGGCAGGCAGGCAGGCAGCGTGTTGCCGGTGGGGTCGGGTCGGGTCGACCGGTCGGGCCCACCCCGCCCCGCCCCGCCCTGCTTCTGCGACACCCAGTGATTTAAATGCACGTTGGGCCCCACCGGCCCGGCACAGCCGGCACAGCCGGCCTTTGCAGGCCAAGGCCCTTCAAATAAACAAGCACTCGCGCAGTAACGCCCGTGTCCGTGTCCGGCTGCTGCACGGCGACCGATATGCAAACTGCTGGTACACTGCACTGCTGCCGTGCTAAGCAGCGCACTAAGGAAATCTTACGGTGAGAGATACAGCGAACACTCCAGCGAATTTTCTACGGCGAGTATCACTGTTTAATGTGCGGTTCGCCGTTCCTCAGCAGAGCGACATTCACCGTAGCATTTTCCGAGTTTCGAGCTTCGCTGCTGCAAAGTAGTTGGATCAGGAGGGCAGGTCCGGGCCCGGGCCGGCGGGACGAGGCGATGGGATGTGCAGGAGGAGCCTGAAGACAAGACGTGTCTCCACTTCCAAAACTGCCGTGCCGTCCACGGCAAACAATGAGAGTGCTGACGTCACTTGACGCGGTACTCGAGTACCCGACCAGCCCCGCGGCCGTGGAATGAGTACCCGGTATTACCCACTTCCCAATCCTGCAGGCGCCGCGCCGCGCCGCGCCAAGTCAGAGCCCGTCCGGCCCGACCGGGATGTTTCAAGTCGATCCGGAAATGTGACCTTGGCGGAGGTTGGGGGGGAGAAGTGGGGGCTGCTGCCTATAGTACGCACTGCGTCTCTGCCGTGACCGCCGCACCGCAAAAAAAAGAAAGGAAAGAAAAAAAGGTTCTGTAGGCAAAACCGAAACCTGTCGAGTGCAATTTTCGCTAAAATGCTTATATTGGGATTCCAGTGCATTACAAACAAATCCTTTCAAATTTCGTAGTACGTATGATATGCTAAAAATTAATGCTTTCATATCTATTTACTTTTAAATATTTTTGCGGTGTAGGCCGTGTGACTCGGCAGGTTGGCGTTGACGTGTTCCCTTACTGGAGCGCGTTGCGTCCATGGGAAGAGGAGGAAACACGCGTCACAAAATCTAACGACCAAAAAATGACCACTCTCTGTCCCGCAAAACGAAAGAGGGCCTCCGGAAAATAGGCGAATATAAAGAGCGAAGTACCTCTTTGACCTTGCTGGTTTAGGCCTCTTACAGCAAAATCATAAACCGAATTTTAACCCTCTCCTCCAACCTATCCTGTCTCTTGGAGGTTCTGCGTGGTAAGAATCGATAGGCCTTTGAATTGAGCACTTTCTGTCAATAATTGGAAAGATTGCGCGGGGTGTATCAATTTCGATACAGTACGTCGGTACCGAACAATCGAATTAAGTGCACTGGCGAGAGGCGTCCGTCCCGTGCACCTCCTGCTACCGGCGCGGGCCGCAGGCCGGTGACTCACGTCCGCAGGCTCCGCAGGCTCCGCAGGCCGGGCTCCGCAGGTCGTCATCCCAACTGCAGTGCGGTAGTTACTGCCACACCTGCAGCGCGTGCTCCCCCCCCCCCCCTCTCGCCGCGAAATCACCCAGAGCCATCAGATGCTATCAATATTTCGGGCCCCGTCTGTGTCTATAATAAGGGTCGCGCCTCCGGCCGATAAGCCCCCCTCCCCCCGCCCTCCCCCGCCGCGGGTCACGCGCCGCCCGAAAGACAGATACGTGTGTGGTGAGAGGAGAGGAGAGGAGGAGAGGGGGGAGGGGTCGGAAGGGTCGGAAGGGTCGCGCGGTCTCGTTTCGGGCCCGCAGGCAGGGTCGGGGTCGGGGTTGTCCTAGGTCGACTATACTGCTCTGCGGCTGTCCGCCAAGGTCACGGTCACGATCACGATCACTGCGGGATAGGGTAGGGTTTATTAAATTATAAGAAATTAAAAAAAAATATGTGGGTCAGTTTAGGCTTTAATGTGACGGGGGAAAAAAAGACATCCGCCGCGAGGGTCAACGAAACTCGGGCTGGAGGAGAGGGGGTGAGGGAGGGGAGAGGGAGCAACAGGTGCACCTGAACTTGACGACATGCGTCCTGCGCAAGGCCCTCCCTCCCGCGGCGCCATGCGCTCGCTCGCGCCCCGAGGGCTCGGAGGGAGGGGGGGCAGTGATGACTGAATGGGAAGCGGCGTATCTCGTATAATCATTATTTTTTATTCCCCATTGGGCAGAGGCCTGCTGCCACGCCACGGGCAAAGTGGGGCGCAATTTAAAAGGCCCCGTGTGCGTGTGTGTGTCTGGGGGGGGGGGCGTATGAAATGATGTCGCACGTCTACCCTCGCTCTCGTTATCTGCTTTCACACTCTTATTTATGACATTTGTTTGCAATTTAGACAGGAGCTCGGTACGTTTGTATATATCACACATGTTAAGTACGGTGTCCCATCACCACCGGTACCGGGAGGGGGTAACCTTATCGAATGAGGCGATCCTCTCGTGGGCCGGGCCGGGACGCGACACGAGGCGTGATAACTGCAGGAGAGTGGAAGCCTTATCGTTGCGTCTGCAGAGTACGTATCGCGGTTTGTTTTACGTACCCTGTCAGAGAGCAAATGGAGTGCGGACCCGTCTATGAACCGGTTAGCAGCTTTACGAATAAGCTAGAAAAATTCTAGTTAAAATAATCAAAATTGAATCCTCCAGGTAGATGATTTTACGATTTTAGGAACCCGGTTTATGTATGTTTACAGCTGCATGCTACCTATCGCACATCGTGATTCATATTGACTCGGCGCCAGCTGTTAACAGGTGCGTTTCAAATTATATGGGCAGGTGCAGGGGAAAGCCGCGCACTCAGCGCAGTCCCAGCCTTAATCGCAAATTAAGTAGATGGGGATAGAGAAAAAAAAATATGTGTAGATGAGGTGATGAACGTGTTCTCCTTTTGGCGCCGGCAGAACCCGTCCCGTCCCGTCCCGCTGACTAGAGTGGACAGCAGCACGTTTTTCTACCGGTGGCGGCGGAGAGCTTCAAAGCCTCTGGTGGCAGATTGGATCGCCGCCAGAAAAAAATCAAAACTGTGCGCCCTCAAAGTCGCGTGGGTAAACGCACAAGGTGCAATAAATTAATATACATCCAAAATACCCAAAGTAAAATACGACATGACCGAAAAAACCTGGTCCCTTTCGCTGCCCGCCCGGCCTGTTTGCAACTGAATTCAGAAACACGATTTATCTTAAGTTATCTTATTTTTATGTTATTGCGGAGATAATGGATCTAATGAATTGCCCCTGGTCTCTGATGTACATACATTTTTCACGCATCGGCGTGATTGGTCATTGGCTTGGCAACACTCATTACCGCATTAATTGGTCCAAGACGGTTGCGCGGCGCGCAGATAACGTTCAGATACCCATTGAGCACGTTGAGTTGCGATACACATTCTCCTGCCTCGCCTCGCCTCGCCGCGGTACCGACTACCCGTCTCCAACCCCCTGCGGCCCGGAGGGAACGGCTGCACAAATATTCCTAATGCGCTGGTATATCAAAATAAAAATACAAGCACCGTGAAATTATGATTACGTTGTTCAAGATTGAGTGGGAAAGTTTGTACTTCGAGAATGTAAGAGACGTGATCATGAATGTGAATACTCCTTACCTTGCGCGAGCCCCGCCCCCATCGCGTGTCGCACAACTGGAAACACTCCCCGAGATTGCCCAAAACGACTCCACTCCCATTTACGTCCTTTACGCCCCGCCCCCGCCCCGTCTCAGGCTCGGACCCGACGCAAACAAATTCGCGATGCAGCACGCGTGCTCTGCGCGGCGAGGCGCGGCGCGGCGCCCAGACGTTGCGACGCCTCGCCACCCCCGCCACAGGGGGCGCTGGAGACGGACGGCCGAGGGGGAGACAACTCTGAGTTTTGGTGTACACATGTGAATTTTAGTAAATTTTTTTGTGCAATTTTTTCTAATTTTTTTTTTATTTGTGCTGATTTTTTTTTTTATTACTAGGTGTAAAAAATTTCAAACTTGTTTCCCCCCTTGGGCCGGTCAGGGCGGGGCGGGCAAAGCTGCCACCCTCTAAATCACTTTTTAACGCCCCGTGGCGTGCTGAGCCGCTGGGGCGGGGCAGAGGGCTGAGCCGAGCGCTCAGCACCTCATGATTTACCCATTTCTAATTCGACAGACGGCGCTAAACGTTGCGCCCGCCCGCCCAGCGCGCCACGCCTCGCCCCGGCGCCGCCCGCAGTATATACGACTCGCTTATTGATCTACGGGCGACGAAAGGCAGCCCTGGCGGAAGTGATAACGTCGCTAATTATTGTCACGAACCCCCATCGTAACCGAGCCGTAACCAGCGGGGGGCGGTGGTTGTCCACAGTAAGGCGTTCTCCATCATTGAATTGGGTAGGCGCGCCCGGCGGGCGGGGCGGTGACCGCGGGGCGGGCGGGAGGGAGGGCGCATCCAATATTCATGCACATGACGACACGGCAGGCGCGAAACGCGGGCCAAGGCAAGGCGTCGGTAGGCGGGGCGGGGCGGGGCGGGGCGGGGCGGGAAACCGTCTGCAGACGGTGTCACCTGCCGAGACGTGGGCGGGGCCGCGGGGCGGGGCGGGGCGTGCAGTCTCGTGTTCGTCGAGTCCAGCGTCGAGATGCCTTCACTCCAGCACGCCTTCATCCTGACTGTCATGTCCACGTCGCTGTCTGGCCGTCTTCCAGGAACGAGCGAGCACGCCCCTCCGAATGCACACAACAAAAGTATAAATAATGTCTCTACTTTTCAAGTCGAGTAATCCTTTCGTGCCTCTTACCCAGTACCCCGTCCGCCGCCGGCGCGGCGTTACATTTAGCACCCGCTGCTCAGACAGGCAGAGGACGGGACGGGACGGCCGCGCGCAGCGAAGCCTAAATATCGCCCATGCCGCGCGCCGGCACACGACGGTAACGATCCACGAGAAATTAAAACCAACGTCACGCTCCGGTCACGTGATGTCACGCCGGTACCTGTCCCGTGGCGGGGTGGAGCGGAGCGGGGGCGCGCAAATGCACAGCGCGCCCCGCCGCGCCGCTACGGGTAGACCGAGCCGGGGCAACACGATGAACACGAAAACGTACACGCGCGCCCTGGCCGGCCTCTGTCCGGGCCGGGCCGGGCCGCGGTCCTGTCGGTCTGTCTAGTCGCACGCCGCACCGGCGCGTCGCGTGCGCGTCGTGTTCCGGGAGGCCAAAGTGAGCGGAAAAGAGTTCTCTAGATGCGGGGCGGGGGTATGGGAGTGGCCCGCCTCAGGTTAGGTCGAGAGGACTAAGAAGATAGGTTATTCAGGGAGTCCTGGTAGGCCCGGCCCCGGCCCCGGCCCGAATAGAGAGGCCTGAATAGAGGGGTCCGAGTAGAGGGGCCTGTCGCTAGAGAGGTCCCTGTGGAGTCCGGAGTGAGCTCATTCACGGCAAGGCGGCGGCTAAGGCTAAGTTGTCCTAAGCTGTTCAGGAGCAAGACGGGCGGGGTCGGAGCGGGCGCATTGGGGAGCTGAGGGGCGGCGCGGCCTTTGCAGCCTGCAGGGTAGGCAGCAGCGACACACGCGCGCGGGGCGGGCCCGTGGCTGCCTACCCACCAGGCGCTCCGCTCCACGCCGCCCGGCCCGGGCCCGGGCACCGCACCGCTTCCACATTTTTCGGTCCTTTTGTCGCTGTTGCTTTCCGTCGGAGTCAATGTCCTGATTTCACTTGTCCAGCAGCGGGGAGAGGGGAGGGCGAGAAGGAAATGGCGGGCGACGCGACGCACAAACAATGCGCTAAAGAGTTTGACAAATTTGGCGTTGCTGGTTAATTCTGTTCTGTTCCCCCGTGACGTACGGCGAGTGAGTCAGAGACTCGACGAGCGCTCAGCCTGTGCGTCCGCGACAGTAAGGAGAGAGGAGGGGGAGTGCGTGAGAGGGAGAGGAGAGAGGGGCGCACACGGAGAGGAAGAGGAGGCGAGAGAGGAAGAATCAGCGAGAGAGAAGAGGAGAGGAGTGGTGATAGGGAGAGAGCGTGTGGGAGCGCGGGAGAGCAGAGGGACCCTGGCCGCCATGACCCCCCGCCTGACTCCTCCGCGCGCTCAGCCCGCCGACCTCCTAGTCCACACAAACCCTGCCCCAGTCAGTGGTCATCTCGCACAATTAGTGAGAGCACGCTACGACAGTTTATTGTTCATTTATTGTTTAAGAAAAAATAATCAGAGGGGTGTCAGACGCGGTGCGCGCGAGAGACTCGTTTTTATTTTAGACCAACCGCAGAAAAACGCACAGGGAGATAGAGGTTGAGCGCGTCTCTATGTCCAGTGGCCCCGCCCCGCCCCGCCCCGCCCATCCGCTGATGGCGCGGCGCCCAGCCCAGGCGG
Organism: Frankliniella intonsa; assembly: GCA_033675135.1. Lineage (NCBI taxonomy): Eukaryota > Metazoa > Arthropoda > Insecta > Thysanoptera > Thripidae > Frankliniella > Frankliniella intonsa. The sequence goes on along the minus strand of CM066254.1, from coordinate 10,459,622 downwards.
TGCCCCTCGGGCTGGGCTGCGTAAGGGGCGCTAATGCCGGTGAGCACTGTGAGTAACGGCGCGGTCGCGTGCAGGGCGGCGTGCCGCCACGGCCCAGGAGGCGTCCAATTACTTTGCCCCGCCCGGCCCCGCTGTCCATATCCACAACGAGTCTTTTTCACAAAACGTTCGCCTTCTAGCCGGGCCGGAGCCGTCAGAGTGACAGATAGCTGGCGCCCGTGGAAGGGCCCGCCCCGCCCCGCCCGGCCCGGCGCTAAGCGCCAAGGTGAAGGTTAGGCGGCCGGCTCGTCCCAGTGCTAAGTGGATTGCTCTCTCGCGAAGCGGTACGAGTGCGGGGGCCTGGGTGGGGCATAGGGTGGCAGGACAACCTCCTGCACCCGCCTGCCGCCCCGCCTGCCGCTCCACCCCCGCCCCGCCACGCTGTGCTCGAAAGGGCAGTATTCTAACACGGCAGTTAAACCGTCGCCACGTTTGACAACCAGGAAAACCAAAGTAAAGGGAGAAAGACCCGCGAAAATAGCGGGACTATTCGAGGAAAAGTCTGGAAAATCAGGAAGCCAGCACCAAATGTACCACCCGGGCGCGCCCTGGCCCCTGTCCGACGCAAAAGGGATCGGTCGGGGAGGGGCGGGACGCGCACAAGGAGGGCGATGACAGGTGAACCGGCCGGGCCGCGGGCGGCGACAGCGACAGCTCTACCAACTGGCCAAATAGCGTGTGTGTATGCTATCACAATTTTTCCAATAGTGAGTGTGCGACTTCTGCCTGTTGTCAAGCAGCAGGCAGCTGCAGTCGCAAACGCCTTATCGCAGCCAGTAGCCTGCAGCCCCGGGCGGCGCGGCGCGGCGGGGCGGCGCGGGGCCGGAAGCAAGCTCAGCGGCAGGATCGCGCCCCCACTGTGCAGCACTGCGCACTTTCCGCCGGCTCAAGGAGAAAATAAGAAAATCTTATCGGATTCGCTTTAGCTGAGTACGTTGTAATGGAAGCAGTGCTTGCGTTATTGGCGGCCAATCTCACCATTTGTGTAAATAACACAGCATTGACCAGACACGACCAATGGAGCGAAGCAAGCGATACGGTTTCCATCTTTAGATCCACAACTGTGAAAACATTGCAGTTTCACACAGATTTCATTTCGAATTTCTTTGGCGCCGCGCGAGGCCGGTGGCGGCGTCCTGTTGTGCACCGGGCGCGGCGCGCAGAGTGATGCAAAGCGCGAAAGAGGTAGTGTCACTGCATAAAAAGCGCCCCAGGGCGCCCCGCCCCGCCTGACCCGGCCGCACCGGTGCGAGGTGGAGCACGAGGTACGCGTCCCCGCCGCGCCCGGTGCCTTGCGAAAGCACTGCCAGTGAGCCGCGACGGGCAGGACACCTTATCGAAGACCGTAGATCAACCGAGGAGAGGGTCCCCGAGTAGAGGGTCTGATAGCCGGCCCGGCGATGCGGCGCGACGGGGAGCCCTGCCCTGCCCTAGGGCGTGCCGCTGGCCGCGCCCCGCCAGCACTGCCTCAACGTCCTGCAGGAGCCATACAGGCCTCGGGCCGTTCATTAAGGCCGAGCCAAGACAAACTCGTCCTTAATGTAGACACTGGTGTCAAAGGGGCAAACACTCCACCTTGGACAAACTCTCGAAAATCGAACTTCCGCCCCGCGGCGCGCGTGCAGCCGCGCGGAGCCCCACGCCCACGCAACTCGCGCCGGGCCACCCTCAAAGCAAATCAAAGTAAATCAATCAAATTTAACTCTGCGGTGTGCCGGCGCCGAGAGCGGGTCGGGCGGCTCGCGGAGGGAACACCCAAATCCGCGCTGCAACGCGCCCTAATCCCGCGGCGCGGCGCCGCGCGGCAACAGGTGTGACGCGACGCCGGGCCGGGCCAGGGCGTCGCGACGCGTCGCGGCCCGCGCGTGATCAGCTCGTGATAGTGGACCAGCAACTGCAGTACGTTGGCTTTTACTACTGCTCTATTCACATTTATTGCCGGCTATACTTTTCTTTCCCTTGAATAGTTTTAAACGTCGGTTTTTAGGGAGCGCGTTGCACTTATCCGCCGCCGCCGCCGACGGTCGCCGTCGTACCAAGTCCAATAACAGAGCACTGATTAATCTGCTCTGCGAAGGATTTGGCTGCTTCGTGAGCTTACAAAAGAAATTTGCTCGCATGGATTTTGCACGCGCAATACGGAGAAAATCGTTCGCAATCGGTTCGCAGTTACAATGCAGTCACAATCGTTCGCAAGGTTTTTACAGTGAGCCGAACGCGTGGGTATTTCGCGGAAAGTGGCTAAAAATCTAGAGGGAATTCCCTGGCGCGGCGCGCGGCTCGTGTGCGGTGCGGGCCGGACCGGACCGGCGCTACTTACCATTGTTCTCGGCGTAGCCCCACTCCATGTCCTCGCGCCACACGTTGCAGTTGCAGTCCAAGCGGAGGTTCGACAGAGGCCCGACGGCGTCCACCAGGTCGAAGACGTTGCCGCCGCCGCTCGCGTCCTTTCGGCAAGCTCTGACGGAGCCCTGCCAGCGGCCATGCTTCTGGCTCCCCCCTACAGCCACCGCCACTGGGGCCGCCCCTGGGCCTTCTCTCGACGTCACACAGCTCATGTTTGTCTATTAAAGAGGCCCTTTAAATTGGAATATCCTGGGGAAGGGGGGCGGTGGGGAGGGCCTGCAGTGGCAGGAGGGGAGGGAGGGGAGGGGCGGGTCCTCGCCGACGGTCGGGTGGAGGGGGTCCTCGGAGGGGCCTAAGGGCCGGTCGCGCACAGAGAGCCTGCCCTGGTCTCCCTTGTCATGAGGTGGGCGGGGCACTCGCGGGGGGCGGGGCGCGGCGGGGCGCGGCGGGCGGGGCGGGGCGGGGGCACCAAAGAGTTGATGCGCCTGCGCGCTGGGTCCTGGCGGGCCGGGCCGGGCCGGTGACACTCGCACCCTGGCGAAGAGGAGGGAGAGCCCAAGCGCTGCTTAGCGAGCGCGTTCAAAACGGCGGCCTCTCGGCGCGGGAGGACACTAGCGGCGCGGGAGCCGGGCCGGGTGGACGGCGCTGAGCTCTGGGGAGAGCGGGAGCGGGGCGGGACAGACGGACGCCGGCAGCGGCGCGGTGCGGATCGACTCTGCTCGACACTCTCTCACAGACTGGCTGGCGGGCCGGGCCGGGCCGGGCGGGGCGGGCTGCAGAGAGCGCCGCACCGCGCACCGCCGGCCGGCCCGCCGGGCCCCGGACCCGCCCCGCCCCGTCCCGCCCCACCCCGCCCCGCCAGGGCAGCGCGGATGGGCGGCATGGCTGGGCTTAGCCGCGCCCGCCACGCCCTACCCCGCCGCGCCCCGCCGCGCCGCTCCGGGCCTACCCGCACCCCGCAACCGTGTCGTCCACTCGCAACCTGCAACGTAACTCGCACCGGGCTCGTGCCGAGATACGTGGGTGTCCTGGACGATAGGCTCGGCTCGGCTTGGCTCGCCAGGGCGCGGCTGTGCTCGGGCCCGGCTCGGCTCGGCACGGCCGCTGCTGCTCGGCTCGCGCCCGCGTGGCCTGTCGGCTGTCGGCCTGTCCCTGGGCGCCTTTGGCTTTGGCTGCCTTTGACAGTCTTTGGCTGCCTTTGGCCTCTGTCGCTCCCCTCTCGCACGCTGTGCGGGAGGGAGTGAGAGCGCGCGCCTCAGACGCACCCCTCTACTACGACTACTACTACGACTACTACTACTCCGGGTGGAGTGGTGGGGGACGTCAACACGGTCACGAGGTTCCCCGCTGGGCGGGCTGCCTGCGCCAGCCGGCCGGCCGGGCCGCGCTCACCTGCTGGCGCCGCATCGCGCGAAACCTCGCCCACCACACTACGCAGGCAGGCCGCCAGGCCAGGGGCGGGACCGGGAAGGGGAGGGGGGAATAATGGGGCATTGGATCGGCTCGGTGCGCGCGCGAAAACACTGCACGAATGCAAAATATAGAAAAGAAAAATGTCACAACGATTTCGATATTTTTATAATTTCTGTAATGTGGCTGAGATTGTACTCACCTTAGCGCATTCTCCGTTTTCGATATGATGATACATTTATAATGAACTTCTTGAAACATTATTGGCACACACTCGTTGACAGTGTATATTGCCAACTCAGCAGGCGGGCGAAGAACATGGGTCGCGCGGGTAGTGCGTGTGTGTCGGGGCGGGGAGGGGGGGGGAAGGTATTGTGTTTACGTCCACGCGGGGCTCGCGGCTCAGACGGCCAGACTCCGGGCGGGGCGGGGTGGGGCGCAGTGGGGCGGGGCGGGGCGGGGCGGGGCGGGGGAGCGTTAGGCCGGGGGTCATTTCCAGAGAGGACCAGACCAGTAAGACCAGCCGCGACAGACACGACGGTCGTCTTCTTGTCAAGTCCGCGTATGCAAGGCTCTGCAGCTCGCAGAGCAACTTGTCAGTTTCGTTATGCAGCCAATTTTTTTTGACGAACTTTTACAACCGAAACATCATAACGGTGCAGCTAGATTGTCCGACCTATCTTTGTGCGACCTGGCGATTTCCCCAAAATCCGAAAAAGCGCTGTCCGACCTGGATTCTGTCCCAGCTCGGATAAAGTGACAGCCGCAATAACTGCGATGTTTGCCCAGGATGACTAACATTGAACAAGACCGTCGAGGTAAAACACTTACCAGCGGAGTCCCCCGGGGACGTTCATCCAGTCAGCGTTCCACAAAATGGCGGCTGACATAGGTTACCAGCGGCATCACGTAGGCAATCTTGACATCACACACAGTCCCGATTTAAGACTTTTACCGAAGAATAGTCTAACCTGACACTACTTGAATATCTTATGTTCACGCCGATTCTTTGCACGGATGCTAAAAGTTTTGTTCAAACCGCGAAAACGAATAAAAACGCCGTACCGAACGAGACGCGCGCGTCACTGAGCGCTGTCCCTGCAACCGTTACTGCGGGGCGGGGCTGCCAACTTCAATCCAACCTAACCACACTCGTTGCTGATGCATTAAAAATTCCGGATTTGAGTGGATGTGCTTACTGCCATTTTGGCCAAAAAAAGCAGATGACGAGACGGAAAAAGAGACTTTTTCGGGAACTATTATTGTATAATTTTTGACTGAAAGCTGTTACTGAGCCTGGTCGGGTCGGGACCGGGGGGGCTCTCGATCCTCTCGATCCATCACAACAACCAAGAGAATCGTCTGCTGAGACGACTGTAACATCATAACATCATAACCTAGGGGCGAAATCCAGTGGCTTCGACGTTCAGATTGGCTGTACCTCCAATTTACCCGTGTAAACAAGGTCGGACAAAATACAGGCCGGACAGCGCTTTTTCGGATTTCGGGGAATTCGCCAGGTCGGACAAAGATAGGTCGGACAATTTACATACACCCCATCATAAACTAATCTGAAGAAAAAGATGGAGCGGTGCTCCGGGGTGGCGCGGCGTGGTCGCTGTGCCCGTGGCAGTGAGTGCACGAGTGCGCCGCGCCACGCTGCCGCTGCAGCGCCGACCTTTCCCGACCGCTGCCCACTCCCACGTCTCCCCAACACCGATCGCGTCTCGTGACACAAAAATACGACACCTTTGACGAGGCCGCGCCCTGCCCTCTACGGCGTCCCGACACGCGCCTCGCGCGCCCGCGATCAGATCAGCTGACGCCGCTGGACGGACGGCTTCTCATCGGCACCATTTTAAATGGGCTAGGTCCGCGCCCGCGCCCGCCCCAGCGCCCTTGCAAGTCGCACGACTGATATGTCACAAGTTCTCAGAAGTTCGTCGGCCGGATCGGGCAAGCGATCAGGTGTGAACGGACAACGCCGCCTGACCGCGAGCTGAGCGGCGGGGCGAGGCGGGGCGAGGCGGGGCGGGGCGGGGCGGGGCGGGGCGGGGCGGGGCGGGGCGGGGCGGGGCGCAGACCGGCTTGCTAGCCGGCTCGGGTGACCCGCACACGTGTGGGGCAAGTTGCGCCCCAGGAGAGAGAAAACGGAACGGGTGAAAAACAATATGACGGGCGTGAAGGTCAGCTCAGCTCACTACTACATCATGCACGGGACGGGCATCATGCCGGGTATAAAGTCGCGCGGACGCGGCGAGCACACGGAGGCGGGCGCGTCCTGCGAGGCCCGGCTGGGATGGGCCGCGGGGCTGCCGTCGTCGCGAATCCCGCGCTTCGCCAAACCTATATTCTATTCTACGCAAACTGCCGACGGTAGACGGTAATAACGCGAGCCACTTGCCCTAGATGACATTCGAACGATAGGAGAGAACATTTTGCGGTCAGGAGTGCGGGGCGGCGCGGGGCGGCGGTGTGGTTTCTTTTTTTAAGTCTCGGGGGCGCGTCCTCACGCCGGGAGACTCGCGTGCCGCACGCGGCACAAGCAGCGGGCTGCTGAAAACCGCTAAAGGGTGGCGGCGACAGAAACACATGGCTAATCGTCCAGTGTGGGGCGGGGCGGGGTCAACCCCAAGAGAGAGAGATGGGAGGGGGGGGGCACAGCTGAACCCCGCCCACCCCCGCCTCACCGTCGCGGCGCCCCCGGGCACCGGGCCGGGCCCAGCGCGGCCTTGCTGCAGCTGCATGACAGTACTTTGGACGCACACGGCTCTTATGCGAGACTTCCAAAATGTTTTCCAAACTCGGCGACGCCCCGGCCCGGCGGGCCCGCGGCGACCCCTCCCCGCGGCACGCCCCGACACGCGCACGTGCACGTGCACAGACGGAGGCGCGAATCGCGAATCTGACGGCGCAGAAGTGTAGTTTCCCTATCTGGCACCTCCCACTCCCCTTCCCCCCAACTGCCTCATCATTTTCCGCGAATACTCCACTTTTGCTCAGTAAGTCGTATGCATTGCGGAATGGCCACTACTGCATACTTTGCTCTCCAGCGCGGCGCCACCGCCCTGCCCCGCGCGGCCCCGCCCGGCCCCTTCCATTGTCCGCCACTGCATCCATCTCCGCTCCGCCCCTCCCCCGCCGATTTCTGAATGACGGCTGGGAGTGGAATGGCACGGGGGATTCACAGAATCGCTACTACGCGCAGTTTCATGAATGAGGCGTGCCGCGTACGGTGGGCTGTCCACCTCCCCGGGGCGCCGCTCCCGCGCGCCTGATGGGTTGCCTACCTACCCGGCGCGCGGCCAGGCAATGCCTAGGAGCGCGGCGGGGATAACACGGGAGTAGAGCGAGGAGTAGAGCCTAGAGCTGAAGCCGCCGATAGCATTCATTATTACTTGCAACTCCTGCTGCCCCGTGGACGATTGGATTTGTGGACTATTCCAGGTGGCGGTTCAGGTGGCGCAGGAAGGAGGAGGGGGCACCCTGCGCGGCCCGCAGCCGCGTCCGGCGTCGCCAATAATTCATCTCGGTTCGGTTGGCAATACAGTCCCGCCTGGGCCGGCTGCACGCGAGGGGAAACAGACCGGCCGCGGCCTGGGCAAACCGCACCGCACCCCGCCACCGAAAAGGATGCGGAGCCCCTCCCCGCCCCTGCCCCTGTCTCTCGCCCTCTCGCTCTCTTCGCCGGAAGGACGACTCACTCATCAAAGGGAATCTAAAGCAAAGACGAGTCTGGCAAAGGAATGTGGCTGCGACACGCGACAGGACAGGCTGGTCAGGTCGGGGGGGGGGGGCGCCCCGCGGAGGCGGGACGGGATGGGACGGGTCCTTCCCTTTGATTTCTCTCCACCGCATCCTGCGAAGGCGGCAGAAGGGGCGGGGCGAGGGAGTGCAGAAAATGTTGGGAGAGGAGGGGGGGGGGGCAAACTGCATGTGTACCTGCTCGTCAGGTGCGCGACGAGTGGGGCCGTTAGGAGGCCTCAGAGGTTCGAGTTGACGGCGGCCTGGAGGGTCATGAGAGAGCTCCCCGAGAGGGTCGATTCTCGAAACAAAACTGCAGCGATCCAAAGAAGCGGTTAGGCAGACCGCACTGCACACGTGTATCGCACGTGAGTGGGCCTCGGACGGACCCGCCCCGGACCCACCGGTGTCTGCGTCCGAGAAAAATTGACATGTGAGAACTGTAGGAATTTAATGTAGACAGTAGTTTACGAAACAGGCATTATATAGCAGAGGTCGGCTTCTCTTTCAGACGCTGCGTGCTCGCGGCAGCCGAGAGTCAGTCGTACTCGGCACCTATCGTGATGCTGATGTCCTCGGAGACGATCTTGGTGGAGTGGTACCACTGGTTGGTGTCCAGCACGACTGCAAAGGACAGAGTGTCAGGTGTTAATGACCGCGCTTTCAAATGAGACCGGGTCACACTCGGGTCTCCCCGAGAGACGTCTGCCTGCCGGCTGCTCACTTCGGCGGGGCCCCCGAAGCCCCACCGCGGGTAGCGGAGAGGTGGGGGAGGGTGGGGGGTGCAGATGCGCCCGATGGGATGGGCCCCGCCCCCTCCCGCCTCGCTCGGCCGGCGGGGTGAGAGTGGGGGAATTCCACCAGTACTGTTCTTTTTCTGTCTGGCTTCGCTGAGTCTCGAGCAGCTTACGCCCCTCTCCTTATCCCTCCGATATGGTCTAGTGGCTAGGATACCTGGCTCTCACCCAGGAGGCTCGGGTTCGATTCCCGGTATCGGAATATTTTTTCCTTAATGTTCAGATTACAGTCCAACCAAATTAACTTTTCATCCGGCTTAAGGCGATGGCACATTTGATGAATAGCGGTAGACGAGACACTCACTGATCTCTCCCGGCTCCACCACGACGGAGAACGACTCGCACTCGTACAGGCACTCGGGCGGCGGCTGCAGCGACCACAGCTTGGCGCCGCGCAGCTGCGCCTGCCACGAGGGGTGCCGCACGTTGTCCACGTGCATCTGAGCGCCGTAGCCTCTGCTGCCCATGAAGATCCAGTCCGTGTTCTTGTTCTCGGACAGGTTGGGCAGGAAGTAGGGGCGGCCGTAGTGTGCGCGCAGCTCCCGGGCCACGCGCTCGTCGCAGTTGCTCCTGCAGTGCGAGAGGCAAGTAGTGAGTGCGGCTCGTGTCGGGTCTCTCTCGCCGCGTCACGCAGAGGAAGGAGGAACACGTACCATCCGACGTACCAGGGCAGCGAGCCCGGCCGCATGGCGGCCCGCTCCGCCTCCATGTCGAACACCTCCCGGAGCCCGCGGAAGGAGGTGCTGTAGGGGAAGAACTGGCAGCGGTCCTGCGGCGAGTCCACCGCCGACAGCGAGTCGGCGTAGATGCTCTTGAGGTAGTCGAAGGTGAACGTCGCGGGCGCCGTCCAGTTCTGCATCGCGTCCTGGATGACCACGGGACGGCCCGTGTACGCGTACCTGTCGGGCAGGCCGAGCACCGGGGAGAGCTTGAGGGTGTCGAGATCAAATGAAACGTGAAGTTCGTTTACCGAACACAACTCACCTCTCCTCAAACTCCTGGGGCGTGATGGCCTTGACGTGGTCCACCTGAGCGACGCCGCGGCAGATGGCGCAGTCCACGGGGGGCCTGGCGAGCAGCGTGAGCGAGTCGGGCACCTCCATCAGGCACTGCCCAGGGCGTAAGTAACACAAGACTCGTCAGTACACCGCATGGTAGGGGACGCATAAAAGCCACAGCGAAGTTGAAGGAGGCGAATGATTATCACAGTCACAACCCCAAACGAGCTGGAGCAAGCTGACCTGCCTGTGACGGTGCTGCGGCCACCAGCACAGCCAGGCGTAGAGCGCGCCGCCCAGCACGGCCAGCAGCAGGAGCGGGCGCAGCCGGGGCGCGGGCAGGTGCGCGGGCAGGTGCAGCGACAGCTCGCGGGCCTTGCGCGGCAGGGCGAGCGGCGCTGCGCCGGCCCCAGCCCCGGCGGACTGCACCAGCTGCACGACGGACTGCAGCCCGGGCAGGTCGCGGGCCGCCACGCCGCCGCCCTCGGCGCGGTCAAGGATGTGGCGGAGGCGTTGGCTGGCGGCGTCCATGGCGTCCTACGCTGTAGCGTCCTCGGCTGCACGATCTACAGCCTGGGCGAGCTCGGGGCGTACTGGTCCAGGGGTGAGTCTGGCTCGGCCCGGCTCGGCTCTCGCAGAGGTCTTCCCTCCTCCTCGCACCAGAAGGGCGGTCTCGAGAGGGAGAGAGAGGGCGAAGGGTTGGACCGGCCAGGCCACAAGTGGTTCAGGGGCACCCCACGCCCCGCCCCGCCTCTGTGCGCGGTCGGGTAGGGTCGGGTCGGGGTGCGGATATGGCAGTGGAGCAGCTGCGCCACGCCCACGCCAGCGCCGCTGAGGGGTGTGAAACCACTGGAGCGAGAGGAATCGCGCCCCGGACCGCCCCGCCCCGCGGCCCCGCAACCTGGCCATACATTAGAAACACCAGGACAGCGCCATGGTACCGAGTACTTGGCATATGGGAGAGGGAAATTACAATTCAGTCGAGTGCGGGATTACGCGTTTTAAGCAGACCGACTCCGCGGCAAGGCAATGCCGGCACTATGCACAATTTACGGATGGAACCTCGTTGATTGGGGCACATCTATTCGGCGCGCAAACCCCAACTGTGCTCCGGGACACGCCCGCGAAACCTAATAACAAGCAATTTGAAAGCTGGTGAGCGGGAAAATGAGATTTCCACGTCCCCGGTCGCCACCCCTCGCCTTCCACTCTATCTGGCTTATCAGCTGGGGACAGCCGCTCCTCGCGCAGGCGCAGCACCCCCCCCCCCTCCCCCCGTCTTACCCCACCCTCCAAGTCAACGCACAAGGTTCCTCTAAGGCCATGGCAAAAAAGTTGGTAGTCATAAAATTATTTATTGAACAGATATGATTAACTTTACAGAAATCAAAAATATATACATGAGAACAATTCTTATAACTATCTAAATAAAATAGGTTTATCTTGATGCCAAAACTTGGTAATACTCTTGAGAAAGTACATTCATTGGCTAATGTATTTCAATTTTTTTTAAACAAAAATGTCAATAACTGCTATAAGAAGGAATGCTGTTTTTGGTTGGCAGAAAGTAACATATGTGGGAACTTCGTCAGTCTTTTAAATCTGATATTGAATTGCAGGACCCTTTCCTTATTAGCAATAGAAGGATGTGAAACATACAGAACTTATAAATTTACATTAGACTAGTACACTGATTTTGTTTCAAGACGTTCATCACTCTGGAGAAAAGACAGAAGGGATATTCTTAACTCAGAATGACACATAAAAGTGAACAAAGCAACTCAGATCAAGACAACAAAACTCCTGAAGGGAAAGAAGATCCTCATATTGTTAGAAAAAACACAACATAAATATCACATTGTTAACGCAATTTAACAATAAAAATACTTCAAACAACAAACAACTATATTAGTTGAGTAATTTAAAGCACAACAAAAAGTACAGTCTGGAAATACTTTACACATCATTCCCAGCTACAGCAGCACTCAACAAACATTTCCTGGGTCAGTTCTTAAAGTATCACACAATACATACTTTTGAAAAACAATCAGAACATGGTTAATCATCAACAATTTGACTACATGACAGATATAAAGAAATAGTAATGTTCAAACACATGACAAATTTCTTACCATTCTAAAACCCAAATTTCTTAGGATTTTAGGTCAATTTGAATGCAGACTTTTAACAATGTTGCAATTTGTGGGTGATGTTCATATACACACAATAAAATACTATAATAAACAACAAGAATCATAAAATTGGATGGAAAGATCACAGTCAGGTAAATCAAAACAATTTTGCTGTCATTATATCATGTGTAAAATGCTCTCCTTCAAGTCACCAAAAGCAGACTCTGAATTTAACATTTTTCTTCAAGGGACTTACAGTTTAATCAAGAAACAGTCTTTAACTTGAAGTTTTGGTTCCATCAGAATTAATTAGAGATAAGGAGAACAAAACACATCCAGGAGTTAATGCTTAACAAAAGTAATGACTGGAGCAGGGAACTCAAAGGAGGCATCAGAGTTTACCATACCGTGCTCTGAATTTATCAGTAGATCCTTTGTACTCATTATATATTAGTTTAAACAGAAATAGATGGAATACAACAATTAAAACTCCAATAGACACCCAGAAGAGGTTTGGAAGGCCGCCAAGATGATGCCCATGTTTATGTAATGCTATGACATGATGCTCAAGGGCAGGAGCTGAAAGATTTGAAAATAGCAGTATTATACTGAAGAAAATATTCTAATACTCTATTAAATTTTATTACTAGTATTAAAACTTACCATCACTAATTTCCTTCACATGAATAGCATGGCGAAGATCTTCCATATGCTGACGGTCATAAGTGACATACAATATTGGAGTTAGTGGCTCAGTCAATTTGACAGGGAACTGAATTCTGTCTGGCCTACAATTGCGACAAAATGGGTATCACAAATAATGTCATTTTCATTGGTTTCAAAAATTGTACAACTTGAAATGATGAACCATACCCTAGCTGCACTGGCTTATCAAGACAGCCTCCATCACAAGCATAATAATTCTTGTCACTTCGATCAAGTGCAACATAGAGCACAGCATGATTGTCTTCCTGAACAACGACACTTATGTTGACATGACTAGAATTACCATAACTCAAACGTCTGCAAAAAGTGCATACAGTTAGTGAGAACTTAAGCAGTTGTCAATTACGGCAGACTGAAATAATAAACGGGTGGGTCAAACCTGAAGTCAAGATCTCTATGAAGGTACTTTGGATGAATATTGAACTCAAGATGCTGGTTACTGAATCTCAGGCTACCAAAACTCAAAACCATAGCCTGAACAACACCTAAGGCACCTGCCTTGATAAGATTTGGGCAGCCCTTTAAAAAAAATATCAAATCTTTGAATTTGATGTGCTTGTGATTAAATTCAGCCATAATAACTTACGTATAAATTACACTACCTGCTTTTCTAAAGTGAGAAGCCACCTTGACACAACATTATTGACTTCAGATAGAGTAGAGAGCTCTTTCCACAGGTTTTCAGCATCTCTGAAAGATTTATAATTAAATAGAATTAAAAGTTTATAAAACCAACTGAACTGAACATGATGTTTACAGGAAAAGTTGTGTCCTCACAGAGTATGGTAACTTGAATAGCATCCTTCCGTATATGCCAAGCTTTTCATAACTTGGGCCTTAGTTGTAGCATTGGTACTCTCCACATGATAGGGGGACGGAGACTGAGACAAAACATGGTACATTGTAGCATTGATAAGGTGTCCATTGAGTGCCCCAGCTGCTAGTGAATTACTAATTTTCAATCCAGTGCTCCATAGCTGGTTCCATACAGCTGAGTGATCATGTCTCAAAGTTGCAGTTGTCTTAAGAAGGGCATCCTTCATAGTCTGAACATAAAACATTCACAAAATGTTCATAGAAATGGAAAAAAAATAAAAATAAATAAATAAATACAAAATAAAATGGAGTAACATTGAACCAGAAATAATTCTACCTGAATTGCCTGATTTTCAACTAATGTTTTTGTAGCATAATACTCATCTGATGACATTGGTTTTGAGTAAGCAATGGTACAATACACAATAATAGTGGAATGGCTTCGAGCTTTCACCTGAGAATACATTGAATTCATTACAGCTACCAGCTTGTGGACAAAAAATGTTACGGTCAACTCTCATAAGGATAAAACATTGATTACCTCAAGAATAGAGGGTACAGAACTTGCCACAGCAGCTACAGCTATAACTCTATCAGAGTCAATATCAATCTTCCCTTTGGATACTTTGAATTCTGCTTGGCTAACAGCATGCTGTAATCTAAAAATTAAAATGGAACATATTTATATTAAAACATCAAGATAATAATACTTTATAATTTGCGAAGTATTGCAAGTCAAAATCGGAGTGTGTTGTCTCTTGCATTTTTAGACAGTCATTGGTTTCTTGTGATACAAACCTGATAGTGTTGGAAGAAGAAAGCCACGAATCAGGAGGGGATGAGTGAGAAACTTCTAAGTTAATATTGGTGTCGGAAGGATTGACAACCTTAATTTCTTGGACAAGGAGTCCTGGAATAGTTCGATGGGCATAATACTGATATTTAGCATACAGCCCCATCTGCATACATTGGTAGCGATAGACCACACCATCCAAATATCTTTATTCAAGTGTTCAAAACACATCAATTAGAGAAATGCTATTTGCAACTAATGGTGGAACTCAAATAAAACAGTACCCATCACCAATCATTCCAGATTTTGAATTAATTGGCTCAGCCTAGGAATGCTAATGTGAGCTTCTATGAGGGACCCATCAGTACTCATTGCTTTTCAGTAAATCCTTCTAGTTTTGAATAATAATAAATTTATTTTTGTGTTGCTGAACAACCTAGATCACATCAGCAAACCCAGGCTGAACCAATTAATTCAAAATCCGGGATGATGGGTGATGTGTTCCATTTGCGTTCCATCTTAAATCCATTACATAAGCATCTGATATACATACCTTACTACAGACGCTTCACCAAACTTGCCAGACATTGAAACAGCAATAAGTGGTCTAATTGGGACTTCCAAGGACAAAGTTCGTCCACTGCGTATCATAATCCTACCATCAAACTTGACAGGAAGGCCAATGTAGCCATTACCAACATATGGTAGGTATGTGAATTCATTTTCTTTCGGTGGTGAATGTAAGATATTAGCATCATACTCTGAAGCTTCAGAATAAAATGATGTTAGTCTATCCTCCATGCACCTTTCAACCATGTCTGAAAAAAATAGAAAAGTAAGAGAAGCTTTAAATAGAAAGTGAGTCAGTTAAAATGAAAAAAAATTACTATACCATCTACAACTGCCTGAGGTCTATAAAGCCATCTTCCGACACTTGGCTGTCCAAAGTACAGGATGAGACCAAAAATAACAATACCCAAGAAGAGCCTTCGTTTGCTGTTAGAAAAAGGAATGATTTAGAAGAGGGAATAGCTTTCAGAAAAACAGTAACACCTGAAAGGGACTTACGTAAGGTGAACTTCTAAGTATCTCTTTAGTCTTTTGGCTAATTCAAAGCGCTCCATTCCTGTAGGACAGAAATATTAAGATTAGAAAAACACTCACTATAAGAGCTAAAAGTAGCCAAATGTGATGAATTAATAACAATAATTTTAATAATATGTCAACAGATCCTGAACGCTAGATAAAGTCTAAATTTTCTATTAGAGGTTTAGATTGGCCTTTAGCAACTTACTCTGCATTTAAAAGGATATTTTATTCAATTGAAATTGGTCGATAAGGTGCTACGTGAATTAATTCACAGATAAACAGCAGGTGGTGATGAAATAAATCAGGTTATGTTTCCTGAAGGAAAAGCAGTCACATGCCATCTGCTTCACATGACGTGTAACCGATTAACACTGATGTATAAGAGTTTTAAGAAAATATGAATACTGTCCAACAAAAACCAAAGAACTAAGTATAAAATGAGTCCGGTGTCGCAGTAAACTTATTTGTTTATGTTGTCGTGTATTGAGCAGTGTATTTTGCGTTTTGTGCGAATAATCGCTAGCGGTTTGTTGTAGAAGGCCAAGCCTATGGGTACCGACTTGTTAGTTGGGCAACATAGGGGCTAAAGGATATCCCCGTCGGTTCGGTCAGTTCTCAGGTTTCAGGTTTCACAATCGCAATACTTTCAAAGTACGGAATTTGTTATTAACACAGTCCGCTAAAAGTCGTTCTTCCTGCCACCATTCAAACTTGCCGCCAAAATTCGATTAAATTTTTCATCCTCCCATTTAAAAGAACAAAGAACAGCAGCTTTCTGACTAACTTGACATTTACATTGGTATCCAATAAGAAGCTTGCGGGGAAATGAGGAGGTTGTGTGCGTTCAGGACGCTTGCGACATTCAATATTTATTTACTGTTTAATGGTGTTTATTCAGCTACACAAATTTCTTTGATTTTGATTTGTAAATAGAAGACTAATAATTAGAATGGACATGGCCACTAGTAATGGTTAGTATGTCTATTAGATGTATCATGCTGCCGAGCCTAGGCTGCAATTTTTCTCCTTTATTTATTTATTAAATAGTTATGTCTTGTTCCTTAGCACTTGACTATGACGTTTTAGCAGTAATTATGGTCCCGGCACATTTTTAAGATATTTTGGATGTGTGTCCTCTGTATGGTGTATGTTTAAACCTTCTGAACCAGATTAACCCCTAAAGGGCTTTGTTGTGGGGTGACGATTATAAAGCAACATAAGATCCAAGGGAAAAAGTGATTTAAGATTTTACTTTCAATGTGTTAGTTTGCATATTACCAAACATAAATCAACATATCAAACACTAAATTGATCATAAGTTTTTGACTTCTTGCTTTCTGAATTTTTTTTTTTAAAGTTGATTGTTCATCTTTTTGTACAGTATAGTTTTACTACATTTAGTGTTGTGATGTATGTTTGACATCAGTTATAACTCTAAAAATTCTGACAAGCCTCATGTCATAATATATTTTACCCTTCACTGTGAATAAGGATTATGAGAGGCATTTCATATTATGTTCGTCTTAAATATTTTCTCAAATTTTCATTTTCAGAACTAGGCCTAGTATGGATGGGCACTAACGACATGCTTCTTCAACCGGATTCTGAGCACATATTTCCCCAGCAGAATGATGGGACCTACTATAATGACACATCACAATCACTTCAATCATTGGAAGATATGAGACCGCAGCTGGTAAGAATATTTTATGAAGGTATTACCCTAGTTGCACAAGTTTTTTTAATCTTTTTAATTTTTGAAATTCTTATGGTATTTAGGGTATGGAGAATTTTATTCTTGATGAATATGAACCTTTTTGTGGAGAAGATGGACCCAAAGTTATGTCACCATCTCAGACCCCTCAACAAGGTGGGACCAAGAAGATTCGACCTGTGAAACATCCTGGTCTTAAGTTGAAAACTCCCATAGCCTATCAAAGTGATACCGATCCTAGTGTAATACCAATTCAGAAAGATGGAATGGGTATGTATCCTCTATTGTTTTCTGTTCACCAACAATCATTTAATGGTTTCACTTATAATTATTGTCTTAATTCTAATATTTACAATTTCAGCTGTCTGTCAAAATTGTGGAGCTATTGGAGTGAAGCATGCTTTTTATACCAAGGAAAGACGCTTTTGCAGCTTAGCATGCTCTCGAGGAGAAAACCCTCCTCCAGTAAAGGAAAATAATGAAATTAAACAGGAACCTGTCAACAATCAAGTTCAGCAGGTAGTCCAACCTACAATGCAACAGCAAGTTCAACATGTGCAGCCAGTTCAAATGCAACAACTGGCAATGCAACAACAAATGCAGATGCATCAGCAACAACCCATGCAAGTGCTAATGCCTCAACAAATGCAAGCGCAGATTCAAGCCCAATTACCACCTCAACTACAAACACAACTACAACAGATGCAGCCCATCCAGACCCAGATGATTGGCAATGGATTACAACCCCAGGTTTCTATGCAAATGCAACCACTTGCAGCACAAATGCAGCAGCTGCCTATGGGGATAGCTCAAATGGATCAGCAACTACAGATGCCAGTGCAGCCCATGCAGATGCAGCAACAAGTTGACATGGCTCATATGCAACTGACTATGCCTATGTCAGCTCAAATGCAAGTGATGCAAGCTACAATGGAAGTGGTACCTCAGATGCAAATGCAATGTGAAACAATTCAGACCCATCAAGAGGAAGATGGACAAGGGGATCAGAAGCCATGGAACAGTTCGGTTTGTACCTCTGATTTTCATAGTGTAACTTGTTGTATTTGAACATCACTAGATGATGTCTTTTAAAAATATGGATTTGTGTGCAGGACTCTAAAAGTGAGGACTCTTTGTCATCCAATACAACAACTCGTCCATATCCAGCATTTTCTCCACTGCCTCCACTGCAGTTGGATGAGCCCATATTTCCTCCGGATAAAAAGAGTTGCCCGGATTTGGCTGGCACATTTGAATGGGACTCTATGCTGAATGATCTTGGTTTTTCTGCTGCCCCTGTTTCTTGCTTTCAACATGTAAGTGTAGCAGTATAAACCACTTGCTGACATATCTCCATCTACCCATATTTTGCCCACACGCCAAAATAATCCATTCTTCCTCACCATTCAGGCCCCAATGGCAGATAGCTGGGACAATATAACTGTCGGAATGAAGGTAGAAGTTCAAAATACAGATTGCGATAACTTCTCTGAGGATTTCCCTGATTCATTTTGGGTTGCAACCGTACTTAAAATTCAAGGTATGCAATACTTTGTCGACTTTTATCACAGAGTTTTTTTTTAAACTTTATGTCTTATACTTTTTTTCCCCCCAGGATACAAGGCTTTGTTGCGATATGAAGGATTTGGTCAGAACAGCAGTAAAGACTTTTGGGTTAATTTGTGTTCCTCCATTGTTCATCATGTTGGGTGGTGCGCAATACGTGGTCGACCTTTGATTCCTCCTAAAAGTGAGCAAATTCAACTCTCCTGTGTGTATTTCTCTTTGTTTCAATGTATTTGTTCTTAAACAATTGAAATAACTTTCTTTACAGCTGTGGAGCACAAGTATAGTGATTGGAAGGATTTTCTTGTGAAGCGTTTAACTGGAGCCCGTACCCTTCCCTCAACATTTTACAATAAAGTCCATGAAAGTTTGAAGTCTAGATTCAGGTAAATTTTAACTAGTGAACTCTAGCCCTATGGCCCTTTAAAAGTTTGTATATTCAAGTTGTATTTAATAACAAGTTTTACCCCCCCATTAGATGTGATTTAAATGTTGAAGTTGTGGATAAAAACAGAATATCCCAGGTCAAAGTAGCAACTATTGAGAAAATAGTAGGAAAACGCCTGCATGTGAGATACTATGAGACTGATGATGACGATAATGGCTTCTGGTGTCATGAAGACTCAAATCTGATTCACCCAGTTGGGTGGGCTCACAGAGTAGGACATCAAATTGATGCTCCCCCTGATTACTTAGAAAGGTGTTCAGTTGGTCAGTGGGATGAAGATGATGCTACAGAAAACTTGTTTCCTCTTCAAGTACGACAACGGCAGCAATTCAATCAGATAGCTGTCCAGTTAGCTAATCAAAAACAAACTGGCTTTGTTGAAGGAATGAAACTGGAAGCCATTGATCCTTTGAACTTGTCATCAATTTGTGTTGCTACTGTAATGAAGGTCAGTTTAAACTTCTGTTTATCTTTTGTTTTGGTGTCTTTTACATTTGTGAAGTTTTTCTGTGTTGTATTAATGACAATTTTTTAAATATGTTGTGACCTTCAGGTTCTGAACGAAGGATATTTGATGATAAGAATTGAAACCTATGATGCTGATGTTAATTGCTCGGATTGGTTCTGTTACCACCAAACATCAGCTTGCATTTTTGCTCCTGGCTTTTGTGAAGCAAACAACATTACTTTGACACCACCCAAAGGTTATGAAATTGGAACCTTCAATTGGAATGCTTATCTTCAAGAAACCCAGTCCTTAGCCGCACCATCATTCTTATTCAAGCAGGTTTGTTTCAAGATCCTAAATGATTATTTAATATTTTTAAGTTTTCCTCAATACTTTAGAATATCAAATCATTGTGCTCCTTGAATTTTCAGTTGGAGGTACCAAATCATGGTTTTGTTGAAGATATGCACTTGGAGGCAACAGACATCATGGATCCCAGACTTGTTTGTGTTGCCACAATATCCCGAGTTGTTGGCCGTCTTCTCAGGGTGCATTTTGATGGATGGGAAGTGGAATATGATCAATGGCTTGACTGTAGCAGCCCTGATCTTTATCCAGTTGGCTGGTGTCAGCTTGTTTCTCATAAACTTGAGGGACCAAGGGTGATCTCACCTCCTAAAGTTAATCCAAATACTGGTATGTTTTGCATTTTGTTATCTTATTCAAATTATCTAATACAGTTCAATGGGGCAAATATTTGCAAATGGTGCAGAGATGATTATGTGGTGGTTAGACTATCTTCCTTCCATACTTTCTGTTTGTTGTACTCTTAAGAGTTGGGGAAATTTAAGTGCAGTATTATCCATTTTCTTAAAAAAGCTAGGCTTCCCCATTGTCTTGTTAAAATCACTGTCTTCATGTTGGTGTGCTGTACACAAACCTACATAGGCTCTTGGCTCTCTCGTGTAGGACGGACACAACGAGGAGTTCGTGGCAGGCGAGGTCGTAGAGGCATGCCAAAGAGACGACCAGGCATGAAAAAGAGTCCAGGTGGTACTTTATTATCTGCCCAAGTTCCTGCTATGGGTGATGCAGCTGTGCCCATGTTAATGCAGGTTGACTCATTTTCAGGTTTGTTTATTTTCCTTACGTTTTTTCTTCCTTTGAAAGTGTCTCACGTCAGAGCATGTTAAAACCACAGGAAAAGATAAAAAGCTGCTTCAATCTTCTTGACCATTTTCAGATAGGAGTTAGTAGTGCTTTATACGTCTAATAATTTGTGATATGTTTATCGGTGTTTCCTAATCTTAAGTTTATAACATTTCCTCTAGTTCTTAAGAAAGAGTAGTTACAGGGTTTGGCCTTAAATAGTATCACAGTGAAAGTTGACCTCTTGTATTGTAAGTTACATCTTTTCTTCATTTTTTTTTTTTTTTTTAAATCTTTAGATACAGGCAGTGACCAAGGCTTATCCCATGAGGGTTTCTCTGAATTACCAACAGGTATAGATCCCCAAGGACAACACCATCAATTGGATGTGAGTTGTGCAAATATTCAAAACTGAAGTATATTCCGATTTTCCTTTCTCCAGAGGTAAATGCTGAAGTGTAGATGAAATTTTATTTATTTATTTTTTTTTTTTGCCTTGTAAGGTTGGTGTTACATCAACCAAAGTGATTCCTCGTCTCATAGACAACTCAAACTCTTCACTAGGAGAGCTCAATCCTAATGAGTGGGATGTCAATGATGTCTCACATTTTCTCAAAGTAAATGATTGTGCTGCTTATTGTGACAATTTTGCTAAGAAAGTAAGTATTTCCAAAGCCACCTGTCTTTCCACTATTCACATTACATAACAGTGTTTGTTCCATTTCTTTATACCTACATTTTCTCTCTCTTTAAAGAGTATAAATGGAAAGGCTTTGCTCAATCTCACCAAAGAGGACGTCTTTGCTTTGTCTGGTATGAAAGTTGGGCCTTCCCTTAAAATATCAGATCTTATTCAGCAGCTTCGCATCAAGGTAAACCCAGCTCAGGAACGTGCAAAGGCAGGATACAAAAAGCTTCTTTAAAATAAATATGTTGAAAAAAATATGAATTTCAGAGTTCATTTTAATGTTTTGTCATAAAACTGCTATAGCAGATATTTTTTTTCTCATAATTTTTAATGTTTATTCAATTTCTACATATCGCAAGATCTGATGGTGACTTTGCATACTCTTCTTTCTTCTTGTCTTGTGTTGTGTTGTGTTTCAAAAATTCATATCATTCTTTGTACATCTTAAATTGATCATCAACTTCGTTATTGTGGTTACTTTCTTCTTGAATTTCAATTAGCAGTCATACTTGATATGCTTGTCCCAGCTTTTTCTTAAATTTTACATTTTTCTGGGACTTGTTACCAGTGATAATATTTTCATTTCTGAGTTAACATCTATTTCCAACTAGTTTCAAAAGTCAGGTATATGAATAGGTAGTTCGTATGTACCAGAAGATGGATGATATCTATCTGAATAAGTTAGAATTTGTGAACACCTAAAATCTTAACTTTGTTTATTTGTTCTGAGAACCATCTTCTATGTGTTTTAATGCGTAAATGATAAGAATGAGTTAGAAATAATTTAGACCTTAAATATTATTAGCTAGGTAATGCTGAGCAGAATTTATTTTTCTACTACCACTTTGTTACATGGATTGTAACATTACATTTCCTATTGTTGATTAATAGGTTTTGCAAATGAAGTCATTAATTATGAGGATAAGAACCTGTGAAGAACAGGGCTTGCAGCAATATTATTGGAAATGTAATTTTCTGGGAAAGTATCGATGCAAGGTATTAGGTTAGATTTCTGGTTATGTTTCTTGATGAATGTTACTTTTCTACCTCTATAATGACCTTTTGCAGGAGTTTATTAGTCTTTTCCTAAATCCTGTATTTTCTAATGAACTGTTACTTCATTCTAGAAGCCTCTTATTTGCATTTTTCATTTAGACTTTGGCTTAGGCATGAAGAAGATGTTTGCAACCTTACACCAAACAAGCAATAATCCTTAGTGGGTACTGTAATTTTTGAGATTAATTTATTTACGAAATTTGCCAAAGTTCCCCATGTCTATTGGTCTTACTATTGTATTCATAGCACTGTTCAATCAGCTACAGAGTAGTATTTAGTGTGATTTGTTGTTTTATAGGTTTAGTAATCTCAGGGGTTTCTATCATCAACATGATCATGCGCTTAATAAGTTTGATTCACATTTTACTTTAATGTGAAACTGAAAGCAATCATCTGAAGACTTCTTTTTTAAATCATGTCAACTGCTATTTTTATTCAGTCATTGCTAAGTATATAAATGTTGATTATAAGTTAAGTAAGTAATGTTATATTGAGAAATTTCAGGGAATAATAACGATGTCATTTAATGGGAAGTGCATTCAGTTCAAAGGTTATGAGGAAAGCGTTTTTCATATGCCTTCAGTTTTACACATGTTAACCGCCCTGTAAAGTAGGCATTCCTTGGCTGTGAAATAAGTAATTCTGACACATTATTTTCCTACTTGCTGTTTGGTTAGTAATGTGTGATTTTGTAGTGGGTGATGGAATGCGTCACATTTGACTTCATAAATAGTCATTAAGAGATAGTGCCTCTTTTTTCTGCTCTGCCAGTGGTAGGTAACCAGTGCTAACTATCCATCAGGTAACAGGCTTTATCTACCGATAGGTTTACTATTTACTTGAATTGAAATGGAATAACTGGGGTGTTCCAGACCTCAAGTTGTTGCAATGAAAGGCAGGCTTGACTATTTGATGGAATTAAGACATTAGTTGGGAAACCCCTTAGTAATGCAGTTCCTTAATTGTGTGTGATGCTTGCATATGCACTAATAATTTTATTTTGTCACTTTGTTCTACTTCTTATTTTTTATAGGCTTTCATAATGCAAGCAAAGTTTCTTTAGTTTTATGTTTGGCGGGGTTGATGCTTGTGTTTTCCCACAAAACTCAAAAAAGAATGTAGCCTGTTGTTAAGTAAATTTGATACTGCACTGTATCAAAAGTGGTTCTTATGTCTTGAGGCCATTTGTAAAATTTTCAAACATAAGCATTATGGGGTGTCTCATTTTAAGTATTCTTGAGACTTTTTAAAATTTTGTTGATTCAGAACTATTTTTCTAGAAAAGAAAAACAAAAAGTAAATTTTGTTTTGAAATTTAAATTTTTGTCAGCTGCTTCATAATTTGTTTGAATATTTTTCACATGGCCCCCTCTTTCCACTTAACATTTGGATTGTCATGGGCTTAACTCATTTTCTCCCCTTTTTTTCCTAACCATTGTCAAGAGGCCATTTTCTCTTCACCCAGAGATTTTTATGTAGACTGATGAATCACACCTCACAATTTGACCCCCATTATTCAATTGTAAATATTACAAGGTATGCGCTTTTGCAGTCTCAAAAGAGCAGTATGTTTGTTTAAGATTGTTAAGTATAGGGGCATGGTAGGGATGCTGGACAGCCCAGACCTTCACCCATTGTGGATTTGCCAAAATTGCCTTTTTAATGTTCATGTAAGTAGTCCTAAAGCTTATAAATTCATCCATTTTAGAGGAAAACTCTGAATCCGCCTACCATTAAGACTGCATTTAGGAACCAAGGAATTATTTATACACTCCTATTGAAATGTAATAAAATGAAGTTGGTGGGATCAGATATTTTTGTTCTGATCTCACCGTTTTGAAAATACATGTGGCAGTTTTCAATGAGCTGTTTTGGGGATGTTTATTTCAAATGATACGCCTATCACTGAAAATGGGCTAGATAAATCATTTTTCACCCCTGTTTAAACTATTTTATACACTTAACAATTTCCTCCATAGTGCGTTAAAAGAGTATGTTGTAAGTCTGACAAAACCAACTGTTGTACTACAGCTAACATCAGATTCGGAAGATCCTAGGAGCCCTGAGGTGAGTACACTATATTGCGACGTGTGTTAAGTTGTAATGTGCTGTACTCGGCGAGCATTTGTCACTTGCGTGCCCCCGCTTTAGTGCGCGAAGAAGTTCAGTGCACGTCCGATAGGTGTCGCTACTCCCCTATGTCGCGCTGCTTTCAAAGTCAAGAAATGGTATAAATTGAATGGAAGCTAGCAATTTCATCTGTTGAATTTGGGGCTTGCCGTGTTAATAGAATATCGTCTTAGGCTCAATCTTCCCTTACTCTTATTCCCATTATTCTTTTATTTTAACGCATTACGCAGCGCGAGAAAAGCCGGTTCGATTCTGGTTGGCTGGGAGTGGCATTGTCCTGATCTCTGATACTACGCTGTAGAAATAGCGTAGTTTAATATATCTTCAAATATGTAGCAATCTCTTGGGAATTTCGTGCGCTTTTGGATAGTATGCTGTTGGTCTAAGTCTCTTGCCCATGTTTTAATTCGACGTCGACGTAAAATGCGATAGAAAGCAAGACACGATAGTTTAAAAGCTCGAAATCACTGCTGATCCACTACAGATTCTCCTGAGCGTCGGCCAGGCCCAGCTGGTGTACGTGCCCCACCGCGTTCCCGCGCCCTGCCGCCGCATTCTGAATCCGGACGAAATAGTCCGCCTAGACGCTCACTGTTTCCGAGTCGAAATAACTTATATTTGTTAAAATGTCGAGTATGTCCGGGAAGGAAGTTTAAAATTCGTCCCATGTTTTGCCATTTTGTGACTTAATTTTCCAACACGTGTAGAATTCATTGACCGCGTGGCGTAGGGATATTTGCGTCCGTTGTGCAACCCTTCAGCTGTTTCCCGCCAAAGATCGCCTTTACAAAACACTGCGAGGCGTGGGGCCAGGCGCGCGCGGTTTGGAAAAGCGTCACCGCGAGAGCTTGATTTTTTTCAAGCGTCGATTTCCCCCGGCGTGCGAGTGATTTGCCCTGTCGACTGCGGAAAAACCACCGAAGAGGCGGAGCCATGTCTGGACTGCATCGCAGCTCGGAGAAGAAGCTTCTCGACGATTTTGATTCGGGCGACCAGGAGGATGCGGGCAGGTAGGTTCGGGGCTCGGGGCGTCACGTCGGACATGGCGTGGGGGCGCGGTCGGTCGGGTCGCATCCGCTGGCGCGTCGCTTGGCGTCGCGCTGCTCGTATCGGGGAGGACGCCTCCCCGGCCCGGCCTGTCCTTGCGGAGTGGGCGTCGCGACGGGGCGACGCTTGGCGTCCCCGTCAGGAGGACGCCCCGACCCGGCCCCGTCAGCTGATAAGGGCAGGGCGGGCGGGGCGTTGATATGTACAGACATGCAGCCGTGTTGTATTGTGACCGGGCCGGGCGCGGTCGCCTCCGAGGAGTGCCTCGCCTCGCCACCCCTCCTCTCTGCTCGACTCGCATGGGCCGTGAGAGAGAGAGAGAGGGGAGGTGGGCGTTTTCGGAGGCGGCCGCTCGTCGAGACGACGCGTGACGCGACGCGTTGCCGGCGCCGCGCTAGAGTCAGCTGATGCCCGCTCCCTCGCCATGTTGATCGGCAGGGCGTTTGGCCATTTGGAGACGCTTTTGGCGACGGAATGCAGCTGAATGGCAGCCGCGCCGTCGAGTTGGGCTCCTCCGAGAGGCGGCTTTGGGGGCTTGGGCCCCTTGGGCCGGGCTAGCGGGCGCAGCCCAGCCGCTGCGGCCCAAACTGTTATGGCGGCCGCCCTGCTGCCTGGCGAGGCGAGTCAAACCTCCCCACAAGCGTCTGCTCGAGAAATCTTCGGAAGGAGCTAGACTCAACTCCGAGATTTAAATGTAAATTTTTCCCCTACAGCGGTGACTGGTCGGTTTGTGTGTTCAACTTACAGTTTGACCCGTGAAAAATGTAATATGTCGGGTTTTTTTTGTTGTATTCTCGTTGAGCTTGCTTGCTGCTCTGTGGGTTTCCTAGTAAGACGTCATGGTAGTGTAGCGTGAATAATTGCGTCTCCAGCTGATCGTTAGCATCGCGTCTTGAAGCTTGCAGTTACGAACTTTGCCTTGGATACGGGTGTAGGGTGGGTTTTGTGCTATCGATTGCTTCGTCCCGGAAATTTTATGAGGCCCGGAACGAAGCTCTAGCAGTGTTAGATTTTGGGAATGGCGTCTGCGGGCCTTGACACGCTGATGCTCACCTACCTAACCTCTACTTTTATTATTTCTCTTGTTGCTGTCACAGCTGGAAAAGGAGAAGTGGAAACATCTGATTGAATGTTTTTGGACAGAGTTTCAACACAACCTCCTCCATTTAAAGCTATGATCCATGTCATACCAGGTCATGTACTCAAAATTTTATTCTGTAACTGGCCATGACTAGGACATTTTTTGTTTTGGGAAAATTGAAATAAGATCTCTCCCATTAAAATTAAATTTTTAAGGACTCTTATCACACCAGAAATATAAAGTGTTATTTCAGCATGATACTTTATCAGGTCTGAGTGTTAAAAGTGATATTCTTTTAAAAGTGGGAGTATTGAGTAGTAATAGGAGAACGACACGGGCTGTCTTATCTCATGATCCCAGCAAATAGATTGAATGAATATAAATAGCATGCACTCTGTTAAGCACTGTCAGGGGGTGAAGTTTGTTGTACCAAAATTTATTTTTTACTATACAATATTTCAAAATTTTTGTATAGCTTAAGTGTGTACACACTTCTGAAAAATTCTATCCTTGTTTTATTACATTTAAAAGAGCAAGTAAATTATGGATTTGTCTAGTGGCTGTCGAGGTGAATATCAGAACCAGTTCAATATTGAGCCTCTAAACTAAGATGGTATTTAACACCTACCTGGTCGGACGTGGCCCGTTCGCTGTCCGCACCTTGTGACCTAGCGGATTCTCGACTGACGCCATTGGTACTCGCTATACACGCCTTACACATAGGTAATGCAGTTATTTTCCCCAGGAGAGTTCTCTGCCAGTTCAATCACATTCTCCTGTCTCATTCAGTCTTATCACCCAAATAATTTAGGATTCAATTAGTAATTCTGTTCCTTCGCCAAAAGACCCTTTTATTTGCTTTTATTTGCCCCGAAAAAAAAGAAAGAAAATAATCTGCGGTAGTAAACACGCCGGGGAGGCTATCGATAATTATCTTCAGTCTATGAGAGCTTCCGTTAGTCTTCAGCGAGGCGGACATCATGTGCGCGTACGTACTACTACTGTCAGCTGATTTCACTCCTATCGTCGTCCTCGCCTCGTAGGCGGGCTGCCCGGGGCTGTCCCCCTCCCCCCTCTCACCCCCTCCCCGCCTGCTGGGCCGGGTCCCGTGGTCGGCACGTAAGCCCTCCGGAGGGAGAGACCTCGACTTGGAAAACAACGCAACGCAGCTGTCGCAGTGCGGCAGGTGATGCACTCGACCGTATTGGATGGCGTCGTCATTTTGAGTGCGCGTTGCATTTAGGTGGGCACGGTCTCAGCTGGGGCCTGAGGCAGTGCCCGCGGGGATGCAGCTTCCACGGCCCAGTGCGAGATGAAATCCACGAGAGCAATACGAGGCGGAGGAGTAAATGAAGGAAGGAGACGGGACGGGACGGGAGGGAAGGCATGGCGGTGCGGTGCTGTGCCGCGGGGCGCTCAGGGCAGGGGCATGGGCTGCTCCGATGAATGGCTGCTGCTGCTCCCGCCGCTGCCGCGTCGCGCCGCCGCGTCGTGTCGCGTCGCGCTGCGCCAACCGCCGCCCCGCGTCCTCCGAGGCACAAAGTGCCAGGGCGAGGCGGCAGGGGGTGGGGTGCGGGGGGGAGGGGGGGCAGCAGGACTTGCCGCCTTTGCCGCGCCGGTGCCGTGCCGTGGCGAGCCCGGCCGAGTGGCGCGCACCCGGGCCGTTCCGTGGCGAGCCGCGCCGGCCGGGCCGCGCCCCGGCCCCGGCCTTACGCTCTGGGCGGGATGCTTGCTGGCTGGCGGCGGCACGACGGCCCGGCCCGGCGCGGCGCGGCCCGGCCCCGGCGAGAGAGGCCTCAGTAGTCAGGCAGCCGGCCCCTGGAGTGCGTCGGAGCGTCGTGCGTGCGTGTGTGACAGGCTTGGCCGAGCGCTTGGCGCGCCAGCGGGAAGTGTCTTCAAGTGTGTGTGTGTGTGTCGCGTTGCGGCGCAGTGCTGTGCGACGGGAACATGTCGGACGAGGCGATGGAGTCCTACGACGGGTACGTAGACGTGGGCGGCACCACGACGCCCAGCACCGAGAGGATAGACTAGTCAGCTGTTGCCAGTCACATGGCGAGGTGCCGCCGCGCCCAGCCCGGCAGCCACGCTGAGCGCACCGGCCCGGCCCAGCCGGGGAGGGCCGCCGCCCACCGCGCAGCACCGCGCAGCCGGGCCGGGCGCTCGGCCACGCCGGCCTGCCCAGCCCAGGGTGTGGCGCGGGGGAGGGGTGGGGTGGGGCGGGGCGGGCAGGAGCGGCGTGGAACGCCCAGCCTGCTGCTTGCTTGCGCCTCTTGCGCTCTCCTCGTGTGAAGCGCTGCGCCCCGCCTCGCCCTGCACTCTCCCGCCCTTCCTGTGAACACCCCCCCCCCCTTCTCCTTTTCACTCGTGCCTGCCTGAGGCCCCCGCCCTCCCGGCATGGCGTCGCGTCGGTGCGGAGGGGAACGGTGACAAGTCGGCCTGGACAGGAACACGGGAACTCCATCTCCGGCACTGAATTTTTCAGTTGGGCTGTGCTCGGTAACTTGTAGTCCTGGCGGCCGCTGGCATTATTTTCCAGTGAATCAGCTGTGGGTGGCGCCGTGCCGGTGGCGGGCTGAGTGGGGTGGGGCGGGGCGGGGCGGGGCGGTGACTCAGCCGGGCGTGCGGATCGGGGTGGGGCCAGGCTGGGGCGCCACTCTGAGTCACTACGGCTGATATCTCGCGAGGCGTGGGCAGGGCCTGGGCCTGGGGCCCCGCGGGGCGGGGCGGGGTGGCGCCCTGTGTTTTGACAGAAGGCGCAGCGCGCAGGTGCTCCACACTCATCCCCATGTCCGGGATTAGACCACCCCGCCCCACCCCGGCCTGGCCTGGCCTGGCCGGGTGGCGCACCTGATGTAAGGTGGCGCCGGATTTCGTCACCCAGTGTCGTCGCACTGCCGTGGGGCGGGGCGCGGCGCCGCGGCGCCTTCAGCTGACCCGGTGGTGGCGTGGGGCGGGGCGGGACTGGGCGACGTGGCCGCCAGCCGTTCGCCGGGTGAGCCGGGTCGGACGAGACGGCCGAGCGGTCGTGTTATTTTTGGGCCGCGCCGCAACGCCCCGCGCTAACCGGCCTGACGTAAGCACTCGCCTGTAACCGAAACAGGTGGCGACGCCGCGCCGAGCCGGGCCGGGCCGCGCGGCTTCGGGTCGTATGGCGTGGCGCGGTGCGGCGCGGCCGGCGTAGCCTCACACCCGGGCTCACCCGGGCTGGCGGCCGGCTGTGCCGCGGGGTCCAACGTCAGCTGATTTGCGTCGCGGCGCGGTTGGGCCCCGGCCCCCATTGCCTCTCGACGTGTCCTCACCTCTTTGGGGGGGGGGGGGGGGGGGTCTGCGGGGGCCCCGCGGGGTGGCGCGGCCCGCTCGTGCAACTTGTGCAATGGGCTTGGTGACTGGCGGGCCCCGCCCCCCACCAGCTGGGTGCCGTTTGCGGAGATAGCGTCGAATTATTCCCCGCCGCGGACCGACGATATGAATGAGGAAAAATTGGAGCGGGGTTCAAAGGGCGCTCGCTCGCGGCGGGCCAAGGACAGCTGGTGACACGGAATACAAAAATCCATGCTTGCTACGATATGGCATGGCGTGCGGGCAGGTGGCCTCGCGCCCGGCAGCGCCCGGCCGGCCCAACAACGATGACAGGTGAGCGACACGCCAGCAGCAGCTGACGCGCGGCCCCACCGCCAGGTGGCTGACCTGGTTCCTGCTGTTATCAGCCGCCGCGCAGGCAGCTGGCTCGGTCAGCTGACTGACTGCAGGTGTGTGGAGGACCTGGCGCCCGGCCCGGCGCTGCACGGCGCCACGCCCAAACGCATTTACAAACCAAATGCGCAGTACCGGCCCGCGCCGGGGCAACTGGAAGAAAGTGTCGCGCAGGCGGGAGCGAGAGCGGGACAGGTGTGATTGCTGCTGGCAGCTGCGGACGTGCGGGGCGCAGGCTGCATTGACAGGACATGCAACTCGTCAGCCTGTAAGCGGATGTGGGCAGGGCTCGGCGCGCGCGGAGCCGGCCGGCAGCTGTAAGCGGCGGGGCAGGGCGGGGGCAGCTGTAAACAGGTGTGGATAGCGCGGCGCGCGCGCGCGCCCGCGAGAGTGCGCAGCTGGAGGCAGCTGCCCGCCCCGCCCGGCCCGGCCCGCTCTGCTGGACACGTTTCCATGTAGGGGACGCCATCACTGCAGAGAAAACTGTCGGACCCGCAGCAACTTGTCCCGGAGAGGGAAGGGGAGCCTGCCGATCTCTAGCACTTGCACTCAATCGATGCAGGTGGTTACTTTTCCTCCCTGTCGGGTCGGGTGGACCCGTCCTGTCCTGTCGCGGTTTCTCTCTGAGGTGTCCCGGG
Organism: Frankliniella intonsa; assembly: GCA_033675135.1. Taxonomy (NCBI): domain Eukaryota; kingdom Metazoa; phylum Arthropoda; class Insecta; order Thysanoptera; family Thripidae; genus Frankliniella; species Frankliniella intonsa. Next base: position 10,429,074 of record CM066254.1, on the reverse strand, counting down.
CGGGGCGCGGCGGGGTGAGTCAGTGCGGTGCGCCCGGCCCGGTCCCCGTGACTCAGGCAGGCGCCACTGCTGGGGGTCCTGTGCTGTGCTCGGGCCGACCTGATGGTGCTGTCTGTTTTCGCGTGAGTCACTGTGCTGCTATTTCTAGGCGGGTCGTGAGTCCCGAGTCCCGCCCGCCTCCAGCCCAGCCCAGCAGATACGCGGCCCGGCACGGCCCGGGGCGTACCGTGTCGGGTATCGCCTTGCGTGCGTGGTGCTGTGCTGCGGCCGCGGCCGACACAACGCCCACCGGCTGGCTCAGCTTTTGGCGCCAAGGAGGAGGCTGGGGCGGCGAGCGTGCGGGCCACGTTGCCACGCTACGCGGCTACGGCGTAGTAGTAGTGTGTGTCGGCCGAGTGTATAATCAAGTTATTCTGGAAATGGCTTTCGGGCTGTGCCGGGACGGGCCGGGCCGGGCTGCGGCTCCGTCTGTTCGGACTGGACGTACGGGCCCGCCGGCGATCAGACGCGGCCCTGGGCAGCCCCGCCGCGCCCCGCCCCGCCGCGCAGCGCGACAGGTTGGCCCGGCTGGGCCGAGCAGAGAGGTGTAGTACGGCCTTGTAACCTTGCCGGTGCGCCCCTCCCTCTCCTCCCTGCCGCCCCTTTGGCTCCCCAGGGCTTCGCGTCGGCCCGTCGCCCGCCGCGGTAAACAAGCATCAGCCTCCTCAGAACCCCATCCCGCCCCGTGCTCCTCCTCAGCCCGATCCCCTCCGAGGAAACAACAACCTCACACGCCAAATGGGGTATAATCACTGAACCCCTGGGCCGGAATTAAGAAGTAAAATAAAAGCACAATGTCGGAACCAGTATTTGAATTCGATCAATTCCGTTTTCCTTGCTTCTATTCTACGTCTTACTTTACTGTTCTTCTTAGAGATTCAGTGGAGTACCTTATTGTGAGTGACGCCCGCCGACGCGACGCGGCGGAGCGAAAGCGATGTCCTGGTGCGGCGGGGCCGGGCCGGGCTGGGGCGCGCGATGGCACCGGGATGTACTTACGGATGGATGGCCGGTGGAAAAAACGTGTGCGCCGCGAGTGAGCGGAGCGGAGCTGAGCGGCCCCGGGGATCCCAGCGCGCTCGCTGCAGGCCGGCCGGCCCCGCCCCGCCCGGCCCGGCGCGTTCCACTATCGCGTCGCCGCGCTACGCTGCGCCACGCCACGCCTGGCTTGGCGGCTGAATGGGCGGCCGCGGCGCACTAGTATGAATGGACGCGATGCCACCAGTTAGCCTCCTGTGTGTGCGCGTGCCGTGCCTGCATATACGCGGCGGGGCGGGGCGGGGCGCGGCGCGGGGAGTGCAACTCGCACTCGTTGGTGGCGTGCGGTCTGGAGGTTGCGACCTTGTATGTCTGAGCCTCCCGCCGCCGCCCCGCGCTCCGCCCCGCCCACCCTGCTGTCCCCTTAATCGTCACGTGAACGTCGTCGGGTCGGGATGGGGGCGAGGCAGCAGTGCCCGTCTTCCTGTTGTGAGCCGGTGCGGTGCAATCCACCGTTTTGTTTGGTTTGTTTTCCCGCTGCACCTTCGCATGTTCTCCCGGCGCCGCCGTTGGCGTCAAGGACTCCCTCTCCTCTCCCCGGCCGCCGGATGACTGCCGTAGTCTCGGCGATAAACTGTACTCGCGTCGCGCCGGTGTTCATACATTCATGCGGCCTGGCGTCACGTGCTTACATAACGCGCAATCCACTCAACAGATGTCGCTTCCGGCTGAAGCGCACCGCGTACACAGCCCCGCGCCGCTCGCTCACCCGGCTGATGTTTTTATCGCCGGCGTGGAGGCCCCCGGGGGCCGGCAGGCATGGCGGCAGGGGTTGAACGCCCCCGCCCGGCCCCGTCCCGCTCGGCTACCCGGCAACCGGGAGAGGCCGTGTGGCCCGCCCCGTCCTGAGCGCCAGTGCTGTGCGGTTCAAACTTGACCTCGACCCGGTTTTGCGTGGCGTGGCGCTGTAGCGGAGCCTGGCGTGGCGTGGTGCGCCATGTGCGCTGGCGGGCGTGTCGTGCGGCCCCCGGGGCGTGGCGTGGCGCGGCGTGGTGGGGCCCTAGCGGGGTTGCGTGCCGTGGCGCCCCCGCCCCGCGGCCCCGACCCGCCGCGCCGTGCTCTGCCCTGCTGCCGGGCCGCGACCCTTACTGAACGCCACACCGCCACCTTAGGGACGGCTGTGCCCCGTCCTGCACGTCAGCCTCTAGGCGCAACGCAGCAGGTCGATAAAGCGGATAGGAGTGCGTATGTTTAATGGAGCGCCTCGCCTGCGGCCTGCGGCCCCGCCCGCGGCGGCACGGCACGGGACGCACCGCCCGAGGTAACCGGGCCTAAGCGCTGCATGGTGGTAATGCCGCTTGTTATGTAGCGTCCGTCCTTGTTTTGTTTTTTCCCCTCGCGGTCCTGGCCGACTCGGCCTGTACTGTACGCGGGGCGCGGCGCGGCGGGGACCACCTGTAATCTTGCAAAGACCGTTTTGTTTCCTCTTCCTCCTGCCCGCCCGGTCCCGCCCGTGACCCCGGCCAGTGCGTTAGTAACGTCAGAGACGGCAGCTGCTTAAGCCTCGCCCTCGCCGCGGGCCGCGGCAGAGTGCAGCAGCGCGCGCTAGTTGGCCGGGCCGGGGTTGGCGGTGGTCATGGTTCGGGGCGTGGCCCGGCCCGACGCGGCAGTCGTGCTGCTGCAGCGGAGACGACGCGATGCGGCGCGGCGCGAGGCGACGCACTGCGCGACCTTGTTCCACTTGGGCCCCGGCTGGCTCCGCCCCGCCCCGCCCTGCCGCGGGCTGCTGCCGTGTCGCGCCGCGCCTCGCGGCTTACGTGCCGCTGCCCAGGTAAAGCTCAGCCCGGCACACTGGCGGGGCGGGGCGGGACGCGGCGCTATTTGTGGGACATAAGGCGGCGCCGCCGTCAGCTGACTGCGGGACGTCGCGGCGCAGTGGCGCCCCGCCCCGCGGACGTCTCAAGAGCGACGTATCTCCCCCGGCCGAGCGCGCCAGTTAGGCGGGGCGGGGCGGCCCCGTGGAACTGCGTCACTGCGGTCAGCTGATGCCCCCTCCGAGCGGCCCCGCCCCGCCGCGCCCCGCTCGCCCAGAGACTCCGTCTCACTACGCTCGCCTAGGCGCGGGGCCGGGCCGGGCCGGCCGGAAAGTTTTGGGGGTCGGGGAGAACAGCTGGGGACAGACAGGGAGGGAGAGGCTTACGTAGTTACGGGTGCGTGGCTAGAGAGTGCGGGACCCGGACGGCACCCGTAGCGTGTGTTTTCCTTGGAAGTTCAGTGTTGCACCCGTGGCGTGGCGGCGGGGTTTTCCCCAGGCGAGGCGCGTCGGGCCGGTGGGCGAGTTGCACTGACTGTAGCGGATGGCGGGGCGGGGCCGGTCCCCGTGGTGCACCGTACACCGTACCGCCTACCGCCGGCCCGCCCGCGCCAAACCTGCACTCTCAGCGCGGCTTCCCTTTCTCCACGCGCGAGCGCGATACGGCGGACCGTCATGTAGTGGCAGCGGGGGCGGGGCAACAAGTCGGACCCGCTGCCCGGCCGGCGCGGCGGCAAGAGAGAGGCACGCGTCATCTGAAAGGGGTGAAACCGGACGGACATGCTGGCAGGCTGGGCGGCCGACTCCCCATAGGGCGCTTTGATCGGCTCTGGATAGCCTAGTTTTGATCGCACAAACTCGGGGTGAAAGACCATATACCATAGGAATCCGAGCTAAAACTTACATAGCCTATTGGTTTCCCAGACTGTTTCCCAGACTGTTGAGCTTCTTGTCCATGTCCAGGGCGCCCTTGCCTCATGCCGGCGGGGCGGCGCGGGGACGTGCCGGGCGGCTCTCAGTTTTCATTGAGCCGCCGTGTCCCTGTGCGTGTCTGTCTATGCGAGCCGCGCGTATACATAGCGAGTCGCGATAAGATTAAGCCCGGCCGGCCGGCCGGCCAGCGCCGTCAGGAGTGTGTGGTGCTGGCTCACATTATTCCGCTTATCGATTCATTCGGTCAGTGTGGAAGGAGTGCTCTGCGGGGCGGGGCGGGGAGCGTGTGGGTGCTGAAGTGTGCGGAACAGCCGGGCCGGCCCCGCCCGTCCTACGCCCATCCCGCGCGCTGTGGCCGGGGTCAGCGCCTGATGCCCGCCCCGCCCCGCCCCGGCCCGACCCGACCGTCTGGCCTTGGAAACAAAAGCCCGTCCTGGTAATTCGACGAGGAAATGACGCCAGCCGACCGCCTGGTCCTGTCCAGTCTGGGTCTGAGCGGCCGGCCGGACGTGGCCGTTGACGTTGACGTGCCGCGCCGCGCCGCGCCGTCTAGGTTTCGACGAAATGTTGAATAATTCGAAGTTGAGTTGCTGACTGCGCCAGTCACCACGAGTCACCCACGGCCGTGTGTGACGAGGCGCGGGTCGGGTTGGGGCCGGCCCGGCGCGGCCGTCACGGGCCAGCGGGCGGGGGAGCACAGTCAGTCGCGGTGAGGTCTGGTCCGGCGGGTCCGGCCGGCTCCGGCCCGGAGCGAAGGCCAGCGGCCCGGCCCGGGTGACGCGGGGGCGATGACTCACCTTGTGACTGCTTGCTTGTGACCCTAGCGCGGTCATGTCAAGCTGCCCTGAGCACCGCGAATCTGTCTTGAAATGTGATCGTTTTTAAAGGTTTTATTCTTTATCTTTTTTTTTCTAGGCTGAGTGACCGGGCGGGGTCCGACCAGGAGAAGCGCATGCGGCGCGAGATCGCCAACTCCAATGAGCGGCGCCGCATGCAGAGCATCAACGCGGGCTTCCAGTCGCTGCGCACCCTGCTGCCCCACCACGAGGGCGAGAAGCTGAGCAAGGTAAGAACAGAAACGCCACGCCCGTAGTCTTGGTGGAGGAGAGGAGTAAGTTTGTTAGTGCTCGCGCGCCGCACACATCGCCTTCCCCGTGTGGAAAATGACTTTGCTTTGCTCCACCGGGGCGAGGCAGGGGCGCGCAGCCCAGAGTGGCGAGGGGGGCGCGTGGATATAACTGCTTGCAAGCCCGCGGCGGCCCCTCTGCAGAAGTGACATGTGTGTCCCCGTTAAACTCGTTGTTCACGTCTTTTTATTTCTGCGCCCTGAACCGTTTGCCTCTGCTCCCTTTTCGCCCCATGTTGTCTCCTCGCATCCTGGTCCCGGTGCGGTGCACTGCGGTGGTGTGTGGGAGGGAGCCCCGCCTCCGCGGCCCCGCCCGGGCCCCTCCCGGCGCTCCGCAGCTCCACTCCGCGCCCGCCGCGGTTTGTTATTGTTTTTCTCCGCGTGCAACGCTGCCGAGTTGTTGTCTAGGTCAGCTTGGCTGTGTCTAGGAGCTGCGCCGGGCCGGGTGGGGGAGATTGACTTAGGTCCGGGACGCGGGCGGGGCGGGGCGGGGCCGGGCCGGGCCGCACCGCGGCGTGGCGCAGCGTAACAGGGGCTGGGTAGGGCAGGGCCCCCGGGGGCCGGGTGCGACCCCTGTCCTGGCCCCGCCGCGCCCCCGCCCCGCCCCCGCCCCGCCCCTCGTGGCGTGGCACCTTGCACTTTGGCACCACACTGGCCCTGCGCCCGCCCGCCACCCCACCCCCCTCAGTCTGGCCCGCGGACACCAACCCCCACCCCACCTGACGCCACCACGCCTCTGGCGCCGGCTCAGTGTCCCCGTTTCGACTTGGTTCGCAGTTTATGCCAATCTTACCATCGTAAAAAAAACATGATTGTGATATGCAGCTGTGCGATGCAAATGGCCATGTTTTTCGACCGAGGGCTTATGGCGCCCTTGAGGTCAGCTCGGGTCGTGGCGGCCTGGCCCATATAGATATCGGGTGGGGCCGGGCGGGGCGATGCATGTTGCCCCCGTACTGCGGCTGCGTCCTTGCATCTTTATTTGGCTCCCCACTCTTCCCCCGTGGGGCCCCGACTCCGCGATTTTTGGACTGTTTGTCCCCTTCTCCTTCGCTTTATTCGTTTTGCAGAATAAAACGAGCGGGTCCTGGGCGGCGAGCCCAGGCCGGCCCCGGCCGGGTCATCCATTTCGTTTCCAGGTCAGGACCGGGGTGGGGCGGGGCGGGGCGGGCGGGGTGTACCGGCTACATTGTAACAACGCCGCCACGACCGGCCCAGGCAGGCGCGCCGCCCCGCCCCGCCCCGCACGCCCGCGCAGCACATTCGCTAAACTTTACGGCCGGCAGGGCCGGGCGGCGTTACGCCCCGACACGCCCTCGTACTCGTAAGGCAACGTTGGCGTCGGTGCGTTCGCAGAGGCGGGGGGGAGGGGGGGGGGAGCAGGCGGGTAGCAGACGAGGAAGTGGGCGGCCAGGACGCTTAGCAGCGACGCGACAGGACGGCAAGGGAGAGGGAGAGAGAGAGAAAGGTCTAGTTTTTGAAGCGAGCTGCAGCCGTGAGGAGGTTCCGCCCCCTCCCCCTTCACCCAGCTCGTCCCTACCCGAACCTCACCCCACTCCGCCCCGCTACATTGGCGAGGCTCTGGCTCTGCGGCTGGCAGCACAAGCCGGCCGGGCCCGGGCCGGGCCGGCGCACCCGGTTAGTCCTGCAGTCTGCTGGCCTTGCTTTCTGTCTGGCCCCTCCCGCCCTGCCCTCCGCCCACCCGCCCCGAACCCCTTCCTGCCCCCCCCCCCTACCCCGCGCCCGCCGCGCCCCGTCTGGCCGCCCGTGCCGCGCCTCGGTCAGTGGCTGCGGCTGCGGCTCGCCCGGTCCCCGCCACACTGCACTGCCAGCCCAGGGCTTCACTTAGGCCCCGGGGAGGGGAGGCGGTGCGCTGTGGCTGTAGTCCGCCCACGGACTCGACTTCCGCCGTATATTCGGCCGTTCGTCACAAACGCGACGACGCCCTTTGGTTTCACGCTCTCTTGTGGGGAGTAGGGTGTCCTCTTTTCGCATCCGAAGCGTACTCTGTACGTACTCTTTGAACTGTGCGTCAAAGATGTTCACGACGGCCCCTGGCGGCGTGGCCTCGCGAGTTTGCGCCGTTTTGCCGCTGCCCGCCCGCCTCCCCGCCCCTCTCACCCACGCCCAGACAATCGTGCCCCGCCCGCCCGCCCCCACCCCTTCCCCGTCGCTTCGCCTCTGCGGCGCGGCGGCCACGCCCTAGCCGAGCCGGCCCGCGTCGCGGCCCGGGCATGTCGCCTCGGCTTCACCCTTTGCTCGTGAGCTGGCCGGGCCGGGCCAGGCCAGGGGCTTTAATAGAGCGGAGAGAAGAGCGGATTGAATCATTGCGGGGAGAGGGAAGGAGGGGGCGCCGGGGGGAGCGGCCCCAATCAGCGGACGTCTGGCCTGGCGGCCCCAGCAGCCCCAGCCCGACGCTGCGCGGGGCGGGGCGGGCGGCGGACGAGGGGATTTGCTCAAGTGATGTTGGGCTATCCGTGTCCGTGTCGTGTCTGTTGTGGCGTGTGGTTGGACGTCACGTCCGGTCCGGTCCTTCGAGATGAAGGCTGCCTCCCCCGCCCCGCCTCGCCTCGCCGCGGCGCGGGCCGTGCCGGGCTGGGCCGGGCCGGGCGGAACGACATGTGCGAACGATGCTCTCGGCTCGGCTCCGCTCCCACGTTTGGTCGGGCCGCCGCGCCGCGGCAGACATCGTGCAGCGCTTGCATAATGAACAGGCCTACGTTTGCTTAAATCATCCCGAGTTATGACCCCTGGCGGGCCGGGCCGGGCCGCCTGGTGCTCGTGGGACTGGGAGCGAGCGGCCTAGGGCACAGGCCGTGCCGGCAGGGGAGGGGAGAGGAAGGGAAGGGAAGGGCGTGGCCCCTCGGCGAGGCGATGCGCGGCGCTGGCGTCGCGGCGCTGCGCGGCCCGCCACCAGCTCGCTAGTGGGGTGGGTAGGGACCGGCCCGGCCGCAGGGGCAGGGGCGTGGCACCGAGCTGCACCCCGCGCCGCACCCCTCCGCACGAGGTTGCAGAGGTCGTCGCCACCGGGCCCCCGCCCCTGGCCAGGGTTGGCTGGCTGGCTGGTCCGTCGCGAGGACCAGCTACGGACCCACAGATCCATAGTCGGCTCCCGATTCCCGCCGCGGTGCCGAACGGGACGGGATCCGAGCGGACCCGAAGGTGATCGGAGCCAATGCTTTATTTTTAATCTGAAACTAAAGGACAGCATTTGCACTGTACTATTGCCTTAATTTATGATCGCTTTTTCATTATCTAAGTTACGTAAAAATTTTGCCAGTAAGCACAAAAACTATTTTTGGATGCAGTAAATTTCTTTTTAAATTTTATATTTTTATCTTGATTCATAGTTAAGCGCAGAGGCGAAAGAAAATCGCTTGGCTCAAGCCCCCTCAGGCAGGTCGGCTTTGCTCGGCTGTGCTCGGCTCCGATCCCCTCGGGACGGCCCGGCGACTCGGCCCCGCCAAGGGGTTCGAAGCGGCCTGAATCTGTGGGTCCCTAACGAGACGTCCGTCCGGGGGGAGGGGGCCGCCGGCCGCACTGCGCCAAGTGACGGGACCGAGCCCGGCCCAGCCCAGCATCCGCTCTACCCCGTCCCGTCCCGTCCCGCCCGCGGCGCCCCCGCCAACCCAACGGGGCCCCTCGTGGGGACGCCGGCGCGGCAAGGCGGGCCCTGGCGTCCCGGCGTCTGAGCGGCGGGGCGGGGCGGGGACCGGCGCACATCGGCGGGGGAGGAAAGGTGGAAACCCGTCCGGGTTGGTCGGCCGGGCCGGACAGCAGAGGCCCTAGCCGAGTCCTATTGATCTCGTGTTGATTTAGCATATTGTGCGGGCTGCGCCGGGCCCCGGGCCGTTGTGGAGCTGGCGGCGCCGGGCTGGGCCGGGCGCGGTGAGGTGGGGGGGTGGCGGCGGCCGCCGCGCCGCACGGCGTAGTAGTGTAGCGTCGCCACGGCAACCATCGACCGGAGCCTCCGCCACCCCCCGCGGCCTCGCGCTGCCCCTCCCCTCCCCCGCCGCGCCCGGCCCGGCTGCCCACCTAGGGGCATTAATGACTTTTCGCGGGAAAAGCGCTGCTGCCTCGCCCGCCTGGGCCCTGGGCCCCACCCTGGTGCGGCGGCGGCGGCTCCGGGCAGCTCCGGGCGCAGGGGGCGGTGGCGGCCCGGGCGGGCGGGCGGGTGAATGGGGGAGCTGGGCGGCTGCGCCACGGGCGCGCGGGGGAGGGGAGGGCGGGGTAGTCAGCTGAGGGAGGAGGCTGCAATCGATCCACGGTGCTCCGGGCTGGCCGCCCTGCCCCGCGCGGCGCCACCCCGCCCCGCCCCGCGCCCTGCCTAACGTTCCCCGAGGTCGCTGACTGGCCGTATACGCTGCGCCAGCCGGGCCGGGCCACGCCCACGGCCGGCTTGGAGCTGCGCTGGGCGTGGGCCGGACAGCAGCAGCAGGCGCTGCTCCCTGAGCCGGGCCGGGGCTGGGACCGGGGGCACTTGCCCTCTCTCTCTCTCTCACTCACGCCCACGCCACGCCGCGGCCCAAGTGGAGCAGCCCAAGCACTGCGTCCGGGCAGAGCCGGTCGGTATTGGCCCCCGTAATCCAGCCCGGCCCGGCGCGTGGGCGATGCGACGGAGCCAAGTGTCCTGCCCGGCTGCCCGGCCGGCCTGGTCGAGTTTGTATCGCTGCGGGGGCGGGGTGGGACGGGACGCGCGGGCGGCGGTGGGTAAGGTCTGAGCACGGGCTGGGCTGGGCTGGGCCGGGCCCTGTGATGGGGCACTGTGAGGCAATAACCCCGGGCCCGGACCAGCTCGGCCCCTCCCCTCCGCGCATCTTGCAGCTGCTACAGCTGCTGGCCTGGCGCACCGCCGCCGCCGCGCCCCACGCCCCACGCAGGCGCTTGACGCTCACCAGACTCCGCGCAGGCGCCTGGCGCTCGCCTGTCGGCGCCGCGCTCTTTGGTTGGCTGGGTGGGACCGGGACTGCTGGGGCTGGGGCTTGCGCGGCCCGTGGGCGGTGGGAGTGGGCGCGGCCGGTGGCGGGGCGGGGCGTAGTGTGGCGGGGCGCACCCCCGTGAGCCTCAACTCTGCACACAGCACAGGGCGGTGCGATCTGGAAATCGTCAGAAACGGCCGCTGGTCACTGGGTGATTTTTGCCGGGCAGGGCAGGGCATGACCAGGCTGCCGGCTGGCCCGCCAGCTCACCTCTTTCTGGGCGGCGCGGCGTGGCCCGTCGGCCCTCCCTGTCAGGCGGCTGCCGCGACCACGTGCACGTGGTGAGAGCGGCGCGGCGGGGCCACGCGGTCGGTGGGGCGGGGCCCTGGGCGGGGCGCTCCTCACGCGCTCCCGCCGCCCCGCCCCGCCACGCCCCTCCCGCCCTGCTCTCATTTAACTTCTCCCTCTTATTTCAAGCGCTTGTCTTTGCCGCCGCCAGAGGCTTTCTTGTGTCGAGCTTATCTTGCGGGCGGTGCGGTACATGTACCAGACTCCAGTGGTACTGAATTACTCTCTCGTCATACGACTCCTCGCCTCGTGCATTATCGTTAGGCGTAGCTGGCGTTGGCTGGACTGGTGACAGTGCCGCCAGGGCTTTGTCTTGTCCTCTCGGGTTCAGGTCACGTCTGTAGTCAAGCGGCCGCGGTGCCGGCCGGGCCGGGCCGGCCTCATGGCGGCATGGCGGTCAGGCATCATGGCGGGCGGGGCCCAAGCCGCTCCGCGCTTCATGGCACCACGTGGTCGTTCGCCGCGCCGGCCCGGCCGTGGCGTCGGCCGCGTGCGTCAGCTCAGGGCGCGCGGGGCGGGGCCGCCGGGCCGGGCCGGGTGGTCAGACCGCCTGGCGGTTCGGCTACCTGCCGAGGCGAGGCGCGGCGCTGTGTCCTCCTTCGGCTGCACTTCGGGTGGGGTCGGGCCGAGGCGAGGCGAGCCGAGCCGGGCAGAGCGAAGGCGCGGGGAAGACGAAAAGCGGCGCAGCCCTGTGAGCCGAGGGTGGCCGTGTGGCGGAGAGGAGGCCGTGGGCCGTGGCTTGGCCGTGCGGAGAGAGGGGACAGGACAGACAGGCCTCTGCCGCCGGCCCCGGCGCGACGGTGCATGAGCGTACAGGGGCACACCGCTGTCCTCGGGCTGGAGGGGGGGGGGGGGCGCTTCCCCGTACGGCCGTACGTTACGCTACAACGTGCAGCAGAGGCCAGGCCGGCCAGGCGCGCCCCGCCCCGCCCCGCCGCTCTGTAACGCCGCACCGCGCTCTGCGCCGTGGCGAGCCGCACCACGCCACGCCACACCGGTCAATGGGTGGACAGGGACGGCACAGGACAGGCGGGAGGCGGGCAGGCTGGCCAGCCAGCGCGCCGCTGATGGGGTTGCATAAGGCGGGGCGGGGTGACGCGCCACTTGAACCCCACTCTCGCCTGTCCCGGTGTATTTCTCGGGTGGCGTCCCTTTGCTCTGTGGGGCGACGTCTTCCCGACCTCCCATCGCTCGGCTGACGGGGAAGGAAGGGTGCGAGTCTACCTGCGCCCATTTACCTGACGCGGCGCGGGCTCGGCCCGGCCCGGCGCGCACCCCTTACTTGTCGTATCCGGTGTAGGCCGCGAGGGTTTTGTTGTCCCGTCCTGTCCCGTCAGCTGACACCCAGCGGTGCCTCTGCGCGCCGCCGTACCGCGCCGTACCGAGCACCGCGTCACCCGTCCCGCGTCCCGCCCCGTCGCGTCGGGTTTGTCCCGAGCTGAGCACCACGCCACCCGGCCGCGGCCCGACCCGGCCCGGCCCCTCCGCGCTGTCGCGTCGCCTCGCCGGGGTCTGGGCCACGTGCCGTGCCATGAGGCCTGTAGTGCCGCTGCTGCCCTGTCCTGTCCCCTCTGGAATGTGCCCGTCACGTGTCGTGGCCCGGCTCTGCCGTGTGCTCTTTGGCGCACCGTGGAGCGCGTTGGCCGAGGCCTCATGGCGTCTTGACGCGCGGAGCCGGATCTGCCCAGCCCTGCCGTGTCGTGCCGTGCTGGAGTCTTGCCGGCACGGCTGGAGTGAGCGGCGCGGCAGCGCGGAGCGAAGCGCGGTGAGAGGCTGTTGCTCCCTGGCGGGCCGGGTCGGGCGGGGCGGGCTGCTGCTGGTAGTGCTGCGCAGTGCTGCGTCATAGCACATTGCCGTGGACTGCTGGACTCCAGGAGAGGGGCTCCAGGCGGGGTGGGCAGTGCAGGACAGGGCACGGCAGTGCGCCTTCCGGAAGCTCGGCACAACAAGCGCTGGTCGCTAGCGGAGGCGCTCGGTGGGGATTACGCGACGAGGCTTGATTAGGGCTGATTAAGCGGGCCCCCGATTTCGCTTAATTAAGACCCCTATTAGGCGGCCCGACCCACGCTGCACCCTCCCGTCAGCCGTGGCCCCTGCGCTGCGCCGGGCGGAATGTCATGTACTTACGTCCTCTATTTCCCCGACGACGTACTGCCATACATATGTAGGTTGCCGCGATTTTCGCGGCCTGAAACGTGTATACCTAGGGGGCAAACGTGGCGCCAGCCGTGGCCTGTGGCGCGCTCCATTTTGATTGGCTGGACTGGGGGGGCCGCGGGCCGGGCCGGGCCAAGGTCAAAGCCCCGAGGGTCAGCTCCGCCAGTAGCGCGGCCGGGGCCGGGGCCGGTGAGGCGGCAGGTGTCCTGTCCCTTCAGGTGGACGCGCTGCCGTCAAGGACCTTCCCCCTCCACCTGTCACTTCCTCCCCCGCTCCCGCCTTTTATTATTATTTGCGCTAGTTAGCTCTCGCGGCCTGCCTTTACGATCGCCCGTGGCCACAAGGTGTGCAGTCCCGGCAATTAATTAAAAGATGAAAAACATTAATTCTGTTAATTTGACGCGGGGCGCCGCTCCACTTTATCTGCGGAGAAACGCGTCGAGGATTCTCCCAGTAATGCCCCGCTCTCTCCCTCCCACCCGCCCGCAAGGCTCTTAGTTTATTTCTGTCTCTTTCTGCCAAGTTGCCGCGCGGGCTCTGTATTGTATTCACAATTTTTTTCTCGATTCAGAGAAGAGGTTTGGCTAATTAGCGCGTGGATCTTGTTTTATTTCGGCCACCGATATAATGATTTCCTTCCTCTTGCTCCGGATGCATGCGCAGGGCTGCCTGGCCGCGAGGGGGGCGGGGCGGAGCCGCCTCGCCTCGTTGTCACTCCATTTCATTCCATCCCATTCCCACTCGTAGTGCAAAGGAGGGAGGGAAGAACAGCTGTGGGAGGGTCAGGGTAGGGGAACAGCTGGGGTTGGGGAGCGTGCCCGCGCCCGGGCCGCCTGCCTGCCTGCCTCCTGCCTGCTCGCTTCTGCTCGGCCATCCCGCCACGCCGCCCCGCCCCACCACACCACCAGCGTTGCCAACCTGCAAAGCGCACCGAGTCGCACGTCGCACTCGGTGCAGTGCGCTGCGCTGGCTTGGCACCTCGATGCTATCCGTGTGCAAGTCGTGAGCATGGCGTCTGTCTCCGCCTTCTCACTCCTCCCGAAGCGAGGCGTCCCATCCCATCCCGCGACCGCGATGTGGCGTCGTCGTTTGCGTTCTGCCAACGTCAGGACCCGTCACAGCTGGGCCGCCTGGGCCGCGCCGGGGCCGGGGGCGCCTCAAGGCGGGAGTGGTCGTGACGGGACGGGACGACTGTACTGCGCAGTTCGTGGCCCGGCCAGGCGTGGCGGAGCGGGGTGGGGCGGGGCGGCCACCTCCACTACGTACTACTCTACAACTACTACGCCTGGCCCGGCGCGACGGCCCGACGCGGTCCGTCTCTGCCCGCGGCGCGGTGTGGCCGGACCAGGCCCAAGCACGCCGAGCACGCCGGCTGGCTGCCGAGCAAGGCTTGTTGCGCCGTCTTTACTTTTTGCATTGCAGCTGCATTCCAGCAGGCAGCGCGGCGGGGAGGGGGGGGAGGGCAAGGGACCGGACCGGGTGCGCCAATGCCACTGCACACGGGGCCCGGCCCGGCCGCACCGCGGGTTCGCGGCCCCACTCGACGCCGTCTTTTCACTTACTTTTTTTGAAGCAGAAAAGGGGCGAGCCCAGCGGCTAATTACCCATCTGTTGTGGTGCCGGGCCGGGTCGGGCTGGCAGCGCGGGCCTTTGGCTCTGGAATTAAAGAGTCGTGTGTACCTGTTGCCCTGGAACGGCTGGGTGCCGCGCAGTGCTGGGCGGGGCCCGCCGCGCCTGCGGGGATGTGCGCCGCACCACGCCGCGCAGGGCCGCCGCGGCGTGGCGCGGCCCCGGCGCGATCAATGCCGCCCAGACGGGACGCCCGCCCTCCGAGTCCGCCCCGCCCCACTCCGCCCCGCCCAGCGCGCGTTGAGCCCCCCAACGGAGCCCCAGGAGGAGCTAGGAGCCAGTCCCCGTCCCGGCGCCAGCGGAGGGGTGGGAAGCAGGTTGTACTCCTCGGGGTGGATTGTTTCAACTGCGACTTTTGGCGGTTTGTTCTGAAGCGCGGGCCCGCCTGGGGAGAAGGCGTGAGTGACGGGGAAGTCCGATTAGAGAACGGGGGATGCGGCGGGGCGGGGCGGCCTGGTAGGCAGCGGTGCGGCGGCGCGCTGTAGCCCGCGTCGAGGCCGCTGCAACTCGTTAATGGCAATTAGCGCGGTATTTAAGGGGAAAATGATGCATATAAGGAGTGATTTTCATTCCGGCTGGGCGGCGCGCGGGGCGAGACGGGGAGGGGAAGCAGCAAGCGCAGCGCACCGAGAGGAGAGGGGAGGGGCTGGGGTACCGGCTGGGCTGCGCTGGGCTGCCGCTGTTCCCGGCTGAGTGCGCCCGGCGCGGCCCGGCCCGCCACGCTGCGCCACGCTACGCTACGCCACGCCCGACCCACGGCGGCGCGAGGACAAGTCGAAGGACGTTGGTTCCTTCACCTGGCGGAGCCTGGCCGTGGCGAGCCGCTCCGCCCCGCTCCGGGGCTGCGCCCGTCCGTGGCGAGCCGCGCCAGGCGGGCCGCGCCGCCGCGGCGCACCGCGTCGAGCACCACCGCGGTGCGGCCAGGCCAGGCCGCGCTGGGGCTGGGAGGGAGCGCGACACGACGCTCCATCTCCAGGATGGCACCGACAGCTTGGCGGCCGCGGTGGAGGGTTGCATGGCACCGCGGGTGCAGGGGGTGCAGGGGCTCCCCGGGGGGCGCGACCCCGCCCCGCCAGGCCTGCAACAACGTTTTCTGATGCTTCCGATCAGTGCCTTTGAAAGGGAAGCCCCTCGCGCGGGCGCGGGTGGGCGGGGCCCCGCCTGCGCTCGCATCTAATCACCATGACATTCGCAACGCCACGCCGCGCCACTCTATGCCGCGCCCCGCGCTCGCATGTTCCCTGACCTGCCCCAGCGTGGCCGGGCCGGGCCGCAGCAGCGCCGAGTCGTGTGAACCCGAGCCTGCAAGCGGGCCTGGCGGGGCGGGGCGCGGGGCCTGCTGCAGGGCCACCATGGCGTGGCGGGGCGATGCGCAGGGCTTGCACATCCCCGCCGCGCCGCGCCACTCCCGCCTCATCCCGGATGGCGGGGCGTAGCGCGCGGCGCGGTTCAAACCACCGCAGAGTAAAGGAGTGAGTGGCGGAGAGGAGTGGGGCGCGGCGGGGGGAGCTCTCCGGGCTATAAATAACTCCGTCGGACCACGCCGCCGCGCCCGCCCCGCGCCCCGCCACGCCGCGCCGCGCCACCGCCGGGTTGTTGGTTGGCCGCGCTAACCTTCAACTGCGGCTCGGCGGAGAGAGAGAGGAGAGGGGGCACACTGCATTCCTCGTGGGCCTTCGCGGGGCCTCGGAGGGGCCTCGACTCTGGGCGCGGCGCGGCGGGGCGGGGCTGAATGAGCGCGGGCAACGCTCCACGCCGGGCCGGGCGCGGCGCGGCGGTCGCGACTCAGCCGCTCTCAGCTCAGCTGTTGGCCTCAGCGCGGCTGAGCTGGAGCAGGGCTGAAGTCTCCGCTGGAGCCACGCCTTTGGGACGCCCTCCGCTCAGGGGTTCTCATCGGAGATCGGCGAGGGGGAAGCCCAAGGAAATTTGGGCCAATTTTAGGGCGCTCTACTGTGGTTAATCCGGCCGACACCGAAACCTGGAGTCGTTTGTCTCTCGGCGATCAGGCGGCGCGGTGCTCTGGAGGCTAAAGTTGGCACTTGCCCGCCAAAATTATCCAAGCGATTTGGGAGAAAATAAACATGCGGAAAGTAAAACTGGAACTGGATGGTGTCCGACGGTGTGGACTGGACAGGTCCGTGCCTGTCTGGTGCTGCCTACAAGGCTGTCTCCGGGAAAGGGAGCCATGGTTGGGGGGGCGGGGGGGACCTTGGCCGGCGCGGCCCGGCCCGGCGCGCCCGGCCCGACGGGGTGGCAGTGGTGGGGGGCAAGCAGCCGCGCCGGCCGGCCGGCCGGCTGGCGGGGCATGGATGTAGCGATGGCCGGGGCCGGGCCGGGCCGGGCCGGGCCGGGCCGGGCCGGGCCGACCATGCACAGCTGCTTGGTCGCCGGGCCGGCGTTGCTTGCCTTTATGCTCCGCGCTTCAGACAAAGACGAGGGACCTGCCTGGTCCGAGTCCGAGCCATGTTCTTGTTTCCCGCCTGCCTCTCCCCCTTCCCACTCCCTGTCCCTGAAGTAAGGTGGGGGTGGCGGAGGGAAAACCCTTGATAACCTGAGGGCATTGAGCGATGGGGAAGATGTAAAAATCTGATTTGCAGTAATTGAAATGTTAAGAAATGAAAAGTAGTTGTAATAGACGTAGAACATGTATTAATTAAATATTGCGTTAAACAATTGAATTAAATAGTAGTTTCTAAGGTATGTCTTTTGTTTTTGTTTTAGGCTGCTATTCTGCAACAGACGGCAGAGTACATCTATACTTTGGAGCAGGAAAAAACCCGCCTTCTTTCACAGAATTGTCAGCTGAAGCGAATCATAAATCAGCATGAAGGAGAACCATCCACCAACTCAAAGAAGCGAAAGTTAGATTCAGGTAATTATGCAATAGATACATTTTTTTTTAATTTATACATCTTTACAATAAAAAATCATGTATTTTTTACCAAGCCGATTTTAATTGGTAACTTTTTTTTCTGATTGTTAATTTTAGGCCCTGTTACAGTTGTTCCTGCTCCTATTAGTGAATCATCAGATGAAGGAATTGGAAGCATGTCACCAGAACCAGTTAGCATGAGTGCTACTGGAGGCTCAACAGTTACCGCTGCTGAGCAGGACAGTGCCAGTGAACTTCGACGTGAACTGATTGACTTGCGTTTACACCTTGAGCGTGAGAGACGCATTCGACTTTTGCTGGAGGATCAAGTTAAGTCCCTGGAAAGTCAGGTGTACCCGGAGCGAGCTCAACTGCAATATCAACATGAGGTTTGTATTACACAGCTGTCCATAATTACCATGTACCATGACAAATACACACACTAAGAGGTCAAGTCTTATTAACTGCCTTACTTATCAGGTTGGATCCTGGCCTGAGGAACCACCCATGGAAGAGGAATTGTACCCAGAACTGAAACAGGAGGCTGAGCTCCCTCTCACTGTGCTGCACCCACCTGTAAGTTATTAAAATTTGTAATAAGTTTAAGAAACCACATTCACCTGTAAAATTTGTTCTGCTGAAATGTTCTCTTGTTTTTGTTAATTTTTTAACATTTTTTTATTATTTTAGATTTCTGAGAGGGATGGACCTCCACCTCGAAGAGAATCACAGTGTTCCACTCACAGCAGCAGAGGACTTTTTAAAGATGAGGTCGATGGTGTACCTGCAATCCAAGTAAGTTTTACTGGTTTGTCCACTTTATTATTTGGGGGAAGAGGCAGTGTCTTATTTTATATTTTTTCTATTTCTAGCCTTCAGCCATCGTGGCGTCACCATCAATGATGTTTTCATCAGAACCTGAAGGCCCTCCTTTGCCTCCGCTGTCAATGCCTGTGTCTACTTCACCTTGTCCATCGCCTGTGCAAACAACACTTTTGGGCCCTGTTTCACCTGCCCTTGAGCCCCGTCTCCCTAGTGTACTAGAGGCAGCAATCAAGGCTGAACCCAAAGTTGAAGTGGAAAGATTGCCTTCCCCATCTTCTGTCACAGATGAGAACTCTCAAGCCAGGTAAATATTAGTTCTCTCATTTGCTTTTCTTGCTGTATATAAAATAAAAAATGTGTTAAATTGCAATATTTTTTTAAATTTTGTTTTTAGGTTGTACATTAACACTTCCAGGCAAAATTTGGAAACAATTGTTGAGGCTATAAGACACTTGGAGGGTGACCACCTGTTTAGTGATGATCCATCACCACACAGACAAACAATACAGCCTACACCAGTTGCTCCTTTAGCTTCTGAGTTGCCCCCTTCTCAAGAAAATCTCCAAGAGAGGTTGCAAGGCTGTCTTGAAAATGATGCCCAGGAAATGCCTCTTGCTCTCACCACAAGTTCAAGAGCTTTGCCACAGCAGTGTGGAGACCCAAGAATCTTGAAGGTATTAAAAGCAACTTTTAAAGCTTAACTCACTGTTTCTGGAATTAGTTTCTAATGACCATATTATTTGCTTCAGATGAAACTTGACCCATTCTCTTATCAGAGAACAGCTCTACAGCAACAACAGCGGCCTGGAGTAATTGTAGTGAAACACACATAAGAGGTTTTTCTTTGAAAGTACCTAAGAACTCCCTATCCCCAGATCGTCTAAATTGATTACCTATCTATCTTGTCTTAATGTCCCTTCTTCCCCCTTTGTTTATTTTTTCTTTTATATAATTGTGGAAGAAGATGCTTGAACAGAAAATTGTTTTATTTCTGTTCAAGTCAGCATTTGGTACTAGCCAGCTGATCTAATGTTGTTGTTGTTGTTATTGTTGTTGTGAGGTCTATATGTGAGGCCTACACATGCTAGGTTGAATTTTATTATTTATTTACTCCTCTTCCCATTTTTTCTTGCTTTAGGAAATTTGGTAAAACCTGTGACTGTATATTCAGAATCCAATCGATGCAATTGTTAAGTTAAGACCTAATTTAAATGTGAGGATGAATATTTTTTAAGCAGCAAAAGAGTGGTGCATAGTAAACTGTACTGTTGTGTTATGTCTTGTGATTCAGACAAACTTGTCTTGCTGTATTCTCGCTACTTATTTTCTGTTGTGTTTCCCTCCCTATCTCTTGTTTTCCTCCATCATTCTTCTCATAAATTTATTTTGTATACCTGTCAGAGAAGTGATTGTAAATAGGTTGTTAGTTTTGTTACATTTTGTATGTAGCCTAATGGTGGCCTTGTTTTAGGAAAAGAACACCTTGTTTTCATTTCTTCTCTAACTTCTTGTTCAAAAAAATACAAGTATGTTGGAGGCTCCCATTAGGAGAATTTGAACTATGAGTGAATGGTAGTGTGTGTGTACACACGGGATTGGCCCAAGTGCGAGACAGAGTAATTCTTAGGTAAAACCTGCTTAGTTTAATTGAACAATGGTGTCATTAAAATGACAAACCTTAGCTATTTTAATCAAGAAGTAGGTTGGTGATTCAGCTTGACCTGGTCATACCACCATGAGAAGAAGTTTGACTTTTTGAAAACTGTGTAATCATGCCATGCCTGATTGTGGGCATTGGTATTCACAGACATTATAAAGTTTTTGTTATACTTTTCAAATATTGTGATCTGCCAGCTAATTAAACATCACAGTTTGACTTTAGTTGTGATTATTGGCTATAATTTAGTTTAAAAAAAAAAATCATGCATTGATATCCCATCAACCTTACTTTGTTGCTGTTTTAATACTGTTGTGTAATTTTTCTGTTAATTTTTAAGTTTCTATGATTTTATTCTGTAATTAGTTGGTGATTATGAGCTGTTATGTTCTAATATGGAAGCTGTCTTGCATTTGGGCCAATGCAGTATGTATGTATTTATGATTGTGTGAAAAAGTGTTGGTTTGTTTTGTATGTGTGAGCGTTTAATCTATTGAAGATCTAGATTCTTGCTCTTGCTTGTGTGTGATTGTTGAAGCCTTTGAGTTAATGTATACGATGATTGAGTGAAGTTTGAACTCCTTTCTTTGCCCCTCACTGCTTTTTTTCTATCCAATTCTTGCATCATTACCTTCCTCCTCCATTTCTCAACAGTATAAAGTATGTGTGATTATGCTTTTAATTTGTGTAATAGACTACATGAGTGCTTGCAAAATTATGTTACATGAAAGTACATGATATAATTATTTAAATATCAAGTATGCTAACTCAGAAGAAAAGTCCCTTATGTGGGAACAGTACTGATAATTATGTGTTAAGTAACTGCTTTTCAGTCTTTAAAAAAAATGTGTTGAGCAACTTCTGTGACCAAGTTTAGAGGGTTTCCTTTTTTTTTCCTTTTTTTGCACTAGTGTGCTTATTTGCAAACCCAAGACCTGATCACAGTAAGCCAGTCATTATTTCAGTCTGATAAATAATAAAGAAAGTTCCTTTTTGTATATCTTGGCATCATATGTAATGATTCACTATCCTGTGTTGTGTTGATCGAATATTGAAGCACCAGTTGCATGTTAGTTCTTGAGATCATGCTTGGCAAGACTTGTTACTTAAAGCACTCTTAGACCTACAGGGATGTCTCTTTGAGTGCTTTGAACTTTAAAGTAATTAAAATGTAATAGTCTCCTCTTATGAAATATTATTATTTTTCAAGTGATACTTGCTAAGCATGATATTGATTACTTACTGTGGCTTTATTGCACTGGCTCGTTTGGAAAGGAAACATGTTGTTAGTAAATTGTTACTCATTATTTGTGTTGTAAGCACAGAATAAGAGGCCTCTGTTAATTCAAAGTTTAACAAACAAGTTAGCGAGGGGGCAAAAAAGCCTTTCTTTTGGCATTTACTTTTTTTTTCTCTCTCTTTTCTGCATGTTTCCTTTCTTCAATGTTATTTTGCTCATACAATATCTGAATGTTAGTTAATCAAAAGTGCTGTGACGATTGATTTTCTCTGTAGTGGTTAGCAGTATCATTACTTCTCACTATCTTAGTGTGCCCTGAAAATGATCTTAAAGGAAGTTAATCATACTTAATTGAAAGTTTCTGTAAGCAAATCAATCATTGAGGTTTGATTTGAATAGTATTTGCGTCATGACACATTTGTTTTCAAGTATTAAAATTACTTGTACAAATGTTCATGTGAACAAAGAGCAGTATTTGAGTATTATGAGTGTACCTAATTGATAGTCCACTCATCATTTCCATGTTACAGTTTTCCTAATTTCTCTATAAGTACTGTAAATTGATGCTTTATAATAATATTTATAATATTGCTGAGTGAAGCAAATGGAGAATTACTAAAAGTTAAGGAAATTTTCACTTATGGTTCAATGGAGCCTTTTTCTAAAAAATTCTTTGTGGCTTGGAGGAAGTGTGTTAAGAAAGGAGAGTAGAGGTCTTGTGAAATCAGTCCACATGAAATTGTAATTCTTTTAGCTCATTTTTTTATTGTATTACTATAACAAATTTGTATTTAATTATCTATTTGTACAACTGTAGACATTAAGCATGTGACCAATGAGGTTCAGGCAGTGTGGAGTGTTGGATTCCCTCATATGGCCAAACTACTCAGTTCAACCAAATACTCATTGGTACTAATTGGACAAAGCATGGTGCGTGAAAGGTGTGGTCCTCTTCATTATCGGGGAACACAGCACACAGTTACCTTGTTCATTAAGATAGTTTAGGGAATCCAATTAATTTGCATTGCTTTAGCGCAGGGCATTGTGTTGCTCAATCTCCAATCTTTTGTTTTTCTTTTTGTACCTTCTTAACTGACTCCTCATTGCCACACAAAATTAAAGTGGACTGAATATCTGTGTTACCATTATTTTCATTTTTTGTTTTTGTTTGGTGTGAAAGTTTTACATCTTCTACATCTCATTTTAGTTAAAATTACTATTAGACTGCTGTATGGCATTGTAATAATTTTTTTTTTGTAATTACATAAAATGTTCATAAAGCTATCAATCAATCAAATTTTGTTGGTTGTTTTCTCATATTTATCCCCTCCAACATTTTCACAACTTCTAATCTGCTTATTTAACAGCAGGAATGTCTCCAGAAATTACCACTTTTAATATAGTTGCCACATAGAGGCCATGATCGCCTCCTGAACTTTGTGAAAAGTCGAGCTCTTTGGCCCGCCACGGCGCAAAAGGAGCGCCCGATGTGGGGGTCGAACCCACGACCTTAGGATTAAAAGTCCCACGCTCTACCGACTGAGCTAACCGGGCTTCATGCTGTGGGCTGCGAGAGTAAGAAAACACTCTAGTCGGCGGAGTGCCGAACCAACACTCGCCGCCTCGCCTCGCCTGCCCCCTGCCGTGGCGCGCTCCTATCGATCGACCGTCCGCGACCCCGCCCTGGCCCCCTCTTGGCTCTTGCCAGGGCCTACGAAACGAGTGAAATTGCGCAATCTGTATTAGGATATGTACCCACACAAGTGATGTTGTATTTAACATTTCGACCAGTATACATCAGCGCATGTTGTACCTGATACATAAATGTCCAGTACATTCATGTACAGCGACGTCCACATGTTTCCTTACCGCATGGTACCCGTCTCAGTCACGTGGTCTGCGGTGGTCCGTCGGACTCCCCCCCCCCCCCCACTCCCCTCTTCGTTCGCGCGCTCCCACTACCCACTACTACATGCCCTCACTTTTTCTGGCACCCATAGAACAATGCCACTTTAAATTTTTCAGGGCTGGTTCAGGGTTGAAGGCAAAGGTTCTGGCAGTGAGCTCTGACGTAAACTTTACGGAGGTAGCTGCCAAGCAGGGCCGCCAGGGGAAGGGGCACCAGCAGGATGGGGATGGGGGCAGGTACGAAGAGATCGAGGGAAGTCAGAGCAGAGCCGGGGAGCTGGGCCCTGCCTCACGTCATCAGAAGGAGTTCGGGTCTAGTCGAACGAGGTCCTCTGGCTCGTTTCTGGCGGTGCGGGCGCCTTTTCCGTGTAAAGTGATTGAGATGAGATACTAGCTTCCCTTTAACTCTAGCCTGGTGGTGTTTAAATATTCTAAAACCAGCTGACTGAAGAATTTGATAAGCACCCCCGGATAAGCTGTGGGAAGAAAATGACGATGGTCGACACAGAAAGGGATTCACGCTGGGCAGAGCTTAGAAGATATAAGCGGGAAGGTGAGTCGTGGGTAGTGGTCCTAAAACTATAATTTGATGCTATGAGCGGATTTCAGCTTCAGCAGCGGGAGTGTTTAGCCCGTGGCGTGTTGCCAACTTAAGCACGTGTGTCGAGTCTCGGTGACGTCGGCACTTTCCCTGAAATTACTCTCCTCCCGACCTGCGGCTTATCGGCTCCTCGCGTAGGTGTCCATTCTACAAAAAAAAAAAAAAAAAAAAAAAAAAAGGTATCTTAACAGTGGGTAAATCGCCCGCAGGCGACTGGCAGGGCGCTTTGGCGGCGTGCTCGGCGCGCCACGACCCCCTGCTCCTCTGGCTGCAGCCCACCCAGGACGTCTTGTCGTTCATCGGGAAGGTGGCCCGGCACCTCGGCATCCGCGACTTGGTCAGCGTCGGCTGCGGCTCCGGTCTCTTCGAATGGCTGCTCGCTAGTGCGACCGGTAAGGGCTAGTGGATGAGGGTCTATCTGGGCTGGTAAATGCCTAGGAGGGCCAGCGGCCAGCGCAGGGCCTCCCCTTTCCCCCGCGCCGATCTCTTGCATGGGGGACGAGGCGGGGTATTGGGCCTTCCCCATACGCTTCTCCCCAATCTACTGCGGCATTTACGAATATCCTTGCTGTCTCACAGGTCTTGAGGTGAAGGGTCTGGAGGTGAACCGCGGCTGGTGGGAAAGCCGCTACTCGCCTCCCACGTTTCTGAATCTCGTCTTCCCGGATGACGACCGCGATTACAAAGCGGCCGAGGTGAGTTGCTGATCCACGCTGGGACCACCACGCGGAGTCTCTGCTGTGGGTCACACACTCACCCTTTCTCTCCCTCTCTCTTGCCGCCAGGAGGCGCTCAAGGGTCGCGAGGACGTGGGGATCATGTTCTGCTACTTCAACGACACGTCGGCCTTCCTCGAGTACATGCGCGTCTTCAGGGGCCGCGTGCTCCTGGTGGCTGGGCCCGGCCCCGAGCGCACGGACGCCCACTGCCACCCGCAGCCCTTCTGCGCGTCCATCCCCGCCCCGTGGGCCCTGCACTCGTCCGCCCCCATCGGCAGCACGGGGGACTTCGTCGCTGTGTACACACGCGATGAGATGAATCAATGAGTCGAGTACTCCCTGCGCCATCAACCACACGTATGGTTCAATCCAATCCATTCCAGATTTAAACAATCAGAAAAAAATGTTCAGGAAGCTCCACTTCTGCTACACTCCTCCTTTCCAACTTTTTAAAAATAATTTTTAAAATTAAATTATGTGTAATAGATTTGTTGGGTGTTGTTGGCCTCCTGTTACCCACCACCCTAACACCCTAACTTACAAACAATAAAGCCAACTTGAAGACTGACCAGCTCATCTTTCCCTTCTGCTAGCCCTGCCATCATGCGACATGGTAGAACTTGTGGACACCTCCTTATGACAAAGTTAGTGGTGCCAGCGACTTGTTAGGAGTGCGTTTGCTTGTCAGGGGATATAAGACAAACCTCGAATAGTAAAATGATAAAAATAAAAAAATCTTTATTTTAATAAGTTACTTATGTACCATGCGACTATGGACATTTAGCTGGAACAGAGAAGAGAGAAAAAGATAGTAGGAAAGTTTTACATATAAATAATAACTTAGGAATAGAGTTGGGCAAACTATCAATGTAATATACACAACATTCAAACTACTACACAAAAGCAGTCATTGTGGAACTGTAGGTAACCACACATCTCCAAACTCATATTTGTGGTCGAGAAGAATAGATTTTGCTTTAAAGAACACAAAAGAACCTACAGTGAATGCTAGAGAAAACTCACATTTTATACACTAAGAAAAGCGCCACTTTAATGTATGCCAACATGAATAATTTAAAACCTGACTTAAACAATAGGCAATGAGACAAAATGCCCTGATTAGCGTAATTGATAATTCAGGTAGTACAATTTAGTTTTTACAGTCATCACAAAAGTATTATCTTGAGGAGAAATTGACCGCTTTGTTATCACAGTTACACATCTGATAAGACATCATTGTTGCTGTAAAATTAAAATGGAAATGGTTTGTGATAAAGGTGAATATTCCATGCGATTCTTGCAAATTGTAGTCATACAATTAGAATCTTGAGGGGGGAAAAAAAGATGTGTGCTTACCAGCAGTGAAAAATTGTGCTTGAAAAAATTAATTTTAAAACAGTCTATTGAGCCAAAATAGTAGAGAAAGAAAAAAGTCTGGTTTACATATCATCACTGATGGAAAAGTTAATAAATACCTGAAAACTAAGTAAAAGACTCTCCCCACATACAATTAATGAGCAAATTATAACAGACCTATTGAGTATACAATCAAAAAATAGTGGTCTGTAATGGTCTCTTGAGAAAGGCTGACACTAGCAAACTTAACAGATAATGCTATGGTAAAGTAAAAGTGTACAAGAAACAATAAGCACCCTCAACAAGTACCTAAAGAAAATGAGGGGCAGTCTGCTAACAAAATATGTTCAGTCTGAAGTAGCACATCACTGCTAGCTAATTATTCATCAGAAATATCTCACAGCCCCGACATTCATGCATGGCTTGTTCTTGAACCGTTGTAATAGATAATTTCCACTTTACAACTTTGTAAGTTATGACAAAGTGCAGTCAAGTTGTCCTTATCTTAGTTCATTGTCTTGTGTTAAAGAAAAGCATTGATTGATTTTGGAAGAAAACATCAGAAAGTACAGTAACTTTATAAATAACATGAAGAAATCATATCAAAAAAGGTGAAGAGAAATAGATCGGCAGTAACTGTTTAAGTTATTTTGGTTCATTCACACTGAACATCCTGAACATCCATGATTAGATAAATTAGATTATAAAGTGCAGAACAACTGAAAAATATACACCAAGAGCACTTCCATTCAAATATTTGTAACAATTTGTCCCCCAGAAAGATGGAAACAAATTACAGATAAGTCACTGTACTGGCAAGGCACACGCTCACTTCTTTCACATTCACATTTTCTTCTTGTTAAAAAATTGATAAAGATACTACTTAAGTTCCTTACACCACATCAACAATCACAGATTTATAAAACAGACGGCCAACATCGCCCAAAACATCAAAAACAACAACATTCAGCAAATAATATCTGCAAAGTTTTTATTACCAAGACACTTTTGCCTATGTAAAGGTTTTAGTATCCACATACCACCCTATTCCAGTCTCTAGAGTGACTTCTTATTTAACAAAAAGAAGAAAAAAGAAAGATTACAAGAAAGAAAAATAGAAGGATGAAAAAGAATGCATTTGAGAACTTCAATCAACAATTAAAAAGTAACAGGCAATAGTATTTAAAGTACTATTTACAATAAAGAACAACTAAGCTGCAAGCAGAAGCAACCGATTGCACAAAAATCACAATGGACTAATAATTAAAAAGCACTATAAAAGTAAAAGTAACACAGCATAATTAATCATTCATGCACTGACCACTTCTTAGCGGAAAATGTTGATGGCATCTTGCAAAATAATAGGGCAACAGCCAATAAATAACTAATTTTAAGTGGGAAGAAAAGAATACATAATCAATGCAATTTTTTAAACATGACTTTACATTGGCTGTCTCATCTACTGAACACTTGCTGCATGGACTGGTAACAACTTTAGTATTCCTCAAGCTCAGAATACAGCAATAAATCAATAGCATTATGATCTATGGTAAAGTAACATGCTGACTCAAGTGTTTATATATAAATTCTCTTACCATAAGTAGGTACTCTTTGACATACGTAAATATATTTTCATGTTATTATAAAATATGACCAGAAAATGTAAAACAAACATACATTCAGGACATTCTGAACGAATAAATGAAAATCAAATGTGGAATGAATTTGAATATTAGTATTTGATAGAGTGATTCCATTTTCTTGTTTGAAAATTCCATTTTAGCTGACCTATTATGAGCATCAAACCATTACTGAAGTTTCAGTAGCAAATAATAAATTTAATGATAAAGTTCTAAGTCATTCCATAAAGAGATTCAAATTAAGACCCACATTGAAGATGATGTATCAAAACATGATTTTTGATGGTTGACTAAAGAATATTATGTTTGGGTATGTACATGTAAAATAGTAAATTTCTGTCTGGCTGAGTAAGAAGAATCTATCTCCACTTTGGTATATTATAAGCAGATAGAAGAGTAAGCATGAATCCTCATGACTGTTTAGAGAACAACTAACTATCCTCAACATAATTTCTAAAATTCACTCTTCATAAAATAACACAACAACGACAAACGCGTTGGCGAGTACTTCCAACAGCTGGTGGTGGGGTTGCTGGGGCAAAATATGCATGAACCAATATGTTAGGAAGGTTACTCTGTAGAGAAAAAATAAGATACATTAAAACTGGGAAGTAAAATTGAAATAAGGGGATGAGCACTCTCAAATAATTACCCTCAGTCGGCGAATGCCTGTGTGAGTTATTAGCTGGCAGTCATAAAGATCAATGCGTTGAAGGTTGTGACATGATACAAGATTATCCAAAGAAGCATCAGTTATTAAAGGACAGTTGTCTAATTCAAGAACAGTTAAATTTTCTGCAGCACAAGGTGACATACCCAGATGCCTTATACCTTCATCGGTTATTAATTCACAATGAGATAAACTCTGAAAAATTAAAACATTAGTATTAGTGCTGAGGGACAGTATTGACTATCTGTCTTTAACTGACTAAATAGCGACTAAATGGATACAGTTCTTACAAGCTTCTCCAGTCTTGGGCAACCCATTCCAAGATGCATTAGTGTGGTGTCTGTTATTAAAATACACTCTTCAAGATCCATTTTTTCTAACAGTCTGCAACTCTAAAACAAAAGAGAAAGACCGCATTAGTACTTCATTTAATAGCACACAATTAAGGCAAGTTATTATTCAAACAGAGGATCAAAACTCACTCTTGCCAGAGCCTGAAATCCTGCATCCGTAAATTGTGAGCACCCAGCTACCTCTAAAGTACTCAGCAAATGGCATTGTTGAGCAAGAACTATGAGGGATGCATCACTAAGCATAGTGCATCCAGACAGGCACAAATAATGCAAACCATGACAGTTTTCAGCCAAACGAAGAACAGACTCATCAGTAATGTTCTGTAGGACAAAACAACCATTATTTACTTCTTTTCATCTTTATCTGCTGGCCTTAACCTTCTATCAAATCTGCCAACTCTTTTTACTTACAACACATCCAGATAAGTTCACAACTTCAAGATTGGGGCAATGCTCTGCTAATACAGTAATAGCAGAGTCATTTACTCTTGCACATCCCATGCACATGAAAGATCGCAACTTTCGGCATCCTCTTGCAAGTGCTTCAATGCCTAAAACGCAAAGTCAAATAATAGAGAGATAAGGCTAAGCTTACAGGTCCCAATCAAAATTATTCAGTAACCTACCATTCTGAGTAACATTTT
The DNA here is from genome assembly GCA_033675135.1 of Frankliniella intonsa. Lineage (NCBI taxonomy): Eukaryota > Metazoa > Arthropoda > Insecta > Thysanoptera > Thripidae > Frankliniella > Frankliniella intonsa. The sequence goes on along the minus strand of CM066254.1, from coordinate 10,400,647 downwards.
CACACCATGCTATGTTTATATGAGTAAGTGCAGGACAACCATCTGACAGAGCTTTCAAAGACAAATCAGTTATCTCAGTACATGACCTCAAATCCAAACGCTGTAATTTGGGACAATGTTTGCTCAGGGCTTGGCAAGTGCTGAAAATTAATGTAATATTACAGGATACAATTCAATTTAAATAAAATATCAAATGCCTGATAAAATACCTGTCTGATATTTTTTTGCAGCCATCAAGGTTTAAGTCCTCTACATTATTGCACAATTGTGCAAATAGTTTCATAGAACCATCAGCAATAGATTGACAACCCTTCAAACTCAGTTTCCTCAAGAAACCACCACATCTTCGAGAGATGTTTTCAATGACAGGGCCCTAAAAATATTGAAAAATTCAGAGTAGTGGCAACCAAATGGCAAGAATACATTAGCCACTAAATCATTGCAGCTTACTTTACCTCAACATCACGTTGAAAGTCAAAGAGATCAATCCTCTGCCAGTTACTACCATCCAGGGCCAAAATGTTCCACGCCTTTGATACTTGAGCACAGCGACATAGTGAAACCACATCCAGCCAGGAGAAAATCCTTTAAAAAAGAAACTAGCTTAGAAGCATACTTTTTGAAAATGATGACAGTTGCAATATCTTTCTGAAAAACAAAATTGCTGATGTTTTTGGAAGACTGATAATTTTAATTAACTGTATTTACCTAAGTAATAACTCCTTTGGAAGTTTTTTGTTGATTAAAGCTTCTTCCTCCATGAACACGCGTCTCAGCTGCAGGAAAAGGAAAAATAAAATTAATGATAAGGTAAAAAAAATATTCTATTTTTCTTGCTCTCACTAGATACTATAAGGAGGAAAAAGCAATTATAAAAAAAAAATGAAACATTTTTATCTCATTGGACAAGACAGGATGAGAGAAAATTCTGCAGGGAAAAATTAAAAAGTGATCTACTAATTTTACAGAAAAAGCCACTATTTAAGTAAAACAAACCCTCAATCCCACATGTAATTCGCAAGTAAAACAAATGCAACTATGAGATACCACTATAAAATTAGTGGATTATTTCTTTATATGGGATAGGAATTTTGCTGGCAAAACAGATTAGGGTTGTACCTGCACGTAGCTTTGTTTCATGGAGCCTGTACAAACAGAAAAACTATGTTGAGGTTTCTTGCGTTTTTGGAGTTTTCGAGGGATCCACCACGGTTGTTTCAAAACCTGTGGTGACAAAAGTATTCATTTGCTCAAGCACTTTAACAAAGTACCGCCTCTTTCACCACGTCATGAAGCCAAAAGAAGGCGACTTCAAAAAAAATGTTGAGCAGGGTTGGAAACAAAGCTTTCTAGACTATACATAATTTGTAACTAAACAGCCCAACCAATAGCAGCAACATGTCAGTATTAAAATGTTAAAGGGTATCTCCAGAAGGAGTCAGTATTGGAAGGATGAGACAATACAGAGCACTCTACAGGGAAGGATTTGATGTGCCTGGGGCCCAAAGGCCTAATCAAGGTGACCGTTTGGTCGACCCTTGTCGGAACGCCGGCCTGCTGTTATCTCACAGGAGTCACAAACAAAGTCTCCACTCAGTTCGGCAAACTCAGCGCCGGGAACAAAGGAGCCAAGTCCTTTGGTCTCGCTAATGCGCAGTAGGGCCCGGGGCCCGGGGCCCAGATACCCGCTAGAGGGGAGCCCCATTCTGGCAGTGCGTGGCCTGCAGAAAATCCTTCGGTAAAGGTCATTCTAGGCCAGATTCGCCGCAATGCGCAGACACGGCCAAGAAAACCGCAGGCAAGCATACTGCACTATACTCGCATTATCGGCGCAGGCGGCCGCTCTGACTTCCACACCGGGCCGATCCGATCAGCTGTTTTGGGCCACCGACCTGTCGCGAATGGCGGACGCTTTAATAACCTTAACGAGGTTTTGATCACGCCAACTCACCTCCAGCTTGTTCCCCTTGGACTGGATCATGCTAAACAGTGCGTGCCTCATGCAGCAAAATCATTCAGGACTTCCGACCCTTGGGACCTGATGTTAAAAATACGGTCTGCTGGAGTAGACTCCCCGCTACGGAGCACTTTCCGTCATAGCGAACAAAGAGAAGTACGCTTTCTGGTAGTCGTGGAAGTCCAGCGCCTTTTATCTGTCATTTCGCATCGTTAGTGCCAATCATTGATACAACGAGAGTAGTGATGAGTGTTCAAAACAAGGAGAATAAACTTTCTTGTGGTTCAGATCACTAAGGTAAATAGTTGACCGTGAGCTGAGTTCACTGACAACACAAGACCTCACAAACACAAACACAACAGTGACCAAACACCTTGGTGACCAATCAGACTCCTCTATCGCCAGAGAAGCTATGCGATTGGTTCGCCAATAAGAATCCTGATCTGACAGTGACAACCGGTGACAACGATGAGACTATTGAGGTAGTATGAGAAACTCATATTTAAAGTTTGCGAGTTTGCGTGAATTCAAATTCGTCGTGGGGGAAAGTTTTACTCGATTGGGCATCTAAATTTTATCGCTATTGGTCATGACCTGACAGTTTTTCAATAAAATCGAAATTGAGTAAGTTATCCCATTTCTCCGTATGGTTCGAATCCAAGCTAAATCATCAACTGACCTCTCATCCTTTTCTCTAAATAGCAAGTCCAGCAGAACACAAGCTATGCCTGGGTCTTAATGCAAGTGTAAACATAACTAATATTCTAGTTCCAAAAAGTTTGTAAACATGACTAATTTACATAGGACACGAAAATGCTTATGCCATCTGTTCTGATGTCTATTCGTTTGATGCCTTAGTACATTTTCCATAATTTTTGTATAAATCAGTTCTTTGAATAGGTTATGAATGTATTGTCATTATCAAAATTAATGATGATTGTTTTGTCCCATGCCAGCAACTTTTACAAAATATTTTTGGAATATGTAATTATGGGTTTTTCGTTTATTTAAGATTGTATTTTTTATCTCTTTTATAGATCTCAATGTCATGCCATAAGCGAAAATTAGAGGAGGAGAAGGAGAAAAGCAGCCCTGGAAAGCGGTCATGCTTTCAGAATGATTCTTTAATCTCCCCACGTAAAAAGTCTCCTGACCAGCGACCTATTAGGAACATCCGTTTGTATAAGGGTACCACTACACATATTTTTGAGATGAAAATTTGTATTTTGTTTGTATGATTCTCAATTGGCTAATCATTTTATCTTTCTTTTAAAAAAATAAAAATAAAAAAAATAAAAAAAAAATTAAAGAAAATGAAAAGAAAAGAATACTAGAAATCCTAGAAGCTGAGTTTGACAAAGAACTAAAAGCGAAAGAAGAGGAAGTTATTGAGATACAAGAAAGAATCCACAAAACACAAAGGATTCTTCAATACCTCTGCTATGCTGTTGTCGCAGACTTTTACAGTCGAGAGAAGACTATTACTTCAGTAAGATATTTCCCTTAATTTTTAGTTTAGACATTAATGTTAAAGATGTGCCTGTAAGCTGGTTACCCAACCTGATTTTCCACACAGGTTGCCAGCACTCGACAACGCCGTATTCACCCTGCTGTGAAAAAACTGCTCTCTGGGAAAGGTCCTCCCGGTGCCCCTGAATTTCCCCAGAATATCACTATTCCTGCAGACTGTTCTGTTCCCTCAAGCAGCAAGGATGCTTCTGGAAGCTCTGAAACTACAAATGCTGATGTTTTAACTCGTGTTGACAGCCCCAGTAGTTGTGATAGTCTGTCCAGTAAAGAAAAGAAGATACCACGTTATATTCCTCCTAAACCAAAACCGAAGCCTAATGCTGGCAATGAATCAGAACCTGTAAGAGGGGGTCAGAACAAAGTAAAAACAATGTGAGTGTCTAGCTGTTAGCCTTAATTTTGTGTTATTTTATTTTTGTTTGCTTTTGTTGTTAAATGGCGAATTAATGAGTTCTTTTGTTTTTGTTTAGATTGGTTGTGGGAAATGTTTCTAAATGGCTTCCTCTAGATATGAGAGATGACTCTGCTAGTCATAAATGGATGGTGTATGTGAGAGGACCCAAAGGAGATCCTGACATATCTAGTTTTGTATCCAAAGTTCGTTTTTTCCTTCATCCCAGTTACAGACCAAATGATGTTGTGCAAGTTGTGTGAGTACAATGCTAATTTCTCCCTAAATTATTCAGCAATACACTCAGATTTATTTTTGCATCTAATTCTGTTTGTTTTCTTTGATAGCTGTCCACCTTTCCATCTTTCAAGGCGTGGATGGGGTGAATTCCCCATTAGAGTTCAAGTTCATTTTAGCAATAGCCTAAACAAACCTGTTGATATTATTCATAATTTGAAGTTAGACCGAACACACTGTGGACTTCAAACTCTAGGTTTGTAACATAGATATAGAACAAAATATTATTGTATTCCTTATTAAATTTTATTTCTTTAGACTTAAGAAAGTCATTAGCTATTTTGTCTCAAAAAATGGTCCCTTCTTTTACCGTAATTTTTACGTCACTTGGTTGAGGCTCCTCCTCTTTGTTTGCTATGGTTGACTATTGACTAATGTATTCATAGCTTCATCCCTGGCTTTAATTTATTCATATATTCCTCTTGTGCCTACCATTCACCTGTGGCATATGACTATGGGACTGTATTGAAAAGTTGCAAGTTCATGAGACAGATTTTTCATTTTTGTTTTGGTTTTATTATCCTTTGCCAGTAGTATCCATGCAACTGATAAGAAGTCTCTGCTAGTGAGATAGCTCCTAGGGCACAGGTGTGATAAGGCAAACCTCATTCAAGTGGGGGCCAGAACTGCTCTAATGTAATTCTGCATCATCAGTGACTATACATTTTTGGTTCAGGGGGCTTGTAGTTTTGAATATTAAACTTACTGATTTGACTAAACTAAAGGTTTGCCGTTTACCTTGAAATGGAAGATAGCAGAGATGTAGATCAACCTACTATCACTATTCGGTTCCGTGAATTACCAAGACATGCATCGCGTGGTGGACTAAGTTCAAGCCAATCTCACTTGCCAGTTTGTGTTGTGGGAAACAATAAGTCTGACCCTGAACTTATGCGGTTTCTTGGAGCTACTCAACGATCTCCTGAGTCAGTTTATGAAGTACAGGCAGCCCCAAACATTGTACTAGATAAGCTCAAATCAAAGGGTTATAGAATGGTTTCAAAAAAGGTTGAAAGAGTGAAATTGTATGGTGGGGAAGAAATTGTGTTTATTTGGACTTTGACTTTCCCGGGAACTTGCTTGGTTACCAACTTGTGACAATCAATTAGTTTAGTAAGTAATTCACTGTGTACTAAAATTTTCTTGATGGTTTGAGATTTTTATATATTTTTTCTTTTTATGTTTTAAAAGCACTGTATTGATGAGGAAGTACTGATTATATCTATCTTTATTTTGTGTACAGGTTCAGAAACTGTGGCTGAAGTATGGATTCATAGAGAGCAGCCCCAGACAGAAGTCTCATCTGAAGACAAATCTCATACTCAACAGACCATAAAACTTGAACCTGATGACTTTATTGAAAACTCCATGGTATTATGTGAGGAGACCTGTACCATTCCTTCAAGCTCATCAACTGAATTATTTAGTTCTTCTATAAAGGTAGAGTCAGCTGAATCAACATTGTTGGAATCTTCTCAAGTTACTGCAGAGAACGTCCAACACCTCGTCAGTGAGCAGAATGCACAACATCCACTAGTTCAAACAGCAACCATGACAGTCAAGACAGAATCCTTTTTGGAAAATGAGCAGCCTTCCTCAAATGTTTCTACTCCTCTCAATAGCATCTCTAATCAAGTTTCTTCTGTCAAAAGTGATGACACTAGTCCCAAAGTAACAAGAACTGCAGCAGTTGAGTCTCCTGCTAAGCCAGTTGTATCTTCTGGGACAACCAGTGCTATTCAAACAACTCAAGTTTCACCAGCAAAACCTGGAACTCAACTTGTCAAATGCATCGATAACAAAGGAAATGTACGCCTCTTGCAAGTGAGGACTGATTTATTACCCAAAATACTAAAGAGAGGGTCAACAGCAATACCAGCAGTGCCACCTCCAACCAATGAAGTCTCTCTCAGCAGCAATTTATGTCAAACCCTTAATCCTGTGTCATCTTTAACCCCTGAGAAAGTTGCAACTCCCGCTACAAAAGTTGTTCATCAAACACTGCCTGCTAAAACAGTTTTAGCTCCAGTCTCAACAGATACCCTTTTATCTCAGCTCCCTCAATCATCTCAAACAACCAGCTCAGCAGTTGTACCTGGTACCTCAAAAGTTACCTTAATGTCACCTATAAAAGCTCAAGGAGCACAAACTGGAGTATCTACAGCTCCAGGTGTCAGGCCAATTCTGCGAATTGTAAGACCTACCGGAAATTTGACTGCAAGACCAATGCTTGTTGCCCCAAATGCGGCTTCTCAACAGATCATTCGTTTACCTGCCTCAGCTGCAAGTGCAGGCAACCGTCCACTTTATGTTCTAAAAGATGGAAAACTTTTTATGATGAAAAGTGCACTCAGTGCTGCTGCAAACAAAATCATTCCAGATGCCTCAACTCCTAGCAATATACTTGCGAGTAGAGAAGTTGCAGAGAATCTTGTAAACAAAACTGAATCTGCTCTGGTGGCATCTACCACAATTCTCAAGACAACTGTGACTAAAACAGTGACCCCCTCCTTGACTACAAAAGAGATATCTACAGTGACTTCTAGTCTGACAAATACTCATCCGCAAATCAGCTCAAATGTGACAAAAACTGCAGATGTCAAAACAAGTGACACTGTCAAGATCACTCCCAAGCCAGCTCTAGCTATGAATGCTGGATTAGCCCTTAAAGCAATATCTTCCTCTGGAATTCCAAAACTAGCTCCTATAGGAGACACAGTTATTCCAACTGTGAAGAAGACTCACCCATCTCAACAGTTTACTCACCCTCAAAGTGTATCAAGTCCAACAGTTGCTCCTAAGGCCATTTTAAAGTCTGGGAAGAGCCTCCTTAAACCTGCTGTGAGCCTTTTGAAATCTAATGTGGGAGCCGGTATTACAGGGAACAATACTAAGAAGCCATTGCCCGTTCCTACCAACCTTCAAACCTTATCAAAAGTATCCACTTCCTCACAATCACCATTACCCACACCCCCTGTGGTAGAAGGTTTCTCTACAACCAAACGCATCGTACTGGGACGGACCTCAGGATCCTCTACCATCACCACTTATTCCCAACAAGCTCTCCTGTACAGAGAAATTCTTAGGCAAGTCTTGTGCAATTCAATTTTGTTCCTTACCAAAGTTTTAAGTATAATTAAGGTTTATCTTGATTTTAGGTCAGCTATTCAAGCATGCCCAAAAGGTCCAGAGGAAGATGTTTGGCGAGCTGTACGTTGGATGGTTAAAAATCTCCCACTTATCAATTCTGAGGCAAAAAATCTTGAATTTAAAATTCTCCACCCATATTGTGCCCCTGATGAAAAAACCTTTTGCTCGTGGAATATTGGAAAGCAGCGTGCTTGTGAAGTTGGTTTATTTTTATGATTAATTTCTATTTGTTCCAATACCAACTGCTGCTTTTTTTCTTGTTTGTTAACTTTTATTTTGATTTGTAAAAAAATATTAACACAATTTTTGCAACTACTTTCAGTGGCAGCGAGCCAAAACAGTACGCCTTTTATTAAAAGAGGCAGGCTGGAACCTGATAAACCTTTGGACAACTCGAGAAATAATATTATGGGCTCGTTTTCATGGTTATACACCAGGTCTCCCAGTGTTGAAAAGCCGACAGCCTGGAAATATTTTTTGTGGCGGAGGTAAATTTAATTCTTTGTTCAAGCAGCTGTTATTTTATTCCTTGGGTACCTTGATAATCCTCTTTTACAGATGGTGGATGTGAAAGTCCAATGGCTGTCATTTGTAACTATGGTAAGATATCTGCAGTGGAAGAGTGGCTAGAATTCCTAGAAAAACCATCACCATTATCCAATACAAGTCAGCCGCCTGTAATCAGTTTGTCGGATGAATCTGAGGAAGAAATCGATATTGTAACCACCAACTCTCCATCCAAAGGTATTAAATATTACGGTTACTCTCCAAGCTTTTGTTCTTTATTCTATCTAATCACCGTATCAATAATACATTTCAGTCAAAGTAAAACAAGAAACTGACAATATTAGTATCCTAGATATATCAGAGAAAATGCCTCTTGAACCCTCTTTACATTCTCTTGGTGACATGGTAACAAGGTCTCTGAATAATATTGGACTCCATCTATCTTCACAAGAATTGGCCCCCGGGGTTCACTACCCAGCTGCACAGAGAGTGCTGATACAGGTATGTATCTCAGTTGAAGTGTTTAACTCAGTATTATGGGTACATTTGTGAATGTCCAGTATTCAGAAAAATTTGCAATTCTCTCTAGGCTGTGCAATCATTAGCAGAGGATCTAGCAAGAAGGGCATTTGCAGATGCTTGGGGTAAAGATAACATAACAAGGTACGAAAGTCGCAGTCTCTCTCTCATAAATCAACTAAATAACAATATTTCACTCTAACATAGTTTCATTTTCAGACAACCAGGAAGCATAGAAATCTCAAACATTTGTAGTGCCATTTGTCATCGACCAGAATTTGATATCTTTACGTGTGCTGGACTTGGTATTTCATCAATAAGTGATTCCGCACCTTCACGAAAATAAATTCTATTAGGTATAATTCTTTTTGTTTTTCTGTAAATATCTGCTTTGCAGTCTGAATATTTTTGGAAAAATGCTATTGTACTTTGAATTTAGGTTCCTTTTGTTTGGTTACCACTTCATTTTAGGAATCAATTGCAAATTGACTAAAAATGAAATATTCTGTAATGATTGTTATGTTTTCAAACATCTCAACTAGAGGTTTAAAATTTTATTAGACTGCCCGTTTCTCTATATTAAAGTGTCTAATTTTGGAAAATTTATTGATTTAGAGCTAGAAATATATTTTCAATTTTTCATACAACTGAATTTTGGCCACGCATGCAGTATTTTCTTACTTGAAGAAATCAATCTTACAAAAGTGTCTTGTATTTTTAATGTTTGATTGGACTTATCTAATAGATGTGTTGTATAAATTTGGTTGATAAGTGCCTCCATACATTTTCAGTCACAAAATATTCACAATATTAATTTAACATCAAAGAAACCAAATAAATGTTATTTATTGAACAGAGCATAGTACTGGAGTTTCTACATCCAAAATGTCTTAAACCTGACTTGTTTTGAATTTTTCAGCCAGTTTGGCTCTGTCTGTCCTATGCATACAGTACAAGATCTGTTTTTCTATTCTTTCTATAGCAGCAAGGGTGAGAACCAGTGTGTCATGTTTTAGCATACTAAAAACATTCAAACCTGAAAGAAGAATAAAAGCAGGTTTTGAAGTTGGAAAATACCTTGAGAAAGAATATCATGTCTTTGAATAAACTTACCATACACAGGCATAATGTTCATATGCTTTATCTGATCAGTAGCAATTGCTATGTTTTCTGGAGCAACATCAGTGCTAGAAAGTGATAAATCAAAAAGGATGTCAAGCCACTAAAAAAAAAAAAGAATTCAACAAACTAGCTTTCAGTTACTGTTACTTACTCATCAACAAACAATACTGCTGGACCCCATTGACGTTCTTCTGCTAAATCCTCAAGATAAGACGCTTCATTTGTAGGTATGTCAAGAGCATTTACAATGTGTAAATCATCCTGAAACCATTTTTAGAGACACGTTAGAAATAGATCGACATATCTCGTGCAGAATATGTACTACTCGCAGTTAATTAATAAATTCTCACCTGAGCCAGCTTTATAGACAACGCAGATCTTAATCCATACAGACGGGTATGTATCGGTAGCATATAAAACCTTGTAGTGGGTGCTCTAGGACCGTGAGCTTTTCCTCCATGCACCCACTGAGGAGCACGAATACTACCTTGACGTGCTTTTCCTAGACCTTTCTGCTGCCATGGTTTCCTACCTCCACCAATCATCTCTGCCCGGTTGTTCACTTGCATAAGATTCTTAGAAATGAGAAAATAAAAAGAATTTATGTTAGTTAGTTGAAAAATTCCATAAAAGTAATAATTGCATCAATACATACCACTTTTCTGTACATTTCCTGCCACCGAACATTACTCCAAATCATATCTACACGAGGAGGAATCGCAAATATGTCAGGATGTAAATCTACCATCCCTAATTTTCTCTCTTGTACAGTGTCAATGTTTTCAACCCATGCCATTCTTTTTCGGCCATCAGTTGTTGGGAATTCTAAGTCACGGGATACAACTATAGGTGAATAAAATCCATCTTCGGAATTTTGTTCCACTGTGAAAGAAACAAAGGATGTTAAGTAAATTCATATATTTGTCTGCGACTAACCTGCATCTATGAAAAAGTGTTCAATGTTTACAAAATGGAAATAGCATTTTTTTATTTCTGTACGGTTGGAAAAAAAAAAGTGAGCTGTAGAATAGTAAAATAAATATTGCTTAGGGTCCTGGTCATTTACATAAAATTTTCTCAATAATAACAAATTTGTGTGCATCCATACCTTCAGTAGGACTTGATTCTGCGATAGTGCTTAAACGAGGAGCCCCCTGTACGCACACACTGGGTCGCAAGGCGCCCATTACCAAACGTCGAAGCATTGTTTCCTATCTAAGAGACACACAACGTTCAAACGACAATATCCAGAAATCGTCAGTTTCTAATGAACAACATATCTTGTCTGAATGCATTTATCGACTGCTCGAGGCGGCCATGCTGCTTTCAGTGGAGCCACCATACAAATAAGAGAATCGGAAGCAAATATGACATTCCAAAATATAAGTCAGTGTTCTTTTACAGTGTCAAGAAATTAATAGGCTTTTCATTTCCACTGAAAACCAAAAATCTTCCTCTTGGAATTTCGAAATATTTATTTGATACATAATGCCTTAGGGGTAGGCATCCCATTCAGCACATGAGCACCGCGGGGAAGTCTACCTCCTCGGCGGTATATCGTGTCCTATCTGACAGACTTTGAGACACGACAGCATTAGTGGGATCCCGTGACTTTAGACCTGATTTTGGGCGTCCCTACCCAGTGGTCAACGATGGGTCTCAGCGCACCGACTAGTTAGCGAGTCGGTCATCCGGTCTCGGGGTGGCGGCGGCCCCGAGAATCGTGGATTTTTATTTGAAAGGGGCCATCAGGGAAGGACTGTATCAAAGTGGCGCCAACTGCAAGGTGTTGTTGCGCTCGCGCGTAGAGCTGTCGAGGAGATGCTGAAATGGGCGGAGCGGGACGCGGTGCGGCGCGGCGCGACGGGACGCGAGGCGGGGCGAGGCGGGGCGGGGCGGGGCGGCGGGACGGGACGCGGGGCAGCGCGGCGCAGCGCACTGGCCAGAGCGGGAGCGGGCCCAGCCCAACGGGCGGAGCGGAGCGGAGTGGGAGGGAGAGGCCAGCAGTCAGTCGCAGGTCGCAGGCGGAGCGCGAAGCTACCTGCCGGAGTCCGTGGCACACCGAGGTGCACACCGACACCGCACCAGCCTTACCTGCTTGTTCGCGCCGTCCCGTCCCGCCCCGCCCCGTCCGGCCCGCCCGGTCCTGGCCGCCGTTCCCTGAGTGTCGGGTCAGGTGTGTGCGTGTGTGTATGCGTGTGTTTCCATGACGACCCAGCGTGGTCCCTCCGCGTGTGAAGTGTGGCTACATGCCAGTGAGTGAGTGCTAATCAGACCAAGTACCATGCTGTGGACGCTGCTTGTCGTTCTGGCTGGCGGGGTGAGCGCCCAGGGCAACTGGGGCTACAACCCCGCGCCGCCGCCCCCGCCCGACTGGCGCCGCGACCCCTGGGTGCCGCCCCCGCCGCCGCCGGCGCAGTCGCCGTCGCCCTCCTGGCCGCCCCCGCCCAACACCCCCGACCCCGTGGACTCCGGGCCAGGGGCGTCGCCGCCACCCTGGGCCCCTCCGGATGTGAACGTGGTCCCCCACGGCGGCGGGGAGGTGGTCTGGCGCCCGGACCTGGCGCCGCCCCCGGACCCGGCGCGGCCCCCGGACCTGCCGCCGCCCCTGGGCTTCCCTCCGCCGCACGACGAGCGCGCCGGAGCCGGGGCGGGCCGCGAGCCCACCGAGTTCATCGGCGGCCTCATCTCCAACCGCCAGCAGTTCTTGGAGCGGGGCCGGAGCCCTTACATCATCCGCGAGGACCTCATCATCGACAAGACGGGCGAGCTGGTCGTCGAGCCCGGCGTGGAGCTGCGGTTCGCGCCCATGACGGGGATCACCGTGCGCGGCGTGCTCACTGCCAGGGTGAGTGCCGGTGCTCTGTCGCCTTGTAACAACGTGGACGTGACGGACGTGACCTGACGTCGAAGCGACAAATGAGACAGGCCCGGCAACAGGTGGGCTGGGGCGGGGGCGCTGCCGCCCCTCTGCGCCCCCGTCGTGTTGCCCCCGCCCCAGCTACCCGTGATGTAGATGCAGCTCTCCAGCCACACGTGACTAATCCAGCGGCTGGCTGCACCGGCTCAGGTGCACTGCTGCGCGGGCGCGGCGCGGCTCAGCACCAGCAGTAGCGTTGCATTCCAGTGCAGCCGAGGCGCGCTCCGTCCCGTCAGCTCCGCCCCGCTCAGCCGCACACCCACAAAATCCTGCGCCCCTTTCTTCATGACACGCAGCCCGCTATTCAGCCGTTCGTTCGGGTGCCTTTACGCCACTGTCTGCTGGGCGGGGTGGGGTGGGGGCGGGAGGTGGAGCCGCTGCTCTTGTTGACAATCGGAGGCGTCTACCTTTATACACACACTCACACACACACATACACACACATCGGGGATCCCACGGGCTGGGCACAAAAGAGTCAGACCCAAGACATAAAAGTTTTCCTATTTTATCTGCGGGGGAGGGGAAGGCAGGACGCGGCTGCAGGGAGGCAGAACTCGGATGTACAGTGCCGCTTTGCCCGAGCTGCTGACCTCCCAGTCGCTCCAGAGGGAAGGCCCAGGCCTGGCCCGCCAGCAGCCCACCGGTTTGGGAAGCGGCGGCCCGGCCCACTAACGCAGGACACGGGTCCTTGGCGGTGAAAGTCCCGCCCTGCCGCTCGCTGCTCGCGCCGTGAGGCCCTTCCAAGCTCTCTTTTCTTTTTTGTCAGTTCTTATCAGCGAGCCGGACCCGGCAGGTCAGGCCTGGCAAAGCACTTTGATTCTTTGGCTTTCGCGCTTCGGCTCTCCACGGGGCTGTCCAGCACGTACCATTCGACACGGCACGGTGGACGGGGGCGGGCAGGGGGCGGGTGGTGGCGGTGGGGTGGCGCAGCCGAGTACATTCCGGCGTCGAAGTCTCTCGACCCACACCCGCGCCTCCTGTGCCCGCGGGGACGCACCCACGCACATATCACCAAGGCGTATATCAGTCAACGAGACACCCGAGTTTCGATGCCGAATCTCGTCGGAGTCACCCTTATCCATTCCAGATGAAAAATTCCCACTATCGACCAATCTTTGAGAGGGTAGGTAGGGTAATACTATGGCGTGTCTGGAACAGAATGGAGGGGGAAAGAGGAGGGGGAGGGCAGACAGGTGAGGAAGCCACCGATCCAAAGGGGGTGGGGAGTGGGGGGAGGGCGAGGACCCAGGCAGGATGGGGAGGGGTGCGCCGCTGCTGCTGCTACCTCACCCAGTCACTCGCTCAGCTGACGACTGCTATCATACAGGAAATAATTTGTGTGGAATGCAGTTTCCTCTCCTCTCTTGTTTTTTTACCTCGCTCACTCTCCGCTCGAACCCATGCGCGCCCAGAGCGCGGCCGGCGGCCGCTCAACGTTTTCTGCAACGCTAACAGAACTGTGAACTCGCGTTGCGGCGCGTGCCCACCCGCGAGCGTGCCCGGCCCGCACTGCCGACGGTAGCAAAACTATGCTGACCCTTACTCACCGATCGATATCTCCCGACGAAAATGGTCGTGGTGCACCGCTCGCATAATCTTTCCGCGCTCCCCGTAAGGAGAGGCGAAGGTGAGGCGGGCGTCGCGAAGGCTGCGACGGCGCCTGCAGCTGCGTGCAGCTGCCTGCAGCCAGCCGCACCCAAGGCCGCCCCGCCCCGCGCGGTGCAGCCGCTGTGGGCTGCAGGCCAGGCGCCGCGGGCCGGGCCGGGCGGGGCGGGGCGAGCGCGCCTGCCGCCTGCTCCTGCCCGGCGCAGCGGCAGCGGCCATGCGCCTGCTGAGTAGGCAACCTCACAGCACTGGTGCGATGGCGTTGCCTAGCACGCGGCCGCAGATTCATCCGTAGCTCACACCGACTGACCCGATTCCAGCAGTTCAAACATAGCTTGTTGACAGAGTGCATATTGACTAACATATTGACATTTCTTCCCTCCGGGCCTCGGCTCGTGTCTGCCCGCCGAGGCCTGAGGCCCACCCCGGCCCGCCCCGCCCGGGCCCGGCGGGGCGGGGCAGCGCACCTGTTATCTGCCGCACAGCCGCGAGAGATAACGGAGTGAATGTGTGGTGCGGGGGAGGCGGCGGTGCTCGTCCACGGGGAGGAACACGTGGAGGAGGGCGGACTGTGAGGTGTCGGCCGCGCGCTGAACCCCGATAGGCATTAGGGCTGGCTACTTGCTTTCACACGCTTGCTGTCCTGTCCTCTGTGCACTAGAAGTAGACAGGGTTTGGAGAAGCTCCCCGCGTCCGCGCCGCGCCCCGCGACCACCTCCACTGATAACTCGTCACCTTTGGTTTGAGCCCGTCCGTCCGGTCCGCCTGTCCACCCGTCCCCGCACAATCAGCGTCGAGACAAACGTGATGCGCTGTGTGACGGGCGCATAGCTCATGGCATCGCCCCGCGCCCCGCGTTTACTGCCTTGGAGTATGTATGTAACAGCAGTTATTGCGAATGTAAATGCCATGTCACCGGTCGGGTCGGGTGGCAGCCCCGCCCGCGGGTAGCGTGCTTCGCGCCGCGTCGCGTCACCGTCGATGCGGTGGCTCATTTTTTTTAGGCCAGCAAACAGGCGCGGCGCTGCGGCGTCGTGCTTTCCCCGGCGGAGCCGCCAGCAGCCTCGCGAGGAGCGTAGGTGCAGGGCGCAGGGCCGCGCAGGGCCGCGCAGGGCCGCGCTGGGGCTTTGGGCTCAGCACTCTCCTGACGGGGTCGTGCCGGGCGCTGATCGCACTCGCGGTGGTGCTGTCGGAGCAGTTCATGACCACGCCTCCCGGCCCCGCCCCGCCCCCGCCGCGAGGAAGGGCGCGGTGGTAATGGATGGCGTGGCGTGTCCGCTTTCACGAAGTACTACGGACTGTAGTAATGTCAGCGGCGCGAGTATCCGCGCGTGGAGCGGAGGTGGCGGGGCGTGGCGCCTCCACTTAGCGCCGGTGTGGGCGTAAGTGAGCTTTGGCAACCGCCCCCGCAGCGGCCGAGGCCCGAGGGCGGGGGGAGGGCCGCGAGCGATGCGATCCTCTCCTCGCCTCTCCTCTCTCCTCTCTGCAGCAGTCCGGGTCCCTTCTCCTAATTAGTCATCTCATTCCCGAGGTCTGCGCTGAGCGCCCGTTTGGTCCAAATGGCCGGGCCGGCTCGGGTCGGGACTGGCTGCACGGCTCTCGAGATCCCGCGGGAGAGACAGAGAGACCTGTTTAACGAGGCAGCCCAGCACAGCACAGCCCAGGCCGTTGCGGCTTACGCCCTTTAGGGCTGCCCGGCCCGGCCCGACCCCGGCCCGGTCACTCAAGTAGTCCGGCCAGCGGGCAGCAGCAGCTGGTCTGCGCACTGCTCTGCTCCGAGCTGCAGCGCCGCCTAATGCAGCCCTGGGCCGAGCCGGGCCTGGCCGGGCCTGGCCGGGCCACGGTAACGGCACATTCCTCCGGATCATCCTGGCGGCGGGGCGTGCCGGGGCCAGCCGGGGCGGCCGAGCCTGTCCGCAGAAAAGTGTCCCCATCTGTCGCCGCGCCCTCCTGCCTGCTGTCTGCCTGCCTGCGGTCAGGCTTCGGGAGGCACGGCGCTGCCGGAATGCTTCTCCGCGCCGCATCCCCTTGTACCTTCTAGGAGTTGCGGGGCTGAAAAGAGACTACTTCTTCTCGTGCGTTTTTCAGAGTTTTTTCGTATCGTAACGTAATGTCTGGTCGGTGCTTGGTGGACAGTGTGCGCCCGGCTGGTGACGAGCGCGTGGACGCCCCCCTGGCCAGGCCGGACGGAGCGCGTGGACGCTGTCCTGCTGGAGCGCCCGCCCGGGTGGCGCCCGCCCCTGGCCGAGGGACGCGGGCCGCGGACGCCCCGCCGCGCCACGCCACGCCTCTCGTCTCGTCGCGACTCAACGGCCGTTGGCGTCCTTTGCCCCCTCCGCCCCGGTGTCCGCACAGGAATGTTTGGATTCGGAATCGGTCCAAATTGGCGAGGAGTGGCGCAGCGTGGTGTAGAGGTGCGGGGCGGGGCGCGGTACGTCGCGCCGTGTGGCTGTGCGGCGTTGCCAGGTAGTGCGTCGGGCAGAGGGCGGGGCGGGGCGGGGCGGGGCAGGTGAGGCGGGGCAGGTGAGGCGCGGCGGGGGTGGGGTGGGGCGGGGGAGGGAGGGGCGCACCGCGGTGGAGTCGAGGCGAGGCGGCCGGAGAGCTCGGCTCGACTCCACTCGGCCGGTTTCTCCCCGGAGCGGCCCTACCCGACCCGGAGCCGCACCGCAGAACGAACGGGTACCGGAGCGGCGGGTAGGAGGTGGGGGGAGGGGGGGCCGCGCGCCGCGCGCTCCGGGACCTGGCGAGCTGCACCGCGCCGTCCCGTCCCGAGCGCAGCGCCGCCGAACAAAGAAGTGCAGGAGAGAGGGGCGGTGGCCGTTCCGTTCAAAAAATACTCTACTCGCGTCCCTGGCCCGCTGGCCTTACAGCATCCGCCGCCCTGGTTATAACGGCCAGGCCGGGGCGTGGCGGGGCGGGGCGGGGCGGGGCCAGCCTGGGTGCTGCGCTGGGTGTAGGCCGCCGTGCGTCCAGGGCAGGCCTCCTGGTAAACTACTCTGGGTCTGGCCTGGTCGAGGTGCCCGCCCTGGATGCCACGGCGCTGGGCTGGGCTGGTTGCGGGGCGGTGACCACGCTGACGTGCAGCCCGGGGTGCGGTGTGTCACCCGCCATAGCGCCGCGATGACTCGTCGCGTTACTGTCACGGCGGGGCGGGCCCAGCAGTGCTAGCTCGCCTCGGCTCAACGTTACGCAAGTGGCCGCCCCCTGCGCCGCGCCAGGCCACGCGCGTCGTGCTCCAGGCCTTGTCCAGGGCTCCAGGCACAGCGTGACTCCAGCACGACTCGGCCGGGGCCGCCCCGCCTCGGCCTCGGACGAGAAAGAGTTATCAGGTCAGCCAGAGTGTCACCATCACGCCTCTCTCCTTCCAACTGGCGAGCTCCAACACAAAGGCTCATAGGCTGCGGCGCAGAGGCTCATCGGCTCCAGGACAGAGGCTCCAGCATGACTCCAGAGCCAGAGGCAGGGGCACGCCTCGACTTGATGGTGGCGACCGCGGCCGGGTCGGGTGCCTCGCTCCCGTCTGCCAAGTGACCTCCACACGACTTGTCTTGCTCGCCCGGAGTCGAGCCGAGCCGAGCGGCGGAGAGTCGCTTCGCCGCGACATGGAACGCGGCCCCAGACATCCCCCCCTCCCCGCCCCCACGCCCCCGGCATCACAACACCGGCCGTTGGTGATGTGTGATGACGTAAAGCGGCGGGGCGCAGGGTGGTCAACCGACCGGACAAGGATACGGGACGTGGCGCGGCTTCGCGAATAGGTGGCAAAACATGAAAATATTCGCGGAGGACAGAAACGCCACATGCTCCGCGGGCGGAAAAATCGCTTGCGATTGGCCGGTAGCACCGCGTTGCGCTCCTATCCGCTCTCCGCTCCGCTGCCGTGTGTTGTATGTATGCACTGCACTGCCGTGGCGTGTTTTCCTCGGTGGCTCTCCTGGAGCGTGGAGGGGCGGGGCGGGGCGGGCAGCGCCCCGTGGAGGCGGGCTGGGGCTGGGGCCGGGGCCTGGGGCCGGGGCAAGGAGCGGGTATCGCGGCAACATCGGTGCAGTGCGGGGCCGGGGCGGGGGGCTTATTTACATACCCCTCACGTGTGGCGCGGCGCGGTGCGGCCCACGGCGCCGCTGCTGGACGGCCCCGCGCGGCGCGCCCCGGTAGCTGCTCTGGCCGCCACGGCCCGTGGGAGAGGAGAGGAGCACCTCCAGGAGGGTGATGATGACGACCTCAGTGAGGTCAGCAGGCGGTGAGAGCTGCACACGCACACCGCCGACCGTACCCGTACGGCCACGGCGCCGAATTCGCAACTCTTTCCTCCTCTTTCTCTCTTTTCTGGGCGGGCGCTGAGGCGAGGGCTGTATAGTGGACGCTCCTATTGGTCTGGTTCGCGACGCCCGCAGCTCCGGTCCAAATTGGCCGCGTTTTCCGGCCGACTTCCTCGGGTAGGCCGGCTTCTCTTTATTCCCCTTCTTCGCGATATCCGCCGCGTCACGCCCCGGTCCCCGCCGCGCCGCGCCCGGGCTCCAGGGAAATGCAGCAGCGTATCGCGGACCGGAAGGATGAGCCTGCAGCCGGCAGGCGCCTGGCGCCTCTGGACACGCCCGGCCCGGCGCGGCCCGGGCCGCGGGACTTTGCGGTAGAGTGCCATGAAGCCGGCCGAGAAGTTCGGCGTCTTTGGGCGGAGAAACAAAGAAAAAGAGAAAGATATAGGCAGCAGATCGGCGCGAACGGAACTGGGCCGTGTCGCGTGTCTCATCCCGCGACCCCATCGCCCTCGTCACTCTCCCGTCGCTTTCCGTCCCGTCTCGTCTTCACTCGCACGTGACGGTGGCGCGCTCCTCGCGTGCCGTGAACGGGGCGGCGGGGCGGGGGCGGGCCTGATGTCTTGTGAACGTCGCGAAACTAAATGGTGCCCCGCCTACCCCGCCTGCCCTTAAAGTAATCCCTTACTTTATGCCGCTTGTCCGCCCGGGCCCGGGGCTCATGGCGATGCGCGCGGCCTCAGCACTCCCCGCCCGGGCCGCAGCTGTCAAACTGTCAGACTGCTGCGCGCTGCTCGCTCGCACCCCTGACTCAGCTGTCCCGCGCCCCAGCTGATCGGAGCCGCGGCGCGCGGGGTAGCCGACCCTCCCTCTGCTGCCCACCGCAAAACTTTGGCCCCATTCACTCACACCCCACAAGTGTTGCAATCCATCCCCGCCGCGCCGCCGCCCGTCCCTAGAGGAGGCTCGGACTGATCGAAGCGGCTGCCGTGCCCTCCGCGAGGACCTCTCCCGGGCCGGGCGCGCCCCCGCGCAGGTCCTACAGCGGGCTGCTGTGTTCCACTCATTGAGGTCACCCACCCGGCCGCGGCCGCCCACGCCAAAGTGAGCCCGCGCGCGGGGCTGCGCGGCGGGCCGCGGGAGATCCAAACCACGTGACGTGACGTCAACATCAGCTGTGCTGAGCTGCTGCCGGCCCGGCCCGGCGCGGGAGCAGGGCGGGGCGGGGCGGAGGAGGGGAAGTAATAATGGCACGTGAATCACCGGCGCCGCCGCGCCGCGGCGCGCCACGCCACACCGCTGCGAGCGAGGAGTTTGGAGAACTCGAACCATGTCAGTGGGTGAGATGGACTGTGCGCGGGCGCGGGCGCGGGCAGGGCAGGGCAGTACACACAGAGGGCAAGGGACCCCTGACCAGCAATCATAACTCACGTTTGGTCCGACGGTATGGCGGCCGGCCGCGACCGCTCGGCCGGGAGGTCTAGCTGTGATAACATCCACGGTACGGCACCGCGGGCCGCGGGGCGGGTCCGTGGAGCGATGCTCGCCTCGCCTGGCTCGGTACAGTTTCTTTCCTGAGCCGTGGCGGGGCGGGGGGCGTTGGAGCTGGCGCCTCTTCAGCCTGGGCCGCCGCGGAGCCGCTGCGCCGTGCCAGCCTGCCAGACCCGTTACGCCTGCCGTAGGGCGGGCCAGGGCCATGGGCCGCCATAAGACCCAGTAGTGGCGGATCCAGCAGGCCCAGGGTGGGGGCGGGGGCGGGGGAATAGAAGAAGTGAAACACTCTCTGCTCGCGGGCGGGTGTTGTTAGGGAGCGCGGCGTGCAGTGTAGCGCGCGCCAGCCAGCGCCAGCCCGGCTCGAATGTCGTGGCGGGAATATGAATCACCCTCCCCCCGCGCGGCACATTTCCTGTGTCTCTAGCGATTACCACGGTATCCGTGTCCCTCTTGAGGTGGGTCCGTTCCGCTGTACAGTGTACAGTAGTGCAGCTGGGCTGCTCGCGCCCTAGGCCCAGGCCAGGCCCCGGATGGGGCCTTCACCTTGAAAGGGAATAACAAACGAACGGGCCCCGTAGTGTCCCGCCCGGGTATTCGAACATTCGCCCCGGAGGCCAGGAGGCCCGCTCCGCTCCGGCCGCTGCCGACAGGCGTTTCTCCGCGCCCCCGGGTCCCTCCGGGTCGTCAGTCAGCCGGCATTTCGTGTTCTTTTTTTCTCCACCCCGCTTTCCTTTCCTCGCGGCTGCAGTGACGCCGCCGGTCTGAGGTGAAACATTTTTTTTCCAGCGCGAAAATCTGCATGAAAAAGACAAAAGAGTCGCGCTTTCTGCGAGAATGACGAGTTCCATCTTAACGTCATGTGCCCCACCCGAGTAGACATAGGCTAATTTATGTCAAGGAAAAAAGTAGTTGGGCGTGGCAAGGGGCCCCCTGGAGACAAGTCGCCGAGACGATGGAATAACTACTCCTACTCCCCGCGGAATTCTGTTTGCTCCTCCCCGGCTGCGAGTAGCAGCAGCAGCGGTACCCGCGGCGGTCCGCCAGGAGCCCCGCCCGGGTACGCCCCGCCCCGCCCCGCCCCGCCCCGCCCCGCCCCGCCCCGCCCCGCCCGAGCACGCCTGCCTCTCCTAATGCCTCGAAGCGCGCGGGGCTCGCCTCGTCTTGCCTCGCGCAGGAAGCGACTCGTCATGAGGGCCCCTGCATTGTGCGCGCGCAGAGCGAGAGAGACGGACCCGGCGCGTGAGTTAGGCCCGAGAGAGACGCCGCGTTCTCTCGCTTTTCTCACGACGGCGGTGCAAAAGTCTACAAACGGGCGACCCCTCTCCGGGCCGGGCCGGGCCGGGCCGGGCCGGGCGGTGAGAAGCGGGTCGCGGGCCGGGTCGGACCGGGCCTGGCGGGGTCCTGATGGTCGCGGGTTCGACCCCCGGCCGCGCCAGTGATGCACCGCGTCATTCTCCGAAAGCTCTGCGCCCGCACCGTCATTAGGAGGCCCCCGCCGCGCCGCGCCGCGCCGCGTTATCAGAGCTATCGGGACGCTCCCCGCGGCGTGGCGAGGCGCGGCGGCCCTACTCACCTGCGCGGCGGGAGAGTATTTTCGTCCGTCTCTGTCGCTGGGGCTTATCAAAGCTCCGGCGGATGCGTCCCTGACGGCCCGGCCCGGCCCGGCCCACGATAAAGACCAAGGTGCCCCGTACAAAGCACTAGCACGTGCCTGCCGAGCCTAGCCGAGAGCGCCCACACATGGGCACCGGCCGCGACACCAGCGCCCTCTACAGCCGCGGTCACTCTCACCCCGACCGACTTGAAGGCTACTCGCGGTGTTTCTCCGCGCGCCTTTATTGTCGCATTGATGCTGCAGTCTGCAGCGTCCGCCCGGCCGCCCGTCTGTCCGTCGCCCGTGGTGGGGCCGTCCCCGTCTGTCTGTCCGTCTGGGAAGCGTGCGGGGCGGGGCGGGGCGGGGCGGGGCGGGCGCGGCGGGGTGCGGCGCTGAGTCACATGTATTGGCCTTGCATCACCGCGCCACGCCGCGCCGAGCAATGCAGGAGCGCTTGGGCGAGCTAGCTCACGTTGAGCTATGCACGGGAATGGCGGGGTGGGGCGGGGCGGGGTGGGGCGGGGCGGCTCGCCGAACGACTCCGGTAGCTGGAAGACCGCAATCAACAGCCCGGCCGTGACGTGCGCGGAAACAGAAAATTGCCGAACGTGAGAAGAAGCTGTTTTACCTTGTTGGTCCTGCGCCGCGCTCTAGCCCGCTCCGCTCTCGAGTGCCTTGCAGGGCGGGCCGCCCCGCCGCGCACGGGTGTGCGGCGGTTGCCTACCTCCACGGCGCTCGCTTCGTTGCCGCGCTACGCCCCGCCCTGCCCGTGGCCCGGGCCGAGTTCGGGTCGTCGCCCTGATAACCCAGCCCAGTCCGGCAGGGCAGGGTGGGGCAGGGGCGTAGCAGGGCGTAGCCCGCGCTAGGGTGGTCGATGCGTACGACTGTTGGGAGCAGGAGTAGGTAGGGGTGGCACGGGCCGTGGGGTTCGCTAACGGGCATCCCTCACGCACCGCGGCCCGCGGGGCAGTATAGGTTGACTCCTGTGCGCGGGAGAAATGCAGCGCCCACGAAGTGCGTGCGATGGAGACGGCCTTTTTCTGCCACAGCCGCGTTATCCCTTTCTCAATCCTCTCTCTTTTAGTTCACCCTTTCGGTACCGGCGTCGCCTTAACCGTCCCCTAGTGATTGCCGCTTCTTGTGCAAAGGAGGAAAGCGTTCATTTCCGAGTATCTTGTGAGTCCGTGTGAGTCTGCCCGGCCTGGCCCGGTGTCTATAACAGTGAGTCACCGCCGTGTATCTTGGCCCGGCTCGGAAATTCTAATTTGTCTGGGTTTGGGAATCAGCCGGTGTGATGGTGGTGGTGCTGGTAAGGCGAGGCGAGCGACTGTGACTCACACACTGACCCGGGAGAGACGGCAGGGCAGGCGGCGGGGGCGGGGCGGGGCGGGGAGGGCTGGAAGGTCGATAGAGTTGGCCTGTTCGTTACAACAACTCACCTGGAGAGAGGGAGGGTGGGGCGGGGTACGGGCCGGTTTATTGCAGAACGGGCACCGTGAGAGGCGTGTTATTACGGCCTGGCTGGAGTTAGTGTGGACAGGACAGTAAGCGGCATAGGGCCTGACCGCGCCCGCACCTTGGCGGGGCGGGGCGGGGCGGGGCGTTCTTAGTTTTGTTTCGGTTTTGTTCGGAGCGGGCGGGGCGTGCTCGTGGCGTGTCCGCGCGCGGCGCTAGCGCTGTCTCTCTCGCACTCCCAGGTCGACCCGACCCCACGCCACTGCTTCATTGTGAAACTGTTTGTCTTCCCTCGGCCCGGGGCGGGGCAATTTGCGCGCCGTATAACGGTCTGAATCAAACCACGACGGCGGGGAGGCGGCGCGATTTGTCGCCGGGGCGGGGCGGGCGGGGTGGGGCGGGGCAGGCGGGGCGGGGCGCGGCGGATGCACTCGGGTGCGCTTCCCCTCCTCGAAGAAAGGCGGCGCGGCGGCCAGAAACAACAGCGACTTGAGTGCTTGTCTGCAGCGCAGGGGTCGCTGATTCTGTTATATAGACAAGACTTATTCAATCAAATTCAATTTGTGTAAAGTGGTGATTGGCGTGGAGTTTCTGCGGCGCCGAGGCGACGTCCTTTTTTACCAATGTCGGATAATACTTGCAACAATTGTGAAAAAAAAAAAACAAACATACGTGGGAATTTTCGGTCCATTTTTTTTTTACAATTTGTGTAATGAAAATAGAAATGAAGAATATAGTAATCCTGAGAGACAGGTGGCTTATGCGGCGCTACGCCCGGCTGCCCTGCCCCGCCCCGCCCCGCCTCAGGGGCTTTGACACGCTGCGACCCCGCGGCGAAGAAAGAAAGGTCCGGGCCGGGCGGCGAACAGCAAACAAAAGGAGCAGGGACCTCCAGGTGGAAGGAAGTGGCCGGTGGGGCCGGGCCGGGCAGAGCAGGGAAGAACACCGGACCGGGAAATTGGCGACAAGTCGAGCCGGGCAGGGCACCGGGCGTGGCGAATGGAGGGGCCGCGAGCCGCGAACCGACCCTAGGTGAAATCCTAGCCGAGGATCACTGACAACTAAGGATTTTTGGCTGAGCTAGCTTATTCTATCTGATGTTACACGATCCCCCCCTTCCCCTCTGTCTCTCTATCTCCCTCTCTACGTCTTCTCCTGCTCCTTCCTCTATCCCTTTCCCTTCTCCTCTGTTTACACTACCACTTTTTATCCTCTGGGTCTCGCTTACGCGACATTCCGTCGCGCGCGCGGCTGTTCCCGCATACTTGGCCGTGCCACTAAAGTGACTCTTATTGCAACCCCTACCCGCCCCCCCCTCCTTTCATTCCTTCACTGCTGTGTATCGCGTGACCAATCGCTTCCTCCCGCCGGTGCGTGCCACCCCGCCCCGCCCCGTCGCGACCGCCGTCCGGTGCAGCGCGGGGAAGAGACGACACTCACTGGCGGCCGTGGCCTCGGCCTCGAGTAGCGGTGGGGTGGTCATCCCCCCCCCCTCTCTCCGTTGTAATTATGCGGTGTCCCCGAGAGTGCGACAGTGAGGGCGGATGTACAAAAACTCATCTCTAGCAGTTCTCCTTACGACGTCTCGGCCGCAAGCGGCACGCGCAGCACAGCTCGGCGCGCAGCCTCCACTGGACCTCACGCAACACCTGATAACGCACAGGACGGGGACGGGACGGGCAGCTCATCCCATGGCAGCGCTGCGACGGGCAGTGCCGCCCCCACCCCCGCCCCGCCCCCGCCCCGCCCCCGCCCCTGGCGACGACACAGCGCGCAGCGGCCTGCTTCCTGTCCACACAATGGACCGACATGTCGCCCCGCCCCACCCCGCCCCTTCCACCATTCACTCGCGCATTCCACGGCTGCTGTCTGTGCGGCGTTCGGCTCGGCAGCGAGAGCGAAATAGGTGTGAACTGGTTCGGACGGCTCCACCGTCCCCCGCCCGCCCCGCCTCCGCCCGCCCTCGCCCTCACACACCCCCGCCTGCCCCCGCCCTTCGCCGACCACGGCGACAAACGGCAGCTTGGCGCGATTGTAGAGGGAGAGGCGGGGCGGGAGGAGACAGCTTCCATTCATTTGCGCCGGGCCGGATCACCCCGGCGACGGCGGCGGGGGGAGCGACAGACGCCGGTAGTGCGAACTTTTCCCGCGCGCGTTGGCGTAACCGTTTGTCGTTTTGCACCTCGTCGCCCTCTTCAAAGGCGCCATTGTAGGCGCCGCGGGCAGCGCAACTAGTCCGGGGGACAGTTCCATAACAACAGCGGCAGCCCATTGACAGGAGACCTCAGCTCGGAGCAGGGGAGGGGTTCAGCAGCTGCAGTCACCGCGGGGAAGCCCACGCCTCGGCCGGGCCGGGCCGGGCGCGTGGGTCACCGCTTGTTATCACGCAGTTATGTCATTCATGGGCGGGGGCGGGGCGAGTCACGCTCTGGCCCAAAACTCCGCGCGGGATTTTAGCGCGTGTTTGTGTGTGTGTGCACATGACATGGACCGTCCGCGTGGCGCCGCGGGTGACACCACACACCGCCCCGCGCACTGCGTGGGAAGCGCTGCTGGCTCCGACATGACCGCACACATCGCGCTGCTTGTAACATACTTCCGGCGCCCGTCGGCTTCCGGTCAGCTGCATGGTCCACGCGACCGAATATTCGGTGCAGCTGTGTGCGTGAGATTCGGCTCCTTCCTCCGGAGTGTATGAACACTGATTGGCGGCCGCGCTGCAATGATTTCTGCGCTAATTAACCTGGCCTGGGAGCGGCTCCCCGCCGCAGCCATCGGCTGTCATAATCAATGTTCAGGCGTGATGAGAAAGCCCCGGGCCTCGCGGCCGGAGTGTGGGCGGGAGAGCAGCTCGCTGGTCATCATCCACTGGTGACCACCATACGGAGCATCTGGATGACCAGACCAGAGCAGACGGTTGAAGTTGTCCGAGTTACAAGGACGGTAAAGCTGGAAAGAAAAATTGGTCCACAGAAAAAAATAAAAATACGCGGTATTTGAACCACTGCCCACCTTGTGCTATGAGCAGTGTCGATTCCAATGACGCTAAGCGGCCGGCCTAGCAGCGCACGGAGAGCAGGAGTACTGATGACACCGGGTTCGCTTCTTCGGTGACTGTGGCTTCTCGCGCAGCATGCCTCCTAGTGGTCCGGCGTCTGATACCGTGGCGTCGTAGCCGTGCCGGCATAGTGTCCGCGCGGAGAGTCGCAGGACAAAGGTTCGAATCTTGCCAAAAAAATTAATTTTTCTGAGGACAACAATTTGGAGAGTGGAATTCAAGCCCCCCATTTGAACCGACCTCCCTCGTGGAATCGCCGACGGTCTAGTGGTCTAGTGGTGCCGCGAAAGCCGTGGGGTGTCTGTGAGACTCGGCACATGGGGCCTGGTTCAAACCCAGGTAGGTTCTTCACTGGTAGCGACAGCGGGTTGCCAGGAAGTTCCGTCCCATGCCCACGACTGGTGGTCGGTCGTGGGGTCATAAGTCCTAGAATCTGGCTCCAAAAATAGCGTTTCCATGCCCTGGGGACAGGGCAGTTCGGTTAACCACCGTACGACTAAATCTGGCAGTACGGGGATCAAATCTGTCGAATTGCGCGACAGGATCGCAGTCAGAAAAGCACCGGTTCCCATAAGAACACCGAAGTAGTTGGCTGCCACGGGGGGTAAAAGCCCTGTGCCTGGCGGGAACCGCAACCTCCTTCGGGAGGTTTACTGTCGCAAAAATTTTCCATGTTTTCACGCCACCCTTTAATTCGCAGAGCACGTGCGTAATTTTTCAAGTTCAAGCTCGAAAATGTCCTTCCTTTTCCAATTTACTCGTGTAAACAAGGTCGGATTTCGTGGAAATCGTCAGGTCGGACAGAGATAGGTGACATACACCCGCAGCTTCCCGGAATCGGCCATCCAGGTACGGCCTGCCCGCGCAATCGACCAAGTACGACCCTCGCGACCCCTGTCATGCCCGCAAACGACCACGACGCGCCGGCTGGCGCGTGGCCCGGCGCGGCCCGGCGCGTGGCGTGCCGTCATGTCCAGTGAGCCTCTTGAAAGAGAGAATAACCACGTTAAATTAAACACGCAGAGAGTGCAGTTGTGTGCGAGGCGAGGCGAGGCGCGGCCGGGCGAGGCGAGGCGCATACGGGCGGCTTCCTCCCGCCTGCTGCTCTAATTGCGGTGGTGGCGGGCTGCCGGCCGGCCGGGCAGTGGTGGACGCGCGCCGTGCGCCCCGCCTCGCCCCGCCCGCCCCGCCCGGGGCACATGGACCGCGAAGCGTGTCGACGACCAAGTCGTCAAAGTACCGCGGAAGGCTTGCTCCGGTCTGGCCTGGCTCGGAGCTCTCTATAGGGCCCTGCTTCCCCTGTTCATTAGCACCGACACAAAGGCACGGGGCCCGGCCTGGCCCGGCCCCGCACAGGCACAGCCAGCCGGAAAGCCTTTCTTTCCGCCAAACGACTGCAAGCGAGCAGTCGCGGTGGTGGAGGGCGCCCCAGGAGGGGTGGGGGCATGTCCTCCGTCCTGTAGCTGCGGCGATGATTGGGGGAAATCTTGCTGTTCTGAACGGCTGTGCTTTGGGCTGTTTCCGCAGAGCACTAGGTGGGGTGAGACTGCCTCATGGACACCAGTGTGACAGAGAGAGAGGGATGCAGGCGCCGTCGCTGTCGTGTGAAAGGGACGTCCCTTGGACGATCTTCGGCATCAGTCCCAGGGCCCCGCCCGCGCAGGCCGTGGAGTGCGACAGTGCGGAGGCGGCGAGTGGGGCGATGCGAGGGGGCCAATTAGCTACTTGATGCAGGCGGGCCGGGCCGGGCGGGGCCACCGTGCGTGGCGCATGGGCTGCACGGCATAGCTCGGCCACTGCACTGCTGTCTTTGATCGCATCCTTTGGGCCTCCGCGTGGTTGCCCCCCCCCCTCCCTCCCCCGGCCCCCTGGGCAGTCGCGGGCTCCGCTGCGCCGCGCCGCAGGTTCACCAACCTCTTGCCAGCCGGACGGGTCGGGACGGGACGGGCCGCGCTCCAGGCCGCGCTCCAGCTCCAGCCCGGCTCCAGCCCGCGGTGCATGACGCCTTGCACGACCGCGCGCGCGGCCCCGGCCGCCTGGAAACAAACCTGCTGGCACGAAAATAAATACCATTCTCCCCGGCCCGGCCCGGCCCGGCCCGCCGACGCAGCGCGGCTCTTGTTGTGGCTACGGCAGGGCGCGCGGGGGCGGGCTGTGGCGGGCGGTGCCCTATCGGCACGACTGTGCCCGACGACACGCCCCGCCCCGCCCCGCCCTTACCCCCCGCCCCCTCGCCAAATCATACTCCACCCAGCGCCTTGCATAGTCACGTAGGTATAGGGAACGACGGTGTCGCGGACAAAAGAAGTGGCCTGTACTTTACTTATTGCAGGGAACAAGTAGGCTCGGCCCCGGCCCCGGCCCCGGCCGCTGGGGATCGGTGCCCTATAGCAGGGGCTGGGCTGGGGCGCGGGGCGTACCGGTACAATACTCCGTTATTACAAGAGACCCGTGGAGGAGGAGAAAATAACGCCGAACCCAACATGTCATGACGATTTAACCCGCCTGGGTCGTGTTCCCGTTCCCGCCGGCCTTTAACCCCTTTGCTCTCCGTGTTGCAGGGCTCCCCCAACGAGCGCATCCTGATGACCAGCCTGCAGCAGCCAGGCGCGGGCGCCGAGAACCCGGAGGTGCCTCCACTCCGCCTGGTCGACGGCCCCTCGATCCTCGTCGGCCGCCTGCAGATGTTCCACCGCGGACACTGGCGCTCCGTCTGCACCAACTCTCGAAAGTAAGTCAAGTCAGCGGCAGTCAGCGAGACGGGGTGCGAGGTGGGATTCAGGGTAGAGGGTAGGCCGCCCGGCCGAGCACGCGCGCGCCGCGGGCTGCCTACCCTGCGCTCTGCAGGCGCTTCGTCTGCAGCCCCGGCGCCCTGCCGGCAGCGCTGCGAGTGTAGTATGAGAATCTCGGTCTCTGTTATACGTCAACAAAAAACCCCGAAACAAAACCCACGGATCGACAACAGTCTTAAGCCAATTTTAGCCTGCCGTATGAATGAAATGTACATTTCTCTGTTGATATTCAGTAGCATTAAAGAACAGTCTTTCCTGATTGAGGTTGGGCCAAAACATATTTAAGTTGTTATGACCTGTTGATTTTAAACAATGATATTTTAAATTTGACTTATATTGTTTGCCTTAGTTAGGAAATGTTAGTTGATTCAAAATTTAACCAACTTTATTTTTATTGCAGTTGGACACGATCTGATTTGGAAACTGCATGTCGCCACCTGGGATTCCAAGGAGGAGCCTGGTGGGGTTGGGTAGATCGACAGCCTGGCGTAAAACCAAGGCTTTTGTGGGAGGAACCCAGATGCCGTGGAACTGAAACTGAGCTAATGCAATGTGACTGGAACTCTAGGCAACTTGGCTCTGGTGTTTGTGGTATGTCACTGTCTGAATCAATCAAATTTTGTATGAAAGTTTATCTTTACTTATCGCATTAAATTCATCTTGTTTTCAGACTATCATCCTGATTTAGGAATCCAATGCCTTCCTCTTCATGTTTCATCTCAAAGTGTTGTTCATCATTGGAGGGGTATTAGATTTGAGAAAGCGGCATATGAGCGCATGCTGACTCAATCAAACACCTTGTATGTACGGAAGTCACTCTCTGAGTTGACTAATGTAGAGATCCGGTTAGTACTTATTGTATTATATTTTTTTATTCATTTTACTGTTGCTTCAAACAAAATGGACACACTGGAAGAGTCTCTTGATTGCTGACAGATACGCTGGTGTTGGACAAGATTACAATGCAAGTTCTGCTGTGGACGTTGTTGGTGTCCCTCCCCGTATGATATCTGTTGCAGTAACATACTCTGCCTATAATGGCATAAATGTTACTATGCCCAGTGCACCAATTGTAATGAAGAATTGTACCTTCCGCAATAACAGAGGTCTGGCAAAACATCTCAGTTTTTCTATCATGTTGAAGATTGAAATGCAGATTTATGAGTGTATTTTTTTTATTTTTTTTATTTTTATAGGATATGGAGTGTTTATGAATAGTACATCTGGACTTGCCCACCTAGAAAATTGTCTAATCATGGAGAATGGTGGAGATGGTGTTCGTTATGTTCACCATGACCTTCATGAAAATGCACGCTTTGATCGTTCTGAGATATTTGACTTTTGTACTTTCCCTACTACTGCAAGTCAAACATTTCCCATCACTATTTCTGTAGAGCAGGGACAATACTCACCCACTGAAAAGGATTGTACAAAGGTAAATAGAAGTTCTGTTTGAACATTTTTTATTTTGTAAGACCTAAAAAGGCTAATAATTTTCCAAATCTATTTTCAGTACTTCTTCACTCGTCCAGGTCATGTGTTGACATTACATTTCTTGCAAGTTGTCACTGATAGAAATGACAGTGCAAAAATTGAAGTTTATGATGGAGCAAATTCAAATGATGTACTTCTTGCAACTATAATGATTCGTAATGGGACCAAGCCTCAAAGTATCACAACAACTCGACATAATGTGTATGTTCGTTTCCGAGCTCAACCTAAAACTCAAATGATTGGCTTCCTGAGGATCACCTCAGGCTACAGTGAGTAGAAATATACACCCATCATACAAACTTTGTACTCCATAGTGTGAATCCAAGTTAAAAAGTATCTACTTTATTTTTAGGAAAATCTTATGATCTGAATGTGACTGGTTCTACAATAGCTGACAATAATGGAAGAGGAATAGCAGTAGAAAATATTCGATCTCAATTACATGTTCATCAGTCATCTGTATCCAACAATAATCATGTTGCTGGAATACATGTATTTGGTGGTGCAGCAGATGTTAACATTACAGATTCAAGAATTGCCTTCAATATGGGTTTGTATTATAATTGAAATATACTGAACACTTGACTGAGTATTTGATAGTTGTATTATAATTTTTGTTACTCTTACAGGAGATGGTGTTAATATAAGCTACACTGGAGGAAGTCGTAACGTAAGCTACTCGTGGTTGTCGTCCAACAAAGGCTATGGCATGGCTGTTTGGCTTAATGACTCAAAATACCTGGAACATGTTGCACTCCATCAAGAGACAGTAGTGGCATACTCTGAAATTTATAAAAACCTTGACACTGGAATCCTTGTTGGAAATTTTTGTGGCCCATCAATTGTCAATATTACTGGTAATGGTTTTAATAACAGCCTGAACACTGCTCTAGAGGTATTGTCATGCTGGAAATCAAATGTTTCTGTTCCAACAAAACTTCAAATTGGACATAACACATTTGTTCAAAACAAAAGGTAATTTTCTTATTTGTCAGAAGATGTAGAATTTTCCTCAAAGTCAAGATTTTATCTCATCACATTTTTCCATTTTCTAGATTGGGCGTCAAACTGAAGCCAGTTCTTAATATGAAAGGGAAAATAGAATATAATCATTTTGCAGACCACGCTTACGGTGGCTTAATGATCAGAAACCCCAGAATTGAAGGGGAAGAACAACAAGAATTGTTCCCAGTCAGTCTAACTGTGCAGTACAACGATTTCTCTAATAATCGAGGTGTCTTTGCTGTAAGCTTAGGTCTTTCTCCATATGCTGAAAAAGCTACCCAGTACTTACTTTTTACAAGGAATTTTGTAAGATATAACAGAATTCAGGAGCCATTTGAAACTGGTATTGGAGAGTCTTTAAGGTAACTCAAACAATTTGTGTATGCTTTAGGCTTCATGCATCAGATGATCTAATCATGAATGTTTCTGGAATTGCAGACTAATTCCAAGAAGTCGTGTAGCTGCTCCAGTTGTGGTATCATCCTCAAATGTTGATGTCTTCAGAAATATTATAGAAAATCATGAATCTCGGTATGAAGTTGGTTCTCATCTTGAGGACCAAAGTCAAGTTATTAACTGCACATACAATTGGTTGGGATATTCTGGCGAAGAAAAGATCTTTGCCAGGCTTTTCCACAGGTCAGTAAAAAATCACCAATTATGTGGAAAATAATACTTAAAAAACAATACACTTTTGTGAATTAATTTTGATAATTGAAACATTTCAGAAAGGATCGGTATAATTTGGCAAAGATAGAATATTTGCCATTTTTATTACACAGTAGTAACCCAGGAGCAACTATTATTTCTGTCAATCCTACCTATGTTCCTCAATTCCATACCTCTGGATCTAGCATTGTTGGTGGGGAAGTGGATGGCCAGGAGACGCTTCGAGCTGGTGAATACCTTGTTGAGCGAGACATTAATGTAAGAATTCTAATTGTAGGATGGCAAAGTAGTTAGTTAAAACCTAAACCAGTTTTCAACCACAATTATTTGTTGCAGGTGAGACCTGGTGGCAAGTTAGTTCTTCAGCCTGGTGTGACACTCCGTTTCCCTCCCTCTGTTGGTATGATGGTAGCTGGCAAGCTAGAAGCTAGGGGAAAGGGCCCAAATGACATACGTTTGACCTTACGCGAAGAACGTATTGATATGCCAGAGAATGATACCGATCCAACCTTATTAATTCCTGAGGAAAACAGAGCCCCCGTGCGATTGCTTGGAGGACGAACAAACCGAGAAGGTCGTTTGCAGGTAAATTTTTAAAATATAGTAAAGGTTTGATGACTTTTAATGTGTTAATTATGAAGTAACTCAATCATTCACACCTCTTTTAGGTGCGTATTGATGGAGTTTGGGGCACGGTATGTAACTATGGATGGACTCGATTAGATGCTGCTTTAGTATGCCATCAACTTGGTTTAGTCTTGAACCCGGATGATTGGTTCCTAGAGAGAAGTGAGATCCCTCAGGCAGGCACCTCTGAAAACATCCTTCTAAGGTATCTATTTTGAAATATTATAAAATATGTGATTTTACTGTAGAATTTGGTGTTAATGTTGTTGAATGTTTCAAATCTTTTCTTATTTCAGTAATGTGAGGTGTGATGATGATGATACAGACATCACTCAATGTCGTGCTGAAAGGCCAGATGAATTTGAATTTTCCTGTACTCATGAAAACGATGTTGGGCTTCGGTGCTATGATACCTCCTGGGCTGGTGTACGCCTTGGTGTTGTTGCTGAGCGAGCAGATCTGCAATTTATCACTGTGGAGAAGGCTGGCCTCCTAGACTACACCACCAATTCTTTCAAGCCTGGTAATGCATTTATTATGATATAAGTAAGTTGCTTTTGCTGTTAATTTTGTTTCTTTAATTTATTTTGTCTTTCCAGCCCTCCAGATTGACTTTGCTCGGCATGCCTTGGAAAGTGTTCGCATTGTAGATAACATGCAAGATGGCTTAGGTGTAATTTACTCTGATCTTTACTCTTCTGGAGGTGTGAACACAGTAAGAAATTGTGAATTCAGCAACAACCGAGGAAGTGGTGTTAGTCTCAAGCAATTAGGACTCAAAATCTTTGGTGAGTCCTACAGACAATTTACTGTTACATTGAAAACAAAACAAAGTATTCTATGTTTATTGTAACCAAACATTACTGTATTTCAGGTTCAACCATGGAAAACAACAAGCAGGCTGGCATTCGCCATAATCCAGCACTATCTGCATTACAACAGCGAGAACTAGCTGGATGGTTCAAGCCTCCAGTTGACCTAGCCACTCAGTTTGTTCAGTATAGTCCTCTTTATGTACCTCATACATTCTCTAATATTGAGCTGGATGATTGGGAAACACGTCACCTCATTACTCAAAGAGTTGTCACTGACCCAATTAAGAGATCATTTTACATTAAGGTACCTTAATGTGTATTTCATCTTTTAGCTCAACCTGTAGAAAGAAACTCCCATTGATGTGTACTTTTCCTTCTTTACAGTGTAAACCAGGATTTGTTATTGGTGTCCAGCTATTGAACCCTATACACAACAGAAGCACTGAGGAGATTATTGTACGAGATGCCCATAGCCCAACTGGGGTTGCTTTAGCTGCAGCATGGAATGTCAAAAGAGACCAGACAATTTTCCCAGCTGCTAGTAGTTCCTATGGAATTGTCATTGAATATGACAGTGGAATTGATGCACTTGGTGGTTGTGTTCTGGTTTTGTCATCCGTGCAGAGTATGCATACATTATGAAATTAAATTTGTCATGATGAAACATTGATGGAATATTTTAATACTTAAGTGTCTTTTTTTTACAGTTCCATTGCCCGATCCGCGATTACGACTGGTGCGCGGTCCGGTTCCAACTCTTACTGTTACCAATTCACGAGTCCGTGGGAACCGGCGTGG
This sequence comes from Frankliniella intonsa, assembly GCA_033675135.1. NCBI lineage: Eukaryota > Metazoa > Arthropoda > Insecta > Thysanoptera > Thripidae > Frankliniella > Frankliniella intonsa. Next base: position 10,366,592 of record CM066254.1, on the reverse strand, counting down.
TGTGTGGGCATCATACTACAACCGCTATCTGACAGAGCATGAAGATCATTTCCTTCGAAAAGCAAATGAAAGTATTCAGCTGGTTGGTTGTGATATTTCTCACAATCAGGAAGATGCTATTCATATCCACTCACCATTTTGGGATATTCATAAATCAAACCTGTCCGAAATTACTATCACAATTAACAGCTCTCTGATCACTGACAATGGCAGAGGCATATATCAGTTCAGCAGGTTAGTGTGCAGTTCTAATTAATGATAAAGTGAAAGTTGACTTAAGTGTTAACATGTCAGTTTTATACAATTTCTTTTCCTCTCAGGGATATGAGAAGTTCCAACAATTTGTTCCACTGGATCCTCTTTGATAACTCAATCGAAAGGAATTTAGGAGGAGGATTTGATGTGGCCTTACCTTATGTTTGGCAGTATAATGAAAACTATACTCACACTTTCTTCCTATCAAATAATACCTGGAGGGACAATCGCAACTTTGCCTTTATTATTGATGGTCATTTTGCTGCTTTGAATTTGACAAAGAATATATTTGATTCAAATCAGTGTAAGACAGGGCTGATATCAATCAGGGGTATGGAAAAGAGAATGAACATTTACAGGTAAATTGTATATTTAGTCACATCTGTCCTGTGAATTCTATCAGATCAATCCTCTAATCTCACATTCAACATTGGGTTTTTGTTTTTTTTTTTTTTTTGTTTTTTGTTTTTTGTTTTAGAAATCGCTTTGAACGTAATACTGGAGCTTATATGGTTGAATTCAGAGCCGACAGTCAATCTGAAATCATGGGGAATGTAGATGCTGTTATGGTAGAAAACGAAGTTCGTCATAATCGGGATAATGCACCACTTCAAAGAGGCTATTTCCAGGTATATTGTGTTACTGTGCTGCTTAATATTGTGTGTCTGTAAACGTTTTATTTATTTTCTTTTTGCTGTTGTTTCTCTAGGTTTATCGCTCTCCTAGCTGTGTTGTTGGCTTTCATGGTATACAGAAAGTGAGAGTAAGGAGAAATTTGTTTTCCAATAATGAACTGGATTATGTTCTTGTTGCTGGAGTACGCACAGCCCAGTTAGCCAGTGCTGTTGATGTTTCTGAAAATTGGTGGGGAACACCAGATGCTCATCTCATCAGGGAGAGAATATTTGACTTTGATGATTGGAACAATCATGCACAGGCAGAGTTTAGGCCATATTTGCTGCAAGACAATATAGATTCTTCACTTTCGGTATGTCCATCTTTGCTATGATTGCTGTTCTTAGGTAATGGTTTAAAACATTAGAAACCACCTCACTTTTAAATAATTTTCACAGGTCTCATTTGAGCAGCCATCCATTGTGGATACAAATAACTTAGGTGGAAGGTACAAAGACTCTCTGAGATTGTTTTATCGACCTGAACCATACCAAATATATTCCGACATCACCATACTACCTGATGCTACTCTTACAATTGATCCTGGAGTTGTGATGGAATTTGCTCCAAATGTGGGCATTTTAGTACTAGGGACTATGCGTGCTCAAGGAAGAAGAGATCTGGAAATTGTAATGAAACCACTTCAAATTCGTGGTCACAATGGACCCACTATGGCTCAGCCTGGCTCTCCTGTGGCGGAAATACCATCCAATCATCTGATTAAAAAACGTGCAGTAGAATACCCTTATGTGGCCAGGTAAGATGATAAACAGTAAAGGAGACAGTCCATGCTACACATGCCAATATGTTTCTTCCTCTTAAAAGTCCTGAAAATTTAGTGCTGACTTTTTGTGCAACTAATTTGTGAATGTTTGTTGGCATTTTGCTTATTTATTACTGAAATCTATATTTAATGCATCTTTGGCCAAATATTCAATTAAAGAATAGGTTTATAATTATTTCTTTTTCTTTTCTTTTGCAGTGGCCACTTTTCTGATTCCATTCGTCTCTGTACTGGACGCAATTGCTCACAGCAGACTAATGAGGGCTTTTTGGAGTATTACAACCGCACAACCTTGCAATGGGTTCCAATGTGCGATGATCGTTTTACTGAGCGAAATGCTCAAGTAGTGTGTCGTGAATTGGGTTATGACTCACTTAATGTTTTTGTAAACCATGGTACTCGAGTTGAGTTTCATTTCAACTCATTGACTAGGATTTGGTCATGGCCTGAACCTCTTCAATGCAAAGGTGGGTTTTGAAGTGTTTTTTAATACATTAGTTTTCTAATGATGGGAAGAGAAAAGTATGCATATTTTTTTTTCTTGCTTTAGGTGATGAGTCAAAACTTGAAGACTGTGCAATAAGACTAAATGGTCAGCTGTATGGCCATCGGCATCGGTGTGAATGGGACAGTCCATTTATCTTTATTCACTGTGGTCAGCGTAATTTACATGGCACTATGGACTACTGGGGAGGTGTCAGGTATGCATTCACCACTTGATTGATCAAACATTCAATGTTTGTGTTGTGTAAAAGTATTCATCTATGAATTGTTAAAATTTTTTAATTTTAGGTTTGCAAATGCTGAGTTTGAGCAGAATCTATATGAACACCGTATTCATGATGTTGTAACCCATGAAACTACAAGACGATCAGAATCAATTATGGAAAATGTCAAAGTAATTGGAGCTGGTATCTTACATAACGAAAAGAGTCCGGCTATTCAAGCTGTGGTTCGCTCGCCAACAATTATGAGTGTTAATATTTCACAATGTGCCTCTCATGGTATTAACATGATATCCCCCTCGGAAGCAGTACGCCTCCTTTTCAACAGGTACATAAATTATAACAATTGTGTTACTTACTAAGTGTTTTAGTCAATTTGAAATTTTATTTAAATATACTGTTTACCTTGCCAACAGGATTGAGGATACACTGGGAGTAGGTGTCAGTGCCTTAACTTTGACTGGTGAGGGTAGAGAATCAGAAAGTTCTTTTAACCCATTGAGGGACATAAATATTCCATACCATGTATTCAGTCTCATTGACATTTGTGATCCTACAAAAGTTGTCACTATAGAGGAAAGAGTATTGGTGTACTATAAATACGACAATCATGCTGTAAACTGCGTCAAGATATTTAACAGTGTATACCATGTGAAACCATTTGGATTCAGGTATTGTATACCGTTGACATTTGGAAAACTTTTAGTTGCTAAGTCATCCTATTCACTAAGTTTATTTCCCTGTTTAGACTGCTTCAATTTAACTTATTTAACACATCGGCTCATCCTGGCCGTCCTGACAGTATAACTCTGTATGATGGGGACATTTACAACATCTCTGCAAGTGTTCTTGCAACCATTGAAGTAGGTGGCGGAATGGAGAGAAAGCTGTTCAGAACTCATGGTCCAAAGCTCAGCCTGAAATTGTTTGCCAATGGAGGTAGCAATATTCATGGTTTTATAGCAGAAATTGTCACTTTGCCCATTTCTGCTATTGGATTCAGTAAGTTACTTATTGTCATCTATTTTCCAAAATGTCTTCTTACCCTTTTCTCTTTTAAGAGTCTTGTTGTCTCATTATTGATACATTTTGTATAACTTCCCAGATAGAGATGTTCAGCACAACATTTCGTTCTCAGCAATGCTGAATAACCAAAGGGGAGCTGTTAGCTATGTTAGTGCTGGGGAAGTCAACCCTGCTGTAACTTTGGAGTGGAATCAGATTCGAGGAAATGGAAACAAGCTTTATGGAAATTTCACAAGTGCTGAAGCAGCTGTTATGATGGATGTCCAAAACACTCAAAATATTTTCTTTAGGGTAAGGGAAGAGCCCATACTTCCCAAGCATTTTGTGCATTTTCATTACTCTATTTTGAACCTTTGTTTGTTGTTTAGAATAATCTGGTTGAAGGCAATACTGGAGGCTTGTGGATTCGATCAGACTCTGGTGGCTCGGCCACAGCTTTGAAAGGTTGGGTCCACAACAATCTTTTTACTGACAACGCACATCGACCTGCACTGTTTGTAGAAGGAAGACAAAGCTCACCTTACCAGGAAGTTACGATATATCGAAATTACTTTACAAGAAATTATTCTCCATACCACAATGTGATAGTTTTGAAGCAGGTATACTATTGATACATATTTTTCTTTGAGTCCATAGTATTTTAAAATTTAGCTCACATCAGCTGCCTTGATTACAGGTTGTGTCTAATTTTACATATAATTATTTACATCGCAACTGGGGAGGACACATTCTGGAAGTTTCTGGATTTGAAAAAGTGCGGCTTCCAATTTATCAAACAACCTCGCATAATGGATTTTATTTGTTAGTATACAGTGTGATAAGTATGTGTTATAAAATTGAAGATCTTAAAGTAACTATCTAACTTTGTAATAATCATTTCAGTAACTATGCCATGGATAGAGAATCAAGAGGAACTATTGTGGCAGGTACTGCAGGCCAGCACTATGTAGACAATGTCCTGTTTGATCCAGATAATGATTATGAAATTGTCACAGTAAATCGGTCACGGTAAGAATTAACCTCTCTTAAAAAGCTATATTTTTAATATGTAAGACAGCTATCACTTGCACTTTCCTTATTCTGAAGGTGATGGTTTGCTTCTCAGTTTGCTTCCATTTCTTTACTGTCAAAAACTTAGAACAATGTAGTATATCTTAACAACTGCGCAACAAAACAATCATGAGACACTTGTATAGTATTATTGCAATTTTTTTTTTTTTTTTTGAGATTATAGAATTACTATTTTAAGACTTGGTGATGGTATGAGCACTTTCCCTATTTCCCTCTGTACTCATGGCATGTTGTTTGTCTTTTTCCTTCGGGTGCACATTAACGTGATGGGAACACAGAGCTGGCATTTTCAGGTAAGTGTCTTTTCTGAACACTTTGAAACCATAAAATTACTGTACTTGGTAATCAAAGTAATAAATTTTTGCCACGGATTCTTTTGTTTAGTCTATTTTAGTTGTTATTTTATTTTATTTTGTTTATGTATTTACAGTAGTCTGGACGTATGGAAGACACCAATAGATGCTAAACACAACTGGTGGGGTTACAATGAAACCCTGGCAGTTCTGGGTCGCATCAAAGACCGAGCTGATGACCCTGACCTATTGGAGGTAGACTTCAAACCCTACCATAAGAACAACCAGAGTGTCCTGAGTGGGAAATGTCCTCCTGGTTGGGCGCTTGTTGGAGATACTTGCTATATCTATATAGGAGCTCCCATGACCTTTCATGATGCTCGTAATTTCTGTCGCGTAAGTTAAATTTGATTAAATAGACTCCTTGGATTATTTTTTAACCTTCTCAAAATCTTAAACATAACATTTTTTTTTCCAGTCTGATAATGCTTCAATGCCGTATGTTATGAGCAACTATGTACAGTTGTATAACTTTTTGAGGCGGCAGCAACAGGGTTTCCAATTACGACATCATGTTTGGGTCCAAAACATTGATCGCATTAATCAATGTACAGCTTTTGCATACCAGACTGTAGAAGTAGATCACTGTGATCGACTGAATCCTTTCATCTGTGAAATGGGTTTGTACTTTGATTTTATGTATCGAATTATTTTTATTATTACTATTGTCAATTCTTTACCAGTTAACCTTTTATACATTTTCTAGATCCAAGAGTTCATATTGACCCCTTAAGTTGGCGTGAAGATGTTGTAACAATAGCTGTACTGGGAATAGTAGGCGCTGCCTTGGTTTTGGTAGCATTAGCTGCTGGCTTTTGGTTCACCAAATCAAGACGGCGGCAGGAGGAACGTTTCCAGAGAAGAAATTCTATTCGTCAATCCCTTCACTCTGTTCGTTCTCTTGGATCTGTTCATGGAACAGCATTTTCAGAGATTGGATATAGACGCAAAGAACCAGTAAGCTGACAGACAAATTTCTTTTAATAGTTATCTAGATCATGCACATTGTAGAGCGTTTTGTTTTAGTTAGAGTCAAAATCACATGCCATGCTACAGAAGGAATAATTTTTTTTATCCACCCCCAGTTCACAGGAGCACAGAACAGTCAGCGTTCAAGCCCTACATTAACTAAGGGCTCTGATTACAAAAAGATGAATGGAAGTCTAGATTCCATGGATAAATCACAGTTTAATTCATCTGTAGAAGACACTCAAAGCTTTGACATTTATGAAACACACAATCCACAAGCTGCAGGCATGGTAAGCTCTTTAGATAGCCATTATTATTCTACTTTCTATGTCTTCTCTCTTGTAAACTTCATTGCAATCAACATTCAAACATAATGTTAATTGGGTCTTTGTCAGGAGGCTATGATTCCTCTCACCACCACAGAACAATGAAGTCACTTTCATTGGCAAATGGTGAGATGATTAAACTATCAAAAACTGTGTTGTTTGAAAATCTGCCCTTTTTTATTGTTTTCCTAATTTTTTAAAAAGTTTTGCTATGCCAACAATTTTATTTAGCAATGTTTTATTTAATTATTTCTTTTTCTTCTAAGTTTGTAATTTATAGTGTCTTTACAATTTTGTATAATTTACAGCACAATTCACATGCATTTGCTTAAAGCACATCATTTTAAATTCTACATGCCTTATCTCAGTTCTCCTAGTTTGTGTTGTGTATATTTCTAGGTTCAGTTATTTAAAAGTTTGGCTAACTATTTCTGAATTTAATCATGGACACCATTTGTAGAGTAGTATGCCACTGTTACAGACCACTGATGCTCGCGGAGGGTATGCATATACAACACCATCTGACTTCCGTTCTACTGGAGAAGTTGTGAATCCTGCCTTTGATCTCTCCTTTCGCAATGAAGGGTTCCGTGATAACTCTACATTTGCATCACGGGACAACAGCCTGTGGCAATCAACAGCAGGTGCGATGATGATTTCATTTTAACTTACAATGTAAGTTTATTATATTTAACTCAATCGCTTTTGTTTCATTTAGGAAGTGAAATGGGAGGAGGACACAGCCCAAGTGAAGGAGGGGACTACCTTACCAACGCTTCAACTCTTCCACTGAACACAAGCTTTAGTATGGCAGACTCTACATTAGGAGTAGATGTAGCAGTTACTCCAGCTTACGGAAGTGAGGCTACTTATCGTCCCACTGAAACACCAGATCCGTATTATGACCACAGAGAACGTTTAAGAGAGGTGTCAGAGTCTTATTTTGATCCTAAGGGATCACCAAAAACCTATTACAACTCTGCAAAAGCTACCCCTGAACCATATTACCAGTCGACTAGTGGTTCGTCAGAGCCTATGTATAATCTCCAAGAAAGACCTAAAAGCACTCACATGGTGCTTGAGAGTGGTATCGATAATGCTGCAAATGAGAATGGACTACCAGCTCCTCCACATCCGCCTTCAAGATCAAAGAGTGAGGTCTTGCTTGAAACAAATTTTGATGTCTATGTTCCACCAAGCTCAAAACCTTCTAACGCCAGTGCTATGACCCCTGCCAGCCGAAGCAAGAGTCAGCCTCTCGAAACGGCAATGTGATAAGTAACAGATTGTATTCTTTTTATTCATAAGCTTTTAAAAAGCTTTTCAAACCAAAAATATCACTTCAACACCATAAGGATTTTGTTACCAATTCTGAAATTTACTATCCCATTAGTCTGTCCCTCTTTTTAAATTTAAAATTTACTTAATATATAAGAATTCAGTAGTCTTCCCCTTAATGTTGTAAGGGGGTGTATCTGTTATTTAATCACAATTTTCTTCTATTTAATTATGCCATCCATTTGGTATCTCAAAGGATGCCCTTGTGATCTCACTTATCTCAACCAACTCATATTAGTTTTATTTTTGTAATGTTTTTGTACATTTAAGACTTTAGTTTTGCATTGGACTACTGCCCTTACTGCGTATTTTTTATTTTGAAAAGAGCAGTTTTAATTATGAAATGTCTATTTAATTTTTGCTACTATACTGAAATTGAAAGTAAGACAAGGTTAGTAGAGTGTGAGGAGGATCTGGCACTTACTGTGAAAATTAAATTGAATATGTAAGTGTTAGGCACTTGAGCTAGTCTATTGTAGGTAAATATTTATAACTGTACAAACGTAGTGGACTTTTTTTTTTTTTTTTTATATAATTATTTAGTTTACTCAAGTCTGATATGTGGAATTCCCCAAATTTGACAATACTTTCGTATAAAACTTGTTGGACTTTTGTAAATTTCTTTGTACTCTGTTTATCAGTGAAGTATATTGTCTCAAATTGGAAGTGGTGCTACTTGCAGCACTTGTTTTACTAGTTACCAGCAAATGGGAAGCAAGACTTTAAAACACCCTTTAATGATTTAGAAATATCAGTGCGTGTATAGTTGGCTCTGGACTTCATAAAGGGGAGGAGGCAAATTGTTTTTGATTGTACTCTCTTCAGATGTCACATTGATTTTCTCACAACTTTGCAAACTATGTTTAGAAGTGAGCTGACAAGAGAAGCACTTGCCCCTACGAGAATTTGAACTAAGACATATAAAATTATTTGAGATGAGGCCAGTCACTGCCATTTTGTCACAGGAATCTTGCAATATAAAGCAAGGTTTGATGAACTGTTCTGTATTTGATTTGAGATTGAGTAGATGCCACAGTTAATGTGTTCATCATGTGGATGTCAATTTATTAAGTATTATAATGTATCTCCTCAACTTTAGTCAAAACCATGCTAAATGCAGGCGTGTCAGAAAGCACTTTGTACATATATATTACTTCGAGTGTAAAAATGAAGCCACTGTGATATTGTAACTAGCTTAAACTCAAATTTACAAGGTTTGCCTTCTATGGAAAGGAAAAAAAGGCAATAAAATACATACAATTTTATAGAACTCTTTTATTTCTATGTATTTGAGCATGAACTTAATTCTGGAAAACAAAAATATTTTAACTTCTCCAAGGGTTTGACAATTAAAACCCCAGAGACATGCATCTTTACACAACTAACACCTCATTTAATTTTTTTTTTGAAGAAATCCAAGAATTAAAAAAAATAAAGAGGATAATCAAAACTTGAAATTACATTTTGGGAAATTCTGTTAATATTGGGGGGTACGCCCTGCACACAGGGCACTGAGCAATGTCGAGCAAATACATTGTCCGTGGGTGGACCTTACACTCCTTCCTCACTCTCCCGCTGTGCGAAAAGCCGCATCCCGTGCAGAAAACGGTACCATAGTCCCGGAAACAGATGCACCCAGGAGGTGGAACTTCTTGCTTCTTATCGTCATCATAAAGAGTTCGCACCCGGGAGATGGACCGGCTGCGTGGCCTTGATGGCCTTGATCTGCTCGATGAGCGTGACCTGCTCCTCACAGTTGTGGCCATTCTGCAAGAACAGAAAATACCAATTCTTAGGTAAGGTGGAACTGCCGAGAGTTTACTACACCAAATGATTGAAAAGAATTCGCTTTCCCATGAGTGCGAGAGAGAGATATAGTCCATTCTTTCGGTGGGACGATTATATGATACATTTGATCAACACAAACGAATTTTAATTTAAATTCGGGTCGGCCATTCCAAAAATGACAAACACGCATGGCTACAGCAATGTGGGATCACACACAACTCAAACCACTCATTCAACGTTTCCTCCTCAAAATAACTAGTTTAAACTCCTCAAGAAACTTGGCCGAGTAGATTTTTGGGAACCAACCTTTCAAGCCTGTCGATCCCCTGCGGTCCGCCGAAATCTAGCCGAAATTGCTGAGATCCTCACCGTCCCAGCGCGTCAAGAAATATGAACCACCGTCGGCAGTGTCGGCGCTGCGGCAACTGTTTGTTGTTGGGAGGCAAGGGTGGGCAATGGTGGGCAAGAGCGAGGTGAGGGCGGTGGGGGATGGTAGGGGTGTTGGTAAACAATGACCACCTACGTTGGCACTGTTGCGTGAGATTCATATTTTCAGGTAAGTGAAACACCCATCGATTAGAAAAGATTTTATGGGGGCCACAGATTGCGAAGTAAATCCGAAACCGAATGGGATATTAGTTTGATTTCGGGGTGTTTATCGTGGCAAAGCCACCCTTCTACGTTCGCTACGTTGGCACCTGTTGGTCGCAGGCGGAGCGAGGGCTGTGGTCAACCGCCAACGCCAGCGCTGTTCTTTTGTGTAAGAGAGAATTTTCGAACTGTAACTGTTATTTGAACTTCACCCATGTTTCCCGAGAGAGCTAGTCGATAACTGTGGCGACAGACCGTTCACCAAGGCAAACGCAGAGGAGTGATAATGAGAGCAGGTATTTTAAAACCATGTTTTTAATGTATAGTCGACAGTTGCCTTATACTGCGTTTGCAAGAGCAAAATAGGAAACTGAGTTAGAGGTTAGCGAGCGAGGTTCCACACAGCGACAATTTTCGAGTGCCACGATGGCCACGAACTTGAATGTAGCGCGAATGTCCTCGAGGACTCGCCGCTGCTTATCCTGCACCGCTGCTGTACGGATGCGGTGATAATGAACCTGAGTGTGAGTGGTGGGCGGGGCCGGGGCGGGTCGGTTGGGTGGTGCCAAGTCAGCTGGCCATTTGTCTTATTGCGGAGCGGACTCGCCGATTCAGCGTAGCGTAGCCAGTCCGTTTCTGGGCGCCACTTGCTACGGTCATGAGGCTCTTGGTCGCGACCTTAGTCCTGCTCCTCTGCGTTTCAGGTTCGTAAGACCACCTGTTTGGGAAAGAGCGTGTTGCGGTTGTCTTTGCTAAAGGCCCTCCTCTCTGCTCTGGTGGTTGTTCCGTTAAACGAGAATGCTAGTGGTCCTTGTTCGGTTAACGTTTTGGTATTTTCGCTTTAGCCGGGGTGGCGCTGAAGCTGCTGCCGTGGCAGTGGAACGACGTGGACGATGAGGCTTCGCAGAAAGTAATTTTCGAGTTCTATTCAAGGTGAGAATCGCAACCAGTCAACCATGAGTTTGTGACCAGGTGGACGGGAAATCCGTGAGATCGGCTTCGTGTGTCTGTCTGCTCTAGGAAGAACAGGGACACGGCGGAGGTCCTGACCGTGTCGCACCTGCCCGACGACCTGGAGAGCTTCGACCCCCAGAGACCCACCAAGGTGCTGGTGCACGGCTGGCACGGCCGCCAGGAGCACGCGCAGGAGCTCAAGAGGGGTGAGTGCGCGGTGGTGGGGTCTGAAAGAGGCTGTGGCCCGCACTCTTGGTGGATGCGGCCGCGTATAAGCTTGTGAGTTAAGTCCCTGTAGAGTTGCTCAGTGCTCAGTGATGTAGTCGACGTGCTGCCCGTGCTAGGCTCTCAAGTACCTGGTGGCGCAGCGACCCGCGCGTGGAGACTCTTCGGCAAGCGATTCAATCACCTCGAGTGGTCATTCCCCCTCCACTATCCTGGGCACTCGGCTCGAGTCCGACATCCGGTGCGCAGATCGCAGTCACAATCGCCAGGACTGTTACTGTACTGAGCCTTTAAGGCGCTTGATGAATTTTCCGCGTAACAGTTGGCCAATGTCCTTTTCGTCAAAACAAATCACGATTTATTGCGTACAATTATTGCACTCGGACGAAACACGCCGATCGCCCAACGTTCACGCTCTCCCCCTTGCCGGCCCTCAGCTTTCCTGACGACGTCGGATGTGAACGTGGTGATTGTCAACTGGCACGGCGTGGACACGCTCGTGTACCCCGTGGCCGTGAAGCGCGTGCCCGCCGTGTCGCGGCAGCTGGCCGACGTGGTGCAGTACCTGGTGCAGCGCCAGGGCCTGCGCCTCGAGGACCTGCACATCGTGGGCCACAGCCTGGGCGCGCACATCTCCGGGCTGGCCGCCAACTACATCCCCGGCACCATCGACAGGATCACCGGTGAGTTCCTGAAAGTAAGTGACATTCGCGTTCCCGGCGCGTGTGTCCTGACCGCTCCCCGCCGCGCTGCGCAGGCCTGGACCCCGCGGGGCCGCTGTTCCGCGCCGGCCCGGAGCACAGTCTCAGCGCGACGCACGCCGCCTTCGTCGACGTCATCCACACGTGCGCCAACGTGTTCGGCTTCCACGACCCGCTGGGCCACGTCGACTTCTACCCCAACGGCGGCAACTGCTTCCAGCCCGGCTGCGCCGTCAAGGACATGACAAGTGAGTGCCACGACCAGCCGCCCCCCCCCCCCCCTCCACCCCCCGCGCCGCCGCGATTCGGTCATCACCTGATCGTCATACCCACAAATAGTTGTTGGTGTCTTCCTGATAGCGGCGGGGTGGGGCGGGCCGGCGGGCTACCGCCTCTTGATTGGCCGGCTCTTCGACGACGAGCCGAGCGGTCTCGCTCGCGAGCCGGGCACCCTCAGGTTTACGACTTGCCTGTAAAAAAAATTATCAAATTTTATGTTGTGACTCATGGATTCCTGTATCGCCCGAACTGTAATCTTATAATTTCTGGAAATTCAAGTATTTTTATGCTCGTCGACTTCTTCTACAATCACGGGGTCCAGCCTGATGACAGCCTGTTTCTTCTGCCCGTCTCGCAGCCGGCAAGTGCAGCCACAACCGCGCCTACTACCTCTTCAGGGAGTCTATCCTCCTGAACGCCTCGCTGCTCGCCCTGCCGGCCGCCTGGGACGCCGCCTCCGGCGACTGCGAGGAAGTGGAGACGAGCGGGGACTTCGTGCCCATGGGGCTGCACACCCCCAGGAGGTGAGTACCCCCAGCCTGACGGCTGCCTCCTGGCTCCTGGCCGCGCACCCGCACCTCCTCCCGCTTACTAACATACTCACCGTCGCGAACAATTCTCGAAGCGCCAATCATCTGTAACGCTTTCTTCGCTCACCATCGCTCCCCCATCACCACCCGCGAACATATCTGTAACTCGACATCGACCTCCTCTGTTTCGCGCCGCAGCGCCCGCGGCGTGTACTGCCTATCGACGCGAGCTTCGGAGCCGTTCGGCTACGGGGCCGCGACCCCCATCCCCGTCTTCGAGAAGCCCAGCTGGGCTCAGACCGCCGCCATGTGGTTCAGGTTCCTGAGGATGCGCTACACGTCGTAGACGGCGACCTCGACGACGCGCCGATAAGCCTCGAGAAAATACCTTTTTTCGTGTTCACTGCAGCGAATCACACCAACACTAAAATAAAGTATATAATGCTTGTGATTTATTTCGTCGATTTATCGTATGAGAACACGTATGTCTCCGAGGGGCTCTACCCCGAGGTCCACCCTGGGGCAGGAGAGAGGTGAGGGGGTTGACGGGGGTGGAGGTCCCCGCCGGTGGCGTCGCGGGGGCGCCAGGGGGCGCGTGCGGCGGTCCGCCCGCCTGCTCGCCTCACCGCGCTGTCCCCTCCCGTCCCGTCCGCTCGCCCCCTCCCCTCCCCTCTCCCGCGCAGCAGCGCCGCTGCCCGCCCCGCGCCCGCCTCGCCTGGCCTGGCCCCGCGGAGCGGAGCGTGTTCTTCCTAACCGAGTTTGTCTGTGCTGGCAGTGGCGCTGGGAGCGCCCGGGGCTCTACACCGCCGCCGCACCGCGCCGCGAGCTGTCCCGATCGAGCACGTGCCGTGCGACCGAGCGTGCTCGTGACAGCGTCCACGCGCGTGTGTGTCTGTGTGTGTGCTAGTGCGCGTGAGTGAGTGAGTGCCAGAAGTGTTGTGTTGGTGAAGTGCAGTGGAGTGTCGCCAGAGGCGCAGCCCCGCGGTGGTTAGCCCTGAGCTGAGCAGTGTTAGTGTTGGTGTTGTTGGCGACACACACGACGACGTTCACGCCGATACGGATACAGCAGCAGCCCGCCGCGGCCTTCCCCCGCGCCCCCAGTCTCGGAGGTACGACGAGCCCCTATCCCCGCCCCTGCGTGTGCAGGGGTAGGCAGCCCCGCGCGCGCCTGCTTGGCCGAAATTTCCAAAATTCTGTGCTCTATCTGACACATGTGTTTTGCAATCCCCTTCTCGTTCTTACTTTCGTGCTAATGCGAATACATCCTTGTTTTGAATCCGCACTATAATTTCTCGGTTGAGGTAACACTATTCCTATGTTCTCACTCCTTACCGTTATGTCCACTGCGCTTTTCGATAACGCTTAAACCGAAAGTCGCAACGCCACTTAATTGTCGTGTCGGCGCGATAGGATACTCTCAAATCATCGAAAGCGCCTGTCAAATGACGGATAGGCAGCCCCGCCGTCCACATATGCGCTGCCGTGTTGCCTACCAGGCCAGGCGCTCTCACTCCCTCAGAGCAGTGCCACCGACCGGCGGCAGGACGGCATGCTTCCGCGGCCCCGCCCCGCCCCGCCCCGCCACGGTGCATCATCCGACTTGTATCCTGTTCCTGGCGCTCGCCGTCCCCGTCTACCTCATCGTCTTGATGACATAGCGCCGGGCCGAGCTCATTGCGGTCGGAGGCGCGGTTAGCTCGTGCCGCCTCGCCCCACCTCGCCCCGCCCCGCCCCGCCCCGCCCCGCGGTGCAGCAAGTGAGCAGTCGCGGCCTTGTTTAGGGCCTGGACGTCCAATTCCCGGAAGCCGCATGACACGGCACCGGCGCCCCGCCCCGCCCCGCCAAAGGTGTGTCAGCCAGTCTGCAACGTGAATGTGAATATACTGCCCGGGCTAATCGCCGCCGCGCCGGTAGCAGCTTCCAAGTACGGCACAGCTCCCCGCCCCGCCCCGCCGCAATGTGAATGTACCGTTAATCCGCTCCTCCTGCAGAGGGATTAGCGGGCAGGAGCGGTGGAGCGCCCCCGCCCCGCCCCGCGAGAAGTGTTTAAACTGCTGCTCTTCAGAGGTGTCAGTCATATCTTAGGGCGCTACTTTACGCCACTCGCGAGCAGACGGCCGGGCGTCGCACCTACATAGGGGCACCTGTGGCGAGGATGACGGTGACACACCTCGCGCCCCTCCAGCCCTGCCCTCCGCCCTTGGGCCCCCGCCCCAACCCGCCCCGCCTCGACCCGCCCCGCCACGCCCCGCCCCAGTTCTGCACATCCTCCTCGTGCTCTTGCTCCCTCTCGCTTCCACTTCCATCATTTTTTTTCCAACCCCGCCACAGCCGTGCTCGCGGTGGCCGTGGACGCTGCCACTGCCGCCGCGCGACTTGTGGTGGAAGTGAAAGAAAAAACTGTCTCGACTAGGGGGAAAAATGCGGCTGTAACCTAACTAGACATTTGAAAGAGCGGGGGGTTATAATTCCTAAAAATCCGGGCGGCGCGGCCGCCGTCCTGGCCCACGGCCCGCAGTCCTTGCGTCAGGACAGGACAGGACTGAGGTGGCGTAAACTAGCGAAAAATGAATGGCAGCTAATTTAGCCTGAAATAGGGGGGAGGGGCGCGGGCTCCGACGCGCCGAGGGGAGGGCTGCGCCCACCGCGAGGAGGACTGATCCTCGAAAGTAAAGTTTGTCGAGACGGGACGGGACAGGACCTCTGACAGGGCGGGGCCGGGCCGGGCCGGGCGGGCGGGTAGTGGGCTCGGCTTGGCTCGGCCCGGGGCCGGCTGAGTGGCGAGGCGACCTTTTACACACCGACCAGTTCCCTCCCATCTCGTCCCAACGCGCCCAACCCAGCCCAGCTTGCCACCTCGAGAAGACTTTTAGGGCGTAGGAGAAGGAGGAGGAGAAGACGAAAGAGGCAATCACCTTTATCTGCCAGATCTGTTGGGGGAAAAGTACACTGTCACTTTAGGTGTGAGAAATCCGCCTCGAATTTCAGTTCCCTATATGCATGAGCGTTTTGGCCTTTTCACTTTAAATTGTGCGGTGAACGAAGTTTAAGTCCTTCAATCTAAACCACAAAATTCAGTAAATTTCATTGCTTTTCAAATCGACGGTTCGCGAGGGATCTTGGCAGAGCTTCGTTGACGTATAGCCGGGCCGCGCACCTGTCACGACAGCGCGGGGCTACCCCTCCGCCCCGCAGCCGCGGACCAGAACCGTACCGGCTCGGCTAGGACGCCTACCGCCCCGCCGCCGCCGGGCCCCGCCCGACCCTGCTAGGCTCCGGTCCGGTAGCTCGAGCTGCCCCAGCCCCAGCCTCACACGAGTGGCGGGGTAGGGCAGGGTCCCCCGCGCCGCGCAGCCCCGGTCGGTGGCAGCCGCCGCGGCCCGGCCCGGCCGGGGCTCTTATCGTGAAATGCCGCCGCCGCGCCCGGCCCGTGTCACCTTGGTGGTGGCTCTCTTGGCTGGCCGGGCCGGGCCGGGCCGGGCCGAGCCGGGGCACGATCAGGACCGGGTCATCAGAACCTGATTTGCCGCCATCGGCCGCTATCCTTTGCTTTCGGTACACTGTGAAGCGACCACGCGATGTGCCCGAAACCCCTATAGAAACAGCGTTCTCGATTCGGAACTGTCCTGCCTTTAGCCCGCGCATTGTTTTTAGTTTAAGTCTGTGAGTCCCGAGTTGGTTCTGAGTTGAGCTTTTTTTTATAGAGCTGTGTGCGATCACGCGCGCAGCGCCGGAGTCTGCTACCCGCGATGTGACCAGCCGCCAAGTCATACATAAAACGCGGATATCGTCGAGGCTTTTAAAAACCTGGACTGTACCTAATAATTTGTTTTACGCAGCGCCTCGCTCGCCTACCGCGCTGCCGCCGCGGCTTGTGCATAATGACGCAATCATCGACTTGTCAGTGTCAGGCGGGGCCGGGCCGGGCCGGGGCTCAGGGAGTACAGTAGAGGCGTCGCGGTATAGGATACATTTCAGTAGAAACTGAAAACACGACGACACAGTAGCGTCGTCAGGCGAGCCGTGTATGAAGGGTGTTCAATTCACGTCATCGGAAGATAAAGGTGTGTGTGTGGGCGCGCCATTTCGCATGGGTTCGTGTCGTTGTGGCGGCGGCCTTCACGTATCAATTAACCGCGGGTAATGAGTGGGGCTAAAGGCCCACGACTAGTCCTCTCCCAGTCCCGTGCCTAGCTCCTCTCCTCTCTCGCCGCCTCCTTTTCTATCGTTTACGCCTCCAGCGGGTTGACTCTCGGTAGACTTTAACTTTGTGTGGAATCACCCTTGTGGAGGTGACCGCACACGCACACACACTGACGTCAAGGTGCTGAATCTTTTATGTCCGACCCGACCAGTATATGGGTCTGAAATGTCGAACAAGGAGAACGGCGATGATCTGATGATTATTATAACAATAATACTAAAAGGAAGAGGATGAGGAAACACGTCGTCGCCCCGGCCCGACCCGACGCTCGGCTCGGCCCCAAGGTTAGCGTGTGCTCCTCTGCGGTCTGGTCTGGGGCCGTGCGGTGCGGGGCGGGGCGGGGCGGGCCGGGACTATTTTGTAGTTCGCGGTTCGGTTCGGCTCGGGCCGCGCGCACCGCCGCTGCCCTGCCCTGCCCGGTGCACAGCACACGCGGTGCGGTGCGGTACGGCTGTTTGCTTCTCTTTATCTCGCTCCTTTCCGCCCCCGCACCGCACTACGCCTCCGTTCCTGCTGTTTGTACTTTGCTCTCGCTACCTGTGCCTCAATCCTCACAATAAGTCAAAGAGGCCGGGGCGTTTTGTCATGAACGAAAAATATAAATACACCTCTGTTAGAGCAATTCGACGCGACCACGCGGCGTTTATTTTCTTTCTGTGGGAGAGGACACCTTGCCTTGCCGGCTACGACGAGGAGCGAAAATTGTCCACGCACGGCATGGGCGCGAGTCCGGGCCGGGCCGCGGGCGAACGGGTGGCGGGTGCGCGGACCGCGGCCTTGGCTGTCGAGAGGAGCGGCGGGGCGGGGTGGCGGGGAGCCTCTAGGCTGGACAGCACGGGACACCCGCACCCGCACCCGCACCGCGGGCAGCCGACCGACTATCAGCAAGGTCCCCGACGGACAGACGTGGCTCCCGGGCGTCGCCAAGGAGAGCTGCTCTGCCCCGCACCGCGCCGCCGCGCCGGGCAGTGCCCGGCACTGCCCGGGAGTAGCTTCGCGCCCGCCGCCGCGCCGGGGCGCCGCACCCCACCCCACCCCACCTCACCCCACCCCATCGCGCTGCCACGCCGAAGCAACGTGTCCCCTAGCGGTAATACCATTATTACATTACTATGCAGGGTTGTGGATACGGACGATTCGGGAGGAGGGGGAGCACAGTGATGGACGTGTGTGTGTGATATGCCCATATAATCGATAAAAATAACAAATAAAATAGTGAAAGAAACTATTATCCTCCCACCCGTTTACGACTCTGTCACGCCGCCTTTCTTTCTCCAAGGTACGCTACGCGGCTGAATAGCTGATTGACAATGCCATTGGTATTCCGGTGCGGTCCGGTCGGCTCCGGCCGTGCCGTGCGCGGCCCGCCCGCGGGAGGATGCACGTGCGCGGCGCGGCGCCCGGAGCCAGCCGGAGCCGGAGGCCGCGGCTCCGGGGAGGAGAGCGCTCGCCACCCATGCACGATGTTATTTTTTATCAAATACTGCTCGTCACTTTGCGAATTGCGATCGTCAGTCGCGGTGGCCGGTGGTGGTGGTGGCGGCTCGAACTCCTCATCTAGTCATCATCGTTGCCCCAGAGGGAGAGAGAGAGGGGACGTGTAATGGAAGTTTGATGTCGGCGCGCGGGGGAAATGGGAAGCAGAGGTGAGGGCCTAAATGATGACGAGGTGACGCGGCGGTAACCCGCTGGCCAGCGCGAGGTGATTATGTTCACCTTATTATACAAGTGGAGAGCCCTGCACGCGCCCGCCCCGCCCCGCCCCGCCCCGCCCCGCCCCGCCCCGCCACCGGGCCACACAATACCCGCCATAATGGTTATTGTGTCGTGGCGCGGAGTGGCGTGGCGTGGCGTGGCGCGGCCAGCGCGGCTGCTTTTCTCAAGTGGCCGGACATAGGGCGGGGCGAGGCGGGGTGGGGCGTTCGCAGGGCTCCTAAACGTGAGGGAGAGCTGCTTCAATTTTTTTTTTCGCCTTTTTACACTAGAGGTGTTTCTAGCTGCTTCCTCACCCGCCCACCGATCTGGCGGGGCCTCTAGATAACGACGATATGCTCAGACCTCGAGACGCCCCTCGGGCGCCTGCGCCTGCTTACCATCAATCATTTTACCTGGTGTTCCCCGAATTCTACCAAATCCTGCCGCGCAGTCCACTCCATCTTACCAAACACAAAACCAGTCAAAGTAGCCTGCCAAATCGAAAGGAAAACAACCACGGCGTAATATTTCGCCGGGTCGTGCCTCGCGGTGTACTTCAGTACTCTGAACCACCTGCCGCCCGCCTGCCGCGCCGCCCGGCCCGCCACGGCGCCGCGCCGCACCACGGCCAGGCCCACCCGCCTCTTGTCGGCGGCTTCCCGCGATTGTCCGCGAACTCGACGCGCCACGTCGCGGCGCCAGTGGCGGCGGCGTAAAAATCGGAAGAACACGCAATCAGCCTGCACCGCCGTGTCAACACGTGCCTCTGGCTCTCCGTGTTCTCTCGTTCTCTCTCTCTCTCTCCCACTCTCATGGCTCTCCACCTCCTTCTCCGACAGCATGAGGCCCTCTGCCCTGCACTGCTTGTTCCTCCTTTATGAAGTGTGCCTGCACTTCCGACCTGTTTGTTTGTTCCGGAAGCTGCAAACCCTTTCGGCCCGCGGCCTCTTCTCTCCGTCACTTGCTCTCTCTCTCACTCCCTCCCACTCTCTCTCACTCTCTCGCACCGCAGTGCGTTGAACTACTTCCGAGCTAGACGACTAACATTTTGTGTCTTTTGCCCCCGCCCAGCAGGCCCCGACGACGACGGCGCTGCGGTGCGTCAGCGACATGAGCCGACTATGAGCACGGCGTCGTCCCTGGCGAGCGGCGCGAGCGGCGTCAACTCGCTGAGCTCGGGCGGGGTCGGGTCCGGGCCGGGCTCCGGGGCGGGCTCCGGGTGCCGGGTGGACGTGGGCGCCGACCCCCGGACATGGCCCCGGAGGCAGCGCGCCTACCGCCCGCCCCCGCCGGACACCATCATCTGCTCCGACGACGAGGACGCGGACCTGCCGCCGTCCAGAGGCTTCGTGAGGGTGAGTGCCCGCGCCAAGTGGCGCCCCCCAGTGCAGCAGTAGGGGCTCAGCAGGGCTCAGCAGGGCTCAGCAGGACGCTTGTGCCTCTGACCTTCGTGTCGACCCCTCCTGGTCGCGGCGCGGAGCGGAGCGGCGGGGGCCAACTGCTGCCGCGCTGCGCTGCGCCGGCCCGCGCACGCCTATTTCGTGACGTCGAGTTCAGTGCTCCTTCGCTGGCCGGCCGGCCGGCCCTTACAGCAGAGGGCTGGCTCGTGCCCCGGGTGGGGCCCCGCCCCGGGCCGGGGAGGTCCTTACCCCCAGCCGCAGCCCCACCGGGCAGGGCGAATGCCCACCAAATCTTTGGCGCCGCCACGCCACGCCGGTCTGCCTGATCCGAATGCCCAATGAGCCGCTCTGTTCGCGAGGGGGACCCCCGCCGGGAGGACCCCCCCCCCCCCTCACCTCACGCGGCCTCCGGGCAGCAGCCGTGTTTTTTCCCGTTGTGTCCTGGTCCGCCCGGGCCGGCGTGGCGCTGGGCTGCGCGCCCTGCTCCGGCTCCTGCTCCTGTTTCCTGTGCCATAGCGTCACGCGTCATTGTCCAAAGCGTGCATGCGCTGGGCTGGGCCGGCCTGGGCCCTCCGCGCTGTTGCCGCGCCGCGCCGCCCGAGAGGGAAGGCCCGCGGGCGCCGTGCGCCGCGCAGCCTCCCGCGCCGTGGCCGCCGGCAACGCCGCCGCGGGGGCCGCGCCGCGGCAGCGCGACAGGTGGACACCGGGACGGGACGGGACGGGACGAGCCATCGGCGTCGCATGATAGACCTAGGCCATTACCTGATTCCGCCTTTTTTATTTTTTGCGGTGGAACAAAATTGTGTCCTTGTTTGCAACTGCTGGCCTACCCACTTCTGCTGTTTGGTATGCACGTCGACAAATGAGACAAGTGAAACTTGCTGACGAGTGCTTGTACTCTACTTATGCGAAGTCATGTGCGCGACAGAACGAAGGGGGAAGGGGGCGTTGTACTGATGCGTGCTCTGTCAACATTGTGTCTCCTCTAAGCGGGATAGACATCGCAAACTGATGTGTTCTTCCTCGCGGAGTCCGCGGATCTGCCACTGTTCAAAATGATATCAAACGTCTGACATTTGCCTGTCACGAGAGATGAACGCTACCACGACGGTATGGCGAGTTTGCACGGCCAACTCGTCGAAATTACCGCTCCCTGCTGCCGCGATGCGATCTTGTTCCGACAGTGTACTCGGAGGCGCGGAGGCGGCGGAGTGCAGGGTCGATGCACCTCGTTGACGGATCGGATTATTCAGGGCCTGCCATCCATACCGTCCGACAGAGTCGACGACAAGTGAGGTGTGACCGTGAAGGTAGGGGGAGGGGGGGGGGGGCGTTGTGCGGCCGTTAGGAGAGGGGGGCTAGTCCGTGTTGCGGCCGTTAGGACCGTTTCGGCGCTTTTTCCTCCTGGGAGCGGCGCTGAGCGGAGCGCGCGGGGCGGAGGGCCCATTGCACAAGCGGTCTGGTCGCGTGACCAGAGTGTCACATTCACATTAATTACCTCGGCCCGGACCCGGACCGGAGCGCGCCAGGCGAGGCGGAGCGCGGGTCCCTGTGCGCCCGGCCCAACCCTGACCCGCCCCACGGTCCCGAGAGGCGCAGCCGCAGCCGCAGCCGCATGGACAGCAGGACATTCAGCCACTGTGGTGGGAAAATGCACCCGCCTCCCCCGCCCCGCCGCGCCGCCCTCCCCGTGTGAAGCGTCGCCCGGCCCGGCCCGGCCCGGCCCGCGAGGCTCGCATGCTACATTATATAGCTTTCCTTTGCGGCGCGCGGAGCGGCCCGGCCCGGCCCGGCCGGCGCCTCATCTCCTCAGGACAACACATCATTTGCGGATGGTAATTGATGAGGTGGGGAGGCGTCGCGGCGCCGCGCCGCCGGCGCCTGGGATGCGGTGGAGCGAGGACGTGCAGGAAGGACGCCGAGGAGGCCGACGACGCCGCCGCCAAACTCCACTGCATCGCGTAGTTACATGTCGACGAGACGCGCTACTTGTTAGGGTCGCAACCCCGCGCACCCTGACCCTGTGTCCTCGTGCGACATCAGCACACACACGCGCGCGCGCGCGCTCCCTGCCCTGCACGTGCAGTGCACGTGCGCGCAGCGCTGCTGGAGGGAAACGTGTTTTATCTCCGCGCCCCGCCCCGCCCCCGCCGCGCGGCGCCACGCGCGCACGTTGTTGTGGAAATTGAATAGGGCGCTCTGGTGCGGCCTGGCCTGGCGTGTCCTGGCACACGGCCGTGGGGAGGCTGGCCGGGCCGGGCCGGGCCGCTTTCACGCTCCAGCACGGGAGTCGCGGCCCCTGCTGTGAGTGAGTGCGTGTGTGGGTGTGGCGGTGTGCGGCGGCGCGGCGCGAGTGCTTCGCGGACAGGCCGTTAAATGAGAAAAACTCCCATTTCTCGGAGCAGGACATGTGATAACACTCACTCGCTACACCTCTCCTCTCCTCTCCCTCCTCCTGCCGGTACGAGCAGCGCCGCCGCTGGCGCTGCCGCCCTGGAAGGACCTGCTCGCCCCCCTCCCCCTCTCCCCGTTGCCGCCGTGCTCTTATCGCCCGGGCCAGACCCGTGCATTCCTGGGGCCGGGCCGGGCCGGGCCGGGCCGGGCCGGGCCCGTGTCAGCACGGCACGCCGCAGCCCGAGCGCGACATTGCACCACGATGGTACTGCTGGTGAGGCGAGGTGCCCCGCCCCACCCCGCCCCGCCTCACCCCGCCCCGCCCCACAGCGACACGCGGTTGTTTACAAGAGGCGACGGCGTGGGTGGATTACCCCCGCCTCTCCTCCCCTCACCCCCGCTGAGTCACGTCGCAAAGGGGTACCGCTTGGGGGCGATGCGCGGGGGGGGGGGGGGTGACGATCCGGGCCGGGCCATCCCCGATAGCGGGGCGTGCCGCGGCCCGGCCATGATGCACCAGATAACGATAAGGACTGATGCGGAAGAGAGTTGCGGTGTGGCGGGGGCGGGGTGGGGCGGACGGCGGACGGGTTGGACGCGCGGACGCGATCGCGGCAATATTTTTATCCCGGGTGCCGATCACCGTCGCGCCCCGAGCCTGTATGTGTCGCCTCGATAATCGCGCCGCGCCAGGCCGGGCGCGGTCCGCCAGAAAGGTCTAGACGGGTAGGATGGACGGCCCACACCACCGCCCCGCCCCCCGCCGCCCTGTACGGTTGGGGGTTGGGGCGGAGCTCTTGACGGGCTTCTGCTGCCCGCGCACCCTGCGTCACCCTCAGTCTGGTTCTCTGAACAAGCGTCGCCGCGGGGCGGGGCGCGGGGCGCGGAAGGTACAAGGTCGCGCGTGTGCCTGCTCTGCTCGAGTCTTACGCATTACTCTTTCTTCCCAGCTGCCTACGCCTTTCGGGGTCAGTTGGGCGCGCGCTGTCTGATAAGTAGTAGCTGCAAGCGGAGTACGGCGCTGCTCCGCGCCCGGCGCCCGGCCCCTCCCCCGCGGCGGCGCTTCAGCGGGAACGCGTGGTACTGTAGTTGACATTGACGGTGCCGGCCGGGCGGGGGAATCCTTACAGCTCGCTGGCGGCGCGACGCCCCGGCCCCGCCTCTGGCCCCGCCGGCCGCCCCTCCTCCCGTCACCGGGGGAGGGGGGGGGGGAGTGGCCACCCTTACCCCTGTATCCCCGTCCTCGCCCTGCCCTGACCGCCCTTACTCCGTTACCTTTCGTTTTAATTGCGAGTATGTTCGCTGCCGACGAGGAGGCTGTTACCCTGCGGGCCGGGCCTGCCCCGCCCCGCCCTGGGGCGAGGTCCTGCCCCCAGCGGTGCCTCGGCGGGGCGGGGCGGGGCGGAGCTGGGCGGGCTGCGGTGAGCTATCTAGATGGTCACTACGCCGAGCCCGGCCTGGGCCCGGTCCCGCACACGTTACACAAGGGCCCAAGTGCAGGGCTGTCAGCCAGGCGGGCAGGGCCGTGCTGGACCGGCTGGGCTAATGAAGCTGGGCTGGCCCGGGAGTCCCCTCCCCTCCTCCCTGCTCCCTCTCCTCGCCTTTCTCCCTGCCGCCGTCTCTCTTACTCTCTCTGCCGCCTCGCGCCTCTCCTTGTCCTCGCCACGGCGGGAGGTATGACCTGACCCGGAGGGCTTTAACCTTCGCACGGTCCCCTGAAAATCTCTGTTGTAAATCAAATTCAGAGCTCGGCGCCCATATCGTCTCGGGCCTCCTCGACGCCCTGCCCCTGCCCCCCCCCCCCCTGTCTCTCTCTCTGGCCCGGAGCGTGTCAGTCGCACGTGTGCGGCGCACAGTCTGGCCGTCGTGCTCGAGCCAGGTGATGGATTCCCTGAGCTTTTTGCGTCCCGTCGCCAGGCCGAGCCGAGCCGAGGAGTGCACGCGTTTTGTGCGTCTAGTCAGTCGCCGCGCCGTGGTTTACATCTGCATTGCAAATGGTCCGGCGAGCCTGCACGGCTCGGAGCGGAGCGGAGCGGGGCGCGCGCCTGAAGGCCTCCGCACTGCCCCGCGCCGCCCCGCGGCGCCCCGCCCCGCGGCGCCCCGCCCCGCACCACGCTGTGCCCACTGTGACAGATGTTGTCTCCCGCTGATGCGTCCCGGCCCGGCCTGGCCGCCCCCCTCCGGAGCCCCACCCTCTTTAGGTTTGTGTGCGTCGCGCAGAAAACCACTCATCCCGCACCTCTGGACCGCCCTGGCCTGTCAGTGCTCCGCCCCCTCCGCCCCTGTCCCTTTATTGTCCGCCCACCTGGGCCCCGGTGACAGCAGCAGGGCGTGTGGGTCTGTGTGGGCTGGGCTCTAAATTCACGGCGTTTGGACCTCAGCTCTAGGAGCTCTGGGCGCGAAACGCTTACAACTGCGGTGTCACCGTCGTCACCGCCCTCCTCCCTCTCTCCGCTGCGCCTTCGCGCCCAGCGGGCAGGCAACCCATCGTACTCGTCTGGAACGCGGCGGGCTTCCCCTTTCAGGTGGGCGGTAGGCAACCCAACGGGCGCCGCAAGGCAGTGTGAGTGTATGCGGGCGCCGCCCGGCGGGTAGGCAACCCATCCTGCTTAGGTGCAGCGCGGGGGCCCTGCGCGGGCTCTGGGCGGGGCTGCGGTGGCAGGTGCGGCCGGGCGAGGCCCGGGGAGGAGCCCGCGGGAGGCGTGGTGCGGCGACTGAACCCGTGCGAACCTGCCGCCCGTCCCGCCCCGCCCGGCGCGTATGAGCGGCACTGCCCTGCCGTATCTGATGCACCATCTGCCAGCTAACGGGGCGGGGCGGGAGGCCCAGGCCCGGCGCCACCTGCATGAATCTGAGTGCGGGCAACTAGATGGGGGATCGAGCTGGGTGGTGGCCCGGGCGCAGGGCGTGATAGCCTGTGTAGGCCCCGCCCACTTGAGGGTTCGAAACCCGCCTCGGCTTTCCCCCTCAGGTCTTGTGAGGTCCGGGCTCATGTCGGTTTTGCCCAAAACCTACCGTATAACCACTAAGTTCCGGCCATCGTTCTAAGTTATATCTTGAGACTTACTCGACGGCCCGGCCCTTGCCCTGGTCATTTCCGCGCACGCTCGCCGAGTCACTCTCCCAGGAGACCAATAGCGTCCCTCTCTACGCTGTATCTCTCACGTCCATCTCCGGGGAGGCGGAACCCGACCGCGGCCGGGCCGGCCCGCCCCCGCCGGGCATCCACCTCGTCGCCTCGCGGATCATTTGGAGTAAGTTATGGCGTGCTGAGTGCTGAGCTAAGCGTGCACCAGAGCCGTCCTATTGAGATAGGTATACAACTTACTATAGCTCTCTGATACGCCACGATGCCCTGAGCTTGGTGGGGCGGGGCCCGGAGCAGCGCCCCGCTGGCCGCAGGGCTCACGAGCTGGAGGCGCGGCGCGGCGCCTGCCTGGACATCGCCCGCGCCCCGCGCCGCGCCGCGCCGTTCCGCGCCTCCTCACGGCCAGAGTGTTTTTATGCACCGGGGCGTGGCGGGCGGGGCGGGGGCGGTGCGGCGGGGCGGCGTGTATTCCACGGTGAATAACCACGCCACGCAAGACGTCCCACGGTGCCCCCTCCTCCTCACGGCTCCCGCACGGCACGGGGGCCACGGCACGGCCCGCGGGGGCCCCACAGGAGGCTCCCGGCTGCTCGGAGCGTACAGTTCAGTGTCAGGGCCAGCGCCGCCGGGACGGTCAAGTCGAGCACCAGGAACAGGAGCAGCCGTGCCGTGGCGAGCGCGCGCGTCAGGCCGCGGCCAGCGGGCGCGGGGGCGGGGGCGTCGTGTGCCGGACACTGTGCGCCGAGGACGTGAAGGCGCCCGCGACTCTGGTGGACTGTGGTGACCTGTAGTGTCCTGTGCCCGCCCATGATACGCGCGCGGGGAGCGCGACTCGCGACTAGAGGACACCATGGACCACGAGATGCTGCTGACGCTGCGCGAGGTGATCGCGGCCACGCTGCAGCAGGTGAGTCGTGCGAGGACGAGGGCTAATGCAGGCCGGCCGGGGGCTGGAGCCGTGGAGGCTGCGGCGCTCTGCGGCGGGGACGCCAGCCGAGCGGCGAGGCGAGGAACTAATGGTGCGGGCAGGGGGGACGCCTTGGCCTCTGCACTGCTCCGTCGAACAATGGGAGGAAGGGGGTCCGGGCGGGCGCGGGCGGGGTAGGGCAGGCGAGCGGAGCAGGAGGAAGCACAGCGGTGCCCCCCGCCGCCCCGCCCCGCGCAAGCAGGCCAGTACGGGGACGGGGCGGGACACGGTCCAGTCGAGATTGATCACCTGGCCGTACAATGCATTGGGGCTGCAGCTGTACTGCACTGGACCCTGCACCCGCGCCTGCCTGGTCAGCAGCGCTTGTCATTGGCATTGCCGTTGTCATTATTTGCAGGGGAGTTTTCCAAGCGGAGTTTTCTTAGCGGCGCAGCAGCGCGAGGGTAGGGTATCGCACAGAGAGCCGTGTGTCGCCGCCGGAGCTGGGCGGGGTGGGGTGGGGCAGTGGTGTGCGCCGCGCCCTCCCCGCGCCGCGCCCCGCCACCGGCCGCCACACAATGGCCGCGCTACGCAGCGCTAGGATGGTCCGCTACATTTTCCCAGCCGTTTGCCACCTGCGCTGCAGCCTGCGGCGTGGGGTGGCGTGGAGTGGCGTGGCCAGCTGTGTGGCGCGGCGGCGGCTCGCGGGGCTTGCCAGGCGTATATCGAGAGTGTGCGAGTGCCCCGCCGGGCCGGGCCGGGGGCCGAGTGACCTCTGGGAAGTTCCCCTTCTGACGCCTGGGTGGCCCGCCCCCACCATGTGTTTCTGCGGGGGTGTCTTTGGCCGGCCTTTGCGCCGGCGCCTGTGGGCGCAGCGGGACGGGATCGCGCGCATGTTGTAGGGCAGGGTGCACACCCCATGCGCCCCGGTCGCCGTCCTGCTCCACGCACTCGTTGGCCTGCAGCAGAGCGCGAACCGAATCCCGGGACCCCTTGGTCCTCGGCGCGCTCCCCGCGAGGTGCCCCACCAGCGCCCGGGCCGGGCCGCGGACCTCACGGAGGGAGGGCCTGACCGCGATGGACACACCGCACGGAGTAACGGCCATGTCCATATCTGTTGGCATCGGCCTGGGTGCGGCACGGCGGGGCGGGGCGCTGCGGGGCGGGGCGCGGCGGGGAGGGGTAGAGTGCGCGGCCGAGTCCAGAGCGGCGCGCGCGGCCGGCCCCACAGCAGCTTGCAGCGCAGCCCGCCCTGGTGGGAGCCCTAGCTCTAGCGCCGGCCTGCTGGCCAGGGCGAGGTGGTCGGTCGACAGGACCAACCCAGTCCCGCAGTCCTGTCGCGCCCCTCCGGCCAAACCCCCTCGCCCGCGGGCGTAGTCCTGCTGCGGACCAGACCGTATTTTACTCCCCCGCCCCTCCCGGCCCTTCCACTTGTCGCTCACTCTCACCTTTTAGATTTTCTCCCGTGGTCTGAATGCGTCGCCCGTCGCCCCATCGCGTTCCAGCGAGCGCGATGATCAATGAATCACAATACGTATCGATTTCTCCTGCGCTGCCCCGCGCGCACCGAGACCGAGCCTGTACTGCCTCGTGAGGTCATGCGTCCCAGCCCCGGCCCGCCCCGCCCCGTGCCGGGACACTTAGACTCCCTCCTTATTGTCGGCGTCGACAACGTCTTTCAATTTCGGTCTGATGATGCCGGTGCGGCGCGCGGCGCGGCGTGGCGATGCGACATGATCCCGCTGCGCTGATGGCGGCGGCGGCGGCCCCATCAGAACGGGACAAAAACCAGAGTGCGGGACGGGACGGGGCGGGGCGGGATTATTATGACATCACGACACAATCGAGCCGAGCGGCAGGGCAGGGCTGGGCTGCGCAGGGCTGTGCTTCACCTCGCCGAGCATCGTCTGGCCCCAGCCGCCACAAAACTGATACCGACCGCACAGGCCGGGCCGGGCCTTCCTACGAGGAGGATCCAGGCGGGGCGGGCCGGGCCGGGCCAGGCCCACACCGCAAGAACGCAATGATGGGCCATCAGCAGGAGTTGATTGACAAGCTCGACTCTGCTGGCCTGGAAACAGGGGCGAGGAAGGGGGAAGGAAGGTGGTGGTGGGGAGGGAGGGGGCGTGAGAGAGAAGTGCAATCACAAGAGGAAGTAAATTGTCTATTCTGATATTTCGGCGCGCGGGAGCGGAGGGAAGGGAGGATGGAGCTGTGAGCTGTGCTCTGCTCTGCGAGCCCCTGTGGTGGTAGGCCACCCCGCCCCACACGCGTGTGCGGCGGCGTTGCCTATCCCGATGCCTGCAGGCGCTCAGTCTGAGACCCCTGGGCCTGGGCCAGCTGATCTGTCAGGTGATGACACGCGTGTGCGGCGGGGTTGCCTATGCCACAGATCGCGGGCGCTACGCTTACAGATGGCCTGTCAGGTGACACGTGTGTGTGGCGGGGCTGCCTACTCCCGCGCGCCGTCCGCACAGCTTGGCGCCTAGCTGCTGGCTGCTTCTCGGCCTACTTCTCCTGCTCGCGCGACTCGACGGCGAGGGCGCCCCGCCCCGCGCCCTTTATGTCACCGCGGGGGAGCGCCGCGCGGCCCGCGCATTATACAATAAAACGCGGTGGGAAAAAGGGATCGCGGGCGGGAGGAGAGGAGAGGAGGGGAGAGGAGAGGAGAGGAGAGACAGATGAACGAGAGATGCTGCTCCCCGTGTTACGGCGCGTTACGCCTGCTGGACCAACACGACCGCTCTGGTCTGCTCTGCTCCGGACCCCGCCGCGTCTTGTGGAGGGAGGGGAGGACCCCGTGTGCTCCGCAGTACTCCGTTGTGGGTCACCACCAGGCGCCGCGCCGCGCCGCGCCGGCCGATCGCCTGGAGTAGGAGTGGAAGGGGAGGGGAGGGGAGGGGGGCGCCGCTCGCACGGCTGATCCCGCCTGATCGCGGCCCGGCCCGGCCCGGCGCGGCCCGGCGCCGTGCATTTCCGTCGCGACGCTTGTCCCGGCTGGTGCGCGGTCCGCACTGCCCTGCTACCCTGTAGGAGGGTGATTTCGCGCTTCGTCTCTCCGTCCTCGTCGCTCTCATGGGGAATATGGAACGAGACAGAGGACACTACTAATATCGGTGTTCGGAATCACCCTACACACGTGTGTCAGTGTGTTTGTTTTGGGTGCGCGCGCGAGTGAGTTTGAGTGCGTGTGTGTGTGTGTGTTTGTTGTGGAGGTTGGAAAGTGTGAAGTGAAAGACTTTGACTGGGCGTGCCCGTGAAAAGCACACCCGAGCGCCCGAGTGCCTACTCCCGCCCCGCGCCGCCCCGCGCCGCCCTCCGCACGCACGCAGGCGCGCTGCCGCCCGTTCATGGTGAGTGAGCCGCAGGACCGGCCCGCCCCGGCCCGCGGCTAACCTGCTGCCGTGGATTTATTTTGCTGTATTGAACGCTACTTCGCTTTGGCTGTGCAAATCAGTACCTTACGGTGACGTGCGACATTTCGCGAGCGTCTTGTGCTCCTCTGCCGGGGGAAGCCGGCGGCGTGACCCTTCCCTTCCGCAATACGGTTTCAGTTTCTCAACCATATGATTTTATAGTTTTCCCTAAGTTGACCATTCGACACTTGCTGCATTTTTTACTATTTTCTGGGTAGGGGCTTGAAAGGTACATACCCGCCGTCGACTGGAGTGCTCGCCCGCCGAGCGCGTCTATAAAAGCATTAGCACATGCATCAATGAGAAAGGTGCTACCTCAGTTTCCTGTGAGGAGCACCGGTTTTATCTCAGGTCTCCTCGCGGCGCTGAAGGGTGCTCACTTCCGCTCACGGCCTGGCCAGGCCGGGCTGCTGCAAAGGGAAGTTTTCCTCATTCTTTTTAGGCACGATCTAGCCTTTTTTTTTTAAATCAAATTCGAAGAAAATGCGCTGATAAGACCCCTGGGGGCTGTGGTTGTCGTGTCGAGAGCGAGAGTGAGGAGTCAGCTTGGGAGTCAGCGTGATGAGAGAGAGAGAGAAAGAAAGAGAGGGACGGGTGGGTGTGCTCGGTCGCGGGTGGCCCGGCTGCCCTGCCCGCCCCGCACAGCATCAGATGAAAGTGTTTCCCGGGCCGGGCGTGTAGCCCCCAGCAACCCAGTGCGGGGCGGCGGCGGACTCAGTCAGCTCCGGTCGAAAGCTCCTTTATGGGTCCGGCGTGCAAAAGTCGCCGCGCGGAAGGGACCTTTACAACCACCGCACCGGGGGGTTACAATAAAATGTCGAACTTGACGTGGTCGCGAGCGCAGGTCCCCGACGACGAGGACGAGGCCCTCCGTCCGCTCCGCCGCGCCCGGGGCCGGGGCCGGGGCCGCGTGGTCGTGCTTGGCGCTTAGGGGACCGCCAAGGCCGACTCACAAAAGAAATGATTAACCATTGTGGCGCGGCCGGGCCGGGCCGGGCGAAACAGACGGACCGACAGGGCGCTCGGGACGGTCCCGTATGTGTGAGGGTAGACAGACTGTGGGAGGGAGAGAGAGCTCATTAGCGCCCTCGTAATCGGTACCAACACACCTGTCAATCCATCCGCCCCGCCCCGCCCCTCTCATTGCGACCCTATGTCAAGCAGTCGTTTTTCTCCGGATCTAGGACAACTCGGGAAATAGGTCCTAATACTTCATTAAAAAAAACTTTAAAACTATTTGATTTGGACATATCGGGGGTGGTTTAACCGGGGCGAGTTGTCGGTCCGTCAAACATACGCCCCGGCTGGGTCGGTCCCGGTGGGTGTGGTGCACTGTTTGCAGCAGCTGTGCTGGTGTGAGATATGCACCCAGAAAGAGGAAGGCCAGAATCTAGGCTATAGCCTTGAAGCGCTCAAGACCCATGAGCTTGAATCAAGTCTTTAGACTTGAATCAAGGCAAATAGACTTAGTTTAAGGTGATTTAAGTCTTGAATCAAGTCCTTAATGTAAGGCCAAGACTATTGTTTTCTGGGTGTGGGTCCCGCCTCGCGGCCGCGCAACGGCCGGTCGATTCGTTTCTAGACCAGCAATTCTCCCTAAGTGAAATCATAACCTTCGATATAGGTGCCGCGGCCGGCGCGGCCAGACGAAGAAAAAAGTCATATAGTTTGTCGCGATATGATTGCCATACGGTTGCGGCAAGGTCGATAATCTCTCATCCCCGCGTCGCCCTCTCTCTCGCTCTCGCTCTCTCTCTCACCCCTATGTTTAATCTGGCATCGCGAGCAGCTGCCCACTCCACTCCGTGCCGTGGCGCGGCGTGGCGCGGCGCGGCGCTAAATGTCCTAGAGATATGCTCTCTTGCGCATACGTGCTATCTGGCCGTATTAACATTCCATATTATTATAGCTACGGGCTGTCGATGCTCTGTGTGTGTGTGTGAGCGCGCGCGTGTGCGTGTGGGTGGGTAGGGAGGGGCCGGCACGCCGTGCATCAGCGAGAGCAGAGGAAAGTTGTGCAGTCCTGGACCGTGCTGGGCGGGGCGGGGCGGGGAGAGCAGGCGACGGGGAGGTGCAGACCATCCCGTCCCGTGTCTCTCCCCCCGCGGGGTAGGGTTCGCTCCGCGCCGCGCCGCGCCACGCCCCCGCCGCCCCGGCCTGCACTGACCGGACAGACTGGACAGGTCCCGCGCGCGAGTGTCCGCGAGAGGAGAGGAGAGCCCCGCCGCGGGGGCGTGGCGGGGCGTGGCGGGGCGAGGTGGGTGGCACAGCGCGGCGCCGCGCCGCGCCGGCCAGGCCATCAGGCTATGCAGCCATGGGCGCCACCATCGGCGCGAGAAAGCAGACCGTCTCGTGCGTGTTGAGCGCGGCGCGGCGCGGCGCGGCGGGCCCGCCCGGGTCACGCTGCAGAAGAACTCCCCTCCGCGCCGCTCGCGTCCTTGAGGCGCCCGGGGCGCCCTTGCTCTCCAGGTTCAGCGAACTCTGCGCCGCACCACAGGCTAGGCTCCGCGCCAGGCGCCAGATAGCCGTGGGTGGGGTGTCTCTCGCATAACTAGGCCCCCCTAAGCCCGGCCCGGCCCGGCAGCCCTGCGGCGGTCCTTTGGAAAAGTGCCTGGGCCAGCCTAGCCGGTCAGCCGCCCGTGGAGTGGACTGGTGTGACTTACAGTGTGGCGAAAGTCTCCCGCCTCCTCCCACTCCTGCGCTCTTTTTCTTCGCAATTCCTCCCTAATTAAGCGACTTTTGGGACTCTTCCGGGCGGAGCCACCCGGCTCTGAATCAACAGCCGCCTGCTGTGACTCATTAAAGATTTCTCATAGTCGGACAGAGCGGTGTAGCCTCGTAACTCATCTGGGTCCCGCGGGGAGTTACAGCATCCTGCAGCGCGCCGTCGTCATCGCATCGGCCCGCGGCCCGCGGCTGGGCTGGGCTGGTCCCGGCGCGAGCGATATTCCCGATACTGCAACCGGATCCCTTTTCTCTGAAACGTCATCCGAGCTAAAGGAGGGGGGCGGGGCAGGAGGTCCGGGCACGAGCCTGGCTATTCTGATCCGGCCGCGCCACTCCGCGCCACCGTCGTCGCCTAAGGCGTGGAAGGCAATGAAATGCGGAGAGAGAAATTGGGCAAATTAAAGCGTGTTTGAACGGCGCCGCCTCGCCTCGCCTCGCCTCGCTGCAAGCCTGTAGGGGACGAGGAGGAGCTTGGCGAGGAGCAGCACGCGATGCATGCGCGCGAGCTAAGCCCGGGGGAAACACGCCCGGCCGCGGAAGAGATGAGAAATTGGTCGATATCGCCGATCGATGTAAGGCCGCCCGGCCCCGCGCCGCCCCGCGCCGTGACACCTGTTGCGTCCGCTTTCTTGTCTTTCCACCCCACTTTACTCCGATCCGCGCGCTGCGCTGCTCTGCTCTGCTTTCGCGGAGGAAGCTTCCTTTCTTCTTTCCCTCTAATCGGATTGTCTCGCCTCGTCTCTCTAATTTGGCGGCGCGGAGGACCGATTGTTCGACTGTCGGGGGTGTCGGACACGCTGCTGACGCGCTCGTCTAATCCCGCCCCACCCCACCCCGCCCCGCCGCGCCCCGCCCCGCATCGCCCCGCCCCACCCCGCCCCGCCGCACCCCGCCTTCACGTATGTGCATTCCTTGGACGTGTTCAAGGAGTTCCTGACCGTTCAGGTTTTGCCGCACGGCTGGGCTGCTTTCTGCACCAGTGTCTCTCTTCTCTCCTCTGTGAGAGTCCCTCCGCTGCGTTCGTGGAGGTGCTGGCCGCCACTGGAGGGCGGGGCGGGGGGCGGGGCCCACCTGTCCACTCCGTCATACGCAGTACGCAGGCCCGGCCGGGTGGCTTTGCGTTCGAGAGGAAAGGAAAGTGCAACAACGTGCAACAGCGAGTAGTAAAAACCCTACCGCAAAGAAAACGAATAAGCCTCGCGAGGACGCTCTGATGGAGAAAATAGGACGTAGGTCACAAGCGCTACAGATCACAACCGCTACAGGTCACAAGCGCTACAGCTCGCTAACGCTACGGGTCGCAAGCGCTACGAGTCACAAGCGCTACAGCTCGGTAGCGCTACGGGTCACAAGCGCTACAGCGAGAAACCGCGCGTTAGGCGGAGCCGAGCCGAGCCGAGCCGAGCTAAACCTTGAAAAATTACGCACGTGGCGTGAAAACATGGAAAATTTTTGCGACAGTAAACCTCCCGAAGGAGGTTGCGGTTCCCGCCAGGCACAGGGCTTTACCCCCGTGGCAGCCAACTACTTCGGTGTTCTTATGGGAACCGGTGCTTTTCTGGCCGCGATCCTGTCGCGCAATTCGACAGATTTGATCCCCGTACTGTCAGATTTAGTCGTACGGTGGTTAACCGAACTGCCCTGTCCCCAGAGCATGGAATAGCTATTTTGGAGCCAGATTCTAGGACTTATGACCCCACGACCGACCACCAGTCGTGGGCATGGGACGGAACTTCCTGGCAACCCGCTGTCGCTACCAGTGAAGAACCTACCTGGGTTTGAACCAGGCCCCATGTGCCGAGTCTCACAGACACCCCACGGCTTTCGCGGCACCACTAGACCACTAGACCGTCGGCTATTCCACGAGGGAGCTCGGTTGAAATGGGGGGCTTGAATTCCACTCTCCAAATTGTTGTCCTCAGAAAAATTAAATGTTTTGGTAAGATTCGAACCTCCGTCCTGCGACTCTCCGCGCGGACACTATGCCGGCACGGCTACGACGCCACGGTACCAGATGCCGGACCACTAGGAGTCATGCTGCGCGAGAAGCCACAGTCACCGAAGAAACGAACCCGGTGTCATGAGTGCGCCTGCTCTCCGGTCAGTGCTGGGCCGGCCGCGTAGCGTCATTGGTATCGTCGCTGCTCATAGCACTGGGCGGGAAGTGGTTCAAAAACCGCGTAAGTTTTTTTCTTTTTATTATTTTTCTTTGTTCGGACCAAGTGCTCTTTCCAGCTATACCGTCTTTGTGACTTGGGCAACTGCAAAAAAGGCACTGAAAAGAGCACTTGGTCGAAACAAAAAAAAAATTAACAAGAAACAAAAATTACGAACTACTGCGTCGATACCAATGACGCTACGCGGCCGGCCCAGCACTGACCGGAGAGCAGGCGCACTCATGACACCGGGTTTGTTTCTTCGGTGACTGTGGCTTCTCGCGCAGCATGACTCCTAGTGGTCCGGCATCTGGTACCGTGGCGTCGTAGCCGTGCCGGCATAGTGTCCGCGCGGAGAGTCGCAGGACGGAGGTTCGAATCTTACCAAAATATTTAATTTTTCTGAGGACAACAATTTGGAGAGTGGAATTCAAGCCCCCATTTCGACCGAGCTCCTCGTGGAATAGCCGACGGTCTAGTGGTCTAGTGGTGCCGCGAAAGCCGTGGGTGTCTGTGAGACTCGGCACATGGGGCCTGGTTCAAACCCAGGTAGGTTCTTCACTGGTAGCGACAGCGGGTTGCCAGGAAGTTCCGTCCCATGCCCACGACTGGTGGTCGGTCGTGGGGTCATAAGTCCGAGAATCTGGCTCCAAAAATAGCTATTCCATGCTCTGGGGACAGGGCAGTTCGGTTAACCACCGTACGACTAAATCTGGCAGTACGGGGATCAAATCTGTCGAATTGCGCGACAGGATCGCAGTCAGAAAAGCACCGGTTCCCATAAGAACACCGAAGTAGTTGGCTGCCACGGGGGGGAAAAGCCCTGTGCCTGGCGGGAACCGCAACCTCCCTCGGGAGGTTTACTGTCGCAAAAATTTTCCATGTTTTCACGCCACGTGCGTAATTTTTCAAGGTTTAGCTCGGCTCGGCTCGGCTCCGCCTAACGCGCGGATTCTCGCTGTAGCGCTTGTGACCCGTAGCGCTACCGAGCTGTAGCGCTTGTGACTCGTAGCGCTTGCGACCCGTAGCGTTAGCGAGCTGTAGCGCTTGTGACCTGTAGCGGTTGTGATCTGTAGCGCTTGTGACCTACGTCCAGAAAACGAATAAGCCTCGCGAGGACGCTCTGATGGAGAAAATACATGGTAGCGTCTTATGGTTTTCCCCAAAACTGCTTGGGAACCTGGACATCGCTTTTACCGTGCGCCGCACGCGCACGCCGCGCGTATCGCCATTGCAAAATAAAAACTACCACTTCTAAAAGAGAGTGCTCAGGGCGCGTTGTAATGGCGATGTTTAGCATCACATGCAGGCGCGTCAGCTCCCGCACGGCAGCAGCTGTGTTGGTTTTTGCGCGCGGACCCCATCACCGATACTCACGACCACCATCACCGTCATAACATCTCGTATTAGCGTTATTAGTTGTTTTTTGTTGTTGATGTTGAGTCCGAGGCGAGGAATACATAGCGTGCATAATGAGCCCGGGAGCAATCAGCTGAGCGGGTCTGCCCCGCGCCGCGCCGCCCTGCTGATCGGGAGATGCGCTCTCCAGTGCACTGGGTAAACTTGTGGAGGGGGTGGGGGGGGGTTGAACGTTTGCGGGACGCGGTCAGTCGGGCCAGCCGTCCCGTCCCGTCCAGTCCAGTCCCGTCCCCGACCATGCCGGGCCGGGGTGTGGTGTCCCGTTGGGAGGGCTTTAGGAGCGGCGCGCCGCGGCAGTCGCGGTGGGGAGCGGAGTGTGGCCGCCACGCGCCAGTGTCCCCGCGAGGTACGCCCCGCCGCGCCCCGCCCCGCCCCGCCCCACCACCTGTCGATGCCCTGGCTCTTAGTGAGTCACGCCACGACCCACCCACACACCGCCAAAAACAGCGCGCGCGCGATCTGTCCGACAGGGCCTGGCGGGAGGCGAACTTAAAAGCTCGCTTTCCGGACTTGTCGCCGTGTCCGTATGTCCTTGCCTATTTAGAGAAGTCAAGTCCATAACGTTACCCGAGAGGCCCACCCGCGCGCCCGCGCCTTATGCAGTCAGGAGGGCAGGGCGGGCGGGGTGGTGGGGACGGACGATGATGTGGGGCGAAGCGAGGCGTAGCCATCACGTTGAGAGGGTGACGATGTCGTAGTTTTGCGAATTTTATGTGCGTCATTCATGCTGATGGCACCTTGGTTTATTGGAGATTTAGCTGTTTTAAGAGCTCTTAACACTAAAGTATTTTCTCTTTTGCAAGCCTACCCGTGTCTCGTCTCTTTTCATTTAACTTCACTTCCCTATATTTCACGTTAATTGTAAGGAGAAAGAGTGAATTTGATTAGGTCTCGGGACCGCTTTTCGCGCCCTGTAGTGCTGTGTGCCGTCCTTGGCGCGACCAGCCCCGCCCAGCCGGGACCCACCGACCGCCTGGGACACCGAAGCCAGACATAGTGTGTCTGTAATCCCCGACCGCGTCCAAGCGAGGCGCCATTGGGTTAGCGCCTAGCGCCATCGTATCGGGACCTAGTCCCAGTGCGGGCCGGGCATCGCGCCTGCCTGGGGAAGGAAAGGAAGTAATCCCGTTAGCAGCCGCCCCGCCCCGCCCCGCCCCACCTGCATAGGCGCGACCGGCCGGCCCGCGGTCAGGGAGCTCTGCCAGCATAAATGAGTCTTCCATATTTTTTCCCCTTTGAGGAATAGTGGTAATTGGCTGGGCGAGGTCGTCCTCTCTCGTGGCGCGTGTGAGTGTGTATCACTGTGGGGCCGAAAGTGGCGCTGGCCAAGGTGATGATGATAATGATGAGAGAGAGATAGATACGGAGTTGTCTCTCTCGCTCTTGTAGGAAGCCCCTACGGTTGCGCCGCTGGCTTCGCGTCCAGGCGGACTTGCGATAGTGCCAGCAGCGCCAGCAGGTTCGGCACTGCGCGGCGCGGTGCGGCGCGGCGGGGGGATGCGTTCATGCCCAGTCCAGCCCGGCCCGGCCCCCGGCCCGGCTGCCAAGTGCTCCAATTCCGCCGCCCGCCCCTCCTCTCCCCTCCTCTCTTCTCCTCCCGTCCCGTCTTGCAACCTCGTGACGTGCAAGCAGCGGACGGCATGTCAATTCCCGTCCCGGCCCTGCCGATAGGATCTCTGACGGGACGGGACGGGACGGTCTGACGCCCCCCTGACGCAATCCGCAGCGCTGGCGGCTGACCTGACCCCGGGGCTGCTCCAGGCCGGACCAGCACCGGCCGCGGCCCAGGTGCACGCGCGAGGTTCGGCCCGCTCGCACGGGGCGCGCACAAGACGTCCTGGAGCGGAAGACGCGCGAATGTATCGAGACCGCGGAACGCTCCACATACCAACCGCAGGGTCCCACTCGGAGCTGACATCTGACTCAGGGAGCGGCAAACGGATGTTGGGTTTCTGCAACGATAAGCTTGGTGGACTGAGTTGTTAGGCGTCCTCTATCTCCCCGACTTCAATGCTCCTCCCCGAGGAGGAGCACAAGGCCCGCACGCGCACGTCCCTCGTACTGATTTGCACAGCCGCGGTGTACCGGTGGCGCCCGCGCTAACGCCGCCCTGCTGTCCAGGACGCAGCCAGGGGTCCCTGCCACCCCCGGCCGCCTCCGCGAGCCGCCGCCGCGCGGCCCCCGCCGCCCCCGCGCCGCTGCTGAGCCGTGCCGCCGGGGGGCCCTGCCCGGGGCCCCGCCCGGGGCCCTCGCCATGCTCAAGTGGGTCCACGGCCTGCCCTTACCGGCGGACAAGCCGGACAAGGCGGACAAGCGGCACCACCTCGGGGTAAGCACTGTACCGCTCCTGTGGGGTACCTCCTGTTCACCGGGAGAGAGGCCCATACGCCTTCTCCAATGCGATGCATGAATCGGTTCCTCTTCGACAGCTGTTGGCTCATTAACTGATAAGCAGTGAGGTCTTTCGTCACGGCGCGCACGCCCCACCGTGATCGGCGCGGGGCCGCCCGTAATTCGATATACTTTATGATATCGATCTGTTTGATTGACTGATTGACTGACAACTGCTCGACGCCGCCGCGCCGAGCTGTAGAGTGAGTCGGGGCGGGGCTGGACGGGACGGTCTGGGGTATAAGCCCCTCAGCCCGTCGTTGCCCGTTATGAAGCCGCAGTGTCTACCGCCGCGCCGGCCCGGGGCCTGTGGTTGGCTCAGTCCAGTCCGCTGGACTGACATCGACTGACATTCAACGTGTCACTCACTGGAGCGGAGCGTGGGCTCTTCCTTACGTTTTGGACCCGACCGTGTGTCCGGCCCGGCCAGGGCTGAATGGGGCGTATGAATGAGTGGGATGCAGGGGAGACTTTGGGGGAGCAGGAGCAAGAGCAGGGTGGTACGGGCGCAGTCAGTCAGGTGCTCCAGTAACCTGCGACGCGTATGGGGCTCTGCAGCCTAGTGGGCGCCGCGCGCGGCCCTGGAGCCGGCCTGGAGCCGGCCCGGAGTCACGCGCCTGGAGACCAAAAGGCATTGAGCAACGCGAGAGCACGACCTCGCCCGGGCTGGGCCGGGCAGAGCCGGGCTGGCACGTCGCACGATATCATAGCGCGCTTTTCAATTGGATCAGAGCGCTGGGCCTGGGCCGGGTAGGGCGTAACTACATTGCAGATCCGGCCAAAGAAGGAGAGCTGGAGGAGAGGAGGGGTGAGACGAGAGGGAGGGGGGAGTTTAAGGAGAGGGTATTACACGAGACCTTAAGCTTAAACCGGAGCTTGTGGGACACCTTTCGAAGGGCACGGGCACTCGCCCAAAACTGTAAGTCGCGTGGCCCATGCCGGATGACCTTCTTCCCTGCCTTAATAATCGTTGTCATTCTTTATGCCGAATTTTTACTACCATCGTCCACGTACCGTGCTCCCCCTTCCAATACTCTCTTTTACACTCACTCGCTCGCTGGCCGTGCCGGTGCGGTTTGACGTGACGCAAACTCGCCCGCGTATATCCTTTACAGGGGCAACATACTCTCGTTTGACGTGGTGTACGGTGGCTGGCACGGCGCGGCGCGGCGTCAGAACCGGTGCAATCATAAAGTAGCCGGTGCAATACTCGTAATAGTTGACCTCCTCACATTCCAGCGGCTGCGCGGGCCGGGTGAAGGGGGGGGGGGGGGGGAGCCGGGCCAGACACGGATCGGGCGATCGTTCGCGAGCAGTCGGTGTGACGGCTCAAAATGCCTTGTGTTCGTTATCGAGGAATGCTGACCTGCGACATCCCACCGGCAGAGGAACGCGCGCTCCCGCAACCTGCGCAACGTGTGGCGATCCTCCTGGCTTCATGGGGCTCTGGAAATTTTTATCGTTTGAAAGGCCGACGGGATATCTTTCTTTAAAAAGCCAGAGTTGATTTTGAAATATCTGGCAGCAGTTTTCGTACAGAGAGTTTGTGCAGGAGGTGGTCGACGTGGATGGAGCTGTGCGCCGCGGAGGTAGGCAGCCCATTCGGCATGGGGAGCTAGCCTGCGCCCCGCGGCAGCACCGGGCCGCTGCGCGTGGAAGCACGATGGGTTGCCTACCTCCGCGGCGCACAGTGCGCTGCTCGTACCCGCCTCGCCGCCCCGTCAGGCCCCCCACCGGCCTCGCTGCCGCCCCGCGCCCGCGCTCTGCCGCCACCGCATTGCGCAGCGTTTGCATACTAGACTGACTGCCGGGTTGTTGCAGCTAGATTTTTCTCGCACCGAATAACGCGCTCACATTTTGAAACTCCCCCGCTTGCACACGTGAGGGCTACTGTTTTTAAGTGAAGGCAGGGTAGAATTTTTTCACTGTGCTCTAGCTCGTAACCCGATGAAGTTCTAGGGGTTCCCATAGGCTGGCCCTCAGTCTGACCTGTGTCCCCAGGACCTACGACACAATTTCCATGTCATGATAACAAACCTGCGACATTCTTTCATTTACTCAAGGCACATTGCCCTCGACATTGCCGTTTCAAAATTGTAGGGTTCCTTCACCTCCCTTCTCCCCTCCCCGGCTTTCTTTTCGCGTTTTTCTTGAGCTCGGCGCTGGCCAGGCAGGGCCGCGGGGCCGCGGAGAGCACGGCGGGACGCGACGGGACGCGCAAGACGCACTTTACGAGGCATTGTGTCACACATTATGGCATTGCTCGACTTGTGTGGCATCCTGGAGGAATCTGACGCTCGCGCCGATCCTCCGCGGCCGTGTCTCTGTGTGTGTGCAAAGAACGGGTATGCGTTTTTGTGTGTGTGCGCGCGTGTATGTATGTGTGTGTCGTGGGTGGGGGCGTTGACAGCACACAAATACCCCTCCCCCTCCCCTCCCCAGACTCCCCGGCTCGGCCCCGCGTCCTCCTCGGCTCGTGTGGAATCGGTAATTAGGCCCCT
This sequence comes from Frankliniella intonsa, assembly GCA_033675135.1. Lineage (NCBI taxonomy): Eukaryota > Metazoa > Arthropoda > Insecta > Thysanoptera > Thripidae > Frankliniella > Frankliniella intonsa. The sequence continues at coordinate 10,325,704 of CM066254.1, read as the reverse complement.
CCAAGTATTCGCTGCGGCAATCGGCTTCCTATTATTGGCCGCCCATTGCCTACCTAATCGGCTTCGTCTCGACCCCCCCCCCCCCCCGGCTCCCGCTTGTGCGCGCTGCCTGGAGTGCAGCTCCCTTCACTCTGAACGGAGTTCCGGCCCAAGCTGGGCCCAGCAATAGGTCCCATGCATGCGCCATTTTTTTAAAAAAATTTTTTTTATGGGCCCATTCTCTCTTAACAGGGGTATGTTCGTCCGAAGGACGACATTTGTCATAGCCTTCCTGTACCCTGACCGGGGAACAGTTTGTCATTTTATTGCACGGTAAAATAAGTTTCTGGAATATCAAGACCAGGTATTCAAAAAACATCTTTGCCCCGGAGGGTAGAAGTCATCCAGCCGCCTGCCTCCCACGGCCCCGCTGGGACACCGAACCGGGCCGGGCCCGCTCCACCTGTCCCTCAGTGCAGAGGTCAGTCCTCTCATCCTGTGTGCCTTCCCGTGTCTTCTCCCGGGTCTCCAAAAACACGGCGGTGTCGGGCGGGGCGGGGCGGGGCGGTGAGGGTGCCGCCCCCGCGCTGGCGCGAGCGTGAGCGGCGTCGCGCCCCGCTGGAGAGGGACAGGAGGGGGGGCAGGAGGCTCGCGGCCCGAGCGTGGCGCGGCGCGGCGCGGCGCGGCGCAGCGCCTCAGTGCCCGCGCGGCTCTCCTCTCGAGACGTTGGGGCCGTGCGTCTGCTGCGGACCGGTGTGGAGTGCGCGAGTGGCGCGGAGAGGCGCGGCGTGGCGTGGCGTGGCAGTGTGTGCGTGTGACCCCTGTGCTCAGTGCCCGTGTGTGTGTGAGTGTGTGTGCTTTGGATACCCTGCTGTCGTCCCGTCCCCTCGGGCGGCCGCTGCCTCAGGACACCCCCGCGGGGCGCCCTCCCCGACCAGGGCTCCCAGGACACCCCGGCCAGGCCGGGCCGGCCCGGGCATGGCGCAGGCCGCCGTGCTACGCGCCCAGAACAGGGCCAACCAGAAGGTATGATGGGTGCGCGACAGCTGACAATGGCCCTGCGTGTTTTAGATGGTTCTAAAACACCCATTTCATTAAGCTTTTTAAAATACATACGTGTTTTATTCAAGCTTCTAAGCGTCACCATTGGTATTTAGTTAGTAGCTTCCTACAATCTCACTAAAACCTTTCTGAAATATTTTACAATTTATATGGTATCCAATGGTAGCTACGCGTATGGTCTACCACCGTTTCCTGGGATTCTCAGGAAAGCTGATAATTTTCCAGGACTTATCCTGGAAATTCCGTGGAACTTTCCTGGAAATGTTCAAAACTTCCTGGGATTCTCAGGAAACAGATTTACCGTGTGTACGGTGCGCCGGTGTGGGTGTAGTCCCGCACCCCGCCGCACCCCGCCCCGCCTCCCCCCGCCCCGCCCCGCCCCGCCCGACCCGATGTCCATCACCCTCCTTGTGCAATGAGCCGTGCGGGGTGACCAGGCCAGGCCAAACACAGTCCGCTCGCGATAAGGTACCCGCTGCTCGTTATTGGCGCGCCCTGCTCCGCCCCGCGGCGGCGGGCCGCCGGGTAAGTGGAGCGGACTATACAGAGCCCGGCAGGCACAGCCCCACTAGCACCAGGCGTCGATAACGGTGTCCTATTATTGTTGTGAAGCGGGCCGGCCTGGCGCCGCCGCACAGAAACAGAATACACGCCGTATCAGAAACGCTGCTCGCCGCGTGTTCTATTTCAGTTTACTTTTTCTTTCTTTTGTACCGCGGCGCTTATCTCTCACGAGACATCGGCAATTAAAAATAATGAATGAACAAGTTGGTGGTATTCGGTTTCCGTGTATTTTTATGTCCATTAAACGATATTATTGTTTGTGGGTATGTGCGTATGGGTCGGTTATGAGGAGGTGGTAACACTCCCTTGCCTGCGCGCGTGCGCATACGCGAGTGCGTGCGGGCGAGCGTGTCCGTGTCCGTGATCCACATATCCGCACGTACGCGTACAGTCCAAGGGCAATCAGTGTTCTTTCGGACTGCCTTTCCCATCTGTATCGTGTTTCCACGACGGCGTTGCCGATTTTATACCTCCTCGCCGGCCCGCGGCCTGGCCGGTCCGGGGTTCGAATACCGGTGGAGGGAATCCTCGCCTGGTTTTTGCAGCCGTTCCCGTGAGGAAGATATCCCCCGGGCTGGATGGATGCGACGCCAGGATCGGATTTCCGTTACAAGCATCTGTATCAGGCCGACCCGTCCAGCCCGGCCCGGCCCGACCCGGCCCGGCCCAGTCCGGCAGTAAAGCTGTCTGCTGGCGGAGCCGAGCCACACCGAGTCGAACCGAATCTCGAGCAAAGCGGGTCAGAAAAGCCCTCGGCCGGGCCTCCTCGGTCAGCTCAGGAGGTGGCGTCAAGGGCCGGGCGGGGCCGGGCCGCCCTGCACCGCAGGCAGGTCTGCAGTAACGGGAGACGATGAGTACGCATCATTTCGCAGGAGCCGGTGTGCTCTGCTGCGAAAATCATGTTTGATGTGGATGCGTACTTTTTAATGCCGCCTTAAAACCAGATTTCTTTTGGGGGCTTTTCTAAATTGCCACAGCAGCAAATGCGCTGACAATTTATAAATTGGTTTGCATAGTTTGTTTTCACCGGGTACGGTGCATGCAAACAGTGGCATCGTACCGCCATAATAGTGTCACCCACCCTTCAGGAATGTCATCTCCCCGTCTCCGTCGGTAGTAGTTTTCCCACGCTTAAGTATCCCCCTCCCCTTACTCGCCTCTCTCTCTCTCTCTCTCTCTCTCTCTCTCTCTCTCTCTCTCTCTCTCTCTCTCTCTCTCTCTCTCTCTCTCTCTCTCTCTCTCTCTCTCTCTCTCGCTCTCTCTCGCTCTCTCTCGCTCTCTGATAATTGCCCGCGAGTCCGGCCCGGCACTAATAACGGACTATTCATTGCAAAGGTGTACAGAATGGGGTCGGGGGCCGGGCCACGAGGTTGGCTAAATCTTTCCTGGATCCCCGATCTCGTCGTGCGTGCTGGAGGCTCCCTGTTTTTCGTTTATATTTGGCATCATTCTATGCCATTTGTGGCAATCCAGCGCATTTTTGGGCGAGTAAGCCGCAACTCTGTCGGTAGCGATAGAATCAAGAATGTAAGTGTGCACACGCCTGGATTTCCGCGCCCCCCCCCCCTCTCTCTCTCTCTCCCTGCTGGCGCCTAGGGCGGCGAGGCCTAGCGGGGCCCGCGCCTAAACACACACACGCACGCACCCACACATGGCGTCTAATAGTGTCGATCGCTATCGATACGGGCTATCGCTATCGAGCCGGGCTATCCTATCGGGCTATCCTATCGGGCCACAGCCTCGGGCCGTATCGCGTCGCGCCACTCAACGCGGCACTGCAATACGTGATCGAAACAATCGGAGCTTCGCGGTCGGTATCGACACTTGTTTCTTCGATCGATCGGTGATTGATTTCTCATATTTCTCGCCAAAAAAACAAACACATTTTCCAAAACGCAGCAAGTCGCAATTCTTTCTGACGTATTCATTTCGTAGTTATTGTGGGACTTGTTATAGTGCTGCTGCGCCACGCGGGGCGCAGGGCAGGGCGGCGTGTCGCTGAACCTAGGGCCAGGCCTCGATTCCTTTATATGGACAGCGAGGAGTTGGCTCAACACTGCGCCCGGTATGACAAGAGTGGCGTTGGGCAATGCGCATAGAGTTACACGCGCCGCCACGCCCCGCCACGGCGCACCTTCAGCCGCCGCACCCGGAATCGCGTGCGAGGCGTTCACAGGAGAACGCCTTAGTGCGTGTCCCTATCCCGTTAAGTAGTGATCCAGTTGCCGACATTTATTTTTTTCCTCGTTCAGAACCTACTGCGTTTATTCGCGCAAGTGCCGTTTATAAAGGGAAATAAAAACACACACACACACAAAAAAAATTGTTTGAGTTTTGGAGAAAAGGAGAAAGATGCAGTATTTGCGTGGGGGTGGCGGGGACACACCTCCGCGCCCCCTTCCGCTGTTATGTTCCCCTCCCCTCCCCCTCCCCTCACACCCCGGGGCCCAACTCCTCCCGCTAATGGTGCGGGTAATTTTATAGCTCTATTGGCCGCGCAGCCCAGCCCAGCGCAGCCCAGGCCTGGCCGCGGGCGTGCGGCGCTGGGCTGAGCTGGGCCTCGGCCAGGCCCCCCCTGGAGACCCCTCGGGGCCCCGGCCCGGCCCCGCCCGGCACCTGCCCGCCCAGCCCAGCCCAGCCCCAGTACCTGGCACCCCTTACCCACCCGCGAGCTAAAGCACCGCTTCCTCATTGATTATGAGAGATCTTTGTACAAGCTTTACGATTTTTTTTCGCGCGGATGGATCACACCAATGACTTTATCGCTGCGTAAAATAATGAAAATAAATAACATTCTACTTTTTATTTCTGACCTAAAGCGTGTTTTGCTGCGCTATATAACATTATATATGACACTGTATTATTATAGTGTTGTGTATTTCCACCCTTTCTATTTTATTATTTTCCTGTGCGAATGGGTCCTTCCTCCACACCAGCTGGAGCCATCAGTGGCCGCTGGGGCGGGGCGGGGCGCTCACGGTGCGGGCCCCATCACGGCCGGTCCCCCTCAGGGGCCACGGGGCGCCGCGCGCCGCCAGCCCAGCCCAGCCCAGCCCAGCCCTGCCGTGCTGTTGGATTTATTCGCGGCAGTAACGAGGGGTGACCAACCAATCTTTCCGTGGGCTCGGATTACACGTATCCACGCGCGGCGATGGGCGTGAGCGCAGCCAGCGCGCGCCGCCCTGCCCGACTTTATAGAGTACCGTAACGTTAGTTTAGGACATTGGAAAAAATGTGTGTGTGTGTTTTTGTTTCTTTGCTGAAACAATTAGTACTATTTGTATGAGGGGGCCGACTTTCTATTTTCCTGACATTTTAAATTGTTCGAAAATGGTCGTAAACCCCAAAAATTGTCCTCCTGGTGAGACTGCATTGGCAATGGTCTCTATGTCTGGCAGGTTACAGCAGCGCCACAGGAACCTCTGAATGACACGTGTGTCAGCTCGTATATATAAGAACTGTTGAGACACTCCCCGAATCTCAAGATCCGCCCCGCTCTCCCCCTCCCGCGGTCCGGCCAGTTTCCGATTCTCTGGTGTCGGTCCTGGCAGGCAGGGCCCGTTTACGACGCCGGTCCTGGCGGTCCTGGCGGGCCTGCGGGCGGACGGGACGGGACTCGTGGAGCCGAGTGGACTTCCTGATGGGATGCGGGGATTGCGTGGATCATGTAAGCGGCGCCGTGCTGGGGCGGGGCGGGGCGGGGCCGAGTGTGCCGAGGAGAGAGAGGGAGAGGAAAGCGGTGTTTTTCTAACCAACGTGCGGAAGCAATTTTTTTTTTGTGCCGTTGCCAATTTTTGTTGATGTTGTCCTTTTTCGATTTTGCGGCAGTAATGTGTGGTGGCCATTCCGCGGACTCGCTAGAGGCGCCTGTGGTTCTCGGGTTAGGCAGTCCCGCAGAGCTCGCGTGTCACGAGGGGTTGCCTACTATCCTCCCCAGTGTCTCTAAGTAAGTGGCCGGCCGGCCGCGGGTTTCCAGGGGAGCCGCCCGCCCCCTATCTGCATCCCCGTCTCTCTTTCCCCTTCTCTCTCTTTTCGGCTTCCCGTCCGCCCCTTTCCTCTTGATATTCAGCCCGTGCCAGGCCCGCGTCGTCGCTCTGTGGTCGCGCTGCTGGCTGCTGCTGCAGCACGCTGTGGCTATGGCTAGCTCTAGGGAGACTCTCACTTTTATGTCGCCGCGTTTGCGGTTTGCGTTGGAGAGAAAGAGGGAGTGTGGGGAGGAGGGGCGCGCGGACGATGCCTCCTACACGACGTCCCCGGGCCGGCGCGAGGCAGCCTGCCGCTGTGCCTGCCCCCATGGCCTCTTCCTCCCGGCGCGGCCGGGCTGGTATGGGCGGACCGGGCACGCCGCCGTGGATGAGGACTGAACAATAGGCCCTCCTCTGCCCCGCCTGGCGGGCCGGGCCGGGCCGGGCCGGGCCCCTGGCCGCATCGTATGCATCCTACGCCGCGCCGCGCAGGTGGGCGAGGTGAGGCGGCTGCGCTTCCCTCCCCTCCCCTCCCCTACTCTTCGAGCCGCTCCCGAAGCCTTTCGGTCCTCCCCTCCCCCTCTCCCTCCCCCTCTGCCTCCCCCCCAGCCCCTCAGCCCAAGGACGCCGCGCACAGCCGCGGGCGGGACACCGCGGCCCATACAAAAGCCTAGTTAAGAGCTACCCTGTCGAAAACCTTGCCACTTTCAAGGAAAAAATTAATCCAATTCCTTTGAACGCATTTGTACATCAAGTGTTTCCAGCGGATTTAGCAGCCGCATAGTGGCGGTAGTTTTTTTATGCTCCCTTGGGGACGATATGCGCTCTGCCTGGCGGAGTAAGCCCTCTGTTGTGCTGTGGCTCGACTCGGCCCTGGCTACGGAGGGGAGGGGTCCGCCTGATTTATCATCGGAAATAAAGATGTGGTTACTGGGAGATGCGCACTGATAAAGCGGGCAATAAATCGGATTGTTTTGTAACATAATCCTAATGATTTATATCATTTATTTGTGAGCGTTGTGGCGGTGCGGTGCGGTGCGGCACGGCGCTGTACAGAGGTGGGCGTCGCGTCGTCGGGCGCGCGAGCGAGCAGCGTCTGCTGAGGCGGCCCCCGCCCCACCCCTTCCCCGCTCAACAGTGGCCGCCATCCTCCACTTCTTTCTTAGAAACACGGATAAACATAAAAAGAAACGCTGTCCTTTTTTTTCGAAACACATCCGCCCCATTCCCTAATGCTCATTCGTCTGCCTGGTCAGTCCGTCTGTTCGCATTTCCGTCCGTTTGTTTGTCCGTGTGCCCGGTGCTGATGACCCCTGCGGGGCGTGCATGCGCTCCGGCCCCGCCCCGCCCCGCCCCGCCCCGCCCCGCCCCGCGGGGTGTTCCTTCCTTGCCATCGTGATGGATGTCTCGACTCGAATGAGGAGCTCCGTTGCGCCACTCACCTATCCCCTCCGTGCGATAAGCCCCTCCCTCTACACTGAGGACGCTCTCCTGGGCACGAGGCGTCGCGACGCTCAGGCGAGGATCGCTCTGTCCTTGTCGCACTCATGTAGCGCTGCTATGCCCGGCATAGCGCACCGCCATAGGTGCGACAAGGAAGGAGGAACGAGAGTAGCGATCTTCTGAATCAGTCGGCAGCCCGTACAGCACCGAGGGGATCTATGCACACAGAGACAGGACATGTTTTTCTCGTGGCGAGGCGGGGCGGGGCGGGGCGTGGCTGACGTCGTATATATACATAGTGGCGGGGCGGGGCGCGGGGCGGGGTGGGGCGCCCGCTGAGAGACGCAACTCCCCCGCGGCCCCCGCTCTCTTACGTGGGTTTTCCGTACGCGGCGGCGCGGGTAGCGTCGACCTTGGAGTGGAGCGGCCGGCCTGGCAGGGGGCGGGGATGGGAGGGGGCACGGGCGATCGAACTCGAAGCGGCTTTAGGCGCGCTCTGCTCGAATATTCTCCTATTGTCTAATCCCCGCCCCGCCGCGGCCTCCAGCCCCGCCGCGCGTCAAGAAGTTTGAGAAATGATCACGCACCGCTCCCCCCGCCCAGAGAGTCGCATCTTTTGGAATTTCAACATAAAGTAGGATAAATATCTAGCGAGAATCCTCTCTCTTTTTTTCCTTCATCTCAAACAGGGCCGGCGGTCCATCAGGCTGTGGTGGCCGCGGGGCTGACACGTGTCGGACACGTGGGGCGGGGCGGGGCGCAGCAGGTCGCGCGCTGCTCACGCGACACGCGGACCACCCACATGGACGCCGTGCTCTTCTAGCCTCCTGCTCTTCACGTTCGGACGTAGGTCACAAGCGCTACAGATCACAACCGCTACAGGTCACAGTGCTACAGCTCGCTAACGCTGCGGGTCGCAAGCGCTACGAGTGACAAGCGCTACAGCTCGGTAGCGCTACGGCTCGCTACCGCTACTGGTCACAAGCGCTACAGCGAGAATCCGCGCGTTTCGCGGAGACAAGCCGAGCTTAACCTTGAAAAATTACGCACGTGCTCTGCGAATGAAAGGGTGGCGTGAAAACATGGAAAATTTTTGCGACAGTAAACCTCCCGAGGGAGGTTGCGGTTCCCGCCAGGCACAGGGCTTTTACCCCCCGTGGCAGCCAGACAACTTCCGGTGTTCTTATGGGAACCGGTGCTTTTCTGACTGCGATCCTGTCGCGCAATTCGACAGATTTGATCCCCGTACTGCCAGATTTAGTCGTACGGTGGTTAACCGAACTGCCCTGTCCCCAGAGCATGGAAAAGCTATTTTGGAGCCAGATTCTAGGGACTTATGACCCCACGACCGACCACCAGTCGTGGGCATGGGACGGAACTTCCTGGCAACCCGCTGTCGCTACCAGTGAAGAACCTACCTGGGTTTGAACCAGGCCCCATGTGCCGAGTCTCACAGACACCCCACGGTTTTCGCGGCGCCACTAGACCACTAGACCGTCGGCGATTCCACGAGGGAGCTCGGTTGAAATGGGGGGCTTGAATTCCACTCTCCAAGTTGTTGTCCTCAGAAAAATTAAATTTTTTGGTAAGATTCGAACCTCCGTCCTTCGACTCTCTGGGCGGACACTATGCCGGCACGGCTAAGACGCCACGGTACCAGATGTCGGACCTCTAGCAATCATGCTGCGCGGGAAGCCACAGTCACCGAAGAAACGAACCCGGTGTCATCAGCACGCCTGCTCTCCGGGCGGCGCTGGGCCGGCCGCGTAGCGTCATCGGTACCGATACTGATCACGGCACCGGTGGGCAGTGGTTCAAAAACCACGTAATTTATTTTTTCTGTTTTTTTGTTGTTTTTTTTACCAAGCTGTTGCGCTTGTGACCTGTAGCGCTTGCGACCCGTAGCGTTAGCGAGCTGTAGCGCTTGTGACCTGTAGCGCTTGTGATCTGTAGCGCTTGCGAGCCACTCCGTCACGTTCCGCTCTGTTCCGTCCACTCTTCTCTGTTCCATTCTGGCCACCGTGTTTCGTGCCGCATCCCGTCCCGTCCCGTCCGGTTAGGGGGATCTCTGCCTCTCCCGCGCGTTGAGCTCTCCCGCTTGCTGCCGTGCACCTCCCGGACTCCGAGTTTGTTTGAGTGTCCCGCTGTCCCTGCGCCCTGTCCTCTGCGCTGTCCAGTGCTTTCCCCCGCTGGCCATGTGTCGCCTGCCTGCTCTCCAGTGGGCGCACACGGCCCGCCCCGCCCCGCCCCGCCCGCGCTGTAGTGGACAAGGCCCATTGCCTAGGGCGGGGCGAGCTTCAAGAGGCTTTCCAACGTGTTGAGTGAAAGTGCAAACACCCTCACCTCCGCCCGCCCCGCCCCGCCCCGCCCCACCCCGCCGCAGCGCAGCGCGCCTTCGCTTATTGCTGTCGCCTGCAGCTGCCGGCCGGAGGAGTGGTGGCGAGCAGGGAGGGGGTAGGAAACCCGTTTAAAACAATTTCCCCTGGCTGCTGCGGGCCGATAGATCTTCATTGCGGTCATGTCGAATTAAAAGCGACGGTATGATCAACGGGTGGTCATGCGCAGTGCGGGGCGGGGCGGGGCGGGGTGCGGCCGGTGCGGGTATGAGAAACCACAGCTCTCGCGCGCGCGCCCTCAAGCTGACTCTGTTTATGATGAGAAATCTTCGGAGCGGCGCGGTGCGGCGCACTCCCGTCCTGCAGACGGTGCGACTGGCACTGTGCGACCCGTCGGGCTGGTCACACCCCAGTGCCCCCCGGCCCGGCCCAGCCCGGCCCCTCTGCACGCCGCGGTCGCACTTGGCTGGACACTAGGGGGAGGGGGGGAGGGGGTTCCTCCTCCAGCAGGTAGACTCCTCTGTCGTGTTGCCCGGGCCCTGAGAAAGAGAGGCTCTTAGAGTGAAGGGTCTCACCTCAGCCGTCCCGTCACTGACCGACCCCCCAGGCTCAGCGCGCGTCAGAGAGAAGGGAGGCAGTGTTGCCTACTTTGGCTCTGTCAACACTGTATAGGGAGGAAGTGCACGCAGGCGGGCCCCTTGTAGGTAGACTGCACCGCATGCAGGAGTGTGGGCGGGTTGCCTATACTCGTCCGCCTCGCCGGGCGGGTGGGAAGGCGCGGCCTCTGGGACCAGGCGCTTGTTTTAGAGTGACCGTCGGCGGGCGGGGCCAGGATGGCCTGCCTGCGTGTGCCCCGGTGCGTCCCGGACCAGGCCGGCAGGCCCGCCAGGCTGCAGGCACAGCGGTGTACGCCTGGCGGTGTAGGCGGCCTACTAAAGCAGGCCTGGCGGGGCGGGGCGGGGCGGGGCGTAGTGAATGCATGCGGTAGGGTACCGTAGCGCGCCGCGTGCTCTGGGTACGCCGCCCCACCCCGCCCCGCCCCGCCCCGCGCGGCGGGTAGCGGTGGTCGCCCCGCGGGGGGTCGGCTCTAAGCAGCGGCAACACAGCTTTGGAAAAAAAAAAAAAAGAATATAAGGACAGGAAAGTGCACGCCCGCGCTTTGGTGTTCACGATTAGTGTAACCTTGTGGCTCCCGCGTGAGTGATTCCGCCAGCCGGCCGCTCTATCCCTGCTGCAGCCTAACGCCCCTGGCCGGTTGGGTAACGTCGCTAGTCTACACGACGACTCCCTGTAGGCCGCTCGGCTCGGCTCGGACACAAACGTCTTCGCCCCGAGAAATACTAGCTCCGCGGACAAGTAGGGAAGGGGCCGGGAAAAAAATATGCGCGCGACAATAAATGGGTGTTGAGGTCGTTGCCGGCCGGCCGGCGTCCTGCAGAGTGTTATGGAACAGCAAGGCAGCGCGGTATGGGCCCGGCCCGGCCCGGCCCGAGGAGGAGGCCAGGACCGGTTCCATTTTGAAGGCGGGATACCCTTTCGGCGCACCGCCGCTATATCTGAGAGAAAAATGCGGGGAGGAAGGAGAAAAATGGGAGGAAGTAGGAGGTCATCCTCCTCATCGCGGTGCTCAGGCAGGACCGCGGGGCGCCGGCCAGTGCGAGCGCGTTTATGCACCAGCACATCGATCAAATGTGGCGTCCATTAGATGAGATGCCTTTGATAATGACCGGTGCCCGCCACGCCCCGCCACGCCCTCGACACGTGTGCAGGGGAGCTTATGCCCCTCAGGCCAAGATTTGACTTGGCGACTTCTGTTTTCTTTCGCAATTTCTCCTCCAAGCGTTTGCCGAAATTATTTCATGGAAACAAAATTAAGAAACCTGGTACGAAATTAAGCAAAGTAAATAAAATAAGCAATTGCAATGAATTAAAATACGTCTTTCAGCCGTGTCGTTTTTTATAAAATCAGTATGTATGTAATTGAAAATATGAGGTGCGCGTAACGTCTTACTTAAGAGGAGTGGGCATGTTTTTTTGCCGTGTTTCTTGGTGGTGTGAAGGGCTGATTGTCGTGTCCGAACGCTTGTAAAACCACGCGAGAGGTGTGCTGCGTTAATGACTTAATCGCCTCTGACGCGGGTTCGATCCTCGTTGAGCCTCAATTTTCCATTTACTCGCATCTGTCTTTTTATTTTTGTTTTGTTTTAAGTCCTCGCGGCGCTCTGCTTTTATTTCACACCACACGTCTTTCCTGCGGGGAAAATGCATTCCCAAATAATAGTCGCCTCACCTCGCCTCGCCTCACCTCACCGGTTGCAGGAGAGTGCGCGGTGTGAGTGAGTGTGTGCGTGTGCTGGGCGTGGCGTGGATCCGTGCGAAGTGCTATGCCGGTGGTCCCCGCCCCGCCCCGGCCCCGCGCGGGACGCGCCTGGTGGTCGTCATATTGACGCGACTACCTGCCACGATACGCGGCAAAGCACGCCATTAAACACACGTGGGGTCGGGTCGGGCCGGCCTCGCCAGCCCACCCTGCGACCCGCGGCGGCCCCTCGCGTCCTTGTAGTAGCAGATGAGCCTCTAGGCGGGAAACTATACATAAGAATACTGTACGAACCTGACTAAATTGGCGAGAAAAAAAGGGGGGCCTCGGAGATGGTTGACGCAACGGCCGCGGGGAGAATTGGCTTGGCACCTGCTGCAGCTGCTGGCTGTGACCCCATCGAGGGCCTCCTGCAGCTCCGCTCAGGGCCTCCGGGCGGCGAGGGAAGGTGAGGGGAGGGAAGGGCCCCACACGGGGCTGCGGCCCGGCCCAGCCGATGATGACTCCCCCGTTACTCACTCCCCGCGGTGCGTCGCCGTCACGACTCACTCCCGCCCCGCCCCGCCCCGCTCCGCCCCACCCCGCCCCGCCCCGCCCCGCCCCACCCGGCGCCTCTGCTCCGCGCCGCACTGGCCGATGTCAATCTCCTTTGCTGCTCCGCGCTGATTTCGGGAGGCGATTCGCGTCGAGGGGAAAAGCCTGGCGGGCGTCCTGCTGCGGAGAGCTGAGAGAGAGAGAGAGAGAGAGAGAGAGAGAGAGAGAGAGAGAGAGAGAGAGAGAGAGAGAGATGTGCGGCCGATGCAGGCGGGCTGTCAACTTTCGGTTCGACACGCCGCGGTTCGTCCTGTCGCACGGACAACCCCTTCTCCTGGCATGGCGCCTGCCTCTTTCATTTTCAGCCGTCCTCTTTTTATTTTTTATGACGATTATTTTATCTGTCCGGCTCGGCTGCGGTGACGTGCCGCTTTCGTTGCGACGTCTCCTCCACCTCCTCCTCTTCACCCGATATGGAAGACGAAATTGAAGCGCAGCGCTACCGCCCTGTAAATTTTTTTTGTTCCTTTCTCTCCGGCGCCGATTCGCTTTGCATAATTGCTGTTGCCCCGGCGTCTGCAACACGTTGAGTAATTAGAAGGTTTATTGGCCGACGGGAGGCGGAGGGCCCGGGGGAGCAGGGCGTGCGCCCGACCCTGTCCCTCACCCCTGACCCCCGCCCTGCCCCGCCCCGCCCCCGGGGAGGAGACCGGCCAGGCCCCCACCGGCCCTCGGGGCAGGCGGCGCGGCGGTGCCCAGCGAAAGTCTGCGGCGGGGCGGGGCGGGCGGGGTGCGGGGGTGCATCGGGAGCTGCCGCTGTTGTGTTGAAAAGGGCGTAGGACGACAATTACAGAATCTAGGGCGAAACGTGCAGCGAGTAGGCGTTGGCCCCGCCCTACCCCAACCACCACCACCACCGCCGTGGTGCGCCCCGCCCACCCCGCCCCGCCCCGCCCCGTCGCCGTCGTCCGCAGCGCCGAGACAGACATTCCTAACGGTCGCCCGACGCCGACGACGCAGCGCGTCGCGAAGCTGCGCCGCGCCACGCCGCGCCACGCCGCCGCGACCAGTGCGTTCGCCGGAGCTCTCTCACACCTCCAGCCAAAAGCCCCGGGCTGGGCTGGGCTCGGCTGGGCTCTGCTGCCAGGTGCGCGCCCCGCGCCGCGCCCCACCTGCAGGTGCTCAGCGCAGAGGCAGTGGCGGGGCGTGGGGCCTGGCCGCCAAATTGTGGGTTGTGGGATGCGTCGCTCGGCAACGCTCTGAGAGCGGCGCGGCCGCGTTTAGACGCGGAGCGGAGCACAGCACCGTTGGCTTGGGCCGCGCGGTGCGGCGGTGCGCGGGAACACGTAAAGGGACGTAAAAGAGCCGCCGTCGAAGCGCTCTCCAGCTGTCTCGCTCAGAGGGCCCGACATGACTTCTGTTCTGTCAGGCAAAAAAATGAAATAACAAAAAATATTCTTCCTAGCCTGGGCGCCTCTTGATTTCGTATTCGACGCCAGTATCTTTTTGTGTGCCTTTGAAACCTATCCCCCGTGGCTGCCGCCGTGAAGATGACGGCGAACTGTGTACTGTACAGTCAGGGCGGGGCGTGGCGCGGCGCGGCGCGGCGGGGCCAGCGGCCCTTGTGGCCGGTACGCCAGTGCAATAGCGTTGCATTGTTTTCCCGGTCCATTGTCTGTCCCGCCCGCCCCGCGCTCACCCGGCCCCGGCCCCGGCCCCGCTCCACCAGCCCCCTGCAGCGTCCCCCAGAGGGTCCCCCAGGGTCGGGCGGGACGCGGCCCCTCCCCGCCCGCCGCAGTGCTGCCGCCGGAGCGGAGCGGGGCGCAGGGCTGCAACAGCAGGGGCCTACCTGACCAGCGTGCCGGCCAGTGCCGCAACGCTGCCGGCGTCCTGGCGCGGTGGTCCCGCGGGCCCTGGCCTGGCCTGGCCCGGGGGCCGTACGAGCTGAGCTTCCCATGAGGTTGCCGTATGGGATTAGCCCACAGAGGCCCCTGTGCTGTGCGCCGCCGTCCATTGGACAGTCCAGGGCCGTTCGGCGTCTCCTCCAGCCCCAGCCAGCCCAGCGGCGTCACGTAGCGGCGGCGAGGCTGCGCCGCCAGCACATACGGACAGGCTATCTGCGCCCCGCCCCGCCCCGCGCATCGGCCAAGGCAAGCCTAGCGGGGCGCAGCAGGGCGGAGAGGGCATCGGCTGGGGCGGCCTTGAACCGCTCGAGCTGGCCACGCGTGCAGTATGGGGCTGATCAGGACGGAGGTCCTGCTGGCTGCTCTGCAGGATGGCCCGCAGGATTTACCGCACGCAAGCTGGCCGGCTGCACGGTGTCCTGCGGACTGTTCCTGCTCAGCTGGTGATGAAATTGAACAGCTGTCCGCCTCTACCTGGCCAGGCCACTCACTCTCCCGGCCGGGCTGCGGCTGTACCGCACGATACCCGCACTGGACCTCTCACTGCCGCTCGCTCCGGCCTGGTCATGGCGGCTGGTGTGGCGGGGCGTGGCGCCTGCAGCGTGAGATACTGAGGTTGGCGGCCGGGCCTCGGGCCCCGGGCCGGCCATGTGCGGCCAAACCTCAAAGGCTCAGCAGCAGGTCAGTGAGCCTAGCGCAGCGCGCTGCCGCGCGATCCTGCCCAGCCCAGTGCGCGGGGCGGGGCGGGCCCTGCCCTGGGCCACACTGCGGCGCGGCGCGGCACTTTCCCCGCGTCATCACTGTAACCACCTCGCCCCGCCCCGCCCCGCCCCGCCACAAACACAACACACACACCGCACCTGCGGCCGGCTCGCGCGCACTCGACGCCGAAAAAAGAAAGGGGGAAAAACTGCTGTATCGCCATGATCGCAACGATTTTGCGCCGCACCTCCGGTCGTTTCCGATCCGCCAGCCCAGCTCAGCCCAGCGCGGCGCGCGGGATCCTGTGGATATCCCCTTGCACTCCGACACTGGAGCCGTGTGCGGGGCGGGGCGGGCGGCAGGCACTTTCTAGTCAGTCACCAGAGCGCCGCGCCACGTGCGCGCGCCCGCCCCGCCCCGCCCCGCCCCGCCCCGCCCCGCCTCACCCCGCACAATATGGCACCGGCGGCTGGCATGGCGGCTAGCTCATGACTCCCAGGTCCTACCTTTCCCACCGCGGTACTGATTCCCCGCCCCGCCGATCTACCCGATACCCCCTCGACACACTCACACACACATTGCTGCAGGGATAATTTTGGGCCGCGGAGCCGCGAGGCGAGGGCTACCTGCCGCCTGCCTGCACGCGCTATACCATGGTGGCACCTCGCACCGCGCGCGGCCGCCGTGTATCAAATGATGGCGCCTCTCTCTCTCTCTCTCTCGCCCTGGCAGCACCTGCTGCACACCAGCGAGAGAAAGTCCCTTGGCGCAGCGCGATGGCACGGCGGTGAGGATCCCTCTAGCACCGCACGCGCGCGCGCGGGGTTACACCCGTGGCCCTGCGCCACACACACACGCGCAGACACACACACACACACAGGACTGCGGGCGACGAGAGCGAGTAGAATTCGGTATGAGTCTCGCCGAGGCTGCCGCGCCGCGCTGCTCGCTCTGACATTTCACGACATAAACTGTCTGACGCGCGCCGCGCTGCAGCCACCCACACTGCTCGTCTCGTCCCGTCCCGTCCCCAGCCGAGGACCCATACTGCTGCTGTGGGAGCGAGGACCCCAAGCAGTGCGTCGTACAGCACAACGCCCCGCGCAAGGACTCCTCGCTGCGTGGCTGGGCTGGCTTGTCTACAATAAAAACAGAGTGCATGTTGTTGAATACATATACATACGGACGTGGTGCATGCGCTCGGCTCGGCTCGGGGCTCAGGGCTCGGCGGAAGCGAGTGCGACTCGGTTATTCTCCGTCGTCGTCGTGCGCTGGCGGGGCCGGGCCGGGCTGCTGGCAGGTGTCCGCGGGGACGGGGACCACGGCGGTGCATTTTGGATTCAATCCGTTTTCTAACATTATGGAAAGCACTTGGAGCACTCCCCGGCCCGCCCCGGCCCGCTGTCCTGACGTGCCAACGCCTGGTAACACCCGCTGCCTGTGCCGTGTGTGGAGGTCGTGCCGACACGCGCACACACACACACACGCGCGCGCGCGTATGTGCGGTTACTGAACCCCAGTGGATCGGATCGATAGCTCGCTTTGACTTCGAGATGCGATCACGCTACGCGACACTCTCGCGCGGCGGCGGCAGCCGGCGACTGGAGCTCCGCGGGAAGCCGGAGAATGTGATATGTGATGTGCTGCTCTCGCAGGACACTTCAGCTGTCCTGTCAGCGCGTACTTTTAATTTTTTTTTTTTTTTTAAATATTGGGTCTCTTATGGGACTGAAAGAGGAGAGGTTTTTTGGGGGGGTTCCGCTGGGCGCAGGGACGACCGCCGGCGGCAGGGGAAAACAGTTGGGTACCTTCGGGAGTACCTTTGGGGGTGCCTGGAGGGAGGGTACCTTGTTGGGAAGGGGGAGTATCGAGAGACCATAAGTACCAGCCGCGGCCAGCACGGCGGCGCGAAGTGCGCGCGGCTCTAAATGGTGGAACCAGTCTGGCTGGAACGTCCTCCCCCCTCGCCGTCTCGGCGGCAGACCCGGCCGGGCCCCCCCGGCCCCTCCCCTCCCCGCAGTGACAGCACACTGCAACAAACTATTGTCATAATCCTGTAACGCGTCGCTCCTGGCGGCCGCAGACCGTTTCTCATGCCGAGTAATTAGGACGTGATACGGTCGACTTAATAAATTTCGCAGGACCGGACTGGGGCACAACTTGTCCCCCCTCCACCCCCTTGACTTGCCACAGGCGCGCGGACTTGGTCTTATTTGTGCTTTTGCGTTTTGCGTGCAATGCAAACGGCACGACGACACCTTTTTCGTCATTTTTGAACGCGACGGACGGCTCGGCGCAGTCCGAGTGTTGCAACGGCAGAAACAGGTTGTGAGCCGCGCGGTGACGCGTATATGAAGGTGACCACAGTGAGTTGTGTAAGCCCCTTCACAGGCACCTCTGGACCCGCAGAGGAGCTGCCGCCCCGGGGGACGGGACAGCGCCGGGCGGGGCGCGCCGGGCGGGGCGCGGCCAGACCTTGGGTCGGTGCCACGCTTCGGCTTTGGCATTTAGCAATCAAACACCTGCTTACCAATCCTACCCCTTCCCCGTTTTGAGTTTTTTTTTCCCACCGTATCAATAATTTTAAGTTTGTTTGACGGTTCAATGCCTGCACTAAATACACACTTCCGTCAGTTTTAATTTGTAATGAACCGTTGCAAAAATAATAATGTATTTGTTTGCAAGCGTATTTCTCATGCCCGCTTTTAGTTTTGTTTTCGTTACTTGATCCGCCGTCGTGCCTTTCTCTGCTGACAAGAGAATGAGGTGAATGTGTGCTGGTGGAGCATGGTAATGAAATCTTATGGATGGGGATAATGTCGCCACAATGCGGCCGGCCGAGCCGAGCCGAGTGGCCAGCGGCCGGGCCGGGCCGGGCCGGGCCGGGCCGGGCAGCCGAGCGCATCGGGGCGGAGCCTCGCTGGAGCAGCCGCTGGAGCCGCTGGAGAGGAGAGGAGACAGCTAGCTCTCCAGCTTCAAAGTCTCTCCCCTCCCGCGAATATACTGACACACGCCTCTCTCTTTTGTTGCAGGTGAGCATTATTCGTGTCCCATGAGTCGCGTTCCCGTCCGCCTCCAGGCCGGTGACTGTTGAGTATGATGACGACCGCACGATTGATTTTTTTCGTATAGACTAAAAGCCATAGATTTCCGTACAGTTTTTTTTTACCGCCATTTTTTTAAAAGTTGCCTTCGTATTTGAATGTAAGGACTACCCGCTAGGGTACTTGAAGGTGACGCACTTGAAAGACCGCGTCCTTCTGTACGTCGTCGTGAGTAGGTGTGCCCCGCCCCCACCCCGCCCCGCCCGGGCCTGGCTTGGCCCGTCGCCAGCACCAGAAAACAATAAACATTTTCGCTAATGACTTCGACCCCGCGCCGATGTCGACTCCTCAGAAGGCGAGGAGTACAAAAGGGGGGAGGAGGGGGGGGGTCTGTCTTTAGCCTTCGAACTCACCAGCCCACGGCGGCTCTGTCAAAAAGTATTGGCAAGCATGCACAACAAACGGTCGCGGTTCACTAAAAAACAACTTTTTTCCCGTTTATTTTTCGCACGATATTTGCGTGACTTGTCGGAGGTACTTACTGTGCATTCGCTCCGGCTGCTTTTTCGTTTTTGCTTTTTTTTGTTCTGTCTTGGCTTTGCGGTGCATTATGGGATGCTGTGCTGGTCGGAAGCAATTTGGGCCGGGAAGCGGCAGCTTGATGGTGCGTGGCGGGGCGTGGCGGGGCGTGGCGGGGCGTGGCGTGGCGGGGCGGGGCCGCCCCGTCTGATTAGCCCCTCCGGGCCCCCGGGCCTCGCTGGGCTTGGGCAACGCTTTGGCACCGCAAGAGCGTTCGGGCCATCATCGGGCTCGTCATCAATTTCTGAAAGGTTTCATATAAAACCGGGACGACCGGACCGGACTGCGAAAGGTCAAGCTGAGTATAGTTCGCTACTCTGTCAAAGATAAAGAGAATAATAATGAGCGGAAAATGAACGGGAGAGGCGTATCATGTCGGCTGGACATGTCGAGCTGACAGGACAAACCCACTTGCGGCATAATCCCTGACGAATCATCCATCTCCGGGTCGGGCCGGGCTGGGGTGCATTTACATCTGCTCGCCTGCCTACATGTCCGCAGTGGGGTTGGGCGGGGCGGGGCGGGGCGGGGCGGGGCTGACCGTCCGAACGCCTCCGCAGTGTCGGACAGGCCGCGGGTCCCCCGTTGACAGTAGAATGCTCGGCTGGCCCGGTATGCCCTTTCAGACCAATGGTATTCCTGTTGACAACGAGCTTTGCACGTTTTCGCTCTTCACGCGGCGTCTCGCCTCCTCGACCGCCGCTCTTCCTTTTTGCGTGGCGCGCCTCTCGCGGGTGAAGAGTGTTGTGCGCACAGTGCTGAAGCAGCTCTTATACTTTACCTTCCGTCTCTCGCACTAGCAAGTCGTGTGTCATGCGGAAGACTAGCGGGGCAGAGAAGATTGACGAGGAGAGGGGAGGGGGTCGGGTTTGTACGCGACGTGTTTGGCAACGCGCTTGTCAGTCGCTTATAGGAGGCTTACAAATGACATGTGTAACTGGTCCCATCGACGATACTCTGGACGAGTTTGAATTTGGTTATGAATGATTCCCTGCCAGTCGTTAGTCTTGGCGTCGTCTTCTCTCCGGCTCAACGGCGCTGTCGTTGCATTCGAGAAGGCGCACGCGCTCGCGCGTGTGTGCGAGAGAGACAGGGTGAGGGAGAGAGTGCGAGTTTGCGTGCGCTCGTGTTTGTGTGTGTGTTGGGTCCGAGGCTATTACTATGGGTGCGCATTCCTTGCCGGGTTCTTGTTCGTGACCTGGGTTTATATAAGGCGTAGGACCGCGAGGCACTGTCAAAAATACGTTTTGCGCATGCTAAGTACGTAGCATATTTATCAGCGGGAAGTAAAAAAAATCGCGGCAAACCGTATGAGGGTAGTTTTTACTCGTCATTTCTTTTAGCTGCACTAAGTATGAACCTGACGATTTTTTTATATATATATATTTTTTTTTAAAGATGGCAATAACGTAGGGGTTGCACCTTAAGTGCTTGACAGGGCCGAGCACCTACGCTCGCAGCCCGTGGGCCCCGGGCCCCGACCCGACCCGACACGCCCGGCCCGTAAACACGGGGGCTTTACGGCTACGGCTATGATTGACAGGGTTCGCGCCCCGGCCCGGCCCGCCTGGCGGGCACCACCTCACCTCGAGCAAAAAGGAAGAGTTCAGGGAGGAGCGCCGTATGCGCTGCGGAAACTCAGCTTTGTTCTCGGAGAGCGAGGCGAGGGGCGCGACCGGACCGCACTGCACGGCGGAGAACAGAAAGAAAAAAATGAACTGAAAATCTGAAATTTTATTGAGTTTAAGATTTTCTTATTTTTACTAAGGATAACAAGTGTTCATGTAGTCAACTTGGACAAGGTTCGTAATGCATTCTCTTGGCAGAATGCGTTCGAAATGCATTACTGTTGCCATGTATAGAAATGTTCAACAAGAAGAATGCATTTACAAACGTTGTGTAAGATAACCATATCAAGGAACGCTGCGCATTCGCAGTACTTGTTTTTCCAGTGTTTTAAGAGTTAGGAGATAACAGAAAAGGAAAAGAAGTATTTATTGCGCCTTAAATCGCCGTGTACCCACGCACTGGTGGGTAAAAGAGGGGAGCAGCAGCGGGCTCCGAGCAGCAGCCCGTCTCGATCCCGTCCCGTCGGACGTCTGGCTGGCAGAGCGGGGCGGGGCGGGGCGGGGCGGCAGAAGGGGTCTCTAAATGAAGGTGAGATCCCGTTTTGTCAAACAGGATGGGCCAGGAAGAAGACTAACGCAAGGCAGCATCCAACTGGAGCGGACGGGCCGGGCCGGGCAGCATCTCCGCCCCATCGCCTCTCCCCCCCCCCCCCTTCTCGTCTCTCTCTCTCTCTCTCTCTCTCTCTCTCTCTCTCTCTCTCTCTCTCTCCCCCTCTCTGTCTGTCTGTCTCTCTCTCTCCCGCTCTCGGCGTCGTGTCCCCCGCCGCCAGGTCTGTTTGTGTTAGCGGAGTGTGTGGTAATAATTACCGCGTTGGTTTTAGGGTCACTGTTCGCTTGGCCCCCCGGTCCGGTCCGCCTCAACCGTTCGTCAGGCGAGCCTGGCCTGGTGTGCTGTTCCACCGGACGTACCTTCGGGCATGCCGTTTTAGTTCAATCGTGAGAAAAAAAATCGTTTCTAGTACAGAAAAACTGGGTATTTCGTTTTCGAATTAAGTAAATTCTCCACACGAAATTTAGTGTTATTTAGTCTTATAATCTAGCAGCCTCGTAACAGACGAATTACAGCAGCGCCTAGCTGTTCGCAAAAGAGTACTACTGTCTCTTCTACATTCAAGTTGGTAGGCATACGGAGTGCGTTACTAGTACCTGTCCCTGCTGTGTTGAGGGCCCCTTCCCTCGCCAGGTTCTGCAGCGCGCGGAGCCTGGGCCGCACCAGGGCCGGGCCGGGCCGGGCCGGGCCCCAGCGAGCCGCAGCCGGGCGCCTCTGACCCACATACTAGCTACCAGTCGGTCCCTTGGGCCCCGCCCCGCCCCGCCCCGCCCCGCCCCGCCCCGCCCCGCCGGCCCCGGGAGAGCGGGAGGGAGACAGTGTGCGTTGCGTTTCTTCAATCTGGTCGGCCTCCGCAGTAGTATGCCCTAATGACTGCGAGCTCGCGAGGATTATTTCTAGTGCTTTAAAGTTTGCCGTGTAGCAGCGCGTCTAGCGTATCTATAGGCCAGCGCCAGGCCAGGCCTGTCTGCCTTGTGTGATTGGACCTGGTCTGTTGCTTTCGTTCTTCAATTTGTGGAAGAGGGAGAATGCGATAAGTGCTCTGCGCCGCTGCCGCTGCTGCTGCTGCTTTCGCCTTGACTGAGTTTCGAAACCCAATCTGCACGAATCATAAAACACACACACACACATTCACTCACAGAAACATGTGTACGAAAGTGAAAGACCGAATGTGTGTTGTGAAACAATAATGTATGAAAAGCCCGCTCGGAAGGGAATGTACTTGAGCCGACTAGACTTGAGTCACTGTTGGTAGTACTCTCCCTACCCTCGCTTGTAGTTCACCTTTCAAATCTCTGGCAAATCCCCAGCCAAGCTCTATAGAGCACTCTTGTAAAAAACAGGACTAGGATCCCACTTGCTTTCCCTGGTTATTTACCCTTCGAAGAGACTGCGTTTTTTCCTGTTATGCGCCACCTTTCTTTCACCGACGCGCGCGCTCCTGGCGCCGCCCCGCCCCGCCGCCCTCTCAGTTTGACTTGGCTGGCTTCTCCGAACGATGAAGCGGTTTTTCCCTTAGCGGCTCATCAGTGGGTCGAAGCTGGTTTGGACTAATGAAAGTCCATCAGCGGCGGAAGGCTGCAGCCGATGCGCTGGGCGCCGCTGGGCGGGGCGCGGGGCAGCACCTGGGACCACAGCTTCTTCTTCTTATTCGTCTTCTTTTTCCGCTCCTCCTCCTCCAACCTAACAAACACTTCGTCGCTCTCAGGGAAAAGGCGGGTGAGATACTGTTTAACGTATCGACTCGTCGAGTAGTATCAAACCAATTAAATTCGTTTTCGTGTTGGGGGACCCTCCTTTCTCCCTCGCAGTGCCTTCCCATGTTTTTAAAGTTTCCCCTTTAAAGTGTTAGAGAGAGAGAGAGAGAGAGATAGAGACAGACAGAAAGAGAGGAGGAAGAGAGAGACTGGTATGGCATGCGTCTAGTGTTGCAGTGTTGCGCCATGCGGGGCGGGGCGGGGCGGGGCGTGGCTGGCCCGATGCAGTGTGACATGCTGGCCCGCTGCATGCCTGTGCTGTGCACCGGCTGTCCGGGCGGGGGCGGCCGGGCCGGGCCGGGCCGCGCCTGGTGATTGCGTCACGGCTGCTAACTAACTTCCTGGAGACACTTCCGATGCCAGCGGAGCGGCGCGGGCGCGGCCCGGAGGCAACCCGAGTTAAACAGCCGCGCCCTAATGCCCGTCCTGAGCCTTCGATTGGCCGCCGCGCCTCGCCTCGCCTCGCGGCGCCGGCCGCACCGCACCTGTTGCCGAACCGCTCCTGCTGCCGTCGGTCGTTCGACCGGCTTTTGCGAAATTTCTTCTTCGTGACGAAATGGAATTTAAATATCTCCTGGCGGCGCCGCGCCATACCGGCCGGCGCACTGCCCCTTCACATCTCCGGCCCGCGGTGCACACTACTTCTCCTGGCTGCCGGCGCGGCCGGCGCGGAGCGCTGCTGTCGGTAGACGGGACGGGACGGGCAGGACGGGACGCCACGCTTGCACCGCCCGGACTGCCCTGCCCGGCCAGGACCGACAACATTGTTGCAAGAAGGATATCGCAGTGCAGCAGCTTGTGCTTTACGACCGGGCCGCCGCGCCGGGCCGTGGGGCTTAAGTTATAGACAGGGAGCGAGAGGGGGGAGACGCGTTGTCCGTCTGCTGCACGAAAAAAGAGAAAGAACTAACTACGTCTTTGATGACACTATTCTCAACGCGTTACCCCCGCGCTTTCTTCTTTTAATCTCCGCTCGCTACTAGGCGAATAGTTTCTCACCAACGTAAGCGCCTTACGATGTAGGGATAGGCAACCCCGCCAGCCACGGGTGCGTGGCGGGCCTGCCTACCCCCCGGGCTGCTCCCCCTCGCTCGCGAGTCGTGTTCTCTTTGTCGTTCTGTTTGCGTGCGCGCGTGACCTGCACGCCGGGCTGGGCCGGGCTGGTCTAGGTCGCAGGGTAAGTGGTGTTGGAGCAGCGGCAGGGCGGGAGCGGGGGCGCCTCCTGCGCGGTAGCCGCGTCACGGCCGCCCCGCCCCGCCCCGCCGCACTCCGCGAGTAGCGGTCGCCTCGCCTCGCCTCTCCAGGCCGCCGCCGCTTCCCTGCCTGCAGTCGGGGAACGACGACAGGAAACTGGAGTAGGATCGGCATGCTGAGACGAGATGCGGAGGTCGTGGAGCCTCGCCCGACCCGGCCCGGCCCCGCCAGACCCCCGGCCCGGCCCCTCCGCGCCGCTTAACTGCAAAAGGCCCTAAACGGCTGCGCTCCTCCGGGCCGCGCCGCGGCGCTTCCTTCCTCGCACGACGTGATCCACGTGATCCGCGCTAAAAAAAAAATACATCCACCACGGGGACGAAGGATATGTACTTAGAACAATCACTGTCTCAAGGATTTAGTGATTGTTTTCCTTCCTCCAAATTTTTTATTGCTCTGGGTGTAGGTCGTGTGGATGGGAACCGCGGAGGCGGGGCGAACCATATGACCGCGTATAAAGTCGAGCGCGGGAGGTAGTCTCTTGCGAGGTAGTCTCCAGCTCCCCTGTGAGGGCCCCCCGGGCGCGCCCGGCCCCGCCCGGCCCCGCCCGGCCCGGCCCACACCGCGCGGACCTGCACTGTGGGAACATGTAGGGCGGGGCGGTGCCCTTTCCCCACCCGCCCCGCCCCGCCCCGCCGCTAGGACAAGGTGTTCGCTACACTTCCCGCGCCCGTCGCGCCGCTTACTCCCACCCACTCCACTGCGGGGCGGGGCGCCTCCTCCTGAAAAGGCAACAGCAAGGGGAATGAAAAAAAACAACAAGGAGAAAAACAAACCGGCGACGGGGCGGGGCGGGGCGGGGCGGGGCGGGGCGGGCAGGCCAGGCGGAAATGGGAGGCGAGCTGCGCGTTCAGGGAGCTCTGCTGCACTAACTGGAGGAAGGAAGCGAGCGGCGCGGCGTGTCGTCCTCGGCGGGGCGGGGCGGGGCGGGGTGGGTGCGGCAGGGCCTCGTAATCAGAGCCAATTTATAGGGGGCAGTGTGTGCAAAGTGCGCGCGCCACTGCCCGTCCCGCCCCGCGGCCCGGGCACACGGTGCTCAGTGCTCTAGGCCCGGACTTACCGTAACGATGGGAGGGTGCGGGCGGGCGGGTCATGGAGAGGATGCTCTTTCTCCCCCGCACTCGCGGGTGAGCTTTAACCATATCGAAAGCATTCAGACATTTTCGAGCTTAACCTTGAAAAATTACGTACGTGCACTGCAAGTGAAAGGGTGGCGTGAAAACATGAAAAATTTTTGCGACAGTAAACCTCCCGAAGGAGGTTGCGGTTCCCGCCAGGCACAGGGCTTTTACCCCCCGTGGCAGCCAACTACTTCGGTGTTCTTATGGGAACCGGTGCTTTTCTGACTGCGATCCTGTCGCGCAATTCGACAGATTTGATCCCCGTACTGCCAGATTTAGTCGTACGGTGGTTAACCGAACTGCCCTGTCCCCAGGGCATGGAATAGCTATTTTTGGAGCCAGATTCTAGGACTTATGACCCCACGACCGACCACCAGTCGTGGGCATGGGACGGAACTTCCTGGCAACCCGCTGTCGCTACCAGTGAAGAACCTACCTGGGTTTGAACCAGGCCCCATGTGCCGAGTCTCACAGACACCCCACGGTTTTCGCGGCACCACTAGACCACTAGACCGTCGGCTATTCCACGAGGGAGCTCGGTTGAAATGGGGGGCTTGAATTCCACTCCAAGTTGTCCTCAGAAAAATTTAATATTTTGGTAAGATTCGAACCTTTGTTCTGCCACTCTCCGGGCGGACACTATGCCGGCACGGCTACGTCGCCACGGTACCCGACGCCGGACCACTAGGAGTCATGTCGCGCGAGAAGCCACAGTCACCGAAGAAACGAACCCGGTGTCATCAGTACGCCTGCTCTCCGAACAGTGCTGGGTCGGCCGCGTAGCGTCATTGGTATCGACACTGCTCATAGCACCAGGTGGGCAGTGGTTCAAATACCGCGTATTTTGTTTTTCTCTGTGGACCAATTGTTCTTTCCAGCTGTTCCGTCCTTGTGACTGCAACTGCAAAAAAGCACAGCGACTGACTAAAAAATGTGACCGACATTCGTAGCGCAAACATAGGCGCGCCCGCGCCGGCTTTCGGCCGGCGGCGGGACTCGAACCTCCGCCGCGCCATGGCGCGGACTTCACTCCGTGTTTACGCGGAAGCGTGGCCCGTATTTGGCGCGGGGGTGGGGGGAGAGGCAGTCGATGATTGCGATCTCCGGCAGCGCTGGCCGCGCCGGCCCCCGGAGCGCCCCGCCCCGCCCCGCCCCGCAGCGGCCCCCTCGTCGAGTCGGCCGAGTCGCGAAAATATCTCTCATCTTACTTAATAATGACGAGGAAATGGCACCGCGGTGCTGCTCTGCCATTGTAATGCAAAAAGCCCACCGACGGACCGGCGCGGCGCCGCCCGCACCCATCGCCCTGGCCTGTAGGGAGGCAAATCGATAGCATGTTCAGACTAAGGATACGATTTAGCCGGGCGCACCTAAACCTGACTTTCGAACAGCGTGCTGCGAATTCGCATGCGGGCTCACATTGTTTTCGGCAACTTCTTTCTTTTTGTACGACATATGGGCTAGTTTTGAGCGCGGCTTTTCTTTCCTGTTGCAGGGCTCCGACCCTAGAGTGGCGACATGTCGTGGCAAGCTGCAGAACAAGAGGTCCCGGCTCAACCAGGAGATCAACAAGGAGCTGCGGCTGCGCGCCGGCGCGGAGAACCTCTTCAAGTGAGTCAAGATGCCCCGGCACGAGGTGTCCTAGCGGCCCCCTACACCACATCACTTTTGCTTTTTTTCCCCCTCTATCTCTCTCTTACCACGTGGTATGGCCTTAAGATACAAAGGCAGTGACACTGGCCTGCAGTGTCCCCGGGCCGGCCCGGCGCGGCTGCATAGAGCACTGCGCTGCGCTGATCGTGATTTGAGCCTGTATCGCGAGCGGCTCCTGCGGCTGGCTCCTGCGGCTGGCTCCTGCGGCTCCTGCAGCACTGTTCCTGGAACGACCCTCCCTCCTCCCTGCCCCCGCCTCTCTGGCTATCCTCGCTGCCGTAATGCTTGTTCGCTTGGCCTCGTGCTAAAAACACCCCCTACTTGATATGCATGAGCTTGGAATTGCAAGCTCGCGAAAACTCGACCAAACTTGCTAATTTTCTTATTTCGCTGCTCCCTCTGCGGTGCTTCCTTTCTTTTTCTACCACTGGTAAACTCTTCCGCTCCGCGTTAGGCAAGCTATGAAGTGAATTACTTGAACAAAACGTTTTAGAAAATACATTTAAAAACAGTATAATTTACCCCTTTTTCGCGCCTTCCTGACCGGAACTGCCTTCATCTGCTGCAGGGCGACGACCAACCGGAAGCTGCGGGAGACTGTGGCGCTCGAGCTGAGCTTCGTCAACTCGAACCTGCAGCTCCTCAAAGAGCAGCTGGCCGAGCTCAACAGCTCGGTGGAGCTCTACCAGAATGAGAGGTGAGTTAAACGCGCATCGTGGTTACGCATAGCGCTCGGCATAGCGTTATTTCAACTGACTGTCGTCAGTAAAGCACCTGTTTTTAGCAGTGTCGCCTCTAGCCCGTGCGTCTCTGTGAAAGTGTGAAAGATAAAGGAGTGGGGTGGGTGTGGCTGCGCGCAGGCTGCGTCCCGGGCGGTGCGGGCCGGGCCGGCGTGTCGCGCAAGGTGAACGACATGGCCACGCCTGTGTGAAGCATTTTATGTACGTGCCGAGGTAGGGGGAGGGGAGGGGACAGAGGGAGGGATTACCTACCGTCAGGAGATGGAGGTCCTCATCTGCAAAAGCGATTCTCCTCCCCCACCCCCATGCAGGGTACGGCCCGCGCCCCGCCCCGCCGCGCCCGACTCTTTACTACCTATAAAACCGTTCACGGCATAAAACACGTTCGGGATCAGCCGTGTCGCCTCGCCCCCTTACCTCTGCGCGTTGTCAATACACCTAAACAAAAAAAGAAACAACAGCAAAGTACTTTTATAAAAATGATCAGCACACCCGTAATTTGTTTCTCCGGCGTCGGATTCGTTTGCTGGGTGTGTTTGCCGCTGCATTCGCGTACACACACACACACACGAGCGACCGCGCGCGCGCGCGCACCCCGGCTCGCCGAGTGCCCCAATGACCGGTCGGGTCGGCGTGTCGGTGAGTAGCTGTGTCGATAATTGGACAAGCACGCGTTTTGTTAGCACTTGTCAAATGTGATTTATTCCCCTTGCACTGGACTGCGCTGCGCGCCCCGCTACGCGCTGGCCTGGCGCGGCGGTAGGGACGGCCACACATGCTCGCGCACAGGGAGGCACTGCTCATCGCTGCCGGGTTAAAAAAAAAAAAATTGGTAACCGCGCAATTATTGAACGGCGTGTCTTTTCTTCGGATAAAGTTGTTTTCAACCAGCAGAGGCACACGTGTTTTCTTCAAACGAGAGCGCAGGTTTCCTTGGGCTGGCTCCAAGCGTGCGTGCTCATGCGCCGTGCCGTGCGCGCTCCGCTCCGCTCCGCGCATGCGCCGTGCGGGAGTCGTTAAAGAGCTGATCGTTTGTAATGACAAAGCCATCCCGGCCCGGCCGGCCGCCAGAACAGAACACATTAGCCGTTGTGATCTGTTATCGGATGCCTCGTCTTATGAGACGGACCAGCCCAGCCGCGGCCGCACCGCACCCCCAGACCGCCACTATTATTTTGAGCCCTATAAAGAAAAGACTTTTACTGTTTATTTTTAATGTATTTATTTAAGTCCTTTTTATTTCTTTAAAATGATCAGCTCTGCTGCCTGTTTTTCACATGACGCTTCTTTCGATCTGTTTCAGCGCGGAGCCCGCCACGCCTATGATCCCGCTGGGCCTCAAGGAGACCAAGGAGATCGACTTCAGAGAGCCCTTCAAGGTGAGCGACAGCTGGACACTTGGGGGCTGCTGGGACTCGTAGACAGGCCGGGCTGAGGGGGGGCTGCTAGACGACTGTGAGCACAGAGTGCAGAAGGGGACAGTCGAGTTTGGACTGTAAGTTCGACGGATCGCCCGTTTGTTCGGCGAAACTTTCACATCCTCTCCTGCCTGCACCCACCGGCCGCGCCCGCCCCCTGCTGCAGCTCACGCTCGCCACTTTCCTCTCTCTCTTTCTCTCCGTGTCTTTCTACTACGCCGACGGCTTCTCGCCGAGGTGATGTGGTGGATTTGGATTGACTGCCCTCCCGCCCCGTTCCGTGTCGTCATTTGGCGGCCTGGTGCAAATCACAAAAGGGAAGGGGAGAGGTTTGTGTTGGAGGGTTACCGCGGGGCGGGGCGGGGCGGGGCGGGGCGGGGCGGGGCGGGCAGGTGGGGCGGTATCTCCCCAGCGTGTTTGGCTGGCGTGCATTTCCCCGAACGGCTTTTAATTGCAGCTCATGATCTCACGCTCGGAGATCATTACGTCTGTGTAATCTTGATGCAGTTTTCAGCCGCTCCCCTCTCTTTGTCTTTCTCTCTCTTGCTCTCCCTCCCTCCCTCTCATTCCCCTCTCTCCCTCTCTCTCTCCCCCTTCCATCACAGAAAGCGAGGCTCTCGTTAAAGATAGCCCAGAAGAGAGAGAGAGAGACAGATAGGAGAATAAAATAGGTTTTGATGTGAGAGCGCAGTATCCACGAAAGACACGATTTTTTTTCTTCCACCTCACTTACTGCAGCTTTTATCAAAAATAAGCAGAAGCAATTGTAGTTATGGGAACAGCGCACTGTTTTAGCGAAGAAGGCGCGGGTGGCGTGTTCGTGAGAACGGCCCAGGGCGTTCTGGCGGGGAGCGAGGCGGGGTGGGGCGGGGCGGGGCGGGGCGGGGCGGGGCGGGGCGGGGCGGGGCTGACCCTCTGCGGTGTGCTCGGAGACAGTGGCGGACAGCACGGCCTAATTGCATTTCGTCGGTTATTAAGACCACGCCTGTCCCGCGCAAGCTGGGCGCTGTCCTCTTCCGTCTGCCAACACCGGAAGTACACTGCTGGTGTAATTATTTCAGAGCACGTCATCGTGCACATATTCGGCAAATATTTAACCCCACCGTCGTGCGCAAGTTTTATTTGAAAGAAAAAAAATCTTGTCAGTGTACGAATATGGTGTTTGCGTGCGTTAGTGTGATGGACAGGAGGGCTCTAAAAGCAAAACGTTGATTACACGGTAGCGACAAGGCTCAGGACAGCGACGCGCGGCGGCGCGGTGGGGCGGGGCGGGGCGAGGGCAGCGGCAGGCGAGGCGGCTTATTTAGAAATACATAACATTTCTTTATCGTCCCGGAGAGCAGCACTGTGTAAGGCGCCGCGCCGGTAAGTGCAATAATAACGTCGTCCCCCTTTGTTCCGCCGAGCTGAGGGGCGTGGCGGGGTGGGGTGGGGTGGGGTGGGGTGGGGTGGGGTGGGGCGCCCTGCTGCTCGCGCTGCGCCCGATGCAACGCCGGCGATAAACTCCTCACGGGTTATGGTCATCGGATCGGGCCGATCGTTACGTTTCCTTAATCTAATGCGCAGAGAGGGAAGGGAAGGGACGGCGGCGGCGGGCGGATGGACCCGGGCGGGGCGGGGCGGGGCGGAGTGTGGTGGGGCGGGGCGGGGGGCAGGGATGGTGCTCGCGCTTTGACGCTATCGGCAGCAGCCGAGGCGTGAAAGCGATTGAGTCGTCGCCTTCACGCCTCGATATATCGATGTATCGGGTCCGAGAGCGGCCGTGCAATCATGCGCACCCTCCCCCCCCCCTCTCCGCTCCCCGGCTGTTTTCTTTTCGCACGTTTACTTAGCGGCCTCCTCTCGTTAGCGCTCATTCATCACGACTGCCCCCTGCCCTGCCCGAGAGCACCGCCGCCCCGCGACGTAGATGGGATAGGACGCGACGGGACGGACGCGCAGCCCGCTGACTCGACACCCTGACATCGCCATGCCCCACGTGCGCGGCCGCGGCACTTTCCCTCGCGACCGCGCGAGTCGGGCGGGAAATAAGAAATGACAATAATTTATTCCTCGCCTGCACACGGCTCTTGACTTTTGTCGCCTCTACCCTCGGGCTGCGACTCGGTATGGTGACAGCGGTGCAGTCGCGTTGCGGCCGCGCGAAGGAGGGGAGATGGGATGAGCCCGAGGCGCGCGGGTCGCGGAAGGTCGCGCACTACTCGGCTCGGGTCTTGTGGTCCAGCAGAGTTATGTCACGTGTTGGGGTAGGTCGGGCGTGGCCGGGTAGGGCCGGGCCAGGAGCGCGGTCGGGAGCGGCAGCTAGACGGACGTGTACGCGGTTTGAAAGGGAAAGCGCGCCCGCCCCGCCCCGCCGCTTGGCTTCTTTTACTTCCGTACTTCCTGTCAACGGCAGACCGCAAAGGAGGCAACGGGGTCTTGCCTTGCCCGGCCGGCGCGGCGTCAGCTCTGCCCTGCAGGGCGGGCCCAGGGCCTGAAAAGTAGCCGAGAGATTCTCTCGACGGCGGTGAGGGTGATTGGCAACGTGGCAACCACCCCAACCGCTTATTGAAAGGTGTTGCGCTTGTCTTCTTACTGGCCTTTATTAAATTCGCCGGGATCGGGTATTTTGTGAGCGACGGACGTAGGTCACAAGCGCTACAGATCACAACCGCTACAGGTCACAAGCGCTACAGCTCGCTAACGCTACGGGGCGCAAGCGCCACGAGTCACAAGCTATACTTACAGCGAATCCGCGACTTAGGGCCAAGTGCCTTTTTGCAGTTGCCCAAGTCACAAGGACGGTATAGCTGAAAGAGCACTTGGTCCGAACAAAAAATAATAAAAGAAAAAACTTACGCGGTTTTGAACCCCTTCCCGCCCAGTGCTATGAGCAGCGACGATACCAATGACGCTACGCGGCCGGCCGAGCACTGACCGGAGAGCAGGCGCACTCGGTGACTGTGGCTTCTCGCGCAGCATGACTCCTAGTGGTCCGGCATCTGGTACCGTGGCGTCGTAGCCGTGCCGGCATAGTGTCCGCGCGGAGAGTCGCAGGACGGAGGTTCGAATCTTACCAAAACATTTAATTTTTCTGAGGACAACAATTTGGAGAGTGGAATTCAAGCCCCCCATTTCAACCGAGCTCCCTCGTGGAATAGCCGACGGTCTAGTGGTCTAGTGGTGCCGCGAAAGCCGTGGGGTGTCTGTGAGACTCGGCACATGGGGCCTGGTTCAAACCCAGGTAGGTTCTTCACTGGTAGCGACAGCGGGTTGCCAGGAAGTTCCGTCCCGTGCCCACGACTGGTGGTCGGTCGTGGGGTCATAAGTCCTAGAATCTGGCTCCAAAAATAGCTATTCCATGCCCTGGGGACAGGGCAGTTCGGTTAACCACCGTACGACTAAATCTGGCAGTACGGGGATCAAATCTGTCGAATTGCGCGACAGGATCGCAGTCAGACAAGCACCGGTTCCCATAAGAACACCGAAGTAGTTGGCTGCCACGGGGGGTAAAAGCCCTGTGCCTGGCGGGAACCGCAACCTCCCTCGGGAGGTTTACTGTCGCAAAAATTTTCCATGTTTTCACCCCACGTGCGTAATTTTTCAAGGTTTAGCTCGGCTCGGCTCGGCTCCGCCTAACGCGCGGATTCTCGCTGTAGCGCTTGTGACCCGTAGCGCTACCGAGCTGTAGCGCTTGTGACTCGTAGCGCTTGCGACCCGTAGCGTTAGCGAGCTGTAGCGCTTGTGACCTGTAGCGGTTGCGATCTGTAGCGCTTGC
This sequence comes from Frankliniella intonsa, assembly GCA_033675135.1. NCBI lineage: Eukaryota > Metazoa > Arthropoda > Insecta > Thysanoptera > Thripidae > Frankliniella > Frankliniella intonsa. Next base: position 10,293,397 of record CM066254.1, on the reverse strand, counting down.
GAGCCACTCCTTGAGCGACTTGCGTTTCAGCACAGCAGCACTAACTCTCATGCTTTACTCTCTGTTTCAGGACTTCATTCTAGAGCACTACAGCGAGGACGGCGGTAGATACGAGAATGCAATATCAGAGTTCATGGACATCAGACAGGTGAGCGTACGCCGCCTTGCCGGCTGGGCGGGGCGCTGGGGGCCCCCCTCCCCTCGCACACGACGGCGCACTCTGCTTAACGTTGTCCTCTCTACTCCTGCGCAGGCGATGCGGACGCCGCTGCGGGACAAGTCCGGCGTGGCGCTGCTGTTCCAGTACTACAGCCAGCTGTACTTCGTGGAGCGGCGCTTCTTCCCGCCGGACCGCAGCCTGGGCATCTACTTCGAGTGGTACGACTCGCTGACGGGCGTGCCGAGCTGCCAGCGCACCGTCGCCTTCGAGAAGGCCTGCGTGCTGTTCAACATCGGCGCGCTGTACACGCAGCTGGGCGCGCGCCAGGACCGGCAGACGGCGCGCGGCCTGGATCAGGCCGTCGACGCGTTCCTGCGCGCCGCCGGCACCTTCACCTACATCTGCGACAACTTCACCAACGCGCCCTCCATGGACCTGGGCCCGCACATGCTGCAGATGCTCGTGCAGCTCATGCTGGTGAGTGGGCCGCAGCCGCAGCGAGCGCATTCCCCGCGCTGCGCCGCGCCGCGCACGCACGCCCCCGGGCACGGGCGCAGCGCAGCGCCCGCCTCGCCCGAGCCACGCGCCGCGCACCACTGGCGCGCAAATAGAAGAGTTCTCCAATGTCTTGGCCTTCTCGAGCGGAAAAAAAATTGCAAGAATGAGAAACGTCAATTGGCAAACTTATTTCTATGTAAAATTTTCTCAATTGTTTTAAACTCATGGGCAGTCCATCAGTGAGTCTGCGGAGAAAAGCAAACCTTTTCTGACGGATCTGGTTTACCTTGCGTTTTTGTTCCCTCCTCCTTCCGCTGCACTCAGCAGATACCATTGTAGTGGACTGTTGGCGTCGAAATTTTAGAAAGCAACTCGACCGCGGAATGGCGGGGTGGGGCGGGGCGGCGTTGGGCGCACCGGTGGCCGCGGCTAGGCTAGGCCATGGCGGCCAGGCAATGCGCGGCCTCAATTCGACCGAGATTGACCGGCACGGCGCCGCCGGCTGCGGCCGCTGCCGCTCGCGGAGCACATGAAGCTCGCGGGCTGGACCGGGAACACCGCGAGAGGAACACCGCGCTCTGCAATCAGGAGGGCGGGGCGGGGCGCGGCGCGGCGTGGCGCCGGGGCCTGAACCGAGCCCGTACGTCCGGCCCGCCCCGCCCGGCTGTCTGGCCAGGCCAGGCCTCTCGCCTGGGCGGGAGGACCTGTACTGTACAAGGCCCGTACCAGTACGCCATTCCTGTACTACCAGGTGTACCCCACCCCGCGCTGCGTGCAGTTGCAGCCATAGCCATACTGTTCCGCTTGCATGCAGACGCAGGCGGGCCCCTAGGTCGCCTGCTGATCAGTGACGCACGCATGCACCACGCGGTGCCACGTGTATCGAAGGTCAAAGTTGCTTAACTTCAGTGTACTGAAGCTCTCCAAAATTTGTTCTCAAAGTCCCTGATCTTTAACCAGTCTTCGGATGAAAAATCCATGGAATTTCGTTGAACTTCGACTAACGTTGAAGTTCAAAGTAATTCTTTGATAAAACCACAACTAAATACGCCAAAGTTGAAGTCTATTTTCCCCTGGTTTTGACCTTCGCTCCTCCACGATCTGCCCGCAGGCCCAGGCCCGGGAGTGCCTGTTCGAGAAGCTGGAGCTGCAGTCGCGTGACCCCTGCGAGGAGGACCAGCTGGACGACACGCGGGACATCGACGTGAGCCTCGACCTGGCGCAGGAGTCGGCGCAGGTGGCGGACGTGTACGGCCTGGTGCACGACCTCATCTCGGCCAGCGCCGTCAAGGACTACGTGCCCTTCTCGTGGGTGGCGCTCGCCCGCCTCAAGAGAGAGTACTACACGTCGCTGGCACACTTCCACTGCGCCAACGGCCTGCTGGCGCGCCCGCTCGCGCACCTCGACGAGAGGTACGGCACCGGTGCTGTGGAACTTGCAGAACGGATCATCCTATCGGACGCGCGCCTCATTCTGTCTCTCTCGCTCTCTCTCCCGCGCAGGACCAAGGAGGCGCTGCAGTTCATGCACGGCGAGCCGGACGTGCGGACGCAGCTCGACATTCGGGTGCCGGCCGACGACGGCGAGAGGAAGCTGCTGGGTGAGTCCACGTCTGGAGGCATGTAGCAGCACAGCGCGGGCAGTCAGACGGCGGTGCTGACGGCGAGCTTGTTGTTGCAGGGCGCGCGCACCTGCGGGCCGCGCTGCTGTGCGTGGAGGAGAGCCAGCGGCAGCAGCGCATGTGCCGCGAGCTGCGCGACAAGCAGGCGCTGCAGGCCGTGCTGCGGCGCACGCACGACCGCGCCATGGACGCGTACGCCGCGCACGAGGACGAGGAGGAGTTCAGGGAGCTGCTCGACCCGCCGAGAATACTGGGTAAGCGACTGGCCCTGCCCCGCCCTGCCCGCTACCCCCACCTCACTCGCGCTGAATGTAGGTTACCGGTGGCTGCTGCTGCTGCCGGCGGTGCGAAGAGCGGAGCGACCTGCCTGGGGAGCCTCGCCTCGCGGCGCTCGCGGCCGCGGGCCGGGCTGGCGGCCACACCCCCCGGCGTACGATGGGCTGCCTACCCTCCGGGCGGGGCCACGGCCGCTCGCCGTAGAATGGGCTGCCCTCTCCACAGGCGCAGCCTGACTGACGACCCTCCCTTGCTTCTCTGTGTGCCCGCAGCGTCGACTAAGTTCCAGCTCAGCCTGACGTCACCGGATTTCTCCCAGTTCCGAGTCGAGGACCCCTTCCGCAGCCTGGGGCCCGTGGCCATCTTCTCCGCGCGCCACCACTGGACGGCGCCGCGGCAGGTCACGCTGCAGCGCGCCGACGACGAAGGCTTCGGCTTCAGCGTGCGCGGCGACGCGCCCGTCATCGTGGCCGCCGTCGACAACGGGTCGCTAGCCGACGTAAGCTCTTAGCAATCCTACAAGGAAAACTAAACTATCATCTACTTTTATTACTTAACTAACTTCACTAAATGTGTGTGTATCTCTCTCTTTCTCTCTCATCAGTTTGGTGGTATGAAAGAAGGCGACTTCATTGTCTCCATTGGAGACAAAGATGTCAAGTGGGCGGCCCATGAACAAGTTGTTAAACTTATCAAGGAAGCTGGAGACTCACTCACACTAAAACTAGTCACTCCTATGGACCGCAATTACCTGAAGGTAAGCTCCGTTAATTTGTCTATTTCTTTAATTTTTTTATTTATTTTATTATGTGAGTATACCTGTTTAATTTTTCTCTCTCATTTCAGGCATCAAATAAAAATAGCAACAAAGGTTCAGTCTCAGCTGGAAGTTCAAGCGGAGAGCCAAGCCCTGCTTGTTCAGTAGCTGGAAGCACTACTAAAAAGCTTACCTGGAATCCCTTTCGCAAACAGCGAGAAAGAGACACTGGTTTTGAAGCTAGCAATGTTATCTTAAGATAATAACTCCATGGTGGTTTGCAGTTGGGTTTGTCTTTGATATCTTCCAAATGTACTGTAAAATGTGAAATTGCTTTTTTTTATCTGCTTTTTTGACAAATACTGTATGTCACTTTGTTCCTTTCCCCTTCAGTCCTGTACTTCATTAACTTAACTTTAAAACGTGAAGATTCATATTATGAGATATCAACAAACCACCATAGGAGGTTACGTATTGTGATTCTTAAATTAACGACAAGCTATGTGCAGGTTTTATATGCCTAGAAAATAGCTGATGCTCATCTTGTAATTTCTATTGAATAGAAATTTAGAAGAAGTAAACCCTTAAACCAACCTCCTGTATATCCCAGTACCTTAAGATTTGTACATGTTTTGTATATAAATGTGAAATAATCTAGCAGTTTTGTATATACTTGAATTTTGTGATCTTGATATAATTTACCTTCTGCTTCAAATCTTTAAGTAACGTGTTTGACTGCTATTTTATTTTTCTTACATTAGGATTCCCATTGTGCATTAAAGAAAGGGTTTTAATTACATTTAGAACTTGATTATTACATGACACAGAAAATATAAATTACAAATGAGAACTCTTCTCTCTTATAATAAAGCAAGAAGTCAGTGAGTGAGTTATTTCAAGAAACAACTATTAATTTGTTTATTTTGTATATAAGAGAAGAATTATGCATTGTTACCTTTGTTTTAAAAGAAATAGTCTATTCCCTGGCTATCATAGTTGTGCAGTTTGCTTCCTGACAATATTTTCCCTCAAGTAAATAATAAAATTTACTTGTCCTCATGTATTGGAGACAAATGGTTAAATTAAAAACAGAAAAATCTTCTAATCTTTTACTTTTTTTATTCTCGAACTATTCCTGCATGAACTACAACTTTCAGTGCTCATATTTTGTTCTGTTCATACAATAAAATAAAAATCTTATGAGAGACGAATCGCCTACTCTTTTAAATTCTCCTTTGCAAATCCATGTAAATGTACACGCTCCGCTTTTGTCAAACGGAAACACACGAGAACGGCAACCGACAAACATTAAATGATCGAACGTTGGCTTTAAATATAATTGATAGTTGGTGCCAAAAATTTATGAGCTTTAAATTTTAAAGGAGAAAAGAGTGCATAATATGCGTCTTGTAACGCATGAGAAAATAACATATTCTAATATTCTAGGATCTTTGTTTTGTTTTCGATCACTTACTTCGCCAGGGATCACAGTTGGCAACTCTGATTTCAGAGTAGAAAAGCGAGCTGTTCCTTTACTCAGGTCTCAGTGGTCTCAGTTTCCCGCTTGTACGCCATGTTTAACGGCTATGGGCTTCTGCGATCGTTTTGCTAAAACACTCACAATCTCCTGCAAATGCGAAATGGAGGAGGAGGACGTGAAACCAACAATACTCGATAAAATCACTGGTGGGTGTTTTGGTATTTTGTGTGGTTAAGTAAGTTCGGTGAAGTGGGCAGCAGGGCAGAGTGACCGGCAAACGGTTATCCTGCAACCAAAACATGCTAAAATCAATATTCCTTTTTGCTTTCCTTTTTTTTCCGTTGCTTGTCCTCTCTCCATGAACGCTGCCCCTCCCCAGCTGCTGCGCGATGGTGAGTTGTCCTGGAAAACCGATTTGGTTCTTCCATAGCGAAGCTTCCAACTGGGGTAGGAAAATTCTTTTCTGTCCGCAACCCTACGTCCACCGTCCTGCTCTGCGCAGCCTCGACCGCGCGACGGACGCTGTGCAGGCCGGCTCCCCGGACGCGCGCGTCAAGGCGCTCTCCAGCATCGCCATGGCCCGCGACATCGCGCAGGGCGTGACGCAGGAGCTGCAGCGCCCCCGGCCCGGGGAGGAACCGCTGCCGCTGCCTCTCAGCGCTCAGGTGAGTCGAGTCGAGTCGATTCACGGAGGTTAAGGTTAGTCGGGGCCGGGTCGAGTCTAAACGCCCGGCCCCAAACTCAACGTTGACCGGACCGGCCGAGCCTCAGCATCCCGTGCTCACACTTACAGCACCAAAACTCAGCGTGTTTTTACGACTTGTTTGTAGTGTTTAAAATGCTGGACCATACATTGGCTTGCAGGAGAACGTCCTCAAGGTGCTGTCGACTGTGATGGCGTCCCTGGACTGCAACAGCGCCCTCCTGAACCGACGCGTCGCCGCTAGCCCGCCACGCCCTCTGCCGCCCGCGGCCCCGCACCCCGCGCCGACCCCAGCACCCGGGCCCGGGGCCTCCATGGCGCCCGTCCGCTCCGTCTCCGCGGGGTCAGCTGACTCGTCGAGCAGCGACGCCGACCCCGGGTCCATCGGCTCGCTGCGCAGGCAAGTCGGCGCCGACATGGGCCTCTCGAGCCTGGCGGGCATGGCGCACGCCAAGCGCCTCCTCACGGAGGCCGTGGTGCTCCCGCTCAAGTACCCTCATCTGTTTCAAGGCGAGTACCGGGAGGGCTTTCGAGTGCTTTACAGGCGGGCTCTGAGCTAACCACTCCGTTACCCGCAGGCTCGCTCCGGCCGTGGCAGAGCGTCCTACTGTTCGGCCCGCCCGGCACGGGGAAGACCCGCCTGGCGCTGGCCGTGGCCGCCGAGGTGGCCGCCGAGCTGTACTGCATCAGCCCCGCGGACCTGCTCTCCAGCTGGTTCGGGCAGACGGAACAGTGAGTGTTTGATAGTGCTGCCGGCCCGGCCCGGCCCGGCCCCAGCCCGGCTAGGCTATAGGAACCACTAAGTACCAGTTTCCCTACTTTGCGATAGGAACATTCGCGAGCTCTTCGGCCAGCTGCGCGAGCGCGCCCGCTCCCGCCGGGTCATCGTGTTCCTGGACGAGGTGGACGGCCTGTGCCGGCGGCGCACGCACGAGGAGGCCGAGTCCACGCGCCGGATGAAGACAGAGCTCCTGACCCAGCTGCAGCAGGCGCCCCAGGCGGGCGCGGGCCCCGCCAACGCCAATCCGGGGCAGGACACCGAGGCCGCACAGATCTTCTACGTGTGCGCCACCAACTGCCCCTGGGAGATCGACCCCGCCTTCCTTCGCCGCTTCGAGAAACGGATTTTCATCGGGCTGCCTGATAGGTAAGAGTGGGGTGTGTTAACTGGCCTTTTTTGTACTTTCCCGCCAATTCAAATTGAAACACTGTTTACGGACACTTTGCCAATGGCCTCATCCTTCCCGCAGGGAGTGCCGCCAGGAGATCATCCGCTCGGGCGTCAACTTCCACCTGGACCCGGCTTTCCTGCAGTCCCCCGAGTGGCAGTCGCTACTCGACCGTACCGAGGGCTTCTCCGGCTCCGACATCACGGACCTGGTGAAGAACGCCCTCTACCAGCCCATCCGGGAGCTGACCTCGACCACGCACTGGACGCCCACGACATGTAAGTCACTCAGATATCTGTCGGTGCGTGCGCTGTTGTGGAGTGTGTGTCAACACGCGACTCTTTTGACCACGGCGAACATTATCTTTGTCTGTCTGACCTGCAGCGGGCCGTTGGATGCCGTGCTCCAGCAACACCATCGGTGCCTTCAGGCAGAGCATAGACCGCTTCCCACCCCACACGGTAAGTCGTCGACTTTCGAACTTCCTCTCTTCTTTGTTAGGTTTCCGAAAGGACGCCAATTATAAGACTGCTGGCATAAACGAAAACAATGAAAGAGAATCCCTGTGCCGCCGCTTGGCGACAGGTTGAAGCGCCCGCAGCGCCCGGTAGGTTTCCGCGCGAGGGATAGTGGGGAGGGGGGAGTATCTAGCTGGGCCCCTGTGAGCAGGCGCGGTGCGGCGCTACGCCGCGCCACGCCGCCGCCGCAGCGTGTGACCTTGCGCACGAGCTTTCCTAGCTGCGTTATGACGGAATCTGCGATCCCGCGGCCGCGATTATACCTAAACTAGTTCTCGCGCACATGTTCGTTTAGCGGCCGCCTATTTCATTTTAGTTTCGCCAGGGGCCAACCACTCGTAACTTACAGCTCGTACTCCGAATCTTAACTTCCTCGACGCCCCTCAGACAGTGACACGATGTGACTTCCGTGTTTTCGGACCCCAGGTGATCGCGCGCGGCGTAACGGTGCGAGACTTCCTCGACGTCCTGGAGACGGCCAGGCCGACGGTGTGCCCCGAGGACCTCGCGCGCTACGAGCTCTTCACGCGACAGTTTGGACAGTTGGGATGAGCCGCGTCGCGACCTGCGATTCTGTAAAATTTTGTTTTAAAAGCCTAGAAGTACTTTATCATTTTTATTTTATGTAAGGCTTTAGATTTTCACAGCCTAGATAGATCATTAATTAGTTGTAAAATAATTTTTATTATGCATAGCTCTATGTACAATGTGACATTTCTAATATGAAATCATACTAGCTTCGTGCAATAGTCCACTTACGTACTATGTCCTAATTACGTAAGTTTCTGGACATAACCATTCTTAAAATATATCTTCATTTAAGATAAATGATAGTGACGTATTCATCTGAAACTTGACTTAATAATTTATTTATACTTGAATAATTGACTACTTTAGAGGGAGGCAATATTTGGTCGCTGAAACCACAGAAATACTTCGCAGTCTGACGAAAATTGTACTAAATTCACTCGCGATACTCTGGACTATAAACAAAATTTTACACAAATTTATTTACAAGTAATCTTAGACTGCGGACTAGTCGAGTGAGAGCTTTCTGAAGCTGCCTTCACAGCCAAAGCTGCTGCCGTGCATCGCAGAGGGCCCACCCGGTCGCTTGGACTCGTCAGTCTTGAGCGTCCTCTGGAACGCGTAAACGTCTGACAGGCTGAGAAAGAATGGCCTCAGCTCGGCTGTAACACAGAAACAGACAAGACCGTGAACTTGACATTGCGGCCGGGGAAGGGCAGAGGAGGTGGTGAATGCGGGGGCGCGGTCTCTCGGACCTCGCCGCCGAGCCGACTGCTTTGGACAACGCCCAATGGAGAGAATATTTTTGGCAGCGGCGGCGATTGGTCTCGCGGGGCGGGGCGGGGCGGGGTGGGGTGGGGCGGGGCGGGCGGGGCCGTCACCCGCCGCCTGACCTACCTTCCATCTCCTGGCAGGTGGGGAGGTCGCCGCCCATGTCCCGGGGAAGGTACCGCGGGGACACGCTCGAGTACAGGCTCTTAAAGCTGTCGTGCATCAGGACCCGCTTCCTGAGCTTCTCCTTGAGCATGGGCTGCACGAGGGAGAACGTGGTGCTGAAAACGGCTGGCGGGTTGACGAAGTGGAGGTGCTTTACTCTGACCGGGAGCGCGCCCTGTCGACAGCAGAGGGGGACAGGGTCAGTGAGGGTCTCCCTATCGGGATGTCGCACGAGCCGCAGCGGGCGCGGCCGAGGCAACTGACCAGCGTGCACGTCATGAAGTTCTTCATGGTTGTGAGGGACATGGCCATGGCCTTGGCGTGGTTCGACGAGTAGGTAGCCAGGTCGAGGACGACCTCGAAGCCGAGGCAGGTGTCCAGGCGCATGACGGTATCTGCCTTGAGGAGGTTGATGCTGCACAGCAGCTCGAAGATGTCGGGGGTCTGGTCGTCGGTTGACATGTTGACGATGAGGATGCGATGCAGGTCGCTGGTCAACTCCTTGGCCATGCCGATCTGCCTGTGGAGCCGCGACGTGCGTTACAGTTAAAACAAAATGTCCCTTCGACGACTCTCTCGGGTCTTAACGATCGGTCCACCCGCGCTTACTTGTACTTGGCATAGCGCACCAGGCGCTGCTCGTCCATCCTGTAGCTGCCGAAGAAGTCCCAGTGCGCGGAGCGGGCCGTGTAGTAGATGTCAAGGCCCCTTTTGGCCTTCTCCATCGAGTTCTTAGAGTGTATGAGGTACGATTTGAGCATGTAGAGCTCGGATTCTGTAGGCAGAGTTTATTGCAATAAGGATCTCAGAGAGAACTACAGAGTTAAAGACGATGTCGGTTTATCATCGGTTTCGAAATTATTTTTTTTTCCACATTCCTTCGTGCCACCCCAATTTTATGCGCGCGGCGTACACACGCCCCACTAGTCTGTCAGGTGCTAATAAACGATTGGGACTCTAGTCAGTTCCCCACGCTCCATAACAATAACAAAGGACATGGCTCAAAATCACTCGGTCAGGCAATGCCTGTCTCTGCTATGCTATTGCTGACCGAGAATCTCTCATTACTTACTCTTTCCTCGGCCTCGCCGTAATTTGTTTACGTGTACGCGACATAGCGCCCCGGCCCGCCCCGGCCCGGGCGGGCACGCTCGCTGAGCACTACTCGCTCGCCGATGATACCCATCGCGCGGCCGCGGCCGAGAACGGCGGCGGTCTTCACTGCCCACCGGCGCCACGGCTGTCGTGTACCGGCTACTGTACCGCCCGCACTTTTTACCCGACTTTTCGTCTAGTGATACAGTAGCGCCTCTCCCACGACACGCGCGCCCCGCAGATGCAAGTTCACATTCCACTTCACGCACCTTCAATGGGCGTGGCTGCGCGCGCCCGCCCCGCCCCGCCATCTGCAGCTGTACGGGACGCTGTCCTGCCGCCCCTCTGCCCCCGCGCCGGGCGGGACTACTTCCTTACCCGGCAGGTGCGGCAGATGGGGCTGCATGTTGACCCAGGTCCTGAGGGTCTCCGCGTCCCTGGTGAGGCGCGCCTCGTCCGTGTCCAGCTTGGCGAGGACCTTCTTGCGCACGTCGGCGGGCACCCTCCAGCCCTCGGGCAGCTGGGGCTCGGAGCACGGCACGTTGGTCGGCGCCACCATGTCGCACGTCTAGAGCTACGAGCTCGGTTGGTCAAAGTCAGAGCTGAGCTGCGCGCGGAAATGGTCGGCGTGCCGTAGCTGACGGGGGCTTGTTTCCGACTGGAGGATGATTTTCGCGCCGGGCGGCCGGGACGGACTCGCGTCCAGTGTCTTGAGCGCGTCGCCCCGCCCCGCCCCGCCCCGCACCTTGCCCCACTCGATGTCCAGCCGGCGACCTCCGTCCCCCTCCCCGTCGTCCCAGTCTTTCTCGCTCCCCTCCTCCGCCTCGCGCGAGGTACTTGAGGGATGCCAGTTTTGCAGTGTGACCATAGGATCGGAAAAATGCGAAATTAACAGGAAAAAAATTAAGCGGTTAGTACCATGGAATTTTATAAAAGTTAGGTAAAATTCGGTATTAAAAAAAAGTATGACCAACACTTCTCAAAACTTAAAATAATCGCTTCTCAAAACTTAAAATAATCGCTGCTGTGGTCATTACTTTCATGACCACAAACACAATTATGTACTGATTTCTGAATTGTATGCTGGGCAGGGGCCGTGCCTCGGGTTGCCTACCCCCCGGGCCGAGCCGGGCGTCCACGTGTCCTTCATTCACCCTTTGGGAATACGCCTTCCTTACAAAACGTTTCCCTGATATGGGGAGGGGTGGGATGCGTGCGGAGTATCCAGACCAGGGCCCGCGGGCCGGCTGGAGCTGGAGCAGCAGCGAGGTTCGGAGGCACCCATCGCTCGACGATGGTAATTTTATAGATCTTTAGACGCAATTGAGCACGGCCCGGTTGGACTCGGCGGCCAGGCGCTGATCGACGTGATTTTACTGTCATAATTCAGTCTGCTTGCCAATGCATGCAGCTTACGGCCGCTGGCGAGGCGCTCCAGTACCACCGTATATCTGCATATACGGAATAGGCAGCTCACAATAAATGGCAGTGACTTTGTCTTTAAAGATATATGTCTATAGTTGAAAGTAATTTATTCTGTTGTGATCCCACATATTCTCAACAATTTTGTGAATAACGAAAGATCTTACGAAGCGCCTTATAACAATTGTCGAGTGTGATGCTGGTGCCACTAATCAATGGAATCAGAACCGCTCCTGACTGTGGGCGAGCTAGATTCGTGGACAGTGGTGTGTGGCGCGAAACACATCCAGTCCTATTAAAGTCTTTCTTGAAAAGGCACCGGTTCAGAAAAAAACCCGTCGAGTAAGCTTGAAAATTTTTAGCCGAGGCTAAAGGGTGATGAACCTCTCGTCCGCAAGGAGTACAGTCCAGGCTCTCTGCAAAACAATACGGGAATTTAAATTAGGACTGCAAAAAACTAAATCGAAACGTGTCCGTGACTGTCCGACAGTCCAAATATTTTTAAAAATTTGTGCTTTTTCTTAATTATACTTTATAATTTACGGTATAGAACGTACGCGAACTGCAGCGCCTGCCCCATGATGGCCGTGTCCGTGGTCGAGCACCTGGAGCGGATCGCGTCGCTCAGCGACTCGCACTGCGCGGCGGGGAAGGCCTCGGGGTTCACGATGGACTCGGCGAACAGCTCGTAGGCGCGCATGTGGCTGCAGCTGCCTGCGAAGCCAAGAGACGCCCGCACATTGTTTTTTACGGGAGCCAGGTACTTTTCTTACTGATGCCCTACTTCACTTCACGCCTCCTGAACATGAGGCTAATTTGTCGCGTTTCTGTGTTTGCAGTCCTCACCCAGGCGGTCTTTGACGAGGCCACAACCCGGCTGGGAGATGTGGCCCCCGTTGGGATAGAAGTCCACGTGGCCGAGCGGCTTGCGGTAGCCCAGGAGGCCGGCGCACGTGTGCACCACGTCCACCAGGTCGGCGTCGGTGACGGCGAGGCGGTCCCTGGACGCGTTGAAGAACAAGGGCTGCGCCGGGTCGAGGCCTGCGTGACAGGGATGACAGGTCAGTGACGTTCTACATCACCATTGTAATTAAGGAAAAAATTGCGAAAGTTGTGAAAAACCGCCGTCTGGCTGCTGTTATCAGAGGCGTTTGGTTGGCACCCGTGCTGTCATATCCCCATTAGCCTAATCCTTAGGGACTAGTCCGCGTGGCAGGATCAGGCTCAGGGAGATAGAGCTGACGAGCGTTTTAGTACAGAGCTCTCTCTCCGCGTGAGAGAGCGATGCGAGGCGGGCGCTTGTTACAACTATTCTCCGTCACCCTCCCCCGTGCCGTGCCGGGCCGCGGCGGGGCAGGCTATAGTCGGTCGAGGCCGCGGGGAGGTCAGCATGGCCCCGCCGGCCCAGCCCACCTGCCCCTGTCCTGTCCCGTCAGCGATGTAGGCAAACACTCAAACCAATAATTTTTTCCTCATCAGTCTTGTCCTTTCCGTGCGGATAGAGTATAGAGAGCGAGAGAGAGAGAGAGCGATCAAGAGAGGGAGGGAGAGAGAGAGGCGAGGCGCGGGGCTCGGCTGCTCTGCGGTGAGAGGCCTGACCTACGGTCCAGTTATCGGTCACGGCGCGCCACGCCGCGGCGCACGCGAGGTGCGTCCATGGGACCGCGCGCGCCGCGCCGCCGCGCCGGGCGCCACGCACGACGCCTCCGGACAGGCGCGGCCGGCGCGGGGCGAACTGCGAGAAGCGCGTCATGGGAACAAAATCGAAATCGTATACAATTTTATGCCGCGCACTTTGCTGGGTGGGGCGCGAAACCTCCACAGAAAACTCCTAAAAATAAAGGCTCACCTAGCTGTACTGTATACTTGCTCACGTGCCATGGACTCGTGGGCCGCGTGAGGCAGAGGGGCACTCTTATCGTTGCCACCTTGTGGACGGGTTCGCCGCTCCGCATATGTTAGTCCATTCCAGTCCGTCCCCGCCCACCCGCCCGGCCCCTCCCCGTTCCGCCCCGCCCCGCGAGGTTACCTTTGTCCGCCCCTCCCCCCCTTCCCATCCACCTAGGGCGGCTGCTGCCGCCTGCCGCCGCGGTCACCTAGGCCCTGTACGCTCTCCCCTCCCACCCTACTGGGATCATCCCAAACATATACGTGCAGGGCAACGCACGATACCAGCCGGGCGGCACCGGCGACATGAGAGGAGGGCTCCTCTCATGCCGGCGAGCTGAGGTCCGTTGAACCGCGCGGGACCACGGCGGGGCTGTGCTGTACCGCGCCAAGTGGACCTCGCGCGGAGGTCGACCGCTTCTTATGGTATCGCACACCCCTGAGACGACCCTCCCCGCCCCGCGCCTCCAAGTGTGGCTACCCGTGTCTCTCCCGCTTTCTGCGCGTCGTGATGAACATTTTGCGCGCAAAAAGCGGGAGACGACTGTACTCTGATGACTCACCCGTTATCCTCGCGACGCGGGTGTGCTTGGCCGCGTTGCCGACGACGTGCGCCCCCAGGCTGTGGCCGATGAGGTGCAGCCGCTCGGCGGCGCCCAGGCCGCTGGACACCAGCAAGTCCAGCAGGTCGGCCACCCTGGCGCCCACCGCCGCCACGCGGCTTCGCGCCGTGATATACGCGGGCTTGGGGCACAGCGCGCCCCAGTCGACGCCCAGGATGTTGACGGAGTAGTTGGTCTGGAGGTACGCTGAGGAGACAAGGAAACATTTTAAAGTGTGGCAGTGGTCACGTGTTAGGCCGCGTGTTTTGAGCTCTCCCAAGTCTAAAGAAAAAAATATTGGGCCTGCCTCGAAGTCTCACAATTAAAACAATGGAAGGTGAGTGCTCTCAAACCGGACGGGAATGAACCTCTGGACCTGGAAACTTTCCTCTCGCGAAATAATAGAGTGATGCCGCGCATATGTATGGTAATCCGATTCTCACTTACCGCCTGCTAACTTCTTGAAGATGTCGGATTGAATGTCGTGCCCGTAGCCGTGCACGATGACGGCGCTGGGCCTGGACGCGTTGAAGCCCTCAGCGAGCAGGGCGTCCTTGTCCAGCTCCACGCGCACCCCGCCGGGCTGCGCTCTGTGGTCGTAAACGTAGTCAACTTCTAGTTAATCACTCCATGCTGAGAATGGTTGAGACCTGATCTGAATCCTACTTTCTGAAATGGAGGGTCTCACCGGCTATGACGTCAAACGGGCATTTAAATTACGCATTTTTTTCTCTTTCCTGACATTTGCTTGGCAAGTTCCCGCCATTCTATATAATGCGGCTCATCAGCAAAGCTGTTGAACTTACGCAGTGATGAGGTAGAACTTGACGCCGCTCTGGATGTCCGCCATGGGCGTTATCATTTCTTGTTGAATCAGTGGCCATCTTGATAACTCGTCTAGAGAGAGAGAGAAAGAGAGAGAAAGAGAGAATTTATTTGCAGAAAAAATAAAAATAAATAGTGGAATACGGTTTGATAAATTAATTTCGGGAGGCGTAAGTCGCTACCTGTGTTTGCGCACTCCGCGCTGGCTAGCCCAACCACCAAGAGCACCACGGCACGGATGGACGCCATGTCGCTCGGTGTGTCGGACTGACGAGCCGCCGAAGACACGGGGCCCTTTAATACATCTTGCCATCTTATCGGGGAGGATGTTCATGAGCAGTGATTAGGGTGATCAGATGGTAGATATATATTCTTCACTTACAAAGTATGTGATTGAATAAAACCTCATTATGTCCCTTGACTTTACAGTTAAGCCTACACGTATCGAAAAGTATTCACAAATTTTGAAAAAGAGTGCTGTGAAACAGTGATTAAAAAATGTGAGGGAGAAAAAACACATGTCTCGTCAATGCTGTGTCGTTGCTGAGCTCATGTAATCCTCAACGTATCTGACATTCAGAAGTCCGCGAAGAGGATTCTCTTACATACGCCGGTTGGGGGTAGAGGGGGGAGGGGAGTCTGCTGCTCGTTCCGAAGTTTCGCGAATGATCTTTATTTTAGACATTATCCACAGTGTAGTCACGTGTACCGGCACTATCTCTTTGTCATGGTTACTACTAAAAATAGTGCATATTAAAACTCACATGAATACAGAACAAGTTAGTTAGCTCGCGGTAGGCGGCACGTCTAATTCTCCCACGCCACGCACCTTCCTCCTTTCAAACGGGGGCACTATAACAAAGTCACTTCACGTACGTCAACAGACTTTATTACTTTCAATGCTTGCAGTGTAAAAGCAGTTTTACAAAAAGAGAAAAAAGAGAAAAGAATCTAACTCTACGTTGGGAATGCAGTACAAAAATATGTATAAAATAGCTAACGATCCACTACGTGTATGTACAGTCCAGAATGTATCACAATCGCACAAAGATCAGTCCGAGTGCCGTGGGTCCTGCGGCATCCCTTCAAGAGAACATGTCCTCAGATGAACCAGCGTCTGAGGCGGGGCGGGGGGGCGTGGCGTGGCAGGGCGGGGCGGGGCGCGGCCAGTCTAGGCCTCCATCTTCTTAGACTCCTCCGCGCGGGCGTGGGCCTGGACATCGTATGGAGAGGAGCTGGCTGTCTGCAGGTAGTAGGTGCCCGGTTGTCTGCAAGCGAAGGCGACCAGAAAAAAATGAGTTAGAGTTCGTTCGGCAGGGGTCGGGACTGGGCATACGTATTTCTAGTGCTGGTCCTGACTCACTGGTAGTTGAGGCGCAGGCCCATGTTGGCGTCCGCGTCCTCGGCGCACTCGCCCCTGAGCGCGGCGGAGTTCGAGTCGCACTCGTGCGCGGGGAAGGAGCCCGGCTCGAGCGCCGACTCGGCCATGTAGATGAAGGAGCGGCTGTGACTGCACGAGCCCGTCAGGTCAATGCCGCAGCCGGGCTGGGGCCGAGATCCACCGTTGGGGTAGAAGTCCACGTCGCCGATGGCCTCCAAGATGCCGAGCAGGCCGGCGCACGTGTGGATCACGTCCACTAGTTCGGCGTCGTCCTTGGCGAGGCGGTCATCCTTCAGGACGAGGAACAGTGGCATGGCCGGGTCCATACCTGGCTCACAGGATTTTTGCAAAATTAAGAACTTTTACCGCATTTTGTGAATGAATAAAAATGCAGCGCGTGTCCCTCCTCTCGGCGCTCACCGGTGATTCTGCGCAGCTTGCCGCTCTGGAGGTTCTTGCCGGTGTTGGCGCAGACGTGCGCACCCAGGCTGTGGCCCATGCAGTGGGCGTCGGAGAGGTTGAGGCCGCCGTTGGCGACCAGCTCGTCCACGGCCTTGGCCACCTCCTTGCCGACGCCGGCGACGTGGTTGCGCGACTCGATGTAGAACGGCATCTTGCATAGGTTGCCCCAGTCGATGCCGATCACGTTGTAGTCGTCGTTCTTGAGGAGGTCTGTGTGACAACGGCGCGGGGGTGAGTCTCTCGCTCTCTCGTTCTCCTTTACTATTTACTCTAACTATACAGCATTACTACCTGGGATGATGTACTGAAAGACGGGACTGCCGATGTTGTTACCGAAGCCGTGGGCGACGATCTTGGTGGGCCGGCCTGCACTAAAACCCGCTGCCAAAAAGTCCTTGGCGGACGGGCTGGTGCCGTCGGCGCCGACCAGGGTGCCGTTGGGGTTGTTCCTGTCACGTGACATATTGGTATAAGTCAAGGGGCCCACCCACACGCCGCCAGCACGCTTCAGTATGAGCCACCCAACCCCGCCCCGCCCCGCCCCGCGCGCGCCATTCCGAATTTGCGCGCCGAAAGGGGAGGGGGAGCGTAGCCTCGCTCAGCCCCTCGGACGATGGTCAGGGGGAGGGGGCCCGCTCTTTAGGGGGCTGCTCACCTGGTGAACAAGTAGAAGAAGGTGTTGCCCGCGTAGTCGGGCGTGAGGATGCCGGTGAGCAGAGGTATCTCCGTGATGCGCGCGCCGGCATCGCCCTCGTTGAAGTGCAGCACCTTGGGGTGGCCCAGCTTGTTCCACTCGTCGATCTCCACCTGCAGGTGCCCGAACACCTGCTTCGCGGCCAGCTGCTGTGCGACCAGCTGCTGCGCCGCGAGTTTCTGCTGGTCCACCACGGCGGCTGTATGGAAACATAGGGTGGTTTTAGAATTAAGCAGCAGGGCGCAACTCGTATCCCATCTCATGTGAGGTCGTGGGGGCGGTCCTGGCCTCCCGTTTTGAGGTTAGGTTGCCCCAGGGGGAGCTTAGGTCGCCATGTGGTGCGGCGGTGGTCCGGTCACCTGCAGCCCCAACGGCGTCCGCGACTTCTCCGAAGCCCGGATAGTCCTGGCCACGGCTGCCGCAGGGCCCAGGGCGGGCGGGGTGTGGCGGGGCGGGGCGGGGCGGGGCTGGCACCTACCTGAGCCGAGCTGCAGCAGCACGGCCACCGCGGAGACGAGGAGGCTCAGCGACTTCGCCATTTCTGCGTGTGGTACTGTGTCTGGTACATGAAGTGAGGCTATGCCGCAATTGACACAGGGTGCCGTTTTATAGGATGGAGACGTATCTTATCGCGGGCGCGCGGTAATCCGAATCCGTAATTATCTCGGCGAGGGGGAGCGTTTAAGGGAGATGTGGATTTAAGCAAATCTTTTTTGAAAGCGTCGCACTTGACCGTAGTCTGATGTTTTGCCGAGTCTACTTGACCATAGTGACCATTAGGAGGTGTAGCGAAAAGTTGGTACCGCCTGACTCGTGTTAAGGGAGTACCCGCCAAAAATAAAAAAATAAAATTAGCCTGTTTGAGTAAAGTCCGAGCTTTTGAGTGAATCACTCTATAGATCCTTAAGAGAACATGTACAGAGGCGCATTGAAGGTGCATGTTTTCATGCAATGCAGGATACGGATCAACACGTGCGTGGAGGTCTCCGCTTGCTAGCTGGTTCGTTTTTAAGATACCACCATGCACATCCTGGTTCCCTTTCTAGTTCCCGTCTCCGCCTCTCTCGGTTTGCCGCCGGGTTCGCGACACGACAGACTATTGAACCGCTGACGCGCGACACGCTGGAGGTTTTTCTGTACGGGCGCCGGCAATCACACCCTCCTACACGACACGAAAGCGTGAACGTTCCCATGAGTCCCGGGCCGGGCCGGAGAACACGCCAGGATTATTGTCTTTAATCTCTTTGCGGACATCATCACGGTGACGCCGTCGAAATTTTTGCACCGTCCCGCAGGCAGGCAGGCCACGCACACACCGCCACCCAGGTTGTAATAAGTGAGTCGCTGAGACAAAAAATGTACGTCGTGCAAAACACGACAGTCACTTTGTTGCCCACCGGTCGCACCGACTCCCATGTAAACAAAGTAAGAAAAAAAAAATAATAGCCATATGGCTGCTTCCGGATATTGATCGATAGTCGGTCGCGGGACTGTACGGCGGGCCCAGCTCGCTCTAACGCCGCCCGCAATAAAGCCCTGCAATGGCTGCTTAATCTCTAAGACAGGTGCGCCGTGCCCGGCCCGGCCCGGCAAGCAGCGACAAACTGTTTTGTCACTGAAACGACATTGGTGTGTCCCTCGACCCGGCGGCGCGGCCCGGCGCGCCCAGGCCCCGGCGGGCTGCTGGTAATGGCCGGCTTGCTTGACCCTCACATCTCGGCAGCGGCGCGCCACGCGCCACCGCCGCTCCCCGTGCTCTGCACTCGCACGGCCGTGATCCCATTTTTCTTACCACCTCTATCGTCTGTTGTCCGCGATTCTCTCTGTCTGCGCCCGTGCGCGTCAAGCGCCACCGTTTGTACATTACTAAGCGCGCATTACGCGCCTCAAGACGCGACGAGGATATCGCTGTGAAGCGCGACCCCATTAAAAAATATATACAAATGTATGTCGGTAGCTATGTGCGGGGCGGTGTACACGCCTCCGCCCTTCGCCCTGCGACGCTCTTTAAACGTGTGGGCGTTAGATAAACGTTTGCGACGCCCGGCCCGGCACGGCCCCTGTGTAATTGCGGTAGTTTGGATTTGGCCACTTAGCGACGGCCGGGCCGGGGGCTCGCGCACCGCTCCCGTGCAGATTAAGCTGTTGTCGTGAGATTAGCGCTCTAGGGCCGCCCGGGCGGCAAAGGGCGGCCGCGCCGCAGCCGCAGCTCACCTCAGTCAGAGGTTAGGTGGTCGTAAATCACCAGGACTCTGTCGCCCCGCCCCGCCCCGCCCCGCCCCGCCCCCCCCGCCGCGCCCCGCCGCGCCCCGCCGCGCCGCGCCTGTCGTTGGCGAAATGTTTTGCGTCCTTGTATAAAGCGCTTGTTCGGACGGACCCTGCACGCGTATGTGCCACGCGCCAGGCGACGGGGTGGGGCAGGCGTCAGCTGCTGGTTGTGGAGATCAACAACACGGCACTGATGTGGTCGCTTCGCTCCTGTAGACCACAAGCACGGCACGGCGGCGCGCAGGTTGCCCGGTGGACAAGCGTTTTATTTAGGAAAGAATTTTAACTTTAATTTTAAAAATAGCAATACATGTAAAACGCAAGTGGGGCCACAGAGCAGCTGGTTTATATTAACTATCATTCCCCTTTCCCACGTCATTCCCTTTTGTTTTGATGCCTCGTGTCTAATTTTCCATACCCACACTGCCGCCATCGCTCCTTCCTAACATAAGAAAGAAGCGCCCTGGTATTAATTTAAAAAGGTTGGACAGGTTTTCTAGTGCTTCCTTGCGCATGTGCTGCGCGGCGCCGGTGCACGACCTTACACTTGGCCCAACCTATCCCCTCATACAGTTTAGGCGTCGCGCTGCCACCAACTAATCTCGTCTTTATTTCCGGGTCATTCCGCACAAATTTATCTGTTGCAGTGCGAGGGAGGGGAGCGGCGATCTCTCGCAACACTCGCACAATATCCCTTATCGCAATCCCACTTTTATTGTCGCGCTTTAGTCTATGTGTTCCTCGTCGGAATAACCAGCCCGCAGCCGTAGCGCGTGTCGCCGTCCCCAGCGAGCGCCTCGCGAACATTCGGCCGCCTGTCTGCCGCGAGCCGGGAGCCAGTCGGTCAGGATCAGGCCAAATTAGAGATAATTTAAGCGACTCAGCCAATAAAAATATGCCAATTACATGATTCATTGATTCATCTTTATTGAACATCAGAGGGGAAAAAGGAAAACTCGATTGGCTGCTTAGGCGTTGATGGCTTTGCTGAACGGACCGGTCAGGCCACCGTTGGTCTCGAGGTAGTAGGCGCCCTCCTCGCTGAAATTGCGCAAATAAAATTCGCAATAGAATTAGAACAGAGCCCTTATCCGCTCTTAAAAGAATGTCTTGATGTGTATCTCGGACGTACCTGAACTTCACCTGCTCGCCCATGAAGGCGTAGGTCTCGGTCTCGCTGACGGGGCAGCGATGGTGCACAGCGTCCCACTCGTCCTCGCACTTCCAGCCCATGAAGCCCGTGGGGTTCTCGATAGACTCCGCCAGCAGCTGGTAGGAGCGGCCGTGCGAACAGGCCCCTGAAACAAAAGGGATAAAGAATCGTTTCGGTTTAACCCGAGTCACGTGCGTGGAATGGCTCCTCTGATTTGTCTATTCCGCGAGCACGTGTTGTACTGACCACTCATGTCCCACGCGCAGCCGGGCTGCACCTCGCCGCCGTTGGGGTAAAAGTCGACGTGGCCGATGGCCGTCGCCTCCCCGAGGCCGCCGCCGTTGGTGTGGATCACGTCCACGAGGACGGCGTCGTCCTTGGACAGGCGTCCGTCGGTCTTCTTCATGTTGATCATCGGCCTGGCGGGGTCGAGGCCGGTGATGCGGGCGACGAGGCCCGAGGTGACGTGCTCGCCCGCGATGCCCGCGACGTGCGCGCCCAGGCTGTGGCCCGTGATGTGCAGCTGGTCCAGCTTTAGCAGCCCGTTCTCCACCATCGAGTCCACCAGCTCGGCCACGCGGGTGCCCACGGCCTCCATGTTGAGGACCCACATGGAGTAGAGCGGGAACATCGGCCAGTCCACGACGATCACGTTGACCGACTCGTTGACCTTGAAATAGGCTGCATAGGCCGAAAGAGATAGAGGGTGGATTATAGCGCGCTACGCCGAACCTTTTTTTTTTCTTCCCGCTTATTCCCTTGCAGGTATATGAAACTTGCCGTTTTTAGGGAGCTGTATGGCTAGGGAGTTGACATCATTAGCGAAGCCGTGGATAAGGATTTCAGTCGGGTATTCGGGGTTGTAGCCTGCTTTGAGAATACTCTTCTTGTCCAGGGAGTGGCCGAGCAAGTTTCCTTTAAGCCGCGCGGCGTTGTCCCTAAAACAGCAGAGTGAGTCTGTCCTCATGGGAGTTGGTCAAGGATCTTACAATAAGGACAGAGATGGAAAAGATATACTGACTTGTTGTAGAAGTAAAACTTCACGAGGTTTTTAGTGTGTTCGCTCGATTCAGCTGCAAATAAAGAAATGAAAACCAGTTTAACAAAAGTATATCTGGCGCCGAGTGCGAGAGGAAGCAATCGTGCGCGCGATGCATACATGTTACCGCAATCAGAATACAAATTAAGGTTTTGCTTAGACGGATCGAAATTTGCAACGCAAAGGCTTCAAGGCTGCACAATAGTGCGTCCACAGTGCAGTTAACAGCTGAGCTATATATAAATAGCAAATAGCATATTTTTCGCTTTCAGCTCCACTCGATCTGCGGCGAAACTAACGCGGGTTCTGGCTAGTATTTGACAAAAATTACGCACTAACGAGGGGACACCGGGAGAGGGGAGTGACGGGGTGAGTAAGGGAATAATTTCACACACATACACAAACACATTACAAAAGGACGCCAGGCGGGTCAATAACATCGCGCTCGTGCCGGTGTACTGAGTGTGAGGACCTTGATCTTCCTGTTTTGGAGGGTAGGGGTCAGGTCAGAGCGATCTAGTAATCAAACGCCAATAAGTAGACCATGCAAATTTGTCAACATTCATATATTTTCATTACAGAGTCCAAAAATTACGTCAAACCTTTCACCCTGCTCAGCACCTTAAGAAATTTTTTGTCGAGTTTAGCCTCGCACTGGCTGTGGCCCCTGGGAGCTTAGAGTAAGGGGGCTCCGCATTGGTTTCAAAATAGAAGGATCCCCGAGCCCTGGAAGGAAACAAAATATCACTCTCGTGTCGCCGACTGTAGTTAGCGATAACACACCGTATACAAAAGAAAAGAATTTCATGACCAGCCTCGAAATCCAGCTGAAAAATTACCCGTCGCCAGAGCCCAGTATGGGCTTGGCCTGGTGTCATACCTGCGGTCGGTGCCCAGCCCCATCTCCACCGTGGCGTTGTCCTGGCACTTCTTCGCCTTGTAGTCCGACCAGCCAGGGCAGCTGGTGGCCACGAAGGCCCCGGGGGTCTCCAGGGACTCGACGAGGAGCGAGTAGCCGCGGCAGTGGCTGCAGCTACCTAAGGGCACTGTTCCCGCCAGTGTCAGCATATTTTGTGTGAGTAAATCAAAAGTTTGTAGAACTCTTTTTGTATGCAGAGCCGCCGGGAGATAGGCAACCCATTCTACAGCGCAGCGCGTGTGATTGCTAGGTGCGCTGGGGCCGGTTCAAGCAGTTTATCTGGGCAACTGACTAGCCCAGCGCTGGCGCTGCAGTGCGGTTTTCTTAAATTTGCCCACAAAAAATCCCATTTTCTGCTGTTTCTTTCAGGTGGCTTTGAGCCCCACGCACCTGCGTCCAGCCCGCAGCCAGGCTGCACCCACGTGCCGCCGTTGGGGTAGAAGTCCACGTGGCCTATGGGGTCCCAGTAGCCCAGCAGCGGCGCGCACGTGTGGATCACGTCCACGAAGCCGGCGTCCGACTTGTCGAGGCGTATGGCGGGGTCGTTCCAGAAGAGCGGCCCGGCCGGGTCCAGGGCTGCGGACAGAGAGGGGCCGCGCTTAGTTGACGCCTGCGCCGAGGAGGTAGGCAACACTTCGATCACGCTCGCGCGGGAGCTGGCTGCTGGCTAGCCCAGTCAGTCGTTTCCATTACAGGCGTGCGCCGGATGGGTAGGCAACCCAACGGACTTCTATAGGAAATGGGCCGACAGACCTGACTGACCACCGCGAGCCAGGCGGGGCAGGGCGGGGCGAGGCACTGCTATTGTCGATGGAATCACTTTTAGAGACATGTCCTGCCCCTCCCTACCCCACCCCAACCCGCACCACAGCAGCCTGTTGCACAAGACCTCCGGCGACCTTCTCGCTCGCCACCAAGATCTCTGTATCGCGGACCGTGCGGGAGGGAACCACGCAACTCTCCAACCTGCGTTACAGGATGTGCCGACCACGGGTATGCCTGCTTGCCGTCGGCCGCGGCTCGCGGCGGGCGGCAGCACGCGGCGACAAATTAGCTTCGGCATAGACAATCGAGTTGTGCTTGTAGTAGTGTATCGGAGAAATTCTGCAGTGTTATACGGGTCTGCCTTCTCTAGCCGTACCGAGTAGGTAGACCTGCTGCAATAGTAGTACTGACTAATTCCGAGGATTCTATCTTCGTCCTTGTCGCATTCATTGCGGCGATCCAGGTAAAGCATGGCGATGCGCCATAAGGGCGACAAAGACGGAGATACGATCCACGGAATCAGCCTGCTTGTAGAGCGCCGCGCTCAGCGCGAAGGCGAGGCGAGCAGCTTACCGGTGATGCGGCCCTGCTTGCCCAGGCCCAGGGTGCGGCCGGCGAAGCCCATGGCGTGCGCGCCCAGCGAGTGGCCGATGAGGTGCAGGTCCGAGAAGTCGATGCCGCCGCTCATGTACAGCTGTTCGACGAGGTCGCCGATGAGCTGGCCCAGGGTGGACACTAGCAGCCGCGACCCAACGTAGTTCCACGAGTCGGCCTCGGACCAGTCGACGAGGATCACGTTGTAGTCCGAGATCTCGAGTAGCGCTGCCAAGGACAAGGTTAGTTAAATTTTTTCTCTCGAGAAAATGCAATGATTTCACGTCATCAAATTTTTTTCTGGCGTCCTTCTACTGATAGCTTATCTGAGGGTTTCGGCAGTCGAACTATGATGAACTATTATTGGAAACGATTAAGGTGGTCTGTCCTCCAGCCACAAAGCTAACGCAACCTTCATCACTTTCTTATCAGACGCTTGGGGCAAATTACTTGGGAGGCGGTGCGCCGTCAAAGACTGCCTTATCTTTAAGCAATTGACTCATTGACGGCGCGGGGCTGTGCGGGGGCGCGAGAACTTGCGTGCGAACACACTTTTACAGGACGGGAACTTAATTTAGATTTAGTTTCTAGTCATGTCTAGGCCAGGTGGCTTGCGACGATGTACCTACCGTCTTTCACGATGGCTCCCCCTTTGGCCTTGGTCTCTCCAGACAACCAGCCATGGACCAGAACTTTAGTCGGTACCAGCGGGTTGAAATTGGAATTTTCGAGGAAAGTGGCGTTGTATGGATCCAGCTTCTGTCCATTTTCGGTGTTGCGCCTTTAAATGTCAGGATTAGTATACGTTTTGATATCTGCCGAAAGAGAAGGATGAGTATCTTTTTACTTACCTTGTGTAAAGTTTTATGACAGCTTTTCCATTCAAATCCTTAGTTTTCTTACTGGCACTCAAGGTTTTGTTGGCATCTCCTAGAAAGAGAAAAAGCGCGTCAGTTGTGGTGAAGTTGAGAGGCAGTTGAACATAGACCGTCATATAAAACACTGCACACTTGAAGTGAATTATCTACAATGAGATGAAAGCACCATTATGTAATGTCCCGGTCGGCCCGCACCGCACTCCCACACACAACCCACACACACACGAGTGCATCCAAAAGTTCCCATGCGCCAGTGATTGCTGCTGATATGCCACTCGAATATCACGCGCACGCGCCCTTCTTACCTGGGACAACCTCAGCGCGCCTTTTTACACATCGTATCTCTTCGTCTTAAATAGTCCCCGACACTTGGCGGTGCTGGGCCGGGGTCCGAAAGGACGATAGGCCGCTGTTTCAAGACTTCCTATTTGAAAGCAGACGCCTGCTGACGCGCGCAGTGCGCATCTAATCTCCGCGACACCTGCACCCACGCGAAACGGCGGACTTATCGCCCGAACACCGCCCTTTCGGGGAAAAAGGGGCAAGGGCATACGGTGGACGCGGGGACGGGACGGCCCTACTGAGAGCCCCGGCGGTGCCGTCTGACAGCTGTCAGTCGAGCACCCTGCCTACGTGTAAGGCGCCACCGCCCGCGTGGGGTGGGCCCATGTCAGCGCGAGCGGCCCTCTCCCGGCCTGGCGCCGGGCGCCGGCCGGCCCTCGCAGCCCCAGCAAGCGCGGATCCAGCGGGGAGTTCAGGGAGGGGCGACGCTTGTGGGTTGCCTACCTTCAAGGGGCTCTGGTTGGCTTTTTACCCCTTTTCCCTAAAACCGACAATATTTTCACCCGACGACCCACAGAATTACGTATTTACCACTTGAAAAATTATACTTGCCAATAATTTTACTTTAATCACCAAGCTTAACTACAGCTGTAACTTGAGCCCTTGAGAGGGGGTCAATTAAAATTGCACTGACCCCCCGCTTTGGCATGGAATTTTTAACGTCCACTTCAACGCTGCAAAGCGCGCGCTGCGCGCGCTGTTAAAAATTTTGGGGGCGGCCAGACCTGAGGGGGGGGGGGGGCGACGCCCCCTCCCTGTATCCGCGCTTGAGCACCAGCGCGGGCGTGCACGGCAACCTTTGCCGGCCGGCGCGTGAGTGTTACATTAGGCCTCGGGGAAAGAGGGGCGCGCCGCGCCGGTCGGCCCAGCTACCTGAGGCCACCGCTATAAAAGGTCGTCAGTACATAGATTCCCGCGGATTTTAACTTAGTCAGCAATAACCTCGGATACACGAGCATTTTTCTTTTTCGCGCGGAAACCCGAAAGCCGACGGGCGTCCTCGTCGCGGAGGTGCCGACGGGGTGCTCACTGCTCACCTGCGGCGAGGGCGGCTGCGGCGAGGAGTAGCAGCAGCGCGGACAGGGGCGCGCGCGCGTCCATGGTGGGGCTGGGCTGCTGGGTCGGGTCGGGTCCGGTCCGGTCGGGTTGGCTTGGCGGTGCTGACGGCTCGGGGTATCGACTCGCTCTACGCCCCGGGCGGGCCTCGCGCGAGCTGCACTCTCCCGGCCCGCGCTGTTGCGCCACGCCGCGCCACGCCGCGCCGCGCCGGGCCCGTGTGGACAGGTGGCCTCGTATGTACTCAAGTGAAGCCAGGTACCCATATCGTCCACTCCTCAAAGTCCACGCCCACTTTGGCCTTGCCCCTGGCCCAATCATAAGGGGATGCACCCGGGTGGCCCGTCAGCTGCAGCTGAGCCCACACGGCGGCTTCTTGGAGAGAACAACACGATGGCTGTGTGGTCGTTCTAAGGATAGGATGGTGCTGTGGGTGAAGGGCGCGACACCTATGACGAACCACGCACCTGTCGTAACACAAAGGCCATGTTGGTCAAGCGTAATGGATTACAGGTGTGTGTTCCGTGCCAATAATTAATTATTTCCGCGCTACTGGGTTTATTTAATGGTTCATCTCAATTAGCACCATTCTGGGCCGACTTTGCGTGGTAAAGTATTTTTATTGTCAATTTGGTAAAACTAAACACCTTGTGGAGCGCGCCTTGAAGTCTGTATGAAAAATACTGTTTAAGTCTGCCTGAAAAAAGGCGCGCAAAATGGTGGTGAAAGCAGAAGTAGTTGTAAACATATGAAAGATTGTTGTTATTTTTTGTTTCGTGTTGTGCGCGGATATGTTCTTTATGGTTTTATTGTAGTATTTCATAATGAAAGACAGTTCATAATCTCTGGCGAGGCGTTTCAACCACTCTGCGGGCTATCAAGAATTGTTATTCACTGGTATGTTTAAAATCTTATATTTCCTAGTGGCCGCGGCCACAATAGGTTAGGATTTGCCCAGCTCTTTTTTTCTATTTAGGGCTGTGGCCCTTATTGAATCAAGAGAATTTTTCTGAGAAATATTGTGAAATAGTTTAGGGTAATATGGTAGGTGTACATGGATTTTTACCATTATCTTTAAAAAATTATAATTCACACCTTTAGTGTAGCTTCACCGGTTAATTAAAAGATGCTAATGCACACCAATAATTTAACGTAGAAATACACTTGTGGATGAGATATCTTGAAAAAGCTGGCGACAAATATTTATGTGATGTGATGTTACAAATTTTATAATCATTTGTCACCAACGCAACATTATGATGCAATTGAACTTTTAAATTAGTTTTAGTTAAGTTTATCACATTTTAAAGAAGTAAACCTTTTTAAGAAGATATAGTTTTAGTAAGCCGTTGGAGTGCTGTATTGATAATTAGAAACCGCTTCAAAAGGTTAACTTGGTCACTGTAGCGGTATTGTTTTAACAGATGTTCTACGCATTCTTTAATACTATGTTCTATGAAGCCCTGAGGCGAGAGAATTAATTGATGTTTATCATGTTTATGATATGTCTTGACATGGATTTACAAACAAAATTAATTGAACTCAACATACAATTTAAAATATATTAGTACTCATAGTACTCAATAATTGCAACTGCAGAGAGGCTGTGTTAAGCTCCAGATTCAAAACTTTTCGCATCTATCGATTCAGTTAAATAGGAAGAAAAAAATAGGTTTTTAGGGGGCGAGAGTGGTGTCCAGTATAACTCAGATGAGGCCGGCCGGGGCCGGAGCGCCCGATCGAGTGTGGGTAGGCCACCCGGTGTACAGCCCTGCCATCGCGCTGCCTACCGCACGGCGCTCGGGCCGCTCTGGTCCCTACCTAGTCCGCGCAGCTCTGACTCACTACAACTATGTTTTGCCGACTTTTGAGCCTTGGTACGCCGTGATCACAGGTCAATACTTTTTTATCACAGGTCAGGGTTCACGAGTTATTACGTGGGTGATATCGTCCGGGCCCGCGGGCCAGGCCAGGCTGGGCGTGTTTGATGTTGTAGGTCCTGTCCTGTCATTAAACACGGTGTCCTTTCACCCCCACCCCTACCCCTCAATTCAGAAGCCCCAAACCGCCTCCCTGAATAGAGCGGCGCAGGCCGTTCGCAACGGCCCGATTGTGCGGTCGGCGCGTTTGAGCGCTCCCTTCACCGGCAGGGTTTCGCTTGGGCCCCCTTTTCCTTTTAGGGCCGCCACCGCCTGAACTGAGAGTTCGCGGTGCGCAATAAGCAATAAGCACCTCGCAGTCCCAGTGCAGTGATCTGCCCCCCCCCCCCCTGAACTTCCCTCTCTCCCCTACTCTCTCGCGCGGGGTATGGCCGGAGCCTCTCTCTCCCTTCGCCGTTCGGCGATACCCCCTCCGCGCCGCCAGATGGCGCAGCCCGCGCGCCGCGGTCAGGCTACCACCCCTTCTCACTTACAACCAGCTGGAAAGTTTTTCAATTTGGGGGCCGCAAGTCATTTGGCTGCAATGCTCCGGATTGCTCCGCAGTTCGGCTGAACAATCAACTTGTCTTGTTCGGGCCGTAATATAGACGGATGCCACAACCGCCCCCGCGCCGCCCCTCCCCTCCCTCCACCTACCTCACCTCACCGGTCTTGGATTACATTCCCCACATTCCCCACGCTCGCGTACCGCTTCGCCGGTCAGGTTTCAGTATTTCTAAAAATAAAATGAGCGCCGAGTGCGGATTTCAATGGTACTGGGTTACCATCAGGATTTCGGGGTACCATTAGCATCGCAGTTTAACGAGTTCGTTTGTCTCTCCTTGCAGCCCGCCCCGACCCCGCCGACCGCCGTGGGACCTCGCCCCCGCCCCCGCCCCCTCGCCGCCGCCGCCGCAGCGCCCGCTGACGCATACCAAGTAAGTCCTCGTCGTCCACGTCAATCGTATAAACGTGATCTTTGTGCTCGCGTCGTTGCTCGCCTTATCCTTATCCGTCTTCCTCACTCGGTGCTGCAACAAGTTTACAATCTCGGCGTGGTACGCGGCGGGGCGGGGCGGGGCCTGCACGGAGGGTGGTAGCTGTCTAAGACTCCCCATCAGTATATCGCTTCCGCCCCGCTCACCCCCGGCCCCAGGCGCTCCACGCTGCGCCCCGACACGCCCTTAGGGACCAAAGTTAGTTCTAATCCGATAATGCGTCGGAGCCAGCCGTGTTCTTAAGGCCCGCCCCCGCGCCCGCCCGCCCGGCCGGATGTGTCCCGATCATCTGCGAAGTCGTCATTACGGGCTCGGGGTGGGTGGCCGAGTCGCCGCGTCGAGGTTGCGGATCACCACGCTAAACTTTATGTGCGTTGACACGTGCGCTGCAAGATGATAATTGCAGTAAAAGGAAAGGAAATAATTTCCATGAACGGTTCTATGTTTGTGGCGCGGGCCTGCTCCACGGGGCAGAGAGAGAGTGTTCTGGCAGGGCAGGAGGTTCCCATCAAAACGAAACTGCAGTATTGGTGGCGGCGCGTGGATTTATTGAGGCGTAAAAACGATATAGTAGTCTCCGAGCTCATTGCAGCAACAGCACCGTGCCCCGCCCCGCCCCGCCCCGCCCCGCCCCGCCCCGCCTCACAGCGTGTCGGGAAAACAATCTCAGCCGTCCTTTTCGTCTCCGGCGCGCACGATCCACAAGAGTCTGCTCGCGACAGAGAGGAGGGCGGGGTGGTGGGGGGAGGGGGAGGGGGGGCGCAGAGGGAGAAGAGCCCTCTGCTCTGTTTGCCGTCTGAAGTCCCCCTAGCCGAGACTGTCGGGGTCGGGAAGCCCGTCTGATCTGCCCCACCCTTCTGCACTCCACTCCGCCCCACCACACACCACCCCACCTCGCCCTACCCGCCTCGCCAGAATTTTCATTCGGGTGGGTCATACACGGCAGCGGCGGACCCGACGCCCGGTCCGCCGTTTTACCGGACCCGACCCCAAGCTGCGTCGGGTCGGGTGGGTAGGGTTAGAGGCTGGAGTGCGTCCCCGGCCGGTGTGGACCAAGAGTTAGACTGAAGCGAAGCCGTAGTCTGGACGTCAGGACCCGCGATAGGTTCGGCGGATGTCTAATGCACGCGCGGCCTGGAGCGACTCCAGGAGCGTGGAGGGGAGCTCTCCCTCCAGCGGGAGCGCGCCGACGAGAACTTGCTCCTCACTCTGATCTGGAGCACCTCTATCGCTCGCTCTGTGCCCGTCCCTGCCACCCGAGCCCCCCCCCCCCCCAAGTAGCTTTGCAGTGCCTGACCTTTGCACCACAACCCCTATCCCTGCCACCCCCCTCGCCCCCTACCCCCCGGGTAACGCTTATCACCCCCAGCCCCCCGGCCTGGCGGTGGCACCTCCCCTATCACACGCGCCTTCCGAGCCGTGCATCCGCAGCTATCGTATTCCTTTCCCGCCTCTCTCTATCCAAATTCTTATCCGCCGCGACCGCAGAAGTCGCCCGGCCGGAGCCGAGGCGGGCGGAGCGGCTTGGCGACGCACTGCTGCCCTACATCCCGTATTCCGTCCTGGGTTCGTGTTTTTTCCCCTCCCTTCCGTCCTTCTCGATCTACTTTTATACCGAAAGTCCGCGCGTGATAAACCCTGCAGCAGCTGCTCCGGCTCACATCGCGCGGCTCCACCAGCCCCGCCGCACCACGCCGCACCCTGCCACGCCACTCTACCACCCGTCGTGCATCGTTCAGGCTTGGAACGCCCCGCCCCGGCGCGCCCCGCGCCTCGGTGACGGTTATGAGAGTTATGTGCTGCTGCCACTCGGCTCGCCGGTCGGGTCAGGGCGGGGCGGGGCGGGGCGGCTGGCGTGGGCTAGACTATGGAGACACTAGAGGGACGCATTCGGGAGGAACGTGCCTAAAATTCAGCGCTGCGGTGACTCTGCGCCCGCCACACCCCGCCACGCCACGACTTTCCCGACTTAACCCCGCCCCGCCCTGCCGCGCCTCACTACTTCTGACCATTCACTCCCCAAACTTTTCCCCCACCCCTTTCACAAAACGGTGTAAACTGATGAGAGTCGGGAAGGATGGGACGGAAGTTCGGCCTAGCCGGTGGAGGGGGTCGGCGGCGGAGGTGACGGGCGGTCAAGCTCTGCGCTCTAGGGGGTGTGGGCGGGGGGGGGGGGGAGCCGCGGGGGAACAAGAAGAGAGAGATCTGGTAACTTATCGTCGAGATAGCGCTTGGCGTCGCGTCGTCGCGTCGCGGGGTCACGGCGGCGCACGGCTCTTTGCTCCGCTCCGCCGGGTCTTGAGATGGAGAGATGGCTATTCATTACAAAGTCTGGGCTAAAACAATTAATAAACAAAAGCGTGCGGAGCGGAAAACTTTTGGACGTGGGTTGTCAGGATCTCTCCTTCCCTGCACCTGCGCCGCGGCGCGGTGGGCCGCGGGGTAAGGTGGGGTGGGGCAGGGCGGGGCGGCTCGATATATCCATATATTATGGGATATGACGGCCCGCGCTGCTCCGCTCCCACTGAGAAAAGAAATTGAATTGAAACGGTAAGGTTATGGGGGTCGGGTCGGGTCGGGCCGGGGCGGGCGCAGAGCTTCACCGCGCTGCAGCCAGTCACTCCGCCACCCCGCCCCGCCCCGCCCCGCCCCGCCCCGCCCTGCAGCTGCGCTCGGACGGGTCGGGCGCCGCAGCTGGCCGCAGATGCAGCAGATGCCCGGCAGGGCGGGGGGTGGGCCGTATCTCGCGGGCCGTATTGTTCGAGCTTGGGCCAGAGGTCGGGTCGAGGCACGCGCACTTTTCGTCTGAGCAGTGCGCCCCGCCCCGCCCGGCCCCGCCCCGCCCTGCCCCGCCCCGCCCCGCCCCGCCCCGCCCCGCCCCGCCCGGGCGCGCCCCTGCCGGGGTCCTGCTCTGCCATGCTTTGCCCTATAGCTCTGCTCGGACAAACAACTGTTTTTATTCTCGGCGGTGGAATAATGCAAAGCGCGCCCGCGCGATCTCTCGCACTGAGATATGAAATTCAAAAACATTTTTGTTTAAGAGCGGTAGCGCGGTCGGAACGCCCCGCTTCCTTTCTTTCTCTGTCCGCTCCAGTGGCCTGAGGGGATCACTGCGCCTCCTCGTAAAACATAATTAAATCCTCAGCACCCCCATCTGGACCACTGCCTCGCCCCGCCCCGCCCCGCCCCGCCCCGCCCCGCCTCAGCTGCTGAGCTGATTGCTGACAGAAGTTTGATAAGTGAGTCGCGGGACGAGGCGGGGTGCGGGCCGCGGGCCGCATAACGATGGCTCCCTAGTACGGCCCGGCCATGCCTAAAGACAGCCCCCACTCCGCCCGCCCCGTGGCGAGAGTCCGGGCCGAGCCGAGCGGTGAGTTCAGGCCGCTATTATCGCCTCTTGTCAATTACGACATGAGCCTAGAGTTAAGCGCCGACTCCCATAGTGGTGACGGGCCGGGCCTTGCCCCCGTGCCCCCGTGCCCCCGTGCCGCCCCCCTCCTGCTCTCCCGCGCCCTCTAGTGGGGAGAAAAGTTTTTCGCATGCGAGATTGAGCCGTCAAGTTGGCGCGCGCTGCGCCGCCGCGCCGGGCCCTGCGGACAGGACACGGCCACGCGACCTCAGGACATGGGGGTGGGCTGAGGCCCGCTGCCCTGCCCAGGGGCGCACCTGTAGCAGCAGGACCCGCCGCGCCCCGCCCCGCCCCGCCCCGCCCCGCGCTGCATTCTGCGCTGGCACCTCGCTCCCTCCTCCACCCCATCCCACTCTACGCCCGCTATACTTCCTTTTTCATCCCCCTGCTCCCCCGCGCTCCCGCCTTGACTCCTATTAGTCACCGTAACGTCTCCACGAATAATTTAGTTTGCAAGCTTTCAGAAGCGGGGGGGAAGAAGCCTTCGGGGCGTCGCCCATAGTAAGGATGTAATAATCCGATGAAGATGGAGAAGAAGATTCTTCTACGCCTTCCTCCCTCCCACCACCCTCTCCCTCTCGCGTCCGGCGGCACCCGCTCTCCCATTTCTCCGGAAGGCCCTTAGCAGCGTGTATCCTGTTTCCGTTTGGACGACTCCCTCGCCCTGGCCGTGCTGGTCCGGCAGTCTCTCTTCTCGCCTGATGGCCTGTCCCTGTGCAGTTGGCGGACACGACACGGACCACTAACGGGCCGGCCTTTCATAGAGAACACGCTAAAGCACTGCGGGCCTGCCTACCCAGAGGGGCCACGGCGCCTAGCGGCTGGAGCGGGTAGGCAAAACCGCATAGTGTAACGTGCTCTCTGAAACGGCCGGTTCTCTTCACAGTGAACGTGGGACACTATTTTATAGGTCGTGGTTAGCTGTATTATGGGTCAGAACAATATATGCCTTGGTTTGAATCTCTTCTGAAAAAAAAAAAAAACCCTCGGGAAACCTCGATGAGGTATGTTCCCAGGACCGTTTTAGAGACTGTGAACCCATAATTGGTCGTGTTGTCCGGATTCAGCTTCCTTTTAAAATCGTTTTTTGAGACAGTTTTGATTTTATACTGGTCGAAATTGGAGTGAATTCGAGCAAAATTGCGTGTGTCCCGTGGGCCCCCAAAACAGTAAAACGGTCTGCCGCAGCAGCGCTGTCAGGAGGGGCTTCGGGCGGTCAGGATCGAGGGGCTTCTGGCTGTCAGAGGCTGTGATGCAACCAGCCTCTGGGCTGGTACAGACAGTCACCCGCGTAATATGCTGCTGGTCCCGGCCCACGCACCCCGGCAGGCAGTCCCCAGGGAAGTGGCCGGGTGCAGCCCGTGTGCCGTGTGCGTGCCGCGGTGCGCCGCGAGGACTGCCAGGCCGCGCCGGGCCGCGCCGGGCCGGGGCGAGGCGAGCAGGCGAGGCTCCCGCCGCAGTCCTATCTCCACTATTTGGAGACGGGACGCCAGAGCCACGATAAGCGCCAGACACGGCAGCATCAGCGGCTCACGGCCCGAACCGGCGCGGCGCGGTGCGGTGCGGTGCGGCTGTCACATATTGCATAATGGAATGGATTCGAAAAACACACGATGAACGCGCCGCTGTGCTGAGCCGCCCCGCACCCGGCGGGGGGGGGGGGGGGCAACGGGAGCTATAACACGGCCCAGTGCGGCGCGGCGGGCCAACAACTGTCGTCGACGGGACAAGGGAAGCCTAGCCGCGAGGCGCGCGGAGATGATGGCACCAGAATAGAAAACCCATACAAACGGGGAGCAGCAGAACGGCATTTCATTTTGACGCGCCAATAACGGATAAAAAAAAATATTTTCAACAGTGTGGGTGGGGCGGCGTTATCGTGGTGCTCTTATTCCAAAGCGCGAGTGTTGCAGTTTTTTTAAAGCCTTGCGTTGTTGTTTCTGCGGCCGGCCCGGCCCGACCCTGCCCGGCGCTGACCTGTGGGTCACTCCCAGTCGCGCCGCCACTTTGCACTCTGCGGTGCCAGGCGCGGATTAATGCCCGTCTGGCGAAGTGTGGGTGGGGGGGACCATATACCATGGATTGCCTATTTTGTAGTGCATATTGCCTATCCATCAGGCAGCTCACGAGAGGGTTAATGGGGAGCCCATCAACCTGGACGTGTGCGGGGCCGGGGCTGGGGCCGCGGTGGCCGCCAAAACGACTGATCCCACACGACGGCATTCGTGTCCCTCTGCACGCGCTGCGCTCACGGGGCCCCGGCGATAGGAAGCACTACGATACGCACTTAACCCTTAAGTGTGTGAATGGCGCTATCACTTGGTGCGTGTCTGACTCTCCGTTCGCACTGTCGTCTGCCTTGCGACTCATAGTCAACATTCACGCACCTTGTTCAAGCGCGTATACGAATGAAACTCCACGCCGCACGTGTGGGTGCGGGGCCGCGAGCACTTGACCGCCGCGACAGTCTTGAGGCGGGGCTGTCGAGTGGCCGGGCCGGGCCGGGCCGGGCGGCAGCGCAGCAGGACCAGCATCAGGCCGGGCCGGGCCGGGCCGGGCCGCCGCTCAGTCGTCTGCGAGCCGTCGAGTCGGGAGGACACAGCGCACGCGCTCCCGCCCACCACCCGCACGGCACGGCCAGGAGGCCGCGAGCTGCGACTCGCGCGGAGCACAGCGCCCCCGACCCGACCCGACCCGACCCGACACCCACTCCCCGCCACCGCCACCCCGCCGCCACCCACCGCCGGCCCGGCACAGCACCCCTACAGCGCCTACGCGTATCCGCCGCCTCACTCCAGGCCCTCCGACGCGTCCCCCGCCCCGCACACGTCGGCCGCAATATCCTCGCACTCGCCGCCGCGCGCACGGCACGCGCTTTTGTCTCGTCGGATGGCGGCGTAAAAATGTTTACCTGACTGCGCGAGTGAGTGTGGTGTCGCTGTGCCTGTGAGTGCGCCATGCGGCGGCCGGACGGTCCTGGAGAGGCGCGCGCGGGCCGCCGCGCCTGCCCCGGCCCCGCCGGCCCCGCCGGCCCCGCGCCCTAGAGCGAGGAGAGGAGGCGCTCGACTGGGTGCCGCCGCCACCACCGCCTCCGGGCCGGGGATGCGCTGAGCTCCGGAGCCTTTGTTCTCTGCTATCGGCGAGAAAGGTGAGCTTAGAGACTGACTTAATTGTTGCCGACGACTGTGGGGTTGGGGTCGGGCTGTGGGGGCGGGCCGCCGCGCCATGCCGTGGGGGCGGGCTGTGCCACGTGCAGAGGGACGACGGCTCGTTTAGAATTACACTTCTCTCGCCGCAGCAGCCGGCGCCGCCGTCTGTTGACGGGAAAACTCCCTGCGTCCCTTGTCTGTTTTAGCGCAGTTATCTGTAAACCTGACTGGGAAAAGATATTTTCGTAACTTTACGACAATTTTTCGAAATTTGTGTTTTTCAAACGGTGTCGTAAATTAAATTTTACAATTTGATGTCGTAACTGTACGACATTTCTGATGGAAAATTTTTCCGTAACCCCTACAAACATTTCTCACGGTGCTGTTCTCGTATAAGGGGGGGTAGTCCGAGCAGCTGGGTTGTTCTTATTTTTAAAGGCACTGTAACTAGTGCACTAAAATACCTCGCTTGCCGAACCAACTTTTCCCTATAAACCACGACCGAGGTTGTGTTTTACTCTACCTCCAGCCTTGGAGCTAATGGAGGGCTTCGCGTTGCCCCATCCGGCCCGGCCGGGCGCCGTGCACCGCTGCATAGGCAGACCCGCCGAGCTCGCGCGCGCGGCGCACAGTATGGCCCCGGCCCGACCAAGCGGAAACCATTCCCGGCTTCTCGCTGTCATTTCTAGTTTAAAGATAAACTATATGTCGTCGCCAGGGTATCCGCAGCTGACGCCGATTTTATTCAAGCTAAAAGACAGGAGAGCGCGCGCGCGCGCCACTATCTTAGATTTAAATTTATCCACTAGCCAAGTGCACTTTTGAAAGCTTGGCGCGACACGTTTGCACCGAGGCGAGGCGGGGCGGGGCGGCGGGGCGCGCGGGTCGGGGTCGGTGCCTTTGTGTCCGCGCTCCTCGCCCCGCCGCGCCCCCGTGGTCTCCTGGGAGAGCAGATAAGATGACTTATTCGCTCCGCACCGCGGGTCCCCGAGAGTGCTGCCTCTCATTGCTGCATGGTGAGCCCGGCCGCCCCGCCCCGCCCCGCCCCACCCCGCCCTGCGGCGCGCTTGGCATCCCGACACCCGCAGTGTTTAATTCTTTCAAAGCAATAAACGCTTTTCAAATAATTGCGGAAAAGAAACACTTTTTAGAGAACTAACAGTAGCATACACGACAGGCCTGGCCGAGGGGGACCTCACTACGGAAACAGGTGTACACTGACTGGAAGTCAAATGATTGGAAGTGACTGAGATATGACTGAAAATGACTGGAAGTGACTGAAAAATGACTAATTTCGTCAAGAAAATTGACTGGATGAGAGTTAGAAATTTTCCAACGATACAGAGCACGAACTATTACGTGGTTTCCACTCTATTTCGAATTATTTTAAGGCAATACGTGACTATTTTGACTCAATTTTCCTTGACTGGATGTGACTGGAAAATGACTGGAAGTGACTGGAAAAGTGACTGGTGGGAGACGTGTACACTGACTGGTCGCAGTAAGGTCCCCCTCGGGCCTGGCTTAAGTCTCGTCCTCTGCATGATGCGGGGTTGTCCTGGTGGCCTCCCTGACAAACTGCCACGGGGGCCTCACACAGACAAACGCGCGCGCGGCACATGCACACACACGCACACACACACACACACACACGCGAGCGCGCCCCTCCGGGCCGGGCCGGCCTGGACCTCTGATCTCACTTCTCTCTTTTGTCGCTACATTATGCACGGAGACTGACCCCAGAACAGCAACCCCCGCCACGCCACGGCACGCCACGCCACGCAGCAGAGTCAGTAGCTCTCCCTCGCCTTCTTTCCTCTTTTTTTTCTGTTCCCCTCAGGTGGAGGTTCTGCGGGGGTCAAAAGAAAAGCGTAGAAAGGAATGGCAAGATTGCTTTTAAACGCGCGCGAGCGTGACTGACGGACTCACTCCCTGCTGTCTGGCGCGGCCGGGCCGGGCGGGAGCGACCTCCCCGTGGTGGGTGGGTCATTCACAAACGCGTCCGGCGCCAAAGGTGTTTCTCTCCTTTCCCTCCCCTTTTATTCATCGCTGCGGACAGAGGATAGTCGCAGGCAGCACTCGAGGCAGGGGGGTGGCCGTGACGGCCCGCCGCGCTGCAACGGAAAGGTCTCGTGATATCGCTCGATTAGCCACCCTCCCCTACTCCCACCCCGACTCTACCCCACTGGTCCTGACCTTACATTCTACCCCTATCCCCCCTCCTCCCCGGACCTGCCGGCGCGGCGCACCTTATTGAGTGCCTGTTTCGCGGCCACGCAACGCGGCGAAACTGGACATGATTAAACCTTTTTCCCACGGGGGCCTAACCGAGTCCAGTGCGCATCCTATTTCGCGGCTGCTGCTACGAGGAAATGATATACGGGCTCAAAGTGAAATAAAACGGCCACAGCAGACGGCTCCAGTTTTCATTGAATCCGTGGAGACCTGATTTATTCATCCAAGGGAATACTTTATCAATCGTCGCGCAACCTGTAATTTATTCCGATTCACACACTTCCCATCGTATTCACCCTGTTGCACACTTGCAGAATCCGTTCGTTTTTACAGCACGAGTTTTCCTTTCATTTTTCCGAGATAGCCTTACGATACCCTGTCGATATATCCATACCGTCGCCGGGCTATGACGGGAGACGAAACTTCATTTTCCAGGCCGTGAGCCCCGCGCGTCACTGGTGCACCCCAACCCACCCCACCCCGCCTCGTCCCGCCCACCCCGCCCCACCCCGCCCCGCCCCGCCCCGCCCGTCACTGTCACCACGCGACAGAGCCCCACCGTGTCGCTGCTGAGCGGCGCGGCGAGGACCCGGGAGACGTAACCTCGCCAGTGGGCGGCGGCCGGGCCGGGCGGCTCGGCGGCTCCCCTCCTCGGACACGCGTTACTCAATGGACTGTGACTGTGAAGGGTTTGGGCGGAGCGATCCCTGGGGGAAAGGGGGAGGGGGGGAAGAAATTGTTCGGCGAGATGGGGCTCTTGTGACGCATGTCCACACGCAAAGGACGTGGCGGGGCAGGGTGGGGCGTGGCGGGGGCGGGAGAGCCACCGCAGCGTGGGTCCTGTCCCGGGCGCAGCGCGGCTCCCTCCAGCGATTACTAAACTGCTCAAGAGACTTTTGAAAGGAGGGCAAAAGAAGGGATGGGGGAGTGGGGGCGGGGCGGGGTGGGGCGGGCAAGGTATAGACGTGAGGCAGGGGCCGTGGCTGGCGCGGAGAGTAGGCGGGGCGGGGCGGAGCGGCGCTGGTCCCGGCCCGGCCATGTCACTAAGTCGCCTTAATAGCTTTCGTTCTCGCTTTGGCTTCCTCCTCCTCCTCACACACTTATAGCTTATTGAGTTGGCGCTCTATTCATCCCTTGCCGGGGCGGGGAGGGGCTCCCTGTGGGTACCACGCAACCCCGGCCCCACCCCGAAGGAGCTGAGCTATTAGCGTGGCCCCGCCCCGCCCCACCCCGCCCCGCCCCGGTCCGTAAAGTGGGTTAAGTAGCGTCATTAGCCATCAGGCGATGCGATACAGGCTCGGTGCAGTACAGGCGATGCAGTGGCGATACCCCGCGCCGTTCACGCCCTCTGTGAAAAGTGCATTCATATAAGAATGTCTACTTTTCGATTTGATACAAGAGCAATGATATCGCTCTCCTTTCAAATTCCACAGAATGGCCGCAAACTTTATGCTAAAGGCATTCATAGAAAGTGGCTCTCCGGCAAACTCTGCGTTGCGGGACTGCAGCACTCTCATTTTCTCTCCGTGCGTGGAAATGCAACAAGTCGCTACCACATTGGTCATCCAATTACCGACCCGTACTCGCGCAGCAATTACGTATCGCCATCACTCCGGCTCTGGCCGGCTATCTGATGGTGTACCTCTTTTTACAGCAGCGTTTGTGTGGTACGCCCATTACGGCCCTGCTTTGCCATGTTTTTTTTGTTATACGGGGGTTGTGGGGCGAGGCGGGGCAACGCGTTGGCCCGGCGGCTGGCGCGGCGAGCTGCTGCAGCCCAGCCAGCTGTTGCTCCAGTTGATTTGGATTGGATCCACCGCCCGTCCGTCCCGTCCCGTCCCGTCCCCCGCCGTCTCTTGAGCAATTTGGGCGTTCATCTGAGAGGATGAGTGAAGGCCCGACCCGACGCGCTGCTCGGCGTGCGTGCGTGCGTGCGTGCGTGCGTGCGTGTGCGTGAGGAAAAGAGGCGCGTTTGCGCCACTATAATGGCGCAGGGACGGGACGGTGCGCGCCTCCCTCACACGTGTCGTGTAAGGGGAGTCCCCGGGCCTGGCCACGTGGCCCACCTACATGTGCCTGGCCGCCTGCCGATATGTTATGAATGGTCCATGGGCGCCCCGCTGCTCCGCCCCCATTCAGACGCAGGGAGCGTTGACGTGTGTGTGTGTGTGTGAGTTAGACGGAGAGAGGAGGGAAAGTGGAGAGCAGCGGGGAACTCTTTTTCGTCACTGTGCGGCTTCGTAATGCGTCTGCCCGTACGGGTACAATAGGAACGTTAAAGGCGTTAAAACGATAACCATCAGAAGTAACTTATAGCGTAAGCGTTATTATGCGTCGTAGTAAGGGCCTTGGCCTTAGGCCCTACTGGCTCAGAGGTGCGTGGGTGGAGGCAAGAGAAACCGGATGCTCCACTCTTCTTCTTTTTCATTTTCCATCACCTCCTCCTCCTCTTCCTCCTCCTCCCCCTCCTTTGCACATGCAAAGCAGGTTCCAATATATAACTTTTTTGCGCGTATTCCCCCGCCCCCTCGTCCTTTCTCCACTGTGGCGCCTGGAAGTCCCACCGTGCCCAGAGCAAGGAAACCGCCTCCACGCTGCGCGCTCGGCCCGGCGCGGCCTGCTGCAAAATGTGAAGCAATTTCCTCGCAAACATTCGCGTTTATCTGCGCCCTTCAGAGCACGCCGGAGCCGACGTGATTCGAGGGAGCAGCAGCCCTTCCCAAACTTTTCCACCCGACTATTACCTCTATTGCACGACAATAACAGAGACTTTTACAAGAATTCTACTAACAACTTACAGCTGTATAACATGACTTTTACAATCTATTACAAGTATTGTCTGCTGTACGACAAATTCAGCCCCCACCGTCGCGGTCCTCCCATCTTCCGGCGAGTAATTTTTCCAGTGGAGTAAATCCCCCCCGCGCCGCAGTTTCCGTGGGTCCTGCTCGCGACCCCATACACTTTGCCTGCGTCTTTGAAGGGGAAATGGGGATGAATTAATGTTCCTTTCGCGACGCCAAAGTTGACGAAAGCAAATTTTGTTTTCTTTTGGAAGAAGTCCGCCGCAGCAGCCAAGACAGTCTGTTGACTGGGGTGACTTGTTGACGCATTGGGGCGGGGCGGGGAGGGGTGGGCGGGGCGATTGGTGCTCGGGTAGGAACGTACAGGGGGGTGCGGAGCGCGGCGGTGTCCTGACGTCCAACGACAGGCCACTTAGGAGTTGAGAGGGACGAATCTGGCCGGGGGGCCGCGCCGGGCACCTGTTCCATCTTTTTGCCACCGTGGTCCCCTCCCCTCCCCTCCCCTCCCCTCCCCTCCCCGCCCCTCCCCGCCCCGGCCCGCCCCGGCCGCACCCCTAGCGCTCCCCTCTTGCTTTATTCCGCCCATAGAATCTTGCAAGCGCATGGCAGGGCAGGGGGGATTAAATACTGTCATTGCCTGTTAGTAAAAAGGCAAGAGGGTGACCGCCCCGCCCCGCCCCTTTACCGTGTGCGCTGGACAGCAGCGTGCTGCGCCCCGCTGGTCAGCCCCCAGCCCCGCCCCACCCCGCCCTGCCCCCATGCTCGAGCCTGCTCGAGACGCCAAGCGGCGTCCTCTAGCCTGCAGTGAATAACTGTTTCAAAGAGTAGTCTGGCTGCCTGCCTTCCGGGGCTTGCGGACGGGTGCCCTCCCCTCTCCGCTCACCCCTCTCCCTGCTTCACCTGGTCCCTCGCCGCACGTCTGCCAGCCCCCGAACTGACCACCGGGGCCTGCCCGCCCCTAGCAGGCCTGCCGGCCGGCTGTCAGCCGGCGGCGCAGCGGCAGGGGAAGGGGGTGGGGGGGTCAAAGACGGGAATAGGAATAGAGTCCCCCCCCCCACCCTCCCACCCCGCCCCGAGATGTAAACCTGTCTGTCCCTCCCGGCATGGCGCACTATCTCTCTTGCTTGCGTAGCAGGCTGGACCATTAAAGCCCACCTCCCTTCTCCGGGCGGGGCGGGGCGGGGCGGGGCGGGAGGACCCCCTGCACGCAACCCCATACAAAGAGATTGTATGTTAATG
Organism: Frankliniella intonsa; assembly: GCA_033675135.1. Classification (NCBI taxonomy): domain Eukaryota; kingdom Metazoa; phylum Arthropoda; class Insecta; order Thysanoptera; family Thripidae; genus Frankliniella; species Frankliniella intonsa. The sequence continues at coordinate 10,251,615 of CM066254.1, read as the reverse complement.
CGCTCGCCGGCGGTGCGGTGCAGGGAGCCTACTACGCCCCGCCGCGCCCCGCCACGCTCGGCTTGCCTGATGAATGAACCAAGGCTTCCTCCGGAGTCGAGCCTGCGAGCCTTGTTGTCGTTTTCCTTTTCTACGTATATGAAAAATTGTGCGTGCATCGCACTATCGCGCCGTCCCAAGGGGCCTCGCCCGCAGCAGCGCCGCGATGCTGAGAGGTTCGCTTCACATCCCTTTTCTCCTCCACCTTCCCTTTGATTACGGCTGCAGCGCACAGCAGCGGGAGTAACAGCGGCCCACGTCGCGTCGTCGCTGCTGTCGGAATTTTGTCAACAAGATCCCTCCTCCCTCTCTGTTTCGTGCAAAAACGGATGCCCCGTGGGCGGGGCGGGGCGAGGGGCGCGGCGGGCGGCGTAGCGAGCGGAGCAGTGTTCGAGGCGCGCAAGGGCGGGGCACGGGGCAGGGCGGGGCGGGGCGGGGCGGGGCGCAACGCGGGGGCCCATTGAGGAAAGCGCGTGTTTCGGCACACAGTGGTGGTGCGGTAACCTCTCACAGTAAAACGTCCCCCTCGACGAGTGTGCACTGCACGGCTCGGTTCAGCACAGCACTGTGTGTCAAACATGTTTACGCGGCAGAATTTCCTCTTCCAGGCGCGACGCAATGTACACCCAGGGAAAAATAAAAAAGTTTCTTGATCCAAGCACATGTCTAAGGTCATTGATTTCAAATAACAGCATCTCTGCTTGGTTTCAAGAGCAAATTTCATCTTTGGCCACGATTGAACTTGGATCAAGAAACGATTTTTTTTCAGTGTGTAACAGAGAGTTGTCGCGGTTTATTCCGATGGTGGTTAAAAAGCGTCCCCCTCAGAGCGGCACTCATTGCGCCAGGCTAGAGAGAGATTTATGGTTTTCCGGAGGCGCCTCGCCTCGCGCCTCACGCCCCCGGCGCCCTGCTGGTGCACCTTAACAAGGCCCTGATGACGCAGCAGCCTGAAAAATCGCCGATTGAAACGCAAGCCGCGTGAAATTAACGACAGGCTGAAATATAGCGTCCGCGGTAGCGGTAGGCCCCCCCGCCCACGCCTCCGTCACCGCACGCACGTACGCACACGCACGCACACCCTCCGAACCGTACCCACGTCCAGGCAAACCTCTCCTATAGGCCGTGGAGGGAGCGTTGGTGGCGATGGGGAAGGTTGGGGGGGGGGGGGATATCCCTTTCAATGTGTTTTGTATAGGGTGCTTGGCCGGCGCGCCGTTTGAGCGAACATGAACATGCAGAGTGGAGTGAGTACGTCCCGCCCGCAGTAGGGCAGAGAGCGGCCCGCCGCCCTGGGCCCGCCCTGCGGTCAGGCCTGCCGGGACCGGGGCGGGCTATTCACTCCCGCCATCGTGCGTACGTGTGTGTGACGGCGTCTCCCGGCTGCTGTCCAATCCGTCTAATCGAGAGGCGGGCCTCCCCGAGTGTACACGCGCGACACAAGATTGCGACAATTGCTAGTGAAAAATACTCTTGTAGCAAAGGGAAAAAAAAACTTAAAAAATCTTATTATTAAATTTTTTTTTATAGTATCTGCAAGGAAACAAAACCGCCTGCCGTTGCCCTCAGGCAGGGCGCTTTGTGTCTATTACGGTCTATTACGGTCGTCGACAAGATCTCCAGATCGTTTTCATCCCACGCCACGGCGCACCCCACCCCGCCCCGCCCCACCCCACCCCACCCCACCCCACCTCGCGCGAAAAGAAAGAGCCGCGGCCCGATCATCACTTGCGCGACATTGACAGATCATATATTGGGCGCCGCGTCGGGTCGAATCACATCGCCCCTTTGTCCACGGCGACAGCGGCGGCCGGCGGCCCGTCTGTCGGCCTTCATCCTTGGCACGCGTCGCCCTCGTCCTGTCGTGTGTGTCCTAAGAACGCCCCGTCCCACCCCGCTCCGCCCCACCCCGCCCCACGCGCCGCCCCGCCCCGCCCCGCCCCGCCCCGCCCCGCCCCGCGCTGACCGATTCCACTCCATAGCGGCGCTCCCCGTCCCCGTCGCTCTCCCCTCTCCTCTCGCTGGAACCCGACCCCCTTTTCTTCCAGCGGGGCAGAACTGCCCGTTTGCGGGCAAAAACCGCCGTCCGCTGTGCCGCCCCGCCCCGCCCCCGGAGTCCTGGAGTCCCGGAGTCCCGGAGTGAGTAGCAGCTGCGGAACTCTGATTAGATTGCAGCCGAACGCGCCAGGGCAGCAGAGCGGGGTGTGGCAGAGCGGGGGCGGGAGGGGGAGGGCGGCTGATGAATTGTATCGCGCGACCCGTCAGCCAACTTGCTAATTGGGGTAAATGACGGACGCTATTGGCTGAGTAAAACGGCGGCGCGGCTCTAAATTCCAGCCAAATGGGAATAATTATTCGATTACCGCCACACCACCGCCAGTCTCTCTGCTTCCCCCCCCCCCCCTCGTCCCGCCCCTCCTTGCGCCATTTTGTCTCGATGCGCTCTGTTGCGGAGTCACACTGCTTAGAACCATCTTAGAGTTTGAACCCTTCTTCTCTCCCCTCCTCTCCTCCCCTCTATATCACAGCCTCTTCCTTCTCCTCCTCTTCCTCCTCCTCCTTCTTGTTCTCCTTCTCCTCCTCCTCCTCCTCAGTCCTCCGCGGTGCCGTCAAAGTTGTCAGATAACTTTAAGACTGCCAATCAGCGTTGAGGTCTCTCCCCCTACTACTTAATTGTTTGGGGTACATTGTCGCGACCATACAGTTCCTCCATCCCTCCTCCCCCCCTTCGCTCAAGTTTCTGACTGTATTAAAATTAATCATTCCCCATCGTGCCCCCAGTTCGACTCCCCCGGGGGCTCTCCACCCCGCCCCGCCCCGCCCCGCCCCGTCTCCCCGCGCGCGTAACGGCACGCCACCTCCGTTGCGTTCGCCAGTTCGCCAGAGTCGACATCCGGTAAACACCGGAAGTCTATGGGGAGAAGCTGCGGCAGCTGCCGGCCCGGCGGCAACACCCAGTCACAATACGTAGAGGTGGCGCCCCGCCCCGCCCCGCCCCGCCCCGCCCCGCCGCGCTCCACCCCGCCCCGTTCCGCCGCGCCCCGCCGGTCCAAACGGACCTCCAGCCAAATGAATAAAGTTGAAAAAATCTTATCGCGGACGGTGGGCCGGCGCGGCGCCCCGGCCGTCCCTCAGGCAGAGCGTCGCGACGCTGCTCTGCGACGCCCTTTGGGGGCGCCGCGGCGCCAGGCCAGAACCGCGCCTACCGCCTCCCGCCGTGCCGCTATCTGGAAATGAGATGACGCCCGCCGCAAAACTTCGCGCCCTCCCAGCAGGTTATTCAATTGTCCCTATCGTTCTGAGAAAAATGACACGCAACGACCGGAGTGAGCATTATGAAAGGCGTCCCCCTCACTGTTTTTCGAGGAATGTGACGTCACAACGGAATAATTGTGTCACATTCGTTTGAACGTGAATGGAGGCGGCTCCGTATAATGGCGCCGCAGGCTTAGTGGAATCAATTTAAAACGAGTGTGACACGGCATTCCAACGAACGTGACACAGTTCACATCCTAACGAATGAGACGTCACATTCCTTAAATAACAGTGGCTCTTGCAGGATCAGGCGGGGCCGTTTCTGTGGGGATAAGAAACTTTACTTCTCAGCAAAAAAAAATGTTTTTAAAATATTAAAAAGAAAAAAAATTATATTTAAGTTTAAATACTCCCCTCTTTAAACAAAAATTTTCGTTGGATTCAACGAATTTTTTGTTGGTTTCATCTAATTCACAATTCCATTACCTGAAGGAAGCGGCTGTAGCCTGAGTGCGCGACCTCAGCTGCGGCTGCCGGGCCGGGCGTGACGCAATGTACCTAATTGTAATTCCTGGACAGCGGCCCGATGGCCGGCCTGAATTCCCTCCGGAGACAGGAGATCAATTATTATCGGCAATAAGGTGAGAGGGGGCGGGGCGTGGCGAGGCGTGGCGGTGCGGCGCGCCAGGGCTGAAGGGTCGAGCGGCGGCAGGGCGTGGGCGTGGAGTAGCAAGGGGTGATTTGGAGGTAATGGGGGTCGGGAATGGAATGCGGTGGGAACGGGGCGGGGCGGGGCGTGGCGGGGCAGGGCGGGGCGTGGTGCCTCAGCGGCAGGGTGGCAGTGGCGCCTGATCCCGTCCGGTCCGAGTGCCAAATCCGACAAATCAGGCGGACGTAAAGCTCGGTGTGAAATTCGCCTACAGCCCTCCTCCCGTACTCTAGAACACCCCTGCCCCGCCCGCCCCGCCCCGCTCCACTAGACTCTGTCCGGGAGCGGAGCGGTACGGTGCCGGGACACTGGAGCGGCGGGGCTTGTGAAACATGGAAACCACAAGCGGAGCAAGTCGCTTCCTGGCCGCGCTCCGCTACGCTCGACTAACTACACCACTATGGCCGGGCGGGGAGGGCCACTTTCTTATCAAACAGGCAAAACGGTCGCGGCACGTGGCAAAAAGCGTTGACGGTACAGGGGCGCGCGGCAAACATGGCGGGCGGGCCGGAATAACAAGGCCCTGTTGAAGGGGGCTGCGGTGGGCTGAGCACGTCCGCGTCCGCCCCGCGCCCTCCGCCCGCGGGTTAGTTTTCGGCCTGGTGAGGTGGGCGCCAAACGTGTACTTACTTTCGTTGATTTGATAGGAGGGGGAGTGAGAAAACAGAGCGTCGAGTTTATTTTTGGTTGGGGGTGGGGCGTGGAAAGAGCGTTTTTTTCGTACGTATTTTTTCGTAAGTTTTTTTTTTCTTTTTCGGGGGGGGGGGGGGGGGGCAATTTGCGGAACAATACCTGTGTTTACTACACATCGAATGCTATTCGTGCCGTGATAATCCTGTGGCATAGTCATAGGCGTACAGCAGTGCATGTCGTAAACGAGTTTTCGGCTGGGGCACCTTTGTTATTCCACTGTTCGCCGCCCCTGCGCGCCTTACGGCAGCCGGGCGGGGCTCTGCTGTATTCCTGAATAATTCATCCTTCTATTTACCGAACTTTGCGCACCTGGTCGATTTTCGCACACCGTGTTTAACACGGAAGAAGGCGCCATAACACTCCTGAGGTCTTGAGGAAGACCGCAAGTGGCTTTTTCCTCTTAAATCAAATTTCGCGGACTGGGATTTGGATCAAAGCCCAGGAGAGCGTTATTGGCTCCCATAGGCCAGCCAATAAGGGCAGTTATTTGCCGTGCAGATGTCTTTTATTCTGCTCGAGTTGACCTCTTTCGCCGCTCCCCTCCCTGCAGACCGTGCCCTGCCCTGCCCTGCTGCCCTGCCCCGATTTCCCGACGGCGACCCTCCGGGGCAGGCAGGCCCGGCCCCGGCCCGGCCCCGGCCCGGCCTGCTCTCAAAGGCTGAAGGGAAAAAACAAGAATGGCTCTGCCTCTCCTGAGGTCGAATAAGGGCAGTCGGCGGGGCGGGAGGACTCGAACTAAGGCGCTACCTGAGATTCACCTACCTGCGGGGCACGGGGGCCGGTCGATAAATGACGAGCCCCTGTCCACGCCACCCGCACTGAGAGGCGCGGGGTTACGTCCCCGGGGCGGGGGCGGGGCTCCCTGACCCCTCCCGAACTGCTCGTGCGTCACTTTAATCGGCCCCTTTGGGGTTTGGAGACTGACTGAAACCTCCGCTATCGTTGAGCACTTTGCAGCAAACTCAGCGGCCTCCCCGCTGCGACCAGCTTGCTACGGTATAAAAACTACGACCAGGTTTCCAAGCAGTTTTGGATAAGCCAAGACATTACACTGAATCTTCTGCTTAAGAAAAGCAGTGCCTTAGATCGGGCACGGCTCGTCAGTTATCGACCGGCCCGCTCGCTCACGGGTAGGCGAATCTCGCAGGTAGCGCCTCAGTTCCAGTTCAGCCTTTATCACAACTCATCTGCCAGACGCTACGCTGGCGTGGACCTACAGCGGAGGCACCGGTGCGCGCTGTGTTGTGATGAGCGGGCAATAAGAGAGGCAGAGAAGCCATTGAGCTCCACGGGGGCTCGCTGGTCGCTCACCTAGACCCTTGCTCCTGCTTCGCCCGGCCCGGCCCGGCCCGGCCCGCTCCGCGCGCAGATTCTCGCTCCTTGTGCCGAGCGCGCGCGTTCCGCAGTTTTTCAACGTTGACCGTCTTTGGTGTGATATTGAATCAGGCGCTGGGGCGGCCTTTCAGGCGGCGAGGCACACGGGCTGGAGGGAGGCTAGGGGCCGGGCGGGCGGGGGACGCATATTTTATTGGGGTGTGGCCGCAGGCGGCGTAAGGCTCGGCTCGCATTCATGATTGGAGCGGGACAAATCAATTTAATTGCTGGCGGCCGAGATTCGCGTTTCATAGAAAGCAAGAAAAAACCCGCAAAGAAACATGTGCGTTGGCAATTCCAAGCGAATTTCGACAACGAAGCAAAGTTGATGTGCGGTTTGATGATCTCACATTGTAAATTTCGCAGCGTGGGTTTTCTTCGATTTGGGTAAAAAGTACCCCAATTTGGGTATTTTGAATGACGGGCGCAATTTCGCACCAAATTTATTTTCCTACAGCTCATTTCAAAGCTAGAAGAGGGCTCTATCTAGAGCGTATTGGCGAGCACCGTGCCACCAACTGTTTGCACGTGGAATCCATATAATATTGTATATCCTGTGTACGCCCACAAACAGAAGTGGTGGCCTCGAATTGCCCTGTCTATTCGGCGAACGGGTCCGTTTCGTTTTAGCCCTACTGTGCCGGGCCGCGTGTGGCTGCGTCGCGGTGGCCGCGGCCGTAAAGCGATCTGTCCCGCGTCCCCTGGAGTGGAGTGGAGTAGAGTGAGCAGGCTCCGCGGGCTGGGCTGGGCTGGCCCGGATGGAACTTCGGCGGAAGTGTGTGTGTGTATTTCTTTTTTTTCTCGGGAAGTGTATATGACTTGGCGCGCGAGTTGAACACTTTGTGCGGCACAACTGCCAAGGATCTTCTCTCTCTCCGCGTCGCGCCCGCGGGGCCCGTGGGCCCGTGCCGTGCCGTGCCGTGTCTGGCCCGTGCTCGTGCCGCGCCGGGCGGCGGCCAATAAAAGCGCGGCGCGGCGCCCCTCATCGAGTTGTGGACCGGGGCGGGGCGGGGCGGGGCCGGGCGGGGCTCAGCCTCTTCGGGTGTCGCCCCAGGGGCCGGCTCCGGAGGGCGCGTCAGTTGTATCACACCCAGGGGGAACGAGCCTGGAGGGGAGAGGGAGCGGCCGTCCCGGTTCGGGCCGGGTCGAGCTGGCGCGGAGGGAGGTCGCGGGAGGGTCGGGAAGGGGGGGGGGGGGGCCCACAACGTCACCATCGCGATCTTTATATTACGCTAAAACACGGAAAGACACGGCGCCGTGCCGCGCCGCCGCTGCGGAGGAGAAAACTTTTATGCGCTCCATTTCTCTCTCCCGTGCTTCTCTTTCTCTCCGTCTCTCCTATTTTCCTTTTGCCTCGGTCCGTTATCGTCGTGACGCGTGCATTATGTCATCTGCTCCCTCTGACCTTGCTGTAGGTATGGCTGGCGTCAGAGTGACAGAGAGCACGGCTGTGGAAATAGCTGTGGAGGCCGAGGTGAGGCACCGCACCCCCGCGCCCAGCCCCACCCCCCAGTCGCCTCTTCCGGTAGTGCTTTGGGTCCCCGCCCCGCCCCACCCCGCCCCGCCCCTCGCCCACCACAGAGGTGTTTCGGTTTGGTGAGATTGCGGTAAAGGCCGCTCGGCTGTTAAAGTTCCGAGAGGTGCGCGTGTTAGGGGTGAGGTGGAGCGGGGCGGGGCGGGCGGGGTGTGGTGGGTGGCCATCCTCACCGGCGCGCCCCGCCCCGCCCCTGCTGATGCGCGGGTGCGGCCTGTAATTTCCGACCTGGAAGTGGGGCCGGCCAGGCCTGGCCAGTAGAGGGGGAGGGGGGGTGGGGTGGGGGAGGCCGTGTCCGCTGCGTTGCTTTTCCTGCCGACCAGCGGGCAGCAGCAAGGTAGGGGGGCTTCAGGGCCACGGCAAAAGGCGTACCTGGGGCGCGGCGGGCGCACCGAGGGGGCGCGGCGGGGCGGGGCGACCACGTGACGAAGTGCCGACGACTCGTCAGCAGGCAGGTCAGCAGCACTGCTCCGCTCTGATCCACCTGCGCGCCCCGCCCCACCACGCCCCGCCCCGCCCCGCCCCGCGGGGGGTCGTTTGTCTCCTGCTACACGGCCACGACCAGCACCGGAGCCGGGCCTGCGCCGGGAGACAGAAAGGACAGGGAAAGGTTAGCGACAGAGGGGAGGGGAGAGGCTGGGGGACACTATCGAAAAGCAGTGACCTCTGCTGCGGCTGCGGGTTCAACCACTTTTACCATCATCGTATTTGTACTCCTCTACTCTACTCCACTCTACTCTACTCTACTCTACTACAACGCGGTCGTGCTGCCGTCCTGAATTCGCCCTTCATCACTTATTCAGCAGTGCTCACAAGATTGAAATGCATTTTTAACGCGGGAAAGCAAAGTATTACTTTACGAAATTGGCAAATTTCTGCTACTCTTTTAGAGCAGCACTAAAGACTGCCAATTTTATTGCTCGCCCGCCGGCCGACCCCCTGATGCCTGTGGGCGGCCGCCGGAGAGAATTGCGGGGAACACAGCAGGCGGGCTTGCGCGAGTCGGGCGTCGGGGTGGGGTGGGATGTGGTGGGGTGGGGTGAGCCAGGGTGCGGAAGGGCGGGGCGGGGATTGGGGGTGGTGCGTTTGTGAGAGGGTAGCAGCGGCGCCCCGTACCCGTACCTTGCCGTCCGGGCCGAGTGCCAGATCAGGCGGACGTAAAAGCTCCGTTTGTAATGCTCCTGTACGGCCCTCCCGCCCTTACCTACTCAAAACCACCCCTGCGCGCCCTGTCTAGCCCAGCGCCGCGCCACCCGAGTCGGTCCGGAAGCGGGGTGGGCGCGGGGCCGGGACAGCGAGGGCGTGGAATTCTGTTGATATTGCCGTCTGTAATATGTGAGCTGTGTTTCAAAGGTAATTACAATATTTCCACTCTATCATCAAAGAAAAAGGCCTTCAGGAGTCTTTTTTTCCCGTTGATTCGAGGGAAGCGCTTCCTCTGCGCGGGGGTGGGATGTGTCGAGGTGTGGGGTGGGGGAGGGAACCCCACCGCCCCCGTCTAAAGAAAGCTCCCCCTCGCCATCACTCCTCCTCAGTCGTTGATGGGCAGTGATGGGACGGGCCAGCGCCTGCTCTGCCTTGCGCCCCGCCCCGCCCCGCCCCGCCCCGCCCCGCCCCGCCCCGCCCCGCCCTACCCTGCCTATGGCCTCCGCTCGCAGCCTCTGCCCTGCCCTTCACTGTGCCCTACCGGCCGTATACTGCTGGTCTCCCGCGCGCTTTAGGGGCCCAACAGGACGTGAAGGCTGGGGACTCCCTGGAGGACGCCGAGAGCGCATGGAGCTGCACGCGCGCTCAGCCCCGCCGCGCCCCGCTCAGCCCCGCCGCGCCCCGCTCAGCCCCGCCGCGCCCCACTCAGCCCCGCCGCGCCCCACTCAGCCCCGTTCCGCGCGGTTTGTTGTGCAGCAGTTCGTGTGCAGCACCAGTAAGTTCGGCCTCCAGTCACCCAAAGCTGGTCTCCCGCCTCGCCCCACCCCGCCCCGCCCGCAAACACTCGTCTCGGGGCCTTTGAAAAACTCAATTACACTTGGCTGACGGCGCGGAGGATGCGGGTGGGGGAGGGGGAGGGTGTGGTGGATGCGGGCGACTTTTGCCCTTCAGCCCTCTAGTCCTCCAGGCGCGCCAGGAAGGGAACGGGTACTGTCGCGTTGTGCAGCTGCACCAGACTCCGCCCGTTCTCATCAAAATGAATTATGAATAAAGACGCTCACCCCAACGTTAGCAATATTTTATAAAATCCAATTTGTACCGTTGACATTTACTTGTTATCCCCGCGCGTCACGCCAAAATGTTGGCGCGAGCATCCCCTTCCGTTTGCAAATACGTGGACTTTTATTTCCCGCATCATCTCGGCGGCTCCCTCACGTACTACACGTGCGGAATAGGGTCTCGCACCCCGGCGCCGCCGAGCAGGGCTTGCGTCGCGTCAGTGCTGAGCTAATACACTATACCCGCCCTGTTTGCCATGGTGATGTGTTATTTCACCTCCCATTTCCACTCACTTCCACCGCCCGACTCCTCCACGCGCAACCCCCAGCCCCTCTCCCATTTCCCGACGAGTTTGGCGTCGCGCCTGCCGATCTGTCCTTGTATACTGCGTCGCCGCGCGTTGTGTTGTGTTGTTTTGGCTGGTGCATGATTTCTGAGGAGCGGCGCGTAGTACGTCATGACGGAATGGATGGTATGCGCGAAGTGCGGGGCAGGCAGGGGATGTGCCTCTCCCCAACGCCAGTTCAACCCCCCTTCCGTGAGCCCTGCCCCCGCCACGACGCGACGGCGCGCTAAGACTGAAAAGGTCTTTCATCATGAATTTAGTGTCGTCGCGTAAACATGGCTCTTACGGGGCTGACAAGTACGAGAGTGATGGAGCGGGAAAAAACGATAGGAGCTCAGTGGGGGGTAGGGGAGATTGGGGTAGGAGGGGGGGGGGAACGGTCGTGTCCGATAGGAGGCGAGCAAGGGCCGCGGCTACTTACCACCAACGAGGGGCTGGCGGGGTGGGGGGTGGGGGAGGAAACGACCACCTTACCCTCGCCGCAAATTGCGCCCTGAGAAAACACGCCCCCCACCCACTCCTAGCTTCCTGTCCCCCCCCCCTCCCCTCCCCCGGTAGCAGTATTATCTACGGTCGAATGATTGGGATTTCTATAGGCGCGCGCACGCGTTTCAGTTAGGTCTTTTGAGTCGGGAGGGTGACGGGGGCAGGTGTGACTTTAGTCCCACCGTGTAATCAGCCGTTGGCGTGCCGCCTGGGTGATACATCGCGCCGAGCCTGCTTACCCCCGCCCCCCGCACCCGCACACACACCCACCGGCTTTACTGTCAACGGTATATTTCTACCGGCTCTTTCGCCGTTACTCATCCTTTATATCTCTCTCGCTCTCCTCCATGCCGCGGCGCTACGCGTCCCGCGTCGAGCTTTTTGTTTACCGCCCTGCTGGGATGTGCCGGGCGGGGCGCGGCGTTAGGCTGAGCGCCTGCCGTGGCGCTATCAGCAAGGTAATTCAATAAAATGTGTGTGTCACACCCTCGTCCCCTTTTCAGGGACCCTCTCCTCTGTGCGGTGCGGGGTGGGGTGGGGCGGGGCGGGGCGAGACTCGAGTGCGCGCCGCCGGCGGAGCACCGTGCGTGGTGGCGGGGCGTGGCGGGGCGTGGCGGCCGCACCGCGGTGTGTGGTGGGGCGCCGCGCCGCGCCGCCCTGGCGCCGACTCCGGACCGGAGCCACGATGTATAAAGTGAATACGGTGTATGCTCACCGTAGAAGCCAGGAGCGCTGGCGTCGGGCGAGAGGGGAAGGACCGCGAGGAGCAGTTCGCCCCCTGCCTCTCACCCCTCCTCGCCCGGCATCGGTCGACGCCAGCGCTCCTAGCGACACCTCTGGTCTGGAACTGCGAACCTGCCGCGCCATTCCGCGACTGCTCCCCTTCAGACGGCAAGTGCCTGCCAGCCGACACCGTGTGAACTAGATCGTGCTCGGCCCGGAGCCCTAAAGGTCGCCCTGCCCTGCGCGACCGTCCCGGCCCGGCCCGGCCCGGCCCGGGGCTGGGCCAGAGGCGTCACAGCGGGCTGCCCTGCGCTGTGGGCCGGCACGGCACGGGTCCTCGCGAAATGACTTGTGGTTATTAGCCTACGGGGGGCCCTACTGCCGTCGACCTGGTCGCGCTGTCAAGAGAGAAGTAGATGTATATGTGTACCGGGGGTTGCAGAGAACACGTCACAGTATTGCGGGTCTGCCTACCCCAAGGGGCCACGGCGGCTGCGGCGGCATACGGCTGGAGCGGGTCGGGTCGGGTCGGGTCGGCAGACCCGCACTCTGTCATGTGCTCTGTGAAACACCCGGTACAGGGAGGTGCTGGAGAGAGTGACACGAGGGTAGCGGCCAGGGCGTGTGATGTACGAGCCGGGGCTAATCCGCCACCTCACAAGCACCGCCACTGTCCGCGTCGAGTCCGGGCAAATCTCGCAGCTCTACATGTCACCTCGCTGCCGCCGACCATTCTCGCCACCAGAGCGCGCCCCGGGGCGGGGCGGTGGCTCTCGGACCACTTCATCAACACCACGCCCCTGGCCGCTCCGCACCGCCCGGCCCGCTGCCAGGCCCACCCCTTCGAGGAGATGAGCTACGACCTCCCTCTTAAGTTTGAAAGCACCCGAAAGACAGCGTGGCCGTGGCTCCGGTCTGGGGCGTGGGGAGGGACGGGGTGGGGTTGGGCGGGGAGGGGGGCGTAGGTCTGGGTCCGGGCTTGGCGGGCGTGGTGTGGGGGTCATTCAAAAACAGACTGTTAAAGAGAGAAAAAGACTGTTTGGCTAATTACGGCTTGGGGTGGACGGAGTCAAGGTGACTGGAGGTTCATCAGGGACTGTGGCGTTGTGGCGTCGTCGTGCGACGTTGAGGGGTGGGTTGGGTTGGTGTGAGGAGGTGGAGGGGGCAGTGAGCCACCACAAGTCGCTACAAAGCTGGATTGAGTTGGGTTGAGCTCGGAATGGCCGGCCCGCGGCCAGGGGCTGGTGGGACGGCGGGGTCGCCTTTTAAGGAGCTTATCTTATAAACGCCTTTTTTACCATGGAACACGCTTTATTTCCAGTGAATGGTGGTTAAAGTTTACTGCATGATTGCGGTGTTTGGGGCGGGGGCGTTGAACCGTTTTGGGGTGATCATATCGACCTGCGTATCGACCGGCCTCCTGCCCTTTTTTTTTCCTTGTTAAAAAGTCTGTGACCAAGTTTTTCTTGCTTACTTATCAACTTTTACTTTCCGATGATATCTTCGATATCTTCCCTCTTCGGCGGCGCAGGGATGACTGACAGCTGCTGAGGGAGCACAAGTCCCGGGACCCCGCCCCGAGGAATGTTGTTCCATATTCCTGGCAGGCGTAGTGTCATATCAGACTCGCGTCCCCCTCCAGCCTCCCCTCGGGGCTCATATCAGTCCGACTACATTTTCTGGTACAGTACGACCGTGCTTCCGGGCCTGATGTCGCCCACCCCGGGGAAGAAAAGAATGCATAGAATGCGGTGGAACGTTTTCTGTCTTTTGTTTGGCGGCACGTCGTCGTCGTCTATCGGTGGCCCGCGCGTTGTTCTTTCTCCCCTTTATGCCCCCTTCAGTGTCCCCCGCGGTGATGTGGCTCCTCTCCAGTCGCCGCGTCAAAGTTCCAGGGCATAAAGCCCCTTATTTAATTTTGTCAGCCCTGTTTCGTATGAGTGGCACGTGCGGCGTTGACGTGGTTCCCTCTCGCGGTGAGCACCGCGGCCGTCCTCGCGTTCACGAGCACTGAGGCCCTCTGCTCCACGCCACGTGGGCGCTCGCTCTCGCCTCATGCATCCCCGTACTTCATTATATAAACCGTGCTGACAGCGCACACTCCGTGGAACTATCTGTCAAGTGCATTGTTGCGCAACAACGTGAACTCGTGCGTGCCGTGGTGACTTGCACAGCAGGTTTGGTACCCGGAAATAGAAATGGCACGCGTACCATAAAGTTGTAATTCCAATATTTTTTTAATAAAAAATGAATAATTGGTTTTCATTGAAAAACTATAGTGAGCGATCTCGATTCCCGCGTTCCAGCTCGCGACTTGACAAGCGTATCGCTCCATTCCGCGCATTCCAGACCGTTATGCGATGCTGTACATGGTGCAAAACGAGGGTGCAAATCATGAAACCCGAGCAGAGCGGTGCGCGCGGGGAGCGACGGGTCGGGAGGCGCGGGCCGGGGCCACGAGGACCACTACTTCCAATGCTTTCATAACCGAGTCGTTTTTACCGCGAAATGTGACGGCGCGCCACCAGCAGGCGGGCGAGATTACGCGTTTCCCGCTCTCCAGCGAGGAGGCTCGGGCTCGGAGCACGTAACGTCGTGTGATCGTCCATGAGGAAAGCGCTCGTCATCTGTGTCGAATTTCAACCACCGGCATAAGCATTTGTTTTCGCGGATTCCTAAAAAAAAAGCGGGAGTTTACGCGGCTGATTGTTCGTCCGCCTATTTTCTAGTTTTCACTCCGCGCGCGATTAAAAGGAAAACGGCTCTGCGTTCTTTCTGATGAGGTGGCGCGCTCCGCGCCGGCTGCTTCTCTTTTTCCCCCTTGTCTTTTTAATTTTTTCCCTAGCGCTGCTCGATTAGGGCTTTATATCTGCCCGGCCCAGCCCTATCCGCCTAATTGCTTTGCAAGAGCGCAAAAACGCATTTCGCTTAATTGACGCATGCGAGCAGCAGCGCGAGCAAGGTATGTAGAGCAGCAGCAGCACAAGAGCAGCGCCTGATGCGCGGCGCGCCCCGCTGCCACGCTGGCAAAGCAGTAGTCCGCGTCGATTTCCCTTTTTCCTCAAAGCGAGTTCCAGGAGAAACTCGTACTTATTACAGAGATGGGGATGGGAGCAGCGTGAAGGAGAGAGCGCCTGTAGGGTAGGCAGAACAATAGCACCCGTGTCTCCTTGCGCCGACCTTGCCTACCTCACAGGCGCTCTCGCCCCGATCGACCCTCCCAGTTTAAACTCCTGTCAAGAATCGTTGGAAACATTATCCATCAATGTCACGCCACCGAGGACGTCCAGACGTAATCCTGCTGCGGACGTGCCTCATGATTTTTGCGACATAATTGCACCTTTGACCTGCCCTAACGGAAAAGAGTAGAACCTACAAAAGTCTCGTTTTTTTTCTGCCTCCTCCCTCCGGTGTTCTGGAATATTAGATGTGCCCACCACGAATGAATGAATATAGGAGACGGAATTGGCAGTCGGGATCCCCGCGGAGGACGGAGTTCGGCGGGGTGGGGCGGAGGCGAGGCAAGGAGTCTGGGCGGGGCGGGGAGAGGAGGCGGGACAGGGTAAGCGGGCGTGCGGAGGGAGGATGAGAGTGGTTCGCGGCCTGACCCTTACCTCTCGATAACGGAGGATTTAAATCTCGTTACCGGAAAAGCCTTGCAAAGCAAGGGGGCGGGTAGCACGGAGCGAACCGCTTCTCCTTTGTAAACCTCCGACATACAGCGAGCTTCAGAGCAGCGCTGCTGCGGAGGAGGTAGCAGTGAGTGGGGCTTAACACTGGCTGAGGCCCTCTTCACACATTGTAGCCAACTCGTGCCAGGGCCCTGGTGGGCGAGGCCGAGCCACGCGAAATGGGGAGCTGCAAGTTTTGCACCGAACAGGTGAGGTAATTGTCAGAGCTACCCGTGGTGCCGTGCGGCGGGGCGTAGAGATCCAAAATAGGGGATGGGGCAGGGGCTTTTCTTATCTCCCTGTCTCTCTCTCTCTCTCCCTCTCTCTCTTGCTCCACGCTCACAGCCCGACCTACCGACCCATCTCATTACCATGTCCCCTTCAGCCGCATCCTTCCGAGGCCCCTTCCACTTTTGCACATTTGTTCCGGTTCCCTACTCCCCTCCCTCCCCCCCTCTCTCTCTCTGTCTCTCTCTCTCTTGAATCGCTTCTTTTCCCACTTCGGACGTGGCGTCTTTGCTTGCCTCGTCTATCCCCCGTGGCCCAGGGCTGCCGATGCTCCTGCTTACACAGGGCGGGGGCAGCCAAGCGGCTCGCAAAACAAGAGGCCGCATAATAAAACCACACCGTACCGCGCTGCATGCGGCTCTTAGTTGTTGGAAAGTTCGGATTATGACTTTCTTTCAAACTCGCGCACACAATGTTTCTCCTCGCGGAACCCTCGGTAACTTGTTTGGAGACAGTGGTACTGGAGGAGAGACACGCGCCGCGCCCGCAGGCGTTCTCCACAATATGATATCGTAACTTAACGATATTTCTCACGGGAAATTTTCCCCGAAATCCCTGCAAGCATTTCGCACATCTCACGGCCGGGGCCGGGGCGGGGAAGGGCGGGGCACCCGCAGACCACCGACCACCCCGACCGCCGTGTGTTTCGTAAGCGTATGTGCGAAATACAAGCAGGAGTTATGCAAGCCCATCTGCGGGCCCCTCGAGACTCACGTGCTCGCACACACACACACACACGATCACTCTGTACACGTCTCCATCAGCCCCCAGCCCCTCCCTCTTCACCAACACCACGCCATGCCATGCTTTTGACCTCGCTGTCAAACGCTCAATGGTACGGCTAGAATCGAGTGTGTACTCGAACAAGGGACTCTGCCCGGCACGGCACGCCCTACCCTGCTGTCAGCAGGTTTCTGCTATCCCCGCCCTGTATGCTGATCCTGCTAGGTCGCTGTGCGCATCCCTGCGGATTGTTTTGACCTTTTGACGTTTTGTTTTATAGGGCAGTGCGATAAAATAGGCGTTGGCGCCCAAGTGCCTGCTGGTAGAGGGCGCCACGCCACGCACGCTCGGGCCTGCCGGGGCCAAAGGTTATATTCATGCAATGTCATTTTTATTAGATCGTCGCTGATGCCCTTCCCTTCGGGGTCGCGCGGAGCAGGTGCCGGTGGGTTGAACCGCTCCGCCATCTCTCGACGTGTGTTCACGTCTGTGTCTGTCTGTGTGTGTGTGTGCAGGGGACAAACCTCGTTCACCTCCTGCACAATTTATTGAGCCGATGCGCGCCCTCTTTGAGTAGGGAAGATTGGGGAGGGGTTAGCGCAAGGGCGAAGGGGCAAGCAGGAAAAAAGGAACACGGCAAAATAAAATTACAAAAATAAAAAACACCAATTACGGCACTGTGTTTTCGTGCCGCGTCTTACTCACGGGGGTGTGCGTCGTCGTAAGATGCACGTATGTACAAAACTGCACTACTTGGTAATTCTCCGTGAGGAGTCCTAATTCCCCGCTCCCGTCTCTCGTTCTCTCCTCTTCTCGGCTCGCAAGCCCCGGCACGTGCGAGTCTTAAACGCCGGCCCACGTACGCACTTACCTCCTTTACGAGCTGCCTACGAGTGAGCTGCCAGGCCTGGTCCCGCACCGGCCGGTGTACGCCACGCCACGCCTCATATATATTTCCTCAATCGGCTCTGCCCGCCGGCCCCGGCTCCGGCTGCTGACGTCAAGCTTCTTCTTCACCTTCTTCCCCCGGAGCTCCTCCGGTTCCGGCCCGGGCCGGACCCGCGGCTCGGCTCCTGCTGCCAAACGGGGCTGGGCAGGGGCCCGCAGGGGCTCCGGGGCTCCGGTGCTCCGGTGCTCCGGACAGGACACGTTGCCAGGGAGGCGGACGACAGCGCCGCGTCGCCCTTAAATTGTCGGCGCGGGGCTCGTGTTGTTTGTCGCCGCCATCGCCCTGTTGGCAAGCCTGCAACAAAAACAGTAGTGCCTTCGTAGCGCGCTGCTCGGCGCCTGCCTGGTCCCCGGCCCGTGGCGGTGTGGGGTGGGGTGGGGCGGGGCGGGGCGGGGCGGGGCGGAGACAATGGAGCAGCAAGCCTCTCTGCGCTTCATTGCTCCGTGCAACCCTACCCTCCCGTCTCCGCCGCCCCCCGGACCGCTCCATCACCCCCTACCTACAGCCCTTCCGCCCACCGTATCCCGCAGCATCCTGCCCTACCCCGCCCCGCCCTACCCCGCCCCGCCGCACCCTGCCCCACCCCACCACGCCGTGCCCCGCCGACGGCCCCGCCCGATGTCCCCCAGCTCCACCTTTGTCACCATCCGTTATCAGCCGGAAGCCTTTACAGTGCCACGGGGAAATACTCAGAACTTTTGTGCCCTTGCCAACAGGTAGCGTTTGCGGAAGTGGCGGAGGGAACGGTCGCGGCCCCGCGGCCAGCGCTCCCGCAGGCGGCAGCGTCCGGCACAGGTAAGCAGGGCGGGCCGCACTGGACCGGGCCGAGTAGGGACTGCTGCGCGACACGGTGTGTAATATTCTGCGACACACGCTGCTCACTGTCTGGAGGGTACGAGCTTAGCTGATATATTGGAAAAAGTTATGGTCTGAAGTTTCTTATCAGGTTGCTTTTAGTTGAATGTGTCATCTGCTAGAAGTGGGGCGGAGAGCACGGGCACAAGCAACGACGTTTGCGTAGGATATAGGAGCTCGAGCGGGAGAGAGAGAGAAAGAGAGAGGGAGAGAGAGAGAAAGAAAGATAGGGCGGCCGGGGGTGAGCTGAGCGCGTCATGAAAGGTACCGGGGGACGGGAGGAGTAAGGGGATGAGAGAGAGCGAGAGGGAGGGAGGGAGAGAGAGAGAGAGAGAGAGAGAGAGAGAGAGAGAGAGAGAGAGAGAGAGAGAGAGAGAGAGAGAGAGAGAGAGAGAGAGAGCCGTGAAAGCAAAAGTGGCTGTAACGTTAGCGTAGCTGCGCCCGCCTCGGCGGAATCCTCTGTACCTGGCGAGTAATGGTCGTGGGCCCACTCCAGTACACGTGTCCCCGCCACGTCCCCCCCCCTCGTGCCCCCGCCCCCTGCCCCCGTCTCGCCCCCGCCCAACCCTCCTCGCTCGGCCACCGTATAATCTGCTAGATCACACGCTGGCGAGCTCCGTTGGTCAATGGGCGCTCTTACACTCATTTCTACAGGTGTGCCTCTTCCCTCTCTGGCAAACCGTGCCTGCCCTGCCCTGCCCCGCCCTCCCCCTCGTCTCTACCCACGCACCGACCTCGACGCCGCAATCCGCCCCGCCCGTCCCCCCAAACCCGCCCCGCCCGCCTCCCAAAACCGCCCCCGCCCCCAACCCGCCCCAAACCCGACCTCGACGCCGCCGTGGCGCCGCGCGGAGAGAAAAGAGATTTTCATTGTGTACTCGGCCGGCGCGTGTGCGGCTCCCGCGGTGCTATTGAGACCGCAGCAAGCGTCTGCCGCCCCGCCCCATCACTTGTTCAACCCTCTCCCTGCTCTTCTCAACCCTTATCTCTCTGCCAAGCTCTCCCTCCCGCCTCTGAGAGGGCTCGGCCCCGCTGCTGGCGGCGCGGGCGCGCGCAGCTCTGCGCCGCACACACGGTAAACATGACACGTTAGTCGCGAAACGAGAGAGAGGGAGAGAGAGTAATCCCGCGAGCTGGTGGTGAGAGAGAATAAGGGGACGGGATAAGGGAGTGGGAGGGATGTGTTGCTCATTGGTGAGGCTTTATTGCGCACGCGCGCGCGTGTGTGTGTTTGTGCGTGTGGGGGAGAGAGAGAGAGAGAGAGAGAGAGAGAGAGAGAGAGAGAGAGAGAGAGAGAGAGAGAGAGAGAGAGAGAGAGAGAATAATGAGAGGTAGCGAGACCGCGGAGCTGCGCCGCCGGCCCACCTGACACCGCGCGACCACACTGCGACGTTAGATTAATGATGCCCTCTCTGCCTCTCTCTCTCTCTCTCTCTCTCTCTCTCTCTCTCTCTCATATCGTCAGCCCCGGCTTGGTCTCGGTGCAGCGGCGCGTTATTACTGTTGACCCGGGCCTATGGTCCTGCAGATGGATGGGTCAACAGCCTGGAGGGGTGGCTTTCCGCCCCAGTGAGTGGCGTGGCGTGGCGTGGCGTGGCGTGGCGTGGCGTGGCGTGGCGTGGCGTGGCGTGGCGTCCCCCTGGGCTCGGTGCGCTGCGGCGTGGCGGCGCCTCGTCTGCCCACGCCCACTCGGTCTGCCGGGCCGGGCGCGCTGCGTATCGTCTGTAAAAGGATTTGTCAGGAGTCTCTTCCCCCGCCCCGCCCCTTTGTGTCTATCCCCTCCGTGTTCTTCCCTTTTCTGTTTTAGCTCTCAACACTGTTGCAGCGGATCGGGCCGCGCCCGAGAATATATGCAGACGCGGAAGAGATATGTATATATTGAGGGGGGGGGGAGCAAGTGGAAGAGGGTTGAAGGGAATGAAAGAAAAAAAGGCGAGCACCAAGGAAATGCAGTAGGAGTCGAATAGGGAAAGGAAATACTTTGCAGGCGCGTCGGGATGAAGCCGAGGTGGAAGCGTAAAGGTTGGGGTGCGGAGCGGAGTGGAGGCCTGTGGGACTGCGGCGCCCGCGCGGTGGCGAGCACGGCCCCGAGCACGGCCCCGGCCGCAGGCGATGCATGGAACATGAGGCTCTTACCCTTCTCGACCTCTGCTTCCCCCGGTGCCGAGGTCACCGGGAACGAAAGCAGCTGACGGCCGATTGGAAAACCAGAAAAAGTCATTACCTCCCGGCTGGAGCGGGCGGGGCGGGGCGGTGTTCTCGCATCCATTGTTCATTCGGCCACCAGCACCGTCACCACCAACAACGACATCACAACATCCACCACCACCACAGTCACCACATCACCATCACCACGACTACCACGCAAAACTTTTCTGATTATGGCCCTGAACGTCGGTGGTGATCAGTTGCGGAAGGAGGGAATAGGGGAAGGGGAACGTGCGGGAGCGGAAGAGGATGGGGGGAGCTTCCGGGTGATAGCAGCGCGCCGGTGTGGCGGGGCGGGGCGGGGCGGGGCGGCCCGGGCCCGACGCTCCCCTCGCCTCCTTATCAGTATGGCTCGCCGTTCCAAAGAATTCGAATGGAAAATCGGATATGTTGCTCCTCTGAGCGGGAATCAATGAGGGCGGGGCGGGGAAGGAGCAGGCAGGGGCCCGGGCACCAAAGGCCCCGCTGCTAAGCGCCACGCCGCGCCACTAAAACCCCGTGTGCCATTAGCTGCAGCCCCTCCGCTACACAGAGGCGACCAGCTGTGCGCTGCGCGCGCGCGCGCGCGTGTGTGTGTGTACGAAGGAGAAAGCGCTCGCCCCCGCGTTACTTGCAGTGGTTGGGCTGGCCCGGCGGCCCGGGCTTCGAGACGCGCCCGCCCCGCCCCGCGGCGCTGTGGGGGGCTCCGTTCCCACCCCCTCCCGCCCCTGCCCCACCTCCTACGACCCTCCTCCGTTTCCTTGCACCACCTCTTTTTTTCGCACCTGCTCCTTTTTTTTTTGCCTTCCTATACGCTGTATTACCGTCATTGATGATTTCATTCGACAGTTTAAAATGCGAGGGAGCCAAGATATGTACGGAAATTACGGGAGCTTATAGAATTTCTATATTTATGGTAGAGATCAACCCAATATTATTTCAGTATTTTATCATTTTATATTATAAATGATTAAAGACAATATGTAATGGTTAAAATTCGAAAAGAAGTAATTTTATTGCACTATTTTTCCGCCCTTGTTCCGCCTGCTGACGTTCGCGTCTTCCTAAACGACGTGCACCTGCAGATGTTTTATCGCCCCCCCCCCCCCACCCCCTCTTTCACGACACGACTGCGATATAAACCGTTTCATAACCGCGGGCAAAAATTCTGCGGGTCATGATCCTACCCTCCCCGCCCAGCCGCTCCGCGCCACCCGCCCCCGCCCCGCCTGCTCCCACGGGTCCATCCGAGGATCCTGTGCCTCCCCCCTCCCCCACCCCTCTCCTACCCCGGTCTGACGCCCCCCACCGCGCCGCGCGCCGGGGTAAAGTGGGCTCCCCCGCAAGGCTGGGCTGGCCTCCCGCAAGGGGCCGATCCCACGGGGACCACCGCCGGGCCGGGACGGGCTTTCACGCGCACGCGCACGCGCACACTTACAGGTGGGGCCGGCGGAGACGCATGGCTGGCAATACTCTTAAAGAAAAAAAAACAAGGAAATAATGATGGTAGGAAGGTCCCCGCTCCGTCTCGTCTCAACTCGTCCCCTAGGGTCGCCCGCCTTCTCTCTCTCTTCTCCCCTTTTCTATCTCTCTCTGCGCACACTCTGCACCCTCTCTCTCTCCTCTTCACCGCTCTCACTCGCGACCGCTCACTTTCTTCCTCTTCCGGCACTCCTTATTCGTTAGAGCCTCCTCTCATAATGCCCTTTTTTATGCCAGTCCCTTCCCTCTCTAAAAATACTGGGACGTGCGTAGCTGCTGTAAAAAGCAGCTGTGGATGTTCTGTTCCACCCTCCTCCTCTTCTTTTCTCTCTCTCTCTCTCTCTCTCTATCTCTCTCTCTGTCTCTCTCTCTCTCTCTCTCCCGCCCCGCCATACCTCATCACTGCGGCGTGTCCGCTTTTTATTCAGCCAAGGGACTTAAATTAATTGCCCGCCAGAAATAATAATAATAATGCCTTAATGTTTCGAATTAACTTTGGGTAACGCGTGCGGACCGGCCCCGGTCTGGTCCGGCGGCCCGGCCCGGCGCTTCCTTCTATCGCTGGCGCCGCCGTCCGGAGCAGGAACGGGAAACGGAAGCGGAAAGTGCGGGGGGCCTGGGAGGAGATCTGGACGCGTCCTGTCCCGCCGCGTCTGACGGAGTTACGGCCTCGTCTTTGACAGTGTACGGCCGCCAAGGGTGGATGGAACTCACGCCAGAAACGAGACGGCCTGCTGTAAGTTTCAGAAGCTGTTCCAGCAATAAGATGCGATCCCCGTCCCGCGGAATAGACTCGACTTCCTTTTCTTCCTCGTTTTTTTCTTTCTCTTTTTGTTTTTCGATGCGATTGTCCACTTCCTGGCCAGGTCGCAACAATAAAAATACGACCCTTTGGGGATTAGATAAGAGTCGAGTCTGCGGACGTTCTTGCAGAATTTGGAGAAAGTGGACCGCTGCGATCCAGTCCGATTGGCTTATTTTTATTTCATACTGGCTTTTGGTTGGACGACTTGAAATGCAGTAGCACTCCGTCGGGGGGCCCGCGCGCCGCCCCTCCGCGATGCCCGATACTTGCGGCTTAGCCGTTGGTAAAGGCTGACATGCCTTATGGCACACACACTCCATGCGGATACTGGAGGGAAATCTGGCTGCTCTAATTAATATTTGCCACAAAAAGATCGCCCGCCCGTCCCTGGTATTCATCACCGCGGCGCACCGCCGTACGTTGGCGCCTGCCCCACATGAGTGTCGATGTGTGTGTTTTGGGGGATGGAGCACGTGAGCTCACGCGCGGAGCGGGTTTAATTTAAATCAAATAATCCCTGCTCTTCAGCCCCGCGCGCTCTCCCGCCTCGCTCGCGCCTCTCCAGGCCCTGCTGCTCGCTGTGAGGTTCGCGTTGACGAGATATCTCGTCGGGGTGGATCTATCCCGGACACGGCAGCCTAGCAGGTGCACCTGGCCGGGCTGGCCCGCTAGGCTGCCCCGTAACTAACCGCTCAGCTCGGCGCCTCTGGACCGGTCCTCACCCTCACCCGCCTTGTCAAACCTTGACACTGATCCCGTTTGATCCCTCGAGAGCCCAGCTCAGCCCCGCTCATCTGGCCCTTGGGCCCGCGTGCAGCTGGCCCCCTGCCCCCTGCCTCCTGCCCCCTGCCCCCTGCCCCCTGCCCCCTGCCCCTGCCCGCTGCCCCCTGCCCCCTGCCCCTGCCCCCTGCCCCCTGCCCCCTGCCCCCTGCCCCCTGCCCGCGGGCCCTGTGTAGCGGCCCTCTGGCCTGCTGGCGGCCTGCCCGCGACCCTCAGCGCGCCAGTAATGGGTGCCTCCTCCCCGCCCCCGCCCCGCCCCGCCCCGCCAGCGCTCCACCCCTCCACTCAATAGCTTCCTCCGCGCGAGCGGCTAACCCTATTTTATCAAACATTTCTCTTCGACGCCACGCCATCATCGTCATCATCATTAGCGCCCTCTGCGGGCGAATATTATTGCCCGCCTATCGCCGAAGGAAACTCCTCGGACTTCCCCTTCCCCAGACGGTCCTGTATCGGTCTAATGTCGTTTGACTTTAGCATACTGTTATTATTATACACCCTTGTATCTTCTCACCTCGCACTTTCTTCTTCGCTAAGGCCAGTGAACATCGGTTTTCTTTCTTAAATGTTCGACAGTGGGTAGCAGCGTCAGTGTATATGCGTGCTCCTATAAGCGCCTTCCCGGCGTAATTGTCGCCCGTTGATATTTATTGCGGCCGGATCGATATCGTTTTCATCCCCGTGGCAGCCAGAGAAGAATAGCACAAGGCGCGCGATAGGTCGGGCGGGGGTGTGGCGGGGCAGGGGCGTGGCGGGGTGGGGCGGGGCGGGGGTGTGGCTGGGCGGGGCGGGCGGGACGTCCTCCTGCCTGACGAACAGGTGGCAGGCCTGATGGTGGCCCCGGCCCGGCCTCGGCCCCCGCTGCACAATGAGGGCGGCATTAACTCGGCCTCGGACACAATGATGAATCGCCAATAAGGCTGGCTGTGCTGGGGGGGGGGGGGGGGGGGGGAGGACCGCGGGGGCGGGGGGGGCGCCGTTGGGGGAGGTTTACGAGCCCCAAGTGTTTGCCAGACCAGCCGGCGGCCGGCCAGCAGCCAAGAGCCTCTTTGGCCCACCCCGCGCCCCGCCCCGCCCGCCCCGCCCGCCCCGCCCGCGCCCCGCCCCGCCCGCCCGCCCCGCCCCGCCCCGCCCGCCCCGCCCCGTCCCATACCGCGCGGTCAGCCCCAAGCGTCGTGTAATTTGAGCGAGGAGCAGTGGCTACTGCGACCACTCCCCCTCCCCTCCCCTCCCCTCCCAGACCGATAACACTGCTTTTCGCCCCGGCGCGATATCTCTTCCCCCTCCCCGCTTCTCCCGCCAAGGCGATACTTTGTACAAAAGTACTTACTCAAGCAAGTCTCTTGTCCCCCGGCCCGGCCCGTCCAGGTGCGTCGCCCAGGCCAGGCCATTCCATTATTCCAGTCGGTGCCAATAGTTTGCAAAAGCCCCGTCGCGCGCACCGTGTAGCTTTAACTAGTCCTACTTGGTCCTTCTCCCGAGGCGACATTGTTGGCCGTCCGGGGAGGGTGGGGGCGTCCCACAACCCCTGCGACCCTCTGAGGGCATGTCCCAGCACCCCTCTGCCCATGCCCTCTGCTGCCGCCCATTGGCAGGCGCGGTTTTAGTGGGGAGAGGGGGGAGTTGATTGCCCCTTTTGTCGGGCTCTCTAGCAAACCGCCTGAAAGGTAGGCAACTTGCTCTACAATGTAGGCAACCCACAGGGCTCCGCCCCGCTCTTTACAAGACCTTAAATTGCCCTGGCAGAGGGAGGTTCTGCGGCTTCGGCTTGCCCCTTTTCTACCACCCTTCACCTGTCCGCTGGGTGCGTTCACCAAACTTCTACTTAGGCGACCCTAAAATGTGTCTAGTTTTCCAGCAGTAGCGGCAGCCATGAATCAGGCGCAGATTCCTTTGCCGCCCCTAACTCTTGGCCGGCCTCCACCCTTTCATCTCTCCCATGTCGAGTCTTCCTCATAGCGACAGACGGGCCCGGCGCGGCCCCTCGGCAATCTCGGACCGGCCTCACTAGCAGGTCCGAAGGCCTCGCGGACCGCGACAACTTTGGAACCCCTTCTCTCCGTCTTGTGTCGGGCGCGAGGGGGCGGGGCGCGACGGGGCGGGCAGGGCGTTACGGAGGGGAGGCGTGCCTATTGTCCTCCGCGGCTACAACGCCCTACTGCCAAAAAAAAGTATTCAAAGAGCGAAGTTTTGTATTGAGAGTAAAATTTACCACTGACTTTGTCGTTATGTGACGGCTCAAAATTTTACAGTATATGTAGGCAGTATAGTCTGCAAAACCCCTGTAAGTAGACAACCCTCGGTGCGTTGCCCGCCCTGCCTGGTGGACCCTCAACCGCCCCTGAGCCATGGGGTACGGCTGTGGGTGCGACAAGGACGGATGTACGATCCTCCCAATCAGCCGGGTGTCTTGTCCGTCCGTCTGCGGAGACCCTCGCAACATTGCGACTCACGCGCTGCTCGCCCCGCCGCCCCGCCGCGCCCCACCGCGACCCGCCCCACCGCGACCCGCCCCACCCCGCCCCACCGCAACCCGGCCCCACCCCGCCCCGCCCCGCTCTCCCCTTATCCCCAACTACTGCATTCCACTTCGTTCTGTTTCGGCGGCTGGGAGGGGGGGGGGGGGCGAAGGGAATGGGGAGATGTGGAGCGAATTGGCATTGCGAAAGGCTTGGCGTGACGGGGACGATGGGAAAGAGCGATCGGACCGAGGGAGGGGCGGAGGAGAGCTGCCTGGTAGAGGTGGTGACGTGCTCCGCGTCCGCGCGTGTGTGTGTTAGAGAGAGAGAGAGAGAGAGAGAGAGAGAGAGAGAGAGAGAGAGAGAGAGAGAGAGGGAGAGGCTCCATCGTCAGAGCGAAAAAGCGCCTGCTGGTGGGCGGGAGCACCAGACAACAGACTACTCTGCGGCTCTGTGGCTGCGTCCTGACGTCTGCCTGCGTCTGCCTGGCGCTTGTCATTTCCCTTTTTTTTCTCTGCTCCTTCCCCATCCCTCTCTCTCTTTCTCTCTCTGTCTCCCTCTGTCTCTCTCTCGCCTCTCTCTCTCTCTTTATTTCACTCACTTCCCCATCCGCTCCCCCCCACCCACTACCCATCCCTCTCTTACTCGGGCTGCTGCGGTCTCTATCTGCGTGTTCAACAGAGTGAATGGAGGGTGACTGGCAGCAGTGGAAGTGTATGAAGGGAGAGAGAGAGAGAGAGAGAAGGGGAGAGAGAGAGAGAGAGAGAGAGAGAGAGAGAGAGAGAGAGAGAGAGAGTGAGAGAGAGAGAGAGAGAGGCGAAGAGAGAGCGTGGAGGTGCACGGCCAGATCCCATCCCCACCACCACAAGCCACTCCATGCTGTGGCGTTCCCTCCGGTGGAGTCGAGGGCGCCGCCTGGTGCTTGTTGTTGATTTAACGGCAGCAGACGCGCAAGTAAGCAGCAGGAGCCCGAACTCTGCCATGAGTGATGACTGATTCCCCCAGCCCGCCCGCGGGCGTGCCTTGCGCGCCATGGCGGAGTGTGGCGAGCGGGGCGGGGCGGGGCGGCGCCAATGGAAAGCCCTTCAAGTGGCGAGCAACGTGCAGACCTGTGCCCGGACGTAATCGTGGGCCCCTCTCCGCCCCGCCACGTGCTAGCTATTTCGACCTTATATCCTTAAAAAATAACTCTTAACATTTCTTTTTTTCCCTATTTGCTTTGTATAGAACGTGGTGACCGTCAAATCGTCTGCAGTTTGTCCTCGCGGAGCCTGCTGTAAGACGACGACGCGATTTTGCTGTCCGTGGGCCGCTTTAATCCCCTTTGTCCCTCGGGAATCTCCTCTCCGCCGTCATCCTGCGTGGGTGCCCGCCCCGCCCCCGCCCCGCTCCCGCCCCCGCCCCGCACCCGCCCAGCACCCGCCCCCGCCCGCCCGCACAGCCGCCCGGCCCCCGGACAATTTCATCCTATTCGTGATGGCCGCCACTCCCCCCGTGCTGGACCCAGCCCGCGCTGCCATCTTATTCCCTCCTCCCCGCTCCCCTGCCGATCCTCTTTCGCGACCTTCGCTAATATAAGTCTGCTCCCTTGCGAAGCCCCCTGTAAATCAATTCCTATCGAGTAGATTGGTCTCCATTTAGGCCCTTCCCCTTCGCGCGCTGCGCCGCGCCCGGGGGATCGACAACTCGCGTACCCCTCCTGTGTTCACGGCGGGTTAGCAGCGTACCGGACCTCCCAAAACAATGCTAATTTATACTGGGACACGGTTCCGACAGTAGGCACTAGCTGCTTTGCGAGACCTGCCTCGTATACCGGCTAGCTCTTCCTTGGACTTCGACAAGTCCTGGTTAGACTGTCTCCCGTCTCCTGCGTACTCTTCGTACTGCCAGCTGTACTCCGCGAGCTCCGGCTGTACTTCCTCCTGTGTACTCTGTCGACCCCTCGGCCGCGCCGCGCACACGGGCAGGTGTGCTGGGGGCAGTGAGCTGCGCGGAGCGGCAGTGGGCGCGGGCGCAGACTGTACCGCGGAGCTCAAATACAGAGAGAGGCAGATAAGCGCGATAAGAGAGCGAAGATGAAGAGGTGGCAGGGGGAGGGGGGTAGAGATGTGCGTAGCAAGAGTGAGTTATTGCCCATGGGGCTGCGTCTTCTCCGCCTATGCCGCTAGGTTGAAGGTCTCGGAGGGAAAATTAAAGCGACAGAATAAACTGCGTGCGAGAGAGAGAGAGAGAGAGAGAGAGAGAGAGAGAGAGAGAGAGAGGGAGAGAGAGAGAGAGAGAGAGAGAGAGAGAGAGAGAGAGAGAGAGAGAGAGAGAGAGAGAGAGAGAGAAACTCATCTCGCGGCGTCCGCGGTATCGGCAGCGTGTTTTGTTTCCACTTGCGCTGTGCCGAGGGAGAGCGGATCCGGAACCGGAAGGCCTCTATCCCTTGTGTTTGCCGGGAGACAATTTACTCTACTGCGGTTGTTATTCCCTGTACACCGCCGCCGTGGCGGCTGTATAGGGCCGTAGCGGACCAGAGTGAGAGCAGTGCTACGAATAGGAGGCGGGGCGGGGCGGGGCACCGTTGGGCCGTGTGGCGCGCTGCTCTCGTACGGCATGAAGAAGGCCAGTGCCGCTGAGATATGAGCGCTACGAGCGCGCACTGACTGCCGCTAGCTGCACGCCTCCCGGCCCCGCCGCGCCCCCTCGGCACGTCCCTGCGCAGAACCCTATCAAACTTTTCCGGGGCATTAAACATCCATTCAGAAGGAACGTCATCCTAGGGTACCCGGTGTTTCTTTGAATGGGTAGCAGTATTACAGGTTACCCGATTCGTCCGTAAGGCATAATCGTGGCCCCTGCAGCGCTGGCGAGTATGCAGTCCCGCAACACAGTGTTACGCATTCAAAGAAACTCACGTTGCGAACAACGTAGATTAGTCATTTCGTTCTCGCAAATCATGTCATATTGTGCACCCTTTTTCTGTCTCTATCTCCATGATGTCGCCCCTCGCTCTCCGCGGGGCGGGGCGGGGCGGGGGAGTGCAGCCCCGCCCCACTTTCCTCTGCGCTGCGGGTGCGGACCACAGCCGCGCGGGCCTGGCCAGGCTCTGCGTGTTGCCGCGCTGCGCAACTGCGCAGGTGCCTCAAGTAGCGCTAATTAAGAGTCTCTGGCCGCAGCGCACCCGTCCCGTCTGGCTGGCAGCCGTACCGGACCGGGGGCCATGCCCCGCCCCGCCCCGCCCCGCCCCGCCCCGCCGCGCCCCGCCCGCCACGCCCCGCCGCCAGCAACTTCGCGCGCATAATGTTGGCCGGCGCTGTGCTCGCCGCTTTCTCCCCGCCGCACCGGCCGCGCCACCACCACCTCTGAGCGGAGCGAACGCCGCAGCTGATAGAGTTTGCGGCAAGAAGTACACTGTAGTCGAGTCGGGGGTTGTTTCGGTGTTCCAAAATTGTGTGCGACAAAATAAAAGCGTCCTGTCCCTGCCATACGCCTTAATGAGCATACTTCTGGTACACTGACACACCCGAAACTGACAGAGTACTCTTTTGCGCTGCATTGGAACCGAAGGGGAGGGGACAGGAGGAGAACACGGGCGCAACGCGACGACGCGCCTTGCAGAGAGAGAGAGAGAGAGAGAGAGAGAGAGAGAGAGAGAGAGAGAGAGAGAGAAAGAGGTCAAGGCGGTGGAAGCGAAAGAGTTGCATGAAAGGGAAGTAATGAGTTTACTCTTTTTTGTTAAAGGAAAAAAAAAATGAAAAAAGGGACGAAAGAGTCTTACTTTCGTGACCCTTGTTCATATTGGGTCCGATGAGAAGGCCTGCAGAGCAGAGAGCGAGCAGCCATGCCTGCACTGTCACCTTGCCTGCTCCCTGTACTCTCTCAGTCGGGCTGCAGTCGCTGTTTACTGTTACAACTACTCAAAGCGTTCGTTTCTGGTAGCGTGTAAAAGTGACAGTCCGAAAAATTTTAACTGAGCAGGCTGGCTGCCGGGACGGGAATTTAAAATGTATTTATTGCATACGCGTTTCTAAAAAGCCTTCTGCTGGTGCTGCTATGCCTTCCCCTAATAAGTATGCATGACGTGGGTGGAAGGAAGAGAGAGACAGAGAGAGAGAGAGACAGAGACAGAGTGACTGGCAGAATGGGAAAACGGAACGCCAGCGGGGTGGGCTGCGCCGGCCGCCTATATGCCCGTGGGCCTTTTCCTACCGCCGGACGGTGAAAATCATTCTACGTCGTCTGTTAGTGATTAGGGTATGCAGATGAATTATTTTGCATACATGTGATCCACGAGACCCACCTTCACCGCCTTTATGCTGTACACTGCGAGAGAAACACGTGTGATATAATGGCGTTTTGTTTTAGATTTTTGGTGAGGGGCGGATTGCCTATCCTCGACTCTACAGGCGACTCCACTCTGACGGTCGCTGCCCCTGTACAGTCTAGCGCCGCGCTCGCCCCTTGGCTCGCCCCCACGTTCCTCTGTACGCGACGAGGAGCCCACGTCAAACTCTGGAACAAGGAAAAAAGCTACACATCACCCCTCTGGGGAGAGGGGGGGGGGGGCGCTACTGCTACTGTACTAGTGTCTTTACAGGGGCACGATTATCCCAGAAATTTGCGATTTTAAGGCCTTCTCGTCCCTTTGCAGAGGCAGTATCGTGCCTTGACGAAGGAAGGACAGCAGTAGCACTGCATTCTATGTCGCACCTGTGTTTCCTACCCCCTCTCTCCAACGCACTCATGAAATTCCCTGTAAGGAAATGTATGCTCCACCTCGTTAGGGACGCCCCTCTGCTCCCCCTGAACCGCTATCTCGGCCAAGTTTTCGCCCTCCGAATCTCGGTGCTCCAGTCCGACAGCCGGCGCCTCCTGCCTCCTGACGCCTTTCGAATGCAAGCGCCGTCCTCCTCTAGACTGGCGCGGTAGCAGCGTGTCTCGCATGCTAGGGACCGGGTGCGAAAGTATGCAAAACAGGAAAGAGGGGAGGGAGGCTACCCACTAGCATACCGGGGAAACCACCTGAATGCAAACCTGATCAAAGTTTGTCGTCGTTGGCCGCGCGTAAAATTATGTCTCACATTTTTATGCGGACGGAATCGAGAAGAGCGACGCAGACTGGAAACTTATTGCGCGGATAGAGACCAGCTGCCGCACCGAAAATCCAACACATTTTATGTACGAAATGTGTATGTACATTGCTCACTCATGCACACGAGAAGGCGACGCAAACTTTATATTACAGCGTGTACGTCATGCACTCTTTACAGTGTGGAGTGCATACTGCGGTTGCCGGGCC
This sequence comes from Frankliniella intonsa, assembly GCA_033675135.1. Classification (NCBI taxonomy): domain Eukaryota; kingdom Metazoa; phylum Arthropoda; class Insecta; order Thysanoptera; family Thripidae; genus Frankliniella; species Frankliniella intonsa. Next base: position 10,220,768 of record CM066254.1, on the reverse strand, counting down.
GGCCCTGCACACTGAGCGCCGCGCTATGCACTCCACGCCTGATGTAGCCCACCTATAGACCGTGTTTGGATATCTGCCGCCGTTGCGCACTGCGCCTCGCGCGGTGCGGGGCGGGGCGGGGCGGGGCCGGGCCGTGTTTGAGTACCCCACCACGCCCCGCCCCGCCCTGCCCAGCCTCGCCCTGCACCACCACTTCGAACCCCACCCACCCCCCGCCCCCGCCCCACCCTGCGTGTTTTCTATCGGGCGGAAGCGGCGCGCGCATCAGCCGGAAATGACTATTCCGCTGGCCCTCGAGCTGCCCGGATGTCCCTCACGCTCGGTGCGCTAAAGGTGTTCCGCTGAGCAAGAAATTACACCGCCGTCTGTGTGTATGGCGGTGCAGAAAGGGCTCCAGAGCCGGAGCGCTGCACTAACTACGTTTATTTCCTGCTTGTTTCTAGCACATTTGTGTTGAGTGAAAATTCGAAGGTGTTGGCGCGCTGGTTCCACTAACCTCCTGCCCTGATGTGTCGCAGGGGTCGGAGGATGGAGGCCCTGGCCAACTCCAGCCTGGAGCTGGCCGGCCTGGTGGACGCCGAGCCGTGGAACGCGAGCCTCGCGGACGCGACGGCGGCGGGGCCCGGGACGGGCGGCGCCGGGGACCCGTGGCCGCCGCCCAACATGACGCTCGAGCACTACCTGGAGATGATGCGCGGGCCCAAGCACCTCGCCCTCTCCGTCGTCTGGCCGCTCACCGTCATCTACGTCGTCATCTTCGTGACGGGCGTCATCGGCAACGTGGCCGTGTGCGTGGTGATCGTGCGCAACGCGTCCATGCACACCGCCACCAACTACTACCTCTTCTCGCTCGCCGTGTCGGACCTGGCGCTGCTGCTGCTAGGTGAGTTGCTGGCCGGGTCCCGGCAAATATTTTTTTTTTCCCGGGGAATTTCCCGGTTGAATCAGGGGAAACACTTTTCGGTGTGATATTTCCCTCCCTGTCTTTTCGCGTTATATTTGCAAACGTATCAAAACGTTCTTCGAAACCTACAACGTACTTCTGGGAATAATTTGAAGCGTATCTGCGACACCTTTGACAAAACTGCCATGGTTCCGACAACTAGATCAGCTTGCTAGTCGGCCTCCGTGAGGAAAGTTCCGAGTATGGATGAGGCGGACGCAAGTCTCTCTATCTCTCTCGCACTCTATAGGCCTCTACCCTATAGCAGGTGTGATCCAGAGGGGCTTCTCCTTGAACGACAGCTCGCGGAGCTGATGACGCCGCCCTTGAAAGAGATTGGGTGCTCTTGAGAGAGGTTGGCGGCCTGGTTGACCTTTCAAGTGTCACGCCGTGATCCGCCGCCGCGCCGTGACGTCCTCCCCGCCATCAGCGCCTCTCTCCCGCCGCGCCACACGTCAGAGCATGGACGGGCCGGTCTGTCAACGCAAAGGCCTCACGCGCTCGCGGACGGAATTTATGATGTGCTGCTTCCTATTGACGGGGGGGGGGGGGGGGGTGACCACGTGACCGCGGCCGGTCCTGCCCGCCTCCTCAGCCGCGTGTCCCAGCGACATCTGCCTCAAGGCAGCCCTTTACTTTGCTTACAGAGACAAGCACCAGTGTCGTACATTTGCAGAAACAACACGATGTTCCGCATTCTGCGATTTTGTGATTCTTTTTTTTTTGCACAACGGCGCAGGACACCAAATGCTTTTTAATTTTAATTTTTTTTTTTAAGTTTTTAGGATATTTTTTTAAATAACCTTTCAGCTTATTGGTAAAATAATTCTGCACCGGAAACTTTGCATCCTTTGCGACTAATTACAGGCGTCGGTCTTGTCATTTCGCGTCTGCCAGTGCGTAGGAGGAAATGGGGACCTGCACTGCTCGCTCGTGCTGTCACTATGTGTCTAATGAAGTTCTCCGAACAGGCCATTCATATGGGGGAATGCCGTCGGTTTCGCCGCTCTCACATGTCGGGGAGCGGACGCTTTTCGGACAGTTTGGAGTGAGCTTAGCAGAGCGTAGCGTCCCGCCCGTCCGCGGGGGGCGTAACGTAAAACAATCGGCGCGTACACATGTTCCCCCCGTGGCGCTGACCGGCCCACCCCGCCCCGCCCCGCCCCGCCTGCCCGGGAGGCAAACGCATTACCGGCTCTCCTGCTTTTAATGGAAGCGATGGCGACTGCTGATCGATTTGAGTGCGGGCGCGGATGTAGGCACGAGGTTTTATTTTATCCCCTTCTTCTTTTTTTAAGCTTTGATGTCGCTTATCTGTGTACTTCTTCTTGTTTTGGCGCGCGGATCAACTCGGTCGAGAGATTTGATGTCGCGATCTCTCGCTGTTTCGCTCCGATGAGATAAGTTGCAAAAGTCGCGCCAGCCGCGCGCGGGGCGCGGGGCGGGGCCCTTCCCTCGGCGTCACAGAGCCACCAAGTCTGCATTCTTTTTCTTCTTCTTCTTTTTACCCCCTGTGCCAGAGGGTTAATGGAACGAAAATATCTGAAATTGTCGCCGTGGCGCGTCGCCCGCCCTGACGCGGCCCGCGACCACGGGACGTCGACGAAAGGAAATTGATTTTGCCCGCAAGGATGGCCTCGCCCCCGCCCCGCCCTGCGGCTTGACCTCTGACCCCAACTATAGTTTGGCTCCAGCCTCGGGGCCTTGATCTTGTGGTGTGTGAGCAGGGGCGCAGACAGAGGACGGCGAGGACGCGCGGGGCGGGGCGGGGCGGGGGTGGGCTCGGCGCCGCCTGACTCGTAGGTATGACTGCGAAATGCCTGAGGATAACTTAATTTCCATGCCTCCGGCCGGGGCGTGACTGCCATGCTCACGCTCGCGCCCACGCCCCCGCCCCCGGGCCGGAGCTCTGGGTGGGTATGCACGCGTCCGGGTAACGCGTCGGTCTGTCACTGGAGGAAAGTTGTGTGTTTGGCCGACCGCGCGGAACACCCTGTAAATTCTCCCCATGGCGGACGCGCGGGTCCGGCCCGGTCCGGTCCGGCCCGGCGTCACCAAAGCCGCGCGCCAGCGGCGCCGCTATGAATTATCTTTTTCGCCGGGCCGGGCATTAATTGTGGCGAAAATATGAGCTATGCCCGCGGACGATTCGGACGCGTCCTCCAGGGCTGAGCGCGGCGCGGCATGGCGCGGCGCCCCGGACGCAGCCCTCGCTTGAAATAAATCTGTGAGGAAAAGTTGCGCTAGCCTACTCCGAGCCGAGTTGAGCCGAGAGGCGGGAGACGGGAGCCGTGTGGTATTCGTTAGGCCGGATTGCGGATCCTTTGAAGGAGGCTATAGGCCGACGGGCGCGTATACAAAAGGACGGGGATACAGTCGAGATTTTTCTATGGAGTATAGACGCTATCTCTGTAATCGCCACTATCACGTTCAAAGCACGTGCTGAGGTTAGACCCGGGGTCGGGCCGACGTGCTTGTGGAGAGAGAGAGAGAGAGAGAGAGAGAGAGAGAGAGAGAGAGAGAGAGTGAGGCCGGGGCGCCGGGCCCGCGGGGCCGCGCCGGGCGACGAGGGAAGGGGTGTATTCTAATCATGGAAAGGCATCTCTGCCGCCACCCCTTCTACGAGAAAGCACGACGTTCACAGCAGACGTACACTGTTATTGTTGGGAGAAGTATTCTCCGCGGAGAGAAATAACTCTTTCCTTTTTTTTTTTTTGAAGAAAAAATATGTTTCTTCCTTACTTGCGAAATACCTTGCATTGCAAAATTGCACATTTCTTATGCACTTCGTAATGTACTCTATGGAGCGTGGAATTGCCCACCATCCCCTTCAAAGCCAATAAAGCACAAGGGAGACCTTTTATTGCTCTTATTTTAGAGGACGAAAGAGGCGAGGAGGGAAAGTGAGGGAGTAAGGAAAAGAGGGGGCGGTCACGTGGGACAGGGGTGCGGCGCGGCGTAGCAGGGGAGTCAAGAGGGGCTTTCGTGCCTCTTATTGCAGAGCGTACATCACCCTCTCTATCTATCTATCTATCTATCTATCTATCTATCTATCTATCTATCTATCTATCTATCCATCCATCCATCCATCCATCCATCCATCCATCCATCCATCCATCTTCCCTCTCTCCTTCTGAACTAAGATCAGGTCTCCGCGTGGTTCTAAACATGCAAATGATCAGCAGCTAATCGGATCGCAGCGCTATCCCCCCTTCCTACCCTCTTCCCATCCCGCGGCTCTCACCCCTTCGCTTTATGCAGGACTAATTTAATTTGTGCCCGTTTTCTAACTTTGAAGCCTTTCCTCTCCACGCCCCCTTCCCCTCCTCTCAATAACCCTAGAGTCCGTCCGGTGGCGCACGACGCGGTTCGTGGCCCACCGTGTGAAGAAGAAGAAGAAGAAAAGAAAACAAAAAGGGCGAGAAAAATGAGGGCAGGAGAGATTTTTCATATTTTATTTTTTTACTCACGGCCTTGCTGGACCAGCTGGCTTGGGAAAGTTGCCCCGCTTCCCTTATCACTGTGTTCACAAACAATCTTTCTGCGCCTGCACTGGCTGCACTTAACTGTTTCTCGTCATTTTCTCACTCCCTCTGTCGCTCTTTGCCAGGTTTTGAGAATTTGTGGCCGAAGCGCGCCATTTAACACGCAAAGAAAACGAGAAGACACTTTGCTGAAAGTACGATGAAGAGCATTAATTGCGCCCCTTTAAACTCTTTATTATGTAACATGCCCTGTCTGGCTCATGTGCAATGCACGATGCAAATATCGACAGTTTTATTTCTCGCGCTCGCGAAAGAAAAAAAGGAAACACGACCCTTAATTTTAATATCCGCGCTGCCCTGCTCAGCGAGGCGCGATTCGCGGTCCATTTGCTGCTTCAGGCCCTCCTCATCCGCCAGAGTGCTTTTGTTTTCATTCTTCACGGGCAAAACGCATTTTTTTTCTTCCTCGGCGTGACGTCGGCAGCGTGCTTTTGTGAGATGAAGACGTACGAGAGCAGCGCCAGCGTATTCGGAGAGTGCGGGGCGGGGGAAGAGAAGGGGAGGCGAAAATAGTAGAGCTTTACGCTCACTACCTGCGTGTCTTACCTTTTTCCTCAATTTCTCGCACCTTGAAATCACCCGCATGGTTTAATTCAGTCAGCAGATGGCGATAGAGAGAAGCTTTATGAAGTGTGTGTGTGTGTGTGTGTGTGTGTGTGTGTGTGTGTGTGTGTGTGTAAGGGGGAGTATGGGTTTGTGTGCGGGCGAAGTGTGTATTTGTGTAGTACATTGTTAAAAATTACAACCGAAATACGTACCAGCCCGCACACAAAAGTCCCCGTAGTGTGTATTTCCTTTCTCATAGAGCACTTTTAATGAAAACTGTTTACGAAACCTACCGAAATTTTACCAGTGAGGCTTGGATGGGAGTTGTTGTTGTTGAGGTTCAGTTGGAGTTAGAAAGAACGTGCAAAGTAAAAAAAAAAAAAAAAAAAAGAAAAGGAAGTTGTTCCTCCAGTTTGCCGGTGGATGGCAGCAGTCGTATAATGTAAAATGCGATATTTGCGAGAAAATGCCTAGAGACAGGACTGACCCCACGGGCCGCGCGAGCCGCTGCGGGCGGCGCACTGTTTGTTTAGTTTTATTTATTATTACGCTCTCTCCCTTTCCCTCCCTCACCCCTCACCCCGCCTCCCTTTCCCCGTGGGGAATAATGGCCCCGCAGTGCTGTGCGTGTCCCACCACTGTGCTCTCGAAAAATGCTGTTTTTTTCAAGTCTCAATAAGTCAATCAGGGGCTCAGCGCGCACAATGGTGGCCCGTGGCGCCACACGCGGCGGGGCGGGGCGGGGCGGGGCGGGGCCGGCCGCGGTGACAATGCGCCCTGCACGCACCGGCACCAGCTCTGCCCGGCCCGTAATCAAATACATCATGCCCGTGGTCCAGGCACGGATCAGCACTAGCACAGCCTCTTGCATTAAGCCGTTTAAAATATATATAGAGAGAAGAGAAGTTTTCTTTTTAGATAGATTCACTTTTGTGGGTTTACAAGTTTATTACGCTATTGATCTCCCCCTCGAAAAGAAAGAAAAAAAAAACCAAAGCATCGTTACGAAAGGTAGGAGAGAAAGGATTTATTGTGTAAGGGTAAACAATAAACAATCGAGACTAACTGCGGAAATGATTTCGGTTGGTGCGTTGTTTTTTTTTTTTATTAACGACTGCCCCTCCCACCCCCATTCTTTTTTCTCCCGGTCCATGACTGTTTGCCCTTCTGAGTGTGTCCGGTCAGCGGCCCCGGCGCGGCGCGGCGCGGCGGCCTGTAGCGCCTGTCATTGGGAGGGTAGGCAGGCCCGCTGCGCTGCCGTGCTGGGCGGGTGGCCCGCCCCCGGGGGCTCCGGACACCGCTCGGCTGGGCAAGGCCCGGGCCGGGCTGGGGGCCGGTGTGAGGTGATAGATCCACCCCCGTGACAAACGCACCGGGGGTGGTTCCATCATGGGATAAAACCACCCCCTCACCCCGCTTAAGGAGAGTGTTTTTATCGCGTGATAGATCCACCCCCATGGGCCGTGAGGGGGGTGCATTTATCCCGTGATAGAACCACCCCCATGGGCCATGAGGGGGGTGCTTTTATCCCGTGATAGAATTACCGGGGGAGTTGCTTTATCACGTGATGAAACCACCCCCCGGTGGTTTCATCACGTGCTAAATGCACCCCCCTAAAAAGATATGTTTCACGCGTTTCGGCAGCACTAGTCATGCCTGACCTGCGAATAACGCTCTACAGACTGCCATTAGTGACACTGCATCCTGCAAACAGACAGATAGGGGGGGTGCTTTCATCACGGGATAAAAACACTCCCCGGATACACACTGATGGCAGGGGGGTGCTTTCATCACCGGATAAAAACACTCCCCAGATACACACTGAAGGCAGGGGGGTGCTTTCATCCCGGGATAAAAACACTCCCCAGATACGCACAGAAGGCAGGGGGGTGCTTTCATCACTGGATAAAAACACTCCCCGGATACACACACATGGCAGGGGGGTGCTTTCATCACCGGATAAAAACACTCCCCGGATACACACACATGGCAGGGGGGTGCTTTCATCCCGGGATAAAAACACTCCCCAGATACACACTGAAGGCAGGGGGGTGCTTTCATCTCGGGAAAAAAACACTCCCCAGATACACACTGAAGGCAGGGTGGTGCTTTCATTTTGGGAAAAAAACACTCCCCAGATAAACACTGAAGGCAGGGGGGTGCTTTCATCCCTGGAAGAAAACACTCCCCAGATACACACTTCCGTCGTGATTTGTATGTAAAGTTGGTACCTGAGGGCAAAACTAGGCAAAACTATTATGGGCTAGAATGTGGCATGTGACACTATATTCTGAATCAGAAAAATTTGACCTATTCATCACTGGAAAAACAAACGTGACATGCGTCACGTCAATTGGTGTGACCAGTTCCGGTCGCACCACGTAATGCGACCTAAATTTACGAATTTACGTCACACCATGTGATGCGACGCCACACTCTAAAAAGCTTACGGTGATTTTCACTGTAAGCTACGGTGAACCCTGCAGCACTGTAGCTTACGGTGAATTTTCACCGTAGCTGATCAAGTCACTGTAAGCTGCGGTGATTCACCCGGATTCACCGTAGCTTACAGTGACAATCACCATAACACGGTGAAAATTCACTATAGCTACAGTGCTGCAGGGTTCACCGTAGCTTACAGTGAAAATCACCGCAGCTTTTATTGAATGCAGCTCCATGATATAGTACGGCATTACACATAGGGATGTCGCATCAGAAACGTGACCAAAACTTCGGTCACACCACATGATGCGAACCTCTCCAGGCGTCACACTTGCAAGTGTGACGCATGTCACATTTCTTTTTCCAGTGATTGCAATGTAGCACATGTTATGGTTAGCTCAAAAGTTGGTCTTGCAGTAAAGCAGTAAACGCATTTTCCGGTGGGTTTCATCTGTCCTAGGGTAAAAATGTAAATTCAGAGTTCGATTGATGATTGCACAACGAACCCACAGTTTAAAAATCAAGTCGATCTGACGACTCAATCCAAAACTTTAGACGCATTTAATGTGCATTACACGTTCTTTAACGGTTTCTGGTAGTGCATTTTAATTTTCAGTAAACATACTGATTTTTAGTGATACGACGACTGAAACCTAACTTAAACTTTTCTTGAACCTGAGTGTAACTTAAACCTAAACTTCATGCTACTTCGTGACTCCCAGGATTTCACTTGGTGAAATCGTATTTTTTATTATTATTTTTTTATTTTTTTAATCAGCTCTAACAGAATTTTTTGAAACTCAGTTTCAAGGTGGAAACCGACGTTCTGAAACCAATTCCGGAATTGGCATGTCGGTAAAATGCACCAGATCTGAGATATTTGGCCTGAAAGTTTAGTGTGAAACGTATCTCAGTGGGGAATCTGATGAGTTGAGGGGTTTTAGTTTCGGGCGCCAACAATACTCGACAAGTACTCGCCAGCACTGGCCGGCGGGCAGGGGAGAGGGCCAGCGTGGCTGGGCGTGGCTGGGAAACTGTTGATTCAAGTCATGCACAGTATTTCATAAAATAAAATTTGAAACAACATCCTAGGTTTAAAATGTCAATGCAGTGTTCGAATGATGATTGCACAACGAATCCACAGTTTAAAAATCAAGTCGATCTGACGACTCAAACCAAACATTCAGACGCATTTAATGTGCATTTCCCGCATTAAACGGTTTTTGGTAGTACATTTTAATTTTCAGTGAACAAACTGGTTCTTAGTGATACGACGACTCAAACCTAACTTAAACTTTTCTTGAACCTGAGTGTAACATAAACCTAAACTTCATGCTACTTCGTGACTTCCAGGATTTCACTTGGTGAAATCGTATTTTTTTTTTTTTTTTAATCAGCTCTAACAGAATTTTTTGAAACTCAGTTTCAAGGTGGAAACCGACGTTCTGAAACCAAATCCGGAATCGGCATGTCGGTAAAATGCACCAGATCTGAGATATTTGGCCCGAAAGTTCAGTGTGAAACGTATCTCAGTGGGGGATCTGATGAGTTGAGGGGTTTTAGTTTCGGGCGCCAACAATACTCGACAAGTACTCGCCAGCACTGGCCGGGCTGGCGGGCAGGGGAGAGGGCCAGCGTGGCTGGGCGTGGCTGGGAAACTGTTGATTCAAGTCATGCACAGTATTTCATAGAACAAAAATTGAAACAAAATCCTAGGATAAAAATGTAAATTCAGTGTTCGATTGATGATTGCACAACGAACCCACAGTTTAAAAATCAAGTCGATCTGACGACTCAATCCAAACATTTAGACGCATTTAATGTGCATTACACGTTCTTTAACGGTTTTTGGTAGTACATTTTAAGTTTCAGTAAACATACTGATTTTTAGTGATACGACGACTCAAACCTAACTTTAACTTTTCTTGAACCTGAGTGTAACTTAAACCTAAACTTCATGCTACTTCGTGACTCCCAGGATTTCACTTGGTGAAATCGTATTTTTTTTTTTATTTTTTTAATCAGCTCTAACAGAATTTTTTCAAACTCAGTTTCAAGGTGGAAACCGACGCTCTGAAACCAAATCCGGAATCGGCATGTCGGTAAAATGCACCAGATCTGAGATATTTGGCCCGAAAGTTTAGTGTGAAACGTATCTTAGTGGGGAATCTGATGAGTTGAGGGGTTTTAGTTTCGGGCGCCAACAATACTCGACAAGTACTCTCCAGCACTGGCCGGGCCGGCGGGCAGGGAGGGCCCGCGTGGCTGGGCGTGGCTGGGAAACTGTTGATTCAAGTCATGCACAGTATTTCATAAAATAAAAATTGAAACAAAATCCTAGGATAAAAATGTAAATTCAGTGTTCGATTGATGATTGCACAACGAACTCACAGTTAAAAAATCAAGTCGATCTGACGACTCAAACCAAAAATTCAGACGCACTTAATGGCATTACACGTTGTTTAACGGTTTTTGGTAGTACATTTTAAGTTTCAGTAAACATACTGATTTTTAGTGATACGACGACTGAAACCTAACTTTAACTTTTCTTGAAACTGAGTGTAACTTAAACCTAAACTTCATGCTACTTCGTGACTCCCAGGATTTCACTTGGTGAAATCGTATTTTTTTTTTTAGGCACGAAGTAGCCTTATAGTTTTGTCTCGGATCTGACTGTTTTTTTTTTTTTTTAATCAGCTCTAACAGAATTTTTTGAAACTCAGTTTCAAGGTGGAAACCGACGCTCTGAAACCAAATCCGGAATCGGCATGTCGGTAAAATGCACCAGATCTGAGATATTTGGCCCGAAAGTTTAGTGTGAAACGTATCTTAGTGGGGAATCTGATGAGTTGAGGGGTTTTAGTTTCGGGCGCCAACAATACTCGACAAGTACTCGCCAGCACTGGCCGGGCCGGCGGGCAGGGGAGAGGGCCCGCGTGGCTGGGCGTGGCTGGGAAACTGTTGATTCAAGTCATGCACAGTATTTCATAAAATAAAAATTTAAACAAAATCCTAGGATAAAAATGTAAATTCAGTGTTCGATTGATGATTGCACAACGAACCCACAGTTTAAAAATCAAGTCGATCTGACGACTCAATCCAAACATTTAGACGCATTTAATGTGCATTACACGTTCTTAAACGGTTTTGGTAGTATATTTTAATTTTTAGTAAACATACTGATTTTTAGTGATACGACTGAAACCTAACTTAAACTTTTTTTGAGCCTGAGTGTAACTTAAACCTAAACTTCATGCTACTTCGTGACTCCCAGGATTTCACTTGGTGAAATCGTATTTTTTTTTTTATTTTTTTAATCAGCTCTAACAGAATTTTTTGAAACTTAGTTTCAAGGTGGACACCGACGTTCTGAAACGAAATCCGCGGAGTCGTCATGTCGGTAAAATGCACCAGATCTGAGATATTTGGCCCGAAAGTTTAGTGAGAAACGTATCTCAGTGGGAAATCTGATGAGTTGACTGGTTTTAGTTTCGGGCGCCAACAATACTCGACAAGTACTCGCCATAGCACTGGCCGGGCCGGCGGGCAGGGAGAGGAGGCCAGCGTGGCTGGGCGTGGCTGAAACTGTTGATTCAAGTCATGCACAGTATTTCATAAAATAAAAATTGAAACAAAATCCTGGGATAAAAATGTAAATTCAGTGTTCGATTGATGATTGCACAACTTAGACCCCACAGTTTAAAAATCAAGTCGATCTGACGACTCAATCCAAACATTTAGACGCATTTAATGTGCATTACGTTCTTTAACGGTTTTGGTAGTACATTTTAATTTTCAGTAAACATACTGATTTTTAGTGATACGACGACTGAAACCTAACTTAAACTTTTCTGGAACCTGAGTGCAACTTAAACCTAAACTTCATGCTACTTCGTGACTCCCAGGATTTCACTAGGTGAAATCGTATTTTTTTAGTTAAAAATAGTATAAAAAAATTAAGTTGACTAAAAAAAATAGAGTAAAAAAATAGTCGACTAAAAAATTAGTCAACTAAAAAAAATAGTCGACTAAAAAAAAGTCCGGGGAGTGTTTTTATCCGGTGATGAAAGCACCCCCTGCCTTCTGTGCGTATCTGGGGAGTGTTTTTTTTTCCGAGATGAAAGCAACCCCCTGCCTTCAGTGTGTATCTGGGGAGTGTTTTTATCCGGTGATGAAAGCACCCCCCTGCCTTCTGTGCGTATCTGGGGAGTGTTTTTTTTTCCGAGATGAAAGCAACCCCCTGCCTTCAGTGTGTATCTGGGGAGTGTTTTTATCCCGGGATGAAAGCACCCCCCTGCCATGTGTGTGTATCCGGGGAGTGTTTTTATCCGGTGATGAAAGCACCCCCCTGCCTTCTGTGCGTATCTGGGGAGTGTTTTTTTCCCGAGATGAAAGCACCCCCCTGCCTTCAGTGTGTATCTGGGGAGTGTTTTTATCCGGTGATGAAAGCACCCCCCTGCCTTCTGTGTGTATCCGGGGAGTGTTTTTATCCGGTGATGAAAGCACCCCCCTGCCTTCTGTGCGTATCTGGGGAGTGTTTTTATCCGGTGATGAAAGCACCCCCCTGCCTTCTGTGCGTATCTGGGGAGTGTTTTTATCCCGGGATGAAAGCACCCCCCTGCCATGTGTGTGTATCCGGGGAGTGTTTTTATCCGGTGATGAAAGCACCCCCCTGCCTTCTGTGCGTATCTGGGGAGTGTTTTTTTCCCGAGATGAAAGCACCCCCCTGCCTTCAGTGTGTATCTGGGGAGTGTTTTTATCCGGTGATGAAAGCACCCCCTGCCTTCTGTGCGTATCTGGGGAGTGTTTTTTTTTTCCGAGATGAAAGCAACCCCCTGCCTTCAGTGTGTATCTGGGGAGTGTTTTTATCCCGGGATGAAAGCACCCCCCTGCCATGTGTGTGTATCCGGGGAGTGTTTTTATCCGGTGATGAAAGCACCCCCCTGCCTTCTGTGCGTATCTGGGGAGTGTTTTTTTCCCGAGATGAAAGCACCCCCCTGCCTTCAGTGTGTATCTGGGGAGTGTTTTTATCCGGTGATGAAAGCACCCCCCTGCCTTCTGTGTGTATCCGGGGAGTGTTTTTATCCGGTGATGAAAGCACCCCCCTGCCTTCTGTGCGTATCTGGGGAGTGTTTTTATCCGGTGATGAAAGCACCCCCCTGCCTTCTGTGCGTATCTGGGGAGTGTTTTTATCCCGGGATGAAAGCACCCCCCTGCCATGTGTGTGTATCCGGGGAGTGTTTTTATCCGGTGATGAAAGCACCCCCCTGCCTTCTGTGCGTATCTGGGGAGTGTGCACCCCCCTGCCTTCAGTGTGTATCTGGGGAGTGTTTTTATCCCGGGATGAAAGCACCCCCCTTATCTGTCTGTTTGCAGGATGCAGTGTCACTAATGGCAGTCTGTAGAGCGTTATTCGCAGGTCAGGCATGACTAGTGCTGCCAAAACACGTGAAATATTTCTTTTTAGGGGGGTGCATTCAGCACGTGATGAAACCACCGGGGGGTGGTTTCATCACGTGGTAAAGCAACTCCCCCGGTAATTCTATCACGGGATAAAAGCACCCCCCTCATGGCCCATGGGGGTGGTTCTATCACGGGATAAAATCACCCCCCTCACGGCCCATGGGGGTGGACCTATCACGGGATAAAAACACCCCCCTTCCTAATCGGGGTGAGGGGGTGGTTTTATCCCGTGATGGAACCACCCCCGGTGCATTTGGCACGCGGGTGGTTTTATCACCTCGCACCGGGCCCGTGCAAGCTGGACAGGAGTGGAGACGCTTTGATGCGTCGCTCTCTTGCCCTGCGCCGCCGGCGCTACAAGTGTATGGGGACCGTGCTGCTGGAGCGTTGTAGGCGCTCCAGCCGTTGTTTTAAACATCTCTGCGGCAACCGAGACCGCCTTTTCTATGCCTCCCTCTCTTTCTCCTCCGCCCTCTCTGCTTGCTCTACCCTTCCCCCCCTACCCCTCTTTTCTATCTCTCATTCGCCCTTAATCTGCTCTTTCTCTCCCGCCAAATCTCTTTTGTGTGCTCTGCATTGGCCGGCCGGCCGGCGGCTATCGGCACCCACCTCCCCGCTGTGATCCACTGCGGTGCGCTCGTGCTAATATTGATGGTGACCAGTGTTGTCCTACTCTGTAATGAGAGTGCCCCCCCCCCTCCCCCCTCCCCCCTCCCCATTTGCCGCCACTTTTCCTCGGGCTCTTCCACTATTCTCCCTCATTACATTGAGTGAATAAATATTATCGAGGCACTGATAATGGTGGAGGAAGATGTCTCGCTCTCTCGAGAGAAAGATTCTGAGCGCGAGATTTTATTTACTCGCTCTATTTGGGCCGCCCACTCTCGCCGAGAAGACCACAGACGATTTGATTGTGTTTTGTCTGGTGTAGTGCAGCCTGCCTGCACAATATTTATGACCCACCCCGCCGGGCCGGGCCGGGCCCCTCGCGCTCGGGTTACAAGCCGCTGGTGGGGATGCGATGGGCGCTGCGCTGACGGATTACGGGGGCCGCGGAGGGGGCGCGAACAGGAGCCCGGACAGGAACGCCGCTCCGAACACAAAATTGTTTCTAAGTGGAGCGAATCTGCCCTGCCCTGTCCAAACACGATGTCTGGAATATTCTTTTTCTCAGGTTAGCTAGAACCCCATCAGATGTAGGTTCGTTGGAATTAATATTTTCCGCTGAAGACGATCATGTGCACCAAACTTTAGCTGCTGTCCACCGGCTCAAAATAGTTTGTGCACAGTGCTCTTTCAGTTAAGTCTTACAGTTAAGTTACTAAACTTGACTTTGAAGGCATCTCGGCCCCTGCCCCCCACTGCTCTGCCTTTACTCTCAACACCGGGGAATACGATAGGCACAGTGCGGTCCTGACTTTTGAACCCCGCGCGCCTCACGCCTAAACAGTCGTTTGCCGAGTAGAAACTTTTTTGTTTGCGTTTATCGGCTGATTGCTGATTGGCCAACTTAGGCGCGCTCCTGAGCCCTAGCTATCGCGAATTCATCATTTTTCGCCGGTGCGAATCAGACCACGCCGTGCCGTGCGCGTCCACCTGGACCTCCGGTGAGACCGCCGGAGCCGCACCGGAGCCTGTTTGCTCTCCCGAAGTCGGCAAGCAGGGGCGGGGCGGGGCGGGGCGAGGCGGGGCAGGCGAGGCGTGGCGATAGCCATATGTCCTCCTCCTCCTCCTCAGTTTGCTCGTTTGCCTGCGGTGACCCCGACGCGCCGCGGTCGGCTGCGTTTCGAAATGGCATTGGCTGGTTCGCTTGGGAATCCCTCAGAGCGTGTCGGGTGCCATCCCGCCCCGCCCCGCCTCGCCCCGCCCCGCCTCGCCCCGCCCCGCCCCGCCTCACCCTGCCTCGCCCCGCCCCGCTCCACCACGCCGCGCCCCGCCCCGCCCCGCCCCGCCCCACCCCACCTCGCCGCGTCGCGCCCCGTCCCGTCCCGTCACAGCCAGCGCAGTAATCTGCCTTTTCGCGGCCCACACACGATCGAGCGCCGTGCCCACCCCGCCCCGCCCGCCCCGCACGCCTTGCCCCGCCCCGCCCTGCCCGCCCCGCCCCGCCCGCGCCCACCACGCCACCGGCTCGGCCAGCAGCAACAAGGTACATATGCGTCCACACAATAGCCGCATCCGCCTATTTTAACGCAAACAATGAGGAAAATCTGTCGCCGGAAAAATGCGAAAAAGCAAACAGAAGAAACGCAACGGAAACAAACGCGTCGTATACCTGAATGCATGGGCACGCTCAAGAGCAAGATAAGCGGAATAGTCTGGAGATCACATTTTGGGGTCCGGTGTACACCGGCAGTGTTCTCTGGCACGAGCGCACCAGCGCTACTCTTATGCTCTCCCCCTTCTCTCTCTCTCTCTCTCTCTCTCTCTCTCTCTCTCTCTCTCTCTCTCTCTCTCTCTCTCTCTCTCTCTCTCTCTCTCTCTCTCTCTCTCCCTTTCGCTCTCCCATTTTCCCCCCTTTCTCATTTGCATTCGCGCGGCTTTCTGATCGCGTTGGTTCTCGAGCTCGAGGCGGACAAGACTCGATCCCTCTGCATACATAAATTCGAAATGACCGACGCAAAATGAAACGGCTTTGACGTCGTTTGCCTCCCCTTGTGCCGCGCACGCGCTCTAATGGCGGAGTGTGGTAGCAATATTTTGTTTACCCCCTCCCCCCCTTCACCTCCACCCCCACCTTACCCCCTGCCACACACCGCTCGGTATTCCGCATGCTCCTTCCGCGGTGACCCCCGCCCCGCCCCGCCTGCCTCCATTGAGCTGCTGTGCTGCCGAGACCCGCGCGTGACGCGTGACTGTGACGCGTGACTGCGTGACTGCGTGACTGCGTGACGCGGACGCGGCGGAATTGGGAGTATTGTATTTGCACCCCAGCCAGGCCCGGCACCACTTCATCTATACCTTCTCCATCCGCGACGCACCCTCCTGCCTGCCACAGCAACCAACTCTCTAGTTTCTCTTCCTCATCCCCCCCCCCCTCTCTCTCTCTCTCTCTCTCTCTCTCTCTCTCTCTCTCTCTCTCTCTCTCTCTCTCTCTCTCTCTCTGAAGACCCACACTTCCTCCGCCTCTCTCGCTCTCTCTTGAAGTTTCCGCAAGGGATTTTCGCGGCGTCGCGAAGTTTGGCGCGGCGAGAGAAAGAAAGTTGCAAGTGATTGGACGGACCTGTGCGTAGGATTTATCTCGGCACGCCGTGTCTTATATGAGTCCCCCCGCCCTCTCCCCCCTTCGCCCCCTAGAAGAAACAACAACACAGCGGGAGGGAGGGAGGGGAGCCCTGACGACTATTGCTCGCTCGCTCGCCCTGCAGCGTCATTAATTTCACCCCCCCCCCCTCCCCCCAGCGCTACTAAAAGAAAATGTTATTTTGTTAATTTTTTTTCCTGTGTGCCCTCCAGCACTTGGCTGCGGCACGGCGACAACGAAGTCGCGTCACATATATACCCGTTCTCCTTCTTTCTTCCCCATCAAAATAGTCCCCGCGGCAAATTCAATTTTTTTGGTGATTCGCTCACTTCCTTATTGGAAAGGGCGTGGGCGCGTGGGCGCCATAGCGCGTATTCCACGCAGCAGGCGGCTGATCGGGGCGCAGCCGACGTGCGTACACATTCCATTCAGCTACCCCGCAGCTCCGCCCCAAGTTTTAACCGCACCTACTCGTGCCGGGGGTGGTGCGGCGGGGTACTGTATTGTTCTTCACCTCGACTCCCCTCACCTCCACTCCCGCCCCTTCCTTTCAATCTGCTACACATTTGCGCGTCGCTCACACAGCTCCGCTCCCCGCCGCTGTGCCTTGCCATCTAGCCTTGTCTCCTTTGTGGAGGTCAAGTAGTTCAAATTTCCCCCCTTGGAGAGGGAGCGCGAGTCTCGGTACAGCAGCGGCCCGCGGGGCGCATCGTTTGCAGTGCTGCGCCCTCCTCCCCCCTCTCCCCTTCCCCCCAGCAGCACGCCGTCGTGGAGTGGCTCACGCAGTACAACTTCCAGATTCGCACCCCTCTAGACCCGCTCCCCCTCTCGCTTCCCCACTGTGAAAAATATCTTTGTAAATTTACGATAAATTTTGTAAATTACGATTTACGAAATATGTTGTAAATTTACGACGGAACTTTTTTGATCGTGCATGAATTTCAACCCGATACCTCGTGCTAATAATTTTACGATTTGCAATTGTAATTTTGCAACTGCACTTCGTGGAAAATTTTCCTGTAAACCTACGACTATTTTTCATAGTGCTCCGCAATCCCGTCCCTATAACATCTGCCGGCAGCGCAGGAGCGGCGCGTTCCTTACGTCTGCTTCTTACTGCGCGCGCCTTCCGCTTCCGCCTCTGTTATTCATCATCATCATGATTTTTTTTCTACTTCATGATTTTCCAGCGCGCGCCTGCAACAATATTTTCTTCCCACTCCCTGCTCTCCCGTGCCCTCCCTGCACCTTTACTAAGTCTCCTTCTTTTTCTTTTTGCGTATTTCTAGGCGCGGCATCGCCGCTCTTCCTCTCTCGCAGCAGCGTCTTTCTCTCCTTGGTCCTCAACTCTCCTCTCCTCTCCTCTCCTCTCCTCTCCTCTCCTCTCCTCTCCTCTCCTCTCCTCTCCTCTCCTCTCCTCTCCTCTCCTCTCCTCTCCCTCCCTCGCCTGCCCTCTCCTTCCCCGTCCCGCACCTCTCTATTTTTACCCTCAACTTGTCCGCTCTCCAGCCCACGGGGACGAGGCGCGCAGCCCCATCCCTTTCTCATCCCAGACTATTACTTACGATCCCGCTCATCCTGCACGAGGCCGTCAAGCAGTTTAACCCTCATCGTCCTCTCCAGCGTGCGACTCGAGCGGTAACAAGGCTTCCCTCCCTCCCTCCCCCTTCCCCCCCAGCCCAGCAGCGCTCCGCACATTCTTGACCTTACATCCAAGCTACACTTGCCGCGGCCCGGCGCGGGGCAGATAAGAGAGGGCGCAGCATACAAGAGGGGAAAATGAAACGCGTGCGAAAAGAAACTTCGCAATGGACCGTAATGGACCCGGTCCAGAGAGTTTTGGAGGGATCTTAGCTGCTTCCTTGCCTGAGGCGAGGCAGAGCGGTGTCCTCCACGCCGGCCGCGTATTTATGATAATTCGACATAATTTACAAATTTGCTCTCGCTCGTCTGTTTAACTAAATTATTATTTTTTATATTCTTCTCTTTGTGAGCAAATTTAATGTAGCATGTTTTTCACCATTTCGACATTTCTCATAATTTTGCTCCCACCCTCAAAAGTGCAATATTATCGACTCGATAAGGCGCTATTGAATTCTCTGCCAAACCCTGCCCCCGCGCTGCTGAGTCCACTCGACATTAGATTGGCATTAGCCCTCCGACCCTCGTCTCCTCTGACCCTTTTCTTATCCGTCATGGGGTCGCGGCCGTCGCTTCGACATGATCCAGTCGACTGATTCCCGCCCCGCCCCGCCCCGCCCCGCCCCGCGACAGACGTTTTGCTGGTCCTCTGTACTCACAAGAGAGCCCCTTAATAACTCGGCACGCGGCCCCAACACTCTGGTCTGGCCGGGTCCGAGCTTGTCACGGCTCCCTCGGATATCTGCCTCGTCCAAAACCGGCCAGGGTCCTTCGGAGCTCAGGCCACGCGCGCGGGCGCCACGCGCCAGGGGTGGTGTCGGTAGCAATTCTCTGACGGCGACGTGGTCCCATCTGCAAGAGAGAGAGAGGGGGGCGAGAGGCAAAGAAGTTCGACAGGTGATTTAACTTACGACGGCATGTAGGGCAGGGCGGGGGGCCCCTTTCCCCGCGAGGTTTCTTTCGCTCCCCGACCCGACCCCCGCGAGGGGCCGCGCGCTCTGCGTGCCCCGCCGGCCCCGCGCCGGTCCCGCCCCGAGTGGTCTGCTGCGCCCTGATCTTGACCTTCTCCGGCCCCTCGCCGCCCCGTGCCGCCACCTCCGCCTCTTAATCCGTATGCTGCAGCGCCCACAAAGTTAACGGCCAATAACCTTCTCCGCACGGGCTGCTCCATGGGAGTTGTTAATGTGAGGGAACACCGTCCCCGCCCCGCCCCGTCGCATCCATCAATTAACTTGTTTTCCCGCTGGAAACTTGGCTATAACTTATATTCGTGAAAATACTTCACACGATGACGTTTGCTACGGAACTTTATCAATTAATATTCCCCTTAAAGCGTATTTGAACTGTGAAATTTATTTTCTTGTCGATTAGTGTGGTGTGAACTCCGACCTCCATTTGTCCTCGGCCGGACCGGCGCGGTGGCCTCGACGTTGTCAGGGCGCCTTTATTTACTGCGCTGACCACCCGCTGCATCATCGCATCCAAGTTTCATGATCCCACGCGCGCCCGTGCGTGTGTGCGTGTGTGTGTGGCTGAACATCCTCGCGTCCAGTCAGGCGCGTCCAGGCGCCTGCCTTCAGGCCGCTGGCTGGAGGCTGGACCCGCACCGGATCGCACTACTTCCCTCTTTTCTTTTCCTTTCTTTCTCTTTCGCGCTCCCTCATTCCGGATCCCATTTCTCTTCTTCCGCTTCGTCGGTGACAGATGAGCGTGCATTATGAACAACTATAGCTGATCTCCTTGGCTCCGCCTGGCTTGGCTCGGCTCGGCTCGGCTCGGCTCCGAGTGGCGATTGGCCCGAGGTTTATACCTGCAAGGGCCTTGCCTCTTCTCTTGTCTGCTGCTCTCTTTCTCTCGCTGCCACTCGGGCCGCCCGGCCGGGCCGCGCCGGGCCGCGCGACTCAGCACTCCGCCTTCATGTTTTATCCACATTCACTCGCTGCTTAATGTTAATGCCTCGCTCCTCTCCCCGCGCCACGCCGCGTCGCAAACGAGTGCGAAACAATCACTTACAGAGGGGCGCTGCGATCAGACTCTGCTCTGCTCTTGGGCCCGGACTGGTTTTATGTGACTTTTAAGAACGCTCGCCTTATCAGAAACTCGCTATTAAAAAAAGCTCTGTTGTCTCTTGGAAAAATAAATCTTATTGAAAGTTGGCTGTTACTTTTATGGTAGTTGGCTAAATGCCTGAATGTGCATTGTTTTGAATTGTTTTTAATACGGTTTGAATACAATTGAATTGGCTTGAATTTCTTTAATTTTACTTAATCAGTGGTGCGCGCATGGAAGGGCTGCAATTCACCCGCCTCGACTATATCAGGTATCTTGCGAGGTATAATTAATGATCCAAGACGAATTGGTCTGTTGGTGTTGGTGCGGCCTTGCTCCGCCCCGCCCCGCCAGTGTTGATCGGGGCGGTACACGGCATTCTGAGCACCATAAGCTGCATCTGGACGGCGGCCCAGGCGGCCCATAAATCGTACCCGTGTGTATGTGTTGTGTATGCAGGTCCAACCGCCCAATGGTACCGGCGCAGGCCGCACGGCCCTCTCACCCCCACTATAATTTCCACCCCCATGGTCCCCGCCCTCCTCTTTGGCTGGAAGCCAAGGCGCGTTCTGGGCGGGGCGGGTCCGCCCTGGCTAGACCTGGCGATGGCGGGGCGGGGCGGGGCGGGGCGGGGCGGGCAGCTCAGGTACGGCCGCCTGGCTGTGGCGCGGCGGCCGGCCTTAAAGAGCCGGGCAGGACCGGGCCTCCTATCGGAAAAATAAAATTACGTCGAGGAGCTGCGCACCGGGCGACGGGCGAATTACGATCCTGAACCAAGGTAGAAGCACCACCGGGGAATTTTTGTTCTTGATTCAAGAAAATTGCTTTGAAGTTTTTACAACACTTCCTAATGTAAGAAATTTAACTTAGTTTAATGAAGAAATGCAAAATGTTCCTTTGAGAACACACTGAAAAATTAAAAACAATTTCTGGCTGAAGATTTTAGTACGCGCGGACCACTCTTTTTTTTTCGTTCTGTGCGTAATTGTGAAAACTGTTTACTATTTCAGGAGAGTGCTTCTGCTCAGCATTGAGTAGTGTTCTCCCTCTTGGTGCTCAGGGCCGTCGTGCCCTTTGAATGCGACAAGGTCAGAAAGGTGGAAACTCTGCGTCTGTTAACTCAATAATTTATGCAAGAGCTCTGTGCTCTCATAACCCTTCAGAGCATTGTAGTGTCGAGAAAATACTTTGCCTTCTTTTTTATTTCAAACTAGGAACGACAGCAGTAACACCCGTTCACGAGTGCTATGTAGCACCTTTCTTTTTCCTGTGTGTACTGGGAGATTCCAGGAGCTGTCCGGTAATTATGCGTGGAGTCCTCGTTGCCTGACGTACGATAAAAAGAGAGATAAAGAGAGCGAATCGAAACCAGGGACCCAAATAATCTGCACCGCAATTCTGCAACCATACTCCGCATGCGAAAGGATGACCCGTTATTTACGCCGCTGCTCCTTTCGCACAGGGGGCCTGCGACCTTTGTGTGTTGTCCCTTGTACTTTCTTTCATCTCTCCGTTACGACACGTTACGGTAATCCGCGAGCTTGTTAGTCGGGGCTTAAAGCCCTCCTGCCTCCGGGTCGAGGCACCGGGCGGCCGGCCCGACCCGGCCCGGATAAGGAAGGGTTGTGTTGCTTTAGACAGAGTGGTTTGGCCCCCTCGCCTCCCGCACGCCTCGCCTCGGCTGCTCATCTCAGCGCACCGCACCCTCGCTTGAAAGTTCCATTCCAGCGCGTCGGGCTGGGCACGACCGCCATCCCGCTGGACTCCGGCAGAACATTTTGTCCGGACACAGAGAGGGAGAGAGAGGGAGAGTGGGGGAGGGACAAAATGTCGCCCGACGCCAAGGAGTTTGGTGTCGGACGGACGATCCAACATAACCCCGCCCACCCGGCCCCCGGTCCGCTGGCAGGGTGTCTTCGCCCGCACTGTCCTCGGCTGACCAGGGACCATGTCGCTCCGCTCCGCTAGGGGAGGCGGGCGAGGCGTGCTGAGGCAGCGCGACGTGTACTTAAAGAAGAGCTGCACGGCTATGTTTCCTCGCGCGAGTAAGTCATGGTGCGGTGCTCTCTGTGCTCCGTGGGGACCCCGCCCCGCCCCGCCCCGCCCCCCGCCCCGCCCCGCCCGCTCAGTGTGGTGCGCGGTACGTCCGGGCTGCGCTCGTGTTGCGGTTTGTTGGAGGCAGATTAGAGTCGGGTCGGGGGCATGGCCGGGGCGGGGGCCGGCCAGGGGGTTGGGGACGGGGACTGTACGGAATGTACCAAAAAACTCACGTGTCATGCGGGTCGGGTCGGAGTGCTGCGTCTTGCTCTGTCACTAAGGGCTGTGACATGCAAATAGTCGCCACGCCCCGCCCCGCCCCGCCCTCGGGGGGAGTGCGGCTGCAGCGCAGCCAAGCGCAGCACAACACACGACACTCTGCAGCCACCCATATCGCCCGTAATACTGCTGCGCGCGACATTTAGGAATGCCCCCCCCCCCCCCCCGGCCCCCGCGGCGGCCTGCCCCCCCCCCCCCCCCCCCCGCGCGGACGACATGCCGCTGCTCGTTGTCTCTGACCCACCGCGGTCTGCGGCCAATTTGTCGCGCGCTCCCCCTCTGTTCTGCGTCCAGAAAGTATCCTCCCCCTCTCTTTCTCTCTCTCCCCCTCTTTACCTCCCTCCCTCCCTCCCCACCTTCCCCCTCATCTTTTTGACTCGTTTTGACTCACGTTTTTTTTTTCCCACCCCACAGCCATTATCGCACTCTTTCTCCCCCTGCCTCCGGGGGCCGTCTCGTCTGCCTCTCTCTTTTCGGGGAAGCCTGTTGCTGGTCTGGTCTGCTCCCCGGGGCCGGGCCAGGGCGGCCCGGGCGGGCGCCCGACTGGCTCTGGACTGGGCCGTGCTCTGTGCCTTTCTGATATGATTTCTTTTTGCGTCGCAATTTGCGTGGCAAGCTGTCACACAGCGCCGCTGTGCTTGGAGCTGGGTTTTGTCTGGGCGAGAGGGAAAGAAAGAGAGAGAGAGAGAGAGAGAGAGAGAGAGAGAGAGAGAGAGAGAGAGAGAGAGAGAGAGAGAGAGAGAGATGGCACCAAAGGAGTATGGGGATGTCGGCCACAATGCAGAGTGCTGCCCCACTGTTTAATTGGGCTCCGCCCCATGTGTAAAATGAGGAGGTGCTAATCTGTTTCTAAACCCTTTATGTCGTATCGCGTGAATAACTTTTTTTTTTGCTTTTCGCCGCTCAAACATTAATCCGGTTTTTAGCAGATGACACAACAGCTCCCACAGCTCTTCTACATGTTTTTAGCAGATGATATGTTAATGTAATCAGCTAGCTCACTCGTAAAATTAAAAGTTGCAGTTTGAACGTTGAAGTTGTCCGTACAGCGAGCAGCGAGTGTGGCAGAATATTATACAGGGTAGCCTTGCTCTGCTCTCCCCCCATCTCTTTCTATCTCGGCCCAGCAACCTCCCCGCGTATCATTAGCTCTCATGCTCCGTTCCGGGACTTTTCTCCATATTTATTTTGTCGTTGCCGATTATTTTGAATGTCACCCCCTCACACGCCCGCCATGCTCTCTGCAGAGAGGCAGCATACCCTCGAGAACACGATCTGTACTACCCCTCCCACTTCACCCTCGCCCCTGAAACTTTTGCAATTTTTCCCCTGCTGTTTTCCCCCTCTTCTGCAGTCGTTGGACCGGTGTGCCGCGCGGAGGTAGTCTCGGCCTCACCCCGGAATCAATCATTCATCGTAGTAGTAGTAATGTTGATTTATTTCCCCCGGAGACTTTCCGCGTCGCTCCGAATGGTCGGCTTACCCCCCCCCCCCTCCTCCGCCCCCTCCACTCTCCCTCTCCGGTCTGGCCGCCCACGCAAGGCGCCACGTCGTACGTCGCCGTCCTTGGCAGCCCCTGCGTATGTTTGTCCTGTCCTGCGGTATGTATACCGTATGTATATATATGTACACAGCGGGTTTACGCACCCGCCCCGCCCTCTAATTATCATCAATTTATCCTGACGTCACCAGTATATCCCCTTCCCTCTCGCTTCCGACGGGGCGCGACGGGCCCCGCGCTATCGGCTTGGCCCGCGACGCACACAAAGGGAGGGAGGGAGGGAGGGAATGCGACGTTTTTGACAGTCGGACAAGTCCTACGAGCAGGAATCTGCTTTCTCCTGCGGCAGGGGAAGAAAAATGCACAGCATTCCCCGACATGACAGGTTGAGTCTCTCATCCTTTCGGCTCTGCGTCGCGCGCACGCGTGCTCTCTCACACACACACACACACATACAACACACGCTGCCTCATGTATTCCTGCTCAGAGCTGCGTTCACGTGGACTGTACAATAAATTAATTGGGACGGTGCATTTTCCGAGCTGACGCGTTTGCTATCCTGTCTTATTCGCATTAAAGTTGGATGCATGCGTATTTAATTAATTAAGTTCAAGCTCAATTTCAAAGGCAGGTCTTAGCGCCTTTAGCAATTTACTGATAGTGCGTAACCCTTTGCAAGTAATCTGTCTCTGAAAAGTGATTTAAATTGACATGGGCCTCGGCGGTTTGGCACGTGATTTCCAGCCTCCAGGCCATGAAGGTCACATGCGAGGTTTAGGAATTGAGCACCTCAGGCTGAGGCTCGTGACAGCGCTGGCAGCAGAGTGTTTATCGCCCAGGTCAGCCAACTGGGCGGACGGTAATCGAATCACGATCGTTTGTCACGGCCTGCTCCCTCCTCGGCCTGGCAGCCGGGCCGGGCCGGGCCTGGCTATAGGCCCCCCGGACCGCGACGGGCTACTTTTAATGAGGCGGGTTTGGTGGCCCAGCCGCGGCCTTGTGAAAGGTTAAGGGACAAAGATGCGTAGCGGGGCGGGGCGGGGCGGGGCGGGGCGGGGCGGGGCGGGGCGGGGCGGGGCGGGGCGGGGCGGGCCGTGTACATGGATAGCATCCCCGCGGCCGGGCCTCCCCCGTGCTCATTAGCCCCTGTTTGTTTTTCGACAGCCGACGAACAAACGACGTTGCGTGAGTTTTGTAGAAAGGGGGGCGTAGCTCGCACGCGCCCGTCAAACACAAACACTTAATCATTTTCGGCCACACTGGCGCCGGGCCGGGCCGGGTTCAGGGCCAGGCAGGCTGGACCCTCCCTGGCCGCTCTAGCGCGACACTGTCGTGACAGGGGCGTGGCGGGGCGGGGCGGGCGTATGGGATTTGTCCGCGAAATAAAGTCCGCGGGGGAGGCTAGCGCTACCAGCAGAACTACCACCATTCCTGCGCTACCATTTGTTTTTATCCGTACCGTGACAAAGTCAGCGGCGCATCATGTGTATCTCGTCGAATTAGCAAGCGCGGAAATATTTATTACAGTGCTGCCGAGGGGGAAAAAAACATGTGCCGTAATCCCCTTTTTTCTCCCATCAAAAAACAGTTGTACAGTGGTTAACGCGCACGACGACCGTCTGATGACAAATCGAGGATTAATCATCGCTGGTGGAAGCCTCCAAGCCCCCCCACGCCCCCCCAGTCTCTCTTTCTCTCTCTCTCTCTCTCTCTCTCTCTCTCTCTCTCTCTCTCTCTTTCTCTCTCTCTGCCCCCAAATTTCCCCTCGATCCCTCGCTACATGCTTGGGCTGCAGCTCATACCAGCAAATTGGGGTGAGCAGGGAGCGCAGGGGAAAGCGGGGCGGGGCGGGGCGGGGTGGGGTGGGGTCGGGCGAGGTGGGTCGGGGCAGAGCGGGTGCAGCCACACGGACAGCGCATTCCCATCTAGTTCGGCCCTCTCCCCGTGATGGCCACGCCGAGGGCGGTGGCGGGGGCGGCGGAGCTGGGTGGGGCATAACTCTGGGCTGGACCGGACCGGACCGGGCGCTGGCCGGGTGACCCAACAGCTGGAACCTGCCCCTCGCCTTACCCGCCGCGCGCGCGTTTCTCACTGCTGCTTTTGCACTTGAGGATCAAAGCCGTTTGCCATCATCTGCCCCGGCCCGCCTCACCCCGACCCGCCTCACCCCACCCCGCCTCACCCCGCCTCACCCCGTCCCGCCCCACGCCCTGGGGCAAGGTCACACCGCAGCCGACGGGCACATGGGAGCACGACGACTGTAAATACTGGAGCGAGGATTCTGCCCCTCAGGAGAGCGAGAATTGGGCTGTAAATTTCCTCGCTCTCCCAAATCCTTCCTAAATCGTCGCTTAAAGCAGCCAGCAGTGTAGAGTTGGACGCCTTACATTATACTAACCAAAGGAAAGAAGAGGTTCGCTTGCAGCAGTAGCTTGTGCAGCTGCACCAGGCTTATTGAGCGCACGCATAGAAAGTTAAAGCGCTGCTTTTCTACGACAAAAACTCAAGTTCTTTAAAGCGCGTGAGGCGAGTCTCCATTGAAGGTTTGCGGTGGCGGACGCTCAGCCTAAACCGCCTCCTCATTTTCAGAACGGTTACCTTTTCATACTTTTCTGTTTATCTCGCCGTCCCGTCGCTCGTTGGCCCGCCAGCAGCCCCCTTTAGTTTCAGCGACGGAACGCGACCCTGTTAGTCTCAGCGTAAGGCCACACTGCGCGCGCGCGCCATTTGGAATTCCCTCTCTGCCTGAAAGAAAAGCTTTCAGCAGTTAGGCGTTGGCTCGTCCCAGCCCCAGCCGGGCCCAGCTCAGAGTGCAAGCCGGCACGTGAGGTGCGGGTCGACTCCCTGACTGGCGAACGAAATGTCGAGTAAGGCGCGGCGCTGCACCGGCGCGAGAAAAGAGGACAGAGAGGGAGAGAGAGAAGTAAGTTACAATCAGACATCTGCCCCGTGGCATCGTGGGTGCCGTCGTGAGGGATCACGGCTCCTTGGGATTAACCTGAGGCGGCGACTCTCGGAGCGGCTACTGTAAACTTACATCATTTATAAATCACAAAGTACGAGAAATGTTGTAAATTTTTCGAAGATATTTTTTACAGTTAGGATAGAAGCGTCTTACTACGTACAGGCGGTAACGGTAGCTCTACCCTCCTTTCCCTAAACATTCTCTTGTTTTATTTGTGCGACCATTCACTTTTTTGAACATCGTTGTGTACTCGCATTACGAAAGCAGCGTAGGGACGATGACAGAATGAATCTGGCGCGCTCGGGTAGCTGGCTGGCTCTGATTGAAGGCGAATGAGTCTGGGGCGAACGAATAATAATGAATGAAAAATGAAACGGCGATAGGAAACATAACGGGAGTGGAACGCGGAAGAAAACAACGGAAAGAAATAGGGGTTGGCGATAAATATTGATGACCCTTCCTTTCTTTCCCGTGGAGTAAGACGACTGTGCAGCCACCAGTCGCTGGCGCTGCTGGACCGTGCGGCGGGGCGGGGCGGGGCGGGGCGCGGCAGACCCGTCACACAGGCGTGCGCGGCGCGCTGCCTATCCCTGCCATGACAGGCGTTCGCGAGCCTGTGGCGCGCGCGGCGCGGGGCGTCTCCGTCGCTCTAAAGCGGCCTCCCCCTCCCCTCACCGCCGTCTCAGAGCGCTTTTGGGGCCCCCCGCATATCGCTCGGGTCGGATTCCGGGAGCGGCTTTCAGATTCAGATACTGGATATCACTGGCAGCAGCCAGCGGTATAGATGAGGATGAGGCTTGACTTTGGGATGCCGTATGGATATGTTCAGGAGGTCACATGTGTGATGGGAGAGGGAGGAGGAGAGGGGGGGGGGGTAACGCCCTTCTCATTCAATACGTACGCATCTGCTTACTCTGCATACGAAGCTGGCCCAGGGCTTTATTGATGGGTTCGACCTTGGAGGCGTTTTCGCGCACACCGACTGCGAGGAGGGTGTGTAGTGTATGTTTGTACGAACAGTAACCACACGCTCCTACTATATATATATAGTTTCCCTCGCTGGTAGCGATAAAAGCGCTCCTGTTCCCCATCGCCATATTGGATTATATTTCTATAGACACAGAACGAGCCCGGCCCCACCTGCCCCGCCCCTCCGCAGCCGTAAGCTTTGGCTTAGCGATGGCTCAGTGCAGCCGCGGGGCGCGGCGCGCCCCGACACGCTTGGAGCGAAAGCTTTGTGCTCGCTTAGGGCTGTGGCGGCGCGGCGCGGCGGACCCCGCCCCCGTCCGCCTACACTTCCCCCTCTCCCCCCCCCCTCCCAATTTTCCAGCCGGTGCAAATGTTCGGCGGCCGCTTGAGCGCATAGGCCTTTCCGTTTTCAACCCAATACGTATATTTCCACATTTCGCGCGCACATCTGTTTTAATGTGCGTCGGAAAGAGGGTGGGGGTGGTGGAGGCGGGGGATTCGACATGCAGGATACGGAGGTCGAGGTTGGATTAAGAGGGAAGAGCGACGTTTTCGTGCACTGACCCTGACCCTCGCCTTTCGCTCCGTCTGTGTTCCAGGCCTGCCCTACGAGCTGAGTGTCTACTGGCAGCAGTACCCGTGGACCTACGGCGAGGTGCTGTGCAAGTTTCGAGCCCTGGTCTCCGAGATGTGAGTTTTAAACTGCCAAGTCGTCCTCCTGTGATATCCCCGGCCCCGTCTAACTCTGACCCCGTGCGGTGCGCAGGACCTCCTACACCTCGGTGCTGACGATCGTGGCCTTCTCGCTGGAGCGGTACCTCGCCATCTGCCACCCGCTGCAGAGCTACCGCATGTCCGGGCTGCGGAGGGCCGTGCGCATCATCGCCGTGCTCTGGGTCGTGTCCTTCGTGGCGGCCCTGCCCTTCGCCGTCCTGTCCACCGTGCACTACCTCGAGTGGCCCATCGGTAAGGGAATGACCGGGAGTACCGGCTCTGATTACCTTAGGACCTAACGGTAAGGGTTACTAAAGTAACTAAGGCTTAACTGGGTGCACGGGCGCCCTTCCCTTCGGTGTTTCGTCGGTACCGACTTTCATTTTTGTCTCCCCGCCCAACCCAACCGACCCTTTTACGCACTTCAATGCTTGCACTTGTTTCAGGGTCGGGCGTCCTGGCGCCGGAATCGGCCTTCTGCGCCATGCTGGACTCCTACATGGTGTACGAGACGTCCTCGCTCCTCTTCTTCTTGCTGCCCATGCTGGTCATGGTTGTCATCTACGGCCGCATCGGCTCCAAGATTCGGTCGCGTGGCCGGCACTCGCTCGGCAAGCGGCTCGAGGGCACGATGCACGGCGAGACCAAGCAGACCCAGACGAGGAAGGCCATCATCCGCATGCTCAGTAGGACCTCGCTCTTTCACTCCCGTCACCAAAGTACTTTTGTGGGTCGTACACAATTTTCTTTTTATTATGGCGGGTTGGGCATGTTTTCCATATTCTAAGTCCATAGCGACATATTAGTGGTTAAACTCTGGAGCTAATATTATTGTTGCTGCACATGATCTGCGGTGAAGCTCCAAGGACCCAGAGTCCTGTCTAGTAAAACTTTTCGTGTACGGCCCCTTCTCTGACTCGCTCCTACATCTGTCTTTCTCTCTACCTGTCCGCAGGCGCCGTGGTGATCGCCTTCTTCTTGTGCTGGGCGCCCTTCCACTCGCAGCGGCTGGTGTACCTTTACGGCCAGGACCTGCCGCACTTCGCCGAGATCAACGCGTGGCTGTACTACGTGACAGGGGTCCTGTACTTTTTCGGCTCCACCGTCAACCCCATCCTGTACAACCTCATGTCGGTCAAGTACCGCATGGCGTTCCGCGAGACGCTGTGCGGCGGCCTCTCGCCGTCCGCCGCCACCACCCGGGGGGGCTTCCGCGAGCAGAGCAGCTTCCGCGACACGTCGGTCCATCAGGTTCGCGCCGTCCTGGCCGTCCTCGCCTAGCAGGGCAACATACTCCGTGGGTTCCACCTGACCTGGTTCTCTGCTTGCAGGTCGGCGAAAGCGGAAACGGCAAATGGCACCACCGCGGCGGCAACGGTGCGGCTGCGGGGGTGGGGGCGGGGGCGGGGGCCGGGGCCGGGGGCTCGAGCCGGCGCTTCCACCGCCACGGAGGCCTCGGCCACGGGGGCACGGCCGTCGCGCCGCCAGTGAGTCCCCAGGCCACCCAGCTCCTGGAGAACGGCAGCGTGCTGGAGTCGCACTGGAAGGACGGCGAGGTGGTTGACCCCGCCGAGGTCGCCGACGACTTGATCCTGGACGTGGGCGTCGTGGACGGGAATAGCGACGGAGTCATCGGCGTGGACGCGGACGGCTGCCAGTCCGTGGATGACGGCGATGCCGGCTCCGAGCTGGTGGTGATGATCTCTCCCGCGAACCGCAAGCCCCGGGTTTACGCTGTCGGCAAGGTGTCGAGGAAGTGGCCAAAGGTGCTCATGCTCAAGATGGCCCGCAAGCAGACATCTCCTGCTTTGTCGCGGGCCGCTCCCGCCGACGCCGTCGCCGTTCAGTGCCCAGCGGCGGCTACTGCCCAGCAGGGAGAGACGTGCATCTGAGAGTGACATAGGAGCGGCAATACTCCGTTAGAATTTCCCTAGTGGCTAGGGGTAGTGACCCGCTCCCGCCATTCAGCAGTGCTGCAAAGAGTCATCGGTGTATGAACATGACCAGAACCTTCACTTCTTGGAATTATTGTGATACTAAAAAATGAATGAAGTGCCCAAAAATGGTGATATAGGTCTTTCTGTAATTGGCCCTCTTTAAATATTCTTAACTGTTTTAGTGAACTGTCACTCTAAACTTGCTACAAATGTGAGATCAACTAGATTTGTGGTGTAATTAAGGTTTTTGTTAGAGAGGTCATTTTAGTTACTCATTTTATCTGATTGTTGGATGTTGGTGGCTACTTGTGTTTTGTCAGTGCTTTAGTGCTTTCTATTCCATGTGCTTCCTCATACAGCTGTGAATTATTTGCAAATGAATGTACCTGATTATTTTGTCAAGAGTGCATCTATGTGACCAAATTTCTAGTCTTGAGTACTTATACTGGTACTTATGAAAACTTTAGAGGTAAAAGAAACTGATAAAGAAAGTGTCATGCCGAATATTATCATTGATAATATTATTATTATAATTGATGACTGTAATTGACTCTGTCTTGTTCCCCGTATTAAATGTGATGAGCAGCATGTCCATTCATCAAAGTGAAATTATTCTTTGTTCTAGTAATTGATCATCAAACATTTTACATTTCTCTGCGAAGTAAAAGAAAAAATTGTCTCAACAAATATTTTATAAGTTATTGTCATGTTATCAATAATAAATTCTAAATTTATGTTTGCATACTTATGAGTATGCTTCTAAAGACCTATTATAAAATTGTACATTAATGCACATTTGTAAATAAATAAATGATATATTTATTACTGAAACAGTAATATGTATACACCACAAGAAAGTGAGAACCTGGCCTCAATATTTTCACACATCACAGTTGAACTGAAGTTATACACTTAACTTCATTCAATCTATTCTTTTATATATCCTATCGTAATTTTTTTTTAATCTGAATATGGTGAGACCGGCAGACTAAGGTCTCGATCGTCTCGATTGGGCGCCGTTGAAATCCGTATTTTGCATGAGCGCAGCCTAATGTCTTTGACTTCGTTAAATCCCTTCAGACTGGTAGACTGACTAGAGTATAACTACCAGTTATCTTTGGACTGACCAACAGATACCTTTCATTTCTGTTTTTGAAAAACGGGCACACCATACTACCACTACGAACACTTCCCCTGGCAACATTTACAGCCTTCTAGATCTTTACGAGAAAGAACAAAAGACGTTCGGTGAAAATTTGACAGAAGCGACCATCGACCATAAGACAAAACAAGAAAAGCACGACCGACAGCTGGTTAGCAGAGTAGTAGTAGCCAAACAGTCAGCGTTTAGATCGCATGTGTGTGAATACATGTTCGCCCGACTGAATTCTGGAAGAAGTTATCTTTTCACTCCTCATCCGAGAAGGTTTAGCGCTGTTAATATCAATAAGCTTTCTGATTTTAATATTACGAGATGTGAGGAACGCCCGCAACCATCCAGTAACCTCTTATTTGATTCTATCAAGCGATCGGATTGTGGTAATTCTTTTCGTTCACGCTGTCCTTACAACAGCATTTTACCCAAAGTCTGATCATATCCAGAAGTGATTACAATGTCGGGAAGACAGTTAAGGAACAGACTAGTACCTCCCACTCCATCAGAAGGGGACAGAACCAGAGACTCTCTCCCTTCCCTTCCAACAATATCTGGAAGACAGTTGAGGAGTAGAGTTGTGCCGATCTCTCCTCCAGACTTATCTGGATGTAGTACGGGTGTTTGTGAAAGAAACAGACAACAAACTTCAAGATCGTCTACTGAACAAGAATCATGTGTCTGCAGAACGATGAAGTCAAGAGCTCGAAGAAAGGCAGTAACTGTGGACACTCAGTCTCCTCGAAGTGCAAGGATGTCTCTGGGTGTATGTCTCAGAAGTAATGTTATAGGACAAAGAACCCAAATAAGAAATCCACAAAGTGTTGAAAGTACTGCTGTCAAAGAACAAAACAAACATGAAGTATTAAAGAGTCTCAGAAAACAGGACAGCCAGAAATCTCAGTTATCACCAGTTGTTTTTAATTGCACCCAAAAGCTCTTCTCCTGTGATGGAGAAAACCACCAGTGTACTTTGTGTACTTGTCCTTGCCCACTGCACTGTGACGGATCTTGTCAATGGGAGGGCTCCATAAACAAAATTGTTGATCATATTGGGAAAGCCCATTGCTCTGTGGAGAAAACAACTGGTGAGCTACTTCAAATGTGTCTTTATACTTAAATTTTCTACTGACAAATGTTTAATACACTTTTTTTGTGCTCAGGTCCAAATGTCCAAATTAAACTACAGAATTGGAGGAAGCCTAACCCAACTCAGTGGGTCACATTTCAGACCTGTTTGGGTCAGTATTTTCTCATAGCAGTAGAAAAATTAGAAAAGAAATGCCCCTTATTCTTGGGAACTGTTAGAGTATTTGGTCATCAAGATGTTGCAGATCGCTTTGAATTCAGGTAATTTTTTTTCTCCTTGCTGAAGTATTTTAAATTTTATTTGTCATTCTTTTGAAAATAAATCTGGATATCTTATTTTCCTTTCCTAGGATGACATTAAAAAATAGTGGCAGAACATTTTCTTATTCCACCATTGTTAAACCTATTAATGACAAAACTGCCGTTACCAGGAGGGACTGTTTTGTATTTGATTCTGCACTTGCTGAAGTTTTTTCTCTTGAAGATAATTTGGAAATTGCTGTGAGCATATCTGTCATGAAAATGTGATATGATTTCACATTTACTTTTACTGTGATATTCAAATCCAAACTCTGTATTTTTAAGGCCCATTGTGTCAGGTCAACCTTTCTGACTAGGACCGTTTTCATACATGGCCGCCAGCTTACCGGCACCCTGGTCAGCAGGCAGGCTAAAATTCACTCCTGGGTTCAGGGTGTTAGAGCACATTAAGATTCATCCTGCATTTATATTTTAACTGGCAGGGAACCACAGATTTTAAAGGTTTTTGGCCCTTGTCTATGTTTTTTTGCCATCTAAAATTAAGTTGTGTGAAGAAATGCTTGGTTTTGTGTTCAGTTGTTAGTTTTGTATCACACTTGCTATTCTATGTAATCCTAGTTTTGCATTCAACACTTCAAGCAATCAATTGTAGTGAAACATATTCCTGTTCTTGAGAAGTAATTGAAGACTGAATGGATCCTAATTGGAGTTTCAAAAAAATGTGTGTGTTTGTTTAATCGCTTTATCACAATGCAAGATCTTGTTTGATCTATAAACATACTTGACATTGTGTTTCATTTAAAGAAGATATTTCCAAAACTGTAAATGTTTGTTTATTATTAGGAAAAAAGAAGTACAGTGCATATCTTTCAAATCATGTCAGCTTACTGCCACACGATCGCGACGGGGAAACTGTTTACGCGGGTGAATTTGTGGGAATTTTTCTCAATTGGAAATGATATTTAGCAACGGTTCAGGCGGGACATGGTTTAAGAGGGATGCACTGTAGTTTAAGTAATCTAATGCTGGTTATGATCCCTGTATCGTAACTCATCTATACAAAGATTGATAAATGTGCCTTTTTGAAGATTTCTTGGAGAAGTCTCTTTCAGCTAGAAGACACTGCTGATCAAGAAAAAAATGTTTTTTTTTTTTAACCTACTGGTGTATTACTGTAAAATGTTAGGTGAGTATAATTATATAAACCTATCACCCAGTTTTGAAGAGTGCTTTTGATCATTTTTATGAACCTTGCATTATCTTATGGGTGTAGCAGCACTGCCAGAATTTTAGTGTTTGTTTCTTTTTTTTTTTTATGAGCAATATGAAATTTTATATTAGTTTGCATTGTGATGTTCAAAGGAAATACTATGGCTGATATTATATTCCAGGTTTGAACCATGTAAGATTATGAGACAGTAAAATTAAATGAGAAAAGTAAGAATTACCCAGAAACCATGCTTTAGTTTGTTTGAATGAGCCGTTCACCAGGCTGGCAGAGATTGTATTCAGTAAATATGAATATTCCTTTGAGTTACTGTGTTAATTGTTTGTAATTCTGTGAAATTAGTAGCAACCGTATGGATCTTAACTAGAATTCACTCACTATTCCAAATTCAGCATAAGATTTCCTATTTGTTGTTTTAATGTATGTTTTATATATTCAATTCCGGTGAGGGATTGAAGTGGAATTAAACATTGTACTTTCCAATTTTCTTTAACAGTTATTTGTTTTTATGTCCTAATTTTTCTTGATTTTTTTTATTATTTCACCTATCATATCAAAGAGTGCGTAATTGTGAGGATCGCAGTATGGTTCAAAGAAACCCACACGGTAAAGCTGCCCCGTGCCTTGTCGCCCGTGTGCCGTATACTCTACCGGCTCAGCTGAATACTCTGAGTAAGAAAAATTTAGTGGTATGAGAAAAAGTCGTCTGCATGTCACGCAAGTAAATAGACAGACAGTTGTCCTTAGTGACGAACTAATAACTCATCTTATTGAAGAGGACTTGCTTTAATGATCGAAGATGTTAACAGCACAGAAAGTCACAATAGTTAATAATGTTATTGAAGTGAGTATCTAGTTGATTTCTCCCTTTCACTGTTGGTGAATATTAGAATACGTTATATTACACGTCACTAAGACAAAATCATTCCTGGGGAGCTCCTTCTTTATATTTAAAAAAAAAATAATAACTAGATATATAGTAGTGGGCAGCTATTTAAATTAGAACATAGGTCGATAAGTCTTAATTCCGCAGACAGTTTTGTTTAGAATTTTCTTTTAGCCCAGTCATAACCTAACAAATGAATTTCTGACATATGTTTACTTGTTTTGGGCTTGCACTTACTTATTATTTTTATTAATGTTTTTTTTTTCCCCCTTTTCAGAGGCTGAAACATGCTGATGATAAATCAGTAGGCGTACTATTCGCACACTCTGGGCTGATTGATAACACATTGGTCGTTGTAGGCTTCGGTATTTTTTCTGAATCGGCAGAATTCACTTGGAATTCTCTACCATCAAATGTTGCTATCTGTGGTGCATTTACTACTGAATTGGAAGCTGAAAAAGCTGAAGAATTTTTTATAAAAATTTCAAAGGTTATTTTGCATGTTATCTAAGTTTCAAGTTTTACATGCTGTGTATTTTGAAATATTCTAATTTAGTTTGTATTCCAGGAAAGTTTT
This sequence comes from Frankliniella intonsa, assembly GCA_033675135.1. Classification (NCBI taxonomy): domain Eukaryota; kingdom Metazoa; phylum Arthropoda; class Insecta; order Thysanoptera; family Thripidae; genus Frankliniella; species Frankliniella intonsa. The sequence continues at coordinate 10,185,299 of CM066254.1, read as the reverse complement.
TGCAGTCCTCTCCTTCTGGCTAATGTTAAGAATGATGTAAAGTCGTGGATATTACATAATGGTGTTTCAAAATCGGTCTCTTTTACTACTGTCAGTAATGTTCAATTTGCAAACACTTTTACTTTTTGCCGAACCACTGCTGAGTTTTACATAAACACCGAACGGAACTACCAGAGTATTAAATCTTCTTTGGAAGACATGAAAAAAAAAGTACTAGATATATTTGTTGTATAAAATATTCATTCTGTATTTCATAATAATCAGTGTAATATATTTTTAATCTATTCCGGATTTTTCTATATTATAGGTAAAGTCTGGAAATGTGGCATTTTTGCTTCTCAACCAGAAATTATTCTTAATGGAAAAATCTATTTCCCAAGGGACTGGAATTACTGGAGATCATCGTGTAAAAGATCTTTTTAATTCCCAATCAGATGACTGTGGTGAAGACAAAGTAAGATATTTGTTTTTCCCAACACAGCACATACATGATATATTACCAAAACAATGTATTCTTATTATGATGAATTTTGGTTTCTTAAATTTAGGATGTGTTGTTAATTCAAATGCACCTCAAGCAGACCAAGGAACTTGATTTAGAAAATGTTCAAAGTGTTGTACCACTAATCCGCCATATTAGACGTAAGCATTTTAGTATTCATTTATTGATTCATACGCCAGTATACCTGTATCAAATCTATACTCCTTTCCACTCAGGCTGTTTTGAGTATATAAATATTCCCATAAAAGTTGATGTGTTGGCACTTGTGCATAAAAATGCAAAGATAGGAACTCTGTTTAGTGTTCTGACAAAGTCCTTCCTTCACGGACTTAGGCTGATTGAAACAAATTTACTCTGTGAGCCTGGTAAGATTCGCTCATATCTTTCTTTTAAATTTACTTTTCTTGCCGTACCAGCATGACAAAAATAAGCTGCAACTAGAGAATCTATGTTTTCAGAAAAGATTTCTACTCCTGAGATATTTCACTTTCTTCCCATGCAGTCAAATGTGTACATTTCTACTGTCTACCAGCGAAGCAGATCGGATGCAGACTTGAGTAAGTCAAATTGTGTGTTTTGCTAATTTTTTTGTTATTGCTTTTTTTACAACAAAATTTTTGTTAATCATTAGAGCCACAGCGCGAACAGATGCACAAAAGTTTGGGTTTTGCATTAGACCAACCCTTATTCAGAAGATCGCAAACTTATAAATTTGCAGGAGAGAGGCAATCTAATGGCCCTCTAACAAATCCACATGATGGTTTGAATTCTGGAGGTATGTTTTAATATGTAAAATTAACCTACAGTGTGTTGTTCATTATTGAAAAATATTTCAAATATACTGATGTCTTCCTTTTTTTTTAAGTTAAAGGAGGACAGGCCTTCCTTGTGAAAGGGCACTATAATTACCACCATTACATGCAAGATAGATTTGATGACAATGGTTGGGGTTGCGCTTACCGTTCTTTACAAACAATTGTGTCATGGTTCAGGTACGCATCAAGCTATTTTATATTGCTGTTTTGTTGTCCATTCTTTTAAAAGGATTATAATATTACCAAAAATTTTTTTTAGGTTGCAGGGGTACACTGAAGTACAAGTTCCGACACATAAACAAATCCAAGAGTGTCTTGTAAAAATTGGGGACAAACCTGCATCTTTCATTGGTTCAAGACAGTGGATTGGCTCTACAGAAGTTAGTTTTGTACTAGAAGCTCTTCTTGGAGTAACATGCAAAATATTAACTGCCAGCACAGGTGAAGAAGTTGGTACTTTAGGTTCAGAGCTGTCTTATCATTTTCAAACTCATGGCACTCCTATTATGATAGGTAAGATTTACATTTTCTTTTTGGTCTCATGAACTAATCTTTTTTAACTGTTAAATGATGTTAAGTTTAGTTAGGCCTTCAAAATGTGTCTTTAGTCACCATATGCCATTGTGCTCTACTTATTTCTAGTTTTATTTTATTTTTTGAATTTTCCTTATTTATAAGGGTTTTGCCAGACTAGAGGGTAGAGGGCTGATTTCCATGTTCATCCTGAAATATTATCTTTCTTTTCTTTTTTTTTTTTTTTTCAGGTGGTGGGGTACTTGCTCATACAATCATTGGAGTGGACTACAATCGTTCAACAGGAGACATAAAGTTTCTCATTCTTGATCCTCATTATACTGGAGGAGAGGACATAAAAATCATCACTGGAAAAGGATGGGTTGGCTGGAAAGATATAAAATTTTGGAGCAAAAATGCTTTTTATAATTTATGTTTACCTCTAAGACCTATTGGAGATATTTAAAGAAAACGCTGTAAGCAAAGAAAATAAAAGGGTTTCTTTTGATGTTTAAACGTCATCAAAAAATCAGGTCATTAAATATAACTGCAGTTGAGATGGCAATTTTAAAATCCTGTCACATGAATTTTGCAGTCATATTTGGAAAAATAAAACTGCAAAACTTGTGTTGTGTTCTAAAATAATACAAAATTTATGCTACCGTTGACTACTCAATAAACCCTGTACAAAATTTCCTTCCTATTTCTCCCATTCCTCCCATTCCTCCACATGATACATGTTCTAATCGGGCTCCTTGGATTTGCTAGCCTTTACATTTTTACGATTTTCGGTCGAAAAAGAATTGCTTCAATGTTACGGAGATTGTGTAGGGGGACTCTAATGCACCCCTAAACCAACCCCCGAGGGTAGGCTTTTCCAAAAACCAGAGTGAACATCGAAAAAAAAAAAAAAAAAAAAAAAAAAACAAGGGAGAAGAAAACACAAAATTACTTTTGTGGTAAAATGGGCACTCGTTCTTTACGACTCTTCCAATAGTAAGAGTTTAGATGTGCAGTGTAACATCTTAAAATGATTGCATCTTTATCACAGAACACAGAATACCTATAGACAAAACACTTATACCAATTGAAACTGGAAATGCTGGTCTTGCTAGCATCTATGAAATTTGTGTACTGTTTTGTATGATGTTGGGCTCTGCCCGACGTCCGCGTTGGGCTGCTCAACCCTGGCCGCCACGCCTCTCGCCCGGCCATTGTCACCGGCCAACAATACATTACGTGCAGGCGAGACTTAGAAAAATTTCCCAAGTTTCTAGTTGTATTAACTAAACTCTGAAAAATGCTAGGAAACTCAAAAAAGTTCTATTGATAAAACATTTTTATTTATTGTTGAAAATGGCAAAACTGTATTCAGAATTCACTCACTTCCTCTACTGTACGTTTTCATGATGCACCAATAATGTGTGGTGCTGGGACTTAGAATGAAAACGAGCTAAATTTGTTAAGAGTTCTCAAAATACTATTAAACTCAAAAATACTTCATAGTTGGTAGCAACACCAGCATTAACAGTCTCAAATGGTATAAGTGTTATGTCTGTAGGTATTCTGTGTTCTGAGGTGATAATGGAATCATGTTTAGGTGTTACACTGCACTGAGAACAATACTCGTTCTACTACCACCTAGTAGGTGAAGGTGGGTGGTAAAGAACGAGTAAAAAAGAGGAGACGGTCGGGATTGAACCAGCAAAACGTCTCGCCAGCCGAGATGATTTGGGACGGGGGGAAGGTGCGTTAACCATCTCGGCTGGCGGGACGCACACCTCACGGTGATGCGAACTGGAATCCCTATCTACCGGCCATTTTCAGCGCCAAGAGGCAAGAACGGAGTCGGAGCGGAAGTCGCCTCTGCCGGCCCCGTCCATGTGGTAGATAGGGATTCCAGTTCGCATCGCCGTGAGGTGTGCGTCACGACAGCCTAGTGGTATCGCCCTTGCCCCCCGTCCCAATACCATCTAGGCTGTCGAGACGTTTTGCTGGTTCGATCCCGACCGATTCTTTTTTATTTTTTTTTTTTTCGATGTAAACGCTGGCTTTTGGACAAATTAACCCACGGGGATCGGTCTAGGGGTACATTAGAGTCCCCCTGCCCACCTGAGTCATTTGTTGGCCGACCCGGGAAACGCTCCCGCATCGTCTTCGAAGAACGCGACATAAACGCGATTTTACCCGGAGGTCAGCAGGAGCGAGGAGGTAGCCTCCTGTGCAAGTGTGCATTCTCCGGTTCCAGGTCGGCCGACAGATGGCGCCACCATGCGTTGTTGTTGCGCGCTAGGTCTCGACAAGGCAGAGCCTATAGGGCCTAGTCCAAGTACTCTTCGGTCGGTTGGGGATTTTCGTCCTCGACCAATTCTCGGCGCGTTACTTGTGCGCACGAATTTTTGTTTCGATCATTTTAATGATGAGAGAACCATATTATATTGCTAAGAAGACGTTGGCTCTCGATTCTGACATTGAAACGTCAAATAACCAAGTCCAAGTTTTTCGAAGTTTGGTGGAAGAGTGGGACTTAGATTCACAACCAACTCCAGTCCAGGGTGTTTGCAGATTAAACATAGCAAATGCTTGCCAATGTCAACAAGGAAAATTCGTGCGCATAAGTTGCGCATCTAGAGTTGGTTAGGGAAAAAGTTCCCTCCGCGCGAAGGAAATTTGGACTAGGCCCTATAGGCTCTGCCTTGTCGAGGCCTAGCGCGAAACAACAACGCATAGTGGCGCCATCTGTCGGCCGACCTGGAACCGGAGAATGCACATTTGTACAAGAGGCTACCTCCTCGCTCCTGCTGACCTCCGGGTGGAATCGCGTATTTTTTCGCGTTTTTCTCGCGTTCTTCGTAGATGATGCGGGAGTGTTACCGCGGTCGGCCAACAGATGGCGTTTCAGGGTGGCGCCATCTGTTGGCCGACGCGGAAACGGCTCCCGCAGCGCCTTCAAAAATCGCGAAAAAAACGCGATTTTACCCGGAGGTCAGCAGGAGCGAGGAGGTAGCCTCTTGTACAAATGTGCATTCTCCGGTTCCAGGTCGGCCGACAGATGGCGCCACTATGCGTTGTTGTTTCGCGCTAGGCCTCGACAAGGCAGAGCCTATAGGGCCTAGTCCAAATTTCCTTCGCGCGGAGGGAACTTTTTTCCCTAACCAACTCTAGATGCGCAACTTATGCGCACGAATTTTCCTTGTTGACATTGGCAAGCATTTGCTATGTTTAATCTGCAAACACCCTGGACTGGAGTTGGTTGTGAATCTAAGTCCCACTCTTCCACCAAACTTCGAAAAACTTGGACTTGGTTATTTGACGTTTCAATGTCAGAATCGAGAGCCAACGTCTTCTTAGCAATATAATATGGTTCTCTCATCATTAAAATGATCGAAACAAAAATTCGTGCGCACAAGTAACGCGCCGAGAATTGGTCGAGGACGAAAATCCCCAACCGACCGAAGAGTACTTGGACTAGGCCCTATAGGCTCTGCCTTGTCGAGACCTAGCGCGCAACAACAACGCATGGTGGCGCCATCTGTCGGCCGACCTAGAACCGGAGAATGCACACTTGCACAGGAGGCTACCTCCTCGCTCCTGCTGACCTCCGGGTAAAATCGCGTTTACTCCCCGCAAAGCTTTAGTCACTATCCGCTGCAGCGCCGCTGCCCCTATGTCTTCTAGCTATTTTATTCATGTTTATCGTTAAGACTACCCTACAAGTTAGGATAAAGTGTACGATGTACCGTGGGTCCAAACTGGGACCAACATATGTTTTTAACTGTCAATAACCTATAGATAAATAAATGCGCGCTCCGCGCGCCCGAAACTTGAACTTGAACTTGAACTTCGAAGACGATGCGGGAGCGTTTCCCGGGTCGGCCAACAAATGACTGAGGTGGGCAGGAGGACTCTATTGTACCCCTAGACCGACCCCCGTGGGTTAATTTGTCCAAAAGCCAGCGTTTACATCGAAAAAAAAAAAAAAAAAAAAAAAAATCGGTCGGGATCGAACCAGCAAAACGTCTCGACAGCCTAGATGGTATTGGGACGGGGGGCAAGGGCGATACCACTAGGCTGTCGTGACGCACACCTCATGGCGAGGCGAACTGGAATCCCTATCTACCACATGGACGGGGCCGGCAGAGGCGACTTCCGCTCCGACTCCGTTCTTGCCTCTTGGCGCTGAAAATGGCAGGTAGATAGGGATTCCAGTTCGCATCACCGTGAGGTGTGCGTCCCGCCAGCCGAGATGGTTAACGCACCTTCCCCCCGTCCCAAATCATCTCGGCTGGCGAGACGTTTTGCGGGTTCGATCCCGACCGATACTTTTTTTTTTTTTGTTTTTAATGCAAACTCCGGTTTTTGGACGAACCAAGTCTTGATGCAGGTCTAGGGGTACAGTAGAGTGCCCCTGCACCAGTCACTTTGAAGCAAATTTTTTTAAGGCCAAAAATCGTAAAAATACAAACGCTATTAAGTCTAATGAGCCCGATTAAAACATGTATCACCTCGAATTTGAGACGAAAACCGAGGCGTTTGGGGACCGTTTGTAATTTAATCTATGAAGAAATGATACAGGAACTATTAAAATGGACAGATAAGCTTACATCCATTTATTTCATTTGTTTGTGATGGCATTTTGCAGTTTATGTCAAATACAAACTCAAAAGAGTTGGATATCAATAACCATAGTCAATTTGAGCAAAGTATTCTTTACACTTTTGACAACTAAAATTCATCACAAATTATATTGCTTTAGATCTAGCTGCGCATTACCCTTGCAAAGCATACATTCTCCTTCATCGTAGGCCAGCTAAATATTTATATCCCTCTTTTAAATGTAATTTGTTCAAAGAACAAGAACCCTCACTTTTACAGTTACAGTTTTATTTCACTTGCTGTTAAAACAATGCATTGGTTTTAGCTTAAGAAAAGCCCCAAAAAGAGACAAGCATGATTGTCATTTTAAGCTATGAGTCCTCAACACACTAGAGACAAGAGGCAATGAAATGCAATGTTTTGTTTGAGAAAAAGGACTTTGACTTAATTAACAAATCAATGTTTTCATTTCACTACTTTCCTGAAGGTTCAGGTGATGAAAGTGTTTCTCGAAATTAAATATAATTTTTTTCTGTGTTATCATAATTTTAAAACATGTTTACCAGTCTTCCATTGATATGTTTTCAGCCTCAGTGAAAGTATAAAGCTTGCAAATAAAATTACAAGGCAACAATACACATTGATGCCAAAGCAAGTGCATTTTGCACAGAATGACAATAATGTTCTATTACAGAGATCATATTTTAAAGAATGCAAGAAATTAATGTAATGACAAAGTCAACTGTTTCAGAGGCCCCAAAAAATAAATAAAATAGAAATAAATTAAATTAATACATACATACATACATACATACATACATACATACATACATACATACATACATACATACACACATACATACATACATGCACACATTCATAAAAATATATAAACAAATACAACTGATGTTGATACTAATGCACCGTAAAATATTTATGACATTAAATAAAAATCAAAAACAGAATTAACTTAAATGATTTGAGAAAAGGTAATGTTTGCTTCAGCATTTGTTTCAACAATAATGTTGGGTGAGAGGCAAAACATTCATGGCTATAATCAATGAATAATAATTGTCAACAAACATAGTTCGAGCTCTTCTAAACACAATTGAGCAAATTGAATGAACTAGGCCATGCTAGAAGTACACAAAAGTTCAAAAACTTCAGAAAGAAAAGTGATCAAAACCTTAACTCACTACGTCTTATTACAATAAATTTCAGTGTACAACAAAAGAAGAATTTCTTAAGGTACATTAAGGGTGTAAGAGAATTTTCTGCAGTTAAACATTACAATAGGCCTCAAATAAAGTCTTTGGCATATGGAATCCGTTTACCTTAACGAGCACAAGGCTTGAAAGTTTTATAGGCATTTACAGTTATGAAATCAGTATAAGCTGTACCCAGCTCTTTACGCTGTGTTTGCACAAACATTTTATCAAGGTACAGATATTATCAAATCACAGACCTATTCTAAATTTTGAGGACAAACCTAACAGGTGTGATATGTTGAAAACTCCATGACTACTCGCACAGGACCGCGATGAAATCATTGGGAAGCATTTCTTCCAATTTCACTAAAAATAATTTTTAAAAAAAATGAGATATAGCACATGGGACTTCCTGCAACACTGCTAGGAAAAAAGTCACCACAAAATTACTGTGGGAAAAGTTTGGCAATAAAGGTGTAAGCTACATTCATATTATCTCAGCAACAAGTGATGTGAATTTAGTAGAACCTGCTACTTCTACACCAATTTTCCAGCAGAAAAAAGCTAAGCAGACTACTTATTACATAAAAGGCGTTTGCATGCATGGAAAACCTGCTGTTATAAGCGAAAATGTACATATAGATTCTACAATATCAATGTTTAAGAGAAATCTATTTATCAAGACTTAGTAAAAGTAGAACAAAAGTTTTCTTGACCTAACTAAGGAGGTACTGTATTATTATTGCATGTGAACTTAAGTCTTATAAGATTAGAAAGGCTTAAGCTTTTTCTCCTAAAACTATCATTGTTAGTACTCAAGTGTTACCAAAGAGATTTTTTCCATTGTAATTTGATCAAATAAATATGATGTTAGAATATAAAACTGTTTAGGTAGTTTTGTAAACAAAGTACCGGAATAAAAGCACGATGCAAAAATTTGAGGTAGTGCCGAGTAAATTGTAACACACTTCACTATAACAGAAGAAAAAAATCTATTCTAGAGGACAATAGAGATGAGATACAGTATTTGATAGTGTGTACAGTTGCAAATGCTATGATAATGTATTTTAGAATAGTTTTAGCACCTGGTGTTCTTACCATCTCCATAAAACATATGCACCATGATTTATTGGTACAATGCAACAACGTTGAGCCATTAATCACAAAGTTCTGAACAAAAAACTCATTACAGGCCTAGCTGATCATTGAAGCGAATCCAAAGTGACCAAAATCTTTTCACTTGCCTTCCAAAGATTGTATACTGGAAAACTAGACGCTCAAATAATTTTACAGTTACAGTGAAATCTGCTTAAACCATATCCGTTTAAACCATTTCTCCGCGTAAGACATTTTATAGCCCTTCTACATTTAAAACGTAGGCCTAACAATGCATTTTGCTTAGACCGTTCTCTGCGTAAACCGTGATTTCACTGTACTTGAATGCAAATGAATTCTGTACTGATAGATTGAATGATCCCTATGAGATATTATTTGTGGTAATTAGGCCACACAGTGCATCTGTTGAATAAATACAAAGAACAATTAACAAGAAGAAAAGTGGCGTAATCTAGAGAAAACAATACAACAATCAACATTTTATCACAAAATACTTCACAGCCAAGAGAGGCTTTACATTTATATCAACAATATACTGTAGGTTTTTACATCATTAATGGCACTAGCAATCTCTTAAGCTTTACTCAAATGTGCATATCAGTGCACATTCCAAATAAATCCATGCATTCAGATAGTTGATAAAAGGAAAAAAAAAAGAGAAAAAAAGAAAAAGAAAAAAAGAAAAAGAAAAAAAACTGAACAAGACATCAAGAAATCAACGTTTCTTTTACGAATAATAAAGAAATAGCTTGTACTTTATGTTGTAAAAATAGGAAATCTTTTTAAGAGAATACCTTAGTCTTAACAGCAGCATGTTTAAAGAATGTGACATACTTATTAAACACAAAATTTGACCAAAACTATTCAGATAGGATCTTTAGAAGAGAAAAGATAAGCTAAAATAAAAGGAGTCATAACGCCCATTTAGAAACACAGAAAAACATACAACTAGACAGGTCTGTCAAACAGAATGAATTTTGGTGTGCATTAACAAACCACACAAGAAATTGGGGGGAAAATCACGACAAATAATCACAGAAAAATAGCACACAGCAGTGCATTGATATGAAAACAAACCTGCAACTTTTTCTTTATTTTATTTTTAAACCAAAATGGACTTATTATTTTAAAAAGTTGTACTCTATGATAAAAGGGCAGTGATCCTGTTGAGCACTGTTAAGTTCAAGGAGTAAAACTTTGGAGGAGTGAAAGTAGGTAGCAACCTAATGGCAAAAAAAATGCTCAGTGAGAAAAAGTATCTGTGAAACTCTCTAACTCTAAATCCCTCAAAATGTCGAGTGATGAATGTCCACTCTCCCATCTTCGAGCAAAGAAAGCTGATGCTTGTTCCCAGCAGTGTCGATTCTTTAAGGTAGATTGAAGTAAGCAATCTGCCTCAGGGAATAGTTGAGCGAGAATCCTGTACATATCATTCAAGGCTTTTCAATTTGGGTAAATAAACTTGCTGAGTTTTTAAATCACCCAGAATACTTACTTGAAAACAGGACAAACAATGTGAGAGAGAAACTGAATCTGCAAATCAGGAATTCTAGCTTTCTCTCGATCCATCATTTCTAAAGGTGCATTACCCATTGCTTTCTCTAGATCGCCTTGAGAAAAGAACTCTTGGTAGACCAAATCCTGCAATAATAGGACCAATTGAGCTGAAGTTTGAACAGGTGAGATGGTGCTATTATTTTTATATCATTTATAACCACTATACCAACACTTACAGCAGTTGTTCTTGATACTTTCCAATCTTTGGTTTGATCGCTTAAGTCAGAGCAAGTCATAAGAAGAAAGAGGAGAAGTTGGTTGTGTTGGCTGTTGTTAAAATCAAATCCTTCAGCTGCCATTTTTTCCTGATCTTGGACCAGACGTATGTGATGTGCCAAGTCAGTGGCTATAAAAAAGAGGAAATATACGTTCATTTTTATTATTTGTATTCTAAACAAAAGAAAGTAAATAATCTACCTACCCAAAATAAGATCACGAATTAAATCAAGACAGCGACTGTACTGTTCACTACTCAGTCCATCAAATATATTGCATCCATCAGTATTAAGGATACACAAGGCTTGCGCCAAGTGATGGCGCTAGAAAATAAAATTGCAAGTTATTCTTCTGTTAAAGCTCAACATAAGAAAGTCAGAGATTATCCAAAAGGTTGTACTTCACCTCCATAACAGACCCCTCAGAACTGTATAAGCTTGCTAACTCAGTTCCTGATTGCATTTGGAAAGAGTTAGTAGTGCCTCTATGGTCAAGGTCATGGCAAAGACAGGATACCATTAAAGCAAGAGCCTCCAGTGAACTGAAATGAAAGATGGACAAAACAAGATTTAAGAGAATTGATTGCATAGAAGTAGTTTAAATTATGTACAAGACCTTTGGACTTACGAGATATATCCCCTTTCCACAAGGTGTAGGTTTTTTATAACAAGGTAAGAGAAATGAAAGACTGAGAAAGCATGATACCAATTGTGGTAAGGTGCATCACGGTAACCTTTCTTCACAAAGAGTAGAAATCTAATAAAAACATAAGAGCATATAAACCAACCATTTAATTTTTGGAAAACCCTGTGAGTTTCAATCATAAATTTGATTTTTTAAAAATATGAGGTAACTTACAGCTTACACAATAAACATTAAATTCAGAGTTGGATATCAAATTTTTACAATGCATACCTTGTCAGCGTATCCTTTTTCAACTGCCACTGTTGAACCATTCCAAGATCATCAAACATCAACAGGCAGTAACAGACACATTCAGATTCCTCAACTTTTCGGGGTGAAAAATAAAAACGGTCTATCTCCGGCATTAAATCATGACCTAGGGCACAGTTTAGAACTCTTGTGACATCATCTGGATGGACCTAGAATTAAAGCAATTTAATATTAATTAAAAGAGTTATTAAAATATGAATATAGGGGCAGATTTCCCAGATTAGACATTATTTCAACTGTAGATATGAAGTGAAACTGACATATCTGAATGCTTTAAAAGGGTTCATAATATGCTGTCTAGCAAAATTTATTGGATAAATATACTAGAGTTTAGTCAAAAATGAATACATAGTAAGAAGGAAATTTAATAAAATTAGAATATAAATAAGAATAAGTAGCCCATCAAAGGCTATCATTAGGCCATTATTTGACAAGTCTGGTGAAGTTATACCAGGCAGGCTATGAAATCAACAATGAAGATATTTGCTAGGCAACAATCAACAAAACAACAATATCTCGATTTTTATACCAAGTACAGTATCTACCTCGCTATTAATACTATTAATTTAAAGGACATGAAATAAGTTGTTACCTTCATATGGTATATCATCATTTCATTTGCTAGTTTACTTCGGGCCTGTGCGTCTTGTATCTTTTTGTAAACTAGGCTATGCATTATACTGATACCACAGTAGATGCTAAATGCTACAGCAGCCTGAAAAAGAAAGTCAATATAATAGTAAACATAGATAATATATACAGATAGATATCAGCTATGATTTAGTGATGATAATTAAAGCTGGCTAAAAAATAGAGAGGAAGAAAATAAAAGTTTATACATACCTCCTCATCATATACATCAAAATATAATCCTCCAATTTTGTTGCAAAGTTGGGCAACACCAATGATGCCAGTTTCATCTCTGATAGGAAAGCTTAAAATACATCTGAAATTTAGAGGATAAATGAGGGTAACTACAATTCATTTATAGACTAGAACTAATGGAGACTAAGAAAAATTATTACCTAGTTTTGAAGCCTGTTGCCTCGTCAACGCCTTTGTAAAATAAAGGGTGCTCATAAGCATTCCTTATATTTAAAACCTGTCCAGTTGACATTACATGTCCAGCTATACCTTTATCCTTTGCAATTCTCACTTCCTAAAAACCAGAAACCAGAATTACTACAGAAAGAACCAATAGACAAACATGTAAGACAAAATAACAATTGATTACCTCTGCTGCTGGTACACCATCAAAGACTTTGGCAACAAGCTCCTGACTTTCTTGGTCTAATAAAAATATGGAACATCTTTCAGCTAAAGTTAACTTTTTAGCTTCAAGCATAATTTCACGACACAAGTCCGTGAATTCACCTGAAAAATTACAGGGTCATTTAATTACTAGCATCAAAAAATTACATCTTTCATGGGAACCAATACCACATTTCTGTACCTAAGTGAGACACCAACTTTCGTGCTATGATCAAAAGATTTTGACACTGAACTTTTAAACGCATCTCACCCTCGTATGCCAAAGTATTAAGAACAGTGCCAATACAATACCTACAAAATATGTTAGAATGAGAGCATAGTATTGATAGTTGAAAGACATATTAAAGCACAGTATACAAACCGAAAACATTCTGTAACAATATGTGAGCAGTATTCTTCAGAATTTTCATATTGTGGATAGTCAACTAAACATGCAACAATACATATACTGTCTTCAGATGGATGCCAAATAGGCACCACCAAAAACTGCTCAGGTAGAGGATTTATCACATGGCGAAGACTTGCATGCAGCTCTGGATCCAAATCACAAGCATCTGCTGACAGGGATGTTCTCCTCTGCATGACAGCATGTAAGCAATTGTTGGTCATCTGTATCAACAAATAATTTAAAGGTATATATGGCTTTCAGTTCATTTTATTTCAAACGAGGTTTACTGTAAATTCTTTGACTTGTATAATAGAAAAACTGACCGGAAATCTCATTTCTTTTTCAAGCACTCTGTCACCAATTACTTGAACAACAGCTTCCTCTCTCTCTTTGAGCAGTTGCACAAGAAAAACTAATTGTGCTTCACATTTTTGCCGCAGCTGGAATAAATAAATTTAAAAAAAGGAAAAAGAACAAAAAACAAGCATTACAAAGAAATTCAATTTAAAGCTGAGTAAGGTAATCAGGAATCTACTTACATAGTTGTTCACTTTTATTTGGATGGCTGATGCATTTCTGTCATACAGATTTGCACAGAGAGTAAGTAGCTCTTGCGGGTTGATTGGGTCAAGGGGTCTCTTTGAGGACATGATGGTTTTAGCATTGAACGAATGGAGAGTAAGTAAAAGCTTCTCCTTACCTAATCAGTCATTCCCTTAAAAGAGTGTTTCCCCATCATCTTTGCTCTTGAATGTATTTCAGTGGGAACCGACAGAAGCATTTTGTTAAATAAAACATTCCTGAAAAAAGAAAATGTAATGTAAGTAGTTATTTTAACAAGTTCACATTTGATACCGAAGCACACAATTAGTTTGCAACTCCGATGTCACACAGTGACAAGATCAAAGGTTATGGGGTATAAGATAATCAAATGTCTGATGTACAACTCCAGTTCAACAAAGACAAAATTCATTCTATACATAGACTTTCTCATTGATAAGACTAAAATATCGGAACAGGTTATAAAAGCACTTATTTTAATAACCAATTTCGTTGCAGTACTGAGCAAGAGAGAAAATCGAGTTCGGCGACGAAATGTCATTCCAATAATAAGTGCAACAAGTTTTTAATGAGAGGAGATTGAAACCGAAGCTTATTCCCGAAGAGACAAAAGAAATAAATTCAGCTGATCTACAAAGAGGCGAATCTCTTTTAAGCACGAGACAGTTCTTCTTGCCTGAGAAATGTTGAAGATAAGGCCCCACAGCACCAGCACAAAGGTCAAGAAGGAAATTGCGGTATTTTAATGTAAGTTTTAAAAACACTTCCTGCTTGCGTCCCGCGCAGGCCAGGGGGCGAGTTGAGTAGTAGTGTCGTGTCGTCTGCTCAGAGCAGCCCCCGCATCCCTGTCCCTTCCACCCTGCCTCCCCTCCACCCGCAGCCTGTCTCCCCCTCTCTCTCTCTCTCTCTGTCTCTACCTTCCCCACAGTTTCTCTCTCCATCTCACCCCCTTCCAGCCCATGAACTCGAACCGTCGTATCATCCCCAACTTCGACCGCGCGCATCAGGGTGCGGTAGGAGGGGGCAGGACCGGGGGCGGGGGCCGGGCGGCACGAGGTAGGGTTGGGGTGGAGATGGGTGGGGGTGCTGCTCTAGCTACGCGAGGCGGAAAGGAGGGGGTCATGCCCCCCACCCCACCCCCCCTGGCCCGCAGCGCGAGGCACGGCGAGCGCGTATGTATTCCTCCCACTCCATTTACACCTTCGCTCCATTCTCTCCCAGCCACCCCCATCCCCCATCCCCCAACCCCCACCCCTTAGCTCGGTTGTCCGCCCGGTCCGCCACGCCGCTCCGCCCTCGGCTTGTCCTCGCCCTCAACATCTCTGCATAATTTCGAACAGATGAAATATTAATTTTTCTCCGAGAGGGCTGAGATAGTGGCGGCTGTTCGGATTGGAGCCGCGCTTCTCTCAGGGTCGTATGGTCGGAGCGGAGTGGCTGAGAAATATAAAAAGGCTCCGTACCTGCTTTAAGGAATATTCATTGTCCTCGTAGTGGCCGGAAGGCGCCTGGCCGGACCGAGCCTTACAGGGCCCAGGGGCGCCGGAAGTGTCTTTTGGTAGGGGGTGCTGACTCAGAGGCGTCGACTCGTCTACTTTTCAAAAATAAAAAAAAAGGGGGGGGGGCAAAAGACGGAAATTTTGGAAAGTAGGCTACCTACTAAGTGCCACCACAATTTCCTTCGGGAGGTTTACTGTCGCAACAATTTTCCATGTTTTCACGCCACCCTTTCACTTGCAAAGCACGTACGTAATTTTTCAAGTTTAAGTGGGGATTAACACTTCCGACACATCTGACAGGACCCAAGGAGGACAATGAAATCATTTTGACGTTAAACTGACATTAAAATGTCTTTGAAGGAGAGCATTTTGACGTCACGAAGGCCTCAAAATGGTCCCTGAAATTGACCTTAAGTGTCATTTTGATATCATTTTCACGTCAAAATGAGTCCACCGTCGTCCCCAGAGACCGTGGACCGCTGCAACCACCCCCCCACCCCCCGCCCGTGCGCCCCCGCCAGCGAAAGGCCGGACCATTGGGCCGGCGACTTTGGGGTGGCAGGTGAATAAAGCTCCTTGACAAGGAGCCCCCAGCCGGGCTGGGCGGGGCGGGCGGGGCGGGCGGGGCCCGCGGCCCTCTCTCCCCAGGAGGGCCGGCGCGGGGCGAGGCCTCGGGTCGGGTGGGGCGCACTTTGTGGGGCGCAGGACGGGCCGTGCGGGCCACTGGGGCCCAGGCAGGGCGCGGCAGGCCGTAGTCTGAAGCTGCTTAGAGCCTGTCCGGGGCCATCCTGCCGCATGCTGCGCTACGCTGAGCCTTCCTCCCTGACAGGGAGTCACAACCAAGGAGCTTGCAGAGGGGCCCAGGGCGCCTGCCTAGGGCCCGGGCCGGGCGGGTAGGCCTGACGCCGCCCGCCCCCGCCCTGCAGGGCCCGGCTCTATTGTCTACCCCATCCCTCCATGGCCTTCTGTTGTCTGTACCGGGTCGGGTGCCGGGCTGCGGGGTGACGGGCTTCACGCCCCCTCTCTCCCCTTCTCTCACCCGGCCCCGCTCGCCTCGAATAGCCCAGGGCTGCGCCCTCCCGGAGGCCGGGCCTGGCAGGCCCCGCAGGCCCAGGACCCTGAGCAGGGTTTGCTCCTTTCGATGAGCTCCAACGTCAAACAGGACGAGCGTAAGGCGTGACTGAACAGGGAAGGCCGGGCGAGGCGGGGTGCGGCGACCCTGCTCCGAAAACCCGCGTCGTAGCTCGAGGCTCTGTGTTGCAACCCCGCTGTGTGGCTATCATGGGTTTATGATCATCTCACATCATACCACACCGGCGCGTATGCACACACGTGGGCTGCTGGCGGGCCGGGCCGGGTGGTCGCTGGCCACTGAGTGCCGATGTAGCTGACTGGGGCATTCAATAAGCTGGTCAGGCCACTGTGTCGCGCTGACAGGCACAGGCACAGGCGATGCTAGTGCTGCGGAGCCTCCAGCCAGAGGGGTGGGCAGGGGAGGGGGTTGGCCCTTGTCATTCCGCGTCAGTTTGATTAACAGCCAGGCCAGACCGCGTCGGAAAAGTAGACGTGGCGGACGGTAGAGGGAGGCGGGGAAGCGGGATAGAGGACCCGGGCCGGGGGGCGATGGGGGGAGGAGGAGGAGGAGGAGGAGGAGGAGGAGGAGGAGGAAGAGGAGATCATATCACCCTAAGCCCATCGCAACAACACACCCTTTCAGGGGCTGATTGAAAGTGGAGCTGTCTGATAGCCCGGGAAGCAGGGAAAAGGGTAAAGCAGGGAGGATAAAAAAAGATAAAAGAAGAGTGGGGCGCGAGGGGTGAGTGCATAACCAAACTTTGTATGTGTTGCTCCATAGTGCTACCAGAGTATAAGTAGGCGAAATTTGCCCACGATACACCTGTGTGAAGTGGGCGGATTCCACGGGTGCCTAGTAGGCAATAAAATCTCCTGTATATATCTGTAGAGAGCTTGCCGAGTAGGCAGGCGTTGATACCGCCCGCTTCACACAGGTGTGCCGTGGGCAAGTTTTTGCCTACCTCTCTGGTAACTTCTGTATGGCGTTCCGTTCAACCAAGACCATATCGCGGTCTCGTTTCTCGCGGGTCTCGGACGATAGCTGCACAGGTAGCGGAGAGCTCCTCCCGCCCCGCCCCGCCCCACCTCCTGATTCTCATCCTGCTCTGCTGCCTCTCCGCTGCAGTTCCACATTCCACATTAATCATAAAGGCAATCAACGGCATTAGTCGTCCCGTCCCGTCCCGTCCCTTCCCGCCCCACCGGGCGCTGCTCGGCTCGGCCCCGGCGCGGCGCGGCGCGGCGCTCTCGACGGCGAAAGCTTTTGTTTGATTGGATGAAAGACACCCGTGTTCTGGGCCATTCCCATTAATTAACGATAACAGGCAGGGAGTGTGCAGGGGCGTGGCGCGGCGCGGCGGGAGCGACACAATAGTAAAAGGGGGACACACGACTCGCGCTTGTGCCGTACGCATGCGCCCGTTTTCGTGTTGTTTGTTTGTTTGTTTGTTTGTTATATCTTTGTTTGTTTGTGTTTGGTTCGCAGGCAGGCGAAAATAAACGCACCAGTTCACGCCTGTTGCCCCTACCCCCTGTGCCCGGCTCGGCTCTGCTCGCCAGAGTCTCTCTCTGCAAGTGTTCCTGAGGGGCCTGTGCAACACCAGGTGCACTGTCAGAAAATTTGGGGGTGGATGTACCCCTTTGGAGGACGTAACGCTCTTTCCCGTATCATGATAGGAAATATTTTCTCCTTCCAATGTATATAGAATTTTTCCTGTCTGAAAACACACACAAAAAAAAAAAAAAAGGAGGGGGATAAAACTTCTCCATCGTAAAAGAATTTACCCTCTATTCTGTGAACAGGGATTGAGAAATTTTCTCCGTTGGAGGAGCAAAATTCTTTGCTCTCTTGCCATATGGGATAAACTTGTCCTTCCAAAACTTGGAAAATTCCCGGGATATTTTTGCAGTGTGTGTGCGCCCTGCCCGGTACCCGGCCCGGTACCTGTGGCGGGGTGGGGTGGGGCGAAGAGAGGCGGGTCGGGTCGAACTCGCAAAGTGCAGTGCAAGGGCGGGGCGGGGCGGGCCAGCACGCGATTTAAGGTGCAGGAGGTGCTGTTGGAGGAGGGAAGGAGAGAGGAGGAGCGGAGCGGATGTCTGTGGTGGACGCGCAAGGACTACGAGTTTGTCGGCTCGGCTCGGCGGGCGGTGAGACACCACGGGCCGGGGCCCCGGGTCGTGCCCGGGCCTGAGCCGAGTTACGTTCAAATACTGCCCCACCGTGCCCACCGCTCGGCTCCGGCCCCTGCCCTGCGGTGGAAGTTTGCTCTCGCTTCCGCGTACCGTACCGGGCCGTACTGGGGCTACTCTTTGTTTACCTGCGCACAGAACGGCCCGGCCATGACGGCCGCGGGCCGGGCAGGGCAGGCAGGGCACGGCTCTGCCACCCGCCCTCACGAGTCCAGCTGCACCCCTTGAGCTCGACCCGGGGCCGATCTGAGACCTCAACCTAACCCAAGGACGCAGGACGCCCTTAGCGCCGTGCGTCTGGAGCCAGTGGGACGTAAATGTTCGAGGGGTTGGTGGGTCTTACAGCCTGCATGGGCTGCTGTTGCTGTCCTGAGACCGTACCGGGGCGGGGCGGGGCGGGGCGGGGCGGGGCGGGGCCTGCGCCAGGCCGGGCTGGGTCAGGGGGCCTGGCTGGGCCAGTGGGCTCACCGCCCGAGGCGCCTCGCTTCGCTTCGGAGTGTTTACCGTTCCATTTCCATGCGACCCACCCCGCCTCGCCCCGCCTCACCCCGCCCCGCCTCGCCGCGCCCCGCCGCGTCCCGCCCCAGCGTCACCCCTGCATCGCCTTTGCGTTAACCCCTCCAAACTGACGGCAAAGTAAATACGCAAGAGAATCCCAGTTCAAAAAGAAGAACAAAGTAGTAGATTTGCATAGTCTTTCCCTAAAAGGAGGCACTCTTGAGTCGCATGAGACGCGGAGGAAAAATATCGAGCTTCATCTGAGTCAGAATTTATGCAGAAGAGGACCAGAGGTCGCGGCGCGGAGGAGAGGGGAGGGCAGGGGCGTTGTGCCAATAGCAGGATATACGCAAATATACCCCTTCCCCATTCCACCAGTGTGCTGGCAATGGCAATAAGGGCCATTTTCTCGATTCCTTAAGGCCATCTGCCCCTATATATCTTTCTCATCAAAACAAACACATACACGCTCACCATTAGACATCGCACGAACTCACGCTCGCCTGGCGCGCGCGCACACACACACACACACGTACGCACTCAACATACGTAAATACATGCACGTCCTTATACGCATGCAAAGCAAGGGCGCCTCTTTTCTGCTTGCCTTAAATGTCACTTACGCCTCATACCTTATGCATACCTACCTTTTAAAAGTCCGATCTCGTGCGATAAGAATATTCTTGCGCTGCGCTGCGCTGTCCTGCAGAGCCGAGGGCCCGCCTCTCTTGGGGTCCTCAAGCACGATAAAGTCGGAGCAGAGGCACCGGCGCGGCGCGGCGCAAGGACGCTCGCGGAGTGGAGACACTGATGCGCGCTGCGCGCTGTGCCTTCTACCTCCAGCCCAACACTGGTCCTGCGGGAGTCGTCCTCGTCCTCAACAGGCCGGGGCGGGGCGGGGCGGGGCGGGGTGCGGAGCGGGGGGCGCCCGACCCGCGGGTCAGGAACGTGCCCAACGGCCAGCAGTAAATTCCACTTCGCATCGACGAGGGGCACTCTTCGCCGTCGGCGCGGGTAAAGGGTTGCGGGGCACTACACTCTCTGCTCCCCTAAAATATGCTGTTGGAGATACAGTAAGCTGTGCCGTGGAGACACTCACACTATCGCGCCGGTGTATTCGAACGCGGGGGCACTGGGCTGGGAGACGCACTTCGGGGAGGCACTCGAGTGCGCGAGCCTCGCCGCGGAGACACTCGGCGGGGAGCGTGCGCGGGCGCGGGCGAGGAGCAGCGGGACGGGACGGGACGGCACGGGACGGACCTGCTCGCTACCGACCGCGGACGCGCAGTGCTTGCGGTGGCGGGACCGGCCCGGCCCGGCCCAGCCGGGGCGCGCGGGCCCGGGCCCCCGCGGCTGCTCGCGGCCAGGCCAGGCCCACCCGCGGCCCCCCCTCCCCCGGCCCCCTCCTCCCACCGCAGCCCCTCCCCTCCCCTCCCTGGCCCGCCCCTCCCCCCTCCCGCCGGCGGCGACTTGGCGGGGCGTGAAGAGGAAGGAGCAGGAGGGCGACGGTGCCGGTGCCGGGCCCCGGCACGGTGGCAGGCCATCTGCGAGCCATCGCATCGGCGAGCCCCACCCCGCCGCGCCCCGCCCCGCCCAGTGCAGTGGCCCGCATAGGCTGAGCCGAGCGCAGCCGAGCCCACTGCCCCGCGGGGCGCGCCGCAGGGTATCCTCCGCCTGCCCGAGGCGAGGACACACATTTTGTCATGTTGTTCCTCTTCCCTTCCCTCTTGACCCCGTTTTCGATTTTGTCGATGACCTTCGACCCGCTCGGCCCGTCCCGTGCGCCCTCCCTCCAGGGGCGCCCCGCCCCGCACGCGACAAGTGAATCATTAATAACGAGGTGGGCAGGGCACAGAGGCCCGGGGCGGGAGGGAGTCGATTGGCGGACCTCTCCGCTCGGCCTCCAGCACGGCCTCCGAGGCCTCGGCCGGCGGCGCCTCGCCTGTCCGGGGAGAGACGCACACCGGCTGCGTCCCCGACAGGACGGGACGGGGCTGTCGGCTCTTATCAGCCGGGCCAGGAGCCAGCTAGGCACTTTGAGAAGCTGCCCTGCCTCTCTGCCTCGGCCTGGGGGACACCACGCCTAGGGCCCTCGTGAGAGCAGTGGGGGGCTGTTTGGCGTCGCGACGCTTGACAGCTCCGCCAGCTGCGCCGCGCTGCGCTCCGCTCGGCCCGGGCGAGACGAGACGAGTGGGGCGCCGCGCCGCGCCGCGCGCTGGCCCGCGGCTGCTGCTGCGGCTGCTCTGGTCCGCTGCCTCTCCCAATCAAACCGCTCGCTCTGCAATTGTTTGTTTGGGGGCGGCGAGGGGGGAGGGGAGGAGTGCGGCACCCGTGCTGTGTCTGACCGCCCCGCCCCGCCCGCCACGCCCCTGGTGTGGCCGCAACAAGATAAACGGATGGCGGCGCCAGCCTGGCCGTGGCGGGGCGTGGCGGGGCGTGGCGGCTGCCGCGGCGGGCGTAATGCGATGAAGCGAGGAAAAGCTATCGATCCTTCTCCCGCCCGCGCCCATTCTAATTTCCTCAATGGGCAGCAGCGGCGGGCAGCTCTGCTCTGCTGCTGTCCAGGCGGGAACTGCAGGCTCGCCTGCCGCGCGGCTTTTTAGTAAAGTTTACGGACGACGAGAACCGCAATCTGTAAGAGGAGCGAGAGCGAGCTTTACGACGGTGGTCGTAAACGACGAGTTTCTTTTTTTTTCTCCACCTTTACGATCTTCAAGCGCGGGTGTGCGGCGGGGCGGCACCCCTGTTAAGCCGGCTTTTAAATTATCTATTTCATTTCCAGCGCGGGTGCGGCGTCGTGTAACGCTTCTCCCAGGTAAGGTGTCCGGCCCGACCCGGCCCGGGCGCGGCCGCGTGGAGTGCGCAGCGCAGCGTACCCGTCAATGAAAGCGCCGCCGCGGCGCCAGCGCAGCGCTCCACTTCAGCGAAGAGATTAAACTGCGCCCGTGCACGTGCGGCGTGGCCGGAAGGGGCCTATCTCCTATCTCTAGAGGGGAGAGGTGCCCGGCCAGGCCCAGCCGGCCCCACCTTCCCCGCCCCGCTCGCCAGGCGCTTCTAATCCTGCATATCCCCGTGTTTTTGTCCTGCTGTCCGTCCCGTCCCGTCCCGGCCACGCCCCGCACCACCGGGTACCTTAAGCCCCGGGGCGAGCCCACCACCCGGAGCCCCGTCATCCATCACGCCCTGACCCGGGCCCGCCGCCCGGCCCACGCCCAGTGGGGCGCAGCGCGGGTCCGCCCCGGCCCCGGCGTGCGAACGACAAAAGCGCCAGGGAATCCCACGGGCTGACGATGAAAAAAATTGTACAGCAGCGGGCTGCCATCACCCGGCCCTTTCCCTCCCGCGTTTTTATCGTCATCTTCTTCTGCCGCCCGCGCTGAAAAATTTATCCACAGGAAATCCTGCATTCCGTGTCGCACCCGCCCGTCTCTAATGGTGCTGGTATCGTGTTGCGGACGTAGTCGGCACGGCGTGCGCTTAGAGAGGAGGCTCCCAGCTGTGGCCCTAACCGTCCCCTCCAGCAGCAGCATACGGCCGGCGTAGGTAGGCCACCTGGCGAGAGCCGCTGCGCGCCGGGCTAGCATATCTAAGGGACGACAGGGGCACAGGGGCCAGGGTAGGCCACCGGGCACGCACCGCGGCGCGACGGGACAGCATCGTGCTGATTACAGGGGCTCGGCGCTCAAGGAGAAGAAGGCCACCACGCGACATTTTGGGGACGGTTCACACACACACACACACTGTGGCGCCAAGAGTGACGGTCGCTCTGAGTGACGCAATAAACGGGCCTAAGCAAACTGATCGGCGAGCACATACCTGGAGGAGCAACAGCGCGAGGGGGGATAGGCAAGGGGGGGCGGAGTCGGGGCTGAGGAGGGCTGCCAAATGTCAACAGGTAGTGTGGGAGTGTGACTGTGTGGGTCAGGGGGGCAAGGCGGGGGCGCTCTCGCACAGTGTGAGAGGGCCGCTGTGGGGAGGGAGAGAGGGAGAGAGTGAGAGAGAGAGGGAGAGAGAGGCACTATTACTGAAGGCGGCAGACTCGTGTGGCGTTTGGTCCCGACCAAAACAGCAGCAGACGGCGGCGAGAGGGACGGAAGAGAGTGGGGAGGAAGGATGAGAAGAGGGGAGGGTGAGTGTTAGATAGAGGCGAGAGGAGGCGAGAGGAGAGGAGAGGAGAGGCGGGAGCGGGGGAGGAGGAAGGCAAGGACGGACAATCAGGGGCGCAATAAAGTGGCGAATGGATGGACGTGCTGGCGGCCTCAGTGCCAAAGGGGTAAGGGGGGCGGGGGAAGGATGGAAAGAAAAGAGAAAGAGAGTGTTGGAAGAAAGAGAGGGAGAGGACGATGCGGTGATAGACTCGGGCGGATGAGTGAGTGCGAGTGTTTGTGGGCCTGTGTGCGAGCGAGATGGAGCGGTGCGGAGAGCGGAGGAGCGTCGGGGAGAGGAGAGGGGTCGCTCCGAGCTGTCTTCGGAAGTGACGCCCCGCTCCGCCCCGCCCCGCCCAGCCCTGCCCGCCAGGCTCCCCCCAGTGCTGCCAACTTAAATAGAGCAGGATGGACGCGCGCACGCGAGGGATGCGGGCCGGGCCGGTCGCAGGCGGCAGGCCTTGGCCGAACGAGTGGACATGGTCACGCAGCAGAGTAATATAATTCCGGATTACAAGTACAATAGAAATATAGTATATGATATGCGAATCCAAAACCAGTTCATTCGAAAAGTAAACCGTATACAATATAATAGACATTTTGCTAATATAGGTAATGTAATAAACTAAACGTAGTTCGGCAGACACATTTCAATATGTAAAGAAATATATACAATATTTAGAGAAACGTCACTTGACAAAAGTAAGAATAAAAGACTCGTATTGTCGAACAAGTAATAACAGGACATCTGCAATACGGTTAAAATGGTCAATATAGAAAAGCGTTATGAAAAAGGCTACTCCACTAGTTAAAATCATCGACACGTTAACAGAAAAATTAATTCATAGTATCAGGCTAAAGAGAAACAGGTAAATCACCCAGTCTTCCCAACATCTTTTCTATTTGATGCGCCCGGTAGCATTGGCACAAAACAAGTACAAACTCATCTCAGCGAGGGGAGAGGCGACTCTCCCGAGCCGTCCTCGTCGCTCTCCTGTGGATCCTCTCAACGCCCCCTGCCCCGAGACCGACCCGTCTCCGCCTCCAACACCTCATTTGGTCCCCCGAACGATACCTCTAGCCCCACCCGCCCGCAGAGGCCTACGCTACTGCCTCTGCAGCTACGAGCAGACACTCCTCATACTCGACGGCGGCGCGATTGCGGGGCGCTTTGAGCCGGTATGAGAAATGTCTGCACCAGCAGGGCCTTGGCACCCGCGCCCGCCCCGCCCCGCCCCAGCTTAGCTCGGCGACCCGGCCCCGGTGCCCGCCGTGATGGCGGCGGGGGTCGCTGGCGTGGCCGCGGCGCCGCTGCTGTCGGCGGGCTCCCCGGAGCGCACGCCGTGGTCGTCGAGCTCGCCCATGAGGGCGCGGTACTTGCGGGCGATGGCCTCCCAGTCCGTGATGGACTCGATGCGCGCCAGGCTGTGGCTGAACGACAGCTGCGACCCGAGCGGCGACAGGCGCACCACGGACAGCGTCATCGAGTCTGCAAAGGCAGATGCACGGCCGATGGAGGTTACACGCGCTCCGCCGGACCAGGCCCCCGAGCCCCAACCGCGGCATGCAGACGCCGTACTCACCCGACTGGCCCTTTGGCGCGACCTGGCCCTTCTTGACCTTCGACAGCCACTTGGCGCCCATCTTGGTCCGCGCGCTCACTCTGGTCCTTGATTGCATTCCCATCAGCTGGACCAGGCTCGGCCTCTTCTTCTGCATCACTGCGAAGGACAGAAGAGGAGCGTGCGTTAAGCAGCTGTTAGGGAGTGTGAAGTTATACGGATCGGAGCGGGGGTCCTTACTCCTGGCCTTGCACGCGCGGATGAGGTAGACGAGCCAGGACGTGACCAGGTTCAGCGGCGACGGCGTCGTCTGGGTGCGGTGCATGTTGCGGATCAGCTTGGCCAGCCCGTACTTCCACTCGATGTCAGATTGAGCCTGCGGAGAGGAGCGAGCGCAGAGTTAGCAGGGCTTAACGTGCGGTGGGGTGGGAGTGGGGGGCTCAAGGGGGTGTGGCCACGTTCGGAGTGTAACTCTCTCACTCCCGCACTCTCATATGTGATGCATGGCCTTCGGGGGGACCCTCTGCATTCTTATGAAGGCTTTATTTTCCGGGGAAGGCGCCGGGCTGACCCCCGAGATCCCCATGGGAGTGGAGTCAATAAGTATCTAAATATCTGACCACTAAGACTAGATAAACTATGTTTCTAGAACAACGTACAGTATTATTATGCTCTCTTAGTGTCATGCAATCCTCAAATGAGGGACGAAAGAAAAGCGATGAGAAAACTAGCTCTTCGCAATATGTAGTTCTAGACTAATGGATGGCTGGGCTTATGGGTTCGTGGAGAGACTTTGATGACCCGGATGTGAGGAGAAAAGGGTTCATCCAGTGAGGTAAAAGCGACGGGCCGTGCGCGTGCGGCCACGACGGACCGTACCGTGCGTGAGGCCCTGTGTGCGGCCGGGCCGGGCACTCAGACAGACACAGGCAAAATGGGAGGCAAACATCAAAAATGCACATAATCGGAATGTAAGAAACAAAAGAGGAATTTATAGAAATGTACAATCTGTACGTAACACTATGATAAATAAGGTATGCGTCTCTCGTAGTGCCGACCACCAAAATTGGCTCATTGAGGTAGAGGTGCCTACGGTGACATGCCCGACCTGAGTTCAGTCTTCGGTCAGTGTAGAGGGACAAAAAATGCTTCTTTTTCTAAGAAAGGGCTTAAAAATTTCTCTATCAAACAGATAGAAAGAAACAGTGCCTCTAGCGGAAGAGAGGTCATACTTCCGATTTACAGACGTCGGTTTGTTTTCAATGATGAGAAAAACCAACCCTTTTTTTCCCAAGGCAATCTTACCTTGTTTTAAGACAACTAAAAAAAAAAACCTGACTTCCGCTAGGATCATTCATGTAAACACTGACCCCAAAAGCCCTGCCCGGAGTGGTGGTGTCAGAGATTTGATCCTTGGGTCTCCTTCATTAATTTATTGCACTTCATAAAAAATTGAGATAATTTCAAAAGAAAAAAAAAAATTAAAGACCTGTGACATTTTAAGGAACGGCCAGGAATGTTCTTTCGACATTTCATAACAAAATTCAAAAGCAAATATTAATTAGTCATTTTGTATATCTGCCTGAGTCATCGCTACATTTCAAAGATTTTGCAAGTTTTTGAATTTGTGTGTGTTTAGGAGCGTAGAAGAAGTCGTCCTATAAACAAGCACTAGAGAGCATAATAAATTATTATAACTACGTTGCCCGTGATAAAACGGGTATTAGATTTAGACGGACTAATCCTCAGCTATGTTTATTTTAAAGGTTTCAGTTAAAGATTTAAACTCCTACCTTGGAACACGTGGTCACTGCATTTTCCTTTTTACAATTTACTTCAACTCATATGCAATAAAATGGAAATTCCCTACATATTTTAGCCTCCATAAGAGTTGGATCTTATAAAAAATTATAATTTTGTTACAGCATCCTAATTGTTTTAAGCACTAACTACATCTTTGGGGGCAGGGGCTGCTGTGCAGCGATACTACAGTAACGGAACAAAAACCGCCAGAATGAATCGCCGCTTTCATGGATGTTTACCACATAAGAAAACGAGGCTGTAAACCTTGTTTTCTCATTCGGTCAACACTTTATGTTGAAACTGTCTACGCGAATTAAAAAAAAAAAATACTTTCTCTAACGGTGGAATGCATTTTATAGTGACGAGCAGATGTCTCGCTCGCAGTTGGTGAGAGTGGTCTGACCACCCGGCTCGGCTTGGCTTGGGGCGTGGAGAGGTTTTAGGGAACCAAAGAAGGAAGACCCAGAGATCCCTCCCGGCACGGAACCACGAACAGATTTTGACACGTGTGTGTATGTATTAGTGTGTGTGTACATATGTGTATGCGGGTGGTTACAGTGATTGTCATACATTTCGAATACGTGAACACTGATCTAAATTACTCAAAACTACTTCTCCAACACATTGGCAGCCAGCAACAGGCTACGCCGCAAAATGAATCTACAGCACAAACATTCAATTACAGGACCGAGCTTCGATCTGAGATACCCGGCAGAAAGGTAAGATTAAACTTCATAGATTACGTTACAGGCAACTCGGGCGCGGTACGGATATTGCCTTACTTCGAGCAAATAACTACTAAGTCTGCAATCATGTAAATCGACATCGACAAATTATACGATCGTCGCCCGCCCAAGGTAATAACTTTTCTACTGTATGAAACCGCACGGAGCTGCCCAATACAAGTAACAATCTACACAGACAACAACATCAACTTCTACTCACAACCCTGAACGTGCTCTACTGGGGGTGTGTGCTGCTGCTTATTGTCGCCCGGAGGCACCGGGTTGGGTCCCTCACAGCCCCTCTCTGTCTCACAGCCCTTCCGGCTCGCGCCCCGCTCGCCCCCGCTCCGCTCCGCCGCGACAGGACAGGGCGGGAACGGACAGGACAGTTAGTCACCCCCGTCTCCTCTTTTTGTCGCGCTGGACCGAAAATGCCCGTCACGGGCGGAGAGGTCGGGAGGGCACGAACGAGAAAGGCGTGTAACCAGGGGCGGCGCGCGGCCGGGCCGGGCTGGAGTAGGACACACCGCGCCGAGCCTAGCCCGCCTAGCCTCGCACCCAGCGCCCCACCGCCACCCTGGGGCACGGACGGACGGGGCGGGGCGGGGCGGGGCGGGGCGGGGCGGCTGCGAAACGGGCGCGGCGCGGCGTGTTCATCGCCGCCGGACCGGACCGAGTTACGCGATGTCAAACTGCGGGAAGCTCAGCCAACTTTGGCCGTCCGCGAGCTTAGCCGCGCAACTGAACCGCGCGTAACGCGAGGCCGCGCGCCGCGCTTCCTCCACGAGGGAACCTTTCGGACGGGTGCAAGAAATGCATTCCAAAGCCAGAGCACCACACAACCACTTAAGACTACTGCCTGGGCACGCCGACGTGCGCCGCGCTACCTGTATTCTCTGATACGTGTCACTCATCATGGCAATGAGCAAGTTGATGAGGACGACAACAGCCAGGAGCAAGTAGACACCAGTAACGAATTTGAAGAGAGTGGCGGTCCATTCTGGCTGGTTACGGGAATTAACATGCAAGTTTTTTGGGGTGGTTTGGCCAAACACGCCGTAGAAGAGGAGCTCGAAGGCCGCGAAAGGGTTCATCTTGACTGGAAGAACAAACACGGAACATGATTGGAGTGGGGTAGAGAAAGGGGGCCACCCGAGGCGAGGTCGGAGGGCGGCGTGCTGAGCAGGGGCTCATTTCAGTGCGGCAAGGGAAAATAATTAAATTTAGCGCGGCATTGTTCGCTGGCGTCGGGGCCAGCCACGGGCCACGAGGCACGGCCCGTGGGGAAGAAGTAACACGAGACTATCAAGCAAGGGCTGCGGGCCCTAGGGAACGCGAGTCCTGGGCGGAGGCGAGCAGGAGCAGGGCGAGCCGGTGCTCACCCGTGCTCGCCTCGCCCGCCTCGCCTGCCGAGCACGACCGCCTAGACCGGGCCTTGAGGTGGGCGTTGTACCTGAATCCTTTGGTAGGTGTCGCTCATCATAGCAATGAGCAGGTTGATGAGCACCACCACCGAGAGCAACATGTAGATGCCAAAGAATATCTTGAAGATGATGAGCACCCAGGGCGGCTGCTTTTTGTTGATCTGGAGCTCTTCGGTGGTCGTCTGACCGAACACGGCAAAGAACAGCAGCTCGAACGCCACCAGCGGGTTAATGTTAACTGCGTACAGATTCATTTGTTTCACACTGCTCGGGCGAATACGTTCTTCGATGTCTCGAAGTGCAGATATCGAGATATGCGCTGCTTTACGAGCAGCCTCAAGCAAGATTTTATAAAAATAGTTAAGACCCCCCCTCCCCGCCCCGAAATAAATGAAATCAGATCAATGACAGTGCTATGGATCATCCCCCACCTTACCTTCATCGAAAATTTTTATCGTCTTCAAAGATTTGTAGTAAGTATTGAGCCCGTTCTGGTTGTTGATAATCCGTATGGGCTGGTTCAGAGCCACAATCTGCATGGAGAAGCCAAAGACGAAGATGGCGAGCACGGCGAGAAACCGCGACAAGTCCTGGATAAGGTCCCCGATGATGATGGCCCAGGGCCCGAAGAGGTGATGGAACGACAAGAAGTCGAGGATCTGGACGCAGGCCAGCAGGAAGGACAGCGCGAACAGCTGGTTGCGGATGTACATGAGCGTGGGCCAGTACAGAGGGTCGACGGCCACCATGCCCAGCACGTGCAGCCCCACGCCCGCCATGCCGAACAGCAGCACGGCGAACTTGATCCAGCCGAGGCCGCTCTTGTCGCTGGGGTTCTCCAGCTCCAGCAGCAGCAGCCCCGACAGCCACACGAGCAGCGCCCACTCGTACCTGGAAGGGAGGAGGAGAGGGTTAGCGAGGCAGGGGCGCTACCCCGGGCGCCGCAGGACCTCGGTGCGCGGGGTAGCGCCGCGTCGCGCCAGGCCGCCGCGCCGCCGCGGACACTCTCGCGAATACGCACCAGTAGGGCATCATGCTGCGCCGGAGGGTCGGGTAGATGGGCGTGATGCCAACCAGCATGAGGAGCAGCAGCAGGTACACGTGCGAGGTGAGATATGACATGAACTTGATGATGGGTACCTTGTTGTATTTGTGCCCAAGCGGGAGGGTGAACACGACCCACACGGGTGGGCACAGGATAAAGGACAGGAATAAGAGCAGCTGTTTCCAAGTTGCCCACTTTAATGATCCCTGCCAGAGCTCCTGTAGGTCGAGAGGAAACACAAAGGTAATGCGCCACACGTAAAAAATACAGACACCATTCTCGAGACTGGATCCGAGTCTATAGAGCCTCGCCTCGGAGAGCAACTTGCCTGTAGGTACCTCTGCACCACGGTGTGCGCAATCACTTCCTTCTGCTCGTTCTCGATGAGCACGTCGAGGAACTCGGTGCCCCGCCGGTCCGTGGCCGTGAGGATCCTGCCCGCAGAGTCGGCGCCGGCCGCCAGCGCCAGCAGCTCGGTGGCCATAGCCTCGCACAGCTTGCCGGCCGCGATCAGGTCCTTGGCGCGCTCCTTCTCCTGTCAGAGCAAAGGCGCGTGAGACAGCCCTGGGGTTGACGCGTAAGTGGACTGGGCGTAAGGCAGGAACCGCAAGCCCACCTTAGTCGAAAGGTTGATGAAGATGGCGGACAGCTTGGCGGCGGTGTCCACCGGCGCAGGGGACACGAGGACGAACTCTTCAATCGGCCTGTTGTTGTGGTTCTTGCCGCACACCATCAGGTTGTAGACGAACTACAGAAGAAACAAGCGTCAGCAAAGTGAAGACCAGGTAGAGACGTTTGAAACCGAAGCTGTGAAATGGTGCGCTCGCTCACCCTGCGGTCCTCCATGAGGCCGTAAGTGTCGTGGTCCTTGGTCATGAGGTACTCGAGCACGTCGTTGTGGCCCTCGGACGCGGCAAACCAGATGGGCGAGGAGCCGAGGTTCGTCTCGGCCTTGGGGTGCGCGCCGGACTCCACCAGCAGGCGCACAACCTCGTAGCAGCCGGCCCTCGCCGCGCAGTGCAGCGGGGTCCAGCCGTTCTGCAAACGAAGAGGAGAGCGGGTGAAGTGGAGCGGCTGCTGGTGGGCCCGGGGCGCGGCCGCCGCGGGGTAGGCAGACCCGCCGAACACGCGCGTCGCGTAGGCCACTCACCTTGTCGGTGGCGTTGATCTCGGCGCCCTGCCCCAGCAGCACCTCGACCATCTGGTAGTGGCCGTGCGTGGCCGCGATGTGCAGCCCCGTCTTGCCGTGCCGGTCCGCGCTCTGCAACAGGTCCGCCGACCTGGACAGCAGCAGCCCCACCACCGTGATGTGGCCGCCGAAGCACGCCAGGTGCAGCGGGTTGTAGCCCTGCGAGAGAAAGAGAACGGCGAGTGAGAAGCTGGGCGAGGACCAAGCCCGAGGACCAAGCGGTCATGAGAAAAGATGCGCTCACGTTCTCGTTGGTGATGGCCTCGACGTGCACGCCGGCCGAGTTGAGCAGCAGCCGCACGACGTTCTCGTTGCCGGAGTAGGCCGCCAGGTGGAGGGGCGTCATCCCGGACTCGGAGCCCAGCTCGCCGACCAGCGACGCCCCGTTGGGCGAGTCCGACTTGACCGTGGCCGGCACGTGCGTGAGCAGCTCCCGGACCGTGTCCGCCTGTCCGAAGTAAGCGGCCACGTGCAGCGCCGTGACGCCCAGCTTCTTGCTGGATATCCTGAGCGACTGCGTGGAGCGCATGACGTCGAGCACGTGGCCGTGGCCGTTCTGCGCCGCCAGGTGGACGGCGGTGAAGCCCGCCTTGTTCTCGTCGGTGCAGGAGGCGCCCGCGCGCACCAGCACCTTGACGACGTCGGCGTGCCCGCCCTCCGCGGCCAGCTGCAGCGGCGTGGCCTCCGTCACGCGGTTCCGCGCCGAGATGACGCCGGCGCGGTCGAACTTCATCAGCTCCTCGATGACGCGCACCGAGCCCTGGATGGCGGCGATGTGCGCGCACGTGTTGCCGTCCTTGGTGCTGGCCATGACGAGGCTCGGGTGCTGCTGCAGGAACAGCTGCGCCACCTCGGGGTAGTTGTTCTGCGCTGCCACGTGCACCGGCTTCTGGCCCTGGTCGTCGGTGGCGTCGATGGACGCGCCCAGCTCGAGCAGCAGCTTGCACACGGCCAGCTGACCCTCGGCCGCCGCCAGATGCAGCGGCGTCTGCTTCTTGAGCGTCAGCACGTCGATCATGGCGTTGTGGTCCTGGATGAGGAAGCGGCAGAGGTGCGTGAAGCCCTTCATGGCGGCGAGGTGGAGCGCGGTCCGGCCCACGCGCGACTTGCTGTTGATGAAGGCCTTGTTGGTGAGCAGGGCGTCGCACACGTTGAGGTAGCCCTGGTTGGCGGCGAGGTGGAGCGCCGTGCGGCCCTCTGTGTCGAACACGTCCACTCGCGCGTGGTTGTTGAGGAGTGTGTTGACCTGGAACACCACCAAAGCTGTCAG
This sequence comes from Frankliniella intonsa, assembly GCA_033675135.1. Taxonomy (NCBI): domain Eukaryota; kingdom Metazoa; phylum Arthropoda; class Insecta; order Thysanoptera; family Thripidae; genus Frankliniella; species Frankliniella intonsa. The sequence goes on along the minus strand of CM066254.1, from coordinate 10,153,177 downwards.
CACATCTCATAGACAATACCGTTAACACAGAATTTTTTAAATCCAAAACGTTTTTCCTTCTAGCGATATCGATACTCTACGCCTCCTATTGGCGCACTCTACTCACCAACTCCATGTGCCCCTTGTGGCAGGCGATGAGCAGTGGGGTCCAGCCCACGGCGGTCTGCCCGTTGAGCGCGCGCTGCACCTCGGATGGCGTCATGTGCGAGATCATCTCGGCCAGGACGTCGTTGTTGCCGGCCAGCGCGCAGTAGTGGAACGCTGTCTCGAGCGTCTGAGGGGAGAGAAGACCGGCACGGGTGAGTTTCTGGGAGGAGAGAACACGCCGCGGTAGGGGCCACACTCACCTGGTTGGTCTGCAGGTACACGTCGGCGCCCGCCTCGAGGAGCAGCTTGATGACCTGCTTGTCCTCGAGCGGGTGCTCCACCTCGCTCTTGGTGATCTGCGCAGCGAAGTGCAGCGCCGAGGCGCCATCCTCGTTGACGGCGTTGACGTAGCGCACGGCCGCCTCGTCGCCCTGCCGCTCCTTGACGAAGCCGATAAGGTTCCGCACCACGTCCGCGCGGCAGCCCCGGCACGCCAGGTGCAGCGGCGTCTCCCCGCTCTAAATAAATAAATCAAAAACCAGTTCACGACTAGTACACTACTTCGTTACCGGTTACGCAATACGGAAAAGACCGGGCGCAGGGGGGTAGTGCGCACCTTGGCCTTGAGGAGCGGGTCGCCGCCGTCCTCTAGGAGCAGCAACAGCGTCTGCAGGTTGCCGTGCTGCGCCGCTACGTGGACGGGCGTCCGCCCGTCGTCCGTGGACAGGTTGGGCCCCGCGCCGGACTTGAGCAGCATGAGCGCGCAGCGGTCGCCGTCGGGCACCCGGGCCGCGATGTGCAGCGGCGTCTCCCGCAGCTTACCCCCTGCGGAACGTAACAGCCGAGGCCGAGAGTGTGGCGTGAGCGAGGCGACATAGGTGCGCGGGGCCGGGGCCGAGGCCGGGACCATCGCGTGCCTCACCTCTGACGTGCACCTCGGCGCCGTATCCCAGCAGCGTCTCCACCACCGCCGGCTTGGCGGACTCCACGGCGATGTGCAGCGCGGTGTAGTTGTCCTGCGAGCAGAGAGGGGCGTGTAGTTACGTTCCTTCCGCCTGGGTCACGTGTCGCGGGCGCCGTCGTACTCACGTTCGTAGTCACGTCCACCTTCTCGCCCTTCTGCAGCAGGGTGTTGATGATCCCCACGTGGCCGTAGCGCGCAGCCGTGTGGATGCTACGCGCGCCGCCCTTGTTGGGCATGTGCAGGTACACGCCTTTCTTGAAGAGCATCATAGCGCACTCGGCGTGCCCGTTGAGCGATGCGATGTGCATGAGCGTGGAGCCGTCCTTGGTGCGCTCGAAGATGGACGCGCGGAACTTGTCGGCGAGCAGCTCGATGATGTTGGCGTGCCCGTTCTCCGCGGCGAGGTGCATGGGCGTTCGGTCTGCGAGAAAAGGCGCGTCAGTGACCGACACCTCCGTCGCCTTCCTGGGCGTGTCCCCTCCCCTGCCCGGCCCGGTCGGCCCCGTACCTTGATGGTCCGCGATGGAGGCGCTGGCCCGCACGCCGTAGAAGTACTTGACCAGCGTCTCATCGCCCTCGGCCGACGCGATGTGCAGCGCCGTCTGGCCCTCGCCCTGCGGGCGAAGCGGCGGCGTGCGGGGAAAAAATATTATTATTGACAGTTCCAAGTGATTCCGTCTTCATAAACGTCCCGTCTCCGTTGCACATAGACCCAGCGGTCGGTAAAGGAGTGGGAGTCAGGTGGGGGTGGGGGAGGTAGGCACGCGGTGCAGCACAACAAACAAACGTCTTCAAACTACGCGTGGGGCGGGGCGCGGAGGGGCGGGGTGGGGGTGGGGTTGCGTGCGAGCCGCAGCGTGACTCTCTAGAAATGGGGCAGCCCCTCGGGGGCGGGGAGGGCCCGCGGGCCGGGGCCCCTCGCCCTGTGAGGCCCGGCCCGGCACCCCTTGCCTTATTCTTTCTCAGATGCCCCCCCCCCCCCACTCACCGCTCCCCTCCCCTTCCAGTCCTACCCCCCACTCCCCACCGCCGGGACCGTGCACTTCGAAGGAAAACAAAAGGTGGTCGTGTCTTCATAAATACTGCTTCCCTCAATAACGACATCAACTCGTGCAAGACTGACTTCGATCCCCGTCTGTGTGGTCCTCCCCTCTCTCTCTCCGCCGCAGTATCATTTCCACATAAAACTCCAACGCTCTATGAAATTTGCTGCTGGAGTAATTTTTATTTTTTGGGTGACTGCAAACTGACCCCCTATCCCCTCTCTTCCTGGGCTTCACTTAATCGGCAGCGTAGTGTTGACGGCCTCCCGGTCGCTCTTTGAACCTATCCAAGGTCTGTCTGCCCCCCTCCCCCTCCCTGGACCGAGCACGCTATGCTTGCATGCACCCTCGCCGGCCCGGCCCGGCGCGCGGCGCGGCGCCCCTATACGTTTGTGTGCACACAGATCAGTCAGCCGTCGCTCAAGGCGCTGCTCCGCCCCGCCCCGGCACGCCGTACTCACGTTGGGCAGGTCGACGTTGGTGCCGTAGTCCACGAGGATGCGCACCATGTCCAGGTCCCGCTTGCGCGCGGCCAGGTGCAGCGCCGTGTCGCCATGGTCGGTGGTGGCGCGCAGCTGCTCGGCGGAGGACTGCCCCAGCAGCTCCCGCACCATGGACTGGTTGCCCGCCTCCACGGCCAGCAGCAGCGGGATCTTCCCTTTCTGCAAACGAAAATAAACGCCTTTATCGTGCAATCTACCTACCTCCGCTGAAACAAAAGGTTTCTTTCGGCGAGGATGTCCCATAGAGAAACCAAACAAATTTACTTCCGAAGATTAAACCGAATTTCTACTTCATCATCGAGGCCCTCCACGTTTTCATCGGCACATTGCATTATGTTTAACACGGAGGGTCGACACAGTGCGCGCTGCGCGTGTGGCGACGGATACACGGGTACTCCAGGACTGTCGGCCCGACTACAACCAACATGATGAGCCCATAAAAACTTACATGAGGAGTTCTGCCGCGCCGGCAGCCGGCATGCGATTTGGTAGGAGGAGGTTCGCACCGGTTCGCACTCCCACTCCTGTTCCAACTCTCGCCCCCCCTGCCCCCCCCCCCCCTCCTTCTCCCACGGAAATCACTTGGCGTATCACACTCGCACACTCGCTTAAGCGCCTCGGCACACACCGAGTACTGGTGGAATCAGCGACCGCACGAGTGACAACGCGTTATTTCCTGGGGAAGTTTTTGACCGCAACTGACAATAATTTCTGATATCAGATATCTGATGTGCGCAAGTTGTGATTTTGAAAGAAAAAAGTGAAAGCAATGTCTGACTTTTTGACGAAAAAGGGAAAACTTTGAGTAACGTCCATGAATACTCCATAGATTTTTAGGGCCTCCTCAATTAATATTGGAATTTCCCTCAATTTTTACACGAAACTGAATCGAACCGATAAAAGATTGGCCTAATATCTATGCAGCCATAGCTTCCCTCCGTCCGTTCCCGGCCCGGCCCCGCCCATTCCCAGTGCGCTCCCCCCTGCCTTTGCCGCGCGCCCCAGTCAGTCTGATTATCTGGGTTACGCAGTAACAGTTTTTTCCCATGGCGACTGCTCCCACAGGTGCGCCGCGCCGGGGGGGGGGGGGGGCAGCAGTAGGGTGCGTTCGGGTGGTCCCCGCCCGCCCGCCCCCTGTCCCTTCGCCTGGGTCGATGTTACGCCTCCGTGTCGTACTGCGCTGACGTCGTGTCGCGGATCTGTCTGGGCCGGGCGGGGCGGGGCGGGGCGGGGCGGAGCGCATCGCGCCGCTGCAGGGGTTGGGCGGGGCGGAACGGCCGCATGGACTGGGGCTCCGAGGGCTCCCACATGCGCTTCAGAGACAAGGCTCACCGCCGTTAAAAGAGGACAAATGGAAGTAAAGACGGCGTCTTAATCGAGGTATTAACACTAGGCAAACCTCGCAGTACGAGTGTGTAACGGTTGCCGCGTTGGCAGGTACTGGCGCTGCGCTGACACAGCTGCCAGCTCACGACACGCCACGGTGTTTCCGTCACTTTTCGCCTACTTTTCCGGTGACACCGGGTGACAAAAGAAGGCCCGTCCCGTCGCACACGTCGGGCCTAGCCTACCTCCTCCTTCTGCAGCGAGTTGAGCGCCGTCTTGAGCACGAGCCCCCAGCCGGTCGCGCCCGACGCGGCCGCCTTCTTGCTCACGCCGGCCTGCAGCTTGTTCTTCACGACGAAGCTGGAGAACAGGTTGGAGTTCTTGAGCAGCGACGCGCCCAGGTCGGGCGGGGGCGCACTGGCGGCGTTGTTGAGGGCGGCGGCGGTGGCGGCGTCCTCGGCGGCCGGCTTCCCCCTGCGCGCGCTGAGACGCTGCTCGCGGCCCGCCACCGTCTTGAGCCTCCGCGCCGAGGAGGGCGGCCCGCCCGCGCCGTCGCTGGCCGACGACATGACGGCCGGCGCTCAGGGCGTCGTGGAAGAGGAGCGCGAGGGCGTCGGCGAGGACGGGCACGGCGACATGGGGGCGGTAGGGACGCGGCGGAGGACGGCGGCTGACTGCCAGTGCCGCAGTCCTCCCGCTCCCCCGGGGCCGCGGGCCGGGCCGGGCCGGGCCTGGCCGGGCCTCGCCAAAACTTTGGCTAAATGGCGTCTTCACGTTAAACAGTCATCCCCAGGCTTATCAGCGCCACGGCCGCCCCCTCGCGCCGCCACGGGCCCTCCCCTGGCCCAGCCCCGGCCCGCCCCCAGCCCCCGGCATGCCCCGCGCGGCTCGGCTGCAATGGCTGGTTACAACGCGACGGCCGCGAGCTGGCGCAGCCCGCTGCTCATCCTCGCGAACACGTGGGCAGGCCGCCCGTCGCGCCGCGCTGGTGTAAGGCTGCTGCGCCGCGCGGCTCCGCTCAGAGAACCTCGCCGGGCGGGTGCTCGCTGAGCACTACCCCGCCCGGGGCCCGGCCCGACCCGGCCCAGGGGCGCTCCCGAGGGGCTCCGCCGTAGCCCCCCAGGGGGGAGGCCGGCAGAGGGAGATCCGGGTGACAGGCTTTCAGATTGGAAGAGGGGACCCGGGGGCCCCGAAGGGCGGCGCGGGATCGAACCCACCCCCTATTGTCTTGAGGCCTTCCCTCCCCGCCCGCGCCCCGTCCGCGCCCCGCCTGCGCCCCGCCCAGCCACGGCGGACAATCGCTGCCTCTTCTTATCGAGCCCCCTGCCGAGCAGGTATTGAATATTCGGTCGACGAGCTAAAATAGCCTGATCGGCTCGGCTCGGCCGAAGCGATGCGAGTGGGGCTGGTGCAGCAGCAGCCTCAGCGGCGGGGGAGGGGGGCGTTACTTCGATTTCGGGTGATCGAGAGATCGCGTACCCCTTGAGCCTGAGTGATCGACCATCCAGGGGTGAGGAGGGGCGCGCCTCCCATTGGCTCAGCGGCGTTTGTCCAAGGATGTGACGGACAGCTGCGATGTATACGGCAGCGCCCTCAGCTGAGCGCCCCTCCCCCTCCCCCCTGCGCTCGTAAGTTACGCTACGCCTGTCGATCCCAAGGCCCTAGGGGGCCGGGCCGGGGCGTAGCGAGGCGCGCCCGGCCCCGGCCTGTAGCACAGAAGGGCCTACGGCGGCAGCGCGCGGGCATGGGTCTGCAACCCGCGAGTCTGCAGCCTGGCCAACCTCCAGTACCAAGGCAGGGTCACGACGTTTGCCCATGGCGGATTGTGCCCAGTCCCCGGCGAGGATCGGGAGAAGACCTAAGGGTCCGGCCCTGGCCTCCGCCACTATCTTCCCTTCCCCCCTGCTCCGGAGACTTGAACGAGCGAGCGCCCTCGACATCGTGCGTGTCGTTGCGAGAGAGAAACGAATACTAGCCGGGCACGGCTTAAATACGGTGATACGGTCAAAAATTTTGTCCGACCCGTGTACACCGTTACGAGCACAGGCAGCACGAAGTCTACATCGGTTGTCTGACAGTCAACCGAAGGACCGGAGTTCAATTCCCAACTACTTCATTGTTATTTTACTCTCAAGCTTTCTTGCTTCGGTTGGAATTTAAGTGTCGGCTCGAAAAATTGATCACAAGAGATACTTTTTCGGGCGTTTTAAAACCTGAGCAACAACATATCAAAAGCATACAAACCTTTTCGAGCTTAAACTTGAAAAATTACGTACGTGCTCCGCAAGTGAAAAGGTGGCGTGAGAACATGGAAAATTTTTGCGACAGTAAACCTCCCGAAGGAGGTTGCGGTTCCCGCCAGGCACAGGGCTTTTACCCCCCGTGGCAGCCAACTACTTCGGTGTTCTTATGGGAACCGGTGCTTTTCTGGCCGCGATCCTGTCGCGCAATTCGACAGATTTGATCCCCGTACTGTCAGATTTAGTCGTACGGTGGTTAACCGAACTGCCCTGTCCCCAGAGCATGGAAACGCTATTTTTGGAGCCAGATTCTAGGACTTATGACCCCACGACCGACCACCAGTCGTGGGCATGGGACGGAACTTCCTGGCAACCCGCTGTCGCTACCAGTGAAGAACCTACCTGGGTTTGAACCAGGCCCCATGTGCCGAGTCTCACAGACACCCCACGGTTTTCGCGGCACCACTAGACCACTAGACCGTCGGCGATTCCACGAGGAAGCTCGGTTGAAATGGGGGGTTTGAATTCCACTCCAAGTCGTGCTCCGAAAAATTAAATTTTTGGGCAAGATTCGAACCTTTGTTCTGCGACTTGCCGGGCGGACACTATGCCGGCACGGCTACGTCGCAACGGTACCAGGTGCCGGACCACTAGGAGGCATGCTGCGCGAGAAGCCACAGTCACCGAAGAAACGAACCCGGTGTCATCAGTACGCCTGCTCTCCGGGCGGTGCTGGGTCGGCCGCCGTAGCGTCGTTGGTATCGACACTGCCCACTGCCCATAGTACTAGGTAGGCACCACGTTCTAAAACCGCGTATTTTTTTTTTAATTTTTTTTCTGTGGACCAATTGTTCTTTCCAGCTATACCGTCCTTGTGACTCCGGCACAGATGCCGGAACACTAGCAGTCATGCTGCGAGAAGCCACAGTCACCGAGGAAACGAACCCGGTGCCATCGGCACGCCTGCTCTCCGTGCAGTGCTGGGCTGTCGTCTACAGGTTACTCACCCCGTCAGGCCGCAGGCGGATGTCCTTCCCCGCGGCGTTGAGCAGGACGCGCAGGATGCTGGTCGCGGTGCCCGTCTGCCTGCTGGCCACCAGGTGCACGGCAGTCTGGCTCCTCGGCTGCCAACAACAAAGACCCTGTCATGATGGACACGATGGAGTAATGAGCGGGCCAAAGAGCAGGCGGGGCGGGGCGGGGCGGGGCGGGGCCCTGGGCGCGTGTATGGTGAGTCCAACAGGTTCACCCCCGGGGGCCCGCGGGGCTCGCGCGGGACGCGCGTCGGAGGTTGATGGATGACGGGGAAGTGGCTCTTGAGAAGCGCGCCGCGGCTCGATAACCCCAACCCGCCTCTACTACTCCCGGCTCCAAACAGCAATTCGAGCGCAAAAGAGGCTCGTGTCGGCCACTTGCCCCGTGAGGCACGGCCTTTGTGCGCGGGGCCCGGGGGGGCCTCGGCCGTCATCAGTCACCCTGGAGCGGTGTGCTCGCTCCGCTCGTGTATTTAACGCGGCGACCTGCAAGCGCGCGCGGAGACAATGAAGAGCCCCTGTGGTTCCGGACAAAAGGCTGTTGCGCCGTTGAGCTCGCCGAGGGGCCGAGGGGCACCGATACGCCTCCACCAACGGGCGTCATCGCGTGCCGCCCGCTCCTACCAACAACTCACCTCCCGCCGGGTAGTAATTTTATTTTTTGTCCTCGGGGTGCATAGGCGACAGAGGCCGCTCTTGACCAAAGGCCCCGCTAGCACCCTATTCCACGACTCCCTCGCATCTCCGACGGTGAAAATGACGGCGATACGCCGCGCGAACAAGGGTCGTCCAGCCGTCCAGCGCCCGTTCCTCCCCACACGCCCCCCACCCCCTCCCCGGCGCACGCGATGCAAAACTGCAACTGCGCCGCGATACTCCACGTCGTCGGGCGAGAAGGGGAGCGGGGGGCTAGCGCTGGCCACCCCACGCGCGTACTCACCCCGCCAGGAGCGTAGACGTCCACGCCCTTCTTGGGCAGGAGCAGCTTGACCACCTCCTCCCGCGAGTACATCGCCGCCACGTGCAGAGCATTGTAGTTGTCCTGCAACAGAGAGCATGAGCAGTGAGCATGGAAAAGAGACAGTCCTGCCCTGGTGGGGTATCTGCTTCAGCGTTACAATGTAAGCAGAAGACAGTGCCGCACACGAGCACACTTGTTCCGACAAGATGAAGGCAGCCGAGGCTAAAAGACCGCGTGCGCGAGGGGGAAAGAGGGGGAGGGAGAGAGAGAGAGAGGGGTGGGGGGATAGGGTGCGGGCGAAACGTTGTCTAACCTATTTTCGAACAAAGGGCACTTCGCCCTGCACCCTGGGATTTGTTTGAGGTGCGCGCGGTAATTTGCCCCAACAACAGCCGAGCTCTTCGCAAATTGGCAATTTTCGAGGCGTGTGTCCGGGCAACACTCAAGGTGGCCATAAAAAAACTTATTCTTAGACACATTGCCCCGCCTCCCTTCCTGCACGCTGCCCCCCCCTCCCCCCCCCCCTTTCCCCAGGCCGCCGCCGCGTGTTCCGTGACTTGCAAAATGTGCTTCTCGTTATGACGGAAATGATGCAAATGATAGGACCCTTTTCAATCTCAGATATTGGCCCCCCGACCTGGCAACATGGCCCTTGGGCGCCGGGCGGGACCACAGTGCGACACCAGCGGCCCGGCGCGGCGAGGTATAGCCGGTATAACTAGGTCTCGGTCTCCACTCCTCATTCCTCACACCCACAAAACCTCTATTCTTTGATTTTCTATGTCCTCATCTGGAACACTGCCGAGCGCCGAAACAGCCTCAGAGGGCTACGTGAGGGCTCACTTGCGAGAGGGCCTACTCCAGATAGAGTTCACATCCAGAAGCCTCGCCACCTAGAGGAGCCCGCCTGGACGGCTCGCCTAGTTGCCTCATCTAGCCGCGGGCTCGCCTAGGATCGCCTAGATGGGCTCACCACGCCGGGGTATAGCACGAGTTATGCCTCCGCGGCACGCCACCGACCTGTTTGTGTGTGAGGGCGCGAAGGGGAAGAGAGGGGAGGCAGAGCGGGGGTGAATTCCGGGTGGAAGGAGGTGTATAACACGCGGTGAAGTCCGGCTATTATTCGTCGGTCGTATCCTCTCGGGTGTGGCAGAGAGGGGGAGAGGGGCGAACTGCGGCGAATATTTGAACGACTGTTGGTATGGGCTCTGCTGCGGCTGTTATACCCTCAGACAATAAAATTCAAAATTTCCGAATCTCTTTCCGAAAGTGAAATTATTGCGACTTTCAGAGTGTGAAATTTACGGAAATTTAAATTGGCTTTGTTTCTGTGTTTGTCTGAGAGTTGTGTTTTCTTGGTCAACAAACTGGCCAGTCTAAGCTAACCCACTTTCCGGCGGCCCCGGGGTGTAATTACGGGGTCGCCGTCGCAGCATGCGCAGCTGACCCCGCCAGATTACAGCATGTGTAGGCGGCAGGGGGAGGGGGAGGGCTTGGGGGGCAATCACGACTGTATAAAAGGCGCACTTTTCGCGGCGTTTCAGGTCGGTTGGTGCTAAAAGCACAGAGGTGACGATCACCCCGGGGGGTGTAGGAGGGAGGGGGGGGGGGGGTGTATGTGTACGAGGTGAGGGCGAGAGGGGGCGTTGTTGGGGAGGTGCGAGGCGAGGCAAGGCTAGGCCCTGGCGGCGGGGCGAACCCCCGACCCTAACTCCTTAAGCAGGGCCGGTTGATAACAAGGCCGCCGCAATCAAAGCAGGACATCAGGGCGGGGAGGAGAGGTGGAGAGAGGGAGAGGAGGAGAGGAGAGGGAGAGGGAGAGGAGAAGAAAGGAGAGGGAGAGTGGGAGGAGCAAGAAGAAGGAGAGGATGGGGAGAGAGACAAAGGAGAGGACGAGAAGAGAGCAGAGGGAGAGGAGGAGAAGGAGGAGAAACATGGAGAGCGCGAGGGAGGGACACATCATCCATGCCGCGGGAGAGAGCGCCGTACCCGGACTGGGTAGGCAACACGCGTGCAGGTCTGCGCAGCGGGTTGCCTATCTCCAGTCTGGCGGGCGCGCTGCCTCGACCCCGACGCGGCGCGGCGCGGTGGGAGGGTGAGGGGTTGGTTGGCTGGTCGTTCAACAGAACCGACACGCAGCACTCCTACCAGGGCCGGACGGGACTCGTGGCTGAGTCACTAATTGCCCTTCAGAAACAGAACCGAGCTCACGGCGACGATAGGAGGGCCTCTGACCGCCGCTTATTTATCCGCCCAGAGTCATGCGGGTCCGAGGCCATCGCGCGGGAGAACCCTGCCAGGGCATTTTTCTTACCTGCCACCTGGGGCGCGGGGCGGGGCGGGGATGCCAGGGGGTTAATATGCCTGCCGACGCCGATCGGAAATATTTTCCTCTCACGTGACTTTGGGCGGAGAGCGGAAGCCATCGCGGTAATGGCCACTATGGGCGTGGCCGGCCGCGCCGGACATCGGCGGAACATCATAAAAAGAGCGAGTTTCCAGGGAAGTAATACCGGCTTGTGTGTGTGGGAGGGGCGTCATATATTCACGCGCACAGGGCGCGTGACAGTTATAATCTCCGCAGAGCAGACAGTGGAATGAGCTATGCTTATCGGTCAGGTGATTACAATAATAACCATTGGCCGACTTGGTGGCGTACAGGGCGTACAGCGGTTGTATGTGTAACCCTGAGCGCGGGGCGCGGGTGATAGCGAAAGGGAGGGAGACTAGGTCAACGTCAAGATGGTCATAAAGCTCGCCTCGCGCGGCGGTGCGGCGGTCAGGGAGCAGGCAGGAGCAGGCCGCCCGCCCCGCCCCGCCCCGCCTGACCCCGTTTTGTTTCCCTGCGCCAGACGCTGGGACGCAAACACCTCCCCCGCTGCGCTGCTTGCTATGCGCGCCGGCCGCCCCGCACGCAACTCGAGGGGAGAGAGAGAAAGAGAGAGAGAAATAGAGAGAATGAGAGAGAGAGAGAGAGAGAGAGAGAGAGAGAGAGAGAGAAATAGAGAGAATGAGAGAGAGGGGGAGGGCGTACTCTCTCGCACAGGCGGCCCGCGGCGCCACACAGGAGCAATTCCGATGCGGAAGCCTTGTGCAGGCGTGAGTGCATAAGGGTGGGGAAGTCCGGTCCAGGGTCGAGTCAGAGATACGGATGAGTTGAAAGTACAGCGCGGTCGAACATCCGGCATGCAGGTCACTTCAACTTTTCTGTCACCCCTAAATCCACTCCACTCTAAAGTGCTTATTTTTAAATGTCACTATGATCTACGATGAAGCAGTGTGCACCACCGAAACTTGCTGCCACAAAAATTCCCCGCACAAGCTACTGCGCACTATGTATCAAATTCCCCGTAAGCTTTCTCAAGTGTCCACCCCGCCCCGGCCCACCACCAGCCTTGACCCTTGGCCACGCCGACGGCATTACGGTTCAGGGCTGATTTCTTCGCCTTCATTTCCACTGTGGCGCCGCCCTCCGCGCCACCGGTCTGGTCTGATGAATCGCCTTGGATAACGAGGCCCTGCCCAAGGCGGTGCGGGGGAGCTCATTGGGCAGTGCGCATAGTGCCCAGGCCCGAGGGCCCCACACTGCACGGGGCTGCCCCGGAGAGCTCGTGCCCGACCCCGACGTCGAGGTGCCGACAGTCTAAGAGCCCAAACTCCAGGGCACCCGGCTCCGGTTCAAGTGACCCCATTAGGATTATACGCTACCGCAGAAATAAGGGATGGCATGAGTTTCCCAAGGGCTGCTCGGGCCCAGGGGGTGGGTCATTGCAGGGGTGGTTCTGGTTGCCCGACTCCCTGACGTGTCCCCTTCACTTGACCTTTGCGGCTTATCAGCCTCGAGAACTACCCTCTCCAGCGCCCCCTCCCCTCCCCACACCAGCGTCCAGCTCAAGGCGACCGGCCGACACGTAATTTGCATATTATCGCGGAGGAAGGGGCGCCTGCCTGGAAAGACCTTGCCGCGGAGTCCAGCGGGGCTGCGTCCGGGAGGGCGGGCCGGCCCGCGGCGCCGCGCCCGGGGCAGGGCCGGACTCTTTCGGACGCGCCTCACGCGAGTGAGAGTGGGGAGGGGAGGGGTGAGGGGGAGGGCAGAGGGGTTGCACTGCGCGCCAGTAGCCGAAGGCAGTAGCCCACGCCTCGGAACCTTGGGGTAGTTTGGAGCCCCCAGCCCTGCCCATAGCCCGGCCCGGCCCTGCCCGACGCCCACCCCTCTGACGTCAGACGCAGCGTGCTTGATGGCATCCGGTCAGTGGGGCTGAATGTGGGGCTAGCGTGGCCGGCCGAGGCGAGGCGCTCCGGAGGAGGGGCGGGGTGGGGCGGGGCGGGGCGGGGTGGGGCGGCCGCGGGGGTTTACCCCGCCGCATGACTTGCAGGGCCGCCACGCTACGCCACGCCACGCCGCAGGCCAGAAATACGGATCTCGACTAATTTACCGCACGCTGGCCGAAGCTATTATTTCCAGACATTTGGAAGAATAAGTAGGGTAGCAGTCGGCAAACGGCTTGGGGCTGGCGGCAAGCGCAGGGGTAGGGTTTGGTTTAGATATTAGCGGAATAGTGAAGAGACTCTCTCTCACTCACCTGGTTCCGGGCTGTTGGGTCGCAGCCGAGGTCCACCATCCGGTCCAAGAAGGCGGTGCGGTTGTCCTTGACGGCGTACATCAGTGGGGTCATGCCGGTGCTCTGCAAAGGAAAATTGATTACAAAATAAAAGTAAAACAAAATATGAAAGTGGAACATTTTTTTAAAATTAAAAATTGAACCTGTATGATTATTTTTACTGTAGAAGCTGCCCACGTGGCCACGTAAGATAAGCTTCCCGCAAGTGAAAAAAAAAAAAAAAAAAAAAAAAACCTGTCTCGACAGCAATTGGTCCGCATTTGCGTCACATGTAATGAGCAGAGGAGCGGTGACCTTCGCAGTCCTGTCCGGCACCATAGCACCGGACAGGCGCAGCCCGGAGGCCGCCGCGAAGGCTCGCTACCGCCGGGAATAGAAAATGGCCTTATTGTACGACGTTTTACGGCCGACCCATTCATCACGAGAGGAACGCGGTCTTGCGCGGGGGTTGCACCACCGTGGTCAAGAACAGCACCCCTGCATGGGGGTGAGCACTAGACCTGGCAGCACGGGCTTTGTATGCAATGTTCCGACGAAAGCTGACCGCCGACGCCGTGACGTCATTTTCTTTTCCGCGGGGAATTCCCGTCCTCCGGAGTCCTGCGCGACCGTCGGCCACCGGAGCCAAGGTCCGACCAAGGTCACCACCGCTCCGCCCCGCCCCACCCCCCTGCCCCGCGCGACCGAGTGTTCTTTCTTGAACCGAAATGGCGTACGAAAGGCGAGAGTGTTCTGCAACTCATGCAATCATGCATGGCGCGCTATCAGCGCGGCGAGCGGCGCTAACCAGACAGAAATACGCCGTCCTATCTGCATGCTGCACCATCGTGTGTGGTGCGGCATTCCCCGACCCGACCGCTATCCTAATCTGCATGCTGAAAGTTATTTCTCCCTTACCACCAGTGCATTAGGTTGCACCTCGGCGGTCAGAAACGCTAACCCCACCCCCAAATTTTCTTCCCCCTGCCCCTTCTCTACAGTTCACATTTTCACCCCGCCCATCGAAGTACTGGTTGTTACTGTCGCCGCAACGCCTCCGAATAGCGAGTAGATTTACTCCCGCCTTATCATTCCGACATTATGCGGGTCGAGTAGAGCGGCTCGTTGTTGTTCGGAGACGGCCTCGTGCACCCCCGGCCCGCGGCGGCCTTACCAACGCTGCTGACCCCCATATGCCCGCACGCCAAGCGAACCGAGCCGGCCCAATACAAATTAAATATTTTCATGAAACCTCCCTCACATATTTTACTTTTATTAATGTTTGGACGCGTCTGCAGACGATGTTTCGTGGCTAAGCGGAGTGCATACTAACCGGGTCCGCGACGCCGGCCAGGGGCAGGGTGACCACGTCCTCGCCGGCGGCCGCGGGGTCGGCTTTGGCCTCCGCCTTGGCCGCGGCCACGGCCTTTTCCAGACTCTTGAGCGCCTGGTCCACGGGCGGCCACTCGCCCTTCTGGCACATGGACAGCAGGCGCAGCGCTGCATCCCGGCTGGTGGCGCCCGCCGACCCGGGCTTCTTGTCCCCGGCGCCGGCGCCCGCCGCGGCGCCCGCGTCCGCCCCGACGCCGGCGCCGGCCGCGGCGCCGTTGCCGTCCTCATCCTGGTCGGCCTTGGCCGGCTGCTTGGTCGCCTTCTTGTCGTCGCCGTTGCCTCCGGGCGGCCCCGGTGGCTTCTTGCTGCTCATGGCCCGGGTGTCGGGGCCCTGGCCGCAGCCCTGGCCCTAGCCTCGTGCAGGGCCCCGTACAGGGCCGGCTCCATGGTCCACCGCCCCGGTGCGCGGGCGCGGCCCTGGGCGCCGCCCTCGGCGCGGGGGAGCGGGCGGCCGTCACTGGGGCCTGTGGGCAGACGGAGAAAGAGAGCGTAAGAGAGAGTGGCTGCGAGAAAGAGAGAGAGCGCGCGAGAGGAGACGGGCGCTGGCACAGCCGCGCCCTGCCCTGGGAGGTGCGCGGCGTGGCGCCGGGCCGGGCCGGGCGCCGCTCACACGTGTGAGGAAGCCGTTTTAGATTCGTTTACATCTCGGGCGGGCGGCGTTTGAGCTGAGCGGCGCTTACAGTTGACGGACATACATGTTGGCTGAGAGCTGTCAGCTGTTTGGCCCGCAGGCGGGGCCGGGCGGGGCCGGGTCGGGCTGGGTCAGGCCCCGCGGCGGCTTCCCTCCGCCTGTTTCAAACAGACATTCACATTTGTGGTCGGCAGAGAGCCGTTTCAAACGCGGCGCCAGCTATCATGGCCCTGTCATTCTGTCTGACAAGAAGAAGAAGGATCGTACCGCCAAAGAGCGCGCGGTCTACGGCCCCCCGGAATCTCAAGGTCAGCAAGCTGTACCGTCTCACTCAAAACTTAGGTCGGGAAACCATGGCGATAAGATGCAATTGAAGCCTGGAGGGAAAATTCTGAAAGAGATTACAGTGGGATGGCATCAGTGGCGTGGGGATCAGGGGGTGCGCTGAGCACCCCCTACAATAATGTGAGGGGTGCTCCGCACCCCCTAGACTACGAGCCAGGCATGCAAGCCTTCGGCTTGAATGCTGGCCTCAAACCCACCTTATACTTGAAAAATTACGTACGTGCTCTGCAAGTGAAAGGGTAGCGTGAAAACATAGAAAATTTTTGCGACAGTAAACCTCCCGAAGGAGGTTGCGGTTCCCGCCAGGCACAGGGCTTTTACCCCCCGTGGCAGCCAACTACTTCGGTGTTCTTATGGGAACCGGTGCTTTTCTGATTGCAATCCTGTCGCGCAATTCGACAGATTTGATCCCCGTACTGCCAGATTTAGTCGTACGGTGGTTAACCGAACTGCCCTGTCCCCAGAGCATGGAATAGCTATTTTTGGAGCCAGATTCTAGGACTTATGACCCCACGACCGACCACCAGTCGTGGGCATGGGACGGAACTTCCTGGCAACCCGCTGTCGCTACCAGTGAAGAACCTACCTGGGTTTGAACCAGGCCCCATGTGCCGAGTCTCACAGACACCCCACGGTTTTCGCGGCACCACTAGACCACTAGACCGTCGGCGATTCCACGAGGAAGCTCGGTTGAAATGGGGGGTTTGAATTCCACTCCAAGTCGTCCTCCGAAAAATTAAATTTTGGGCAAGATTCGAACCTTTGTTCTGCGACTTGCCGGGCGGTCACTATGCCGGCACGGCTACGACGCCTCGGTACCAGATGCCGGACCACTAGGAGTCATGCTGCGCGAGAAGCCACAGTCACCGAAGAAACGAACCCGATGCCATCAGCACGCCTGCTCTCCGGGCGGTACTGAGCCGGCCGCGTAGCGTCATTGGTATCGACACTGCTCATAGCACTAGATAGCAGTGGTTCAAATACCGCGTAATTTTTTTTTTTTTAATTTTTTTTTTGTCGACCAATTGTTCTTTCCAGCTATACCGTCCTTATGACTCGGGCAACGGCAAAAAAGCACAGCAATTGACTATTAAAAAAAAATGTAAAAAAATGTGACCGACTTTCGAACTACTGCCTACCGGTACTGTGACCAGTGTCGGTACCGATGACGCTACGCGGCCGGCCTCGCACCGCAGGGAGACCAGGCGTTTCCCGCATGTGCTAACAAAAACAATTAACAGTTATGGAAATTGTGGTTGCACATAGTAGGTAGCCAACTTCCCAAAATTTCCGTCTTTTTGACGTGAGAATAGGGGTGCTGATTGTGACACAACCCTTCCTCCCTAACTAACAGCCCCGTCCTGCACCGCTCCTCCCTTCCCGCCTTGATGAGTCGCTCCGCCCCACCCCGCCCCGCCTCGCCCGCCTCGCGCTCCTCTGGCCGACAGGTACGTGTTGATCGTCCTGGTGCACCGCTGCAGCACGAACCGCTTAATCAGCCACCGCACCGCACCATCCTGTTGGGGCCCGCCCACCCCAACCACCCCGCCCCCGCCCCGCCGCACCCCACAGAGGTGATGGGCGCACTCAATAAACTGTCAGACCTATCGGCAGTAGCCCGGGACAAATTAAATCCATTGGTGTTGACTTCCGAAACAGTGTCCTTTGTTTATAAATCACCGAGTCCAATGTTCATCTCTGGACATTTTTTTTTTTTGTAACTTTTCAGGACACTAAGCGAGTTTCCTGGCCTCCCTGCGTGCTGCTGAAATAGAATTAAACAAGTTAAAATAATGGGTACAGCGAGGCGCGTTGGGCTCCTCTCGCCCGGCCCGGCCCGGTCGGGCCCAAAAGGAGAATGTCCCTCCCTGCGTGTCGCGTGCTGATATCGTCAGGTTATAGCTCGCGATCAGAGATCGGTGCCCTACATAGACGTCCTCAAAAATACAGCTAAGAAAAATGGCAATCGTGGTCGGCATAATGCCCGCTGCCCGCGCGGCTGCAGTGCAGCCGCCTGCGCGGGCCACTCTCCTCCTCCTACAAGACCATTACGGCGCAGGTTATTGAAATATGGTAATTTCCATCCGCGTTCCCGCTGTTCGTCATGTTATGGTCTCCGGTAGACAGTGGGGTGGTGGTGCTGCGCGCGCCGCCGTCCCCGGCCCGCCCCCAGCGCCGCCCCCGCCCCGCCCCGCCCCGCGCCGCCCCCCGCTGCAGCACACACCGAGCGCAGCGCACACCACGTTCGACAGCAGAAATAGAAACGGCCCGGAGGACTACATAACGACAGCCGAGCCGTGCCGGGTGGGCCTGCGCCTGAGCCGCCCCCGAGCAGACGACAGCCCCGCCGGACCGCCGCCATGTTGGGCCCCCGTAACCTAGACTCGACAGAGGTGCGCTACCCGCGAGCTGCTCTGGAGCAGGGCGCCGGAGCAGGGCGCCAGAGCGGGGCGCTGGAGCGGGGTGCCGGAGCGAGCCCGCGGCCGGGCCCACCTTCGAGCGCTGTCACACGCTGTCACGGTATCACGGGTGCGCGGGGACAAGACAGGACACTCACCCGGACAGGAGCATGGCGGCGGCGGCGTTCTGCGTTGGCTTCTGCGGCGGCTCCTGCGGCGGCTCCTGCAGCTCCTGCGGGCCCTGCTGGGGTCGCGTCCAGCCCCTCGGCGCGTACAGCACTGAGCGGGTCGCGGCGTCGCGGCGGAGCACGCTGCTCTGCTGCCTACGGCGCCTCCGAGCGTCGCGGCACGACTTGGTGTACACCAGGGGCGCACCCGCCGCCCTGCTCCGCCCTGCTCCGCTCCGCGGCGCGCAGCACCAGGGCCCTGGCGAGGCGGGGCGGGGGCGGCAGGGAGGCGGCCCGCTCCTTCAGGAGGTGGGGGAGGCCAGGGGCGGGGTAGGGGGCCGTGGGGGGCGGCGACTGGCACGCCCCAGAGCAGACCGGGGGCGGGTGGAGCTTGGGCTCGGGGGAGGGGTGTGGGGCTGCAGGTTCGCCCCGCGGCCGCGGGGAGGGCCCGCCTGCAAGGCGGCGCGGCGCTGGGCGCGGGACGCGGGGCGGGCCGGGGCAGGGCGGCCAGGAGAGCAGGTTGACGCGACGGGCTACCCCCTGTGCACCTCCTTGGGAGCCTGGGCCAGGTAGTGGTGGGACGCCTCACACTCGAACGAGCATGCGATCAAGCCTTCCGCACTGACCCTCCAAAATAGTTTTTAGAGGTGTCATTAATAGGTGGCCCTAGTACGGTCGTCATCATACTGCTATACCTGATCCCATCAGGGAGGTTTTAGGACGATCCCCTGCGCCCTCACGCTGCCCTTGGACCATGTAAATGTCATCGCTGATCGACTCCAGCCTCCTCCCACAAGGCCTGCACCACCACGAGTAGACAGCCGCGCGTCTCGGGTACCGGCGGGGCGGGGCGAGGCGGGGCGGGGGCGCTCACGCGGGTATTCATGAATGACTCGATTCGCCTCCTTTCCTTCCCTTTCCTTGCAACCGACCGAACAATCAACCCCATCCCCCACCACCACACACACACACAGAGCGGACCCGCGGCCCGGGCCGCCCCTGGCCGCAGGGGGTTGCGGTGCGATAATACGTTACGGCCGCTTACACCACAGGGGGTGAGGGGAGCCCGCGGCGGGGCGGGGACGGTGGAGGGTGGCGCGGGGGAGGGGAGGAACGGGAGGGGGCAGGGGTGGTGCCGTAAAACGCAAGGCGCTGAAAGCAATTACGGTCAGTATGTAGGCCAGCGAGGACGCGTAAGGCCCCGGACTGGGCGGCGAGATACTTGGGCAGCGTGCGTCGTCGAGGAGAGAAGAGAGACGGTTTCCAAGGGAGGGTGGGTTCGACGGGCGGGGCAGGGGAGGGGATCTGTCTCGACGATGACCCCAGACAGCGCAGGCGCAGGGGTTGCGGGTGGAACGGCGACGAGGTCAAGCTCAGGGACTGATCATGGTCCTGGCGGGTCCAGGTCGTTAAGGAGGCAGTTGCCGCGTCAGGTGATGAGCATTTCACGGTCGCAGGGGGGTGATCAGACCACACTGCGAGCCCAGGCTAACGGGTGGCGACACAGCCGAGGGCGGAAACCGCTCCTCTCCGCCAGAGACAGAGATTAGGGGGCGTAGGTAGGGCTCTATAGGCACTGGGGATAGGCGCGGGCAGGCGGAGGGAGGAGTGGCGGGGCACAAGTGACTGGGGGCGGGGGGAAGGGGGGAGGCGGCACACCTTTCAGCACTCGGTTCGCCACCACCCCTCCAAGTCTCCCATCCCCCAGTAGCGGCCCGCGCACGCGCGCACACACACACACGCGCGCGCGCGCGCTCGAACATACGCAAGCACGCACGAACGGGCAGCAAACAAACACACGCAACCTGCTGAACCTTACTTTACCCTCTGCCCTTTAAGTCTCTGTGCCCTGCGAAACGGCGCGGCGGGCCACTTATGAGGAACATGTGCAGAAAAGGGACAAAGTTCGAACAGCGCGCCACGCCACTTTTAGATAAGCACGCAGAATTATTTCGCATTCGCCTTGCGATATCGAAAAGAAATTTGTCAGATATAACCAAACAAAAAACCGCTGCTGAGGCATGTCGTGAGAGCATAGGCAACCCATTCGACGCCAGAGGCGGCGGGCGCGGCAGAGGGAACACCACGCTGGCGATTTACTTCATTATCTCCTTGCCGGTGGCTCAGCATAAAACCGTTAGGATCCCCGCATCGGTTTTCCACGGGAGCTCCCACCTCGCAGGGACGTGCTAACCGCGCGCGCATCGGACAGAAACCACGGGTCAGGTAGTGCGCCCCGGCCCGGCCCGGCGCCACCGCCGCCGCTCCGCGGGAGGCGTGGCGTGGCGGGTCGTCGCGGGACGGGGACATCGCGGGAGCAGGGAGGTCCGTGCGTAGCGTCGGGTTACGGCAGGGGTTAAAGAACGCTGATTTTGGCCCCTGTTGGGGCCCCCTTTCAGTTAGTCTGTATGTATGTATGTAAGCCTGTCCGTCGGTCTGCTGGCGGAGGATGGCAGACCGCCCCCCGCCCCGCCTTGCCCCGCACCGCACGGGGCTTTGGCCCGCCGCCCTCGCTCGGCCCCGCAGTACAGTACACGCTTGTGACACTGTCACACGCCCCGCCTGCCCAGTGCGGCTGCATCGCGCCACAGCCGAGGCGGGGCGGCTGAGAAGATAGTGTGCCCGCCCTGCCAGCTGCCATCAGCGGCCTTCCCTCCGAGTGACGTAGAGCTCTTCCAGAGGGTCGCCCACCGCACCGGCCGGGCGACGAACAAGGACGACGTCGATGTCCAAGCCCTGTCCTGCGGCCCTACTGCGGTCCGGCGTCCTGCGGCGACGCCCGAGCTGCAGCCCTGCGCGTCCACGAGGCAGGTCCTCGCGCCAATCGAGTGGCGCGCTCTAGCGGTGGCACGCGGAGGCTCCTTGCCGCCGGTGTCGTGTCGGGACTACCCCCTGCTGGCGCGGCCCTCCTCCTCCTCCCATTGCCGCTCAGCAGGTCAGGTCCGCCTCCGCCTGCACTACCTCTGCCTGCCTGTCTTGACAGTCCAGTCCGCTCCTGCCGCCCGACCCGGCACAGTTCTGCGTGGTTCTGCTCTCCCTGTTTGTTTACGTCCGCGTCGCGCCACGCCGCGCCCCCCGCGCCGGCTCCGTGGTCCAGCGGCCCCAATATCGGCCCCCCAAAAGAGCAACGGGTGTTGAAGTTGAAGCGCGAGGGTGACAGCCAGTAAGGTGCGCGCGGGAAACGAAGCACTTCCGGTGAGTAAAGGCGGCAGGCGTTACTCGCGTTGCAATGACTGTCGACAGTTACAACTACGCTAGCGGTTATTCTCGCACCGCGCGGCAAACCGTCGCGACTTTAGCTTTATGCAGTATAATGGACCGGTGGCTCTTGGAGGCCGTCTAAGTGCGAGGACGAGTAGCACATAGTGCTGAAGGCCGCGGGCTCACCCCGCCGCGCCGGTGCAGTATGTACTGTACTATGTCGCCGCTCAGGTGGAGGCAGGTGAACTCTGACTCCTAATCGCCCGATCACCAAATGGATTTCTCGCACGGTAAAGCACGCTCGCGGCATTGTGCACACGTAGTTCTCATCATCGGGGGGAGCAATGGGTTCAAAGGAAAACGTAAAGTTTTACCTACAATTCGCAAATTCATGAGTAAGAATATTTCTACTACTGAGCTACCCCTTCCCCCTCTCTCAACTAATCTACTATAACGTTTCTAAAAGAGGAGCAAGCGCTGTCTTAAACACTTGCTTACCTCATTGTTTTCCTCGCTTATCAGAGAACACATACCACACACTACCGTTATTTCGAAAACATCGTCTCATACTGCCACCTGTACGGTGTGCTCGCGGGAAAAGAAACAACTGTCACTGTTATGTGTCTTATCCTAACGTGTCCAGAGAAGTTAAATTCGAGAATTGCCGTTGTCACTGACCAGCAGGCTTAATGCTTAAGAAGTTTTGAGCGAGGAACGTGATGTGGTGCCACACGGGTCGTAGGGCATTGCCGCGTATAGTAATCTACCGTATCTTATCACTGGACTGGTGATCGCCTCGGAAGACACCTTTGGCACTTCCCAGTAAAACACAAACACACCTGTTGATGGCATAAAAAGTGATGACGACAAACACTCCTCAGCTCTCCCCAGTGTGAGCAAGAATCCCCCCGTTTCTTTAATGTATGCTGCCTGTGTGTTCGCGCGAGGGCGCGCGCCCGCCCTCAGGGGCCGGTGACCTATCGTTTCGATAACCCAGATACTTTAATTTGTCAAAACGTTTAATTTCTTGTGTTGTGAATGACGTCGCTTATTCCCCACATGTTTTTTACCCATTGTGACATCGCGCATTTTACGGACTGCAAGTGACAACTTGGCGGCGTAATCATCATTTTTTCCCGCTTCGTATCTTTGGACCGGGCCCGCGCCCGGGGTCGAACACCGCCGTGGCGATCAGGAACCGCGACGTGACGGCCCCAACTCGTATCATCAGAAAAAGCTTTCGTTTTGTTGCTTCGTCGCAAAGAAAAATTGTTAAAATGTTTCCCTGCACCCTGTCCGCAGTGATGCTGCTCGGCCGACAGGAGTGCCTGGTGCGTCTGGGGCGGCGCTGGGGGCGGCTCGCGCTGGCCCGGCCCGCCTCCACGGCGCCGCCCGCCCCCGCCGCCGCCGGCCAGGCCCAGGGGCGACGCGAGGCCTACCTGCGCCGCCATAGCGACATCGCCCTGCTCAAGGAGACCGTGGGGCAGGTCCTGCAGCGCACGGCGGACAAGTTCCCGGAGAGGGAAGCCGTCGTGTCGCACTCCCAGAACAAGCGCATCACCTTCCACGAGCTGATCAAGAAGGCTGACCGGCTCGGCGCCGGCCTCCTGGCCCTGGGGCTGTCCAGGGGCGACAGGGTGGCCGTCTGGGGGCCCAACTCGCTGGAGTGGGTCGTCGCGAAGCTCGCCTGCGCCCGGGCGGGGCTGGTGCTCGTGAGTGTCGGACAGTACGACAAAAGTTACTCGCTATTATTTTGACGTTTGACTTGATGGCCTTTTTTTGCCGTTTTATGTGCTGTTAAGGTGACCCTGAACCCGGCGTATCAAGCTAAGGAGCTGGCCCACTGCCTTCGGAAGGTCGCAGTCAAAGGCCTCATTTGCAACCACACGTTCAAGACGCAGAATTACCACGATCTGATGCTGCAAGTGGCGCCCGAAATAGCCTCCGGCACGCCCGGTAATCTTAAGTGCGAGAGCCTACCCGACTTCAAGGCCCTCGTGACCATCACAGACGACCTCCTGCCGTGAGTGGCTGGCCTAAAAACATATAGTTACAGTGGATATTTGATTTGTTTCGCGATTCTAGTCCGGCCTGGAACCTAACACATTTTCGTCTGTCTCAGTGGTTCATTGCGGTTTTCCGAGGTGATCGCCGCGGGGACGGACCAGGGCGTGAGGGAAGTCCGCAACATGCAGTCGGAAGTGAACCCGTTCGATACCGTCGAGATCCAATTCACCTCAGTAAGTTTGTCAGCGTCCCGCCAGCACGCACCATCACATGATGAGGCAAATTTAATTTTCGTCGTATTTCAGGGCACGACGGGCGCGCCGAAGGCTGCCATGCTGTCGCACCACAATATTGTTAACAACGCGCACATCCACAACCTTCGGCGCTTCGCCACGGGCACTCCCAAGGTAAAGAGCCTCGTCACATCGCGTGTCCTGGCCGGTCCCACCCGGACCCGACCGGACCGTATCATCAAGAGGAACGCCCTCCTCTAGCTCGCTACTCTCGTCCTCCCACAGAATCACGACATCGTCTGCTCGCTGGTGCCCTTCTTCCACGTGTTCGCGAGCGTCATCGGCATCCTGGCCTGCGTCGAGTGCGGCGACACCCTCCTGGTCGCCGGCCCGCACTACGACGCCAAGACGGCGTACAGCGCCATCAAAAAAGAGAAGTGAGTGTCGTCGGCTTGAGCACGCGTGCCGACGCGTGCGCATTCGCGTGAAATGATTTACCTCATGTAATGATTGCGCGTAGGGCGACGGTCGTTTTCGGCGCGCCGACCATGTTCGTGGACCTGCTGCAGGAGCTGGAGAAGCATGAAAACAAGGGCTTCGAGTCTGTAGACATAATGTTCAGCGGCGGGGCCATCGCGACCAAGGAGCTCCTCAAGAAGATCCAGCAGAGCCTGCCGCACGTGCACCTCCGAGTAAGTCTGCAAGCGGGAAAAAAAAGAAGTGCACCGCCCGGGAATCGAACCCGGGTCGAAAGAATGGGAATCTTCCATGATACCACTACACCAGCGGTGCCGCGATGGGAGGGAGGCGCAGCGGTCCGAGGCTGACGCTGCTTGTTTCGTGAGGAGGAGGAGTGGGGAGCGGGAGGGAAGTGGCGGGGGTAGGGGTGTGGGTGGGGGGGAGCCGCACGCGACGGCGCAGTGGAGTACAGCAAGTACACTGTGCCCGTGCCCTCCCCTCCACCCGCTCCACTAGGTTATCCACGGAAGGCAGGGCAGGAGGCGCGGCGCGGGCGGCATGGTAGCGCGAATGCACTATGCATGTGCCTTCGTCGCGCCGGCACGAGCGCCGATAGCGATAAGAAAAGGGCTTCCTGCTTGGTCTGCTCCCGCAGCAAGGATACGGCATGACGGAGACGAGCCCCGCCACCTTCACCATCCCGTTCGAGGTCGACAGCCCGACCCGCGTCCTCGGCTACGTCGGGGAGCTGCTGCCCCACTTGGAGGCCAAGACCGTGGATGCTGAGGGACGCACGGTGGCCTTCGGGGAGCCCGGAGAGCTGTGCCTCCGCGGCTACGCCACCTGCCAGGGCTACTGGGGGGACCCGGAGAAGACCCGCGAGCTCATCGACGAGGAAGGCTGGCTCCGGACGGGGTGAGCCTAGCATACATTTTAAGCAAAGGGACATTTTCTCTGGCCGCGCCACGACTGCATTATCGTCTTTCTGTTTCTCCCCAGGGACCAGTTCGTCCTGGAGGAGGACGGCTACGCGCGCATCGTCGGCCGCATCAAGGAGCTCGTCATCCGCGGCGGCGAGAACATCGCGCCCAAGGAGGTGGAGGACGCGCTGGCCGCGCACCCCGCCGTCCTGGAAGCGGCGGTAAGCGACACGACGCCCGTCCCCGTCCCGTCCCGTTTGCGCGCCCGGAGCTGGGACCGGACCGGTCCTGGCTAGATGTGTGTTTGTTGTGCGTCGAAACTTGCAAACGTCATCTGTCGACTTAGCGTCTGGCGTGCCTGGCGTTAGTCCAAGGCCGGACCGGACCGGGCCGGGCCAAACGCGGCCGCCGCCCTCTGGACACGCCTGCTCACTGGCGCGAGTGCGGGGTAGCGACACGCCGCGGCGATACACCGCGCGCACACCCTATGCGATGCGCTCACCGGTCATGATGGGCCAGCCAGATCTCAATTTACAAGTTTTCTCATTTCAGGTCTACGGGGTCCCGGATGAAAGAATGGGAGAGGAACTGGCGGCGGTGATACGACTGCGCGACCCGAGCGTGTCTTTGACTCTGGAGGACATGAAGGCGTTCCTGAAGGGGAAGGTAAGCGCCAGGACCTTCTAATGTTACCCTACCTCTTAATGCAATACTGCATTAAGATCGAAAAGAAAATCTTTCTTTGTCAAGTTCATTATTTTTATTTTTAAATCAAAAAAATTATTGTATTTGTTTCAGATTGCTCATTTTAAAGTGCCTAGATACTTAGATGTGGTGGAGGACTTCCCCAAGAACGCTTCTGGCAAAGTCCAAAAGTTTAAGCTCAGAGATATGTTTGTTGAAAAATTAGCCAAATCAAAATGAAGAAAAGTAAACAAGTAAAAATGGTGACCATGACTCAGAGACTGCAGTGTTGAAGAATATTTCACTCTTGACCAAACTGGTGCGAGGACTGTTTTTTTTTTTTAATTTCACAAACTTTGTGATATTAGTATAATAATATCCCTTATTCTATATAAATTTTGTATATTTGAGGCTGTTTCGGGATGAGCAAGTCAGTATATGTAGATATTGGAGACTAAATGATGCGTGAAAATGATTGGTATACAAGTAGGACCTCTAAGTATTCTTTTTAAATGTGAACTATTAAGACTTACATTTATGTTAGGGTAAGAAAATTTGAGGCTATTTTTATAGTGACTAATTTGTTATTAAAAAGATATTTTTATTGACTGTGTGTTTTTCTTTTAATTCAAAGTAGAGGTGGGGCTGCTAGTTTAGACTTTGCACATAATTTTTGCAATGCCGGGCACACAGTAGCACACAGTGATGGACTGAGTAGAGTGTCATTGTTAGAAGCCAAGGCCCTGTAATAATAAATACCTGCTTACCAACACCCAAGTAAGAGACCTAATAAATATTTACAATATTCTGCTAGACGCCATCGACTCCCAAAGCTCCGCCATGTAAACAGCTAGTGACAGACAGAGAATCCTGCTAACCTATTCGGCCCATACGGTAGTACGTATTCTGCCGTGCGGACTGTAACAAAGGCTTCCCGTTGGCTCTGCTGTCGCCGAGGTCGCCGACGCGCCGACAGGATGATGTCGGTAACGCAAAGTAGTAGGGCTGGCAGAGGCACTTCACGGCCTAAGGGTAATGAAAAACATGCCTTGCTCCATACAGGCACCCCAAATAAATGTATTGATAAAATATCCTAAAGAATAGCCCCATCTCACGGCGCTTAAAAAAATAGAAACATGTGTCCTGTTGGAGTTCAACACGCACACGCGCTGGACGTCCAAAGGCAATTCACACGAGGTATCTTCTTCAACACTTCCTTCTAGGGAAAATCTGTTACTATCGCGAATCTGTCGACGGCGGGGAGGGAAGCGTCCACGGGGCTGCAGCTGCAGCAGCCGCGGGGCCGGGGCGGGCAAGCAGCCCCGCCGTGTAGCGGCCGAGCAGGCGGCGGCTCGCGCCGTGGAGGTAGGCAACCCAACCGGCGCGGCAGTGGCGCAGTACAACCGTCCCCGCCCCCTGACGCTCGTGCGACGCGGCAGATGGGCGGCTGACGGCCCCGCGGCGCGGGCACGGGCGCCATGACGGTGTACCCGGCGCCCCAGCGCGCGGCGTCTCACTGCGCCCCGCGGCCGCTGAGCCCGTCCTCCAGCATGGCGGGCACGCCCGGCCAGCCCCCCAAGCCCCCGGCGAGGAACGCGTTCGGCTCGCCCACCTGCGTGGCCGCGGGGCAGGGCGCGCCCATGCCCCTGCCGACGTCCGTGGACCTCCTCCTGACGCGGGGGACCGAGGCGGGTTCGCGCAGGCGGTCCAGCGCGTCTAGCGGGGCCTCGGGGGTCAGGTGAGACCGACCGGGCGCAAGGCGAAAGGGCGTGTTTCGTAAAGCAGGGCAGACGTGGTGGCGAAGGGATACTTTGCCCGCCCGCAGGTCGCGGAGAGCGGCGCGAGAGCGCTCCGCCCCCACCGCCTCGCCGAGGACGTCGCTCCGCGCTGCGCAAGGCGGCGACCCGGGCCGAGAGGACAGCGGATTCGGCAGCGGTCAGAACGGTCAGGACAGTCAGAGCGGCGAACAGCCCCCCGACCGGGATGTGCAGGCCGGGGCTGGAACCACCGCCGCACCGGAAGCCAGGGCCAGGGCGCGCGGGCTGTTCGGCGAGGAGACGAGCCTGGCCTGCACGTACCGCGCCACCGTGCGGAGCGCCTCGGCCGCCTCCAGGGCGCGCTCCAGGTCCGCCGCCTCCGCCAAGAGCCCCGGCTCGGCGGTGGGCCGGGACGCCGGGCCTAAGGCTGGGCCCGCTACGCCGGCGGGCGCCGGGCAGACAAGTGCGGTAACCGCGACCCAGGATGACGACGACCAGGAGCCGGGGCCGGCTCACCGCCCGAGGGGACTGTACGGCGAGGACACCAGCCTGTCGTGCAGCGCTCGGCCGTCGGCCGGTATAGGGCAACGTTAAGAATGCATGAGCATATCGGCTATTTCGAGTGGATAGCGGCCGACATCATGTGCGCCCCCGCCCCGCAGCAGCCGCGCGCCCGGAGGGCACGAGGACGGCGGCCGCCCCCCTGGCCCCGGCGGACGGGGACGACACAGCTGCTGACGCTGCAGCACCCTCCGCGCCACAGGCGACAGCGTCCGGACCAGCCGCTGACTCTACCGGTAAGTTGCGCACGATATCGCAAAAAAATTTCCCCACACATCTAAAACGGCCTCTGCCCCGTCCAGGTTCCCCGGCACTGGTGCAGAAGATGTCGCGAGGGCTGCTGGGCACCGAGGGGTCGTCGGCGTCCTGCGGCTCGGAGCCTGCGTCTCCGGGTGGCGGCCTCGCCGCCCCGGTGACCGCCTCCAAGATGAGGGGCATCCTCGGGGACGACACGAGCGCGTCCTGCCAGCAGACGGCGAGCTCGTCGCTCGCGACGCGCGCCGCCACCCTGGAGGCGAGGTCGGCCCCGGCGGACGCGCTGCCGGGCAGCCTGCCCAGCTCGGCGGACAGGGACAGGGACCGCGCGCAGACCTTCCTCAACACGCCGCCCAGCGCCGAGGTCCGGGAGCGCGTCTCCCAGGCCCGGACAGACCTGCGGGCCGACGCGTCCTTCTCTAGGTCAGGAGCTCGGCGACGAGTCGCGCCGCGTACCACGCCACGGCGCACGACGACCGCCCTCATGCTATCTTTGCTTTTACAGCGGCGAGGTTTCGGCCTCGAGGAACACTATCGGAGACACCGCGGCCGTCAGCGCCGACCCACCTCCCCAGGACGCCGTCAGCCTGAACGCGTCGTGGAGCTGCGGGGACAGCGGCCGGCAGCTCGAGGAGGCCAAGACCCTGGACCTGTCCGACGTGAGGCAGAGCGTGTGTCTGGACCAGGACCTGGTGGACGACGCCGACGCCGACGAGGACGCCGTGGCCGTGTTCACGTCGGTCGATCAGGAGCCGTCAGAGGCGAACCTCCTGGTGGAGGAGGCGGGCGCCGAGGAGCGGATCGACGTAGCGGAGGACTCCGACTTCCAGACCGGCGACGAGGGAGGCGTCACGGAGGAGGATGAGGACGACGTCGGGGAGCTGGCGGCGGTGGGCGACGGCGAGACCCACAAGGACAAGGAGAGGCCGTGGGAGTCGGACTATGCGACCGCGGATGAGGACGAGGAGGGGGAGGAGCACGATGATGTTCTCGTCAAGGCCAAGTGTCCGCCCATTCCGTACAGGAGCGAGTGTGTCGCGGAAGCCCTGGCCAACAAGAGCTCCCCCGGGGATCTACGGGCCGTGCAGGACGTGCTGGAGGGCAAGGCCGGCCACGAGAAGCGACAGAGCGACGACCTAGCCCCCGGGGACATCCTGCAGGGCATGGTCGAGGACCTGGAGCAGGGCGCGGAGCCCGGGCCGGAGGACTTGCCCCTCAAGGTCGACGACGGCGACGCGCCCGCCACGCTCAGGGTGTTCAATAGCGAATGCTTCGCGCAGGAGAGAGGGCGCGCGTCGCCTTCGCCTGGGCTCGGCGAAGAGCCCCTCCCCGACACGGAGGTCCACGACGAGGCACCTGCTCCCCAGGCGGTCCAAGACCTGCCAGAGCCCGACCCACAGACAGAAATTCCAGATCAAATGCCAGTCGAGGACACGGACAGTGGTAGAGGAGACTCTATCACGGACCTGGAGGACACGGACGGCGCACAGAGCATTACCCCACCGCAACAGCTCGAAGAGCCACCCACCCTTTCAGAAACAGACGGGCCAGAAACCGCGGTCGAGGCGTCAGGTGAGCCCGCGGCCACGGCCGAGGCACAGGAGATGGAGCAAACCACCTCCCCGCCGACGGCGTACGCGAGCGAGTGCCTGAGGCCCGCGCTCAGCGGGCATCTCGTCCCCAAGGCACCTGACGTCCAGGAGGCCGTAATAGGAGATCCGCTGGCAAGCGCTGCCGAGGACGGCAATAGTCGGGCTGGGGTGACCGAGGACAACGACAAGACGCGGGAAGGGGTGAACGAGAACGCCGCAGAGCTCGACTCAAGGCTTTCAGCGGGCCGGCCGGCCGACGAGCTGGACGCAAGTACGTCGTCGACGGAGACCGCGCCCGCGCTGCCCCTGTCCGTGTCCGTGACGGGTCCGGGCCCGCCTTGTGCGGAGGCCTGCGAGGTCGCGCTCGCGCCGGCGAAAAGCATGATGGTGCTGCCCCAGCCCCCGCCCGAGCTCGCCGTCGACACGCTCGCGGTGGCGCAGGCGCAGACCAGCACGGCGGACCTGGACGCGAGGTCGGACCTGAGCTCAGCGCACACGGGCCTACTAGCGCCGCCCAGCCACCAGGAGATACCCTCCCCGCCGCAAGAGCCCGCGGGGCCCTGCCAGGACGGCGGTGACGGAAAGGAGCAGGCCGTTGACGGGACGCCAGACGCAACGGATATTGACCGTACGCGGTCGGCCGTGTACAAGAGTGAGTGCTTAGGGAGCAGCCCGACGCCGACGGCTGACCAGGAGGACAAGTCACTCCGTGTCCCCGACCAGTCGGCCGAGTCGACTGACGAGACGGACGCTAAAGGTGGAGGCGAGGGTGGAATTAAGGAGACGGCAGTCCCAGAGTTGTCCACGACGTCACCCCCACAAAGACCTCCAGCACCGGACACCGAGGAGGGTGGGTCACCTCACGAGGCGGCGACGGCAGTCGACACCGCGCAGCCCCCGCGCGCGCTCAACAACGAGTGTGTCCGCGACCACCGCGGACCCCTGCCGCCATCAGCCGATCGGGATGCGGGCGCCCGGCACCGGCCGGATGCCGACGACTTCGTGGAGCACCCGGTCGTCCGGCGGGACACTCCCTTCCCCCCTCTGGCGGTGGTCAGCGGACTACTCCCCCCGGACGACAGACACAGGTCGCTGCCCAACGGAGTGCTGCTTGAGGAGGAGGAGGAATCCTTCTCCCTGGCGGAGCGCGCAAGCAGCGCCACCGCGGGTGCTGGAGGGTTGGCGGGGCCCTGGCCAGGCCCGTCGACAGAGGAGGCCGACGACGACTCTCCCTCGCCGCCGCTGCGCGGCCCCGCCTTCTGCACGTGCGAGGAGGACGTCGGCGTCGGCGTCGCCGTGGCACGGCGGCCGCAGATCGTCCTGAGAGGCCCCGGCACCCCGTCCGCGCCATGCAGAGAGCCCAAGGTGCAGCCCTCACCCGGGCCCGGGG
This sequence comes from Frankliniella intonsa, assembly GCA_033675135.1. Classification (NCBI taxonomy): domain Eukaryota; kingdom Metazoa; phylum Arthropoda; class Insecta; order Thysanoptera; family Thripidae; genus Frankliniella; species Frankliniella intonsa. Next base: position 10,122,425 of record CM066254.1, on the reverse strand, counting down.
ACCGGCTGCGCCGCTGCTCCAACTGCGGCGAGGTCCGGTACCGTGCCATAACGCCTTGCCTCATACCGCCCGCGAGGCGCAGCATGAGCTACTGCACCGCCCCCTGCCCCTGCCCCGCTCGGCCCGCAGGAGTGGATGTCGGCGCTGTCGGGGCTGGAGGCGGTCACCAGGCGCAGGGCCATGGTGGCCAGGACGCTGGCGGCGTGCGAGCGGGAGCTGGGCCCCCTGCACGAGGCGCTGCGCCGCCTGCAGGAGAAGGTTGTGCCCACGGCTCGGTGCGCCGTGAGAGTAGGCAATCCTCCCACACACCTGCATGTCATGTGCCTATCGCCTATATCTCCGGTCGTGCGGTCCCCCAGGTGCGGGCGCTGGACCTGCCGGAGCTCACGGGGCCGCAGGCCGCGCACCGCTCCGCCAGCCAGGCCCTGTACCCGGACGTGCTCGTGCTCCGGAACCACACGGCCAGGTTGACACTCCCCCTCCCGCCCGCTCTATTCTGGTGCTTGTGACAGAGGTACTGCACGTGGCCCGCACCCCGCGCACAGGTCCGCCAGCGCGCTGTCCGCCGGCCGACCAGCCTCCGGCCCCGCCGCCTCCGCCTCCGCCACCGCCGCGGCCGCGGGCGCCACCCCCTGCCCCTACTGCGGCCTGCAGCTGGTGCCCGAGGCGGCCCTGTCGCCGCTGGCTCGCATGTACATCCTGTTGTCGCAGCGCAGAGGCCCCGGCCACGGCCCCGGCCCCGGCTTCGGGCCCGGGTGCCCGCCGCCGCCTGAGCCGCCCGCGCCTGACGTCGAACCGGAGCAGGACCAGTTCTAGGCGTGTCGTCTTTCACCCGTAGCGCTATACGCCGCGGCGTGGCGGGGGGAGGCGCGACTCGCGGCATGAGAGAAGGGCGCCCGCGGCGAGCACTGCACCGGACAAACTGACCAGCTGCCTCTTTATTTGCATTAACCATCTCCCCCTCCAAATCACTTTACGCATGTGACACAGTTACAAAGAACTGCCATAAGAGCTAAGCGTAAACTCCAGGACAAGGGCCGAGGCCGAGGCCGAGGCCCGACCAGGCCGCTCTGCAGGGGGTTGCTGAGGGCAGAGGGCTCGCCTTGCGTGGCGCTAGTCGCGGGGCGCTGCTGGGCGCCGGCCGGAGGAGGGGCGGGGCGGGGCGGGGCGGGGTGGGGCGGGGGAGGGTGCACCACGCCAGGCGCGCGAGCGGCGCGGCGACCAGGCCGGGCCGCGCCAGGCCTTCAGTCCCAGTCTAGCCTTGCTCGGCAGCGCGTAGCCAGTTGCTGAGCCGAGTCTGCTGTGACGTTCACCGCCCTCTACCCCCATCCTCCCCGATAATCGCTCCTCCAAGGACCCCCGAAGAACTCTTCAAGGAAGTCTAACTACAACCCGACCAAAATGGTAAGTTTGTGAGGAGACCCTTTCAATTATTTTTGAAAAAAGATCGTCTTTGACGGCGCAAGCCAAAACTGTACGTAGTTTCAAGTTTCCGTACGCGATTTTCATACTTTTTAGAGAATTAGAAAGATTAAATTATTCCCAAAAAAGTTGACGTGTTTTTTGAAGGGTATAAAGTGCGTGCACTGGCATCCGTTTTTTCTAAATTAACATAGAGCATCGAACTCTTTCGAATAATTTGTGAAGTTTCTATTACATTTATAACATTTATAGCGGTAAAGTTAATAATAATTTTAAAAAAATAGGTTAAGTTGTAGGGGTTCTGTGCTCTTTTCTGCATTGGCGTTATCCACTTGTTGTCGCTGCAAACATCAGCAGCATATCAGTCATGCATAAGAAATGCACACACCCGCGCCGCGCAGTGCGTGCTCGAGGCTCGGCACGCACGCACGCACTGCACGCGCGGTGCCTGTCGTGCGTGCGTGATCCGCCCCCGCCCGCACGGGGTGGAGGTGGATAGGGAAGGTCTGTGTTGTATTAAGCATTTCCCGCCGTTAAAGCAGAAAAAAAGTATCAAGTTCAGGTGGTCGACAAAATAAAAATTAATTCATTATAGTCTCAGAAAAACTGAACTTTGTCTCGGCGTCGGCCAAGCGGCCAGTGCGCACTGGGCCGCGCGCGAAGCGCACCCGCGAACCGCGCCGCTACCGGAGAACACTTAGTTCCATCATCGCTCTGGACTGCTACGCCTCGCTCGCATGCATGATATGTGGCGTATGCGGCCCGGGCTAGGCGGCTTGGAGTACTGTATATTTCACGCCACTGCAAGCATTTCGCGCTACATTCCTGCCCCCTTGTGTGCGCCGTCCATATAGTGGAGGGGGGCGAAATGGTTCTCGTAAAAGAAGAAGTGCACAATCTCGTTTGGAATTGTGTAGTGTAGTCATTCAGTGAAAAAAGTTAGTTTTAAAAGCGGAGGAAAGTTATCATCGGCACACCCCAAGGGCGTCGGAAGTATCTTTTGGGGTGCTGACTCAGGGGCGCCGACTCGTCTACTTTTCAACGGGGGGGAGCGGGGCTTAAAGACGGAAATTTCGGAGAGTTGGCTACCTACTATGTGCAACCACAATTTCCATAACTGTTAATTGTTTTTGTTAGCACATGCGGGTAACACCTGCTCTCCCTGCGGGGCGCGGCCGCGTAGCGTCATCGGTACCGACACTGGTGACAGTACCGGTGCGCAGTGGTTCAAAAGCCGGTCACATTTTTTTTTGTCAGTCGCTGTACTTTTTTTGCAGTTGCCCGAGTGACAAGGACGGTATAGCTGGAAAGAACAATTGGTCCACAAAAAAAAAAATTAAAAAAAAATAAAAACGCGGTGTTTGAACCACTGCCCACCTAGTGCTATGAACAGTGTCGATACCAATCACGCTACGCGGCCGGCCCAGCACCGCCCGGAGAGCAGGCGTGCTGATGACATCGGGTTCGTTTCTTCGGTGACTGTGGCTTCTCGCGCAGCATGACTCCTAGTGGTCGGACCCCTCGTACCGTGGCGTCGTAGCCGTGCCGGTTTAGTGACTGCGCGGAGAGTCGCAGGACAGAGGTTCGAATCTTACCAATAAATTTAATTTTTCTGAGGACAACAATTTGGAGAGTGGAATTCAAGCCCCCCATTTCAACCGAGCTCCCTCGTGGAATAGCCGACGGTCTAGTGGTCTAGTGGTGCCGCGAAAACCGTGGGGTGTCTGTGAGACTCGGCACATGGGGCCTGGTTCAAACCCAGGTAGGTTCTTCACTGGTAGCGACAGCGGGTTGCCAGGAAGTTCCGTCTCATGCCCACGACTGGTGGTCGGTCGTGGGGTCATAAGTCCTAGAATCTGGCTCCAAAAATAGCTATTCCATGCTCTGGGGACAGGGCAGTTCGGTTAACCACCGTACGACTAAATCTGACAGTACGGGGATCAAATCTGTCGAATTGCGCGACAGGATCGTGGCCAGAAAAGCACCGGTTCCCATAAGAACACCGAAGTAGTTGGCTGCCACGGGGGGTAAAAGCCCTGTGCCTGGCGGGAACCGCAACCTCCTTCGGGAGGTTTACTGTCGCAAAAATTTTCCATGTTTTCACGCCACCCTTTCACTTGCAGAGCAAGTGCGTAATTTTTCAAGTTTAATGCGGGATTGAGCTCAGCATTCAAGCCGAAGGCTTGCTTGCCTGGCTGGTAGTCTAGGGGGTACTCCGCACCCACTATGTTATTTTCGGGGGTACTCAGCGCACCCCCTGATCCCCACTTCCGTCGCCCCTGGCACACCCGCACCCGCCCCTCTGCCCTCCTGGCCGAAGCGACTGAGCGAGAGAGGGATGGGGAAGGGCAATCTAGCCGGACTCAGTCCTGTTCCTTTTCGGCTCTCTCCATCACTCACACTCAACTAGGCCGCACCAAAAAAAAAATCAACATTTTCCTGATTTTCCTTGCCGATTTGCACCGTCACTTCCCACCTTATCAACCTCGCGGAAGGAGGTCAGACTCGTGGCAACCCGCCCAGCCGCACCCTGATACGCCCTCAGACCCAACATCCTTTGTCTGCCTCTCTCACCCCCACCCGCCCACACCCCACCGCCACCAGCCCCAGTGTCTGATGGACCTGTAGCTAGGCCAGGACGAGGGAGGCGTCTGTGTGCATTAAGGGTAGCTCCCCCCCCCCTCTCTCTCTCTCCTCTGTGCCCGGGCAGACGAAGGAAGGCAGTGCCCCCCGGGGGCGGGGGGTGGGGGGTGTAACCCGCCTGCCAGAACAGTCCCGTGGAGCGGGGGGATCGATAGTAGGGGTGGGCAGTGGGAGGGGGACGGGGTAGCTTAGGGGGTTGAAGTAGGGAGGTGGGGACGTGCAAGTAGGGGGCGGCTGCTACCGCACTGAAAGTGAAACGTCCTTGAGCGCTTGGGCCCGTCCGTCGCTGCCCCCGCGCGCGGTGGGGTCGTGATGGGGTGGCCGCCGCACCGGACCGGAACAGCGGCCAATAATACCAGACACACAGCGATATGAATAAGCACAACGAAAAAATGAAATAAATTCAATTACAATGATTAATCGTAAGTGCAGCGCAGTAAGTCCTTGTCAAAATCCGCGCTCGGCCGCTCCAATTAGGCGCCGCGGCGGCGCGCGTGAGTCACCGCCCGGCCCCGCCCGATAGTCGGAATAACACCACAATAATCGTAATATTTCTCCTTCCCTTTTTTTACGAGCCCGTCGGGGTGGCGTTATACTACTCGGACGCCGCCCCGCCCCGCCCCGCCCCGCGCCGCCCTGCTGAACTGACCGCCCGGAAGTTATTTACTTTCGGTGTATTCGGGCGCGCCCCTCCCCGCACCATGCACGCGTCCGCCGTCCACCCCTCCGCTCCCCCGAGAGCGGAGAGGGCGCGCGCGTTTTACGAGCCGGGATAACGCACCGCCGTGGCGCCGCGGCGCCACGCACAGCACCGCGTCGACAACCCTCCCCTCGGCGTCGCGACGCCTGGCGCCCGGCCCGGCGCGGTGCCTGATCTGGACGACGTCCGTGTGGTCGTCGAGGCGTCTAGGCTGCAGCTCCCTTCTCAAGGTCCGCGCCGCGCCGCGCGGCCAGAGTGTATTTCTTAATGGGTGTGAGTAAGGGGAGGGAGGAGTTGGTTTGGGCCCGATCGAAAGCTAGCAGCCTCGGACACGACACGACACGGCGCCGCCGGGTGGGAGGCAGGCCGCCGTAATGGAGTAATAGCCCTCCGTGGGCGGGAGCGGGAGCACGGGTAGGATGAGCGGGAGCAGGGAGGCGTCACGAGATGTACGTCGATCTGTCACCAGACTACACAACCCACCAGCCGACTGAATCCGAGGAGGATCGCTCTCGTAGTATCTTCGTCGTTTTTTCGCATTTAATGGCGGTGCCCACCATGAGTGCGAAAAAGATGAAGATGAATGAGAGCGATCCTTCGGAGTCAGGCAGAAGAGAAACCACTACAGGAGGCGATCCGATACTCCTGGAGGGGACGTGTATGTGGGACCCGGCCCAGGCCCGGCCCGGGTCCTCAGCGACCTCATGAGGGGACTGTATGAGCTACGCGGCCACATACACATGAGCTAGGCCCCCGCCCCGCCCCGCCCCGCCCCGCCCCGCCCCGCCCCGCCGTCGTCACGCTCGCTGGGCGTGACGCGCCCGCCCCGCCCCGCTAGGTATACGGTACGATGTGAGCTCAACAAGTTTCGACGGGACAAGACGGCCGTGTGCCAAAAGATGCAGCTAATACGTAGGCCCTCGTAATGATTCTCCAACTAACTCCCCATATGCTGTCGCAACCCCCCAAAAAAATATTTGAAAAAAAAAATCAGAAAAGGGGGTGAATTAAGAGGAACGTGCTAATTGAACAAGTTAAGAGAACGGGGAAAACATCTGCCTTATTCCCCAAAGCAATTTTGAGCGTGTTTTTTTTTTTTTTTTTTTTCGACGCTACACCCACACACACGCACCTACAAGCCATACGCCGGCCGGACCAATTGAAGCAGTACGTGTCTATAAATACTTCCCATCAGAAAGACCTATGCCGTTTTCCCCACAGTCGGAACAGTCGAGTAACGATCATCATTCTGACCTGACGCCGTGCCGCCGTGCGGCACCGCCTACCCTCGCCTTTTCTTGTAATTTAATTGGGCTGGGCTGGGCGGTGTACTTACAGTACGTAACGAGAAGTAGCGGCCGGGCCGGGCCGGGCCGGGCCGGGCCAGGCCCCGCTGGGCTGAACTGACACGGAGACACCGTGCGCACTGCAGCCCGGCCCGCGCCGGCCCGGGCCCAGTGCCATGCCCTTATTAAGCGCCAGTAACGCCGTCCGTCCGAGTTAGGCCCCACGGCGGACCTATCTCTGCGGTTGTTTGTAAATAACCGCTGCGCCTCGGTCAGCTTGGTCGCGGCCCAGTGCACGTCAGTAATGGAAATAATCATAATAAAAAGGCACATCATGGGCGACTAATTTTGGAGAGACTAGGAGTGGAGTACTTCAGTGTTTCTCCATCTGGTGCAGCCATGGCTTATTTGGCTCGTTTCCGGCCCACGCCGGTGCCGGGCGTGTCCCCGTGGCGCCGCCGCGGCGGGGGGTGGGCGGGGGGCGGGAGGTGGGCGGGGGCGGGCCCTAGGCCAGGCAGCCCCGCCCTGCAGGGTGGCTCGCCTTGGGGCTGGGCGTTGCCCCGTCCGGCCCCTACCCGAGGCACTGCGCCGCGCCGGGCCGCGCCGGCAGAGGTCTTGGTGACGGCCCGGCGGCACGCCCCGCGGCCCCGGGAGACGCTCAGCGCCGCGGCGCGGACGTCTTGTGCGCCTCACCCACGCCCTGCCCCCCTGCCGCGCACTAGTGCGTGGGCGATGACACACCTCACCTCACCGACAGCAGGAGCAGGGCCTGTGACGCGGGGTCCAGCCCTGCTGGGGCGGGGCGCAGCCGGTGCCGCTCCGCTGAGCGCCGCGGGCGTCGCGCCCAAGGAGCTGGCCCCGGCGCGGCACCGCGACTAGTCCCGCCACGCCCCACCCAACCACGCCCCGCCCCGCCACGCCACGCCCCGCCTCTTAGCACCTGGGCGACCGGTTGTGATAGCCTCACCTACCCCCAACAACACAAGATAAACGCACGCTGGGGCTGCCGCCAGCCGGACGTCGCGTCGCCCCCGGCCCCGGTCCCCCCCGGTTTACACGGCGTGACTCCTGTGATCGCGGAACCCCTTTCTTTGACTTGTCGTGCCAGGCACGGAGACGGGGGACGGGGTGTGCTGCGGGGCGGGGGCAGCGGCGGGGAGGGGGCGCGTTTTGTATGTAGGTGTTCCCCCTTGTTCCCCCCCTTCAGCCCCTCCGCCTCCGGCCTGGTGCGTTGAGATTTGAGTAAAATTGCCCCACGAAGACAAATGCACCCCACAACGTTATGGTTGACTTAATCCTGCCCGAAAATATCACGTCACTGTTCCGTTCTTCAATTTAAAGGGACTATGCACTACAACAAGCGCGCATTTAAAAAAATAATAAAAAATAAAAAACCTTTTTGATGCGACAGTGCGTATTTTATCCCGTGTTCACCTGGGGCCTCTGACCCCAGCCGACCAGTGCAAGGGCCAGATGGTAATGCGAATATGAATAAGTATTCCTTCCGTCCGAGTGGTGGCTGCCCTGCATGCCCTAAATACGCCCCGCCCCCCCCGCCCCGCCCCGCCCCGCCCCGCCTCTCCCTGCCTGGCGCCACCATCACCTGCCGCCTGCCGGTGCCACATCCGAGGGGAGCGGAGGGACCCACTTTACTTCCCTATGGCCACTACTGCCTTATGCCAACGATCCCGGCGTGATAAGCGAGCAGGGGCGCGCTCTCGCCCTCTCTCTCTCGCACTCCAGCCCAGTGTCTCCCTCTCGCTCTACGGTCGATATGGCAGTCGTCATGCCAGAGGAGGTACAGTAGACGGACACCACATTAGGATACACGAGAAAAACAGTGACCGGGCGGGGCACTGAAAAGCTCCTTACGTCGTCGGCTATTACGCGTGGCTCGGCCGCCGGGGCAGTGCTAAGTACTCGAGATAAAAACCCCTCCCTTCGTTCGCTCCAGTAGCGGTGAACAGAGAAAGGGTAACTCGACCCCGGCAATACCCTCCTACCGCCTACCAGTACTCACACACTGTATTTAAAACGCCCACAGCAAAGGAAAAACATGCACTACACGTTTGTTTTTCGATTTTAAAGTATTCTCGTGAGTACTTTGACAGCACCGCGCCTGTGCTTGCAGAGGGAGTGCATCTCGGTCCACATCGGCCAGGCGGGCGTGCAGATCGGCAACGCCTGCTGGGAGCTGTACTGCCTGGAGCACGGCATCCAGCCCGACGGACAGATGCCCTCCGACAAGACCCTGGGCGGCGGCGACGACTCGTTCAACACCTTCTTCAGCGAGACGGGCGCCGGCAAGCACGTGCCCCGGGCCGTGTTCGTCGACCTGGAGCCCACCGTCGTCGGTGAGTACCCCACTCGAGAGGGAAACGGACATGTTTCCGACGGTAATATCGATATCGACTACAAGATTCCTGACCCGATCACCTTCTCCGCCTGCAGACGAGGTGCGCACCGGCACGTACCGCCAGCTGTTCCACCCCGAGCAGCTCATCACGGGCAAGGAGGACGCCGCCAACAACTACGCGCGCGGCCACTACACCATCGGCAAGGAGATCGTGGACCTGGTGCTGGACCGCATCCGCAAGCTGGCCGACCAGTGCACGGGCCTGCAGGGCTTCCTCATCTTCCACTCGTTCGGCGGCGGCACCGGCTCCGGCTTCACCTCGCTGCTCATGGAGCGCCTCTCGGTGGACTTCGGGAAGAAGTCCAAGCTCGAGTTCTCCATCTACCCCGCCCCGCAGGTGTCCACCGCGGTGGTCGAGCCGTACAACTCGATCCTGACGACGCACACGACGCTCGAGCACTCGGACTGCGCCTTCATGGTGGACAACGAGGCCATCTACGACATCTGCCGCCGGAACCTGGACATCGAGCGGCCCACCTACACCAACCTGAACCGCCTCATCGGCCAGATCGTGTCGTCCATCACGGCCTCGCTGCGCTTCGACGGCGCGCTCAACGTCGACCTCACCGAGTTCCAGACCAACCTGGTGCCGTACCCGCGCATCCACTTCCCGCTGGGTGAGTTCCCGCCCCGCCCGCCCCGCCCGCCCCGCCCGCCCCGCCCGCCCCGCCCCTACCCCGCCCCGCCCCACCCCCCCCCCGCCCCGCCACACGTCGCTCACGCGCGCTGCGCCAACACACTCCCTCCCACGACACGCAAGCCGTATGCAAACCTCCGCGATGGACACAACTGCTCTGTCGAGATTCCCTGCCTCAGATACGGTATACTGCTGTTCCGGAAGGGTTTTCGCTAAAATCACAACGAGACGGGGCTTTTGTTTGTGCTAAAACTAGACGCTAAACAGAACGTGCGCCACCTAGCCCGGCCGCGGCGCTCGTCGCTTGGCACGGACATGCATGCTTGTTAAAGCAAACTAGTGCCGTAGGGCCGTAGGTCTCCAGGGACTCCAGGGGTGCGTGCCGAGGGCCACTGGCCTCGAGCGGCGGGGCCGGGCGGGGCGGGGGAACACATGAACGCACCCTTGGAATAATACATCCTGACAACCTACGGTACGCAACGATTCATTATTTATTAAAACTTAAAACGTCAACCTTGTCTCCTCCAACAGCAACCTACGCGCCAGTCATCTCCGCGGAGAAGGCCTACCACGAGCAGCTCACCGTGGCCGAGATCACCAACGCGTGCTTCGAGCCCGCCAACCAGATGGTGAAGTGCGACCCCCGCCACGGGAAATACATGGCCTGCTGCATGCTTTACAGGTAACTAATAAGACCTCGGACATTTCTCGGACCACGCCCGTTTCGAGAGTTACACCTTGACCCTCACACCGGTTCCGCACAGGGGTGACGTGGTGCCCAAGGACGTGAACGCGGCCATCGCCACCATCAAGACCAAGCGCAGCATCCAGTTCGTGGACTGGTGCCCGACCGGCTTCAAAGTGGGCATCAACTACCAGCCGCCCACCGTGGTGCCCGGCGGCGACCTGGCCAAGGTGCAGCGCGCCGTCTGCATGCTGTCCAACACCACGGCCATCGCCGAGGCCTGGGCCCGTCTCGACCACAAGTTCGACCTGATGTACGCCAAGCGCGCCTTCGTGCACTGGTGAGTATAGACCGTAATCGCTCACGGGGCGAGCACAATGCGGGCCGGGCCGGGCCGGGGGAGGCGCCCGCCGCGCCCGACAGGTAGGCCGCCCATTCGACGCGGGTGTCGGGCCTGCTGCCGCCGCGTCCACACATTACGTCACGCTCACGCAGCCCTCCAGGCGCTCCAGTTCTTAGTCCGCCCACTCGTTTTCGCCGCGGCACAGCCCTCATTTCCGGTCACACGGCGCGGGGCGGGGCGGGCGCGCGGGCGGGTGCCGTGGCCAGCTCACGGGGACCTTCGTGTCCGGCCGGAGGGAGGCGGGCCGCTGCTGCCCCTCGAGTCGCCTTGTAGAGGTCCTTGCTCTCTCGTCGGCACCCTCCTCCTCCTCAGTCCCACCCCCGGCCTGCCCCCGGCCCGCGCCGGGCCCGCCCCCGGCCTGCGCCGGGCCCGCCCGCGGCCCGCCCACGGCCCGCCCCCGGCCCGCCCACGGCCTGCCCCCGGCCCGCCCGCGGCCTGCCCCCGGCCTGCCACCGGCCCGCCCCCGCCATGCCCCCGCAACGCCACGCGAAGTCATGAGTGATTGATTTTCCGACCCCCCCTGTGACCGAGCCACGCTATTTGCACGCAACGGCGCGAAGGGGGTGCCGAGATTCGAAGCGCCCAAAGTGCGGAGGGAGGGGGGGGGATCGGCTTTTGTATGGCCAGCTATGAACCACTTTGAACGTAATGGGGATAGTTCAGTTACCGTCACGTCCGATAGAGCGAAGTCCCAAAAAATAAACCAAGAACATTTTCTCAAAAATATAGAGGTTAGGTGTTTGTGAAAAATCTTTGTTTTACAGAGAATAGCAAAGCCCTTGTGTAAGACTATAGTGCTTTTTCTGATTTTAAAAATCTGCACCCGAGATTTTTAAGTTCAATCATGCCGGAAAAATCATGAGTCATCAAATATAGAATTAAAATTAAGTTTTAAAAAATGCTCAAAATCGAATCGAAGTAATTTGCGGTATCTTGTCGTTCCCTTGAGACGTCGTGTTAAATTAAGATTCCTCTCTCAGTCATAGTACAGATTATGACGAACAGACTTACCTTTCGATTCCTTTCGTAGATCATCGCACAGGGTCCAAGCAGGGTCCAGGCGCAAGTCGCGATGGGCTCGATGATCTTCTCTTTTCTTTTCCCAGACGGAACTTATTTCGAACACTTACATAACCTTAAAATCGCGTAATAATTTACTTGCTAATTGAGTCCGCTGATGGCGGCTTCACTTTTAGAACCGTTCGAAATTTGACAAAGGCACGAATGACAATGAATAATGGCCTGAACTATTTAAGAAAGGGTGTAACGGCTATCCCAGCTATCTCCCGCACGCACACGACCGCCGCGCAACGCGAATGTTCGACAACTGAAGACTGGCTTGCCGCGCCGTGCCTTGTCGTGCCGCGCCGTGCCGTGCCGTGCCGGCGGTTTCCACAAATTCGAGATCTCGTTATCACGTCAGTAGAGTTTCCCAAAACCGCTCATTGTAATCCAGTTTTAAAGTCACGCATCCTCTCCCCTTTAATTTATGGTACATTGAATTACTATTGCAGGCAGAAATAAATTATTTTCTCACATTGTTAGGCATGAGAAAGTTTAGATTTGGCCGTCTGCCGTCTTCTCAAACAAAACGAGAGGGTGGTCACATTTCAATTACCCCCTCGACAACTACCGCATCCGTTTGGCGCGCGAGGTAAAGTCTACAAGAGTGCGCCGCGTGCCGCCGCCGGGCCAGGCCTGGTGTCGTGTCCAGTCCGGCGGCATCCGGCTCGTCTCTTCTCACTTCCGTTTCGGGTCGCGGGCCGCGAGAAGCGTCGCGCCGTGCACTCGCAGCAGCCCCGGCCCGGCCCGCCCCGGCCCCTGCACTACTTCTCACCACGGGCTCCCTGTACTCACCTTTTGATTTTAACATCCGCGCGGACGTGATGTAACGCCCTCCATCATGTCTTTCCCAGGTACGTCGGCGAGGGCATGGAGGAGGGCGAGTTCTCCGAGGCGCGCGAGGACTTGGCCGCCCTGGAGAAGGACTACGAGGAGGTCGGCGTCGACTCCGTGGAGGGCGAGGTGGAAGACGGCGACGAGTACTAGGCGCCAGGACGTCGCCGTGCCGAGCCGAGCGCCGCGGCCGCCCGACCCGGACCGGGGCACTCGGGCTCAGCGGGGAGGTGGGGCTTGGCGGGCAGACCTTCCCGGTCAAGCTGTTAGCGTCTAAGTGCTCTATTGTCTGTGGTCCTGCCTGGTCCTGCTTCTGTGGTTTGGCTCCATTCAGGCGGTGCGTGTGTGTGTGCGTGTGTCCGCGCGCCACCGCACACGGAATGGATTACTTCTACTGCCGCTCCCTTTACCCACAGCACAATGGGTGATTAATTTTTCTACATTTCTATTGTTGTTGGTTTTTTAAAGTTATAATTATGATTAAAAGAAGTTTGGAGGGTGGCATGATTTTATCAACCTGCACAATTCGAAGGGGTTCCTAAATGTTGAAGTACAATGGGAGGGCTGTTTTGGTTTAATTTATGTGTACACTTCAGTAGTGCCTCTCTTACCTGGAACATTATAATTTGATAATAACCTTAACATTATTTATTTATATGTGTAACTTACATGAAGGGCTTTTTACTTTATTTGAAATAAAAGCTTGCTTTTCGCGGCAAGGTCGGATACAAACGGTACATTCGCTCTATGCATTACTTTACGCTTGAAGAAGGACGCAACACCATCAACAATGTACAAAACTGATTTATTATCGTCAGTAGCTCTTGTAAGGTTTATAATGAATAGAAGAGAACATCCATGAGTAAATGAATGGTAACTGAACCTAATACATTTAAAAAGTCAACAATAGACAACAGAAACCCATCAAGAGCGAAAAACAGAACCCTGATATGCACTTGTAATAGTAGCCAAGCATTGAAGCAATAAAAATATGCACAACAGGAAACAAGACGTTAACATTATATGAAAGACAAAGGGTAAAAGAAGATCAAAATGTTAGCAGTAGTGCTCAGTTGAAAAAAAGAAAAGCTGGAAACTCAACCAGAGGCGCAATTTAAAGAACCTGTGACTGGTTGAAAGCAGGTGAGCGGGCATGAACAAAACAATTCCCGTCGTGCTCCCTGCTTTTCTTTCTTTCAGTTCGCCGAACTTCTTCATGCGTCGTATCACCACAGCCAAATGAGTGCAACCGTACTTCGCTATTACGGTAGAATGATGTTTCTCTTTCATCGCAGGCGATGCAATTAAAAATTGCTGTCTATCGCATCGCCACGAGTGAGAGACCGCGAGCCCGCCATCCCGGCGCACTTTGAGAAGGAAGGCAGGAGGGGAGGTAGGAGAGGGGAAGAGCTTCAGTAACACCGCGCACCGTACGGTGCGTCGCCCGGCCGGCGGCCCGCCGCTCTGAGGAAGTTTTCACCGTGGACGAAAGTTCTTCCCTAGATTATGAAATACAACACCAACACTGATCGCGGACAGCACTTTGCTCCTCATAAGTTTAATACCCGGGCCCACAAGTCCGCGTCATTCCCTTGCTTAAATTTCGGCCAAGCTTCAATAACACTTTGGCCACAGGATGCAGGACGGCGCTGCCAGGGGCTACCGCCGCGAGGTGGTCCGGGCCTCGCCGCGCCGCGCCACGCCGAGCCGAGCCGAGCCGAGCTATCTGTTCGAATCGGGGTCAGTGGAGTCAAGCAGTGTGTTGTGTTGATTGCACTTGGCCCCGTGGGAACGCGACGCTGCGCGGCGCGCCGGTGTCGGCGCCGAGCCGAGCCGAGCCGAGCCACTCGGCACGAGCGAGCCGAGCCGGGGCCGTGGAGTGTTAATGAGCCAATAATTGCTTCGTTTCGCTCCGGAGATTCCCTTTCGACTATGAAATCTGTCGGCATCCATGAGCAGGTATGGGTCGCGGACGCGACGGCGACGCGCCGGAGAGACGCCCTAGAGCCCCTGCGGCCCGCCGCCGTAGCGCCTGTTCGGAGAGCCCCTGGGGCCGGGGCCCTGTAGGGCGCCGCCCTGGCCGGGAGGGTCGTGCCGCCGGAGCACGGGGCCGTACGTCTTGACCTTAGAGTGGCCCTGGATGATGACGTAGGCCGGGCCGTGCACGTTGACGGGGGTGACGGGCTGCTTGTAGTGCGCGAACAGAGGGTCGGTCGTCAGGGTGGTGACGGTGGTCGGCGCCTCCTGGTGCAGCAGGCCCCGCACCAGCGAGTTGATGGTGTCCGAAGGCGACGCGGTCGAAGCCCGGACTGGCGTCGGCGGGGACGGCAGGGAGGTGGACGTCGAGGCAGGCGTCGTGGGACTCATGGAGGGCTGCGCCCTGGGCGGCGAGGGTGTCGGCGGCGACCTGGTCGCCTGCTGCTGCTGCGGCGGCGGCGGCGGCGGTGCAGGCTGGTCATCGAAGCGCAGCGGCTTGCCAGGGGGAGCGCGCACCGCGTTTGGACCGGGGAAGGCGAGCTTGCCGGGGCCTGCCGGCTTGCCCTCGTGGCGGCTGGCACTGGGCTTGTCCACGGCCTGCTTGAGCGGCGGTCTGCTGGGCGCGGGGGGTCCCGCGGGCGGCGAGGACCAGGCCGGGTTCACCGGGCCTAGCAACGGTTTTTCTGCGTCCAGGACGACGGCGTTGCTAGAGTCAGGCGGCAAGGGCGGTGGCGTGGCCCTCGGCTTGTCCGGGAAGAGGGGCGGTGCTGGGGGCTTGGGCGCCGGAGGTGGCGGTGGCTGCGGCTGCGGCTGCGACTGCTGAGGCGGCGCGGGGGCCACCACCTGCCCCGCGGAGCCAGGGTGCAGCTGCAGCTGCGCCGCCGGCGGGCCGTCGAAGAGTGGCTTCTCCTCGAAGAGCACGTTGGGCACGACGGGCCGGTCCTCAAAGTGGTGGAAGGGGTTGAGGCTGGAGTAGGCCGAGGGGGGCAGCGGCCCCGCGGGGGCCGACAGCGGGGCCGGGGTCGTGGTGGCGGCCAGCGGGGGCGGCGGCGGCGGGGGCGGCGGCACCAGCATGGTGGGCGGCACCGGCACCGAGCTGTCCACGAACTTGACGAAGGCCTCGTCCCTGCGCGCGCCGCCCGCGCCGCTCTCCTTGGGCTCCATCCAGTAGTGCACGCGGTCCAGCACGGGCGGCACGTAGTCGTACGTGGGGTCGTTCTTGAGAGGGTCGCCGTGGCCGAGCGGCGTCCACTCGTCGTAGTCCATGCGCGGCCCCGGGACGAGACCCGTGGGGCTGTGCCCCGGCACTAGCACCCTGCCCAGCGGGCCCCCGCGGAGCTGCCCGGAAGCTGGAACACGCACGCACAGATTACAGACAGGGTTTTTGTTTTGTGGTGACGTCGGCTCTGTACACATTTAAGCCGATTCCTCACAGCAAACTTCTGCACCCGGTGTCGGGGAACCACTGCTCTCCCTGCGGTGCGAGGTAGGCCGGCCGCGTAGCCTCAACGGTACCGACACTGGTGACAGCACCGGTGGGGAGTGGTTCGAAAGCCGGTCACATTTTCTTTTCTTTTTTTTTAAGTCAATCGCTGTGGTTTTTTTATTTATTTTTTTTTTTTTGCAGTTGCCCGAGTCACAAGGACGTTATGGCTAAACAGAACAATTTGTCCACTGAAAAAAAAAATTAAAAAAACACTAAAAAAATACGCGGGTATTGAACCACTGCCCAACTGGTGCTAGGAGCAGTGTTGATACCAATGACGCTTCGCGGCCGGCCTAGCAACGCATAGAGAGCAGGCGTACTGATGACACCGGGTTCGATTCTTCGGTGACTGTGGCTTCTCGCGCAGAATGCCTCCTAGTGGTCCGGCGTCTGGTACCGTGGCGTCGTAGCCGTGCCGGCACAGTGTCCGCCCGCAGAGTGGCAGAACAAAGGTTCGAATCCTAGCCAAAAATTTAGTTTTTCTGAAGACAAACTTGGAGTGGAATTCAAACCCCCCATTTCAACCGAGCTCCCTCGTGGAATCGCCGACGGTCTAGTGGTCTAGTGGTGCCGCGAAAGCCGTGGGGTGTCTGTGAGACTCGGCACATGGGGCCTGGTTCAAACCCAGGTAGGTTCTTCACTGGTAGCGACAGCGGGTTGCCAGGAAGTTCCGTCCCATGCCCACGACTGGTGGTCGGTCGTGGGGTCATAAGTCCTAGAATCTGGCTCCAAAAACAGCTTTTCCATGCCCTGGGGACAGGGCAGTTCGGTTAACCACCGTACGACTAAATCTGGCAGTACGGGGATCAAATCTGTCGAATTGCGCGACAGGATCGCAGTCAGAAAAGCACCGGTTCCCATAAGAACACCGAAGTAGTTGGCTGCCACGGGGGGTAAAAGCCCTGTGCCTGGCGGGAACCGCAACCTCCTTCGGGAGGTTTACTGTCGCAAAAATTTTCCATGTTTTCACGCCACCCTCTCACTTGTAGAGCACGGGCGTAATTTTTCAAGTTTAAGCTCGAAAATATTTGTATGCTTTCGATATGTTGTTGCCCAGGCTTCAAAACGCCCCAAAAAGGTATATCTTGTGTCAACAATTTTTCGAGCCGGACAAAAAGAGGTCGGACAGACGACGATGTGCACCAGTATAATGGCCGATCTTACAAATATAATGTTCTTAAGGCGGGATTGAGCTCAGCCAAGCCGAAGGCTTGCCTGGCTAGTAAATAACCTCGATAAGTACGAGATGAGTTACGGCGTGGCGCGCGAGGTGCACGGCGCGGGGATTTCTCATACTCACCTTCCGCGACCGCGACGAGCAGAGCCACGGCGAGGGCGAAGAGGCCGCGGGGAGCCAGCATGGCGGCCGGCGGCGCGCGGCCCGGGCCCGCCACCGGCGGCAGCAGCAGCGGCAGGGCGGACATCTGCAACACAAAGTAACAACTTTCTTCACTTCACATGGCGGTGTGCCGTTGAGCGGCGCACGCGGGGCGCCCAGGGGTAGCAAGCACGGCGGTGTGTGTGTGTCTAGAAGTCCAGACTCCAACACAGTCGGCCTGTCTCCGCCGTGACAAGTTACTATCTCCGGCATCAGCCTGAGCAATCCCGCCGAAAACATTTCTAGAATTTTCTCCTCGTTGCTGAAAAATGAATGTGGGGACGCTGCTACGGCGGCGGCGGTCCAGCCAGAGGGAGAAGGAGGAAGGGGACGGCTACGGCCGGATCCGATCCCTGCTGGGCCATGCCTCACATGGGATACACGCCCTCTCCCCCCCGCTCCCGCAACATTCTGAGACTAGACACTGAGAAGGTCAGCGAATAGAGATTCCCCCATGCGAGCGCTGGGCCGCGCTGGGCCGCGGATAGGAGATCCATTTCCCACCACGCGCTGGGCCTGGCCTGGCCGGCCTGGCCTGGGCTCCGCAGGGCGGGCCGTGTAACGCCCCCCGCCCCGCCCCGCCCCGCCCCGCCCCGCCCCGCGGTAGACGCTAGGCTGTGACACACGGTAATGTACGCGGCGGTGGAGTGTTTCCCCGGGGGGGCTGGGCCCGGGCTGGGCTGGAGCGACTCGGAACCCAAACCGTCAAGGAATCGCGGTGTAGTACAAGCTTATGGCTGCCTGTCTGCTTAACTTAGCGAGAGCGGCAGTCGAAAAAGAAGCCTCGGTGAATTACTGCTGTTTCCGACCAGCGCGACTCAGATGAGTGAGGGAAAAGGTAAAAACGAAGAGGTGGGGGGGGGGGGCAGAGCGCGCTGCTATGTGTGTGTGTGTCTGTGTGGTGCGCGTGAGCACGAGAAGGCGCGGTCCAATCCGGTCCCTAATCTTAGGTCGGAGCTGCTCTGATCGTGTGGGGGAGCCAGGCCAGGCCGGGTCGGGACGGAGTGGGGAGTGGAGTTGTATCATGGTGTCAAGGGCCCCGCGAGGTTTGAGCTGCCCCTCTCCCTCCCCGTCCCCTCCCCCTGCCCTCTCCTGTCCCCTTTCTTCTTTCTCTCTTCCCAAATCCGCCCGTCGTCCTCGTCCTGTTGCTTTCGCACCGCGCTCCCACGTGCGCGCAGGACTGGGTGTGGCGTGGCGGGGCGGGGCGGGGTGTGGCGGGGCGGGGCGGGGCGTAGCGGGGTGCGGCGTGCGCGCTAGGCGCTAGCGCCTGTCGGCCCTGAGTAGGCAACGCCGCGCGACACGCTGGTCCGCCCGGCCTGCCTATGCGCGCGGCGATCGCCTGCTGGTAGCAGGAGGAGAGGCCACCGCGGAGTCGCGAGGAAGGAGAAGAAGAACGCGCAGCCGAAATCGATCAACAGAACACATCGCGCGTCTCGATGATGTCGCATCGATATCGATTGACAGAGCAAAGCCGTAGTGCGTACGCACGGGGAACGGGGTCCGGCAGGGAACTCCTGACTCGCGCGCGCGTGTGTGTGTGCGCGCGCGCTGCAGGGAAACGGGTGAAATGTTCCTGCCATCCCGGCGGCCTGGATGTGGATGTGGGAGTGAGAGGCGGTGGGGGGCGGGGCGGGCCCGGGCAGACATGGGAGGCGGTGGAAAAGGGAGGGGGGCGCACCGGGCCAGACAGCGAGGCGCCGCCGTGCCGCCGCCGGCCCTGCGTGCGGGGGCCGAGGGGGGAGGGGGATGGGGGGGGGGAGAGAAACAGGGGCAACAGAGATGGAGAGTGCGGGGGAGAGGGAGGGGTGGCGGAAGGGGTCAGCGCGGCTTTAAAAGCCATCGGCCTGCGTGCGTGTCTAGCTGTCTTTCCGCGGCGTAGATGACCGCCGAAGTTTTTCTTTTTCAGACCATGTCGATGCGATATGAAAACGTTAAAATAAACGTCGACGTTTCGGATTTCTAGAGAATTCGGGCGTGTAAGTGGACACAGGATCTCGCGAGCGGTTTGCCCCCTCGCGGTAACCAGTGTTCCGCGATTTATCGCGAGCGCGAGGCCTGTTATGCGAGACGTGGTCTGGCGGACATTTACCTAGTTTAGGGGATATCAAACCGCACTGCAAGAAGATGCTTGACGCCTCCCGTGAGTAAAAGCCGCTTTCATTAACAAGCTCCTAAGGCCCCAGGCCGGGTAGGCCGGCCGGGCGGGTAGTACGGGCCACCGGACCATTAAGCATTTAAAGACTTCCACTTTGTTTTGGGGGGGCAGGGTCAGGGGCAGGGCGGGGTGGGGTAGAGGGGAGGGGAGCAAAAATTAACCGCTGCAAAGAGCATGTACGTGCAGGCAGACAGGCGGGCGGGCAGGCGGGCAGGCGGGCACGGCGTGCTGGCCAGCTCGGGCGTGCAGCACACACAGCCGCGTATGCCCCATTGTATGCTAATGTATGCGTGCGATGATGGTTATGAGTTGATTCGTGTGCTCTCGGTTCGGCCCGCCCCGCCCCGCCCCGCCCCGCCGCCAGCCCCAACCTGACCTGGCCAGAGCGCTATAACAACCCTCTTCCCTGGGGCCGACCCACGCTCCTCCCCACCCCCACGCCACATATCAGCCACCAGCACACCTGCTGTATGGGCTGGGCCCGCGGCCACAAAGTACCTCGAGGAGGGCGACTCTGACAATCGGGCTACCAGAACGCGTGCAAGTAAGTAAGTAACACCTTTAAATTATTTTTTTTCTGCATGGGTTTACGCGTGGTTCGTACTTTTCTCCAAACCTCAAGACATTTTTTCATGTCGGGATTGGAGCGCGCACAGGCTGTGTATCCGCTCTGGACTGGCACTTCGGGTCCAGTCTCACCGCACCGAGCCAAGCACGGCCCGGCGCGGCGCCGACAGGTAATTCCGGGTAATTCGAACGCAAATCAGCACCGCGCTAGTTTTACTTACGCAAGTGCTACGGCTCCCTCCCGACGCGTGCGCGCGCCCGCGCACACACATACACAAGCACAAAACACACACGGAAGAGAGAGGGAGCTATTTTCATCATTACTGTACGGTGCGTGGGCGATAAGGGGTATCTTTCTATCAAAAAGGAAGGCGTCGTCGTACGCAGGGTCTGCGGAGTGAGGAGTGAGGTAGCGCAGGGCGGGGCGGGGCGGGGCGGGGCGGGGCGGGGCGGGGCGGGGTGCGATGGAACTGGACCAGGCGCTCCGTCCCGTCCCGTCGGCCCCGTCAATGGCGACCACATTGTCTGCATTTCGCTTTCGTTCTCCTCTCTTCTCTTCCCATTCCTCGCGGCTAATTGTCTTCCTCGAAGCGCGCGCCCGGTTAAATACCGCCAGTTTGGAGAGGCGGGGCGGGGCGGGGCGGGGCGGGGCAAAGTGGGGATCAGCTGCAACTGTCACGAGGGTGGCGGGGGCAACCGCGCCCCTCCGCGCCCCGCCCGTGTCCCGAGTCCCGTGGGACCACATGGAGGCGATGCCATGTGAGACGCGGGAGATGAAGACGGAACGCACTGTCCCGCGGGGAGGGGGGGGGGGGCGGGGCGCGCCGCGGCGCGGCGGGGCTGAAGCGAAATTAGAAGAGAGAAGAGAAAGAAGGGCAGATGATGCAGGACAGGACAGGACCCTGCACTCGGGCTCGCTCGAGTCCCGCGGGGTCCGTCGGGCTGGCGGCGCTGCCCATGCCCCGCCCCGCCCCGCTACTACTCCTCAAACATGAAACCCAAGCCCTTCGGCCCAGAAACGAGAGACGATTAACCGTGACTATAAGTCCTGAGGAACCTTACCTGAGGTCGGCGCGGTGTCGCGTCGCGGCGGGGCGTCGAAGGATGCAGTTATCGGAGTTGTAGGTCCTGGCTCCTGCCTGCAGCAAGCCTCGTCACCTCACACACTATGGGCACTCGTCACTCGCACTGCGTGCGTCACGTCACACGTCACGTCACCTCGCGCGTCACAGACACGCCGCGTGACAGCCTCATCCCGCGTCACTCACTGACGGCGTCGCCGGCCGCGCAGCAGTCCGAGGAGCCACCCCCGCCGGGGCCGCGGGGCTGGTGACGCATGTCGCCGAGCTCGTCACACGTCACTTGGTCACTTGGTCACTTCGTCACGGTATCCCTGGGCGCCGGCGCGGCGCGTTGATCCTGTGAGGCGGGTCGCGGTCGAGGCGGGTCGGCAGGCAGGGCGGTGGGCTGTGGCGGGCAGTGGCGCCGGCGCGGCTGGGCGGAAAGCGAGCTGCGCACTGAGGCACGGCCGTCCCGTCGCGGCGCGCCGCGGCCAGGCCCGGCCCGGCCCGGCCCGGGCACATGGCGGGGCTGCACCCCCCTCCCCTCACACACACACTCACACACGCGCGCGGACCGACCGGCCGGCCGGCTGGCCGGCGGGCGGGGATGGACTTACACGGACGCGGGTGACAAAATCATCGACACACAAGCAAGGGCGCCACTTCCTAAACCGCCTGCTGAACCACACACGCGTTTTGTGAGAAAATTCGGTAGTTAAGTTAGATTAAAATGAAATGTCGCAAAAAAATGACGTGACGTGCACGAGCCCTTGGACTGCTTACCCTTGCTCCTATGGCCGCGCGGGGTCCAACAACCAGCGTCTAACTTTGTCCTCTTTCTGAAGAGAGCGAGGCACGGCCAGAACTCTTTGTTGACACCTGACCTGCACTTCACCTCTCCCTGGTTTTCGTTTTCTCCGGCCGTGCCCGTGCTGCCTGCACCTCAAACACACTCTACTTGGACGATAGTGAGTTCTGTCGCTGTGTGCTCTGCCAGCGCGGCGCAGCGGTGTGGGCTCGGCCCCGGCTCAGGTCGAACCTGTGACACGGAGAGAAGTTTGTGCAGCAGAGAGGATGGTCACTACAGGATATTTTTCCTCCCCTTTTCCGCCTTAAATTTCCCCATACGGACTGAGATTCACGCTGTGCCGATGGTCGGCCCGCGGGCGAGCAGCGAAAAGCGAAAAGAGAGAGAGAGAGGGAGGAGGAGGGGGAGAGGGAGCAGACAAAAACCATTACTGAGTGAAACGGTCTTTTTGATATCGTGTTTCACGGCGGCCGTTTTCCTCGTCTCGACTCGAGATGCGGAAAACGCCAGGCATCTTCATATGCGTTGATTTGCATATATACGCTCCAGGGCTGGAGCGGGGTGTGGTGGGGTGGGGCGGGGTGGGGCGGGGCGGCGCGCAGGGCGATAGGGTTTGGCTTTGTCGTCTACCGTTGTGAGAGCGAGGAAAAACAACACACGTTCGCAAAGCGGCCGTGCCTCGACGAGCCTCGACTCTGTTGGCGGCGTGTGTGTGTGCGCGCGAGTTGTGAATGAGGTGGTGTGTGGTGGGGGAACTACGAGCAGCGTCTACGCGGGAAACTCGTGAGGTCACTTGAGTAAAAATGAATGAGTCCTCTCGGATAGGCCGAAGCGGTAAAAGAGAGAGGGGGGAGAGAGAGGAGGAGAAGGGGAAGAGGAGGCTAAACAAAGGAAAACCAACAACGAAAAGGAAGAACCGATGGAGATAAATCACACATGTTGCTGTGAGTCGATGTGAGGGGTAGGGAGGAAGAGAGGCGAGGTGGGCTAGGAAGTAGGTATATGTGCATGACTCTCCGATCCGCAGCAGCACTGCACAACACCACACACACACATCTCTCTCTCTTTCTCTCTCTCTCTCTCTCTCTCTCTCTTTCTCTCTCTCTCTCTCTCTCTCTCTCTCTCTCTCTCTCTCTCTCTCTCTCTCTCTCTCTCTCTTTCTGGACCGTGCGCCAGTGCAAGTTTTCATTTCAAGTTCAAGGGCAACGGGGAAGGAGAAGTGGCTTCACTGCAGATAAAGTAAAAGTCGTCCATTCTTTTTTTTTTGTT
This sequence comes from Frankliniella intonsa, assembly GCA_033675135.1. NCBI lineage: Eukaryota > Metazoa > Arthropoda > Insecta > Thysanoptera > Thripidae > Frankliniella > Frankliniella intonsa. Next base: position 10,099,636 of record CM066254.1, on the reverse strand, counting down.
GCGCTCGCACGCTACGCTGTGTCCCCTTCCCTCCCCTCTCCTTCCGTCACATAGCCTTTCCCCTGGCGACAGCCAGCCCTCCGGGTCGGGCCGAGCTGGGGTGCGGAGGCAAGGGTCATCAGTCATCGATGTTCCAAATGGCGGGGTTCACCGGTGGGACAGCGTAAACCATCCAACAATATCCCATGATTTTCGTTTAGCTATGTGTATAGTTTTTAATATTTTTATCAATTTAATCCTTAGAACGCACAGTTTAGTACATCAATACCGACGACGCGGCGTGCGGCTAGGGCGGGAGAGGAGGGGAGGGGAGGGGCGGCCTGCGCTCCGCACCGCTCAGCACCGCTCAGCACCGCTCAGCACCGCTCAGCACCGCTCAGCGCGGCTAGACCACTCTCCAGACCTCCCGTGCGTCCAAGTCCCCTCCGGCACGGCACGGCACGGCGCGGCGCAGGAGAAAGAGACGGTCCAGCCTTGCCCTGCTGGCGCGGCGCGGCGCGGCAGACGAAGTCTCTGACTCCACCACAGCAGATACGGATGTCAAGCGGCGCGCCCCGTCGCGTCGCGTCCCGACCCGCCGCAGTGAAAGCCCGCCCTAACTGATCGCGGACCGCACGCGAGTTGCGGGGTTATACATATATCCTTCCACCGATGGGACCTACCGGTATACCCGCGGGTACCCGCAGGCGCCTGGCAGGCCAGGCCAGGCCTGCCGCCGCCGCCAAAAACCCTGCCATGCGGGCGCGGGCCGAGGCGGGGCGGGGCGGGGCGGGCTCGCGATGCGCCACGTGTGATTGGCTCGCCGATAGCCAGCTAAAGTCGCATGCAAATCCACTCTCCTCGCCTCGCGCCCATTCGGGTCACGTGGCCCCGGCCCGGCCGGCGGGTGGGGGTGGGAGTGGGAGAGGGAGGGCGAGGGGGAGGGTGCTCAAACTACCTTCCGGGCAGCAGGCAACCCCGCACGGCTTGGGCGACGCGTCGGTGCTGCATTGGTCTAGTTACAGGCCGCTTGACGAAACCGCGCTATGCCTTCCTCCTCTAACTTTTACTCTTCGTCCGCGGGGTCGTGGGGCGGGGAGGGGCGGGGTGGGCTGGAGGAGGTGGCCCGAGCGGGGATGCCGGGGAACCGGATCGCGAGTGAGTGTGAGGGAAGGCCCGTGTCCTGTCCAGGCTGAGCCCGGGCCCGAGCGGCGTGGCGTGGCGGCGCGGGTCAGCCGCGGCGAAATGGAAAAGTCGCGACCCAGCTCCTTTAGTATTAATCGCTTCCGAAAATTATGGGTGGCAACAGTGTTGCGAACCTGGGAGGCCTGGGCCTGGGCCTGGTCCGCCTGGGCCCTGTCCGGCGCGGCGGGCGGCCCGGCCCGGCCCAGCCCGCGGCCCGGCCGGTCAGCTGTGATTGGATCAGCAGGCTAACGGGCGGGCCGCGCACCCGCGGCTCAGTGCGGGGCTGGCTGATATGCCCTGCCCTGCCCTGCCCCACCCCGCTAACGACGCTCTTAGACACCAATCATATTATTGATATTGGACTGCTGCGTCGGAATTAATTAAGAGGGATTTCTCCAAATGGGTGTCTGGCTTATTTATTTGGCGGCCCGGGTCATAGCCTGGGCGGAGCGGGGCGGGCCCAGTGCCGCACAGCCACACGGCACGGCACCGAGCGCATGTTGCAGCTCGCTGCTTGTTTCGCCGCATCGCCCGCTGGATTAAGGAACTTTCCAACCTGTTTCAAGGGCCTCCATCTTTCGGGCCGGGGCGGCGGGCGGGTTGGGGAAGGGCTGCATTTACACTGCTCATTCGTCGCAATCTCGAGACTGACTGACCGTGGCAGATTCGCGACTGACAGAGCCCAAGGATCATGCCCCGCCCCGTTCAGAGGGTGCGCGCGGCGTGGAGCTGACCCGGGGAGGTTGTGCAAACGCGCGCCTCATCGGCAGTGCAGAGCCAGCGCGGGGCCGGCGTAGTCAGGCTCGTCCACTCTCCGCCTTGAACTCATAGAACGGAAAGTGAAGAGGATAGGACTCTCCTTCGAGAAACAGAAAAAGAAAAAAAAAGAAAGAAATGCGACGTGTCGCGGTCGCGCAGTGGAGCGCAGGCGGGTGGCTATGAGATGGACTCGACGCGCAAGTGTGGCTGGCACAAACTAGTAGTTAAAATATCGAGCCTTTCATAGTACTTTTTCTCCATTTAAAGAGACTCCTGTACCCGTTCTAGATTACCTCACGAAGTTTGACACGACGACTCGCAGCTCCGCCTAGGTAGCAGGATCTAGTGACCAGGACCTGGTCCTGCCCTGAGATGGACCGGGCCGTTCGGTCAGAAACAGGTTGTGCAATGTCGCGGCAAATCTGATCATGGCACCGAAGAACAATAGTCGTCCTAGCTAATTTTTTTCAATAAATACACACCTCGCCCATGTATATTTTTGATGTATTGGGAAAGAAGATGGTGGTTGAGGGAGAGGGGATCGCGGAGGGGAAGGGGAGAGGGGGCGGGGGGCGGCCGGAAGCGCGAGACTGCCTGCTATCCCGCCGTCCGTCCCGTCCCGTCCGCTGGCCGACATACGACATACGAGGAGTCACGCCACAATTAAATGCAGCCAGTTTTACCTTTTACAAAATGTCTATGGGAATGGTTTTTGCTACCGGCCGCTGTCAACCCGACCAGGCCTTGGTCCGCATTCCGGAGTCGTCTTCTCTTCTTATTCCCTTCCTCCCTCCTTCCTTTCTTCCCTTCTCTCTCATCCCATCCCATCCTTCTCCCTCCTCTTCCCTAAAACCTTCCGTGTTCCTCCTTTAATCTTTCCTTGCGCGCTCTGTTTCTCTCCCGCTCGCGTGGGCCGGCCGGGCCGGGCGCCCCTGCTCCTCCGGCCTGGCCCGCCCCGCCCCCGAGGTTTGGGCAGTAGAGTGCATGGGGACGTGTGAAGCATGATTCCCATGGCTCTTTCTCCCAGGGTTAAGGAGTGCAATACTTTTTTTTCACTTTCGCGATGAAGGATAACGATGTCAAAAGAGGCCCTGCAGTAAGTCGGCGCTGCTGAGCCTGCGGAGCCCGGCACACCGGACAACCACCGGCCCGACGGGCGGGGCGGGGCGGGACGGGGCGAGGCGGGGCGGCGGCGGGGCCCCTTTGCGGCTCCCAATTGTTCCCCTGGAAGCCTCTATGCCCCCCACCTCCTCCCCTCGAGCCGGGCCTCATGGGCGGGCACCGAGCAAGTGGGTCAGATTATTCACCCTCTAAGCCCAACCGTTTTCATTTTTAGTTTCACTAAACACTCAGCTTAATTTCTTTTTCCTTGCCATACGCGGTGCGGTGCGACGAGTGTCACCTCGCAGCGACGCCCAGTCCTGCTGTCCGGCTCGCGAAACTCACAGGCGAGGGGCTGCCAACACGCGCGCGGGGTGGGGGCGGGGCGGGGGCGGGGCGGGGCGGAGGCGGTGCGGGGCGGGGCGGGGCGGGGTGGGGCGCGGGCGGCAGCACTGCCGCGGTGTGACCGGGTGAAACCAGCTGCGTGTGCGAATGTGCGATACACCCGCGGCGCCGGCGCCCTGCCCCGCGACGCGTGTGTGACAAGGAGGGTGCCGTCCAGTCGCGGCCCGCCCCGGCCCGCCCCGGCCCGGGCCTGACGTGACCAGGGCGTAAGTGGGTCGACCAAAGTTTTAAAATGGCACCTGCGCTGCGCGCGCGCGCGCGGGTAGCCCGGCGCGGGGCGGCGGGGCGGGGCGGGCACGTCGCGCCCACACCAGCAGCGCAGTCTGTGGTCGAACCGGGCGGGGCGGGGCGGGGCGGGTGGCTCTCGCCCTCACGTAACGCACCCTGCGAGGCGCGCACTTACTTATTGTGACATGCTTTGGTTTGGAAGGCGTCGCCGCCCGGCAAAAACCGGCAGAAGAAACGCGTGCGCGCGATCCACCTGACAGGACAGGGAAGGCGTCCGGCGAAATGGGGCGTCCCCAGCCCTCCCCTTGCACCCCAGCCCCTGCGCTCCGCGGACCTACCCGGCAGCGGAAGCGGCGCGCCGCGGGGCGTCCTGCACTTCGCCGCGGTCTTCTTACTGAACCTGCGCGCCGGCCCGATATATACCGATCACCGATCTTGGCAAGACGGGAAAAAAATCGCGCGAGGCCCAAAGCGCGAGTAATAGCTGCTGCGCTGCGGTAGTTGGCGCGGATCGGACGTGCGCCTAGGGTTCCGCGTGCTCGACACCCACACACACCTCCTCCTCTCGTATCGTCCGATGGCACAGGTGCAATCTGAAGATCGCTCCTTGTCGCACTCATGAGGATGCCCATGTACGGCATGGCGTTAGTCCATTAACGCGACAGGGACACGGAGTACTATCGTGCGATCCTCTGCGCTGCTGCATGACAACACCCGCCGCGCCGGCCGGCCGCGCCGTACCGGAAGCACTCCTGCTAGTGTGTGCTCACGCTCGATCCCTCGGCATGCGCCACCGCCAATGTGCCAGACCAGGTGCGGCTGCGGCTTCTTCGGCGCGCACGCCCAGGCACGGCCGGCCATCCCCGTGCCAGAGAAAGCACGCCGCCCCGCCCGGCCCGGCCCCGGCCCCTCCCCGCCCTGCGGCTGTGACCTCTGGGCAGGGCTGCGGCCGCCGCGTAATGCGCTCCATGTCAAGCACGGCAGCGGTGAGCGAGCGTGCGTCGCGCACGCCTGGGCGCGGTGCCCGGCCCGGGCCCGAACCGCGGTGGGAGCGAGAGAGATACCACGATACTCTGTCGCTCTCTCTCTCTCTTGCACTTATGGTTCACCGCAGTGCAGACCGGCTGCCTCCTCTGCCTGCCGCCGATGCTCTCCCACCAAGTGCATAACGTTCGAGCAAGCGGAAGAAGAAGAAGACGAAGACGAAGAAAACGGAGGAGGGGTGAGGATGGGCCGCTGCCAAACACCACACGGCTCCGGAAGTGACCCGAGGCGCAGTGATTTCGTCATGAGCGCGGTGGGCTGCCTCATTAGTATTGCCAGCGCGGGACGGGACGAGACGGGGGTGAAATGACGGGAGTGTCGAAATGAAATGGGGTCCCTGCCCCGACCCTCGGCCACCGCTAGCTCTCCCCGCAGAACCCCTGCCGGCCGGCGCGTAGGCCACGCCGCACGACATGTGTGACCCGCGGGTCTGCCTACCCGGAGAGGGGTTCTGTAGCGACGCGACGCGCGCGACGGTTTAGCATTTTGAGGTCCACGGATTAATTGATTTCATTACAAATTTTGCATCAACCTAATCACATTTATTACAATGTCAATAATTTATCTTACATGCTATAGAGATAAGAAATGTGGGAAAATCTGTTAACATAAATTGAGGTAATTCAATCCTTCTTCAGGTTTATCTTGATCACATGTGACTTCTTGATGACTCGTGACCGTTCAGGCTGTTGAACTCGACTCTGATGTGACAAGTTTTGAAAAGCGGTAGTGAGTTCTGAAGTTTGCACAGGGGCTGTTACAGTTTTCATAAAAGCATCTAAAGTGTCCTCATCTTCTTCTTGCGCCTTGAGCCTCTCAGCAAGAGATGGAGGTGGCGGCAAATCAGATCCCTCCGGTACTGCATTAACTGCAGTATCAGAGGTGTCATCAAGTACTTCCATTTCCTCATCTTCAGGGGTTTCAGCATCAAAGTACTTTTCTTCCTCATCTCTTTCCCGTTCCTCGACACAATCATACTCTGGGTTGTTATCAACTTGACTAGAAAAAGAATAATCAATATGTAATACATAAAAGGTTAATAAAGATCTGATGATGTAATTCAAACAATTACCACCTCTCACCTGTAATCAAATTCAGTGTCTTTACCATCTATAAAACTATTATACATGGTAGATACGAATTCATGCATTAATAATTGCCTTTCATCATCTGCAATGTCTTTCATAGATTCATCACATTCCACTGGTTTGGGCCCACTTTGCTTCTTCTTTCTTTCCTTCTTAGTCTTTTTCCGACTGTTTATCAATTTGGTAATATCATCAGAAGTTTCTCCCCAAGTACTCCGTTCGTTCCAATTTTTTGTACTTGTCACCATTTCCTCCTCATCATCTTCATCGCTACTAGGGGATGAATCTATCTCTTCACCATTTTCTTCTTTCTCTTGTTGACTTTTTAACTCTGATGTTTCGTCTTTGGATATTTTCATAAGCATTAGGTTGACGAATCTAAAAGTGTTTGACACAATTAAGTTATGTAAATAAACCTAGTAACTAATCTTATAAAGTTTTATAGAAAGAATACTTGCGAAATATTTTCAAGATCTGGAGTTTCTCTCTCTTTACGCTCTTCTTCAGTCAAGTACTGCCCAACCAGCTGTTCATATAAATAAGGATTTCTTTGCCTCATTTCATCCTCTGAAAAATAAGAGCTACCACCAGCAATCATTTTCTGGAGTGCATCATACCGACGATTTTTTACATCAACCTTAAAGAAAATAATAACTTTAGATACAACAAATATTTACTGAAATTTACTGTGCAGAGGCAACAGAGAAGCTGCTTACATCATGTGCTGCTTTACAGTAGAAGCGCTCCAACTTCTTTAAATGGAAAGCAATTTCATATGATTCATTTTTTAATGGCTCAGCGTCCCCAGTAAAATATTTCAAGTGACCTTTTTGCAGGAACTGCCCGAAACGATTGAGGAATTGAGCTGGGCTGTGGTCTAAAAGATCTTCAGCAATTTTTCTCTTAACGTCTTGAGACAGTTCAGGATCATCTTTGTGTTGACATTTAAAGTGCGCTTTGTCATTGGACACCAAGAAATCCAACAAATCAGTTCTGAGTTGTGTTAAGGGAAGTCCTGACTTGGACAAACAAGGCAATGTTTCTCCTCCATCATCGTCATCCATGATGGGCAGTTTAACTCCAGTTAGGCACGGCATATGTTTTCCGATTAAATCTTCCTCAGGACTGATTGACTCCGGCGCATAAATGAAGAGGATCAAGGTTGGGGCACCTGGTACGAACAAAAGCACATGAAAACAGTGAATTGACAGTGCGAATTCAATAACATTATAACTAGCAGTCGAGGACATAGACGAACACGTTTCACGTACTTTAAATATCTATGTATTAAATGTATCGAAAATGCCGTTTGTTATTATTTCTTCGGGTCCGACTTCTCCCACTACTACTTCACTGTTTCGTTTCTTTGCTGACCAACTTTGCACTTATGAAAAATCTACAGGCCCTTTGCCATTTACATCACATCCGGCTAGCTTTGACTCTGTTTCAGATATGAGAAATTCGCCGCTCAGATCGGCCCCTTCGACACTTGATTTTTTAACTAATTAAAGATATTTCAAATTTTTTAAAAATAGTTAAGTTACGAGAACAGAGCATATATCACTGGTACGGAGTCAAATCTAGCTTGTACACCACATTCTGTATGTCCTTCCCCCACCACCACTTTGAGTGCAAATAGTCTCCGTGGACGAGCTGGGAATAGCGAGAGCCGTCCGCAACACCCTGACAACTTCACTTCAAATTTGGGAAGAATCATAAAATTCGACGAACAAATCGCCTGAAATTTAGTCAGTGTGAAATTCATTGGAATGTAAGTTATAAAAAGACACCTTGGAAATATTAAATCCTTTTTTGTGTTTTTTATTTGTGTTAAATTTTTACCATTATACCATGTTGCTATTGATCTTTTCGTTTGACATTATGATGTAAATTTTGTCATTTCTATATAGACCTCTGTAATTATTTTTAAAAAAGAAAATTAAAATCTTGTATAGGTTACTAGTGTTCTTTGCTGACATGACAAGAAAGCAGTCTCTGTTTCATGAGCACATGAACTGATGTAACCTTACCCAGCAATTTTAATCTTATGTGATTACCAGCTGTAGTCCTTATTATATATGTTAGAGTGATGTGAGTCTAACTAATAATGTGGTGTGTCTTTTTCAGATTATGGACTTGGTATGGAGTAATGCTAGACACCTGTGCTGTTGAGTCCACTTACATACACCTGTTTCTAAAGCAGCATCACTCAACTACAAATTGTTCATCGTCAATTTCTTTATGCTTCCTTTCTTGAAGACTTCTCCAGCCTTAAAGTATTTCAAAGACCAAATTGGACTTCTCATGTTTCTTTTTGGAGCATTATAGCTATGAAGACATGTGAATCATATTTTATATCTGAAGTTCAGAGTCAAGTGAGGTACCACATTGAGAATGTAACTGATAAAGATATTTACTCCTCTAAATCTATGAGCTCATATCATTTATGGAATACCAGAGGAAATATTCCAAACAGGGAACCGGAAAGTGATAATGTTGCTCTCAGCAAGGAGAACTCTAAAACAACGCCTTCAGTAATGATTGCGGAAAATCGTTTAGATTCTCCCACAAATGCAAGTAAAATCAGAGCAACTGCTCGAACTGATCAGGAGGAAATTAAAATGAGTGACTCCAGCAGTATTACTAATGAAGGAAATGCATCTGATGAAATAGAAGATTTGCTTTCTATGAAAGTATCAAAGGATTATATTAATTGTGTGTGGACAAATGAACCACTAAACAGCAACCCACCTAATATACAAAGGTCCTCGGAAAAACTAGTCATTCCAGAAGCAACTGCTCCGTCAGATAAGCTTAATTTAAGCACAGTTGCAGATGATAAGGAGCAGATTACATCTGACAAGGACGTTCGTACAAAGCAAGTGAAAAAGAAGCAAAAGTTATTAAGAAGTAAAGATGATGCTGGTGGACCAGTTAAAAGAATTTCTATGAAGGCAAAAGAGAAGCAGACTAAAAAAAAATCTTCTCAAAAACTATCCTCAAAATCCTTGAATATTGATTCATCCTCCAAACACCAAGAAAGTGCTGCAGAAATATGTGAAAAGAGGGAAGAGGCAACTATTCTCCAGCTGCCAAAGGTTTCTCCTGAAGAGTTGACCATTCCAACACTTAATAGACTTGAAGACATTTCTGATAATGGTCTATTTGATGCTTATAAAAACTTAATTGTTAATCGAACATTACCAGTGTACAGTCCTAAGGAATCTGCTAGAAGAAAATATAAAGGTTCATATTTTGCTTGCAAAGCTTGTGGTGACAAGTAAGTTTTAGTTTTAAAAAATATTTTCCATTTACCTTCTTATCAGCCTCAGGTCTGATTTTTCTTAATGCCTTTTTTTACTTTATGCAGGTTTATTTTGGAAACCAGCTTTACATGCCATATGAAAAGAAAAACATTGAAATTTGCTTATAAATGCCCTGTCTGTAAGACTCACTTGTTGTTTGACAACAGATGCAGCTTGCTAGTTCACATCATTTCACATGGTATGAATGCAAACAATTTGCAACCAGGAGAACTTCTTTTTTTACCTATGGCTGAAGATGAGAGTGAATGTGAAGCTTTGTTCAAGCATACTTCATGTACTTCTTATAAATGTCCAGAATGTGATGGACCTGTTAGCTCTCTAAAACTCCACTTTCAGGGAATGGAGTCAAGTGATCATACGCCAAGAAATGAAGTTTTAAAAATTGATCAGAGCTTAAAATGCAAGGAGTGTAAATATATTCTCCCTACTAAATGTTCTTTACTTGCTCATAAAAGATTTCATATGATGAAACCTCCACATTTATGTCCAGACTGTGGGGAGGTTTTCATTAGTGCTTCAGTTTTATTCAACCATATGGAAGAAGATTGCCTCCATCATTTAAAGCGTAGTGTGTTTGAATGTGAGGAGTGCATGATGCAGTTTACAACTCTTGAATCTTTAACTGAGCATCTAGTTGGTAAACATTTACAGAAGTTTTTTGTGTGTCATATATGTGGAGATAAAACTGACTTATTAGAAGACTTCAACAAGCACAGAATTAGCAAGCACAAGTTGCCAGGTGTTGCACAAAACTCTGAAACAGCTAGTGTTTGTACACGTGTTAAATGTGATAAGTGTCCAGATCTTAATGTAAGTTTAGATTTCCTTCAGAGCCACACTGCTATTCATGCAAAAGACCCTAAATTTGTGAACAATGTCTTTCAATGTAACAGCTGCAAATTAATGTTTTCTACCAAAATTCTTTTGCTAGGTCATACTAAAGACTGCAAGAGTGAAGGTGAGAACACTTCTATTGTAACTGGCCGTGAAGTGAGTACACAAGAGCTGCCTGAGAATATTACTTCCTCGGTGATGCCTATAGTTCCTAGAGACATAAATTATGCAGACAAGAAGCCAGAGCCAGTTCTCTTGTCAGATAATTATAATTTAGGAGACCAAGTTGACATCAGACAAAACCATCATGAAAAATTTGAGGGCAACAAAGTTAATGGATCTCAAGACATTTTGGTTCCTGATGTTGGTCCCCCCCAGCCCCCTGAAAAAGAGGCTATTTGCAAACTATGTAAAAAGGTTGTGTCAGTTGGTATTGATAAAGCAGCTCTCAAAAAGCATTTCTCAACTGTACACTTAGACATCTTCTTGAATGCAGTTCATCAGGAAAGGTTGCGCCTCTCATTACAGACAGTTTCTACTAAGGCTACCGAATTATCAAGTAAAATAGATAAAAAAGCTCTTGAAAACTTTTTACTTTGTTTGAAGAATAATGATTTTAGTAAGACTGACATGCCAACAGCTGCAAAGAAAAAGAAGACAGCAAAGGGATTTAATATTAGGAAATCTTCATTTAAAGACAGAGGTAGAACTGCACAAACAAAGCCTGGTAGATTTGAGTGTTACAAATGTTTATTTAAAAGTGTAGATCCTGTTACTTTCAAAACCCACATTCTTACCCATAAATCTAATCAATCTGACTTGCAGTGTCCAGAATGCGGATTATGTTTCATTGTTCGACCACCTCTGGAAAAGCACCTTATTGTAGGTCATGGAATTAGGAATGTGCGGAAGTACTTGATTGATCATGGGTTCCAAGATAGCTCAAGTGATGGTGAAGACGAGTCAGTTGATGTTGAAACAGTAGATACTGAGGAAGTGCAGGAGAATCAGTGCACTGTCTGTAGACAAAAGTTTGAAAATGCGCTGATGCTTCAAAAACATTTTCGAGTGCATGGTGGAGCATTCCTCCTTGCCAAGTTAAAAGCCAGACAATCAAGTCAATAAAGTTATCCCTATTTTGAAAATCTTTTAATGTAACCAGCATAGTATGTTTTGATTTAAATTACTATGAAATGGATTTATTATTGTGATGGTATTTTATTTGATAGGAAAAAATTTCTTCCAGTTATTCCAAAGGCTGTTTTTATTTACCATATGTATTTCTTCAGAGTCTAGATGTATGTTGATGGGCGTTGATGGTTACCATTTGTTTGTAAGAGAATTGACATAGTTAAATTTCTCAATATAATTATGAAATTTTTCTATTTCTGGAGACTTTTACTTCTTAATATTGAACGCCTGCAGATGCTGCACAATTCTTTCAAACGTATCCTTGGCACTAAATTTGTATGTCATCTGTTAAAACCTTACAAAAGTAAAGTTCTAAGTCAAAAATATGTACATGTTTTAAGTAATTTTTAAAAATGCTTATCATAAAACTCATTTATTTTAAAGTAAAATTTACATTTGCATTTTAATGACTGCTGTTATTTGTTAATAAACTACAATGCTGATAATTTTTTTCTTTTTGTGCTAATTTCTTAATTACAGCTAATAGCCAGGGATGGTAACTTAAGGTTTTTGTTCCTTTTCTTTCCTTTCAGCTTTTTTGCCATTTGCTCACGAGTGCCACAGTCAAGCAAGTTACCAAAGATTCAAAAATGATGTGCTCTGAAATATTTGTCATAAGAAATTTACCCCTTAACTGACTTTTTCGCTAAGAATCGAAATTCATTCTGTTTTAAACAAAGCTATTTCGTTAGGAGGATGCAGGTAAAACTATTCTGCCAGCCGATGCCGGGCCCAGGCGCCTGGCCCTCTCCCCTCCCTATTCCCTGATTGTATCCAGAGTTTGAGGCACGCCTCATGCCATGCCTCCTCAGCCCATGCTCAGATTTACTGTACAGTGTTCCTCTCTCACACACACACACACTATCGCGCCGTTCCGTTCCGTTCGGCCCCCTCCCCTCTCCCCCTGGTCTGACACAGTGTGGGCCCGCGGCGGTGGTGGGGGGCTCACACCCGGTGGTGGGGGGATGCCGGCTCGGCTCGCCCGGGAGAGCGTCCGAAACGTCCCCGGCCCGGCCGGCCCGCGGTATGGCTGACTCTGCTCTGCGGCGCCGCGGGGCGGTAGGGCTGCAGCGGCAGCGCTCAGCGGCCCGAGACCGGCTCGCGTCTTTTCGGACGCGTCCCCGGCTGGCACCGGGCAAGCCCACACCGCCACACCCCCTCGCCTACCCCCGCCACACCCCGCCGCACCCCACCCCACCCCACCCCGGCAGCCGGGCCGGCCCGCCGCGCCGCGCCGGCCCCGCCAGCTCTCAGTCAACAGGTGGGAACCTCTGCGCCGGGACGAGACGGGTCGCGCAGTGAGAGCGCTGCACAGAGTAACGCCATTTTACGCCCATCCAACGAAACGAGCAAGTCGCCCCGCCCGGCGAGTGCTTAGGCGTGTGAGGCCGAGCTTACGTGTGTGACCGTGTGTGTGTGTATGTGTGTGTGCATGTGCGCGCAAGCTTCAAGATGTCCTCCATGCAGCATGCCGTGTTAGAAGTGTGAAGTGCGCCCCTGCGCCCACCGAAGGCCCTAACGCCGGGGCTCCCCGCACTCTGAACGAGCCCAGCGCCTGACCCTCCCGGACACCGCCTACTCGCGGGACCTCATTCCCCGGAGGACGCCGACGAGAGCAAGAGGAAAAGGAAAAGAGGACAAGAAATCACCGCCCACCCCGAAGAAAAGTCAATTTCTCGCTTGGTGGCGTCTGTGATTTTGTGTGGAAAAAGTGTTGCGGGACGTTGCGGACGGTTCGACAACCTCCGTTGGATGCTATTTTTTGCCGGGTGCCGCGGTGTCGATCAGCGTTTTGCTTGAGTGCCTGTGTGAAGTTTACCATGGATTTCGTCGACAACAATTCCTATGAAACCGACCTGGTGTGGGACTCCGACTTCGAACCGGTAAGTCAGTCGTCCAGCCTCTACCGGCCTTAACCTTAACCTAACCTTAACCTTAAGTTTGCATGTCTCTGCCGTTAAGTCATGTCGCGATGGGGCGCGCAGCCCTCGGTGCCGGGGCCCACCCACGTGACGAACCCGTCTCCTTGGGCAGGGCAGGGCAGGGCAGGGCCCTCTCACCCCGGGGCGAAGCGTGCAAACGCGTCCCAGGAGCAGATAATTTAAGCGCAATGCGAGGAAGCACAGCGGGCGCCGCCCCGCCGGCCTGACATTGAGCCGTACTGTCTTGTCCTGGACGGACACCTCGTCTGTTTGCGTCTCGGATTTATACTCCGGCCGCCCGCGCGCCGTCCCGTTTCGTCGCGTCTTAATAATAGTAGCAGAGCAAGTCAACAAAACAAGGTCTGGAAAAGTGAGAGTCAGACAAACAACAGCCCGGGGGTGGCGGGGCGGGGTCGGGGCGGGGGCGGGGCAGGTCGTAGACAAACAGCAAAAGCTCAGTTGTCGCGCGTCGATACGCCCGCCGGCGGGGCGGCGCGTCCCGGAAAGGACGAGGAGATTAGTGGAGGAAGGAGGAAAAGGGGCGGGCAGGGCAGAGGGATAAAGGGGGGCTTTGATATCGCGGTGGCGGGGCGGGGCGGGGCTGGCGGCGGGGCGGGGTGGGGCAGGGCAGGGCCGGGCGGGGCCGGCCGCCCTTCCCCGCGACCTTGCCGTGTGCCTCGCGCCGGAGGAAGAGCGGCCCCCGCGACTCCAGGAAGCAGGTGTTTTAGGGCGCGCGAGGGGGTGGGGGGTAGGTCAGGTCAGGGCGGGGCGGAGCGCACTCGCGGCCGCGCAGAGCACGTGGTCCGCCCTTCCATATGGTGGCCATATTGGCCCCTCGTGCCAGCGCCCGCGTGCGGCCGCGGAGTTGAAAGGGGAGGGGGAGGGGAGGGGCCGAGGAGGGTTGCTCTGGCTCTGGCCCCGCGGCGGAACCGGACCACAAGTCGCGCCGTGATTGGCCAGCGCTGCGCGGAAATTTTTCCTCAACGAGATACTCCGGATTATTGGCGGGTGCCGCGGACACGTGGTGGACAGGTCGCGGTGCCGCGTTCCCCCCTCCCTATAGCGGCAGGCGCCCCCGCCTCCTGCCCTGCCCCACCCTCCGGGGAAAAAGTCGTAAAAACGAAAATGCTGCGTTTGGAGAAACAGGCCTGCCCGGCCCGGCCCGGCGCGGCGCCGATGTTTTGCGGGCGGGGCGGGGCGCTTACGTGCGCCGCGAGTGTCGATCTAATTAAACATGCAGATTTTTTGTTTTAATATTGTTCGCTTCTTGTCAGCTTCCGTCTAATGTGCATACCTCTTTCTCGGTTCAGCTGCTACCCGTCCCTTTCTCTCCTCCACACCCCCTTTTAAAAAAATCCCTCTCTAATTTTTGCAGCAATTAAGCCCTTCCCCCCGGTGAAAGAGATAAGACACGCGCTTCGGCGCGGCCTCAATTCTAGATTTCCTCTCCGCGTTATCAAAGCCAAGGCTACTACCGTCGCGTCTCCCCTCTCTCCCTCTCGCTGTCTTATTTTTTTTCGCGCAGGCGAATCCTCAGGGGCCGGCCCCGCCCGGCCTACTCAGCAAAGTCACCTTTCTCTCTCCGGTCGGCCCGGCCCGCCCGGTAGGTTAGGCAGTCCCGCCGTGCGCGGCTACGCGGCGGGCTGCCTACCTACCAGGCGGCGGCGCGCACCGGTGAGTGACAGCGACAGCACGAGTAATACCGGGGTCCGCGCGGGGCGGGGCGGGGCGGGGCGGGGACCGGCATGTGCTAATAGACTGGGCGTGGCCCCCCTCCCTTCTCCTCCCCTCTGCCCCTCCGCTCCGCTCCTTCTCCTGCCCGCCGGCCCGCCGGTCTGAGGTCAGCGCTCCCAGACATGAGCTCATCCTGGCCGCCGCCGCGCCCGCGCTGCGCCGCCAGACCCTCCGCTCGCGGGTTCGAGTCCCGGCGCGCGCGGCTCTTTCTCCCGTACCTTTCTCTCATTCTGCCCTGGGCCTTTCACGCGGCGTCTATAAGCTCCCTTGACAGTGTTTTCCCTACGACGGCCACCCGATTCCCTTAATGGATTACGCGGCATTATACTCGCCAAGGTTTTCCCAAACTGTTGTGTCCCAATGTTTCCTTCCCTCAGGCCCCCGGCCCCGGCCCGGCCTGGCCCAGCGGTGGCTCAGACCGTCTGGCTTGAGAATTTATCTCCTTTGCCGCCTCCATCTTTGTTGGACCGCTCCGCCCCGCCACGCCCCGCCACGCCCCGCCACTCTGTACGATTCTCCCGCCGATCGTTTACGACCGCCCCCGTGTGTGCATCCGTTCTCAAATAAAGCCCCCACTCCCCTCACCCCCTTTCTGTTCGGCTGGACTGCTCCTGCCGTCCCCGATACATTCCCGAGCAGGATCTTATTCTCAAGATCATTTATTGTTTCCCCTGCTCTGCTCCGCCGTGCGGTGGCTCTGCGCGGCGTGGCCCCGCACCGCAGCTGCAGCTGCAGGTGCGCCCGCTCGCTCGAGTGTGAGGAAGACGTTCGCGTTCCGTTAGAGCGGATCTGAGCGGAGAGCGCAGCGGACTAGTAAGTGGTGGTTTGCGTTGTGCGAAACGAGTCCACCGCAGCGCAGGGCAGTGGAGTGTGCCGCCCCGCCCCGCCCCGCCCCGCCCACACCCGCTCCCGCTCTCCTACTAGGAGTGCGGGTGACAGGTGCCTTGTCTTCCTATCGGCGGGTGATCGCGCGCGGCGCGGGGCGGGGCGGGGCGTGCACAGCACTATACTCCTGGGCGGGGCGGGGCCGGCAGGGGCCCAGGGCTATAGTGCTGCCCTGCGCTGCAACAAGCCGCGCCCTCTCCGCCCCGATAGCTATCTCTGCTCTGCTCCGCCTGGCCGGCCCGGCGCGTCACTCGTTGCGTGTCGCCACGACGGATTACCGATCCGTTGCGTGGCGTCGGCGCGCGCGTCAGCCCCGCGTCAGTCTGTGAGCCCCGGCGGGGCGGGGCGGGACGCGGTGACTGGCCGGCCAGTGGTCAGGTGTGTGGGCCCAGCCCATGGCCCAGCCCGACAGGAACTCCCCGGTCCGGCCTAGAGGAGGGAGTCCCCGAAGAATGCGTACTCCTCTGGCGCCGCGCCGGCGTCCCGGAGCCGGCTTTCTACGGACTCTCTCGCACCTTGACTGACTGGGGCGGGGCGACCCCAGGGCGTGCACGAGGTCATTTTCGATTCAAATGCAACCGACCGGTCTCGGACTGACCTGACCTGCCCTCCTGAGTCGGCGCCGTGGCGGGGCGGGACCGGCCTGGGGAACACGACACAACTACATACTTCCCCGCGTACACTCTCTTTGCATGCAACATACACTCTTTTTCTTCTGGCGGTGTATAGGCCATTGGCAGGGCGGGGCGCGCGCGAGCTCGCCTGTGCGGCGCTATGCGTGGAATGTAGTGGTAGTGCCTTATACGGCCGCCCCGCCCCGCCCCGCCCCGGCGTGCGTCTCAACCCGGAGCACCTCTAGCGGCCCCGAGAGTCTTAGCGCCCTGCCCTCTCTCTCTCTCTGTCCGCGGCACGCGTACGGTTTGCCACCTCTCTCTCTCTCTCTCTCCCTCTGTCGCACAGTGGCGGGTCCAGCGCGCGCCTCTCCCGGGCCGGGCCCCCGGGGTGACACTCGGTTGCCAGGCGCGCCCGGGTCAGACCGGGCCGGGCCACCGCACCGCGCCAGCCAGCGCCTTGACCTTCAGCGCGCCGGGCGGGGCCCGGGCCCGGCCCGACCGGTCTCTCTATCGCCTGAAAAAAATAGAGAAAAGAACACGATCAAGAAGATGCCCAAATCTGCCGGGGGGCGGCCGGGCCGGGCCGGGCCGGGCCCGGGGCTCCCTCCCCTCCCACCCCAAAGCGTAGAGCAAAGTGTCACCTGCTCCGCTCTACGGGACGCCACAATACGTGTTCGCTTTTACGACGCGCTCCTCCTCCTCCTCCGGCTGGACCCCCCTACCCCCCGCCTCGTCCGAATTATCTAACCGCCCGGGGAAATGTCACACGCCATGCCGGATTTTCTGTAAAGGAATGGGCTCATTAGAGCGCGGGCGCGAGACAGACGCTTCGAAAAAACGCTTCACATTGAAAGAACCTTTACTGCGACGTCCAAGTGGGTTGCGGTGCCTGTCCTGTCCGGGAAGAGGGCTGCTGCTCTGCGCTCTGTGTGTGTGTGTGTGTACACTCTGTCGGGGAATCCCGTGATTCTCGTAAAAATGATGTAATGCTTTAGCACGCCCGGTCATCGGCGAGCCGATTTAGTCGTTTGAAAAGGCGGCGGTTCTTCCCGACAGTGTACATACTTGATTGTGTGTGCAGGGTATCGGCGGCTCCCCCGGGTCGGCGGCACCGGCATCCCCCCCCCCCTCCCCCAACCCCTCTCTTCCCAGCTAAATGACATAACTTTCGGTGCCGCGACGCACGCGCGTACAGTACAGGGAGATACCGTGGATAGTCGTATTCTTTTCCCTGCCGCAGGGGATTCACCAGACGATTCCATCATTTAGATGCGGGTCCAGTTGTATTTTTTTCTCCTCTAATTTTTTTAATGTATTTATTTCTGGCTGTGTCTCGCTGCCGGTGTGGACCCACTCAGCGCTGTGGGACGGGCCGGCCCGGGCTGGGTTGGCCATAGGGGCGATGGCTAATTTACAATGGGACGCATGCAGGGGGTGCAGGAGTTCGGGAGGACTTTCTTGTATCGAGGCAACTTTAATTTTATTTCCACGACCACTCTTAGTATATTCGGAAACATTTTCCCTATAATAAAAATGACTAGAGTAGAATTCTTCAGTTTGTGTGCATAGATGCATTCCGATGCATACAGTAGTTGTCGTAAAGTGATGCAACACGTGCTGCTGGAGTGGGCGGGGCGTGCTGGGCCGGGTTGAGGTGGGGTGGGGTGGGGCGGGGTGGGGTGGGGCGGGGTGGGGTGGCTATGAGCGCTGCTCCCTCTGTATCGCGCCGCCGCGCCCGCGCGTCCTCTGTATCCGCCCGGCCGGGCCCGAGTGTCGCCGCCCCGCCTCATGGCACCCCGCCCCGCCCCGCCCCACCACGCCCCGCCCCGCCACGCCCCGCCACGCCGCCGCAGCCCCCAGCTGTTCCATAGATTACGTCCCTGATTAAGAGCCAGATGCGCCCGGCGGCCCGCCCGCGCTCTGCGCCACGCCCCGCTGGACCTGCCCCGCCCCGCCCCGCCCCCGCCCCGCCCCGCCCCGCCCCGCCGTCGCCGTGGTGGAGTGACTTTAGCCGCCAGCCGGCAGCGCGCCCTAAGTGTTGGTTCAAATACTGAGGATGACTTGCTCGGCGCGGCCCTGAGTGTCGGTGGGCGTGGCGGCGGCGCCGTGCCGTGCCGGGTGTCTCCCGTAATCGCCCTATACCTGCCCGGCCCGGCCCGGCCCGGCCCGGCGCCTCCACCCCCGCCCTCCGCGAGCCCTGCCGCGCCTGCGCACTGCTGGCCGCCGCCCGGCCCTCCCTGGCACGCCCGCCCTGACCGCGGTGGAATAGCAAATTGATGACCTTCCAAGGTCGCGAGAGCGACTGAGCAGGCGACAGATTCTCCCGCCCGCCGCGGGGGAGGGCTGGGCTGGGCTTCGGGGCCCGGGCTGTGGGCCTCGCAGATAGAGCGGGTGAGAGCGGACAGGCCCGGGCTGGGCCGGGCTGGGCTGGGCGGGCCCTGGTATGGGCTGCGCTGGGACAAAAGTCAAGGGTCGTCGCCGTCGCCAGCCCTGGCTGGCTGTGGCTACCCCACTCGAGTCCCGGCCCGGCCCGGCCGTGAGAAACGCTATCCGCTCGGGAGTGTATCGCGCATCGCACACCGGGGAGGGGAGGAAATGGTCACACGTGTGTCCAGTCAGGTCTTTAAATTTTTCACCCGTGAGGAAAGTATGGATAGCACCTGTATTTCAGTACAGTGCAGTGTACTCCTATTCCTCCCCCGGTGGTGACCACCTTTCCTCACATTTCTCTGCTCAGTGTACACCGTACTTCCCTGAGAGAAGACTCGCCCCACCTCGGCTCAAAAATCTCATTGCGTGTTTGCGGCTCCTCAAATTTCGCAGCCAATGAACGTACTCGCGCGTTCCTTAAAAAAATAAATAAAAAATCTCCTTTCGCTTGTCATACACCGGTGACGCTCTGACAGTAGTACCTGCCGTAATCTTATCAACCTCCTCGGCGATCGGGTCCGAATATCTAATCGGCGCGGCGCCGGCCGGGTCCGAGCTATGTGCGATGGGCTTAACGCGAGAGAGGCGGAAGGCGGGCGCATAGCTCCGCGCCGTGCGTCTATTTCCACTGTCGGCGGATCGGGATGGTTTGTTTTATTGCATTATTATAGACACGGGGCGGGCCGTGCACGTGCGTGGAGCTCCGGTGCGTTCGGCCCGAGTGAGGAGGTAGATGTCGGACCAGGGCCGCTGGGCGGGCTGCTCGGGGTTGAGGGGCGCTGCGCGCTGTGCTGAGCTTATAGCGTCCTGAGGCTGAGCGGAGCGGGGCCGATGACCGAACCACACAGTGATGTGTGTGATGATGCCCCATCGAACAACAGCCTCCGCCTCCGTCCAGCCGATCTGACGCGCACACGCGTTCTGTGCGGCTGCCCCGCTCCACCCCGCCCCACCCCGCCCCGCCCCGCCCCGCCCCGCCCCGCCCCGCAGCGCCCAAAACCTTCGCCCCCCCCCCCTCCTCCTCCTCCTCCTCCTCCTCCTCCTCCTCCTCCTCTCAGTTCTTCAAATTATCAGCAGCAGCTCGCTGTGGTGTGCCCTGCCCAGGATGCCGTGTCGGTCCGGGTGCAATTTTCTAATTCCCTTCCGAAACTGGTTCCTCCAGGCAGGCGGTGTGGCCGCCCCCCTCCTCCTCTCCCCACACTCCCATCTTCCTCCTCCTCCTCCTCCGGCCGCTTCTTCTCTTTCCTCTCTTCCTCACACACTGCCCAGCTCTCCCGCGGCGTCCAACGTTAAAATTAATCAGCTGCCTAACATTTGGACGCGCTGGGACGGGACGGGACGGCAGGGGGACGGGCCTAAGTCATGGGCGGTAACGCTTAATGGCCGATTATAGGGAAGAGCCGCGCGCCTAATGGCCGCGCTGTCTACAATATCATCATCAATGATTAGCCACATTTTTCTAGTGTTTGGGTGAGTGTTCTTTCATAAGTTTTCTGTGTATATATATAATTTTTTTTCGCGGCAACGTCCTCATTACCTTTCTCCCCACTCCTGAAAGTTTTATTATGATTACATGTCACGACATCTCGCGCGCTCGCGAGCCGGGCCGCCGGGCCAGGGACCGCGTCCTCCCTCTCCAGTTACATCACCGTGACCGACTGGCTCAGTCGCTGACTCCGAGCGTGTGTGTGTGTGTGTGTGTGAGCGCTGCTGATATCAGAGCACTGGCTGCCCCTTATCACTTTTCACCACGCCGCGCCGCCGCAGCTCCCCTCCCCCTTCGACAGCGTATGGAAGAGAGCGAGGGTTTCTATTTTATTTTCCCCCCTGATATTTTGCCTCTCTCTCTTCTCCACCGCGCGCGCATCAGTACACGACAAATCAACAACGACACACACTCACACACACACGCACGGGGTGTGTGCAATATAAGAAGCGAAATACAATCCACAAGTCTAAATGGAATGAATGAAGTGGAGAACGGCAATGAATGGCCGCGGCCTCTGAGCGTGGAGCACCACGTGGAGACGGGCCGGCAGTGCAGGGGCAGGGTCGGGCCGGGTAGGGCAGGGGACGGGACGGGTAGGGCCGAGGCTCCACAGAGGTCGTCGCTCCAAAGCGAGACGATGCGGTAGGGGCAGGGGCAGGGCAGGGCAGGGCTAGCCAGGGCAGACACACTGGCATTGCGCGGCGCGCGGAGGACAGCGGAGCGGACCGTGTGATAGGAAAAGAGAGAAAGCAAGAGATTGAGAGAGACGAGAAAGACAGAGGAGCAGGAGCATGGGAAGAAAGGGAGTGCGCGAGGTAAAGCCCCACGCTGTAGTCCTTCCCCCCCTTTATTAGTATATTATTATTTTTCTTGATTTTTTTTTTTTGAAGTGTGGAGAGAGAAAGAGAGGGGTAGGTAGGTAGGTAGGTAGGGCCCGACGTGAGTGAGCGAGCGAGTGCTTAGGATCCGAACCCGAACCGGTCTTAAATGCCTTCCGTGACTTTAAAACGCGCCTCCTGGGAGGAGACGCGGGTAGTGGAAAGGGTTCGGGAGGAGGAGGGGGGGGGGGGGGAGCAGCGCAGCATGACCCTCCGCGGCACTGTGAACAAACACACGGGCGCGCCGCGCTGCGTACAGGAGCACCCCGGCCGCCACGGCACGCCACGGCACGCCAGTGTCTGGGACCTTGAGTCACGTGATGTAGTTCGGGGTGACCCATCGGACTCGCCTTGCCTTACCTAACCCACGACGGGTTTTTCTATCCACCACCCGTTCGCCTAATCTAGCCCACCTGCAACAGTACAAAGTGAATTAAATGTCACCATTTCCTGCCCCCTCCCCCCCTCCTTTCTCAGGGCGTTGCCTCCGCCGCCGCTGCGGCGCGCGCGCGACTCCACAATGCCTGCTGTATTTACCGTTGAACGTTCTATGGCATGGGCCGGGCCGAGCCGTGCCGGGCGCCCTGGAACCGCAGAGTAAAGTCGACAGGAGAGGCGGGGGGGGGGGGGGGGCAGCGTCCGGTGCAGCTACACGGCAGAGACACTTGTGAGCGGAGCGTGAGCCGGCCGGTGGTGGGCGTGTCGGCGTTCATAAGTTAACTGCAACAAAAAAGTTTTTTTTAAAAATTGTGAGATACCTGTATTTGACAGTGCAAATGACAAAATCAGCAGCTGCAGCGGTACAGTACGGTATGCCTGTGGCGGGCTGTTGAGCCGGTGGCTGTTGCCGCGCACCCCACCACGACACTCCGCCGCTACCCCGCCAACCCGAGGCTCTTGACTATTATCGCGATTGAGAATTTCCCCCAAACTCGCCGCGTGTTGCGAATTTCAACATTCATTAATGTCGTCGCTAGAGAGTGGTCATGATGAGTTGTGACGGTCATTCCGGGTTGTAAAGAATAAGGATTCTTGACTGTGATATGGGCAGTGCTCTCTGTGCTTGCGTGCCGCGGCCGGGCCGGGCGCCGTGCGGGTAGGCAACCAGCGCGTACCGCTACGTTGCGGGACAGCACGTGCGCGCCCGGCCCGGTCCCCGGCGCGGCGTGCCAACTCCGTAAAATGATAATAAAATTGTCTCCAGGAATGCCGTCATGTAAAACGAAAAAGCTAAAGTACAGTGTAATCTGCTGTACAACGGGCGGCCTATGGGCGGCCCATAGACCCGCTGCGGGCCGGGCGGGGACCGCCAAGGTGAACGAGATGGCTAGCTCTGGAGCCGCGAGGGGGAAGGGGGGGGGGGGGGCTTTAAATATCTGATCGGGCGGTCACACCGCTGCGGAGCTCCACGGGCATGCCGCGCCGGCATGTCCACGGCTGTGTGTAGAGTGTATGTGTGTGTGTGTCAAGCGATGAAAATTGAAACGGGCTGTCCCGCGCTGCCGCTGGGCCGGTCCGGTCCGTGCAGAGAAAGCGTCGAGTAGTTTTAATCACGTTTTGCCGGCCGGCCGGTGGTGCGGGGAGGCGCCTGCAGGGGGCCGGCAGGGCAGGGCCTGCAGGACACCGCGCGCCGCCCTTCAGCCCCTCGCCCTGCAGCCTGCAGGCCTGCGGTGCCCTGCGGGGGCCCAGGGGCCCGGCCCTACACGGCTGTGGGGGCCATTCAGCGGCTTGGGGATGGGGTGGGGGAGAGGGCCCGGGCCGAGCTCAGAGCTTTCACCACCACCACCACCTGCACCTCAGCGCCGGGCGCGGAAAAAGTAAATGAGTGCCGCCTTACCGGCGCGGCTCGCCTCCCCACCCCCACCCCCGCGCACAGCACACAAAACCACTTCCTACGTGCTTTTAAACTAAAATGATACAGGAAGCGCCAAGAGGTTTGGAATGTAGGAAATGAATGAACTGGGGCCTCCTGGCGTGTAGGCAACCCGCGCTTCTCGCCTGAATGCGGCATCATAACTAGGGTAATTTTACTTTTACCAAAACTTGCCAGAGGATTGGATTATCAGTGTTCTTGGGAGAATACTCGATTTTACTTTTGGTGGTTATTAATTCCACAAATTCTGCGAGTCATGACATGACATGCTGTCAGCAAACTGGAGAGGTAAATGAGGGCCTGCATTATTAATCCACTCAGTATCGAGGAGCGCACTTTTTCTTTAGCAATAAAAAATAAAAATCTGTTGCGTGTAAATGATTCCCTTCTTTCGCCTCAAATATTTCGGTGGGGACCCTGCCCTGCGGCCAGGTTTCCGTTTGTCGGCGCTGCCTGCCCTGCTTGCCTGACCGCCCGGGCTCGAGCCGGCCGGCCGGTCCGACGGGTCCGTCCGTCTGCCTGCTGCTGCGCCCGTCCCGTCCGACCGCCCGGGTACCGGCGGGTACCGGCTAGGCGCTCGCCTCGCCTCGCCTCGCCGGGCCGAGCCGGGCCGGCAGGCCAGGCCGGGTACTCCCTGATTGGTGTAGGTAACGGTACGACGCGCTGGGAATGTCTGCCTCCTCCTCACCCCTTCTCCCTGCCTCTCCGTCACCCCGCTCTCCCTCCTCCTCCTCCTCTTCCTCCCTCTGTTCTTTTCTAGAAAGCGCGTCATCAACCGAAACCTTCCATGAACCCACAAATCAAACGCCACAGAACCCTCGCCGGTTTCGCGACAGTAATAACGAAGGTATGTCCGGGTGAATCCGCTTTTCCCTGAGGCGCCCCACCCCTACCGCACCCCACACCGCCATAAGACGGACGCGCCAGAGCCGAGCCGCTTTTCGCGTCTAGTGCTGCATCATGCGGGACGGATCGGGCCCGCGCCGACGGGCACTCACGGAGTTTGGCGTGTTTGAAAAGAGTTAGGGCGATAGAGAGAGAGAGGGGGGAGGGGGAAGGTAGAGAGTCGCGGGCTGGGCCGTGCGCGGTGACTGGGAAGTCCTAGACAGACAGCCTCCTGACAGCCTCATACAATTCGCACTCGGCTGCGGTGTGGCGCGGGGCGGGGCGGGCCACATTCCCTTCTCTTGCTGCACGTGCTGCTGCCGCTGGAGAGAGGTGGGCCCGGGCCGCGCGCTGGACCGGCAGGCAGGCAGCGGAGGGGAGGACGCTGCTGCTCAGGGCGTTCAACTTGTCCCGGCCCGGCCCGGCCCGGCCAGGCCGCACGGCCGACACTTGACAGCTGAAGGAGTTTGCCAAAGGCCTGCTAGAGCGCCCGGCCCGCGTGGCGTGGGTGGCCGGCCGGCCGGGCCGCGGTGTTGGCTGAAAGCACCGCGCCTCCTAGGCCATACACTCGCGGAGTGCGGCCCCTGCCCGCCCGCCCCGCGGCGCGCCAGCGCTACAGGTGCGCCGCGGGCAGCCTCCGTGGTTATACTCCACGGCGCGCAGGCGCGCGGGCGGGTTGCCTATCCGCCCGTCCCGTAAGGCGCGCCACTGCTAGTCCGCGCGGGGCCGCGGCACGACATGCGGCATGCGGCGCTGGCGCTGGCACTGGGGTCCGCTGCTGGGCCGGGTTCCCACGCCGGCGCGACCGCGACCCCTGGCGGGGCCCCCCCGCCCCGCCCCTGCTGGTCTCGTGCTGCTGCTGCCTCCTCTCCTCTCCGCGCTGCGCGATGCGATATGACTTTCGCCGTGCCTTACCCGACCTGGTCCACGCTGCTGCTGCTGGAGTGTAGCGCTAAGGCCGCGGGACGAAGGCGCGGGGCAGGAGGTCTTCTCTTCCGCGGGGACGCCGCGGCCCCGGCCCTCCTAAGCGATACAGTACCGCGGCGCTCAGAGTTATGCACCGGCGGCAGTCAAACCGTTGGCGATCGGCGGCCCCGGGCCGGGCCGGGGCAGCAGTGCATTGTACCGTACAGCGCGCCGCGCCGGCCCAGTCACACACACACACACACTGTCACACGGAGGTTGGCATGGTCGAAGGCCGTCCGCACGTGCAGTGCACTGGGGCAGTACGCACATACATACGTATGCGAATGAGGACAAGGCTCGCTCGATTTACTTCTTTTCCGTTTTGTTTTTTCGGCCGCGTGTGTCCTCTCCTCGTGGACAGTGCGGGTCGGGCCGGGCCCGCTATAGAGGAGGGGGGGGGGGAGCACTCGCGGCCGTGAGGTTAAATGAGTGGGAAATGAAATTGGGCGGAAGGCACTGTGGTGGTGGGCGCCTCGCCGGGCTCGCTGACGTCAGGTGCGGAGCAGGCAGGAGGCAGGCGGGAGGGGCGCGGGGTCGAGGTTCGTCGCGGACAGATGTAGGCTGTGGAGGGTTGACGAGTGAGTCATGGCCGCGGGTAGGACCGGGCGTGACCGGACCGACCCCGACCGGGCCGAGCGTCCTGGGCGGGTAGCGGGCGCCGCGACGCGCGACCCGGACGCCCAGCCCATTTCTCCCGGTAAGTAGGTCGCAATTCGCGAAGCGGGCTCCAGCTCCAGGCAGGGGCCAGTGCCGGAGCGGAGCGGAGCGGGGCGGCTCAAACTCCCTCCCGGCCGCGGCCAAGTCCGGCTCGGCTCGGCGCGGGCCGTGCCGACGGGGCTGAGCTGACGCACCTATCTCTCGCATCTCCTCATGGCGTTGTCTTCCGTCCAATAGAGCAGGAGGAGGAGGAGGATGACGGAGAGAAAGGGAGGGTGGAGAGAGGGCACAGCCTGGAAGCTGCCGGCGCGGCCTCCTCCTAGTGATGCGGCGGGAGGGGAATTTCGCGATGTTTGCGAACCCGTTACACCCTGTTGGCGCCAGCCGACGAGCAAGTCGACGTTCAGCTCGCGGCTCGACTCGGCTCGGCTCGGCTGGTCAGCCCTTTTGTTCCTCGGTTTTAAACTGTCATCAGGTGCTCTTTGCTGGGCGGGGCGGGGCGGGAGCAGCTCGCGGGGGCGCGCCTCTTCCCTACCGAGCACTTCAGGGCCCCCTCTGGCAGAGCAGGAGAGAGCAACTCTCGTCCCGCCCGCCCCGCCCCGCCCGCGGTCTGCACTGCGGGCGGGGCGGGGGGGCTGCTGTGGGGGCGGGGCGGGGCGGCGCGGTGCTTTCCCACGCTGACGTCACAGCTCAGCTACTTGCCGCTCCTGGTCCACCATACCCGCGCGGGGGATATCTCAAAACTCATTCATTTGAGGCAGTTGTACGTTTTACTATCGGTCCGTCTGCACGCGCGGGGTAGACCCGAGCGGCACGCCGCGCAGCTCGGCGCCACCAAGCACCAAGCGCAGAGAAAGCTAAACGCGACGCACAGAGAGCAGCGCTGCCGTCTGTCGCGGGCTAATGATTGGGGCGACAGCCCTGCCCGGCCCGAGCGGCGCAAAGTGTCATCGGAGGAAAGAGAAAGAGGCAGAGAGAGAGAGAGAGATGGGCGGCTAACGTGTGCGGAGCGTGCGGGGCGGGGTCTTCCCATCGCCATCGCCTCGTCTCGTGACACTCACTTAAACCCCCATTCGCCTGCTTTGCGCTTAATGCTCGGCGCACAATTTCCCCGCGGCGTCCTCTGCTTCTCTCCTGCCCATGAGTACTACCGTCACAAGGCGAGAGAGAGAGGGAGAGAGAGAGAGAGAGAGAGAGAGAGAGAGAGAGGGAGAGAGAGAGAGAGAGAGAGAGAGAGAGAGAGAGAGAGAGAGAGAGAGAGGTGGTAGGGAAGCGTGCAGGCGATGTGTAGTACATCGGGCCAATCGGGAGTTTTCGGGTTCTGTGTTCTACTCGCCGCGTACGCAGTGTTCGGGTACAGGCCAGTGCGCTGTGCGTAGCCGCATACTCAGCCGTGCCGTGCCTGGCTCGGGCCAAGGGAATGGAATTGGACGCAGATGCGCGGCTCGAATCGAATATTCGTCCCGACACGACCCGCCCCGTGCGCCCCGTCCCCTTCGGATTGGCATTGCCGGGTCGCGGGCGGGCGCGGGCCGGCCGGGCCGCGGTCCTATCATTACAGCGTGTGGCCTGGCCTGGCCTGCGCCCATTGTACTCCGCCAGGCCAGGCCCGGCCCGACACTCTCTACGCAACGCCACGAGGACTGAAATCGGAAATTTTAGTGTTGCCGTTGGGCGGTGCGGCGGGAGAGTGGAGCCCGCCCGCCTGCCCGCCTGTCTGCGGGACCTTTCTCCATCCTGCCGGCCGGGCCAGGCCGGGCCGGGCCGCCCGCTTAGCAACGCGAGACAAAGTTATAGTCTATCGCCGTGCTTGGGTTACATTGACGGTGTTAGACACATCCGGGGTGGGGGGCGGGCCGCGGGCCGTCGTGTGGCCGGAGGGGAGGGAGTGAAAGATGGAACTGCATGCAAATAATAGCGAGAGAAAGAGAGAGAGAAAGATGTAGCCTATAGTGAGAGGGAGCGAAGAGCCAGGCGCTGAATCGCGCTGAATGGATCGTGCGGGCGGAATGTAGGCCGGTCGGCCGACCGCCTTGCACGACGAGCCTCCCATTCACCGGCTGCCCCTCTCCCTTCCCTTCTCCGCCTCTCTCCTTCTATCTCTCTCTCTTTCCCTCCCCGCTCGGCCGGCGCGCCTCCGCCGCGGCTCTCTCCCTCCTCCTCCTCTCGTACTTAACCTTTATCATTCGTACGCCTCCCTGTTGCCGCTGCTCGCCGGGCCCGGCGCGGCGCGGCGGGGACACTCTGAGCTGAGCGTACAGCTTATAACCTGCGGGTTGCCTATACTACCACGGCCGCTGCCCTTTGCCGGGCCGGGCTGGTCTATTCAGCGCGGCAGGTTCATGTGCCACCTGTGGAGCGCGCCGCGCCGCGCGCTGCTGAGCTGAGCGCGCTGAGCTACGTGCCCCTCCCGCCCCGCCGCTCAGCAGCACCGGTCTTGCGGGGCGGGGCGGGGCGGGGCGGGGACCAACAGGTGGAAGTTCTCCAGCCGCCGGCCGGGGCTGCTGGCTGGACCAGACTGGAGCGCGTTACCCTCCGCATTCCAGCCACTTGGCTACAAACCTATAGAGCGTTGTACGTACTAATTTTTTTTTTTTGCTGCGAGCGGGGCGTCGTTTCTTGTGCTCGGCTAGCCGTTTTGTCGCGGGGTAAGGGACCGCCCGCTCGCCCCGCCCCGCCACGACTGGGCTCCATATGCTTCCATATAACGCGGTCCTCCTAGCATCGCGACAGGCGTCCCCGCGGCCAGGACCCGCGGGCCACGCCCCCGGCCCCGCCCCGCCCCCGAGCCCCGCAGGGACGCAGGCCTCCTCGAGGCGTCGGGGCGGGGCGGGGAGGGGCGTTCGGTATCGGCTCGAGAGGCTGGCGGGCGTGCCCGTAAGTGTAATTAAAACGCAATGAGCGATGCATTCGGTTGAAATGCGCGACCGTGGCGGCGGGGCGGGGCGGGTGTAAGGCAGGCTGGTGTCATCACGTGAGATAGCGGCGCGCCCTTACCTCTCCTTTATCGTTATCGCACCCCGCGGGAGGAGAGGCGAGGCGCGGCGGGCAGGACGCCCCGCCCCGGCCCGGCCCGGCCTGGCCCCAACCTTAACCTCGGGGTTTGCTCCGCAAATTTTACTATATTTTCCCGGCAGGCACGGAGGGTAATTTTTAGGTCCCCTTCGAATAAGTTGCGGTCATCGAAAAGACTCTCAGCAGTGCAGGCGCGCGTGCGAGGGTCTGTGTCGGCGGCGGGGAGCCTTCCTCAGCCGTATCCACTCCGCCTCGTGGCTCGGCTCGGCTCTGCTCTGCTCGGCTCGGCTCGGAGCGCTGACGGGGACGACGGGGACGGCTCATCGCAGTGAAATGTGATGTCTCTGCACCAGCCCCGCCGTCGTGCCGCGCCGCATGCCGCCCGCACCGAGGCGAACCGAGCCGAGCTGGCGGCGCGCAGCACAGCACAGCGCAGCACAGCGCAGCGCACAGCGTGGCGAAATGACATGCGAAACGCTAGCGGTTTACTTCTTGCTTCCGGGCTGTGCGGCGCGCGGGGTTATTGAGTGAGTTAGGAGGGGTAGGGGAGAAGGGGGGGGGGCACAGGCAGGCGCAGGGAAGGAAAGAGAAGGGGCTTGCAGCGGGGGGCTTGCAGCAGCGTTTTTCTCGGCTAGGTTGTCGCAGCCCCGCCCCGCCCCGCCCCCGCGCCGTAGACACTGCAGACCGCTGCCCCCTGCCAGGCCTGGCGGCTCTGACAGCTCTGTCCACGGCTGACGCGGACGCGGCGCGCACAACTCGGCGTGCCTTGACCCCCTGGTGGACATGCCAAGGCCCTCCTGCGCCTGGTGTCCGGGTCGGGCTGGGGAACCCCCGCGCAGAGATACTGTACCGCATGCGCCGGTGTGGGAGGGTTGCCTACTCTCAAGGGGTCAGTGTCGCGTCGGCGGCGGCATACTCCTAGCGTGCACGGGGAGTAGTAGTCTCTGCGGACAGGACAACCCGGTGTACAGCATTCTCCTCTTCCGCGCGACCTCGGCCCCCTCTGCTGTGCGCCGCTGCGTCGATTGCACTCGGAGTGCGCCGCCGGCAGCGCAAAGAAAGTCCTGCTCACGCCGACCAGGAGGCGAGATTCGCGATCTTCCCCGGCGACCTTGCAGCGCAGCCTCGGCGCTGCTGTTCGACGATGTTCCTATCATCGTCCTCTGCGCCGTGTCCCGGAGACTTCCAGCGCGAGCGTTGAATGGAGTCGAGGCGAGTGGCGAGTGCAGCAGCGGCAGCAGTAAAGCCGCGAGCCGGACCGGCTCTGCTCCGGGGGGATTCCCGGTTAGTCTGCCTGCCATAGCAGCAGTATGGCTGCCCCCCCGCCCCGCGACTCACGCCCGGCGCCCGTCGAATAATACACTCAGTCTTTTTCGCGAATGACTCGCGGGCGCCAGGCGCCTCTCCAACGTCACGACAACAGGCGAACTGCGCCGTAGATAGACTGCACACCACACCACACCAGCACGGAGAGACGGGGGCCACTCTCGCCACCTCGCGCCGGCAGGACTCTATACACTCCGAATCATACTGGGAATGTATTTATGAACTAGGAGCAGGTGAATGGGTCCGCGCGGCCCTGCATGCTTCCGCCTCAGTGCTGACGCCGCGCCGGGCTCCCCGTCCTGACAGCGCTCGGCTCCGGGCCGCGCGAGAGCCGTTTAGTTCTGCCCGGTGTGCGGCCAGGCCCGGATGTCACGAGTGTATTGGTCCCCCGGGCGGCAGCGCGGCGGAATATGATGGCCGGTGAAATTATATACCCGGGGCAAAAATGTTTGTCTGATCGCAATAAAACGCATTTACACTTTATGAAAGTAGCCGTTGCGTGTCTCTCTCTCGCGACCTGCTGCGTCCGCTGCTGCTGCGGTTCATGACCACTACTACTATGTACTGAGCACGTTCGATGTTCGCGTGACGTCACCTCCTGTCTGACGACACGGTCGCGGTGCGCGTGTATGACGACACTCTTGGGCGGGCCGGAGTCAGAGAACATCACCGGTGCCTCCCCTCTCTCTCTCTCTTTCTCTGTCTCCGTCTCTCCCTCTCTCACCATGCGTGTCTCTCTCTCTCTCTCGCTCTCTGCTCCCTTCACTTTTTCCGCACTCTTGTGCATGCGGCTCACGCGGCTCGCGGATGAGTCGCGGTTCAGGCCGCGCAGGCGGGGTCTAGATAGAGAGAATCGAGTCTCTCTCTCTCACTCTAGACGGGCCAGGACATGACGCGGTTAGTTGAGCGCGCGACTTTGTCGTGATTTGATAATGGGCATCCTTGGCTCTCGCCGGCCGCTCTTGAATCAACGCGTTATCGCCTGAGCACCGAGCCCCACGGGCCGCGGGCAGCTCTCTCGTACGCATCACGAACCTGCAGCTCGCCGTGCGCCTTTAACTAATGTTTTACGTCTCTGTTTTTTTGTTGCAGGTGAGTGTTGTGGCTGCGTGGAGTGGAGGAGGTTGAGAGGAGGATGGCGTCCCGCCCCGGAGTCTGCTTTCTGGACGGGTGTCGCCCAACTCACAGTAAGCCTATAGCTACAGGGGACAGTGAGGGATGGGGTGTCTGAATGAGTGGGAGAGAGAGAGAGGGGGGGTGGGGGGCACCAGGTAGCACCTGTCGCTCAGGCCGTATTCATGCTCCCCCATAGAAAAAGAAATGACGCGAGTCGTCGCGTCGTCGAGTTGCGCAGCGAGCGCCGTTGATGGATCGAGTTATCCCGGGCGGGGATGGGAGGGGGAGGGGATCCCGTCCCGCCTGATCCCCGTGAGCCCCTGCGCTCGCCTCTGCTCGTAGGGCTAGGTCGGGGGCGGGGGCGGCAGAGCGCAGCAGCAGCAGCAGCGGGAGCACAGCCCACTTGCGTCTGACGGACGGCGGGATGACAGCGGGACAGGACGGGACGAGAGTGAGAGAGTGGTCCAGTCCGTGCGGCTGCAGCTGCTGCAGCTGCTGCGGCCACTAAGCATGCGAGCGTGCATGATGATTGCGTTTGGAAACGTAGGCGAGGCGCGACTTTCCAGTCTCGGGTTGTGTGTGTAGTGTATTCCCTATCGTGGCGGGTGTCTGAGACACCGTAGGTTCGAAGAAATTTCAGCGCCGGTGTCGTGGGGATATTCAGCATATGTCGAGCGCGGCGCGTCCGTCCCACACGTGCCGGTCGGGGTATGGGGCCGGGCCGGGGGTCGGGTCGGGAGCTCAGCCTTTGCATTGTCAGGCAGTACAGGCCGGCCCCGGCCAGGCCCTGCCCTGCGCGCCACTCCGTGTGGGGCTGTACTGTGGGGTGGGATGGCTAGACTCAGCTTATCGCGAAACGTGCACCGACTGCGGCTGCCGCTGCCACATTCTGCTGCTCTGTTCGCTGTTGCCGCGGTTCGAACCAGTCAGCGCTCATATAGGCAGAGGGCGGCCGGCGGCCCGGGGTTGGGGGAAAGGGGAGGGAAGGGAAGGGAAGGGCCTTTAGGAGAAGGTGGTTGGCGCCTTGGCAGGCACTGTGCGTGCGCACGCGCGTTTGTGTGTGTGTGTGTGCTGTAAACGATTCGTGTATAGGATTTATTGACACCGGTCCTAGGCACACTCGCACGGGCCGGGCGGGCGCGGCACTTCTCTCTACTCCGCACCGAGCCGCGCCAAAGGTTCTTGACTCCACGAGGAGATGTTTTCTGCCCGGCAGGCCGGCCCCCCTGGCCCTGCCCCCTGCCCGGCCACTGGCTCATGACCGTGAGTTCATTCCCCTCCTACCGCACCTCCGAATTTGTGCCCCCTACCTACCATCCTCATGCGCCCTCCTCATCTATCCTCTCAGCACACACGCCCCGCAGCTCCTCTCCGCTCCCGCCACTCCCCTGTTTTGTTTTGGTCGTGTCTTTGTAAGCTCGTCTCGTCGGCTCGCATATTTGTCCTGTAATTACCTATACCCACTGCCTTCGCTCGCCGAGCCGACGCGACGGCCGACCACGTCCCCTGCTCCTGCTGCCTGTCGTGCTCACCGCCACTCACCGTGTGGGTTTCTTTTTATTTCTTATATTGTTTTACTTCATTTCATCTCTCGTGTTTGTTTCGTTGTCGCCGTACTCTCTCCCTCCTCCTCCCCTCTCTTCCTCTTCCGTCTCTTTCTCTCCCGTGCCACCTCCCCCTCCGCCCCTCCACTCCGGCCGCTGCCGTGTACGCCGCGTCCTTTAGCGAGTGGAAGGTTTGGATCCTTTTGAGATGCGATTGGCTCGCTCCTCGTGATGGCGTTGTTCAGCCAATGACACGCCGCGCCGCGCCGCGATGAGATGTGCGTGAGGTTTTACGGACCGGCCCCCTCCCACCGGGCCGGGCCGGCGGTGCTCGGGGCTCGGTGACGCCCCCCACGTGTGCGCTGCCCGGCCCGGCGGGGCCCTTTTCCAAAACCGGCCCCCGTAGTCTGATGGGAGCTGGCCCGGGTACTGGAAGGGCTGGACGGGGCTTAGCAGGGGCGGAGGGGGGGGGGGGGAGTTGTGGCTCCGGCCCAACCCTAGCCGGCCCGGTCCGGCCCGGCCCCGGTGGTGTCTGGCTCATGTGGAGGAATCTCTGGTCGGCAGGGCGGGGCGTGGCCGCCCTGGTCCCACCGGCCCGGCCCCACACGTCAAAGCAGGTCATGTCTCCCTTTATTTCTTATTATTTTACTTTACTTAACGATATGAAGGGTCCAGCCAGCCAGCCCAGCCCGCCGCAGGCTCGGCCGGCTCGAGTGGACACGGGACCGGGGGACATAAGCCCGACTTTATTGTGCGTCTGGAACGTTATTCGTGATGTAACACGCGGGCGGCTGCAAACACGCGCCGAACGCGGGAGATGATCTGCGGCTCAACACTAATGTTCGCAAGTTGTACCGGTATAATTCTGTCGTTGTTTTTCTTGTTATTTATTCTCTGTGGTGCGGCTTCGAACTAACAACAACCATCTCTTTTAAAACCAACTTCGCGAGGGGGAAATAAAAAAATAAAAATGACCCTTAACGACAAATTTACGACTCGCTGTGCAGGTGGATGGGCAGCTAATTGAAACTTATTCCTTGCTATTAGTGACGGTCTCTGGGTAAGGGTTGGGCTCTCCCGCGGGTGCGACAGAGATGCCTGGCGAGGCCCGCGGCCCGGCGCGGAGCGTTACCACGCATGGCTTGGAACGGGTACTGTTATAGCAAGCAGAGCGTACCGCCTGAGGGCGCGACCACGGCGCCGGCCGAGCCGGGAAGTTCGAAAAATTAAATTCCCCCCCTATGTGGATTATTCGAGGAGATTTACCAAAGACATTACCGAAAATGTCGCGATAAACCGAAAAAAAATAAATCGGTGGAAGCGAAAGTTTCAAGGGCGGCAGTGGTCGCTGCTCCTCCCTGCCGCGGTCTCAGACCTCTCGCCTTACGTTAGTGTGCTAACTAGAGGAAGGAAGGTGACTGCCCCGGGGCGGGGCGGGGCGGGCGGGGCCCAGCTCTTAGCAGGGGCAGGACCTGCGCCCCGCCCCGCCCCGCAGACCACTCCTTGTTGTTCGATAGCATCGAGGAACATGGAGCAGGCGATACGCCGCGTGATTATCTCACCCTCACCCCAAGACATACCTGCTCCCCTTTCCTTTCCCTTCCCTTCCTCCCCCTAAAAGTCAGAAAGGCATCACTGGGGGCGGCGCGGTGCGTCCCCGTCCCCATCCTGACGCGGGACCGGTTTACAGCGCCGCCGTGTCGGCTGTAAGTGGCTGTAAGTCATGGTGCTCGGCGTCCCAGGCTAATTACTGGACCGTCGCCGCGACGACGGCCGCGACCTCTCCGCCGCGGCGTCGTGACTTTATAGCAGTTTTACGCAGTTTTTCTCTCGCATAAATCGTGCGATTTTTCCCGGCCGCAGTCCCAGTTAGTGTAAAGTGTCGGTCCCCGGAGTATCGGTGCCGGAGCGGTGCAGCACTGTGCGGTGTGCATTCCTGCGCGAGGACTCCGGCTGCACCGCGCAGCGGGCGTGGCGTGGCGCGGCGTCGCGACTCAAGGAGAGTCGCACAAGCCAAGGCTGCAGCCAAGGCTTCATCCTGCAGGCAGGGCTGGCGCGGCGGGCAGCGGCCCTGCAGGCACGGTGAAAGGGGAGGGAGAGAGAGAGGGCAATGTGAAAGGGGGGGAAGCGGGGAGGCGGAGGACAAGGACGGGGACGAGGAGGAGGGAGGCGGGGCGGGGCGGGGCGGAATCAAGCCGCCGTCCCGCCGGGATTCCTATGGCGGCCGATGACCTCAGACGCCATGCTGTCGTTGGGTACCCCGCGTGGTACCTCCTGCTCCTGCTCCTCCTGCCCCTCCTCCTCCTGCCCCTCCTCCTCCTCCCTGCGCACCTCCTGCTAGTGCAGCAGGCGCGCCGCGCCGGCACCCCCGCAGTGTCGGCAGGTGCGCGCGCTCCGCTCCGCGACAAGAAGCTGACCCATATTTAGCCTCCCCGCCCCGCCCCCGCCCCGCCCCCGTCCGCTTCCTTCCCTTTATGCTGCTGCGCAAGCCTCCAGCAGCAGCCAATATTCTTAATGACATGGGGCTCTAAGCTTCCTGGTCCTGGGTGGCACACCGATGGAAGGGCGGGGCGGGGCGGGGCGGTGTGGGGTGGCACGGAGCTGCCTACGTGACGGCGTCGGTGGCGTCAATGTCCTCCGGCCTGCAGGCGCGTCGCCCCGCCCCACCCCGCCCCGCCCCGCCCCGCCCGGATGAGATTTTATCCCTTCTGATAGAGCTGGCAGGGCTAGGGCTTGCTCTGCTGCAGCAGGGCCCCAAGCTGGTCCGGCCCAGCCCTACGGGTAAAGGTAAAACGCCGTATAAATCTAAATCTCACGCAAGGGAATAAGTGTCATTGGATAGGGGACAAAGGCCCGGCCCGGTCGGCATCCCAACCCCCTCCTCCTCGTCCTCCTCCTCCTCTCGGTTAAATGTCTCGGCTTGTGTGAGGTTCCCTGGGGCAGGGCAGGGCAGGGCGGCAGGGTCCGGTGTCTCCGTGTTCCCTCCGCTCTATCGGTCCACAGGTGGATGCTGCTCCCCCCCCCCCCCCCACCCCCCCTCGCTCAGCAGTACAGGGGCGGCGGCGGCGGCCGTATCGTATCGGAGGCTCATTTGTCATTGACGGGACCGCGGCCCGGGACTTTTATTTTAAATAGTGGCCGGCTAGTTTTAGGCGCCATGGAGTGACTGGAATGGAAGGCTTTCTTTAAAGTTATGGTAATGAGGTTTTGGTCAAAATCGAGGAGGAAAGGGTCAACGACCGCTTGGCGTTGTTCGCCGCCCGCTCTCGCCGTCCTTACGACGCTGTCACGATTATGTGACGAATATTAAAGAGGAGAGGTGTGGCTAATAACGCTAAGCTATTAAGTCATTATCATCAAACGTAGAAATGAGCCTCATTCGGTCTTTAAATGCAGTGCAATCAATCATTCGCGTGTGGAGTCCGCTTAATTTAAATGTAAGCTTCATTCTAAGCTGTCTTCGGTTTCTTTATCGTACATTAGTGGTCCCCGCGGTAGTCAATTACACCAAAGAGAGGGAGAGGGAGGGAGAGGAAAAGAGAGAGGGAGAGGAAAAGAGGGGTCACAGACAGAGAGGGAATGCATACGTAAGAGGCGTCAGGACGCCCCCCGCCAATGGCCCGGCCCGGCCCGTCCGTAGTCCGCTGTGGAGTAAACTTGACCTTGTCCTGCGTGGCTCTGTCCGTCCGTCCGTCTGTCTGTCTGTCTGTCCGTCTGCCTGCCGGCCGGCGGACAGGCGGACATTCTTGGCCCGCCCCGCCCCGGTGCGATCATTGCACCCGAGCCGGGCCTGCCCGAGAGGTGTGGCTCCGTGCCGGGCCGGGCCGGGCCGGGCTGGCGCGGTGAGGCGTGAGGTGAGGCGAGGTGAGCTGCAGGGCCTGGGCGCGGTGCGGCGGGGCGCGCCAGTGCCTGGCAATGCCCTGGCCCAAACCACGCTGCCATTCCCTAACGGAGTGAGCCCCGCCGCGCCCCGCCCCAGCACGCCGGCAACGCAGCGCGCGACGCGACGCAACCGGCCTGGCGAGGCTGGCAGCCGCATAGCATGCTAGTCCTGCAGGCTCGCCTGGTTGTCGGGCCCTCTGGAATCCAGTTTATATTTCCTTTCATTTTTACAGCCGGAATGCCTGGCTCTGCGGGTGTAAATGGAGTCGGCCGCAGGTTGTTGCAGGAGTCTAGTTTTGGCGCGGCAGCCGCAGGTGCGGGCAAGGTGCGCGTGGCGGAGGGTTTGGGCCAGGGTTTGGGCAGTGGCCATGGCGCCATACGGGACACGGGGGTAGGCAAACCCGCAACCCTGTAGCGTCTACTCTGTTACACCCGGTTACGCGGACATTCAGAGTCGCTACATTACATGCATGAGTGGAACGACCTGTAGGAAGGAAGGAAGCGCATATTTCTTTACTCCGGCAGCGGAAACCCACAGGACACCCCGGCGCGTGCCGCAGTCCTGCCGCGTGCCGCCCCGCCCCGCCCCGCCCCGCCCCACCCCGCCCCCCCCCTTCCGCCCCCTCCCGTCCCGTCAGCTATTGTGCCGTTATCAGCACTCTGGACATTTCGGAGGATTCCAGGCGCCTGTTGCACTGCCAGCCTTGGCCCTGGCCACGCCCCTGGCCCGGCCCGGCCCAGTGCTCGTTTCATTTTGGACGTGTTCCAGTTGTCCCTACTTTTTCCGTCCCGGGGAAAAAAAGATCGGAAATAGCCGAGAGATAGCAAGAGCCCGGGGGGCGGGGGCCGGGTGCGGGTAGGGTCCCCGCTGGCTGGTCCCCGCTGGTCCCAGTTAGTCTCGATCCCGATGCGGTGGTGGTGGTGAAAGTGGCTGATCAGCTCTGCCCGGACGGGACGGGCCCGCTGGCCTGGCGCGGAGCGGAGCAGCGCGGCGTGTCAAACTGATTTCATTTGATTCGATTGGTCGGGTGGCGCCAGCTGCGCGCATTGTGCGGCCAATCAGCAACCCGCCGGCCCGCGGCCCGGGGGCTGGAGCGTATGGGGCCGGGCAGGGCGTGACGTCAGCGGTGGCCACCCCGCCCCGCCCCGCCACGCCCCGCCGGGCGTCACCCCGCCCCGCCCCGCCTCAACACAGCCCCGCTACGGCGCTACGGGGCTTCTCTGCAGATCTCCTGACACAGTTTTACGCCGTGCGGAACCCCCGCACGTGCCGTGCCCCGCCCCGCCCGTGGTACGCCCCGCCACGCCCCGCCCCGCCCACGGCCCTCTTATGTGGCGCCGCTGGAGGCTATTTTGCGCCTGAGCGGACACGCTCGCGCCGAACGGGCCAAAGTGGATGGCACAGCGGCACGTCACATGCGCCCCGCCGCGTCCCGCCCCGCCAGCACGAGCCGCGCGAGGACCCCGCCGAGGACACCGCGGGCGGGGCGGGGCGGGGCGGGGCGGTTATCGCGGCGTTCCACGCGCACCCCTTGTGCGACCACGCGCGTCCGCGCCCGCAGGATGAGGATAAACTGCAAAATAATACTGGTTCCTGTTTCCTTGGAGGTGGTTATTGGAAAATACGACTTTTGAACAAACCCGTGAAATAGTTGCGTCCGGTCCGTAGGCGCCTTTGAATGAAACGCATTTGTCAAGCATCCAACTGCAAAACTCCCGCGCACTGTACTTGTCTTCTGTACAGTTGCGTCCCCGCCTCTCTCCTAATGCGGTTGGCGTGCTACTCTGCGGAGTGCGGAGACACTCACTCACATAATGATTATTTGTTTTCATTCCTGCTGCTTCCTGTTGAGCCGGGGCCCCGCCCTGGTTTTTGCTACTCTTACACCTCCAATAAAGCAGCAGGGGGGAGGAAGGTGAATAGGTGCGCCAAGTGTCGCCTTCTTCCGGGCCATTGACGCGAGGTGAGGTGAGGCAGCGCAGCGCCCCGAGCTGATGACACTGGCGCCAGGTGGGGGCGGGAGGGGGGGGGGGCGGGCACGCGCACTGGGGGCGGGGCGGGGGCGGGGGAGCAACACCGACCCTTTTGTTCGCCACTTCCTTTCCGTTCATCGCTACCCGCTGAGGAGCTGTCGCCGTGCCATTTGCCTCTTCCTCCTCCTAGTCCTCCTCCTCCACCTCCTCCTCCTAGTCCTCTTCCTCCTCCTCCACCTCCTCCTCCCAGTTAGCACACGCGACGCCGAGTGACGCGCGCTGCCCTGCCCTGCCCCGCCCTGCCGCCCTG
This sequence comes from Frankliniella intonsa, assembly GCA_033675135.1. Classification (NCBI taxonomy): domain Eukaryota; kingdom Metazoa; phylum Arthropoda; class Insecta; order Thysanoptera; family Thripidae; genus Frankliniella; species Frankliniella intonsa. The sequence continues at coordinate 10,060,996 of CM066254.1, read as the reverse complement.
CCCACGCCACGGAGGCGCACACGACGCGACGCCGCCCGACGCTGCCGCCCCCGCCCCCGCCCCCACGCCACGGCCCTCCAGGCGCGACGACGCGACGCGACGCGTCCTCCGACGCCTCTCCAGACGAGTTAGGCGTTGCTTGGCCGCACTGGCGAGCCGCGCCGCCGGAAGTGTCGGCCCCCGTCGGCCCCCGCCCCGCCCCTCAGCCCCAGCCTCACTGAGCGCACGGGGCACGGCCCTAGCTAGAGCGGCCCGACCCGACCCGGCTACAGCCTGGACCCCAGATTGTGTCGGCGGGGCGTCGCTTCCCTGCGTCATAGGAAGGGGCGCTATCTGGGGCCCACCCCCGCTTAGGCAGGGCGCTCTGCGGGGGCGCGGCAGGCGCCGGGACGCGCGGGGGCGGCGGGGGCGGCAGGCGCCACCCACAGCAGCTGTTGCTGCCGGCTCTGTGACGTCACGGCTCGCCCCAAGTGGGGGTGGGGGCGGGGGCGGCCTGGCAACGGATCTGGTCCATACGGGGTAGGGGGGCTGCTGGGCTGCCGCTGGGCCTGGCCTGGCCTGGCCTGGCCGCCCCTGACCCACCGCTGAGCAGGCCGGCCGCGGGGCGGCGCAGCGCAGACATATGCTGTTACTTGGCCGCCGAGATCTGTTACACAGAGGCTCCAGGGCCGAGTGCCGCGTGGGGCGTGCCCTATAGGTAGTGTAAGGTGTAGAGTATAGTTGTAGTTCTGCTGTGCTTCAAAGCTGAACTACACTGCCCCCACCCCCCACCCCACCCCAGCCCGAGCGCTGGGCAGGGCGCGCCCGGTCCCGGAGGATGTGCCCCAGGAAACACCCCGGCATCCCCCGCGCATCGATCGGTGGGGCGTGGCGCGGCGGTGCCTGGCGGAGCACTGGGTCAGTAGAGCTGGGCAGGGCTGGTATGGCCCCAGCTGCTACCGCTACCGGCCATATTGCCGCCCCCGTCCCGGACACCAGGACGCCGACGTGACGGTACTGGTCGCTCACCAGCGAGGACGCCGATGAGCCCGCCAAGGTTCGAGTCGTGGCGTCGCCGAGCTCGGGACAACGCCCAGCAGCCCAGCCCGCGGGGGAGGGGACCCAGGGCTCGGCGGGGGTCGGCGGCCAGCCCTGGTCGTGCAGGCCCGCCTGACTGACCGGATGGTGACCATCAGGACCCCGTTTGGCCGTTAGTGACACACAGCGTGGCCACTGCCGCAGCCCGGGCCGCCCCCGCTCGGCCCCAGCCCAGAGCAAGGCTCAGGCGGGCGGGCGGGGCGGGAGCACCCCGCGGAGGGAGGGGTGGGCGCTGCTGTACCCCACGCCCTCGTGAGTGTGTGCGTGTGTGTGCGCGCGCGTCGCCCATATAAAGACAGTGCGGGGTCGGCGTGAATCAGCCCAGCCCACTAAGTAGACGCCCCTCTCCTTCCTCGTGGCGCGGCGTGGCGGTGTGTGGAGAGGCAATGACCCCTCCGCTGGATAGAATTCGGAACTGAGCCCGAGCCGGGCGCGCCGCGGCGGCCCGTGCCCCGCATGTGAGCAGAAGCTGGGCAGCGCGGCGCCGCGCCCCGCCCCACCCCGCCTCGCCACGCCCCGCCACGCCCCGCCCCGCCCCGTCCCGCCCCGCCACGCCGCGCACCTCGCTTCGCTCCGCTCCGTGTATGACGGCATGCGGCTCTGCTGGGCTGTGAACCTGAAGACCTTTCTCATCCCTGTGTGCAGCGCTGGTCGACCTTTCGACCAGATCCGGTCAAAGGGCGCGAAGAGCCTCATCATAACCCTCTGAGTGGGGCCTGGGCCGGCCGAGGCTCTGGGGCTGGCCAATCAAAAGATTTACTCGCTGACTGGGCCGACGGCCACCTGAAACGTTTGTGGGAAAATATTTCAACCCCTTTAATATTGAACCCGACTAAATATTACAGCTAATCTTGTGCAGTTTTCTTCGGCACCGCACCGCACTACGCGCTGTTGTACGAAGCTCTAGTACTTCTGTGTTCCGCCCCGCTGCGCCGCGCATGTGTATGTGTGTGTGTGTGCAGGACACTGTAATCCTGTTTGCGCTGTGAGCCCCGCGTGACCCCACCCCGCCCCGCCCTCCGCCTCCGCCCGTACGCCCGTACGTACACCTCCGCACCGCACGGCACCCGCCCCGCCACGCCCCGCCACGCCCCGTTCCGCTCACAGCAGCTGATTCTCCTGCTCAATACAATTTGTTCTCATTTGTTTCTTGACTGCTTTGCGGAGCCGCTGTGTGACCTCAGCAGGCGGACCCCGCGGGTCCCGTCCCGTGGTACAGCCTCTCGCTTCTGTACACACGCCGGGCCGGGCGCGGATGCACAACTTGTTCCTCGAGCACGAGCGTGCGAGGTTTCCTGGATCTGGGGCTGGGGCTGGTGTGGTCGGCGTCGCGTCGTCGTGCGGCGCTAAAGACTTGTCGGCGTTATCTATGGCGAGTGCAAACAGCTCAGCGCAAAGTGGCGGCGGGGCGGAGGGGCGGGGCGGGGCCGGCTCCCCGCCGGTGAAGTCTCGCACGTCCGCGCTGTATAGATGGGTGTATGTGTGTGTGTGTAACCTGTCCGGCCCGGGTGTGTGGAGGCGCGGCGGGGCGGGGCGGGGCACTCCAGGCAGGCTCAGGCATGCCGTCGCCCTAGGCCTCCCGGGCCAGGCCCGGTCCGCCGGGGCCGGGGCCCGAGGCCCGGGGCCCGGCCAGCGCCGAATACTAAATGATGTCCAGCCAGCTCAGGCAGCTCCCCTCACCTCTCGCGGGCCTCAGAGGTCCGTAACCTCTGCTCGGGAGCGGGGTGCGGCGCCCCCTCCCCCCGCCACGCCAGGACATCAATGCTGATTGGTATTCGTCCATCGGCTTGCGCGGCCGCCCGGCCCGGTGCGGGAGACCGGGGGGGAAGTAGGGGCGCGGTGATGAGATCATTTCCACAGGGGCCAGCTAAAGATTGGAAACTCGCCTCGTCTATCTCTATGGCTTCTCGCTTTGTGGGTTTTCAAATAAGTTACAATGTGTTCTGCGCCACACCGCCGTATTGGATGTGGGGGTAAGAAAGCTCTCTTCCTTTCCGACCGGGTCGCTTTGTGTCCTATCTCTCTGGTGCGACTTCCGCCGCGGTACGCCCCCCCCCCCTCCCTCTCTTTAACTCTAGGACGACGACGGTTCCTATCAGCGGCCGCCTCTCCTCTCCTCTCCTCGCTCGCCGTGGCTCCAAATAGTTTGAGACCGTGCCTCGCCGCGAGTGTCAAAGGGTCAACGCCGCGCATCAACGTCATGCAGCATGACCAATAAGGCCAATGGACTGAAAGAAATTTGCCTATTGATTATACCTGGAAGCTCGAGTCAACTTTCAAGTTACTTTAATTTTTTTTTAATTTCTTTTTTACATTTTGAGTTGGAACGCACAAACAACAGGACTGAGAGTCAACCGCCTTCATTATCGTGCATCATTGATCTCATTCAAATTGATTGCATTTTCCTTCAGCGGCGCGCGATGGCAGAGAGATCTGATGAGCGTGTTGAGGAAAACACACACACGCACACGCTTGCTCTGCATGGACCACCAGCCGGCCTGCGCTCCTGTTATCTGAGGGATTCCCCGTTCCCCTTTGCTCCCGCTGTTTTCCCGCCGGTTTATTATATTTCCCGGCCAGCACCGTCTCTATTTACTACGGCATTCCTAGCAGAGAGATTGAGATCTAGGAAATTTTCTACGCAGACAGTGAACCGGCGGGATCAATGCGGACTATAAACATGCAGTCATCGCGGTGTCGTGCGGGCTTGCCTAGTCGGCAGGGGCCACAGGCTGGGCGGGCGGGGCGGGCGGTCTGTGTTTCTAGTAGTTGGATTGGAGACGCGGGCGGCGCTAGTTCGGCGAACTAGCTCCAATCGACAGTAATGACACTACTATCCATGCAGCGGGCCGGGCCGGGCCGGGCTGTGCTGACGTCGGCACGCCGGTTCGGCGCCGCCAGTAAGGACCCTAAGGCTGTGATCCGTGTCGCGGTAGCTTTTGGCACTGACTCGCAGAAATGTTGTTTTTGCGCACCGCCACGGCCCGGGCCGAGGCGGGCTCCTCTGGAGAGGAACATCACGTGATGGAGGCTGGCGGACAGGATGCGTCCGTGAGGTTAGGTTCCTCAGAACCAGCCGTCATGCCGCTGTGCCCGGTGTAATACATACCGTTGGCGCTGTACCACCCGCATGGCTGCGAAAAGTCCCCCAACAAGTTGCACTTGCGCGGAACTATGCATAAGTGGGACGCGGTTGCGCGGAAACTAGCGACGACAAGAAAAAAAAAAGAAATAAATGGCACGCAGATAAGTGCGCGTTAAACAAATCGTCTGTCTTGTCCTGCTGCGGGTGGCGTTGGGGTCAGGTCAGGACTAGTGAGGGGCGGGGCGGGGCGGAGAGCGGTATCGGCCGTTGCCTCGGGAAAAGGGAAGGGAAGGGCGGCGACGTGTGAGCTTGTTGAGATACGTTAACAAGTCTTTAACGCTCGGCGCGGTGGGAAGTGGCCGTCTGTCTGGCGAGGTGTGTCGCGCGGGGCGGGGCGGGGCGGGGCGGGGCGGGGCAGGGCGGGGCGGTCACTATCTCGGTGACCGCGCGGACCTCCTTAACACACTCCATGTATTTTCCAATGTTCCCCGCCGCGGTTCCGGCCCGGCATCGTCGTGGTGGTGATGGAGGAAGGAGGAAGTGGGGGGCACTATCCACGCGCGGCGGCGAAGGGAATAACACACGAATGCACTCGGAAGATTTCTTGTCGATTAGGTCGCCCGCAGGGTCGGGGAGTGTAAGGGTCGTGTGAAAAAGGGAGGGGGTAGGAAGTTGTGCGTGTGACCCGGGGGCTGTGTAATTCGCCAAGCAGCCCCGGGTCCGTGTACGGGCTGACGCCTGCATCCCGCGCATAGGGGTGGCCGGGGGTGGCACCACGGCGGCGAGGGGGAGCTGCTGCCGAGACGGCGGGGGTGCTGGCCGGCTGGGGGTGGGGGCGTGCCCGGGGGCGGCGCGCGCTGTGTGCCACTGCGATCAGTCTTAATGCTGTAAAACTGTTTGGGGGGGGGGGAAGTATTTTATTTGTCAAAGTTCATATTGTGTCGATTTTCTCCCCGAGTATACTGCGCGGGCTCCACACCTCTATGGCGACGCGACCGTCTCCCCCAGTATCGCGCCCACCCATGCGAGCAGCGCAGGGATGAACACCCCACCCCACCATACCCCACCCCACCATACCCCACCCCACCCCGCCCCGCCCCGCCACATCCTCTACTCCGACCCGCACATCTGATGGAGGCACCGGTCTTTCTTGCCTTTGGCCAACTCCACTCAAAAATGTTGTTTTCGACTTTAGTGGAGAGGTCATGGTTCGCTCCGGCGGAAATAGCCAAGCGCTCTTCCACGTGACAGGCCCAACCTGCTGCGGGGAGAAAAGAGTGAGAAACACGGGAGAGGCAACCCGCCGCCTTGCTCCCGGGTCTGATGTGGGATGAGATGGGATCGGTAACCGCGCTGCGGGGAAAGATGGCAAGACAGAGAGGAGTAAGTTTTTGGTAAGGGGAGAGAGGAGCGGAGGGGCTCTGGCGTTGTGTCCCGTTCGTCAGCGTGGTTTGACACGGCCTGGTGGGTGGTAACAACTGTGTCGGAGCAGAGAGCCGCCGCGCCGCGCACCGCCGCGACCTGTTAGTCGCGGACCCGCGCGCTGCCATGCCGCCGCCGCCAGGTCTCAAAAATTAGACCGGTGCACTTTTTATCACAGTTATTTGGCCACGGTGCATTAAATATTATTTCTTATTTTTTTCTCTCTGAGCGATAGCGATGGTACACTACATTATAAAGCGCAAATTACATTTTTTCCCCCTTTTTTCTTTAAACTTTTGGTTGGTTATTTTGACGTGAGGAATTTTACTTCCGCGACACGCGCGTATGTGTAAGCTGTTCGCTGACGACAGTGCCCTGGCCTGCCCTTGCGCGGCCTGGCTTGGCACTGCAGTGGGGCTGTGCTGTACGGCCCGCAACGGCCCGCAAAACAGCCTCGTTGGACCGCAGTAGTGCTCAGCACGGTCGATAGCTCAGCGCGGCTGCTCAGCACGACTACTCAGCACGGCTGCTCAGCACGGCAGCTCAGCCGAGCAGTGCAGTGCGGCGGTGCGCAGCCCGGGGCGGCGGGGCTGCGGTCTCTGCCAAGAAGGGCTCCGTCCGAGTGGCCCCGCGAAGGCCAAACCACTTGGCCCACATCGCTGCCCCGCTCGGGGCCCCGCCCGGGCCGTGCCGGGCCGATGAGTCGCCGCAGCCCAACAGACGTCACAGGCCTGCAGGCACTAGGAGGCGCTAGCAGCCCTACGCTCAGCCCCTCGGAGTGCGTTAGGCCCGCGGCCCCGGCCCGGCCCCGGCTGCCATACATACTTATCGGCATAGACTCGGTTATGATGTGAATGACTCTGCCGCTCTGCCGCTGCGCGTGTCTCCATCTCTCTCTCTCCCGGTATTTTATCTCTCACTGTCTCTCTCGCTCGCCCATGCGCTCTCCCTTGCCCTCTCCAGGCGCCCTCCTCCTGGTTGCCAGGGCGTCTCGCTCCTCGCCGCTCGCGTCAGGTTGGTAGCGCCGCCGGCGCGCCGCCGCTATTCGCCGATAATCTGTAGAGTCGTGCCTCCTTTATCGCCCCGCCCCGCCCCGCCCCGCCTCGTGCTCCCGCCGCGCGAGGCACACGTGGAGCTCGCGGAACCGGCCGGCCGGCCCCACCACGTGGTCAGAGTGCACGGGCTGCCAACCTGAGCACGGCAAAGAGCCGGCCGCTACCGGCAGACCAGGGCAGGGGCAGGGAGCGAGAGAGTAATTACAGCGGGTTTTTAACAGTGTCGCGACCGGCAGACCAGGGCAGGGTAGGGTAGGGCTGGTCTGGCCTGGCAACCCCGTCCAGCCGGGCGGCTTTCACCCGCTGGGCGCGCCCCGCCCCGCCCCGCCCCGCCCCGCCCCGCCCCGCCCCGCCACACCCCGGCCGCCGCCGCCGCTGTTAGGTCACCGCTTGCCAAAGCGCAACATAGCGATGGGGATTGATTTTTACCTCTGCTCCGTAATACGAGTGACTTAATTTATTCCGCTGTCGCCGGCCGGCGGTGAGCAAAACCACCAGCTCTGCGTGCCAATTTTACTATTCTGACGCGCTTTGGAAGTAGTACCTGCGTAGTCTGTAGTTCTTTCCTATTTTCTACGGCAACTTCTCTTTGCGAAATTGGCTCCAAACTGCAAGTTTGGAGAGAGAAACTATATGTTGGATGATTTTTCTTTGAAAATCGCATGTTGTCATTCCCGGAAGGCGCGTGTAAGTTGACATACCGGACAGGGCGTGGCAGGGCGGACCACTGGTTTGAGCGCGCCTTGTAGGTAGGCAATCCCGCCTGGCGCGTGTGTGACCCGGTTGCCTGCTCACACGGGGCCGTAGGCATGCGCAGCCCTCTCTCCCCAGTGTCAGCTGCTGACCCGCGTGTTTCAAAAGTTATCAATTTATTCAGTTATCTGCAACATACTGCGCCCATTATTTCGTCTCGTAATTTTTCACTGACCGAAGGCGCATAAAATGTTACGAGCGGCGTATTTCGGCCGAGCGAAGCGGGCCGTGTGTGGCCTCTGCGGTGCCCTGCGATCATGCCGTCGCGATAATGTGTGCGCTGGTACCCGGGGCGGGGCGGCACCCCTTCATATCGTCGGGACCAGCAGGTCTGTCAGTCACTTGTGGATCCGCTCTGCCCTGCCCGCCTCCGTCGTCGTCCTGGCTTTGCCAAAACAAATATTTTAAAAATAACTTTTTTAAAGAAAAGGGAAATGTATCTCCGGGTCGGGTCGGGGCCCGGCCTGCTGGCGGGTGGCTTTCCGTAGAACTAGTAGCAGCCTGCCGCGGCAGCAGCCCGCTGCACTTGCACTATCTCACGGCCTTATCTCCGTGGCCCTCTGGATTCCACAGCTGCGGGGGAACTGGGGGGTATGGGGCGGGGCGGGGTGGGGCGCTGCCCCTCTGTCACGAAAAAGCGTTCGGCTGGTTTAGCGTCGCGTTCCCCTTCTCAAAATGTGGTTTTCTTTAAGAGCGCAGGGTCTGCTCCGATGTTTTGAACAGTCTTGTTTCGCGCGTGCGCCATTCTTTCTCGCTCTCGTTCCCCACGGCGCGGCGGTGGCGCCGGCCCGGCCGTGGCCCTCCATGTAGGGGCGCCGTATTGTACAACCGCAAAACGAACGACTCTTGGGTGTCGCACGCCGCGCGTGTGTGTGCGAGAGAGAGAGATGGGCAGAAGCCGCTCCCTCTCCCTCACTATCTCTCTCGGTCCCTTTCTTTGGGTCTGGTTTAGGGCTCGCGCTGGTAGCTAGGGGCCATGAACACGGGGAGGGTAGGGGTAGGGGGAGTAGAGGGGTAGGGGCAGGACCAGCTATGAAGCAACACAGGGTATGAAAATATGGCGTTACTGTTGGCCGGTGTGTGGCGGCGGCGGCGGCGGCACAGCCCGGGGCGGGCCAGCGTGCTGCCTTCAGTATGATGTGCCTGTCTCTCTCTCCTCCTTCTCCTTCTCCTTCCTCTCTCAACCCCTCCCCTCCTCCTCCCACCAATCCTCAATCCCACGTCGTTTTTCGTGCGTCATTCGCCGGTACCGGTTTGCCGCCGGGAGCCCAAGCAAAGGTTTCGCACGAACCCCCTCCAGCCCCCAATCCCCATCCCCCCTCCTTCGCCTCCCAATATCCTTGTTTCCAATCTCCAAATTCCTTCCGACCCTCGAGCTGGTCGAGTCTCGAGTCCGGCCCGGCCCGGAGCTCTGCCGGTTGCCTACCTCCTCGGAGGAGCCTCGCGGGCCCCGGTCGTCTGGTCGAGTCTGTCGGAGAGAAAGGTTTCGAAACAGCGATCTGAATCTGGCCAATCTGGCCCGGCCGTCCCGTGAGCTAGGAAGTGACGGCCCACCTCTCGTCGGACGTCCGATGAATTAGCTATCCAGTGACCTAGGGAAGGGGGGGCGAGGGGTCTGGCGGTGTCAATCTAGTGGTCATTACTTGAAGGAGTGGAGGGGAGAGGGAGTCAAGCTGAAGGGTCTAGGTCAAATACTGAAGGATCCAGTTGGTTGGATAGTTCGTGCAAAATAATGGCGAGCAGTTCCGGGCGTGGTCGGGCCGAGCCAAGCCGGTCTACGACCCCTTCCCACTCCTCTCCCTCTGTCTGCTTTTCTGTCTGTCTGTCTGTCTCTCTCTCTCTCTCTCTCTCTCTCTCTCGCTCTCTCGCTCTCCTTTATTCCCCCCTCTCTCCCTTCCAACGCTGCTGAGCGACTGACTTTACCATGCGGGTATTGGTCGGAAAAAGTGTGTGTGTGTGTGTGAGAGAGAGAGAGAGAAGAAAAATGTGCATGATAATAAGAAGTGGCAGGGCTGAGGGACGGGGGTAGAGGGGTAGCGGGACGGGCGGTTGCTGGCTGGCCGGCCGATGGAAAGAATTAATCGTGTATTGATCACCCAATCAGCAGTATCGATCTGCTGCTTGCTTTCTCTCTGTCAGCTTCCCTACACACTCATTCTTTCCGCCGGTCATTGCTGCAATGCCTCGCCTCGCCCCGCCGTCGTCCCTTCATATTCGCTTCATAATTATTATATTTTTTTTCTCTCCTTATTTCTCTTGTTGGTGGATGGTTGGCATACCTCAGGGTGACAGTGTGCGCTGAGCTAGACGAGTCGAGCCGAGCCGAGCCGCGGGTGTTACATTCTGGGTACCGTGACGGCCGCGTGTGACGCAGCATTACGCTGTGGGTCCTAACCCCCCCCCCCCCCCTCCTACCTGTAGGAGCAACGAACGCTTTCCTCTGTGTGTGTGTGTGAGAGCGTGCGTGAGTGCGAGGAGGGCGGCGCGGCGGCGAAGGAGTCAGTTACTCCTCGGGAGAAGGTGTGGCCCCTCGACCGCGTGGCGGGCGGGGCGTGGCGGGGCGTGGCGGGGCGTGGCGGGGCGTGGCGGGGCGTGGCGGGGCGCCAAACTTGCGCCACTCAGAGACCACTGACCGGCCGACACGCTGATCAACAAGTAGATACAATGCTGCCCTCTCGCGGCCCGCGGGCGCGCCTGTTTCAAAAAGACACTGCTATTAAAAAAAAAAAAAAAAAACTGGAGTGTCAATCTTAAAAATTATTTTTTATTCATAGTGCGGAATATTTAATTCAGCGTGTCATTTGCGTTGGGTTGGGCCAGCGGTGCACCAAAGCCGTAAATGAGCCATCGTTATGGACTCAGCATTATTATTGCTGATTTTATTGTTGTTTAATGCAAGCGGCGAGCTCAATGAGACCGACACGTTTGGGCTCCCCGGGGGTCCGGAAGGTAAGGGGAGGGGAGGGGGGGGGGTGCTGATTCAAATCAAAAGCGAAGGGAGCTTCATTCATTAGCCAAATTAACGCCGGCCGACCTGACTCGCCGTGGTGCCCACCGCGGCGTGACCGGTGCACGCGAGTCGTGTTTGTTTGTTGGTGTGTTTGTTTAGAGTGTGTGTGTGTGTCTGCGTGTTTGTTAGGTAAGCATCTTATAGGTTTAGCGCGCAGCCCCGGCCCCGGAGACTTACACGCACTAGCCGTGCTGACTCGCGCCCCCTATATCTCCCCCCCCCCCCCCGCCCTCCTTCACCCACCCACAGATGAGGCGTGGCGCATGGGGGTCACGTAGAGCAGGGAGGGAAAAGATAGGCGGCCGGCTCTTATTCTGTGTTCTTGAATCTCACTACTATGCCCGCCCGCCTCTAGCTTTCTCACCGTCAATTATGAAGGATGGAGGCAATGAAGAGAGCGCTCCTCCCCCTCCTTCCCTACTCTCTCTCTCTCTCCCTCTCTCTCCTCTCTCCCTCTCTCTTTCTAGGTCCCTGCCGGCGGCGGCGCCCCGCGTGCAGTGGCTCTGAAGGAAGATAATGAAAACACGTACCCCCCCCCCCTTCCCCTTCCCCTCCCGCGGTGTGCAGCGCTCACCTTGAACTTGAATGCTACGGTCCATGTCCTTTGGGGAGAGGAGAGGGGAGGGGGGGACACACATACACATAGGGATAGTCCTCCTGCGCGCCGAGCCCACTAACATCCCTGCACGGCCAGCGGTAGCCCGGCTGCTGCGACCGCAAAGAGGAACAAAAAAAGAAAATAAGGGTTATAATCATCGGATGGAGACGGAGACGTGTGCCGTTTGTTTTCGGCGAAAAGAGGCGTGGGGAGGCTTTTTGGTAAAGCCCCCCCCCCCCCCAACAACCTCTCTCCAACCTTCCCCCCCACCTGTCTGCCTCCTGAGTTGGGCCTCTTGCCTTTTGGCCCGGCCCGGGCGTGCCGGTCACTCAACTCTTTTCGCGGGCGCGCAGAAAAAAAATCCTGCGGGAGACGCGAGGGGGGGGGAGGGGAGGTAGAAAGCGTGGGGGAGAGGAGGAGAGGATGGAGTCCGTGGAGGTGAGGTAGTGCGGAGGGCGTGGGGAGTTTGGGGGGGGAGGGGGGGGGGGGACATCGGAACTGCGCAACAACTCAGCTCCGCGGATATGCTCCACAGCGGCGCGAAAAATCGCGTAGCCAACTGAGCGGTGCGTTGTTTTTAAGGGTTATGGGAGTCGTTGTTGTTGTTGCTGTTATTATTATTTTTTTCTGACAAGCGTGACTATCCGTTCTGGTCGTGTAGGTGCTCCTGTGGGTTCCGGTGGACGCCTTTATCAACTTCCGGACCAGCGGGGCGGGGCGGGGTGGGGCGGGGTGGACGGATAGAGTACGGCAGCGTGGCGTGGCGTGGTGGGAGCTCACCCAACCCCACTGAGCCGCGGCGGCCTGTACACGAACGAGGATATGAATTTCTCCCGACGGCTCTCTCAGCGCGCCCCGCCCCGCCCCGCCCCGCCCGCGGGAGTTCTCTCGGCTCGGCCCCACCGCTCGCTCTTGACACAATTTCCTATCGTGCTCTTTTGAACCGATTACATAACACATAACACTCGGCTCGCACCTGTCTCTCGCGCAAAAATATACTCGCACGAGAGGAGGACAGAGGCTCGGCCAGATAAGCCATGCGAGACGGCCCGCGAATTCGGAACAGTTAAAGCCATGCGCCACTCACACCTGCATGTATTTTGTAATAAAAATTCTACGCCGAGTTTGACCATTTTTTATTTTTTTTGTTTCTCTGCCTGCAGGCGATCAACGACATGTTCAAGTCGGCGGCGGACAACGACCTGGCCGACTGGAGCGGGCTGCTGCAGGCCACCCCCAGCGTCATCCTGCACGACCGGCTCATGACGGAGGCCTCGCTGGGACACCCCGCCGTCGGCGCCACCCCCATCAAGGCCGAGCACTCGTACTGCAGCCTGGGCGAGGACACCGACTCCACGCCGGACTCGGAGATGTCCCTGTCGGCCAGGATGGACGGTAAGGCATGCAGGCACACCCTGGGGAGGAGCACCCCCTGACGACAGGGATTAGCGCGGCCCCGCCCCGCCCCGCGCCGCGCCGCGGGTCGGCAGCACTGTATCGCGCCCGTATGGCGTACGGGCCGCACCCGCATACGCGGCGCGGCGGCGGCGGCGCGCCTGGGTCGCGGAGCGCAGCGGAGATACCCTACTGAGGCCGCGAGCATTTTATTTCGGGCTGCCTTCTCTCTCTCTCCCTCTCACTTGGATTATGGGGGCGGAATCGAACAGCTGATTTAGCGCGGCCCGCTTGCCGCCCGCCTCGGCCCGGCCCTGGCCGCGTCCGCTTTGTACCCTTGTCGCACAGAAATGACGTTGAAGAGTTGAGACGGTGGCGGGCGGCGCGGCGAGCACTAGTTGCGCGCATACCGCGCCGCGGCGCACGCGTGCGTGGCGGGCCGGCCTACCTGGCGGGCGGCGCGCGCGCGTCCGGGCGAGGAGGGGCCAGGGCGGGGCCATCCGCGGCATGCAAAGTCGTCGATCGCGCGCATGATTTCCAAACCGGATAGGCGACCACCAGAGTGCTTTAATTGGAGAGTGGCGCTGCGCCGCGCGGCCTTCGACGTGTGTTAAACAGAAGTCAAGTCAAGTTGTGCGCACCGGCATGTCCCCGGCCCGGCCCGGCCCGGCACTCTCCACATTGTAATTGTCGCGTTATCTCGGGCCGGCAGGCAGGCAGGCACACCACCACATGTCGCGTATCCTATCCTCGAGATTGGGATGTTATCGCCGCGGCTCTCGCATAACCTGTCGTTTTGTCCGCCCCGCCCCGCCCCGACCCGATCGCCTCGCCGTGGTGCTTCTTCTCTCCTCCGCCCGGGGGACCCGGGAGCAGCCTGGAGGAGAGGGCGGGGCGGGGCGGGGCGGACACGATTTTCAAGCCGATTCCTTGAAAAGCTGTTCGAAAACCAAGAAGTTTGCTCAGCTTTTCTGGACGGGCACGGGCACCGGCAGAGTGCGGCGGGGTGCGCACGCCTTGGCACAAACCTCTCCCCGGGCTAGGCCCTCGGCGGGGCGGCGCGCGAGGCGAGGCGAGGTACACTTCTGTCGCCAAATCAGCGATACTTGCGACTTCGTTTTGCAACCCGATCTCCCTCGGCCCGGCCCGGCCCGGCCCGGCGCTGACAGGCGGCCAAGCAGGCGGTGCGGCCGCGCAGCTTTTAACGATAACGTATCGAAATATTCGACGGCGTCATTTATTTTTGCTAGTGTAGCAGTATTTTACTTTAAAATTGAGTTAAAATTCGGGGCAGCGCAAAAAAAAAATTGAATTTTTTATTTTCAACTGATTTTTGTTGTTTTCTTCAAATTCATAACACACTGAAAATAAAAAAACGACCTTAAAAATTAGCTTTAAACATTTCAACCCTTACAAGTAAAAATTCATATAGAGCATTTTTTTTTCCATTGCATTTAGCAAAGCGCGAGGCATGATGGGGCGACCATATTTCTAGATGTTCTGTGCGGTCTAGTTTTGAGTTTAAGCGCCCCGTGAAGTACCCGGGCCGGGTGTGCGGCGCGGGCGCGCCTCGCCGCGAGCGTGCAGCTGCGTCAACATGTTCTGCGCGGCGTGTTAGCTGACTGCCCAGTAACGCCACGTTCTTACACAATTTTCCATTCGTACTGACTTTAATAACGGCGTGGCGATGGTCGAAAAGAAAAAGGGAATGCGGCCCGAGTTAAGGAAAACATTTACTTTCTCTCAAGTCTCGTTTTTATGAGCGGCATAAAAGGTCACACATTTCGTATTACAGGTGGAACTTTTGAGCACGTTGTTCGCTAAGCATTTTATTATGTGTGCTTGAATAATAATTTTCTAGAAACCTAGTTTGCTCTTTAGACACGGTGACATCGGCATTGAATGACGTCGTGTCACACCTGTAATCATGCATGGTTTGTAGGTTGTGTTAAACGAAGCGCCGTTTGTAGCCTTGGTCGCCGTGTGTGCCCTCGTGCGGCCTGGCGCCGGGGGGGGGGGGGTACCGCGTGCAACTCGTGGGTCCGACCCAACCGCTGGGCGATGCGATAAGGGCACGAGGTGCTACCTGCATGGGCCAAAAATGCGGACAAATGGTACCTGGCAGTGCTCACACGGTAAACGAAAAACTCGGATTCCGAGGCAACTACCTCGATTTCTGTGGTTGCCTCGATTCCGAACTGTGGCAACCTAAAACAGAGGGTAAGACTCTCAAAACCGAGTCATCCACTTCCCGTTTCCGAGACAGTTTGCCTCGGTTTTCACACGGATCTCCCTATTTAGGGCTCAGCGTCTCGGAATCAGGGTTTGAATGCTCGGAACCGAGGAAAATCAACTTAATTCGAGTTGCAGTTTCTAAAATCAAAATCCGCTCCTTTTTTTACGCCTCGGAATCAGAGTTTTTCGTTTACCGTGCAGTTCCTTAGGTTTTTCGTATTTTTCTTTTTTTTTTATCGAGACGTGATGCCCCTGCGGCATGTCGCCAACTCCCTATGACCCACGACGAAGACGAAACACCTCACGTAGCAGTGCACGTGTCGCTGTTCACTACGCGGTTTCTTTTCCCCCTTCTCTCTATCGCCACATTTTTCCCTTACGCGAAACATACTCGAAAACGCTGATGCTTTGCGCCAATAATTCTTTTATATTTAGCCGAAGGTCACGCCCAGTGCGGCAGGCGGCTGGGCCATCCCATGGCGACGGGACGGGCGCAAGTACAAGTGTGCGATACAGGGTGTGATACAGCTGTCTGATAGGGCGCACGCGCTGTACTGCGGCCCGGGCCGGGGCGGGGGCTGAGAAAGCTGAAACAGCCCTGCCCACCCCGCCCCGCCCGTCCCTGTCAGTCCAAGGGCCGCACGGGGTCACATCTGACAATGCATGTCCCTGGGCAGGGGCGGGCAGGGCAGTCATACGACCTTTCGAGCTACATTTTCTGCAGTGTGGCCTTCATTGTTAAAGAAAGGAGAAATCTTTTGATCTGATATCTTTACTTATATTGTTTCGGCGTTACGCATACTTCTTTCACTGGCAATTTTTACATTCGAGTCACAATTGGCAATTGGCTGTTAAATGGCATCGCCATAGCGCAAAAAAAAAACGTTGTGGGGTTTACTGGGTGTTTCATTTTCCATTCCACCTTACTGCGTCTTTCGACGGCACCCGTGGTCCCAGCCGGGCCGCGGGACTGCACCGTAAAACTGTTTGCTGGGATCCCCAGGAAAGCTGGTAACTTTCCAGGACTTACCTTGGAAATTCCCAGGAACTTTCTTGGAAATGTGCAATAAAACGTCCTGCGGAGTCTCGGGAAACAGATTTACGCTTGCGGCCGGCGGAGCTGTGCGGGCTGTGCGTCGCGTCGCGTCGCGCCTCCCGACGCTGGCCGGTGCGGCGCGGTGCGGCGCGGCGCGCTTGGACTAGGTCAGTATGCATTGCGTGGGAAGTGAGCTGACCGGTACCCGATGGGGCGTGGCGCGGCGGCGGGCGCATCCCGACCGCATGCTCCAGCTGCAGCGGCCGGTCCCGCCCCGCCCCGCCCCGCCCCGCCCGGTCTGGTCTTCCCTGACCCTGGCCTTGGGACTCCTCGGGATCAGCTGCCCACGACTCCGACCCACTGCCGGCGTACCCGACGGATTAAAGCAGGTCTTTTGTACCTTTTATTGGAGTGCGATGGCCGAGTGGAATACCCTGGAATTAGATGGCGCTGCTGCTGCGGATGGCGGATGGCCTTTCGTTGTTCGGTAGGATTGGCGTGCCGCGCTGCGCTCGCAATGCGCTCGCGGCCCGGGGCTCGCACCGCAGCGCTCGCACGCTCGTCACACATTCCTTATCGAACCCGCTCGTAAAGCTCCGCGCTCCGCCCAGACTTCCTTTTCGTAACGCCTAACGGATCTTTGCGCCCTTCCGGCCGGGCCGAGCCTCGAGCTGACTGAAACTAACGCGCGCGCCGTTCAGAGTGGTTCCAATAAAACAATTGCGCGTTCGACGTACTCTTCCCTACTGTGGTATCAATGGTGTACCAGCTCGATCAGGTCATCTGGAGGGTTGCTGCTTCAGCCGCCAGGCCCCACCGCAGCGGAGCGCAGGTTCACGAATCCCGCGCAGCCCTCAGGCGTGCTTCCATCAGCGTGCAGGCTGCAGGCTCGGTCTCTGCCTCCGGCCTTACGCCGGAAGCAGTTTCTGCCGCCGATTTGTTGCCTCGCGAGAGCCCTGCTGCCAAGTTGCCATAACGCAGCTAGCTGCGGCATTCCCTGCCGTCGATGGGGATCTTACCGGATGCACTCTCTCGCGCGCCATACCCAAAACTGGCATCTTTTTCCTTTTCTGTAATTTAAACTCCTCCCCTTTTCACCCTAAATGAAAAATGTATAGTCGTAAGCCAAATAGCAGGGAAAGGGGGGGGGGGGCAAATCACCATGAAAAGAAAAAGTCTTCGGCCCAGTAAGCAAATAATAATAATTCTATGCAGTTTTCTTTTTTTTTCGTGCTTGCGTGGCTGCACGCGCGCCCCGTTTATGTAAAAAAGTGCGCCTCGTCTCATCTCATCTCTGTGATGGGCGGCGTGGCGGCCTCTATCTCTATCCGCTATCCGGGCCGGGGCGATATCGGCAGCCAAAAACGCGACGATGGGCATAAAAATGCACGTGGGGCGTGCGCGTGGATGGACCCGGATGAAGTGGGGGCCGGGGGCGGGGGTGGACCGATCTCTTGTTCTGCAGCAGTTGCAGGTCAGGTCCGCGGGTGAGAGGGTATCGGGGGCCTCACCCCGCCCGCCGCCCGCACATGCAGGGGCCGTGCAGACAGAGGGTCTCCGCCACGGGGAAGTGCAGGGCAGGGCAGGGCAGGGCAGCGCGAGGGCGGCGCCGCGGCCGCGCCGCGCTGGCACCCAGCAACTCGTAGTGTTGCTACCCCAGCAGGCTGCCCGGCCCGGCCCGCGCGCGGCTGCTTACGCGGGGCTTTTGGCCATTATTCTCTCTCTCTCTCTCTCTCTTTTTTGCGAAGGCTGAGCTGCGCCCAGTTTCGGCCGCCTGGTGGCGGTGCGGCGGCGCAGGCATCCTGGTCGTCCTGAAGAGGTCGATGCCAGAGCTGCAAGCCCCTCGTGGGGGGGGGGGGGAGAGCTGTAGCGAACCAGACTGGAGTCAGCCCGGACGGGCCCGAGCGTTTGGGTTGGTTTGCAAACCTGATTGCCGATTCAAGCAAGCTGCGGGAAAGAAGCCGGTGGTGGTATGGGAGGAGGGGGAGGGGAGGGTCATGGAACGGGCCGTACAGGAGGACAGGAGGTGGGGCTTGTGGTGGGGCTGGGCTCTGTGCGGGGCGGGGCGGGGCCGGGGCGGGGCCCTGCTCCAATTCTCCAGCAGCGCGGACGGCGTCGGCCCGACCCATTGCGCTTGCCGCCCCGCTAAGGTGGGTTTGATGACCCGCCCCGCCCCGCCCCGCCCCGCCCCGCCCCACTCTGCTTCTGCTACCCCGAGCACCGCACCGGTCAGCACGCACGTGGCGCAACTAACGAACTACTGCGCCACCGCCAGGGCGCTCTGCTGGCGCGTGGCGGGGCGTGGCGGGGCGGGGCGCGGCGGGGTGCGGTATGTGAGTCTAGTAATTGGTGCGCACTTGTGCCTGTCGCGGCCGGGCCGGGCCAAGCTCAGGGCGCAACGCACAGCCATCCTCGTGCTCACAGAGCTGATGGGAGGGGCGGGGTTGGGTGGTGGTGGCTGCGGCGAAAATTACGTGGGATAGAGGGAGGGTGCCAATGATTCATTGTGAGAATATGGCCAAAGTGGGGAATTTGTTATACAGTGTACAGTGTATATTCTCGAGCTTTTCGAGTCGCAGGGGGCAGGTAGGCGCGGGGCGCGGACTGCCGCGACAGCTAAGCGCCACTTGGCTCAGCAAGCCTGTCCGCCCCATTTCTACGCGCGCCGACTGCCACCTGTCGCCCAAGCTTTGGTCTAGTCTTTTGCCCCGTCACTTTCAAAGAATAAAATGGCACAAGATACTTAAAACGAAAATTATAATTGTGTGCCCCTCCCCTAGTCGGAGTCGGCAGGAGTCCGGGCAGGGTGGCAACTACATCTAACGCTCTGCTCACCTAAAGCCCTAGAGTGGCCCACTCTAGGGCTTTAAGCTCACCCAGTGGAAAGCGATTGTCTTAGGGGCAGCTCTCTTCCCTGCCAAAGTGTCAGGCCGGGCCAGGCCAGCCCATGGCCGGATCTGAGCTGAACATGTGCACTGATGTATGCACAAGTGCCGAGGCAAGGTGAGGCGCCGCGGTGAGGCGCCGCGGTGAGGCGCCGCGGTGAGGCGCCGCGGTGAGGCGCCGCGGTGAGGCGCCGCGGTGTTGTGTAGGGCGTACTTGTGGACTAATATTTTACCTACCCTATCGATGTAATAGAGTCATGATTTTGAACTGCGTTGCACCCCTTCCTCAATTGAACTAAGGGAACCCTTTATGTTACGTTTGGGGGTTCCTGCTAAACAAGAGAGTGCACTTAAATTTAAAAGCATCCTTAAGACTCAGTGTTATTTTTTTTTTCCTTATGCAGACATGGAGGACGAGTGCTACCCTTGCATCCCTATGAAGAACGCGACGAGAACGAGTAGGGACTCAGAGTCATCAGACCAGTCCATCATCAATGTCAAAGATGAACCCTTCAGTGAACCATCTTCACCAGAATCATCGTGCCCAGGGTCACCAGCGCCCTCCTACCAAGAACACACGGTTAGTTCACATGAGCTGAGAAGAATTGAATCTGAAGTTTTCTATTTTTGAACCTCTTTACTCATAAAGTTACATAATATTCGTTTCTAGACAATTGTGCACACAAGCAGTGGCAGCCATCCACAAAGCTTACTGAAGCAGCCAACTCTTCTTGTGTCGAGAAATAATGTTGTCCAGCAGCAGAGCAGAGTATCAGTCTTACCAAAGCCCAACATTAAAGTTGAAACAGGTACAACATATAATCTTTGATTGTAGGTTTTATCAATAAATGTATGTTCCATTTTCAGGTTACTCAATTAATCTCTTTCTGTTTTTCTGAAAGGGTTTTCTTTACCTCCCACACCACCATCTTCAACAACCAGTGATAGTGAGGGGAATGACCACCATCCGTCCTCCCCATCCAACCGTCAATCTTCGCAAGTCAGTAGTCGTTTGCTTGTGTCTCCTCCCCCAACCACCTCAACAAGACAACCAATTCAGACATCACTGATCAGCAGCCAACCTGTGAGTGCTTATGAGACCACCTTCTGTTTCTATCATATTCAGAAGATTATTAATAGAAACATAGAACATATTTTATTTGTGTCAAAACTTCTATGATTAGAAACAATTACAATTGTGTTTATTTTTTTTTTTATTTTTTTTTACAGAAAGGATCTACTGGCATGTTAATGCTGACAGAAGAGGAAAAACGGACCCTTTTAGCTGAAGGATATCCAATACCCACCCGGCTACCGCTCACAAAGGCAGAGGAAAAATCTCTGAAAAAAATCAGAAGAAAAATTAAGAACAAGGTGTGTGGCCTAAATTCCAGACTCGTTTCAGAACCCCTGTCTTTTCCATACCCATCAAATGTCTAATCAAAATATTTTTCCTTTCCCCCTCCCCCCTTTTTGTAATGTAGATCTCAGCCCAAGAAAGCCGAAGGAAGAAAAAAGAATACATGGATGCTTTGGAGAGAAAAGTTGAAATATTACAAAGTGAAAATTCTGAGTACCGAAAAAAGATTGAAAACCTGGAGGATAGTAATGATTCTCTTATCAGCCAACTCAATAAACTTCAAGCCCTTGTTGCTCGTGCTGCAAACAGTGGCAATGCTAGTGCTGTAGCTGCTGCTGCTGCTGCTGCTGCATCATTTAACTCAAGGAACTCAGTTCGGCATTCAGAAACAGTTTCACATTCTTCTTTGGGCTCTCACTCATTCAGGAGCTCTGTAAAATAAATGTCTCAGTGGCAGTTTTCTTAAATATTTGTAATTATGGGTAAGTTTCAATATTTTAATAACAGTCTCTATTTATCAAATTTATCATCTCTGGTTACTTTTTCTAATAGAAACATTGCTTTGATTTACCAGGTAATCTTTTTTGATGATTGGGATTGATAGATAGTGCTTAATTGAAAAGGAGTGCCTAGTTTGTAGAAATTGTGTGCTATTTCATGTCAACCCCATCAAGTTTCTTTCTTCATCCTCTTACTTTTCTCTTTCATTAGTTTAGAAATGTTTATTTCTGCCTCCATAGTCAAATTCTATCAAATTTTATGAAATTTTATACACCTTGAAATTAAGATTGTTGAATGAATTTATTGTTTTTAGTATGTTAAATTAAGTCATAGTTCTAAGAGTTATAGCAATGAAGGATGAAGTATTTATGTAATGATCGTATGCATTAAGTTTTGTATATATTTTATATTTTTTACGCACAAAGCATAACAGAATCTGTAGCACAGAGTTGGATTCAACGGTTTGTAGTATAGATCACTGCTTATTTGTTTGAGAAACATTGTTTTTTATTAGCTCTTGACAAGCAGTTGTTAATCTTTCAATTTTATGCTGATGTTGACATTTTTCTTATTCTATCCTTATAATAATATGTAATATATCTATTTCAGAAACTTGTAATTTTATGTGTTCTATTGGATTTTTATCAGACTTAAAATGTTATATAAAGAAATTTTTATTTCTATTTCAAATGAATAGTACAAGTGAGAACTGAGAACTATCTTGGAGTATTAAATATTTATAAAATCTGATTTTTATACTTTTAGAGTAATAAGGAATGAATCAGCATTATGACAACTCTTGTTGGGTCAGGAATACTCAAGAACCCTTTTGGTTCTCTTAAAGGGCACCTTTAAGGAGATTCAAAGCTCATGATGAAAATGTACCAAATGCACACATGTAAATATAGTCTTTCAGATTGTTTCAATTTTGAGTTATAACATATGAATTTCATGTGCTTTTAATACCAACTGTGACTGTTTTTACAGTACTTCATAACATTCCTTAATTACATTCCTTTCTTTATTTTTCTGACAAATGCAAGACAAATTCGATGGGTGACAGGTTTTTAAAGTGAGAGTCAGTCTTTTTTTGAGGTGTGTGCTCTCTACTGCTTATATAGATATCAGAAGTGAGTCTATAACAATGCAAGCACCATGAAAATATTTTCCTCGGACTCCAACTGTTAACAATATTGAGGTTCTCCAGTTTGTTAGCCAAGAAACAGTGTGATATTGCTTTTGTTTTTTGACAACATTCTCAAGGAAAGATATTTTAAATTACCATTCCAGTGTAAAAATGTTTGTAGAAACAAAGATTTTTTTACCCATAGCGAGTGGAGGAATGATAGTTTTGTATTCCTGACAATTCATTGTTGGTATTGTGACACATTATGAATTATTAGATCACTATGTGATTTGTATGAATTACTTCTAAATGTGCCCTGTGAGCACCAATTATTTATCATCAGGAAAGGTAATTTCATGAGGGTTGCAGTCCATGTCACTTTCGTTGTTGGAGAGTTGATGTGGAATTTGTTTTCCTTTGACAGTGTGAAGTTGTTTGACACAAGGTCATATGCAATTGGTTTTTTAAATTAAGAATTAATTTGATGTGATTCAACTGCATTTTTCTAGGTGTACTTAAATATTGCTGTACAAAAAGCCTTAATAGTAAGGTTGTATTCCTGACATTAAAGAATTCTAGATGTAAAATGCAAGCAAACAATTAGCTTTTCATTAAGCTCATTTACATTAATGATATCTGATCTCATAATTATGGAATCATTGAACGGGCTAATTTCCTTGAAAAGCTTTGCAATCCTAATGATAGAAAAAAATATTTAAAGCTTTGTTCACTTTTAACTTGGGTGTAGACTATGATTAAAATTTTTAATACAAAATAACCTTTACCATTGTTAGAGTGCCCATAGTCACCAATATTCAGGTAAATTTTTGCATCTTTCTTTCAGTCATTCAACAACCTAGTATTTGTTTTTTCTTTGAAATCAGCAATCAGTTTTTTTACTTACACCGAGCCAATGAGCGTAGCCAATGTCAACTTTTACTCAGACGTAAGGATAGCAATCTTATGAAACATTAGATTAATTAGTTAAAAATGTGCTGTGCCGGGCTCAAGTGCAAATAGTAGAAAACAAACATATCACCAAGTCTGAGAGTTGAAAGTAAGGTAAATACTGGTAAATTATTTCCTTACCGGTTGTTTGTTTTCCACTTTCAATTGTTTATATTTTTAAAGTTCTAAGAGTATAGAACGTGGAATGCAATTTATAACAAGCATTAGGTGCATGTAACTTTTATAAAGTTGAAAGCAGTGCGAAATATTCTCTTAAGCTGTAATGGGCTTCCACTGGTGGGAGCGTCAGTTGACAAGTGTTCAGTGTTTATAGATTTTATGGTCTGTTGTAACTGTTATAGTGTAGTGCATTTATGTGTTATGTTACTACAATTGTGTTGTATTAATGTGAGATGCCATATGTTATTGTACAGGAATAATAACAGTAAAACAAACTCATAAGTAAATATTCAGTCATTTCCTTGCTTTTTAGTTCTACTCAAAGCAGAAATGAATCTAAGACTTTGTGACTTGAAAATTTAATGAGAGGTTGTGTGATTATTTTTGTATGAAATGTATATCATAGACAAGGCCTTCCTAGTAGCAAATGGAGAAAAGTTGTCAATCATTGAACAGCAATGACATTCATGCTTCATTCAATCCTGTACTTTTTGCAAAGTTCTGTATTGAAAGCCAGTTAACTTCCCACTGGCACTACTTTTACAACAACTAAACTGAGTTTCAAATTTAAATGCAATGAAGTGATTATTGAGATAAGGTGAGTTTTATTTCAGTATTTATCTCTTATTTTAATATAAGAAAGTATGCCTGGGCAAGCACGCTAATAGAACAGCCTTTGCGTTTTGCTATTTTGGCAAAAAATAAAATGTCTTCAATTTCGACCAAACTTGCAAATAACCTTCTTCTGGGAACATGAAACATTGAATCAAGTCGTAAGCCCGATAGAAAGAAAACACCCCAGTCATATTGAAGGCGTTGAAAAAAACAAGAAGCCAAGTATATACCAAAGTGCTTTGGTATATAAGAATTAAACTCGTTCTTTACCCGAAGTAGGAGATGAAAATCATGAATATGGTAGTTTGTCTCACTTAATTTAGACACATGGATTCATCTTTTTAAGTATAATGTATAAATGTAAGATTTTTGATAAGGAGTAGTAATTTTATTTTGAAAAAAAGTAACAATATCTACTGGATAATATAGAAAACGCACGCCAGGATATTTAAACAGAAGAAAACTGATGACAATGGAATAAACTGGTTACCATTGACATCTTGTTATAAATTCGTTGGCATCGTTTGACGGTATTGCGACGGCATTCTGATGTAAGAAGATGTAAGAAGGTAAGTATAAATTTATCGTAAATATAAATATAAGGCAACATTTTACATTGAACTTCTGCTCTCTTAATGGTATTACTATAATTTATCTTAGAAGGGTACCTAATAATTGTACATTAATGAATTTTTTTCAGCAATGTACGTTACGTTTATTACGTTTGTTACTATTAGATTGAAATTAAAGTAAAGATGTTTGGTAAATGTGTGTTGAAAAAGTTTAATCAATGATACCAAATGATGCATGAAGGATGAACCCTTGTGGAGCCAAACAGCGTGTGGCAGATGAGAGAGGAGCAGCTGATGCTGATGCCAGTTAGGAAAATCGACTGCCGTCAACTGTTGAACATTACATTCTTGTAGAGAGTTCACATCATAAATGTAACATATGATTATTATTAGAATTATTAAAATGTAACTAACGTAACAAACGTAATTAACGTAACAAACGTAATTAACGTAATAAACGTAATTAACGTAACAAACGTAATAAACGTAACGTACATTGCTGAAAAAAATTCATTAATGTACAATTATTAGGTACCCTTCTAAGATAAATTATAGTAATACCATTAAGAGAGCAGAAGTTCAATGTAAAATGTTGCCTTATATTTATATTCACGATAAATTTATACTTACCTTCTTACAACTTACAGTTAAATCAGAATGCCGTCGCAATACCGTCAAACGATGCCAACGAATTTATAACAAGATGTCAATGGTAACCAGTTTATCTCATTGTCATCAGTTTTCTTCTGTTTACATATCCCGGCGTGCGTTTTCTATATTATCCGGTAGATATCGTTTGCGTCGACACTTCTGCATCGTGATACGTCACACTACCAATAGATGGCGCTTCTACCGCACTACTAACCTACTTTCAATTCCACGGTCTTCCCCTCATTAAAACCAACAAACATCGAATTATTTTGTGAAATCACTTCTTTTCTTTCTACAATAACAGCGAAACACATTTCTTATTAAGTTTTATAGTATCATGCATGCCAGTATTTAGTTCACTTAGAAGATAAAATAATGATAAAGGTGTATCAAAAGCTTCTGTACTAAAACTTAGAATTTTTCTCTAGATGAATTTTTTTGTTTCCCCATAACACAAAAAAACTTCTATTATGGATTGTTCGGTTCGGTATGCGGTTTAAAAAAAGTATATAATCATGTATTTGGGTACTATAGCTTTAGAGATGAATCCATGTTTCTAAATTAGGTGTGACCAAACACAATACTCGTTCTTTTTACCTCAAGAATTATAACTTCAAAGACAGGAGGTAAAGAACGAGTAAAAAGAAAAAAAAAAAAATCGGCCGAGACTTGAACCAGCAAAACGTCTCGCCAGCCGAGATGATTTGGGACGGGGGGAAGGTGCGTTAACCATCTCGGCTGGCGGGACGCACACCTCTCGGCAATGCGAACTGGAATCCCTATCTACCGATCATTTTCCGCGCCAAGAGGCAGGAACGGAGTCGAAGCGGAGGTCGCGTTTGCCGGCCCCGTCCAGGCGGTAGATAGGGATTCCAGTTCGCCTCGCCGTCAGGTGTGCGTCACGACAGCCTAGTGGTATCGCCCTTGCCCCCCGTCCCAATACCAACTAGGCTGTCGAGACGTTTTGCTGGTTCGATCCCGACCGATTCTTTTTTTTTCCCCCTTTTTTTTTTCGATGTAAACGCTGGCTCTTGGTCAAATTAACCCACGTGGATCGGATTAGGGGTACATTAGAGTCCCCCTGCCCACCCCAGTCATTTGTTGACTGGCCGACCCGGGAAACGCTCCCGCATCGTCTTCGAAGAACGCGACACAAACGCGATTTTACCCGGAGGTCAGCAGGAGCGAGGAGGTAGCCTCTTGTGCAAGTGTGCATTCTCCGGTTCCAGGTCGGCCGACAGATGGCGCCACCATGCGTTGTTGTTGCGCGCTAGGCCTCGACAAGGCAGAGCCTATAGGGCCTAGTCCAAGTACTCTTCGCCCAGTTGGGCATTTTCGTCCTCGACCAACTCTCGGCGCGTTACTTATACGCACGAATTTTTCTTTCGATCATCTTAATGATGAGGGAACCATATTATATTGCTAACAAGACGATGGCTCTCGGTTCTGACATTGAAACGTCAAATGACCATGTCCAAGTTTTTTCTAAGTATGGTAGAAGGTCGGGTCTGAGTTTCCCATCCAATTGAAGTCCAGTGAGTTTGCCGATGAAACTTAGCAAATGCTTGCCAATGTCAACAAGAAAAATTCGTGCGCATAAGTTGCGCATCTCGAGTTGGTTGGGGAAAAAAGTTCCCTCCGCGCGAAGGAAATTTGGACTAGGCCCTATAGGCTCTGCCTTATGAAGGCCTAGCGCGCAACAACAACGTATGGTGGCGCCATCTGTCGGACGACCTGGAACCGGAGAATGCACACTTCCACAGGAGGCTACCTCCTTGCTCCTGCTGACCTCCGGGTAGAATCGCGTATTTTTTCGCGTTTTTCGAAGCAATTCTCCGGTCTTTTTTTCCCCTTTTTTCGATGTAAAAGCTAGCCTTCGGACAAATTAACCGTCGGGGATCGGTCTAGGGGTACATTAGAGTGCCCCTGCCTACCCCAGTCATATTGGGGGCGAAAAAAAAAAAAAAATTAAAAAAAATCGGCCGAGACTTGAACCTGCAAAACGTCTCGCCAGCCGAGATGATTTGGGACGGGGGGAAGGTGCGTTAACCATCTCGGCTGGCGGGACGCACACCTCTCGGCAATGCGAACTGGAATCCCTATCTACCGATCATTTTCAGCGCCAAGAGGCAGGAACGGAGTCGAAGCGGAGGTCGCGTTTGCCGGCCCCGTCCATGCGGTAGATAGGGATTCCAGTTCGCCTCGCCGTCAGGTGTGCGTCACGACAGCCTAGTGGTATCGCCCTTGCCCCCCGTCCCAATACCAACTAGGCTGTCGAGACGTTTTGCGGGTTCGATCCCGACCGATTCTTTTTTTTCTTCTTTTTTTTCTGCGTAAACGCCGGTTTTTGGACAAACCTCCCCTCGGGGGTTGGTCTAGGGGTGCATGACAGTCCCTCTGCACGACCCCCGCCATTTTGGTACGAATTTTTTTCCGACTGAAAATCGTAATAATACAAAGGGTCCAGCCTTTGGATTTGGGTACGAAAACATTTGTTTTTGATTGTGTAGAGAAGATTTGTGCTGGTAATGGTATAGATAATTTTTGATGCAGCCATTAAGCACTTTGATTTTGTTTGTATGCTTTGTTCAGCTTTAGATTTATTACGCTTTGCAGTTCAGTTAATACAAACACCTGGTGTTAACAAAAGTTAACTTGAATGTTCAGGATTCAACATAAAAAAATAGCACAAGTTTTGTAAGCCATACAACAATATCTGGAATTAATCACCACAAATTAGGCAAATGGGCCAGCCACACACCATCCAATTATAAGACTTCACTTTTTACTTTAGACTATTATTTGTACTTAATATTAACTTGAAATGTCATACAATGGTTTCAAACCTAAATCCTCTCAGGTAAACTTAGTAGTTTTCAATTTTCTCAAGATAATCTACTATGAAAACACTAGAGTTTATGATAGACATGTTACACAGCTACCAGATACAGTAAACATACAGCCTAGTTTTTTGCTGACTGACATTACCTAAATTGTTTTAGACAATTGCTGACATTTATGAAAAGTCTATTCTATAATGTCTAAAACTGAAGAGAATTACAGTACCTACTTATTTTAATAAGAAATCAAGCTATTTCAAATGGTCTCAAAAATGAGGGGAAAGAACCCAAAATGGAAGCTTCTATTAACTGGAAATGATAGAGATGTGTGAGAATTAAATCCATATAATGTCTGCATCTGATAAGTGTAATTCGAACACCAGGATATTAATTGAGAACTATGATTTAACAAAACACTTCTTGGAAATAATTTCTGCTTATGCTATTGCCAACTAATTAACTAGTTTCAAATAACACTATACTAGCAACATGCATCAAGAACATTTTGTTAGAACAAGATTGATTTGCATAAAATTATTGTTCTTGTTTGAAAACACGAGTGTTGGATGCATCAGTTCTTAATGTACACTTAAGACGAAACACTTCAAAGTAAGAATATAAAGAGTATCAAAGAAAGATCCTTACAATTAAAGAACATGGTCAGAATATTAAGAGGAGGGAATAGAGAGGAAAAATAAATAGGAGGGTCTTCAAATTGAACCATAAACTGATAAAAATATTGAATAGGAACTTAAGCACAAGCCTGTTAAGAATACACAAATGAAATACAAGATACACAAAAGGCATGAACTATTCTTTTAAGGACCATCAAATCAAATTCAATTACAATCAATAATTAGAAATATAAATTGTAAAAAGCCTCAAAGGAACAAAAGGAACAACTCAGACTTCAGGAGATATGGCAGAGATGAAACAAGAGACATTGAGTCGGAAGTAAATCACAGGATAGTTACATTTTATTTTATACAAATACTTTTTTTTTTTTTTTTTTTTTTTAATAATGTCAAAAGTAAAATATAATGATAATGATTAAATTGGAAGGAAGGAAGAAGAAGAATATTGGAGGGAGCACATGATTACAACAGAACAGGCCAATATTTGCCAGCGATGTTTTAGGAAAAGAAAACATGTAATGCTATGACAAAATCAACTCAGGAAAAATGTTATAATTATCAATTTATATTCAGGTGTTTTCTATGATGGTAATAACCATTCACTTTTCTTACTTTCCAAACCTAAATGCACCAATATTTTTAACTTACTGGAGCTACTGATTATACTACAATACATTTTCAGGAAAAATACTGTAAAATAAAGATGCAATGTTTCAATCTATTAATTTTTAACTTGCACAAAACATCCCATTCATGATCTGCAAAGCAGTTCTACTTCAATGACAAAGCATAGCACTGTTGTGAGTCATTTTCAATTGTTGCTTATAAAATAAATACTCATTTACACAGCCTACTAATTTTCTCTCTCATCTCACTTTTCCTCTTCATGCACACCATTACTGCCATTTTGTGCTTCTGGATCAGAAATTTTGAGAGAAGTATCTTGCCCATTTACTCCATTGGATCTGCCTTCAAAGTTGAATTGATGAATCAGAGATGATTTACCACTGGGTGTTGGTGATGAAGAAAACGGGGAAGAGGAAGTAGACGAGCCCTTGGGCATGAACGTAGTCCATTCATCAGTCTTTTCATCAAGGTACTCAATGCTGTTCAGGAATGCTTTACCTAGAATGACAATAAAACATGTAACGTTAAAAAAAATAAAGTTTTAACAGGAAAGTTTTGACAACACGAAAGGAAAACATTAATTTGAAACAAACCTGAAAAACCGCCTACAGCATAAAGGCGATTGCCAATCACAGCTACTCCAACATTTGCTCTTGGAGTTGTCATGTTAGGACCAGGTATCCAGGTTTTTGTTTCTGGATCATAAATTTCTGTACTGCTCAGTGCATGAGTTCCATCTGACCCACCAACTGCATACAACTTTCCTGATTACAGAAAACAGAATAACTGTTACTTAGAAACAAGTGCAAAAGATATTATTCATCAAATTTACCAAGTTTGACCAAAAAACAGACCTTTAAAATGGGCAACACCACACCCGCGACGGGCTGTTATCATTTCACTTGCAAAACTCCACTCATCAGTTTCAGGATCATACACTTCCACTGAATTGAGGCAATTCCATGCATCACAGCCACCAACAGCAAATACTTGACCATTCATAGCGCAGACTCCAGCTTGATATCGTCCTAGAAAAGTTTGATCATGCACATTGGTGAGAACACAAGTAATAAGGACATAAAATAAAAAAAAGAAATGTAAAAAATGGTAATAACTTTAAAATAATAATTTAAAAAAAAAATAAAAATAAATTACCTGTTTGGAGAGCAGCAATACTTATCCATTTGCCAATATCTGGATCAAGGACGTCGCACTGACGAATCCCAACTTGTCCATTCCATCCACCGATGCAGTAGATCTTATCTCCAAGATTGCAGACACCTGAAAAAAATTTACATTGAAGCACCAATTCACAGCAGGTTTATAAGTTCTCCAAAACCTAACACACCCAAAATAATGATAAAAGTGCCTTTACTTTCAAATAAGATATAATGCCTTGAGAGTTATGACATAAGTAGGGATCAACTTTTAGAAGTTTTATCAAGTAAATAAATCCTTCCAGAGTTTGTAATCGAGGCATTATATCATGGAATTTCATCTGTAAACAATTTTGTGTATCAAGGTGAAAGAAAAATGTCCAGCATGCAAGGCCTTGCTTAGACAAGGATTGCACGTTGTACTTACTCCAAGGTGGTACACAAACCGCAAAAGAACAGGTCTCCTGCACTTTACAATTACAAATATATTACCATAGGCAGTGGTTATGAAGCCCATGCCTCAGCATTTTAAGCAGGCTAGCTGAGGTATGAGCAGTCATGAACCCTCATGCACTTGCACCAATCACACCATCAGGAGCATTTCCCTTTACATTGACCCACCCTTTGTCATGTATCAGCACATTAATAGTTGGAGCTTACTCACCGAATGGTTAATAAATGCTAAATTAATCACTGATGAGCTCTCTCTTGTTCAAAACTTCCACTGAAACTGTTAGCGTGTCCCTTGCCTCTCACTATGCTTTGGATTTCTTTCATGCTCCTAGAATGCCATACACTTGGTGGTGAATATGAATATGATGAATGTTTAAAGCCTTCTACCATAAAACACCATAGAATACAGATCAGTTGGTTTGCTCTCATACCTTTGTGGCCAACCATATTCCTTTCTTTGACGACTCATGCAAAGGTAAATAGAGGCTAACCTGCTTAAAAGTGCCTACATAACAGCTGCATTCATACAGAACCCCAACTTCACACCACATTTCCTCTATTAATTAGACAAACTACTGAACCAAAATATGTTTTAGTGCATCATTGTTAACTAGTTGTTAACTAGAAAACTGACCAAATATTAATTTTTATGAACTTGGTTATTCCAGAAACTTAGCTAGGTGTAAAACTGAAGTTTTCACGGCCTACATAGCCTACGTAAGAGACTTACACCCACCATATTTTGAAAAGAAGCATATGGCATTCAGCATAACTGATTAAAAGTACTAGCAAGATATCAAGTGAACGCCAATCAGAACAGATTTTGTGAGAGCTAGTTAAGGCCGCTATCCTGCTGCATACAGAGATGCTAAAAATCTTCTCTCTTCACGGACCCCGAAACATAAAAACGCTGTAAAGTAAACCAACAGACAATTGTTTTAATTTCAGGAAATGATTCAAGGACTTCACGAACATTTAAATGGAGCAACCAACAGCTGAATCAAGAAAAATTAAATCAACAACACCAAAACTATTTTCTGGTCCCTCATCTTCAACAAGAAAAGCAAAATAAAATAAAAAAAAACAAAGTATGATTACTTCCCTACAGTCAGCTGATTTTGGCAAATTTAATCATTTATCTCCCACCTACAGAGCTGCACATGTGAAACCAAAATAACTTCATAATAAAACTCACCACTGAAGAGCCCACAGGCCTTATAAGTCTGCAAACAGAAAATATACACACAGGATGCTGGTTGCATCTCCTCTCTTTTCCACTCCACTTCCAAAGATATAAATCGTTTCCCATATCATGCACATTTTCCTACACACACCAGCTCCCCAAACCAAAGTTTTGATTACACAACAGTTGAAAGTAAAAGGAACCAAGTATTTTGAAAAACCCATCCAAGAATTTGACATTATGGTCACTTACTTATTTATTTTTATTAAAAAAAAAAAAAAAAAAAAAAAAAAAAAAAAAAAAGCGGGGGGAACAAGCTTGAAATAAAACTTACAAATTGGGGAAATATGCAGAACCATAGAAGTAGGACTACTCTCATGGTAAAACTAATGAAATAAGTATGTATTTTTAATAGAAGAGAAACATGAAGTAGACAAATTTAGGTTTTAGTTGTAAGTAGATAAGATAGAAGTAGGTAGATCATCCTGGCAGCTCAGTTTGTAAAAAGAGGAGTGTTTATATACCACATGACAACACCCCCCACACAAAAAAAAAAAAAAAAAAAAAAAAAATAATAAAAAATAAAAAAAATTCAAGGTTTTACTTTACATGTCGGATTTAGAAAGGAGAGACTATACATGCAAGTTTTACTATGGGAAAAAGAAGAGCAAATTAAATTTGATTTAAAAACATAGATTCAGTAGTAGATAAGATACTGAATTATATATTTTTAAAAGTTAGTGGAGAATTTTTTTTTAAATTAAATAACCTTGGACGGGTGAATTTCAAAATTATTGTTGAATTTGTTTGTAGACCAGTTCATAATTTATCTCAAGTGTCACTTGGATAATGTACACCTTATATAATGTGTTCAGTTATGGAAAATGCTCCTGAATACCTCTACTCAAGCAAGCAATACAAACTAGCAACACTTACCCACATACTAAGAAAGAGCCAATCACAATAGTGAAATTAGCACTGACAAAAGTGCTTGATGGTAAGGGTGTAATACCAATGGAAAATTGTAATAGCTAGCCAAAATAGGAGAAATTGCAGTACTTCAACCCTAACATAGACCATGTAGCACTAAAATTGTATTAACATACACTAACTAAAGAAGTCAATATTATGATTGGCTCAATATCAAGTTTGGTCAAACAAAAAGAGCAAGGGAGAACTTATAGCACTGGGCAAACTTATTCGGATGTACTTCAACTAGAAATTCTCATACCAAATTTTACCAATTAATTGATGTTAGTTTCTTTGCATCAAAGTGGACAGCAATACAGAAATTAATTTTAAATTGAGAACTTCCAAGTGTGAAGTAAACAACCGAATATTAAAGGTTTTATGTTTATAATAAAGAACATGTGTTTTGATACTTTGTCTTGATAATAACTTGCCTGTATGGGACCGCGCAAGGGGTAGTGATGCCACCTTGGTCCACTTCTGTGTTTCTTGGCTATACTTCTCAACTGTGTCTAGTTCAGTTGTCCCATTGCTGCCTCCAACAGCATACACTTCACCCCGAACCACAGCAATATTGAACCGCCCACGTGCTTCTCGCATTGGTGCAACTGTTGCCCAGATGTTCCATTCAGGGTCATAGGACTCAACACTCTTCAAACATTCAACTCGGTCGTATCCACCTGTTCACAACAGAAATGCTTATTTTATTTGCACATTTTAAATGAATAAGAGATATAAATTTGTGATTTATAAAGTTTACCCACCGCAAACAAGTAATTGCTCATTCAAATTAGCACATCCACTTGAACACTTGACAGAGCTCATGTGGGCCATGACACAAAGAATGTCTGGCTGCTGCTCTTTCTCTTGACTTTCAGCCCGGCTGTTCGAGACAGGGGTAGTCGCTACAGGAGATGGTGTGGTGGCAGTTGGCTGATTCAGGCGCAAAGTTACTGACATAGACACCAGACGAGAGCCAAATGCAATGAGAGCTTGGAATGAAGACTCTACACCAAATACAGATTCAAAATAAAATTATTTGTAGATAAAGGAAGACTTAAACACAAATTAAGCATGATACATGAACACACCTGAAACTTTGCAAGATGCAATCAGAATACTTTCAAATTTTTCATCAATTTCAGGCTGTTCACCAATATCTCGGGCCAAGAAAAGAACCCTGGGTTTTGCAGGTTGTAAAGGAGCTTTGCGGCGGTTGTTCTAGTTTCAGAAAGCAATTTTTTTTATTATGCCATGTACAATAACTCATGTCCAGAAAAATAAGACCAATTATGTATAAACATACCTTGGATGCAGTAA
The DNA here is from genome assembly GCA_033675135.1 of Frankliniella intonsa. Classification (NCBI taxonomy): domain Eukaryota; kingdom Metazoa; phylum Arthropoda; class Insecta; order Thysanoptera; family Thripidae; genus Frankliniella; species Frankliniella intonsa. The sequence continues at coordinate 10,027,308 of CM066254.1, read as the reverse complement.
TTTTTTTGCTCATTTTCTTGTAGTCCTGCACCATTTCTGTGTCATTGCTGTCACCACTTGGGAGGTCAGAGCAGTCTTGAAGTGAGTTATCAAACGCTAGATACAGCATGTGGTCCTAAAAATATGAAAAATAGGACACATATAATACAAGAACTAAAAAGCCGCAAGTTAGAAAAAGAAACTTTCTGGTATCACAACAGTACCTTCTCTGCCAGATCATCTAGATCTGAGGTACCAGTCTCGCATTGTTTCCTTATCCACTCTAGAACCAACTGGCACACAGAATCACCTCCATCAAGGGTCATCTCTTGTCGAGTTTGCCTAATTAGCTCAATGCGAAGGCAGGTTAGAGCCAAAAATGAAGCTGTTTGTCGAACAGCTTCAAACTGAAAAAAAATTACACAATTAATAACAACAAATGGGATATTTTAAAAACATTATATACTAAATCATAATTACCTGCTCCTCAATAAAGGAATCAACCCGAGATACCAGTGACTTATGGCGGGTTATACCAGGCAAGGATCGAGTGTCAATACAAGACTCAACAGTTAAGTTCTCCATGAGATGACGGGCACATTCTTGGACAACTGGTTCCATTTTTAAATGAGATGCAGCCAAGTATATTGCTTTCACTTGCCTTGGCTCTGCAGACAATCTGAAGACACAGCAAGACAATAAAGAAGAGAACAACAGAAAAGTTCGTAACACCGTGCTTTCAGAACTTACTTGGCTGTGTATGCATAGTCAATTAGTTTCTCAATGGCAGATCTTTCAAAGCCCCCATTGAGCTTGTATGTAATGACTGTTTCTCTAGCATTTCCTTTGGTTTCTTCCTCAGAGGAAAACATTTCAAACAAGTATGAGCTGGCACTTGCAAGTACAGCTCGATGAGCATGCAGCTCTGCATTACCAACCTGTCATTGATAAGACAACACATTAACAAAAGTACAAGTTATGTATACAGAACTATAATATGTACCATAGTAAACATTAAAAAGAAGAAAAAAAAAGAGTACGAAACACGTACATGGAGAATCACGTCACAGAAATGTCGGTTCTTGCGCATCATATTTAAGGCTTGAAGAGTGCGGCAATGATGGTCAGTGTCATCAAAGACAAGAGGGCCAGGTGCATCCTGGGCTTCCTCATCCTCACTGAGGACGCCCCCAACCATTGTGGGTGGCTTTCCGTTGGAGGTAATTGTTGGTACTAGTTCTGGAAAAAAATCATCATGGAGGGATAAAATACAAAAGAACATGGCGAAAATGTTATTTACTACTAATCATAGTGCAGTAAAAGTAGAATAACTAACCTGTCTGAGTGCGCATTTTGAAGAAGGATCAGTGCAGTTGGTCTTTGAGATCAGGAAGTCACAACGCTAAGCGTTCTACTCCACGAAACAACCTATCAAAGCAAAAGCGTTGCATAAATGAGCCATTCACAGATATAATGTACTACAGAGAACGGGCCATCATGATTAATAACATTGTGCAAAATGCTAGAATTTCTCAGTAATATGAAATATACAAATAACAAAGAAGAAAAAAATGGTGCAAAAAGAAAGCATTTTTTAATTAATTCTATCATGAAGATCAAAGAATTTAGAAGATATTATAAACAGATGTCACTACATTATTGCACGCAAAAAATATAATTGAACTAATTGAACTAAGTGTTCACAAGCTGAGAATATGAAAGGACCTGATTTTTTTATCCACAGACGAGCAACAACAAAACCAGTGAGCAGGGACAGTTTCGTCTGAATCCTCTATTAGGAAAAATATGTCATGGCATGTGAATTAAGGTGTGTAGAGGTTGCGAGTAGCGTGCAAACAGCAGAATCTAGTTCGGAATCTGTCGTCGTCCTCAACCGGGTAAGCTTTAACAGTTCTCTAAAATGTCTCCGCAGATCGGACGGACGAGTTTCAGCTTGTGAAACTACTCGCGATGGCTTGGATGACCAGCCGCGCGAAAATCAAAATCAAACAAAACACCAACATAACCGCCAAAAGCTAAGCAGTAAAAGGGTTGATAAAAATCCCATCATTCTATACAAACAAACATCCCAAACTATGACAAGACACTATAAAAATCACTGCCTGAAAGATGGATCTTCGGTCAGTAATGAACAACTTTGCGTTTCGCCTTTTCCCTCTCAGGTTGGCATGGCCAAGTCAAGTTCTCGCATGGTTCAGACCTCAAATTCAAAACGTGCGCGCAGGTGTGCATGTGGCAAAGGCGCTTTCGGAGAGACAGCATCACCAGAAAGAGGCAACAGAGAGACAACGATAAGACTACGGGGCAAATCGAAAATAACGAAAGGAAAGAGAAGAGGAGGAGGAGGAGGAGGCAACGCGTTTGCCATGGCGTCATTGGACTCGCGAAGCGTCGCGTCGCCATCTGCGTTCTGATAGCACATTATCGTCGCGCGTGCCAGTGCCAGTGCCAGCTGGTGTCAGCGCATCACCTGTCGCTCAAACCTCGTGACCACCCTATGGTCACAGCCGCGACCTGCGCGACGTCTAGCTTGATCAGCCCTCTCCGGCTCCGGCCTGCGCCCTCGTACAGCCTCGCGGGCAGACAAAGTCTTGGGGCCGTGCCATAACTCGTATGCCGGCCAACTAGTTCGTTGACACATGTCATCTCCCGAACGATTCGGATTGCAGAAAGGCGACCCGGACTCTACGCCATGGGGAGGTGCTGGACCGAGCGCAGGGCAGGGCGCTCTGTGAGCAGCAGTGAGCTCGCCAGGAGGTCGCTGCCTCCTGCCCCGCGCCGCCCCACGCCGCCCCGCACCGCCCCGCGCCGCCCCGCCCCGCCCACTATGCCCCGCTGGCCGGCGCGCATTGCGGCCGCGTGCCAAACTCGCCAAACTGAAGGAGTGGAAGGAGTGCTTGGCCGGGGCCGGAGCTCTCAAAACATTGGCCTGGCCGGCGGCGGGAGGAGGGAAGAGAGGGGATGGCTCGGCTCAAGGTTACTCACTATCCACTATCACTATCCCACTCACTCCACGCAGGCTGGCTGGCGGACAGGACACGACGACCACACAAGACACTGAGCGAGAGAGAGAGGGAGGGAGAAAAACGACGATGAGGTCTGAGTCAGATCGATGGGACAAAGTACGCCGAGAACACACAGCGCAGGCAAGCAGCCCAGCCCTTCCAGGCAGACGAAGAAAGAGACGCCCGTTCCCCGGGCCTGACCCGACCTATGGCCAGAGCCATGGAGCAGGCTAAGCTGAGCGGAAGGTTAGCCCCGCTCCCTGGCCGACCTCCAAGCAAAGGAAGAAAGAGAGAAAACATCAGCCGTACATTCTTTCCGCGTGTAAGTGGAGCCGCGCTGTTCTCGACGGCGAGGTGCGTGGCGGTGGCGGGGCTGGGCTGGCAGGGGCGGACGCCACCCCCAGCAGCTTTCGCAGCCGTTTAGGGTTTGGACAAGAGGCCCGCCCCACCCCGCCCCGCCCCGCCCCGCTCCGCCCCGCCCCGCAGGATTCTCGACCACACTGCGTGAGCCTCGCACTGACCTTGGCGCGCCCTTGAGCCCGCTGCGGCTGCCTGTCCTGCCCGCCTGTCTGCCCGGTGCGGCCGCGTGGAGGAGAGGAGAGGAGAGCAGAGGAGAGGAGAGCTGCGCCGAGCTGCGCCGAGCCGCACTCTGCTCTTCCTGGAGGACTGGAGTCCACTGGCACGCTCTGGCTGGAGTGATATCCAGCGCGTGCTCGGCCTCGGCCCGGCTCGGCCCCCGGCTCCCTCCCTTCCCTCCAGCGCCCGCGCCCACAACAAGACGGGCTGCTGGTGCCCATCATGCCGCTGCTGCCGAGCCGAGTTACGCAACGAGACCGATCGGCGACGAGAGGAGAGACGCCTCCCAGCAGAGCACGCGGACGGGCCGCTATTCAATGAGCTGCAAAAGCGTTTAGCAGACCGTTTCATAACGCCGCGGGTGTTTCAGTTTCCACGCTCGGGGAGCAGGGCGCGGGGAGCAAGGCGCGGGGAGCAGGGCGCGTGGCGCGGGGCGCGTGGCGCGGGGCGCGGGGCGTCCACCGGGCACGTGCTGGGCCCCGGCCAGACCCGGCCCGGCGGCCCGTCCCGGCAAGCGCAAGTGGCCGGCATTATTTGGGTGCCTTTTATTGCTTCAACGTCCTGCATTTTTACCGTCGTCGTGGAGGCGTGGCGAGACGGGACGGGGCCGCGACTGTACTACTGAGCGGTAGCAAACGTGACTTTTTCTCCTTACAAAAAAAAAGGGAGATTCAAAGGGTAGACGGAAGGGGGGTGGGAGGAAGGGGTCGGCGCCCCCTGCTCCACCGAGCCCAGGCCCCGTCGGCCACGGGTGATTTTGCATGCCGGTGTGGCTCTGGGGGAGGGGTGGGGGGCCCAGGGCTCAGCCGGTAAGCCGCCGCGCCGTGCCGCGTCGGCCCCGGGATGAGCCGGGCAGACGACATGTCCCGATAAGCCGGTGCCCGCCCCGCGGTGCCCGTGCACCTGCCCTACTCCTGAGTCGAGTCGACTCGAGCTTGTTTTGCTCGATCCCCATTGTGGACTCGGTCTCTTATGCAATGTCGGCCTCCCTGCTGGCCTTCGGCACACCCAATCTGCCCCGCACCGCCCCCGGCCCCGGCCTCGCCCTGCAGTTCGTTAACCCCCTGGGAGGGAAAAGTCAAGTGCGGGGTGGCTCGTGCCCGGCCCGGGCCCCGGCCCGGCCTGCAGCCTTGGCGATGCGGTACAGGACCTGCTCCAGAGACAGAAGGAGAGGCTGGTCGGCTGCCGCCGCGCCGCCACTCTTCGAGTCCTGGCGAGTTTGACAGGAGCATCCGCTTATCTGGTAGACCATACGCCGAGAGGAGAGGAGGGGAGAGGAGAGGGGGGAGAGGCGTCCTTCAGAAGGCGCGGGAGGCGGTAGTCAGGCACCGTGCCGGGGAGCGTATGGCGGAGAGAAAAATGAAAACAACGACGAGTTGAAGGTGGCCGCGACAGCCCAGCAGCGCGCCCGGCCGCTCGCCCCGAGCTGGGCTGGGTACATTCCCGCTGTCACATAATACGTCTCCGCATTATTTACGGACGGAAACTCGCTGCACCCAAATGTGTCACGGGGCGCGGGCGAGCTCCGTCCGACACCAACGCTCACAGAAGCCCTCGAGTGTTACCGTCATTCTCAAACAGGCAAATAAAATATGGTTAAAATAAAAATCCGTTTTCCCTCTGTGTTGGAGACGTCGTGGGGAATCAAAATTCTAGTGATTAGAGACTAATATTCGTGGAAAGCGCACACAGCCCGAGCATCGGAGGGCAGAGGGCGCGAAGGTCGGCGAGGAGAGGTGAGTGGTGTGAGACCCACGGGACCTGCGGGACCAGACCCCCGCCCCCGCCCCGCCCCCGCCCCCACCACCCCGCCCCAAACCACCCCACCCCCACCCCACGCCGCGACCCGCTTGTGTTTGCGCAGCAAGGCCTCACCGACTTTCGGCCGCGACTTCACGTGCGACTGCACACGGAGGCTAGGGTGACAGACGGGCCCCGATCGGGAAGGGCCGTCGGGTCGGACCCAACCGCTGGACGGAGAAGAGAAAGGGGGAAGGAGGACTAATCCTGAACCACGAGCAATGACAACATGTTGTCCTCCGAGGTGTGCGTGCGTGCGCGTCAGTGGCCTCAGGACCGGTTCCTCTCCGCGCCGGGTGAGCGCCCGGCCCCGGCCCGCCCCGGCCTGTCCGAGAGCGGGCAAGTTCAACGGCCTCCTCCGAGTGCGTCATGGTGCCCAGCCCAGCCCAGCCCACCCTTACTCACTGGGCGCGACTGCTACCCGGCGGAGGGCATCACCACGGAGGGAGGGCCGGTGCGGTGCGTTGTGGATCAGCTCGGCGGGGCCGCCATGGCGACGTGGTACAGCGGCGGGCCGGGGGCTGGGCTGGGCTGCTCAGGTCCAGGACGAGCCGAGCACGTGGTCCGACTGCCGATAACGCCGCGCGAGCGGACTGCGAATAGGCGCACCGTGTGCTGTGCGCAGCGCGGCGGGGACACTCGACGGGACGGACACGGCGGCGGCGGCGCTACGGCACGGCGTCGGGTCGGGTCGGGCTGGGTCGGGCTACGGGCCAGGCCAGGCACACCAACTGGCTGACAACTGAAGCGAACCAGCGAACCAACCCGCGGCTGTGCCTGCGCGCCGCGCCTCTCTGGCGGGGAGGGGAGGGGAGAGAGGGAGAGTGTGCGGCGCGGAGCAGGGAGAGAGAGGGAGAAAGAGCGAGGAAAAGGAGAGAGGGAAGGGAGGAGAGAGAAAGAGAGAGAGGGAGGCGGGGGGAGGGGCCAAGTGCGAACCACGCTAAAGCTAAGCCCCATGCAGGGCGGCGCGGCGGCCGCGGCGAGGCGAGGCGGGATGAGGCGTGCTGGGCTGCGGTGTCGCCGGGTCCTGCCGGTCGGTCCGTCCGTCTGTCTATCCGCCCGTCTATCCGTCAGTCTATCCGTCCGTCTGTTCGCCAGAATGACTCCACCACAACGATAATTATGCGGACCTGGTCAGTGGGTCTGGTCGTTCCCAGGAAACCGGCATCAAGTTCCCGAAAGCCGAGTCATAATGTCCGGCCGGGCCGGCTGGCGTGTTCGTCAGGACACCACGAGGCGGGTCGCATTGAGGCGGGGCGGGGTGGGGCGGGGCGCTTCCTCGGTGAATACAGTGTGCATTGGCCCTGGCGCGGCGGCGGGGAGACCCTCGAGCGGGGACGGCATGACCTTTACCACACTCGGCTCAACCTCCTCCCACTCTCTCCTCTCGTCCCGCAGCAGGGCGCCAGTGCCGGTGCCGCCTGCGAGGTAGGCCTCCCGCACACGGCCGTGCGCCGCGCGCAAGCAGATTGCCTACCCCGCCGGGCGCCATGATCTCCCATCCCTGCGGGGCCGCCTGCGAGGTAGGCCTCCCGTATACAGCCGTGCGCCGCGTGCGATCGGATTGCCTACCCCGCCGGGCGCCATGATCTCCCATCCTGCGGGGCCGCCTGTGAGTTAGGCCTCCTGCACACAGCCGTGCGTCGCGCGCGAGCGGATTGCCTACCCCGCCGGGCGCCATGATCTCCCATCCTGCGGGGCCGCCTGTGAGTTAGGCCTCCCGCACACAGCCGTGCCCCGCGCGGCGCGCGCTAGCAGGATTGACTTCCCTGACTGGGCGCACGTAGGCACACACAGGAGGGCGGAGGCCCCGACGGGCAGCGGGGGCAGCGGGGGCGGCGCGGTAGGCGTCGTCAGGTGACGCTATATTTACTATGGAACGGATCGGGGTCAGTGTCGAGGATCAGCGACATGCCGCCGAGAGATCGGCCTCGCTCGGCCCTGCCGCGCCCCGCCCCGCCCCGCCCCGCCCGGCACCCGGCACCGCACCATGACCTACCCTCACGACACCAGACCAGACCGGGCCATTTACACGTGAAAAATGCATCGTAAAAGGGAACCTTGGCTGTTTGTTTACACTCAGGGGCCGTCGAGGCCTTTTTTGTTTGTTTGTGCATTTCACGTCCGTGTTACGCTACGTGCGCCACGCCCAGCTCAATTTTCAGAAACAAAATAAAAGACAAAATGCTGCGCAGAGCTTTTGCGACTACGCACTTACGCAGAGTGGCAGGTGCTTCGACCTCGCCCCGCCCGGCCCGGCCCGGCCCAGACCCCGGCCTCTCGGAATGCGTATGTGCGTCAGCAGGGTGGGTTTGGGTGGGGAATGGAGAGGCGATGAGCGGATAAACTGCAATGCGAATTTTCCGCCCTGCTTCACAACGGCAGCGAGGCAAAAAGAAGGAGACGGCGAGGACCAGCGTTCTGCTGCCTTCCTTTCAAAAGCAGCGCGCGCAGTCTCGTTGTGCGTCCTGGGCTCAGCTCGCTCAGCTCCACTCCGCTGTGCCCTGTGCCACGGACCCGCCCGCCCCCGCCCGCCCCCGCCCGCCCCCGCGCTCTTTTGTCTCTCCCTCTCACTCTCCCTCTCACCCCCCAGCCCTCGCGAGGAGCTGGTTGTTCGTCTCCGAACGAGAGCCGCCCCGCAGAGAAATGAGGAGTGTTTGGTTGTTTGTCCCGCCCCGGCAGGGTCAATAAGGGCCAAAACTCTGATAAAGGAAGGGCCAGCAGGAGGAAGGGCCTTTACCCCTGGCTGGGCTGGGTTGGGCCGGTGCACGGCCGGTGCACAGAGAGCTGGGACCTGGCTGGCTGTTCATGATGCAAGAAGCGAACCCGCTTGCTGCATGCAGGACCGCTCCCCTCTCCTCTCGACGCCTTGGTTCCGGTGCAGCCGAGCCGAGTAGGCAGGCAGCCTTGGCCGCCACGCCGCGCCACGCTCGCCCCACTAACCGCAGCTGCAGCTGGTGTTGTTGTGTGTCCCGTCCTACAGCTGGCGGATCAGCTGACTGCCGCCGGGATACCCAACCGCTTGAGTGTGCCGGGCCGCGGGCCGGGCCGGGCCGGGCGTCATGGCTTTCGAACAAGTACTTTTCGAAGTGCGCGTTTCCATGCCCGTCCCGCGACTACCGCTCCCACGTGACAGTCCAACCTATGCATGCACTTTACGTCCGTGTCATGGGGTCGGGCGCGGAGGGAACAGAGGCACGACCCCTGCTGCCAGAGCACAGACAGCACCAGAATGGCGGCGAGGGCGGGACGGGACGTGGTGCCGGGCGGTGCGGGCGGGGGCGGACAGGACAACCTCGACGCATACATTAGGCATCCCCGCCACACCCCACCCCGCCCATACCATTTCACCGCACAATTTATTCAACGCTCGCGAAAATTGGCAAGTCGCAGCGGGGAGGTGTGTGTGGTTGGGTTGGGCGACCCACCCCCTCCCCCCTCACCGTACTAAAAGATGTGATATCCCTCCCAACCGAGTTTTATTCCGCCAAGTCCACGTGGCGGCCGCATTACCCTACAATGTCGCTTCCCACGAGGGTGTCTTAGTGCTCGAAAATTATACTTGAGGTAAGTTAAAAGGTCAGGGTGTCGCGTGTCGCGTGGCATCCGTAAGAGGATCTCAGAATAATGGGGTTTTGATCCCAGCAGAAAATAATGCTTTTCATACTTTTCCAACGCCGCAAGAAACTCTCCTTAACCATAGCCAGCCAGCCATACGATCCACCCTCCTAGCTAGGCACTTTTTACCCGCCCCTTCTCTGTAAGGCGAGTGGCAGTAGGGGGCGATGTGCGACGAACCGTGCGGGTCACCGCGCCGCTGCGACCGCCCGAGAGGAGGGTTCAGCGGGTTCAGCGATCAGGAAAATCGATATGTGCTAATAACTTACAAGCAGGCGGGTCGGGTCGCGGCGGAGACACAGAGGTAGTCGTGGGTGTGGGAGGGGAGGCGGCGAGGTAGGGCGCGGGCTGAGACTTATGGGCTGCCTCCATCCCCTGTGAGGCGCCGGCGCCGCGGTGTGCGGGGTCCACCACGAGGCCCCGACTCGCCGCGGACTGCGGCGGGGGTGGTGGAGGAGGAGGAGGACACATCGTCACATCCCGGGGGCTCGTCTGCTGAGCCCCCACGGGGACCCCACCACGCGCCTTGTGACGTCAGACGGCGTCAAGCTCCCGCGGGCCCCGCCGGCGGGCCAGTTCCGTCGTGTGCGACGCGGCCACTCCACTCCACCCGGGCCGCCCCGCCCCGCCCCGCCGCGCCACCCGCGCCGCGCCGACCTGTGGCGCTCACCACACCACCGCACCGCCACGCCGCCAGGCCAGAGGGCAGCGCCGCCCGCACATCACGAGATGAGCTGCGGGATGAATAAAAACCGAGGTGGCGGCAGGAAGCTGTGCGCCCGCCCGCAGCCTCACCGCGCCCGCGGGCAGAGGTCACGCGCCTCGCTGCCGCCAGTCAACCGCTGGAGAATTTTTCAGGACCATGAATAATTTTTCGGGTCTGACCTAAAGAGGGCGCTGAACGGCGCTGCTGGGGTATCGGCGAGAGGCTGTAGGGGCGGGGGTAGGGGTAGGAGGCAGGAGGCGGGACCTGGGGGCGGTGGCGGGGGTGAGGTGGGGGAGCTAGGAGACCCCAGGGGGGAAGGAAGGTTGCGGGCGGTGGCGCAACGTGGTGGTGGTGAAGCTCAGTGGGTTATTCGCCAGGCGAAGGGGCGGGGGCGGTGGGGCCCCACCCCTCCCCTTTAGGGCCCCGCCCCACCTCCACCGGGCGAGCCCCCCAGGCGCAGCAGCTCGCTCGGACGTTGCCCCGGGCGCCGCTACCGCCACCGAGCTCCTCTCTAGCGCAGCTACTCTCCACGCCTGCACACCATCTCTCTCCCTCTCTCTTTCTCTCTCCGCTCCCGTCCCTGCAGCCCCTCTTTCTCTCTCCTCTCATTGGTCTCGTCGCACCGCACCGCGTTGCGACGCGAGCTTGGGGTAGGTTAGTGCGCGCGCGCGCGCGGCACCCGGGCGGGTAGGCAACGCTGGCACTCGGCTGTCCGGCGGGTCTGCCTATCCGCAGGGGGCTACGGGCGGGGGCCAGAGGAGTCAGTAACAGGTCACAGGCCTAGACCCGCCGCGTGACTGGGCGCAGACCGGCCCGACCCGGCCCGGCCGCCCTTCAAGGGCTTCCCCTGCTCGACGCCCAAGCGACGCCAAAGCCAAAGCAACGGCGCTGCGCCGTGCGATGACGCCATGCTGTGGCCACACGTCCTTGGGGCGGTGCGGCGGGGGTCGCGGCGGGGGTAGCAGAAGATATCCACCCGCGGGGTGACAAGAGATGGATGTTAGGTTATTTTAAAACAATTAATAAGGTAATTACCTTGTTCTGGCCCTAGAAAACGCTCGACTTGTGGCTGGGCCGGAGGGGGCGGGGCGGGGCGGGGGGCGGGGCGGAGAGAAGGGCACCACAGAGTGCAAAGCGTAGTACCCACCCGCTGCTTGTGTGTGCAGTCGCGTCGCAGTGCATGACCTTGGCCAGTATTGTGCGCCACACTCTGCCACGCCCCGCCACGCCCCGCCCCGCCCCGCCACAGGCCGACAGGTCAGGCGGCCCCCGCAGCCTCATTAAGCACATTACACGACTTTGTGAAAAAAAAAAACTGGCGCGAGTAGGCAGCCGACGCGTTCTAAAAATATTCGCACAATAAAAACTATTTATTATTATTTCCTCATGACGGGAAGAGTTACGAGAATATGCGAGCGGGCCGCGAGTGGGGTGCGGCCTGCGCAGGCACGCGTAGAGCGCGCCCGTCAGTGTCGCCCTGACTTGAGCTCATCGCCCCACCCCGCCCCGCCCCGCCCCGCCCCACCCCAACCCGCCAGCTTGGTCAAGTGGTGGCCGCCGGCCGGGCCGGACTAGCACGCCGCCGGCGCTAACTAGTTGGGCCCGCGTCCTGTGAAGGACACGACCCACGTGGTGGCGAGGCGGCTTGGGTCGGGTCGGCTCGTGGGGGCGTGGCGAGGTGCGGGGTGGGGCGGGGCGGGGCGGGGCGGGGCGGGGCGGGGTGGGGCGCCGTCCCCTCTGTGCGCACACGACCCGTACCCGTGCACCCCAAACAAAGTACAAAACCCATCTCCCCAACTTGTTACCAACAGCACCGTGCGCAGCAAGTCCAAAGCCCCTCCTCAGGTTCACCAACCCGCGAGACACCAACCCCGAGCGAGACACCCTCCTCCCCCAACAGCTCCGCGATACTGCCGCCGCGCTAAAAAGAGTGAGAATGGGAAGAGATGCGGCGAGGGGAGGGAAGGGGAGGAAATGAGACGATGGCTGAGGAAGGCGCGGCGCGGGAGTAAATCAGAGCATTGTCCTCCCCCGACGCCCCCGCCCCGCCTCAGAGCCGCAGCGCCGCAGCTGTGCCATTCTCCCGTCTGTCCTGCCCCGCCCCGCCCCGCCCCGCCCGTCACCCGTACCCCGGGCAGTATATCGCCCTCTCACTCGCACCCCAGCTCGCCCCGAGCGCCTCGGACCTACTCGCCCGTGAGTGCGAGAGAGAGAGACGGGGTGCTCGGCGACAAACACGCCTCCGCGTCCTGCCCTGTCGCGGGCTTGGAGACCCGCCAGGCCGGCCGGTGGGGGTGACGAGAAAGAGAGACAGAGAAAGCGCCTGGCGAGGGTGAGCGGGAAGGACCGCGGAAAAAGAGAGGCGAGGGCGGAGGAGGCGAACAGAAAGAGAAACTGCTTTTTGTTCGGCGCGGACAAGTGGTGTGGCGGTGGCGGCATGTGTGTGGTTTACGGTCACTTTCTTCTCCGCGGAAGAGCAAGAGGGGTTCATTGCGCAGGGAGCAAAAAGCGAATAACGATTAAGATGACGGTACAGTCAGGATGATGATGGTGATGATGATAATGATGACGACGACGACGACGACGAAAGACCGGGGGTTCGGGGAGAGGAGAGGGATTTCGTGATGCCAAGTGCGCTATTTTCGTGTCATCCGGCCCACATTCGCGTGCATGAGCGCGGCGGGCTGAAACACAACAGTAGGCGGCCGGCCCACAAGCGCACACCCCCGCCTGGCAGCCAACGGGAGATTTGGTCGGGCGGGACAATTAGCCCGCAGGGCCACCTGCGGCCTGCGGCACAGTCTGCCTGCAGGACGCGCCGCCACGGCTCACCGACCAGCCGTGTGATTGTGGTCTTAAGATTCTTAATGGCGGCTCTCAGTCAACTCGAGAGCGCCGCTGCTCAGCGTGCCGCGCTGAGCACTTTGGCTGGCTGAGCACGTGAGCTGGCTGAGCACATGTGTCGGGCACGACTGGTGCTGAGCTGAGGAAGCAGCGTACGCGGTGCGTGGCAGCGGACTAATTAAGCGCACTTTACGGAAGGACCACGCGCTATTGAGGGTGATAAAGCCACTGGTGGGCCATCTACATCTACTAGCACAACGGTAGCAGCTCGAACTCGAAGATGCACAACACAACTAGACACTACCGGGTAAACCGACAGAGCCAGAACGGCCCACACCGTCGTCCTCTGAGCATCCCGAAAGCAAAAAGACTAGAAAGGCATGTCCGTGATTTTCGTTTTCCGCGTGTGAATGTACTCCGGCCCGGTGTGGGCCGCGCGGGCTCGTGTCGGAGGACCCTGCTTTACTTACGCGTGGAGCCCCGTCGTCTGGGAGCGACCCCGTCGAGCTGTCAGTACCGCGTGGGCATGCTCACCTGAAAGAAAAGAAAACGGATCACAGTTTGAAATCGGAGCGGGGCAAAGAAACGGACAGGGATGGATCAGCGGACAGCACACATATCATGTGCCCCGCCCCGCCAGCGCGGACGGGCAGGGCCGGAAGTACGAAGGCACAGGTGTGGGGTAGAATGGGACGAGGACAGCGCGAGGAGGAGAGAATGGGGGACGGCAGAGAAGTGCTTGTGAGACTGGCGGCAGGCCAGCTGGCGGGGCGGGGCGGGGCGGGGAGAGGGGAGTCCTGACCTACCCGTCCCGCCAGCCCGGGGGTGTGGCGGGCGGGCGGGCGTGATGACTCGCCATTGCCGGGTTAGACCATTTCAAACTTTTTTATCGCGAAAGTCCGCGAGTGCATCGCGGCGTACGTAAGGCACCGCGGGAGTAGGCGGGCCCGCAATACGCTGCAATACACCCGGCGCGATAACCCTAGAAGGGCGGGTGACAGGACAGGTGACAGGTAGGACCCGTCGTAATGAACAACCACACCCGGTTCCCACCCAATTCTCCCGGAAGTGACCGACATCGAGCGGTTTCGACTGTCTGTCCCGTGTAGCCGACCCTGACCCTGGGGGCAGAGGGGCAGTGCGCGCCCGTGGCGGGGGCGGCGGTGAGACAGGTACGCCACCGCCCCGCCCGCGCCCCGCCCCGTACTCGCCCCGGACCCGGATGATAGAAGGAAAAAGCACGACGCCTACTATCGACGAAACAAATCGATTCCTTTCGAGCGGTACGGAAAAGAGGAAAAGAAGGCGGCGGCGTTCACACGCGATACGGCCAAGCTGCGCGCCAGACAGGCAGGCAGGCCAGGGAGAGGCGGACAACATGATCCATGGTCGCGGACAGAGAGAGAGAGATGTAATACCCTACACACAAGACGTCGTGCGACGCGCGATGACACCTTCTGCTGACACATCGATGTCGCCAGGACTCCGCAGAAGAGGCTTCTGCTATTTCCTACACTTTGACAACCGCGACAGTCAGACGCAAGGCAGACTCTGCACCTTTTTTGCGCTGCGTCGGGGACTTGGCGCGGTGCACGGCGCACGGCACGGCAGGCATGGCCAGTGCGAAGGAGCAAACAAAGCCATTGGCGATGCGGTGCGGGGGAGGGGCCGGGGCCAGGGCCAGTACATAGGTATCGACACGACACGCCTGCTGCTGGGGCGGACCGCTTAATGAGTTGAGTCGCGGCCAAAGATGAGGCCTTCTGTTCTGTTCACCCGGGAACACCGCTGCCGCCCCGCCCCTGCGAGTACACTGCGCCCTGGTGCTGGCCCCGGCTGTAAACAAGGGAAGTAGCCTGCCGGGCCGGGCCGGTGCCGCCAACAACAGGACAGGAGGGCCGAGCCGGGACCACCCGGGTGGTACACCACCGCGTCACAAACACGCCACAAGAACACCGTCGCTGTGACGTCTCTTTGGTCACTATTTCCACACGCACGCGGGAAATCACGAGTGTCGTCGTATGTCTACTACGTCGCTACGGCTCTCTAGAATGACTCTATGATGTCTACCTGCTTGGCGGGGGGGGGGGGCGTCCACCCCAAATCATGTATTGATTCGGAGATAGATGCGACCGCGACCGACCTCGCGCGCGTCGACCTCGCGGCCGTGATATGGGCTCGCCTAAACAAACCCTGCCTCGGGACGCCCTGTCGTGCCCTGCGCCCTGCCGGCTTCACCGACCCGCTAACTCGCTATTTTTAGCGAACTGCAACAAAACTCCACAACGGACAGGGTTGCGCGTTCGACCAGGAGGCGGATCACAGCCTCCTCACGTTCTCTCCTTCCACGTTCCTTTCCCTCCTTCGTTCCTTGCTTTCTCTCCATCTCTCTCTCTTTCCCTCACCCGCGCAAAAAGTATAGCAGGCGCCCTGCCCTGGCGTGTCCTGGCCCGGCTTGCTTTACGACGGTCTGAGTTCCGAAAAGCGCTGGCTAATCCTGATCCTTCCTACTCCGGGGAGGTCGAGAGGGTGCTGACCGCTGGGCGAGCGGAACGCTTGTAAAAGAAAAAGCAGATTAAGAACTTTTCCGTCTCCCAGAAGAATATTTTGTTTCTGATGCGCTCCAGAGAAGTTTCCCCAATGAGAGCTACAGCACCCCATCAAAGTCCCCGTCGAAATCCAATCGGCTATGCCCTATCGTCTGTCATCACGCAACTGCTGACCAGCATGATGGAATAGCAGAAGCTTTATTATGTTGGGTTTGTTGTTGGAGCGAGGCGAGCAACGCGAGCAACGCGTTCAACTCGACGATCGACATCCCCCTTTTTTCGCGTGCGGGTAAACTGGCCGACGGTGGAAGTCGATCTGTCGGCGCGTGCGTGCTGGGTGCGTGGTCAGTGCAGGCAGGGTCGGGCGGGGTGGAATCGGGCGGGGTAGGGCAGGGCAGCGCGCGGCTTCAAGGTGGGGGGCGTGGCTGGCCAGAGTAGGGCGGGGGTGGTCTCCCTGACCTCATCGCCGATTCATCGGCCCCCTGGGTGGCTAGGGCCCGGGGCCCCGGCGAGCGCAATAAGGCCCCGGTAGCGATCGTGAATAACTGCTAGAGGGGGGATATCACTATGCAATGGCAATACCATGATGGCGGCAATCTGTCCCTCCCCTCACCCCCGCCCCCACCCCCGACTGACTGCGCCGCTACCGCCCCCGGCCTCCCGCAACCCCTCCCCCGTCCTCATTCCAATCGTCACACGGCGACAAGTGCGCCGGTATTCTCGTTACGGCCTGAATTACCTCACGCTCACGCGATGATACCCCCGGCGCGCGTCTTCCCTCCGCGGTGCGGGGCGGGGGCGTGGCAGGACAGGCCGCCACCACGCCCATGTCGCGACCTGACGTCATCGGGAGCAAGGACGACACAACACGTCAGAGGACCACACCACCAGCACAGGCCTCATCTCACTGATTAGTGATGGCTGGAGGACATCGCCGCGCCGGAATAAAGAGGAAGTTTTACAGCCACCCCTTCCTCTTCCGCGATTCATCCCTTTCCTATAACTGCTCTCTCTCTCTCTCTCTCTCTCTCCATCTCTCTCACACACGCACTCTCTCCGATCTCTCTCGCGCGCGCCTACGCGAATGCTATCAACTTCCTCCTCTCCTCACCCCCACCACCACCACCACCACGCCCGCTAGTGACGTCACACGACCCGTTTTATCCACCTTTATTTATTTTTATTTTATTCCTTTCTTTGCTCGCCCACTCACTACTCTTTCTCCGTCGCGGGCGAGTGACGTGGCGTGCCGGTCTATCACCCCCCGCCTCGTCGACGGTCCCCTACTCCAGGGGAAACAAATCCGTGGCGGGGCGGGGCGTGACGGAGCGGGGAGGGCCGGGCTCGCTTTGAGCGCCTTGTTTACGGATACGCCCCTCGCCGCCACTTGGCCGCCCCGCCCCGCCCCGCCCCGCCCCGCCCCGCCCCGCCCGGCTTGGTCCGGTGCGGTGACCAGCTTTAACCGGCCAAGCGGCCTTAGCCTTCGCGGTGCTCCGTTCCTCCCTGCCCCGCCCCGCCCCGCCTTGTCTCGTCACTGTTGACACTCGCCTTATAGCGTTACGAAATGAATGTATCCGGTAACGGGACGCGCGTCACATGTGACCACCGCATCGCCGCGCTCCGCCGCTCCAGCAGGCCATGAGACAGGTCGGAGAGCAGCGTTACTCGTCGCATGTAAACTGCCTCAGGCCAACTGTCTAGGACCAGTTGACTAGGCGTGATGTACAGTTAGAAAAACGACCATCGCAGCAAAAGTTTTCGGCAATACCGCGAGGGTTCACACACGTTGCCCGACACACTTCCTGCCTCGCCTCGTCGAGATTGCAGCTGTGTGTTTTTCGGGTCCGTGTGCGGGCGGGGAGGGGAGAGGTGCGGCGAAGTTCGGCGAGGGGCGTGGTGGCGTGCTATTCGCGGCATGACGCCCCACAAAAACAATTATCTGGATCGACGTGACTTGCGCTCGCCTCGCCTTCGCTCTCGCGCTGCGCCATTTCTATTTTCTGCCGGCGCCAATATAGCGCGAAAGGTGATGACCGTGCGGCGCCAAACTGGACGCAGACAACACGCATACACACACACACATCGCACGCACTCGACGCAGCACGAAGACGAGCACGCAGCATACGGAGCACAGCACGCAGCGCCGTGGGAGCGGCAGGCAGGCACTGCCCTACAGCGAGACAGTTCCCCCATCCCACCCTGGCCACGCCACGCCGAGCCAGCCTCTATTCGCCTCGCCGTGTGATAACGCGCGCGCCGTGAGGCGGGGCGATCCTCTGAGCCGAGCAGGGCCAGCGCCCTCAAAGCCCGCACAAGACGACACGTCGCAAGAGTCGGGGTCATGTGAAAACCAAAGGCATTAGGGAGGCGAAGGAACCATATTTTCGGTTCACGCCCCGGCCGCGTTCTGTATAGGGCTATACCACACGACCCCTGCTCCAGCGTTTTGTTTTGGGGTGGAAGGGCAGTGCGGGCGGTGGGAGAGCGGGAAGTGGTCACGTTGAAGTGGTCAGCGTGATACAGAGAAGCACGAGAAATCCACTGGCGCGTGAAAGGCGGACTCAAGGCGTGAGGCGCGGCGCGGACGCCCGGGCGGGTGCGCAGCGCGGCGGGCAGGCCCGCCCGACGTGTTGCCTACCACGCGCGGCGCCGTCGGCCAGTGTTTATTTACCTGGTCCTCGCCGGAGTGGTCCGCGGGAGCTGGGCGCGCTGGCGCGCGGGGCGCGGCGCGGAGTGGGCGACCGCCGCGGGGCAGGGGCGGGCCGGTGGCTGTTGCTAGGTCAGTCTAGCTGGGCTGGTAGGGCTTGTCTAGCCAGCTGCTGCAGCTAGCTGCGGCTGCAAGCGTCATGGCACCGCTAGGCTGGTTCTCGCCGACGAGGAGGGGGAGGAGGAGGAGGGCCGGGGGCGGCGGGGACAGCAGCGTGGCCGTCGGGGGCGGCAGCGGACCCTGCTGCCAACAGCCATCTAACGCTCAACGCGCCCAACTAGAGGGTTGGCCTGCTGTCCTGACGCGGGGGCGGGGGCGGGGCGGGGGCGGGGCGGGGCCTGGGCAGCAGCGCGGTGCTCACAGGGGCGGGGCGGGCGGGCTGGACTCTGGACCGCGGACACGTAGGGCGTCCCGACGCGAACGCGACTGAGGGCGCGTAGCGCCGCGGCATAGCGTCCCTTCAGGGTACAACAACCCTCGGCGAGCCCCCTGCCAGTCCCCCACCCCTCCGGCAGGCCGCGCCCCGCCCCGCCGCACCCCCGCGCGGCTCAGGGCGCCCGGGGGGCCAACGTAGCGCCACCCGCCCGAGGGGTGGGTCCTGTCCAACTTCAAGGTTGAGGTGCGTGTTCCGATCCGGAGAGGGGCAGGAATATGTCAGCACGCGTGGTGCGGGGACACGACCCCGGGACACGGGACACGGCTAGCTCGAGGACACCGAACGGAGAGGTGGCCGAGGTTG
Source organism: Frankliniella intonsa (assembly GCA_033675135.1). NCBI lineage: Eukaryota > Metazoa > Arthropoda > Insecta > Thysanoptera > Thripidae > Frankliniella > Frankliniella intonsa. The sequence goes on along the minus strand of CM066254.1, from coordinate 10,008,764 downwards.
GCAGCGCCGAGTCGCCTCTCGCCACCCCTCGCAACATCGCGTCGGCTCTTCACGAAGCTTCGCGGGCGGGGCGGCGACTCGCTATCGAGCTGGACTGGAGGGCGGGGCGGGGCGGGGCGGGGCGGAGTGCGCAGGCCCGGCCCAGCCCGGCAGCAACAGCAGCGGCGGCGGCGCGGCGGCAGCGGCGGCCCGGGCTGCCACAGGGGGGTGTGGGGGGTGAGGGTGGTGGCCACTAGCGCCCATACACGAGGAAACTACGCACCAAACCGTGAATATACCAACAGAGAGGCAGGCGCGGCGCGGAGCGGACCGGAGGCTCCGGGGGGAGTTGGTTGAGCCGGCAGGTGTATGGGGGTGTGAGGCCGCCACCTCACCGCTAAGCCGCTCGCACGCCCACACACGCCTACACACACGCACACCTACGCACACAGTAGTTACCCAACGCGCCCCGCCGCCCCCTCCTCCTGCCAGCACGTCCCCGCCGCCGGTTGCGCGAGAGAGATCTACGAGATATCAAGGTCGTTTGGGGCCTCGCTTAATAAATCCCCTTAAGCCCCCACGAGACGCCCCATGTATGTGCGTACCCGTGGCTGTGGGGTGGGGTGGGGAGGGGCGTGAAGGGGTAACGACCGAGTTACGGGGTTCATTACGGAAGGGCGCGGAGCAACGCGCTCCCACTCTGTGTGTGTGTGTGACCCCGCGGGGCTGAATTTGAACCACGCCAGCGAAGGGAGCGGAGTCACGTTAATATACGCGAACGCAAAGGGTTGATTGCACAGCGGCAGGCCGGTTCATTAAGCACACGTACCGGTTGAATGGACAAATGATCACGTTGATCATGCGGTGCGTAGTTACAAACAAAGGGGTTTCATTGATAATTACTGCTCTCTGATGAATACAAAAGGCAGCATGGGTCGGGGGTATAGGAGTAATACACACGGAGAGACTTGCTGGCGCAGCTAACCTTGTTGCTAGTATAGCGCCTGCAACTTATTTTTTCTACATCAGCAAACAAGTAGCTTCGAAAGCGAACCACATATAACAAAGCCAGCAAAGCGATTGCCACGACAGCAATATTTTGGCTTGCCCTAACAACGAAAAACGGTAGGCGATATATTAACGACGACGATGTTAGCTGCGACATCAAGTCTTTTCTCTCCGTGCGCGAGCGGGCAGGATGCCGCGGCGCGGGTGGGCGCGGCCTCGACGGCGGCCCCGCCTGGGGGGCGCCGCGCTGTGGGGTGCGGGGCGGGGCGGCCGAGTCCGACGCCCCTGCTGGCGTCGCCGTCCCGTCCCGGCCGACCTGTTGAATGAAACAACAGCACGCCGAGCGAGCCGACGCCGAGCCGCGCCGGGGCCGCCGCCGGGCCTCCTGACCGGCCGCGCAGCAAGTGCAGTGCGTATCATGGCATAGAGGCAAACTAGGCCGATAGCTCTCGTGTTGAGCGCGCTTAAGGGCCCCGGGAGGCGCCAGTCACTCTCGGGGGCGTCGGAGGAGGGGCGGCGCGAGGCTAGGCACGAGCCGATAGCCTGATAGATTTGCCGGGTGTGATTGGGAGCGGAAGGGTCGCGCCCCGTTGCCCTTCAGGAGGGCGCCCCCTCCACTACCCCCTGAATCCAGGTCTGTGGATATCCCTGCGTCGCAGAAAGTCGGTACCGGTCCGTGCCTTGTCATCCCCCACCCCCTACCCCCACCCCCTACCCCCAGCCCGCAGCAGCCCTCCCGCTGCTCGCTCCAGCCCCGTGACGTCATACAGCCCCCTCCTCTGGCCGCCTCCCTCCCCCCTCTAACCCACCCCCTGCGCGCGTCCGCTGAGTGAGTAGGAGAGTTGGAGAGAGGACAGCCGACTGATTCCGAAGAGCGCTCTCCTCGCTCTGTCTCTCTCACACTCATGAGGCGAGCCGTATAGGTGCAAGAGAGACAGAGCGAGAACAGCGCTCTTCTGAATCAGCCAGCTGGTTGGTCTCAGACAAAGGCAGAGGGAGAGAGGGGAGAGAAGAGACCGGTCGGTGTCGATCAATAAGCCATCGCGTATTCCACTCCCCACCCCCACCCCATCCCTCTGGACGAGAACATCGTCACCAAATCCCACTCACTCACCCCCACCCCAGAATGTCACCACCCGTCGTAATCCTCTCTTCGCCAACTCAACAAGCAGTGCGCTTTCCCAGTCTCCCCTCCCCCACCCCTCTCTCCTAGCGAGCTCTTCCATACTGCGCACATACAAACTGTAGCGTGTGCCGTAGAGCCACGAACTTTCCTCCCCAAAAGCCTGACTTTGCGTGTACCGAATCCTTTCTATTCCATATCATCCTAGGTTTACCCCACCCCGCTCCGCCTTGTAGGTCAGGTTTGTGCGCGGCGCGTCCATGGCAAGCTCTCCAGCACCGCCACACCGCGCCTTGAGCACGGAGGTCCTCGAGCTGGTGCCCGGCCCGGGCCTGACTAGCGCGCTGGCCCACTTTAGCCCCGCCGCCCCACCCCGCATCCACAAGCTCTAGCCCTCTGGTCTCGCCCTCAACACCAGGCTCTCTCTCCTCCGCTCTCCTCCAGAACGAGGCGAGGCGGGACTGCTTCTTGTGGGTGACACTGGACCCTCTAGCATCCCCGCCCCGCCCTGCCCCGGCGGAAGCTGGGCTTTCCGGCAGGCGCCGCCAGGGGTACAAGAAAGGTAGTCAGAGAATAGAGCACTTAAATGAAACGCGGCGGTTTTCGGCCCGAGAGAAAGAGCGTGTTAAATGTCCGTCGGAAAATTGTTCCCGCGGGGCTTGTGCGAAGGCCTCAACTTCGTTTGCACGCTCCCGACGAAACAGAGGCCCCATAGCCAGCGGCTTGTTTCGTTTAAAATCCTGGGATCCGTGAAGGTCGCCGCGCAGTTTCGTTATTAATTTCTGCGCCGTGCAGAGCCGCGGGACTGGAGAGAGCACGGAGAAAAAGGGAACTGGGAACTCAGCGCAGTTTCGCCAGGCGGGCAAGTCGTGCCCTCTCCCAACGACGCTGGATTTGAATGTGAATGAGTCGACTGACGTCTTTTAAAAAAGTATCAATTCAGACTGGCAGGCTGGAAGGCGAGCCGGAAGGGCGGATCGAGGGCGATTGGGGAGGAGGGCCGGAGGGAGGGAGGGAGGGAGGGAGGGAAGGAGGGGGTGAAAGACCGGGGGGGGGGGGGCGTCTCACGACACGGAGCGTTAAAAGGTTCAGCGGAGCCGAGCGCGGCCTTAAATAATGCAAGAAAAGCCAGGCGGCTCATTACGGCTGCTAAAAATATTTTCCAAACGAAAAACAAAAGACGCGAAAAAGGAGAGAATAAAAGGTCGAGGTCGGCAGGAGAATGAGACACGGACACGACACATCGCATATCGCTAGTGCCCACCGTTACGGGGAGGACGAGCGCGGGCGCCCAGCCAGGCCAGGCGGGCCAGGCACGCGATGTGGCTGTACCAGCCGCGCCCCCGGGGCGGGGCGGCGGGCTCGCCGAGGTGGGGGCTGGCCTGCGACTGCAGGCTGCACCCCGGAGCAGCCCGGAGCAGCCCCGCCCCACCCCGCCCGGAGGGAGGCTTGGCCTTGGTGCCATGGCAGCTGTCCTTGCAGGCGTCCTGCGCCCCGCAGGCCGAAGGGGAGGTTGCATTGCCTTGAAGTCAGGAACCGTATAACGGGAGCCGCCGTGCCCGCCCCGCCATGCCACCCGGCTCGTCGCAAACGGGGAGGGTGGTGCGCAGTGGTGCGCTCCGCTCCGGGCGCTTAACGCTTCAAGGTCAAGGTACTTTCCGAAACAATGAGACCCATCACAGTGCGCTGGGGGCGAGACGGGGCGGGGAAAGGTGGAAGAGGAAAGCGTCGGTGGTGGGTTGATCGATTGGGCTTGGTAAAGACAGCGCGGCAAGCCGTGCTCCCACACGACGCGCACAACATTGTACCGTGCGAAGTTTGCAACAAAACTTTGCGCGGCTCACAAACTCCCGCGAAGCGAGTCGCTCGGGCCAGGCCAGGTCCTCCCACTGGGGGTGGTGAGGCGTGGCGGGGCGTGGCGGCGGCGAACAGAAGGGGCTGGCTGGGCTTCCGTGCCTGAGCGCCCTCATCACACGCTCACTCACGCCCTCCCATACAGGACACCCGGAAGGACGGGGCGGGAGCGCTCATGTCAGGCGGAGAGGAAGTTCCCCTGTGCCCCACCGCGGGGTAAAGGGTATATCACGGGGCCGAAAATAGCAGGGAGGCAACAGCAACAAGAATCTGTACACGAGCACACACACACACACACACACGAGATCAGCACGGGCTGGTACTTAAGCCCCTCGCTATCGCGAGAGTCCTGTCCGGCCACGGTCCCGCGGCCGCGCCGGGGCGCTATCACTCCACCAGATGAGCCACGTACTTCACATTTGATTTAATCTATCCGTAAGGCGGCGATACGGAAGCCTCTCGGACTGATGATGGCGAAACTCTACTTAGACCTAGACGACGGAAAACAGACGACACACGGCTGAGTCACGGGACCGTGATAGTACGGGGCCGGGCCGGGCCGGGCCAGTGACATTAATGTCACTATCACACGGCGACAGGTGCGAAATGACTTTCCGTTCAAAGACGGATCGGTGACACAGTGGCACCTTTCTTGCCAGCTCGCCTCGCAGCGCAGCCCGATAGCAGCGGGGGGCGCCCGCCGGGCACTTGTGCCGTTTGGGTTGCCTACCTCCCGGGTGGACAGAGCCCATCTGCGGGCGGGGACAGGGACAGAACAGGGCGGCACGAGCCCGGGCGTATGCAGAGGGTGTGCGCGGACGTCCCGGCGGTCTGGGTCGGGGAAGGGAAAGTCGTCAAAATAGCCCCGTTTGCTTTCGGCGTGGCCGAGATAGTTCTTGACACCAGGGTGCGAGCCCTCTGGGGCCGCGTGCGAAGGCGACTACCTTTCCCTCCAGTGTCCCCATCTAACGGGTGCGAGAGGGCCGTGAGGGCGTTCTCTCGGAGGCGGCCAGCGGCGAGTACTTAATAGGGAACGCCGCCGCCCCCAAACAGTCAGTCACAGCCTCCCTGTCCCGTCGGCAACCACCACAATGTCGTCCTCCCTGGTCCTGCTGGCGTCCTGCGCCGCGCTGCTCCTGGTCGCCGTCGGCGCCGCGAGCCCCGCCGACGGCAAGTCCGTCGCGGTCGTCACGTCGGCCCCCGGTTCCGCGACCTCCCGGCAGGTGGTCGACGGCGTCCTGTCCATGCTGGGCGTCACGGCACCGGACGCCTCAAGTGAGGACAATGGGTCGGGAGAGGGCGACGCCGAGGCCACCAAGGCGGTCTCCAACCCAGGTACTACTAAGTCGAAACCCTACCATTGAGTCCTGTATGCACTTAGGACTCTGGTCTGACGGCTATCCCCCGCTCCAACGCGCAAAAATGTCAATTAAATTACTTCTTAGTACCGGATCAAAGAACTTTTGTAAAGCTTTTTTTCCGTGCGGCACGACAGGCGAGCGCGGCATCCACAAGAAGAAGCTGTGGCACTGGCACCTGTGGCACGTGTACTCCTGGTGGGCGTGGGCGTTCGCCGTGGTCGTCATCAAGTTCAAGGTGGCGCTCCTCCTCATCTGGGGCCACCTCACCTACTTCGTCGTGGCCCTCATCCGCATGCTGCTCCGGGAGGTAAGTCCTGGCCCACCCCTCCCCTGCAACCCGTCGAGCAAAGTGCCGTTTTCCGTTTGACGACTGCAACGACCGGTACTGACAGGTGCCTTCATGGATCCAGCTCAAGACGGCCCCCGCCCCGTACGGACCCCCGCCCGCCCCGTACGGCCCGCCGCCGCCCCAGTACGGGCCGCAGTACGGACAGCAGCAGCAGTACGCGGCCGCCAGCAGCTACTCGCCCTACAAGAGGCGCGCCGGCACCGGCCAGGCCGCGGCGGCGGGGACGGACGCGTCGGCCGGCGGCGACCTGGCGTACGCCGCCCACACCCAGAGAAAGTAGCGGGAAGAGCGGCGTCGGCGACGTGCGACGCTGCGGGGGCGGCGGACCTCTCGGGGGCCTTCCCCAGGACCCGGACCCTTGCCCCTCCTCGGGGGGGGGGGGGGGGGGGCGCGTTACCACGGTTGCGATACGTCGTTCACCTAATCACCGCTCTTCTCGCACCGTAAGTGCAACAGTTCCGCGGTCGACACTTACTCTCTAGTCTCTAGGCCCCTGCTCTGTTGTGGCCGGCTCGTAAAGCGCGCGCTTTATCCGTCCGCGTTGGCAGCACTGCGCCTCCTTCCCTTCCTCACACCCCAACTCGTTGTTTTGATTTGGGCTTGGGAGGGGAAAAGATGGCGGAGGAGGACCGGTCTGCTTCTCCCGAGGACACAACAACCAAGTCGAAAGTTTATCTCAACGATCCTATACACTTAAAGTCATTCGTTAATCGTTACGTTGAAGTCAGGACAAATTTAGGAGCTTCATTAAAAGGCTATGTTTACACGGTTGATCCTGTTTCTGAAAGGTGATATACGGAAATAACCTAGTTGACTCGTGACGGAGTAACGGCCTATTATCAATTTCGGGACAAATTATGTCAGTTTAATTTGAAGCTTTTTTCCTGCTCTAACAGTGTGATATTATTGAGGCGTCAGGATGACAGAATTAGTATGGACATCGTTGTTGGGCATTCTGTTGCAAGTATTGCTCACCTATCTTCCGACGACGCACCCTGCGACAGCATCCCAGATGAACTGTTTGTAACAGAAGAACAAATTAGTGAAGAAGAATCGGAGAAACGAAGGGTTCAGCTTAAATCATGGCTGTGTGCTAATCACATACCAGTTGTTGAGGATGGCAACATGCTTGTGATGGAAGATGTCATTGTGATAGACTCGCCTTATGGACTGAAACAGTGCTTCGTTTCAAATGATGTAATTATGGAACGTGTTCATAATCTTTTAAAACAGATGCCATGGGTCAGTTCATAATATTTTTATAGAGACACCAAGTGGCAAATGAGTATTGAAGAACAGTCTCCAAGATTACTATGTTTCTAATATAACAATACTGTATAAAACTGCCAAATATATTTATTTTTTTGTACATTTTTCTTTATTTTGTTTGTGAACGTTTTGCTAACTGTTCTCAGATCATTGCACAACAATTTCCTACTCAGCATTCTCTTTCAAAATGAAAGATACTTACTGGTTGGCAAAACTTGAGTAACATTTAGGTCCTTCAATCTAAATACTTCTAGAACCATGCTTCAAGGGAGCCTCAATATCCAAAATCAGAGATAGTAACACTGGTGTATAGAAGGCATTAAATAAAAAAACGAAATTTCAACAGACACATTACAAGGCTTTATTAGGTAATTGGAGGTATCAAACACACATCCTTTCATTCATTCAAACATCCACTCAGACTGTCATTCACATAATAAAACTTTGAAAAACAAAAACAAAATGTGCATAGGTACTAGAAGAGTAAACACAAAAATGAGCTTTTCCAGAAAACTCTACATGGTACATATGACAGTCTTTCTTATTTTAAGACAAGGAAATGTAAGTGTCTTTGATAGGATACCATCAGATTATTTGGCACCACTACAAGCAATTGACCAAAGACTGGTGGCCAAACATATCTTTTTATAACCAGGAATATTATAACAAAAATATCAACAGACATCTTTTCTCTTTTAGAGAAGTTGGCAAAAATACACAGCACGACATAAACTTAAGTACACCTACAAATAGTTTCATGTAATTTGAAAAGCACTCACTCAACTCTGTATTTAGAGGAACAATTATTTCCTCTCTACAACCAAGGTAATGTTTGAGTGCTGCATAAATAATATCAGTACCGTACATGAATGGAAGGACGTGAGAAGTATAACACTGACACTGCCTAAGGACTTACACCACATGCATAGAGCAAAAATGCAATGGTGTGCAAAATTTCACCACACCGGGATAAAACATCCTACACAGATGTGTGTTCAAAAATGTAACAAAGAGCGTTGAATAGATGTAATCCACCTCCATTACAACATTGATTAAAATTAACAAACTGCTTTAACTTCTGAATGGTAACAATTTATCCTGTAAACACAATCTGAAAATTAATACAGTAAGTTGGGAACAAAAAGAAAAACATTCTCATACTCTTTAATAAAAAATAAGATTTTAACACATCTTTAACCTCATAAAATATAAAGAAATCAAAAAGAAACAAAGCATGTTACCAAACAATTAAGTTTCCTTTGAGTAGACTAGAGCATGTGCTGCTATGGAAGACAACAGAAAACAACTCAATTCATAAATATCACTGCCATATACAATTACAATCAAATTCCCCTTTTCTCTAGAATTTTGACCAAATTACAAATACAAAAAACAAAAAATTATAAAGAGAAAGTAGTTTTGTGTTTGTCATATATCAATGATTACACAAAAATTGAGTGGTTAATACAGGATAAAAAACACCAAGACTAGTTCCTACAAAAAAAAATCATAATAATGAAATAAAGGTCTACTTGCATACATTAAGTGGTAAAAAAAAAATAATGTCATTAAAAACTGATGCAGCAAAACGCTTGACAATCAAGAAAAATGTGCATGCAGATTACAGATGGATTCACTTCTCACATGGTGAAATGGTCCTTGAGATGATTTTATAGTGAGACTTCTGCTCCATCTGCCACTTCGTTTGCTGGATAAAACTCTTCATCATCCCTGCGAAAAATTCATTTCAAAGTTTATATTTGCAGGACAAGTACACAAGCCCTTGAAATAGTATTCATGGTACTATGGGTATTAACTTACAAGAGTCAACAATTACGATAAATTATAAGATAAAATAGAGCAGCATTGATCCATTACAAGGGATTTATAAAGTTATTGGCGTTTACTCTAATTTTCATGTTTAAGTCGTTAAAAAAAAAAAGAAAAAAAAAGAAAGAAACTAAACTAAATTATGTCAAATAAAACCCCCAAAAGGAACTACCTTAAAGCAAATTGCACACTAATAAGTCTTATTTTTTGGGGAAAGGCTTCAATCAGATTTTGTTGCACACCTGCAGCGTTTTATGGCACATGTATATAAAGATGATAAGATCTTGAAAAACAGCAGCAACCGCCACACTACAGTGCAAGATGGTTAACTACACACAAACTAGGGACATGCAGATGATCACACAATATGAAGAACTGCTGGTTATTCACACTTCACGTGTGCTTGGGTTTTTGGGACTTCCTTGAAGTTGTCATACACCACAGGCAAATCTGCCTACCAGTGATTTTCTTGAGTTCAGAGTAAGTCAGCAGTAGTGGTTGTTTTTACTCTTCGTTTCATGCAACAGGCAATCAGTGCCTACTTATGCATCAGCCCAATGGTATTTTTGGGCTCAGTTCCTCATGTTTAATGAGGGTGTTAGTAGGAAAAACCTTGGGTAGCATTTACTGCAGGCTTTGAGGCCTACTAGTCTTTGGCACTTTTGGACACTTCTACTAGTCCTCACTGAGGCAAGAACTTGTGCCTGAGATTCATTAAGTGTGTGCCAAAATGCAAATCACAGCTAATATCATGCTTTAAGATTCAGTAGGATTTACCACTTATGGGCAAAGTCAATTTCTTTGGTTCATAAAAAAATCTCTTCCACCAAACAAACAAACAAAAAAATTCATAGCACATGTTCAGATAGGGTGGGGAAAAGCAGAAGCAGTGAGAAGAAATAAAAAGGAAGAAAAGAACCTCGAGTGCTACAGACCAAACAGGTCTACTGTCACACTAATTTCTTGACAAACAGCTAATTTCTTCAAACAAGGTTGACAGGCATTGTGCAGGGTCTTTCTTGTCGCTTGCCATACCTGTCAGCTGACGGAGAGGGTGAGGGAGAACGTCTCACATCCGGAATAGACATTTCCATTTTAATTCCAGAATTATTACGACTTCTTCTATCAGGATTGTGCTCACGGGGCTTACGACGACTCAGATGTCGTTCAACCCACTTCAACATGGTGAGCACAGAGTCTGTGCTTGGAAGTCGGCGCTCAGCTGCTGTGCGCACAATCTGTGATGATGTGACACGGAAGGTGGCAGCCATACCTTTCAATGCCTGACAAAAAAAAAAAAAAAAAAAAAAAAGAAAAAGTTAAAAAAGTTCTTAAAAAAACAATAAGTAAAATAGTTAAATGAAGAGGAATATTGTCTACCTCCATAGCATCTTCATCGGTTACATCATCTCCAGCGTAAATAATTCTCACTCTTTCTTCCCAATCTACTCCAAAAGCAGTGCGGAGAATGTACAATGACGCACGACCTTTGTTCCATTGAACAGGGGGCTTAGCTTCAATGGCACAATGTGCACGTCCAGCTCTGAAGCCTGCATCTTCAATAAGTTGTTTTGCCAGTGCTACCATTTCTGGGCGCACTTCAATAGGAGTTTCTCTGTAATGAAAGGTGAGAAGAGCTCCCTTGTTTTCTACCCAGGCACCATCCCTACAAACCTTTTAAAAGGTGGAAGAAATTAAAAAAAAAAATTAAAAAAATAAATAAATAAGCCACAAAATAAAAAAGGAAAAAAAAAAAAAAAAAAAACAGCTTTAAGGTGACACTCATTTGTTATGTTTATTCACTAACCTGTTCTTGAAGCTGCTTAAGCAAGTCGCTTACTTTTCCTTCAAACTCAATTGGCATGGGATGGACAAACCTACTACCATCTGGATGTAAAATTTCCAATCCATGGTTTCCCGCATATGTTATCTCATTTATACCAACCTGTAATTAATTTATTAAATCATCAATCTAGATTTTAAGTAAACAATAATGGCTGAATAGTAATTAGTTTAACTTGCCATTTCCTTCACATTGTTTACATTGCGACCAGAAATAATAGCAATGTAAACATCTGACATGTTAGACAATCTTTCCAGAACATTGCGTGTCTCTGGGGGTAAAATTGCAAGATCTGGATGAGGTGCAATGGGAGCCAGCGTACCATCATAATCCAAAAGTAGGGCTAATTTATGCTTGGATCCAACATACCTACCAACAAGTAAAAAGTCTTATAGTTACAATGAATGCATGAGACAGAAGGAGAAATCAATAAAACAAATGTTGAAGCATATCTTACTTTGCTAAATATTCCTCAAAGTCATCCATTGTAACAGGCTGCATGGTAGTTGGTAATGTTTCCTCACCATCTTCATAGATAAGAGAACCCATTGCTTTCAAGAAAGATCTCATCCAGCAGTTAACATCATTGATTTTTTCACGTCTGCGAAGGTAATTCATACGCAACTGCCTTTCATCTTCAGGCATAGTGAGTGCCCTATGAATAACTTCAGCAGCTGCTCCAATTTCATATGGATTGCAAATCAGAGCTTCATGCATCATTTCTCCAGCTCCAGCAAATGGAGAAACAATTAAAACACCTGGTGGTTCATTGATTTGACAGGCCACAAATTCCTTTGCCACCAAGTTCATACCTAAAATAAAAAATATGTTGTGTAATATGAAAGTAAAATTAATGAAAATATATTAAGTGCAATTATATTCACACCCCTTCCTTACCATCTCTCAAAGGAGTTACAAGGGCCACAGCTGCATCTCTGTAAAATGCAGCCAACTCATCTTGACTAACACATCCATAAATATATCTAATGGGAGACCAGTTTGGTGTTGTGAAACGCCCATTGATACGGCCAACAAGTTGATCCATTTCCTCCTTTAATTCCTGGTATTCTTTTACATCTGTACGAGATGGGACACATATCTGGAGAAGTGTCACCTGTGCAAACCAAGACCAATAAGAAATATTAAAAAAAAATTCCTATTTTCTTTCTTAGTACAAGTAAGTGACTTGAAAACAAACCTTTTCAATGTGTTCAGGATGCTTTTCCAGCAACATTTCAAAAGCCTTAAGGCGGTGAACTAATCCCTTAGTGTAATCCAGACGGTCTACACCAAGAACAATTTTAGTGGAGCTGGAAATTACTTTTGGAGCTGACTGTGCGAGTTGCACAAAACGGTCAAATGGAATGCCAATCGGCAAAGGACGAACCCTCACAGTTCGACCACCGTGCTCTACCTGTTGCAATACAAAATCTTAAGTAACTATATCGAATGTTCAAAGCGGCAGAAATCTACTATCTATTACAAGCGAGGCTTACCAGCATACTTTTCCTGTCAACACGGCAGCCTAAGCGTCTCTGGCAGCAATCAACAAAATTAAGGCAGTAATCCTGAATGTGAAAGCCAACCATATCGCAACCTACATAAAAAAAGAAGCTTATTTCACCTTAAAATAAAAATTTCTACATTATCCGAAAATATTTTTGGAGAAAATACTTACCCAACATTCCCTGTAGCACTTCATCTGACCAAGGAAAAAGCCTGAAAATGTCCCATGGAGGGAAAGGAATGTGAAGGAAGAAGCCTAGTTTGCAACGAAGGTTCATTTCTTCTGCTCCCTAAAAATATAAGAAGCAATCATAAAATAACATGACTGGATTACCATGTTGATATAAAGAAAAGTGGAATCCTACTTGTCTAATCCAGTTTGAGGCAAGCATCAAGTGGTAGTCATGAACCCACACAAGTGGAGGTCCAGCTTCAGGACTCTGTTCCTTTGAAACTTCAGCTAGGGCTGAAAGTGTTTTCTGTGCAAACTCCTTGTTGACATTGTAGTAATTCTGAAAATACAGTCTGTTAGAAGAGGATATCACAAACCAATGTAACACTGAGTTAAATTATTTTAATTATTCACCTTCCAATGCTCTGCACTAAATGAAGCTCTGTCTGGCATTGAGTGGAAAAGAGGCCAAAATGTGTTATTACAGCATCCATTGTAGTAACTATCAAAGACCTTAGGATCAACGTGAACTGATCTGACCTGAATAAAAAACATATCGAATAAGTTTCACGTAGGATAAAAAATTTAATGAAATAATTTAGTCAGTTTTATTGCATACTTTGTCAGACCGAAGACCAGCAGTTGGAGTGCGGTCAGCTGGGTCTGATTCAGGAATAGGTTCATCTGGGTTCTCGAGATGAATGCCAGGCCATCCTACCCAGTAACCACCTCCTCTTACAACCACAGGGGCTACCGCAGTCACCAAACCTCCAGGGCTGAAACAAAGCAAATATATATATAGATAAAGCATACAAAGATATCTACAGAACACCCTTTGTGCTTTTTAGAGTGTCAGGCAAAGCTAAATTTAGTTTTAAAAAATAGAAGACTTCATTGTTTTCACAAGAATAACAGATAGCAGGAAAAAAATGATTGTATACACAGATTTCAAAAAAAAATCTCCTCAGAGGTACTTGATTACAAACGTGTACTCTGATATGAGGCAGATAGTTAATTGATAAATGAGTGGCCATCTGTTGCAGAGGTGGATACCAAACTATTTGTAGCTGGAAGAATAACACTGACAGCTTCTTTCTTTCCCACAAGCCTGGTGCCAAGGTCTATCTAGCTAATTCCATACACATACTTGAAGGTCTCATCAGGTAATTGGGTTTGCTATATAAATATATAGGTCTGGACTCTCACTACAGATGCACCCTCTTCAGATAACCACAAAAAAGTATTGTTATTGTTGTAATATTAGTAATGTAAAAGCCAAGGGACACTCCAAAAGAGATAATTTTCCTTTGATCCCAGAACCACAACAAGCTCATAAAATAGAAGGCCACTTTGATAAGAGTTGAAGTTTGTAGGTCAAAATGCCGTCTACTCTCACATTCCCTGTATCTAGGATATTTCTGACGCAGATAGCGCCACTGGCAAACGTTCTAGTATTCTATGGCCTTGACACTTTATCTTAAAGGTCTTGATCCCCTACTCCAATATCAATTTTCACTGTGAATTGACCACGTAGTAAAGGGGTTTCTCACAGCACAAAACTTCAAAGCTTAAACTCTTTGAGGGTAAATAAGTCAATTAAGAAAATTTGTAAAAAATAATGATGGTACTTCTATATTTAATCCAAAGAAATTCTAGAGTGGAATAGGTTCTCTGTCACTCCTTACAGACAGGAAGTTAGCACAGAGATTTTCTGGCAGTAGTCCAGGCACCCAAAGTGTATGTTGCCCTGGGTATCACTGACATTGCACAGAGAGCATGGCACAACAAATTGCAAAACACACCACATAAATAACAAATGTTTTGGTGCAAACAATAATTGGTGTAAAAATAATATTATTAAACCCAAATCTCCTCCTTACCCTGCTAACAAAATAAATCAGCAAAACAGAGGGCAAAGATTAATTTTTTGTGAACACAGAAACTTTTCCCTTGTGACTCATTCACATCATTAAAATACAGTAGATGTTACTGTATAGAAATGACAATGTGGAAATGTGGGAGGTGCACAACAAAAAGACCTCTAAAAAAAAAGTAAAGCAAGATAACGGACCTTTCAACAAACAAAGAAAAAAAAAGGATCAGCGCCAAATAAACAAAATAACTCCAAAGGAAGTTAAAAACAAGTAGTGATCAACTAATGTTGTCACTTTGGTAGGGGGTGAGGTGGTAGGGAGGGTTAAGCCTACACTTGAAAATCCCATAAACAATTCCATCCCGGTAGTGACAGTGGTTGCCGACCACTGTACAGCTGATGCTAAAGGATCTCAACTAGTCCTAGGAGCAGGGCTCTACAAGCAGCGCCGATTTTAAGTTCAAGGTTACACTGTTGAGCAGGGCCAGCACCGCACGGCAACTACTGCGCCGTCCCGCCCCGTCCTGTAGCCTTCCGCGCCCGGCTCAGCTGATCGGCAAAACAACTCACCTGGCTTTCCGTTCCAGCTGTTTCGTCTGCTCATTCCTCTTGAGAACGAAAGGAAGCCTGTTAGACACGACTATCAGGCTCCCATTGGCCTCGGCGTTGTCAGAATCCATTTTCTTCTACCTGCTTCCGGAACACATACAGAATGAACGAGAAGCACTGACACCTAACCGGCTCGACGCTCAGGGGGCGCAGTTGCAACGCTAGTTGCAATAGGGTGGAGGGGTGGGTGCTCCGGTCCGCGCCGCGGCTTCGAATTGAATGAAAAGAGGAGCGCGACGGGGAATCCGTATGAGAAAACGGATTCCAGATAAGTTGGGCAAAGTGCAGCCACTCCCGCCTCGAAGAAAAATAAAGTAGAACTGACCAAACGGGCGGGGCGACGGCAGTAGATGTACAGATCCCGAGACCACACGAAGTCTGCTCCCGCCGCGCCGCGCCGATGAGAGGTCAGCGGATTATCACAAAAGCTCTACTCAACACAATTCCACGTTTGACGCAATGCCGCACTGTGCCACACTTCCCGACCCGAGAAAACAAGACATGAAAATCTCGCCGAGTCGAGTGACGGTTCGGGACGCGAGGGTGGGGGATGGAGAGAGGGGAAGGGAGCCTTCGCTCTTTTCCCCTCGGAAAAACAGGCGGCGGGACGGGTGACAGCAGACGCCCGCGGTGCCTTACCGTGCCCCAGCGCCGCCGGCACGTGCTCGCATACGCGCGCGACCGACACAAAACCAACACTTGTAATGTTGCGCACTTTCCGTCGCGAAGCCGGACCGAACGCGTCGAGACGAATGCTAAAAGTGTCGGGCGTCTGCTAGAGCATGTGCACTTGTTTCGTGATCCGGCGCTGCCAACCGCCGCGCGCCAAGGTTGGCGGGGAGGCGCTTAAATTCAATTGATACCGCGCTGGGGCTCGGCGGGCTCGGCTCGGCTCGGCTCACTCGGGGTGTCCCGTCGCGACCCGTTCCGTCGCGCGGGCAGCAGGCAGGCAATCTCGCGGGGAAAATTCCGCTCTGTTTCGTCTGTTCGGCCCGGCCGATTGGGACGACTAGTTTCGAATGGGGGGAAAAGATACCCTACTCTCCTCGTGAGGGAAAAGAATGGCAACAGGGGTAAAGGCTGTTTCGCTTAAGAGGCAGGCTTAGTACGGAAAAAATGGAGGCAACCAATAGCCGTACACTTGCAGCAGTGGTGATATGGATCCGCGCTGGACGAAAAATTGCAACTGTCTCAACAACAGTTACTCCATTTTTTACCGCTGCGGGGATCACCTACACTTCGGCCCGACGCTTGTCGTCCGGACATCAGACCAGGCATCCTCGTCATGCCGTGAATAGCCGAAGAAAACCAAACATTTTTTTTTTTTTTTTGGGGGGGGGGGGGGGACGACACGAACATGGAGTAGCTGTAGTGCGCAGTGTTGACAACGCGGAGCGCGGGGCGGGGCGGGGCGAGCACTGCGAGGCGGGGCGCGACTGTCTCAAGGTCGCTGGCCCATAGCGAGTATAGTATGTGGGGCCCACCCGATCCGCCTCAGGAGCCGCTAAATGTTGGCCACCAGGTCGGACTTTTGCAAATGTCGTGTACACACGACGGGGAAGTGCGCGTGCGGCGGTGCGCGGCGCGGAGCATCCGCGGTGGCCGTGGTCACGCCTGGTTCCGCCCCCGTCCCGCGCTGTGACCGCCGCGTCACGCCGGTGCTCGTGACGTCACGACGCGCCGATCGGTTCTAATTGTGTCCTTCTTTGGGGCGGGGAGTGCAGTGCACCGCCACACTACATGGACGGGACGGGACGGGATGGACGGACACTCACTTGTCAGTTCTTGCGCACATGTGTGAAGCATGTGAGGTACAAGTCTCGCTGCGCTGCGCACACAGCCGTCTCACTTGAACGCCGAGCTAGAGCGACGCGACGGCGATCAGGTCACGCTAAGCAGCGAGACAATGCGTGCGCGTCAGGCAGCTGCATTCTATCTCGAGACTTCCCCGTGATAAGACGTCATGCGTGCGTGGGATATCCACGGTATAGATTGTGACTGCAAAAAAATAGAATTATAGCAGAGTGAATTTTTTTATTTCTACTTTCAAAGAAACAGCAGTACGTACCTGAAAAAGGCAATAACAATAGCTCTATCGTAACTATTTCAGCCTGGTTACTTAACTTTTTGTTAAAAAGAATTGCAGAATAAGCTCTTCATTTATGACAAATAAAACATACACTGCCGCATCCGCACATGTGCACATAAACACAAATACACAAGGTTGGTCCTAACTACAGTCTGCAGTATTACCGGCAGGTGGCCGGGCCGGGGCCTCCGAGCTTATCACTCAGGTGGTATGTCATATGGGGCGGTGTACGGCGGCGTGCCCAGCAGAGCGGTGGGCCGGGCGCGCTTACGGCAAAGCCCGCAGCAGTTTCGCACCTCGCCTTATACCGCCGCACCGCCGAGGCAGCTGGCACTCCCTCACCCCCATCTCGGGTGGCCGCGCCCCACCTTCCGGCCGCCCCACGGGGAGACACACACACGTGGCCGCCTGGCCTGCTCCTGCTGGCTCTTCGCGCGAAAGCAGACGCATCCTAACGCGCATTGTTTGTTTGCTCGTTTGACATGGGCGAGTTTGAGAATGGACAGGGCAGGGCAGAGGAGTGGGGGATGGGGGATCCTTCAAGGACACGGTCACCGCCTCGAGCCGGCCGGCTAGCAGCCGGTTGGACCCGGCCCAGCCTATACTCTAGCGGCGGCAGCGGCCCGTGCCTCTCGAGCAGCGGCAGCCGCCCGCCCCGCAGCTTCTGGACCGGCGCCAGAAAACGCCAGAAAATACAACGACAGGGTGGCGATAAAGAGGCGGGCAAGTCCGGCCCGTCAACGGCGCGGCGCGGCGTGGCCCGGGCTCTAGAGATAGAGAGACGCTTTCCGATGCGCCCTCCCCGCCCCGCACCCGCTGGCCTCGCACTAGAGAGGCGGCTAGGCTAAGCTCTCTCCTCGTGGCCGTCGCGTCGCGTCGCCAGGAGTCACAGGAGGACGCGCGGCCGCGGTGTGCGAGAGGAGATGAGCAGACCTCTCCTCTCCGGCGTGCACGTGCCTCGGGGGGCCCGTATGTGATGACGAGTCGCGAGAGCAAGCGGATACACACACACACACACAGCAGGGAACAGGGTGACAGGAGCGGAAATAAGAGCTCAACCTCAGCGGCGAGGCGCGGCGCGAGCCTAGGACAGGCAGGCTGATAACCACACGTGGGCGCTGTGCACCCTCACCCCCCATGTTGTCCGTAAAGTAGGTAATAATGAGCCCCAACAGAGTGGAGTAAATCGGGCTGCATCTGCGCCTGCCTACTAGGCAACGCGCGCGCACCTCTGCTAAGGTGTTGCCGCCCGGGAGACGGCAATATTTATGGAGGCGATTCGGCCATGCAGCCCACGCGCCAGTTGGTAAGCAGAACGCCACGTGACTCCCACGTGTCCCCCCTGGCCTGGCCCTTCTCTTCCTCGCGCCTCTCGCCGCCCTCTATCTCCGTCTGCAGCCGCAGGTTATCGAGCCCTTGAGCCTGCGATCAGCCGAACAGCCTCGAACCTGACGGCCAAATTGGCGTCACCATCATCGTCACACATCGCGGTGTTGAAATCAAACCGAATAATCAACCCGTCAAACTGGCGCAAGGACGCGACCTTCGCCCCCACCCCTCCCGCCCCGCGGGGGAGCCGGGAATCAGTAACGCACACGGGGTGGTGCACGGCGTGGTCCTATGGGGACACGGGGGAGGCCGGTGGCCAGGGCAGACGTCATCTCCTGGTGGGGACGGGTGCGGAGTGTGCAGCACGCCCCCTGCCCGCCACGCCCTGCCCCGGGCTCCTCCCCGAACCCCAAGCTCAACACATTTGCGGGGAAAATGAGGCGCTCGCTGAGTACGCGAGGGTCGCTCTGACGATTCCCCGTAACTACTGAGCTGGCGCGCCTAGTTACAAGCCGGGGCCTGGGGGCGTAAAACTGTTGTACGCGGGAGAGGGCGGGCGCCGCGGGGGCCGTGGGGCGGGCCGCGGGGGGGCGGACCACGCGGGCCGACGGGCCACCTCACGCGCTGGTCACGACCTAGAGCACGCTGAGGCTCCCCCCTCTCTCTCTCTCTACCTATCTTGCTCTCTTTCTGCCTATCGTCCCCTCTCCTTCGCTTTGCCATCTCTCCTTTCCCTTTCCCCCTCCGCCTCCCTCTCGCTACACCTCCGCGCCGCCATCTTCGCTTTTTCCGCATGATTCGCGCGCCCGCTGCCCCGCGCTCCCGCGCTTCGCGCCGCTCTGACGCCCACTCGCTCGCTCGCTCACTCACCAAGGCCCAGGCCTTACGCCCTTCCTCATCCCTTCTCACTCGCTGAACACTCAGTGTCTCCCCCCCCCCTCTCCCCTCAGAAATAGCCCCGCGACTCACGACTGCTCTGTCAGACTACCTGCACTCGGCACCCAAAACCAATAGCACGTAGAAATGAATTTTTTTTGTTTTAAATTACCGGTGATGACGGCAATACTCGCAATCCTTAAAGCTTTTGTCGATATCTATGAGTAAATAAAACAAATAATTTCGGTTCAATCCTGATTGCTGGGGTGAACGGTGTGATAAGTCCGGTGTAAGCCGGGCCGGGCCTGGGCCGCTAGCTCCGCCGCGCCACGCTGGGCTAATCTTAGTGCAGCAGGCCAGCAGGAGGACGATTGGACGCCCCGCACCCCGCCTCGCCACTCCACGCCACGGGCGCATTCGTCACACGATTACTTTTTTATTATTACGGCCCTGACTGATACAGGCCAGGCTCGCGGAATATCGGCCAATAAAACGTGATATTAGCCTCGGCCTGCTAGGCCCGCCCGGCCCGCGCTCAAAGCCCACCCCGCCCCGCGCCGCCCCGCCGCAGGGTCGCGAACCCCGAACCTCTTGACGAACACATCGACTGCTGCAGCCGCAACAGTCATTTCCCGTCCAGCCGCAGCGCGGCCTGGCGCGGCCTGGCGCGGCACGGCGTGGGGTCGATCGTTACGGTATCGCTCCTAGTCAGCCGCGGCGAGATACGGCAACGGCCTCAGCGAAGCGAGGCGCGACGAGGCGAGGCGGGCCGGGCCGGGCCAGACGGGGATGAAACCATTAGTGACTGACAGGGTCGCGCGGGGCGGGGCGGGGCGGGGCGGGGCGGGGCGGGGCGGGGCGGGGCGGACCGGGGTCAGCCGCCCCTGCGGGGCCGCGCGGGCTGACAACGCATGGAACAGCGGCCGGCTAAGACGGGGCGGGGTCGGTGAATGGGTTCATTCACGGTACGGCTGTCACTATGAGTTTGCCACGTGGGTGGGTGATCGGGGTCCTCTGTGCCTGCAGCGCCTGTCACCTGGTCACACGCCGCGCCGCGCCACGCCTCCGCTGCCGACTGGACTGTACCTCCCGGTTATGGCCAGTCCAGTCGTCCTCGGGGGGACTGTACACTTGACGGCGGGGCGGGGCGGGGCGGGCCGCGGGCCCGTGACTGTACCCATCAGAGCGCTGCGCTGCGCTGCTATCACTGGTTGAACGCGTGATGGAGCGAAAGCCTCTGCCCGGCCCCGCACCCCGCACCCCGCACCGCGGCCAAACAACACATGTACAGAAAATAAAAAAAATGAATCCTACGCCTTCCCAACATCGTGCAGCGCTTCAGTAGCATCAGCGGGAGCATTTACGTCAAACGAGGCGGGTGGGCGGGGCGGGGCAGGGCGGGGCGGGGCGACCTCACCAAGGGACGCGCGGAGGGACCACGCCGCCCCGCCCTGCCGGCCCCACCCGATTGAGCTTGGTGCAGATGTTAACCCCCGATTAGACCAGATCGAGCAGCTCCGGGTCACAAAAATGAAACGACAGTTCAATGCGACTGGCCTCCGCCGCCCCGCCCCGCCCCGCCCCACGGCCGATACCGCGAGAGGGGGCGGGGGGCGGCTAGCGGAGGGGGTGGCTATAGATGCACGCATCAGGGAACTGCAGCTCGGGGCAGATCTTGTTGGCGGATAAAGTATTTTTAGTGAGCGGTGGGGAAGAAGGGAATGCAAGTAGTGGCGGAGTAGACGAGATGGTCATTGGAGCCGCGGCCGCAAAGCGTCGGGTCGTCCCGGTGCGGGGGAGGGTGGGGGGAGCAGCACGTGTTGAGCTCAGGTTCGGCCAGCCTCTTGCCCCGTGCTCAGCTGTATCCAGAGGAGTGGTTTTACTATTTATTTTCTCCCTGCTTGTCATCCGAAACTCTGCTCGACTTTGGCGGCGACCGTGGCGCGGCGCGGCGGGCTGGGCCGTCATGACCAGGGAGTTTGGTGGACCGCGCGGTATGTTGTCTATCTCCACCGGAGCGCCCCGCCCCGCCCCGCCCCGTCCCGCCCCGCCCCGCCCCGCCCCGCCCCGCCCCGCGGCCTTGGCGGTGAGTACGTGACGATGCGACGCGCCCCCGCCCCCTGTGCCGGTGATTGGCCTGACCTGACCTGCCCGCAGGATAGACACAAAAATTTCGTAAAACCGCTATGAACGTTTCGCCTTTTAGCCAGGCCAGCCGCAGCTACGCCCCCGCCGCGCCGCGATAGAGGAGGCCGTACACACACACACACACACGACCGGGGGCGTGTGTGTGTCCGGCACGTGTACCCGAGAGACGGGCCGTTGGCCACTGTAACGGTCAAAGGAAACACAAAAAGAAAGAAAAAACTTAAGGAAAAAATGGTTGACAATGAAAAAAGAAGAGGCAAGAAGAATAAGAAGCCATTTACCAACACCGCCGCCACTGCTGGGGCTTAAGGGTCAGGCAGCAATATCTCTACTGATTCCGGAAACAGCGAAGCGGGGCGCGGCGGCGCTCCGAGGCACTAGACTTCTATGACGGTCAGCCTAACCGGGGGACATAGAGACACCCCCTCCCCCCTTCCCAACCTCACTCCTCTGCACTACACGCAAACGTCAGTCGTTAACGTCTCGTACGTGATGATAGGCGGGCACGCGGTAGTCCGGGAGGGGAGGGGACGGGGCAGTGCGGAGGGGCGTGTTCGGCCCGTGCGAAAATAATGGACTTGGCATCGACTTCGATCCAAAATTTCACACAATAAAATGGAACACACGTCAAAGAAAATTATCACAGTCGATTTTTGCTGACATTGTGGTTCCCATTCAGTGCGGGCAGGGGTATGACCTCTCATTATTGAATGTCACGCCGTCACGCCATTCAGAGAGCCTGAGTGTGACTCACACGCGGTCGGGTCGGGCGTAGCGTGGCGTGGCGTCCCCGTCGCTAAACACCTTTCACACATGTGCCGGGCGCGTGGCCACGGCGGGCAGGGCGGCGGCGGACCGGTGACGTCCAGGCGGTGCGGCTGCAACCCTGCTGCAGGCCATGAGCGGAGATAGCGTGACACGTCAGTGACTCCCGCGAACGCTATGAGTGAGACGTCACATCACGCTCCGGTCACGGCCCGAGACGGCGTGCGGGGGAATTCTTTGTGTCGGTGCCCCCCTACTCTTACATCTTTACGGTTATCATAACGATTTTTACAGTTGTGCGGTTTTACCGGGCCGTCAAGGTACCACACGGCACGGTACCGGCGCGGGTTGTCACCCTGGTGGCCGAGGCGCGTCACATATCAAGGCGGATCGGCTTCCCCTGCGGACACCATAAACAGGCGTCGCCTCACCGCAAGACGATATCGCAGATCAAAGTTCATCGCGCGCGCGGTATCTGAGGGGGAACCCTATATTGAATTTATTTGTCGGTTATTGTCTTTGTCGCATAACATCGCATGTACCCTCATTACAATCAATCAACAAGTACTCTACCCCACCGAGGCCTTTGATAGCGAGCCGGTGGAAAGGTACAAAGAAGGCAACCGAGCGAATAAACCTCGAATATTTTTCCTTTCTCCGCCCCCTTTTGAAATCTCCCTCGGTCACGCGCACCACAATGGGTACTGCCCGATACCACTCGCAAAGTTTTACGCTCGTTTAGATTAGAGTCCTTATATCTGATCCGAAAAGATTCTCAGACAACCAAACAGCTGAAAAGACGCAAATCGGGGAAATTTGAATATTTCTTGGCATGAAAAATAACATTTCTCGACTAACACTTTTCTTTCAGGGCGAAAGGCTTGTTGGTACTGGTCGGCAGCCATCTTTGAAACCCCGCACAACAACAAACATGGCCGACCTGTCATCGGAAAAAGTTAGTTCAGTGGACAAATTTATTAAAGAAAAACTAAAATCATGCAACGTCAGTCCGAAGGGCATGATCACTGGATACGTAGAGTCTAAAGAGGCATACGACGAGCTGATTCGAGACCTCACAGTCCTGGGTTGTCGGTTCTCAGTGAGGTCAACCTACTCCGGAAAAACAGAGCCAGGTTAGGTTGTTTCAAATATTTAGAATTTATACTTGTCTATACCTTTAATCTCTCTTTTTTAATATAAAAACATCTGAATTCCAGCAAACTTGCAGTATAAAATACTAGCATCAGATTTGCAAATTCCTTTTACTGGTACACCTTTTCATGTCGATGCCACAACATACTACTTGTGCACCCATGGATTTCGCTATTTCAAGAGTAAAGTCACAAATGAAAACGAAAATGAGGTATGACTATCAAAATTAAGATATCCATGATTAGTTTAATTTGTTAAAATATTATTTTAACATTTTCCTTCAGGATGAAAATGGTTTGACTCCACTAAAGAAACGACATAGGAGAGTAAATGAATCAATTAAAATTGGCTGTCAGGCTAAAATGTTAGTAAAATGCATTCGTGTGTACCCAGACTACAAGACAACAAATTCATGGCGGCGCAAATGTGATGTAAGTTTTCCTATTTTATGTGGGAAGTATGACCATTCAATATTACATCTTTTTCATGAATGTACTTCTATGTTTGTTTAGCTGCTAAAAAAATTAAAGGCAGATTTGCAATCGCCTACACCACCGCGTTTCGAACTCCATTTTTGGATTGCAGTTTCCCAGGAGGATACTCATAATCATGAAAGACATACAACGCTCAGATCACTTCCTCTTCATCCAGACCTAATAGCTGAGATTCACAACGTAGTTAGAAAAGGAGTAACCTCTATACCAATGGTGAAATCTCATCTTATAACCTTTGTAGACAATATGTTTAAGAAGTCATCAGTGCACCCTGATCAATTCAATTCTGCATTTTACCCCAATGACAAATGTGTTTACAATCACATTCATGAAGCAAAGATACTTGCTGCAAAACTCAACTTAAAAATACCCGAAAATAATAATTTAAATTCGACTCCAAGCTTGGCATCAACAGATGCTTCAGCGCCTCAACAGGAACATCCTACTAATGAGGTAATATTGCCAGGAGCTTTTAGTGTCAGAGGCCAAACATGTTACAGCCTATTAATTTTTATAAATATAATTACTCAATTTTTCTCTTTTAGAAATGTCCCTCTGATTTGGCTGTGGTTCCTGAACTGGATACTTTCACTGCTGACTGGCAAGATCAACCAGTTCTACCGACTAATTTTGTTCAAGTCCTTAACAACAATGGGACACTCATGCTGATGGTAACCCAACCCCTTAGTGATGAAGTTGCTGGAGGAGTGGAGCATTCAATAATTGAAGGACCTTCTAATAATATAGTCAATGTTAATCTTGATGATAATATTTACACTGTGATAACTGACGCATCAGAGCAACGAATTTTGCAGTTAAATACTGATTCTAATATTTTAATGGCACAGCAATGCTCTAATAATGATCAAATTGAAGAAGTTTTGTCCCTACAAAATAATAATGAAAATGTGGTGTTGAATTCTGAGAAAAACCGTGTTACTGGTGTTATCATGCAGTCCGGGAGTCCTGATATAAGTGATAGAGATGCAGATGATACTTCATGCCATGAAGATCCTAGCCAATTCTTGTTTGTAGGGGATGATTCACAGACAGAGCTCTTAGGTCAAGTGAAAGATTCAGATAAAGAATTTAGTAGTTTGTGTACTCTACCACCAACACAGTCATCAAAAGATGATGAAATTAGTCTTTTTCCAACTGCTCTTAGCAGTGAAGATTGCAGTAAAAATCTTGATGGCATTTATAGTTTGAACATTGATAAGGAGATGTTGAAAAAATCTAGGGGTGCTAAAAGAACTAGGAAGCAGTCAGAAATTGATGTAGAAAGCTTTGAACGAGAAAATCTAGATGATATAGATCCCTTTCCTACTCGAAAAATTCTTCGAGAGCATGCTCAGGATATAATTAATATGAGTTACAGTTCAACTAACACACTGCTGCTACAAGAAATGGTACAGGTTTTTGAAAAATACAGAAAATGTTTGCATGCTGAGATAGAGATGGAAAAAAAGATGAATATGGAAGAGGAATTGTCAAGACTCCCCCTACCAGAAAAATCAGGTTGGAAAACTGATTCAAAATCTCTTGATTTTAGCAATAAAAGTTTTTTTGATAATGCAGATCCCAAAAATTTAAGAGAATGTGAAAATAATAGTGTGGTGATAAAAAAACTTAGAAACTGTGGAAATACAATGTTTTCATCCTCTGACAGTTCAGTTGATGAATATGATGACTTGGTTATAAATGACTAAACCAACTTGAGAACTTCTCCTATTAGAAAATATATACAGGATATTTGATCGAAATAGTTGAAATCTCAGAAGAATGCAAATGCTTTGGTTGTGTGAGTAATCTACTAGTTTGTTTTTAATTTTCACTGCCACTGTTGAGACCTCAAAAATCATTTTATTTGCTCAATATATACATTCTGTGTCTTAAAAGATTACTGTAGCAATCAATGTGAAACTATAGTTATTTAAGTATGTCCTAAATATTGAATTAAGCCTTCCTGCAATAATATTAACAGTATATGGTAATTGATCTGTGATAGAAGCCAAGAAAGAGTGTGTTCATGTAAATTTATAGAATTATTGAAGGATTTTATTTTCTTTTATTTAAATCTCAGAAAAGCCAAACATTTATAATATCTTGTTCCTTTCTGTCTAGCGTTTACATATGTGTATAGATGTGCGTAAGACTTATTGGATGTAGGCAGTCTTTCTCATTTCTTTTTTTTTGTTAAATTTTTTATTCTGACTGAAACAGAAGCATGTAATTTCAAATAGAATAAGTATTCTATTAGTGTATTATTACAGTACTAATTTTTCAATTTTCTTACACCTCATCAATCCATGTGTAGTCACTATTGAATTTATTTTGATATATCTGCACTGTTTTTTGTTTAACTTTTTCCCCAGAGGTACCTGTAAGATCAAATGATCTAGAAGTCTTTATTATAGTCCTATATCCTGTGATAGATTTAATAAATATTTCTGTATATTTAAAATGTTAAAATAAAAGGCAAATGTTTATGTCTTGTCTTGTGTACTGAAAAGAATCTATAACAAACATACTCCCTTTGCTAGACAACTGATCAAAAGTTAAACACTACTCGTGAAAAACTAAATGGTTAAAAGAAAAGACATATCAAGGCAAAGTAAAAACGACAACACAGCGGATCAAAGCCCTAGAAAGGCTTTAGGGCCTGGACCCTCCTGGGAACCCTCGCGTTAAACCGCACAGACAAGTACGGCACAAAGGCCCTGGCCGTGGGTAGGGGATGACGGGTGAAGCGGGGCGGGGTGGGGTGGGCTAAGGGAAGCGAGTTAGTCAGGGCGAGGCGCGTGGCGTGCTCAGCCCAGCCCAGCCCCGCTGGAATGCCTGTCTCAGCAGAGGGCCACACCGTGGAGACTCCAGGCTCCAGGGGGCGCCCCCTCTCTTTCTCTCTCTCAGTCCTGCGGGGCGGGGCGCGGCGGAGGAGGGCGGCCGAATACGACCCCGCCCGGCCCGGCCAGGGCCGTGTCTAAACGCTGACGGCAAGGACAGGAGAGGGGCTGGGCTGGGCCCGGCTGGGCCCGTACGCCCCGCGCCATGGGGCGGGAAGCCAACTTAATAAAATCCGCTTGGAATGCCGGCGGGGCGGGGCGGGGCGGGGCGAGCACGTTGCTACAGCACTCCCTGGCTGTAGGTGCGCGCTGCGATTGGCCACCGGGGCGCGTCGCGAGCGGGGTGGGCCGCGGAGGGAGGGGCGCGCAGGGCCGCGCTGCCCGCGCCAATCCGGAGGCGCGCGCGGGGCGCCAGGGGCGCTCCGGGGACGGGCGCGACTCGTGCTGCCCCTGGCGGCGGCGGCGCGAGGCTGCACCGCGGGGCGGGCCCCCCAGCCCGGCGGGGCCCGGCGCGGCGGAGAGCGCTGGAGGGGCTGGGGGGTGAGCCCCCGGCCCCGGCTGGGGCGCGCGCAGGGGTGGGTAGGCAACCCGCTGAGTCCGACGAGCGCGGCTAGCGCGGCGAGGCGAGGCGAGCACGACGGCCAGCCCCAGCCCCAGCGCCGCACCGCGCTGCTGCATGGCCCTTTGGCCGTAGGCCCTGACCAGCCCATCCCAGTCACCTCCCCCGGGCCGCCCCCGCCCCCCGGGCCGCCCCCGCCGTCCCCCGCGCAGGCCGACCTCACCTCCGCCGTGTGTGGCGCCGTGCGCGGCGCGCCATGTCCGTCGGGCTCCCCCGTGCTCGCGGCCGCGCTCGAGGCCCTGGCCGCGCCCGCGCCCGCCGCCCCGCCCCCCTCCGCCCCCTTGGCATGGCGGTCACGTCGTCGTTATAAAATCGCGGAGCCGCCATCCGGCCAGCGGGACGGTGAGATCCATCAATGAGGTGTGCCTGACGCTACGCTACGCCACGCCACGCCACCCCGCAGGTGAGTACAGGGCCACGTGGGCCTGCCGGGCCGGACCGGGACGGGCCGCGGCAGGGCGGGGCGGGGCGGGCAGGGAATCACTGGCGACGAGACCGCGCCGCGCCGACTGCGCCCCTGCTCAGTGTGTATCTGACCTCCCTCTCTCCCTCCCGCAGTATCGTCCATCCCCCAAATTCTAGCATCTGAGTTTATATTTTGTACCAGGTAAAGTCACTCGCTACAAAAATTGTGTAATACGTTATTTGAACATTTTAAGGAACGCGATCGCGTTTGTAAAGTGAAAACACGCGGCGGCCTGATGAAATTAAGGGAGGGTTAGGAGGTGCGCGCCGCGCCGCGCGGGGCGGAGGCTGTCTGTATCGATTGGACCGTTACAGCGCTGGGTTCGCACAGCTACCCCCCGCGACTTCTGCACAGTGAGTAACATTTTCGGCTGTAATGTGGTAGGTCGAAACCGTACTATTTCTCACCCATCGAGAAACGTTTTGTGGGGCGCGTTTTTGGCGCGAAGCTCCATTGATTTTTGAGCGAGTTTTCTCCAATTTCAGTAGGCCTATGACCTACTTCCAGTGGCGGTGGGGGGTAGCGGTGGTAGGGAGAGGGGGCGCTAGGGGGCGGCGTCGCCCGCTCGCCATGTAAAACAAAATGGCGACGGCCGTCACGTCCCGAGCACGCCATCGTCGCGAAAATGTTGCAAATTGAATTTGCGGGACGGTTTTTTACCGACGGGACGCCCGCGCCGAGTCGTCGGACTATCGTTGTCAGCTAGTGAGGCGAAAAGTGAAAAGGGTTTCTCATCCGCGGCCGGCCCACGGCGGTGTGAGACTTTGGTAAGTGATTTTCGGCGCGGGGGGCGGGCCGCGGGGCCCCATGGGCAGGTCCGTAGACTGTTGGAAATAATCCCTGGGCCCCGGGGCAGAAAACGCCATTTGTCTTTTGGAACGTAACCGCCGCCCATTAAAACTAAACGGGGTTGATGCTGCTGCTGTAAACTAAATTAACTGTTCTGGAGGCTAGAGACTCGAGCTACTGCAGGAGAGGCTGAGAAGTGACTCGATGGCGAAAACCGAAAAGTTAAAGACCGCCTCTGCGGTACAATCTTTCTCCTATCATTTTGTTCTATTTCCTTTTCAGAATGTGGCATCTGCTTCCGCTCAAGATAGAATGTTAGCGTAGTGGAGCACTTCGTTGCCGATTTTTCTCCGACTGATTTGAAGCACTTCACTCACCGAGATGCCTGGATTCGGAGCATTAGCGGGCCTCAAGGACAAGGCCCTGTCCGTCTACGCCAGGTAAGAGCCCACGCGTTTCTCTCTACACCACCTTCAAGGCTTAGTTAATAATAGAAAAAAAAAATTCTCTTAAAGTATATTTTGTAATTTCCGCAAACCGAACACTGTAAATTTTTTTTAGCCGCGTATAGTACAACAGAACGTAACGAGGCTCCAGCCGCGGGGCGTTTGCACAGCTTTTCTCCGTATATCCTGCCCCCCTCCCTCTTCCCCCGTGCTCCGTCCAGCGCGCGCCGTGCCATCCGGAGGGGAGGGGGAGGGGGCAGTATCCGCCGTCAGCGAGGCGCGATGTGGAAGAAAGCGACTTCCGGTTCCATTGTCATGCAATGCCACCCCCAGCACCCCTCCCTCCGCCCCTGCCCTCCCCCGCCCCGCCCCACCCCGCCGGCCAGCAGCAAGCTATCGTGCTCGCTTTTCCTCGATTGATTCTCTGTGTCACCGAATAGGGAGGGGGGGGGGGGGGCTGGTCGCCACTGGGGGGAGGAGAGGGAGGGGGCAAGGTTATAAAGAAGAAAGCAGGGAGAGGTACCCTCCCTCCCGACTCGCGACCTCCCCGACCCGGCGGTGCGCCATCAGCCTCTTCCAGTCCATGTGATTTCAACGCGGGTGCGGGGTATCCACATAGAGTTTCCCGCACGAGGATTATCGCACACACAGTGCGACCACGGGAATTAGGAGTGAATTAGTCGGAATTAGGCGGTGGCGTCAGGAGGTTAATATTTTAGAACGGTGGAGGCGGAGAAGTAGGGACAGAAGCAGACAGACAGCCAGGCAGACAGCCAGGCAGACAGTCGGCCTCCGGGAAAGCAATAAACTCTGGCTTAGCAGTGGGTTGATCGGCGGTGCTCCTCTTGTTTGCTTTCGGCTCCACGCCGGGGCCGGGGCCGGGGCCGGTCCGCCGCTGGCCCCGGCTGCAGAGCAGAGGCCCAGGCCGCACCCGCAGGGCAGGGTCTCTCTCTCTCTCTCTCTCTCTCTCTCTCTCTCTCTCTCTCTCCCTCTATCTCTCTCTCTGCGAGACGAGGATGTGTTTAAATTAGGCCCACATCATGCATCCCCAATGCAGACCCCCAAAATCGGCAGCACGAGACGCCCTGCGGCCGAAAAACCCAACTTGCCATACAGTACAAATCCAAAAAGAAATGAAACTGAACCTCAGCCCGAGAAGAAACGAAAAACTAGCGGCAGAGGCCGCAACGGTGGGACGGACCGGACTGGCCTCCGCCCGCTCCGCCTCCGCCCGGGCCGTGTGAGAGCCCCTGTTGGGGTAGGCCTGCCCGTCGAGCAGGGCTGCGCTGCGGGCCGGTATCTCGGCAGCCACAGGGGCACAGGGCAATGTCGGAGGGAGGGAGGGAGGGGAGGTCAGAAGCACGCCGCGACGGCCTGGGCGAAATTGGCTGTCTCACAGGTCTGTGTTATTTGAAGAGTGATAGAGGGGGCGCGGGCGGGTGGGGCAGGCGGGGCGGGGGGGCGGGCGGGGCGGGCGTCGCTGGCACACACCCTCCTCCTCCTCCACTCCAAGAGTAGGGCGGGCGGGCGCAAGGCTTTGGCGGTGACGTGGAGAGCGCGACCGCGCCGCACCGTGCCGCCGCGACGCCGGGGCGTCGGAGGCGTCGACGTGAAGGGTCGCGGCGCGTGGCGGCCCGGAGGCGGGGCGGGGCGGGGCGGGGCGGGGTGGGGGAGGAGAGGCACCTGTCGGGCCCTGTTCACTCCTCGCTATGCGGCTCGCGAGCGCGTCGCGTTGGCTGCCTAACCGGTCCCGCGGCCGGCATTTTACGCGGGGATGGGGTTACAGCGGGCTCGTCTCGCCTCCCCCCTCCACCCACCACTTTGCGCCTCGCTGTCAGACACCCCCTCCCCTCCCCTCCCCGCCCCTCTCCCACCCCCTGGCGCTATCACGAAGCGCTGATTGCACATCCTGGAGGTCTCAAGTGCTCATTGTTCGTCTGGGCGGCGCAAGTGGACGAGGTATGAGCGCAGCCCGCCCCGCCCCGCCCCGCCCCGCCCCGCCCCGCCCCGCCCCGTAGAGGCGGAGAGGTGGCCGGCCAACAACTGCTCTGCCCTGCTGCCCTACCCTCCTCACTTGTTTTCGTGCGGTTTATAAACCTTTGGTATCTTTTACAGTCCGGTCGGAAAATAAATAAATATAATCGCCGATCAATAGTTCAATACCCCGACTGGAACACGATCTCCTCCTAAGCCCCTGCCCTGCCTCTCACCCCCCTTGCTCTCCCCCTCTGTCTTCCGTATTCCTCTCGACGCACTCGTGGCCGGGCGGGGCCGGGCGGGCTCTACGCTCTCTCCCTCTTCTTCCGCAATCTCATACCGCCACAGCCGGGGAGGGCCCCTCCCCTCCTCCTCGGCTGTGTTTGTACTCCGCGATCGGGCCGCGCTAAAAGCTTCTGATCTCGACCCGAACAGACCCCGCCCCACCCCACCCCACCACCACCACGCCCCGGAGTACTAACCTCTGCGCCACCGCGGTTGCGGACTGTTGGACTGCAGGACACTTTGCTCCACGACCAGGCTCGAGCTCTTGTCCAGGACGCTGAGGACGCTGATGGCGATGGATATCCCCGGGTCGGATCCAGTCCACTCAGCTCAGCTCGGCCAGCCTTGCCTGACGAGCAGAAAAATGGACATATCAGCTTTCTCTGCGCCGCTGCAGGGATTTGGACGTGGCGGGGCGTGGCGTGGCGTGGCGGCCCCGGAAATGGGCGCAGCAGCTCGCCTTGTCTCGGGAGGCGGTATGGGGCGGGGCGGGGCAGGGCGGGGGACGGGTCAGCCGCGCCGATGGATGACAGCTCTGACAGACCGGCTCGCCGGCCCGTGCCTGGCCGCTCAGCTCAAATCTCAGCCGGGCAGACGAGGCCGCCAGCCAGCCGGCCGGCAGCCACTCGACTGCCGTTCTGCTTTATGGCGACCACTCTAAAAAGCTGAAAAAAGGAGAGAGCAAAGAGGCGACCAAGCGGCGTATACGCCGTGCCGTGCCGTGTCCTGCCGTACCCACCCACACCCCGCCCCACCCGCGTGTACTGCTATTCATAACAATGCGGCAAATGGGCCCTCGCCAGCCCCCCTCCCCCTACCCTCCCCCGCTCACTACCCCTCCCCTCTTCCCCCGCCCCGCCCCGCCCGGACGCCAGCCTCTGGTCCACGGAGGGCGATATCGAACGCACGCTAAGTATATTATCTTTCCACTCCAGTCGCCGTGCGCGAAGGGCGACCGGCGGGGAGGGGAAGGGAAGGGGAGGGCATTCGATCCCTGCCCTACGGAACCTTGCCCCCGTGCAGCCGACCCTGAAACCCGCTTTCGCTAAACCCCTGCTAGCCTTGTCGTAAACTCGGAGGCTAAACCCAAACGTTGTCGCGACAAGTTTTTATTGGGTTTAGTACGCCGCTGCACGCCGCCACATTTTAGAAACCCATGCGTGAATTTTCACACACTAGGAGGAGGGTGAATACCCATTCGCACACTCTCTGAAACATGCAAAAGTGTGAATTTTCCTGGGAAATTTACACGCTTTTATGGACGTATTCACGCATCGACAGGTGTACGACATTAGCACATTTGGTTTTCCAGTACATGCTCTCCTTCCGCACACAATCCCATGAGGCTCGTTTTCGTCGTGCGACTCAAGGAAACATCTCTACCCTTCCCCCCTAACGTGTGCGTGTGTGTGTGTGCGCGTGCGCGTGCGCCCGCCACTGTGTGTGAGGGCAATCCTCTACACAACCACGGCATTGATTCGATTCCATTTGTGAGATGGGGTCACAGGGATACGACGACTTAAAAAAATAAAAATAAAACGTGGAGGTTTCGTGTGGGAGGGCGGAGGGTGGAAACACAGTGAAACATCGACACAAAGAGCGGAGTGGGAGAGGAATAGAGACGGTTGTAACTCGAGGGAGGGCGAGGTGAAACTCGCCCGCTGAAGATAGAAATAAAACGTGCACGCATGACGAGTACCAGCATGATGGCGCCATAGGGGAGGGCTCGCCTGCAACCTGTTAACAATATTCAGTCCCCCGGCCCGGACTGGAACGGGACGACCCGACCGCTCGCCGCTGCTCGGCTAAGCCGCCCCGCCCCGCCCCGCCCCGCCCCGCCCCGCCCCGACAGTCGCACGGCTGCTAAATAGAGATGCTGGGCGCGGGGCGAGGCACACGGCAGCGTTATCGTCAGACACACAGGCTCCGCCCCGCCCCGCCCCGCCCCGCCCTTCTGAGGTCATTAATTCGGCTTAATTCGTCCTCTAAGGCTTTAGGCGAGGAGCTGCTAAGTAGGGCTTTCCTCCTCCTCCTCCGGCGCGGCGCTCACCCCTTTAGAATCGTGTCGCGCTCAGCTCCTCGACTGTGACAGACTGACTGACTAGCGTTCTCGAGAACATTTTTATTTATAACACCTCGCAGGGTAATATTATTAATAGGTAAACAGAGTTATAAAATTCGAAAATTGTGTTACTTTTCTGACTCTATTTACGACAAAGACTTTTCGATTTTTCATTTTAAAAGAAGCTTAAATTTGTTTCAATATTTTGGTAACAATGTGAGTTTCATACGACTCTTTTGTCATTCTCTTGACCACGCGCCCTCCGCTTGGAAGCTGAGATAGAGATGTAGAAATCACCAGCCATCTCGCCTCGCGGCCGTGCAGCTTCTGATGGTAGGACATCGTGACTCACATGGGCGGGGCGGGGCGGGGCGGGGCGGGGCGCGGCGGGGCAGCGGGTCCCCCATCAGTCTCGCCCCACGCGCCGTCGCGCCCCGCCGCGCCCCGCCGCGCCAGCCCGCCGCACAATCGATATGAAAGATTCATCCTCCACATTTTCTCCGAGATGATAGGGGGAGACTTGCGGTCAGTCTCGGGCCATTGACAACCCCCCGGGAAGGCCTGGTCAGGGCTGCTGGCTGCGGGGGCCCCGACGCCGACGCCCCCGTCCCGGGCGCCGCGGCGCGGACGTGACCGGCCGACGGCGCGGCGGGCTCACTGCCGTCTTTCCCTCTCGCTCCTGTGCTCTCTCCGTACCGTCTTTCTCTCCTTCCTCTCTCTCTCTCCTTCCGATTCCGAAAAGGGCAGGGGGTGGGATTTGGATATCATTGGCAGGATGCTGATTCCGACCGCAGCCGCCCCGCCCCGCCCCGCCCCGCCCTTCCCCGCCCCACACTCACCGTCACACCGCCTCGCCTCGCTCACCCCTCTCTCCGCGCGGACTTTCTCCCCCTCCCCCGCACCGACGACTCCGTTTCCAGTACATAAACCCCCGCTCAGCGCAGGCTCGGCGCGCTTGCAGTAACTGGCGCCGAAATGACTTCACAGCCCCTCTATGGAAATGACTCAATCTGTGTAGTGGGGCTGCCCCGCCCCGCCCCGGCCCGGCCCGGCCCGGCCCCGGCTATCGCTGTCTCTCCCTGCTGCCTTCCCCTTTCTCTCCTCATGTTCCAAATGTACTCCAAATGTTGCTCGCGTGCGTAGCTCATCATTGTCACAACACTACTTCTCGTTAGATAAAACTGGCAAAGACTCTTTTCGTCTCTTTCCCGTGCTTTTCTTCCCGTAGTATCCTCCATCCCCCGACTGCCCGGCCGCCCTGCGGCCGACGACAGGCTCCGGACCTGATCACCGTTTCGTCGCCAGCACAGCCAAGCCCAGCCCGCGCGGGAGATCCCCAGTTTTAATTCTGATTCATGGCCTGACGATGTTTCACTCTGTTTTAATTATCTGTGACCGAGCGGGGCGGGGTGGGGCGGGGTGGGGCGGGGCGGGGAGCGGCGGGCTCCGCACGGGGGAGGGGAGGAGGAAGCCCCTCTCCTGCCCTGCATGTATTTAGAGTGCTTTGTATTTACACGGTGCGCGGGATTGAAATGGAGCCAGATACATTGTCCCGTTTACCGCCCCGCACTCGCAGCCCCACCCCACCCCGTCCCTCCCTATACCCTGTTTAGAAACATAACAGCAACGCGGCCGACAAAATGAACAGAAAGAAATAGAAAATGCTTCACGGGCTAGAAACTTTTTACATCTTTTCAAAAGTCACACGCACTCATGCTCGGTATGACCTACTTCGGTCCAGGGCGTGGCGGAGCGTAGCGGGAGGACCAGGCACAGTGCCGCGCAAGAGTGCTGAGCTCTGCTTGTGCCATGCCGCCGCTGCTTGCCGCCCCCGCTTTTAAAACTGTTGCTGAGCCTAGCGTTTTGCTCGGCGGCCCCGCGCCCCGCCCCGCACCTCCTGTCCCTGCCCACACCACCAGTCTATGCTAATGGCTCACTAATGCATCGCGGCACGGGGCGGGGCGGGGCGGGGCGGGGCGGGGCGGGGCGGGGCGTTGAAGAAGGGTTGGCCGCATTATGTGCAGACACGCGCCCGGCGCGCCCGGGCGCCATCGCGTGACGGGCCGCGTGACGTCACGTGATTGTCACGCGATCCCTCACCGCGCCCGCGCCAGCGCTGTCATAGGTTATTGCACACAACGCATGCCTACCCCAAATGAAAATGGAAACCTTTTGTGCGTCTCACTATATTTTCTTTTTCTTTCTTTCTTTTGGTTACAATACGCGTGCGGGACAATGTACTCCAAAGGGATCCCCCTTCCCTTTCCTCTAGTGGGGCGGTGGGCGCGCGGTGCCTCGCGGGCGGGGTGGTGCCGGTGTTAACGAGTGCCAACCATCCCAGGAATGTGACCGGTCATGTCCGCCGCCAGGGGGAGCCGTAGGGCCGGGCAGGGCCGGGCAGGGCCGGGCAGGGCCGGGGGAGGTAAAGGCCCAGCACGGGCCTGGGCCCGGGCCAGCCTCCCTGGCATCCACACCACCACCACACACCACCCGCCTTGTGAGCGAGACAATAAGACTATGTCCTGGCGGTATGTCGCACACTTGTAAGGTGTGCGAATGTCCATTCGCGCGACTTCTTGTACCTTCAAGAGTGTAAAGTTTCTTCCGAACATTCGCACACTTTTGCTTTATTTTAAGTGTGCGCGGCTGAGAATTTACACACCTACAAGTGTGCGATATTCACACACCTGGCCTTCCAGTGCAATAAACTGACCCGGACCGGGTCGTATGCGGCTCCCAAGTCGGCAGCTCCTCTCCCTGTCACGATGAGGACGAGCAACGGGGGCGAAGCGACACCACCGCACCCACCCCTGCTGATCGCACGCCCCGGCCCGGCCTGCCCCGGCCCGCCGAGTGATGAGTCTCAGATGACAAAGCAGCCGTGGAGGGCTGACCACGGCGTGATATAGGCCGCCGGAGACAGCGGCGTGACGTCACCAACCTTCCTCAGGTCCCACCGACGTTCTCTGATCTCTCTCTCTCTCGCGCGCGCTGCCGGTGAGCCGGTCATGTGCACCAGATCCTCCTCCTCCTCCTCCTCCTCCTCCTCCTCCTCCTCCTGCTCCTCCTCCTCCTCATCCCCCTCCTCCTCCTCCTCCTTCTCCTCCTCCTCCTCCTCCTCACACGAGGCCCTGCGGACCAGGCCCGGCCCGGAGTCAGCCGATCGCAAACCATAATCATTCGTGCACAATTACACCGGGCTTTGGCACCACCGGGCCGGGCCGCCGGGGCCGGGCCAGCGGGGGAGGGACGCCACCAGACCAGTAGTGCCGGGAGACCCCCTGCCCGGCCCTGCCCGGCCAGTCTCCGCAGGAGGTCCTTTCTGCCGCCTCTCTCTCTCTCTCTCTCTCTCTCTCTCTCTCTCTCTCTCTCTCTCTCTCTCTCTCTCACTCTCTCCCCGCGTCCTCTCTCCGGGGACTCGTGCGGTGCGGCGTGAAAAGTCATGATTTTAGCACTCCTATTTCCCCTCCTCCCCTTCCCTCCCCGCCCCTCTTGCTCGAATAATCATCATAATCGTCCCGGTCATGTCGTCTCGTCGTGCGGGGCCGGCGTCATCATCTTCACTCTGCGGGGAATAACACTGGTAGTCAGGACGCGCGCGCAAAGTGCCCCTAACGTTAGCGGGCCGGGCGCGGTTATTATATGCAGGCCGCGTCGTCGTCGTGTCGCGTAGCCTAGCCTCGCGAGCCGTGCATAAAAAGAGGAAAAAAAAAGTTTGGCCGTGTCTTTACCTCGTTGTTGGAAGCCCCCCTCTCCTTCCTCCCTCCTCCTTATTCTTCTTTCTTCCTCTTCCTTGTGAGTCTGAGTGACGACACAAGACACTCCCTCCTCCTCCTCCTCCCCCCAACAGTTAACCACTTCCCTTTCCTTTTTCTCTCATCCCATCGGACACTTTTTTGTTGTTGTCGCCTTGTTTCGTTTTTTTTTTCTGTCAGTGTAGTCCATTCTGCATTCTATCGACGGCGCTAAGACAATAGGCTACAAAACTTATTGAGGCGGCTCGCCCATTTCCCTCTCTTCTTTCAGATTTTCAGTCATAAAAAAAATAAAAATAATGAAGACGACAGCAATTATTAGGAACACCCTATCAGTAACATTTCTTTGAGTTCTACAAAACCTAAATAACATAAAAACCAACCTCACTACGGCTAAGCAACGTCGACTATCGACTATCAGCAAAATTATCTCCCAGCGAAACACTAATGCCAAACGTTAAAAATAAATTCGCTCCTACCGGCGCGAGCCGACCTGTTGAGGGGTTGGCTGTGCAGGGCGGGGCGGGGCGGGGCGGGGCGGGCCGCAGCCTGCAGCAGCCACGCCACGGGGCGCCTCGCCTAGCCTCGCGCACGGCTCCACTCTATTCGATTCGATCCAATTCGATTCGCTTTCAATTCAATCGCAGATTCAATGCGGTTTGATTGGAGGGCGAGACGGCTCATTGCGATATGCCTGAAGAGGGAGAGAGCGAGGGAGAGAGAGAGAGAGAGAGCGGGAGAGAGAGGGAGGACACCGGGGCGTGTGGCTGTATGCTGCTGTTGTTGGCAAAGGATCGAGGATCGGGGGAGAGAGAAAGAGAAGAGGGAGTAGGGGTGGGCTGGGGGACTTGGCCTTGATATAAACGACATTTCCAAATTTGACAGCGCGTATCTGCGGAGGAGGAGAGGGCCAGAAAGAGAAAGAGAGAGAGAGAGCAAGAGAGAGAGAGAGAGAGAGAGAGAGAGAGAGCGGGGGTAGGCCGACGAAGAAGCAGGAGGAGGAAGGGTGTCTCGCGGAATCCAGACGTCAGCGCCGCTGCCACCCCTCCCTCCCCCTCCCATGTCTCGCCCTCTCTCCCCCCTCCCCTCCCCTCCCCTGCGCCCACACTGGGAGTGAAGAACTTGCGGCACTCATCGTGAATACTGAGCGGCACGGACTTAACTACGCGGCGCACCCTCGCCCCCACCCCCTGCACCCCCGCGCCTACAACACCCCCGAGTGTATGCTGAACCCCCCCGCCCCGCCCAGCCCAGCCGCCCGGCTCCATTAAGAAACCAAAGGCGTCAAGGAGACGGGACGGCACGGCACGGCGGCGAATAAAACCGCCAGAGTTTGTTCATTTGACAGATTATTATTACTAATGTTCGCAACGCCTGTTAATATTATTTTTTTCTTCGCCGCCACGACCAAATCTTCGGTCACGACGAAAGAGTTGGAATTTTCATTAATAGGACCAGGGACAAAAATAAATTAGGTCACACATCGACCGCGAGCCGCGCGCGCCGGGCCGGACCGAGGCCGCTGGAGCGCGCTGGAGGCCTCAGAGGCTGGCTGGAGAAAACGGTCCGCGTGGAGAGAGGGGCGGGGGAGGACTGAAAGCCCCTTAGAGAGCAAACAAAATATAACTGTTCGTGTGATATGAGCCGGCCGGCGCCCCGCAGGGGAGGGAGGGAGGGGGCGGGTGGAGGGAGGGGGAGGCGGCGTCGGCGTCGGCGCTCCGCAACAAACTCGCAGATTTGTCGGCGGGACGCAAGCGGGACGGAGGAGCCTGTGATGTATGGGATGGGAGGAGGAGAGCGCTCGCTCGCTAGGGTCGCATGCTCTACTACACTGCGCCTGCTTCACTACACCGCAAAAATACGCAAAGGAGTGTAATAACGTAACCGAGAGATGATGGAAATAAACCGTGCGAGGTCTCCCTACGAGCAGCAGGACACCAAACCCAGCTATATCACGTGACGTTTTATTCATAGGACCTGTCCCTCTCTCCCTCTCTCTCCCCCTCAGAGGGTCCCTGCCGTTATGAGGCCGCGGGCAGCAGGTGGTCCTGGTCGCCATCCACTCTCTCACTCTCACACGTACACACCAGCGATACAAACGCGCGCGCGCGCACACACACACTCGAACAAACAACAACATGGAACTCATTTGGCCAGCCGCGCATTAGAAGGACGCCCGGATACCAGGCCGCCCGCGGCGCCGCGGACCGCAGCCGCCACCCTTTAATACACACACACACAAAATGAATACTCAGCTATGTCAATAACGTTGGCACCTCTCTCTCACGTCAGCTACCCGATGACAACCGCAAATTGTAATAGAAAGTCAACAGAAAAACTGGCGCCATAATATTCGATAGCGGCCACCTGCAGGAAAGAAGCAGGCCGTCGTCGGACAGCAGCAGGTTGGGCGTGGCGGGGCGTGGCGGGGCGTGGCAGGGCGGGGCGTGGCGGGGCGGGGCGGGAGGGCAGGACCAGCGCCCGTTTGTCTTGCCGACCGTAACCTTAATCCTCTCTCCGTCCCGTCCCGTCCTGCTCCGCTCTACGGGCCGGCCCCCTGTCCGCCGACAGGGAGGCTCAGTCAGGAACTTCAAAGGGATTAACCCGAATTCGTTCAACCAGTCCGAGAATCATCAAACCGGGATTTTTCGGGATTACTGCGGTAATGAATGCCCCTCGTAATCACAACCTCCTATCCCTCCCCTCCCCGCTCCGCTTTCGAGCGGGGCGAGGAGGGACGGGGCGGGGCGGGACGATCAGTAGGTGCTCTGTTTCACTGCTCCCCGTGTCGAGACAACGCGGAGGAGGTGCAATAAGAGTTAAAGACGCACTTGTCTTAAGAGCGAAAAGAGCAAAATAGCTGGAGAGCTGGGGATACGGAGTCTAGTTTTCTCCGGTAGCCGGTGTATGCGGCAGCAGCAGGGCGGTGGAGAGACGACGACGTCTCCACGAGGTGCGGGGAGGAGGGGGGGGGGGCGTCGGCGCCGCCGAGGCGTCTTTGGCATAGCCAGACTGGCGCCGCGCCGCCCCGCGGCCCCTGGCCTGGCGTTCCGCGAATGGACTTTGGGGAGAGGAGGGAGAGGGGG
Organism: Frankliniella intonsa; assembly: GCA_033675135.1. Lineage (NCBI taxonomy): Eukaryota > Metazoa > Arthropoda > Insecta > Thysanoptera > Thripidae > Frankliniella > Frankliniella intonsa. Next base: position 9,968,807 of record CM066254.1, on the reverse strand, counting down.
TGGCAGCAGAGGTCCGCCGGCCGGGGAGTATACCGCGGGGGTCGGGGGTTTGTATAGGGCCGGGCGGGGGGAGGGGGGAGAGTTTTAGTAGTGCAGCCCGGGGGACGCCCTGGGAGCAGGCCAGACTAAGGCGACAGGCCCGGCCCAGCCCGGCCGCTGCTGATACCAGTCCGGTCCTCGCCGGCCGGAATGACCCGGCGCGGCGCCAGACTTACGCCCGTGGAGGCGCCACCGGACCGGGGAGGGGCTCTCAGCAGCAACTGAGGAGCTGTGAGTCCCAGCAGCGCAGGGGCAGAATCCGGTCAACTGCTGTGACCACTACGTCGCCACACGCCCCCGTGTAAAATCACAGGAGATAAATACGCCCTGCCCGCAATGAAAGTGTTAAGGCGACCCCAGCGAGCGCGCCTCCTAGCCTCAGTACGACCAGCGGGGCAGGGCTTGAGTCTAGGATGCACAGGGGACTTGAGTGTCGCCACGAGATGAAAGGAGAGAGAAGAAAAGCTGCGGGGACGCAATGCGAGACAGACAGAGCATAGCGGCGGGAGAGGGAAAGAGAGCAGGGGGAGATCAATCGGCTACATATGTGTCCGAGCCGGGCGGGCCCTCTACGCGGCCACCGCCCCGCCCCGCCGGCGCCACCACGCCGTCACGGTGTTTCCCCGGCGCGGCGCGCCCGCCCGGCCGGGGCGCCGCAGGGGGAGGGCCGCGGGGCGGGGCGGGGCGGCTGGGGTTGGGGTTGTCGCTGGACCGTATCCAGGAGCCTCACAGCAGCCAGCAGCCCTCCTCACAGCCGAGCCGGTGGGAGTGGAGAGAGAGAGAGAGAGAGAGAGAGAGAGAGAGAGAGAGAGAGAGAGAGAGAGAGAGAGAGAGAGAGAGAGAGAGCGCGTGCTTCGCTGTCAGGGGAAACACACGGGCGTGATTCACCCACCGGCCGGGCCGGGCCGGGCCGGACCCAGTCCATCCAATCCTCAGACAATCCTCACCGTTCGATCAGGTGAGCCGAGCCGAGCCGATAGCCTCCTCTAAGGCGCGCCCCTCCCCTTCCCTCCCCTCTCCACACGCGCCTCGCCGATGCAAAACCGCTGCAGCCAAACCCAGCCCCGCCCCGGCCCGGCCGGGCCGGTGAGTGACCCGGCCCCGGCCCCACGACACCACCGCCGCCCAAAGTCAGTCCGATCACGTAACTCGCAAAGACAGCAATTACTGGCGCGCCAAGGCGAGCCGCCCCGGGGCGGGCCGGGCGGGGCCGGGCGCCGGGGAGCGGCGCAGCAGCAGGAGGGACTTAGCATGTCAGCGCCGTGGACGCCAATTAGTGCTAAATCTTTGTCATCGGAGCCGCTCCCGAATGGAGCCGGCCGGTGCGCCCACCACCCCGCCCCGCCCCGCGCACCTCGGGCGTTCGCACCCGCTCCGCCCCACCCCACCTCTCGATTTTAATTAGTCGCTCTTAAGAGCGGGCTGGGCGGGGCGGGGCGTGGCTTTGCCTATAGCCAGGAAGGAGCGGTGTTGGTTTCGCGAGTCTCAAATTCGCCGCATCAGCTTAGAGCTAAACATTCCAGCAGCCGCCGGTGTGCGCCCGGCCGCGCCCCGCCGCGCCGCGCCGCTGCCCGGGTAGCGCCTGCCGTGGTGCAGGTAGGCAGACCCGCTGGGCATGTGTGCGCGGCGGGTCTGCCTACCTCGCCGGGGCCGAGGGCGGGCGGGCCTGCGCGTCACCAGGCTGCTCGCCAGCAGGCCGGGCCGGGCCGGCCAGGAGGGGCGGGCGGCAGGACCGCGCCGTGAAACAATGCCTCCCTCCTCTTCGACGGCGTGGCGTGGCGGGGCGTGGCGGGGCGTGGCGGGGCGCTCCCCGCTCCGTAATCTCATCACGTCCTGTAGAGCCTCTTTTAGAGGAGATGCTGCTGCCGCTGCCGGTGGGGCGGGCGGCCGCTAACCACCCCCTAACCACGGGTAACGCGGGGCGTGGCGGGGCGTGGCGGGGCCCGCGCGTCCTCTCCCCCGCCCACTCTCCTCTCTCCATTAGATGCCCATAGCCCTGCTCTCTCTCTCTCTCTCTGCTCTCCCTCTTTTGCTCGCTCAAGTGTGTGTTGTCTTCATTTCGGCCAAACAATGTAACCACGGCGTCGCACGAGCACCAGGAGATAAGGCGTGCGTCAATGCTACAGAAATGGAGTATAGTCTCAAACATACGTCTCGGAAAAAAAATTGAAATAATAGCTTGGTAGCGAACTGAAAGAGAGGAACAGACCAAAAATCAGTTTAAATAGAAAGACTTAAGCTGAATGAAGTGGGTCAATAATGCACTGCAGGACACGGACATGTCCCCGCGCGTGCCCACGACTCTCTCCGCTCCCCTCCACGCCCGGGCCCGCACTCAACACCATATTTCATTCTAGCCCTCCGATCGGACTTGAATGCCGCCACGTTGCGGGGGAGGAGAGAGAGAGAGGAGGGGTGGAGGGAGAAGGAGCAAACGACACCTCCCCTTTAAATTCAAAGCTTTTGGGTACAACACGCAGGCAGCGGAACGCCGCACCCCACCCGTTTTAAACGGTTTTATATTCACTTCCTCAATTTTTCTCCGTTTAAAAAAGGTTCTTTCAAATTTTAAAAAATAAAACAAAAAAATGAGGAGCAGACCACTGCTATTAATATTATACCTTTTGGGTAGTCCTACACTCTCAGACAGTTATAGACATTTTTGTCTATAAAAATTTCCTTATTGACTTATATGTACTAGTATAACTATGGACTTTTATTTTCTGCATATGTATGAAGTTTTTATTTTATAACTAAGGCTTCTTCTAAAAATGTTAATAAGGATATGCAGAAAATAGTGCGTGTGTGTTGACAAATTAGTGCATATTATACTAGTACATATAAGTTTATAACACACTAACAAATTGTCAATAACGGTCTGAGAGTGTAAATAGTTCTAAAACATGTGAGTTTTTTTATGAAGAAGAAAACTTAAAGGGATACGAAGCTTGCCAGAAAGATTTTTAAAATTACATCATATCGGTAAAAAAATTTCGAGTCTTTTTTTGTTGTATACGGCGTAGGATGCGCGCGTCGCCCTGCTGTCGGCGCAGCCGCCGCAGACGGACGTCGTCTGCTCACACCCCCGCGCCGCATCACCGCGATCAGTAAATCTGACTCAAGAGTTTTCGCGTTTAGAAGCTCTAATGAAGACGGATGAGGGAGACGGGGAGAGGAGAGGACGCATTGTCACGGTGCGGGTGCGGGAGGGAGTGGGAGGGAGAGAGGGAGGGAGGGAGCGAGAGCGAGAGGGGCGCGGCGGCCGCACCGCCCGGCCCGCCTCACAATATATAATCCTCCTTCACGGCAAATTCTTCCCCGACGTCATATAGTAATCCTCTCCTCTCCTGAGCGTGCAGGGAGATAAAGAGAGACAGACAAAACGACAATGACTGTCAGTGAGCGAGTGAAAGCAAGAGAGAGCAAGAGAGAGGGAAAGAGCGGCCGTCACGTCCTCATTCATTCCCCCCCACCAACGCACACACACACACACGCCGTGCTGTGGTGTGGACGGTGACCGAAAACGACAGGTAGTGCCCCGCTAACGGGTTGGCGATATCAGCTGCCGATCTAGATTGTGTTCGTGAGGGTTGGACTCGAGCGCTGGGGGACTGGGGTGGGGGTAGAGCGGCGGGGCCAGGCGATAGCATCAGGGTATCAATAAACCCACGGGGATGTTTGGATAGCTTGGATGGATAGACCGGAAGAGTCTATATATGGATTATCCTACACGGGATTCAGATGACTTGGACCAGGGGGACTATCCAGCAGCGCTCGGCTCCGTTCCGCACGAGGATACAAACCACTGCCGCTGCCGCTGCTCGGTGCTGACCGAAGCGGATTACGCAGAGAGGAGCATAGGGAGAGGCAGGGGCGGGCGGGGGAGGCGGAGGGGAGGGGAGGGGTGGAAGTGGAAGGGGTTGGTGGCGGCAGTTTCATTGAGAGCGCGCATCGGACCGCGAAGCGATGTTCTGCCCGGTGCGCGCGTGCGGCGTGGCGCGGCGTGGCGCGGCGCCGGGGAGTGGGAGGGGAGGGGAGGGGAGTGGGAGGGGAGGGGAGGAGGCAGGGGAGGCAGGCCGCCCCTAAGCGGTTGTGGTCTAGCGAGGTGGAGAGGGAGGGAGGGAGAGGGAGGCGGTGGAACTTCATATGCCCGGCCCGGCCCGGCCCGGCCCGGCTCCCTTACTCCATCAAAGATCAAACACGGTACATTTCCCGAGGCGTCCCGTCCCGTCCCGGGGAGAGGCCATAGCCACCGCGAAGCCTCTAAAGATGTTGTTTTCGCGGGGATAGTGACGCGAAGTGTCTCGCTCTCGGCAACAGGTCGCGTTGGGTTCACACGCACGCAACTGCAAGACCCGGTCTTGGATCTTATGGAGAACGCCAACGGTATCCAAGACCGGGTCTAGAAATTCAAGACACTTATTTTACCGTGTGAGTTGTTGCGCGGATGACAGTGTACCACGGCAGTGCAATGACTGCAGGGCGTGGGCGCGAAATGGTCGCATCGCGCAATCGAGCGAGAGTCGCGGGTCGCGGGACGCTGTGCGGCGCTCGGCACGGCACTGCGTCGCTGAGCAAGCAGTTCGCGGTCGGGGACGGGCTAAAGGGGGTGGCCTCTCTCTCTCTCTCTCTCTCTCTCTCTCTCTCTCTCTCTCTCTCTGCTCCCCTCTCGCTACATCCTCTCTCCCTGCTTTAATCAGCGCGGATAGGTTCCCCTGTGACGAGGACCAGGAGTGAAAGGGCCCTCCTCACGCCAGCACCTCGCCGAGCCGACCGAGCCCAACAGGGACCTGTTCCAAAGCCTTGTTGCCAGCAGATTAATGTGGGGTTACGACATGAGACTAAACAGTCATTCACGGTGACAGGTCTAAAACTTTCATTTTTTGACGTCACGGCTGCGTTAGGGACGCACTACAACATAATTTTGAATGCCAGTTTCTGACCGAGACAGAAAAAATGTTCCTTTCGATTATAAGGGTTGTTATTAGTTCTCTCTTCAGTGTCTAGGGGTTGATGCCCCTATCGGGAAACCCTCCGGTGTTGTTTGAATACGGTACGCGCCTCGCTCTGCATATACCGCCCTCGCCACGCTCGCCACAAAATTGCATTTTGGATCCCGCCCCGCCCCGCCCCGCCCCGCCCCGCCTGTTTGTCCAGACTCCCCATCTCACTCCAGACAATATGCCGCGTGTCGCCGTGTGCAGCGCCTCATTCGTGGCGCTGTTTGCGAGAGAGAGAGAGAGAGAGAGAGAGAGAGAGAGAGAGAGAGAGAGAGAGAGAGAGAGAGAGAGAGAGAGAGAGAGAGGGCTCATAACACGTATCTTTCGGCGGCGTGTGCGACCGAGAATACAATGGAATATCACTTTTTTCCACACTACTCATACAAGTAAAGGTGTCAATTTTCCTAGAAATTTCACACACATGATAAGGGTGCAGGTGTGCGAAATTCACGCAGTTATTTCCAGTGTAGTAATGCCCGCGTGGGTGCTTGCAATTTCACACATAAACCCGACAGACCGCGATTTCTCATATATGTCGAAATGTTACTTTTTTTTTGTTAAACCAGCAGAATCCACAGCCATATATCCCTCGTAGTGCGCCCCCCCCTCCCCCTCCCCTCGCCAGGGTAGCGTGGCTCTACGGGAGCACAGATCCTCTCCCTCCCTCTGTCTCTCTGTCTCTCTCTCTCTCCCTCTCTCTCTGCTCCCTCTTCAAACGCGCGGCCAAGCAAATAGCCCCTGGCTCGGCCCACAAGCAGCACAGATTACTTTCGACGTAGCAGCGCGCTCATCCCCCGCCCTACCCGCCCCTCTCACCCTTCCCTCCCACCCCTGTCACCTTTCCCCCCACGTCTCCCCTCCCGTTCTCCACCCCTCTGCATGTAGTGTTGTGCCATCGCGTCGCGATTGAGTGGCCAATGAGCCCCCCTCTCCCCCCCCCCCCAGCTGTGGGGGGTCGAACCCCCTGCAGCAGACCCACCCGGCGAAGAATGCCTCGCAAGGATTCCCATTAATTATGCATGAGCGCCGGGGTCGCGGGGGCGGCATTCCATAGACAGGGGGTGCCCCCCGCCGCCCCGGCATGCAGACAAGCAGACAATACCGGGGGGCGGGCGGGGGCGGGAGGCTGCAGCCGATGAATCAGGACGCGTGGGTGGTGCTGGGGGCGGGGGCGGCTCAGGGTGGGGCTCATGTCGTCATAGGCTATTCGGGTGCGCGACCGTCATCCCCGAGGGGCTGGCGGTGGCAGGCCAGGCCAGGCCACGCCAGGCCGTCACACCACATCACAACAGACAGCAGACGCCTCCCGCCCCCGCCCCCACCCCGCCCCCGCCCCGCCCCCGCGCACAGCCGCCCTCATCGAATTGTTTCAGAAGTCGCTCGAGCCGCCCGAGCACTTAGTCTGATGAGGCGGAGACGGGGGCGGGCCGGGGGCGGGCCGGGGGCGGGCCGGGGGCGGGCCGGGGGCGGGCCGGGGGCGGCGGTACCTCTCCTCTCCCAGGAGGCGCTGCCGCTATGCTGCTCCATTGTCCGGCACCTCGGCAGGAAAACAAAGTCCTCCTCCACAACTCGGGCGCGAAATTAAAACGAGCGTCGCGTGTTTCATGGGAGCAGAGCAGAGCAGACGACATGATGGCGGATGACTTTTGAGCGCCGGTGTTCAGCGAGCACTTCTCTATCTTCCCTCTGTCTCCGCGCGGCCAGCAGAGCAAGACAGACGCGGATCACGACAGGGATCACGGCAAGCGCTCTCCCCCGCGCCACGCCAGGCCACGCCGCGCTGCCCGAGGCGCCGCTGCCTCTGGGGGTGCAAATCGAGCCTCGCACGGGAGAGTGAATCGCAGCGGCGGGGCGGGGCGGGGCGGGGCGGGCAGGTCTCCCGGGGCTCATGAACAGCAACAAGTGAGGTGAGAGCGCGGCCGGGCCGGGCCGGGCGGGGCGGGGCCGCGGGTCGCGCGGAGCGGAGCCGCACGGCGCGGTGTCGAGGGAGAACACGCACTACACCACCAGCAGCAGCAGCAGCTAGGCCAGCAGGAGCAGACCGTCGCCTCCCTGCTGGCGTGGTCCTCCCTCCCGCCCCGCCTCCCGATACGCCAGTGGCCGCCGCGCCCGCTGCTCGCTCGCGCTGTTTGCCCGACAAAGCCCTTCTTTGTTTCCAATTCGCTTCCTTTTCCGCCCTGAACGGTCCCCCCGTGTGTGCCGACAGCCCGGCCGGCCTACTTTGAGCAGGGCTCGGCGCGCGGGCCGGCACGGCTCCGGCACGGCTCCGGCAAACAAGGAAATACATCTCTCTCCCCATTTCTTCGAGTGTTGGCGGACGCGCGAACGTGCGCCCCGAAGAGTTGGGCTGCTTTCCTCGCCTCGCAAACAGAAAGCGAATATTCATATGTCTTTTCCCGACACTGCTCCTCGCTCGTCTCGGAAACGAACTTGCCGCGAAATAATATACATTTTTGACACCGAAAAAATTGGAAAGAGGGCAGATTTGTATTTGGTCTACCTCGCGTGTTCATGCAAAAAAATCTTGGTGAAACCCAACTATTTCGGTACAGCGCTGAAGGGAACGGAGGCTATCCTCTTTCGCACAGCAGCTCGAGTGAGAGAGAGGCTACCCGAATGCAAAAGCAGCAAAAGGGAGAAGATATTCGTGGAAGGCCTCAGTGCTGCGGCGTGCGTCTGCTTCCTATAGTGCGCGCCTCGCCTCTCCTCCCTCTAACTCTCTCTCTCTCCTTCCTGCTCTATTTCTGTCTGTCCCTGCTCCACGAATGTGGCCGCTCCCGCTCCGCCTCCCCTCTCTCTCGCTCTCTCTTCACCAGACGCAGTGAAGCGAGATGCCATTCAGTGTTGCGGGCTGCCGCTACCACCATGACGTCTTTTCACTCCTCAACATTTTGCAAAGCTCTCAGCGCATCCGACAAGATTACCCCGCCCTGCCCCGCCTCCGCCTCTCGCCTTCCAATTCTATTTCTCCTTGACCTTCGAATCTATTTCCGAGTTCCACAACGTTCACGCATATGACGTGTTTTAAAATTAATTTCCTTCACAAAACAAGCAAAGAAAATTTTGCCTCGACAAAAAGAAAAAAACATTACCACTCTAAAAGTGATAGCCGTCAAAAGAAACTGTAACCGTGCGTGACTTGTTTTTGGCGCAGTGTAGTGCCCATCCGTGTGTCACACGCACGTATTACACCCCGCCCTCTCTCTCTCTCTTTTTCCTCGCGAGGAGCGATTCCTGCGGGAAATCAGGGCTAAGCCGCTTGCTCCGGGCCGGGCGCCGGGCGTCACGCGGCGTCGGGTCGGACGCGACGCGCCGGCGAGCGCGACTTTAGGCGGCTGTGGACGCGACCGGACCACCGCATTAACTGCTTTTATCCAACAGACACTCAAAACCCAATCTTGGGTCCCACCAGTCACGGCAAATACGTTAACAAAAATATCCTACACGTGTCGTGCGCCATTCGTATACACCTTGATTTCCAGTGTGCACGTGCCGCTCGGAGGGCGACGCCCACGCTCACGGCGGGGTAGCCGGTCTGCCCAGACCCGCCCCCGCGCACCTTCGCGACCGCGGCGCCCCCTCACCTTGTCAGTTTCAAAACACAAGCGAGGCGAGGCTAAAGGCAGCCAGTCGGAGTGGAGCTAGCAGGCAAAGAGGAGGGCGCCGCGCCGCCCTGTCAGGACAGGTAGATGGGTGGATGGGTCCCCGCCCTGCGGGCCGGGCCGCCTCTGCCCCCGCATTCATTTCACTCGCTGTTCCCAGTGAATGGCGATATTCCCCTGGGCAATATGCTGCTGCTCCTGCTCGCCCGCCTCCGCTCCGCCCACTACGCGCGCCGCCCCCGGGGGCGGGCGTCCTGCCTCTCTCCCGCCCCGCCCCGCCCCGCTGCGACGGTCCGGCCGGCAGGCGGGGCGCTCTTCAATGGTCTATTACACCCCGCCCCGCCCCCACACCGGCACGCCCCGCCCCGCCCCGCCCCGCCCCGCCTTTAATGACGAGCTGATCACCGCAGCCCCCTCGCGCTGACCGCACCGCACTCAAAGGGGACGGGAGGCGACGGCGGCGGCGAAATGCCGCATGCCGCATTCACGAGAAGAAAAGACTCGATGAAATATTCAGCCCGCCATTAAAAATTTGTCGAGCGGCGCGGCGGCGCCAGCCTGATACAGCCTGCGTTTAAACGCCGCGATACGGCCTGGATTAATTCGATACGCGACCAAGAGTAAGACACGACTTTTAAAGTTTAAAAAAATAAAAAAATTCATGCGTTTCCAATTTTTACGACGGCCGGTTATAGCAAAGACATTTCTTTCCAGATTTGTTTGCTAAGATTCCGGATCCTCACAGGCTTCCAATAGCTCTTTCTTTTGCAGATCGTAACTTCGTTTTAATTTAAAGCAGGCGAGGGGGCGAGTTTACTCGTGCAGCTTAAATATCCGGGAGCGGGGCGGGGTGGCGCGGGCGACGCGCGTCCGATACGAACAGGCGGGAGAGATAGCGATCGGCAAAGCAGAGGGGTGCAGCGTTCAGGGGAAGAGAGTACCTGTTCGCTAGCATTAGACTTATTTCTTCTTCTTTGTATAAAATTATTTTGATAAAATAATGTCACGCTGTGTAGTTGAGCCGAACTTAACGGAAAAAATATGAAAAAAATAATGATACAGAGAGGAGGCAGCGAGACAGTAAAAACCATGAATGACCGCACCAAAAAAAAAAAGAGTAAAAAGACAGCAGAAAAAAAAATCGGAAGGGGGCGAGAAAAAGACAGGGAGGGGGAGGGAAAGGGAGCATGGGGTATAGGGAGAGAAAGAGATAAACACGATCATTGACAACGAAATGGTGACGACAAGTCCCTCGGGCCCGGCGCGGCGCAGGGCTGCGGGGTGCGGTGACGGGTGGATTTGGCCGAGGGGCGGGGCGTGGCGGGCGGGGCGGGCGGGGCGGGGCGGGGAGCGAGGCGGAGGGGTTGAAAGGCGCAAACAGCAGGAACTGGCGCGGCGGCACGGTAAGCTGACACTAACAAGGCCCTCGGGCTGGAGCCGCCCCGCGCCACGCACCGCAGCGGGGCGTGCGGACATCGCCATGTCACGCCAAACGGCAGACAGACGAACAGACAGACAGACGAACAGACAGACAGACGAACAGACGGACTGACGGGCAGGCGAACAGACACTTGGATGGTGCGGCTTCCCGCCAAACCCAATGCCGCGAGCGTACCTCTATACGCGTCCTAAGAACCGTGCGCAGCCAGCGCCCACATGACTATATATATCCTTTGATGAACCGCCACATAAAATAAGCATTATACAAGAGGGGAGCACGCGGTCATTTCATCGGCGAAAAGGAGAGCGCAATAGCGGGAGAGCACGAGAGGAGCTCAAGAGGCATCGCGGAGGAGGACAGTGCTGCCGCTGCCGCCGCCGCCACCGCGCCACAGCGAGGAGAGCAAGAGGGCCGTAGGGATGAGTTCCAGAGTCACTCGGCCGTGGAGTATGGAAAACGGTGGCGAGGCCACGGCGGCGGGAAATTGGAAATAAGAAAAATAAAAAGGAAAAAAAAGGTATAAAAGGCGAAAGAACAGCCGAAGAGAAAAGGCGAGAGGGAGAGAAGTAATGAGAGGACTGCGCGACGGTGGCGCCGCGCCGCGCCGGCCTGGAGACCCGGAGGTGGGTAGAGATAAGATCATTAATTTCATTGCAATGAAAGTCGAAAGCGCTTCCAAGCTCGGCTGGGTTTGCTGCGGAGCGAGGGGGTGGGGGGGGGGGGTCGCAACGCTTACGCCCCACTCTCCGCCGGCGGCGGGCCGTAACTCAAGGCAGAGGCGACAGGGGCGGCGAGGGATGGGGGAAGGAAGGAACGGGTAGAGAGGAGGTCCTTACTCCTTGGTCAGTCTCCTGGCAACCCTATTATCTCCCGGAGATTATCTGACGACCGGAGTCACATGAGGTGGAAGGGATGGCTAAAGCGTATAGATCACTGCCGTAGCCGTAAACTCACCACCTTCCACTTTTGTCCAAAAAAAAATGTGGAAATGTTCTGTTAAAAGGCGTAGGCTAAATCCGTCTATGGTAAACTTGCGACACGTCTATCGTTGATAGCGCAATAGGAGCCCTGATGCGTATAACCGAGTATAACATGACGATTCGCGGCGCAGGAGGTACGATGACGCCTCGCTCGCTGATTGCTGCCGACTAGGTGGGTGGCGCCCCTTCGCCGGCCCGAGGGCGGGGCGGGGTGGGGCAGGACGGGGCGGCAGCGTGTTGTGTGTCGTGGCCAACGGAGTGCACTGGGGCGCACGGGATGGCGCTCCGCTCCGCGTGAGGAGAGGACGGGGCGGGACGGCCGTGGGAACAGGCGTGGTGGCGCGGGGGATTAGAGGGGTTCACCTTAACCTGCGCGGAGTTAGTCGCGGCGATCTCATTTCGTCTGAGTTTAGCTGGGGTCAGTATATCCTCCTCGTCACGTGACTCGCCAGGGCCGGGCCGGGGAGGGCGTGCGCGAGGACGCCGTGCAGCAGTAGTGCGAGGCCGAGGAGGGAGACAAAGCCAGTGCCGGGCCGGGTCGGGGCCGCGCGGGGGAGATAGATGGTGAAAAGTGTTCGGTTCGTGGCGCAGCGCCCGGCCCCCTTAGTGAAAATAAAGTGATAACACGGCCAGCTTGTCGGCCGGGCCCGGCCCTGCTCCATCCGTCCTCGTCGCACTCGGCTCGGAACGGTCCTGGCTCCTTGCGGCACTCGCGCGGAGGAGAGTCGTGGGGGTGATGTGATGTATGTAGCCCACACGGCCACGCTCTGGCAATAATAAATGTAATGTGGCACTCACGGCGCCGCTGGGCCTACTTCGCACCGGCGACCACGTCAACGATTCTGCGCCGCATTCGTTTTACTAAGCCGGCCGTAATTGCAGCCGGAGCGGAGAAGGGGTGCGCGCCCCGCCACGCCCCGCCACGCCCCGCCCCGACGCCGAGCCCCTCCGTCTCCAAGTGCCTCCCGGAGACCGGCTTCCCGACCGAGAGGGAGGTAAGGGGAGGGGGGGGGGGCGGAATTGATATGCATTGATAGACCGTCTCAGTTACGCAAGCTTTGTCGGCACGGGGTGGGGCGGGGTGGGGCGCGGGGCGGGCTCGCAGCGTGGGGTGGGGCGGGCGTTCTAAGAAGACGGGGCCGTGCCCCACCCCGCACCGCGTCTCTTCTCTCAAAGCGCGGCGGCGGCGCAAATTTGTTTGCAGCGGAGCGCGGTTCTCTCTTTATGGGCGACGGACGTGGCGAGCGACACTGGGAGGCGGGGCGAGGCGCGGCGGGGCGAGGCGGAAATAAACAGAAGGGTGACGCGGGAAGTCCACTGGCCCGGTCTCATATCACAGCAGCCGAGAAAGAGTGAGAAAGAGCAAGATAAAAGAAAGAAGGAGTACTCACGAACACACACACACACGCACACACGAGCAAGAAAGCATGGGAAATCCCTTGGCTTGCGATTCAAAGATCCATTTGTGGCATTGTGTGTGCGCCCTCCACGGCGCCACGCCGCTCCCCGCCACCCCTCGAGGACGCGCGCGGCCCTTCGGCGGCCCTTCAGGGTCCACTCTGGCGGCGTATCGCTCTCCGATCAGGGCTGTGCCGGCCCGGCCCCCCACCGCCCCGACCCCGCGAGAGAGCAGCCTCGGCCTCACGCGAGGGGTCCGATCACTCGGTTCTGGAGCGTACACACGATTACCGATTACCAGTGATTACCAGCGGTTGTCAGTAAATAAAACAAAACCTGTGAAATTCATGTCATTTCTTGCATATTTTTCCGAGGGATAAGCCGAAACAGCGTGAAAAACAAGGGGAATTTTTGGCATGTGATTTTTTAACGGTGTCAATTTTTGAGCTAGAATGCCCATTTTTACCAGTGATTACCGGGCAAAGTGTACACCTGATTACCAGAGTGGTGGACCCCTCGGCCTCACGGCTATCCGACTCCCGCAAACGCACCCGGATGAGCCTCCCACGCAGCAGACTACATCCCCCTTTGGATCAGCAGGTTTAATTTAGCGAGCCGGTCGGGTCGGGCCGGCGCAGGTGCGCCTACGGGCCGGGGGCGGCTCCAGCGCGGGCGTGGCGTGGCGTGGCGAGGGTTGTGCGGAGTAGCAGCGACAGCTTCAATTTTACCCGCGCAGTTCGGGCGGGTATAGTGAAGTGCAGGACCACAGTTGGTTAGCTCCCAGGTATGCGAGGGTGGCTCGGGGCCGGCGCCACGCCACGCCACGCCGCGCCACGCCCTGTAACTTTTCGGGGCAGGCTGCTTATTGCTCTTCACCTTTATTGCCTCCCATCTTATCCCGACCCACACCACCCGGCCCTCTCATGTTTCATCACGGTTGCATACCTGTCGCTCACCCCTGCACGAGTAAGTGACAACCGAAAGGGGAAAAATCCCTAAACGAGATGAATAAAACTCAGGTGATACTTTCGACATGACACTCGACACTCTAAAGCAGGGGTCGTGTAAATGGTTTTCTGTTCTGGTTATGGCTACCAAAGAAAGTTTTCCTTACAAAAATTACACTTTTCTAGCGTGAGAAGGAAAATATTCTCAATAAAATAGTTTCACGAATTTTGACAGTTGAGGGAAAGTTGAGGGAGCGGAACGCATATATGCGGTCGCGGTGTCACCCAACCTAACCTAGCGCGCGCGCTTGCCGGGGGAGTACTACAGAGAGAAGCTGCCTGGAGAGACAAGGAGAGACGAGGCGGGGCCTCTAGTCTGCGTGGCGCCGCGCGGCGTGGCGTGGCGTGGGCTTTGTGAAATCCATCCGGCGGGGGCTGCGTGCGGGGCGGTCGCGCGGCACGGGCACCCGATTACGGGCGAGGTGTCGGAGTGCGATCGTGCGGAGAGGAGAGAGAGAGAGAGCAGTCTCGGACGCGGCCGAGACAACCCGTCAGCGAGCTGCTGAGCACTGCGGTGTTGGCGCCCCTTCAAACACCCATACAGCCACCGCACACCACCCGCTCCGTGGAGCTAAACTCACACATGCAATAAGCACTCTGCTCCCACAAAATATAATACCAAAGCAATTTTACGTTACACGTTAAGTGAGGAAGAGGAGTTTAAAATTCAGTAAAGAACACCGAAACACGAGAAAGGGTAAATAATGAAAAACGAAAAGGTTCCGAGAATGGACCCACTTTGGGCCAGCCCTATCCGTGTCGTCTGCTAAGGGCGGGGCGGGGCGGGGCGGGGCGGGGCGGGGCAGGGCGGGGCGGGGCGTGGCGTGGCGCCCAAAGCATCTGCATATTTGCAAGTGAATGAGGCGCCACCCCGGACTGTTGGTCCGACAAAGAGGCCCAACACGCTGGCTGAGAGTGAGCAGCAACGACCTCCCCCTCCCCCCTCTCTCCCTCTCTCTCTCTCTCTCTCTCTCTCTCTCTCTCTCTCTCTCTCTCTCTCTCTCTCTCTCTCTCTCCCCTCTCACCCTGCTGCCGTCTCGTCTTCCGTCGGCGACGCAATTGTTTCATCCCACCCGAGCCAGTGCCGCTGCTCTTATTAGCGTATCAACGTCCATCTCCTATTCAATTACCTCCCCGTGCGCATCGCAACGCCGCCGGGCCGGGCCGGGGCGGGGCGGCGAAACAAGATATAGCATCGCGGGGTAAAAGTTTTATCCTTTTACATGACATGTATCAGGGAGTATACCAAGCCGTATAGCGCGGGGAGTCTAATTAGCTGACAGTCGGGCTGGCGGGCTGGGCCGGGCCCCGGGCCGCCAGGTGACTTCAATGCCAGGTGAAAGGTCCGTCGCCTCCCATAGGGCGGCCGGCGCCTGCCGCCTGCCGAATGCCGGGCAGGGGGTGCCTGCCGGACACTGCGGCAAGCCTCGCCGACCCAAACAAGGTCGATACACACAGTTTCCTTTCGGCAATTCGTTTATATCGTAAGTGAGTTAAGTTATTGATATCGCTTCGTCTCCCCACCTCCCTCCCTACCCACTCCCTTCCTCTCCTCGCTCGTGCAGACAATAAATGAATTACTCCATCCCCCCCTCCTCCCCCCACCCCTCTCCCCTTCCCCGCGCGAGCCATCTTCTTTTTATCTCTCTTTTCCGGTTTCGTCATCACTTTCGCGGACGGTCGCAATTTATTTTTATTTTCCACTGCTGCCCCACCCCGCCCCGCCCTTCGCTCGCCGCATTGCTCTTTTTAAAGTCCCTCACACGCCACGGACACGGCGACTCGCTCCGTGGAGTATAGCGATGACAACCACGTCACGTGGCTTTCCAAAGTATAACATCACTTTTCCTACCAATAAACTTGCTTTGCGAATATAAATATTGATGACTCAAAATAAGGCCCTCATGTCCTACCGGTACCTTAAAACAGCCTGAAGGTGATACATATTAGACATATATAGATAAAAAAAAATCAGTCTTTGAATGCTGTGCAGATAGAGTGCTCTGGCAGTCACTCATAGCTCATTTGCCACGGGCTGGGCTGGGCTGGGCTGGTCGGGCCGGAGCAGTCGTGCCCGCGCCACCCGACCTAACCGTCCTGTCCCGGGCCGGGCCGGGATGGGATGGGGGAGTCTGCTGACAGGACATAACTCAGACCTACCCAGCTCCGCCCTGGCCGGGCCCAACCCTCGCGCGGGGTGCACTGCGCGCCGCCAACAAATGTCCCGACATAATTCCGAAAAAAAAAAAAGTTTTAGCGGATCGATCAGGTTTATACATTCGGCCGCGCAACACGACGCAGAGTCCAAGACAAGTACACTGCGAAGCCCTGCTCGCGTCCCCCTTGCGCTGAGGTTATGAATATCGCTGGTCGACAAACTGTCCTGCGGGGCCGGGGTGGGTCACAACGCCCCGCTCGGACCCGGGCCAGGGCCTCCCCTAACGACGGCTCGTAACCCCCGGCCCGGCCCACAGCCCACCGATAGATTCCCCCTCCCACCGCGCGCCGATGAGGTCGCCCTGGCCTGACCCTTAGCCGGCGGCGAGCGGAGCGCAGGTCCCCGCGGGACCAGACAGAGAGCAGCAGGGCCAAGAGGTGTCCAAGGACGAGGAGGAAACAGGAGGTGAAAGCGGTGAGGTTATGTTGCGTCAGAGTGGTAGTGTAGTCCTGGCGGGAGCGCCCCCGACGGCCGCTGAATGCAGTCCCGCAAGGCACGCGTGTGCGCGGGGTGCCTACCTCGCAGGCGCCCGCCAGCGCGCCTATCCGCCAGGGCCAGGAGGAGAGGAAGATGCCTACGCCGAGGTGGAGGGACGTCCACGTCGACGACAAAGGCGCAAAAGCGACGACGAAAATAACGAAACCGGAAACAACTTCCGGCGGAAGCCCTTTCGAAAACTACGGGATTGAGGGCCGACGTCTTTTCCTCTCTCTTTCTCTCTCTCCGTCGGCCGCTCGCACTCTGGGCCGGGAGGGAAGACCCATACTCCGGCGCGCCCCTCCCCTCCACCCTCCACGACAACTACCGCGACCCGGCCCGGCGCGCACTTTATGACTTCCTTTTGGGAGCAATAGACGCACCGAGGGCCGCGCGGGGTCGCATCTCTGCTCGTCTATCGCCTCTCGATCTCCCCGCCGGGCCGGGCCGGGCCGGGCCGGCCCCTGGCTCCCCTCCGCACGCGGCCCGGCCCCACCCCGCACCGCTAGGGCATTGATTCTTTGTCGAGATGTGCGACAACTCTGCGACGTAAACAGGGGCTAAGGACGAGGCGGCGGCGGCAGGCTGGCCCGCTCGCGCTCGCGGCCGCAAGGACGGCCTTGTAAGGAATAACATTGCCTTTACGTCTCTATTCTCTTTCTCTCTCTCTCTCTCTCTCGTCCTCCGCCTCTCCTCTCCGCCTTGCTCTATCACTGTCTGCTGTCCTCGCGCGCGTGCGCCTATCAAGGTTCCCATTGGCGCCTCGAGACAAGGGAGGCTTCATTGGGCATTCGCAATTTCCGTGATGGAAGGCCGTGGACGGCCGGGGGAGGGGAGGGGAGGGGTGTGAGGGTGATAATGATGAAACTTTGTCGCCGTGACAGAGGAGTCACTGAGGAGGACGCCGTGGCGCCGCCGCCGCTGATCCGCAGCGCACGAACGACGGCAGCTTTTCAGTATACTCCGCCTCAGCTCCCGCTCCCCAAGAACTTTACTAGAAAACGGAACCGCGATGAGATCCGCCTCGCTGTACTCCACTCTACGATTGAAGGAGAACGAGACAAGTCTTCGACTCTCATTCATATCCATATCCTCGACAAACAGTCCGATGAGCGACTGTTCGATTCTCTGCTCTGCATTTAGATACACAGCGGCGGTCGAGATGAGATCACGGCACGGCCGTAATACTTTGCATACTCCGAGGGGAGGTCTGAAGATGATACATGCAGAGGCGCGGGGCGACCCGGGCTAGGGGAGGAGAGGGGAAGGGAGAGGGGCTCACTTAGTGGTGATTACCTCGTCAGCGAATTATCAAATCAGTGTGCGCGGGAGCCGTACTGACCTTCCCTCCCACTGAGAGAGAGAGAACGAGAGAGAGAGGGCGGAGGGGGATAAAGAGAGCATAGAGCGGCGATGATGAATTTTTGTATGCATCATTTAGCGAGAATCTCTCCCAACAAGATGAGAGAGCAGGAAAGGCATGGCGCGGAGGAGGGATCGAAGGAGCAAGAGAGATAGCGCGAGCGAGGGAGAGAGGGTGAGTGAGAGAGAAAGAGAGGGCGAGAGGGAGCGTGGCAGGCCGGGGACGCCAGGAAACGGGGAGCAGACGCCCGCAGCGCGCCGCGCCGCGCCACGCCGCCCTTTTGTTACGAGGCTCCGGAGCGAACGCTTTTTGTTTCGGCCATTTTCCGGAGGAGACGGGGAGTGAAAGGCATCGAGAGGGGCAGGAGGGGGTGGGGGTGGGGGAGGGGGCGCACACCTACGCCTAATGTGATGGACTGGCGCGAATAGCCCGTCCGCCCCGCCCCGCCGCAGGCCTGGGGGTTGGGGGGGTCACCCGACACACATGATGACGCACATCCCGCGCACATCCGTGATGTACGATATTTAATTTCCTGCCCCTGCTGCCGCTTGTCAAACATCATTTGCATGCAATGAGCGAGTGTGAACCGCGGAGACGGGGTGCGGGTAGCGGGGGCGGAGCGGGGGAGGGCTGAAGTGACCCCAGCACACAGACGAGCTGCAAGGCCGGTGGGGGGGTGTACGCTTGAGCTCAAGGCCGCCCGTTTTAGGACGTGCCTGTCATACTCCATCGAGCACGCGGTGGGATAGGAGGCTAGAAAAGAATGGCCGAGGCCAACTATGCACCAAGTGTGTAAAAGTCGCACACTTGTAGGTGTGTGAATTTCCACTAGTACACTTACTTGTCATTTTAAAGCGTTCGAAATTTCAACGAAAATTCACGATTTGCCTTGTTTAAAAGTGGGTGACCTTCACACCCTTATTGGAGACCCAGTCTCCTGCCCTCCGGACTACGACTACATGCTGACGGTGGCGGGGCCTACCTTGTGTTGCAGCGCGCGGGAGCGGGCGCACGTGGGCGGCGGGGACGTCCGCACGGAGGGCTACGAGGAGCTGGAGCTGCCGCAGAAGGGCGGGCTGGGCGGCGGCGGCTGGGCCGAGACCTCGCTGCAGGAGAAGAGCTTCGGCGGCGGCACGCCCGACTCGCTGCCCGAGCGCGAGCGCCCGCCGCTCCGGCACATCGACAAGTACGTGCGCGCCGAGCTGCCCTGCCTCAGCAAGCGCTACACCGTCGCCGTGCTCACCTGCGTCGGTAAGAGAGAGAAAAAACACGAAACAAATTAAACTTTAATTTTTAAAAAAATCTCTGAAACTTAACAGTAAAACAAAAGGTCACTGATGAAATTTAAAGCATTTTTTTTTTGTGGAACTAATACAAGAAAAAAAATAGCAAATATCGAAATTCTTAATTTTCTCGTCTCTTTCAGGCTTCATGATCTCGTTCGGCATGCGGTGCAACATGGCGATGGCCAAGCTGCAGTTCCAAAAGGTAAGGCACGACACCCTTGCCCGGGCCGGGCGCGCGCCGCCCACGACATGCCTCATTCCTGCTTCTGCTGCTGGTATACAAATTAATAACAACCCTCTGCTCGCCCGGCCCGGCCCGCCCTGTCCCGCAGCCACCGGCAATAAGCCCTCGGCAGCCTCTCCATCACGCCGGCGCCCCGCCCCGCCCCGCCCCGCCCCGCCCCGCCCCACCCCACCCCGCCCCGCCCCACCCCACCCCGCCGCGGCACGCGCCACCGCTAATTGCCTGTATATTCCTTCGCCGCCCCGCAGCGCCGCCCAGCTGCGCCTCTCTATTAGAATATTAACCGTGGAGCCGCCGAGGCGGGGCGGGGCGGGGCGGGGCGGGGCGGAGAGGCAATGCCAGGTGAAAAACGCGACGCGGAGAATCAAATACCGCCACACGCAAAATTAAAAAACAAAAAAAAAATAATTGAATTTATTTTGTTTTTGTTATTTTGATATCTATTCATCCGCAGACCAACAAATATGAAAGGAATGCAAAAAACAATAAAAATGAGGAAGAAAAAGATAGCCTATTAATAGCGCCCGATGACCACATTTCAATACTAATCGTGGCAAGTATTTTTTTTATTTCTTTTTTTTTCGCGCCGCTCACACGTCACAACCTGGCCGGGTCGCGGCGTAGCAGGAGGTGTGGCCGAAAAGTTGAATTCTGTCATCGACCGCGCCTGTCCCGGGCCGCGGGCGGGGCCGGGCGGGGCCGCTCCCACGCGGCGTGGCGTGCCGCGTGACGGGTCGCGTGACGTCACGCGCGTGCGTTACGCGACTTGTTGATCGGTCAGGGCGCGGGGGGCGAGGCATGAAAAAACAATAATAACAATAATCATTACAGTCATTGCGGTATCACCGGGGGGAAATCTCGGACAGGAAGCCCACGCACGCAGAGCCCGTGGTGGTTTATGCGGCGGTCGCGGGAGTATCTTCTTTCCCCTCACCTTTACACTAACCACGAAAAAAAAAATTAAATTTACTGGTTGTTGGTTCTTTGAAATCTGGTGCGCGGTGGAGGCGCGTTGTCACTTCTATTAGCACACGCAATATTTTTCCTTGACAGTGTAGCTGGCCGGTGTTCGGTCTCTCCCAAAAGCCTCGGCCTCGGCCTCGGCCGCGCCACAGTATTAATTAACCGACTGTGAAGCCGCACAAACTCCTCGCAGGCCGGGCCCGACCGGGAGGCAAGAACCCGCCAGGGACCACCACGGCCTCCACCACGGCCACCGCGGCCACCGCCGGCCCGGGGGGTTAGCCGTTAAGGGGCTGCTCCCTCGCCCACCCCTCTAAAAAAAAAATCTCACCGCGATATAATATTCGCGCGATATAGGGGTACAGTCGAACGATCGCAATTTGCCCTCGACCTCGCGCCGTTCGCGGCCTCCACAAGCAACGACTCATCTCCCTGGCACGTCCTCGAGGAGCGAGCGGGGCGGGCGTTCCTCTCGGCAGTGACATGGAGAACAAGGGGCCTGCCAAGACAGCACCACGCCCCGCCCCGCCCCGCCCCGCCCCGCCAGGGCCAGACTAACGCAGCGCACCGAAAGTGGAGAGGCGTCTTAAATTAATAGAGTTCCGAGGGAGGAGGAGGAGGGCGATGAGGAGGGCGGTGGCGGCGTCTCATCGCTGCGCCGAACTTGAACTGATTTGAAAACGACCGCGATCGTCCCGCAGGCGTGCACACGGAAAAGTAATTTCGCGCGCGAGTTTGGTTGGGTGAGAGGAGAGGAGGTATCATAGAAAGGGTAGCAAAAGATAAAAGCGCGCGGTGCACCGGCAGTGTAGTAGCCGGGCCCCGGGCCGACCACCCAATCTTGCACTACTCCGATACACTGACACGTGTTGGACCTATTTCCCTCTCAAGCCAGTGGTGCGTGCCGACGGCGGCGTGCGCGCTGCGCGCGGAGGGAGAGAGAGAGAGAGCAGGGGAGGGGTGTGACTTTATATTCACATCTCATGCCTTTTTGTTTCGGTTCCGCTTCTCTCTCTCTCTCTTACTCCGCGGCAGCCACGCGCGGTGGATAGATGGATGCGACGCCTCACCGCGCATGTTCGCGTTTGATTCACTGCGGGAGGGGTGGTGGGGGTGGAGGGCGCAGTGAGTCAGAGAGAGAGGACACCGTTAAGCGGAGGGAAGACCCAGAGAGAAGTAGAAACTCACCCTTGGAGACGGTCCCGGCCGGCCAGGGCCTCGGACTTGACGACGTAGGCGAGCGGGAGAAAAACGGAGGGGAGGTCTGGTGGCCCCGTCTCGCCCCGTCCAGCCGCCGGCCCGGCCCGGCCCGGGGGGCGGAGGTGACGGCTGACTTAGTGGATGACGTCGCTTATCGCCAAATGACCTCTGACACAGCCGTGCCCGGGCCGGGCCGGGCCTCGCCCAGGCCTCGGACTGGCTTGACCGTCGCCGCGGCCCCCGGCCTCGGCCGTCCGTCCATCTCACCGCCGCGCCGGTCTGTCCGTCAAGCCGCTGGCCTCCTCCCCTCCGCAGCGCCGGGCCGGGGCCTTATCCCATCCATTGTCATTTCCCCTTTCGGACCTTCTCGCTTTATTCTGCTCCTTTTGAGTCGCCGGGCCGGGCCGGGCCCGCCACGCCGCAACCCCGCGCAAGAGACGTCCCGTTTCTCATGGGGTCCGCGCCGGCGGCCACCCCCGACCCCGGAAAAGCAAACGGGCACATTCTTCGAGGTAGAGAAATAGGCCTCAGAGTGAGTAAAAGCAACATCAAAACCACTGTGAGTGAAAAAAATAAACATCGATTCGACGTGGAGAAAAAGAAATAAGGATTCGTAATTATAACTAATCAAGCAATCGAGCCGGCAGGCACGCCCCTCTCCTCGCTCCAGCTCCAGAAGCACTCGCGGTGCGTCTCACTGGAGCGCGCCGCCGCGCTGGAGCCTTCACGGACCATCCGCAGACGAATCCATCATCGGATGTCACAAGTCGGGCGGCGGGCTATCTGCACTTTCTGCTTGATTGTGTCAAAGGGAGGGGGAGAAGCAGAGAGAGAGAGAGAGAGAGAGAGAGAGAGAGAGAGAAGAGAGAGAGAGAGAGAGAGAAGCAGACAGAGTTGGGGGCGCGGACTAGGGCACCGGCACGTGCGTGCGCGCGCGTGTGTGGGAGCGAGATGGAGCGAGTGTCGCCCAGACGGTGTGAACGGCCGGCGCAGCGCGGTGCGCTACGGTGACATGGAGGTCGTAAATCATACGGCTATGCCGTCGCGGCGCGCAACACCAGCCATTAGCCTAGCCATGGGGACAAGCATTAAACGTCCTCCCCCTCCCCTTTTCTCGCATTGTTACAAAACAACCCCCGGGCACAACCCCCCGCCCCGCCCCGGCCTGCGCCCGCCCCCGCGAGCAGTCGGCGTCATCGGTAATGGAAGCAGACGTAAATGAAATGGAATAAAACGGTCAGAAAGGTTTTGTCGATAATCCAGTTTCGGGTAAACTGAGCGTCGCGGGGGAGCGCGGCGCGGCGCGGGACAGAGAGCAGGGGAGGGCCGTGGGTGCCGCCACCCCAAGGCGACCGGACACGCACTCTGCGAAAAATAAATCGTATGTTTAATGGTGACTTATTTTTTTCCTGTTTTAGAACAACGAGACCGATGAAACTGGTTCGGACCACGGGCTCGTGGTTTTAACCAATGTTTCGTCCACGTACGTGCCGACCTCGAGGGTAAGTCACACCGGAAATAGGGAAACGTATATCAACGTCACGATCGCACACGTCACGGTCACTGTATGGCCGCGCGTGGCACTGATTAAAACCACCCCCGCACCAGGATCGAGAGATGCCGCAAAAGAGTTGGTCCGTGGCCACCGAGAGCATGGTGGACTCGTCCTTCTTCTGGGGCTACCTCGTCACCCAGGTGCCCGGCGGTTTCCTCGCCTCCAAGTACCCGGCGACCCGCATCTTCGGCCTGGCCATCGTCACCTCCTCCGTGCTCAACCTCCTCGTGCCCGGCGCCACCGAGATCCACCCGAGCGCCGTCATCCTGGTCCGCATCTTTCAGGGGCTGGTCGAGGTGAGTGCGGGCGGGGAGAGGGCCGGGCAGCCGAGCCCACTTCAAACCGCGCGCCCGTTTAAGAGCCACGCGCAAATCCCCCGCGATCGCGCAGGATTGCCGGCGTGGCGGGGCGTGGCGGCCCTATAGGGGAGCACCGCGCCGCTGCCCCGCCGCTGCCTTCTATACGGATTTGTGCGATAGCGTGTTGTGCGCTAATACACATGAAATCCACTCCCACTCGGCGGCGCTGGCTGGGGCCGCGCGCGCATGGCTTCGCATTTATGTTTCTACTATGGGCGATGGATCATC
The DNA here is from genome assembly GCA_033675135.1 of Frankliniella intonsa. NCBI lineage: Eukaryota > Metazoa > Arthropoda > Insecta > Thysanoptera > Thripidae > Frankliniella > Frankliniella intonsa. The sequence goes on along the minus strand of CM066254.1, from coordinate 9,945,447 downwards.
ATTGGCGGGGGGATAGGGGCGGGGCGGGGAGGGAGACGAGAGGGATTTAGCCAGAGCATTGAGCCAGAGAGAGCCAGGAAGAGCGACAAGTGGGATATCTAGTATAAAACGGGCGAATACACTCCTGACAAAAGGGTGAAAAAGAATTCTATAGGCGCGTTGAAAAGCACAAGGAAATAACGGCAGGTACACACGCGCGTCAAATGCCCGTTTCGCGTCGAGGCCTTTTCGTTTTCCTCATTAAGCACTGAATCGACGTGTGTTTTATTATTTTGAATTATAATTTTACGAGCCACTTTATAATATATTTGCCCGCACAACCTACAACTATCTTTCAGTGTTAGCGCCATGTGACGCGACGCCGCCTAAAATAGTAGAAACATTATGCGTATCGCTTCGGGACCAGCTGCGCCGTGGCGGCCCGTCAAGGTTGTTGGCCGATCTCTTTTCTGACGGCGTCACGTCGTACTCCCTTTAAGTTATTGTTCTCGCCCGGGCGCAGGGCTTTACGTACCCGGCGTGCCACGGCATCTGGCGGCACTGGGCGCCGCCGCTGGAGCGCTCGCGGCTCGCCACCCTGGCCTTCTGCGGCTCGTACGCGGGCATCGTCATCGGCATGCCGCTGTGCGGCCTGCTCACCAGCGCCATCTCCTGGCGCGCCTCGTTCTACGCTTACGGTAAGCTCAGCGAGCAGGCGACGTGAACCAGAACGTCGAGGGGAAACAAAACTTAACGCGATACTCCACTCTCATCTTCGTAGGCTTCTTTGGGGTCATCTGGTTCATGACGTGGCTGTGGCTGGCGTTCGAACGCCCGTCCAAGCACCCGTTCATCTCACTTAGCGAGCTCAAGTATATCGAGGAGTCGCTGGGCAGCACTACGCAGCAGACCATGCCGACCATCGCCACCACGCCCTGGTCCTCGTTCCTCACGTCCATGCCCGTCTACGCCATCATCGTGGCCAACTTCTGCCGCTCCTGGAACTTCTACATGCTGGTGCTGTTCCAGGCGTCCTTCCTGCAGGAGCGCTTCAACTTGGAGATCGCCGAGGTGAGTGACGACAGGCAGGCCCTGGTTCGGGTGACACTCGGGGTGACGGTCGGTGGTGACGGTGCGTGCCTGCTCGCAGACGGGCTTTCTGGGCTCGGTGCCCCATCTGGTCATGACCATCATCGTACCCTCCGGCGGCCACCTGGCCGACCACCTGCGGAAGCGCGGCATCCTCTCCACCACCATGGTGCGCAAGCTCTTCAACTGTGGCGGCTTCGGCATGGAGGCCTTCTTCTTCCTCATCGTGGCGTACTCCACGACGGCCAAGGGCGCGACCTGGGCGCTCACCTTCGGCGTGGCCTTCAGCGGCTTCGCCATCTCAGGTAAGAGGCGACGCTGGCGGCGGCAGGGGCAGATCCCGTCTGGGGGCGGCGCAGTGCGCGTGCGGCGCGGGGCGGCGCGGGGCGGCGGGTGCAGCGGCGAGGAGGTGGCGCACAGGGCTGGAGCCGAGTCCTTTTAGTCGCTGCTCGGCAGCCGACGGGGTTGGACGTGCGCAGCGCGCGGGGGCGGAGCGCGTGGGGGCGGGCCGGGCCGGGCCGGGCCGGAGCGGGGTGGGGGCGGCGCCGCGGCGCCCGCGGCCGCGCGCACCGCAACGCGCAACGTTCAAACTTTGGCGCGCGCGTCGCCGGCCCTCGCCTCTCCCGCCGCTCCGACGTGGTGTAAAAAGTGTAGTGAATGTGTTTGATGAAGCAGTGCGTGTGTATGTGTGTGTGTGGCTCTCAGGCTTCAACGTCAACCACCTGGACATTGCGCCGCGGTACGCGTCCATCCTCATGGGTATGTCAAACGGCATCGGGACCATCGCCGGCCTCATCTGCCCCATCGTCATCGACAACCTAACCAGCGACAGGGTAAGCATTCGCGAACAAAAAAAAAATACCATGAGAATTTAGCAGGCTGTCTGCAAGAACACGATATTCGAGAACAACATGAGTACATGTCAAAAATGTAGACATGTTTTATGAGATTTTAACAAGCCATAAAATTTGCAAGGGCCGCCTTGGCGCGCCTGTAGAACCTGGATTAGGCAAGCCCGGCTCACACGGCTGCAGTCAACACCTACCGGCGGCCTAGCTTGCAGGGGTTTGCTGGCGCGCGCACAAGGCGTCTCGAGCCTTCAACGTAAAATTATTGCCCCTAGAAATCGGAGGACTGGACCCCTGTGTTCATTTCGGCGGCGTGCGTCCACTTTTTCGGAGTCATCTTCTACGGGATCTTCGCCAGCGGGGAGCTGCAATCCTGGGCGGAACCTCCACCAGAGGACGCAGGTCCGGGCGCTCTGCCCGCCCCGGGGGGCAAGCAGTGGGACCCCATGGAGGGTGCTGCACCACCCCCTCGGCCTGTCGTTCCCCCGCCAACATATTCGGTAAGACAAATTTAGGTCATAATTTGAAGCTTACTGTTCTCATTTAGAAAGTGTTTCGGATAAGTCGATAGGTTAACAGCTTCGAAATTTTTGAACAACATGTAATTTAGAAAAAATCAAAGTAATTCTCAATGAATTTTTTTTTAAATAGAAAAATTGTAGATCTACGTTCTAATTTCGTAAGATACAGAGATGTTTCCCCCTCGAGACTAAAGTTTCATAAAAAGACAATCTGAAAAGCTATTCATTTATCAATATATAAACTCGACCGAGAAAATAAAAAAGTATGAGCTGAAATAGGGACACGACGTTAAATGACAACTAGAACCACATGACAAGTCCACTTTGTACTAAATAGGCTAGTTTGAAGATATTAACCAAAATGTGCGCTGGGGTTGTAGTAAGGATCACATCTATTTGCATGCGCGCTCTCGCCAAGTTTCACTCCCCACTCTGTCCCCGTCTCTCTCTCTCTCTCTCTCTCTCTCTCTCTCTCTCTCTCTCTCTCTCTCTCTCTCTCGCTCTGCAATGGGCGTCCACCCCTCAGGAACGAGTGCGAGAGAGACAAGGAGAGCCTAATCGATAGGGGGCCGAGCTTGGAGGCGGGTCTAGGGCGGGGCCTGGGGGCGGGGCGGGGCCGAGCGGCAGCAATGGTGGAGTTGCGCCCTACCGTGGAGGGAGGAGCTCGTAACTCTGCGATTCTATTTCCTGCCCCCTTTTTTCATCGCAACCCAATATGCAAAACCACTGACTGCAAAAAGAGGGAAAGTAGAGTGAAAGAATCTTATTATTCTCAGCGTTTGTCTTTTTACCCGGTTCTGTTTGTCAAAAAATAGGGAGACGGAAAAATAGTAAAAAAAAACCTAACACGGCGACGGAAGTAGTTTAACTTGATTGCAAGTACAAAGACCGGCCTTTTTCTTTGCAGCAAGCCGTCGCCGCGCCGGACGCGACGCAGCCGCTCGCCCAGAACACCAACCCTTTCGCGTACGGCGCCGTCGGTCAGGTGAGCAACGCTTAGATTTCAATCCCACGGCGTTCACAAGTACGCGCCCTAAAACCATCCCTCTGCCCCCGCAGGGCGTCCCCGCATCTACGAACCCCTTCAGCTCTTCGGCACTTAACGCGGCCTGGGACACGGCCCCGGCCCAGGACGCGTACATGTCGGCACCGCAACCGGTCCAGCCCGAGGCAACCGACTCTTACATGCACGGCTCTGTCCACGACAGAGCGTACTGAACGCACAGTGTCACCTCTTATCAAACTTTAATTCAATTTTGATCGATTTATTATTTTTCTTCTTCAACTTTTTGTGCTGCGATAAAAGTAGATAGATTGTGAGTGTTTTACGGGAGAAAAAGTATTGTTAGATCTTGTTTAAAAGTAGATGAAATTAAAGTAATTATTTTTCGGTTGCCTTCCAGCCTAAATATGTAGATAAGGCGGAAAGATATCAGTAGATATGATATAATGACTAAACGTATCTTCCAACAAGAACACAGCAAACTGTCTCTGGTATTGGGACTGGAATAATGGAGTGAGCCCCGACATGGAGAAACAACTGAAATTAGCCTTGTTACTGAAAGGGTAAGCGTTAATTAACGCCACCAACGACAATATAGTACATGAAAGTCGTACTTAGATTCAATAACAGATATCATAACAAATTCGTAGAGTGTGGTTATCGTTTTATCAGTACATTATTTGATGTTCATTGTTGGTTTCTGTAGATGCTACGTGTTAAAATGTATTATCTAAGTGTATATTTGTAAGAGTGATGTATATGTTAATGTTTATGTAAATTCCTTATGGAATGCGCCCGGAGCGTATCCAATGTTACACTAATTAATTCAAATGTTCTTCTATGACATAAGTCAATTTGTTGTGTTCGGTTAGGTGTTGTGCTCCTAGAGAACACATATCGGCCGAAAATGTTCATTCTGATGTATATAAAATGCTATTTCTTCTTTCCTTCTTCCTTAAAAATAATACTTGCGCTACAAGTCAATTTTGAGACGTTTGGCATTTGGCAGAGTTTCGGTTTAGAGTAGCACATACTAAATGACGCTGGATATTTGATGGCAACATACTGTATACTTAAAATTTTATCGAGCGATCTTAACTTCTTCTCTGAACTATGAATGACTTATAGATTTAGTGAATGGCGAAAGACACTTATTTTGTTTAATTATGAATAGGCAACAAGGCCTTATTTATTTCCTGACCCATTATTCGAGCTTCAAGAGTCGGAATGAAATAAAACTTCTTTAATGAAGTGTATTTTATGTTTAAAGCAATTTTTAAATGAAGACAAAAGTCTTCATCTGGCTGTGTTGACAATAACTAATTTTAGGCTTTAGCTCGTAAGCAAATGTATGATTGAAGGAACACACCGCTGGCAAAGGCTGTGGTGTGTCACCCTTGAATGCTTGTGTGCATATTGCAAAAATTTCGAGCAGTGTTCTCAAATATCTCGAATGTAAGGAAACACCTCAGGATGAGGTATAGAGGTTCGGATCAGCACTCAGCAAAAGTATGAAACTGGGTAAAATGCGTCGTAATAAATACTGTTATTGAAACAGTTGGGGAACTCGAAACTCTAGAAAAGATACGAAACAAACCGCGTGAGTCGAAGTTAATTGTTTGTTCTGTCATATCCCCATTTTGATTTCTTTTCATGCAGTTTCGACTTCACAATTGTTACAATAAACGGATAATTCTATAAAAAACGGTTCGTCTGATCTTTATCTAAAGGGGATGAATGAGGAGAGTTTTGGAATAGTTTCCAATGATGGAGGGCGTTCGAAAGGTAAATGCCATTTAGTTCACACAAAGTAACGACTGAGATATGAAAATCCCCTGGTGTAGTTTCCTCGGGCAAATCTCCTATTTTTGAATGTAGCATAGAAGGCTAGGTTTTGCTTGTGCACTGCATAGAGGCTTTCAGTTGAGCACATGGCCACAGGTTTTTCAAAGTAAAATGTCACAAAATGCACGCCTTAAATTTCGCACCCTATGCACTATTTATGCACCAATGCACGCTATTTTGCACGCACAACTAGAACACAATTGCACTTTTCTATTTTGCACGCACAAGATTTCGCACTCATGCGCAGTTTGCACCTTTGCACGCACGCACGCACGCACGCACACATGCACGCACGCACGCACGCACGCACAATCGAAAGAGCCTTAGAACAAGCAGTTTTGTTCACATTATTTAATGTTTATAAGTTTGTCACATTTGCACAATTTTGCACATTGCACAAAACCCGCACTTTAAATAAATTAGCACCATGCACGCGCACTGTAAAATGTAGTCAGAAGTAGCATTTCGGAAATTTAATAAATATGTAAGCGCCTTGTTTCTTATTGTTGTCAGTTTTTATTTCTGCACTTTTGCCTCTGCTGTGGCATTTAATTCATGTTCGAAAGTGCATATGGCAGCCAAAAGCGTTGAACAGAGGCGTTCCCGTAAATGATTCAAAATATAAATAAATTAACACGGGATGAGAACACGGCAGACTTGAATTTGTGAAAATCACACATGTAAGGTGTACTTGCAAAATATTTTGAATAGTCTCCAATTATGACCGCAAACACGTAATGTGCCACAGTCGCAGGCCGAACGAGACAGTTCTGTCCACATTCTTTTAAAATTGGTCAACACGCACTCTAATTTGCTGTTAAAAATTTTCATGGCTTATGTGAGAAAGCTAAACATGGGTAAAAGCTAAGGGTGTGAAAAATAATCTAGAGGAGGTAGACGGGTTCAGTGAGAATATGGAATTTATTGAAGGTGTGTTTCGCGTTTGTTTATAACTGCTTTGGTTGCGAGGTCTGAGCAACAATAATTTAATTGTAATTCGTACTCGTTTTATTGTTCGTTAGTTCGTGTTGGTACCTGTAAATGAAAATGACACGAAAGTAACAGCTTACAAACTGCTCGTGGAATATTACCCAATCAATTTGTTTAATCGTGGTAATTTCGAAGTCTACTTAGGCTTTGTATAGTATCTGTATCCATTCCAAGGAAATAAAAAAATCATAAGTGAAAGTAGAATTTGAAATATCAGCTAAACTGTAGCCATTAATTAAATTACCAGTTTTAAAGGATAACTCAAAAAACAATGCTATAAATTGTCATGTATAATCCAATTACATATATTTACAGTCTTTCAATTCCAGGGTGTAATGATGAAAAGGTAACGACTAAAAGAATTGTAAGACACTAGTATTGGCAAAGTGGTGGTGTTTTACAATTCAAAATGGCAGTTATTAAAGTCGACTATGAGAACTTGTGTTCAGGTTGTGTCATCTATATTCAACTATGAGAAGCCAGAAGAAATCTCAGTCACTCTCTTTAACCTTGTACAAGTTTTCTTAGTTATATATTCCTGTCAAGATATTTTATCCTTATAACGTTTTAAAGATCTCAAGGATGAGACTTATTATATCCCGAAGTGTCAAAAGCAATAATTGCCCTAATGTAAATCAATAATGATGTACTTGATTGTCGAATAAGAAATGCTTGAAGGCACTCCACTTTGTGGATATATGTGTTTCAAGACCGCATAATGTAAAATGGCGACATAAGTGAAATCAATAAAGATAATTATTCTTCGCGGGTTTACAACGATGTTTGTATTAAACTGCCCAGGGGCCAGCGACACGTTAAAAACGGGGAATGGATGCAAAATACAGAAACCTCCTTGGCCCGCACGAATTACAAATTTTCGGGTAGCATCCGCGTCGGAATACGAGCAGTGAGCGTGAGCCAGGTGGAGGGGAGGTGGTCGGCGTGTCGCGCGCGCCGGGCCGGGCCGGGCCCCGGGTCGGGCCGGTGGCACAGTCCATCGAGCGAGTTAGCCGCGAGCGCGCGCGCCATGTCCGGACGAGGCCCGGGCCTCGTGCTCCTCCTGCTGGCCCTGCTGGCCGCGGCCGAGGCCGACCGCAAGTACCACCCGCGGCGCAGCACCGCCCCCGGCAGCGCGGGCGCGGACCTCGCCAACGCCCTCATCACCAACATCAACCGCTCCCTGCTCACCAGGATGATAACGCTGCCCGCCGCCCTGGTGGGCACCGTCTCGCAGAGCATCGCCAAGGCGGGGAACAACGAGCCCCCGGAGGCCAGGTTGTACGGGGTGAGTGCAAGGGAGGGTGAAAGCATTACAAAAACTAAGGTGTGACTTAGCATCCTTACAGAAGCGTCAAAAATAACTTTGTAAAAGCGCTAAAAGTTAATAGCTTTGGCAAATGCATTAATCCCTGCTAACGACTTTGAAAGGTGCAAAGCCACACTTTTGTTGAACGAGGTTACATAGAATAAGAAAGACAAAGTGGCAATGTCCGTCACAATGCCCTCACATACGCTCGCGCGCGCTCACACATGCACGCCGGTGTAGGCGCGGGCTGACGCTGCACCAAAGCCACCGGCAGTGTCATCATAATGAAAAGCGCAAATCTCGAAAGAAACAAAACACTAAAACCGCCCAGCGGCAGACAGACCGGCAGCGACCTGGGCGGCGCTTATCTCTGTAAAGTTTGTCGGAAGGGCGCGGGCGCGGGCACGTCCTGTCATCAAGACGTCCTTATCCTTAACAAACACGTTAATGCCACGATCGCACCGCCGTCACTGCTTCACCGACGCCGTCAATATTCTAATGAAATTGAAATAATGATATTCCTCATAAATCGCGATTCTGTCAAAGATTACGTCGCGATCGGCCAGCACCACCGAGCACCCATCGGCCTTGATCTTGAGAGAGAGAGAGAGAGAGAGACATGTGTGCGCGGCGTGTTGTCCGGTGTCCGGTTGGGCGGGGCCGCGCGGGGCCGGGCCGCCGCCCCGGACCGGCCAGTTTCACACGAAAAGCCGCAGACCGTAAACAAATAGGCAGATGAGCATGAGCCTATGGGCGGGGCGGGGCGGGGCGGGGGCGAGCGGCTCTAGCCGTGCACCGCACCTCGCGGTCACCCAGCACCTAACGAGTCTTTATACGGTGTTTATATTCACCTCATAGAAACACGAGTGTCGCGATGAACACACTGCTGACACAAAGGTCAAAACCAGATAAATCTCAAAGGCCCAGACCCGGAACATTCGTTGGTACGGAGCCTGACTTCTGCTGAGGTGTTGCCACGGTAAAAACAATAACTTCATTTTTAAACAGCTTTCTTGATAAGCAGCGGCTTAAAAACCACTAGAAAATCGAGACACTGTTTTTACCGTGTGCGAGGGGGCCTCAACTCGGGCAATCCGGTGTACGTACACCCACCCTGGCAATCCATGGGCAATCTGCGGCAATCTTCACAAAAAATAGGGGGAAAAAACCACAGGTGTTGCCAACATGCATGCGTTTTGCCTTTAACAGGCCTTAAATAAAATATTCGGGCAATCCGGTGTACACTGCAGGGCGGAGTTGAGGCCCCCTCGACCGTGTGGCGCGGCGCGGGAGGAGAGTGAACTTTCCTCTTCTGGAGCGAGTCGGGTTCGCTCACACCGGCCGGCGGCGTGGCGGCCATGGTCAAGGGCGGCAGCAGCCAGGCCGCGCCCGTCGGCCCGCCCCGCCCCGCCCCGCCCCGCCCCACCGCACCGATAGTGACGTGCCGATCGTCGTTAGTGCAGTGCCCCCCCCCCCTCCCCATTTTCCTTCACGTCACAAACGCTACTTGTTCCACCCGCAGGCCAAGCTCATCCTGCACTGGGACTACCCCGCCGAGACGCACCGCCTGCAGACGGAGGACGGCTACGTCGTCACCCTGTTCCGGGTGCCGTGGGGCCGGGGCGCCAGCGGCGCGCCCCCCGCGCCCGGCGCCGACCCCAAGCCCGTCGTGTTCCTGCAGCACGGCCTGCTGCAGACGGCCGACCAGTGGACCATGCGCGGCCCGGACAAGGACCTCCGTAAGCAGCACATACGAAGCGTGACGCGGCGTGACGTAGCGCAGCGACGGATTATGACGCGATTTAAGGGGGAAAAAGGCTACGAGTAACGTTTGTAACGTTGGCTCCTTCCTTATAGCGTTCCTCCTCGCCGACCTGGGCTTCGACGTCTGGATGGGCAACTTCCGGGGCAGCGCGTACGGCCGCCGACACGCCTACCTCTCGCCCAAGAGCCAAAAGTTTTGGGACTTCGGGTGAGTGAGGGGTACGAAGGCTGGACGGGCACCGAGAGGCGCACGACCTCTCGCCCGCCGCACTCCGCCCCGCCCCGCCCCGCCCCGCCCGCTCTAGTTCCGGGGTCGGGCGCCGCGGTGCAGCGTGGCGCGGATTAATCATATGGTGCAGAGCCGCGAGGTTCATTAAAGGAGTAGGTGCACAACGTGGAGAAAAAAAGTTACAAACTGCTCGCGCTTAAGTTCGCACGGACTGGAAACTCATAGGTGTGAGTTAACATTCGAACGCTTGTGTGAAATTCCACGTAAGTAGTGCGTGCGAATGGATATGCACACACCTTTGGGTTTCCGGTGCGCGCCCTCGGAGAGGAGGAGAAAGTATCAGCAGGATAGGTCTCCGACGACGTTCTGGTCTGCGCGCAGGTGGCACGAGAACGCCGTGTACGACCTGTCGGCCATGATCGACTACGTGAGCGCGGTGACGGGGCAGGCGAGCATGCACTACGTGGGCCACTCCATGGGCACCACCACGCTCTTCGTGCTGCTCGCAGAGCGGCCCGAGTACAACCGGCGCATCCGCGGCGCCTTCATGCTCGCGCCCGTCGTCCACTTCACGTACACCTGGGGCCCGCTGGCCGTCGCCAAGGACACGCTCGCCAGCATGGCGGTGAGTACCGCCACGCTCTAGGTCGACCAGAGCATTTTTCGCCGCAGAGAGAGAGCTGCAGCGCGCGGGTTAAAGTGTTACAAACAATTACATGGCGCCAGATCTTTAGCACCACCAGGATGGTATATACCGACCGCGAGGAATGCGCGTCGCCAGGTAATGACCCCCAGGTTGCATCCCATTCCATGTAGAGTGTCGATGCGGAAAACCTTCAGTGCCGTGTCCGCACCGCGGGCGGGACCGGGCGGGACACGGCGGCGGCGACCCAGGAAGCGCCGCTGGCCGCTAAGCGGTCCGGCCGGCGTGTGTGTGAGAGAGAGAGGATACTCGCGCGCGCGCTCGTGTGTGAGTGTGAGAGAGACAGAGAAGAGCGCGCGCTTCTCTTTTGCAGAGCCAGCGCCTCATCGGCGAGGCGTTCCCGCGCGGCTCCGGCAACGCGTGCAAGGGCGCGCTGCAGCTCTGCAGCGCCGTGTACAACGCGGCGGGGGGCTCCAGCCCCGGCGAGTTCAACATGGTGAGCATGGGGTAGAGCCGCACCCTGAGCCGGGGCCGGGGCCGGGCCTAGGCCGCCGGGGCCGTGGAGTAACGACACACTGAGTTGCAGACGCTGTTCCGCGTCCTCGTCGGCCACTACCCGGCCGGCTCGTCCCTGGGGCAGCTGCTCCACTACCTCCAGGTCATGGTCACGGGTCAGTACCGCACACCACGCCGCCAAACCGAAACAGTTGCGGTCTAACGTTTTAAAAACCCCGCCATCTACGCTTTTCCCACAGGTGAATTCAAAAAGTACGACTACGGCGAGAAGGAGAACCTGATCCGCTACGGGCAGCCCAAGCCGCCCGAGTACAGCCTCCAAAACGTGGTGGCGCCCGTGTATCTCAACTACGCTGAGGGTGACCCCTTCTCGCCGGCGCAGGTACGATGGTCGTTGCGGTGCGGTGCGGTGCGGTGCGGGGCGGTGCGGGGCGGGGCGGGGCGGGCCCAAGGCCCGCTGCCCCGCAATTAGGCCTGGACCAGGGACTTTCCTCTACGCGAGGAGAGGCGCGCGCGCCGTGCCGTGCCGCTTCCAAATCTCGCACTGGGGCAGTGTGCGTCCTCAAGAGGCCGTGTTCGGCCCCGCCGCGCCGGTGGGAAACAAGTCTAAATCGAGATTCTGTTTTCATCGGAAAACTTCATTCATTGGCGGCGAGGCGTCAACCTAATCTCATTGAAATTCAGAGTCCAGATTTATGGCCCTAATGTGACGTGCATATTATTACTACGGAATTCCTCGACGCGCTTTAAAAAAATGATATTGTTTGTTTTGGGAAGATTCAGTCGACTGGAGCCTGTTTTCTTTCTACTTTCAGGACGTCCAGAGGTTAGCCAAGGAAGTTCCCGGCGTACGCAAGCTCATGAAGGTGCCCCTCAGAGACTTCGGCCACACCGATCATCTTTACGCAATACATTCCTACGAGCTAGAGTACAAACCAATTATAGACATAATGCTTGACGACCTCATTAGATAGGCTTTATAGATAGAATAAATAATTTAGTTTTCAAATCATCCCGGCTGTACTGACTTCAATTCTAATCCCTCTTTCCTTTACCGTATATACATGTGGCGCAGAGGACCGAGACGCGGGCCACTCCACGCCTCTCCCAGAAATAGTCGTCGCTGTTTTCGTTTTTCACTCCGGTATGACGCACATAAATGGATTCTTTCCAAATTCAAGTTCCAGTTCCGCTCCCCCCTCCCTTTTCCCACCGCGCACGAGAGCCTGCTCAGTCAACGTGGGTATCGGAGGATAGAGAGAGAGAGGAGGGTCACCGCTCGCACGGCCGCGCCGCATGTCCATACATATGCATAATGTGTCACATTATGATAAATTTTACTGCACAGCCGGTTTCTATTTATACTTTTTTTTCTCTCGGCGCCCAACCGGTAGCTAATGATACTGTGTACATAGCTTCCTACAGCGGCGCGCGCGTGCCGCTCGCTGCGACTTGGAGCCGCGGAGCTGATGACGCGGATATGCAAATCCAGATGCATATTCCGCGTCAAAAGAGAGTCCAGCGGGGCACACGTGCTGCCGCCGGGATGTCACATGACGGGGCGGGTACATTCACACTTCACACTACGCTTTTATATAATTGGCGACAATAATCGAGACCTGTTGCCAGAGCGATGCAGGCGCAGCAGGCTGCAGGAGGCCAGGCAGTAGCGGAACCAGGACGGGCCCAGGGGGGCACCGGGGCGGGGCGGCGGGCAGCAGAGTACAGCGCGCACTGCGCAGGCCAGCATGCAGGTGCACAGACCGCCACCGCCCTGGCCCAGGCCCGGGTGACCGCGCCGTCCCAAGCCCCTGCCCCCGGCCGTCATGGAGGACAAGGGCAAGAACGAGGCCGGGGAGGAGCAGGCGGCGGGCGCGCGGCGCCGCACCCTGCAGCACGCCGCCGCCCACCGGCAAGGTAGAGCATACCCCGCGTCTCGCGCGGAGCTACCCCGCGACCGTCGCGAGGGGGTAGTTTTCATAGGGGTGGCGTAAGAGCACGCGCCGCGCTCTGACTGCCCGCCAGGATGGCGACATGCGACGGCGCGGCCAGCTCAGGAGGACATAGCCGAGTACGACACGGAGGACGCCAGCTGTGAGTGGTCGCGGTACAGGGCAGGGGGAGGGGGCACGGGGTTGCGCGCGGTGACGTCAGCGTTGTGCCCCTCGCACAGTGGCGTCCGGCTGCGAGGGCTGGGAGCGCACTGAGGACCAGGAGCAGGACGACCAAGGAGTGCGCGCCGCGCCCGCCGACGCCGACCGGTGGTCGCTCCAGGTGGGCCTGGGGAGCGGGGTAGTGGGTGCTCAGAGTGTTAAGAGGCCCGGTGCTCACAACCTGAGGTGCGCCCAGAAGCCAGACGTCGACATTAAGGAGGACGACGACGGGCGGCCGTGGACGGGCGTGACCACCGAGGACCTGCCGAGGCTCAACGCGCTGCTCCACAAAATTCAGAGCGCCTTCGACCAAGGTATGGCGTGACCGGGGAGGGATGGGGCCGGGGGAAGTCCCAATACATTGAATCATTTCGGGCGGCAGTGGCGGGCTGCGGCGCGGAGGCGGAGGCCCGGGGGACGAACTCGGCCCGCGACCACGGACCGACGCCCGGCGCGGCCGCGGTGCAGCAGCCGAGCGTGGACGAGGGCGGCTGGAACTACGCGAGCAGCGAGACCGAGGTGCTGGGCTGGACCCCCGGCGAGAGCCTCGACTACGTGCCGAGCCACAGGTCAGACGATCTGGAGTGCTGGAGCGGCGATACTTACGGCCTCGCGGCGCAGGGGGTATCGACGCGAAACAGAGAGCACGTCACGTGCGGACAGGCGCGGGGTGTCCAAAGCGGGCAGCGGCGTGGTCCGCGAGGCTAACAAGGGCCTGTACGAGCCGGGCGCGAGCGTCGTCTACCTGCACGACAGCAGGCAGGCCAGGTGAGGTCGCGGGGACAGGGCGAGGGCGCCGCCGAGGGACGGGATGACAGTCACTGTGTCCTGCACCAGGAGGGCGCGGGAGGCGCAGGAGTGGCTCGAACACCAGCAGCCCTCGAGCGCAGCCGCAGCGCAGGTGAGAGGAGGTAACGCGCCCGGTCCAGCCCCGCGCCCTGGTCCGTCCCACTGTCAGGGACCCTCCCCGCGCACCCGCACACACATGCATCATGTGCCCGTCAGGTGCGCCCCCAGCGGCTGACGCCCGCGGCCTCGGCTGCCTGCAGGGTGCCGACACCAACAGGTATGGAGGAAGACAGCCGTTACGCCCAGGACGCCGCCGACCACGTGACGTGTCTGAAGCAGTGCCGCTTGCAGCGCGTCGGGCGTGGCCGCGCTGCGGCAGCGGGAGCTAGGGGCGGCCAGCGCGCGCTGGCCCGAGGACCGCGACCGCGCGCAGGTCGAGTGGTGCGCGCGCGGCGGGGAGGCCGAGCCCGTGGACGTCGTGTCCAGCAGGCAGTATCTGGAGCAGCGGGTGCGCGCCAGGGTCACGCCCTAAGCGGTCACGCTGGGGTCACGCTAGGGTCACGCCCTAAGGGGCCACGATAGAGTCACGCTCTAAACCTATACCCTAACCAACCACGGCGCAGCTGCGGGAGCTGGAGAGGCGGGCACTCGCCGCGGAGGAGGGCGTCGTCGTGCCGCGCCTCGTGGCCGAGCTCATCTGCACGTCGTCCTCGCGCACCGACGGCGACCTGGTGAGCGAGCCTAGCCTGCTGGTAGTCCTGCTCAGGGCGGACCGACCCGTTCACTTACCCCGCTGCTGCGCTGCGCCAGGTCAAGTGGATGGGGGCGTGGTCGGGGCCGGTGCCGGGGCAGGGCTGTCGCAGCGAGTCGTCCTTCCAGCTGGCCTGGAACGCCACGGAGGAGGAGCGCGCCATCACGCGCCGGCACGAGGCGTGCACGCAGGCGGGGCTCGCCTGCACCAGGACACTCTCCGACGTCGAGCGGCTGGCCTTTGGGCAGGACGGCGACCCGCGCTGGGTGAGGGGCATAACCTCTCTCTGAAACAAAAAGACAACTCACGTAACGGACAAGATTTGTGGTCTCAACTTTACAGAAGCAGTGTTTCGTGGGCAGAATCCAGCACAGTCGAAAACAGGGTATTTGAAATTATAGGCACACCGTTCCTCCTCACACCCTCTCACCAGTAAATTCCTATGCTGCCTTGGCCTTAGGCTAGGCTGGTCTAACTATATTTAAGAACCTATCCACCATAGACATCTCACCACAACTAGTGGGTAGAGAGCTTTATCAAGGCGACGTCAGGTTAAGAGGCTCGAATTAATGCAAATTGTCTTCGAAAATTGCCCGAGGTTCGAGTGAACCTGTATACTTGTCAACGGTTACTTCCACTGGCCTTCTGAAAGTTCGAATTGTCGGAAGGAGCGGCATAGTAGCAGGTGGTCAAACATAGGACAATAAAATACGAGCGGATTTATGGGTTCTTTTATCAAGTTCCTGCGAAAGTTACATTAGAAAAGAGCCTCTAAGAACTAAAAATAAACAAACAAGCCTATTTCCTAACGCGTGTCATAAAATTTCTTCCGTAAAGAAACGAGCCACAGACGGGAAATTACAGTTGCTAATCCTGCATACTGATGACGACACCGTCATGTGTTTCTGGCGCACGCTTGTCGTCTGCTGTATCTTGACCTGCACTTGTTTATAGAAAAAAGTATTCTAAACTTGTAATTACGTCACTTGTATCAATTAGAGAATGCCTACCCCAAGGGTTATTCTATCTGAAGCAATGGCGCTAGAAGTGGGAGGTACGGCTATCTAAATTATTTGATAATAGCATATAATTTCAATGACTTTTGAGTCATGCTTTGAGGTTACACACATCCTTTTTAAGTAAATTACAAATGCAACCAAATTAAATAGAAGGTGTTACTTGAGAAAAGTGTCCTTCATTCAACAAATACTATGTCGGCGGCTCAAAAGATTGCAGAAACTAACCAACCTAATATCCAATAACCTACATAATTTTTGCCCTTTCTTTTGCTGAAGGTAAAGAACCATGGCCTTCAGATGTGAAATTATACCAACCCTATGAAGTGGAGCAAATTCTGCTTCCAGACAACGCCAACTGCTTGGCTACGCAGGCATTTTTGAAAATGGCTAAGCTACAGTATACTGTTGAGCCTCGAAGCAATGCAGAATTCATGTCACCATCGGGTTTGTACTTGTGCAGTATTATTTTGCAGACTCTGACTCTTTAATTTTTATGACAGAATGTTAACTTTATCTTGCAGGAAAAGTGCCTTTTATACAGTGTGGAGCCTTTGTAGTGTCTGAACTAGAGCCTATTGTGTCATTTGTTGCAAGTAAAGTAAGAATTTTAACCGCATCATTTCTTAGTGCTTTTCTATGATATTCAATTGAATAATAATTTTTGAAAACATTTTACAGGGTGTAAGCCTAACAAGTGACTTGGACAGCGGAGAGAAAGCAGATATGCGAGCATATATGTCTCTCATTAGTAATGTACTTGCAACTGCAGAAGTAAGTATCTAAAATTTTAGTTAGGCAATTTATCACTTTAGTGAAATAATTTTTAAATCTCTGTACCATAATGGAAAATTTGATCCTCATCATTTCAGCTTTTTATCACATGGTGTGATGCACAGACATACAAGCAGGTTACTAAACCTAGATATGGATCAGTCTTTCCTTGGCCCTTAAACCATCTCTTGTGTTGGCAAAAGAAAAGTTCAGTTACAAAAAGATTACATGTTTTGGGCTGGGCTAATAAAACCCTTGATGATGTAAGTATCACAAAACAAAATAATTTTGAGAGACAACTCATACATATACTTATCTCACCTAATTAATCCCTAAATACCGGCAGGTATTTCATGATGTGGATCAGTGTTGTCAGGCCCTATCAGAAAGGCTTGCAGCCAAGAACTACTTTTTTGGTGACAAGTAAGTCATTAGAATATTAATCAACTTCCTACATTAAAGAAGTTGACTTGTAAAAAAATTGTAACATTAATTATTATTTTAAAATTCTTTTTTATCCTGCAGGCCAACAGAATTAGATGCCTTGGTTTTTGGTCACCTTTTCACAGTACTCACTACTCCTCTGCCAAACAACCAGCTGGCTGCTACTATCAGAGGTTACAGTACCCTAGTAGATTTATGCAAGAGAATTGAGCACGAGTACTTTGAGCTTCCCACCAGTACATGATCTGAGAGTATCAATATTTGCATTTGAAGTTGGAGACAATATTAGTATGAGAGAACAAGGCTTATTTTGTCCCTTAAACACCAATATTTCCAATATTTCAAATGAAAATTTTCAATAGCATATATTTGAAATAAATTATTAAAATAGCAATAAAGTATACAAACCTATTGTATATAGTTGACCACAATTGTTATGTTATCTTGTAATAAATTTTACTTTGAAGGTACGTGTATGATTCATCCGCAAAAAAAAAACATGTCAGTGTACACAAAGAAAGAATTCCATTCAGATAGATTTCTCAATTTAATCTTGTGAATTGAGAGATTTTCTTACAAAATTTGTAATCTTTTTCTTAAGATATTACAGTACAATACCTGCCCTATCCACCTGTCCCCAGCCACTGGCTCGTCCAGTCTCTTCAACATGTTTTCGAACAGTATCATCCAATATTCTATGGATATCCTTGCAACCCTCTATTGCTCTCTCTAGCACTTTAGGCAGATGATCAGAATGAAAGCGTTGTGACATTTCCATCAGGGCAACCTTGAGTATTAAACAAAAATTATCAAACTTCTGCAAAGCATGGTTCATTTACTTTTAAAAAAAGAAATTAAATAACCAACCTGTCCTGAGATAGGAAGAGAAGCAACGGTTAAATTTGGACCACCAGTAGTTTCTTCTAAATGACTGACATCAACTAAAGGGACTTCACCATTGGCTAAACTTGCTGAACAAGCAACTGCATATTCTCGCATACCGACACCGGCATCTACCAATGCTAATGTAGCTGCATTCACGCATGCACAATAGTTTCCTCCATCTGCTTGCAAAACCTTTAAAGGATAAGAATTGTTTTTAAGCACAAGAAATTTCATACAGCATCTAGATGATGATTTTTGGTAAAGGTTACCTCCACAAAGATATCAAGCTGACTTCGTGGATACAATTCGGTTCTAATAGCTGCAACTAAAGCCTGTCTTAAGTGGATTGACATTTCTTGACTTTTTCTGTCACCTCGAGGCCTATTTTTCCGTTCTCCACAACTAAAAACTGCCATACTATACTGACAGTTGACTAAGGCTTCATCATGAGGGGCTCTGTTCCTTGCTTGACCTCTAGGCTGTAACATGGAAAATATGCAATAACAATACGTAATAGAAAGGTCAAGCGATCAACTTGATGAGTTTTGTTACCTGATGGGGTCCATAAACAGTGGCGAGTACTTTGGTATTGCCCTGTTCAAGATATGCACTTCCATCAGCTTGATTAAAGACACCCATTTTGCACTTGATGTTACGTAATTCATTTGGACGTCTGCCATCTAGGCGTAGACCCTGGTCCGATAAAAGGTCCATTGGGAAATCTAGAGCATATCAACATGATTAAACCACACTTTATAGGAGGTTAAGCGAGCCACAACAATGAAAAGATACTAACAAAACACAAGAAGGTTGGGTTGAATATCAGTTCGATTTGAGGCTTAACTGAATCAGATATTAAATATTATCTAGGTCACATTTAAATTCCAAATCCCACATTAATATTGAACATACTGAAGCTTAAAACAACATAATCAAATTCTTCACACGCCGGAATACATGGGATTGGAAATAATGCCTTGTGATAGCTTCTATTTGCAGTCACACATCCTCTCTGACAATAACGTTTTAGAGGATGTGCTGTGCTGTCTGCTTTGTACCCAACCCGCTAGACAGACAAGAACATCGGATAACGAGGCGACAGACGTAATCTCCTGGTACGTGGAAGCATTAATCCCGTGGCACGGTAAGCTTCTCTGAAATTTCGCTGGACTTCCCTCAGACATCCTGATGCGTACATTCCCTTCTGAAAACTCATCTTGCGAGGGTCTACATTTTATCATAACCTCTTCACATGGGCCGGCTTCCTATATTTTGGTGTAATCATAACTAAAGTGTCAGCTGTTTAGAATTTTGCTAATGCTTGATGCTTTTATCTAATTAAATTAACGTGAACAACTTACAGTATTCTACTTAAATTGGTGTTTTAAAAGTAAGTTCCTCTTGTACTTGGATTTTGGGTGGAGAAAAAAAATAATTCTCCTTGTAGTTCTTTTTCCTTTTTTCATTCGAAAAATCTAACGTTTGGATGCATTTATTAGCTGAAATTTGTTTTGTGTTACTGGGAATTTATACAAGTCAACATTATGCTGCCTTCTGAGTATTCATATTGCATCACCTTCATGTCTCATTGCTGTTTCAGGTCACAGATATGACGCAAAAACCAGAAAATGCTTCAGAGACGTTAGTATATTACATTACTTTTTTATTACTTATACTATTATATTACTGACCCGTTTCAAACAAATTCTCTCTTTTTGTGCTTATTTTTAGTGTTGATGGAAAGTCAAAGAAACAGTTGAAGAAGGAAGCTAAGGATGCTGAGAAAGCAGCCAAGAAGGAAGCTCACAAAGCAACAAGGGTACATAAATCAACAACACAAATTGTATTCTAATTTTTTATACTAAATTAATTATTTTGGACTTACTTTTTTAGGGTGGTACTGCAGAAGAAACTGAGGATAGTGGGGTTGACGTATCAGTAGGAAAATATGGCTCACTTGGAATGATTCAGAGCAATGGAGATTCTCAACTTGCAGCAAGACAATTTGTTCATGTGCGTGACCTTGAAAACAACAAAGCTGATCAGACAGTCTGGGTGAGAGGCCGTCTCCACACAAGCAGGGCGAAAGGTAAATTATATGTAATTAATATACTTTTACAATCTTCTTGATCATAGCCACCACACAAGTTTGAGATTTATTATTAAATTGCAGGAAAACAATGCTTTGTTGTGTTGAGACAACAAGAATTTACTGTGCAGGGCCTCCTTGCAGTCAATGACACCATTAGCAAACAGTTTGTCAAGTTTGCGTCCAAGTGAGTGGGTTTTCTAGTATGTCATAATATGTGCATCTTCTGTTGCTATTTTATTTATAATAGCTATTTCTTATTTTAAGTGTTACAAAGGAAAGCATTGTTGATGTGGAGGCTAAGGTATCAAAGGTGCCGAAGAAGATAGAGTCCTGCAGCCAGAAGGATGTGGAGCTGCATATCCAGCAATTGTGGACTGTGAGCAGTGCCAAGAGTCAGCTTCCACTGCTTATTGAGGATGCCTCCCGACCAGTTAAAGATGAAGAGGTCAATATCTACATTAGATGGTGTGGCTTTTAGTTCTGTCCAAATTAGCTTAAAATATTTTTATTGTCTTTTTCTTTCTGCAGGAGGGGGAAGGTCTTAACATTCGAGTTAATCAGGACACTCGTTTGGACAACAGAGTTTTAGATCTCCGCACCCCAGCTAACCAAGCTATCTTCAGAATAGAGGCTGGTGTCTGCCAACTGTTTCGTGATATTCTCACAAAGAAGGGTTTTGTGGAAATCCACACACCAAAAATTATATCTGCTGCTAGTGAGGGTGGGGCGAACGTGTTTACTGTGTCATACTTCAAAAGCTCAGCATACTTGGCACAGAGTCCCCAACTGTACAAACAGATGGCTATTGCAGCAGACTTCGACAAAGTCTTCACAGTGGGTGCTGGTAAATATCTGAAATATGTTATGAAGATTGTTCACATGATTCTGCCTTTTTTCATGGTATTATTCTTTTCTTTTTCAAACAATTAGTTTTCAGAGCTGAAGACAGTAACACACATCGTCATCTTACTGAATTTGTTGGTCTTGATCTGGAAATGGCATTCAAATATCATTACCATGAAGTTGTTGATACCATCGGAAACACTTTCACTGAAATCTTCAGAGGCTTGCGTGACAAGTAAGTATATAAATGACAATGAACAAGCTCTTAAAAAATATTTCATGACTCAAATAAAAAAAATGTTGTATATTCTTTTGTTTTAGTTTTGCCACAGAAATAGCCACAGTTGGTCAGCAATTTGCAGTTGAACCCTTCCAGTTTTTGGACCCACCCTTAAAGCTAGAATTCCCACAAGCTATTGCAATGCTCCGTGAAGCAGGTGTTACCATTGGAGATGAAGATGATCTGAGCACTCCTGATGAAAAACTCTTGGGTCGTCTTGTGAAAGCCAAGGTAAGAAAGCATCCAAAAAATGACAAAATCTAGGCTCTATAAGAATATTCTGGTTATTGGTTCAAACAAACATATGGTTTCCTGCTGAAGCTTACAATTGTTCATTTTATTTCAGTACAACACTGACTTTTACATCCTCGATAAATATCCATTGGCAGTTAGGCCCTTCTACACAATGCCTGACCCAAATAACAAGGTAAGTTTTTATATACCATACCATGAACTAGCTTTCTATCCAGTAATTACAGAAGTTATCTCTGATACATATTAACATATACTGTTTTTGTATTTATTCCTCAGAAAGCATCAAATTCTTATGATATGTTTATGAGAGGTGAAGAAATTTTATCAGGTGCTCAACGTATACATGACCCTGAATTCCTCATTGAGCGTGCCAAACACCATGCTGTTGGTGAGAACATTAAATCTTTTATTTTTGTGTTTAAAACCATATATATTACATTTGGACACATCTGATGATTTTATGTATCTTGTTTTCCAGATTTGGAAAAGATTAAGGCATACATTGATGCATTCAGGTTTGGTTGCCCTCCTCATGCAGGTGGTGGTATTGGTATGGAGCGTGTTGTCATGCTTTACCTTGGCCTTGACAATATTAGGAAAACATCCATGTTCCCTCGTGATCCAAAACGTATCACTCCTTAAATAGAAGAGCTAAATCTGATTGCTGTGTGCCTTTATTGAAGACTGACCCGGTATTTCTGTAACCCCTTATATGCTTAAATGTTTGCCATATGAACAGTTCCAAGTTGTCAGAAACTCTGCAAATTATTTATTCAAGAGCAAATCCGTTGCTATTGTAACTATTAATCATGTCATGCATTTATCAACTTTGTATCAAATATTTTTTTTCCTCTTAACACCCCAAAATATGCATGTAATATGTGTATCTATATTTCAAATAAATAGGCATTTTAATGTTAACGCTGCGGCCGTTTTTCATTCCCTTCCTGTGCTCGGAGACATGTATCACCGCACGCTGTCCAGACGTTTCTCTTTCAACCGTTTCAGCAGCGTTGCGCTCGCCTTCAGCGTTTGACCGGAAAGTCGTAAATACAGCAGCATGTAGGCGGCTCCGGGCGCTCCGCTCCGGGCTGCTGCTGCCGCTCTGGCCCACCCGGCCCGGCCCGGCCAGGCCAGGCCAGTCGCTTTCTAAAAGACCCATCGCCTCGCCTAGCGGAGGGTGGGAGCAGCAAAGCTTTGTGCGGGCGCCCCTCTCTCGTCTCTCTCTCTCTCTCCCACCCGCAGCCCTTTCCAGTGCGGCGGACAAGGGCGGCAAACCCTCGACAGCGCTTTCGGACGCCCCCGGACAGCGATGACTTACGAGCGGCAGGCGGCGGGGTCGGGTCGGTGCGGTGGTGCAACCCTTCGGCCCCGCCCCGCCCGGCCCCGCCCCGCCCCGCCCCGCCAGCGCGGCTCACTCCAAGGAGAACGAAAGCCGCCGACAAGGAATGGGGTGAGGGGTGGGGTGGGGGTGAGTACCTTTCACAGAGGGGGAAAAGACGGCTGTACAAAAGCCTTTACTTTGCGGCGGCGGCGCGACGCCCTCAGCCGGGTCCGGCCCCGAGGGACCGAGCCGAGCCGAGGCGGCGAGCGCCGTGGAGGTAGGCTAGGCAGACCCGCCACACTCACATCCTGGGCGGCGTTGCCTACCCAGCCGTCGTAAGGGGCTCACCGACGCGACGCCTGCCTGGGGCACAGCTTTAGCATCGTGCGTTTTACACCCGCCTCCGATACCATAGTGGTAAAGTAGTTCGAGAGCGGGAGAGGGGGGCGGGGCGGAGGGCGGAGGAGCGGGACTGTACACACTACTCACCTGTATAAATTATTACGGCGTCGCCCGCCCGCACTCCGCTCCTCCCTCGCCCGCTCCCCCGCTCCGTTCCGATCAAGACGAATGGCCGGGGCATGAGTCGACCGTTTCCGCTCGAGGGAGAAACAAGAGCGTCGCCCTCCACCGTTTCACTGCTCGCTACGGTACGGTACACCCCCCCCCCCCCTCCTGCGCTCTGTATCGAGTAGATACACCGTGGCGCGCGTGGCGGGGTGCGGCGGGGGATGAACATTCCGACTGGGTGTTCCCTCCTGCTGCTGCGCGAGGCTTGTGGACCGCTGCTGGCTGGAGGAACAGGGCAGGGCGCCCACCCCGCCCCGCCCCCTCTACAGTCTTAATTCAACGACGACCGGATTATCGGGACGCGGCAAGTCTGATCGGAATATCAGATTAGGATCAGCGCGGCCCCGCCCCGCCAACAGGGAAGAGGTTTAGGCTTAAAGCAATCACAACCAGACCGGCATGAGAGATGATACAGTTTGACTTTGCTCTTCCAGCCAGCCAGTTTGGGGGGCGGGGCGGAGCTGCTCCGGCGCGCAGTCCCGACTGAATAACCTTAACTCAGCCTCAGACTCCCCCCGGTCTCTCCTTCTCTCTCACGACTTACACGCGGCCACGGCCACCACACACATCCCAGACGTCATAAGAGAAAAAGAGAGAACGAGCTCAGAAAGTTGTCGTGCGGCCAGAGGAGGGGATGAGGGGTGGGAGTCAGATAGCAAGGGAGGAAATCGCTTAATTGGGCCAGAAGAGCTGAGGGGGTCGGACAAAATCGGGGGAAGGGGGAGGGGGGGGGGAGAGCGCGGAAACTTGGGGCCGTCACTAGTTGGATGGGACTGATTCATTGCGCGTGTGGCCGGGCTGACCGTCAGTCGCCACGCCACGCCACGCCACGCCAGCAGCAAGCGGGGGAACAAAGAAACTTTTACGCGCGCGCGGAAATCGATAGTCGGACAGTTTTGGTAGGAGGGGGAGGGAGGGGCAGGGGGCTAAACTAAAGTGCGGGGCGCAGAGCGGTGCAGGCTACGGGGGCCCACACGTACGGATCACCGGTAGAGAGGAAAAAAATCTATCGTGTGTCGCGGGGTGGGGTGGGGTGGGTCCTTGTACTTCCGCGTCGTGCGCCCTATAGCGAGCCCTACGTGGCCCTATATATCGGCAGCTTATCGCCGGCTTTCGAATAGTTATCCGATCGGGGCGTGCCCCCCCCCCCCCCCCCGTCCCTACCCCCGGTACCTAGCGACACGCCACGCCCGCTCGACCTCCACTGCGAGCGCATCGCGAGTGAATAAAGGAATATAAGAAGAATACGAGGGGGCCACCACTCCTGTAATTTTGTGTACCAATAATGAACCAGTAAGTTAATCCTAATGTCATCTCACTTTCATCTGCGCCTACATTCCGTTATTCTATTATACAAAAACAACTAAGTAAAACAATTGAAAATTTTTCCGCTTTGTGGCGACTGTAACCGTGTCATATCACGACGTGTACTCCGCGATGCACTCAGTGGTGGCCTCTTCGGAAAAAATTGGGTCGCGACATGGTCACGTGAGCGCTATGCATTATACAGCGGGGCCCCGCGACACGGTCCTCGCCGGTGCATTTAGTATTTTGACTTTGACGTCGGTGCGGTGCGGGGCTATCATCAGACACGGCACGTGGCCCGGGCCCCGCCCCGCCCCATCGCATGGCGCCTGGCGGACAAGCGGGTAGGCAACCATCGCGCACTCGTGCCGTGCGGGACAGTATACGGCCGCTCTGGCAGGGGTCCGTGGGGAGCGAGCGAGCGTCCCAGTGCGACTGGCGGCAGTGCAACTGATCACGGCGAGAGGAACATTTATTGTTTTTAGAATGTGATCTCGGCGCGTATTATTTTATTTTCCACGGGATGGAAAGAAAAAATAGCCACAGCCGTGCTGGTTTCTTCACACCCTGATAGAATCACTCTTATAAATATAATTTATTACATTTTCATAACTTGTTCTCAAGCAATTTTTATTAGATTTCCGTGATGATATCGAATTGTCCCTTCATTACGCATTGTAAAAATTTCATTTGAATTGAATGATATTATCTCATTTGTTGCAAAGCTTTGGAATTCCGCATAGTGAAGGCCGGCCAGCCCTGATGGACGGGCCGGGCCGGGCCGGGGCACGGGGCACGGGGCGCCACGCCGGGCGCGCGCTGGCTGGGTCGAGACAGCCTCCCTCGCACCCAGCCCAGCCCAGCCCAGCCCAGGCGGACCGGGCGCCGGGCAAACAAAAGGGAAGGGCCTGAATGACAATGATATCGCTTTCAATCCCCTCGTTTAATTCGACCGTTTCGGACCGCCTGGCAATAATGATAATCCTGGCCGGCGCCTCCTCTCCGCCGGCCGCCCCGGCCCGCCCCGGCCCCGGCCTTCAATCTGACCGGAGCAATCAGGGAAATGTGAGTCCCGTCCCGTCCCAGGCGGGCCGCCGCCGAGCCCAGCCAAACCGGGCGGCCGGGCGGAATTTCCTTTGTTCGCTGGGCCGTTGCGTTGGCCGGGGTGGCCGGGGTGGCCGGGGTGGCCGGGCCGCTCTGGGGCTCTAGCGCGAGCTGCACGGTGGCGCCCTCGGCCCGGGCTGCGGCCGCGCGCCCAAGCTCACCGCGGCCCCGATCCGCAGAACAAGGCGCAGCAGGCGGGCCGGGCCGGGCCGGGCCGGGCGGCAGGCAGCAGGCGAGGCGCGCCCCCGCGACCACCCTAACGTGCTCCCGGGCGGGGCGGGGCGGGGCGCGGTGGGGCGGGGGCGTTAGTAAACTGGCACTACGCGCGGCAGCGTAGCGAGCGTACGGCGCGCGGGGCGCGGCGGCCCGGGGGTGGCGGGGCGGGGGCGGCGGCGGGCTTGAATGGGACCCCCGGCCGGCCAATGGCGGCGCGCGTTACAAGTCGGGCCGCCCCCGCCCCGCCCCGCCCCGCGCCCCCACCCCGCCCCACCCTGCGCTGCGCACGCTTCGAGCCGCAGCAGCGCTGCCTCGCTTCCCTTCCCTTCCCCAAGGTGACGCGGGGTGCCGAGGGATGGCGCGCGCGGCGCTGCCAAGGGGTGGGGGAGTGAGAGAGGGGGAGGGAGGGAGGGAGAGGGAGGGAGGGAGGGAGAGGGAGAGGGATAGAGAGAGGGAGAGAGAGAGGGAGAGAGAGGGAGAGAGAGGGAGAGAGAGGGAGAGAGAGAGAGAGAGAGAGAGAGAGAGAGAGAGAGAGAGAGAGAGAGAGGCGCTCTGCAGGAACTGGGGAGGAAAGGAAGGAAGGAGAAGGAAAGCGGATTAATTGCAACGCGCGGACGGAATTGGAGCCGCGTGGGGGCGCGTGGTAGAGGACGAGGAGGAGGAGGAGGAGGAGGAGGAGGAGGAGGAGGAGGAGGAGGAGGAGGAGGAGGAGGAGGGGGAGGAGGAGGAGGAGGAGGAGGAGGAGGAGGAGGAGGAGGAGGAGGAGGAGAGGGATAGCATAGATAGGAGAGACAGCCAGGGCGCTGCGCTGCGCTGCGCCTCTGGGGCCTCCGGCAACAACAAGGGCAACAGAATAAACGACAACATTGATAGCCGGGGGGCATTACGTATATACGCGTGCGCGTGTCACCTGGGGCCCATCAGAACCAGCAGCAACGCGGCGGCGGCGGGGGTGTGGCGGGGCGCGGCCCGGGGCGCGGGCGGGGCGGGGCGGGGCGGGGCGGGGGGCGGCGCGGCGGGGTTGTCACAAGCGAGTCGCCCTGCCCTCCCCTTCCCTTTATACACTCGCCATTAGACAGGGCGAGACGACTAGACGCGACTCTTCGATATTACGTCCGCGAGTTTACGAAGTGAACGGACATAGTGGCTATAAAACCGAGCAGCGCGGCGGGACAGCCGAGGCTGGCGGCCAGGCAGGCAGGCAGGCAGGCAGGCAGGCAGGCAGGGGGATGCAGTGGCGCGGAGGGCGCGGGGAGTAGAAGAACGTCCTCCAGCTCTCGCTCGAGCCGTAACGATAGTGGCTCCCCAACTCGAAGCGCCGCGCCGGCCCCGTGTCCTGCACGCCACGCCACGGCCCTGGCGGCGGGGAAAAAATAACACCAAGTAATTGGCAAGAGCGGAGGAGGAGAAGAAGACCAACATCCACCTCAGTGCTCACGGGAGCGCTGTACGGGGGCGGGCGGGGCGCGGGGGCGGGGGCGGGGGCGGGGGTGGGGGGCGGAGGCCGCGACCCGCCCGCCGTGCCGCCGTGTTTCCTCGCCGGCGGGAAACGACCCGAGCGAGGGCGGCGGCCGTTAACGTACGCGCCAACTATTTTCGCGATTGTTTGGACGAATAATGCCGCGCGGTAATAGAGTTTACCGTGCGAAAAGAAAGGGAAGGAGCACTGTTTGAAATCCTTCGCAAAAATTTTCAAAAAATGTTGAAAGTTTATTGCGAAGCATTTCTTATTTGCTACTGCGAAGCAATAATGTATTGTAAGCTGCAAAGTGGGTCACAAGTAGGCAAAAGGGCGAGAAAAGGGTGTACCATCGTCATGCAGGATGATCATACCTCCCTTTCTTTTCGCAGGCCTAGGAGGTACCATCATCCTGCAGGATGATGGTACTCTCTCGGCCTCTTTGTGGCAGGGGGTGGTAGGCAAACCCGCACAGAACCTATCACGGCCCGGCATAGCCACCCCTCCCCCCCCCCTTTTTTTTACCGAGTAAAGCTGACTAGAGTAATAACTACGAACAAGCAGGAAAAATATCGGCGCGGGCCGGGCGGCGTTATGGTGCGAGGGAAGGCGCCCTGGAAATGACGCAAACCCTGTGCGAGGGAGACGGTGGCGGTGGCGCTGCGGGCCGGGCCGGACCGGACCGGGTGGTGGTAACTTATTCCACCGCCGGGGCCGGGCCGGGCCGGGCCGGGCCACCGCGGCGCCGGCGCTCTGTGGACCCGGACGGGACGGCGCGGCGTGCGAGTGTGAAAAGAAAAACAGGGCGTAACTTTCTTTCAAACGTGGCGTGGTAGGGCCACCCGTAACAAAAGGGCGGGCGGGCGAGCCGCCGCCGTCGCGCTGCCGCCCCCAAGGCCCGCCCCCGAGGCCCGGCCCGCCCCCGCCGCCCCGCGCCGCGGCCCCGCTCCTTGTTCCTCCCAAGGCCCCAGGCCTGGCCCAGTCCGGCCCGCCTCTGCGCTGCTAGCTGTTGTTATAGGGGAAACGAAAAGATAAGAGGATACGGTCCGGCCTGGCCTGGCCCGCGAGCGTGGAGAGAGAGAGAGAGCGCGGGAGAAAAAAAGAGAGAGAGTGAGTGAGAGAGTTGCGTATCGCTGACTCGCGGCTGAACGTACGGTGTGGACGGGGGCGCGCATTACGTGCACTACTGCTTTGACTGTTTCTTTTTTTCAACTTTGTTCATAGAATAACCAGCAGATTTCTCTCAAGTACCCCATTTTCAGCTCGGAGAAGAAGAGGGAGGGGAAAAAAAGGGCCACTATTTTTTTTAAAAGCGAAGTGCACTTCCCTCTCAGCTTCTCTTCTTCCCTTCCTCGTTTCACGCGCGCCGGCACCATGTTATTTTAAAACCACCAAATTCCTTTTAGTGTGACAGAAAATTTGCGACCTTATTAATATTCATTCCAACAATAAACAAATAGCTGGCGCTCCCGGAGCGGAGCAGGCGAGGCGAGAGAGGAGCAGTAGCAGGGCTGCTCGCAGGGCTCGCAGGGCGCGGCTCTCCCGACGCCGAGGTCCGAGGGAGGAGCCCCCCACCCCCACCCCCTCGCCCGACGCGCCCTTCTCGACCTTGTGCCCCCTCTCTCTTCCCCCCTCCCCACCGCCCACTACCCCGCCCCTCAACTCGGCCGGAAACGTGGTCGCACGGCATTAATGTATGACACACTGGGTGGGGGGGAAATGACCCGATAAAACTTTTATGCCCCCAAATTCTAGTCGGCGCGCGCGCGGCGGCGGCGCCCGGGCGCCACGCAGTTTGGTTCAAAAACTCACTAAAAGAGATAGAGAGAAGGAGAGGGGGAGGGGGGGGGGGAGAGCAAGGCGAAAGCAGGAGGGAAAAAAAGTTATTGAAGTCGTAATGTATACGGCGTGTAGGGCGGTAGCGAGGGCTAAACAGATACCATCGCAGTGTCACAGTGTCGGAGGGGAGAGAGGGAAGGGCGGGGCGGGCCTGAATTAAGGTGTCTCGGAGGGCGCAGGAGTCCGGGGTTGGTAGGGCACGGGGAGGGGAGGGGGTGAGGTTGGGACGAGGACGCCACTACTGCACACTAGTTCATGGGGCAAAGGGGGATGAGGAGGAGGAGGAGGAGGGGTTGGAAGGGCGCGGCAAAGAACATTCGAGACGACTTTTAATTTCCAGGGCGATAAGGATCTGCTAGGAGGCGAGTCGTCAGTTCCGAGAGACTCAGCCTGAGCGGGCCGGTAAGGGCTGAGCGCTCAGGCGGGGGCAGGGGCAGGGCAGGGCAGGGCGTAGCGTCCGTCCCGTCGCGCCCACCTTGGCAGTCCCTCCCCGCCCCGCCCCGCCCAGCCCCGCCCAGCCCCGCCTAGCCCCGCCTAGCCCTGCCCGCAGCGTCGTGAGCGTGATTCCTAGTAATGAAGGAGAAGGAGGTGTACCGTGCGCCGCGCCACGCCACGCCCCTGCGCTCACCTCGACAAGCTTCTTCCATTTCACCGTTAGAAGGAAATGTGGGGCATTCACGGCAAGGCACCCTGCTCGGGCCGGGGACGGAGAAGGAGAGGGGAACAGGGGAGGGATGTGCATGCCTGTTATCATTTTGTCGACCAGCCATGTCAGTCTATCCATCTATCTATCCTCCCTTTTTTTTCAGTATCGATATAATTTATGCCCCTATATTTCCCCTAGGGTAGCCGTGGTAGTTTGTCCCGACTTGGCTGCGGTCAGCTTTGGGGGGCCTAAACCAGGCGGGCGAGAGGGGCGGGGGCAGGGAAGCTACGCTGTCATGGGGCCTAGCGCTGGCGGGGCGTGGCGAGGCGTGGCCCTGGTGGGGCGTAGCGTGGCAGGGCGGGGCGGGGCGGAGCGCGGCGCAGCTCGCGCGCCACTGCGCCCCTTGAGGGATTAGAGGACATCCTAGGGGCTGGTGCGGGCCTGCTGCGGGGGCCCCGCCCCGCCCCGCCCCGCCCCGCCCCGTCCGGCCCGGCCTGGAGATCTCTCTGTTACCAACACTGGAGACTGATTAATTGTAATGTCAGAATGCGGGGAATCCCTTTGTCCGCTCGCCGTTGGCTGCCGCCCCGCCCCACCCCACCCCCGCTCTATAGCTGGGCGCGCACGCCGTCTCTCTCGCTCGCTCTATCAGTCGGCTACCGTCTTTATCTTCGACCCCCTGCTCGTCCAGGAGTTCCAGCAACGGCAGCGCGCCCGTCCGCCCCGCCCCGCCCCGCCCTGTAGAGGGACTGACTGGCCCACCGCGCCGCGCCTGGCCGCGCCGGGCAGCGCAGGGCAGCGCTGGCCCTGCTGGCTGCACTAAACTACTACCTCCACAACGCTCACAGCACAAAAGCCAGCGGGAGCTGTCCCGCCCCGCCCCGCCCCGCCCCGCCCTGTCAGCCACACCGCGCCGATGCGATGGGGTGTATTACGCCCGACCCGACACCTCCCAGAGAGATGATGGCTACTGCCTCGGCAAAATCGATGAAAGCCAATCTCCCCCCCCCTTTTTTTTTCTCCCGGTAGAGTCGTGTTCGCGTGTCTTATATACACCTGTCTCACATCTACACCTAAATTTTCATTCAAACACGATTTCCTGAGGAAAATCAACATGTATAGTGTGTGAATGGGAGCTCCCACAAGTGCGCGTCCAGGGCGCACATCTCTGACTGCATTACGCGGTCAAGGCTCGCAGTTTGACCTCACGGCCTGGTATATTCGTAATGAACAACTTGTCTTCGCTTTCGCAAAATCTCTCCCTCCATCCCGCCGCCCGGCTGCAAAAGAGTTTTGCCTCCGCCCGTCGCTTCAGCTTCCTCCCGGAGATTTTCCCTAGCGGGCGCGGGCGGTGGTGGTGCTGCTGGTCCGGCGGCCCCAGAGCCCGGAGCGGGGCGCAGCGCGCGCGCGCTTAGCCTGCAGCTGTCCCTTCCTCCCGGCCCGTGGGGAGAGAGTTCAACGCCTCTCCCACTTCCCCTCCCCTCCCCCTACAATCATTACAAAGCAATTTATTTGCCCTTCGTTTGAGTCAACATAAGACCCCGTCTTGCCTTTGAGTGCTTTAATTACTTTTTTTTCCCCTTGCAGCCCGCGGGTGCGCCAGCCAGCCCTGGCCCTGGCCTGCGCTCAGTGTTGGCCGCACTGCCCCACCCCGCCCCACCCCGCCCCGCCCCGCCCCGCCCCGCCTCGGGGAGGCATGCCCCGGGGCCGTCCCGTCGTCCCGGGCCAGCCCGGGCCCCACCGCCGCTAGGACTGGGCGGGGCCGGCGGGCGGGCGGGCGGGCTGCTCCAGCGAGAAAATCGCACCCCATTTTGCCGCAATTTGGGGGAATAAAAAGCAAGGACGACTGCATTCATTATATACCCCCCCATTCCCATCCCATCCAGTCCAACCCTCCGTGAGCTGGGCGGGGCGGGGCGGGGCGGGGTGGGGTGGGGCGGGGCGGGCAGGGCGGGGCGCCGCCCCTCGCGCGGATCATCACGATAGGGACACGTAAGAGTCGCGCGGCGCAGAGCGAGCCGAGCGCCCTCTGGGCGGGGCGGGGCGGGGCGGGGTGCGGCGGCGGCGGCGTGGGTTGCCCTCCCGGAAATGACCAGTGGTCGCGGGGATGGGGCGGGGCGGGGCGGGGCGGGGCGGGGCGGGGCGGGGCGGGGCGGTGGGGCGGCGGAGTGTTCTACCGACCTGTTTACCCGAGGGCTCAATGAATAAGGCCAACCTGAGCGGAGCGGCGCGGCGCGGCCAGGCACGGCAGAGTGCTTCAACTCTGTTTGACCGGATGTCGTGCAGACGCTCTTTCTCTCGCTTTTTCTCTTGCCTCCTCTTTCGTTCCAGTTTTCTTACTCTCTCTCTCTCCCTCAGCATGTCCTTCGCAGTTTGTGCTACTTCCTTTCCCACTGAAATCCTCCCACCCTCCGTCTCCGCGTGTCTGTCTGTCTTTCTCTCTCTCTCTCCCCCACTTTCTGTGCGCCGCCGCCGAGAGTATGTAATCCAAGAATATACGCGCGTTATAAGATTCCCTCTCACAGTGCTGTTGTCTTTGCAGAAGTATAACTTGACTCATTCGTCTCGTGCTCCCCCCGCCGCCCCCGCCGCCCCCGCCGCCCCCGCCGCCCCCGCCCCACTCACACGTCAGGGCTCAGTCCCCCCCGTGTGCGCTATCATTCGGTCCGGTGGTGCAGCAGGCCCGCCTCCCACTGCGCACCAAGTAGAGCCGCACTGACTACTTCTGCTCGGCTGCCTCGCCTCGGCCCGACGCGATGGATAGCGCTGGCCGGCCGGACGGGACGGGACGGGACCGGACCGGACCACACCCGCCTTGGCGTCGAACGGACAGACAGACAGACACACAGGCAGACCAACAGACAGACAGACGGACGGACGGAAGGACGGACTGACTGGGAGGGACGGATGGACACTGTCGAGTCGAAATCAAGCGGCCAGCAGCCGGGCTTTATATATGTGATCCCGGTCGGGTCCCAGCGAGTCCGGTCCATAAAATGCGACTCCTGCCCCACCCCACCGCACCCCACCGCCGCACCCCGCCCCGCCCGCGCATCCAGCAGCTCTGCTGCCTCGGGATGCCATCCCTTGATGGAGGGAGAGAGGCTCCAACCCTCACCCCTCCCCGCCCCGATCGCATCGCACACGACCAACGCAGAAATACTCTGCATCAAACATTTTTTCCCATAATATAGAGTTTCTAGTAATGTCAGTGAATATGTGCATTTCCACGAAACTAGTGCACAAGCTTGCGTGTGCAAGGAGCGGGAGGGTCATGCGATTTTTGCGCGCTGTTACTGCCACCACGCTCCGCCACGCCGCGGCACGACAAGGTCGCGCATCAGCCTCCCTCCGAGCGAATTACGGGTGACGAACGCATCATTTCCTCTTTCCCGCGCCCTTTTTCGTCTTCTTTCTTTTTCGGGGAGGGGAGGTGGAAGGGGCGTAGGGCAGGGCGCCTGCCTGCAAAAGCGGCGCAAAGCTTGCATGAAAGCCATTATGACGCATGAATACGTAGCGGCGTGGGGCGGGGCGGGGCGGGGCGGGGTGGGGCGGGGCGGGGCGGGGCGGGGCGGGGTGGGCGCAGTGTATGACGGCGCGAAAAGCTGCAGATGACTCCTGTTTTTCGTCGTCACGTCCCGCGGACGAGCAGCGACGGCAGCGCAACTAACTTTGGCCCCGCCCCGCCCCGCCCCGCCCCGCCCCACCTCACCCACCCTATCCTCTCTGATGTTGCCGCTGAATATTATCGCCGATGAGGCACCAGCCGCAGCTGTGGCCGCCACGCCCCCTCTCCCCGCCCCGCCACGACGTGAAACAACCACCCTCTGGGAACAACGGCTCCGCTACGGCCGGGCGGGGCGGGGCGGCGCGGGGCGCACAGTAGTACAAGCCTGCGCTGCGCGGAGCTGCTCTCTTCAAATATGCTTCCATTATACTTCACTGTTTCAACTGCCCCCCCCCCCCCCTTCCCGCTCCCCCTTACTCTTTCCTACCTTCTCTCGCTCTCTCTATCTCTCTCATGCGCTATCTCCGCCGCGCTCCCCATCTAACTCTCTCTCTCGCCGATGTCCAAACAATTTTTGTTATGTCTTCCAGCGCAAACTTCCAAGGCCTTCTACTTCTTCTTCTCCCCCGTTCGTTCCGCGCGGAGTTACTGCCCAAAGCCCCCCCCCCCCCCCCCCCCCCCCCGCTGGCTCTGCTCGCCGCCTCTGCCTTTGCTCTGCCTTTGCTTCCTTTTCGACCAACAAGAAGAATCTGGCGCGCGAAAGTCGTACCGCGCGAGGGGCGGAGCGGGGCGGGGCGTGGGGATTCTTTTAAAGAGAGGAATCTCCAATCGGACGGTAAGTCACTTTGAGCGTGGACGGACCTGCCGCCACGCCGCGCCCCCGGGGGGTACGACGCGCGCAGAGCTGCTGAAAGGTTGCCGACGCTGTGGGAAACAACTACCGGGCCCCGGCGCGGCGGCAGCATGGGTCTAGGGGGGCGTCTTTGGCCGGCCCTGTTCTAGTAAAATTCTAGTAAAATGTGGTCAGTCTGAATTTGTGGTTAAAACTAATCTGGGGTTAATTAATGTTCGGTTCAGTTTTTCTGTGGTCACTTGTCGGGATACCGGCCGCATACCTACCCCTGTTAACACAGGAGTGCCCCGGGGATGCCCGGAAAACAATCGCAGGAAACATTTCAAAAAAAAAAAAAAAAAGGGGGTTGTTTAGCACGGGTGCAGGGCCACAACACTCTTGCCTTTCACTGCACCTTTCACGTACCGCGGCCGCCATGGAGCACTGCACCGTGCGGGGCCGCTGGCTGAGGCGTAACAACCGAAATAAGTAGTGCCATGCGCCACCTAGTGCAACAACTGGAGCGGGGCGGGGCGCCCCGGGCAGGGTGGGGTGGAGGTCAAAGGAGTTACCCCGGGGGGCTCGGGCCCGGCCCCGGGTACGGCGGCGGCGGGCGTTGGGGGGTTTTGTGTGTTCGTCGCGTCCCTTCACTTCCTTCTTGGACGCAATTTAAACTTTTCGTCGTTGTGCCGGGCTCCGGGCCGCGCCGTCGCCGCCCCTAGCTGCTTTTCTATACCTCGACAGACGCAAGCCGCCCCCCCCCCTCCCCAGTCCCCACCAAAATCTCCTCCGCCGCCGCCCCACCTCTTCTCTTGCCGTCTCAGCCAATTTCTCGAGACAGTCTTCCTTCTCCCGCTGATGAATACGAATGAACGCGCGCCGGCGCGGCGCCGGCTGACACGGCCGACGTGCCGGGCGGGCGGGGCGGGGTGGGCGGGCGCCCCGCGGAGTACTACCCCCCGGAGCGTACACCCCGCTATGGCGTACTGCCCCGCGCGGGGTGCTACGCCGCGGGTAGGCCCCTCCGGAGCGACCAGTACGGGTGCACTCCGTACGCCTAGACGCGGCCGTACACCCTGCGTACACCCCGATCTGAAGCACTCCGCACATACACTCAGCGCATGGGGGAGTACCCCGCGCCCGGGCCGGGCCGGGCCGGGCCGGGCCGCACTGACCGCACAATGTGAGCATGGGAGTGGCAGCCGCCCCGCTCCGCACCGCCCCGCCCGCCACGCCACGCGGAAAGCTCCGCTCAAGAAGTCCCCCCGCACTTCCGCTAGATCCGGCTCCGCCATGGCTCCACACGGGCGCACTGCCTAATCCCACCCCATTCACCGCCAGCGGCCGGCCCGGCCCCGGCCCCGGCCCCGGCCCCGGCCCCGGCCCCGGCCCCGGCCCCGGCCCCGGCCTTGGACCAGCAGCCACCAGACCAGGCCGCCCCGCCCGCTAAGCCTGCCGCCCTGCCGCCCCTGCGTCCTCACCCCCCTATCCCTATCTGCGTCTCTCTCACTCCGACCCACTTATCTATCTATCTCTCTCTCTCTCCCTCTTTCCTCCTTACATGCCGCCTTGCTCACCGATCGTTTCTCTGGAAATAATTAAGAAGTGCTGGCCGTGATGATGATGACGATGATCAAGTTAAAACGGTCGGTGGCGCCAATCCGGACGGCAACAACACAGGCCGGGCTGCCTTCATTACGCCCGCCCCCGCGGCCGCCCCCGCCCGCCCCCGGCCGCCCCCGGCCCGGCCACCCCTCGCCCCATCGCTCCCTATAGCTTCTCGAAAATATCCCCTTCCCTGTGCTCCCCTGGCGCTCCCCCCTCCACCCGCCCGCACTCAGATTCTTATCAGCACTGGGGCTGGGCTGGGCTGGGCTGCGCTCAAATACCGTGATCATCACTTTCTCGAGGGGTCTTCCACCTCCTCCTCCAACTCGCCTATCCCTACTATTTCGCCCCACCTTCACCCCCACCTCCCTTCCCGCTGCCCCCTCCTAAACCTTTGCGTGGCTAACGCTATAACAGCACTCGGGACTTTTCGCCAAAGAGGCTAAAGAAGCATGAAAAATGAACGTTAATTGTCTTGAAGGTAACCGTGGCAGACTCTCTGGGCCGAACGCTGTACGCGAGCGGGCCGGGCCGGGCGGCGGCGGGCAAGGCGTATAAAGTGTGAGAGAAGCGGAGAGGAGGGGAGGAGCGGAGGGCGCCAGGCCAGAGTGACTTGGGAGTCCTCTGGCGTTTGAAACGCCCAGCCTGGCCCGGCCCGGCCCGGCGCGGCGGCCCGCTCGGCTCGTATATTTAATGGTCGCCATTTTGCGGAAACCAGCAACATCAGCAGCAGCGGTAGTGGTCGTGGAGTGGCGGTTGTTGTAGAGTCCCGAAAAAAACAAAACAAAAACAACAACACAAAACCAGCAGAAGTTATTTTTGTTTGGCGTCCACGAGGAGAGCGCTTGCTGCGTCTGATGCCGGCGCTCAGGCCTATACTCACAATAATATCGCCCCCAAAAAACTACACGCACGCCGCGACTTTTGTTTTCCTATTTTGTTGCGTCGCGCGAGCGCAGATCGATTTTGTTTTTCACTCCGCCCACCCCCTACTCCGCTTAGCGGGGACCCGCGATTTATATTCAAATGAAGCGCCCTTTTGGCGCCCTTTTTGGCGGGCGACCTCGCGGGGCTCGCGGGCCGGCCGCACCCGCCCCGCCGGGACAACTTTGCGGGCTGCGCGAGAGAGACGCGGACCACGCGCGCGCGCCACGCCCCTGCAGAGTTCCCCCTTGTCGGCGTACGTTCACAGAATCACGTCGCCAATTCTTTAAGTATACTCACTGTGATAAATGACTTTGTAAATTTACAATGTATTGGATGAGTGCAAACTATACTAAAAGCTACTAGTACTGAGCTAGGACGAGGTCAAAGTTTTAGGTTCGAAAAGTTATTGCGCGGCAGGTTGTTGCTGCCAACCTAACACAGAATGACATGGTTTGAAGAAAGGCTGGGGAAAAAGTAACCTTTTTAAGTAACGTCATGAAACGAACTGCTCTGTCCGGTGAGAGAGTAGAGTACCTGTGCCGCACCGGGGCTGCTAGCCGGACCGAGATGGGCAGAGAGGAGAGGACTGAGTGAGTGGGGCAGCAGGGCCGGGCCGGGCTGGGCTGGCCTGCCTGCCTGCCTGCCTGGCTCGCCCTTCATTTTCGCCCAAATTGCCACGTAATCAGGATGGAATCGCATCCCAGCCGGAGTCGGCGCCCGGAGCCGACCCGGAAAACCAGCAGCGCCCGGCGGCGGCGGCAGCAGCAGCTCCGAGCCGACGCGACGAGGGAGCGCGGGGCGGGGCGGGGCGGGGCGGGGCGGGGCGGGGCGAGGAGGGCCGAGCCGGCTGAGATCTTGTTTCAAACTAGAGAACTCATTTCGTCATTTCCTATCAAGTGAGAGGTCGTTTCTCGGGCGAGGCGAGGCGAGGCGAGCTGAGCGGCAGGCGGGGGGAGGGCGGGAGCTGCTGGGGTCACCCCCAGCCCCAGCCGGGACGACTCCTCGAGGACCGCAGTCGATAGGCCGTGCCGTACTGCCGCTCTCGCCAGCCCTGGGATGTTCTATTGGGTAAAAATAATCCGACTTTCCATATTAAACGGGGGAGGACAGCCAGAGCACCTCTGCGAGTTGTACCCGATCGGCTAAGCGCCTGCGTTGCCGTGGGTAGGCAACCCGCCAGCGGGCCTGCCCTCGCGTTGCCTATCCCCGGGCGCTCAGGGGCGCTGCTGCCGCGGCCTCGCCTCGCCTCGCGCGCTTTAGAGCTAAGCCGACGCGATTCAGTGCCGAATGTGACCCCACGCGTGCGCCCGTGTATTTGCCGCGGCGATATATACGGCACGGAGTGTTTCCATTTTATATATATAGATATATATCAATAATCCGGGCGGCTTATGGTGTGATACGGAGGGAGGGGGAGATGGATGGCGGGGGCATGGGAGAGGTGCATCGGCAACATTGTAGCGCCGTACAGCTGCTGGCCTCGGAATGGCGTCCGTAGGGAAAGGGAGAGGGGGGGGTAGGGGAGGGGAGAAATGGGAGGAAGAGAAGGAGAAACAGCGTCGCTTGAGGAGGTCCAACGAATTACGTTGAATTGCGTTGACTAGCAGCAATTGGTAAATTAGTCCCGTAGCAAGGCGAGGCGGCGAAGCAAAGCGAGACGGGCGGAGCCGCCCGGCCCCACCCCCACGGTATCTTGCGACCTCATCTGCTTCCCGAAAGGAGATACATAAAAGCGCGCATAAAATAATAAAATATGGAGATCGACGCCATTAAATCCAGCAAGTGCCGTCCTTTGTGTCTGAGAAACACAGCTACACTAGGGAGAGAGGCGAGGCGAAGAGAGGAGCGAGCGGGGCCGAGGGCGCCGGGGAAACGTTGCGAGACGAACGGGCCACCCCCTGGACACACACACACACACACGAGCACACATCGCGCACACGCACACACACATTCTTATGCCCGCGTAACTTCACAAGAGAAACCCCTCCCCAGGCCAGGCCGCCAGACACGAGATTCTCCATTTTTCTTGATCTCAGAGCCGTCCTTTTCCCAGCGCTAATTGTTTCCTTTCACCCTCCATTCGCACCCTGCTGAGCCGGCCGGGGGCGGCGAGGGCGGCGCTCACTTCTTGTCTCGGCGGCACCTTCTCTCGCGGCTGCGTCCGCGTCGCGCGGCGGCGCCGGCTGAGCCCGCCCACCCCGCCATGACACGACCCGCACGCAGCCTAAACGGAGCCCCATTATACAAACGCGTAGAAATTCGCGGGCAGGAAGTGCGGTGCTCAGCAGAGCAGCGGTGGCCCCCGGGGGTAGTGGTGAGGGGGGGTGGCGTGTGTGCGGGAGAGAAAAGGGGGGTTAGAGAAGGCCACACACAGCGCTGGGGGCGTTCGCTAGACAAGGACAAGGGTTGTAGTGTGCCAGGCAGCGGGCCGCGCGGCGACTCCCAAAGGCCGAAACGTCATGCCGCATTATTTCCGTAACGTTTCGAGCACGACTCTCACTGCACGGCTTCCCCCCTGCGCTGCCCCGCCTCGCCCGGCCAGGCGCGTTACCCCCCGCCCCCCGTCCTTTCCTTCCTCCCCTTGTGCTTTTCTTTACACCCCCAGCGACCTGCTGTTCTCTCTCTCTCTCTGACCCGGTCGGCCGTCCGTACGCAGTTGCCCCCTGTAAAACCTTCTGACATTTCTGACAGCCGCGTTATACACTCACCCATGCTGCGGTGGCAGGGCGTGGCGTGGCGTGGCTCCTCCGCGCGCACGAGCAGGGCGAGCAGCACGATGACGGCGGCGCGGTATGCCCTTCTCGCCGGCGCTGGTGGGCGTGCACGCCCGCTGAACCTCTCTCTCTCTCTCCCCATTCTCATAATTATGTCGGAGAAGGCAGAGCAGGGGGTAAACGCCCACCACCACGCCGCCCGACCGCCACCCGAGCGCAGATGGACCGTGCGGGTTTCATAATTAAGGGCTGCGTTGGAGGCGAGCGCGAGCTGCTGCGCGTCTCTAACCGCGCCACCAACGAGCAGGGGCCTAAAAATTTAAACGACGCTTCGCGATATCTTTAAAAAGTCGCGCGTACATTCGAATTATGAATCACTGAACAGGCAAGTGAAAATGATTGAATAGTCGATAGAAACTCTTTGCACCAGAAGGGTGCACGACGCGAAAGCCACGGCAGCAGCGCCATGCCCAGCGCCCTGCTCTCGATCAGCCATGACGCTATCTGCTCTGTCGCCACAGGCCCGGATCAAGAAGAGGGCGGGGGGAGGGGGGGGGGGGCACCGAAGGTCCTCAACAAACCGCCTGATGGGTAGGCAATTCCTGCTACAAACCGCCTGAATTATTTAGGCGCAAGGCAAAGCACGGCCTCGGCTGGATGCGCGCGCCTGTCTGTCGCTTCCTCTCTCCCTGGCCGGGGCCGGGGGGCCGGGGCGAGGCCCGGGGTGCGACGGGGACAGAGCAGGGGACGCCGTGCCGACCGGGCTTTGGAGGCCCAGCCCGGCCCCGGCCCCGGCCTCGGCAGCAGAGGAGACTGATGTATTCCTGTGGGGGGTCGGGGCCGGGGCGGGGCCGGGGCGGGGCCGGGGCGGGCTGGAGTAGCGCCGCGCGAGGCGTCAGCTTCCCCCTCCTCTCTCTCTCTCTCTCTCTCTCTCTCCCTCACGCGCGGCGAGGCGCTGGCGCCTGTAACTTCATGCCGACTCCGTCGCACTCCCAGCGGGGGGTGCCGTGCCGGCGCGGGACAATAAAATAGCTACGCGTAATTAACGTCAATCCGAGGAGACATGCCATGGCCGCGCCGCGCCGCGCCCCCACTGCCCCGCCCCGCCACTGCCGCCACCCGGACGTATCCCTCATGGTTCTACGGCCGCGCGCGGTCTAGCCTCGCAACGGGCGCCTTCGGGTGGGAGCAGAGTATAAAACTTGGCAGTAAACCGCGCGGGCTACGCCACGCCAGCGCCAGCCGCACTCGATCGCTTTGGACGCGTGTGCTCTCGGTCCGATTTTAGGTTCATCAATAATTTCAATTGCAAGTGTACTTTAGACTCTGCCGCTCGTGGTGGCAAGGAGATTATTTTTAGGCCCAATTTATCCCCGCTATGTTTTTTATATTCAGTATTCTTTGTGCCTGGACATGAAGCAGCAGTGCATTTCGCTGCACCAAAACTAACTCTTCTCACATCACGTGCGCGCTCCCGACCTCTCTTCTCTACTCCCCGCGGCTCCATCCATCTAGCTATCTCAGTCCCGCCCCGGGTAACGCCCACTCGTCCTCGTCCGCGCCAACTCCTTCAGCCCCCATGCGCTGTGTGTGTGTGTGTGAGCTGGTGAGTATAGGAGGTGAGTGAATGAGTGAGTGTGTGTTTAGTGTGTGAAGGGCCTGCGCAGAGCTAGTTCAGCCCCCCCCCCCCCTGCCTTACCGCGCCGCCGCCGAGCTGCTCGAGATTAAAGAGATGGGCTCCAGTTGGCCTCTCCAGAGGCCCCTCCCTGCGCTCCGCGAGCTTCCAGCCACCGCCTCCAGTAATCTCCATGTGGTCCATGAAGCGGGAGGCTGCGAAGGCGGCGGTGGCCCATTCAACGGTGGCAGAGGGCTCTACCACAGGGCTCCCCGCGCCCCGCGCGCGCCAACGCGAGCAGTACAGGGAAGCCGGCGCGCAGGGCGACCGTGGGCGGGAGCGGGCGGGAGGGAGCTACGAACTAGCATAACCGGGGTGGAAAAGAAACCAATCCGCAACGTCGAAGCCCCCGCCGCGCCGCGCGCCCCACCTCTGCTGTTGTTTCCTTCGCTGCCGGCCCGGCCGGGGGCGCGGCGTTGTCATTCTTTTCAAGCTTGTTTTAAATGTCATAAAAGCCAGCAGCAGAGGGCAGCCAAAGCAGTGCGCCTCGGAGGACGAGTAAAAGACCGGCGCGGTTGCGTCGTCGCTCTACTGCGCACCGCTGCTGCCCGCCCCGCCCCGCCCCGCCCCACGGGAGGAGAAGACCGTGCAGTGAGTGAACCGACGGCCGGGCGGGGCGGGGCGGGGCGGGGCCGGGCCGGGCGGGGCGGGGGCTGCGTCGCCCCAGGCTAGAGGTGGCTCGGCTCGGCACGGCTCTCCCACGCCTCGCCCAAACACACTGTGCTGCACCCCCAACCACACCACCACCACTTCACCCTCCACACCACCGCAACCCGCGCCCCGCCGCGCCCCGCCCCGCCCACTCCACACCTTTCCCTCCGCTAGGGATGCACGTCTCAAACCCTACTCGACCGCGCCCTCGCCCCGCTCCGCCCCGCCCTCCCCCCTGTCCTTCCTCCCTCTACCTAAACTCAACACACTCCGGTCCCAGGCCGCCGCCGCCGGGCCCCACCAGGCCCCGCCAGGCCCCGCCAGAGGGCCCACCAGGACCGCCCTAAAGGATGTGCCAAGCACTTGTGTGTAATTGAACAGCCGGGGGGGGGGGGGGGAGGGTG
Source organism: Frankliniella intonsa (assembly GCA_033675135.1). Classification (NCBI taxonomy): domain Eukaryota; kingdom Metazoa; phylum Arthropoda; class Insecta; order Thysanoptera; family Thripidae; genus Frankliniella; species Frankliniella intonsa. The sequence continues at coordinate 9,903,650 of CM066254.1, read as the reverse complement.
GTAGACGGAGGGAACGGATAAAGGAGAGGGCGGTCCATAAATTAGGAAACGGGAGAACGGGGGAGAGCGAGAGGGAGAGAGAGAGGGAGGGAGGGAGGGAGAGAGAGAGGGAGGGAGAGAGAGAGAGAGAGAGAGAGAGAGAGAGAGAGAGAGAGAGAGAGAGGAGAGGGGGAGAAGGGGGGCTGACCTGGATCAGCCCTTCTCTCCCCGCCGCACCGCCCGAGCTCTCCCGACTAGGGACGGCGACGTGGTTTACGGGCGGTTCCGCAATGAACTCTTTCAGCCACTGATCCGGCGCGCCCCGCCGCCCCACTCCCTGGTAGATCCCCGATCCCGCTCCCGATCCCGGCGGCGGCGGCCCCGGCCGGGGCGGGCCGCTTGACCTTGGGAATGCGCACGCTAAGTGATGGAGGCAGGAGGCAGTGGCAAACAACGATAGCGAGCGGAGCGGAAACTGGGCTGCAGGGAGGCGGGGCCGTGGTGGAGCGTGGCGGGGCGGGGCGGGGTGAGGTCAGTGTTCCGGTCCGGTCGGGGCCGGCGGCGGTCGCTTTGAACGAGTCCTCCCATTGGCTGAACAGAAATTCTATCTGAGACAAACACCCCCGACGCGCCGGGCCGGGACGGGGCGGGACGGGCCGCCGCCACTGAGCTGCCCCACGGTGGAAATAGACCCGCGGAGCAGGAGGAGGAGGAGGAGAAGGAGGAGGAGGAGGAGGAGGAGGAGGAGGAGGAGGAGGAGGAGAAGGAGGAGGAGGGGGCGGGGCGGGGCGGGTGGAAGACACTCCCCCGTGTCCCGTCCACCCCGACTGCAGGCCAGGGCCAGGCCATCGCCTTTGTTTACCGGCGGGGAGCAGCGCCGCTGTGACGGTGACGGAGCTTACCAGCAGCGCTGCGCCGTGCCCGGCCCGGCCCCGCCAGGCCCTGCTCCATACGCGGATGCCTCGTACATCACGCGCCACGCCACGCCACGCCACGCCGATATCAAAAAATGCCATCAGGCATCAGCGCTAGCGGGACGTGGCGGGGCGGGGCGCACACGTCTATGGCGACCGCCTCAGCGACACCGGGCGAAGTCCTGGCCTGGCGGGGTCCTGGCGGGGTCCTCGCGGGGTCCTGGCGGGGTCCTGGCGGGGTCCTGGCGGGGTACTACTACTCACCCACTGGCTGTCGGTACCCACAGGGCTTAGTGAAAGCAAACGCCGAAGAGTTTTAGTTTCCGGGCCGCTTCTCTCTTCGAGCGCAGCGCCCCGCACCGCTCACTCCCCCGTAGTCCTTCCCCATCCCCGCCCCGCCCCACCCCGCCCACCCCACCCCACCCCACCACGTCCCGCCCCCCTGCTGCTTACTTTTCGGTGCGTGCCCCTCTCTTTCGCTGGTGCCCTGCTTGCTTGCTTAATTCCGAGGGTCGTTGACTCCCCCCCGGCTAAGCGCGCGGGGCGTGGCAGCGTGGGGAGGGAAGGGGGGAGGGAGGTGGTGGGGCGGGGCGGGGCGATGCGGGACGACGCAGTCCAGATGAAGGCGAGAGAAGGGTTGTGTTGCCTGCACTTTTACGACATTGCAACAACGCCCCGGCTGGTACCTCGCGCACAGCATGAGCTGGGGCTCGGCGCGGCCCCAGGGGGCGCTACCCGGGCCCTCCTAGGCCCCGACCCTCCCGCTCACGCCCGCCGAAACACGCACCGAATTTTCTCCGTGGCAAAGCCGCACACGTGAGATCAAAACCCCCGCCTTGAATACAGAGTCGTTGCTAAAAATAAACTGGCACGATAAGCTTCATAAAACGCAATAAAGACAAATACAGCGGATGTCCGGAACCTGCCGGTTTGCCTCGGGGGCGCAGGCTCGGCGCAGGGTACAACGCCAGCGCCTCGAGCCACCTCTCGCTTAGCGCCGCGGCGGTCGGCGCCGTCGGCGGACAGGCCGGCGTCGATACTCTTGATACGCACGCAAACAAAAATTCAGCTCCGTGCTAATCGAGTTAACGGCCAATAATTTAGCACTCGTGCCAAAAAAAATAGCCGCAGGGACAACAAAAAATAGCTGCACAGCCGTGGCATTCATGGCCCCCTGCAGGGGCTCAACTGTGAGATACCTGTGTGGCTAGATAGCTGCACAGTTAAAACATTTGTACTGCCTTTAAGAAAATTAGCCCAGTCCCTCAATTCCTTTTTTCTCCGGACCTAAAAACCTCGCTGAGAAGCGATTTTTTTTTATTGTTTGCTTGCTAGCCTTGCGAACGAGACGCGAGAATTTCTGAACGCACTATTGCCTCGGTGTGGGAAATACGTCAGCGGGGAGAGGGAGTGGCGGCCCAAGCGGGGTAGGCGGGGCGGGGCGGGGTGGGGCAGGGAGGGGCGGGGCAGAAAATCAATGTCTGAATGGGTGCACCTCCCTCCTGTTGAGTCCGCCGCCCGCTCCAGCGGGCCTCCCCGCCCCGCCCCTGGAGCTACCGTAAAACTCTATGGCACGGAAATAGTAGTAAGGGCGGCCAGTGGTGGCGGAGGGACCGACGGAGCGGCCCGGGGCCCGGCCCGGCTGCGCAGGGCGGCACGGCGGAGCGCTCGCCGACTGTTTCGATTCAGAGACAAACGTAAAGAAGTGCAGAGGGAGAGAAAGGGGAGGCAGTGAGAGAGAGAGAGACTGCGAGAGACAGAGAGAGCGAGAGACATAGAGTGAGAGAGAGAGAGAGAGAGAGAGAGAGAGAGAGAGAGAGAGAGAGAGAGAGAGAGAGAGAGAGAGAGAGAGAGAGAGATAGGAAGGGCGAGATTCGGTTGGCGGCACTGAGGTCCTGGCCTGGCCGCGCTTGGCCGGAGCCCCAGTCCGAACACGACCGGAAATGATCGAGATTCCGCGCGTGGGAATTAAATTAAGCTCGAAATGTCCTCCAACGGCGCAAGAGGAAAACCGAGCAGAGGGAAGGAGCTGGGCAGAGGGAAAGGGCGGGCGGCCGGGTCGGGTCGGGCCGACGCTCAGTCAATGAGGCGGTGGTGGGGAGGAAGGGAGCAGGCGGGGAGCAGCTGCGCCCGCAGCGGGCGGGGCGGCACGAACAAGTGGCAAGAAATACAGGGAAATACATCCCCTTCTCTGCTCGGCCTCTGCTTCTCTTCCAGTGTCGGTGGCGTGGCGGGGCGCGGCGGTGCGTGACGGGGCGGGGCGGGGCGGGGTGTGGCGGGGAGGCGCCGAGGTGACGGATCGGGTCCGGACGGAGGAATGGGTAGTAAAACGCGTCGACCACGCCGGCCGGGCTCTGTTTAAGGGCGACCGCTAAGGACATGATGCGCTCGGGGGCGTGGCGCGGCGTGGCGCGGCGTGGCGCTGCTTCGACCGCTGCGGCTGGCTGGAGAGCTCATCTCCCCTCGCCTTACCGCCCCGCCCCGCCCCGCCCCAGTGCACAGAGGGCCGGGCCGGGCTGTTTTGTGTAACCCTATACGCCGAGGGCGCACTGATGACTGTCGGCTGCTAGGGTCGCGTCGGGTCGCTTCGGGTCGGGTAGGGTCGGGTCCGGCATGCAGTGTACGCTGATCGCATCTCCTCTACGCCTGCCTGCCTGCATCGGCAATAAGCCCGCAGCGTGCCTCTTTCATCCCACACACCGGCTCCTCTCCCGCCCCCTCTCAACAGACTATGAAACGTTGTTGTTTTTGTTGTTAGAATGAAAATATGGCGACGGCGCCGTCGGCGCGTCGCGTCGCGTCGAGTATGTCGCCGTCAAGTGGACGCCCCGGAGGGGGAGGAGGGGGCGGGCAGGGGGTCGCCGCCGCGCCGCGCCCACACAAACAGAGATAAAATAACTGTCCGACGCCATCGCCTCCTCCGCCCCGTCCCGCCTCGGAGAAAAGAGGCCGAGCTTTCGCGACGGAATAGGGGAGAAGTCACGTTATATTATGGCCCTCATGCGTCACAAAATATGCGTGATACATTTTAATGGCAAAAGAGCAACAAAAAAACTAGCAAGTTAGTGCGACAGTTGCCGGTTAGGGGGGGTATGACCATCACGCGTGGTGGTAGTTATACCCCCTGGCTACAGCTCTCCCTTCACCGTGCCCCTGGCCAAACCTCTGGCGGTTAGGGGATACGACTATATCACGCAATATATATAGTAATTATTTTTTCTAAAAGTACGCGCTCAGCATACAGGCCAAAGGCCTGCCTGGCTAGTATATAAACTTAAATTTTAAACTGTGTGCGCGCAAACCCCGGGCCTCGGGCTCCGATACGGCGGCCGGTGCAGCACCGAGAAGACAAAGGAGGTTTGGCTCCAGCAGATGCGGGCGGCGCGCGCGGGGCGGGCCGAGGGCGATTGGGGGGGGGGGGCTGCACTGGGGCCGGGCTGGGTTACGTTCACCCACAACCGAGTCTGTCAGCGCCCAGCCCAGCCCAGCGAGGCCCGTCCCGTCCCGTCCCGCCCGCTCAGCGGGGGCGCTCAGCCCTCCAGCCCCCATTTCTCCCAATCCCTATTTCTCTCTCTCTCTCTCAGTTCTCAGTCCGCACCAAGACGAGGCGGAGAGGAGCCGCTTCCGATAGCAGTCAGTAACCCCCCGAGCAGCTGCACGGCTAACAAAACGGGCTGTTTCGTTCGACGTTTTTGGATAAAAATAAGGATGAGAAAAACTGCGGAACTCACCTTGTACACCGTGATGTGAATGTATGTCAACCAGGAATCGAATTTCTGAAACATAAGCAGAAAACAATAAATTACTTTTATGAAAAAGTGTCGGCGTGGAAGCGAAATTTAGCGCTGTATACGCGTTAGGGAGAAGCCAGCGTGGTATGCAGGGCAAGGACACATAGGCCTCGCTGCCGCTGCCCCGCAGCTACGCCCCGCCACACCACGCCACCCCGTTCCGTTGGACATTGTCACATTTATTTGTGGCTCCCCGTTTCCCGCTTTTTTTGTCACCCCTCTCTCTTTTTCCCGTTCCCATCTCTCTTTTCCTTTCATCTCTCTCTCTCTCACTCGGTCGCCACGAAGAGAGATAGGCGGGACGGGAGAGGGGCGGAGTAGGCTCGTTTGGGTCGCGCAGGGGATCCATACCCTCACGCGGAAATGATCATGGCAGTGTGGGAAAAAAAGAGAGAGGGAGCGATTGAGGATAAGGGGAAGAGGGACGAAGGGAGGGAGGGAAGGAGGTAGGGAGGGAGGTAGGGAGAGAGCGAGAGAGAGAGAGAGAGAGAGAGAGAGAGAGAGAGAGAGAGAGAGAGAGAGAGAGAGAGAGAGAGAGAGAGAGAGAGAGAGAGAGAGAGAGAGAGAGAGCAAAAACAAGGTCTAAAATAAGGTGATTCATTGCGGGCCGGGCGACGACCTCCTCACAGACTGCTTAGTTTATTACGGCGCTATTGAAACACCCACGGAGCGTTGCGTGGGAGGGGACGAGTCCGGAGTCCGTCCGGGCAGCGCGGGAGAGAGAGTGAGGGCCAGAAAGAAAGAGAGATGTAATGAGGACGCGCGGAGCCAAAGGCGATGAGAGAGCGAGAGGGAGAGAGAGAGAGAGAGAGGAAGATGGGGCGGAGGAACTGGAGCGAGAGAGTATAAGACTTGGACAGAGAAAGGAGAACGACTTTTTTACCGCCCCGCCCCGCCCCGCCCCGCCACATGAACAAGTGGTCCAACAGGCCCGGCCCGACTCCGCCCGCTAGCCTTGCCTTGACCAGCAGGACGTCCTGGTCGCCGACGCCCACGCTCCGGTCTTATTTTCGACGGCGGTGTGTCTGCGACCGCGCAGAAGCAGGAGATCTGGTCAGCCAGGAACCGGGCACAACAACCTAGCAGAACAACACGCCCGCCATGACATTGCGGAATTTTCGCAATGGAGTTATCTCTGACGTATGCGGAGCGGGGAGGCATACCTTCACGTGACGTCAAAAATCCCTTTGCTGTGCGCTTTTTTCCGCCCGCTTTCAACCCCCTCGGAGGCAACCCTCCCGTGGGGAGGGAGGGAGGGAGGGAGGTCATGGGGGGTTCTGCCTGCTTCTCCTAATCCACATTCCTCCCCAGACTCGTGGCGAAGGCGTAGCTGCCCGGGCGGTGACGTGGCGTCGCGTGGCGTTCGTCAGATTTTATCCCCGAGGAATGCCTCCATCACCACCATGCCTTCTGGCCGCAGGCGCGGGGCGGGGCCGGGCGGGCCCTGACCCGCCCTCAACCTAACGCCTCCAAGCCCCGGGCCGCCCCGGCCCGCCCCGCCCCGGCCCGCCTCCGCGGCAACCTCCGACTGGGGACCGATATGGCCGGCCTCCACGGCACTCTAGGGGGCCTGGAGCCGGGGAGGGGATGGGGCTGCGGGGGCTCTGCTGCGCCACGGCCTCTGGGGGGCGCGCCGCGTGGCCTCGCCCTCGCGCGGGTGACTCCCATACAGCGGTCAGGCCGGGGTGGGGCCTGTTCCAGCTGCTGGACCTCACTGCCTTGCGCTTCTCAGCCTTCACGTTTCCCCCTCCGGCCTGGGGTGTCCTGAGGAGCGCTAGGCGGCATGGCACGGATGGGCCGCACAGGACCGGTGTGTCTCCACACCACCCTGCAGTACGGCGCCGACCCGACCCGATTCCCCTATACGTCTGCGGCGTCCATATATGAGGCATTCCTCTGGCTGCCCGCCCCGCCCCGCCCCGCCCCGCCCACCCCCGCCGCGCCCCAGGCGCCAGCGCCTGCTGGTCAGTCATGTATGACACCCCATTGGAGAGTGGAGGACGTCGCATTCCTCGGGGCGTGGCGGGGGCGGAGCGTGGAGACGTCTCCATCCCCTACTCGACCATCAGAGGGTCGAGGTGACCGCCGTGGGGGACAAGGGGAGGGGGATGGGGGGACGACACTCCCTACCCACAATCACTTACTCTCTTTCGTCGTTGACGGCTGAAGGCCGTGCCGTTCTCCTCCACCCGCACTCCACACGACGTTATAGAGAAGTAAGAAAAAGAGGGCAGAACGCGTATTCATTTTGTGTGTGGCCCGGGCCGGTCTGGTTTTCGAACCCTGTGCCGTGCTCGCGTGGGCGCGCCCGGGCCCCGGGCCCCGGGCCCGGCCTGGCCTGGCGCGCCGCTGCAGGACAGATGGGCCCGTCACGAGGCTAGGCGAGGCGCCGCCACCGGCGCAGCGAGCGCGCCCAGCCGGAAATCGCTGACATGATTTAGTCGCCATCGCGCTAATCGCCGACGACATGCATCATCGTGTCGCTAATCTTGTCTGCCCGCTCGGCCGTGCCACTCCCCCCCCCCTCCCGCCCACTCTCCCACTCCTCACCCGCCCCGCCCCGCCCGAGTCCGCCCATTAATGCGTCCGTGTGTCTGCAGCAGGTGCAGGCACGACACGGTGGGGGCGGGGCGGGGCGGGGCGCTGAACAAAGTGCACCCTCGGAGAGGCGCGGGCTGGACAGAGAGAGAGACAGACAGAAAACCAGAGATGAATTGAGCAAAAAAGAGCAAGACGGGTGATTTCGATTATGAGCCGCTCTAAAGATATGTATGTATATACGGGTACGAATGGAAATATGTGTATCAGCCTTCCGAGAGCTGGAACACCGCTGTACCGTGGTGGCGACGAGAGGTGCAGCAGGGCAGGCTCAGCACCCTTTCGATGAGGTGTACTGTACTGCTGCTTCTCCGGATCTCCTATCTGTCTCTCTTTTCCAGTGCCTTCCCTTTCCCCCCACTTCTCCTCTCCCCCCTTCATATCCCACCCTTTCGCGCACCGTATATCAAACCGGATGCTGTCGCAAAAGTGGTGAACAGGGATGAAGAGAGAGAGGAGGGGTGGGGTGGGGGGTCGGTGCGCCTTTCTTTGTCTGAGAAAGTATAACCCATTACCGAGATGTGCGCAGCGCCTCGCCTCCCCCGCCCCGCTCCGCCCCGCCACTACCGCTCAGCGCGCGTGGTGCGGCGGGGTGCGGCGGGGTGCGGCGGGGCGCGGCGGCACGTAACTGCAGCGCGGCGCGGTCCGAGATACGCGGCTCTGGCGGCCGCTCCCGGCGCCGCAGAGGATTGGCAGCAACAGCGTGTGCCAACACAATCCCGTTAGTGCGAGGCAAGTAAAAACCGTCGTTGGCTCCGGCCAGTACGGGGCGGGGCGGGGCGGGGTGGGGCGGGGCCAGACGACGCGGCAGGGCAAATCGTGTTCGGATTGGCGACAACTAATTCTCCCAAGTTGGTCCCGTTCAGCTACACGACGTGGAGGGCCTTGGTCCCGCTGCGGCCCGCGCGCGCCCGGACGCAATCGGCATGCTCCCGGTTCCACACTGACTGGCGCGGAGCGGAGCTGTGTCGGGTCGGGCGGGTTTGGGCCCTGGGCCTCGGCCAGGTGACGCCAATGTGGAGGCCGAGGAGCGAAACCGTAGAGGGGAGGCACCGGCATGGACACAAACGCCGCCATAATTTTCCGTCCCTGACCCCGCGGCACGTTTTCGCGTTGTGGAAGGTTTTTATTCCTGGGTAGGAAATTCCTCTTTCGCGTACCGCCCCGCCCCGCCCCGCCCCGCCCCGCCCCGCCCCGCCTCGCACCGTTGCCCCACCGCAGCTAACCCCCTCGGGCCGTGTTGCTAGGCACTCTCCCCGCGCCCTCCGCCCCCCCAACCCCCGCGCCGCCGCCGGGCCAGTGGACGTAACTCGACAGGCGAGTGATCGAGCTTGTTATGCAGATGAGCCGTAGGCGATGTCATGGCTGCCAATCCCTCCCCTCGGCAGCCCCGCACGCCTCTGCCAAAAACCCCGGAATCCCGCCGAGTCGTCGTCCTGGACATGCACCTGGAGAACTACAAGGGCCAAGTGCACCCCCCCACCCCCCTGCTGTAGTCCGGGAGGAGACTGGAGATGCACATACGTGCGAGTAGGCTGAAGTGTAGAGACGAGAGGTGAGGGAGAGAGAGACAGAGAGACAGAGACAGAGAGACAAGAGAGAGAGAGACAGAGACAGAGAGACAGAGAGAGAGAGGAGGGGGGGGGGGGGTTGCAGAGCGCACAGCGCCCGCTGTGTGCACACCAGCGCCCCCGGCCCGGCGCGACACAAGGCACCACGCAGAGGTTCATCCACGAGGTGTGTGCGGCAAGAAACTGCATTGTGCCATGGCAGCTAGTGCGCCCCGCCCTGCCCTGCCCTGCCCCGCCCGGCAGGAGCGAGGCAGCTTGCCGTTGCCTGGATTCGCACAGCATTCACAGAACTTGCCCAATTATACACAGTGGCCGACGACAACGCTTTGAGCTGAGCGCTGCTGAGCTGCTCTGCGCTCTGTTGTAGCGCCCCTAGGCCTCCAGGGAGGAGAGGAGGGGCAGAGGGGGGCGTGCACTTAGCCTGTAATAATGAGGTGTGACAATGCCGGAGCCACTGCCGCGGGCGGGGCGTGGCGGGGCGGGGCGCGCACAGCAGAGGAAAGGGCTTTGCGGAGAAAGTGTGAGAGGGACAGCAGCAGTAGGGACCGGCGGCGACTAAATAAGGTCCCGGCAATGAAACTTCCTTTTGCTAAATGGTTTTTATTTTTTTACAATTGAAAGAATACAAGTGTATACTTGTTTTTCTATAGACGGACCGCACCTGCAACTCTATAGATAAGTCAAATTGGTTTCAACAACCAACAACACTACTTGAAAGGATCGATGCTCGCAGCGCGAGTCACACACAATGATGTTTGAATAAGAAAACAGCCAACAGCTGCTCGTGACGGACAGGGGAGGGGCCGAGGTGTTCGGCCGCCGCTAATAATGCTACCTTCAGCAGCTGTACGCGCCCGTACGCACGACTATTTAAAAAAAAAGTTGCATTACACTAGAATAAAGTGTATCTCTGTATCGTCTACCACCACGACAATTTATTAAAAAAAATATAGAAAATTTTAACAGTGTTCGCCACACCCCGCAATGGCGCTTCTCGCGCGCAACCTCATTAAGGCATTCCAAGCCCGTCGGCCGCGGGCAGGGAAGGGAATAGTACAAGCGGTGTTCGGCGCGCGCGCGCCCACACACACGCGCGCCCACACACAAACGCGCGCGTGCCTAACGATGCTGTTAGCCGCTTCCTTTCCCAGCTTGGGCAGGCAAGCAGGCAGCTCGCACCACCTACCTCACCTCACCTCACCCGAGACCCCACGTCACTCGAGGCCGAGCAGCTTTCGGGTGTCGTTGTCTGTTCGGTGCCTGCCCTGCGGGACGCCTGGCGGGTAGGCCAGCCCGCCGCTCACGACTGTCACGCAGTGTTGCCTATCCCACCCGTAACAGGCGCTACCTGCGCAACATGACGGCGCGCCCCCTGGAGGCGCACATTAATACGGACGCTGGGGGTTGTAAAATTTACAACGCTGTTTTCGACTGCGGTTTCTCTCCACTGTTGCTTTGTGTTTTTCTTTCCGACCCCCATGCGCCCCGTTGTGGGCAGGGCGGGGGGCGGGGCGGGGCGGGGCGGGGGTGGGGCGGGGGCCGCTCTATTATAAGGCGGGGGCAGCACGTCGGAAACCTGACAAGCGAGGCGTTCCAGCGTTGCGCCTTACCGAAGCAGCGCGTTCTCATACGCCACGCCCCGCCACGCGCTGCGCTTTTCGAGTCCAGGATAAAGATTTGTGGCTGTTGGTTGTTGGCCTAGCCGCCCCGCCGCCACGAGCGCGCTCGCGCTGCTATAGCAGCGCACGACCCCAATGAAGAGATATGAGGCTAACGTATTGCGTTGCATGTGGCGTGGCAAGGCGTGGCGGGGCGTGGCGTGGCGGGGCAAGGCGTGGCGTGGCGGGGCAAGGCGTGGCGTGGCGGGGCAAGGCGTGGCCGGGCCAAAGCCGCTGCCCGCCCGCCCGCCCGCCCCAGCCCGGGCTCGAACCCACCGCCGCCGCCGCCCCGTCGACGCCGTCCCGGACTGGAGGCCGCTCTATACGCTAGAGCGCGCACCAGAGCCCCGCCCCGCCCCGCCCCGCGCCGCCCCGCCTCGGGGACGCAATGTCAACGAAATGCACGTCATAAGTTCTTGGGGGAAATGATGCCGCATTTCGCATGCCCCGCCGCACCCCGTCCCCCACCCCCGCACCGCAGTTACCCCTTGAAATCCTTCACCCCGCCCCGCCCGGCCCGACCCCGCTCGCTCCGCTCTCTGTCGCACGCCCTCTCGCCCCAGCGAAGGACGCCGAACCCGCGCGCCCGAGAACATGCAAATGTTCGCCAACTTCTTTTTGCCACCGCGGCGTCGCTAACCTTCGTCGGGCGTTCGTAGCAGCCAATATATGACGATAATCATTCGACATACATCAGCAGGATACCATCTCTCTCTCTCTCTCTCTCTCTCTCTCTCTCTCTCTCTCTCTCTCTCTCTCTCTCTCTCTCTGCAGGGCACTCCATTGCACGTGCTTGCTACTGAATGGGATGAACTGCCTTCCATTACTAAGAAAATGACGGGCTACGCGTCATGCCCCATCTCTCCTCCACCCCCAACCCTCCTACCACCCTGCTCGCCCTTTTGTCTCTCTCTCTCGCTCTCCTTCTAACTATCCGTCTTACCTCTCTCTATCTCCCTCCCTCTGCGATGCGCCCTCGGGAGGAGAGGAGCGAGGACAGACGCGGCCCTTGATAGAAACCTTGCCATTTGCAGGGCCGGGGCCGGGGGCTGGGGCCAGGGAGGCGTCGCCAGGCCTCTGGCTTGTTTCAAACTCGCGCGTTCGCGACGCGACCTCCATTGACCGTCCGTCTTGCTTCCTCCTTCTCTTCTTCTTCCTCTTCTTCTTCTTCTTCTTCTTCTTCTTCTTCTTCTTCTTCTTCTTCTTCTTCTTCCTCTTCCTCTATATCTCTGCCCTATCCTCCTCCTTCCTCTTCTCTTTTTTCCCCCTCTCGTCTCGCTGTCCATCTTTTACACCAGCGCCCGTCGAGACTCCGCCTTTTAATAAGGACAAGGCATTCTCCTTGAGACGTAAAAAGATACGAGACGCCGCCGCCGCGTTGCATGCACCCGTTCCCTCCTGCAGTGAGCGGCAAAAAAAAACGAGCGAAAAAGAGGGGGAGAGGAGAGGGAGGGAGAGAGAGAGAGAGAGAGAGAGAGAGAGAGAGAGAGAGAGAGAGAGAGAGAGAGAGAGAGAGAGAGAGAGAGAGGGAGAAGCGCAGATGCCCTGTACTCCCTTACACCCTCCTTACAGTCCTCAAACCAAACGCGGCGCGGTAGCAGAGAGAGACAGAGCTATGCTGGCTTAACTTCTGAAAATCACATGGAAGGTGTATCTTGATGTCCTGAAGACGAAAAAACATCCGTCGGAAGTTAAGCCAGCAATGGAAAAAAGTTGCGTTCGAGACATGGTTCAAAACTCGACGAAAATTCGTAAAAAATTCACACTATCGCCCCTAGCGTCTCTCCTATGCTGGCTTAACTTCTGAAAATCACATGGAAGGTGTATCTTGATGTCCTGAAGACGAAAAAACATCCGTCGGAAGTTAAGCCAGCAATGGAAAAAAGTTGCGTTCGAGACATGGTTCAAAACTCGACGAAAATTCGTAAAAAATTCACAATATCGCCCCTAGCGTCTCTCCTATGCTGGCTTAACTTCTGAAAATCACATGGAAGGTGTATCTTGATGTCCTGAAGACGAAAAAACATCCGTCGGAAGTTAAGCCAGCAATGGAAAAAAGTTGCGTTCGAGACATGGTTCAAAACTCGACGAAAATTCGTAAAAATTCACACTATCGCCCCTAGCGTCTCTCCTATGCTGGCTTAACTTATGAAAATCACGTGGAAGGTGTATCTTGATGTCCTGAAGACGAAAAACATCCGTCGGAAGTTAAGCCAGCAATGGAAAAAGTTGCGTTCGAGACATGGTTCAAAACTCGACGAAAATTCGTAAAAATTCACACTATCACCCCTAGCGTCTCTCCTATGCTGGCTTAACTTCTGAAAATCACATGGAAGGTGTGTCTTGATGTCCTGAAGACGAAAAAACATCCGTCGGAAGTTAAGCCAGCAATGGAAAAAGTTGCGTTCGAGACATGGTTCAAAACTCGACGAAAATTCGTAAAAATTCACACTATCACCCCTAGCGTCTCTCCTATGCTGGCTTAACTTCTGAAAATCACATGGAAGGTGTATCTTGATGTCCTGAAGACGAAAAAACATCCGTCGGAAGTTAAGCCAGCAATGGAAAAAGTTGCGTTCGAGACATGGTTCAAAACTCGACGAAAATTCGTAAAATTCACAATATCGCCCCTAGCGTCTCTCCTATGCTGGCTTAACTTCTGAAAATCACATGGAAGGTGTATCTTGATGTCCTGAAGACGAAAAAACATCCGTCGGAAGTTAAGCCAGCAATGAAAAAAGTTGCGTTCGAGACATGGTTCAAAACTCGACGAAAATTCGTAAAAATTCACACTATCGCCCCTAGCGTCTCTCCTATGCTGGCTTAACTTCTGAAAATCACATGGAAGGTGTATCTTGATGTCCTGAAGACGAAAAAACATCCGTCGGAAGTTAAGCCAGCAATGGAAAAAGTTGCGTTCGAGACATGGTTCAAAACTCGACGAAAATTCGTAAAAATTCACACTATCGCCCCTAGCGTCTCTCCTATGCTGGCTTAACTTCTGAAAATCACATGGAAGGTGTATCTTGATGTCCTGAAGACGAAAAAACATCCGTCGGAAGTTAAGCCAGCAATGGAAAAAGTTGCGTTCGAGACATGGTTCAAAACTCGACGAAAATTCGTAAAAAATTCACACTATCGCCCCTAGCGTCTCTCCTATGCTGGCTTAACTTCTGAAAATCACATGGAAGGTGTATCTTGATGTCCTGAAGACGAAAAAACATCCGTCGGAAGTTAAGCCAGCAATGGAAAAAAGTTGCGTTCGAGACATGGTTCAAAACTCGACGAAAATTCGTAAAAAATTCACACTATCGCCCCTAGCGTCTCTCCTATGCTGGCTTAACTTCTGAAAATCACATGGAAGGTGTATCTTGATGTCCTGAAGACGAAAAAACATCCGTCGGAAGTTAAGCCAGCAATGGAAAAAAGTTGCGTTCGAGACATGGTTCAAAACTCGACGAAAATTCGTAAAAAATTCACAATATCGCCCCTAGCGTCTCTCCTATGCTGGCTTAACTTCTGAAAATCACATGGAAGGTGTATCTTGATGTCCTGAAGACGAAAAACATCCGTCGGAAGTTAAGCCAGCAATGGAAAAAAGTTGCGTTCGAGACATGGTTCAAAACTCGACGAAAATTCGTAAAAAATTCACACTATCGCCCCTAGCGTCTCTCCTATGCTGGCTTAACTTCTGAAAATCACATGGAAGGTGTATCTTGATGTCCTGAAGACGAAAAACATCCGTCGGAAGTTAAGCCAGCAATGGAAAAAAGTTGCGTTCGGTAAATGGTTCAAAACTCGACGAAAATTCGTAAACATTCACACTATCGCCCCTAGCGTCTCTCCTATGCTGGCTTAACTTCTGAAAATCACATGGAAGGTGTATCTTGATGTCCTGAAGACGAAAAAACATCCGTCGGAAGTTAAGCCAGCAATGGAAAAAAGTTGCGTTCGAGACATGGTTCAAAACTCGACGAAAATTCGTAAAAATTCACAATATCGCCCCTAGCGTCTCTCCTATGCTGGCTTAACTTCTGAAAATCACATGGAAGGTGTATCTTGATGTCCTGAAGACGAAAAACATCCGTCGGAAGTTAAGCCAGCAATGGAAAAAAGTTGCGTTCGAGACATGGTTCAAAACTCGACGAAAATTCGTAAAAATTCACACTATCGCCCCTAGCGTCTCTCCTATGCTGGCTTAACTTCTGAAAATCACATGGAAGGTGTATCTTGATGTCCTGAAGACGAAAAACATCCGTCGGAAGTTAAGCCAGCAATGGACAAAAGTTGCGTTTGAAAAATAGTTCAAAACTCGACGAAAATTCGTAAAAATTCACACTATCGCCCCTAGCGTCTCTCCTATGCTGGCTTAACTTCTGAAAATCACATGGAAGGTGTATCTTGATGTCCTGAAGACGAAAAACATCCGTCGGAAGTTAAGCCAGCAATGGACAAAAGTTGCGTTTGAAAAATCGTTCAAAACTCGACGAAAATTCGTAAAAATTCACACTATCGCCCCTAGCGTCTCTCCTATGCTGGCTTAACTTATGAAAATCACGTGGAAGGTGTATCTTGATGTCCTGAAGAAGAAAAAACATCCGTCGGAAGTTAAGCCAGCAATGGAAAAAGTTGCGTTCGAGACATGGTTCAAAACTCGACGAAAATTCGTAAAAATTCACACTATCGCCCCTAGCGTCTCTCCTATGCTGGCTTAACTTCTGAAAATCACATGGAAGGTGTATCTTGATGTCCTGAAGACGAAAACATCCGTCGGAAGTTAAGCCAGCAATGGAAAAAGTTGCGTTCGAGACATGGTTCAAAACTCGACGAAAATTCGTAAAAATTCACACTATCGCCCCTAGCGTCTCTCCTATGCTGGCTTAACTTCTGAAAATCACATGGAAGGTGTATCTTGATGTCCTGAAGACGAAAAACATCCGTCGGAAGTTAAGCCAGCAATGGAAAAAGTTGCGTTCGAGACATGGTTCAAAACTCGACGAAAATTCGTAAAAATTCACACTATCGCCCCTAGCGTCTCTCCTATGCTGGCTTAACTTCTGAAAATCACATGGAAGGTGTATCTTGATGTCCTGAAGACGAAAAAACATCCGTCGGAAGTTAAGCCAGCAATGGTAAAAAGTTGCGTTCGAAAAATTGTTCCAAACTCGACGAAAATTCCACATTACCGCCCCTAGTGTCTCGTCTTTGCTGGTTTTACTTCTTAAATTCACATGGAAGGTGTATCTTGATGTCCTCAAGACGAAAAAACATCCGTCGGAAGTTAAGCCAGCAATGGAAAAAGTTGCGTTCGAGACATGGTTCAAAACTCAAAGAAAATTCGTTTAACATTCACACTATCGCCCCTAGCGTCTCTCCTATGCTGGCTTAACTTCTGAAAATCACATGGAAGGTGTATCTTGATGTCCTGAAGACGAAAAAACATCCGTCGGAAGTTAAGCCAGCAATGGAAAAAAGTTGCGTTCGAGACATGGTTCAAAACTCGACGAAAATTCGTAAAAAATTCACACTATCGCCCCTAGCGTCTCTCCTATGCTGGCTTAACTTCTGAAAATCACATGGAAGGTGTATCTTGATGTCCTGAAGACGAAAAAACATCCGTCGGAAGTTAAGCCAGCAATGGAAAAAGTTGCGTTCGAGACATGGTTCAAAACTCGACGAAAATTCGTAAAAATTCACACTATCGCCCCTAGCGTCTCTCCTATGCTGGCTTAACTTCTGAAAATCACATGGAAGGTGTATCTTGATGTCCTGAAGACGAAAAAACATCCGTCGGAAGTTAAGCCAGCAATGGAAAAAGTTGCGTTCGAGACATGGTTCAAAACTCGACGAAAATTCGTAAAAATTCACAATATCGCCCCTAGCGTCTCTCCTATGCTGGCTTAACTTCTGAAAATCACATGGAAGGTGTATCTTGATGTTCTGAAGACGAAAAAACGTCCGTCGGAAGTTAAGCCAGCAATGGAAAAAGTTGCGTTCGAGACATGGTTCAAAACTCGACGAACATCCGTACAAATTCACACTCTCGCCCCTAGCGTCTCTCCTATGCTGGCTTAACTTCTGAAAATCACATGGAAGGTGTATCTTGATGTTCTGAAGACGAAAAAACGTCCGTCGGAAGTTAAGCCAGCAATGGAAAAAGTTGCGTTCGAGACATGGTTCAAAACTCGACGAAAATTCGTAAAAAATTCACACTATCGCCCCTAGCGTCTCTCCTATGCTGGCTTAACTTCTGAAAATCACATGGAAGGTGTATCTTGATGTCCTGAAGACGAAAAAACATCCGTCGGAAGTTAAGCCAGCAATGGAAAAAAGTTGCGTTCGAGACATGGTTCAAAACTCGACGAAAATTCGTAAAAAATTCACACTATCGCCCCTAGCGTCTCTCCTATGCTGGCTTAACTTCTGAAAATCACATGGAAGGTGTATCTTGATGTCCTGAAGACGAAAAAACATCCGTCGGAAGTTAAGCCAGCAATGGAAAAAAGTTGCGTTCGAGACATGGTTCAAAACTCGACGAAAATTCGTAAAAAATTCACACTATCGCCCCTAGCGTCTCTCCTATGCTGGCTTAACTTCTGAAAATCACATGGAAGGTGTATCTTGATGTCCTGAAGACGAAAAAACATCCGTCGGAAGTTAAGCCAGCAATGGAAAAAGTTGCGTTCGAGACATGGTTCAAAACTCGACGAAAATTCGTAAAAATTCACACTATCGCCCCTAGCGTCTCTCCTATGCTGGCTTAACTTCTGAAAATCACATGGAAGGTGTATCTTGATGTCCTGAAGACGAAAAAACATCCGTCGGAAGTTAAGCCAGCAATGGAAAAAGTTGCGTTCGAGACATGGTTCAAAACTCGACGAAAATTCGTAAAATTCACACTATCGCCCCTAGCGTCTCTCCTATGCTGGCTTAACTTATGAAAATCACGTGGAAGGTGTATCTTGATGTCCTGAAGACGAAAAACATCCGTCGGAAGTTAAGCCAGCAATGGAAAAAGTTGCGTTCGAGACATGGTTCAAAACTCGACGAAAATTCGTAAAAAATTCACACTATCGCCCCTAGCGTCTCTCCTATGCTGGCTTAACTTCTGAAAATCACATGGAAGGTGTATCTTGATGTCCTGAAGACGAAAAAACATCCGTCGGAAGTTAAGCCAGCAATGGAAAAAAGTTGCGTTCGAGACATGGTTCAAAACTCGACGAAAATTCGTAAAAAATTCACAATATCGCCCCTAGCGTCTCTCCTATGCTGGCTTAACTTCTGAAAATCACATGGAAGGTGTATCTTGATGTCCTGAAGACGAAAAAACATCCGTCGGAAGTTAAGCCAGCAATGGAAAAAAGTTGCGTTCGAGACATGGTTCAAAACTCGACGAAAATTCGTAAAAAATTCACACTATCGCCCCTAGCGTCTCTCCTATGCTGGCTTAACTTCTGAAAATCACATGGAAGGTGTATCTTGATGTCCTGAAGACGAAAAAACATCCGTCGGAAGTTAAGCCAGCAATGGAAAAAAGTTGCGTTCGAGACATGGTTCAAAACTCGACGAAAATTCGTAAAAAATTCACACTATCGCCCCTAGCGTCTCTCCTACGAGACAGAGATTCGAGCCACGCTGCGCGTGGTGGTCGAATGCCGCTACCCCGCCCTGCTGCCCCGCCCGCGCCCTTCGCGCGGGAAGCAAAAAAGGCGGGTGGAAAAAAAAACCACACACCTGCCTAGGTTATTTGGGGCGCAGCTCAAGCCGGCGGCGGTCTCTGCCAGCCCACCACTCAGCAACCGATACCACAGCCAGCCAGCAGCGGTACACCCCGGCGGGCCGGCGGGCAGGGCAGGGCCCGGGGCCCTTGGGACCCTACCACCTCACCCCCGCCGCCCACATGGACTGCCACTACCAGGAGAGTGTCGCGAGGGGCTCGGAGTGCGCCCGATGAAAAACTGGCAAGGTCGTTGAAAGGTTTGACTCCGCCGTCTGGCTGCTCGAGCCAGCGGGTCCGAGCCCAACTTCCACGCTATACACCTATTTTTGTCTCCCCCCTTCCTCTCTTTCCCTCTCCACACACACACTTTCTTTGTCTTGTTTGTGTCTTCTGCTTCTCCTCTTCCTCTCCCTATCTCTTCCTCTTCGTAAGGGCTGCTATGCTGTCCTTACAGAAGTTGCTGTTGGTTTTTTTACAGGATTTTTTTTGCGTTATTCTCTTTATTTGGGTCTCCCTCTTGCCCCCTCCGAAACACCGTCTCCACACTCACACCCCTCTCTCACTCTTCCTACTCCCTTTTCACAGAAGCTCAAAGAGGGAGAGAGACTTGCTATTTTGAGGCGGGAGAGCCAAGTCACCCATACGTTTTGTACTTTGTCACGAGTTGCTGCCACTGAAGGCGGGTGGGGCTGGGGGGTAGGGGGGGGGGACTGCCAGTGACTCTGCTCATGGACCCGCCATGGACAAAAGCGAGCGCTGCTGTAGGTAAGAGTAAAAGCAGTGACACCGCCCCCCCCCTCCTCTCCCTCCTCAGCTTGCCCTTCTCTCTTTTATTTCTGCGCAACGAAATATACCGAAGTTACGTTGTTGTAATTTTCTAATGACGGCGGTACATGGTACTGCTGGTTTTCCATGTCACCGTTCTCCCGCCCTGATCCTCCCCTCCTACCTCTCATTGCCGCCCAAGCGTAGTGTTCAAGGCCGGCTTAAACAAACCTGAACTGATGAAGACACACAATCCTGTTGTTTGTGTTTGTATAGGGGCCTCGGGAGGGGGAGGGGGTGGGGGAAGGGGGGGGGGGACTTCAAACCTACAGGCGGTGCGGTGGATTCAACACGGTGTGCGAATATGTAATTGCTGTTCAGAGCGAAGCCCCATTACACGCGGAAACGCAAAAGCGCTTGTACTACATCGAGTACACTGACAAAAAAACACAATACGCGCGCGCAATACGATGGATTGTCTTTCCTATGGCTCCAGCGCGCGGGGACAGAGCGCCCGCCGCGGCTCCATTTTGTTTTTGCGCATTGCGATCCTTTGTGGTACCAAAAGCCTGCTCGTATAAAAATTGCGTTACTTGGGAAGCAGCACAAGCAACTCTAATGACCACAGCAGCTAGCAGCTATCCTTTTGTTTGCTTTCTCTCCCTGCTCCCCCGCGTACCCCCTCCCTGTGCTCTCCCTGTTACTCCACCACCCCTCACCTCTCTCTCCCTTTCGCTCTCTCTCTGTCTCTGACTCCCACGGCGAGGTCGCACGAAGACGCCAAATCCTACTTCCGTTTCCGGCATGCGTGGAGCAGAGCGCGCGCGCCGGAAGGAAGTGGCAGCAGTTCGCTCTGTCGTGGGGGTGGGGGCTGCATAATGTCCCGCGCCCCTCGCCCCCCACCCAGCCCTAACCATCGTGCCGGTAATGAAAATGAGACGGGGGATGAGCCGCTCGTTTTGACGCAAGTTTTATCCTATCCGTCTGTTTCTCTCCATAAGTCACACAACTCAAAGCCCTCCCCGTATTTCGTTAGGTTAGGCGGTGGAGAGAGGGAGAGAGCAGGGAGAAAGGGAGAGAGACAGATAGACAGACGGACAGAGGCGGTGCCGTGTCCTGGACGTAGCGCTGGGGGCAATGTGGAGGACAAGGGCCGCACTACTGCTGTGTTTGTTTGTTAGTGTGTGCGCGCGTATGTGTGTGTGTGTGACAGAGATGAACAGAAGAGAGTACGCGGGACGGACAGAGAAAGGGCGTACGTCAGGCGCTGCGCTGCGCTGCGCTCCGGTCCGGGTCCGAGCCTGGCCAGATGTTTGCCGGACGGGAATGGAACCAAGACGGACGCGGGCGGGACGCAGACAGGACGACGCTCGCGCCGGTACTTTTATGTGCTTCGGTTCGGTTCGGTTTAGCTCCCCCTCACCCCTACCCCCACCCCGAACCGGCCCGCAACCCCTTAACCACCTCCGGGCATCGCGGCGCCCACGCGCGCAGCCCGCGTCCCTCTAGCCCCCCGGCCACCCCCTCCTCTCCCCTCAGAGCGCCCTCTCACACAACTACCCCTTTTCAGCCTCCCCCTCCATCCCCCACACACACACAGAAAGAAAGACACCATCACAAAACCTGCTTTCCGTTTATAACGTAGTTGTAATTCCCTAATGCGCTTTGTTTTACTATTTTCCGCCCCTCTACTCGTGGCCTCCCGGGCGCGTGGCGCGGCGTGGCGCGACCTGAGGCAACCGCCCCGCCCCTCCCTCTGATGATCGTGACTAGCCTGCCTCATAAAAGCGCAACAAATGGCGTGGCGGTGCAGTTCCACACCGTTTCCCTCGCCGCGCCACGCCACACCGCACTGCCCCGGGGCGGGGCCCATAGCACGGCCCGCGCCACCGCTGCTCTCAAAACAGACCCTTTCTACATCAACTATTTTACCTCGCTGTGCGCGAAATTATATCCCGCAATAAATCGCGAGTTTGACATTATCTGCAGTTATTTATATTCATAACGCATTACCCGACTTATTTTCCTGCGTTTTCCTCTTACTTTCTTTTAAAACCAGAGCAGGTGTTGCACTCGAAAAGGCGTCGTTGTTTCCCATAGCTGCTTATCCATATCCCGCGCGAGGCGAGCGGCCTATACAGACTAATCCCTCCGCCCCGCCCCGCCCCGCAGCTCGCCGGCGCCACACCGGCTCAAAGCAGAACAGTTCTACGACTTTTAACTTTGTTTCGCACACGTTTTTTTTTCTCTCCTTTTTTTATTCTTTCTCTCTCTTGCCCTCCTGCTCCCCTACAGCGGCGGCGCAGCTTTGACGCCACCTCCGCGCCTCTCTTCCAGTACTTAGGTTGCACGGCCACGCAGCGGGGCTAATCCAGTTGTGCGGCCCCGCCGCGCCCCGCCGCGCCCCGCCGCGCCCCGCCGCGCCCCACCGCGCCTCACCACGCCCTGCACGTCCCACACAGAGCTGCTGGCGGCGGCGCCCGCACTCGGCGTGTTCAAACGGGGGGCGTGTGTTGACGCCGAATGGCGCCAGTCGTCGAGTGGCGGCGGGGGCGGGGGGCGGCGGGGGGCGGCGGGGGCGGCGGGGGCGGCGGGGGCGGCGGGGGGCGGCGCCGGGACGGCAGTGGAGGAGTTTCGATCATAAGCCGGGCTGCGGCGGCGCGCCAGTAGTGAGCTCCCGACTGCTGGCTGCCGCACGTGTTTCCCCACTTTTGTCGCCTTGAATAATTCACGACTGTTATTATAATGCATACACTGCTAATAATTCAACGTCGAACACGAGTGCGCCGCTGCTAATGACCGCGTGCACGGGACGGGACGGGCCCCCTGCGGCCCCGCCAATTAAATTCATTATGAATACAGTGCATCAAGTCACCACCTGAAATGATAGACAAATGGTCGCGTTGCGTTGTATTATAACGGCGGGGGCCTTCCCTTTCGTGACGCCGTGACGGGCCGGGCCGGGCCGTGTGACAGGGCGCGTGACGGTGCCGGGTGGAGGCTCCACGCGGAGCCGCTTCTGGAGGTGGCACCTCGCGTATACCGTGACTAGCGGCCGTTACGGGCGTTAGCGCGCGTTAGCGTTAGCCCGGCCCGCTGCGTAGCCCGGCCCCCGCCCGGCCCCTCCTGTCCTCGTCACTGCAGCAGCGGCGCACCGTGCGGAGTAAAAAGGGGGGAAAAAAAGTTGGAGCGCGAACCGCGGGGTTTGTAACGCAACAAAAGGTGTGCGAAAGGGACAAGCGTGACTGCGTGAGATATTGCGTGACCTCGACCTCGAGCTACTCGCGCCCTCGTTCCGGCCCGTCGATTCACCGTGTGCCCGGCCCGCATGGTTTTGCTGTGGACTGGCGGCGCCTGCACCCCGCCCCGCCCCGCCCCGCCCCGCCCCGCCCCGCCCCGCCCCGCCCCGCCCCGCCGCGCCCCGCCACTCTCGGCTGCCAGCGGCGCGTCCTCGTATCCTGCGACGCGCTCCTCCGCCCAATATATTTGTGTTTTTGTGCTCCGATCGCTTCCGACACCAGCCTTGTTCCACCTCTCTCTCTCCGCCTCCCTCTCCTCCGCGCGCCGCCCCCACCGCCCCCGCGATAGTCGTACGGTGGTGGCCCGGGCCCGCGGGGTGGGGGCGGCGCGGGGGGCGGAAGCATGGGGGCGGGACAGACACGCGGCAGAAAGGGAGAAAGGGGCCAAATGTGGTGCGAGCCGTGAAACGAATGCGAAGAGGAGCGATGCGATGGGGGGAAAAAAAAGGAAGAGAGAGTGAGTGGGAAGCATCGGGAAGACAGCAACTTCCTGAATGACGTGTCATGCGAAAAGAGGCACAAGTGAGTTTCAATAAAGAGTTTGCGCCGTCACGCAGCCCGTCACTCCGAGTAGTTCCGTAAGGCGCGGGCGCGGCGGGGCAGCAGCAGGCAGCTGGCTGACAGGCGCGCCTCAAAAATTTTTCATAAACGTGTCTGGTTTTGTCAGTCCGCGATGCGCGGGCGAGCGTGGCGAATGGAAAGGCGAAACACAAGAGGGGGAGGAAGGGGGGGAGGGCGCCGCGGGGGGCCCTACTCAGCAGGGGGTGAAGCCGGGGGAGGGGGGTGGGGCAGAAGGGAGACGCGCGGTGTAACGAAACCTGACGCGTGACGGGCCGCTTCCTTCACTCTGTTTTTAGTGCGCGTAGTATTGCATTCGTTTTGTAACAATAAGTTTTAAACTAACTCAGAGCGCTTTCATTTCTATTCATCCTTGCTCGTCTCAAAATGCGGTGCCGGCATTTTGCGCCACTGCTTGGTGGGCTGTGGCACTCTTTTGTCCCGCAACAGGCACAATTAGGAAACTCTTTTGAGTAACGTGAGTGTGAAACTCTGTCACCTCCGCACCCCGCCCCTCTAGTTTGCTTCAACAGATCACAAGATCGCAGGCTTACTGCGCACCTTGCTGATGCCTCATTTCTCAACTGGAGAAGTACGCAATGAAAAGCCTCGCGGAACTACGTCGTCACTGACTGCTATTCCGCAAATTTTTCTCGTGCTTGCACCCAGCGGAATGTTTGGGGAAAAAAGAGATCCGTCGTTATCGCGGCCGGGTGCCGGGCAGGGCCCCCGGAGCCCCGGAGGCGGACAATGGTGCAAAGGGCCCCGCCTGGCTGCCGCCGCCCGGAGCCTCCCGCCCGGAGCCGCCCGCCCGGAGCCATCTCTGATTGCGTGACGCCGCCTCTGATTTGGCCGGCTCAAATATTTACGCGCTTGTCGAAACCAAGCTCGCTTTTTCGCTGAATACTGCATTAAGCAGCGGCGTGGCTCTGGTCGGGGGCGGGGCCGACCAGACCAGCGCGTCCGGCCGGCCGGCCGGCACAGGCCGATATAAAATGCACCGGAGGGTCGTATTGATTGGCCGGCCGGCCGGGCGGGGCGGGCGGGGGCCTAAATGCCCGGGCGGCGGATGGTCACGGGGCTGCGGGGCCCGGGACGCGCAAGGTGCAGCAGCGCCCCGCCCCGCCCCGCCCCGCCACGCCCCCTGGGGCCAGGGCGGGACCCGACCCGACGTCTTCTGCTTTATTCAGATTTTCCGCACGCCAGGCTGAGACGTAAAACCGAGCGAACGTAAAGACGTAGAGAATCATGGCTGGCATATTTTATTCATGAAACTTATGTTACGGTCTCGGTACACTCAATCCCTCTCTATATATCCTCTCTCTCTCTCTCTCTCTCTTCTCTCTCTCTCTCTTGCTCTCTGAGCTGTCCCTTCCACGCAATATGACGCAGCGTGTGGGTGGGTCGGGTCGGGGCGGTCGGGGCCATGCCTCCGCGGGGACCCACCCCCCCCCCCCGGCCTCCCATCCACCCCGCCCCACCCCGCCCCGCCCCTCGACACGATGCACTCCGGTGGGCCGGTGCACTGTGTGGCGCACAACACGGCCGCTCCCACTCTCCGTTGTTGGAGGTGAAGCCTTTTGCGATGGGTCTGTATACGAAGCAGGGCGTGAAAGAGCAAAGTAGTGAGAGCAGACGAGAGCGAGCGAGCGAGCGAGAGAGAGAGAGAGAGAGAGAGAGAGAGAGAGAGAGAGAGAGAGAGAGAGAGAGCGAGCGAGAGAGACACAAAGAGAGGGAGCGAGCGAGCGAGAGAGACAAGGGGTGAGTGCGAGAGGCAGCACGAGAGCGGGAGCCGGGCCGGGCCGGGCCGGGCCGAGCGGAGCCGGGGACTGGGGCTCAGGAAATAAGACAATTTCCACGTATACTGCGACATTACGGCCGGCGGACGCGTGACGGGGTTTTTGGGATGCAGAAGGAAGCGGGAGTACAGAGATGGATAGATAGATACATGGAGGAGGGCGGCGGAGGCAGTGAGGGAGCGAGCGTTCGAGGGAATAAAAAAGAAGAGTTGACGAGCTGGAGCGACAGAGAGGAGAGCGCCGCTCGCACGAGACGCGCGCAGACTGGAGGAATCTCGTCTAAAATTCGTATCGTCTCCAAGCTCATTAAGTTTGGGGCTAATTTATGCAATTTATTCATTAAGAAGGCGCTTCGAACGAAGAAGAACATTCTGGGGACAATTTCGGGGAGACTACTTTGACCTTGTGAAAGATGAAGATAGTACAGTAGTGGAGAAGAGTCACTGGCAGGCACTTTGCGGTGCGGACACGGCGCGGAGAGCCTCACGGAGAGTCTCGCGGAGGGCCTTGAGGAGAGCCTTAAGGAGAGCTTCAAGTAGAGCCTCAATGAGAGCTTCACGGAGGGCCTCAAGGACAGTTTCACGAAGGGCCTCCGCGGAGTAACTCGCGGAGAGCCCCGTGGATAGCCTCGCGGAAGGCTTCACCGAGAGCCTCGCCGGAGGCAACAAGAAGGCAAGGGGAGGGCCGGGCGGCGTCTTCTTCTTGACTCGTTTAAATTAAGAGAGACGACCGCTGCAGTGTTTGACTTTGCAACGAGGTGGTTTCAGGTTCCGGGAATAGAGACGAGGAAAATGAGAGACTCTTTGCAAGAAAATAAAACAAAATTCCGCTGGTTCAGCTCTCTCGCTTTCTGGCCCCGGCCCGGGGCCGGAGGGGGCTTCCTCTACGCCGCCGGGGCCGGGTCGCTTCCCCTCATCTTTCTGTCCCACCCCGTGTCACATCTTTTCTTTTCCATTCTGTATTCAACTCCGAATACGAGACACACACAAAAAAAATTGTCGACGTGGCTCGAGTGGAGTCGTGCGAAGTGTACGGGTACAGACAGCACATTGAACACCCCCCACCTCCCGATCGGCGCGCGGCGCAGTCCTTCTGCTGACGCTCACTTTCCTGCGGGACCTCCTCCATATATTGTCCCCCTTTGGCGGCGCGCGGCGAGTCCCTTCTTCCCTCAGGAGAGGAAAGGGACTCCGACGCGGGAAATGAGTCGAGTTTCAAAGGTGTCCGGGGCGTGGCGCGAGGGGCACGGCCGGCACGGCGAGGGTACGGCCCATTCTTGTCCACACCTTTAAAGCACATTAGAAGCAAGTGCAAGTACAGAAATTCAAGTCCAGTGATGTGCTTTTTTTTTTTATTTCTTTCAGAATGCAGCCTGCTTGCTGCCGCCGCGGTCCGTCCCGTCTCCATCAGCCGGCGCGCCGCCGCAGCGCGGGCGGGGCGGGGGCGGGGTGGGTAACCGCACCAAGTCAATAGACGGCGTGATTATGGGCGGGGCGGGGCGGGGCGGGGGAACACCACCGCGTCGCTGATGTGACCTGACATGATGCCGCAGCCAGTGTACCACAGGGCCGTGCCCTGCCCCGTCCCGAGTCAAAACCGCCCCCAGGCAAAGGAACGCCCGGCGGGGCGGGGTGGGGCGGGGTGGGTCGGGGTGGCCGCGGAAACTGCGTCGCGTACGCCCGGTGGCGTTCCGGAGCCTCTACATAATTATCTATCACCCTGCTGCGCGTCCGCCCCGCCCTGGCCCGCCCCCTCCCCCTCCTACCTCTCCGTCCCCGATACTCCAAACCGTCCCCTACTCTTCATCAGGCCTCATCACAGGGTTATACGCAGCGCTTTCAACAGCAACGCAAAATCCGTTGCCTTTTGACACACAAAAAAAATTAATATTTTTTGTGTATTTACATGGAGTACTGATTGCCATCGGGAAAGAAAAATAACGACGTTTCTGGAAAGCAAAAGTAAAGTGTAACTGCGGACTGCGGGGAGGAGGGGGAGGGGGGCGTCAGCGCTGCAGGGGCCATATTGCGGTCCCGCCTGCAAATAACAAGGCGTGGTGGGAATAAAAGATAGGAATGTATATGCAGAATGGCGGGGAAAAGGAAAAGAAAGGGTCGGACGAAGGAAGGGAGGGAGAGCGAATGAGAGCTCGGACTCGTGGATAGGACACGTGCGCCACTCTGGGAAAGTGAGCGGGTCTGGCTAAACGCCCCTGAGCGTTGCGAAACACTCACTGCCCCGTGCGAGAGAGACACAGAGAGGGTGGGAAAAAAGTTCCTTGCCGCGTAATAAGAGGCCGTTTAAGAAAACAAGGCATATTTTTTAAAAAGGGAGGGAAAAAAAGGACGTGGTTGAAAAATTGAAGGGGACTTTTGTCCTGGTTTGTGCAGTAACTTTATTTTACCTTTCATTTAACCGCAGGGCCTGCCGGCCGGCCAGGGCGGCCCCACCTTTGTTCTCTTTATTTCCCTTTTTAATTATTATTATATTTCATTCCTCTCCCGGGGCGCCGCCCCGCGCCGCCACCGAGAAGAGTTCGCACAGATTAGCTTATCTTCCGGTGCGGACCGGAGCCGGAGCCGGACCAGGACCAGGCCAGGCCCGCTCCTCCCGCGCGGTGAGTCGGCTTTTTGTGGCGTTGTTTCGTCCAAACTTGGAGCCTTGCGGCCGCTACTGCGCGATCACAGGCAAGCGGGCGCACGAAATGCTGGTGAGTGAATGTCCAGTGAAAAGGGTAGAGTAAAGGGAAAAAACAAGTTAACACGGCAACATCCGAGTCGTGTTCCGAGTAATCGAGATGAGATGAGGGGGCACTCCACATCCGGCCCGCGTCTGTACCTTCTACCTTCCCAGCAAATAGATTTCCGGGAAGTCCCCGTTCAGTTGGGAAAGTACTTTTCGGTTACGCGAATCCCCTCTATCTATTCACGTTATGACGTTTGCAAATTGACGAAAACTTACTTCCCCGATTAAACTTGCCGGAAATGTTTTTGCTGTGGTGCTATGTATTTCGCGAGGCACTTTTTATATTCCCGCGTATATTCCCTTCAGCAGTCTATCGTCGGCTATCGGATAGCCGGCCCGCGCGATACGTGGAATTTCTGGAATAAATATCGAGTGTAGAGAGAGAGAGCGAGAGAATCGCGCTGCGGGGCGGTGTGAGCACGGGATGGGCACGGTGTGGTCCGCTCCGTGCGCCCCGTCGTTTAAGGGGGGAAAATTGGAATTGTACGACAGCAAAAACAACATCAAATAAAGAAGACAACAAAACAACGCAATCCGCTGTTCGCCGCAGTGGGTCCAGAGGGCCGCGCGCGGTAGGTGTATTACAAGCGGCTCAGCTAAGCGCGCCGATGGCGGAAGCAGGAGAGGCGCGAGCGGAGGGGGGCGGGGCGGGGCGGGGCGGGGGCGGGGAGGGGGCGGGGAGGGGGCGGGGCGCGGCGGTACCTCTCGGAACTTTTGAAACACGCCCTGTGCCGCCGCCGCCCACTGCCGCTGCCTGCGAGTCATCAACCCCGGCCCTCTCGCTCCCTCCGGTACCGCCCGGAGCGGCCCGGAGCCTGGACTCCGGCCGGGCCGGAGCGCGGACCGGACGGAGGCGAGCCATAGCAGGTGCATTTCCCTTCCGCGGGGGGGGAATGTAACGCTAAAGGCACGTCCGGCCCGGGTAGGGACCTCCCCCGTCGCCGTGCTGAAACAACAACGAAAACGTTGTTTCCCGCTCGTGCGCGGAGAAAAGATCAACATTTATACGCTGCAGCTTATTGCCGGGGCCCCCAGGGCGGCGCTGTGGTGCTGCGGACCGCATCGGGAATTATCGGTACCTTCAGAAATGGTAATGAGAGCGACGACAAATGTTTGCAGAGTCCACCGGCGGGGAAAAAAAAGGGGGGCGGGGACCAGGATGAGGTGGTCACCCCGAGGCACCGCAGGGAGTAGAAAGAGAGGGGGGGGGGGGGAGGTGGGCGGGGCGGGCAGCGCAAACCCAAAAATAAACATAGCTGAGAGCGCGGAGCAGGGAGGCAGAGCAGGGCCGTACCCGTGGCGTACCGTCGCAGCGCGTCGCGGCGCGGCTGTCCGCTTTACGTGCCAACGTATCGTAATGGGGGATCACAAGCACCGGGCCAGGCCCGCCCGCCAGCGCGCGGTCAGACTAGGGGCAAGTGGGGGAAATAAAAAGGACAAGCAGGAGGAGGAGCAGGAGGAGCAGGAGGAGGAGCAGGAGGAGGAGCAGGAGGAGCAGGAGGAGGTGCAGGAGGAGAAGGAGCAGGAGTAGGAGCAGGAGCAGGAGCAGGAGTTAGGTCCGCAGGGGCGACGGCGGAAGCGCAGCGCGGCGGCGCACCTGCTCAAGGACGTCGTCGCCTTGCTAGAACAGGAAGAGGAGGCAAAAGGGCCTCCCCTCCCCTCTCCTCTCCGCCCCGCCGCCCGCAGCCCTACGCGGCTACACTGCTGCTGCTCCGAGGAGAATAACGACCAAATCCGCAACGAAAAGAAAAGTACAAATAATAACCCCGCGGGCTGCGGGGCCAGGCTAGGCTAGGCCGGCCCGGCCCGGCACAGCCCGGCGAGAAGAACATGAGAAACGCTCCGCCGCCGCGGTCGCTGCTTTTTGGCCGGCGGCGCCGCGCCATTTTTATTTTGCAATCTCCATGCAAATGGCCTTCATTAACGCGACTGATTTAAGTTATCGCCAATCCGTGTTTAATTGCCGCCTCTGTGCCGACCGTTAATGAGACATAAGAGTTGGGGGTGGGCGGGGCGGGGCGGGGGGTGAAGAGTTGGGGTAGGAGGGGGTTGAGGTCCGGCGGGGTAGGGGCGGCGGGGGCGCAGCGGGGCCGTGCGACAACACCCCTGCACCCCCTCCCACTTCCAGCCCCTCCCGGGTCGCCGGGAATAAATGAATCCCCTAGTGTCGCGTCTCCGCGTAGGGGGCCCCGGCCGGGGCGGGGCAGGGGTGGGGCGGGGTGGGGCGGGGTCGGGGCTGGAGGCGTGCTGACCGCGCGGGGGTGGCGTGGCCGGAGCGGAGAGAGAGCAGAGGGCGACACGGCACTGCAAATCCAGAGTGAAAGAAGGCCAACGGCGGGCGCATTATGCCGCCTGCCCTACATTTTCAGTTTGCTGTGAAAATCCCTTCGTCAGCGTTCATACGGCGCAGAGACTGCAGGTCCACTCGCTTGCGCCTGCGTGGGGCAAGCGAGAGAGACCGTGCCCCTGCGTCCTAATGACGACGAGACGAGACGCGTCGTGGAGGACGCCCTGCAGGGTAGGCAGGCCCGCATGACTCGCGCGTTCGGCGGTACTGCCTACCCGGCAGGCGCCCTCCGCCCGGCCCTATCCATAGCGCAACGAAACGACCAAAGCAGCGCGGACCAGAGCAGTTATTTCCGCTCCCTAAACTTTCTTTTTCTCGACACCAAGCCCAGCTCTCCCCTCCACTTCACCGTGCTCTTTCTCGCAGAGGCGGTAGCACGAGGGCTATGGGGGGCGGGCGGGGGCGTGCCCGCCGAGCTGAGCTGGGGTTTCCCGCTTACACGCTGCACTTCTCGACAGGACACCGTGGGGACGCCGCGCCACGCCGCGCCACGCCACGCCGCCACTGACAATCCACACATCCACTCCCCGCCCCGCCCCGCCCCGTCGTGTCCGTATACGGCGCAGCGGCGCACTCTGGTGCCGCGCGAAAAATGAACTCCCTGGGAACAGTGCCATCGCGCGCGCGCTGGCGTATCGGCATCACGGGGAGGGTTGGGGGGGGGGAGCCCGCGGGGTGGCATTTAACAGCACAGCCCAGCGACACTGCCTTGCTGCCGCGGCGGGGCGGGCCGGAGCGGGGAGGAACCGCAAAAACGATTTTTGGAGTCTGCGCGGGGAGAAAAGGCTGCTTTATTCTTCTTTCTCGAGTCTTGCGATAAACCCCTTTTGTTTCGCAAGTCGCTCTGGCTACGGCCGATCCCATGCCGCTCGCGCGCTCGCTCCAGTTGTCGTTCGATGGAACTAGGATGGTGTGGTGAGTCACGGGGACTTCACCGGCCTGCCAGCCCCGCGCCGCCACGCCACGCCGCGCCCCACCTTGCGGCTGCCAAAGTGCACGTCTACAGGGAGAGAGACATGGGCCGCGCGGGGCGTGGCGGGGCGGGGCGGGGCGCGGCGGGGCGGGGTCGGGCCGGCCCTCCCCCACCCCACCCCCACCCTCATGGCCACTCGTGTCCCCCTCCCCTCACAGAGCGTGCAGGGTATCCGGGGCCAATCTAAATGGCAATAAAAATGTGTGTGTTTTGTGCTCAAATGGCAGGCGTGGCGGCCTGAGTGCAGCCCTGGCAGAGAAGAGTGAGTGAGTGAGTGAGTGAGTGGGGGTGGGGGTGAGAGAGCGAGGGAGGGAGCGAGAGAGATAGGAAGCGAGAAGGGACCCCGCCGGGCCGGGTTGGGGCGAAATGGGTTGGCACGGGAGTGAGTAAGAGAGATGCAGAGGGAGAGAGGGCTGTAGAGGAGTGCTTTCAATTGACGTTCGAGTGTGTAGGACGGCAGACAGAAACTACTATCGCTCAGCCAGTGCCGCTTGAATAGCAGAGAGAGAGAGAGGAGGAGGAGGGAGAGGGTTGGGGGGGGGAGAGCCGAACGACGCTTCCAAAAAAATCGCAAAGTTAAATATTTAAAAAACAAGTCGTTCTCCCTTTGCTCCGTCTCTCGCGCGCACGTCTATGCCACCAGCCCCTACCGGTTATGGCTGAGGGTGGGAGCTTTACACGGAAGGAAAGAGCAGGTTGTAGGAAGGACGAGGTGCGGCGTGGGGGGCTTAGCCCGGTGTGGTGATGCTTAATTACTCAAGATTTCAGTATTTATGGATGATGGGGCCGCGTTGGGGGGGGGGGGGGGCGGGACTTCATCTCTTGCGCGCTGTGTGAGGGGGGCGATGAGGGGCATGTAGGGGTGAAAAAAAAGAGGGAAGGTACTCACTTGGACTTGTGCTCGCATCTTTCAGTCCGCCGCAGCCGTCGCGTGCATCCACTGTAACGCAAAAAAAAAATCACAAATTATGCATAGTTTATAATTGAAAGGGTAATTTATGTCTCTAACAGAGTCGATGTTTCCAGCCAGGCAGGCAGGCAGCCTCAGCTGAAGCCTGGGCAGGGGGGCGCTGCCTCCGCTGGAGTCAGGCGGCTCATCTGCTATGCCCTTTCTGCTCGCTGCCCTTGGTGCAAACCAAGAACGTTTATCGAGCGGCGCAAGTGCGCCCTCTCTCCCTCTTAGGCACACATACACACATGTAGACATACACACACACATTCTTTGCTTTCTTACTGCATACGCCCTGCGGGGAAGACGCCATGTGTGCCTTGTGATGCTTCCTAGAAGAAGACGTGTATGCCCCATAAGTGTAGAGTACACCGAAGGATTTAACCGAGATTTAACCGCACCTTTGGGGTTTTTTAATCGAAATCCCCGGCTACCCACCCGCAAGGACGTGGGACACACAAAAATTCATTTTGAAAAACGACGATAGTCAGCTTTCTTATTTTCTCTCTTTTGAACGAGGAGTTTGTCTGTCTGCCTTGACTGACTGCTTAGTAGCGGCAGGGGCCACGTGTTGGATTATTGCTCCAAGGATACTCTTCCCCTCCCCTCCTGCTCTGCCCCTCCTCAGCCCTTCCGGCGGGGCGTGGCGGGGCGTGGCGGGGCGTGGCGGGGCGTGGCGTGGCGCCGAGCATAAGCCTTCCCTCGCTTAGCTCCGCCCGGCCCCCGCTACCCCCAGCCCCTTCCACCCCATGTCCCCGCTCCCGCTTTTGCTCGGTCAAATTGCGGCAGGGCCGTCCTGACCCGAGGAGCACCCCTGAGCGCACAGCGCACCCGGAAAACCCACGGAAACACAGCAAAAAAAAATTAGCGCATTTTTTTTAGAGTACACAAATAATTGCAAAAATCGTGCATGCAGTCATTTTGAAAAAAATGGACAAATGGGAAAAAAATGGACTCCTTCCATTAATGTTTGAGTTTTACAACAACGCAAGCCCTCTCTCTTCCTTTCTTTCTTTCTTTCTCTCTCTCTCTCTCTCTCTCTCTCTCTCTCTCTCTCTCTCTCTCTCTCTCTCTCTCTCTGTCTCTCTCTCTCCGTCCCTTTTTCCTGTCAGCGTTCGGTCTGGCATGATCCAATATTCATCGAGAAACAGAGCGGCAGTGCGCGACAGTGCACGCCACTGCACGGCGGTGAAGGGGAGGGGGGGGGGGGAGAGGAGTGCGTTGTGGGATAGTCCCACACTGTAAAATACTTGCACAGGAGAGGTTTGTTTTCATCGCAAACTCCTTTCTGGGCAAGCTGCAATATGGAGGAATAGTTTGCAAAGATTCTAACAGACGACGAAGAAGTTCTTTGAGCTGATTCATCGCAATACAAAGATCGAAAACTTCTCATTCGCAATGTGGCAATGAATTTAGTTTGCAAGCATTTTACAGTGCACGAAACTCGTCGGTCTTACAGAGTTCCCCGTCTCGAGGCGGCGCGTCGTGGTGCGGCGCATCGCATCGCCTGCGGAGTAACTCTAACCTGCACAATAGGCTGGCCCCCGCCTGCCCCGCCCCGCCCCGCCCCGCCCCGCCCCGCCCCGCCCCGCCCCGCCCCGCCACGCCAACTTGGAGTAAACTTAAGTGACGGGACGCCTCCTCGTGACTGCTCCTCGCTGTTAATTATCAGTATCAGCCGGAGACAATCTGACCGTCCTGCCCGCCGCAGAGTAGCTCTCCATTAGACATTCACTATACACAACTATTTCTTTTTTCAAATAATTATTCAGCATAGTGACCCAAAAACACACTATACTATAACAATAAAACGAAAACGTTTCATACGCGACGCGCGGCGTAAATATGTTATTTGCTTCGACGATCACAGAGCGAATTGATTCGGCTTTGTGTACACACATACACACACACACACATATACATTCGCGCCCCTCTCGTAATTCTCGCAGCAGTGTCCGTGTTAGCTTTATTTCGGATAGGCCCCGGTCCATTGCGCGACTGTCCCATCGCATCGGACCGGACTGCACCCCTCCCCCCCCCCTACCCCCTCGGGCAGCCCGGATCGGCCCGTCCCAGCCTAGTGTGGTCCATTGGTCAGGCAGAAACCATCTCGACTACAGCATCTCGCCGTGTCCACTGCGCGAGCGGGTCGGGGGGAGGGGGCAGGGGAGGCAAGGAGGAGGGGCACGGATGCTTTTATTAGTATTTGGCTCTTCATCGGCAATCTATCGTCCGGTAGGGAGAGAGGGTGGGGGTAGTCCAGCAGGGGGTGCCTTCCCCCCCCCCCCCCCCCTCGCTCGACCAGCCTCTCAAGTTTACGAGGAAGATATCGTATCCCCCCATCCCTCCCCCTCTCCTCAGATCCAATCTTCCTGTGTGCGCCGTAAAAAAAAAAGAGAGAGACTGAGAGAGAGAGAGAGAGAGAGAGAGAGAGAGAGAGAGAGAGAGAGAGAGAGAGAGAGAGAGAGAGAGAGAGAGAAGCCGCACGGCGAGCGGCCAATCAAATATTTTAAATCAACGCGTTTTCTGGACTGCCGGGCCGGGGCTAGGCGGCGCCTGCAGGAAGCAGATTTCCTTTCCTTTCTTGTTTATCTTGTGTCGCTTCTGCGTTTTGTTGTTCTTTTCCCCGCGGTACCCCCTCACCCTCCCCCGCTACCCTCTCTTCCGGTACCGGGGGGAAAGGGGGGGGGATAGAATATCATTGGCGACGAGCGGCGGGAAAGTGTGTCCCGTGCGAAAGATGAGCGCGAGCAACGCCGGCACAACAGGGAAGTATATGAAGAGCCAATAACCATAGCCGGTGAGTGCGCGCCCGTGCGCGCGGGTGAAAAGCGACGTGTTACACACACACACACACAGACATGCGTGCAGCAGCGCAGAGGGCCCTGCACGGCCCGGCCAGGCGCGGGTCAAGGTCACACGTGGGCAGGGCCCGGCAGGGCCCGCGGCCCGGGGATCGGATAGCGTGAGTAGCGGAGATAACGTCGCCAGGACGACAGCCATGCCACCAACGCCCCGCCCCACCACCACCACTACCAAAACCACCACCACCACTACCATTAACAACAATAACAACTATAACGCACCGCGAAAAAAAAACAACAACTAAAGGGCGTGTTTTCCTTTTTGTGCTGTTTCATTTTTCACCAATATAATATTAAAATGTAACAAACGGTATTTTTTTTCGTCACGAACGTCGCCAAATTCGACTGTACTTGAAATAAAACCCAACAACCCATACGCATGAACCAAACGAAGAAGAGAAATCGCTATGTTCGTCCCGCCTTGCCGCAACGACCCCACCCACAAGGGTTGCAATAAGCCCTGCAAGCAGACGCCATGCCTACCGGACAATAATTGCGAAGATGTATCTAAGAGATCTCCTCTCTCCCTCGTGTCTTCAGAATTATTTGTTGGTCGTATACTAGCGCCGGGCGGGCGGGCGCCACTGGCCAGCGAGACACACCCAGCCCAGCCCAGCCCAGCAGCAGCGAGATTTGGCAACCGAATTGATGGAGATGCCTCGCAGCCGTTTTATGAGTTGTCTCCTAAAAATGAGTGAGCACTGCAGAGCTGCAGAGCTGAGCCGAGCCGTCCGGCAGAGCGCGCGCTGACCGTCCCGAATAATGGCAATAGGCCGCGAAAATGGCGCGAAAATGGCCGAGTGGCCGGATCACTATCGCATGCGGGGTAGCGGAATAATTTGATTCGCGTCTTCTCCCATGTCTTTTTCGTTCCACGACTGATATATTTATATAAATAAATATACAAAAATACGTAAAGCTGTGGGGAAGTAACTTTTTTTCCCCCCGACAAACTCGCAGCTCTACTATCGTTCATTATTCAATTTAATCGGAGCGTGCGGCAGGGTGCGGCAGGGTGGGGCGGGGTGGGGCGTGGTGGTGTGGGGTGGGGCGGGGTGGAGGTTCGAGTGGCGCCAGTGGCCGGTATGATGTGGCCGATGCATAATTGTGCGTAATTGGCTGACCGACATGCAGTGCGCCGCCGCCCCGCCCCGCCCCGCCCCGCCCGGGGCCTTACGGTCATACCCCATGGGCTGTTCGTTCATAGCTGGAGGCGCGGCGGGGCGGGGCGGGGCGGGGGCGAGCCTGCGGGTTCAAAAGGCTCTACAGTGACTGTCTCAGGCACTCTGCTCACCCTGCTCAGCCCCGCCAGGCCCCGCCACGCCTCTCTGGTTCGCCGCTATAATA
Organism: Frankliniella intonsa; assembly: GCA_033675135.1. Classification (NCBI taxonomy): domain Eukaryota; kingdom Metazoa; phylum Arthropoda; class Insecta; order Thysanoptera; family Thripidae; genus Frankliniella; species Frankliniella intonsa. Next base: position 9,867,773 of record CM066254.1, on the reverse strand, counting down.
TGACATGACGGCGATTGCCCTTTTCCCTAACAAGGCGACGACAACTTGTCGGCCGTCGTCACGTCCTCGCCACCCAGCCAGAGGCGCAGAGCCCGGCGCGGGGTGTCGACAAGGCGGGTGGGGTGGGGTGGGGTGGGGTGGGGTGGGGTGGGGTGGGGTGGGGTGGGGCGGGGTGGGGTGGGGTGTATGCGGCTGCCGCAGCGGTGCCGCCGGGTAGTGCTGGCGGTAGTGTAGGGGCGTATGTTCTGCACGATCAGAATGCGTCCTCCCCCCCCCCCACCTCTTTCCCCACCCGTAAACGTTTGCGCGCCCACGTGCACAGAGCGCGCGGTGCGGAACCAAAGCGGAATCCCCCCGTGCCCGCGTACTGCAGCCCCATTTCCATTCATATCCTTAAATAGGTAACGGTGTGAAGTTTCCAGCGAATTTCACATACATAGGAAATTCACACAGCTAAAAGCGTGTGACATTCACGCGCTTTGGGTTGTCAGTGTGCCGCTAGCTGCAGCGCCCTGTCTCTCAACACTCCGCGACACACACAACAAAGCACACCAACGAAAATATCAGACTGAAAAATAAATTAAATAATAGGTACATTCACCCGGCCCGTCCCGGGCCCGTCCCGGCCCTCTCGTTACATTTGAGATCAGCCGCGGGCGACGCGCCGCCGGCCTGGCTCGCCGTTGCGTGACGTCACCCGTTTCCGTGCGGCCCTCCCCAGCCCAGCCCCGCGGCGGGGCGGGGCGGGGCGGGGCATTAGTTCCGGATGTGATTTATTTCCCGCGGCTCGCGCCAAAATGTCCAGCGCGCGTCCGGCCCGGCTAATAAGGTGAAACACAAAATCAATCGCGCGTGCGCGTGAGCGAGTGTCAGAGAGTAAATCGCTTCAACAAAATTTTGTCGTGATATCTAGGCGTATTTGAGCTTGATTAGGATCGATGGGATTAGGATATCGGATGACGACGGAACGGCTAACATCCTTCCTTACCGCATTACGAATAGCGTCCGGACACATAGGAGAGTTTTTTGTGTGTGAAATTACCTTACATTTGGAAACTTGCTGCTGGTGGCGGGGCGGGGGGCGGGGCCGTTATACTGAGGTTCGGTGGGAGCATGAGGTCCTAAAAATATCCTCCCGGCCGCAGCGGGGCTCAGCAGCACGGTAATGCGGAACCTTTCGGGGGGGGGGGGGGGGGGGCGTGCGTGTGCGTGGACGAAAGTGTGTTTGCGTTCAGTGGGTCTGTGGGGAGGGGGTCCGCCCCGCCCCGCCCCGCCCCGCCCCGCCCCGCCCGCCGCAGCACCGCGTCCAAATGAGAAATCGACGAACACACTTGAGCCAAATCGCTGCCGTTACTTTGTCGCAACACGGCATTCCTCAATTTCCCTCCCCCCCTCCCCTCCTCCCTCCTTCCGACCACCGCTGCCTTTCATTCTCTCCCATGCGCGGCGCGCGCCCTTCTACCGACCTACCCCCTCCCCTCCCCCTCGCCCTGCCCCGCTGGCATCTAGACCATCCCCGTCTGGTATTACATATAATCTAGGCATCCCCCCTCTGCCCCTGGTTGCCCCGCGGGCGCGGACTATACTCCAGCGGCGAAAGCGAAAGCGCAAGAGCTTTCTTTACCAACAGGAAGCGGAATACATTTGCGAAAACTTAGCCCTCCCTCGCTGTTCCGGTCCGATAGTCCTCGCGGCCTCGGGGCCCGGCCCGGCCCCTCATACTGCTGCCTGCACATAACGAGGCGTCCCCCTGTACGCAGCAGCAGGTGATATTAGCAGAGCAGGGGCGGCCAATGAGAACCGGAAGGGAGCTGTTATTGATAAGGACACCGGAAGCGTGGGGTGGAGCCGAGCCCGCGGGGGTAGTGGGTTGGGGGAGCGCCATGGGACTGTGGGGGCCGTGCACACACACACACACACACGCACACGCGCGCGCACAAAAGAGACCAGACACGACACCTTTTTCGTCCTTTTTAAATAAAAAATTCTCGTTTGCTGAACGGCCGGTCGTGCTGCTTGCGAAAAAAAATTAGAGATATAAATAAACAAATGAGCGCCTCGCTGCACGAGACCCTGTGGTGTGGTCAGTTTATTACAGCCTGGTGACATCGCCTATCCCTCCCTTTCTCTTCCCCCTTTCGCTCGCTCGCTCTCTCTCTCTCTCCCTCTTCCTCTCCCCACAGGTCGTGTTTTAGGTCGAGCCGTCCGGAGATATTATTCTAATTAGTGAGTAAGGCCCCGCTGAAGGTCGCCCCGCCCGCCCCGCCCCCGCCCCGCCGCGCCCGCCCGGGCCAGGCCGCACGCAGCAGAGCGGGCATGTCCGCTGCCTGTCCTGTCCGCCCACCGGGCTCACCCGCCCGCCCGCCGGGCCCACCCGCCCACCGGCGCCCCGCCCCGCCCTTCCCACAACTTACGCAAATGTATATCTAGGCCCCACCTTTCACCAAAAATTAGACCTGATAGTGGTGAAAAGGGGAAATTGAGGCACGGTCAACCCGCAGGGCAAAAATCATTTGCCTAATGTGTAGTGCTGGCCAGCCCTTAGGGAAGACAAAACGAAGTTCATGAGAACTGCGCGTGTTTTAGAGCAATCGCGATTCGCGGAACCACGTAAGTCGCATAAGTCGATCCGATGTATTGTCATTTCACCGAACTTTTACATGAACGGTACACGCGCACCGTCTCAATGGGACTCAAGCGCAATTCCCGCTCTTTCTTCCTCCTCTCCCTTTTCCCCCTACTCGCGGTTCTCGGCTTTGGCGGGCGCGGCAGAAGAGGGCAGGGTCGCAGCCGCAGGGGCCGGAGGCAGGGGAGAGGGGGGAAGCGGAGCTCGGCGGAAGGGCAGTAAAGGGGCGCAAATTGCATCGTCCCTATTTGGCCTAAAGCCCCCTGAGCGAGGAACGAAACGAACGCTATTGGCTTCCTCCTCCTCTTATTTTTTTTTATCCCCATGGTAAGGGTGGTTTTCCGCTCGGGGTACTTCCGCGTCGCGTCTAGTGCATATTTTGCCATATTTTCGACCCTCGCCCTCTCCACAACTACCGCCCCAGTCCCCCCCGGCCCCCAGGGCTCGCCGCAGGGCAGGGGTTGGGGCAGGGTGGAAGCGAGGGGAGGGGAGGGGAGGACGGGCTTTGGAGGGGGCGAGTGAACTTTTCCAATTCCACCGGCCACTTTCACGCCTGGGCGCCCGACCGTGGGAAATACCGGGAGAGTGCGCGCGCGCCGCCGGGGCTGGCACACATACACGCGCCGGCCGGCCTCGCACCGCACCCGACCCGCACCCGCACCGCCAAAACCCTCACTCAAATATAAAGTACACGAGTGAGCACGGGGGAGAATAAGTAGGGCGGGGCGGGGCGGGGCGGGGCGGGGCGGGGCGGGGCGGGGCGGCCCGAACACCGCGAGCAGGGCGCCGCCGGCCCGGCCCGGTCCAAGGCGCACGTCCCGTCCCATCGCATGCCGCACACTGTGCCGCCCTGCCCTGCCCTGCCCTGCCCCCGGGGGGGTCCCCGAACAGGAGCCTCCTATATCCCTGCGCCCCTGCGCCATTTCACGCTGAAAATCAACAGAGCAGCTCACGGTGGGCGGGGGGAGGGAGGGGGCGGCGACAGCAGGCGACTTTACGAGCTCGAAAATGTCGAGGTGAGAAAAGTGTGGCGCGCTTCGGGCGCGCTGCCGCCCTCCCCCTCCACCTCCCCCTAGACCCCCGCCCCTCATTACACGCGACACAAAACTGTGGCTCGGTGCAATGACCCGAGACCCTCCCTCCCCACCGCCCCCAACGCCCCCGTCCGCCCGGCGGCGCCCAGGCGGCCGCCCACGCTCGCCCCCGCAGCTCTGTCGCCCCGGCCCCGGCCCCGGCCCCGGCCCGGCCGCCCCCTCGAGACCTGTAGAACCTATCCAGCGAAAACATTATCATCATCATCAGCATTAATATTATTTTTATAATTCTTAAAGGCAGGGGGGCCGGGCCGGGCGGGGCCGGCGCACCCCGCACACCAAAATAGTCCCGCGGCCGGCCCGGAATAGTCCGGCCATGACGGCGCGGCGACGCCAGGCCTTAGTCTGAATAAATGCACCGCCCCCGCCCCGCCCTGTTGCATTTCACTAAGTCGCTGAACTCGCCCCTCGCACGACGGCGGGGCGGGGCGGGGCGGGGCGGGGCGGGGCGGGGCGGGGCGGGGCGGGGCGGGGCGGGGCGGGGCGGGGCGGGGCGCGGGGCGGGGCGGGGCGGGGCGGGCGGGGCCCACAAGGTCTGCGCTGCTGCTCCCTTCAGATCAAGTAGTATGTACGCGCCTAACAGGCGTTGGGTGCTAGATGGTAAGAGAAACGCCCTTAGCAGAGGCCGGGTCACGTCCGGTCCCCGCTGCTGATGCTGCTGGCCTGCTGGCAGTTCATAGCTAGCAGACAACGCAAAGCCAGCCCAGCCCAGGGAGGCAGCCTGCTTGACAGCCAGGGGGAAAAGTTTGCGTCGAAAACCCGGCCAAAGCGCCGCACACCAGAGCTGCTACGCGCCCTGCCGCCATCCGAAAAATACCAAACAACTTTCCCTCTTTTCAACCGCAGGATGATGACCAACCTGCAACGAGCGGCCAGGGGGTAGGCAGCCCCTGCACCGAGAAACCTGGACGCTCTGTCGGCAGGGCCGCCCCATGCCCTAGTTCATTAGGAAATGATCATAGACGGGGAGGAGAGGGGGGCAAAAAGTTCGTACGAGGAAATGTGCGCGCCCCCCACTGCCCCCCTCCCCTCCCCTCCCCCGGTTTTGACATCTCCCTCTATCCCAAGCGGCGTGCCGGTGGCGGCCGGTGGTGCCTATAGTCACGTCGGGAACAAAAGGCAAAAAGGCGGCCGGCAGGCGGCAGAACAAGAACAAGAGGAACAGGCTGACGCGAAAAACAGGAAGGAGGAGAACCAATACAATAATTCTCCGGGCTTATGAAAAAGCCGGCCGCGCGATAAACAAGGCCAGACGGTAAACACGCCGCTTATTTATAGTCGTCGACGAGAAGAAAAAAGAAACATTGTCAGAAATGACTTTCGCTCGACAGATTCCTCTGCGAAGATACGACATGGCCCCTGGGGGTTGTGGGGGTGGGTCGGGCGGGGCGGGGGGGCGAAGAGGTTGTACGAGCGGCTGGATGGGGTGGGGGCAGGGAGGGACGGGGGACGGGGAGGTAAAGGTAGAGGGAAGCTGTCACCGCAAGCGCCGCGCCGGCAGCGGCAGCGGCAGGGCGGGCGGGGCGGGCGGCGTGGGCGGGGCAGGGACAGGCCGCGGCCGGGGGCCGGGGGCCGGGCCGGAGAGAGAAGAGAAGAGTATCACCAAACAGGGTTAGACGCGTTTCGGGGAAACAGAATCACAAGGTGACTCTCTCGCCCTCTTCCTCTCTCAGCTCGGGCTTGGCCGTGGCGCCGCCCTTCCCGTCCTCGCGTTGGTCGTCTTCCCGCCCCGCCCTCGCCCCGCCCCGCGCCGCCCCGCCCCGCCCCGCCCTCGCCCCGCCGCCCCGCGCCGCCCGGGTGGCACCGCCAGCAACTTCTACCCCTGCCCCCTCCCTGCCCCGCCCCGCCCCGCCCCGCCCCGCCCAGCCCACACGTCCAAAGTGGCTTCGATATGCTGTGCAGACAAGCTGAGGGAGCATCACCTTCAAGATGTCCTCGAGATAGATTCAGGCAATGGGGCAGTGGGATAGGTGACAATGGAGACTTTTGCAGTGGTCCACAGGTCAGTAAGGAGATTCTGTAGTGCATTTTAAATCTTGCTCCCAGGTGAGCCCATCCCAAATCACCCCAGGGTCCACATTGATAGTTTTAATTTTAAGTTGGTGGGGGGGTCATATGGGAACCCACGGGTTTAAAATGTCAAGGGAAACTTTAAGGACAAATTTATGATTTTGGAGTTATAGGGGCAAAAAATGAAATGTTTGACAAATACAGAAAAATATATAAGTGACATAACACATCCTATCCCAATCATGGTACGAACCCCGGCAATGTTTTAGATTCAGTTTTAATTCCGATAAAAATCAGGAACGTTTTGATTTCATAGATCTATTGAGGAAAGTATCGCTAAAATTTCAGTAATTCAAATCCAGCACAAATACATCATTTTTGAAATATTTTAAATAATGGCTTTTATTTAAGCTTATGATTGGTCGAACATCCACCCTAATTCTCATGTTTGGCTCGAAGAGTTTTAGTACCTTTGCGTTAGACTCTTGGGTTCTGATCAATTGTGAAGGAACCGTTACGAATGACAATCATCTTAATTCGGAGATTATCATACTAAAGTCACCAAAGTGACATATCTTTTTAAGATTAAATATATTTTTCAAGATAAGATTGGCATAGAGTGACATTATTTACCAAACAAAGTACGTGTTATAAAAGTTAAAATTAATAGTTTGTTCCACGACTTCATATGCAAGTGTTAAAGTAATATGCCACATGCCATATCAATAAGCAAGGCTTCTTAAGAAAGGAGAAGTCTGCTGACACTTAACCTCCAAATAAAAGACAACAGGTTGCCATATTTACTTACATTTTAAAAGTCATCAGTATCTTTCAGAAAAGTCACCTTTTGCTGTTTCCCCGGAGTGGTAGGAGACGATCACGGTCCGGTGATAGTAATGTTAGAAAAATATATCCCAGGTAAATAAATAAGTAAATTCATCTTTCCACCCACTTTAGGAAAACGTAAACAAACGTCACAGCCTTCGCCCTCGCGAAGCTTGTTCAGTTAGGTTAGTCAATCGAGTTCGATTATGTCGGTAGGTCAAGTGTAGTGTATGCATTTCAAATCGAGGCAAAAATGTTTCGTGAAAGTGATGTGCAGGTAAAGTGTAGTGTACGCATTTCACCCCTTTCCCCGACTCCCCCCTGAGGGTTTCGACTCGGTGCAGCTAGATTGCCCGACCTTGCGATTTCCCCGAAATCCGAAAAAGCGCTGTCCGACCTGTATTTTGTCTGACCTTGGATAAAGTGACAGCCGCAATAATTGCGATGTTTGCCCAGGATAACTAACATTGAACAAGACCGTCGAGGTGAAACACTTACCAGTAGAGTCCCCCACAAAATGGCAGCTGACATAGGTTACCAGCGGCATCTTATTGGCGATCTTGACATCACACACAGTCCCGATTTATGACTTTTGCCGAAGAATAGTCTAACCTGACACTACTTGAATATCTAATGTTCACGCCGATACTTTGCACAGATGCTAAAAGTTTTGTTCAAACCGCGAAAACGAATAAAAACGCCGTACCGAACGAGACCGAGGCCACACACAGCGCTGCTCATTTCAAACTGTCCGTAAAACCGTCACTGTAGGGCTGCCAACTTCAATCCAATCTAACCACACACGTTGCTGATGGATTAAAAATTTCGGATTTGAGCGGATGCCATTTTTGCAATAAAAGTAGCTAACATGACGGAAAAGAGACTTTTTCGTGAATTATTATTGTATAATTTTTGAAGAATTTCGCAGATCTGGAAACTGTTAGGTGGCGCTATAATTTCCCTTTCCTCTTTTGAATATTCCCGCCCAGTTTGTAACACTGTACCACGGCTTGGCCGCGTTCCGGAAAGGGCCTAGCCTCCTGCGTTTTACAAGTCCCCTGCTGAGAACAAGTCACTGTAGTTGCGTTAGTAATGAGGCCCCCCCCCCCTCTCCCCCGTTAGGCCCCGCGCCCGGGCCCGGCTTGGCTCCAGCCAGTGGTTAGCGGGGCGGGTAGGAATAGGAGGGAGGGGGCGGAGGGAAGGACAGTCGCCTGTCCTCACCTATTTGTCTCCTCCCGAGCGTCACGGACCCAACGATGTCCCATTTTACTGAACCCGCTCGATTTGTCAGCAGCAAGGGCAGAGGGCGGCGGCGGCCGGTGCTGGGCCGCGCTCTTTGTGTGTCCCAACTTGCCCCATTTGACTGAGCGATCTGTTGCCCCTCCCGCGGCCAGGCCCAGGCCGCCAGGCCTGTGGTGCCCCGCGGACCACCCGCCCCGCCCCGCCCCGCCCCGCCCCGCCCCGCCCCGCCCGCCTCTGCCTGAGTGATTCGCTGGCTGGCCGGGGCCGGGCTGCTTGGCTGCCGCCGCTGGAGGATCCTGATTTCCTGGAGCCATTTACTGGAGTGCGCGGCGCGGGGCGGGCCCGATGGGCTGGAATATCGCCGCCGCCCGCCGCCCACCACCACAGGGGGTGCCAACTCCCACGAATGAGGTCGTATATGGGGGACGGGCTGGTCTGGCGGCCCTGGCCGGGGCCTGCTCGGCCTCGGGGCGCGGCGAGGGGGCTCGCTTGCGAAGGGCTGAGTAGAACTACCAGCCATCCCGGCGCGCCGCCGCCACTCCCGAACGCACACACGCCGAGGTCCTGACAAGCGTCGCTGCCAACATACGACTCGAATGATAATTATTGTCTCGCCTTCAGTGACACATGGTCGCGCTAAGGCTAACGATGCGCTAACAACAACGCTCACTGGCGCTACGCCACGCCACGCTGTGGCGTCCTTGGGGGAGGCCGCGGTAGGGTCGGGCCGCAGTAAGGAGGAGAGAGAGCGCTCCTGCCCCAGCCCGGCCCGGCCCCCGAACTTGATAAAATTACGGAAAGTAAGTAAAGTCCCCCCAGAATCGAGTGCTGCTTTGAAAGCAGCGGCGGCGAAACTTTCCCCTATTTTCGTTATTCACACTGCCGACCCCCGCCCCCCACCTTCTCCCTGCCCTCACCCTTAACCTTTTCCCTCCATCACTCGGCTGCGGTGGCGTGGCGTGGCTGGGGCGAGCCGCCGAGCCGAGCCGGAGCGGGAGAAGAGAGGCAGCCAGGATAGGTTGGTTCTCGACGCAGCGTCTGCAAACGCCAGGAAAGGTTATCTTTCCATCCATCATAACAAAGTTTGAACCTGGTTTATCTGCGCCCAGCCCCCCTCCACTTGCCCCACAGCGCCATTCACATACTGGCGGTCTTGTTGGTCTCCCACTCCCCCACCCCCACCCCCCTTAGTACCTGCCGCTGCCACTTACAATCAAATTTGCCTCATCTCGCGTGGCCTCGCCCGCCCTCACCCGCCCGCTGCGCCCCTCCCCGCCCGGCCCCCCGCCGCTCTCCTGCCCGCCCCAATGCGTCACTTCTGCTGCCTCTCCCGGCCAGAGATAAGGAGGCTGCGGGCGGGGCGGGGCGGGGCGGGGCGGGGGAGAGGGGCCGTAGATTTAATCACGGTCGTATCGTCGTGTCCGTCACGACCGCTGCCTGCTGCTCGCTTCTCCTTTATTTCTTGCGCCACGCTGCCGCTCTTCCTCTCCTACCCCTACTACCCCTTCCCCTTCCCCCTCTCTCCTTCCGCACTCAGGCGGCTGCAGCACACCCAATAGTTTTGATTGCCGCAGGACTCCCATGGGTGTGTCAGACTCCTCCGGATCTGCTGATGGGTCATGTAGCCCGGCCCGGAAAGCCTGAAATATTCAGGCCGGGCGGCGGGGGTGAAAGGGGTGGGGTAGGTGGGGGAGGGAGGAGGCGGGAAAGGGGGACGCGGGCGGGGGTGTGCGCCGCCGGGGCCGTCTCCAACTCCAATCACAGCGCCCATTAACGTTTCACGAGTTCCTGCATGACCCTGCAACATTCAGCACCAAGAAATGGAGTCCGTGCCGCGCCGGGCCGGGCCGGGCCGGGCGAGGACATCTTCCCGCATTCTGTTTGCTCGTGCAAAAAAAGGGGGAAACACGATGGAGCATGCGGGGGCAGGGGAAATATAGAGACCGCGTTTCCTCTCTTGCTCTTTACTTTCTCTCTCCTGTCCTGCGTCTCCCTCACCTCCTCTCTCACCACCTGTTCTCTATCTCTCTGCCTCTCTCCCTCTCCCTCGCTCTCTCCTTCTCTCGCTCCCTCTCTCTCTTCTCCAATTCCTTCTCTCTTGGGGACGCGGGCCTCGAACGCCAGGCAGGCCACGACATCCTGAACGCCATTAGGCCCGTTACACCCGTTAGGTTAGCAATTAAGACCCACTTTTCCCATTATAAGTTGGCCCAAAGTACAATAACAGCCTCACTCCCCCCTCGAGGGATGTGTAGTAGTCCGAGCCGGGCCGGGGCCGGGGCCGGGGCCGGGGCCGGGGCCAGGAGGCTAGGTGGGTGGCGGCCCTGCCTGGTCACGGTCACCGCCCCGCCCCGCCCCGCCCCGCCCCGAGAGCAGAGCCAGTCACCGCAGCCATCGACTTTAATGTAATTAAACCCAACACCGCGGTGACGCGACCCGTCCGACCCGACCACCAAATGGAATTCGAAACAACCTGGGCTCCTTAGAGACACCACGATTAAAAAATATACAGGCGAATTGACTTATTACGACTTGTCTTGCTGGCAGACCTAGGTCGCCGGACCCGCCACCAGGGCGGGCGGAGCGCCTTACGAGCAGTGGGTAGGCAGGCCCGCGGTGCAGCCTTGTTCGGCGGGAGTGCCTACCCACCACCGTCAGGCGCTCCCCCGACAGCCAGCTTCGTCAAGCCCAGTGCCGATCAAAATTTGTACTATGCGCCAAAAGGGGGGGTACTAGATACCCCGGTATAAATCCCCTAGGATATTTGTACCCCCGGGTCTCGACTTCGCAGCTTCCCGGAGTCGGCCATCCAGGTACGGCCAGCCCGCAATCGACCAAGTACGACCCTCGCGACCCCTGTCATGGCCGCGAACGGCCACGCGCCCTTTCATTTTACGCCAGGGTGCGTTGGGCGGAGACGAAAGAGAGTACCAACTCCACCTGCTGTGCGCGCCGCGAGCTCAGTTTTTTCCGCGGCTGTCTCTCTTTCTTCCGTGCTAGTCTCTTTCTCTCTCTCTCTGTTTTTTTATCACTGTCTCTCTCCCTCCCTCCCATACTTCGACCCCGTGCTTTTTCGCTTCTCTCTCGCTCTGCTCTCCGTTTTGCCCGCGCCCCGGACGCGGCCTTAGCATTAGCGTGATAGACTGCGTGTCCCCAGGGCACGCGCGGCGCGGCCCCCTCGGTGCCCCCTTTCCACCGCGCCCCGCCCCGCCCCACCCCACCCCGCCCCGCCACACCCCGCCACACCACGCCCAATCCGCGCTTAACAAGCTGCGCTGCTCAACACTATAGCGTGTGACTCTCCTGTTCCTCTTCAGCGGCCGCGCGGCGCGCACGAAATAAAAGGGATACAAAAGATAAGGGGAAGGGGGCGGGGAGTAAAAATCCCAAGCCGGCAGAACAAAATGGTTGGGAGGGGAATAATGTGGGGAACCGCGGCGTACTGCGCTGGCGCGGACTATACTTCATTTCACAAAGTGTCTCGTTGGGGTCGGCCGCCGGGGAGGCGGAAGGCGGGCGCACCGGAAGTAGTATCAGGCCGGGCCGAGCGGTTTTGTGGCTAAAGACTATACTCAGGCTGCCACTCTGCCGGCCTGGCCCGTCCTGTCCTGTCGCCCAACTACTACCCCGAAAGGCTCTCCAGGCGCCGCCTGCTGCGCGGGAACATGGTGCTTCTCACACTTTCCATTCCCGTCTCTCTCTCTCTCTCTCTCTCTCTCTCTCTCTCTCTCTCTCTCTCTCTCTCTCTCTCTCTCTCTCTCTCTCTCTCTCTCTCTCTCTCTCTCTCTCTCTCTCTCTCTCTCTCTCTCTCTCTCTCTCCACACGACGTCACTTCCGTCTCACTCCGTCACTACTGTTTCCTTCCCGCTCCGCGCTGTTATTTCTGGCGCGCGTGTTTGAATGAGAGATAAATAAAGTCGGTGCGGTTGTGTGCGGGTGTCGCCAAGTGTCGCGTCCTCCTCGTGGCGATGTACCCCGTCGGGATGTTGTTTACCCACCGGCCGGGGCGGGCCGGGCCTACACGCCCCCCGGGCCCCCAGGCCCCGGGCCCGCGGGGCTCCGGGCTCCGCTTGTACACTGCCGATAATCACTTTTCCGTTCCCCCCGGTCACTATATATACTCCTATCCCCGCCCCGTTCCTCGTTAACGCCCCCTCCGTCACTCGCGCAGCCCCCTGCAGCAGCGGCGCGGCCCAGTGATAGGCCGAGCGGGGGAAGCGATACCGTAGCGATACACGAGCCATGGGCGGGGCGGGGCGGGGCGAGGTGGGGTGGGGCGGGCCGCGCCGGGGAAGCAGCCCAAGAGGGAAAAAAAGAGAGAGTAGTGTACGACGTGTGTCCGGATGAGGAGAGCGGGCGGGGCGGGGCGGGGCGGGCGGGGCGGCGGGGCGTTCTTTTGTGCGACGCTCCTGTGACGCCCCGTCACTAGAGCCCCGCGCGCTCGCCTCTGCTTCGAGGGGTTGCTGTCTGGGGCGTCCCGCGCTGGGATGAGTCGAATGGAGGCGGAGCGGGCGGGGCGGGGCGGGGCGGGGCGGGGCGGGGCGGGTACGGTAGGAGAGCAGCAGTCCCGTGGTGGCAGCCTCTGTTTCGCCGCATGGCGAAATAATCACTAATCTCGGATATTTTTTTAATGAATATATGCCTTGAAATCAGGGGCGTCGGAAGTGAGAATAATATAGGGGGTGCGGAGCACTCCCTAGACTACGAGCCAGGCAAGCAAGCCTTTGGCTTGAAGGATGAGCTCAATCCCGCCTTAAACTTAAAAAATTACCTACGTCCTCTGCAAGTGAAAGGGTGGCGTGAAAACATGGAAAATTTTTGCGGCAGTAAACCTCCCGAAGGAGGTTGCGGTTCCCGCCAGGCACAGGGCTTTTACCCCCCGTGGCAGCCAACTACTTCGGTGTTCTTATGGGAACCGGTGCTTTTCTGACTGCGATCCTGTCGCGCAATTCGACAGATTTGATCCCCGTACTGCCAGATTTAGTCGTACGGTGGTTAACCGAACTGCCCTGTCCCCAGGGCATGGAAAAGCTGTTTTTGGAGCCAGATTCTAGGACTTATGACCCCACGACCGACCACCAGTCGTGGGCATGGGACGGAACTTCCTGGCAACCCGCTGTCGCTACCAGTGAAGAACCTACCTGGGTTTGAACCAGGCCCCATGTGCCGAGTCTCACAGACACCCCACGGCTTTCGTGGCACTAAGACCACTAGACCGTCGGCGATTCCACGAGGGAGCTCGGTTGAAATGGGGGGTTTGAATTCCACTCCAAGTTGTTGTCCTCAGAAAAATGAAATTTTTTGATAAGATTCGAACCTCCGTCCTGCGACTCTCCGCGCGGACACTATGCCGGTACGGCTACGACGCCACGGTACCTGACGCCGGTCCACTAGGAGTCATGCTGCGCGAGAAGCCACAGTCACCGAAGAAATGAACCCAGTGTCATCAGTACGCCTGCTCTCCGTGCCCTGCTAGGCTGGCCGCGTAGCGTCATTGGTATCGACACTGTTCATCGCACTCAGTGGACTGTGGTTCAAAAACCGCGTATTTTTTATTTATTTTTTTCATTTATTTTTTTGTGGATCAATTGTTCTTTCGACACTTCCGACGCCCCTGCGTGAAATAAGAGAAACAAAATCGATGTTGTGTTTTTTATTGTAAGGTTTTCCTATGCCAAGAAATCAAACAAAACGCATTTGCTGGTATTATTGTCTTTTCCCAGAGGAGATGCCGACAGGGAAAGGAGAGGGAGGAAAGGGGAGTTGGGGGTTAGGGTAGAGCAAGAGGACGAATGGCGTGGCGTGGCGTGGTGGGGCGGGGCGGGGCGGGGTGGAGCCGCGGTGTTGAGGGGGCGTGTGACACTCATGACCCAGTAGCCCCTGCTCCTGCTCCACCCCGCCCCGCCCCGCCCTTCCCTTTCCTCGCTGGATCCCGTAGCAGCAGGATGCACATAGCAACAAGGTCCGCTGGCGTCCACTCTGCCCTAGCAGGCAGGCAGGGCAGGCGGGCAGGTCAGGGCAGTGCCGGGGGCAGGAGGAAAAGGGGCTCTTCACCTGAGCGGTCGTGGACTGTGCACACAGCCATGCATTACGCAACTGTCGAATACTCGAAACCCGGACATCAGTTCGGGTCAGATAGGCAGGCGTCGACGAGACGACCGGATGGTCGGATGTCGGTCGGACCCGTCGCGACGGCGCGCAGCCCGGCCCGACGCTCGCATGCCGCCTAGCCTCGCCCCGGCCCCGGCCCCGCCTCGCTCTTAGGGATCCACCTTTAGCTTTCTTTTATTGACAAAGCGGCATAGAGGCGCTTGCGTGGCGGGGCCATTGGGATCCATCATTACTGCAGCCTGTCCCGTCGGCGTGTGTGTGTGTGTACGAGCGTATTGTCTGCATGTATATGTGTGTGTGTAATGTCTGTGTCTATGTATAAAACAGCCCGGGGCTTCGCAGGGGAGGTAGCCGCGGCAAAGCCGCTCCGTCTCCTGCTCGCTCGCTCGCTACCCTCTGCTCCCCAGTGAGCCTCCGGTGGGGCTCGTGTGTGTGTGCGCGCGCGCGCGTGTGCGTGTGAGTTAACATCACGGGCTACTCAGGTGGGGAGCGCGGGTAGTTGTATCGATTATAGCCGCTGCACTTACACCGTCCCCTGAGCGCGCACTCAGTTGTACACTGTAAGGGAGCCCCGCCCCCGTGCCCCGGGCCCCGTGCCCCATACCGGTAGCAGCATAGCCATAACAAACATGACAAAGGGGTATCGTAGCAGACTCGGTTAATTTTTCCGCGACGTTCCTCTGCGAAGTAAAGTGGGCGGGGCGCCGTGCCGTGCCGTGCCCTGCCCCGCCCTGCCCGGGCGAGCAGAGTAAGCCGATAAGGTAGGCTCCGTGTCTCGCCCCGTCCCGCCCGGCCCCGCCCCACTCTACGCCCACCAGCCCAACGTGTGCTGTGTGCATGGTGGCACACGAAATTAATTACTACTCCTTTTTTATCTTTTCCGTCTGTATGGCCCCGGCCTGTCTGCCACTCTACGGGCGCAGTGGCGTGGCGGGGCGTGGTGGGGCGGGGTGGGGCGGGGTGGGGCGGTGGTCAGTGGAAGCCGGTGGTGGTGGGTGGAGAGCACGAGGGCCAGGGCTCGGCGCTGCGGGCCTGGCGAGGCGAGGCCCACGGCTCGGCCCTGCGCGGCGCTGGCCTGGCGTCGCAGCGGAGCCCCTCCCCGCCCTGCCCCGCCCCACCCCGCCCCGCCGCAAATGCGAGTTGAACCACGTTGAGTTAAGGTCGGGAAAATTCTGAGTCAAGTGCTTTGCTGTCCGCAGCCCGGGCGGGCCGGGCCGGCGGGGCATGCGCGGCCAGAAGTGGCCCAGCCTGAGCCTGGGGCCTGCTGGCTCCACGACGGGCACGTCTGATCCGGCCAGTTGGTCACGTGCTGAGATATCAGCCCTCCCGCCTCGCCTTGCCCCGCCACACCCCGCCCCGCCCCGCCCCACCACACCCCGCCAGGTCCCGCACCCGCCCCACCCCAGCGCGCCTCCGCCACACCCCGCCACGACCTTTAGACGCCGAACGGAAGCCCGGTAGCGGCACGGCTCTGTCCAATTAAGCGACCGAAATAATACCGTCATGCACCACCATCAGAGAGTTTTTGTACCGCGTTGCCTACTTCGAAAGGCGCCACGGGGAGTTTGTAACATAAAAGAGGAAGAGCGAGCGGCGTGTACTTTTAATCTGGAAAGAGAACTAACGTATTGATTTTTTTGTAAACACTTCAGTTCCTCGATAAATTGAACTAAAGTTTTTACCTCGGCTTAAAAATTTATGTTTCAAGCCACTAAGTTAATTCTTATAGGGGTAAAGTTGTTCAAAAACACTCTCCCGTTGAGAGATAATTCTTTATTAATAAGTCTTTTTTAAAAATATTTTTCTTTTCGGAAACAAAAAGATTGTAATTTTTTTTTGTGATTTTTTTTTTAATTTGTACGTTTTTTGCTTTTGCGGTGACACGCGGCATTGACCCGGGGCTGTGCAATACTACCATATAGTGAAGAGCCGTAAAACCCACATAGAGTGAGCGGCGAGATAGATAGTGACCGAGAGAGACGGAGAGAGAGAGAGAAGCGAGCTTATCTCCGCTCGGGTATGATTGAGAGGCCATCGCCGATAGCGGTAATCTCACACGCCGGTCCCAACCCGCTCCGCCCCACCCCGCCGCGCCCCGCCCCGCCCCGCCCCGCCCCACTCCACCACGAGGCCGAGGGGCACGACAGTGCTGAAGACGGGGGGCGATGACAGCACCGCTAGATCAGCGTGTCTTAATCAGTCCTCATAAATCCACGGCGGTTTCCTGTGCTGCGTTCGCTCTTTTTAAATTCAATTGACGAATACCATCGTGAGGATTTTTTATGAAGGATTCAAAGTTTTGTTGACAACCAAGTGCATGCTATTTGTCACCGGCACACGCGAGTAGTCGGGCACCTCTATTTCTGGAGCAGCCCGGGGCAGGGTGGGGTAGACAACACAGAGGGAAGAAGAACGGCCAGGTCAGACACGCCCCCCCCCCCCGCTCCTTTCCGCGGGTGGAAGTGGCACTCACTCAGCACCTTCTGCATTAGCGCAGCGCTATCTGGACGTCCTATCGCGCAGCGACCTAAGTCAACGCTTGTAATTATTAAGATAAGATTTTCTCATTCTGGCTCGAGTGTGCAGCTCTCACAAGTTCGACTAACTTTATACCCCCGGCCCCGAGTCCGCAGCTCAACTCAAATCGACATCATGCCTTTTTTTACCGCATTTGTTTTTTCGACGGGACGCTCGATAAGTTTAAAGCCAACTCGATTGGTTTATTTATTCGTCCCTTTCGCGGCAGTTTCCACCGCAATCGAAATTTCGCAACAGCGGCGGCGGGTAAACGTCGGCGATATTTCTTACCCCTCCCCCTTCCCTTCACCCCTGTCTCCCCTTTCTTGCCTCGAGCACTCTAACGTTGGAAAAGCGAACCAATGGCTGGGAGATGGAAAGGGTGGCGGCAAGCAAGAGGAAGGGGCGGAGCCGGGCCGGGCCGCGCCGCGCCGCGCCGGCGCGAGTAGGGTCGCGGAGTGGGAGAAATGGGCTAAAATTAGCCGTTGTTAGTGTGAATTGAGTAGTTTGTGTTGGCTCGAGTTGTGGGTCTTACAGGCGGAGGAGGGGCGGGGCAACGGGTGTTTGGACTGCCTTGCGCCTGCCCTGAGCTGCCCTGGGCTATCCACTTCGCTTCAGATGGAATCCGCTCGTTTCCATTCCGCCGCCGCCATCGAATTCTGCAGCGCGCCGCTCCGCCCCGCCCCGGCCCGTCACGATGGATAGCACCAGGACAAATTATTTTATTGAGGTTTCCGCGTTGCTCTCGGCAGTACGCCGCGGCCGGGCTTGGCCCCCGCGAGACCAGAGGGCCCCCAGTCAGCGCGCCCGCCGGGTAGGCAACCCTACTCACTGCCCCCGGGTACAGTGAGGTACAGGACTCCCAGGCGATAAGTATGTACCCCGGTACGTCATCGCTGGACTATGTACTGGGGTGTGGGTGTCGGAAGGGGGTACAAAATGCCCCAGGCGGTTTGTACCCCCCTCACCTGGCCCGTTGCCGGGCCTGCAACTCCCGGCGACTCTGACCTGCCCCAAGGGCCCCAAGCTGGCTGCTGGCTAGGCCTCTCTCCTCCCCTCTCCTCTCTCCTCTCTCCTCCCCTCTCCTCTCTCCTCTCACACTCGTCGGCGCGCGACCCTCACACCACCACTCCGCCGCGCCTGGCCGCGCCCCCGCCGCTTGAAATAACTTGTGTGTGAAACCCTCCACCCCGGTTGAGTCCGTTCGAGCTATACTGTCCCGCCCCCGCCCCCGCCCCCGCAAGCCTCCCCTACCACATTTCCGCATGCACTAGGTGTTTGTGTGTTTGCGGGTAACGCATGGCCGGCTCATGGCAGCGGGGCGGGGGCGGGCGATACAAACTGGCCACGTGACAATCCCAATGCGATTCAGGGGAGAGATTTGTGGCCACCCCCTCGGCCCCACCGCCCCCGCCCCGACCTGCCACCCAGCCCCCACCCTCCCCTCTACTACCCGGCGCCTCGCCTCGCCGTTAGCACACGGGGCACCAATGTGCGAGGCGAGCCGGGGCAGCCCAGCCGGGCACACAGCCGGCCCCGCCCGGCCCCGCCCGGGCCAATTATTTTGGAGCGGCCCTTCGGCCCATCCGCTGTTCTGTCTGTCTGTCGGTCTGTCTGTTTGTCTATCTGTCTTCGCGTCCGCCCTGCCACGCGAATTATTTTGGAACAGCACACCCCTCCCCGCCACCGGGCGTACCGTACCGTCCGCCGGTCTGCTGATGTACCAACCAGCCGGCGCGCTGCCTTTCTGTTGAGAGGCCCCCGCCCCGCCCCGCCCCGCCCCGCCCCGCCCCGCAGGCCGCCCGTTTACCCGTTTAATCGATCTGCGGATTGCGCATGACCCTTTGAGCTCAGTGTCCCTGCCCGCCCCGCCCCGCCCCCCCCGCCCCACCCCGCTCGTGTCAATCCCATTGCCGCTAATGAACAGCACGTTAAAATGCCTGACTCAAAGGGCCTAACCCAACCCGACCCCCTACCCCTTCGCCCAGGACGATTGAGCGACCCAACCGATCTACCCTTGCATACATTTGTACTGCGCCCTGCCCAGCGCGAAAGGATTAAAAAAAAAAAAATCTACCCTTATATTTTACTCATGTCATCAAGGACCCCAGAATAAAATGGAGAGTGAATGAAAGTGATTTATCTTTGTCAAGAAAAGGATCAATTTATTTTGTATCCTTTGTTATATACAAAATGCTTGTAACAAAAAAAAATAATAACATAACAGTAATTGAAGAGAGGCAAGAATTTATAAGGAGTCTTTTTGCATAGCATGCCAGACTACTAACACATAGTCTGCACAGAGAATTTGTTTTGTACGTTTGCTCTGTTAACTCACACACCAATACTGAACAATAAGTAGGAGGGCTGGGCTTGGCCTTCAATATAAACGATAAAATCAATTCAAATAAACACAACATAGAATACTCAAATGACTGGCTGTAAACATTGCAGGACATGTCACTAGAATTTCTTGGGAAACGGGACAGTTGTATGTAGGAGAGAGTGTTTGTAACACATCTATCCTTTTCCCCAATTACTGCATGAAAGCCAGATCAGGGAATAAAAAGCAAAACCATTTTACAACTTTCAACAATCTAGAATAAGACATCAAAATACTCAAAATTACAGAAATTACAGAAAGCCTAATCTCCATTAAGAATCAGAATCATGCTCCTTCACAGGAGATAGGATTTTTTTTCCACAGTTGAAAATTCCTCCAAAAGTATTGTTACACACCTATCCAATTTAATTTCTACAAAACTAATTTTTACACAATTATTTCTTCATGAAAAACAAAAACAAAAAAACAAAAAAAATGCCCCTACAGCAGATGACAAGAAGGCAATTAATCATCATTGTAAAATTCCATGCAGTTAATTTTCACCAATAATTCTAGCATGCAGCTCATTGTAATAAAATACTGTTTTTGATGGTTTGCAATCATGTGCTGGAAGCACTTTAACATTGGAGATACATATCCTGTAATTATGGTGTCCAGCAATTGCTTATACTAAATTTTAACATTATTTTCACATGTACTTGATTTTATGAGATTTGTAAACATTAAAGCTTATTCCCACAGTCCATTTCTAGGACTACATCAATCCTCTCCCAAACAACAAAATGAAGTCCAGGACATAACAGTTCTGTGCAATAATGCACTATCAGTGCAGAACAAGAGAAAATACAATCATTTCTTTGGTGTGAAACATTGCGAAAACCTCAGGGTGCTGAATACAGCCCATCAAGCTTCTTTACAGCAAGACACCCTGCTTTTGGTCCGTCCATTCATCACACCAAGATACCAAAAACACTCAAACCTAAGCTACTTTTAAAAAGCAACTAATTATAACAATATGAGGGATTCGCAATTTGAATGCTTATCATGTGCTTAAATTTCATGATTTTTTTTTTTTCTTTTTGTACTTTTATGATTTTGAGGATGTAATTATTTGAGAACAACAATTTAAAAAATGATCACTTTGTGTAAGCCACAAACCTGCAACCACATTCTCTTAATCATATAATTTACTATTATCTTTGCATTCGAATAAATATCCAGTCAAGCGTACAGGTGTGGGCACAGATCACACTGAAGTTCTACATTTAATCATTCTTTTCTTCACGTCTCTTCATCCTACATTAACTTCCATAAAAAAATATCAATTGAAAAATGGTCATCCGACATCACTACACTCTGGACAACGTCAGACTTCCATCACAATGGCACCACCTTCCCACACACAAATTCATCTTCTTTCTTCATCACAAGTTCAAAATTAAAAAATTGAAAAAAGAGGTTATCTTTTTTCACGTAACTTCTAATAAAACAAATCTATATATTGATAAAAAGTCTCACTTTGCACTGTTGGCAGGTGCCTTGACCCGCTCATATACTCTATAATTGAATAAAAGTCTAGAGTTAAAGGGTCGATCCGATTCGACAAGACAAGACGCTGAGATGAGGGTGGCCGTGTCTTGCAGACTCGATTCAACTCTTCACCAGCAATAAACTGACAGCTCACTCCCATGCTCACCGCTATGCCTCCAGGAAGTGACAGCACGGGCTTTCATCTGAAAGAAAAGAATGAGTAACCCTATTAGCACACCAAGGTCAAAAGAGTAGGAAACTAAGGGGTACTGCCACTGACCCAGCCACTAAGGTTGACATTGTCTCACTCCATGCAAAGTGTGCAGGCTTGCCCACCTGATGACCCCATAAACAGCCTGCAAACTCCAGGGAGTGTTGCAGCGGTGGTGTCCTCTCCTCTCCTCCCCTCAACCCCCGCCCCCACCCTCTCCCCGCCCACTCTCCGCCCCTCGCCTCGCTCCGGGAGGGGAGAGTAGGCAGCAGGCCGCGGCAGCAGCAACAGCAGCCCACATTGTGGCTCCCTTCCCCGCGGTCCCGCCCCGCCCCAGCCCGCCCCGCCCCGCCCCGCCGCGCCCTTCCCCTCCCGGATCAATACTGAATACTGCACAGCGCACCGTGCCTAGGCGTCCCGACGCTCGGGGCGACACGAGGCCCCTACGCCCGCCCCAGCGACGCGCAACGCGTACCCGGCGCCTGACTGGGCCCGGGCTCGAGCTGGCCTGGCCCTTCCCCATTCGCTTTAAAGCAGCACTGCATGGACACCGCTCGCTAGCGCGGTCCGCGCAGCGCAGCCGCAGCGCCTCGGCCCAGCGCGGCCCCGGAGAGGCTTGAAGAAAGGAAGGCAGCCCCCAAACCCTTCACCCTGAAGAGGAGGTGGGGGAGGGGAGGCGGGTGCACCCCATTGATCGCGACTTCTTGTAGTACACCCATCTAGTAGAGTGAGCGAAAGGTATCGAGCGCGGGGGCGGGGGAAGGGGGTAGTCACGGCCGGGCCGAGATAGACCCATCCCCCTCTCCCTGCGGGGCGATTCGCAAGGTGACTTAAAGCTCTGGGAGGAAACCGAAGCTTTCCGACATCCGCGGTTAGCAGACTCCTTTCCCACCCACCCCTCTCAGTGGCGCCCAGGCTAGGCGCCCAGGCTAGGCGCCCCAGCCCGGTCCGGCCCTGGCCGGCTGGCTTAATCCACTCGGTGGCTGCAGCAGCAGCAGCAGCAGCAGCACGAAGCTGCCTAAAGCGGAACCGCTACCACCGCTACCACAGCCTTTCGCCTTAGCTTTACACCGCCCCGCACTGCTCTGCTAAACTAGCCCAGCCCTGACCCTGCTCCACTATGCCCTCTGCACACCAAGTTTCCTCGATTTAACCCTCAGGAGGAAATAAGAGTCCTCATAATGACAATATCCTATGAATATT
The DNA here is from genome assembly GCA_033675135.1 of Frankliniella intonsa. NCBI lineage: Eukaryota > Metazoa > Arthropoda > Insecta > Thysanoptera > Thripidae > Frankliniella > Frankliniella intonsa. The sequence goes on along the minus strand of CM066254.1, from coordinate 9,846,060 downwards.
AGAGTAACATCACCCAAGAAATAACTGACATTTGATGACTTAATATTTTATATACCAAGGTTTAAATTCCAATTTTAAATAAAAACTAAATAAAATTGAAATAGGTGTGAGTTGAGTCTTACCTGCTGCATTTTCTCAAAGTCCAGGCATGGCCTCTGGATGTGATGAGGTCTTGTATTTTGTCGATGTCTCTTCCTAGGTGAAACATCTAAATGGAATAACTTCAAAGGTGGTGAAAAGGAACGGTGACCAGGTTTGTGAGCATCCCTTGGAGGTGAAGTACGGAACCGAACAGGGGTAGCCATGGCAGCTAGCAGACCCTGAACTTCTTCATCTCCTGAGCTTCCTGAGCTTGGTGGGATTAGAATTTCACCTGCCGGTGAATCATCCAGTGGTGTCACACTTCTTGTTACTTGAGACCATTTGCGCTTCTCAGGCACAGTAGATGCGCTCTGACTTCTTGGTGGAGGTTGCCGAGGCTCCTGAGGAATTGTACTGTTTATGACTTCTAACTCTTCTTCGGAACTATGGTGATCATAGTTAAGGTCAGAATCAGATGGTAAAGCTGAATCCAAGAAGTATGGACTTGCTGGTGTGGCAGTACCACTGGCTGTGATAGTGTCTGGAAGTGGACTTATAGTTGAGCCACTCCATCTATCAACTTCACACTCCATATCTGAAACAATACAACAAAACAGATTTTTAATATAGTGACCATAATGGGCTTCTGAAGTAATTCCGAGTAATTCTGACATATAACGGGATTACAGTTATTAAAAGCAATCATAATCAGTCAATCAGTTTTAAATCAATACACACAAAACTATGTATTTCTGTTTTTAAATTATGGACAGTTAAAATGTTTTCTATTACTGTTAATATTTTAAAAAATATGCTGCCCATTAATCTTTCCTTTACACTACTTAAAACAAAATGCACACCAAAGTCAGCGCACACAAGAAATGACCATTGTTTAATATGTACTTTACAACCATATCAAAACAAAACCAAAATTAACAGCCTTAAAATTCAAAATTTAAAGGGACCTGTAAATTAAACAGGCTGAAGTCCAAAATAAATGAGAAATTTTACAAAATTCTGTGGATAAGATTCTATGACATTTAAAGAAATGTGTATGAGAACTGCTTAACTTTCATAGGCAAGTGAAAAAGAACGTATTTTGGGCAGTGAAATATGTATTTCAATCAAAAAAGAAAAAGGAGTGAGAATTACATAACCTCACTTGATTGGTAAAATCCTACGCTCTGGAGGCAAACAAGAATAGCAAGGCTCTTCAAAAAAAATAATTAAGTCCACGACCATCTAATTTCTTATCACATTTGTTGAAAAGTTTCTCTTGAAGCCCGTCAAATGTCTAAAAATTACTTTGGCAGGATTTGGCTAGCCTCTCTGTAGGGGGTCCTTTGCTGCCGAGCAGACAAAGGAAAACTGGGCGCAATCGATTCAGCTGGGAAGTCCAAGTTGCGACAACGAAAACTAAGCTTAAGCCCGTAGTCGACATTGTCCTTCAAATCGACAAGACTGCCAAAAGTTAGTCCCAAGCGACCGGTACCGACCGGGTAGCGCGAGCCATCCGGCTAGGCTGCCAGGGCGGGTATCGCGCCAGCCAAAGAGCTGCCAAAAGCACTGAAAAAACACTTACTGATTTCGGAGTCTTCACGTTCGACGTTCTCGTCGTCAGATTCTGTTCCCGAATCGTGGATCTCGTCAGCCTGTCGACCAAGAGAAACAAGCGTTAGACGAGGCCATCTTCGGGTGCGCGAGTGACAGCTAGAGCGCTCTGCCCGTGCCCGCCGAGGCTTAAGGCCCGGTTAAGGTGCTTAAGCACGCGCCTGCAGGTGTGAAACGCGACTTGCACGTCGGCCAGGTGTGACAGACCAGCCCGGCGGACGCGACACTGCGGATTAAGCGCGCGGCTGCGCGCACCACAGCCGCAAACTTGGGCTTTCTTTGTTCGGGTCCGCCTGGCGGGCAGCCATCTTTACGCTGGGCCCGCAGTGTGTAGCCGGTTTTGACCTTGGGCGTGCTCCGTGCGACCCGGTAGGGACTGGCAGGGCAGGGCCGGGCGCTGCGTACCTTGTCCACGGGCGACTTGTCCTCATTCAGGGAGTGGTTCTTAAGCTTGTGGGTGAGGAACTTGAGCATATTTCACCCGCCGCGGCTCGGCGCTCGGCGCGACCCCCCGGAGAGACAGATCAGCGCTGCTCGGTCCGCTCTCCTCTCTCACACGCCCATCCTCCGCTACGGTCCCGGCCGTGGACAGCGACGGACAGCTCAGAGGGGCGGGTCGGCAGGGCGGGGGAGGCTCGTCCGCGAAATCACTGGGCCGCGCGCATAGGGGACGGACGGGACGGGGCGGCACGGCACTACCGAGCCTGGGCGCCAAGGCTAGCCTCCTCTCGCCACGCGCTGCGACCCGCCTGTACGCCCGTCATATTACTACTAGCGGAGCCGAGCGGAGCGGAGCAGCGGCAGTCAGCTGAAGCGAGTGCCGGCCCGGCCCGGCCGAGCGACTCACTACGGCACGGGCGGAGGGGGTGGGGGTGAAGGGGGTGCCCCCGCCTCCTGGCAGGCCAGAGCCAGGCCCAGAGGCCCGGGCCGGGCAGGGCGCCACGGATCGCACTCGCTTTTTACACTATCTGGGCGCACTTTTGGTCCGGGGCTCGACGGCAGCGGCCGGCCCGGACCCCCCTGCACGGCCTGGCCGAGTCCCGACGCTTAACTCGGCGGGGAAGTACCCGAAAATTGCGTTTTTCGAACAAAAGAGTCGCTCATTGATCACGAGGCGCTGGTGCCGAGGCGCGCTGAGAGGCGCGTTCCCATTGGCCGGCCGGCCGCACCGAGGAGGGTCGGATCAATGGCGCGGTGGTGGGGGAAGTCTCGTAAGCGCCCTCCGCTCCCCCCGCCCCGCGCTCCTCGGCCCCGGCCCGGCTCCGCACTTGTGAATGAAATGGTGTATCAATTCCCTTTCCTTGGCTCGCCTGCCTGGGCTGGGCTGGGCCCGGGGCCCTGGATCGGTGCTCGGTCCGGTCGGCAGGGCTCGGGGCTCGGCTCGGCCGTGGAGCGTGGGGCGTATGGGCCTGGAAAAACCGAGCCCGACCCGAACCGATACTCGCCGGGTCGGGCCCGCGCCGTGCCGGGCCTATCATCAGCCATTCCGTAGGCCTCGATGCGGGGGTGATTGTGTTCAGCGCTTGGTGGTGTCCTCTCTCTTGCTCCTTATGGCTGTGCCTCGCGGGTGCGACGAAGACAGAGTGACGAAAACCCCACGGCAGCAGCCGCCTCGCAGAGGGCCTCTTCCTCGGGCTTCGAGGGGGCCGGGCAGGGCGGGGCAGGGGGCTCCTCGCAGGTGGAGAGGGGAGGGGGGAGAGGGAACAGGCACTTGCTCGCTGACTCGCGATGAGAGCTGGGCCGGGGCCGGGCGCGTACGCGCTAGAATAGTAGTAGCCACAGCTGATCACCTCCCCCCTCCCCGGCCCGGCTCGGCTCGGCTCGGCCCGGCGCGGCCCGCTCCTGCTATGCGTGGCCTGCGCGCCCGGCCCGGCCCCCGGCCCTGCCCCGCCCCGCCCCACAGCCCCCGCAGCGTGCGTAGCAATGCGTAGCGCCGAGAGCGTAGTGCTGTCGGCGCGGTGGCGGTGTGGTAGTGCTGCGAAAGGCCGGGGAAAGAAAATGTTTTCGGCTGAGCTAAATTTAAATTTAAGTTTAACCTTAGATTGAAATGCACAGCCCCGTCAGAATGCGCCAGGGGAGTCGGACGGGAAGCTGGCGTGACGCGTGAGATGTGATCGTATCATGTTACTTTACGTGACTGAATGAACGGCGCGCGTACATTTAGACTGAACGCGGCGCGGGCCAAGGTAGAAGCACTTTTAGCTCGGTTTTACACGGTTTTAACGTGCGTCTACCTTGATTAAAAATTGACATTGGTGAGAAATATTGCCATAACATGTACTCTGCTAACGGTGCAGTACGTAAGTGTTGGAGGGGAGGGGGGACACCGTCGTTGCCCTTTCAAAACAGACGAACACACAGTCCTTTCCTTCCTAGCGGCGCGGCGGCGGCGTCTCGGGCGAGGCCCGTGGGGCTGCAGCGCCAGAGCGCCCCGCACCGCACCGGCCGGGCCTGGCCGGGGCTCATGAATGGAATGATTTTCAAGGAATGTCAGAGATAGTATGTATGGGCTGACCAGAGGCCCGTCCTGCGGCTGCCTGCGGCCCCGGCCGCCTATGCCTATGCGGTCAGCCTGCTGGCCGCGGCCGGGCCGGGCCGGGCCGGGCCTACGCGTCCATGCGGTCAAGGGGGAGGCGGCATTTGCAAGTTACATTGGACCATTTAAATACAATGACCGGAGGGAAGGGCACTAGAGGCCCCCGCGAGCCGCCCCTCCCCTCCCCCCGCCCCCACCCCGGGCCGCGCGTGACGATAATTTTGTCGAAACCGATGCACAATGCAGATAGATTCAAGTGACAGTCGGAACCGGGGGAAATAGTCTTGTACCCTCTCCCCCTGTGTATGAGAACGCGGCGCGGGCGCGGGGGCGGGGCGGGGGAAGGGAAGGGGTCGTCTGCGGTGCGGTAAACAGTTGGTGGGGCTTGGGGCTACACCGCTAGAAAAAAGACGTAGTGGCGCTTTGCTCTCTGGCCCGGCGCGGCCTTACGGCGCTTACGGGCCGTTGACCCGGTGCACGGTGCAGTTGAGTGCAGCGTGGTGGTGACGTGTTCCGAGTCACGTGTGTAGGGCAGGCCGCTCCGCCCCGCCCCGCCCCGCACGACCCGTCGGTGACATAGTGGTAGTGGCGCGTGGGCAGAGGCCAGGCCCGCCCAGGCCTCCGAGGCCGAGGTCATGGAGCATCGCCTCGACGACGCCGTCCTCCGGAGGCGCGCGGCCGTGCCCAGTCCTCCCCCCCCCCCCCCCCCCCCGCGGCCGCCGCAGACCCCCTCGTCGTCCTCCTCCTCGTCTCCCCCTCTCAGCCTTCCCGCTCCGTTGAGGCCCCGTGGGAGGGGAGAGGGAGCACATTTTCGAAGGTCCCGGAGAGCCGGGGGAGGGGGGGGGGAGTCTGAGGAAGGGAGGGAGCAGCAGCGCGGCGCATTCCATCGCTGTTGGCGATCGCACGGAATGGGTTCCTCACCAAAACCCTGGCGGCGCTGCAGCGGCGTATCTGCCAGCCAGAGAAGCGCACAGTATCGGGGAGCTTTACTCCCGGCCGGCAGGCCCTCCGCCTCCGGGGGGCCTTCCAGGCTCTCCGCGCCCCCCCTCACGATGTGAACACTGTGAAGGGAAGCGAAAGCTAGCGAAAGTGGGTCAAACGTCCCATATCCCATCCGAGCGAGCAACCCCCTGTGCAGCCGAGCCAGCAGCCCCAGCAGCCTCCACGGGAGCAGGCGGGGGGCCGCGCCCCGCGCCCACAGCCATCACCACCACCAGGCGCGGGGCGGGGCGGGGCGGGGCGGGGCGGGGGTCTCCACAAAGGGGACCTAACCTACACCAGGACGGAGCAGAGCACCTTCTCCTGCTCCTTGGCTCGGGCCTCACCTCGCCTCTCCTCGCTCCTCAGGACTGTAACCTCTCGCTACCCCCGCACTGGGTTAGTTCGGCCCGCCATTGGCTGGTCTGCCGAGTACAGCCACACGAGGAATGCACCTCCCCTCTCCTCCTCCTCCTCCCCCTCCTCTCTCTCTCTCTCTTTCTCTCTCTCTCTCACTCTCTCTCTCTCTCTCTCTCTCTCTCTCGCACTCACAGCCCGGGCGTATACTTCTCTCCCTTCCACCTCTCTCTCCCCGCCCTTCTCTCTCCTTCGCTGATTGCCTCGTGCCCTCGCACACTGTCTCTCCACACACTTCCTTTTCTTTTTCTCGCGTTGAGATCCGAAAACAAGCCAGGCATTTTCCCGGCGCTGCGCTGCGCTGCGCGGAGGGAGACGTTCTGCCCGGGGATGGGCGGCGCGGCGGTGGCGGTGGCGGTGCGCGGTTGGCGGTGGCAGGTGGCCGATGACGAGCAAGGTGTTGAGAGGGACGCGGCAGCAGGCCGCAGGCCGCAGGCAGCAGGCCGCAGGCAGCAGGGTGCCAGTCATCCCTCATACCTCCGCGCATACAGTACACCATTGCCACATTCCCTAAGCGCAGCCCGGCCTGTCTGTGCATAAACGTGATAGGGGGCATGGTTATCCCGGGATGTGTCTGTGACTGGGGGTGGGGGTATGGTTATCCCGGGATGATTGCACCCACCCTACACCCCCGGCATATCTGTCACGGAGGCAGAATTACACCTCACACCGGTACCGCTGGCCGGGGCCCGGCCCGGCCCCCCCAAACGCGGGGTACCCATACCAAGGCCCGTACGGCGAACACTTCCCCGGCCCCTGCCCCTGCCCCTGCGCTGTGGAGCGGGAGGGGATATTCGGCGTGGAGGGGACATGCATTTGTTGTTCCCTTTGCCCGGCCCAGGCCACGGATCGTTGATTCTGTATTCTGCGTACAGTACTACATACATACACGGTACGGTGGGTGCACAGGCCAGCCAACCTGCGCTCACACACACACACGCGCGCGCGCAGGGTTGAGGTGCATGAGCCAGCAGGACTTCTGCAGCACTGGGAGAGACACACACACACAGCATCATCTGGGTTGCCAAATTCCTTTACTACCATAATTACGTTACGTCACCGGGGCGGATTGGCCCGCAGCCAAGTCAGCGGCAGCGGCGCAGCCCGCCCAGTGCAGAGCACAGTGGCGAGGATCCACACGCACCACGCCCCGCCACGCCCCGCCACGCCCCACCGTGCTACGACGTCAAGCAGGGCAATAACGACAAATTTCGTGCAACATTGCTTCTCTCTCTCTCTCTCTCTCTCTCTCTCTCGCTCTCTCTCTCTCACACACAAACATTACACACACACACACACACACATACACTCTTTCCATGAATATTCGCCGTCGCGGAATCGCACACGACCATTCATCATCGGCCCGAAATGAATAATAATTCTGCATTTTACTGGCAATTGTCTGATAATTATTAATATCGCTACGGCCGCGGGGTGCAGGCAGGGTGCAGGCAGGGTGCAGGGCAGGGCGCTGCTGCTCATGTGAGTCACTCTCATTTCCATGCCGTACGACCTATACTGGCCTATGGCGGCCAAAGCCCAGCCCAGGGTGTTACCTGCTCGGGTAGTGCATGCCCCCGCCGCCCCCGCCGCCCCCGCCGCCCCCGCCGCCCCGCCGCCCCCGCCGCGCCGGTCACAGCCCGTAGCCTTGCGTGATTAACACACACGCGCGGGGGAAAACTGTTATGTAGCATAGGCTTTACAGAAAATAACCACAGAGGGGGGTCGGAGCCCAGGAAGGAACCCGGGAGTCGAACAGGCCCATGACGCCTCGAGCCCCCACCCCGCCCGTACAACAGCTGACGCGAGCTGACGCGCACACACAGACGCACACAGACGTTGTCGCCTCTGCCCGGCCCGGTATGGAAATGGAACCAGTAATGGCGAGCTTGTAGTAGGCGTCGGCGCCCGAGCCGAGCCGAGACCAACCCGTCGTGGAAAATAATGATAATAATAATGTAAAAAAAAAGTACCCGACCGGCTTGGAAAGCACAAACCTACGTCACTACTCGTCGTTTTATTTATTGTTTTATTAGACTAGCAGATTCAAATCCCAACCGATTTCTTTCAGTTTCTTTTTTGTTCTTTCGCTTAACTTTTCTTAAAATTGTAACCACCGTCGTCATAAAAATAATCCTATTTCTATCTGACCACAGAACTGTCACGCGACGAACCAAAAGGAAAAAAAAAAAGGGGGTATTGGCGGTTGTTGAACCACTGTCCTCCTGGTGCAATGAGCAGTGTCGATACCAATGACGCTACGCGGCCGGCCTAGCAGCGCAGAGAGAGCAGGCGTGCTGATGACACCGGGTTCGTTTCTTCGGTATGACTGCGGCTTCTCGCAGCATGACTCCTAGTGGACCGGCGTCAGGTACCGTGGCGTCGTAGCCGTACCGGCATAGTGTCCGCGCGGAGAGTCGCAGGACGGAGGTTCGAATCTTATCAAAAAATTTCATTTTTCTGAGGACAACAACTTGGAGTGGAATTCAAACCCCCTATTTCAACCGAGCTCCCTCGTGGAATCGCCGACGGTCTAGTGGTCTTAGTGCCACGAAAGCCGTGGGGTGTCTGTGAGACTCGGCACATGGGGCCTGGTTCAAACCCAGGTAGGTTCTTCACTGGTAGCGACAGCGGGTTGCCAGGAAGTTCCGTCTCATGCCCACGACTGGTGGTCGGTCGTGGGGTCATAAGTCCTAGAATCTGGCTCCAAAAACAGCTTTTCCATGCCCTGGGGACAGGGCAGTTCGGTTAACCACCGTACGACTAAATCTGGCAGTACGGGGATCAAATCTGTCGAATTGCGCGACAGGATCGCAGTCAGAAAAGCACCGGTTCCCATAAGAACACCGAAGTAGTTGGCTGCCACGGGGGGTAAAAGCCCTGTGCCTGGCGGGAACCGCAACCTCCTTCGGGAGGTTTACTGCCGCAAAAATTTTCCATGTTTTCACGCCACCCTTTCACTTTCAGAGGACGTACGTAATTTTTCAAGTTTAAGCTAGAAAATGTCCTTTCTTCTCCAATTTACTCGTGTAAACAAGGTCGGATTTCGTGGAAATCGTCAGGTCGGACAGAGATAGGTCGGACAATGTAGCTGCACCGGCGGTGTTGCGCTATGCGGTCGCGCTGCCTACGGCCCCGTGTGCATAGGCAACCCACCCGCGTGCGCGCCTGGCGGTACAGTCTAGCCTACGCTATGCGGCGAGGATAGCCGGGGCGTGTGGGAAAATGGCGCAAGGGCCGGGCCGGGCCGGGGGCCGGGGGCACAGCACGGCACGGCACGGCACGGCACGGCACGGCTAGGACTTCTGTTGTCACCTGCTCTGCTCAATGCGGTCCGGATCACTCAAGGTACCCGGCTGGCACCCGATGCCTCACGCCCTTCCCCCCGCTCCCCCCCCCCCTGACCCCCCGCCCCGCCGCCTCGCGCGCAGCGGACGGCTTGAGACGAGCCGCGAGAGCCGTTTGAAAACGGACCTGCCTGCGCCCTGGGCCGCGTCCGGAGGCGCGGCAGCCTCGCGCCTCGCGCCGCGCCCAGGGGACGCCGCGTGCGGCCTATTCGGAAGCAGCCGCTGGGCGCGTGGTAATCGAATCCCAGCCGTAAGCTCAGCACTTCGTGTGTCATGTGATCGATCAGGCATAGGGCGCCGGCCGGGCTCGGCCCCGGCCCCGGCCCCGGCCTCAGCCCCCCCGGCTCAGCTCGGTCTGTGTTTACGCCCCGCCTCTCGCCTCTCCTCTCCGAGCACCACCAGCACCGCCAGCCCAGCAGAATTGCGCGCCGTCGGTTTCTCGCCCCAACTCGGCAAAATTTGAACCCCGGCGGCGCTGCTGCCAATAAAATGCTCGTATTTCCACGGGCCGTTCTAGCGCGGGGTGAACGGGGGTGGGGGGGGGAGGGGGGATGGGGGGCGGGGATAATGACAAGTCTGGCAGGGTGGGCCTAAAAGAGGCTGGGCCGGGCTGGGCCGCGCAGCAGGGTGTGTGCGCACGCTCTGCTACGCGCGCATCGCAGCGGGGCGCGGCGGGGCGGGGCTGGGCGCGGCGGGGCGAGGCGGGGGGGCGGGGCGCGGAGCGGCGGGGCGGGCTCAGACCATGCCGTCATGGGCAGGCTACAGCAGAGCAGGCCCATGCCAAGTCAAGGTCGGCTCGCGGAGCCGCACCACGCGACGCCACGCCGCGCCAAAGCTTGGGTATGGCAGCCACCGCAGGCTGGGCTGGGCTGGGCTGCGCAGGCTTCGGTGAGCGGGTCGGGTCGGGTGCGGTGGTGCCGGTTGGAGATGCCGGCCCGGCCCGGCCGCGCCGGCCAGCCGGTCTCGTTCTCCTCCAGGGTCCTGGGCCCGCCCTGCTGCTATGCCGTCGTGGTGAGCTCGCGGTGCGCCGGGCCGGGCTGGCGCTCTTAGTTATTCACCGCAGAGGAAATACACGAAATGTGGGCTATAAGCCCAGCCCAGCCCTCGCGGCCAGAGGCGAGGCGAGCTGGCTCATCCGCATCGGTGTACGGGACACACCGGACCCGGCCGCGGGGCCGGGCCGGCCGGGACGGGCGCAAAGAGGGAATTACCCCTGGATCCGGGCGGCTCACCTTAATCTTCAGGTGCGCCGAGGGCCCGCCACGGCGGGTATGTTAAGTACCTGAACCCGCCGCGCCGCGCCGCGCAGTCCGCAAGGTGCGAAACAGCAAACAGCGGTAAGCATTGTACAAACAACTTCCGGTGCGGTGGCGGGGCGGTACGGGGGCCGGGGGCGGCAGTGTCTACGTTAATCCTTATGGCATGGCGCAGGGGATGCACCCTGCAGCCAGCCCAGTCTGGCCCAGCTCACATGCCTTATCACTCCTCTCGGCACACACCACACTGCACCACTGCGCTGTAGCGGGTGAGAGAGGCTGCGGCTCAGCACAGGTGCGGTGTGAGTGTGAGTGCCTCTCCCCGCAGTGGAGAGTGCAAGTGGTGATGTTGCAGGGGGCGGGGCGGGGCGGGCCGGCTAACGTCAGTACACGGCGTTCGTACATTACGAATGTCCGGGCGAACAAAGTGGCGAAGCGGGATAGGAGGCAAGGACGGAGAGAGGGAGGCAGAGATAGGGAGAGAGGGAGAGAGGAAGAGAGGCACGATAGGAGAGCGTGGAGCGCGTGAGTGCACAGCGCACGTCGCGAGCGGCAGGGGGCAGGGGCAAGGCGACAATGCTGCATGTATCTGAGCGCAGTTCCTACAACACCATACTACCTCCACCACCGCCACCACCCCGCCCCGCCCCGCCAACACTCACATACTCGAGAACCGGTTGACCGCGAGCAGGTATGACTCTGAGTGCGCTAAGGATGTAGGGGCCACCATGAGCTCGCCTCGCTTCGCCTCGCCTCGCGCTCTGCCGGCGTACAGTACTGTACACTGTTAACACTGTTAATTATTTTCATTTTCATCAGAGGCCTGCTAAAAGTTCACAGTCGACCTATGATGTACTCGCCCCGCCCCGCCCCGGCCCGCGGCGGCACGACACGAGGCATGGGTGCAGTTCACCATAGGAGACGGACCACAGATGATACTGACTAAAAACCTAGATAATACATGGCCCCGCGTCTGGCACCTTACCAGAATGGCGTCCGATAGGACCGACGCCAAAACGCGCTGTTATGTATTTCGAACGAGATTGAAAAAAAAATAACAACGAAAATGACCAGTGGGTTGAGAAGTCAGGCCGAAGTTACTGTAGATGACTTTTATGTTTTTTTTCCTAAACGAGGAGGGCGGTCCTCTACAAAGCGAAAACAGATAACACCAACTCAGACTGAGCCAAGCAGCCAAGCCGTACATCCCACTTGCAATGTGTGCGGGCGATATTGCAGTCTGGTGCGGTGAGGGCGGGGCGGGGCGGAGCGCGGGCAGCACGAGGAAACATTGCAGTTCCACATGTGTCATGCGCGGGGCGGGGCGGGCCGGGCGAGGTGGGGCTGGTGCGGGGTCCTGATATGGAATAGCGTGCTTTACGCACCACGGCGGCCCGACAGCCTGAAAAGGCACGGGATTTTTCAGCAATCAGGTTGGGCGATCACGCGCGCGACTCCGCTACGACCGGCTAAAAGTCTTCATAAATCGCCTACCAATATCAGGCACGTCTCGCCCCGCCCCGCACCGCACAGTGTATACGCCCCGCCCGCCCCGCCCCGCCCCGCCCCGCCCCGCCCCGCCCCGCCCCGCCCCGCCCTCCCCTCTGCTGTTATCGCCAATCAGCTGCAAAAGTAAATTGGCGCACGCGCCTATTGCAACACGACACGTCATGCCATGCGGTTATAGTGGAGTACACGGCGGTCGGGCCGGGGCGGGGCGGGGCGGGGCGGGGTGGCTGAGCTGTGCACGGCGCGGCGGGGGAATTAAGCGATAGACTGAATCACTTAACACCCTGTATGCCGTTTGCCCGTGGGTGCGCGAGGTGGTCCCCCCGATTTGCTCGCCTCGCACACCCGCGCCGTCGATTCGGGAAGATTCGCTCCTTCGCCCCGCGCCGCCCCGGGCAGATCGGATACTGGTTTCGTCCGGGCGGGTGACATATCGGATAAGACGGCTGGGCGGGGCGGGGCGGGGCGGGGCGGGGCGGGGCGGGCGGGGCGGGCGGGGCGGGCGGGGCGGGGCGGACGTCGGGACATGACATTTGTCATGCGGTGCTGGGCTGGGCCTCGCGGCGCGTGTCGGGTCGGGCTGGCTCCGCGGGGCCTGTAGCGCTGAGGCCTGTAGCGCTGAGGCGAGCAAGCCCATCGGGGACTCTTGAGGCAGGCCGACCACAGCGGGCGCGCGGGTGAGGCAGGCAGGCGCCCCTCGTGGTGAATGCCAAGACTCGAGGGACACTCCAGTAGCCCTCCAGCAGCCCAGTCCAGCAGTGCTGCTTCCTCCCCTCCTCGGTGTATTTGGCGAAGGTATTCCCTGGGGGCCGGGTGCTCTCCAGGAGCCGGGCTGCGGCCGGACGCGGCTCGCGGAGCGCGCTCCGGCAACATAGGCCCACCTTGACCTTGGCCAGAACATTTCGCGAGCCAGGCCCGGCGCGGAGCGGAGAGGGGCGATGGGGGCGGAGAGGAGCGGAGCGGGGCGTGGTGTCGTGGGCCGACCGGCACCAGCCTCCTCTCCAAACTGCTCATCTCTCTCTCTCTCCGAAACGCATCACTAATCTGTTCCTCGCACACTCACACACACACACACACAGCGGCTCAAATGATTCCCCGCGCAGCCAGCAGTTTGAGCCTAAAGCAAATAAGAATAAAGTTGCTACCGCGCGCTCTTGCCTTCTCCTCAAATCACTCAGCGGCCCCCACGCCCCACCCCGCCCCGCCCCGCCCCGCCCTACCCCTCTCCTCTCACTCAGTCAGCGCATCCTCATTTACATGATTACTTCATTTTCAATGCATCGCTGTGCGCGCGAGGCGCGCGGCTGGGCGCGGGGCTGGGCGGGGCGGGGCGCGGGGCGGGGCGCGGACTGGAGCCGGTGCCCGCGGGCTGTTATTGGGTCGAGCCCCGCCCCGGCCGGGCCCCGGCAGATGAATGAGTTTGGTTAGGGGCCATGGCAGAACTAGTATGAACGTATAATGTGTCATGTCGCTTGGTTTCGCGCGTTGTTTTCCGATCGCGACCTTCGCGCCCAAGTGATACCACACCACTGCCCCGCCCCGCCCCGCCCCGCCCCGCGCGCATTGCGTACAGCCCGGTTTGTGTTTCAGAGACCGCTTAATGCCTGAGGAAATAGACATTTGCACACGCACGCGCCCGGGTCCTGGCCACAGCTGTACAGCCGGCTCACGGTGGTGTCGGCTGCACCGCGATCGTGCTGTTCGCGCAACCGGATTTATTTAAATCATTTTCTTTATCATTCTTGTTTTTTTCCCTCGCGTGATCGTCGGCCGCGGTCGGTTAGTGCTCCGCCGTCGCGCTCCGCGCACGACGACCGACGACGCCGCGCGAACCTGAACACAGTAATATACGCACGGTGTAAAACAAATTCGTGACGAATTTATAGCCTAAGACAGCGCCGGGGCCCGGGGCAAGAGGATTGTAAATGCCAAACGAGCGGCTAGACGCGGCCGCGGCGCGGCGCGTCTCTTCCTTTTCCTTCCCGCGATACAATCATTGACAGCGCGGTGAATACAAAAGTGTTCCACGTGCGGGGCCCGGGCCGGGTCCCTGACGGCGCCAACCTTGAGGACGGGCATGGTCAGCGTGGCGATCACGACGCTGCTACGCTCAGCTCCAGCAGCACCATCGAAAAAAATAAAATAAACCGAGAGAGACATAGGCTGAGGAGGTAGTCCGACGGGTGGGCCGTGCCGGGCCTTCCTTGACGTAGTATTCTGGCCAGTGGATTGGCAGCACTGGGCTCAGCTCGGCTCGGCCCAGCCCGGCCCGGCCCCGCACAGGCGCCCAAAGTCAAGGTGACTCTAGTACTTCCCTGCGGGCGGACCTGGCCCGGCCCAGCCCAGCCTTCAGAACCACCATTAATTAATGTCATTAATAACAAGTATGAAGTAAGTCTAGTAATCAGCGACCGCTTGCTGAAAACAAGTCGACCTGCTTTATTAAGCCAGCGCCTCCGGCTATTTAGATGGCATGACCAGGTGGGTCTAAGTTTTAGAAATCGGTTGATTTTTCTTTTATTTCAAAATTAAAAGTATGAAAAAACGAGTAGAATGTAAGACCATTGTACGAGTGACAGTATCTCGCACCCTAGTAGGGCACGTGCACCTTCTTACTATTTGTGATTGAGGAGGAGGAGAAAGAAGAAGAAGTAAAAGAAGAACATGTCTATACGGACTGTACGTGTTTGTGTGTGCAAAATACTTGGGCGTACGCCAGCCCATTCCGCCGCCTGTCACCGTCACCTTCACCGCCTCGCCCAAGCTCAGCCCCACCCCGCCCGCGGGCCGCGTCCGAAGCCTCAGCGGCCGCGGGCCGGGCTCAGACCGCGCGCTGCTGCTCAGCTCAGACCTCAGACGCGGCCCGGCCCGAGCCCGAGTAAGACAGTCAGTCAGATGGTCGACGCGACGAGGATGGGGGTCAGACTGTCACTCTCGCCTGAGCCGAGCCGGCCCCGGGGGTGGGGTGCGGTGCGTTCCACTCGCGTCCATGCACCACGCGACGAGAAGAGCAGCAAGCAGTGACGGCTCCACGAGACCTCTGTGCCCCTCCCCCTCCCCCTTCCCCGGCGTTGTCAGCGAGTACTCGCGGCAGGGCGGGGCGGGGCGGGGCGGGGCGGGGCGGGGCGGGGCGGGGCGGCCTGATAGAGGAGCGGTAGACCGGCCCGTGTGCGATAAGGGCCGAGATTACGTCGCCGTGTTTTGCTGCCTGCTAGGCAATGCATTAGCAATGACACGATAATGCCGCGCCGATGCTCCCAAAAAAAAAGTAGTGTGCTCCGCTCGCTCTCTGCCGGCTGATATCGTCAGAGCAGATGAGAGCCGCGAGCCGGTCTCCACCGGTCCACCGCGGTCTCGACAACTAACTGATACGCTCGTGCGTAGCGGGCATCCCCGTAAAGGCTTGCACCTTACGAACGTGCGACACCGCCACTCCGGAACACCCGTCGGCTTCCGGCGCGGCTCGCGGGGTCAATAATGCATAGGTACAGTGCGCAGCGCAGCGCGGCGCACGAGACGCGCGCACATTGAAATTCAAACCATATCTCTTTTACGACTTCGAGACATAATCGACTTGTCGGGTCGGGGGCTGTGTGCTGAACCAGAACGTTCTGCTGCTCGCGCCGCGCCCAGCTGTTTGCTCTGCGCTTAGGGACGCGCGTTGGTGAGTGTGGGAGAAAACGATATTAAAACTACTGCATTGGTTCATTTCAGGTGGATGCCAATGACGGAGTATACTGTGTCTGGACTATACTACGGGTGGCGGACGGCCCGCCCAGGACCGGACCGCGGGCGTAAACCTTTGCGTGAGTCGACCCGAGCCGGGTCCAGCGGCCCTCGCTAGCCGAATACACGTGGATACTGACAATCTCCCAGATAAGATAACCCGGGGGCGTGTCTCCGCGTCGAGACGGAGCCGTCCACAATTGGCGAGAGTCCAGCAGGATTCCCCCGGCTTTCCGTGGGCTGGGGCTTAACACGCTGCTGATGTCGAACTGGGGTCGGAGTTAGGCCCTACTAGATACCCGACTCTCTTGAGAACAAGAACTGAAAGATTTTCGAGAACGTATCATATTCCCTGTCGGAAATTGCCATCACTGAAGTATACCTTTTAAATGATCACATTTATCGGCAATTTATGGACAGTTTCAAAATAGAGAACTCTAGAAATAATCTCCTTCCAGCACCCAAGCCAGAAAAACCTGCAATTCTTTCACTTTGCAACTCTGCCTTCCGCTTTCTCTTCAGCGCCCTCTGTCAAATATGCCGCCAACAAACTGCTCCAAACTCTCTTCGCGCCATAAGAAATGCAACATAATCCCACAAAATATTTTAAGCTACAAAAGTCTACAAATCAGAGAAACTACACTTTATCAAAATTCAAATTACTATTAGAGTACAATTAACAGCTTCCTTTCATTTTAATTTCACGTAAACTTTCTCAGAAGTATTTACTTTTCGAAACTGTACAATATCTTAGGTTGGCAGCATTTTTCATGTTTACATCTTGTTTTTGTTTTCTAGTAGTGTATAGGTCTGTGTTGTTCGTGTTTTTCCGTGACAAAACAGATTCCGGCGAATTCGTATTCAATGGCTCGTAAGCTAGAATTCAGTTTTATATTTCTATTTTTATGATTGTCCTTGAATATTTTCTTGAAAGGAACCATGCCAGGTGAAAGTTGAGCGTAAATCTAGCACTCGGCGCCCATTGAACACTGCTTAGTTTCTTTCTCCAAACATTTTATTTATTTACTGTAGTTTTACTTAACTACATTTTTCCTTGTCCCCTCTTAATTTTTCAAAATTTATTTTTGATCATTCATTTGTGTCAGTTGCCCCTCGTTCTTGTTTGTCTGAAAAAAGTTTTGTATTAGTGGTTTAACACTTAACCCTGCCTAACTCCATGTGTGAGGTTAAGTCTTCATATTGATAATTTGGAACTGACAGCGGTAACCTCCAAGTGCAGATGAATGTTCATCGTCAGTTTGTAATCCTTTTTTTATTTTCAGGAACACGAGAGGAACTGTGGCAGGTTGAAGACTCTATTTGGAAGGATGCAGCTATCTCAACCATCATTCCCTCTAAACGACCATCCCCCCAAAAATCATTTTTTCCATCATCATCTGTCCTAAAGACCAATGTTCTGTCCAATTTATCCCCATCTCTTAATTCATCTCCAAAGTTTCTCCCTGAGCTACCTATTTCCTCTCCAAAATTCACCTATTCATTCCCCCAATCTTTCTCATCATTACATCATTTATCGAGACCAAAATCTCACATATCTAAAAAGCACTTACACAAATCAAAGCACCACCGTCATAAAAATATTCATGATAGGGAATTGGAAAAAGCTGCAGTGAAAGTTTTAGCAGAGCTTCACATGGCTGAAGACAGGCCAACTAGCAGTGATAAAAAAGATAAAAACATAAAATTAGCTAAACCCCTTGAACTTCCTGACGGAGACAACCGCAAGAACATGGTGTGTATTAACTCAAAATACTTTTTTCTAATGGAATCCATCTGTTTATTATTATCTTATCTTAAAACATTGCTTTTTTATAGATCCCAAAAGTGGTACTCCGAGATATAGGCCATATTATTCAGAAGGCATGCCCCAAATTGAGAGTTTCTTCAAAAACTGTTTTAAATGGTGCAGATGATTTGGTAAGTTTTTGTATTTTCATGCCTTGTATTAAAAAATTATTATTAGAATGCAAGCACAAAATAGTTGTGAAGCCTACCTGGCATCCCACAGTGTTGCCAGATGTCTCCAGCTTAGTTGTTGTGTTAGGTTAGGTGATTGTTTCATCTTCTATTCTTGTGTTGTTGAATCCCTTGCTCTCAACACTGTTTAAACAAACTCATTTAAAAAACAAATTTACAGTTCTATTTCATTAAATGCAATAGATTTTTTTACTATTATTTAATTTTGTTAAGAAAACTCAAGGCATTACTTAAACGGAATGTACCATGAGGCTTTATATGATAATGTGGTGCCCATAATAATTCTTACAAACTAACTCATGGGAAGGCCACATTAGGCAAGACGAGCCAATAAAGAATTTTTTGAATTCATGATAAGTATTATTAGGCAAGAGGGAATTAAAGAGTGAAAAAGTACAAAACATTTTACGTCTGTATACTATGTTAGCATCAGTAACGGAAACATGACAAGTTAAATTGTCAAATTTAGTTACTATTCCAGCTATCAAGAGCTACTAATTCTAATTTTCCATTCAATATACATAGCTTAATACTAAATCCCATTTCAAAAGAATTTTTTTATGACTTAATATTAAGTGTCCATGAGAGTTTTTGCCTACAAGGCTGGTCAAGCTCTGAGGCGATGAAGGATCCCTGGATCCCTTGATTGATTTCTACTGGTGGAGACGTCTTGGCTATTGTCAGTCATTGTTATTGTTAGGCTCGTACGTCTCGCACAATAAACTTCAGATGTTCCAGCAAAGGATTATCTCGGTTTAAATTTTAGTAATCAAAAGACAAAATTTAATGTTATGAATCTTTTGTTTTATGGCATTGTTGTACAGTATAATAATTTTTGTGAGGAATTATTTCATGAACATGCTCTGGAAATGTGAGCAGTGCATCTATGTATTTATTGTCTCTAAGTTTTCTTACTATGATTCTACACTTTTTAATTTAATACAGTTTAATTTTTTGTTTTACAGAAACAGTCTTCGCATGTCCTCCATGACGAGGAAAATTGTAAAGAAACCACTCCGGAAACACTATCTGAACCACTCCTACCTGCAAAGTCAACCAGAAATCCAATTGTGACATCACCTTTACCTATAATATCACCTTCAAAAACAGACAATGGCTTAGGCCTAGGACTTAATTCAAATGCAAGAAACTTAACTTCAGATAAATCATCAGATTTGAATGTCCCCTCTTTTGATATCCTGGGTGCCATGGCACCTAGTTTTGCTAAAGTGCCTGCCTCTTTCTCAACTAAGGCATCATCACTTCCAATCAGTCCAGCCATTCAACCCTTCCCTTTCACTTCTATAACCAAATCTATTCCTCCAAGTCCACTTCTAAGTGATAGACCCCTAAATGAACCTTGTAGCATTCTTAAGGAACAGCCAGCCCCTCCTAAGTCCGACTCATCACACTTAGTCAAGCCTCAAGTGAACAAAACAATATGCCATATTAAAAATGGATTTTTAGGTTTCCCAGAGGAAGATGGAAGGAAGTATGTGGTTTGACTTTTGAAAACAATTTCTACTTTTTTTTCTTGCTCACAAATTTATTAAGGAAAGTCTTCCATTTCGTTATAGGTTGAGAAAAACGCGTTTTCATGTAAACACCAACATCCTGGCCTCATCCCTTGACCTATTAGATTTACACAAAAATGTTGGAGTTACTGCGGGTATGCTCTTTTTCCATATTCTCTTCCATATATTTCCCATTTGTCTAGTTTGTATTTATTAATGTATGGCTGATTTACTGTTGCAGGTAGTCCTTATTGCTGTGCATCCTGTGATATAGTGTTCTCAAGCGTCAAACATTGTAAATACCATCAGAGTGTTATGTCTGCTGAAGTCACAGATTCTCAAGTCACTGATGTTCAAGAAGGTATTGATATCTGTAAAGAGTTTTCCCCTTTATTCCCCACATTTTTTTTAATACAGTCTATATTTTATTTCTTTCAGATGGCTTTTGGCTGTGCCCATGGTGTCCTACCATAGCTCTGTCATCTAGTTACTTTGAGGATCACAAGGTAAAGTGCCGTGAGAAAGGCCGTTGCCATCAAGAATCAAAAGCATCCTCTGTTAGGAAAAATGCATCTGCTTCCTCCAGACGCCGTAGCAAGCCATCTTCTTCATCAGTTAATTCAAATCCATCACCCATCAAAAGTAATAATAGCTTTAAAGTTTTGCATGGACAAGTAATACCCGTGTAAATGCCCATTTCCTCTTTTGAGTAATTGTCATCATTACTATATAGTGTCATTTGATCTTTCATTTTGTGTTATTTGTTTCTCATTTTCAAATGTTTTATTTGAACTGTTTGATGGCTGTTATATCTTTTATCTTTTTTAAGCAATTGGTGAGGTCATCATAAAATTTTTGGGGTTTTTAGAGTAGCCGATACTCTACTGTGTAGAGACTCTCACCTAGTCATTGTATGTTACTTAGGGCTAAGTAGTAGTCGTAGTAGTAGTAGTAGTAGTAGTAGTAGTTGTAGTAATAGAAGAAGGTTGTATTCTTTTAAAACCTGTTTCATAGTAATTATTTTGGTTAATTGTGGGATATATTTTCTTATTTCCTTCTCATTGCCACCTCTTTTATCCAGTATCACAGTTATCCAGTTATATTGTAAATATTTTTTAAAATATTTTATAATATGACACTGTGTTGGTAGTTTTCAACGTCAAATGGGTATTTGCAATTGTAACAATAGGTGTTGTGATTTGATGATGAATTTCTGATGTAACAGTAATCAAATTATTATGAAGGACATTGCTTTTGATTGTTCTTTATCTTTGGAATGATAAAAAATTGTTTCAAGACAATTTCTCCATTAATGATCAAAAATAAATAATATGACTAAGGACTACAGGACTAATAACATTTTTCAGGTAACATTATAGGTTTCAGCTCAAAATGTTAAATTAAAATATGACATAACATCATGCTATTCTGTAAATGTCAGTAACACAATATACAAATAAATTCAATGTTGAGCATTGTAGGTGGTAACCTCTTCTATTTGTTTGGAACAATCAGGAACTGAGTGGTATGAGATATTTTACGCCAGTAAACTGCATTCTGCTATCTTAATATAAGGCATTCATATTTGAATTTTAATCAAGTTAAGAGTTCACGAAATCATTATTGCTGCACTCGTGGTTTAGTTAATTATTACCAATTTATATTTTATGGTATGTGCACCTTCTGACTCCTTCATTAGATGTTGCAGAAGACTATTTACTTAGCAATTTAAGGCAAACTTTTAAAGCACCCTATACTACTGGTTAACTAACATAATGTCAATCCTATGAAACATCTAAACTTCATTGTATTAAGTAGTAATACATGGTCATCTTAAAAACCTGGTATTTCTTAACATTCACCCTATGTTGTTTCTTCATAATTTTTCTACTTCATGCATTTGGTTCAACAAAGAGCCCTCAAGGCGATGCCTCGCAGGTACAGCTCTAAATTACATATGCTACACAATGATAAATAACACTTGATAGAATAACAATTGCTTCGCACAATAGACCAGGTACATAGTCTCTACACAACCACTGTTCCATTATTTTCTTGAGCAAAATTTGTCTCCAAACTGACTCTCATATCATATCTGCTCGCAATTAAAACTTGTGCCCGATGTGTTGTCAGAAGAACTGCGCCTGTTCTACCTGTCTTTGGAACTCGTCCTCGTCCGGGTTGGCTGCGCAGTGGTTGTCATTGTTCGGCGGACGCACTTCATTGTACCTGCAACCCGACGAAAAGGTGAGCGTGAGCTTCTAGTTCTTGCGAATCCCCGGCCGCTTTCCGCCCGCACACTCGATCACGTACCTCGTGAAGTCCCCTTTGCAAATCCGCCACGGCCTGATGTCGAGAATGCCGTGGAGGGCAGCGGACACGTCGGGCGACATGAGCGCCGGCGTCCCGGCCCCGGAGCCACGCGTCAGCAGTTGTCTGTTCCTGCGGGGGAAGGGTGGACGCGAGCGCGCCGGGAGGTTAGGCAACTTATTCGACACAGCACAGAGCCGGCGCGGAGTAGCGCTGCGGCTGGGGGGCATGGAGTCTCTGCGGCGCGAGGTATCTCCGCTCGCTGGCTCACCTGTCGTAGCAGCACTGCTGGGCCGCCAACAGGCCGGCGTTGGCCGTGTGAAGCGAGCGAATGCAGTGCGCGGCGCCCGGGTGGTACACGTCCAGTCTCTCCCCGCGGCCGGACGCGTCCCGCCAGCGGAAGTACCTGCGCACCAAACCAGGGGTCACTCGAGGCCGGAAACGGGACCAGAGCGATGCAGCACAGTCCACCCACTCACCGGCCTTGCTTCTCGTCCCAGATCTTGTTGTAGTAGAAGACGTTGGCAGGGAAGGTGCAGGGGCAGGCGGGCAACGCTGCCAGCTGCGCCCACATGACGGGCCTGAGCTTGGCCGAGCACGCCATCCAGCGGTCGCACGGGGAGGCGAACTCGTCCGCCCCGTGGGCCTCCAGGCCGGACGAGCTGGTGATGGCCGCGGCGCCGGCTGCAGCCAGCAGCCGCTGGAGCCACTCCTGTGCGGGTTAGGAGAGGGAGGGAGTTAGTGAGCTCAGTCAAAATGGTCAAAATTTGGGCACAGCGGAGTACAAGTGCAGCGCAGGGCTTACCGGGTCCAGGGGCCTCCCATCGACGTCCACTTCGCCGGGGGTGGGCCGTATCCGCCCCCGGCCTCCGTGGCCCCCGTGGCGACCTCCCTTGGCTTTGAAGCTGACTGCAGGGGCGAGCGTCGTAGGCGCGTCGTCGACGGCGGCGACCGCGGTGGTGCGGGCGGAGGCGGGCGCCGGGGTAGGTCCCGCCCCGGGCCGGCCGGGCTGCCCCGTGACGGCGATGTCCAGGATGCCGACGAGCGTGGGCGAGGGCCGCGGCCGGGTGGGTGCGGGCGACAGCACCTGTAGCGTGCGGCGCCCGAGCAGCTCCTGCTTCTCCTCGGAGCGACGCCGGAAGGTGGTGTTCGTGGGGGTCGAACCCGAGCCGGGGCCTGGAAGCGGAGCCGGCGGGGCCGGGGCCGGGGCCGGGGGCGGGGGCGGCAGGGTGTCGTTAGCGCGCCGCGACGCCCCCGCCGCGCCCGCCGCCGCCGCCGCCTGCTTCCGCCGGCTGCGCCGCTGCTTGTGGTGTCGGATTTGCTGGTCGTCCGGCAGGGTCTTGTTGTTCTTCTTGTGGCCGCGGTGCTTGCGGCCGCCCGCGCCCTCGGCCTCGGCCGCACCCTGTCGCCGGCCGCCCCCTTCGTCTCCACCTCCGCCACCGTGATGCCGCTGACGCTTCTTCTCCACTTCCGGCTGCTTCTGCAAACAGGAGAACACGCACCCTTTTAGTGGTGTCGCACGGGAAACAGGCAATGTGTCGCATGTATGCACGGCTGTGATGCGAAACGGGCGTCATCAGCGCCTGCTGCCTGCTCAGTAGGCAACCGCTCAGCACGGCTGTTTGGACGTTGCCTACGCGGCAGGCGGCACTCCTCAGCGCGGCGCGGGCCGGGCCCGGACCCCGCTCGTGGTTCCGATCTCGTCTCAGGCCAGACTCCGGGAGGAGAGTCTGACTCTGACTCGACATGCAGGCACGCGCCGACATGGGACCGCCGCCGCCAAAGAGATGGCGCGGCGCGGCGCGGCGGGGGAGGGGAGGTGGGCCTCCGGCCGGAGTAGGGGCGGAGCGGCGGCGGGGGCAGAGAGA
Organism: Frankliniella intonsa; assembly: GCA_033675135.1. NCBI lineage: Eukaryota > Metazoa > Arthropoda > Insecta > Thysanoptera > Thripidae > Frankliniella > Frankliniella intonsa. Next base: position 9,822,909 of record CM066254.1, on the reverse strand, counting down.
ATGCAGTTTAGTGGGCAACGCAAGCGACTCTCGGGAGGAAATTTGATAAAACGACCGGCTTTCCGAAGAAAAGGAGCGAATGGGCTTTTGGGGAACGGGTCCGGGTCGGTCTGGGCATGGCGGGGCGCAGGGCGAGGCGGAGGCCCGAGCCCGCAGGTGACATCACTCAGGTGGGGAAGGGATGGCAGCACCGGACCCGGCCGGTCCGGGCCGACAAGGCGATAAGAGGCAATCCCTTATCAACGCCGATCTATTTGCCGGCCGCCGCTTCTCGCCGCCCCGCCCCGCCCCGCTCCAGCACTGCTCTCCTCTCCAGCGGCTCCAGCTCCAGCGGGCGCCACGGCGCGGCCCGGTCCGGCCCGGCCCGCACGGCTCCTCCGGCTTCATTTCCCCCGGGCGCAACTCCCTGGAGTAGATCGTCGTCTACCGTTGTCTACCCGGAGCTCATTTGATCCGTGGAGAGCGAAAGAGTGGGCGAGAGAGGGAGAGCCGGGGAGAGGGAGAGCGAGCGAGACAGACAGACCCCTGGACCACTGCAGCATCAGACAGGCAGCCCACGGCAGGCTGCAGCCCCGCCCCGCCCCGCCCCGCTCTGCCCCGCCCCGCCGGGCAAGGCTCCGCAGCGCCCCGCCGCCGCGCCACGCCGCTCCACGCCGCACCAGGCTCGGCGGCAACATCAAAGGAAACTCAGGTCCGCCGTGCTGCTGATAGTCGTCTGATTTACCGGCAGCGGGAGCGGCGGTGGTGGGAGGAGTGGTGAGGTGAGATGGGGACTGGGGAGGGGGGGGGGCGTCCTTAACGGACGTGTAGCCCCCTCTTCTCTCCCCTCCCCCCCCCCCCCGGAACCCCCCTCCCTCTCCTGCTCCAGGACCCCCCGAGGACCCTCAGGGGGTCTTCGTTCCAGGTATTCCCGTACGAGCCGCCCGCCCCCTCCACTCCTTCCAGCTGGGCACTGTAAGGATTTGCGCGGCGCGTGCCCGGAAGCCGACGTAGCCGTACCCTACCGTCCCCTACCCGCCCGCGACCGCCCCTCCTGCCCTCCCCCCTCCTTTACACGGCACCGCCCCCTGCAACAGCTTGCTATTCGCCGTGCCATGCCATGAGAGGCGCGCGCAGGACGTTCCAACGCACGGGGTGAGCTACGCTTAAAAGTCGAACACCGTCTCGTTAGGTCCCACCGCGCCGCCCGGCCCGGCCCGGCCCGGCCCGACTCGCCTCCCTTCGGTAGCACTGATTGGGTCGACAGGTGTGGGTTGGTGGGCCGCTTGGCCTGGCTGGGCCCGCGCGGCATTGCCGTTCGAGGCAGGTTTGCCCTGCCCTGCCCTGCCCTGCCCGACGGTCCAGGGGCAGGAGAGGCGCCCGGGGGCGCGTGGCACTGCGCCTGCGCGCGCCAAAGTGATTCTCGATGCAAACAACATTCTGCGGCGAGGCAAGGGTACGGGGTCGCTGCAAGCAGCGGCGGACACCTCTCGTAAGTTCAGAAAAAAAAAAACACGACGTATGATGCAAGAGAGAACCAAGTCGTCCGAGAGCAAACGCGGGGATATTGGCACTGTCACTTTCACGTCGGCAGCAGCAGCAGCCCTGGTGGCGTGCTGCTCCCGAGCGTTATTGAAATTTCGACGTGAACGTCAGTTACTGCATTATGACGTGAGCGTGACCATTCCGTGCCACTTGCCGCTGCGCTGAGCTGCGCTATATTGCTACGCCGCTGCCGCCTGTGTTCCCACGCGGGCCCGGGGGCCCCGGCGGCCGCTTTGATGTGGTCGATCGGTGCGGAAGGAATCCAAGGAAGAAAGGAGAACACACACACACACGTACGCGCGCGCGCTCACACACACACACCGCTGGAGAGAAGTGAGGTGAACAAAGAGCGGATCAGCCCAGCAGCAGCCAGCGCTGCAGGGCGCGGCCCGGCCCGGCCCGGCCCGGCAGTGCAGGGCGAGGGCGCGCAAGTGCCGCCGCGCCGCCCGCCTCCCGTACGTGTAGTTTTGCCACGTAATGACCGCACAGGGCCGGGCACATCACACCGCCATGCCACCGCGTCGAAGAGAGGCCAGCCAGCAGGCGCCCTGGACAGACACGCGGACACGCGCGCCCTTTTGTGTTCTTGTATAGTAAACGCCTGCAGTTTATCAAGGCTTATTCCAGGGACCCGCGGCAGTGCTCCGGAGAGCCTGCGCAGCGCGCCCGCCGCGCCGCCTAGGAACGCTGTTTCCCACGGCGGTACCTTTGATGTGCCGCCCCCTCCCCAGGCCAGGCCAGGCCAGGCCTGGACCAGCTAGTCACGGGCCTAGGGCGCGGCTCGGCTCGGCTCGGCTCGGCTCAAGCGCTCAGCACGCGAGGAAAACTCAAGGGGAATTAAGTACCCTCCAGCCCATCGTGTGTCAGCGGAAAATTTAAGGGGCAGGGCGGAGATTTGGCGGCGTGGACGCACACTACGCACACAGCGCGACCAGGTTGCACCTTCCTTGACCTTAACATCTCCCACTTTTATGCGTCTTCTTGAGACCGGCTGCAAAGGAACAGCGTACTTAGTTTCTCTCATTCTGAATGAAATTACAGAGACAATTTCTTAAACAGGTATTCGAGCCCGCGAACAGCGTGGCTCGGCGTGGTGGCGCGCGGCAAGGGGCCCAGCCCAGCCCAGGCCGGCCCAGCCTCCCGGCCGCCGCGCCCCGCCGCGCCCCGCCGCGCCCCGCCGCGCCCCGCCGCGCCCCGCCGCCGGCCCGAGCCCCTCCACGCCACGCTCTCCCGCCTCAGCCTACGCCACACAATTCCCACGCGGCTCCTTTGATCTCGGCGGCGGCTCCTTTCATGTTTGAAGAATGCCCCGTTCTATGTGGCACGCCACAAAAAGGGGTTCGCCTTCGTGTGACGTCACCCGGCGTGCACGTGTACGCACCCCGGGACACCTCCGCTGGAGGACAGGCACGCGGGGCGGGGCGGGGCGGGGAGCCTCCTCCCTATGTGAGGACGCCGACGACGACAACAGAGTGCTTCCGCTCGTTTGGCCGCGGCGGGCGGCGGCGGCGCGTCCTCAATGAAGCCGGAACTAAATTATTTTTTTAGGGCAAGTCGCCGACGATGTCGTTGAGGTGGCGGCCGGCATCGAAGGCAGGGGGCAGGGGCAGGTCTCTCTTTAGGTCGGAGGTGTGTGTGTGTGTGTGTGTGCCGGCCTGCCGCGGAGGGCACCGGAACAAGGGAGGAAGTGGAGAATCACGGAGACAATGTAAAAAGGGCCCGCGCCGCCCCCACCGCCTTCTACCTGTTTTCTCCTCGACGAGATCCCTTGGATTAGCAAACGCTTCCTCTCCGCCTCCGGCCCGGCCAGCCCAGCCCCGCCCACCCCTCCGTCGCCGCCCTGTGAGCGCAGCCACATGTCACGGCCCTGAATGAGCGCGGCCGGGAGAAAGATGGAACGAGCGAGAGAGTGGGACAGGAGATAAGGGGTGGCGCCCCACCCGGCTCTAGCTCCAGCCTCCAGCACTAGCCTCCAGTACCAGACAGTGTCTGCAACCTGCAGCCCTGGTCTGCAGCCTCCAGCCTCCAGCAGCAACTCGAGCTCCGACCCACGGCCTTCCCGCTCTACTCCCCTTTCTTTCGGACTTGAACAATCTTCTCTCGGGCCGAAGCGGAGCCGCCTCTCTCTGATCACTGGGGGAGCCGCGCCGCGCCGTGCCGCGCCGTGCCGCCGCCCCGCTGGGCGCGACACACGGACACGCACACACGCACTCGCCCTGTCGGCGGTCCGCGGCATTACAAAAGGCCTCCTGGCCCGGGATGAGACATGAGACACCGGGGCGCGTGGCGGTCACCTTTGATTCCATAAAACAAAACAAAAAGAAGCACGCTCGTCGGGCCGGGCCGGGCGAGTGAGCCCGCCCGTGGCACTATACAAACACGGTGCGCCCCCGCTGCGCTCCCGCCCCGCCCTGATCTCAAGAAGAGACCCCCTTCTAACGCGACGAGAGCTCCGCCCCGCCCCAGGCCGTTTATTGATATTTTATGTGAGGGTTTTCTCCGGAATCGGGCAGCTTCACTGATCCCGTGCACCTGTGCTGGCCTGCCTGACCCTGTCCCGCCACCCCGGGCTAGATCGCAAAAAAAAAAATTAAGCAAACGATAAAAACTCGATATATTTTTAAAAAGATTTCAACAAAATTTCCACTGCAGGCGTATGGTAGAATGTCTTCTGAACAAGGAAAAGTGCGGGACTTTAAAAGATATACACGGCAACAGTGGAATTTCGTCCCGCGAAAAGTACCATTTCGCGCCAATTTGGAGAAGTAAAGACGCATGACTTTTGAAGGGTGCAGCTAGATAGGTCGGACAATCTAGCTGCACCGGCCGCGCGCCGCCTGTCCGTGCTGGGCGTGGAGGAGCAGGGCGGGGCGGGGCGGGGCGAGGCGAACAGCTCCGCGCCTCGCGCCGCCTGTCCGGGGACGCGCTACTCAGCATCAATCAAATAGAACATTCCCCGGATGCCGTGTCGCTCCGCTCGGGGTACGGTTTGGACCGGCGGGTCGGGGCGGTGCGTTCTGCGGCCGTCGAGAGAGCGAGACGGAGACAGAAGAGTTGTAGGGGAGGGAGGAGGGGAGAGGAGAAGAGAGGAGAGGAGGTCTGCAACGTCGGAAAGTGAAAAGAATGTTAATTAGAATCCTGCGGCGGGGGCATGCGGGGGTGGGTGTCTTGGTACAGGTTGGGGGTTGGACCGGGCCGGGCCGGGCCGGGCCCGCGGGGCCGGACCAGACGACAACTAAACTGTAGCCTTTGACGTCCCCGACCCTGCGCCCCGCCCCGCCCCGCCCCGCCCCGCCCCGCCCGTCCTTGTTCCGAGTGTTCCGTTTCGTTCGTCCCGCACCGTCCATCCGGCCCGCTCCGACCACGACATCGGAATGCCATATAAAACGTGTCGCCGCGGCGGGGCCCCTCCCTGGCGCGTCCCGGCCCCGGCCCCGGCCCCGGCCTGGAGCAAGGAATGGCTTTTCCAAACTATTATCAGATCCCCGGAAACTGATTCAATCGCATTTGCACCCCGCACGAGAAACGGCCGAAAGAATCCAATACCAGCGGAGGAAACGAATCGCGACGAGCAGCGGTGCGGCGGTGGAGCGGGGGGCAGGCCAGGCCAGGCCAGGCCCCACCGGCACCGGCTCTGGCTCTGACTTTAACGAGGGTTTTCCTCAGGGCTTTAGTGGAAGAGGCAAGCGCGGGGGCATCCCTATCCTCCCTAGCTGCTGTCTTTACGATTTCGAAGAGATTGTGTCCCGCGCGGAGCCGGTGGCGGCGGGAGGCGCGGCGCCCTCTGGGACTCGGTGGGCAGGGCACGTCCGCGGGGCGGGGTTGGCAGCGGCAGCAGGGGCTGCTTCTCCTCCAGCTCCAGCGAGGCGTCGCGCTGTCAATAGCGCTTCCCCCCAGGATAAAGGCGCGACGACACTCTCGTTCTGCGTGCCAATAACGTGCGTGAACAACCCGCGCGACAGGCTTCCAGCTAACCGACGACATGACACGCCGAGAGCGTGAAAATTCCTTCCTTGTGAAGAGATTCTCCCCCGTGGGCGGGGTGAGCGCGGCCCTCGAGCCTCCACCCCCGGCCCACCTGCAAAAAGCAAGAAGCAGTCCAACGCGCAGGTGTGGCGTGGCGCGGCGGGGAATGGCGTGGCGTGGCGAGGCGTGACACGGTGCGCAGCATAGAACACTTTGTAGCAGTGGCTCCTTTTTCCGAGTAAGGCTGCTCGGCTCGATTAGTTCCGTGTCTAATTAACCCTTCGTGACCCGCAGGCCCCGCCGCCGCTGCCGCCGCCGCCGCACGGCAGGTAGCTCACACAGCTCCACTTCAAAAGAAAATGTTCCGACGACTTTTAACAGCCGTAGCTGGCAGGTGCACTGCGAAAAAAATATAAAGATGTGGGAGGAAAAGGCCGCGCGCCGCCGGCGGCCCCGTTCTTTTCTGACTGCGATCCGATCAGCAAGGGCAAACGAGGGATCCATCACACACGCCGGCATACCTGTGATCCGAGTTCATTCCTTCTAAAAACGAGGACGCCGCCGCGCGCCGTCGTTCGGTTCGATTTTGTATCGCACGAGTTTGTCCAGGCGCAACTGACGGGCAGGGCAAGGCAGAGCAGCAGGTGCGGGAGGAGCCCCGTCTTAGTGGTGTGGCTTAGGGCGGCCCGGGCCCGGGCCAGGCGGGGCCGGCAGGGCATCTGGAAGGTCCACCTCTGCACGGCAGGGCGGCGCGGGGCTGGTCTGGGCTGGAGATGAGGGTTCAGGTTTCCACTCGGGGCCGCCGCCGACTCTGTGACCCGGACCGAGTGACTGGGACAGGACTGGGGCGACACGGCACGGCCCAGAGAGGGAAGTCATCCTCTCCCCGTCCCGCCCGACCCGCCCCGCCCCGCCCGCCGGCCCACGGCTGGACGTGCCCCAGTGCCGGCCATGTCCATAAAACATGTCGCACTTAGGTGACGGCGGCGGCGGCTCGGCCGAGACCCGACCTGGGTCTCTTCACTTCACGCCCAGGTGCCGCCGCCGGCCTGGCCCGGCCAGCCTGGCACCCTCTTCGGGGGGGCGACTGTACTGCAACCCCTCCCCTCCCTTCCCCTCCCCCGGCCCCGCCCCCTCCCCGCCGCTCCGGGGTGCGAAAGAGGCGGTAGCGGGTGTCCTTAGCGCGCTATTCATGCCGATTGACAGGTGTGAGGGAAAGGAATTATTGGCAGAAGTGTGCCCTCGCTTCGCCCAGCCCCGCACCCTGACGGCCCCCACCACGCCATTTGGGGATTTGCTGAGTGAGTGCGCCCCCGCACATCGCGTGGTGCCCTGCCGCTACTCTAATTACTATGCGCTCACTGAAAAGTTTAGCTCATTCCAGTTTCGCGGTGCGTGCGCTGGCCGCCGTAGCAGGGCGGCGAGTAGCCGGAGGAGGAGGAGAAGAAGGAGGAGAAGGAGCAGAAGAAAGAGAAGCAGGGGGAGGAGATGCTGGAAGAAACGCACAGCTGGGCGCTGATGACCATCAGCTGCGCGCGAAAATTTATCAGCGGCCGAGGTGGAGCAGGGAAACGCCTGAGACTCGGGGGAGCAGAGAAATGGTGTCTGCGGGAGCGCTCACGGCCCACGGCAGCGAGGCCCCGAGCCGGGCCGGGCCGGGCAGGAAGCACGAGACCTCAAATTGTTTTTGTGCGCCCAGCCCAGCCTCATCACCGCCCCCACCAACTGCTCCTCCGGGGCACGTATTTTCTCCGCGGGGCTCTCTGGACTTTCGTGCATGAGGTTCAGACGGTGAGTTCGCGGGGTCAAGATGAACAGTCTTAGTACTTATTAGCACCGGCCACCTGGCCCAGCTCGACGGGACTGCTCGTCCACACCTATTATTGCACTCCCTCGGGCTTGCACCTTGCGCTCGTCTCTCTCATTCTTTCTTTCCATCTCGCTCGCTCTCTTTCGACTTTGTGCCTGGGAGGTACACGGAGCGGTCATCTGGACCGCCGCTGGCACGCACGCTCATCCCTTCGCAGTCATTCTTTACTCCCCACCGCTCTCTCTTCCATCCCTGTCCCTCACACAGGCGGGGGCGGGGCGGGGTCGGCCGGTCTGACCGCACCGCACCGGCCTGAGGAGCTTTGGGGGCTTTCTGTCAACGTGGGAGATAATTGTTCGGCTTGTCCCATCAGTGTCCCGGCCGGGCCGGGCCAGCCGCCCCGCCCCGCCCCGGCCCCGCCCGCCAGCCGCGAAACCGCTCAATCAAAATGCATCATTCCTGCTGACTAGACAGCAGCGGTAGCAGCAGGAGCCGCCGCAGCCGCAGCCGCTGCGACGTGGACCGATAACAGGGAGGGAAGCCCCGCCCCGCCCCGCCCCGCCCCGCCCCGCCCCGCCCCGCCCCGCCCCGCCCCGCCCCGCCCCACCCTGCCGGCGGGCAATATAATCGCGGATCATTATCGCAATGCTGCGAAAAACGTGGCCATCTTTGGCGAGCCCTGCCGCGCGCTGCCCATGCACAACTCGCGAGGGTCGACAGGGGTCGGGTATGTTTCCTCGGTCTGGCAACACGGAGCAACGAGTTGTGCGTCGCCTCGGTGCGGCGCGGCGCGGCGTACCGGCGGAAATGGGACCGACGCGGCCTGGCCTGGCGCGGCGCGCTGCGAGCCACACGGCTGCCGGTCCGCCCCGCCCCGCCCTGCCCCGGGGACTTAAACTGCTGTCATTTCTCGTTAATTTCTTGCGGAACGGGGAAAAAGTGGACGTTGCTTTGCTGCTGGGAGCCTGTGGCCGGTGGCCGCCGCTGCTGCACGCTGACACGGCCTCGGGCCGGGCCGGCTCAATGGCGGCGGGGCGCGTTGGCACCCGACTTACCATCTTTTTCCGGCCATGGTGACGGTCCTGGTGCTGCTCCTGGCCGTGACCGTCGTGCTGCCGGTGGCGCCCGTGCTTGTCAGGCCGGTGCCCCTTCCGGCCGTGGCGTCTCCTCTGCTCGGCGCGCTGGGGCGCCTCCGGGGCCGGCAGTGACGGCAGGAGCGGCGCCCCGGTGACGACCGGAGCCGGAGGGAAGCCGTCGTCCTCGATAAAAGTCGCTTGCTGGTGATGATGGTTGTGGTGGTGCTGCTGCTGCTGCAGGGCGACCGCCGACGCCGCGACGTCGTCGACCTTAGGGACGTCGCCGGCGGCGACGCGGCGGCCGGGGTCCGCGACCGCGGCGGCACCAAGTCCGGTGACCTGGGCGCGGGGGCTGCACGACGACACCAGCAGCAGCGCGATGGTGAGCACTCGGCCGCCCATGACCGCCTCATGTCACCGGGCCCGGACGCGCAAACGCGCACAGGACTGCGAGGCCTTCCCCATGCCGGGGGCGGGGGCGGGGGCGCGCGGCGTGGCGGCGGCCGGCAGCTCGTCCTGGACGGCCAGAGCGGGGACGAGCGCGCGCGGACCCGGACGGAGCGGTGCGGCGCGGAGGAGCGAGAAGCGACGGCGCAGGACGAGCGAAGCCGGAGAGATCTCCCCAGCATCTGAGTCGGAGCAGGGCGGGAGCTCGCCTCGCCGCCTGCCTGCCTCGCCGCGCCCGCCAGACCAGCCCGGCCCGGCCCGGCGTCCTGCTCCCCACACCCCCACCCCGCCCGCTGGCCTCTCCCCTCCCCCACCCCCGCACGCCCGCGACGCCCTACGGCCCTGCACCCACCCCACCCACCCCGCCGCGCACCCTGCGGCCCGCAGAGCCCCTATGGAGAGCGCGCCGCGGCGGCGACCCGTGCGACATGGACACGCCGCGCCCGCTGACCCCGCGAGCCACCACTGCTCCCTCCGCGGGCTGGGCCGGGCTGAGGGTCGGGCGCGCCCTGCCGCGCCTGAGAGAGGTCAGGGTGCGGCCCTGGTGGCGCGGAGGGCTCCCGCTCCTCTTCACCGGCGTGCGTGCCCACGTGCCCGCCACGTGGGCGGGGCCGACCTGCATCGGCACGCGGAGCGCGCAGTACCCACGCTCTAAACACGCCCCGCCCCGCCCCCACCCCGCCTACGCACGTGTGTGAATGTGTGTATGCACCGAGCCTCGAGTAAACAAGTTTAGCGCAGCCGCCGCGTTGTGTTGCGCCGCGGAGCACCCCACCCGCCCCGCCCCGCCAGCCCCGCCCGCCCCGCCTGTGTGCCGGCCCGGCGCCGCGCCGGCCGCGCTGCATTCGAACTGGACTTCCCTCCCCCGCCCCGCCCCGCCCCGCCGCACCGCGCCCTGCCAGCCCAGCAGGCCGCTGACAAGCGCCGCTGCGTCTCATTACGGAGGCCTGCGGGGCCCACGGTGTCCTGTCCCGTCCGGTCGGCACTGCCCTGCCCTGCCCTGTTGTGTTGTCCCCTTCGCTCTGCCCGAATGACTCGTCCCGCCACGCCCCGCCACGCCCCGCCACGCCCCGTCATCAGCCGCTCTTCTCTACTCTTGCCTTTTATCTTTGCCGACTAATACATTTTAGACTAAAGAGCCGAGAGGAGGCGGGGCGGGGCGGGGCACCTCGGCCGCTAGGCTGCCGTGTCCTTCCCGAGAGGCCGGCCAGCCATGCCCAGGCCGGAGGCCCCGGGTGGTGGGACGGGGGGCAGGAGCTTCGGGGCGCACGTATCATCAAGCGATGATGGTCGTATGCGATCCTCATTAGAGACTCGGCCTCCTGTGAGTGAGTGTGTGTGTGCGTGAGTGCGTTCGTGTGAGCCGGTGAGTCCTAAGGCTAAGGCAAATAATAACGGAGGAGAGAGGATCGCGGGTACGCCTCGCCGCGCCGCGCCGGGCTGGACGCTGCTGGACCTTGAGAGGACCTCTCAAGGCTGGACCAACCCCCGATGCCCCTCACGGCCCCGCTCACGGTTCGGCGGGGGTTCTGCTCCTGCTCGCGACACTCCGCGGCGAGAGTGGCCTGCAAGCTCATCCCTAAGGCGCGAGCCGCGAGATTTTCTTCGTGTGGCAGTGGCAGTTAACGCGGCGCGGGACGCGGGGCTCACGTGCCTGTTTGTGGCCACAAAGTTGTGGCTACAACTGGCGCCTCAACAGATAGCTAATTCCGAACCGATTATAGAGGATGAGAAGGTCAGCTAACAGGGAAGGAAAGCCGCGCTGGTTGAACGTCGCGCCCGGCCGGCCTCACGCCGCTCACGCCTGGGCCAGAACTTGTGAGAAAAAGTAAAGGAATGGAAGCAATGGGAGAGGGGAGGGAAAGGGAAGTCGCGTTGGTTGAGTGTGCCGCGCCGCCACGCTGTCTCAAATTCTTGCCACATTCGCGCCTGAGAGGTAGGCAGACCATTTGACGCATCGACGAGACGAAAAAATGCGAAAAACGAGGCGTTTGGAGGCAGTTTGACCCGAAGGTCAGCAGGAGCGTGGAGGTAGCCTCTCTCACCTCGCATTTGGTCGCAGCAGGGAATCACCAGATATGAATAGCTGGTTTCAGGCTCACATCACGGTACGGCCGCAAGATGGCGCTTTAAACTGACCCAGCGTTGTTGTGCGCGCGGTGCTTTTAAAGCATACTCGCGCATAAGTACTGTATGCATTCCCTCGTGTTCAGACCGTGACATAGTCCAAGCTTCCTTCGCTCGGTTGGAAAATTTTGTACCCAACCGACTCTCGAGACGTAACTTGTGTGCACGAATTTTATTTCGATCATCTAAATGATGAGGGAACCACATTGAATTGTTAACATACGTTGACTCTCGATTCTGAAATTGAAACGTCAAATAAGCAAGTCCAAGCTTTTCGAAATATGGGCGAAGGGTGAGTCTAAGTTTCCCACCCAAGTCAAGTTCAGTGTTTGCCTATGAAACTTATGAAATGTTTTGCAATGTCTACAAGAAAAATTCCTGCGCATATGTCACGCATCTAGAGCTGGTTGGGGAGAAAAGTTCCCCCCGCTCGAAGCAAACTTGGACTAGGCCCTATAGGCTCTGCCTTCAGTCAGTGTGACAGTTCTGGTACAAGAGTGTGAACTCTACTCCTAAATCTCAGTTGGGCAGCACTTCCTGTCATTAAAACAACATAGTTGGCATACTTTCTGGAGGGTTATGCTGCATTGTTTTGACATGGTATGCTGCAATGATGCTCTATGAGAGGATTTAACTACTGACTGAAGGTGATGTATCCTACAATCTTTCAGTTTTGTAGCAACCTTCGTGTTGCCAAGGGTTAAGGTCATAATTGATTTCAAAATCAATATTTGGAAAATGCTTTGATATTCTATTTGTTTCAAAGCTTCTCCTAGACCAATACACCCGAAACCACCAACCCAAAACATACATTAACATTTAATCCCCCTTTGTTTTTGTTTTTTAATTTTTTTCCTTTTATTTAATCAATGAATGTTGCCTTATCTAACCTAATCTGTTTGTGTTCTGGAAAAATATTACTTCTCACTGTTTCTCTGATATCTTTCTACCCTAAGGATTTAAAACTTTAAAGAAATGGTTATTTCATGGAAGTTGATGCGGTTCCTCATTACACAGCTGTATATATAGTTAAGTAGTGACATCAGTTCATCACAAGCACGTCTTTTACTCAAAGTGTTATATCTTTCTTTCAAATCTTTTTTTTTTTTAAAAAAAAGAAGTTTCTTTAATAGTATATGAGCTATGCTGGTTTGTGGAAATATTTATATGTGTATAAAAATGTATTTGTCTAATTTTAGGGTTTTGGCAACTATTATTGTACTGAAGTACCACCTTTTTCTTTTAATCTGACAAATTTAAGTTCGACAAAGTGATCTACAATCATTGTTTCCATTTATTGCAAAAGTTGTTATTTCTGATCTGTTATAATAAAGAGTTAAACATTTTTAAGGTAGATGTTAAAAGAAACCACATAGTTTGCCTTTGGTATAAGTCATCATTTTTTTTATTCGCACTATTTACTTAGGGAAAGCACCTACCTCATATGCCAGTAAGTTATAACGATACTGAACCTCTGTTCGATTGATTTTCTACTTTAAAAGTCTGATGTGTATTCCAGAAGTATGGAAATTTCTGAATATAATTGTTTGTATGGAATTTAACTTATGTCTTTTTCCCCCTCAAATTCCCTGACAGATGTTATGTCAGATCTTACCCTTTCATTTTCCTTTTACTTGTGACACTGTGATAAAATTATTTTGTTAAGACTATTGAAAAGTACCTATGTACATATTTTTTTTCTTTTCTGAGCAGCAAGTTTTATATTAAAACCCCCGAAAGTAATGATGTGCATAATCTATCATATTTAAGTGTGAAAGATTTGTGTTAGGTCTGTCGTATAGAAAAATAAAAAGACTTTACTATTTCACATCATCGTAGGTAATATTTCACAAACATTAATTCCCCCTATTTATTTGCTATCAGTCCCAACTTCAGAGTCCTTCTACACAACTTTTGCTCCAAAATAACGGGGGTTGTGCAGGTTCGAGTCTCAGCCGTAATTTTTTTTTTCCCCGCCTTTAATATGACTTGGGTGGGCAGGGGGGACTCTTATGCACCCCTAGACCAGCCCCCGACGACTGTTTAGTCCAAAAACCCGCTTTTATATCGAGAAAAAAAAAAAAAAGAATCGGTCGGGATCGAACCCCCAAAACGTCTCGAGAGCCTATTTGGAATTGGGACGGGGGGCAAGGGCGATACCACTAGGCTGTCGTGACGCACACCTCTCGGCGATGCGAACTGGTATCCCTATCTACCGCATGGACGGAGCCGACAGAGGCGACTTCCGCTCCGACTCCGTTCATGCCTCTTGGCGCCGAAACTGGCCGGTAGATAGGGATTCCAGTTCGCATCACCGTGAGGTGTGCGTCCCGCCAGCCGAGATGGTTAACGCACCTTCCCCCCGTCCCAAATCATCTCGGCTGGCGAGACGTTTTGCAGGTTCAAGTCTCGGCCGTTTTTTTTTTTTTTTTTTTTTTTTTTTCCAACTCCTCCAATATGACTGGGGTGAGCAGGGGCACTCTTATGTATCCCTAGACCGATCTCCGAGGGTTAATTTGTCCAAGAGCCAGCGTTTACATCGAAAAAAAAAAGAAAAAAAAAAAGAATCGGTCGGGATCGAACCCCCAAAACGTCTCGACAGCCTAGTTGGTATTGGGACGGGGGGCAAGGGCGATACCACTAGGCTGTCGTGACGCACACCTTGCGGCGGTGCGAACTGGAATCCCTATCCACCGCATGGACGGGGCCGGCAAACGCGACCTCCGCTCCGCCACCCCGAAACGCCATCTATTGGCCGACCCGGTAAACGCTCCTCCCGTTTCGTCTTCGAAAAACGCGAAAAAAACGCGATTTTACCCGGAGGTCAGCAGGAGCGAGGAGGTAGCCTCCTGTGCAAGTGTGCATTCTCCGGTTCCAGGTCGGCCGACAGATGGCGCCACCATGCGTTGTTGTTGCGCGCTAGGCCTCGACAAGGCAGAGCCTATAGGGCCTAGTCCAAGTACTCTTCGCCCGGTTGGGCATTTTCGTCCTCGACCAACTCTCGGCGCGTTACTCATGCGCACGAATTTTTGTTTCGATCATCTGTATGATGAGGAAACCATATTATGTTGCTAACAAGACGTTGGCTCTCGATTCTGACATTGAAACGTCAAATAACCAAGTCCAAGATTTTCGAAGTTTGGTGGATGGGTGGGTCTTAGTTTTCCAACCAACTCCAGTCCAGTGTGGTTGCCGATGAAACTTAGGAAATGCTTGCCAATGTCAACAAGAAAAATTCGTGCGCATAAGTTGCGCATCTCGAGTTGGTTGGGGGAAAAAGTTCCCTCCGCGCGAAGGAAATTTGGACTAGGCCCTATAGGCTCTGCCTTGTCAAGGCCTAGCGCGAAACAACAACGCATGGTGGCGCCATCTGTCGGCCGACCTGGAACCGGAGAATGCACACTTGCACAGGAGGCTACCTCCTCGCTCCTGCTGACCTCCGGGTAAAATCGCGTTTTTTTCGCGATTTTTGAAGGCGCTGTGGGAGCCGTTTCCGCGTCGGCCAACAGATGGCGCCACCCTGAAACGCCATCTGTTGGCGGACCGCGGTAACGCTTCCGCATCATCTTCGAAGAACGCGAGAAAAACGCGAAAAAATACGCGATTCTACCCGGAGGTCAGCAGGAGCGAGGAGGTAGCCTCCTGTGCAAGTGTGCATTCTCCGGTTCCAGGTCGGCCGACAGATGGCGCCACCATGCGTTGTTGTTTCGCGCTAGGCCTTGACAAGGCAGAGCCTATAGGGCCTAGTCCAAATTTCCTTCGCGCGGAGGGAACTTTTTCCCCCAACCAACTCGAGATGCGCAACTTATGCGCACGAATTTTTCTTGTTGACATTGGCAAGCATTTCCTAAGTTTCATCGGCAACCACACTGGACTGGAGTTGGTTGGGAAACTAAGACCCACCCTTCCACCAAACTTCGAAAAACTTGACGTTTCAATGTCAGCATCGAGAGCCAACGTCTTGTTAGCAATATAATATGGCTCCCTCATCATTTAGATGATCGAAATAAAAATTCGTGCGCACAAGTAACGCGCCGAGAGTTGGTTGAGGACGAAAATTCCCACCTGGGCGAAGAGTACTTGGACTAGGCCCTATAGGCTCTGCCTTGTCGAGGCCTAGCGCGCAACAACAACGCATGGTGGCGCCATCTGTCGGCCGACCTGGAACCGGAGAATGCACACTTGTACAAGAGGCTACCTCCTCGCTCCTGCTGACCTCCGGGTAGAATCGCGTATTTTTTCGCGTTTTTCTCGCGTTCTTCGAAGATGATGCGGAAGCGTTACCGCGGTCCGCCAACAGATGGCGTTTCAGGGTGGCGGAGCGGAGGTCGAGTTTGCCGGCCCCGTCCATGCGGTGGATAGGGATTCCAGTTCGCACCGCCGCAAGGTGTGCGTCACGACAGCCTAGTGGTATCGCCCTTGCCCCCCGTCCCAATACCAACTAGGCTGTCGAGACGTTTTGCGGATTCGATCCCGACCGGTTCTTCTTTTTTTTTTTCGATGTAAACGCTGGCTCTTGGACAAATTAACCCTCGGAGATCGGTCTAGGGATACATAAGAGTGCCCCTGCTCACCCCAGTCATATTGGAGGAGTTTAAAAAAAAGAAAAAAAAACGGCCGAGACTTGAACCTGCAAAACGTCTCGCCAGCCGAGATGATTTGGGACGGGGGGAAGGTGCGTTAACCATCTCGGCTGGCGGGACGCACACTGTTCGGCTATGCGAACTGGAATCCCTATCTACCGGCCAGTTTCGGCGCCAAGAGGCATGAACGGAGTCGGAGCGGAAGTCGCCTCTGTCGGCTCCGTCCATGCGGTAGATAGGGATTCCAGTTCGCATCGCCGAGAGGTGTGCGTCACGACAGCCTAGTGGTATCGCCCTTGCCCCCCGTCCCAATACCAACTAGGCTGTCGGGACGTTTTGGGGGTTCGATCCCGACCGATTCTTTTTTATTTTTTTTCGATATAAAAGCGGGTTTTTGGACTAAACAGTCGTCGGGGGCTGGTCTAGGGATACATAAGAGACCCCCCTGCCCACCCAAGTCGGCGCCTGCGGGCGGAGCGGGACGGGATCGCGCGCATGTTGTAGGGCAGGGTGAACACCCCATGCGCCTCCGGTCGCCGTCACTGTCAACCGCAGGACCGGAGTTCAATTTCCACCTACTTCATTTTTATTTTACTCTCAAGCTTTCTTGAGAACACCGGTTTGATGTGGAGAAAAAGCAACACAGATATGACAAAATTTTGTTTATATTAAACAAACTGTACTTTGAAGGATCTTGACAAGTAAGAAGTTTTAGGAACAGGAAACAATAAAACTGAACAAATATTTTTAAAATTACAAAATTATAAAGAAGAAAAAAAAATTATCGTAAAATAGAGAATTCTTGGTGGCTACCCATATATTCCCTCAATTTGATTAGGAAATGTATAGAATCTTTGGTGCCAATGGAATAACATGGAAAAATTGTAATGAGGGACTTAGAAAAACTCCCAGTCCAAAAGACAAGACATTTAAATTTGGTATGGCCAGAAATGTGCACTACATTTAACACTCAACAGAAAAATGTTACATGATTAAAAAACAGAATTGCACAGAGAAATGCAAAGTTTTTTCAGTTAGTCTACACAAACACACTTACATGAGACCTATCAACTAAACACTGACTTTTCTTCAAAGCACAGATACCCTAAATCACAGAATTTTTTCAACTATTATTAGTTAACAAAATACAGTAACTCACAAATATAAACAAATATAAATAAAGACACCCATTTGCTTTATATGAAAAGACCGGCACTTTTATGCTATTGGCATTTCAATATGTCCAGAGATTCACTCAAATACTATTTACAGCACAAAGCTATTTTGCCCTTCATTTGAGGGACAATGTCAAAATTATAGTTGGTCCTTGCAGTACAGATTAGAAAGATGACTACACTAAGAGTGAATTCAAAATTTAATTCAAGTCTTAATCAAATATCACAACTGACCCACAAAAAATAGAAAGAGTAGCATGTTTCCTTTTGCTGCAACATTAATGGTGATATCATGGGCCAAGCCATTCAATAAATATTAGGTATCTGTGATGTTTCCCACATGCTATGGTTTGCATATAGCATTATAGCCTATTGAAACATAGCCTCTAATAAATTCAATTCATGGATGCAGAACAGAGGTAAATGCTAAATCAACTTACAATCCAAAGTTGCAAATCCTGATATGTGGAGTTAAAACATGGATATGTAGACTCCTTGAAATCTTTCAAATACACATTAATGAAAAATTCAAAAATATGAGAAGTTATAATTATTATAAAAACAAAATGGTTGATTCCAGTTAAGCAGAAAGTGTAACTTTTAAGAATTATATACATTTATGCTCCAACATGGAGCAAAATATTTCTCTCTTCACCACACTAAGGAGGTAGTTTCATGAAAAAGCATACGAAGAGAATCTTTTTGGCACAAAACAAAACATCAGATTCAGTTAAAAGCACTTTCTGAGATCCAGTCACACAAGAAAACGAGATGTCTCGTACTTCAAATCTAGTTACTCTAATGTGTTTTGCGTTTGTGATTTGAGACAGACATCCGCATAAAATGCCAGTAGTATTGAACAAAGCAATATGTGACACCAACAGCACAATACCCCGAAGTTAACATTAAAGGTAAAAAGGGCAGCCTATCTTTAAGTCCAAGACAAGGAAAAATGACTTGTTCAAATAAAAATAAAGGAAGAAGGCCAACAAGATACACAGACTCTATCCTATTTAAAAGTGGAAGTGTCCATGAAGATGCAGGCTTGTCCAGAGCAAACAAATGTGACAAGTTCAGAAATGCATACACTGAATGTATTAAGAAAAGTAAAACTTTGATGGGTAACTCAAATGCTGTAAAAAGAAGAGGGAATAAAGAATAATGCCCCACTGTAGACAGAAGTAGATAGATTTGAGCCTCTCGACGCCACACAACAGCCAAAACCCTGTAGGAAAACAAAACATTTTTGTAATGGACATGATAGCAAACATTGGAAAAATAGCAATGAACAATGGCACTTACGTTAGTGGAATTATTATCATGAGAATAGCTTTCTCATGAACATGCCATCCAAACATAAATGACCCACATGCGCACAACACAAGGCATCTGAGAAAATGTAATGGGTTTCCAGGACTTAACCATAATTTTATCAAAGCAGGCTGCAAAATCAATTTCAACCGTAAAATACAGGTATGAGCAACTATCTAAGTAGAACAAAAGAAATAATTAAAACTTACCATTATTGAAATTAAAGTCAACAAGAATGTGATGCGAGGTGAAATGGAAGGTAGTAGAGAATGCTCAAATTCCTGAACCAATCCCCCTGTCATAGAGGCATTAGATGATTTCTTGAGTAAATTGTACTGTTGTCCTAAAAAATGCAAAGTTACAGATTCTGTTGAGGCACTGTTCACACCATGATGTATGACGACCATGAGAATTGCTATTTAATGAAATCAAAATATTGCATGTGAGAAAGGCTACAGGGTTTCATTTCTACTTTACCTGCAACAGATCCTAATTTATCTGCTGTATTATATAGAGCCCAAAAATTTGGTGCCCAATAGGCATGGGACAAACCCCTTTTAAATGGAAATAGACGACTAAGTACATTTCCAATTTCATTCATCACCAAAAAAGGCCCAAATGATACAATAAAAACAATCAGCACAGCACAAGCAAGCTCTATGAATCTTTTCATTGAAAAATGACTGTGTAGATCTTTGAAAGACGCATTTGATGGAGCTTGAGGAAAACAGTGATTCCGAAGAAGGTAAACAAAATATGCTGGAGCAACATAAGCATATATATGTTTCAGATTAAGAAGAACAGCAAACCAAAATGCTCCAGGCACGTAGTATCCCTGAGAAAAATAAGAAAAAGAGTAAATAATTGCATAAAGACATCAGTTCTTTTAAGAGACTGTACACATTAAGTAAGTAAAAACAAAACACAATAATAAATAAATAAAATGACAGTACCTGAAGTATCTTAGCAATTGAAATAAGTTGTATACCATACAAAAATCCATTGTATTGAAAATGAATATGATCAACTATAAATAGTCCAGCATTTCCAAGCAATAGGAGCTGAAGCATTGCTGAAGGTGAACTCCATCGACAATTCCATCTTGAGCTTTTACGCAGACCGCTATTGGCTACATACTTGCAGCACCTGTAAAGTAAAAATAAAAAAATTATACTGTTGATAGAAGAAATAAACTATTTGAGCAAGTAAAATTAAGGTTACAATGAACTTACTCTTTTGTACCATATGCAAACACTAAATCTGCAAATATAACTGAGAGCCTTTGAAACAGAATTGTTCCAGGTGATGCATAGTTAATATTGGATATGATGAGCATTTGTGGATCAAAGAACTGTGCTATTAAGGATAAAAAGTACTCGAACCAAGCAAACAAGGGAGGGTAGTCTAATGTCCATTCTGAAGTAGCCTCTGTATACCATTGCTTCAATGGTAAACTATGAGTGATAGCTAACCAGTTTCGATGAACCTCAAAATCTGTAGATCGGCTGGAAAAAAAATTAGGAGTGTTTTAATTCAAAGTAATCACATGAAAAATGTCATTTGCAAAGGAGACAGGGGGGAGAAAAAAAAAAAAAAAAAAAAAAAACAAGAAGGAAATCGTAGGGAAATATCTACAGTATAAAATTAAACTTGGCATCTGTGACATGTAAATTTATAGTGCAAGTATAGAAAAATAAACTGAAGAAGGAGGAAAGGGATGGGTACAACTAATTGCTGTGCTTTTCAGTAAATCATACAGGGTAAACAAATGCTTCCCAAGACTTCTCACATACACCTTACTCACATAATAAAACAGAACCTAACCTATATTGAGCATGAACTTCATTCTTTACGTGAAGAATGAATTAACTCGTATTATGGTGTGTCATTTCTAGAAAGTGGGGAAGGATTGCTAGCCTAATGAAAGAACGACGAAAGGAAAACGATAGGACTGAGGTATTGACAGACAATTACGTTATTAAAATTGTACTTACTACGCCGGAATTAGAAGTAGTTTGACACATGATATAAGCAGAACAACGCTCCAAAACATCTTTTTGGTGTTCTTAAAATCCGACCGCTGCGTACAGCTGACTTGGATCCAGCTGACACTTTGTGTTGCTTAAAAATCTAAACATCCAAACATTTGACACGTGTGGTTCGCGCCGGCGATAGACAATTAGTGCAAGGCTGTGACGTTACGAGGGGGAAAATTCAAAAACACTTCGGCTCGAGGAAAAAACAGTTTTCAGCAAGTTTATTATCTTTAAAATAAAAATTTGTTAAAATATGTTATTATTATAATCAGAAATTATGAAATTTATTATATGGGGTATAGGTTGTGGAGGTACAAACTCCACTGAAGCACATAAGTGTAACAAAATGTGAAATCTATTTTATTTAAATACATTTATACAACCAATTACAACTCAAAATCAATATTTTAGTACCAATACGTCTTCTTTGGAATCCTATCATCTTCAATTTGTAATTCTTGAGCAATTTCCATTTCGAATGTCATAAGCTTTGGTTCAAAAGTTACCAGCATATCTTCCTTTTTTGTATCTTTATCATTTTCTGGAAATCAGGCGAAAATATTAACAGCAGGATAATTAAAACCCAAACCATTAATCAGATGGTTTCAAATTTCATTTATCTTCTACGTACCAGCATAGGTCTCTCTGCTCTGATACTGAAACGTTTCTGCACTTCTTTTGCTCATAGGTATAATACGGCCTGTTCTTTTAGAAACGCGTACCTTTTCTCCTTCCTCTGTCCATGACCACTCTACCTCTGTAGGCAATCTGAAAACACAATCCATCTTAGTTCATCTTTTGTTTGGAATGTGGTTAAGACTAAGTCCCGTTTACTCACAGGTCTCCTGGGTCAACAAGAGCAACTTGCTGATTGACAAGAAGTGGCCTCTCTTGCAAAGTATACCCAATTATACTGTCATCATCATCTTTCTGCTCAGTAATTTCCCCATTTAGGCCTCGGACTATAACCCAGTTTCTCTCCTGAATCACCACATCAATTATTCCTTGCTTCCCGCTGTCCTTCCCTGTTAATACTTGAACCTAAAATAGAAAAGATGCACAGTGAAAAAATAAAAACAATTAAAAAAATTATAAAATAGCTAAACACAAGGGAATGCAAAGGCCAAACCAATTTATGTTTTCAATTAGTCTTACCCTGTCTCCTCTAAAGAAAAACCAGTTACGAAGCGGTTCAACATATGGAACAAAATCATTTGCATCTGCAACTTCCTGAGCTGCTTCTGCTGCCCAGGGCCTGGATACTCCAATGTAGTTTTTAAACAGACTTTGTTCTTTAGGTCTGTAACTTATACCCCTTGGTGTACGCCAATAAACCTTTAAAAAATGTAACATTTGATTAAGATCATAATTAATGACAATGATGTTATTATTACGGGCAATGTTCACTCTTTATTTCAAAAGGAACTTGTTCTGTAAATTTGAATCCTACCGGTTTCCTATTATCTTCCATGTATTTCTCTGGTAGGTTAGCATACTTCTTCGTCTCTTCGGCAATCTGATATTCTGGAGGCATGTGTGGTGGTCTGTTCCATCTTCTCAATAAACGAAGGGTCAAACGCATTTTAGGGAGTTAAGGCCGAAACAGCACTTCACTAGGTAAATAGAAGTAAGTTAACGAGAGTTAAGTGTGACTTTTTAATACACGTTAAGTAATAGTCAAATATCAACCACCACCAAGCAGAAGACGAAAAGGAATATAGATTGCGGTTAGTATTGGGGTTCAGAATTTTAACAGCGAGACTAGAGCTTGATAATATGAGAAAGTTGCAGGCGCATTCTTTAAGCCTGCCTTTTCTGGTATCGCAGCAGGGAGTTCTTAAAAAAAAAAAATTGAGATTTTTTTTTTTCAGTGAAAGCAGTTCGGAAAAGTGTACAATAATCTGGCTTTCAATTAAAGAAGAGAAAAAACCTCAAGTAAGCATTAGCGCAACTCCAGCTTGGCAGTTGTAAGTTTACTGGTTCCCTAGGGAATTCCCAACCACACGGGTGCACTCGGGCATTCTACTGAAATCCCGGTTCTGGACAAAAGATGGGAAGGTTCATGTTTGACAGTAGATTTACAGCAAATTCTGTACAGTTCTTTATTACTCTTTCTTTGGCCTTCTTAGCAGAAAACATAAGTACACAGTATTAAAAATGTGTGAGATGTTGATTAAGGGCATTTTTCCATTTGATTACATTTTTAAAAATTGGATGATGTTGTTTAAGAGAGATTTGAGAAACACTGATAACAACAATTAAATTATACTTTTAGGAGTTCTGTATAAAATATTCAGAAAATTATCAGAATGATGATATATTAACAAATATAAATAGTATTCCAATTATAATTAAGAGTTTCTAAAGTAGGACAACTAATTAAGTTAAGTTTTAACATACATAGTTCCATTACAAACAGTGTAGAAATGTACAAAAAGAAAAACAAAAGTATAAATAAAATACTGACTCTTGGAATCCTGGAAGGAACTGGAGGGATACACTATTTCAGGAAATAACTTCCTCATCTTCACCCTTTTGACTGGTTTCTTTGAATGCTAAATTAGACAATAACAGTAAATATTTTATACATTTCTCAACATTTTTGGCAAAACTGGAAAGTAAGAAGGCTATAAAGTAAACGATCCCGCATGAACGCTGAGAACATGTCATACACGGGAAAAGTTCATATGTCTCCGTTATTCTTAGTGATCAAGAAACTCGAAAGACGGACACTTTCGGACGACCGAGCGCTTCGGCCCCGACACTGTCCGCCGTAGAGAGGCTGATGTTGCAACGTGATTCGAGTCACGCTGCAACTCCCCGTGTCAGAGTTCGGTGCGGGTCTCTGACACGCTGCCGCCCCCGCCGTTCATCAGAGCTCCTCGCGTCGACGAGGACCGGTACGTGGGGTCGTTGCCGTTCAGCATAGGATCACTCGCCTGCATGGAGTAGTACGCAGCGTTCTGGACTGTCGCCTTCACACTTTGGACGCTCCCCTGTACCAGACAGAGACATACAAAAACAACATGATTTGCTGTCCTCAGTGCTCTCAATGCAGCTAGTCAACGCTAAAACGGAGGCGGAGGAGGGCTGCTATACTGCTATAAGCATGAAGCGCGTGTCAGTAAGCATGCAAATCGCAGAGCAGAAGCGGGTGCTTGTTGTAAAAGATTTGATTCATTTATGAAAGTAAGAGCACATTCTCAAAGGTGTGTTGTATTTTACAATCAGCTTAAAAAGGAATCCCATGAAGAAATTCCCCGCTACTTTCCATCAGTTGTTGATAACTTACGCTCTCACTCTGCACTGTTTTTCTAAGAGCGGCAGATTGCATTAACTGCTGCTGCTGCTGCTGCTGCTGCTGTTGTTGGAAGTACAGCGGCCCTGGCCTACCCCTGCTGGAGCTGTGCGTCTGCGCAGGCGCGCCCTGGCGCTGGCCCTGGGGCTGCCTGCCGCTGCCGACCCCGCCGCGGTGCTGGCCGACCACAAAGCCGTTGTTGTTGACGGCCTGCTGGAAGGTGACGCCGTGCGGGGTGACGATGGGCGGCAGTGGCGAGGGCGAGGCGCTGCCCCTCCTGCTGCCGGTGCTGCCGGTGCTGCCGCGGTGGCCGAAGTGCTGCAGCTGGCTGTGGTGCAGGTGGTTGGACGACACGGGGAGGCCGGCGGGGGCGGGGGACGAGGACGCCGACGAGCCCCGGCCCGAGGAGGCGCCGCCGCTGCCGCCCACCGAAGCGCTTGCGGACCCGGACCGCCCACCTGAAGGCTTTACCTCATCCCAGAGCCTACAAGAAGGCAAGGCGAGATATGTACAGTGAGACTGTGCGGAAAGGCGTTGACAGGGAGGGGCGGAGGACAGAGGGCTCAAGAAGTGGAGTGCACCAGCGAGGTCCAGGTGACTTGCCTGACGCGCAAGTAGAAGGTCGGTATGGTGTCGATTATAATGATGATGGAGCAAAGCATTTTTTGGGGTCTGTTGATGTGATATTTTCAAACGATTGTGCAATTAGGAATATAAAAATAGATACTCAATTAAGTAATGATATGAAAGTTCGGTGAAAAGAAGCTGATGAGTTAGTATCAGTTTTTAGAAAAATTTAAATGATGACCAACCGGTGCAGGTGTTTGCAAGTGCAGTAGCACCCAAGTCGCAAAAAGGAAAGTAAACGGAGGGGCTCAAGGAATGAGGTCGGTTCGTTATTCAGTGTTTGCTTTTCCCACCCCGGTGCCACATACCTGCTGCCGAGCGGGCTGCCCGCGCCGCCGCCGCCCCCGCCGCCACTACTGGGCACCTGCGCCAGCACCCGGCCGTGCACCCGGTTGAGGTTGCCGCCGTTGGACATGAAGCTGGTCACGCCGTCGGTGCCCCGGCCCCGGTCCCGGCCGCGGTCGGGGTCCTCCAGCCTCTCACTGCTGCCGTGCGGAGAGGCGAACGTGGAGAAGGCCTCGGCCCGGTTGGCGTTCAGCTTGAGGTGCGAGCCGTTGAGGTTGGCCGCCGAGGACATGGGGGACCCCCGGCCCGGGCCGTAGGCCTGGTGCTGGCCCTGCAGCTGCGGGCCTCCGGAGGCACCCGTGCTGCCCTGGTAGCTCTTAAGGTACTTTGGTAACTGACTTTGGTCCTGAGGCGTGAGGCCGCCGTTAACGTTGTTGCCGTTCACGCTGCCTCCGTTCAGCTGGGCGGCGGACGGAACTCTGCCAAAAAGAGAAGAAAGACAGAGAGGTGGTGTTTTAAAAACCGCCACACATTACATCAGACCAAAACTATGCCTCATGACTAACCTCGGGAGAGGGGGCACGAAGACGCTCCCGCCCTGGGCAGGCGGTGGGTTGTTGACGGGAGAGCCGCGTGGCGAGCCCCTGTCCAAGCCGGCGAGGTGTCCGCGGTGCAGACCGCTCCCGCCGCCCCCACCGCCGCCGCCCCCGCCGCCCCCACCACCCAGCAGCGACGACGCGCTGGGGCTGAAGGGCAGCGGGGGGATGGACATGGCGGATCGCGACACGGGCTGGCTGTTGACGCTGAGGCGGTCCGTGCTGCCGCAGTCCTCCTGACTGCGGACGGAAATAAAAAAGAAAACCGGTCAGCGCACACTGCAGACGACCCCGCGTTCAGCGCTGGCCCGGGGTGAGTACGGACCTCTTGAGGCTGCGCCGGGAGGAGCGGTGCGTACGCCGCCGGTTGCCCGGCGACATCTTGACCTTGACGGGCTTGGCGCTGGTCTGCACCACGGTGTACGGGATCTCGCGGAGCTGCGCCTCCGACATGCCCTCCGTGTCGATGAGGTCGAAGTCGAGGTGCTGCTTGAGCTCGTCGGGGACGGGCAGGCGCTTCCCTTCGGACGGCGACCGCGAGCGCGACCGGTGCTTGGTGCGGAGGCGGCGCTTGTGGCGGCCGTGCGGCGCGTCGGCCGTCTCCGTGTCGGCGCCGCTGTTGGCGTAGCCCGAGCGCCGGCTGCTGCTGCTGACCACCACGGCCTGCTGCACGCGGCCCGCCCCCGGCCCCGCCGCCCCCGGCCCGCCCCCGGCGCCGCCACCGCCGCCCTCCGCCTGCCGCCGCTGCACCTCCCGCCACTGCCCCGTCGAGTCCACCAGCTCCACGCGGCTGCCGCTGCAACAACAACGCCATGGTCAGTTTTCGTAGCGAGACTAAAACAACTCGTCCCTGAGGGGTTTGTGTGGGACTAGACCAACCTGTTGCTGGACTTGTGCCGCGACTTGTGCCTGTGATGCCTGTTGCGGCAGCGGCTGTGGCAGCGCTCCGAGCACTTGGACACCTCGCTCTCGCTGTCGGAGCCCTTCCTGCTGCGGTGTCGCCGGTGTCTGCAGGGCAAGAGGCAGAAAGGAGAGATTAAGAGTCAGCCCTGCGGTGCGGCGCGGCAGGTAGAGGCGCCGGGGAGGTAGGCACACCCGTCGCACCGTCGTGTCGGCGGGCTGCCTACCCTCCAGCAAGACGACAGTGCAACTCTCAAGCGCACACAAAGCGAGCCATCTCTTCCACGTCGCCGGTGCTGCTCGTTATTCTTTACAGGCGTACGATGCCTCAAACAACTACCATTCCAGACGATATGACTTTACAGCTCCATCATAGTCCGGCCTTTCCGCGAGATGATTCCATATCACGCACAGAGTCTGCGTTTCTCTTTGCGAACGCGCGCGCCAACACCGATGCTTCCACAGCTTAAAACAACCGAACCACGCGAGGTTCCCTCACCCCCTCACTCACTCACCTCCTGCAGGGCCGCGAGTCGGTGGAGCTGTGGCTCTCCACGCTGGAGGAGCGGCGGTGCGCGCCCCTGCTGCCGCCGCGGGTGGCGCCCCGCTGCCGGCCGTGGCCGTGGCCCTGGCCGCCCTGGCCCTGCGCCACGATGCGGCCCGTGCTGGCGGCCGAGCGCAGGCTGCGCGGGCTGGACGCGCTGTTGTACAGGCCCCGCGCGTGCGGCTCCGTCCAGGGCGCGCTGCGCGTGCTCAGCGGCGGCGACGGCTGGCGCCTGCGGTGTTATGTTACGTTTATGGAAGAACCACACTGATGCCGATGATGACGCTCGCACTTCCGTTCTCGTCGCGCACGCGGCGGTGCACTGTGTATTCCGAGGGGCCCTTTTCTATAAATTCAAGCGTACATCGTTTTTTTCTGGTTTCCGTTATTTTTTAGTGATTTTTAGCTATTTTTTTCTGAGTTTTTCCTTGACTCCTTACCGATTTTTCAACTGATTTTTCACTGATTTTTTTTACTGAATTTTTAAAGGCTGTACAATACACTTTATTTTTTTTTTTGAGTGAAGGACCCGCGGTGTATTCCACGGTGAGATACGGCGTTGCCCTGCGAGAGCGACAAGGACGGAGGTACGAGCGCCGCGGTGCCGGTGCCGATGCCGGGGACTTACGGGACGGGCGCCGTGACGACCGCCGTGGGGCTGGTGAGCGCGAGCGCCGCGCTCTTCTCCTGCGGCGACATGTTCTCGCGGTTCTCGATCTCGTCCATGCTCGGCGCTGCAACAGAATGGGAGCGTGACAGGTGAGAGCGAGCGTGACGCGAGAGCGTGAGATTTAGCGAGAAAGGCTACCCACTACAAGCGGTACGGTACGGTGCGGCACGGCGCGCCCTGCACCCGGGCACTTACTGTGAGCAGCTCCTTCCACCACCCGGCGACCCTGCCACTTACTGTGCGCAGAGGCCGCGCCCTGGCCCGCGCCCTGGCCCGCGCTCACGGCCGCGCCCTCCACCACGCGCCGCTGCTGCCGCCTGCTCGGGGAGCGCTCGAAGGCCGGGGGCGCCCGCCGGCCGGCCTCCACGTCGCCCCGCGCCTGCTTCTCAGTCCGGCCGCTGCGTGGAGAAGGGACAGAGCATCCACGTTAAGGCATTACCCCCGACATCAAAAAAACACTGGCTGGCCACGGGACGTCTCTCGCCCCCTTAGGTCTACTGTACAGTGCATGCCCGCGAGCGGGGCGCGGGCGCCTGCGTGGGTAGGCAACCCTCCCGCACAGACGCATGCGGTACAGTAGACCGAGAAGGGGTCCGTGCGTGCGGGCCAACAAGGAGAAAGGAAATGCGACAACAACTGGATAATTCTGTGAAATCACCGCGTTATTGACGCCTACCTGTACCGAAATCGGGAGCTGAGCCTGAAAATGTCGTTGGGCGCCGGGGACACGCGGACCAGCCGGAAGAAGGCGTGGTGCTCCACGCAGCACTTCCATAGCTGTTTGCAGGCCGTCCTGGAGGGCGTCTCGAACCCGTAGGTGCTCTCCTCGTTCTGAAAGTGAGACCGTCAGTCACATTTTTTTGTAATCTGCGGTTATACGGAATAAGATTTTTGCATTTATCGCAATGTCGAACGTACATTTTTATCACAGACTCTGAGCATAAAGTAGCGGCCCTTGAAGTAGATCTTTGTTATCCGCGGCCAGTAATAGTTGCCCACTTTGTTTTTGTTCCTCAGGACGATGATGCCGCTCGGTGTCAGCCCCAAGAAGTACTCGACGTTGTCCTCGCCCTGCAGAAAATGAATTAGGAATCAAACGGACGAACTAAGAAAGCACGTGATGGATTTTACTCATTTTCCTTCATGCTCACCAGAACCGGATGTAGATCCACGCCATACATGTCGAGCCACTTCACACGGTCCAGGTAAGCCAGCTCCGCGTCTGCCGGGAGCTGGCCGCTACAGAGCAATTTCAAGAGGAAAAAAAATTAAAGGGAATTGCTGGAAGATATTTCAAAAAAATCTGCTGGTCACTTACACGAGCCCCTTGTGCAGGTCGGCGATGCGGCCCTCCAGCTCCACGGACTGGTTGGAGACGAAGCGGAACTCGGACACGTAGCCGGGGGAGTGGCGGCGGGGGTCATAGTCGCCGAGCTCGGCTGTGGAATGGGCGTTCGAAGTAGTGAGCAATAAGGATAAAAAAATGTGGAGGATAATTTTGGTTACAAAATCGCACGCCAGACTTACATTGGACGACGTATGCTCCCAGCTCCGCGGCCAGGTCAAAACCGATGGGCAGGCGACCCTGCAGGATGTCTTGCTTCACTTGCAGGTAAAACTGATATCTGAAATATATAGACGTCGCAGTTCATGTAAATGCCACCGTAAACTTTTTATCACTTTCTAAGGAAGTCGAAAGAATGCCGACTGACCTGGTGATCTCCTCGAGCAGCTTGCAGGGGTCCGCCGCGTAGAACTTGACGCCAAAGTACAGCGTGCATGATAGAGTGCCCTTGAGCTCGCGAGCTACCTTCTTGGTCGGGTCCAGCCAGTGCTGCAGAGAAAGAAAAGGAACAAAATAAAGAGGCGTTAAAACACTTATCTCAGCTTCATGTAGCTCCGCCTATTGTCGGTCGGACGACAAGTTTTCAAAAAAGTGAAAACACAACACAACGAGCGCGGGCCCGGGCCCCCTCCCCCTGTTGCTGTTCCCTCGTCATTTCTCCCAAATTGTCCAACTGATAACGAGACGCTCCCCGAGGAAAAGGAGGCAGGGGACGGGGAGGGGAAAGGGAAGCAGATAGTCCTGTCGTGATACGATGCGATGGAGACACACTCTTTAACTTTGGCCTCCTCGCCGCACGCCACGCCCCACTCTGCCCTGATAGACACCAAACTTTTACGCGCGTAAACACATTTTTCACGGAGGGCGCAAATCGCGCGGCGCGGGTGATACAGAAGGCCCCCCCCCCCCGCAGCACGTTTTTTCCGCCTTCTCTGACCTGTTTTGCCCATTAGGGAGCGGTCCCTTCTACAAAAACCCTTGAAAACTTTGTAAAGTGGTTAAAGCCAATCAGCTAGAACGGAACCAGGCCCCATTTCTTACCACTTTGCAACTTTCTTTCGTGACCATGAAAAGATGACCGACATACTTAAACGACGAGATCTGTTGTCGCACGATGACACAAGTGCACGCGTCGAATGGCACCATGAGAGATGATGGCAGCGTGATTCGCGCAGCAGGTGGGTACCCTAACCACTTTCACTGGAAACGATCCATTGTCCGGATCAGGATCAGGGGCTTTTATACCTCCACCTACGCGCCCCGCCTCGGCCTGGAACGAGACGTGAGGCAAGAGGTCCTGCGCGGGGGCCTGGTCCTGGTGGGCCATACTGGAGGCCACAGCACGGCAGGGGGTGCCGCCGCCGCCACCTCTCGTTAAAACTTTCCGACAAAATTGTGACACGCGCGGTAACGACGACAGCAAAAAGTCACATTTTAATTAAAACTATCGCGGAAAATGAGAGAAACGTGTGTATGTATATACACCGCGTTCCTGGACTCACCGGCTGGTTGGCGGTGTCCAGGTAGCGCAGCCCGAAGTACGCCGTCTCCAGGAGGTTGAGGTGGCGGAACACCGTGTCCAGCACTTCATGGCCGGGGCTGTTCTCCTGCAAGCAAAAGGAAACGAGGAAATTAATTAAAAGGCCGCAGCGCAGCGCGGTGGCGGGGCGGCCCCGGTCCAGTCCGGCCCAGCCGGGCCCAGCCCCTACGCGTGGCCGGCCGGATGTCCGTCCCAAGACGGAGGGCCCGTCCGTAAAACAGAGCTGACATGTAGTAAAAAAAATATATTAGCATCTTTCCCACAGCCTTCAAAAGCAATACTATCAATTTCACCGAGTAGAGAAACGACGCGAAACTCTTCCCTCGGCACATGCATTAGATCAACTCGTAACAGATAATCACTAATAGCGAGTTGGTCGTTACTTCCCAAGAGAAGCTATGCGGAAAAGCCAAAGCTAACGTAGCGAAATTAGGCAACTTTACTTTCGCTACGTTTGCCATACGGCGGTCGGGACGGACGGGCGAGGCGGGGCGAGTTTCTGCCTCTCGCTTTCGTCCTCCGCCGACGGCGATCCCATTTCACTTTTTATTTCTTTATCTCCAAAGAGCGGCAAATAACAGCTCCTGGAGTTCGGTGAGGCTGGGCCGTGGTCCTATCCGGGCCGGGCCGGGCCGGCGGGGGCCGCGCCAGGCCCGCCCACCTTCTGGCGGTCGGAGTGTCTGTGGCGGGGCGAGGTGGGGCAGGGCAGGGCGGGGCGGGGCGGGGCGGGGCGGGGTGGGGCGGGGCGGGGCGGGGCGGGGCGGGGTGTGGTTCGGCGGCGCGAGAGATTTATTTTCGGCTTTGGGACGTATATGTTGTTAGGCCCGCTGCACTCCGCCCCACGCCGAAGCATAGCAGCGATTTGTACTGTTTTGCCCCCCCAAGGCGGGCCTGTCAGTTCGACCCATCGAGAAGTGGCTTCGGTTTCAGTCACCCGGCCCGGCCCGCCCCGCCGGCGGACACGTGTCCTGACACACGCCCAGACGCGTGTAGGCGACACGCCCAGCCGACCGGTGCGCCACGCCGGGCCACGCCCCTCCCCCCTCTCACTCTCAACCCAAAAAAAAAGGTGTCTTTCTTCAGCGGTAATTAGTTTTTCCCGCTTAGAAAAAGTAGTAAAAATAACAAGGTGCTAATCAAAGCAATCTCGCGGGGAAAAAAAATACGCGTTTGTCTGTCTTGTAAGTATGGTTTTGGCCGTACTCCTGCGGGGGATCACGCGGATGGGGCTCACCAGCAAGCGCCCGCGGATCACAAAGTGGTTTCCTCCGCCCTTCACCTCTCTCTCTCTCTCTCTCTCTCTCTCTCTCTCTCTCTCTCTCTCTCTCTCTCTCTCTCTCTCGCTCGCTCTCTCTCTCTCTCTCGGCCGAACGCCAGCCCCGCCCGCGGCAGAATACCTGATTTACTCTCCCATTTTCGTCTGAGCTTTGACAGCAGCGCACACGGAGCCGGGCTGGAGCGCGGCGCGGCGCCTGGCCCGGAGGAGCGGGGCGGGGGCGGGTCCGGGTGAGAGAATACGGGGTCCCACCGCAATCTGCCTCGCATATACTCCTTGCCGCCCCCGGCCACCCCCGCCCCGCCCCGCCACGTCCGCCCCTATCCTGCTCGTATATGTCCGCACATGTTATATTACTCTTGACGCGCTTCTCGTTTTATTTTAGCGCGTAGTACTTTAATTTGTAGCGCGCCCCCAATTCCCCGCCCCCCCTCCTCCCACCCTTCCACCCTTTGCGCGCCCTGCCTTTCCCTCCCGCCTGCTCTCCGGAGCCGCGAGGGCCGGAGGGCGCCGCCTCTCACTCCCCGCCCCGCCCCGCCCCGCCCCGCTGCCGAGGCAAACGACCTACACGTTGGGTCGCAATATATATCTCGCCGCCACCAGCGGAACGGAGTGCGTCAACGCACAAAACTAGTCGCCACCTCATACGAAACAGGAATGCGCCTCGCAGCTTTTCCTCCGCGGGGCGACTCACAGCGCAGCGCGTGACCTCAGCGAAGGGTGTAAAATTGTATCGATGGTGCCCAGTCCACTCCGCTCCGCTCCGCTCCTCGCCCGCAGCAAAAGCTTTGACAACAAATCCAACTCCGTTCCTGAATTTTCGGCATTTCCGTTCCGCCTCTCGGCCTCGGCCGCGCTCGCAGCGGGGGCGCCGCGCTGGGGCGGGGCAGGGCAGGGCGGGGCGGGGCGGGGCGGGGCGGGGCGGGCCGTGGGCGCGGGGGTTTCGTTTCGAGTTGGTAATGACCTGTGGAGAACACGAGGGAAGCCCGTCTTGCAGCGGCGCGGCGCGGCGCGACCGCACGGCGGGCGTGGCAGGGCAGGGCGTGGCGGCCCGTTTTGTACTGCTGGGGCCCCATACCCGGCGTGGTGCGGCGCGGCGCGGCGAAGCCGATAGCAGGTGGGAATTTTGTTTGAGTTGGACAGGTGTGCCGGGGCGGGGCGGGGCGGGGCGGGGCGCGCGGCCAAAGGGAAGCCGCAGCGGCCTCAGGCCCCTCGGTGGACCCTCACCCCGCCCCACCACACTCTCGCACCACCACCCCCTCCCCTCTCACTTACGAATAAACTACCCCTTCCCCTTCCCCTCCGCTGCATCCCAAACAATCCCTTCAGCCCCGCAAGCCCACACTGTCGGCAGCAGCCAAACCAGCCCCGCCCCGCCCTGCCCCGCCCCGCCCCGCCCCGCCCCGCCCTGCCCCACCCCGCCCCGCCCTCGCACGCACCGTTTAACGCGGCCAAACTTTGATTGACATGCCCCACGCCCTGCTCCTGGTCCCCCTCTCCTTCCTCCCCGTTGTCCCTCTGAGCTGGGCGGGGCTGGGCGGGGCGGGTATCTGAGCTCAGCCCGACTCCCCAACATGAATACATTTATCTGTCGTTTGCGACTGGAATAGCCCTCCTCTCTGCCTGCTCCGGAGGGGGGGGGGGGGGGTCACTACTGCTGCTGCTGCTCCACACAACTTCGGCCCCCACCCCCTCCCCCGCCGGGCCCCTTACAGGGAGGTAGAAAGCAAGTCCCATAAAGCCCTTCCCTCCCCCCTCCCCCGCCCTCGCACCCATATATTCCACTACGGCACCATCTCCTCTCCTCTCCTCTCCTCTGGCCGCCGCCATGCTCACTCCGCACTACCTTGCGCCCTTACCCTTTGGAACCGACTCGGGGAAAAGTTTGACGCTGGACGCATCGTTCTGGCGCTGTGTTGCTGCGGTGCTGCGGTGGTGCACCGGGCCGCCCGGCCCGCGAGACGGCAGGACTGCGCCGGGCCGAGCAGAGTTACGCACTACACGGGGGAGAGGAGGAGGAGGAGGAGGAGAAGGAGGGCGGCAACAGCGCGCAAAGGGGGAGGAAGGGGCGCGCGAAAGTGCGAAAAGATATACATCAAAACATGAGCGACGCGCATACCAAAGACACGGGGGAGAGCGCGGGCGCGGGGTGGCGTGATGACGGGGTTGAGTTTGCCTGGTGTCGAAATGAGAGGGAAGTGAGAGGGGGAGGGTAGGGGGGGGGGCTCAGCAGTCGTGCCCGTGCCCATGGGCCTTTGCTCGCTGCTCCCCTGCACCAAGGCGATGACACGCGGCCCCGCCCCCCTCTCCCTCCCCTTCTCGGTCTCTTCCCGGGGCCTTCTCGCTCTTTGCTTGCCGTTCTATAAACTCGCGTATTATTCAGATGCATCAGGCAGAGCCCGTCCGTCCCGGGGCGGGGCGGGGCAGGGCGGGGCAAGGCGTGCTCTTCCCGTCAAATAAAATTTGAAAGAGCAAGGCAGGGTGAACCCGAGAGGGATAGGGAGGAGGGGGGGAGGCCCTGGCACAGCACAGCAGGGCTCGACGGGGCGGAACGGGTTCCGCGTCTCAGACACGCCCCCGCCCCGCCCCCCGCAGGGACCAGAATTTCATACACAAGCAGAGCTGTAGGTCGACCTTTCAATGAAGAGTCATTTTACATTTTTTAAGAATAGAAAACAAATAAACGAAGCTCCGCATCTATGTTATATTGCAAAGTAATACCGCAGCGAGACATGATGTACTGAATTTCGTGTCAGCTCCAATTTCTCTCTCCCGCTGGTTCGTGCTCCAGCCCGCCCCGTCCCGTCCCGTCCTCCTCCCACTGACCCCGGGCCGAGCCTCGCATCACGAGCTTTCACTTTCCGTCCGCGACTCGCGGCGCGGCGCGGGCTGTACAGCACCGCGCGGCCTAGCTGACGGGGCGTGGCGGGGCGGGGCGGCTAGACGTGAGGTCCACCGAACTATCCATCCAGACAGACAGACCGTGAAGAGTAGGGATGCTGGGCAGCTACCCGCAGAGCCAAATGGACCACTCACGATTCACAGACGGAGCTGAATGTTTTACTTCAAATATACTATCAAGACCAACACTTGTCGACATGACTTTTTGTTTCGAATAGTAAAACGACAACTAGAAGGACAAGGAGTCCCGCGCGGCGCTAGGTGGTCTGTCGCAAGGTGCGCCGCGGTGGGGCGGGGCGGGGCGGGGTGAGGCGGGGCGGGGCGGGGCGGTGCTCTTCTCGTGCATGATGATTGATGTGGGCCGCGTCGCCATCATCGTAACGCGCCCTCTCGAACACGTTCATTCGAGATATCGCTTTCGAGGTCTCGTTTCGAGTGTTGCAAATGACCGGCATTGAGTCTGGAGCTGAGGTCTGTATACGACGCGGCGGCGCCGAGAACGGCCATACACCGCAAAAAAAAGGAGAGTTGTATGTGAAACTTCAAACAAACGCGCCCCCTCGGCCCTCGGTGCGCCCTTAGTCGGTGTTCTCCTAGTTTCTCGAGGCAATACGACGCCAGTAATTGGAGTTTTATTTTTCTCTGACAAGAATCATCGACGAGGGATTTGGAATGCCGGCCGGCCGGCCGCACCGGTGCGTGGGAGGATGCGGCCGGCTACCAGCCCCGGGGCCGGCCGGGGAGTCCTGGAAACCGGACCCGGGCCTGGGCGTGCTGGGCTGGGGCCTCGGGGTGGGGCCACCAGTGTCCAGCACGCGTTCCTCAAGACAATTACAAATGGGTAACAGACCCGCTCACAAACGCTTTACAGCGGTATTTCCGGATTACGCGCGTATAAGCGGACTGCATGCATGGGGCCTTTCTGATCACATAGGAATGAGGATGAGGCCAAAATTAATATTTTTGGTTCCTTCTTTAACTGGGCGGCGAGGACCCTGACAGAATCACATACAAGGGGTGAGCGCGAGATTTGTTTACGATTTTCTTGACAGTGTACCGACAGAATTCATGAGTGTGGCGTGAACCCTTTTCTGAGGCTCAGGCCGGGCGCACGCATGTACCTGCCAGCCCCAGAGCCCCGCCCCGCCTCGCCCCGCCCTGTCCCGTCAGGAGGCCCACCCGTCAAATGTGACGCAAGTATTACCAACCCATTAAAATGTTGCAGAATGCATAAGCGACCCGGAGGTTATACCCACCCACCTTCTTCATTTTTATTATTATTTCGTGCCGAAAAATTTATGAAGCGATGTTGTGAGTTTAGGAATTTACAAACTCGATTCCAAGCCTAGCAAGCCCTTACTAAAAAAAAATATAAAATAATAAAATCTCGCTAAACGAAAGAGAGAAAGAAAAAAAAACAACATTTGATATAAATTCAGACTCCCTGGCACCATCCTCTGAGAGTGAAAAACGTCCAGCGGGCATGCAAGCAGCGATCCTTCTCATTTCATTTCGTTTCATTCCATTCCGACTAGAGTCCCGGAAGAGGGAGAGAGCCAGCGAGCGAGAGAGGAGAAAGAGAGAGAGAGAGAGAGAGAGAGAGAGAGAGAGAGAGAGAGAGAAAGAGAGAGAGAGAGAGAGAGAGAGGTCCAAACCCAGCCGGCCTGGCCCGGCCCGGGGCCGCCTGTTGCGATGACCAACTTGATTGGTGCGTTGTTTTACGACTCGCCGGCTCCGCATTTCCCTTCTTTTCTCCGGCTCATCTCCTGATTGGCTTAAGCTAGAGGCTAGCGGTGCCCCCCCCCCCCCCACACGCCCCACCGGGTGACTATAAACCTCCCCGATATGTTTTCCATTCGCTCTGTGCGTAATTATGACCCCATCCATTCCCTCCTCCTCCTCCTCCTCCCTCCCTCCCTCCCCTCCCTCCCTCCCTCCCTCCTCCTCCCTCCCTCCCTCCCTCCCTCCCTCTGCGGCCGCGCGGCAGCCGCGCTTTGCACTTAATGGGCCTAACGTCACTTTTCATTAGCTGCTAAACGCCGCCGAGATAAAGTCAATCACAATCAAAAACGCCTTCCCCGATGCGTCGGACGCGACGATCGACGACGCGTCCGAATCAACGGGCAGCGCGGTGTCCATGTCTAACCGCGGCGAGGAGAAAAATAACTTCCACTTTAATTTGTCTGAGACCACACTGCACCGCCCTACCATACCATCCAGTTACGTGTCTAAAGCGCGGACCGTTCAAGTTGGGAAAGAAGAGGCATAAAACAAATAAAACGTCCAGCACTACGGATAATGAAACGTCCTACGGCCCTACGGCCAGCGTAGAGGGGCGAGGGCGAAGGGGTTACTCGAATTAATGACACCTTTTCTGCGCGTAATAGAGCCCCTGCTGTGGGCGCTCCGCTCCGGCCGTAACCATCATACCAGGGGGGAGACAGGCGGTGGCGGGGCGGGGCGGGGCGTGGCGGGGCGGGCGGCGGCAGGGCGTACAGGGACGGAGCGCGCCCTCGGGTACGCCCTCCGGCAGCAGCAGAACAGGTCGGTTTGAACAGGCAGGCCCTGGCGTGCCCCAGGGCGCCGTCAGACCCCGCCCCGCCCCGCCCCGCCCTGCCCCGCCCCGCCTCACCCCACCCGGATACGGTTCACACCCACAAGCGCATACCGTGCTCATCCCCGCCTCCTGCTTGCTCAAGCCGTTTCATTTTTACCGACCGCGCGCCGCGCCGCGCCGCCGCAAGCTCGACTCGACCCGAGCACCGTTCTCATTCCGTCTGATGAGCGCATAAAAGCTCGGCCCTCGCCCCGCGGCCAATCACGACCCGCGGCCGGCGGTGTCTCGCGCTCTGATTGGCTGTCACGACCAGCGGCGGCGGTAGCAGCAGCGGTCCCCATGGCGCGACATGAGCAGCTGTGACAGGCTCATGGCGCCGGGGGAAGGTTGGGGGGGGGGGCGTTGACACGAATATCAATGACGTGCCAAAACGACCTCCGCAGCTCCGGCTCTATGGCTATAGCGGGATGCCGCCGCGGGCCCGCCGCGGAGCAGATCGAGCGTTAGCGACAGGGGCGGATATGCAATACACACACACACACACACATTCCTACCGGGCGCGACAGGGAATATCCCAGGACCTTTTGCTTATTCACGCGTGTCCCTCCCCGTGTGCAACCCCCTTCTGTATCCGTATCCCCCGTGTTTGCGTGCCAGTCCATCCGCGGGAGCGGGGAGCAGCAGCAGCAGCAGGAATAAGAGAAAAGGCGCGGCGGCTCCGATCCCCCCGCCCCGCCCCGCCCCGCCCCACCACGCCCCGCCACGCCCCGCCCCGCCCCGCACCAAACCTCGTCCAGCATTCCTGGAGAACAACGACAAACAACAGTTTTTCGTTTGGTTGGTTGATCCTCCAGGCCGCGTGTCGGTCGATTAGTCCCACCAAAACGACAGGTTGGTGAACGAGCGTGACTGTACCGCGGGCGGGGCGGGGCGGGGTGGGGCGGGGCGGGGCGGGGCGGGGCGGGGCGGGGCGCCTCCTGACCCGACGGGACCAGACCAGACCAGGAGGAGGGAGTATCATTATATCCACGTGATTATTATTGGTATTGTTATCATCATCATCATCACCGGCGGCGGCAGCGTCGTCGATAATTAACGATAATGGATAGAGACGTGGCGTGGCGTGGCGTGCGGTCCCACTGCCACGCAGGATATGTATGCAAATCACATAATTACGATTCGAGGAGCAGAGAGCAGGAGAGGAGGTTGCGCGCGGCGGCAGAAGGAATCGGGCCGCAGTGCCACGGCCGCGGTGGCAATCTCCAAATCCAAGGGTGTGAACGTCACACACTTGGAAGTGTATATTACTAAAGTGTCGGGCCGTTTGTCTATCTGGCTGCGGGGACGGGCGCGACTGGACTATAGGGGCACAGCCGACCGAACTGAAACCGAAAGCAGCACGCAGTTTATACAGCGGGCGGGGCGGGGTCCTGGAATTGGTCTAAATAGCGAACGAGATTATTGATTGGTTTGTCGGGGCGATGTCCTGTGGAAATCAGGGGATCGTGAAAATCGTGAATAGGCGAGCAGGAAGGGGGGTGGTGGTGTAGGGGGGGAGGGAGAGGGGGAAGGGGGTAAAGGGACAGGGACAGGGCAGCGTCCAAGAGCAGGAAAGGGGGCGTCGGTTTGGATGATGTGCTTTGACCGAGCGTCAGTGTGCACTGAACTACAGGCAGGGGAGGGTAGGGCGGAGAGAACGATGGGGGGAGATGGGGGTGGGAGGAGAGAGGGAGAGGGAGAGAGAGAGGGAAAGAGAGAGAGAGATACCGAAGTGGTGGGGGCAGGTTGGTTGGTCAAACTGTCAGACAAGTTGGACAAAGGGCATGTGAGTTGATGCCTCAGCAGCATCCCCATGCAAACGGCCGAGCGTGGCGTGGCGTGGCGGTACAAAGAGCTGGCCGAGCTTGCGCCGCTTGCGCCCCGCCCCGAGCCACCGCCCCCGGCCCCGCTGGGCCCCGCACGCCACGGGGACCACGCCACGGGCCAGCGCCCAGCACCGTGCGTGCGTGCGTGTTTTAAACTGGCCGCTGATTGGACCTCCCATCATTGCCCCCCAAACCTCTCACCCTTCTTTATTTTACATACTACTGACAGACGGAATTTTCAAAATGACACCACGATAAAATGAAAATGGAACTGTTTGAAATGTTTTCATTTCCGCGCAAATGAAGGGGCGGTGTGGTAGATGGCAAGCCATCAGTCATTTGCAAATCACTGAGATGAACTCAGCCGCAACGTAATACAGCGAGCTGCTGACGTTCAAAAGGGGGGCGGGCTCTACGGCGGCGCAAGGCAGCAACGCCCTCTGGCCCGCCCCGCCCCGCCCCGCCCCGCCCCGCCCCAGCCATGGGCGTGGACGGGCTGCCCGGTCAGCAGTTCTCTGCTTTCGTAATTGTTGGTAATAACAAACCCCCGCCCCCCTCTACCCCACTAGCCACTCCCAATGAGACCACACATCCCTCCTCTTCAGGTCGCATTGCCTTCGCCTTCGCCTTTCGGACTGACGAGGATCAGGAGACACCCGCGCGGTGAAAGACCTGTATACGCCAGTACGGTTTAAAGTTCTCCCCAAAACTTTCTCTGAACGCATAGCAGGACACACGTAAATGTATTGCGGGTTTGCCTTTACCCAAGGGGGCTTGTCAGCGCCTTACGGCTGGAGCGGGTAGGCAAACCTGCATACTGTCACGCGTTCTCTAAAACACCCGGTACAGTGAAAGACGCGGGCGCCGCCAGTCGCGGGCACACTGTTAGAAAAATTTGCGAATTTACATACAAAGTCGTTAAAGCGGGACTGCAGGGGTGGGGCCGGGGCCGGGGCCACGGGACCGCGGGCGGTACTGCTCCGTACAGTAGTGCCGCATGAAGACGAGCCCGCATGTTGGGAGCACGCGAGCACAGGGTGGGTACACCCTGCTCGACAACACGCCCCACCCCTATGGCCGCGGGGACAGGGTGCAGGGCAGAGCGGTCGCGGTGGGTTAGGTCGCGAAAGAGTTGGCAAAGTCTGTCTGCAAGGCCTGGGCCGGGCCGGGCCGGGGCCTCGCCGCCCCGCCGCACCCTACCCGCCCGCCCGCAACAACTCACTCGCTGCAATCGAGTCGGATCGGAAGGGATCGGGACGCCCCGCACCGCACCGCGACCCGGACCACCCCGCTGAGACAGGATGCGGCGGGGCGCGGCGGGGCGGGGCGGGGCGGGGCGGGACACTGACCCACAAAACCAGCGGGGAACTAACATAGAAACATGTCGGGTCGGGGGAAAAAGCAAACGTCCCCGTTCCATGCCCTCCCGCCCCTGGCCTGGCCCTATGGCCGTTTAAATTATTAACCCTACGTCAGGCGGGGCGGGGCGGGGCGGGGCAGGGCGGGGCGGGGCGGGGCGGGGCCGGCCGCGTCCCCTGCTCGGCAGGCTAAACATCCCCCTGCTGCCCCACCCCAGTCCCCTTTGTAGGCTGCCATTAGCGGTAAGTTCCCCGCTATCCTTAGAATTAGCACAGAGGGCTCTGGCCAGGCTGCCTTGGCTGCCCCGCCTCGCCCCGCCCCCCCCGCCCCGGGGCCCAGAGCCTGTCCAAGATGGTCCACAGAGCGCTCCAAGCCGCACCGGGCCGGCCGGGGCCTGCTGGCAAACTCTCCATCTTATCTCTGACCTCCTACGAGAAGGGGGCAAGCACTAAAATACAGTAGTACTGTACTTTATTCTAACTAAACAAAGTTTAAACTGTTTCAAGAATTTCGATAGCACGGTTTGCACAAAAAACTGCAACGTGTGCGCTGTGAAAGTGTGTTAACAAAAAAAAATAAATAAACTAAAAACTTGGAGATTATTTTTATCATCCGGGGCAGACCCTTATTCTAATTTCGCCATTTTCCCCAAACGTCTCCTGGAAGAGCAGAAAAATAGATGGCAAATAATATAATTATGCTTTGCCGTAAGGAGCTTAAGTAAACAGTAATGGAATACAGCGAGGACAGCACAGTAAAGTACGGGTAGACCAGCCAGTATACCATCCCAGCCAGCGCGGCCACCGCCGCCCAGACAGACTTTTTCTGCTTTCTGCTGCGGAGGAGAGGAAGGACGATATCGGCGTTTCTATGGTTTATCCGCACTCGGCGCGTGAAATAAAACTAAGAATAGCAAAAACAAAAGGCATTTTGCGATAGTGTACGTGCTCACGCCCAAGGGCGAGCAGTAGTGGGTGCCTTTTCCCGTATACACCCCCTTGACGGGCGCATCTCTCCTTTCAGCCACCCGATCCGTTCGCCACGCCACGCCACGCCGCCCTGCCCGCCCTTACGACCATTACTGCTTATTCTCCGGGGGTGTCCCTCCCCGCCCCGCCCCGCACTACACACCCCCCGCTCACCTCACCTCACTGCTACACATTGTAATTTGTGCTGCTGCTCGTTCAGACGCCCGTCGAGCCGGTTCGGTCCGGCCCGGCCCGGCCGGAGGAGAGGGGCAGGAGGGTCCTATCCCACCAGAGACGGAGGTCCTATTTGCCGTCTGAGGAGACACATTTGTGTTGCTCCTGCCGCCGCGCCCTGCCGCGCCGCGCCACCCGGAACGTCGCATCACTGCCGCGTCCTTCGTCGCGCACCGAGCGAGCGATCTGAGCGGAGTACGCTATGGGGATGGGGAGGGGATGTAGTGCGAGGAACGGAGAAGGAAATGGGGCGGAGGAAGCTAGGGGGAGTGAGGAGGGGCGGCGT
The DNA here is from genome assembly GCA_033675135.1 of Frankliniella intonsa. Lineage (NCBI taxonomy): Eukaryota > Metazoa > Arthropoda > Insecta > Thysanoptera > Thripidae > Frankliniella > Frankliniella intonsa. The sequence goes on along the minus strand of CM066254.1, from coordinate 9,781,603 downwards.
CCACGCAACGCGTACAAACGTACGGAAAAAATTAAAAACAACTAAAATTATCAACCAGAATAAAGTCTGGAAGCAAACATTGCACACCCTGTTCTTGGCCCGAAAGTCATATATTGACTTTATTATTTTTTCGGGCGGGGCGGGGGCGCAACAAAACGGACGGCACAAAAATAATCCTACCGCGCCTCTGTCGTGCAAACGTCTGAATGAAAGGTGTATTATTACACGTGCGCCAGAGTTTTTGTAAAAGTGCGAATTCCCTTCGCCTCTGTGCCTGTGCTGTGCCCCCCGACCCGACCGCTGCCCTTTTCTCGCCCCCGGCCCGGAGACACAGGCGGCTGGCATCAACCGTTATTGGACGGAAGACCACCCCCGCGCCCCTCCAGCAGCACCGCCCACCCTCCAAGGGCTGTGACACCCCCGCACCCTCCCCCGCCCTCCCGAACACCCAGTTGACAAGCTAATAATTCTGTCACCAAGTCCGAGTGGCATTAGCTCTCTGCCCGCCCCGTCCCGTCCCGCCCCTCTCTCACCTGGGCGGCGCTCTCAGACTTAGGCCCCTTCCCTCCTCCGTCCCCCGGAGCCCTTCCTATCCTTCACTCCGGCAGGCCCGGCCCGGCCCGGCCCCGCCCGAGCCGGAGCGCCCAAGCAAATTATAATTCACAGAGGCGGGGCGGGGGCCAGGCGGCCCGGCACAGCCAGGCCCGGCCCGGCAAGAAGGATCCATATTGTTTTCTTCCTGCCGATACGATACGCACCAGCCCGCTGGCTTACCTTTTCCCATGGCGCTCGCGCCCTCTCTGTCTCCCTTCCAAAACCGTCCAACCATGTCTCTGTCTTTCCTTTTCCAACCCACTAAGCACACGGCCCCGTGGCCTCGCGACGACCGGAACGATATTCAGCAGAAGTCTAATGTTTCGCATGAGGAGCGGAAATACTTTTCCGGCCGGCCAGTTTAGATCCATCCCTCTTGTCTCCCCGGGCAGCAGGAGGGGCAGCAGGACTGCGGACACAACAGGGCAGCAGGACGACAGGGGGGCTTCCCTGCCCCTCTCCTGTCCGCAGCAAATCAGCACCCCCGAGCCGCATTCCCGGAGCGCCACACGGGAGGGTGCAGGCCTGGCCGGGCCTGGCCGCGCCGGGCCGGGGGGGAAGTCCGCCGCGCCGCACGCCACAGCACACCCGCCATTGAATGTATCACGCCGGCCCGGGACAGACCCAAGCCCTGCAGTACCGGTTGGGCCGGGGTGGGGCGGGGTGCGGTGGGGTGGGGCGGGGTGGGTATAGCTCGCCTCCGCCCCGCCCCGCGCATGAGTGCCCTTCCGCACGTAGCGCATACTCGCAGCAGGAGCGCCCCGTGCTGATTCCCCTCCTGCTGGCGCTGCCCTGCCCTGCCCCGCACCACGTCCCCTTTCAAGGCAGAGAGGGGACCGCCTCCCCCGCCCCGCCCAGCTCGTCGAAATTATAAGAGTCCAGCAAAGAAACGTAGCGGTGCCATGAACGAGGAATAAATAAAACCAGCAAGGAAGAAAAATACCCACTCTCTCAACTATAAAACCCAGAATTTGAGTGGATTTTTCGCTGCCCAATTTCACATATGCAAAGGTCGGGGATGCGGGTACCAAAAGGGTACCGTACCTAGGTACTTTTCGTTGCTCCGCCGCGGTGGTGGTGGTGGTGCGCTCGCAGGCTGAGCCGTCTCTGGAGACTCCACTACGCCACGCCACGCCGCACCACGCCGCGCCCGACCAGGAAGGGGAGGCCTGCTGCTGCTGGCCTATCCATCGTATGGATGCATTTTGCATGAGAGAGGAGCAACACGGGAGCCTCAACTCACCACCTTGTACGTACATCACGGTACCGAGCGCGGTGCGGCCGAGCCGGGGGAGCGAGAGAGACAGAGAGAAACAGACAGAGAGAGCAAGGTGTTTCCACCCGCACCTGGCCTGGGCATGGTGTTCGCTGCACGGCTGGTGTTCCTATCTTTAAATTGTAAGCAGACCCCTTTCCTTTCCTTTCCCACTTACTCCCCGGCAGAGAGCCCGGAGCCATTGTCCCGGAGGCCGGAGCCTTCGCCTCGCTCTCGCACGGCTCTCCTATCCACCGCGCGCAAATGCAAAATGAGTCTCTTATTCGCAGAGGGAATTACCAGTGAATGCGTCATAAGAAAAGCGCGCGAGAATAGCCCGATGCTCGCGGGGGCGGGGCGGGGCAGACCGCCCCGCAGAGAACTGAGTAATGGGGGCCTACCACGCGCAGGTGAGGCGAAGTACGCGGGGACACAAGACAACCGCGAGACATTAGGGATGGTATACACAATATTATATACTTAAAATATTGGCAGCTAATCGTCCATATCGTTCTTTTCGTTTTTTTGGACGTAGGTCACAAGCGCTACAGATCACAACCGCTACAGGTCACAAGCGCTACAGCTCGGTAGCGCTACGGGTCACAAGCGCTACAGCGAGAATCCGCGCGTTAGGCGGAGCCGAGCCGAGCCGAGCTAAACCTTGAAAAATTACGCACGTGGCGTGAAAACATGGAAAATTTTTGCGACAGTAAACCTCCCGAGGGAGGTTGCGGTTCCCGCCAGGCACAGGGCTTTTACCCCCCGTGGCAGCCAACTACTTCGGTGTTCTTATGGGAACCGGTGCTTTTCTGGCCGCGATCCTGTCGCGCAATTCGACAGATTTGATCCCCGTACTGTCAGATTTAGTCGTACGGTGGTTAACCGAACTGCCCTGTCCCCAGAGCATGGAATAGCTATTTTTGGAGCCAGATTCTAGGACTTATGACCCCACGACCGACCACCAGTCGTGGGCATGGGACGGAACTTCCTGGCAACCCGCTGTCGCTACCAGTGAAGAACCTACCTGGGTTTGAACCAGGCCCCATGTGCCGAGTCTCACAGACACCCCACGGCTTTCGCGGCACCACTAGACCACTAGACCGTCGGCTATTCCACGAGGGAGCTCGGTTGAAATGGGGGTCTTGAATTCCACTCTCCAAATTGTTGTCCTCAGAAAAATTAAATGTTTTGGTAAGATTCGAACCTCCGTCCTGCGACTCTCCGCGCGGACACTATGCCGGCACGGCTACGACGCCACGGTACCAGAAGCCGGACCACTAGGAGTCATGCTGCGCGAGAAGCCACAGTCACCGAAGAAACGAACCCGGTGTCATGAGTGCGCCTGTTCTCTGGTCAGTGCTGGGCCGGCCGCGTAGCGTCATTGGTATCGTCGCTGCTCATAGCACTGGGCGGGAAGTGGTTCAAAAACCGCGTAAGTTTTTTTCTTTTTTTTATTATTTTTTCTTTGTTCGGACCAAGTGCTCTTTCCAGCTATACCGTCCTTGTGAAACTGGAAAAGAGCACTTGGTCCGAACAAAAAAAATAATAAAAAGAAAAAACCTTACGCGGTTTTTGAACCACTTCCCGCCCAGTGCTATGAGCAGCGACGATACCAATGACGCTACGCGGCCGGCCCAGCACCGACCGGAGAGCAGGCGCACTCATGACACCGGGTTCGTTTCTTCGGTGACTGTGGCTTCTCGCGCAGCATGACTCCTAGTGGTCCGGCTTCTGGTACCGTGGCGTCGTAGCCGTGCCGGCATAGTGTCCGCGCGGAGAGTCGCAGGACGGAGGTTCGAATCTTACCAAAACATTTAATTTTTCTGAGGACAACAATTTGGAGAGTGGAATTCAAGCCCCCCATTTCAACCGAGCTCCCTCGTGGAATAGCCGACGGTCTAGTGGTCTAGTGGTGCCGCGAAAGCCGTGGGGTGTCTGTGAGACTCGGCACATGGGGCCTGGTTCAAACCCAGGTAGGTTCTTCACTGGTAGCGACAGCGGGTTGCCAGGAAGTTCCGTCCCATGCCCACGACTGGTGGTCGGTCGTGGGGTCATAAGTCCTAGAATCTGGCTCCAAAAATAGCTATTCCATGCTCTGGGGACAGGGCAGTTCGGTTAACCACCGTACGACTAAATCTGACAGTACGGGGATCAAATCTGTCGAATTGCGCGACAGGATCGCGGCCAGCAGAAAAGCACCGGTTCCCATAAGAACACCGAAGTAGTTGGCTGCCACGGGGGGTAAAAGCCCTGTGCCTGGCGGGAACCGCAACCTCCCTCGGGAGGTTTACTGTCGCAAAAATTTTCCATGTTTTCACGCCACGTGCGTAATTTTTCAAGGTTTAGCTCGGCTCGGCTCGGCTCCGCCTAACGCGCGGATTCTCGCTGTAGCGCTTGTGACCCGTAGCGCTACCGAGCTGTAGCGCTTGTGACTCGTAGCGCTTGCGACCCGTAGCGTTAGCGAGCTGTAGCGCTTGTGACCTGTAGCGGTTGTGATCTGTAGCGCTTGCGAGCCACTCCTTTTTTTTCTCCCCCTTTCTGTGAGACCCTTCGTTACAGTAGGCCAAAATCTTTGCCCTCCTTGCACCATTACCAGCATCTGCTTTGAGTGGGACGGCATCGTCGGCGTCGCGTTGGCAGGCAGGGGCCGGAGGGCCTAAACGCAGAGAGAGAGAGAGAGAGAGAGAGAGAGAGAGAGAGAGAGAGAGAGAGAGAGAGAGAGAGAGAGAGAGAGAGAGAGAGAGGTGTTCTCGCACGCGCCGAGTGTGGGAAACAGCACGCCCCGGGGGAGGGGAGGGGAGGGGTAAGGGGCGGGTGAAAGGGGTGAAGCTAAACAGCGCGGGCCGAAGCCGAGTGATGCGGCGCCGCTCCGCCCCGCCCCGCCCCGCTCCTACCGCTGGAGGGAGAGGGGAGGGAACGGGATCTGGAGCTGGATATTCAATCGCACGCAAACCATTTCCAGGAGCGGTAACGGCTTTCAAAGGGGGGAAGGAGGAAGGGTTGCAGGAGGGGCGGGGGCGTAGGGGGCGGAGAGTAGCACGAGACGTGGAGAGGGTTAAAGGTGTGTGAGTGTGAGTGTGAGTGGAGAGCAAACGGGAGGAGAAGCACGGCACAGTGGACGTGGACGCGGACGGGTGGAGGAAAGGAGAAGAGATGGAGGATGGTCCACGGGGGTTGCCTGGCCTGGTCTGCTCCGCTTCGCTCTCCCTGTCAGTCTGTGATTTCTCAGACGTGATGCTGTGCTGGACCACGGCGCGCACGCACGAGCTCACGCGCGTATTGACGTGGCGTGACACGCACGCGGAGATTCACGTATTCGCGTGTCTAAAGGGCTGCATATCATGTACGGTACGTACTGCACGCAGCCGTTCGACAGCTCGCTCTGCTATAGAACACGCTTTGCGAGATGCTCCGCCGCACTTGTTATACTCACAGCTCTGCGGGTATTGAACCAATAAGCCGGGCAGGGCACGGCAGGGCAGGGCAGGTTGGCCCCCCTTCCCACACAGACAGCCGTGCCCCGCCGGCCCGGCCCCGGCCCCAGGGCGGACCCGTGCTGCAGGCAGGAGTCGCAGCCCCAACCAGACGCTCACCGCCCCCTACCCCTACCCTCTACCGCGCTGCTATAGGGGGATGAATGTCTGTCGAACTGGCAAGGAGGCAGGCTGTTGGCAGGCGGGGCGGGCTGGGCTGGGGTGGGGCCGGAGCCCGCCGTAGGCCGGCTTACCGAGCACGCCGACGGGACGGGACGGGACGACTCCACTCAGATAACAACCAACCTGGAAAACACACGAGAGCAAAGGGGGTTAAAAAAACAACAACCAACTCCCATCAAAACACATCCGCACGCATTCGCGGAAGAGGGAAGCCCTCCGCGGCTCGCGGCGGCACGTGTTCGGAGAGGCCGAAAGAAGAAAAAAAAAGAAGAAAAAGAACGAGAAAAAAAGATGTTGTAAATGGGTTTGTGTCAGATAAACAATATTGTCTGTGCAAACCGAGGGAAGATCCCCGCAGGCGACCCGGGGGCGCATCGCATGGGCTCTTTGAAATAGCAAACGAACGTGAAACAGACCGTTTTGTCCGAAATCTATGTAAATAACAAACCGACACAGACACCAAATTTTTGTTCACAAATAACTCATATACGCCGTGGCATATGTGGGTTTCAAACAGAGAGAAACAAATCTGCATGTGGGCGTATGAGAATTTAAACACACGTCGTGTTCCGCCCTCTGACCGCTCCGTCCCGTCCCGTCCAGGCGCCGGCGGCACGGTCGCCACATACACACTGCGGCGCGCACGCCTGCGTTTCCTGCGTATTTCAAAGACTTGTCCCGACACTATGCCCCCCCCCCCCAGCCCCTCCCTTCTCCCCGCACCAACCTCTCTATTTTCGCGTGTAATTTAAGATCAGTCCCCCGGGGGCGCGCCGCGCCTCGCCACCCCACCCCGCCCCGCCCCGCCTCGCACGTTTGCCCGTCTATTTTCATGGGCTGTATTGCAGAGCGCGCCCCGCCCCGCCCCGCCCCGCCCCGCCGGGCGGCGGCGCCCAGTGAGTACATATGGACCGTGCGAGGCATGGCCCTTTATAGGCCCGTTAGGCCCGTTACAAGGCGCCCTTGGACGCCCCTGCTCCGCGCACTGCGCCCCGCCCCGCCCCGCCCCGCCCGAGCAGCTCCGTGCGCTGCGGTGCGGAGCCGGTTCGATTGCGATCACACTACTACACGCACACTTTTTTCGCGCTACAAGATGGGACTTTCAGTCGGAAGCAGGAAGCTATCAGAGGGGGCTGGTCCATCATGAGAACGTCACAGGAGTTTTTAAAATATGTTGTATGAACAAATATAAATAAGCGTTTCGGTTGCGGGCGCATACACTGTAGGAGCGCAGCCCGCCCCGCCTCGCCCCGCCCCGCCACCGGCGTCGCGAGTTCAAATTAGCGGCTATAGAGCGGAAGGGGCGATAATATATAACTCCCTGCGGGATTAAACACGGTCCCCGCGGGGCGTCTTGCGGCGCGCTGCCCGCCCAAATAACGTAAATGGCTTCACTTTGCGTAATAAACTGCTACGCGCGGGTCGGGGGCGTGGCGTGGCGTGGCGTGGCGTGGCGCCAGGGCGTGGCCGAGGGAGGCGTGGCCCCCGGGGGCCCGGGGCCCGGCCGGGGTGGACACGACACGGCGGTGGCGATGAGAAGCAGGCGTCCGGTCCCATCCCCAGGGCGCCTGCGGGGGTAGGCAGCCCCGCGCGGCAGGGCGGCGTGGCGTTGCCTACCCCGCAGGCGCTCGCCCCGGCCGCTCCGCTCAGGCCCAGCGCGGAGGCAAAAAAAAAAAATAATAAAGAGAGAGAGAGAGAAAAGCAAGCGGCTGCGCTGCTTTGCATAGTCACACGGGACGGGACGGGGGATGTGGGGGTGAGCCCCGGCCCCGCCCCGGCCCGGCCCCGCCTCACCCCGCCCCGCCCTGCCCCGCCCCGCCCCGCCCAGCCTGAACACCGCCCGCGCACCACTCTGCTCGACTCCACTCAATCCAACTCCTATTAGATCAGGTTACTTGGGCCGAGGTGAATGATGTTGGTCAAAGGCCCCTGTTCCGCCGCACCGGGTAGGGAGAGGGGGGGCGGGGGGGCCGCCGGGGGCTGGAAAAAGAGCGTGGTGCGCCAAATTACTCTTTGAGAGGGATTCAACTCGCCCCCCCCCCCTCCTCCCCCTATTTCCCCGTTTTGTCTCTCTCTGTTTCACCCGGACTCCCTCCATCCCAATCTATCGCTCTCTATCTCTCTCGGCCGACAGGAGGTATACGCATGGATAATAGAGCAGGGCCGGCGGGAGGGCGCGGGGCGGGAGAGACAGAGAGAAGAAATAATTCGAGAATTCGATTGGATTCTTTTGTGAAGCCGATATCAAAGTGGCTAGATAACGAGTCATCATTGGCAGAATTGACGCGGTTGCCGCAAATTATTTTTCTGTACCTCTTGAAAACTCCGATGTTTTTTCTTTTTTTTTTTTATATTACAACTTTACGAGTGGGACCCACTCGCACAAGGGCACACATACACACACGCCGGCTGGCTGCCGCCTATTCCTTTCACCACGTGTAACTCAGCGCAGTGCATCAGAGGGTTTATGCGTGCCGTCAACGCCTGGCCGCGCCACGCCCCGCCACGCCCCGCCAGGGAAGGGCAGAGAGCAGCCGCCGAAAAGGAGGGTCTAGGGGCATAAAAGTACGCGCCATACACTCTGGGGCGGCCACAACTGGGCCACGGCCATCGGGACGCGCAGGCCAGGCGGCGGGGGCTCAGCGGCTCAGCAGAACAGCTGTCAGAATTAGCACGAAATGTGGCTTCATTAGAAACATTGCGGGGGTGGCGGGCCTTGCACGTCTGCTGACCGCAGAGCTAAGCCGCTCCTTCTTTTTGTTTTTGTTTTTATTTTACGACTAACGTTTTCTTCTATCTGGACCGGCGGCAGCAGCGCGCGGTGGAGAAACACCAGCAGTAACAATACAAGGCATAGGCCCCTCGCTGCTCATTTAGTGAACAACGAGGGGAGGCAGAGAGGCAGAGGCAGAGGCAGAGAGGAGAGAGAGAGAGAGGGAGAGAGAGAGAGAGAGAGAGAGAGAGAGAGAGAGAGAGAGAGAGAGAGAGAGAGAGAGAGAGAGAGAGAGAGAAGGGAATGGGGTTCGCCGGGCTTGCCTAACGACCAGGCGTGACCGCGGCGGCGTGGTAACGTAGGGAACGGACCTGTCCTGTGTTGTCTTCGATTTACTGTCGGGCGCGCTGGAATGGTACAGTTCCCATCGAGATCCCCTCCCGCTCCCTCCCTGTATCCCGCGTACCTTCTCTAGTTTGGGCGGGGCGGCGGTGTGCTCGGTCCACTGGACCGGCTACATTTCAGCCGATTTCATCTAAACCACTACGGGGGAGGGTTTGCTAACACGGCCAGGTATATACGGGGGGTTCGCCTGGGAGAGGGGGAGGAGCAGAACGAGATCGCTTCGAGTAAAATATATACGAGACAAGAGGGGTACACAACGGTGATTGCGGTAGAGTTACTCGAGCGGTATGCCTCACGAATAAGTAAAACAATTAGACTTACGCCGGTAAATTCATGCGCGATTTTAACACGCGATTCTTTCGACTAACCCTTTCCCCCGAGTGCTCTGACATTTTTATTATTTCGAGTATAATAGTACGACTGCTATGGTTCTTATGACTCCAACACAACCCCCGCCCCAGCAGCCCACGCCCCGGTCGAGAGTGGTCGGAGGTGCGGGAGCTCTCGTAAAGCGCGTTTATGCTGACTGCATGCTGGGAGAGAGAGAGAGGGGTGCCGCCCCGCCCCGCCACGCCCCGCGGCAGGGGTGGCAGCACGGTGGGCGGGGCGGGGGCGGGGGGAGCAAGGTGGTAGACTGCCACCCCCGCCCCGCCCCGCCCCGCCCCGCGCACATGGTACCCCCGCCCCCTTTTCCTCATGCTCGCCTATATGTCTGCGCCCTGCTGCTACTGCTGGCTGCCACCCTTTCTTTCTCCTTCCTACCCCTTTTTTTCAATCTTCCTGATTACAAATCTGGCCGCACTTTTATGACTGGCGCGGTGCTGCGAGGGGCCGCCGCCGGGGCAAGAAGCGCCGGGTACCGCCCGGAGAGGAGCGGAGAGGAGAGGAGGGGTCAAGGGAGATGTCAAGTTCAACACCCTGCTACTACTGGCGCCACTGGCGGGGTACGTGCCCGCCCCGCCCCACCCCACAGGGGGCTTACACGACGGGTACAGACGGTGTGCAGTCAATATCTGCGGGAGCGCGGCGGGGGCGTGAGGGGCCCGGCCCCAGTCAGTCCCGCAGGTCAGGGCCCTGAGCGCCGCGCCACGCCGCGGGGGGACGCGTGGCCTGGCGTGGCGTGGCGTGGCGGGGGCTCGAGTCAGACAGACAAAAAGAGACAGCTCGCTGCTGCTCCTGGGAGAAGGAGATAGAGCGCAGCGCAGCGCAGCGCGCCGGGCCTGCACGCCTTTTCTTTGCTTCCATCCGCCTGATTGGCAATCCCGATAAAGATGCGTGCGCAGGAAACGTAAGGCTCGAGGAGAGCAGAGCATTGGTCCGGTGTGAAAGCAAAGCGCAGTCATCGTTCAGCGAGAGAGGTGCTGAAGCACGGCGCAGTCACCGGGCACCGAACTGAGAGCGTAGGGGTGCGCGCCGCGCCGTGCCGCGCGGGGCCGCACCAGCCCCTTCTCTCCCTCAGTCATTTCTCCCTCTCTTTTCCTCTCCCTCTCCCATTGTTTTCCTTGTCCTCTCTCTCCACGAGACGACTCTCTCCCTCTCCTCATGCCTCCTGCTCGTCCTTCCTTTTCCCAATCTTCCCCGCCGGTACAGTTCATCCCGCTGTTTACAAAGCGCCGTCAGCAGCGCTGGTTGGTCGCTCTATGCGAGCCGCAAGCCAACAGTGGGGCCACCACGGGAGGAGGCAAGTCAAGCAAGTCAGGCAAGTATAGGCCCTCCACCTTGTTTTACGATGTGACGCGGAAAAAAAATTATATAGACCGTTCTACCACACTGCGATGTTGGCGGAAATCACGTGATAGCGATTCTAATTTACCTGGAAGACTGTGCGCGGCGTGCGACCCGAGCCCTCTTATCGCGGACGCGACTGGGGGCGTTCCGCCACGCCCCGCCGCCCCCGCCCCGCCTGACCCCGCCGCGCCGCCCCCCGCTGGCACTCCATCCGGAGAATGCATTTCAATAAAGACGCCAATAGGCTTAAGCACGGGCTGGGCTGGCCTGGGCAGGCCGGGGCCCTGCAGAGGCAACACCGGCCGAATAAAAGAAATTTCATGGCGAGCGCTTTTATAGGGGATGGCGAGAGGGAGAGTGAGGGACAGAGAGCGGGGGGGGGGGGGGGGCATTTTATAGGCGGTCTCTCCCTCAGCTTACGGGGATTGTTTGGTCGACCTGCGGGGGATCGCAAGATCGGGCCGCCATGCCGCCAGCAGGGCTCTCGCCCGCTCCTGACGCAACAATTTTCTTTTTCGCGCCCGACGCACCTGCCGTCGCCGATTATTATTTGCCTCTACAAAAAATAAATAAATAAATGGGATAACGGTAGCACCTATTTTTCGCATTTACCGCTGTGATTTTTGGTTTAATTTTTTTTTTTTGCTATGGTATTTTTGCAGTGTAAGCGAGCGCGGAACGTCTGCTGCGTATCGCCCCCGCGATGTCGTGCATACGCCTAGGCCCTTGCTGCTGCTGCTAGACTAGGCCGCGTGGTGCGGTGCGGCGGCGTGCGCACAAGTTTTAATGTTTGCGTAGCGATGGAGGGCTGGCTCCCCCTCATTGCGTCCCTAACCAGCCAATGAGCGCGATGCATATTCATATCGGGGTAGGGAGGTCCCCTCGCGGTCCCCCAGCGGTCCTTTCTTATTTCCGGCGGCGCGCCGGGCCGGGCGCCACGGCGCCACTAACAGCCTTATTGAATAGTTGGGCCCCCTTCCCTGCGCTGCCCCCGGCGCCAGCCAGCCAACACCTTTCCGAACGCCACCGCAAACAAAATTACACGTGAAACTGACAAAAAAAGTAATCAAAAATCACACGATGAGAGAGCCAATTTGTTGTACCTCGTCGACCGCAGCGCCTCCACCTGCTGTAGTGCTTCTTCATGGATGAATGGCACAACAACGGCGCGGTATGACGCGCGGGGCGGGGCGGGGGCGCGGGCGGGGCGCGGGCGGGGCGCGGGCGGGGCGCGGGCGGGGCGCGGGCGGGGCGCGGGCGGGGCGGCGCTCAACCAGATTACAAGAAAAGTAATGATATAGTTTCCGTGCGAACAAGAGCGGGACGGGGCGGGTCGGAGCGAAACCGTAATTAGATGTCAGAAGAAGAAGAGCCGAGGCGAGTGGGAGGTGAGAGGGCACCGTGACTGGCTAGATGACCCGGGCAGCACGGCCCTTCACCGCAGTGTAGCAGGGGGAGGGGGGGAGGATACCTCCCCAAGCAGGCTCGCCATACACACTCTAGTCTATAGTCAGCATGAGGGAGGGCAAGAACCAGGCGGGAGCGCGGCGCGGCGCGGCGCACCCGGGGCAGCGACCAGCGACAGTGTATCCGCAGCGGAAGGAATGTGAGGGAGAGAGAGAGAGAGCGTGAGAAAGAGAGAGAGAGAGAGAGAGAGAGAGAGAGAGAGAGAGAGAGAGAGAGAGAGAGCGCACGCGGAGAGAGGGTAGGGGCGCCGGTGTGCGTAGAGGACAGGGGGAGAGAGAGAGAGAAGGGAAGAGGATTCGCAGAAGGGGTCGTTAGTCCGCTAGTTTCATTTTCGACCAAGTTGATGACGGCGATAATATCCCAAGGAGTACGCAAACTGCCTAAAACTGGACGAGATGGCGGCTGTAAATAAGGGCGCGGCCGCACTAAAAAAAATTAAAGAAATGATTCTTTTTTATCTCTTAAAAGAAAAGTACGGATTAAAAATATTAGAACGTAATTTTTTGCAGACCTATAAAAAATATAACAAAAGAAGTTTCCGTTTCTGGGGTGGGTGGGCGGGACGGGCGGGGCGGTGCAAACCGCGAGGTTGTTGATGAACCAGACAACGACTTGGTGGAAGTCGGAATTTAATTTTCAGCAGAAGCAGCGGGAGCAGCAGCCTGGCGGTGGCCCCGCCCCGCCCCGCCCCGCCCCGCCCCGCCCTGCGCGGGTCCAGCGGGGGAGGGGGGTACCTCGGGGGTGGTGGAGCCGCGGCGGGCCCGCGGGGCGGGGGCGCCCATGAGTCACTTTATGGTTCTCGTAAAAGCAAGCGTTGTCGTCTTTATCAAACTGCGGGCCCCACCCCGCCCCGCCCCGCCCCGCCCCACCCCAAGGGCCCCGCCCACGCCGCACCCCTCGCGGGCCATTCGCTTCACTCCGCGCGACTCGCACCTCCGCGTAGTAATTATATCTGTATTTATAACGGGAGTGGAAGTGGAGTCCAACGAGTGGTGGAGATGGAGATCGCATTTCCCTTTTCCACTGAGAACTCCTCCTCCGCTCGGGGTAGGTCGGGTCGCATGCTGGCCGCCCTTACCCGAGCTCCCTCCGAGTGCAGAGTGCAGGGACGCCGGCACCAAACGTTAACCGGGATTAACAGGACTAAACCCAGTGCCGTCCCCGCCCTCTGTAGGAAAAGGGTAGTGCGCACGAAAACCACCCTCGCGGTCAAGAAAAACAAGACTGCGGTAGCGACAAGGAAATGGAAGAGGATACGTGGAGGAACGCTCGTCGAGAGAGAAAGAGAGAGAGTGGGGAGAGAGATGGGAACAGGGAAGAGAAGATATAAATGCTGAGGGTAACGCAACGCTACGCAGAGCACATACTTAATAACGGAACAGCAAAGGAGCAAAGGGGAAGCGCAAAGGGGCCATCTGGAAACCAAAATTAAACCTTGGAAACACTTTGGCGACTCGAGGAGAGAAGAGGAGAGGCGAGGCGCCTCGGCCGGGCAGGCAGCGCGAGTCAAAGGACCAAAGGACCAAAGCCAAACGCCACGCCGCGGCCGCGGTGGGGGGCGGGGGCGGGGCGGGGGCGGGGCACCGCGGCTTCGGCGTAAATCAGCACGCAAACGGCCACTCCGCTGGCAAAACAGAGGTGTGGACAGGACAGGGAAGAGGCCCAACCAGCCCGCCCCGCCACGCCCCGCCACGCCCCGCCACGCCCCGCCGCGGCCAAAGCCAAAGGGCTTGTTGACGAGCAAAATTACACGGGGGTGTTTGTTACGCACCGCACACCGGCGATACGGATCCGCTGTGCGCGCGTTCTCTCTCTCTCTCTCTCTCTCTCTCTCTCTCTCTCTCTCTCTCTCTCTCTCTCTCTCTCTCTCCATTTTTAGAAAATAAGCGAGGAGAGTTTGTCGAAGAGTCTGAGCCCACGACATACGACCCATATACAGGCGCCCCCAAGTCAAAAGCCCCTGCCTGCCTCCTTCCCCATCTTGTTTTCCCAGCCCGGCGGCCCCTGCCCCCGCCCCCCTCGCCGACGAGGTTGTCCGCCGTGAATGAACCTTTCGCCCCCTCCCCCGCCCTTCCCGCCCCTACCACCACTACACACGCTATCTCTCATCACCAGCCCAACACGAGCCTCTGATACGCCCGGCCCAGCCCGCGTGCTCCGCCATGTATCTGCGGGTGTACTGCAAGAAAAAGCGTTGCCCATGGCGTTTGGTAATCGGTTTCCCATTTTGTTAAGAATTGTAGTTTTATAGGTCAGAAAAAAAATATTCATGCTCATTCTATAGACAAATTTGAATGGCGCAGGGGCTTCTAAACCGGAGTACTAAGGAAATGTATTGCCTTTGATTAGAAACAGACACCAATATGTTACTGTGTAGTGTGTGAGCTCCGCTCCGGGCGGGCCCATCACCCCTGCGTGCCCAACCCCAACCCCATCCCTGGATAGGCTCACCGCAACTCTTGCTTCGGCCGAGGAGAAAGGGATTATCAGCAACGGAGTAAACTGTAGTTGATACGCCGAGGGGGAAGAGAAAGAAGAAAATGCCGAGAAAAAGAATCCGGCAGCGGCTGACTTTGTGGAGGGGGGAGGGGGGGCAAGGCAAACGCAAGCGGGGAGCGGAGCGTATTGCAGATGTCTGGCATTCGACGATTGAGACAAATTGTTCGAGGCGGGGGAGGATTGGGGGGGAGGGGGGGCAGAGGGAAGGGTTGTGCGAAGGAACAAGGGAAAGGGGAGAGGGGGGCGGAGAAATGGAGTTCACATCACCCTTCCTCCATCCTTACGGAGAAAAATACTCCGCCTTTTTTTTTTTCGTCTGTTTTGAGGCGGGGAATGCAATGCGCTCGGATTGCTTTTGCCTGTTTGCCGCAAGTGCACTCCGCCAGAAAAAGCAAGTCAGAGGAGGAGGCTGGCTGACGGAGAGGGCGAGAGAGAGAGAGAGAGAGAGAGAGAGAGAGAGAGAGAGAGAGAGAGAGAGAGAGAGAGAGAGAGAGAGAGAGAGAGAGCAGCAAACCGCCGTCTGGGTCTGGGTGGCAAAACCGAGCTGCTGTCTGCTCTGCTAGGTCCGAGGTCCGCCCCTTGCTCCGGCTCATCTTAAACACCACCCCCTCTCCTCTCCCCCTTCTCCCGGAGACGCCATGTGTGCGAGGCATTCTGGAACGCATTTCCACGACTGTCCACCCCTTCCCAGCCCCCTCCCTCCTCCCACCTCCCTGTCCTCACTCCCCCCTCCCCTCCCCTTGCCTCATATTCTCGTTACTCTCTCCACACACAAGATCGCAATCATAGTGAATAACGGAGAGCTAGTGCTATTGGGGTCCTAACCTTCATCCCCACCGCCCCCACCTGATCCCTCCCCTCCCCTGCACCCCTCCCGACTTTCTCTCCCTCTCACGCCTCGCCATTTTCGTCGCCTACGCGTGTGGCGAGACCACACAAGGCATTTTTCAGCGTTAAGACTCTCGGGGTATACATATAAACTTTTTGAAGGAAGTATCGTCCCCCGCTCGCCAACATTTCGCTCCCCCCTCTCTCTCCCGGAACACTCTTTTCCCTTTTCCCGTCTCCCGCCCTTGCCATCCCTTAAAACTCGGTGACAGTCTCCAGCCACACAACTGAATGTCCTTGCCGTCGACAATAAAAAAATAATTAAAGTTTTACAAAAACCAGAAGCGCGCGCGCACACACACACATACATACACACACATACTTTAAGTACCCAAAAAAATGTAATTAAAAATTTCGACAGGGGGACTCGAAAATTTTGCACGCTTTAGCTTTGCAAATTTCAGAACGTGCGACATCCACATTTATAAATTTTAATAAACCTCTCACTCCACCCCTTCTGCCCTTCCCTCCACTGGATATCTGCACACGGACCCATCTTCACCCCCGACCATCCCCATCCCCCGCCCCGCCCCCTCCCACGGCAAGAGGTCTGCTGAGGGTTGGCTACTTAATAACACAGCGCTATCGCATGGGGGAGGGGGCGGGGCGAGGGGGTGGGGGGTGTCATACATTTGGACAGAGGCTAGCGAGAGGGGCAGGAAATTGAGGGATGGGGGGCGGGTGGAGGGAGTGAAGGGGCAGGGGCGAGGGGCGGGTGCTGCGTTAGAGATATGGACGGATGTCAATGAGAGAACCAGGGGAGGGAAGGAAGGGAGCGAGGCCTTGCGTCGCAACTACACCCAGGCAAAATTAGTTTTAGTCCGAGGGGCAGTGGGGAAAAAAGAGAGGGAGTGGTTCCAAAAACATACAGGCACAAATGAAAAAGAGATCTAGGGCTTCGGCTGGTGGGAAAAAATCACAAGGGTAATCCATCACGTACATGCAGATCACTGCGGGGACGGGACGGGACAGCGAGGCGGGCCTGCTAGTCCTATTTTCCCGGGCGGGGCGGGGCGGGGCGGGGTGGGGCGGGGCGGGGCCGGGCGGGGCGCGCCGGGGCACAATCCGATTCGGAGCCCCGCCCTCGCCCTGCGCCACCCTGCGCCCTGCCCTGCGTCCCGCTTCGCCGCGCCCCGACTACACTCTTTGAATTTCCAAGCCTGTCAAGTAAGTGACCCGCCAGATTAAAAACTGTTTGGCGCAAATTCCCAATGTCACTTGTCTCACTCCCCGCCCTGCTCTATTTTTTTCCCGGCCCCGGTCTCTCTCTGCTGCCTACCCGTACTCCACCCCCTAGCTTGTCACTACCTCCTTCCAGCATTTCACCTTCTCCTCCTCCTCTTTGAAATTCGCAGGCGTCGTCGTTTACGTTGACTGTGGCGGGAGACATCGCCATTGACCAGATTTATACTCCTCTGTGGCCAATTCGGTTTCACCTTCCCAACCCTCGCCCCTCGCTCCCACCCCCACCTCCCCCTCGCTCAGTGGACATGACCGCAAACGGCCGCAAATAAGGGTTGCAGCTTGACAGCGGGGAGGTTTCGGTCTGGAAAGAAGGAGCTCGCACTGTTTTTATAAAAGTTATACTTCTCGCCCAAAGTAAGCGGCGTATTTCTACATTTCTACAACGGTAAATTACAGTGACGTATTGCTCAAAGGATTTACGATGAAAACACACACACACAGCCACGCCTGTCAGGGCTGCGGCGGGGAGCAGATCAGCCGCGGCCAGCAGGGAGGTCAAAGGTCATCAAGGTTGACTCTTAAGCCCTGCCTGACCCGCGGTCACCCCCGCCCCTACCACACGCACGGGGAGGTAGAGGAGCGCGAGGAGGAGGAAGAAGACGAAGAAGGAGGAGCAGGCCCGCGCCACCTTTTCACTCTCCTTGTCATTAAGCCGGCGGCTGCCTCGCCTCGGCCGCATCGTAAACCCTCGCCACCCGGCCCGGCCCCGCCACACCCAACCCCCGACCCTTGTCCGTCCGCGACCCTCGGGGGTGTAAAACGGCTGGGGACAGTCTTCCCCACGGGGGAATGCGCAGCCTGGAACTCCTCCTCATCCACCTCTCTCTCTCTCTCTCTCTCTCTCTCTCTCTCTCTCTCTCTCTCTCTCTCTCTCTCTCTCTCGCACTCACCCCTTCCTCGGCGTCCCTAGGAAAGGAGGTGCAGTATATGATCCAGGAACAGCATGGAGGGAAAGGGAGCAGGGAGAGGCGGGGCGAGGGCGGGGAAGGGCGGTTAAGTCTGTCTTTGTGGCGTTCAGTGAATCCTACTGCAGCAGCCGAGCAGAGCAGAACCCCGCCCCCCGCGCGCCACCCCACCCCGCCCCCCGCAGGTCCCCGGAGGTCAACCACTCCGGGATTAGAGCGCGCAGAGTTACACGCTCCTCCTCAAACCCAGGCGTAACCTCTGCGAAAAATATTCGCACACGAAAGTACAGCAGCGAGCGGCGTAAGCAAGAGTTTCCTTTTTTCTGAATTGAGCTTACAGCATTCCGACAGGGCCGTTGGTCGTTACGTCAACAGCACCAATGTCAAAATTTTGATACAAGATTTCCTTGTGCTTGTTTTTTTTTTTGTCACGTTGCTGTAATCGCGTGTTCGTCGCGCCTTCTTGCGCTGATGGTCTGGAAAGCCCCCGGCCCGGCAGCGCAAAAGAGATTTCGGAAAGGCGGCGCGGAAAAGAGGCGGGTCCCCTTCAAAGGAATAACTGGCTTTTCCTTCCCCGTTGGGCCGCAGGCGGGCGCGGCCGGGTGGGCGCCAAGAGCCCCCGCTGCAGCGGGGAGTGGAGTAGAGTGCGTTCAAACAACTGAGAATCAGTCGCAGTTTTTTTTTCGCCCCATCTCCTTCCCTCCTACACCGCCTCCCTACCGGAAACCGTTCTGTCGTCCCATAGTCTCTAGGGAAGAAAAGCAGAGAGAGAGAGAGAGAGAGAGAGAGAGAGAGAGAGAGAGAGAGAGAGAGAGAGAGAGAGAGAGAGAGAGAGAGAGAGAGAGAGAGAGAGAGAGATCAGAACCAGAGTAGGAGAGAGGAAGCACGAACAGAGAGAGACAGAGAGCGAAGAGGAGTGGGCATTCTAAAAATGGCATCCGCCAGCAGCCGGCTCGAACTTTGCTTTAGATCGAAGGGAAGGATATGGGCGGGTCGGCCGGCCCAGCAGGCCAGGCCGTGTCCGGGACAGGCCGGTCAGCTTCTAGCCCCCCTCTCCCCTCCCGCCTCAGGGGCGTAAGGCCTGTCCGAAATCACAGATCTATCTCCGCGCCGGTAATGAGCAGGGCGTAGGAGAGAGAGGAGAGGAGAGGGGCAGAGGGAGATAGGAGAGGAGAGAGGAGAGGGGGAGAGGAGAGCAAGTCCGTCATAAAACGCGCGCGGCGCCCAGTGGTGACAAGTGACGAAGGGCGGGCGGAGAGAGGCGCCGTGGGGGTGGGAAAGCAAAATTGGATGGACCGACGGGGAGTGGTCTAGATACTGTACGCTACGTCTCTACTCGGTCCACACCGCCCAACAGCTCGACGCCCGACCGTAGCGCCGTGCGAGTAGGCAACCCGCCCACACGAGTGCACGCGGTACAGTATCACCGCCCGCGCACGGGGTTATCCGCGGGCGGGCAGCGAGAGGGAGTCATGTAGGAGTTACATGATGGACGCAGAGTCAAGGGCGCCTGCCGCACTTCCTCCTGTGGTGTCGTTCTGTCATTCATTGACCGCGCTGCGAGGGACACGGTGATACACGCGGGAGCGGGCGAGGACCTTGCCCCGGCCGGTACGTCCCTGGGGCTCCTCGCGCGGTGCCGCGCCGCGACTAACGATGAGAACTTTCCCACCGGGTACATCTCTCTGCTGCCCAGCCTGCGCCGGCCTGTGAGCTCAGCACTCGCCGGGCCGGGCCGGGCCATGCCCGTGATCAATATATTATGGCCGTACGGTACGGTGTTCCAAGTTTAATTCCTCCCGCTTCATTGCCGGCAGGGCCGGGGCCGGGCAGTACAACGCTAACGCTGCTTATTCGGGGCCGGTGAACGCGCGGCCGCGGCCGCCAGCGGGGTCGCCTCGCTTTGCCCGAGCTTTGCCTCGCTGTCGGAACCCGAGTGGAGCCCGGCCCCGGCCCCGGCCCCGGCCCCGCCCCCGGCCAGCACGGACCACTTCATCACGGAGCCCTTCGCGAAACCAGACGCCTCCACACGTTTTTCACTGTTCATCCCCCTCGCCTTTTCCTTTCTGTATTTCGCTCCCTCCCTCCCTTCGACATCATGTAACCCGTGCCTCCCCGACCCCGACTGCCCCCCCCCCCCTTTTCATTCCTCTCTGTGTTCCGAAAAATTTCGAAACCCAAATAGAGGAGGGGGAGGGGATGTGGTGGCATAGAGGACTGGAGCACAGGGGATAACCGTGCGGGGATAACATATTCGAACAGCCAGCATCGTAAAAACACACAGACACACACACACGCGCGCGCGCGCGCGCACGCAGGGCCGAGGACGTACATACTGGTCTTTGTCTCACGGCCACGTGCAGCAAAGGAGGGAAAAATCTAGGGATAGGACGTGGGAAATATGCTGTGCATTACAATACAAGGGCGGAGCCGGCCGGGCCGGGCCGGGCGGCACCTCCTCTCTCCTCTGCTCTGCATCCGGCCGCGTGGAGAGCTTTGCTAAGGTCCGGGGGCGGCGGCGCAGCGCAGGAGAGGCAAACCGGGCAAAAACATTGCATGCGTTTCAAAGCGCGAAAAAAAAATGAAATAAATAAAATAAAAGAAATATAAAAAAAATTAGGCGCAAATGGGAGTGACTGTCAGTCTCTGGTCAGGTCAGTCCTGATGGTGGGGGGTGCCTAACGCCTTGCGTAACGCACCTGCGGGAGTGTTTATAGGGGGCCCCGCCCCGCCCCGCCGGGGCCGGCCCTGCAGAAGGCTGTACTTAGGCCCGTCTGGTCTCGCGTGCGGCTGCCGCCCGCCGCTCACGCGAGCACATGACCCCCGCCGCGCCCCGCCCCGCCCCCCGCCCCGGGCCTCATCACTGGACCTACCCGCCCCGGCACCGGACCGGCACCGGCCCAGCACGGCGACTTCTCTCTGGTCATCATCATCATCATCATCAGCGTCATCATCATCGTCGTCACGTTAATCGCGGTCCTCTGCAGGCAGGCCTCCGCGGCCCGGCCGCACCTCCTCATCACCATCCCGCCCGGTGTGGGGCTCCAGCCCAATGATCACTCCCGACATCCCCCTGCGGCACAGCGCCCGCCGCCGCTTATCATACGGTCTGGACAAATAAGAACACGGGTAGCACCTCCGCGATAATGGAGGTCAGGTCAGAATGACTCACTCGTTCACCAAAAAAAAAAAAAAAAAAAAAAAAAAAAGAATAGCCAAGGAAAACTTGTACGAAGTGTTTCCTCCTCACGGAAAAGATCTAGTCGTATGACACTATCCGACAAATAACCCTGATACAAAAGCGCGATAGACCTATAAACTCTCGAGTCCCTTATCTCCCGCCTCCCAATCACGACACGGGCCCCACAGGGCTGATCTAAGACGCGCCCGGCTCGGCCCCTACCGCCCTACCGCCCCATGCCCCCCTCTAGCATCTCGCCAGACACAACCCTTCTCTTCTTTTCCCGATCAATCCCCAACGCGCCGCTCATCTCTGGCACCGCTTGTTATTTTTCCTCTCTCTCCCTCTCTCTCTCTCTCTCTCTGGTCTGGCCCCGGCTGGCGCTGCCTCTGCTTCCGGTCCGGGAGGGGAGGGCGGCCCAAAACAATTGTCCGTAGGCCTGCCTGCTTCATAAAGCGCCGCCGCCTCCTCCTGCTGCCTCTCCTGCTGGCTGCGGCCGGCGCGGCGGCGCGTCCTGCTGAGGAAGCCGCGGCTCCGCAGGAGTTTCCACATTGGCACTTGGCTCTAGAGTGCTGCAGGTCCGCAGTGTAACGCCACGCTGCCGGGCCGGGCCCGGGCGCCGCGATGACTACGGGGAGCTGGGGTGGTGGCGGAGGAGGAGGAGGAGGAGGAGGAGGAGGAGGAGGAGGAGGAGGAGGAGGAGGAGGAGGAGGAGGAGGAGGAGGAGCAGGGAGAGGACGACGAGGACGACACAGAAGAAGAACGCTGAGAATTTAGACCATTCCACAAAGTCTTCTTCACAGGCGGCCCCGCCGGGCCCCGCCCCGCCCTGCCGCGCCGCGCCGCGCTCACACCCCCTCTTCGCCGCGGCTTGACACGGATTTGCATGCGCGGAGCAGGCCAGGCCGGGGGAGTGTTTGTTGCTTTATTGTGAGCGTGTGTGAGAGCGAGGGCAAAGGAAAGAGAGAGACAGAAAAGACGGAGAGAGACGGCGGAGGGGGGCCGAAAAGACGGGGAGACGCTAGGCCCGAAAAAAAAGTACAAAGCCGGCGAAATTGACATCAATAAGAGGATGGGCGAGCAGGGAGCAGGGGGCGAAACGCGTTTAGTAAATATGATATTTCGGCTGCTCGCTCTTTTACCCTTCACATTTTTCTCTCTCTCGCTAAGCGAACTACTATACTTGCTTTCTTTGATTTTCCGCTCGATGAGGGGGAATTTCCCTTGAAGCAGAGCAGAGCAGGTCGAGCAAGCAGGCAGCGCGCGCGCGCCACCCGAGTCAAGCAAGCGGAACGCGCCGGCCGAGGGAGAGACCATGGGAGAAATAGTAGGGGGTAGGGGCACGGAGCAGGCAGGGCCCGGTGGGCTCGTGCGTAGGCAGGCGGGGCGGGGCGAGGCGGAACCAGCAGGACAGCACACCGGGCCGTACGCCGCAGCGGCAGGTGGTGGGCGGGGCGGGGCGGGGCGGGGCGGGGCGGGGCGGGGCGGGCAGGGGCGGACATCGCGGCAGGGCCAGGGGCCAGGGCTTACCGGGGGGGCTTCACCCAGGCTCAGGTGTCCCCACGCTCTCATTTTCTCTCCCTCTCGCACCCTCAGCTCGGGCCGGCCAGGACGAGGGCCTTCGTCGGCGCACCACTAATTGATTGAGAAATTGGCCCGGGATGACACTGCTCAGCTCCGGCTCGCTATCGGCTACAGTGTAAATGTGTCGCACGCTTGTGGGTGTGTTACTTTCCATTCGCACACTTTGATAAAGTTGGAGAAGTGTAGATTTTCCTAAAGAATTTGACGAAGCCGACGGTACTGACCTGTATCTCCTGCACCAGCTCCTGCTCGTCCAGCAGCACCACCTTGCACAGCAGGGTCCGCACCTTCTTGCAGAAGCACCCCATGGCGACGGCAGTCACATCTGCAAACACCAAAGACACAAAGTCACGTTAGTATTATTTTCAGCACACTCTCGCTCAGTAACGGTCAGAAAAATACGATGTAAAAAAATATCCAGTTCGGCAGGTGTATTGAGGCAAAGCGTACAACGCTCCGCAATTCACCTCGGCAGGTAATGTGCGTCATTTCTCCAAGGTTAGGCCCCCCGCGCCGCTACGCCCCGCCCCGCCCCGCCCCGCCACGCCCCCTGCTCGCCAAGGGCCGTGTAGTGCGACATACAATAACGGCCACACATATTGCTTTACGCAGGTGGGGGGATGCAGTATCTCAGGCACGCTCTACTGCCCGGCCCCGGCCCCGGCCCCGGCCCCGGCCCCGTGGGCCTCGCTGACAGCTACACTGCTAATATTGCACGCGGCGACACAAGCATTCCTAGTTAATTAAATGAAATCAAAAGTGCTGGGCGCGCACTGTGCAGGTACATAAAGAATCATGAAGGGAGCCGGGGAGAAAATATAAAGAGCGAACGAGAGAGGCTGTCGGCTGTCGCTGTGAGGGAGGAGCGACACCGGGCAGGGCGGGGCGGACAGGAGCACGGCAGGCGGGGCGGCCAGGGCACCGAGTGTTGGAGTAATCAGAATGGAAATATGAGGAGAGAAGGCGTAAGGCTGTAACGAGCGCTTGGAGGCCAACAACTCCGTGCCATTACTCTACCGGGCGGGGTGGGGTGGGGCGGGGGCGTGCTGGGACACCGCCACCGTCGTGAGCCCGGTCTAGAGACCGGGCTACAGCTGATAAGAAAGCGCCAGGTGAACGTATCGATGAACGAGACCAAAAAGAAATGCAGTGCTTTTATCATTTGCCGTTTAACTGCAAAGTTTATGATTATTACACAATAACACTCAAAATTTACCGTGTTTTCAGTTTATGGCAAACACTTTGCTCTGCCGTTTAGATTATTCTTTAAAGTTTCAACGCGGCGCCGCGCTATCGCGTATAGGATTAGGAGAGCCCAGCGGCGGATACACTTAAACACACACACACACACACACACACACACACACACACACACTCAGACGAGGTAGCGTGTAGCTGTTGCTCGCGCCCCCGCCTGACCACACGAGCAAACTACCAACTTGAGCAGGGCTTACTCGGTCTTACGCCGGACGTACAATGTTGCTCTAGCAGCATCCCTTTAGCAGATGACCTCGACTTCCCACTTTCCCCCTCCCTTCTCTCACACCGAGCGCCCCGGACACGTCGGCGGGCTAAATCCCACCCCTTCCCTCCCCCCACCCCTCCCCGACTGCGTACACTCTGTACCTTGTAATTTAACCCTCGGCTCGGCCTGCCAAAGGGGAGGGTTGGCCCGGGTAAGGGTGCGCGGGAACGAGCGGAGCGGGGTGGGGTGGGGCGGGGCGGGGCGGGGCGGGTAAGGAAGGTAAGTGGCGTAAGAAATGTGCAGAGGGGGAGTCAGTCAGCCTGCTGATAGAACTTAGAGATCAGACCACCGCAGGGGGTGGGGTGAGCGGAGCGGGGGAACGCCCGGGAACGCCTCCTCCCGCCCCGCCCCGCCGGGCCTGTGTCTGTGTCGCAAGACGCGCTCTAGTGTTCCTGAAGGTGAAACAACTGCTGCGGGCCAGGCCAGGCCAGGGGTCACTCACAGACAAACCGTTCCCCCCAAAGGCACTGCACCGCTTCCTCCACTTCTCTGGATCCCCTTAATTTCCGGACGATGGCCTGCTCCCAGCTCCGCCTCCGGCCTCTAATGGACAAATGCAACAAAGTGACGAGTGGCTGTGTGCGAAGCGAGGCGAGTGAAGGCGATGAGAGAGGAGAGGCTGAGAGTGATCGGAAATAGCGCATTAGAGGGAGAGAGGCGAGGAGAGGCGAGGAGAGGCGAGGCGAGGAGAGGCATGGGCCGTAGCCCGGGCGCGCGCTGTCAGCCAGCAGAGAGTACCTCCTTCTGACCCTCAGGCTGGCCAGGCCAGGCCCAGGGCCGCCAGGGCCGCCCCGCCCCGCGCCGCACACCCAGGTACCCGCTGTGGCGGAGCTCCCTCTGAAGCCCATCAGGGCACTCGAAGAGCCCCGGGGGCGGGGCACAGCCCGGCCGGGCCAAGAGGGACTCGGGAGGTTATTAATCTGAATCAGAGCGCCAGCCCAGCCCAGCCCGCAGCCCGCGCCAGCCTCAGCAGAGGCGAGCTGCCCAAGACCAAATTGCTCTCCGGAAAATACGAAACGCTCATCCAGCCAGCCGACAGTCGATCACCACGGGCTGCATCTCTCCTTGTCCCACACCCACCATCAAATATAATCTCTCTCTGTCTCTCTCTCAGTAAGGCGAATTCGCACGTTACTTAGGTCGTGAGGGGAGAGGGCACGAGCAATGCGCAACGAATAAATTATTTCCGACGATGCGGGCGCTACTGACTCATTTCATTATTTTTGTTACATTTTTGTTATTTTAAATATTTTAAATTTGTTAGAACCGGTTTTGTCAACACAGCAGCGTTTAGAAATTTAAAACGAACTGGCCGGGTATTACCTCAAAACACTTGTGTTCAACAGCGTGCAGTAAAAGTCACACGACCACTATTTACTTCATTTATTTCGCATTTTTGGGAGTGTAGCGTGAGGCACAGGGTGTGCGCAGGTAGGGCCGGGGACTGACTGCAAGGGGGCCGAAGGGCCCGGGCAGCCATGGCGTAAACCTATTGTGCCCAACACCCTCGGCCCGTGTCATGCGGACGAGCCCTTCACGGTCATAACATAAAGCGTGCCGAGTCAATATGAAATGCCATTCAAATAATATGAAACATGGCTTTGTAATGACACAGCTGCTTTCAATTAGAGGCGACCAAAGCAACAACTAAAGTGTTGCTATGAGCGGATATATACGCTGGCTGATCACAACAGCGCAACGAGGGAGAAAAAAATTACGGGGTACATGAGGCAACTGCGAAATAGGTAAAGTTGAGAGTATCCGGGGAAAAACTCTTTCATAAACGCCAGGCTTTGAAGCCTTTCAGGCTCGACGGACCCGCCCAACCAGGCGCCTCTGGCAAGGGGTGAGGTGGGGCGGGGCGAGGCGGGTGTGGCGGGGCGAGGCGGGGCACGAAGTCCCGAGACCCTGGGGGCGTCTACAGGCTTAGGTAACTCACATACCACATATATGACCAGCAGAGCGCGCCTACACAAACAGGTACACTGCTAATCGTCGCGAAAAAAAAAGTGAACTGCAATAAAATGATGTCATGTTTTATTCTCAATTTCCAGAGGGCATGCAGAGGGCGAATATAAAGTTTAAAAGCGGGACGCTAAGACCAATTTGTCAAAATTTCAATAGCTTATAGGCCACTAAAATGCGCTAAAATGTATTTCTTTTCGCCCTTTGTGCGCCTTTCTGCCGTTAGTAAATGTGTTTCTTCCCCGTCATTAGCTTGATTCGCACAGGTTCCTCGGTGCTCGCCGGGCCGACCGGGCTCTCTGCTCACCAATGAGCCGAGCCAAGCTGAGCCGAGCCTCATCACAGTTTGTCGGCTCACTTATACTTTATTTTCTTATTTTGTTACACCCCGCTCCGCTCCTAATCATTCGCTACGACGAACGGCCCCGCCTTGGTCCACTAATAACGGGCTGGGTCGGTACGATACCATTACCGAGTTCCACAGAGACGTCGTCCAGGACTCGGCCGGGTACGGGTCCGTCCCATCCCGACCCGACCCGACCCCCGGGCCGGGCCCGCCGGTCTCTCCCGGTCCCGCCCCTGGCTAGTCCTGCCCCCGCCCCGCCCCCGCCCCCGCCCCGCCCCCTACCTGCCAGTGACTCATACCTGCCGAGCTGGGCCGCCGGACCCTACGCTACGCACTTGGACTTCAATGAGCATTTTGGTCCGGCCGGCAGCAAGCCGGATGGGTCAGCAGCAGGGCCGGCAGGGGCAGTGAGTCACACTACTTCCCCCGGGTGGGTACGTACTGCACCTTGAATATCAGAAGAGGAGAGAGAGAGGGGCCAAAGGCCAAAGGGCTTAACGCCAGCAGTAAGGAGAGATGCGCGTAAGATACGAGCGTGAATGAGAGTACGGACCGGGGCCGGGCCGGGCCGGGCAGCGCCTTCTAAGACCTGAAAGAGGTTCGGCTGCTAGCAGGGCGTAGCGGGGGAATAAAGGGTTATTTATAGAGGTGCACGCCGCCCCGCCCCGCCCCGCCCCGCCCCGCACGCTGCGTCTGTTCTCCACATACGCTGTTCTGCGGCTCTGCCCCCCTCAGGTCCATCTCACTCCCTATGTGCCGCGCACTCTCGCTCTTACACGCACTCGCACATAGGCACAGGGGCTATAGGGCCCTGTTCACCCATACGAGCCACTCTCCTATAACACGAGGACGCTCATACACACACACAGGCGCGCGCACCGCGCACGCTAGAAAAGGGGGAGACCCCACTATTGTTTCCTTGCTGGCTCTTTAAATGGATGTGGCATCGTTTTCGTATTCATATTCACGGCGCGGAGTTTTTATACTACACGTTCCTTTTGTTTTGTCGGGTGTAAGGCGGCGGTGCGGTGGGCCTGGGGGCACAGAGGAGGGGAGGGCCCTACTCTCTTCCTCTCTCGGGCCGCCGCGCCCCGCCGCGCCGCGCCCGCCCGGCTCGAGAGAGTGGTGGAGGGAAGTCCAGACTGTTTCTATTACTCGGGGATTTAAACTCGCAGCCAGCACCTCGCCCAGGCGGCCCCGTGCTGTGGCCTAGGTATAGCCTCGGCCATGCTGGCGGCCCGGGCCACGGCCACGCGCCTGAGCTGGCCTGTTGCCTCGGGAGAGACTTTGAATTGATTTCAACTTTCAGGGCTGCAAAAACCGCCCCCCAATCAGCGTATACACAGCGGTGGCAGCGCGGCGCAGCGGCCTTCTCAGTAGCCTCCCGCCCCGCCCAAAAGTCGCTAGTTTATTGCGAGACGAGGAAGGCGAAAAAATTTCAGAGTTTTCCTCGTGGTCGATAAATAACTCGGAAAACCTCCCGGCCGGGCCGGGCCGGACCGAGCCGCGTTGCCCGCTGCCGGCTCGGCCCGGCGCCTCGGAGGGACAAATAGGGCCGGGCGCCGCGGACCTGCACACATATCTCACGAGGCCGTCATGGCGGGTGACAAACGGGCCGAGATCCGTTATACGCTCTCTGGTGACAATCCGCGAGGAAAGAGAGCGAGTAGGGGGGCTGGGGGGGGAGAGGAGAGCGCAAAAGAGATACAGCGAGGAGGGCAGTGAGATCCGCGCATATCCGCGCCAATTAGAGACTTTCGACCACAAGCAGCAGCCTGGCTCCAGGCGGCTCCAGGAGGCTCCAGGAGGGGCCGGGCGCCAGACGCGTGGCCCCGGGGCAGAAGAGGCTGGCTCCACGCCCCCCCACCCTCCAGGCACCAGCCACAAAGCGGTGAGGAGGCCTCACGGGCCAACGGCTTCATCATCTGCAATTAGACCTCTTACCCGCGAGCGTGAGCGCGCGCGCGCATAGCGCCACCCGGAGCGTGGTGAATCGTTGCGAAATGACGCACAGTCACAAAATAAAATGTGCCTTAGGAATTTGGTTCTGGACAGTGCGCGCCTTTATGTGCAGGGCTCCGGGTCCCCGGAGCCGGGGTCCAGGTCCCATCCGGTCGCGCTCGTACGCACCACGCAGCCGCCCCGCTCCGCCCCGCCCCGCCGCGACTCATGAATGCTGCATCAGCGCGCTATTAGGGACGCTCGGTTTGCACCTCCTGGGTGCCACACCGCGCCGCCCGCGCCCCGCGGTCATAACGATGCGAATGTTTTCCTTTTTATTTCGTTTTCCTCCCCCGAGCGGCGCGAGGGCGCGCTTTACTTTCTCCAGCAGCAGCTGCGCCGGCCGCACAGCGGGGGGGCCCACCCCCAGCCCCACACGGCCCCCGCCCGCGGCGGGTATAGGCCCCCAGCGGGGTGACCAGCCTCCCCTCCCCACCCCGCCCCGCCCCTCCCCGCCCCGCCTCTCTCCGGGACGTTTTCGTGATCCTATAAACACGGTAAATTGACCTTTGAGCGGATCTCTAGAGCGCCGGGCTATAAACACCTATCTCGGGGCGCCACCACACGGCCCGCCCGGGCCGCAAGAGAGGGGGAGGGGGAGGGGGAGGTGACAGGTGGGCGGCGAGCACGGCCTGCTTGAGAAGAGGACCTCCCTCCCCCTCTCCTCTCTCCTTTCCCTCCTCCTCTCACTCTCCCTCTCTCTTGAGCTGTTCAGCCGCAGTGACACACCAACCCTAAAACCCCAAAGTGAGGGCGACGCCCGCATTAAAATTTGTCTACGAGCGCGGCGCAGCACCAGCACCCCCCCCCCTCCCCCCATCTCCCTGCGCTTCTCCTGAAAAACCTCTTACCCCCAAAAGTGCGTAGCGTCTTATGACACGACACACGCGTAAAAATGAAATCTTTTGGATCGCGCGCGTTAGGCCGCCGGGCCCGAGCCGGGGCCGGGGGTGGGCTAGGCCACGCTGGCGACAGAGTTCCGGAGGGAGGGAGGGGATAAGGAAGAGGAAGATAGAGGGGAGCGAGCCCGCGAATCATTACAGTTTAACGTGTGGGTGTTGTTTGCAGTGCGCGCCGCGAGAGGCACTAAAAGAAATGGCGAGAGCTGCGGGGGGAGGGTAGAAGATCTGGGCGGGATAAGGACGAGGAAAGTGATCATCAGACACCAAAAGAAAAAATACTCTACAGCATCGATATTTTTTTTTCTTTTTCAAATGTGACTTTGTGAACTCTGCGCGTGAAAGAATTGTGACTTTCCTCAATTTTTTGGAGCTTGAACCAAGCAAAGCGGTCTGCGTTATAGAGTTCAGGCCCCTGCCCTCCTGTGCCGGCGGGCGTGCGAAACCTTTCAAAAATGCGACAGAACACGACTCGACACGACACGAGAGGGTGGCACGGGGGGCAAGGCACGGGCACGGAGTCATCAAAGTCCACCCACATGAAACCCGCCGCGGGTAATGAAAACGAGCAGACACGAGACGATCGCTTTGAAGTGTCTGATCGACGCGGCGCAGTGCGGCGCGGAGCGGACCCGGGGCGGAGCGGAGAGCCATACGGCACCCTGTTCTGCCCTCTGTGCCGCGGCGGCCATGCGATGCACATCGCACCCCACCCCACCCCGCCACGCATCGCCCCACCCCGCCCCGCCCCACCACGCCCGCGTCCGGTCCGACAAAGAAGAATAACGAGTCATCAAAAGTTGCCGGCCGCGGCGCGCGGGCCGGACCGGACCGGACGGACAGAGACAGACAGATCAGCAGAGTATCGATGCGATGCGAGCTGAGCTGAGGGGCGAACAGAGAACAAAAAGAGACAGACAGGCAACTTCGGGTGATAAAACTGTGTTTCGCGAGAATAGCCGAGCGCGCTATGGCTATGGCTATGACATTGTCGCTATGACAGAAGTAGCCCCCGCCCCCGCCCGCCTTCCCCTCTCAGATTATTTTTCATTTGTTTCACAGCCCTCCTCCTGCCCTGTCCTGTCCGCCCCCGCCCCCTAAAACGCCCCCAGTCAGTTCGGCCCCCCGATGGCGGCGGTGTCACCGGCATCCGTAACAAATTGACGACGCCCGGGGCAGACAACATGTCCCCGGTGCGGGGCGGGGCGGGGAGGTGCGGGACGGGACCGCCACCTCCAATTGGGGCAGACGAATTTCTCCCCTTCGCCGCTCTCCTCCTCCCCACCCCTCTTCCCTCCCCTGCACCGCGCTCGCTTTTTGTTTTGTCCTCCTCATTTCCTCAGCCCCCTCCCCCCTTCCCCCGCAGCCACTGCAGCACGGGGGAGGCTCAACTGAACGCGCCGTCGTATTTTTAGACGCGCGAGTCGGGCTTCCCGTACGGACAAATTGGTTGCATGTTCGGCAGCCGGCGCTACTGGACTCCTGCAGCAGCCCGTTCGGCTGGCAAGTGCGCTACACCTGCGGGGGTAAAACACCACCCGAATTTATCCCCCCTCTTTTCCTCGGTTCATGCAGACCATTCCCTCTGTGCCAAATTTGTATCCGTCTGGCATTCTCCACTTCTCTCTCTCTCTCACTCCCTCATTTACCGCGATTGGTTTCATTCCGACGGGCGCGGGCGTGCGGGCCTAGTCCGCAATTATAACAAGGGCTCCTAGCACTCAGCAGGGTGGTGAGGAGGAGGCGAGTGGAGTCTGTCTGCAGGGCGGCGGTGGTCGCTGTGGTGGCGCTGGAGTAGGCGGCGGGGAGTGGAGGGGCTGCGCGCCCTGCGCGCGGCGCGAGCCTAGCTCGGGCTGGTTTTACAGTCATGGAATGAGTTTCCTCGCCTTGCGCGACAAATTAGCCCCGGCAGCGCGCCGCGAGTCCGGATGAATGGCTCCAATCTTGGGGACGCGACGGTGGCGAGCGGCGCGGCACGGCGCGGCGCAGGGTGCCGGGAGGCGCGGGGCGGGGGCGGGGGCGGGGGCGGGGGCGGGGCGGGGCGGGGGCGGGGGCGGCGCGGGGAGCGGACGCGGCCCCTCAAAATAGAGAAGGGAAACAGCGAGTTTGGCAAAACTAGGCAATTAGAAAAGGCTGACGAGAAACATCGCGCGGTTTCAAGTGGTCACGAAACTGATGTACCACATTGTTTAGCATTAGCAACATCACTTCGCGATACGTGTAGGGGAAAGGCGCCTGTTCCAATACTCCCATATATTTTTGTGGGGGCGCGTTAGCTGCAGTACACCATTTTACGCGGTGCGGCGAGGCGGGAGATTTAAAATAAAATCTATGACGTCTGCGGCGGCGCGGCGGCGCGGTGGTGATATGTGTCGAGCCGGCGCGCCTTACGCCATATAGTGTATACCGCCACGCCGGGCGTACGGCCCCGGCCAGACGAGACGCGCCCAACATGGCGGGGAGCAAGGCTCTTTTACGGCCGACTCACCTGCACCACCGCCACCCACACCACCGAGGAAGAGAGAGAAAGACAGAGAGAGAGAGCGCCAAAGAGAGAGAAGGGACGCGCACAAGGAGAGTGCATGACCCCCGATGTGTCTGCCGCCCACTCGCGGGGGCACAGCAGCCAGCCGCACCCGGCCGCGGCGTGGCGTGCACTGACGTAACAGTATTTGGTCCTCGCAATTCAATACCCCCACCCCGCCCCCTGCCGCGCCCAGACGGCGCAGCGCTGCGCAGCGCGGGGGCCACCTAGGAGCATTAATTACTCTCGAGTTTTATGCGTCTGCGTGGAGAGAGGAGAGCGGGGAGAGGAGAGGGAGGGGAGCGGGGAGGTCCTCGAGACGACTCGAGCTCGAGCCGCGACAGGACGCGAGAAAGAAAGCCTTTCAGGCCGAGCAGCAGCAGTCGAGTGAGTCACCCTGCTGCTCCCGCCTGCTGCAGGTCCCCGGCGGGGCGGGGCGGGGCGGGGCGGGGCGGGGCGGAGCGACTCGTTCGAGGTCACAAACCATGTGTGCTCGTGTTGACAATGCAAATCTCGTCCTGCGCGACCCTCCCCTCCCCTCCCTGCCCCCTCCTCCTCCCTCAATCTCCTTCTCCACCCTTCTCTTTCCGTCCGCCGCACCGCTTCTTCTCCTCCTCCTCCTCCTGCTCCCTTCACTCCGGTCTGGAGCCCGTCTCCCATGACAAGCCTTTCCCACCACCGCACCTCTCCCCACGGCCTCCGCCCACCCCCGCGGGCCCCGGGGCGGGGCGGGGCGCTCTGGGGAGAGCCGAGGAGGGAAGTACTTGCTGCAAGGTACTTGACACCGTGGTCGCTGCGCTCCGCGCACTCCTCCGCGACCACTGCTGCAGCGCCGTGAGGGCAGGGCGGGGCGGGTTGAGGCGGGGCACAAGCACAAAGCGGAGGGAGGGGAATATGAGGCCTGAAGAGGGAGCGGCCAAAATGCAGCGGTATAGTCGAGAGGCGCTGGGCAGGCAGGGCATTGTGCGCCTCACAGGGCGTGGCGGGGCGGGGCCTGGCGGGGCGGGGTGAGGCCAGGGGGTGGGGTGGGGAGGCGGGGGGGTGTTGAGGTGGGGCGGTGCATAACGCCCGGCGGCCAGTCCAAACAGATACAGTCTAGCGCCACGCCGCGCCGCGCGGCCCTCGCTGCCTGCCAGCCTCCGCCCTGTTGCTTCGCCTGCTCCTCCTGCTCCGCGGCCCCCTGTCCCTGTACTCCCCGCGAGCGTCCCGGGGAGGAGGACCTCACCATAGCAGTGCAGTCAACACCAAACAGTCAACTCGAGTCGTCAACAGTCTACTCCAAGCTCAGCCACACACAGACACCAAGGACTGGAGCGAGCGCAGTGTATACGAAGAAAGGGGGATCATAAGAAGTCAACACGGCGAGGAGAGGAGAGGCGAGCACGGCACTCATGGGCGTCGGCGGGGTAGGACACACTGCAGTCCACACACGCACACACATGCATTGCTTATCAACGGCAGGCGCAGAAGTGCCGCGACTGCTGAGTCCACGGAATGTCAAGAGACCCAAGTCCAAGTCCAAGTGGGTGCGAGAAGTGCCGCAGACAGGCCTGCTCCGCACTCAACCCTAGGGGGGGAGGAGGGGGGGCTGTCCATGCCGACACGCCAAGGGCCTGCCAGTGTCAGCCCGCGCAGGCGACAAGCGCGCAGGGGGGGAAGTCAAGACTGGCGATGTAAAGTTCAAAGCGCCCATGAATGGCGTACGCCTGCCCGCACGCCAAAGTAAGTCCTGGAGCATGGTCGTTGGACTCACCTAATCCATCGGGCAGGGCCGGCGGAGCTCTCTCCAGCTGCTATTCTCCTCCAGCGAGCGTGTCCCGCTGCAGGAGCAGTTGCAGTTGTGGCTGATGCTGCAGCTGGAGCTGGAGCGCAGGTCCCGTACGACGCCGGCGTGGAGAGAGAGAGGGGAGCCGGCCGGCCGGCTGCAGCCTGGAGCCGCCTGGAGCCCTCTCCTGCGGGCCCGGCTTAAGCCTCTCGCTCCAGGACACACACACACACACACACACACACACACGTCCCGTTGGTCGCGGTGCACGCGTGCTGCGGTGCTGCCTGCGGTGAGCCTTGGTGTGGGTGCAGCGCGCTCACCCGCCTCGCCTCGCTCTTCCCGTCCTTGCCCAAGCAGACGACGCGACGCGCCGCGCCCCGCCGCGCCGGAGCGGCCGCTGCCCGGAGCGGCCCGGAGGCTCCGGGGGCGCTGAACTCCGCGCGCTCCGCGACCACAGAGTCTTCTCACGGCATGGGCGCTGCCATGCCGCCGCGCCGCGGCACGCCCGGCCAGCCCCGGCCCGGGCAGGGCAGGGCAGGGCAGGGCACGGTGTACAGTCGGCTCCGGCCGAGCTGAGGCTCCGCTCCGCGACCCCGCGCCTCACGCGGCCCGGCCCAGCCTAGGTCGAGCGCGCTGTGGGATCCTCGGGCCGTGGAGTCTCCTCAGCACGCTCCATGCAGGACGAGACGAGGGGGGAGTCCAACTTGTTGAATGGCACCGAGGCGGTGCGGGTGATACCTGCCTCCGAACTCGACGACGACGCGTCTTGTACCGCGTAATCCTTTTCTCACCTACACACACACACGCACCGCTTAACACACACTCACACACTGGCACTGACAGGTGCGCGCACGCGCACGCACACACACGCACGGGGGCTTAGATCAACGGGGCCCTAGATCGTATGGCAGGGGCCGTGAAAGGGTTCTGTCGGAGTGCAGCACGACGGGGGTCACGGGCGCGAGCCGGAGCGCCGGGCCGCACGTCTCGACTCGACGCGGACGTTGACTCCTGCTCGGGCCGGGCGGCGTGCGCGGGGCCGAGCGAGCACAGGAGGGGCCTAGCCGAGCGCAGAGCGCAGCGCGCAGCCAGAGCGGGGCGGGAGCACACTGAGGGCCAGGGCCGCCTCTCGCCTGGCAGCCTGGCAGGCAGGACTCCGCGCGCCGCGCCGCGCCGCCCGGCTCCCCCGCGCCCCCTCGGCTCCGGCGTGACTCCCCCTCCTCCCCTCCCTACCCCCCGGGGCTGAGCCGAGTGGCGCCCGCCCGAGCAACCGAGGGCAGCCGAAGGAAAGCGAAGCCGAACAGCCGGCCCGACCCGGCCCGGCCCGGCAGGGCAGGGCAGCATGCCGTCTCGGCCGGCGCGGCGCGGCGCGTCCCGGGTTGGTAGAGGTTCGTACACTCCAGTCAGCAGCGCAGCAGGTAGGCCTCGGGCCGGGCCTGGCCTGGCCGGGCAGGTGTTAGGAACCGCCTGCTGTCCTGCTGGCCCTGCTCCTGCTGGCCTGGTCCGGGCCCCGGGGGTACCGTTGGGAGAACAGGAACTCGACAGGCGGGAGACATGTGTGACAAGCCGATAGGGAAATATGCCGCGGCGGGAAGGCGGGTTGAAAACAGGTGCGACATGCGGATGAATGGCAGAGAAAGGGAGTGACAAGGGATGTGTAGCGGGACGGGCGGGAACAAAAGTGTTGACGCCGGAGTGTTGGCGCAGTGAAGATTACGAGGGCATAAACAAAAGCGGCTGGCTCGTATACACAGTGCCCAGCGAGTACCAGCGTGACCAGAGTACCAGAGTAACATGCGAGGACCGCACGGCGGCGGGGAAGGACTACCGAGAAAACTCTCGGCAGCGGAGCGGGTACTGTATGTACACCGCGGCGCGGCTGAACGGACGTAGGTCACAAGCGCTACAGATCACAACCGCTACAGGTCACAAGCGCTACAGCTCGCTAACGCTACGGGTCGCAAGCGCTACGGGTCACAAGTGACTTGGGCAACTGCAAAAAAGGCACTGGAAAGAGCACTTGGTCCGAACAAAAAAAAATAATAAAAAGAAAAAAACTTACGCGGTTTTTGAACCACTTCCCGCCCAGTGCTATGAGCAGCGACGATACCAATGACGCTACGCGGCCGGCCGAGCACTGACCGGAGAGCAGGCGCACTCATGACACCGGGTTCGTTTCTTCGGTGACTGTGGCTTCTCGCGCAGCATGACTCCTAGAGGTCCGGGCATCTGGTACCGTGGCGTCGTAGCCGTGCCGGCAGAGTGTCCGCGCGGAAAGTCGCAGGACGGAGGTTCGAATCTTACCAAAACATTTAATTTTTCTGAGGACAACAATTTGGAGAGTGGAATTCAAGCCCCCATTTCAACCGAGCTTCCTCGTGGAATAGCCGACGGTCTAGTGGTCTAGTGGTGCCGCGAAAGCCGTGGGTGTCTGTGAGACTCGGCACATGGGGCCTGGTTCAAACCCAGGTAGGTTCTTCACTGGTAGCGACAGCGGGTTGCCAGGAAGTTCCGTCCCATGCCCACGACTGGTGGTCCGGTCGTGGGGTCATAAGTCCTAGAATCTGGCTCCAAAAATAGCTATTCCATGCTCTGGGGACAGGGCAGTTCGGTTAACCACCGTACGACTAAATCTGACAGTACGGGGATCAAATCTGTCGAATTGCGCGACAGGATCGCGGCCAGAAAAGCACCGGTTCCCATAAGAACACCGAAGTAGTTGGCTGCCACGGGGGGTAAAAGCCCTGTGCCTGGCGGGAACCGCAACCTCCCTCGGGAGGTTTACTGTCGCAAAAATTTTCCATGTTTTCACGCCACGAGCGTAAATTTTCAAGGTTTAGCTCGGCTCGGCTCGGCTCCGCCTGACGCGCGGATTCTCGCTGTAGCGCTTGTGACCCGTAGCGCTACCGAGCTGTAGCGCTTGTGACTCGTAGCGCTTGCCACTCCTGGCTGAACTACGCAGGACAGGGCAGGACGCGAGGCTCGGGGGGAGACTGGCTGAGAGCGCCTCCGCCCTCGCCCCCGCCCCCGCGCCGGCCTCTGCGGCCGCCGCGAGCCGGCAGCGCCTGACCGCGGCAGGATAGGCCACCCAACTCGCACTTCGGACGAGCGGGGTGCTGCGCGGCCGGCGGTGACGCGACCGCACACGGACCGCACCGCGAGGCCCCCAAGCCATGAGAGGAGGACGCCCTCCTCTCATGCGCCCAAGTCCAGCCGGGAAGAGGGGCGGAGGCGGGGCGGGGCGGGAGCGGCTGTGCCTGAGCTGCGGTCAGGGCGGGGCGGGGCGGGGCGGGGTGGGGCGGCCAGGACGGACCGTCACGCCCGTCTGATGCGCTCTTATCACGGCGGGCCGGGCCGGGGTGACCTGGGCCCCACCGCGTCGCGTCAGCGGCCGGGCCGGGCCGGACCCGCCCGGCACTGACCCATTCAACGGGCCGTGCCTGTGTGTGCGAGAGCGATGGGGCGGCAATGCACACACAAAAGGAAACACCAAAGTCACGCTCACATCTTGATAAAAAGTATAAATAAATGTTAGACAAACCAGACAAACTCGTATGCAGCGCGGGGAGCGGGAGGGCGGGAGAGGCGCGGGCGCATGGAGCGCAGCTGATGGAGCAATCACGTTTTCATCACCAGGACCGGGGCGGGGTGGGGCGGGGCGGGATGGCCCGGGGACGAGACGCGGGACGGGACGGTCCAGCCCACTCCTCGCCGAATCAGCCGGGCCGATTCAGCGTAGACCGGTGAGTATCACGAGCCGGTCCAGTTAGGTTGCGTCGCACGCGTATCATGCCTGCCGGGCCGGGCCTGGCCTGGCCTGGCCGATGTCGCGGGGGCCCGGGCCAAACGGCCGCACCGCGCCGGGCCGGACCGGTTGGAGGTCGAAGGTCGCGGCGTGGCACCCAAGGTCTCCGCATCGGCCGGCCCTGCCTGCGGGTGCCCCGCGGCCTGTCCAGCGCTGCCCCGCCCCGCCCCGCCCCGAGTAGGTTATGTCAACGCGAGCTTGTTACAAGCGTTGACCTGACACACGGTCGATCTATCTTAACGCCCGCAGTCCGGCCGGGCCTATCGATATGAACAGGCACGACTGCGCATGGCTATGGGAGCAGGAGAGAGAGAGAGAGGGACAGGGCCAAGTGAGGAGGCGACTCGTTGATCCAGTTATGAAACAAAAAACAAAAACGATAAATAAAAACCAGTTACGACACACACACACACACACACACACACACACACACACCGGTACCGAGTATTTTCTGAACCAATTACCGAATACGAGGAAGACGTCGGAGAGAGGGGGAGGAGAAGGGAGAGGAGTAGGAGAGGGAAGAGCGAGGACAAAGCGGGGGGGAACGGACGCAGGAAGGCGTAATAATTACTATAATACCTTCGCTTTCTAAGGTCATTTTCGTCGACACTCATCTTTTTTTACTCGCCTTATCCTCTTTTTGGGAGAGTGCCGGCCACTGCCGCCGGGTGTCCCTCAGAAGCCCCCCTATTGGAGCACCCGAGAGGCCCCCACCAACCACCCCGCTGGCCATCGGCGGTCCCCCGCCGGACCCCGGCCCCGCCCGGCCCGCCACGCCCCGCCACGCCCCGCCGCGAGGCTGCGTCGGCGCGTCAGTGCAGTGCGGCCAGTGCGTGGAGCGTGACATCGCGGAGCTGAGCTGAGCTGACCGAGCTGAAATGATCGCGGAGGTGCTGCTGGTCCTGGGCGCGGCCGCGTGCGCGCGCGCCGCCCCGCCCCTGCCCCAGGCCTCGGGGGCGGAGGTGCGCGCCCCCGTGTCGCCCGTCGTCATCACCACGTGGGACTACCAGCAGGCCGCGGCCAGGGGTGAGTGAGTGAGGGAGTGAGAGAGTGAGCGGGTGAGCGTGAGTGCGAGTGAGTGCAGCGACAGAGGCAGAGCCACCCCTAGCAGAACCGCAGTGCCTGAACTTAGTTAGTGAGATCGCATACGGTTTTTGAAACCACGGATCTCAGGATTTTGACTGTACTTTAAGGCCAAAGTCACGCAAACTACTGTGAAGTTTCGTAAAATGACTTGTAAAATGACCGAGGTGAGACGTGTCCTGCTGCTGGACCATCCCGGGCCGCTGCTGCTGGGCACGCCCATGGAGGCGCGTGAGTCACGCCTGGCGCGAGTTAACGAACGGCTAACGCGCGCGTTTAGATTTCGCGATACGATAGGGGCGGCATTGACTGCATATGAAAGAGTCGATGAATGGGCGCAGAGGCAGGCCTCCTCCGCTCCGCGCCGCGTGGGTTTCTACACTCATTTGTTCTTTCTGCGAACGGGAGTCGGCGTAGGAATAACCGGCGGAGGGGAGGGGCCGATTTTTCAGGGTGGGGAGGCATTTATACGACAGAGGTTCCGGTATGTCGGGCTGGGCTCGGCGCGGCTCTGGCGAGGTTTGCCGAGGTCGCCCACCACCCCCTCCCACCGCACCGCCAAGAGGCGTACAGGCGCAGCCAGACGACGCCTGGCCTGGCTGCTGCCGCTGCTCAGCTCAGCTACCGTGCTGCTGCCAAGCGGGGCGCAACGCCCACCGCCCGCGAACTGCAGAGTAGGCAAGAAACAGGGCGCCGCACACCGCCGCGCCCGCTAGGTTGCCTACCTCCGAGGAGCTTACGGTCCCTATCGCCGGGCTGCAGGAGGAGTGCGCCGCGCCCCGCCACTCCACACCCGCCGCGCCCCACTCCGCGCCCAGACCAGAACGCCCCGCGCCGCGGGGCGCAGGGGAACGCCTCTTTGCGCGTTCAACTCCACCCCGCCCCGGTGCCCACCCTCCCGGCGCCGGCGGGGGCGGTCGTCCGGCAGACGAGTCGTCTTTTTGAAGTCGGGCAAAACGGGCGGCGAAACGGCAAAACGTCGTGCCGCTCGGGGCGTGGCGTGGCGGGGCGTGGCGCGGCGTGGCCGGGCGGGGGAGGCAAAAGTAAGACGTACAAACCCTCACAATTTGCTTGCAGTCGAGCCGCGCTGGCCGCCGCCTTCATTTGCATTGCCTGGCGCGGCGTGGCACGGCGCCGCGTATAATGAGAAGGCGCCCCTCCGCGCCGCGCCCGCCCGCCCGCCCGCCCAGGGCTGGAACAACAAAGTGACGCAGTGAATAATTATTTCCTCCCTTATTCCTCTCTAGTTCTGGCGACACTGATATTTCCCGTGCGCGCGGCGCGCCGGGGCGGGGCGGGGGTGGAACAGGGAGTAAAGTCGAGGAATAAGAAGTCCTCCTCGTCGCTCGCGGCGTGGCGCGGCACGGCGCGGCGCGCGCGTTCCTGCCCGAGAAAGTCGCTCTCTTGTTTACGCGCTCCGCGGGCCGGCACGCCGAGGCCAGCCACGACGACGACACGGGTTCGAATACCGACATTCATGACGGCATTTTTTAACTCTCCCAATCCTGTCCCGCAGCGTGGAGGGTGCTCGCGGACGAGCAGCGGTCCGCGCTGGACGCCGTGGAGGAGGGCTGCTCGCTGTGCGAGGCCATGCAGTGCAGGGGGACGGTGGGCTTCGGCGGCAGCCCCGACGAGGCCGGCGAGACGACCCTGGACGCCATGATCATGGACGGGTGAGTTGACGCGAAGGGAATGCCCCTCCCACCCCACTGGACTACGCCATGCACCTAACCGGGCTGATCCTGTTGCCTCCCCAGGGTCACGATGGACGTCGGCGCGGTGGGCGCGCTGCGCCGGGTGCGCTCCGCCATCTCGGTGGCGCGCCGCGTCATGGAGCGCACCTCGCACACGCTGCTCGTCGGCTCGCAGGCCACGCGCTTCGCCGTGCAGATGGGCTTCCCGGAGGAGACGCTCAGCACCAACGGCTCGCAGTCCATGTGGCACGACTGGCTGCTCGCCGGCTGCCAGCCCAACTTCTGGAAGGTGAGTGAGAGGGGGCGGCATGCACGGCACAGTGACGGCGTTCGCAGACACCTGACTGCGTCCTTATTCGCAGGGCGGAGTGAGCCCGGACCCCAGGAAGCAGTGCGGGCCCTACCGCCCCGTCGACAAGTTCCCCATCCTGTCCGAGGTCCACGCCGCGGAGCTCGCGCCCAAGCCGATGCTCCCAAAGACGGAGGCCAAACCGACGGAGGCCACGATAGAAGCTAAGCCTACAGAAGCCGTAACAGAAGCTAAGCCCACGGAGGCCGTAACGGAGGCCAAGCCCACAGAGGCCGTAACGGAGGCCAAGCCCACAGAGGCCGTAACGGAGGCCAAGCCCACAGAGGCC
Organism: Frankliniella intonsa; assembly: GCA_033675135.1. Lineage (NCBI taxonomy): Eukaryota > Metazoa > Arthropoda > Insecta > Thysanoptera > Thripidae > Frankliniella > Frankliniella intonsa. The sequence goes on along the minus strand of CM066254.1, from coordinate 9,741,232 downwards.
GTAACGGAGGCCAAGCCGACCGAGGCCATGGCGGAGGCCGTGCCCACCGAAGCCGTGACGGAAGCCAAGCCCGCAGAGACTGTGACAGAGGCCAAGCCTGCAGAGACTGTCACAGAAGCCAAGCCAACCGAGGTCGTGACGGAGGCCAAGTCCATTGAGCCAGTCACCGAGGCTAAAATTGAAACCACGACAGAAGGAAAACTCGCTGAGGCCGTGACCGACGCCCAGGTGCTGGATATCTCCACCGAACCCGCTTCCGTGACGGTGCCATCCGTGGCAGTCACGACGGACTCTAAGCCCGCCGAGCCCGCTGTGACTGCGACCGAGGCCAAGGCAGCCGAGATCACAACCGAGGCAGTGACCGAGGTCAAGGCGGCCAGAACGGAGATCCCGCTCTCCACCACGCCAGAGGCCATGCCGGAGTCGAACGCCATCGACTCTGCTCCGGTCACCGAGGCGGCCAGGGCGGACAGCGCGGTCGAAACCAACACCGTCACCGCACCCGAGACCACTGCAGCCGCGCTCGGCGCCAACCCGACTACGGAGACCGCCCCCGAGCTCACGACGGCGGCCGAGGTCGCGCCCACGGAGGTCCTTCCCCAGGTCGCCGAGGCCAGGAGGCGGCGCAGGCGATCAGCCGAGGCCGAGCCCAGGGCCGTGGTGGACCCCTGGAACCATGACACCATCGGCATGGTGGCCATGGACGCGGAGGGCCACCTCGCCGCCGGGACCTCGACCAACGGCGCGCGTCACAAGATCGCGGGGTGAGTACGAGACACGGTTCATTCACGGCCCGATCTAACGTCGTGCGCCCTAACGCTTACTCTTTCCTATTCAGGAGAGTCGGTGACTCGCCGATCCCGGGCTCCGGGGCGTTCGCGGACCAGGACGTCGGCGCCGCGGCCGCGACCGGCGACGGAGACGTCATGATGCGATTCGTCCCTTCGTAAGCGCGACATTAATACTATCCTCTCATTTTGAGTACGAATTTCCGGGTGGATTTCGTTCACGAGGCCCCTTCGCCCCCAGGTTCCTGGCCGTGGAGCTGATGCGGCACGGCGCCACGCCGGAGGCGGCGGCCGCCGAGGCCATCCGGCGCATCGCGGCGCGCTACCCGGACTTCTCCGGGGCGCTCATCGTGCTCCGCAAGGACGGCGAGTACGCCGCCGCCTGCCACAACCTGCCGGTGCGCATCTTCCCCAACGGCTTCCCGCTCACCGTGCGCAACGCGCACGAGAGCAGGGTGGCCATCAAGTACTACCCTTGCGGCGGCGCGCGCACCCACGGCCGGCAGCTGCTCCAGGGCGACTGGTGACGCGCTGCGCTGCCTCGAGATTTACGGACTTTTTGTAGGAAATTCATCCCCCGAATGTGATCGAGACGGGGAGGAGCGGACGGTGAAAGGTTACCATTACTGTGCCAAGTTTGCATTATCATCGGAGGTCGTCTGCTCGGAAGCGAGCTGATTACAATCGTTGCTGTGATATTTTTTTCTGCCTTCGTGTTAAATAAAAGTAAGTTTGTTGTCGTTTGTACCGAGGCGGCCGTTATTCGGAGGAGTGTGAGGAGTAGCCCCTCGGGGCGCCTAGAGGCTAGGCGACCCAACCATCACGACACGTCGATACCCCGCGCGCGCGCGGCTCGCGGCTGGAGCACGGGGTAACGCGAAGGGGGGCGGGGCACGACCAACGACCAGGACACCAAAGTTGCCCCTCGAAAAAAATTGTGCTGTAACCACAGCCGTTTGATTATAATGAGCCCTTCAAGAACTGGTTTCGGCGACTGACAAGCTGTTAACAATTTACTTAACCTAAAATAGAACAGCGTTCGGGAGGGGCCGCGCGGAGGCCGCCAACTTCACACCAGTCGCTAACGATTTATTGAGAACCGACGTGAAGGACCCCGCGGACATACGTGCCGGTCATAAACTGATTAACGGGGGCGGGGCGGGACCAGCGACCACCAAAACTGGACCGACTTACCTCACCGCGGCCCGCGCCGCATCTGCCTCCGTCGGGCCCCGTTCCTGCTGCGGCTGCTGCTGCGACCGAGACCTCCAATCCCCGCTAACCGTAGCCACCAACTCCACATAACTGCCTGCCGGGGTTGCCATTTCGGTCGCTTCTTTTTCACACCTGTCGAAACAAGAAACAGAAAAATGCGTATGACCTGACCTGTCACGTTAAGGTCGCTCGACCTGGGCCCCATAAAAGAAAAGGTCACTGCGTCGAGGGCTTCCTTGCAATGGCCGTTGCACAGCCGAGGGATTTTGAATATTGCTACGTCCTGCTCCTGCCCCCAAGGCGTAAGTAATCAGTAAAGAGCAGTTATTGCGACTAACCTCAGACTATTTTGAGTTGGGATATATAGACGGGTGGAGGCGGGCTAAATCCCAAACTGAGCAGTAAGTCGGAAGCCGGCTTCGGTTTACAAAAGAAGGCAAACACATATGCCGGTGTCTGTACCGGCCGGGCCCGCCAAGCACACTACCCCCCCACCCTACGCCTCCCGCCCCGTCCCCGTCGTTTGTCTTCTTCCTGCCCCGCCAGGCTGCCAGGCCAGGGGCCTGACACTGACTGACAGCCCGGGTGGATACGCCACCAGCCGATACATCGCGAGTCGCAGCGCAGCGCAGCCCAGCGCGGCGTCAGCTGACTGAATCAGATTACTCACACTCACCGAAAGTAAAGCAGTCGGCAATCCTCGCGTCGCGACCATTCCGAGGCACGGCGAGGGGCCCGCGACGCCGCGAGGGCGTGAGGGGCGTCGCCAATCTGAGAACACGGCGGGGACAGACGCACGCGCGCCCGCATTCGACATGGACCGTGCGAAAGTGTTGATAATCGTAGGGTTCGTCGCGAGCGGGGTGCTGGCGACCCTAACCTCAAACCACATCAGGGAAAGGGACGGCACGGAGGAGTCGCCCGGTTTCCCCGCTGTCATCAACACCTGGGCCCAGAATGGCTTCAAATCCGCTGGCGCCAGAGGTAGGGTTGCCAACTTCAAAGCAAAGGGTCCTTAGTGGGCGGTCGCTATTTTTTGTCCAGAAAGCTGAGACGACGACTCCGGACTTTTGCTTAATACGTTCCCCTTTATGAATTGATTCTTCATGAATTAATTTCAAATACTCTTTCTCTCTCGTTCCGAAGTGTATTCTTCTATCCGGTGTTGTTCCCCGCCCCCCCCCCCCATACGCGGGACGGTTTAAACTGCTATTCTAGCTTGACGCCTTTTCCCGTCGTGTTCTAGCCTGGAAAGTACTGTCCGAGCGAGGGTCGGCCCTCGACGCCGTCGAGAGGGGCTGCACCACATGCGAGGAGCTCCAGTGCGACGGCACTGTCGGCTTTGGGGGCAGCCCGGATGAGGATGGCGAGACGACCCTGGATGCCATGATAATGGACGGGTTCGTGCATTATCCCCTTATCTTCCAGTAAAATTTCAAATAAAAAAGAAAACAAAGAAAATAATTGAAAATAATTTTGAAAATATTTTTGCAGAGTATCTATGAACATTGGGGCAGTGAGTGACCTCAGAAGGATACCCAATGCGATATCTGTTGCCAGAAAAGTATTGGACCACACAGCACATACAATGCTGGCAGGCGATCAGGCAACTAAATTTGCAATGCAGTTGGGCTTTAAGCAGCAGTCACTTAGCACAAATAAGTCTCTTGAAATTTGGAGTCAGTGGAAAAAGAAACGATGCCAACCTAATTTTTGGAGGGTATGTTAGATGCTGATGCAGAAGAGATTTTCACATGCCACCTTTTCAATAATACTGTCTTTTCAATAATTTAGAATGTTTCACCTGATCCAAGAAGCAGTTGTGGTCCCTATAAAATTTTAAAGGAAAAGAGTTCTGAGGAATCAGTGAGAAGTAGCAATGAAATAAACTCTCAAAACCATGATACAATTGGCATGGTTGCTATTGACATGAATGGACTTATAGCAGCTGGCACTTCAACAAATGGAGCTCGCCACAAAATACCTGGGTTTGTTTACTTCTTAAACCTAAAATAAATTCTTGCCTCAAATCTTATGTATGCAAAATATTATTTAAAACTTGCATATCTCATTTCAGTCGGGTTGGTGACTCACCAATACCTGGTGCAGGTGCCTATGCTGACCAGGAGGTTGGTGGAGCTGCAGCCACTGGAGATGGTGATATCATGATGAGATTTCTACCCAGGTATTTTTTTAAATTTTTAAATTTAATCCCTAATTAATAAATACTGTATTCATTTGATTTTTATATATCTATTTTTTAATTATAGCTTTTTGGCAGTTGAAGAAATGCGAAGAGGACAGAGCCCAAAACAAGCAGCAGAAGCAGCCATGAGACGTATTGTCGCAAAGTACCCTGAATTTCAGGGTGCAATGGTAGTTTTAAGAAAGGATGGTCAACATGCTGCAGTATGCCATGGCTTGTCAACATTTCCATATACATTTGCCAACAACTCAACAGTAAAAGCCAAAGTATATAATGTTGATTGTCTCTAATAATAAATTTTCATACAATGTTAACTCCTTTTCAGCTTTAGGGCTGGACAATTAATAAAGGTATATACAGACAGCTTGATCAAGATTCTTTTTATTTTAACAACATAGCCATTCATCCAAATCTTTCAAATTTTGTAAATTAGTTAAATAGCAATAGAAAAAGGCTTGAATGACGGTGGGTTCCAATTACATCACAAATTTGGACAAAAGTTTTCACCTCCTTTAAAACAAAAATTTTTAAAATCTAAATACAATTTGTGCTTGGTATTTTAGGTAATTATGCACATATCACATGAGGTACATTAGTCATCAGCATGTAACAAAAAATATATGATAATTACATCTGATATATTTTACATTGAATATTACAGATGAAGTAATCATTGTACTTTACATCACAAGTACAATTAAAAGATAAAATTATGTACAATAATGGAGTTTATTTTGAACACAGTTTTCACCTCAAAACTAAATTAATTAAAGAAAGGAGTGATAAGAATCCATCAAACAAGGCCAAATGATGGCATGAAGGTGTGATGTATAGGGTGTTAACAAAAATGGAATTTAAATGCCTATGAATTATAACAAAAAAGAAAAGATCACCACGTATCACCCTGTCAACGAGTTTTCAAAAAACTTTCTTTACAATACTTACAAATATACACATTCACACACATACACACATTCTTAAATGCATAGGTTCCCTCCAAATACTGGTGCACAGCTCATACAATAAAATAACACAAATACTTAAGAACAAGACACACACTAATTTGTTTTTATCACATTTTCATACCAGGCTTGACCGATGCCATGACCTGAAACAAATTATGCTCAACATCATATAAAGACTCCACCTCACTTTTTGGATGTGATAGCAAGTCACAAACATTCAGTGAATTATTGGACCCTAAATGATGATAAGCTGTTTGGTTAATGTTCATTTATAACAAAAACAAAAAAAAATAGAAAATGACACATTACCAAACTTAATGTTTACAAGGATGGCACTAAATGTGTAACTCTGTTGGCCAAACCATTGGAAGCACTTAGTAATGACAAAATAGTGCCAGGGCTCTAGCGTACAGTACAAGAGAACAGACACAACAGACTTCCGCTATAATTGACTGTGTACAGTATTACATCTCATCAGTCTCTTCACAGTTCAATGGTGTCTCAAAAATAAAACTCTGAGCTGAAAAGGATGGAGAAATGTATTTGGCCTTCTTACCTGAGAAGGTTACAAGAATAAGCAGAGTCAGCCAAAGTGAAACTAACATAATATTGCACTGCACACATAACTCTAATGTTGATTCGATGTTTAACATTAACACAATTAAGGATGTCCTAATATCATTTTTCTTTAGCAGTCTTATTTCTCACCAGCTTGTAACATTCACTTTAAAAGAGACCACAGTATTTTCTGTAAGTTACAACAAGCAAGTTTATAACAAAATAAAGTGTTTGTACATTGTTTATTTCAAAAACATGCTGGTGAGCTGAATTATACATCCAAAATTATGGAAATAATAAATATTGAGCCATAGGCACACTTGGAATGAAATTGGTTTCAAATATTGGTTTATGAATTCAGCTTTGACACATTTGTCTGTGACTCATATTTGTTTGGTAAACCAGGAGGGCAAAGTCACCTTTCAAGAAAAGCTCTACACATCTTTTTCATTAAAGTAAGAAATAACTTAGAATAATTTACTTTTTCTGGAAACTGCTACGACGCACTTGGAAAACTTGTTGGTAGGGATCATAAGGAGTACGTGACTCGAGGAACTGCTGGGCAAGGGCTCTTGTTGGTCGCACATCAGCACGAAGGATGACCACACCAGAGGGATTCACTTTCACCTTGATTTTGGTTTGAGGAGTAAGAACTCCATAGCTCACATCTTCATAGAGGTCCTGAAATATTTTAAAAAAATAATTAAATGATTTTTATTTAAAAGACGGTAAGAATCACCAAAGGAAACAGTTTTTACCTCAACAGCATAGCCACCGGGGTTGTACAATCCTAGCTCTTGCAAGGTGACCGCAATGTCAGAGGGAGTGCCATCAACTCGGCGGTTCACAAATGCAAGTGCATATGAGAAGTAGTTTTGGTATGTAGGAGAGATAGGTCGGGCCCAAATTTCAATGCCAGAGTGCTGTAAGTAAAATGTAAATCAATATACATTCATAAAAAAATATTAAAAAGTGGAGGGAAAAAACCTCTTTTCGCATTTAAACTTTGATTATGTGGTATTACCTTGTAAATTCGTCTGCCTTGGATTCCAAGGATATCTTGATCAACAGCAATAATTTTCTTGTTTTGAAGAATGGCTTTGTACTCTGGTCTGATTGTTCTCAGATCTACAGACATGAGCAATGGAGCAGCTAGAATAGCCCATAGAGCCATCTGGGTCTTGCTTTGCTCATAACTCAGTCCAAAGTTTCCAATGATGAGCTGTAAATAAAAATGTTTGAATAATAAATAAATTAGGACAATAAAATCATATCATGAAACATTTTTTGCACACAATTTTTTTCAGAAGGCTCTACTTAATTACATTGCATGCATGCATGCTGAAGTTAGTTCTCTTTCAGGCTTTTAATAAAACATAAGACATGCTGCTCACCATATCAGGATCATTCCAATGCCCAGGTCCTGCATTTGGAATTATAACATCTTGGTTGTCGCCATAGTAATCAATAATGGTTTCAAGACTTTTCCAAGAATCTTGAATATCATCATAGTTACGCCAGAGATTGCAGTGCTCCACAATCGAGGAGAAATTTGGCTACAATTGAAACAAAAGAATAAGTTGTGAGAATCACTACAATTTTCTCTTATACCAAAACAACAGAAAATTGTTTTAATTTCCAACCTGCATGCCAGCATAAATTTGGTATACGGGCCAACTGCATGAGTAAATCATTGGACGTCCAGTACGATTTAAATGGTAACCAAACTCGGGATATCCTGAATAGAACAAAAATTTATTCTAAGAGCAAGAAAATAGAATTGTATTTTTTCCTCATGAATTAGATGTCAAGAGTACCTCTGTCCATTTCACTGGGGTGCGCATAGCAACCATCTAGTTTCACATAATCTACATCCCACTCAGCAAATGTTTGAGCATCAAGTTGGAGGTAACCCAGTACACCAGGGTATCCAGCACAAGTATAGTTTCCAAAATCTTCATAGATGCCAAATTTGAGTCCCTTTGAGTGAACCTGAAAAATTTGGCATGATAGTAATATACAGATGATGGTCTACAACTTAAAATTTTGGAAAGTCTTCAAAAACTTAACTACTTACATAGTCAGCAAGAGACCGCATGCCACTGGGAAATCTTTGTCTATCTGCTACAAGTTGTCCTGAAAAGCTCCTCTCTTTTTCAAGCCAGCAGTCATCTACATTGATGTATTCATAGCCTACATCTGCATATCCCTCTGACACGACCAGATCAGCCATGGTTCTGAACAACCTCTCACTAAAATACAAAAACTCATTAGAAAAATGTTGTGACTGTTGGAGCATAAGGCTGAATATATGAAAAAAACTATTCCATGTTATTTGTGCATTAAATTAAGAATTGAACCAGTTGAACCAGCAACATAATTGTAGTCTGAAAATGAATCACTGGGGCACAAAATTTGCTTCTATGCTTCTAGAGTATGCTGAAAATACAGTGAACAGTGAAAGAATTGTCTATCAGAGAGTACTTCAAATTTTCTAAGGAATACTGTAAGTGTACATGACACAAAATTGGAATAAGAATTATTTGTTTCATAAACTCATATGCTCTTAAAGTGAGACTGTGGTGTACTACTGCAGCAAAACTTACCTGATACAATTGTCGGGGTCATTCTTGCAATCTGTGTTACACCGGAATCGCTCCCATGCTAACCACCCCATAGGAGGTGTTCTTGCAAGGCCATTCTCCAGGGCCAGAACAGCAGTGGCCACTATCAGCACACTCACAATCACTACTGAAGCTTTTAAGCTCATTTTCACTGAAAGCAGAGTAAAGATCACTGGCTCAGCATATGTATCTAATAATCCTCTGATGGTCACACAATATCACTTTTTCTTTCGCACTTCTCTTGACACAAACTCACATTAAAATCAGTTCACCAATCTCAACCACACTTCACACTTCACACTTCTGGACAAGAGGCAGAGAAATATCTGCCCTGTCCTTTGGTAAACACTCGCACTCATACAGACAAGCTGAGTCCCTGGCCGTTGGGTAGAGACTGTCTGGCTGGTTGGGTAGTCTGAGCCAACAGCACCACTGTTGTGGGACTCTGAGAGGGGGTAGGGGGCAGGAGAGGGAGAGGGCAGAAATGATGGGGAAGAGGTGGGAGAAGCATGAGCGGTGGGAGGGAGAGAGGTAGGTGGGGAGGGGAGGGGCAGGAGGCAGGGGAGGAGGTGTGGGGCATAAGCAATCCCCACTCCAGTTCTCCATGACCCCCCTTCCCCCTCCCATTCCACTCCACTCCACCTTGTCCAGTTCCTTTTTCTTTTTACTTTCACTACTTCAAACACTCTCGTGAAAAGGTTTTGTTAACATAACACAAAGTAACTGAGGTAGCGCAGTCTTATCACACCAGTTTGTTGCGTGTTATTTTAAGACGTTGATGACTCAGGACAAGTATCGACATGAGCTGTACTCCAACTAAATCCCAATTGCAAATAAATATCCTGTCTGTTCCCCGACACAAAGGTCAACAGGAACCTCACACAGTGCACACAGGAACAACCCCTGCTCTGTCCTGCCTTGCACGCAGTCTTCACCTCAGGCAGCAGAGCGTAGAGTAAACTAGATCAGAGAGTAGTGGAGGGGGCGGCCAGGCCTGGGGCCGTGCAGCTAAGCGCGCTAAGCGGTGACGGGATGCCATGTAACATCATCCATAACCAGCTGGCGGCTGCGGAGCGGCCGGCCTGGCCTGGGCTGAGCTGGGCTGGGCCGCTCTGGTCCAACGTCCAGGCCACCGCCGGGCCGGGGCCGTATCGTCCAGCACACCGATCATCGCACGGCCGCGGCCTTGGCAGGGCAGGGCCAGGCAGGGCGGCTGAAAAGCTCGCACTGAGCGCGATAAAGCTGTCAAAGGCCAGTGCAACCACCGGACTGCGCCTCTGCCATTGACTATTTGGGCCGCGATCGACAGGCCTGCGCAAGGTTAAGGTCGCCACTCTATTCACGCTATCCGGGTAACTCACACTTGATTTGCTGGAGCGGACGGATGAATCGAAGCGAGTGACTCGGGCTGCTCACTTTCGCATGGTGGTGATGATAAAACGTAATAAAACCTCCCGCGCCGGTATCAACTGCGGTATCGCCCCCGCCCCGCGACCGCCTGCTCTCTGTTATTGTTTACGTGTCGTGCCGTTGACCCCGCAGGGCCACCAACGTGACTCGCGAAAAAAAAAAAGAAATATGGTTGGTCACACTGCTCGTGCAGTGTGTAGCAAGTATTTGAACGGGGGTGGCGCGGTGGCGCGGCGATTTGCAGTGCCGCCGGGAGCGGAAACAATATGTCCGCGTTGGTGGGTGCGAGTGTACAAAGTGCGACCCTACCGACTGACTGTACGCGAGGCACGGGGCGCGGAGCACGGAGTGGCAGCGATACGCAAAAAGTAGGAGGGGGATAGGGCGGCGTGATAGCAGCTGTCGCGGGGCGGGGCGGGGTCCGTGCGCGAGCATGCTCATGCTCACGCTCACGCTCACGCTCCGCTCACACCACCACGTTCCGGCTCCCGTCCTGTTCGACGCGCACCTCGCTGCTGGCCCTGCAGCACTGCGCACCGCGCTGTTACTGAGGCGTCCATGGCCGAAAATTTATACGGCCATTAGTCACGGAGTTGCGAGTGCACTTGCAGGTAGTCAAGTACTTGCGTGAGGTGAGGGGCCGCGGCGCCATGTTCAGCACAACTGCTGCTGCAACATTTTTTTTTGTCTTTATTATTAATATATTTATATATTTTTTGAGCGGCCAGCGCGACCCATCCGTCTCCCAGTGCGGCGCGGGTAGCGAGGTGTTGCGCTCGAGCAGACGCGCACATCAATAACCGCGAGAGCCAACCTGCTGCAAGCGGCTGGGCTGCAGGGGGAATGCCGAGTCGAGCCGAGGCGTTCTTTCGAAAAAAAGAAACACGAATCGTGACGTTTTGCTTTCCATGTTTTTTTTTTATTTTTTATAAAGAACCAGATGCGCAAAGTGAGAAGGGGACCGTCCAGCCAGCAGCACAAAACCGTCGTGCCTTACGGGCGGCCCCGCACAGAGCAGAGCAGAGCTGGTCGTGATATCACGGCCTTGGCTCACATGGGAGGTGTTCGAATACGCCGAGGCCCCGCGAGCGAGAGCGGCGAGAGAGAGGGAGACAGCGGGGCGCGGCAGGGCGCGGCGGGGCGCCAATTTTCGAACGCGCTGCCGTGGTCAGCGTCCCGTCCCGTCCCGTCCTGCCGCCCGCCTCTGCTCTGCGCCCGCGCAGCTCTGGCCGCCGCCCCAGCCCAGCACTCATCGCTTATTTATTGTCATTATTTTTATATGCCCGCGCGGAGTGATCGGTAATTGCAATAACACGATAACTCGAGGGAATCTCATCGTTGGACTATAAAGTGCAGCAACCAGCAACGCGGCGGCGCGTTACGTCGCAGCCTTGGCAGTCAGCAGCGCTAGCGTAAGCGGAAATAACGGAGCGGAGCAGCGGAGCAGCGGAGCTTGCACTTGGAGCCAAAGCGCAGAGCCAGCGGAGCAGATGCCGCCACTTGTAGCCTACGCGCGCACCTGGGCCCGCCTGGGCGCCCAGCCCACGAATACAGGCGCCGCACAGTTTCTTTCTTCGTTATTTTTTTTTCATCATTTTTATTCATTTTTTACAGACGGCTGCTTCACGGAGCTGCCAAAGCGAGCGTCCGGGTGTCTCCTGGGCGGCGTGGGGCGGGGCGGGCCACCCTACTTTGACCAGCCGACTGACCACTGACAAAGAGGAGGGGGGCCGTTCCACTCGAGGCGGCAAGGCGCACCCGTCGGGCCGGGCCATCCCGCCATCCCCCTCTCCCCACCCTTTCTCCCTCGCTCTCATTACCAAAGCGAGCAATCTGGCCCCTGGCCCGTCTCAGCCGGACCGTCCAGGAATCTGGTCAAGTCAAGTCAGCGAGCTGGAGCCCCCCAGCCCCCAGGCGGCCTGGGGCCCGGCAGGGCAGGGGCAGGTCAGTGCCGCCACCACAGCCGGCTTGTTAATCGTTATGTAAGTTGGTAGCACTGTTGCTAATCATCTCGTCAGCTGGCTGGCCGGGGCGGCGGCGCCAGCAGGCAATCCGAGCGAGAAAACTAACTTTACTCGTCTTTACCTCACGGCTACGGCTGGGTCTGCAGTCCGGTCCAGATTCGCCCCGATCTGGCTGCGGCCGGGCAAGTATCGCGTCCAGACACCCGACACCCTGCTCCTGCTGCCCCAGAGAGTCCCTCCCGAGTGTCACGTCCCGTCACGCGTCTCGAACCGAGCCTAACCTTACCTAACAACCGATCCAGTATAGGGAGACTCTCACTCTCCATTTCCCTATTTCCTGAAAACAAGTGTCCCCCATAACCCAGCAGACGGCCGCTGTGGACCAGGATGCCGGACGGCCGGACTCAGAGAAACTGAGAGATAAGCGCAGCTCGGCCCGAAGGCGGGAGCCAGAGTGCAAGAATTGGAATTCCCTCGCGGTGGAAAACGCACGTGCAGCTACTCGGTGCAAGCGTCTCTTGGCCTCTCCTCTCGCTGCCCTGGGCAGGCCGGGCCAGACCGGGCCACTCGCCGTTGGGTCACACCTCGTGGATAACGGGAGTGATGGGCCGGGGCGTGAAAGGGCGCCGCCCTCCGAGCAGCCCGGGGCACAACCGGGGCAACCCGCGGAAAATAATGGAAACTAGACCAGTAAGGAAATTGAAATGCACACAGCCGTGTAGTTGTTTTACTATCCCGCCCGCTGCTGTTTCGGGCCGCCGCCGAGGTCGCCTACAAAAATGCCGCCATGACTCCCGGAGGGTAGGCAAGCCCGCCGGCCACGCCTGCTCTGCGGCGCGGCATACCCGCAAGGCGGGCGGCAGAGCTGGAGAGGTTGAGCGAACCGCGCCATCTGATGGTCGTCGCGGGGTATACCACCACAAAAAAAAAAATTATGGTTCATGGCCAACGTCTCCATTCCACCTGCAGCATCGGACGCTCCCGACGACCCTAACCAGTTTTTTTCCCCCTCACTCGTGAATATCGCGTCAATACAGTATCTTTATATGGCAGGCTCACGCAGAGAAAGAGTGAACTGGCGTGTCAAACCACCGAGCAGTAATACGGTGTTCACGCAGGTATGAAATAATAATAAAAGTAATAATGAAATCATAAAGTAAGTAGGGCATTTAAAGGGCCGCGACAGTGTAGGCCCGGCCGCGTGTGCCGGGCGCCGCACCGGTAGTCTGCGTTACGTCAAAGCTGTGATCCGGGCAGGACAGGGCGGGGCGAGGCAGGGCGGGGCGGGGCGGGGCGGGGCGGGGACAGGACAGACACGCCAGGGCCGGGCGGAACGACCTCCTCACTCACACTCGCGGTTCGAACTGATGCCGGTGGGGCGGGGGGGGGGGGGGGGGCGACTACGGGAAACAGAAACAGAGCAGCAGACGACATGACATGTCCCCACGACCACGACAGTGCCGTGCCCTGATCCAGCCCAAAGGCCACGCCCGCCCGCCCGCCCGGCCTGCGCTGCGCAGCCCCGGTGGTGTTGAAACGCAAGCTGGTGGAGCAGAAGGCAGGGCAGGGCAGGGCGGAGCAGCGGTAGAGAGGAGTTGCGATGGGCGTTTTGCCCGATAATCACAATAATACGTACTAGCGGCTTTAGTTCCATAGCGAACAGAATAATAGCGCGTGCAACGCAGAGTCCGGCCGGCTGGTCGGCCGCCAGCTGCGGCGCGGCGGGTGTCGCTACGGTGTGCCCGCCCCGCCCCGCTAGGCCTCGCCAGGCACGCGTCCACGTTCGTCCACTCTTACTTTCCGCTTTGGACAGGCTCGCGAATGCCTCCCCGCCCCGCCCCGCCCCGCCCCACCCCGCCGCGTCGTGCGCGGTCGCGTGCGCGCTAGTCCCTTTGTAACCCTCCGTCGCTCTCCTGCGGTCGCGCGGGAGAGAGAGACAGAGAGGAGTTGCATTTCCTCCTACGCAGCCGTACCTGCTTGGCAGCGCCGGCCCGGACTGGACTGCTCCGCGACCAGCCCGGCCGAGAGTCGCCACTGTCGAGAAAACGTTTGTCATTGCACGCGGGGGGAAAAGAAGCAGAGTTACTGTATTTTGCGCCGCGATTTTCTTCGAGAAAACCATAAAAAATATTGTACAGAGTGATCCCGCAGTAAAGCGGGTAATCGGGAGGCGGGATAGAATAGGAAATAGGCGGGGGAAGGGCTATGGCAAGCAAGGGAGAAAACTGAAAGTTAGACATCAGAGGAATTTCGCGGAAGCAGAGGTTTTACGAACAACAGAGCAGACTGCAACGTGGGAATAGTTTCGAGCCGATTCCGTGGCGATAACCCATTTTCTTTCCTCCACCCCACCTAGTGATGAAAGTGTTTCAATGTCAATGGAAGATAACAAAGGTGCGGAAGAGATGAGAGTTCGAAACCAGAGACACGAAGTCATTTTTATGTCGTCATCCCGCGCGCTGCATCGTGTAACGGAAGGTGTAAAGTATATGTCATCGGGCCACACGTGTGTAAGGCTCGAAAAATGTCAGCCAGCTGAATGTAATCGAACAACGAGCGCAGCCCGGTGCAGCCCAGCCCGCTGGTGTTACGTGGCGCCTCAGTCACAGCTGGCTGTTAGCAGGGGGGCGGCGCCGTGAGAAACCTCCGCGGGGCGTCACACCAAGCGAAGCGTTGTCGTCGGCGTCGCATCACCAGCGCGCGTGTCGCGTGACTTCACCGGCTAGGGAGCTTCACTCCCGCCTGTGGAGCTTCACCGCCGCGGCCGCGAGAGGGTTCCTCACTTAAACAAGTTCTAGATACAAAGCCTTACGCACCGCCGCGACACCTGCAGCAAGCTTCATTAAGGAGGGGAGGAGGTCTTCGCGGCTGGAGCTTCGCCTCCGGGCGGGCTTCACCGGTGAAGCTCTCCCCGGCGCCGTGTGCGTGCTCTGCCCGGAGCCTCCGGGCGGGTCGCGGGGCGGGTCCTGCAGAGTGCAGAGCCCCCACCCCACCAGCCCCCTGCCGGCCTAATTAAATGCCGCTCCGTGACATCCCGCGGGCCTAGGGCCGGCCAGGATCGGGTCACGTGGTGTAGCCCGGGCAGAGCAGCGCCTGCGATAAGCCGCGAGCATGGTCTCCAGGCTCTTCCTCAAGAGGAGCACCGAGGGCTGGCTGCCTCTCCACCTCCTCGTCTTCCTCCGCGGTTGCCTCACGGCGACGCGCAGAGACGACCACGCCAAATTGGCGATGGGCTGGGCAGTGCTGTGCGTGAGTGCGCGGGCCGGCGGGCAGGAGGGGCCGGCCGGAGAGAGACCACAGCCGCAGCGTTGCCTCAGCAGCAGCACGGCGGCCGACGGCGCTGCGGGATCAGCTGGGCCCGCCGCAGCCGCCCGCCCCGCCCCGCCCCGCCCCGCTCTGCCCCGCCCCGCCCCGCCCCGCCCCGCCGCGAACCATCCGTCTCCTTTTTGCAGTGCCTGTCCGATCTACCGGCGCGGCGTGTGCACCCGGTTTGAACACACACACACGCGCGCGCGCGCACGCACGCATGGACGCGCTACTCCCGCCGCCGGGGGCAGATTTCCGTTCCGGGGTGCAGAAGGAGCAGGAGCAGGAACCTATGGGCATGACAACCGGACGGCATCCGGTGTGCCACACACCGGGCGTGGCGTGGCGCGGCGGGGCGGGGCGGGGCGGGGCGGGGCGGGGCGGGGCGGGGCGGGGCGGACCCGGTCCGAACCAGAGGCAGCGCCAAGTAGTGTGTCTGCGCTGCGGCTCCCGGTACTCCGCTCCGCGGGGTGGGCGAGAGTGAGCGAGAGAGCCGCCACAGCCCGGCGCGCAGGCGCAGGTAACAAGTGATACCCAGTCATTACATTATCCCATTTCGTGAGGCCGATACGATACGGAGCGGGCGGGGCAGGGCAGGGTTAGCCTATTTAGCCGCTTAGCTCGCCGGGTTGTGTAAGCTCCCGCGCGGCTGGGGCTGGGCCCGCGCGACCCGCCACCTTTCTGACCTGACCCCTGGGCGCTGGGCGCTGGGCCCTGGGCTGGGCACTCCCGCGAGCCCTGCGGCCCACACCGACCGCGGTATAGTCGCTTGGAAACCCTTTTAGGTTATTGGTAAACCAAAACCACCACCCATGAGATGTCTTTAGCCCAATTCTCCGATTATCTTTCTTTTGACTTGAAATAACCAGAATAATTGACCCCGCATTGTTTTTTGAGCACTTTGTCGCTTTTTATACGATACTTCTAAAACAAAACTGAACGATCTTTTACTTTACGAGTAAACGTCACTGAAACGGAACAAGTGTGCCGCGCTGGGCCGGAACTCTCCCGTTCGCTCCGCCCGGCACTCGAGTGTCTGCCGCCCCATCGACTTATTTTTGTTATAAACTTCCTCTCTTATCGCAGAGATTGGCACCCCGCCGCGGCCACAGTGGTACATGGTGGTACAGCCACAGGGACCGCCCCGCCCCGTGAAATGTCAAGGCCACCGGAGAGGAACACCCGTCCCGTCCCGTCCCGTCCCGTCCCGTCCTGCCCGTCTGGCCTGGCCTGCCCGCCGCCAGCCTGGCTCGCCCTAATGAGGGCAGGTTTGGGTGCAGCCCCTTCACCCCCCCCCCTCCCCGACACGCACAATGGCAGTTCGGCCCTGAGGTGGAGCAGCGGACACACAGACAGAAATACAGACAGACAGACGGACAGACGGGCGGCCAGACCCTTATTTACCCCACGGTCGTTTAGCGGCCGCGCGGGGCCGCCAGTCGTTTGGATATCAGTTTGGCCAAATGCTTTTGTGCGACACCTCAATGGGGCGCCGTATAACCGCGCGCTGCGCCGGTACTTACTAGACGGGGTGGGGCGGGGCGGGGCGGGGCGGGGCGGGGCGGGGCGACTACATGGCAACTCGCTTGGCGCGCGGGAGAGTTCGTCAACCTTTGGCCCCGCTTTCCGCGTGATTAGTGCGAGTTTACTCACCTGGTGGTCGCGTCATACTCACACTCATATGGCGGCGCCCGCACCCGATTCAGATCAATAAAGTACGTTCTATGCTTATTCAGCTAAGTTTTTCTGACACAACCTAACCTGACTAGCACCAGAGGGAACGACTGACAGCGCGGTGCACCCGCCCACACAGTCTCACTCACTGACTGACTCACCTGCCTTTGTCGGCGAGCTGGTTCGGAATACCCCGCGGCCACGGGGTTTCCCTTATAGCCCCTGCTGCGGCGGTCGCGCCCTTATCGCCGAGCCAAGGTAGGAGGAGGGGGAGGGGGTACTTATAGAGGAAATAGAAAAAGAATCACTGACACACACACAAACACACTTTGCTCTGCTTTAGTGGTTTCCAGGTCACGCACGGCCCAGGCATACAGAGATGTCGGCCACCGCGATAAATGAGTGGCATCAACAGCACTTGACAGTAGGAGTGAGGTCCCCGCCGTGTCCCTGCTGCACTATCAGCCGGGCGGAGGTGGCGCCTCCTGGGGCCCGAGAGGTGCACTGCTGGGAAGCGGCGCGGGAACCACCTCGTAAAACGATAATACGGAAATGAAGTTTTATCCTCTGATGCCAAAACCCGCCAGGGGCGGGGCGTTATCGTGATACACTTCGTAACGCTGACACGTTGCGCCTCCGCCGCGCTGCGGAAGGTGAAAATGTCAGTGGAGCGCTGACAGACAGACACACTAACCCTCGCGACACCCAGCTCCGCCGTGTCAGCTGCGGCAGCGCCGTAATCACGAAGAATAATCGTGAGCGGAGGTTTTTTTTCGGCAAGGCTAAAAGAGCGTCGATCGTCAACGGCCTTTTATCTCCTTTTAGTGGGAATGCCCGAAATAATTACCGTAGGGTCTAACAATGCCTCCTGCCTGGAGAGGGCGGGGGGAGGGGGGCTGCTGGGGGCTACGGCCTCGTCGAGGTGAGGTGAGGCGGGGGAAAAAAGTCTTTCCACAGTACAAGAGTGACAGGTAAGGGAGCGTGGTATCGCAGAGCAGCATCTCTTTAAATTTAATTCATGATAATTATTACACTTTTACCATGGCATGGCAGGCCAGTGCAAAGGTATAATGCTGCTGCTGCAAGGGTTATAGTAAAGCACAGCCGTGGTGCAGCAGCAGCAAGGAAAATTTGAGAATGAGGCGCGGGCGGGCGCGGCAGGGCAATCAAGGTAGTTGCCGTGGAGGGGCCGCCCCACGGTGGGCGGAGGTAGAGACGGCGGACGACGCGAACGGGACAGTGCCCCCCGGGGGAGATCATAACTTTCAGCGCTCCCGAAACTTCAGCGAGGCGATGGAGAGCGAGGTCCAGCCCGGCCCGGCCCGGCCCTACCGGCACCATGCAGCACCACAGGGCTTTTGTGTGGCAACGCTCACGAATACTACGCCACTGGCCTGGCCGCGCGGCGCGGCGCGCGCCTGACGCAAACGTGATCGCAGAGATGTGGTGGGGTTGGGTTATTTTATTGACGAGACGGGACGGGCATTAACATGCGCCGGTAATGAAGGGAGACAACACAAGGGCGGCGCGGGCGGGCGCCGCGGCGCTGGGCCCACAGCGCCACGCCACCCGCCTGCAACCTCTAACCCCTTTCCCACAGCACGGCCCGGCCCGGCCCGGTCAGGAGAGAATACCTCATTGCGAAAAATGTATTAGAATAGTATGTATACTCTGGTTTGCGTGGCGTTTGGGAAATGAGATGGCGAGAAAACTGCGCGGCGCGCCCGTGTCGGAAAACGGCGGCGTGCAGTGTGTGGACCGGGGAAAGGTAGGCCGCCCGCCGAGAGCGCGCGTGCGGCGGGTCTGCCTACCCCCGGTTCGGCAGGGGCTAAAGCCGCGCGCGCCGAGCGGAGTGGGCGAGCCGAGTGGAGTTTCGGGATGAGGCTGCTAGATAAAGAGGTGAAGAGGAGGGCGGGCGGGTGAATGACCGCAGGCAGGCCGGCCGGTCACGCCACGCCACGCCACGCCACGCCACGCCACGCCACGCCACGCCACGCCACGCCACGCCACCTGCTGGCCCGCAGCAGCAGCAGCAGCAGCCTTGGACACGTTCACGTGTGGCTGCGCGGTGCGGCGGCGCGGCCCCGCCCGATCCTGCCGCACGCATGGCGCATGGAGGAAGCGAGAGTGACTACGAGAGTGACCGCGAGAGTGACCACGAGAGTGACCGCGAGAGTGACGGACCGGCCGGCAGGACCCACGGGGGCGGCGGCCCCCACAGCGACATAAGGATGTGCCTGCAGTGAGGCGGGCCGGGCGGGGCGGGGCCCCGTCAGGGAGGCGGCAGTTAGTTGTCTCCCACCGCAGCCCGCCCTGAGGCCCCCACGCGCCGTAAAGGGCATGTGTGATGGGGGTCGTCGCGTCGTCGCGTCCCCGCGGGGAGGAAACCGCGACCGGGAGCGCGGCTTATCTGCAGGGGGCGGGGCGGGGCGGCGCGGGGGTAGCCTCACTACAGAGATGGGTGTGTCGCGGGCGGCGGTGAGGCGGCGGGGGCGTGGGCGGGTGTGGCAGCGTGCGAGGCGACACTTAACGCTCCTTGCGCAATAAGCCGCTGCAATATCGTGGCGTTTAGCTGACCTGACCCGCCACGGATAGTGATCGAGGGCAATGGCTAAAGCCCGGAGGCCTCAATATACACAAGGTTTTCCCAATTTTTTCACAGGAAAAAGGTCCTGATAAGACAAAACAATGTTCAGCATGCAAGGACAACATCTGAACCGATTCAGCAGCCTGCCAGCCCGGTTCTGTTCGTCCGCGTTGTCGTCTTGCAAAACTGCACCCACCCCACCCACACTAACACTCCAATTCCCAACATGGTAAACCAACTGACGTACAAACCAACACAACAAGACACACACACACTGGCAGTTGCTGCTGCTGCAGGGCACCATAAAAATATCAGATAACTCCCTACACCTCCCCTCCGCCCCGACACTTGTCTATTCCCACGGTATGGCGGCAAGGTGCAAAGTAATGCACGGCAACTTGCGAAAACCTGGCCAAGTGATGATGCCAATCTGGCGGACGCAAAAGGGCCGCGGCCAGGGCGCACCGCGCCGGCGGGCAGCCATAGCGCCACCCGCGCACACGGTATTCTATCAGCGCGGGCGGGGCGGGGCGGGGCGGGGCGGGGCGGGGTAGCGATGCTCGTGCCGCGGCGGGCGGCGGGTCGGCGTTTGACGGCTGAGTGCACTGCGCAGCGGCGCCGCTATGCCGTGCACTGTCAGGTGTGAGTAGGGCAGCATGTCGCCCAGCAGCCTGGAGGTTGCGACTACTGCATCTCTGTTGCACTTTGCACATTCTGACAGGCAACAAAAAAAAATTACAACAGAAAGGTCTGCAGCACAAAACGTGCACACACCACACTACCTTATGGCAATAAATATTCTTCTGCTACCTGAAACGTGCAAGTGTCTGAACTTTATGATCGCCTTCGGCGATAACGGCGTTATATATAAGTAGATGTCTGTGTGTGAGGACTTGTTTTGCACCCACCTTTGAAAATGTCGCCCTTCGCAGCTCTTCTCGTGCTCGTCGCTTGTGCCGCGGCCGCCGAGGTGCGGGCATTATTTTCGTTTCAGGCAACTGTTTTTCGGGGTGCTTCCGATGGTTTTTACCTAACGAAATAATTCTTCTGCGTCAGGGCGCCAACTCCCCGGCGGAGCAGAAGATCCGGAAGGCCGGCAACGCCATCCCCGCCGTGCTCCTCCAGCAGTGGACGACCACGCTGTTGGCCCAGCGAGCGCAGGTTGTCGCCCTGAAGAAGGCTGTCACCCAGGGACAGACCCAGGAGGTCCAGGACGCCCTCAATAAGGTGACGCGGGGAGTCGTGCTGGACGGTGCAGAGACATGCGACTGGAAGGAATCTTATACGGATAAACCCTGTGCTTCCTCCTAGGCGTTCGCCCAGCTGGACCCGTGGCTCGCCAAGTCAAACTCTCTCGCCGATGCGCTCATGAAGAGGCAGGGGGTGGAGGTGACGAACCTCGTCAACAAATACATCACTGTTCTACGAACGCTTGAAGTATCACAGGTAAAACAAAAAAAAAATCAACATTTTGAAAATTTAAATTTTGTCATAATGACTAGAAATTATTACTATTACTACTACTTTCGTCCTCTAGGCTGCCGCTGCGGCTAACGAACACCTGGTCCAACAAGTCCGCAAAACCAAACTGGCGATCTTGACCAGCTGGGAGAACCACGTGATTCAGATCAACGGCGAGTACCGCCGAGGATATGTCAACGCTTTCAAGTCCGTCACTCAGGTATGTACGAAGCCTGCTCATTACGGAGAGACAGTGCTGATTATGTTGATACTCTACCTCTACCGACAGCAAGCGGCTGGCAAGAAATTGGAGGTGCGCAAGGCTCTGCGGGCCGCCTTCGTGCGCCTGCTCGGCACGGCGGTCAAGGGGCAGGAGTCGAACATCGCGCTGCTCACCACCAAGCAGGCCCCGCTGGTCGAGCAGTTCGCCCTCCTGGCCGGCCAGATCCTCATCGAGCTGGTCGTGCAAGGCCAGGCCGCCCAGATCTAAGAGTAAAGTCGTGTGTGAATAAACGTCGCAAGTTACATTTTGTTTTTAGCTCTAAATAATTTTCCTTTGAAACTCCCGCCTCTCGGTCGCTCCCTTTTAAAACCTCTAAACTTGTACGACTGCCTCGGAACTATACAAAGTAGCAATAGTCGTCGCCGCCGTCGGTCGCTCGGTGAGCGCGCCACGCCACGCCACACCACTCGCGACTGGTAATTACTCGTTACAGCCGTGGCGGGGCGGGGCGGGGCGGGGCGGGGCGGGGCGTGCTACACTGTACGTGTGCACTTATTACAGCAGCACAGTGTCACGTTTGTCTGCGACCCGTTGTGTCGCGCGAGGCGGGGCGGGGCGTGGCGGGGCGGGGCGGGGCAGGGCTGGGCGGGGTGGGGCGGAGGGAGGGGCGTGGCAGGCAGCATGGGGTAACCTGGTTGCGAGCAGTGTTATGCCCTGAACCCCGCCACGCCCCGCCCCGCACGGGGCTCTGTGTATGGAGACCCGCGCACCCATAGCGTCACCGCGCGCGCCCCCGCCCCGGGCACCGGGGCCTCGGGGAGGGATAAGAATCGAACCCGAGCGATATATATTAAGGCTGTGGGGACAGTCCCCCCCCCCCCCTCCCCTTGTTTCAGCCCCCTTATAGTCTCCACGCGACGCGAGCGCGAGGGAGGCTGGCGGCTGCTTGTCGGGCGGCGCGGTTCGCAACGACAGTTCAACGGCTTTGCGGGCGAAAAATAGGGTCAGTAGGGTAGAAGAAAAGGGGAGGAGGGAGGGGCAGGGCAGCGCAGGGGTAACCACAATATACGGCGGAATCTGAAATTCGCGCAATAGTTTGGCGGTTCGTGGGATTTGAATCGAATAGCAGAAGACGCTCGAGTCGTGGTCGCGCGAGGAGCAACGCAGTCAGCTGCGAGGCGAGGCGAGGCACGGGAGATCGACGGCGTGCGTGCGGCGGGGCGGGGCGGGGCGGGGCAGGGTGGGGCGGGGCGAGGTGCGGTGGGGCGGGGCGGGGCGCGGCAGGGCGAGACAGCGCGTGACGCTCCCTAGAATCGGGTCGTCCCCCTCGTCTCCATGCCTCACGAGCAAAACGCACGACAGCATGGGAATTAGAAGACGCTCTAGTTTTCGCGAAAGGGATGGGTCTGGTACCTCTACAACCATTCGCAATGTTGATTTACCTCTAAGAAATTTACCTCGACAAAAATAATGGTGGTTTTACCTCTATTAAAATTACCGGGAGGGTATTAATCGGCCAGACAATTAATACCCCCCTCTATACCGAGGGGTATGCAATAGACCCCTAAATACGATTAGAGGTAATTTCTTTAGTGGTTCCGGGGTGCGCCCTCGCGGAAAGGTAGCGACGCCCGGCGACGCCTCTACGTTTCGTATTCAAGTTGCTGATAATAGAGTGTATGTCATGACTTTCGACGTCTCGTGCTCGCGCCCGCGTCCTCGGAGGCGCACCACCACTGCTACTTCCCCGCCCCGCCCCGCCCCGCCACTTCACTCCGTCCTCGCCGCGAGTGCACACAACGCGGTATTGTCCCCGTCGCGTGCAATTATCTCCCCAATCGTCTTCCCCCGCTCCACCCCGCCCCGCCCCGCCCCGCTTCACCCTGCCCCCGACTCCACCCAGCGCAGCGCCGCAGAGAAACGCGCAAGTGCAAAAATGGGAAAGGGAATAAAGAAGACAGTGATTGAGAAAAAAAATTACAAGGCTGAAAGAAAAAGAAAAGGAAATCACGATTAGCACGCGAAGAGCAAATAAGTGCATATACAACCATGTGGGAAAAGTACCGTTTGCTTATCTTATAGGCGTAGCGAGATAGTGCAAGCGGACTCACATGAGCGAGCATTTCGAAACAAAATAGCCTGATCACTAAACAACACGAGGCAGCGTGCAGGCGCGTAGAAAAAAATAAAGCAGCAACATGAATTCGGACACCTCGGGCCAACATGGAGCCGCGTCCCTGGAGGCGCCCGCCGAGGTGAGGAGGTGGCCGCCGCTGCTTTTGATAGATCACGCAGAGACGCAAATTGTTGCCAAAGCCGCCGCGGGGCGCGCCGTCCTGGACCTTATCCGGGGCGCGGCGGGGCCCGGCCCGGAGGCGTACCGCCCGACCGCGAGGAAGACACAAAAGAAAATGCAAATGGTACGCGTCCTTGACGAGGTCGTCCCGCCCCGCCCCGCCCCGCCACGGCACGCGCCCTTGCCAGCGCCCTGCCCTGCGGCCAACCTGGGAACCCCCGAATCATAAGGCAGCGGGTCCTAACGCACCTCTGTTGCAAAAAAAAAATTTCAATCCAGATTGGAATTGAAAGCAGATGATACATTTTATTGCTTCATGCTTTTTTTTTATTTATATTGATCGGCATATTTAATTTCATTGTATCTAGAGTGTTGAAGCTAGAGGGTAGTTGGGACGATAAAAATTAAAATAGGTAAGGTTTTCTTCATTTTCAAGCTATTAGGGGACGGGGGACGGGTCGCTGAGTCAAAAGCGTCCAAAGGTGGGTGCGAGCATTGTTGATCGGCCGTTGCGGCAGCGGCAACTGCAAGGCATTGTCGCGCGAGCGAGCGGGCGAGCGGGCGACCACGCGAGGCGACACAATCCCCCCTGTATAATATTCTGCCACACTCGCCACTCGCTTTATGAGAGTACAAGCTAGCTGATACATTATCTTACGTTTAGTAATTGTCATTTAAGTTAAGGCTAGCTAGAATGTATCATCTGCTAAAAAGTGAGACACGGCGGCCTAAAGTGGATGAGGTATGTGTCGGTGTGAGTGCGGCGCGACTGATCAACCCACCCTCACTCCCTTTCGCTCTCCCGCTGATGAGAGTTGGGACCCCGCGGCCCTCGGGGCGGGGCGGGGCTATGCGCTCGGGTCCAAGTCCACACGACCCTGTGCTGTCGCTGTGTCGCAAGGCGCTCTCGCCGGTGGCCCCGCCCCGCGCCGCCCCGCCCCGCCCCGCCCCTTCGCTCTGCCATAAGCACAGCCCTGCTCGCAGCGCCCGGCCCGCTCTCACCGGCTGGACTTGGGCCCGTCCCGTCCCTTCGCCCTTCCCTTCACCCTTCACTCGGCCCGGCCGGCCGGCCGCGCGCGGGGCGATTATTTTCACTCGCCGGGGCAGCGGGGCCGCGATGCTTATTCACAGGTTGATTTAGGGGAGGTCATATCGCTCACATTGAGAGCGGCGCGCCGAGTTTAGAGCGCTTTTAGAGGGCCGAAAAGTGATCGTGAATCTCCTCCAGTGCCGAAGTGACGAGGCGCGCAACGGACCATAAATATAAAACAAACGTATAGAAAGTCATGCAAAAGGGCCATTCCCACTCCATAAACTTCACATTAAAACGATAATTTAAATTGTTTCGCGGATAAATTTACAAACGCATGGGCAGGATTTGATTTTCCAGCGCCGGGGAATGCCCTGGCCTGGCCCGCGGCGCGATGGTGCGATGCGATAACCCACCCGCACCCGCGGTGCGTGCGAGCTGTGCGTGCGCGCCGCGCATGCGCACGCCGAGCCGAGCTAAACGAGAATCCAGGAAGAGAGGCGCACGGGAGGAATGAAAATGATGCACTTTTGTCTTCCTAATCTCGCTCTCTCACCTGTACCGCCTCCTCCTGACTATAGTAGTGCGCGCGCTTCCATATTTCTCGGATGGACTCTTTCATAAACTTAAGCCGCGGCTACTAAAACCAGAAGGCAGGCACGTGTAAAGAAGTTCTCGCACTAACGCTTTTTTGCTTCTGCTAAAATATTTGAAATTTCCCTCGCGGAAAATTAATAACATTGAAAAAATCATGCAGTGCGTTGGTTATTCGGGGAGTGTCGGACAGCTCTGGCAGCGCGGGTATTGTGAGCCGGGTGCTGTGTACAACGACTTGGGGACACTTGAAGAAGAGCGCTATCGAGTGCGGAAACGACTATTGGCCTAAAAGTAAAAACTGGGTGACCGATAACCCGCGGCCCGGGCGGGGCGGGCAAACCGGGCAGGAGAGCGGCGAGATTAGCGCGTCACCTATGACCGCCCGCCCGGCCCGGCCCCGCCCCATGCACGCCTCGCACCAGACCAGCTCCAACAAAAACAATAGCAACAACATTCTATCCGCTGTGGTTTTGACATTGAACTTCCGCGTTTCACACGCGGCCACTGCCTCCGTCCGGAAAGAATTATACCTCTCAGAGCCGCCTCTCTTACCCGCCTCTCTTCCTCTCCATCTCCAGTGTGTGTGTGAGAGAGAGAGAGAGAGAGAGAGAGAGAGAGAGAGAGAGGGGGGGGGGAGAACTGCATAGTGAGAAAACGGATGGCAAGAGGGCAGGGCCCGGCGCGGCGCGATGCAGCCAAGCGTTACATTACGCCAGGGAGGGCGTTACTGGCGTTACCGCCGCCGCCAGCTCTGCGCATGCGCCGTGCGTGCGACTGCCGCGGGCGGGAGACGCGGGTGGAGGGTAACGTGCTTTAAGAAGACTCGCTTTGACGAGAACGCGACGGCCGGAAGGGAACTCCCAGACGGGGTCGGCTAAGTACGTTTAGCGGGTCTACTAGACGCGACAAGAAGTTCGGTTGGTTAACAAAAATTAAAAAAAGCAGCGCAACGGAAAAAGTACAAATTTATATTGAGATGTCTAGTATTTAAAAAAAAATATATGTGGTCGACGTTCACATTTTTTGTGGTTGGCTCAAACTGTAAGGCTCCCGGGTGAACTCTGTAGAGCGCTATGAGACTGTGAGGAGAGGGCAACGGTCTAGTGCTCGGCTCGGGACGGGACGGGCAAGGGCACGGGCAGCAAAGTCATCAAAGCACACCTATTAGCTCCTGGCCCCCGCCGGCCCCGCCCCGCCCCGCCCCGCCCCGCCCCGCCCGTTCCGGACAGCCAGACCAGACGGTCTGTCTGGGCCTGATGACATTCTCCGCGGGACAACGCCCCCTGCCGGACCGGGGTGCCCAGCCACTGCGCGGCTAGAAGTCCCATCTTCAAAAAAAAAAATCAAAGGAAAAAGAAAAATTGCTGCGCCTTAAGATTTACGGAAAAGTATAATACACTCAATTCCCGTGGCATCTTGGCAGCCTACCGCCAGCCGTAGGGCCCCCTGTATACTTTTCAGACTAAGGCGGCACGGCGCGGCGCCGCAGGGCTGACCTCAATTACGCGCACCTTTGACAGATTCAGGTTATTTTCACTGACAGTGTACCCGGCACGAGCCACGCGATATGAAAAAAAAAAGAACAGAGCAGAACCACGTCGGATTGCATCGCTTTCCCACGGATTGCACGCCCGGGCCGCACCGGGGCCGGCAGGCCCGCGCCCGCGCCCCGCCCCGCCCCGCCCCGCCCCGCCCCGCCCCGCCCCGCCCCGCCCCGCCCCGCCCCGCCCCGCCCCGCCCCGCCCCGCCCCGCCCCGCCTAGGCTGTCGGTAAACGTATGCGTCATTTTGTAAAACTTGAGAGGGCGCCGGTGGGAGCGACACCACCGCGCCAGAGATGTTGTCACCGGCGGAACAATGCAGCAGAGACATTAAACTGATGATCAAAACTTATTATTTTCCCTGATAAGGGAAAATAAAGAAACACGAATCCTTCCTTGGCATTCTTGCTTAATTTTTCTGTTGCGTTCCGCGGGAGAAGTATTTAAAACGACAACTCTATACCAGTTTAGCGATACCCTCTCAGTCTCTATTTATAACGTCTGCTTTATTTATTTCGCGCGTGTTTCGCCTGGAAGGTCGTCGGACTAAAACAGGACACGGGGGCCGAGGCGCGCTCGGCATCCTCACGAAAACGACCAAGACGTAGCGGAGCAGCAGGATGAGCCTTTCGCCACGGCGGCGGCGCGCGGTGAGGCGGGGCGGGGCGGGGCGGGGCCGCGGGGTTCAGGACGTCCAGCAGGAGGGCGCGGCCGGACATATCTCCCCTCGCTCGTCTTGCGGAACCCCTGCCTGCTCGGCCACGGCCCGGAGTACCATACTGCACATTGCGTTCTTATATCGAGGGCAGCGCGTGCGGTAAGTACAAAATATTGCGCTTCCAGAGAGCAAGACGAATTTTTTTTCTGTAATACTTCATCTCGGCCACCTATATGAGGTACTGATAAAAAAAAACGCAACTGCTTCCCTCTTTCTGCGCCAAGGGGAGCAGCAGAACAGTAAGGAACTGCAGCGTGGCTGTATCATCTGTGGCCTGCAGGCACTACACGCCCGTCAGCGCCTAGACCCGGGGCACTCCGCATGTCTGCATGTCACACGTCCAGTTGGGAGCCAGCCCAGCTGCAGCTGCTGGCAGCAGGAAGCCGCTGCCATCAATGTCTCAATGAGCTGGATGGACCAACATTGGCAATGCCAAAGGAACACAATCCAGCAGCCGAGGAGAAAAAGCTGCGCCTACTACCAGAGCCTTGACCGGATAAAAGTTCCAATAATTATTTTATTTCAAAAATGTAGTCATCATAAATCGCGAAGGCTTCGCGAGGGGGATCAGAGTTTCCAACGGTTTCTGTAGCGCTTTGGATTACGTCCACTGGGCCGCCCACCGCGCAAGGCGGCTCAAGTATTGTTTCCCAAGGGCATCGCCTCACCCCGCCCCGCCCCGCCACGCCCCACCAGCCACACCTTTGGCCGCGCCACGCCCCACCACACCCACCACTCCCAGCAGCGGGCCCGCGCCGCGACTCCCAGCAGCAGCGGGTCTCCGCATCCACACTCTCGCATACAGCGCCGCCGCGCCGGGGCAATCAGAGTAAAAATAATGAGGCGCTATATAGAGGAGATTCAATTCGCTTCTCAAACAGCAGATAGCGGTGGCGTCGCGGTGCGCTCGCGGTCCCCCTATGTGTGGTCTGACAACAGCGTTATGGTGCAGGCTCATTTCCCATAGCCACTAGTTTCGGGTGGGAACACACCACACCTGTTAAGCGCGAGAGTCGCCTGCTCCGGCGTGGGGCGGGGCGGGGCGGGTCTGAAGCGACAAGCTTGGGCTGGCAGGAGCTGCAGCAGGGTATTACTTCCAGCAGGAGCAGCAGCAGGGTATTCCAGCAGGAGTAGGAGCAGCGGCAGGAACAGCTGGAGCTGGAGCCGCAGGGTAAACGGGGTAGGAAAGCTGTGTCGCGGCAGCCGGGCCGGGCCAGGGACCGGAGCACAGCGTCGTCGTGACCCGTAAAACACAGCCCGCCCCGCCGCCCTGCACACTGCTGCTAACGACCTTGCCAGAAAGAATGAGACAGACGGGGACGGGGAGGGCGTGGTGGGGCAGGGGCGGGGGCAGGGGCGGGCCGAGGGCGAGAGGGAAGGGGGTTGCCTCCGCCTCGCACGGACACACATGTGTAAGCCACGCACGACGCAGTTTCCACATAAACCGGAAAATGAACGCAATAACCCTCGGGCCGGGCCGCGCCGGGGCGGCGATACAGTTTCCACGCACACCGGCCGCCCCGCCCCGCCCCGCCCCGCAGTGCGCGCGCGCCGCCCGGGCGGCAGGGTCAGGGTAGGCCGCCCCGCGGTACACGCCGGCCCAGCGGGCCTGCCTACCTCCCAGGCGCCCGCCCGCTGGGCGGCAGTGCAGGCCAGCAACAGTACCACCATTTTCTTTCCTCTCTTATTCTTTCCGACTGCAAGGACAGAGTGCGCTGCGCCAGTTATGTGCCCCGCGCCGCGCCGCGCCACGCCGCACTGCAGTTACGTGATAGGGAAGGCCACGCCGCCTACCGCCTGCCGCCTGCCGCCGCCGAAGCTGGTGACACGTTCGCGTTCACATTCACTTTGCGCTGCATCACCCGCACCTCCGTCACCGCGACCGCATGCATAGTGGAGTGGAGGGCGAAAATTATAGAGCGGGAGTTGCAGAGCGCGGCGTGGCGCGGCGTGGAGTGAGTCATTGGGCGCATCCTCACGGCGAGGGAGAGGCGAGGCGTACTGTCACCGCCGAGAGGCTCTTCCTGTCCTGCCCGGGGCGACCTTATCGGGAGCAGGTGATGAGAAACGGCTGCGGTGCGCGGCAATTACCAGGAGGAGGTATGGAGGGGTTCTCTGCGAGGAGGAGGATGATGGTGGTGATGATGATGAGGTGGGGGAGGATGTGCTGCGAGGAATGCATTCATTGCGCGAGGGGAATAGTAAAAGACGCGCAAAGGGAGTGGCGTCGTATTGTCCCGCAAGGTGTCAGCATTAAAGCAGAAGAGAAACGGCGTGAGAAGAAGAAAAGGAAATCGAAATGATACACGGGTCCTTGGAATGTGATAAGCGGCAGGTCCGCTGCCGACACCAGGAGGATAGCGTTCGCCATTACTATAGCTCCTCGGCGCCGGTCCCGGATCTGGACTTCTCAACCTCTGGAACGGGCTGCCGATGGACGCAAGGCCGCCGGCTCAATTCTGGTGATCCGATTTGTCTCGGACACGTTTTGTGTTGGCACCAAGCCGCTGGGCGGGGCGGGACGGGGTGGGGCGGGGCGGGACGGGGTGGGGCGGGGTGGGGCGGGGTGGGGCGGGGTGGGGCGCGGCAGGGCGCCGCCTCGGAACGCCGTCGGGGCAGGTCACAGGAGGTACAAAACGCACAGACAGGGCAGGGGCAGACGACAGGCGGCCTTGACTTTCGGCTCATTGTCTGCGCGTGTCTGCGTGTCTGCGTGTCTGCGTGTCCGTGTCTCGCGTCAGGCCTCCTTCCCGCCCGCCTGCTGTATGACGCGCGAGTAACTAGAATATAACGACGGCCGGGCCGGGCTGGCGATCCTCGTCATGTCAACCGTCAGCGAAATAGCTGACGATTATCTAAAAAGTGTGGTGGGCGGGGGGTGGGGGGACAAACTTTGACTTTTTTGTCTGAACCACTTTTTTTTGCTGCGTTTCTCCGAGTCGGTCCTGCTCTTCCCGTGTGTGAGTGTGTGTGTGTATGTGTGAGTGTGTGTTCCCCTTTTTGCCACCTTGACCTTGACCCTTCGGCAGGGAGGACACGGGCGGTCGGGTCGGGTCGGGCTGGGCCGACCCACTCGACCGCAGCGCAGAGCAGAGCCATACCGCTCCGCTTTCAGGACCTGCCTTGCAGGCCGCTGCAAGCCGCGGGGCGGGGCGGGGCGGGGCGGGGCGGGGCGGGGACACGACCCCTGCAACCACAGCCGCATAGAGGTGCTCGGGTCCGATACATCACTGCTTCCGGCCCCCCAGGGCCAGGGCCGGCGGGGAGGGGACACGGACACAGCCCGGCCCTACACGCAGAGGACACGCCGCGAGACAGCGAGGCTTACCGATAGCCTCTCGGCAGGACAGGACAGGATGCCCGGAAGCGCAGCGGCCGGGCTTTCGGAAGTCGGATACGGGCCGGGCAGGGCCACGCAGAGCCTGGCGCCTGGCGCCGCGGACATCCGGTGAGGGACACGCCCGACGACACACCTCGAGAGCGATTGCGAAACGTTTTGTTGCTGTTGTTGTTAGCAGGCCGCGAGCCGGGCTGGGCTGGGCTGGGCAGTACTCACGCTTTTGCTTTTAGGACCCGCGCGCCGTGCCGCGCACTGCACGCCTCACGCACGCACTTCCCCCACTCACACACGTACGGGCTTTTCCCCCGTCCGTCCAGCGGACCGCGATAAGCCAAACTACTCCCGTGAGCCATTGTAAGCGCCAGGGCCGAGACGGGACGGGACGGGACGGACACAGGGCAGGATGGACAGCACGGAGGGGCGGGGGGCGGAGCGCCGAGCCGGGCCGGGCCGGGCCGGGCATATTGTTCTGGGGGAGAAAGTACATCGGGGGGCTTTAGCGACGTGCGACAGGCATTACCGGCGAGCGAGTGTGTGTATGTGTCCGTCTGAGTCGGCGGGCTGGGCATATTCCCACGTCTGTTGTGACAAAGGGTACTTGCGACGGATCTAGCCGAGTTGACCGAGGGAGGGAGACACCGCGAACACAGCGGGGGCACGGCCGGGATTACTATTTTACTTTTTAAAGTGCGCACCCTTTTCTGTTGTGCGAGTGGAAGAAAGCGTTTCTGCTCCTCTGACGTATGAAGCTGCACGAACGGTTTTCAAAAGCGGCCACGGCCTCGGCCGCTGGGCTTGTTTGTGTGACTGCAACTGTTCCGCTATATCCGCCCGGGTGCGAGTTTTGCACCTCGGGTGTTTACTCAGACGCGCGCAGCAGGAAGGCATGGAGCAGGTAGGAGAGAGAAAAGAGTGCGAAGGGAAAGGGAAAGGGGAGAGAGAGAAAGGGCGGGGGCGTGACACGAGATGCTCACAAAGGAAACGAGGCGACAGTAATGAGAGGGGGTCGTTTCGTTTTGGGCCCTCCATTTCGAGACGCAGTAGACCACTAAGGCACCCCCCTTCCCTCTCTTCCTCTCTCGCTCGCACACACACTCAACATAATATGGATATAAAAAGAAATGATGTTATTGAGCGAGCCCTAGCTGTTAGCATGAAAGCGGAAAGTGATGGTATTGTGGCAGTTTGAAGGGTTCGGTCTCCTGCAATCAGCGGAGGCTTCAGCCAGGATGCCATATCACCTCGCATATCACCATTACATCGTAATCTCCATCGTATTGAACTGTGTGTTGTGTGCCGCCCCATGAGAACTAGATCAGGAGATGCTCTACACACATAGATACACACACACACACACGAGGCTTCAATTCCATTCCGTTCCGTTCCCCTCATCGCTATTGTTGGACGCGCCGCCGGTAGCCCAACATGCTGCGCGCCGCTGTCGAAGCTTCTGCCCGGCCGGGCCGGGCCGGGCCGCTTCTGCCTCCTCTTCCGAATGTAACGCACGGCTTGCGCAACCACGCACCAACAATGGGCTATTGCGTGCGGACGAGCGCGCGGCCGGGCCGGGGCCGGGCCTGGCGCTCTTCAACAAGCGCCTCATCCTCATCCCCAGGCCAGGCCAGCCGTGTCCTCGCGCCGCGCCGCGCCGCGCGCCTGCCTGCTCAACCCCCTCGACCAACTCATCCGCGACGCGACGTGCCTTTTAGGGAAATATCGGCGCCTGCGCATTCCGAGGAGTATGCCCGTAATAGGAGGTGCGACTAGAGAAGGACTCTGCCGCCTTTCTTACCGCAATCGGGAAAAAAATATTACAAGGAAAGTGCAAAGTACTTGCTGGTAATCACTTGTCAAAGCGTGCACTGTCGTCCTCCGAAAGGAGACAACCAAAACAGCACGCCGGGGATGATTCGTATGTCTACCTATGCGTGGGCGGGCGTGGCGAGTGCTTGCTTGCGGTTGTGAAGTTGCCGATGAACACGCATAGGCGCCGCTATAGCATCGCGAGAAACTAACGACATAGTAAAAATTCACTCACTGCGCGGAGAAAGGGAAAGGTGGTAAATTTTACCGTGTTGGCAAAGCAGTAAAGTGCACTTGCCTTCCCCTGGCTCAGTCAGGGCGCTGGGGTGGAGGAGGCCCGGCCGGGGTGCGGTGGGGCGCGCTGCTGCTACTGGAGCAGGAAGAGCAGCCTGCCCCGCCCCGCCCCGCCCCGCCCCGCCCCGCCGCGCCCCGCCGCGCCTCGGGGTCGGGCCGTTCCAGCCTGTCCAAAGTGATGATCACAGAGCAATAATTATTATTGCCTCTGGGACGTATTGTTCCGGGACGAGCGAATAATGGTAAAGAAGAAGACAGGTCTTTGTGCCGCAGCGTGGGACCCCGCCGCCCGCCGTGCGAGGCGAGGGAACAGCGCGGAACAGAACAGAACAGTGACTTTGGCTCGGACGCGACGGTCCTGCTGTTGCCGGGCGGGGCTCAGCGGCTGCTAATCTATAAACTCTAGCCCCGGCCCGGCGCGGCGGGGTGCCGCTTTGGCGATACGCCCCGCGGCGCCGCGAGGGCCTGGCCTACAGCAGGGAGCCCGCGCGAAAAATTAAACCAAGTATATTCGCTTTTTGAATTTTACTTCCGGCGTCAAGTTCGCTGCTGCTACGTTTACCGGCGTGCGGAGCGGAGCAAACCGCCGTCGTACACGGAACCCAACCTCACCACTTCATTCTCGTTATTTTACGACTCGCAGAGCCCAACATACATGTCGCCTCACCTCGCCGTCGGGCTCGTTCCCCGAGACTCACCCGTCGCGCCGCGCCGTCCTTGCGCGTCCGCCCCCCGCACCGCTCTGGTTCCAGCCGGGCGGGGCGGGGCGGGGCGGGGCGCGGCGCGGCGCGGCGGGCACGTGAGCCCTCACGTGTGCTGCGGTGCGCACCCATGATCCATGACCCATTCATCGCGGAGCCTCGTCTTGCCTCACGATCAGGTGCGCTACTCACAAACAAACAAACAAAAGGACGCGCATCGTGTTCCCCCCGCGGGAGGGCCGCATATTTTCCATTCACGGTCGCGCGCGCGATGAGATCCTGCACCTGACGGCGATCGTGAATACTATATAGAAAGTATGGAAAATTGTTGGCCAGAAGTGCGTCATCGGGGCGACCGACAAGTGCGCCAGTCGAAAGGGAAATCTCACATACCCGCCAGGATTTTTGACAGCGTGATCACTTTCAGTTTCGCGGAGGAAACGGGATACTGTCTGTCCCTCTCCTCTGACTAGCGGGTGCGGGTCTGGCTAAGCTAGCTAGAGGTCCGCGCGAAACGGCGGCGCGGTGCCCGTCCCGGGACGGTCCGCGACTGCGAGCGGACACATGAACCGGATGCAAACGGCCCGAAGCTCGCGTCCGACATTTATGACCTCCTCCATGAGCGTCAAAGCAGCGGCGGGATTACGGTTCGGGTGAGCGTGATTTGTGAGTCACCTCTCTCTCTCACTCTCCCTCGCCACCTGAGACCGGTCGCCATGCGTTTGCTTTAAGGAATATCAAACCCCTCTGTGCGCTGCAATGACTCTCCCGGCTCGGCCCGTAAAACATTGGGTTTCCTCACCGCGGGGCGGGGCGGGGCGGGGCGGGGCTGGCGGCGCACTTACGCTTTTATTTCCTCGCATATGTCGTCCTGGTACCGCACCGCACCGCGCGGTGAGCCGGGCTGAGAGGATCAGATGGAGGGAAAGGGCGACAATAAGGATGTATCTCGGGAGTTACAATGTGGGGATGGTAGTGCGCCTTGTCGCCGCGGCCCCGCGCGGCCGGCCCGGGCCGGCCGTTTAAGCTCGTTGAGCTGGTTGAGTCGACCCGACCCGACCCGGCCCGACCCGCGATCCGACTGCGATTGGTCGGACTAATTCCCGCTCAGGCGACAGAAGAGGGTGCCTTGCCACGAGGCTAGACAGGGTGAAGAATGCTGAGCGGGCCGCAGGAGGAACAATTATGATGTTTAAAGAAAAACCTCTTATTTAGAGGGCTGTGGGGGACCGGGAAGATGGAGCTACTCGAAGAAATCGCGGGAGTCGTGCAAACTTGCGGCGCCACGGCGAGGCGCACTGGCCGACCAGACCAGAAAAAAAACCTGAGTGACATGGGGAAAAAAACTAGTTTGCGTGACACCTTAAGAGGGACATGAATCTCCATATCTCCCCCCAGCGTGTCGAACTGGCGTCAGTTAGATGGACCAACACGACCGTTGGCATTCACCCGCGCACGGCACGGCCGAGGCCAGTGGCCGCGCCGGGCCGGGCCGGGCGGCGGGCGGACACACACGGGAGGGCTCAGATTTATGGCGCCGCGGAGGCGCGCATCTCGCGCTGCTTGCAATTGCAATCGCAATGTGAATGAGTTTGCAGTGAGCGTCCCGTCCCGCCCCGCCCGCCCCACTCGCGATGGAGGCCGTGAACCCCGCTATGGCGGCTGCTCTTGCGCGGACACTGGAGCGCAGCGCAGCAGTCGTGGTCCAGCGATGGACTGGACAAGACAGTCATCGTGAGAACCGTCAGCGCTGCCGCTCTCCGCCGCTCCCCTCTCCTCTCCTGCGCTGCAAGTCCACCTTTCGTCTTGGCCATCTGCCACGAGCGGTTCTTGTGGCTCCGCGCGGCGCGGACCGGCCGGTCGCCTAGCCCCGCGGGCCGCGGGCAGAAGGGCGGCGCCCCCGCTCGGTGCGGTGCGGGGCGGGGCGGGGCGGGGCGGGGTGGGGCGCTATACTATCGCTAGGGGGCGAATGAACTTCGCGCAACACGGTATGCGAGCGAGAGAAATAAAAACAGATGGCGCCGAGCGGGCTGCATACTCGGCGGGCGCGCGCATTACACGGCTGGTTTAACAACGCACACGCCGGTGCCCCACCACGCCCCGCCCCGCCCCGCCCCGCCGCGGGCCGCCGCGCCTCGGCGAGACAGATCTGATATAATGGCCTGCCCGTACGGTAACCACTTGCACTTGCGCGCTCCGCTCCGGGCCGGGCCGGGCCCGGGCCCGGGCGCTGGAAAGCATGACTGCGAGATGGTCTCGCGCCGATGTGACGTCACGCTGGTACTTAGCACCGCGGAAACGAGCCGCACCGCCCTCTATTCTTCCTCCTCGCTTTGTCGTCTGCTCGGCGGGCAGGGCTGCTGCTGCCTGACCGACAGCCCCGGCCCGGGAGTCTCCATTTCAAGAACTGTATTGCCCCGCGGAATCGCAGGGCGGGGCGGGGCGGGGCGGGGCGGGTCTTTCCCTCATGGCACAGCGGATCTCACGGCCAAGGTCAGCGCATCCATAGAGAGGCGTTCGGCTCAGCGACCTGACGGGTGGGGCAGGCGGGGCGGGGCGGGGAGGAGCCCCCGCAGCTGACACGCCCCGCCGGACCTGCCCGACCACACCATCTATCGGCAACAGCGACAGCATGACCTCACGATGGTCTGGCTGTGACCCGGCGCGGCAGGGGGGAGGGGTGGGGCGGGGCACGTGCTGACTTCACTCACGTGGGCAGGGGGCACACTCCAGTGCGCTGAGACTAGGGTCGTGGCCGACCTGCTGATCGGTCCGCATCGCGTACTACATACTGAAATTCGTCTCGCGTCAAAAAGTATTAATTGACTTTGAGATTTTTAATCATCTTTTTTTCTCTCTCTCTTTCAGCATCGCGGGTCGGGTTATACGATCGAGCGTGGGCGCGCCCCTGAACTGCGCGCGACTCGCGCGAGCATCCGAGCAGCGCGATATCGAGAATCTCCAAGGTGGAATATTTTAATCGAATCGGCATACCCGTCATTGGGTGAGAATTATTATAATGATATAAGGGAGATGCGATAGTGGAGCCTCTGCCGGCGCGGCGTGGCGCGGCGGGGCCTCGGCCGAATAAAAGCAACTTAAGTCGGTAGGGTGGCCAGCTGAGATACCCACGTGTCAGCAGGCCATCAGACGGACCGGCCGCGGGGCGGGGCGGGACGAGTCGCCCTGAGTTTGGCTTTGCCCTGGCGGATACCTGCTCGAAGAGAGAGAGAGAGGAATCAACACGGCCTGGTATGGTGCGCGAGGTGAATAAACTCTTCTGCCACTCCACGCCGTGCGCGTGAGTGAGAGAGAGGGAAAGAGTTAGGTTTAACGATATTTCGTAACTGCACGTCCGAATAACACACGTCACACACAAATAGGATGTTGTTTCGATTCAAAGGCGGGACGAGACGGGGCGAGGCGAGGAGGCGCAGAGGCGGACAGTAAAAGGAACAGTCCATCTCACGCTCCTCGCCGTCGAGCGCGTGAGCCATCGGGGTGTGGGTTATTTTATGAATGCGATAGCTCAGATTGCAACACAGCGCTCGTGCATTGGTAAATGAGAATATAGTATTAAATCGAAATGCATTGTATGTCTAGTAGTGTTGCATTGCGAGACAACTCGAGCGCTTGAACTTTTCATCTTTGCCACGGCAGGTACAGGTTATGGCGGCGAGCAGGGGTGAGGCACACCGTGGATTTCGTCAAGTCCATCGTATCGCGCACGGGTAAGCTCCTGGTCGAGCCCGGCGGGACCCGGCGGGACCCCGCGAGTGATTCGCAGGGCGCGGCCCGGCCCGGCCCTCCCGCCGCGGGTACCGACCGGGTACCCTCATTGTCTGCATTGTGTTCGACTTGATTGGACTACGTCATTTCCATACAGCGCGGCGTCGCCCGCAGGAAGGTCACGCTTTGGACCGCGCGCGTGAAAATGATTACGAAAATTGAACACCAGAGTATTCATTCACACCAAAGTTGCGTCTCAACATCAAGAAAACTAATTCAACTTATAGAGCAACAGGGTGCGTATACTACGCTGCTCGCTCCAGATGGACAAACCAGCAGCAAAAGCAGTCACATCTGTAGTGTAGTGAGTACTTTGCCTGCTCGCTGGAGAGTGGTTAACTGGCGGCCGAAGGCCGGTGACGCACAGCTCTAGCGGGCGGGCGTTCTCAAAACTGTTTATTTCAGAATCATTTAATCGAGTCACGTGTGCCACGTGCTGATGGTGGGGCTCAGCTGCCCCCCTTACCCCCTTTGGGAGGGGCGGGGCGCACCTGTTGATCCACATGTTTCGGCACACGTGTGTGTGTGTGTGGGGTGGAGGGGAGTAGGGGGGGGGGTGAGGGTCAGGCCGGCCCATATCCGAACTGAACCGAACCACTCGCTCGCTCATACGCTCACCGGTCGAGTCGCGCTCAGCAGCGCCCCAGTGGCGGCACAAGAGGGGTGGGGGCATCCCCCCCAACCCCCGTCGTCCTCTAGTGAGCCACCTGAGAGGTAGGCAATCCATGATACGTCCCCCCCGCCCCCCTGCAGATCTCAATCCGCTCCTGCAGCGCCCTCTAACACGGCGGACACCCTTTTGCGCAATGGGCCGCGTACGTCGTACATCGCTGCGGCAGAGAAGAAAAAGATAAAAGAAAATAAATGTGGCTGCAACAAAACGACGCGAAACTCTGACCGGCTGACCACGGGATGCCATGCCCGGTGCACCTTCACCCAGAGAGGTCGCCTCGTGAGGTGGGCGGGGCGAGCCGGGACCCGCCCGCCCAAGGATTCGCCACAAAGTAGTAAAAACTCAGTAAACTCGACAGAAGTTATTGGTATTTCC
The DNA here is from genome assembly GCA_033675135.1 of Frankliniella intonsa. Taxonomy (NCBI): domain Eukaryota; kingdom Metazoa; phylum Arthropoda; class Insecta; order Thysanoptera; family Thripidae; genus Frankliniella; species Frankliniella intonsa. The sequence continues at coordinate 9,703,095 of CM066254.1, read as the reverse complement.
TCCAGGTCAGTCTACGTCGGGGGGAAAATCTCGAAGGGTATATTTATTCTGACTTTCTGAGTATGCAACAGCAGTGTCTCCTGCGGCGACGGGGGTCCGACGGTAATGGACATACTGTCACACTGCCAGCCCAGGCGGGCCAAAGGAAACGAAAGTTCGCCCCTCCTCCCCTCCCCTTTTCTTCCTTCCTGCCTGCTCAGACTGTCGCATTGTCTATCCGTCCATGTCACTGTGAGCTCCCGGCTCCTCGCTACCGCCGGCCCTTCACCCGCCAGACACGGAGAAAGAGAGAGAGAGAGACAGCAGAGAAGGGCAAAGAGGATCATGTAGAAAGAAAAGAGGCATGGGAGAGAAAAACTGAAAAGAGTTGTTACCGAGAGCAGCAGCCGCGCGGCCCGCCCCGCGGCCGGGTCATTGAAAGGCAAACAGCGGCGCCGAGCTGCCGGTCGCGTTCTCTGTGCCTTTCATGTCGGTGACCGCGGCCGCCCCGTCTGTCTCTCTCTCTCTCTCTCTCTCCCTCTCCCTCTCTCTCTCTCCCTCTCCCTCTCACTCCTTTCCCTTTCGTATCGGTATGGAAAGGACAGACAGTCAAGGAAAAGCGCTCCCGTCAGCCTAAGTGGTCCCCTCCTCATCTCAGCAGTGCAGCCGATGGAGAAAATTCATTACCAGCAGGATGCGTACACGCAGTATTTGCTATGTAATGCGCTGATGCGCAGCCAGGCAGACTCGCCTCACGGGATCTTTTGCCCTGAGCGCAGAACAGCACTCGGCCTGCTTGTACTGGCGGCGGGGCGGGGCGGGGCGGGGCGCGAGGCTCGACCTTGTTTTCGGCGGTAGTGACATAACTGCATATAAACGAGGCGAGGTGAGGTGTACGACTTCTCTCTTTCTCGCCCCGTATTTCTGTCTGTCTCTCTCATTCTCTTTCCTCTACTTTCTGCTGCCCCCTCTCCTCTCCTCTCCTCTCGCCCAGCTCATTTAGGAACGAGAGCACCTGATGCCTTCTCCTCGGCGCGCAGCCTTCCTTGGCCTTCCCGCCGCGCCGGGCCGGGCCCTGGTGCGAGCGAGTCACCGGATACACTCTGGCTGTCGTTCCAGAGCGAGCTCGACGAGCACGAGCACAATGCCGAGCGCGAACGTGGTGCGGCGAGGCGTGGCGGGGCGTGGCGGGGCGTGGCGGGGCGTGGCGGGGCGTGGCGGGGCGTGCCTATGCGACACTCACGTTCAGACAGAAAGTAAAAGTAGGGACATCGTAGTGCTCGCCTCTCGCCCCTCACCCTCCTGCTTGTTATTCTTCCGTCCTTAGTTTGCGCTCGTCGTTCTATTTAAAAAAAATTCCAATCAGGATTGGAAATGAAAGCAGATGATATTGAAATCTTGTACTAGCTGAAAATTTCTATGGTGTTATATTTATTTTGATTATTATTGTTTAGAAGTGACCGTTTTGAAGTCTTATATAGTTGTATACACACGTCATCTTTTCATTTTTATAACGTTTTCCCGAGAACGGGTAAAAATTACACTCGGGAGAACCGCGCCGCCGGGCGCCGCAAGGCAACAATACCATGGGTAGGAGCCTCGCCTGGCTTCCCCCTCCCCAGGCCTGCACACGCGCCGCCGCAGCACGGTCACAACCCGGCCCTCTCTATACTATTGCGAGAGTACAAGCCGATGAAACATCTCTTTAGTTTATTTTTATTTTATTTTTTTGCTAAGATGTAAGATGTATCATCTGCTAAAAAATATTTAACAAAACGATCCTTGCCAGCTAACTTGGAAAACGAAGCATTTTTTTAGATTCTTTTTATCCAGAATTTTAAAGTACGCACGTTGGTAAAGGGAAGGTTTACATTTTTTCTTGACGCTCTCGCGACCGCGCGCGTCGAAGTCTCCAAAGAATGAGGGACAAAAATTAATCCAGGGTGCCTGGCCCGCGCCCCACATACATAGACCATTATATCATTTGGTTATACTGTACCGGATGCACGAGTGCGAGCGGGTTGCCTACCCGCACGGCGCCGAGACAACGCATTCAGCAGGCACCGGGGCAGGGGCACCGGCTGCTACAATAAATAATTTGCCCTCGCGATGCTGATTGAGAAATCGCGCGCTTGCAGCCGTTCTGCCCGGCCGGCGAGCCGCTCCGGACCCCGCCACACCCCGCCCCGCCCAGCCCCGCCCCGCCCACTCGCCACCCGCCCACGCGCACGAACGCACCCGGCTGCTGCGGAGCCGTGCCGCGGGGCGGGGCGGGGCAGGGCGGGGCCCGGCAAGAGTCGTGACCTACGAAAACAAGTGAGCAGCGTGCGCGGATACACAGGAAAAGAAAATATATAACAAGCAGCAAACAATCGCGATTCTTAATGGTCCACATGATTGAGGGGCGGGGCCGGGCCGGGCCGGGCTGCGGTATCAGCTTTCTCTGACAATAATATCCGAAGCCGCGACGCGGCGTTTGCGTACACCCCTCGCCCGGCCCCGCCCCGCCAGTCTAATAATATTATCGAGACAGCCTATAGCATGCAGCAGCCGCAGCGTCGGCGCTACGGAAGCGGCGCAGAACCTGTGCTGCAGGCGGCCCGCGTGACGCCGCCTCCATTCGCTCCGCTCCGCCTGCACTACAAGCAGTGCTTCATCTGCTACCCGCTGTGTGCATGCACGCCCCCCGCCCCCACCCCCGCAGCCTCTCAAGCAGCAGCAGTAGTTTGCCTTTTGCGAAACGGAGAAAAACGCAGGGCAGCTTGGTACTCGCGGGCTGGCGATTCCTTTATTGCGAGCTGCGTTTCGTTTCCCCATTCAGGGCGTACACTGGGCGTAGGGTAATGGGGAAGGGAGCGGGGGAAAATAAACGAGACCGGAGAGTGAAGAGGCCAGGGACGAGATCAGAGGGATTTTACTCTGCCGAACGCAATGTGGGCAATATCGAAGTACGCTTGCCTCGGGGGCTAATTTACGGGAGTTATAAAAATGTCTTCACTTTTCCCGTACGCGAAGCTGTCCATACCGAAACGATACTGCGGGGGCTGCCGCGGCCAGTGTCCACTACGGAGATCGAACCAGTACGCGATCCTGTTTGGTCAGACTATATATTGGGAAAGGGAGGGAGGCGGGGACGGAGAGAATGCCGACGAATAAAGAGAAAGGGATTAGTGGGAGTGAAAGGAAGAGTGGCTCGATAAGACTTCTGGGCCCCCTGGTAACGACCAGGCGTGGCGTGGAGTGGGAGGTCCTACATCCAGTGCATATCATAGGGACTGCCAAGTCAGCTGTTGCGTAGCACGGTCGCTCGAATTTGGGTTGGCGCGTAGGTGTAGGTGCGAGTTAGTTGGCGTGTGTGTGTGTGTGTGTGTGTTCTTGGAGCGTACTGCGAGGGAGGAGCCCAGAATATTTAACAGTCATGCCTCGTAGGGCGCGCGAGAGGAGAGGCGTCACGTGATACACGTGCTCCATATCCATCAGCCGGCTCTGCTTCCGGGTGAAGAGAGAGAGAGAGAAAAACAAATTTGAATTCAGAATATATTGTGTATTTTTAATGAATCACACAACACCTATTCTGCAACGTAACAGGCGAGGTTTCTTTACTTCGAAGGAGAAGCGAAATGACGTCTGAAACATTGCTCTCAACGCGATTTCGAAGGGGAAAAAAATTAAAACAGAATTACAAAGTTGAAACTACCGAAAACCTCAATGGGACCAGTGCTGTACGTTTATTACTTTGTTTTTTTTTTATTCGAGCGAGACGCTCCGGTGTCGCTCTTACGTTCACCTCGAACGCGCAATGTCAACCCACATAGCCGGCATCAAGGTCAGTCGCTGGCCCAGACGGGTCACCGGCGCGACGCACGGGCAGTGCAGGCGTCAGGCGTGCAGGTGCGGTGCGAGCGGGGCTGTCCAGATGGCGGCAGGTGGTGATCAGTGCCCCCTCCCATCCCCTCCTCGCGTCCCCATCTGATGCTAACCTGTCGCGAGGCGGCGCGCGCCGTGGAGGTAGGCCACCCATCGCACCGAGCTGCGCGCGTGCGGCCTGCCCACCGGGGGCTAGTGGAGATACCCCACGCGCAGGCCGGGCACACTGTGCGCCGATACTTCGTTCGCGCTGGAGATACTCCAGCGACTCATGGAGTATCGGCGCAGCATCCCCGGATGCGGATGTTGTCGACTCTGCAGCGCGAAACGCCGCCGTGCCGGGCCGTTGTGAATAAACGAAACAGACATAAAATTGAGTATTCAAAACTGTATCGCAAGAAAATCTCTATAAAATCTAACGCAGCTTCGAGAATAATTTTAGCACGCGGTTCTAAACACGCCCATTTCTCGCTTTGCCGGAAATACGATTTTTCTTTGCCATAAAAAAAATCGATTTGTATGCGTTTTATTTCGACGCCTTATGCCACTCAGTGACGTTCAAGGCGTTTCAAGTAATGGTATCCCGCGACGGAGCGACCGATATTTAACGTAATTCACTGACGCCCGGACAAAAGACCAAACGACCGAGTGGGGATTACGATTCTAATTTCGTCGCTCAAGCCCGTTTATTGCGGAGGCTACTTTGGGATGACCCGGCGAGCGGCCCGCCCCGCCCGCCTCCCCTAACAGAATGGCCAGGCCCGGCCCGGGAGGACGAAAAGAAGAAGGTCAGAGCAATAAGTGTCCCTGTCGCTGTCCCTGTCCAGCAATCTCGTCCAGAGCCCGCCCCGCCCCGCCCCGCCCCGCCCCGCCCCAGTCGTCCATCGGGCTCGGATGATGACTCCCCGTTCCGTCTCTGCCGCGCGCGCTAGCTCCGTATTGCGGGGGCGGTGGGGGCGGCGGGGGCGGCGCTCCAGACCAGAATGGACTCGGGGCAGGAGGCGACGCGGCGGACACACCCGCCCCGCCCCGGACAGCTCAGCCCAACCCCAATCAATGACCGGCACTTAATCTGCGCCTTCGTCACAATTAATGAAGGGGTCCATGGGCGGGGCGGGCGGGGCGGGCGGGGCGGGGCGGGGGGGCGAGATGGAACTGGAGACGGGTGAGGTGGTCGAGGTGAACGCGCAGGGAGGGAGGAAGCCCGAGGCCGGGCCGGGAGGGTTGAGGAGGAGACTGAGACAAGGCACGCGACAGGAAAGTCGCGGGAGGAGGAGTGTAAAAGTTTAAAGACCTCGCCCCCCGCTGAACCCCCCCTCCCTCCCCGCCCTCTCTCTCTCTCCTCTCTCACCGTCCCCCCTCTCTTTGCCCCCACCGCATTGCTCGCTCATCCCACCGTATAAGAAATTCATGATAAAAGTAGTGTATGGTGTCCTTGCTGCCGGCGAGGCGGGGCGGAACGGGCGGGGCGGGGCGGGGCGGGGCGGAGCGGGGCGGCTCAGCGCCGGATGACGATCATGTTGATGCTCATGACGATGACGCCGCGCCGCGCCGCGGCGATACTGGTGGCAGTCAGTCATCAATCAGTCAGTCAGTCACATCTGATCCGCCCGGCCCGCCCGGCCCGCCCGCCCTAATCCGCTTTGCGCCGCTTTGTGCCTATACTCCGAGAGGAGAGCTGCTCTACACTGCCAGCACAACTGCGACAATTATTATTGTACTGCCTCGCTGGAAGGAAAGTTCTCTTTTACTTCTAACCGCATTTTTATTTTGTTTGTTGTTAAAGGACAGATTGCACATGTAGTGATGTGCGAATCCTTCGAATTCGAATCGAATCGAATCGAATCAGTACCCCTTCGATTCGGATCGAATCCGAACCAATCAGGTTCGATATCGATGGATTCGAAGACAGGAATTTCTCCACGTTCGAATTTGAAGCGGCTGCGCGCGCAGCGCGCCTGCTTCCAACCATCTCGCCTAACCATTTCCTCAGGAGAAAAAAAAATTGTTTCTCGTGACTCTGGATATAAGTTGTGGTTATTCGTTGCAGATAAAAGTAATATAACATCTACATCCCTCGTACAAATTATCTCTGCAGAGCGTTGCGTATAAATTTTAGTGCATTTTAAGTGATTTGAATGGATTCGATTCGATTCGGATTTGAAGTGGGGACCTTCGATTCGATTCGCTTCGGGGGAAAAAATGTGATTCGATTCGATTCGATTCGGGGAAATTTTTAGAAATTCGATTCGATTCGATTCGACTTTTGAAAAAGGCACTTCGCACATCACTATGCACATGTGCCAAGCAAGAATTAAAACACAGACCGCTGGGCCGCTGGGTAAAACTCCTAAGCGTTTACACAACTTTGTCTCGGGTGTGTGCGTTGATGGTGAACGCGAGGGAGAGAGCGAGGGAAGAGATGATTTTTCGGCCGCTCCGCTCCGAGCCAGGCAGGCTTCGCTTCGCGGCGGCGGAGATTGCAGAGACAAGAGTGTGGCGAACTGGATAATAAACCGGCGGGGGACAAATTGGATATAAAATAAAACTTCCTCCCGGCGGCTCTCGGCAGGCCGGGCCGGGCCGCCCCCGACCAGATCTGGATACAAAGTGTGATATGTGAGATCGGGGCTGCGGGTGGCTGGGGGAGGGGAGGGGGAGGGGAACGGGGCGCGAGCGTGTTCTGTGATACGCGGTGGGGGAGGGGAGGGGGCGGCGGCCTCCAGTCCTCAGATGGCACCGTCAGATATCATCGTGATTTCATTTATTTCGTGCGTGTGAAGGGTGTGTCTTTGTGTGCGGGAGCCGGGCGGGGCGGGGCGTCATGGAGGCTGGGGGAGTGGACCACTGGACCACCCCGGTCCGGGCCGGCCCGCGCCACGCGTTAAGCCGCGCGACGTCACCCGCTCTGTTCACTCACCGCTCCCCTCCCTCCTCCCTCCCTCCTCCCTCTCTCCTCCCTTTCTCCTCTCCCCCTCCGTACAAAAGCCCTTGACGCGTCCGTCCACCGCAAGTTTGTTCGCGGGGATCAACTTCTCTGGTCCTTTCCCTTCAAGCGTCGGCGCCGCGCCGCGCTCTCTATCTCTGTGAAAATAACTTCCGACTCGAAAGAGAAGAAAAGAAAAAGGGAAACCAAAAGGGCGCAAACTGCAACGCTTGTGCCACTGTTACTGATGTCTGAGTGGGTTCATAGGCGCGTGATATGCGGTAGCGCCAGGCTCAGTGACAGCCCCCTCCCCCTCCACCCGCTCCTACGGGACTACCCCGGACGCCACTAAAGCACCCCTATCTCCGGGCCGGGCCTCCACCACCCATGAGTCCAGTCTCCCCCCCGGGGGGCGTGTAATTTTGATTGCATTCATTACGGCCACTGCTCGCGCCGCCCGGCCCCGCGTGGAATCACTGTACATCCCGGGCCGAGGCCGGGCTGCGAACCCCGCCGCGCCCCCGCGTGGTGGCTCTCCCTCTCTCCCACCTCTCACTCTCTCCCTCTCTCGCTCTCCATCTCTGCCCCACCCGGCCCGGCCCAGCCCGGCCGGGGGTTGCGAATGCAGCTAATTCCGGACGCAGCCCTGCGACACGCTATCCCTGTGTCTTGCCCCGGTCCGGCCGCCCTGCCCTGCCCTGCCCTGCAGAGATAGGACCACGCTCCACCCTGCTCCCCTATACTCCGCCGCCCCCCGCGCGCGCGCCTCCATATTCATTTTACCCTAAATATGAGAAATTCATGAGGGCGTCGGCGCGGTGGTGGCGGCGCGGCGTCAGCACATTTCCAGTTTGGCCATATTTTCATTTAATTTTTTTTTATTTTTCTCTCACCAACAAATTTTACTAGAGTTAATTTACTTTTTTTTAAATGCGGGTGAAAGTGGGTTGTTAAATACACTGGCGGGTGCGGGTGCGGGGCCGCCTGGGCCAACTAGAAAAAGAGAGAAAAGATGGGGAGGCGGTGCAGCAGGAAAAGGGGTAGTTTGTGGAAATGATTCCTAATTAGTGGACGGTCCCTCGAAGCCCTAATTAACATTACAGGGGCATCAATGGCGATTCATCGGCTGCGGGGTCGGGGGAGGGGAGGGGGGGAGGGAGGGGCGAGCTAATAATTAGAATGATAATAAGAGTGGAAGTATAAAGGGGGAAAATAAAAAGAAGCGAAAACAAACGGGGAAATGTAAGGACACGCACCACACAAAGGGATGAAGGGAAATTAGAACAACGGAAAGCAAATAAACCGTGAAGCGAGCTGGCTAGGAGCAGCAGCAGCAAGAGGACAGGAAGTAACAGAGGGAAGGAGAGAGCGCCTTGTTACTGAGCAGCACAGCCACGGCCGCAATATCGTTGATTTTTCATGGGAATTATAATTCTTTTAAAAGAATGACACGAAGAAATAATACAAGGACAGTAACATGAAAACATGGGATTAAAAAAAAAGTGTCAGGTAGGGTCGAAAAAAGATGGTGCAGCTCTGGGGTAGGGTAGGAAAGGGGAGGAAAGGGGAGGAGAGGGGAAGAGAGGAGAAAGTCACCCCGTAGCCCGCATGCGGAGGCCCGGCCCCGGCGCCACAAATGTTCGCACCCGCCACACCCTACGCTCTCTCGGGCCGCCCCGCCCCGCCCGTCGTGGTAGCAGATTCCACACTCATTTGGCCGCGCCGGGCCGGGCTACGAGTACCCTCTCGCACTGCTAATTGTCTGCCCACGGGGCGGGGAGAGGCGGCAGGGGGTGCGAACTATAGCACGGCGAAGGGGGGCGGCGGCGCGGCGGCTGGAGAGAGAGGAGGTCATTTCGCATAGCGATTTGACCATCATTTCGAAATCATGGAAAACGCCTCGGGAGGGAGGGAGGGAGGGAGGGAGGGGCAGGGAACAGTAGCGGGCGGACGGGCCAAACGCGTTGGGAAAGGTATGTGCGTAGCGAGATGGCGGGGCGGGGCGGGGGGAGGGCTAGGGGGAATAGGGTTATGGGACAAACCCAGCCGCTGCTGCACGCGTCGCCATGAGGATGAGGGTCGCGCACCCCGCCCCGCCCCGCCCCGCCCCGCCCCACCCTGCGCTGCTATCTGTCGACTCTTTGCATTAGTTCCTCTTCACGGCCAGGCTTGGCGCGCAGCCGGCCCGGCCCGGCCCGGCCCGGCCGGAGGTCCTGTGCAGCGGGAGCGCGTCGAGCATAAGATGCAGATAGGAGAGGAGAGGCTTCTTCTACCCCGGCCCGGCCCGGCACGCCTAGGATTCGCCACGCTGCTGCCTGCAGTCAGCAGCGCAGCGCAGCCGAGGCGAGGCGAGGCGAGGTCCTGATTGGGCCGCATCCAAACACGACGCCGCGCCCGCCGGCTGCACGCAGCAGCACGCGACACGCGGCGCTAAACGGCGCGCCGCACAGCGCACAGACGACTGTTGTTTCAGCGGTCCGCTCTGCTGTCCTTGTCGCACTTACGGCGGTGTCGCATGCAGGCCGTGCCGCAGCTCCGATGAGTGCGACAAGGACAGAGAGAGAGAGAGCTAGCGGCGGTCCTCTGGTGAATCAGTCGCGGCTGTGCTCTCTGTGCACCCCGCGGCCCGCGGCCACCCTGCTGGTTGTTTTAGGGACGACCCCGCTGTGACCCGCCCCGCCCCGCCCCGCCCCCTAGTAGTCATGCACAGCAGTTCTCACCGCGGCCCGGCTGGCGAGCCTGGCAGCCCGCGAGAAAGAGAGAGACAGAGAGGGAGAGGGCAAGAAGTCGGTGCGGTTCGCCGGGCCGGGCAGGGCCGGGCGGGGCGGCGCCATCATAATTTGCATGATCCGATTTTGAGTACAAGCGAGCCGTGTGCTCGCATGTCATGCTCCGGGCTTCCCCACCCCGCCCCGCCCCGCCCCGCCCCGCCCCGCCCCGCTCCGCCCGTGCCACCCCTATCTCTATCCCCACTAACTCGCCTCGGCTCGGCATCAAGTCAAGCAGGGCATCGCTCGCAGGAATAAGAGAAGACGGCGGGTGTTTAATTATCCGCTGTTCCTCTATGTACAGTTACAAGGAAAAGTTCACAAAAAAGAAAGGGCCCGTTTTTTTTTTTTTTTTTTTTAAATTGAGCCAACGAGGTGTGTCGTGGCAGCTGCACAAGTGTTTCATTATTCACTATGAAAATGGACGTAGGTCACAAGCGCTACAGATCACAACCGCTACAGGTCACAAGCGCTACAGCTCGCTAACGCTACGGGTCGCAAGCGCTACAGCTCGCTAACGCTACGGGTCGCAAGCGCTACAGCTCGGTAGCGCTAGGGCTCGCTAGCGCTACGGGTCACAAGCGCTACAGCGAGAATCCGCGCGTTAGGCGGAGCCGAGCCGAGCTATACCCTGAAAAATTACGTACGTGGCGTGGAAACATGGAAAATTTTTGCGACAGTAAACCTCCCGAAGGAGGTTGCGGTTCCCGCCAGGCACAGGGCTTTTACCCCCCGTGGCAGCCAACTACTTCGGTGTTCTTATGGGAACCGGTGCTTTTTGGACTGCGATCCTGTCGCGCAATTCGACAGATTTGATCCCCGTACTGCCAGATTTAGTCGTACGGTGGTTAACCGAACTGCCCTGTCCCCAGAGCATGGAATAGCTATTTTTGGAGCCAGATTCTAGGACTTATGACCCCACGACCGACCACCAGTCGTGGGCATGGGACGGAACTTCCTGGCAACCCGCTGTCGCTACCAGTGAAGAACCTACCTGGGTTTGAACCAGGCCCCATGTGCCGAGTCTCACAGACACCCCACGGTTTTCGCGGCACCACTAGACCACTAGACCGTCGGCTATTCCACGAGGGAGCTCGGTTGAAATGGGGGGCTTGAATTCCACTCTCCAAATTGTTGTCCTCAGAAAAATTAAATTTTTGGTAAGATTCGAACCTCCGTCCTGCGACTCTCCGCGCGGACACTATGCCGGCACGGCTACGACGCCACGGTACCAGATGCCGGACCACTAGGAGTCATGCTGCGCGAGAAGCCACAGTCACCGAAGAAACGAACCCGGTGTCATGAGTGCGCCTGCTCTCCGGCCAGTGCTGGGCCGGCCGCGTAGCGTCATTGGTATCGACGCTGCTTATTGCACTAGGTGGGCAGAGGTACAAACACCGCGTACAGTCGTCTCCCGGTTTTTGCGAGCCGATTTCTGCGCGCATGTTATCCCCACCACGGTATAGCTGGAGGGCAGGCCCGGGGTACCCGGCCGGGCGACCCCAGCCGACTCAGGAGCTGGCGACAGGGGATTACCAAGGGGATTGCAGTGGCTTATGGCGGAGGGTGTCGCCTGTTCCGTTCGAATAGTGTTCCGTTCGAAAAGTTCACGATATTACTCTAGAATCACATTGTACATGAAAAAATAATGCGATCGGGTCCAAACGGTATGAAAATATTCCAACTTTTAGTCTTTTGGTGCTCGCCTGGAGTCCTCTGGGAGTAAAGACTAAAAGTTGGAGTATTTTTGTGCCGTTTGGACCCGATCGCATTATTTTTTCATATAGAATGAGATTCTTAAATAATATCTTGAAATTTTTGAACGGGACAGTATTTGAACGGAACAGGCGGCACCCCTCCGCTAAGCTGCTTCATCCCCTCGGTAATCCCATGCCGCCGGGTCGGCCGGATGGGCCGAGGGTCGCGCTCACGGCCCAGGGCGGCTACCTGTGCCTTTTTCGTTTTCTGCGCGTCGTGATGAACATTTTGCGCACAAAAATCGGGAGACGACTGTATTGTTTTTTGCTTGTTAATTTTTTTTTTTTTTTTTTTTTTTTTCGGACCATGTGCTCTTTCCAGCTATACCGTCCTTGTGACTTAGGCATTTGCAAGAAAGGCACTGAAAAGAGCACGCCACGTGCGTAATTTTTCAAGGTATAGCTCGGCTCGGCTCCGCCTAACGCGCGGATTCTCGCTGTAGCGCTTGTGACCCGTAGCGCTACCGAGCTGTAGCGCTTGTGACTCGTAGCGCTTGTGACTCGTAGCGCTTGTGACTCGTAGCGCTTGTGACCCCGTAGCGTTAGCGAGCTGTAGCGCTTGTGACCTGTAGCGGTTGTGATCTGTAGCGCTTGCGAGCCACTCCGATGAAAATACGTACTCCGAAACCAAAACGACCAGTGTCAAGGTTTAAAAAGTTCGTGGACACGAGACGGAGAGGGGCGAATAAAAAGGTTCCTCTTTCGTTACGGAGCGACAAGGACGGATGCAGGCGGCGCGGCGTGGCGCGGCGTGGTGTGGCCCGCGGGCTGAATCGGGGTGGGGCGGGGCGGGGCGGGGGGGCGGGGCGGGGCGGGGAGCAGTAGAGGCAGCGTATATTGAGGCTAATTCGGCGGGAGTCAGCCTGATCGCTTTGACTCGGCGTGTCTGGATTTCGTTAATAGGCAGGCAATGGGAAGAGCGCTGCAGGGGACGGCGGCGGAGGGGAGGGGGCGGGCGCGGCCGCGCCGGGGAGGAGAGACGAGGTCGGTACAGGGGCTGCTGCTGCTGCACGGTGGCGGTAGGGCCGCCTGGCCCGGGGCGTCTTGCGCCGCGGGCCGGGCGCGGCCTCTGACCGGCAGTGGTAACATTTTTGAATGGTCCCGCCCCGCGCTGTGCGCCGAGGCCAAAGGCCTCTCCCTCCTATCCGGTGCGACAGCAGGGCCGGGCCGGGCCGGGCCGGGTGCCCCGCATCGCGCCTCGCCCCGAGCTATGCACAGTGGAAGTAGGGGTCGTCACAACGCCTACCAGCCACGCTGTTTTCGAGGAGAAGTGGGGCGGGAAGGGGGAAAATAAAAAGGAAAACACGGGCCCGGGACTTTTATACGTCATCATTATCCGGTAGGGTTTTCTGGCGTGATATAGCCTTTCGAAATGAAAACAGTAAATCTGCAGCTTACTTCGTCAGCCTCAAAAAATCTGTCAGATTCGGAAGGCATTTGGACTGCAGTTTTACCCGTCACTCCGGCAACATGTCGTCAGCGCCGCCTCCGCTACGGTCGCCGTGTGCGTCCCACGACTTCGTAGGCCCCGCGTAAGGACCGTATATCGACAAGGAGGGAAAAAAGCAAGGGAAGGATAAGGGGTTAAAGTGTCGGTGAGGGCGTGCGTTACGGAGATGGGGGCGCGGGTCCTGCTGGGGGGCAGAGGCTGGAGGCTGGGGGGTGGGTCGGGCCAGCAGGGTGGCCGGGGGTTGTAACGTTTCATTTCACTATTATGGCCGCCACTCCCCTTTCACGCAAGCACCTGGCGCGCCGAACCGGCCAAAGGGGGGGCCAGAACGGCGCCCTCCTCGGCCGGGCCGGGGGGCCCGCGACTGAGGGGATGCGCGGGGGAGGATATTCGGATCGTCAACGGGGGCGCGTTTATGGGCGGAGCGGGAGGCGCCTCTTCCTCTACATTCGATTAAAAGGTGACACATTTCTTCGCACACTGCGTTGCAGAAACACCTGTGTGCAATGGACCTTAAGTCCTCAACATTGTAGATAGGTAAATGGGCTAGAATCCGGAAGCCCTCTAGTCTTACGCAGTCCAGTCTTAGTCTGGATGTCAAAGAAAACAAGTATACAGAACACCGTTTCCCGTCCTCGTCGCGTTTGACTTGGTAAGTAGACTTTTCGCGTCACACCTCCATTAATTCGTCTTTGTACACGTGCTTTTTTTTTTCGTCGACAGGGTAGCAGTAGCCGGCGGAGGCGGTGGGGGTAATCCGACCCGGATTATGTCCGGTAATCCGGTGATCCCCTATTACCCACGCACTGCCATAAATATTTGGTGGAGAGCTGCCGCCGCCCTGCGCGCCGCGCCGCGCACCCCGCAGGTACAAGATGCAGCACAAAGACGCCGACGGGGAGCCCAGCCCAGCCCCGGGCCCCGGGGAGGAAAAGGAGAGTGGAGTGCGCTGCCGGTAGGGGCGGGGCGGGGCGGGGCGGGGAACACCCTCCCAACCCGCAGCGCGGAGCACACCGGCGAGGCGGGGCGGGGCGGGGCGGCGGCGGGTCTTTCAGAGGTTTTTGTAACACCGCGGGGAGGGGCAGGGCGGGGCGGGGCGGGGCTGCGCAGCGCAAGCCGGTGCGATCTGACCCGACCCGCGCGCCGCCGCTGCATCAGCGACAACAACAACAACAAGTTAATTTGTGTTTACCTACCTTGTAGCACCGCGGCGCTGCTGCTGTGGACCAGTCCGGGCCCGGCCGGCGAGCAGAACAGGGACACAGATGAGATGGCCGGTGGATACTCCAGCCGCTGCTCCAGCCGCTGCTCCAGGCGCTCCGGTCCGGTCTCCAGTCTCGCCAAAGGGTGTGAAGCTCACACGGTGCCAATAACGATAGCGAAGCAAAAAGGAAGGGAGTGTGCTCCTCTTGTCGTGCTGCTCCTCTTGCCCTCTCTCTCTCTGTCTCTCCCACACACACATTCACATTCACATTGCGGTTCGAGCCGCGCGGAGGCATTCCAGTCGCACTGGACAGCGGTAGGGGGAGGGGGGAGAGGGGGTGGCGGGTAGGGCGTCCAGCGCACCACGACGAGCTGCGTCTCGGCCACCTCGGCCAGGTACAGGTGTGAGCGTGGTCATGTCCCGCCGGCCCCGGCCAGGGAGGGGGATCGTCTCTGACCATCTCTCTCTCTCTCACTCACACTCACGCAGACACACACACACACACACTCGGCCCGGCTCGGCTCGGCTCACCAGCACAGGTCCCGGCTGCGCGCCCCGCTCGACTCGTCTCAGCTCGGCCTGGCTGGTCTCGCGTTGGAGTCCTTTGGAAGTCTCTCCCGCCGCCTGCCCCGCCCGCCCGCGCCGCGCCCGCCCGCCCGGCCCGGCGGGTCGGCTCGGCTGTGCGCTGGCCTGCTCCGCTCCGCTCCGCCTCGCCTCGCCTCGCCTCGCCAGTCCGCCGCTTGCCGCCGCTCCGGTCGCATCGCCACGCGCCCCGCGCGCTCCGAACGCCACCCCCTGAGCGCCCGCTCCGCTCCGCTCCGACCCGACGCTCGGCGCCGCGACGCGACACGACGCCCCGCGCGTACTCGACTCAAGTCGAGCCGTTGCGCCCCTGTCCCTGCAGTGCCGGGCGCTCCTCCAGTGATTGTGCAGTGCAAGTTAAGCCGCCCTTGGATTTAGGCCCCTCCTGGAGTTACACTGTGCGGCCTGCAGGACACCGCAGCAGCAGGACCCGGCCGCTGTCGCCAGGTAGGACTGCGAGGCTGCTCGCTCGCGTGATAACAGGAGGAACAGGTCGGCGGCAGGCCGGCAGCAGGGCTGTTGTCCTGCAGGACTGTTGTACGCCGGCATACGCGTTGCCCGGCCTGGCCCGGCCCGGCCCTGCCGCCGCGCACATATCTCTGCGGCCATTCCGGTTTTTAGTGTGACGACAAGCGGCGAGCTGGAAGACAAGAAGAAAAAATACAATTCCATTTTTCTCGAAATTAAAATATTAAACATTCGCGAGGATGGCTTTGTACCTGACCAGCGCATACCGCGGGCCGGGGTCGGGTTACCGTACCTCGCAGGGCCGGTGCGAGTACAATGAAGGGAAGAGAAGGGAATGGCTGTCCAAACCGCTATGATTGTCGCTTCCCCCGCAAGCCGCGCTGGTGAGAGGCCCGCGGGCGTGCGAACACCCCGCCCCGCCCCGCCCCGCCCGTTGCAGGTCCTGGGCGGCCCGTGGGGCGAGGGCGAGGTGGGCCGTCTATAAGACAAAGGTGCATCTGTCGGACTGCGCGGCGCGGCGTGGCGTGGAGCGGCACAGCGGCCAGCCCCGGGGCCGATATCTCGATATCATCTCCCGATTTGAAGGCGGCATCTCGAACTAATGGGCCATTGGGCGTTCATTACGGAGCATCCCTGGACCGCCGCGCCCGCCGCGCCGCGCCGCTGTCTGCCCCCCTCTCGCTCGCACTCTCAACCAGACAATGGATTGAGGCTCTCTCTCTCTCTCCCTCTCTGTCTCCCTCTCCTTCGTTCTCTCCTTCTCTCATACACAACGAACACTTTCTTCTCCCCCTTCTCTCTTCTAACAACTCCCCCTCCTCCCCCCTTCCCCGTGTGGTTCTTTCCTGTACCGATCCTTCTCTGATCCCCCCTATCCCCCCACTCCACCTTTACCTCCAATACCGGCTCACCGTCAAATTAGCTTCAAATTTATTGATTGAGTGAACTAAACGCGGGAGGCCCGAGTGCGCTACGCCGTCCTCCGCGTAACGGCCCGCGCCCCGCCCCGCCCCGCCCCCGCCGTACCGAGCTGGAGTCAGTACATAACCTCCCCGATATGTCCATGCACCGAACCCCGGCCGGCCTGCATCGGGAACACACTCCTTTACGAATCGCATCGCCTCCGCAGATGCGCCTACTTAATTAAGTCGCAAGCTGGATTTTTTTTTATTTCAACTATTTTCAAGCTAACGACTGCGCGAGCTTGTTCACTCACATACACACACACACACGCACTCACGCACACGCACGGGTGGGGCCGGGCCGGGCGTGGTGCGGCAAGGCCTTCTTTGAAAGGGCGGGGGAGGCAAGGGTTTGTCTGCGACAACGCCCTGTATATGGCACCGCTAATGAATCACACACACACACACACACACACACAGACGCGCTGTGCATCCCTCTCCGGCGCAGCCGTTGAGTCATAAAAATTGTCGCCTTTTTCACTTTTGCCTAATTCGCTCGGCAAACCGCAGGACGTGCTTTGGTCCTGTGTACGCAGTGGCGGATGCCGGCGGGCGCGGCGGGGTGGGGCGGGCAGGGCCACGTGAGGTCAAAGGGGACAGCAGAAAACAAAGCGGATTCCGCCTATCCGCTTTGTGCTTTTACGCGCTTATGTTATAATCGTTAAGTGCGCATAACTCTTTTCAAAAGATTTTTACAAACTTCATGATAACGTTTTCTTTGATTTGTTTCGCGAATTTCTGTAGACTGTCCATGGCCGATGCGGCTAGCTGCTTTCTTATTGCAGCGAGGTACAGAGGGATGATAGAGGAGTACGTACAAGTGGGATAGAGAGGGGAGATACGGGAGGAGATAGAAAAGGGATTGGTTGAGTGAGCCCGGCCGGGCCGAGCCTCTATCGCCCCTGCAGGCAGGGGGGCGTTGTTATCCTGGGGCAGGGGTTGCGCTGGTGAAAGGCGAAGCGAAGGTGCGCTCAGGCAGGAAGCAGAAGCTGAGGCGTTCCCAGGTGCCTTATATTCCGGGCCACCGCGCCCCGCCCCGCCAGCTGGGCTGGCCTTATGCAGTGCCAGGTGCGAATCCTGAAGAGGGTTGCGCGCCGGGCGCCATCATACTCCGGCGTGCCTATTCAGAGGCAATGTGGGGCATGTTGCCTACCGAGCAGGCGCTGTGCTCTGTGTTGGTAGGAGGGGGGAGAGTCCGTTCATGCAGCCCCAAACAATGACTTCCAAATTGGCCAGTATCATGACTTTTTTTTTATCCAGTTTCCCCGCTCTTCTCCGCCCCCTCCCGCTCTCCTCCCGAGCTGTGCCTCATCTCTCTCGCACTCCTTTTCACTCCTGGACGCCTACCTTAATTACCTACACGCACTTCCGATCCACCGCCCCGCCGCCGCGGAGTGGTGGCCAGTGCAGCGGGGGAGAGAGAGACAAAGAGAGAGGGAGCGGGAGAGGAGACAAAGAGGTGAGGGAGAGAGAGAGAGAGGAGGGGATAGGAGAGAAAGGGAAGGGCAAGGAAGGGGGTGAAGAACCAGAAGGAGAGGACTTTTCCACCTGAGTTGTTATCAATCGTCTAATTGGTTCCCACGAGTGCTCTCCGCTCCCCCGGGTGGCCCTGGGCTGGGCTTAGGCCTCCGTCCCGACAAATGTCACACCGTTTCAGGCCGGCTGGATGGGATCGGGGCGGGGCGTGGCGGGGAAGAGGTGCACACTGGTAACAATTCTTCAAAGACAAACATTGGAAAAAAAGAGAAAAATAGCGTGATCGGGACTTTTTGAAAATTCTGCGAGTAGTTGTTTTGTCAGAGTCCCGGTATTCCGGCATTATTTTGGCGCCGCTCCGCTATATAATGGTGCCTCAATTAAATCGAATATTTTGTTTTGTCGACAAAGCCTTAAGCGGGTTCGCCGCAGTGACAGTGTCATGAAAGGGATGTTAATTACAAGTAATTTCATCATTATCGTTTCGTATATATCAATACAACACGCCGCGGGCGGGGTGGGGTGGGCTGGGCAGCGTGTCGTGCAAATGGGGCGTGCGGACCCCGGGTCCGGTTCAGCCCGGCCCGCCAGGCTCGGATAGATTGTCGATGCCAAAGTTTGGACCGCGGGCGGGGCGGGGCGGGGCGGGGCGGGGCGGGGCCGGACTACCATTAGCGCACACCCCGCTGTGCCCCGCCCCGCCCCGCCTGTACAACACGTTGCTGACTGCTGCACCAATGACTGATGGGCCGGGCTGAGCTCTGGCGCTGGCCGGCAGAAGGGGCGGGTCGGCTTGTTGTTGTTGTTAGCCTGTAGGCCTGCAAGGCGTCCGCTCGCGCCATAATTCGAAAATCGGCCCTTAACTCGAGTCAAACTTAGAGTGGACTGGGGTGTAAAGTCTCGGGGCGTGGCGGGGCGTGGCGGGGCGGGGCGGGGCGGGGCGGGACGCGCGGGGTCGTCTGGCTCTGAAGCCGCTAAAGCAGTTGTCATGTCGGCTCGGGCGCCCACGCCGCGCCACGCCGGCGCACACAAAGTACGCACAATAGCGACCGGAGGAAAAAAAAATGCGGTGTCCAACCCTCACCCCCGCCGACAGGAAGGGGATGCCCACCCCCGTGGAGAAATCAGAGTCGATGGCCAATGGTCGCATGCGTGGGCTTAAGTCTTAAGTTCTTTTTTCGTTGTTTTTTTTTGGTGTTCCGATATACTTTATCGTTCATCATCCTCCTACTAGAAGAGTTCGCAATGCTCCGCATCTCTCTATTTTCTGTATGTCTATGCTCGGCGGACGCACGCGCGCGCACACACGAACGCACGCGCTCACCGCGGCTCATTAAGCGCTCTATTATCAGCGGCGCAAGTGACAGGAGCAGCGCAGCGCAGCGCTGCCGGGGTGGCCTTTTATCTGCGGACACTGCGGACACGCGCGCCGGACACGCGCACGCGGACGGGCACGCATTGTGTCCCCCGCCCGGTGCTGATTCAGCCCCATCAAAAGCGCCCGTCCCGTCTGTGTCCGCTGTTTGCTCAGGCCCCTTCCCTTCCCTTACCCCGCGGGCTGGATGGGCAGGCAGGACGTATGGATTGGATGCACTGCTGCGGATGATTGGATAGGTGTTCGGCTGGGCGGGTAGCTGTGCTGGCTGGTATGGGTACCGCCCGGCCCCGCAGCAGACCTTATGGGGTCGGTACCGGGGACCAACCACAACCCCTTTGGCAGGGTAGCTGCCTGCCTGGCCGCCTGGCCGTGCTAGATGGGGCAGGCAAGATGCATTGTGGGCCGCCCTGCCCCCCGCCCCCCCGGCCCCCCGGACCCCGGCCCCTGCCGTCCGTATGGCGGAATCAGATCGGACATCCACGGCGCGCAATCTTCCAGCAGCGCTTGGCGTGCGGGTTCGAGAGAGAGGGAGAGAGAGAGACAGAGACAGAGAGAGAGAGGGCAGAGATCCCTTACCAATTATCCAGCAGGTCCCTCGACAGCGGGGCTCTAATCGCTGCCGTGCGCCCCCGCTGCAGGCCCCCCCCCCCCCCACCCTCCTCTCTCCCCCCAGGGGGCACCGTAGGGGTAAGAAAAGGCGAGTGAGGGAGGGGTGGGGGGCGTGATTGGACAGAGAATGAGGAATAGGCGAACCAACCGGGCAGAGCCAAGTGCGGGAGGAGTCCAAAGGGTCGGAGGGGGTGAGTTTCCGGAGGGAGGGGGAGGGGGCAAGTTCACTACACTTGACGCTCCGACGGCTCGGCGGGCGGGCGCTGCTCGCTCCTGGGGCCTCTCATTATTTTTCAGCTGCCCCCTCCTCTTGCCTGCTGCCCCTAGTGCTCCCCTTCCCGCGCCCCCCGCGGCTCTCTCCGTAGCGCCCCGCCTCTGCTTTCGACACCTGTTTCTCTCGACCCTTACTCCCCCCGCCCCCGCGCCCCTCCCCCGCTCCTGACCGTTTCTCTCTGAGTAGAGCATTGATTCGACAGAAATAGTCTGCCAAAGCCCCCCCCCCCTCCACCTCTTCCCCCGTGTCCTGGCCGCGCCCCCTGCTCCGCCTCTGGTACTCGCGCCTCTGCGCGGCGGTACGAGGAGGATGAGGAGGAGGGGGGGGGGGGGCGGAATCACTCTTGAAACAAGCAGGGGCAAGGGCCCCCGCCTGCCACCGAAGTGGTGCAATTTGTAGTAGCCACCCCCCCCGCCCCAACCCTTCCCCTCCCTGCGGCCCCGTGTCCCCTCCCTCACCTGCCCGGCCAGTACCACAGTAATGTCACAGTTAGTTTAGCCGCGCCCTGCCGTGCCCTGCCCGGCCCTGCCCTTTGTGTTATCAGCGCCCTTTATCACTCCAAGGCGGCGCCGCGCAGAGCGTGTCTCTCTGAGGGGGAAGGGGGGGCAGCACACGCGAGTACTCAGCCGGGTGAAGGGGTACTACAAAGGGCCCCCCCCCCCCTCGCCCTGCGCGTGCCGTGCCGCGCACGACGCCCTGCGCCTGCCCAATCACAAGTGATGCGGAAGAAAAACAGTCGGAGGTAAACACACGGGGCCTTTTCATGGGCGGCTCCGCGCCGCGCTGAGCCCAGCCGAGCCGGTCTGCCGCGCCTGGCGCAACGCTCTGCGGCGGGGCGGGGCGGGGCGGGGCGGGGCGACCGTCTTTGACGTGCACATCCTGCCCCGGCGGCCAGGCCGGCGACGCCGCAGCCGCCGCGGAAAATAATTAGAAGTCAGCTTTGCCTCTGAGCGGCGCCGCGGCGCCGCGCTTCACATCAAATCCACAACGACTGTCGTGGCCCACATATTTTCTTTCTTTTTTTGAGGAAAAAAAAGAATAAGAAGGGGTTGTGGAATTAGGAGAGATGCGCGTGGAGTATTTTAAGGTGCGCCCCAGGTGTGTGTGTTAGGGAGGGGGCGGAGGGTAGCCAAGCTTTATAGTGTCGGGCCGAAGTGACCGCCCGCCGCCCTGTCCGAGAGCTGGGGACAGTCTCTGCTGTTGTTACACTTGTCTGTGCGGGGTGGGGTGGGGCGCGGCGCGGGGCGTTCCGACCGGACCGGCAGCCGGGGGGTGCAAGCCGCCCCACCCCGCCCCGCCCCGCGCACAAGTAGCATAGCGTTAGAGCAACTTGGAGTAAGTTTGGCTGAGCGTGGCGGGGCGGGGCAAAGCGAGCCTGACATTCCTGGAGGCCGAGGTGGGGCGGGCGGGGTGGGGCGGGGCGGGGTGGGCACCAGCCTGCCAGCCTGCGCTCCGCTATAAAGTGCTACCGAACCCTTCCTCTCCGCCCCGCCCCACCCCGCCGCACCCCGCCGCACCCTGGGCCGCGGGCGGGTGGTAGGGTGCAGTTTGCAGACCTGACTTTGCTGTGCCGGGGCCGGGGCCGGGTTCCCTTTGGCTGAGCTGGGCCCAGGCCCAGGCCCAGGTCCAGGACCTCGCTGGGCAGCAGGCGCCCGCCCCGCCCCGCCCCGCCCCGCCCCGCCCCGCCCCGCCCCGCCCCCCGCCCGGGCGGACTTTGTTCAGAGTAAGCAGCGGCGGCAGCAGGACCGACTCCTCCAGCCGACTGAGCGAGCGGTGTGGCATCTGTGCCGAATGACAGGAATGCCCCCCGAGACGGAAGAGAAGGCCAGGCCGCGCCACGCCGCGCCACGCCGCGCCACGGTACGTCGCAAACTTAGCCGTCTCCCGACAACTTGGTCCAGTAAAGTGACTGGTTGGCTCTCTGCATTATTCGGGCGTGTTCCCCTCACTCACTCACCCACACTCTCTCGCTCTCTCTGTCTCTCTCGCTCTCTCTCTGCTCGCTCCCCCTTTACCCCCTCGTGTGTGCGTGTTGTCTCAGGGGCGGCCGGGGCCGGGCGCGGCGGTGTGGCGTCCATCGAGGACTATTAAAGCCTATCTAATCAGATGCCTCCACGCCTCTCCCCTCCTCTCTCTCTCCCGGCCCGCCATGTTTGCACGCGTATAGCCGCTGTCGTCGTATTTTTGGGACGCTGGGATGGTTTGTGTAGGTGTGCGTGTGCGTGCAGCAGCGGGGTGCGTGCGTATGTGCGCGTGTCAATGAGTTTGTGTGTGTGTGCGCGCGCGAGTCTGTATGTGAGGTCCCGATAGGATTCCCATTGACGTAATACCACTATTTTGCAGTTTTGCCGCCCTGCCCGCCACGCTCCCTCCCTCGGAGGATCTGCTGTCCTGCTGTGTTGTGTGCGGTATAAATGTCAAATAGTGGTTTTCTTTTTTACGACCCTCCTTGGCGCTAAGCCTGCAGTTTTAGGGAGCAGCTGTGTTTTTTTGCGGGCCGTGACGTGACTTTGACCGGCGGCTCGGCACGGACAGACAGAGGAGGCGCGTGTGTGTGTGTGTGTGTGTGCGCGCGCGTGCGAGCGGCGCGCACGCGGGGGTGGCTCTTATGAATGCCTCTCTGCGGTCGGGAGCGGCTGCCCGCACGGCCTGAATGGAAACGCGCATGCGCAATCGTTTTTCGAAACCGAAACAAAGCTTTAAAAAAGGAAAGAAGAAAAAAGAGGTGAAAATAAGAAAATCAAGATGGGCATGAAAATGCAGGCTCCATGCCGTTTGCGGAGGCGGCGGTATGGCTGGCGGCAGAATCGCGGTAAACGCGGCGCTCCCGCGCGGCTGTGTTCCCAGCGGAATCGGGACAAAATTCGCCGCTTTGGGACGCAAATGGAAGTTTGTGGGGC
The DNA here is from genome assembly GCA_033675135.1 of Frankliniella intonsa. NCBI lineage: Eukaryota > Metazoa > Arthropoda > Insecta > Thysanoptera > Thripidae > Frankliniella > Frankliniella intonsa. Next base: position 9,680,495 of record CM066254.1, on the reverse strand, counting down.
ACTCCCGGCCCGGCCTGCGGTCGCGTCCGCCCCGCTCCGCCGCTCCTCCCCTGACCCGCGCCACACCGCAGCAGCCATCCCGGGGCTAAGGACGTAAATGAGAGAATTCGCCCCCCTTTTATGTATTTTGTTTTTCTCCCTTTTGCTGCTTTTAATTCGTTTTATGCATGGCGCGGTCTGAAATCGAGCGCGCAGGGCAGGGCTCCGCCGCCGGCCCCGGCCCCGGCAGACCAGAGATCCGGCGGTCTGCGGGAATCGCCCCGGAGCCCGTGCGCGAGAGAGATAGATGCAGGGGAATAGTGAGAATAAATAAGGATATAAGCGACAAAAAAGGGTGTTTAAAAAATGCTTCAATTTTTATCGTATAAAATTGAAAAAATAAAACCTCATTTGTGCGCGGTGGACGTGCGGGATAAGTCCTATTCGGGTCTCAGGTATGACCCTTTCTATAGGGCACGCCGAGGGTTCGCTGAGGTGGAGTGGAGTGCTCTTGGAGTCGGGCTAGGCTGGCCTGGGCTGACCCCTCTCCCGCCCCTGCCGGCCCCGCCCCGCCCTGCCCGGTACGGCCCCCACCCGGCCCGGCTCGCGCGCGCGCGCGCTCAGCTTGGGGGTTTCCTTGACTCAAAGTAGCCTTTAGAGGCTTACGGTCCGGTCGGTCCCGACCCGGCCCACATGGATACCACGTGTGTGTGAGTGTGTTGGTGTGTGTGTGTGAGGCGGGCCGGTTGGACTATGCACTCGGCTTTGGACCCACACCTGGGAGCCGCGCGCCCTAAAGTGGACGCTCCTGCTTGGGGGGCGCGCCCTGCCCGGTCCGGCCCGGCCCGGCGCGGCCCAGCGGTGCGGTGGTGTTAGGCATAACACTTCAGCCGGAGTAGAGGACCCGGCCCCCCCGAACCTATGGGGATCGCTGCAGTAGCGTCGTCGTCGTTCGTTAACAATGATAAAAATCCAGCGCGCAAGTTCCTTGGAATGATTATATCGGGGTCGGATTATGATGAGCACACGGGAAAGTGCGCCTTGAACTAACACATGACGACGACGTGCTTCAGTTACTGCGGTGACCCGGCCCGGGGGCGCTCTCTAAAAAAGCTGTCCTGTCCCCCCCGGCGCATTACGATTGTCCGATCTGCTCCACTACTACGGCTTGTTCCGCCCGGCTGGACGCGCTGGGAGGAACGACGGAGAGTGAATGAGTCATTGTTCACAGTGTACCAACAAAGTGATCGCGGAGGTGTGAACGCGACGTCCCACCGTCCGTCCGTCCGTCCGCCCCGTCCGCGCCCGGCGGCCCCTCCACTCCCTCCCTCCTCCACTCCATCCCTCCTCCTCCCTCCCGTCGGGAAGGTGGCGCGACCTCTCCACGGGAGGCACTCCCCGCCCGGCCCCGCCCCGCCCCGCCCCGCCGCGCCGCGCCGCGCGCAAGGTATAGGTAGCGGTCTGATCTGCGGGGGGTGAACCCCCTGCCCGTGGTCGTGGTGGGAGACACCCGCTCCGCTGCCCGGCCCGGCCCGCCGCTGTCATGCTATCCTAAACGACGTGTTAATACTGCTCACGTCTTTATAAGTGGCTTGGCCGGGTCGGGCGGGGCGGGGCGGGGCCAGGGTGTGCCGATGGGGTATCGGGTGTCTCTTGGGCGGGGCCGCACAGTGGTCGCACAGGTCAGGCTCGGCTCCGGTCGGCAGGAGCAAGGCGTGTTTCGTGTTGGTGCGGTGCGCGGCGCGGTGTGGGAAAGCGCTTCGCAGGTAATCACCACACGAGGGGTAGGGTAGGGTGGCACCGGCACCGGACGACAGCGCGCTCTGCGAAAGCCGAGTGCGAAAACAGGCGCCCCTATATGTGCCCTCTTTGTGAAAGGTTATTTTCATTTAATTCCGAGCCCATCGGCCTCCGCGGCGGGGCGGGGCGGGGCGGGGCGGGGCGGGGCGGGGGGCTGTGTCCGATCACCGAGCGCGCCTGCATGCCCGTGGCGTTATGTGACGCGAATGCGTGTAGCTTTTAAGCCGAAATCCCCCCACCCCCTCTCTCCAGGCTCTCACCGCGGACCCGTACCTCCTCACCCACCATCCCGCCGGGTCCTTTCGCGTGTTTTCCAAGTGTTTTTTCTTTTTTTTTCTGGACTCCCGCGCCGCTTTCCTCCTCCCCCTCTCCCTTTCCCATCCACTTTCATTTTGTTTCTGCGCTGCTCGATTTTATTTTGTCGTCTCCCTTTTATGCTTGTAACGCTGCTGCGCGCCCCGCCCGTGTGTTGCGGTCCTGATCCGCAGAGCCCCGGCGAGGCCAGGCGAGGTGGTCGCAAGTGCTCTGATAATTCCTCGTCCCTTCTATCCTCTCTCTCTCTCTTTTTATTCTCTCCCCCATGCCTTTAACTCCCCCTTTTCTCTCTCTCCCTCTGTCTCTCTCGGCAGCTCCTTTTCCTCTTCCGCGGCGACTGCTCACCGCGCCGTATTTTACTGTCTCGCGTTTAAAAGGCGCTACAGTTTGAAGCGCGTGTGCTTCAGTTTGGATGTTGATGCATCTCGCGGTGCATCACCGGGCAGCGGGCTCCTGCTGCTGCAGCAGGGTGCAGCTCTGGGAGCAGGAGGGCCTCGTTGTGCAGACCTGGTCGTGCGTGCGCCCGCCCCGCCCGGCACACCATAGAGCGGTGTTCTTTGTGTTGGAGTGGGGCGTGGCGGGGCGTGGCGGGGCGGGGCAGGCTCCACCTCCAGGCCACTCTGATTCGCGGCCAGGTCCGGCCCGGGCCCGCCCCGCCGCGCCCCGCCCTGCCTGCGTCTCCTTTATAATGGCAGAGAGTGAGTGAGCTCCGGCCCGACAAGTCTGGCGTGAAAATGAGGCGAAGAAGGCGTCATACGCCGCACCCCAAAAAATTAAAAATATCCCACATGCGTCAGTATCGAAAGATTCCATAAGGTTTGTCAATTACTCGGTCGACATGGAGCTGATAGTCACACTTACTTGGAGGCACATCCGGTGCGGATTATACATACATACATACACACTGTGCTCCTGAAACCCTCCAAGCGGCGTGGAGTTGACAATACCTGCACTTGGCTCACCGCGTTCCGCAATGGAGTGGTTTGCGTCGATTGTGTGCGTGTGTGTGTGTGTACGAAAGTGGGGATAATCTCTCCTGCCCCCTCCCCCACCCTCTCTCTCTCTAACCTTCCCTCCCTCCCCTCCTCCTCTCAGCCCCTTCCCTGTTCCTCCCTCCGCGGCGCGGCGCGGCGGCTGAGCGCATCTCAAAACCAGTATTTCGAGTCTGAATGCTTGCCTGTCTGTGCGTCCCGTGTGTGTCGGCCCGTGCGTCCGTCCGATCGCCTGCGAGGAAGAGAGAGCGAGGGGACAAAGAGGGAGAGAGAGAGAGAGAGAAGGGGGGGGGGTAGAGGAGTGCCTCACCGTGTGAGTTATGAACCTTGGAGCGTGCCTAATGAGGAGTAGAGGCCTGCCGCCGTCGCCCTGCCCTGCCCTGCCCTGCCCCCTCCCGCGCCGCGGTAGCGCGGCCCGCACAGCCCCTCATAACCGCACCAAATTATTGAATCCGCCTCCCCTCCAGTATGCGAGTACTACTCTCATGCTCCTCTCGGCCGTACCCGCGCTGCTGGAGCAGGCCCGTCCAGGGACGTTCTCCAGCTCGGTGATGGACTCGGGGGCGGGCCGGGCCAGGCCGCCGCGGCGGAATGTGCATCCGGACACGACTTTAGTCATTGTAACAAATTCGACTCGATGCGGCCGGCCGGGCCACCTTCAGCAGCAGCAGCGACCTCTTCTCTGAAATGCTGCTCCCGCTGCGACCATGTCGCTTTCGGGGGATTTCGTAATGCGTGTCACACTGGCGCAGCTGACGTGATGGCGCGGGACCCGTGAATGAGCCTAGCCCAGGAGGACGGAATGTACCTGGACGCGCCGCGCCGCGGACTCGACAAACCAAGAGGATAGGATCAGAACAAATTATCATTTGATGAAGCTGGCGGCGCCTTTGGGGTGCGCGGCCGTCGGCACGGCAGCCACAGCTCGGCCGGCGGCGTCTCTCTCTCTCTCTCTCTCTCTCTCTCTCTCTCTCTCTCTCTCTCTCTCTCTCTCTCTCTCTCTCTCTCTCTCTCTCTCTCTCTCTCTCTCTCTCCACGTAGTGCTTTGTCAGGCTGCGCCCAGCCCGGCGCTATTGTGGCCCCGTAGTTAATCTTTTTCCCGGCAGAGCGTGCAGGGCGGCGGGGGTGTCTGCGGCCGGCTCAGCAGGGTGTCATGTCTGCCCTGTGTTGTTTGGACAACACGTGGCGCCCTAAAGGCGTGAAATCGCGAATTTGTACGAGTTTTCTGGTGACGGCGTCCCAGCTTCCTGGAATATTGACCCGAAGCGGGCCAGCGCCTTTGCCGGTGCGTGGAGGCCACGCTCTGACGCTGTCTCACCTTTCTCGTTCCCATTTGAGCCGCCTTGCAGGCAGGCGTCTTGTCTCGTCGGGAGCTAGCGCATTGAACACGGTGAGCCTTGGCTGTCGTGCCAATAACGGAACGGGAAGAGGTATATAAACCTGTATACTGCGTGGAGTTGGTCCAGCAGCGCCAAATAAACGCGTCGCTTGCAATGTTTCCAATAACATTTCTTCAAGCCTAGTTTTCAAAATCTCTGAAAAAGCGTGGCATTTTCCGATGAAATCCTTGCGTAATCATGGCCTTTTTTTTGGAAGCCGTGCACACCCTGAAGACGGGCCAGTAGACGAAGGCATCCGTCAAACAAAGCGTCATCTGAATTACTTTTCGTCGTGTAATGTGGACAACGGCTACGCCCTTATCGCCTTCCGGGACGGGCTTGGCTACATACAAGTTTATGCTTTTAACAGGCCATGAGAGCAGCGCACATGTCCAGCGGAGGGAACGAGGAGGAGAAAAAGGAGAAGACTGGGTCCGGCCGGCGGTACCCCTCTGCCTGCTGCACACAGTGTCCGAGTGGGTACCCTTACCCTTCCGAAAAAAAAGGGGTAAAAAGAGGAAGCTGCTTCTGCTGCTGACAAATGTCACAAGGAAAGTGCATTAATTACGATGTTCTTTTATGTATATTGTTATCTCTGTAAACCGTACTGAGACTTTGTACAAATTTTGTGTTGGTTAGTTTCAATGTACGGAATAGGTTTACGGTTTTTAGTATGTGCACGTATAATGGCGGTGTACGCGAGTGCGTTATAGGTCCCCTTACTATACGCAGTTTCTTGCGAAACCGCGATAGAGGGGAAAAGGAAAAGGGGAGGGGCAGGCCGGAACAAATCACGTCCCTTTTTTATAACGCGGGGAGTAACAATGGGACAAAAACTGCTACTACCTCCTGGCCGGGATAGCAGGGATAGATAACGCGGGAATTTAGTACAGCAAAGGCGGCCGCACAATGACCGTAAATACGTTTTCTGTTGTGTGCATCCCCGCAGGCGGCCGGCGTCGTGGTAGGTGGTCCCGCTCTGCCGCCCCGCCCCAGCCGCAGCCCCAGCCGCACGCACGAGGTGTAGTGCGGTGCGTTTAGGGGCAAATAGCATGTCAGCAAACACGTCGCAAAAGCTTTGTTTTGAGTGTCGCTCACACGTCCTGATGAGGAGGGGCCGGGGCTAATGCCGTGAGGTGAGGTGAGGTGAGGTGGCAAAAATGGTGTACAAGGGATGATGATGGAATGGGGCTGCTTATAGGCCGCTCTTGTCGCCTAATGTTCCCGGCCGCTGCGTCTTGTGGCCAGCCTGCGCGCCCATTGTGCACTCTGGAGTACTCACTTGTGTAATGGAGAGAGAGAGAGAGAGAGAGAGAGAGAGAGAGAGAGAGAGAGAGAGAGAGAGAGAGAGAGAGCGCATTATATTTACGCGCTGCGGCCGGCCGGCTGGTCTCCGCTCCATTGTCACTTCTCTCAGGCGCCTCTGCTCTGGCTCCTCTCCTTTATTATATGCACCTCTTTACAGTAGCCATCATAGGGCCGGCTATTCCATACCTGCAGCGCACATAATGAAAAAAAAAGCGTAACATGTTATTCCAAAGTGTTTTGGCCTCTGCTGCTGGCCCTTGTGTGTCGCCCTGACCTGCCTTCGACGACGAGAAGATTGGGATGATTTTCCTCGTGCTTTGTGTGGGACTGAGGGAGGCTGCATGTGAAAATGTTATCTGTAATGATACATTTCTATTAAGCTTTTGGAGCCGCGGCAGACCAATCTCTTTGAAACGGTTTCACTGGAATCGGATCGTTTGAAACCTCTCTCTGTGTTTCTCACCGCGCTGTTGCCCAGTGTTTGTTTATGTCCTGGGCCAGGGCCAGCTGTGAGCACACGCTCCTCTCTCTCCCTCTCTCTCTCTCGCTCGCTTGCTCTCTCGCACTTACACGAAAGATATCGTGAGAAGACTTGACTGACCCGCCAACCATCAATTGACACACTAAAAATGACACACCCACCCACGTACAAACACATGCACACACACACAGACAGACGCGGCCGCGACCAAAGGGGTGGCTATGAAGCGCGTTTTATCTAAAAGACCATCTTTTGTCGGCGCCCGCTGTGCTGTTTGCTCGAGATTACGGCCCGTCGGTAAGCCGTGCTGGGCTGGGCCCGGCCCGGGCCTGGGGTCCCCGCCCGGTGTTTGGTCAACGCCAGCGCCATGGTTTTAGCACTTCCCTCCAGCCCCCCAGCGCAGCCGCAGCTCCGCGCCCACCTTTGCTTTGGAGATCGGAGGCAGCCACCGTGCACCCGAAAAAAAAGATTGCTTGATCTTAGTAAAATTTTTACTCAGTCTAGTTAGAGCCAACGGATTATGAAGTTCGCTTTGGAGACAAGCAGTTCCGCCCTTATTCCGATTGAATTTTTAAAAAGAGAAAATTTATTTGATCTTGGCGCAAGATTGATTTGAAAAGGTTTTTCTAGGCGTGTGGAGCGGTGTGTGTGTGGCAGCCTCCGGACCGGACCCGAAGGTTTCTGTTTGACGTGGACCGGGAGGACCATCAGGAGGTCAGGTCTTCCCACTCGCGCCGTGCCCACAACAAGTAGTGCAGCAGGGAGTCAGTCGGACGGACGGACGGACACCCACTCTGTAGGAGAAGTCGGAACCGGCATAGGAGAAAAGTAGCATTCGGACGAATCAAAAAACTTGGAAGGAAAAAGAAAATAATACCATGAAGGAAGATGATGAAGGAGATGGATATGAGAGAGAGAGGAAATGGAGGAATGACGAGACTGGCTGCAGCGGCGAGGCCAGGCGAGCCCAGGCGACAGCCGGAAGGGGAGGTCATAAAGAAGATGGAAGAAACAGATGGTGGATTGAAACTGACCCCCGTGGAGCAGGCGGGTAATATCGCAGGGACTTGTGCCGAATCGATATGGCAGGGCGTGGCGGGGCGCCGGGCGCCGGGGCCCGTTCTCGCTGGGGACAGAGCTAGGCGTTGTGTGTGTGTTGACCTCGCCGTGGCAGGCGCCGCCAATCGGAGAACTAGGCACGATATGCTGAGTAATTCAACGGCTTTAAGTTCCCACGGCGTCGCCTCAACTATATCCTACGCAGTGTGTGCGTGTGTGGAGGGCCTATCCACACTAAAAACCTGCTTAACGCAAAGGAGGGATGAAAAGGCTGCTGAATTGGCCGCACTGCATGAGTGCACCGTCATCCCTCTTCCGCATCGAATATTGTGTTTGCCTTTTCTTCGTATCAGTATATCGGTATTTTTTGGGTGAGCGCTGCAGCAGCACAACGTAATGAAAGGGTAGGGGCTGTGCTGTGTGCGCCGAACCAAACGCTCGTCTCTCAATCCCATTCGCAGAAAGGCTTGAAGCGCTCGTGTGTGTGTGTATGTGTGTGTGTGGCAGGCGGGGTACTGTACGTTGCCATGTGCAACATTGGTGGGAAGCGGTCACGGGGGTTGGGGCCCCTTAGGGAGGGCAACCAGCCTGTCCGCAGAAACGATCTCAAGAGAGAGGCTCTTCTGCCTCTCTCTCTCTCTCGCTCACTCTTTCTTCCCCTCGACGTCCCACGTCTCAAGGGTTGCGTGTGTGCCCAGCCTCGAGGATTATTAACCGGAGGAGAGAGAGGGAGAGAGACGGGTCGCATCACGGGGCTCCTTTTGTTTTTCGGAAGCCCTTCCTCCCCCGCCGCTCCGGGCTTCAGGCTCCGGACTCCGGGCCCCGGGGTCATCACACCTCCAATAACAACAGCGGGGCGCCCGGAGGCGAGCTTCATGGAGCGCTGGGATGGAATTAACTGGGCCGGACCTAGTGCTTTTGTTGCCCCGCGCCGCGCGCGCCTTTCAGAGAGGCAACACCTGAGCACAGGTGCGTGCGTGTTGCCTAGTAGGCAGTGTTGGCAGAATAGGCAGTGTGACGCCGCCGCGGGGTCGACAGGCAGGCCCTGAAGGCCGTCTAAATCCATCCGGCTACACTGTTATAAAATACCACAATTTAACAACAGTGTCGAACTGTTATTTCTAAACACAACAGAAAACTGTTAAAATTTATTGTACATTGTAGGGTACAACGAGCTGAATGTACAGCGTTTCACTGTTAATTTAAAGTACAATGCCAGTTTGTACGGTTTATATTGACGGTATTTTTTACAGTGTAGGGGCGGCGCCCAAGTATGAAATTTGTTCTGGTCGCCGACAGTTCCGATTCGTGAATAGGATAGGCGCGTCGCTGGCGGGGGGTGTGTTCGTTATGTCACGTTCTGCGGCGGACATGGAGAAAGACAACACAAACCAACCCCCCGTCCCAACCCTCCCCTCCCCTGACCGCCGCAGTCCCCCTTGGAAAACGGCACGGGTTTTGTTTGGACGCGATACGCGCAGTCTAAAACGCGTTATCGCATCACGGATTGCATGATCGCCCAGCAGTTACTCCCACCCCCTCTCGCTCTCTCTCCCTCCCCTACCCCCTCGCTGATGAGACAAGCTTGGATGGACAGAATGATGAAAACTATCGACTTTCGAAGGCGGGCGGGGCGGGGCGGGCCTGCTGGGCGGGCCGCGCGAACAATGAGCCCTTCAACATTGAAAGTTATCTGGCGATCTCCCCTTGCCATCCCCACCACCACCACCACCAGCGCCTGGCCTGGCCTGCCCGACCCCCGCGCCGCGCGATTCTATCACGCCCCCAACTGCACCCCCTCGAACCTACCCCCAGCCGGCGGGGCAGGGGAGCAAGGGGTCCCGTGTGCGACCCGCCGGCCGCCTGCCTAGCGTAGCGCCCCGGAGGTCCAAATCTACCCAACAAGTTCCTTCCGCCCGAAGGTGGGTGCACGGACGAGGAGGGGGGGGGGGGCATTGCGAAATATGAAGAGAGACACAGTGCCGGAGACGCCGGCCGTGGCTAATCGTGTGCATTTCCATAAGATTCATCGTGCGTCCCCCTCTGTCGGCCGTTCCCCCGGACCCGCCCCGCCCCTGCCCTCTCCCCGCCCCATCTGAGCGGAGAGGAGGGGGAAAAAAATTACGGAATATTTAATACAATGTCGTCATCCTCCTCCAAAGGACAACGACGACAGTCGGCCGCGCCATCTCCTTCACGGTCACCCACATTTTGAAGAGCGACCGCCATCATCGTCGACGCGTGGGGCGGGGCGTGGCGCTGCAGGGCGGGGCGGGGCGGGGCGGGGCGAGGGAATGCGTGAGCATGGCAGTCCCCGCTGGTGGGTGAAATAGGGAAGGGCGGGGGGCGGGGCGGGGCGGGCGTGGCGACCTTCTTAACCATTGTAAGTCACACACACACAAGCACATGAACGAACGCGCTCTGTCCCTGTCGCACACACACACATACGCGAGGACCCTGCGTGAAATCAAGTTTAGGTGATGCTTTCCGATGCTGCAACTCCTGCTGCATCCTGAGGTGTTGTTGCTGCATACCTGGACCAGCAGCAGCCCTTGAGCAGAGACACCCTCGTGACGCCCCGCCCGGCCCGGCCCGGGGGCGTTAAGCCCTGACAGACGAACCCGAGTGAGGCAGGCGGGGAGCGTAAAATCAAACGACGTTAAAAAGGTGGAAGGAGGGAGAGCGATTTGGCCGGCAACTAAAAGCAGAGTCTTTCTCTCCGCCCCCTCTCCCTTTTCTCTCTCTCTCTCTCTCTCTCTCTCTCTCTCTCTCTCTCTCTCTCTCTCTCTCTCTCTCTCTCTCTCTCTCTCTCTCTCTCTCTCTTCCTCTTCTCTAAAATAGCGGGCGTTTCCAATTTACGTGGAACACGTCCGCAGAGACATAAGGAGCGCTGGGTGTTCGTAAAAGACAGGACAAGAGAGAGGGGGAACGGGAGAGGGAGAGTGAGGCGCGTGCGACCAGAGAGGGAGAGAGATACAGACAGGGAGACGGGAGAGTGTCGGTCGAGAGGTGCAGGCGAGGAGGGAGTTGCAAGGAAGATTCACTAAGTTGTAAATGACAGCGATAAATTATACACACCCTCTGCGAAATCCTGAGGAGGGCGAGTCTTTGCGAAATGTGACCGGGTGGGCGGCTGCTTTGCTTCTGCGGGCTGGGCGACTTTTCTATTTCGTCTTCCCCAATAGCACGCCCCGCCCCGCCAAGCCACGCCCCGCCACGCCCCGCCACGCCCCGCCACGCCCCGCCACGCTACGCCGAGCTGGTTTAGGAGGTGCAGCGGAGGCCACCCTCTTCCTCGTCCGCCTGTCCTGTCCTTTCCCTTCCCCGCGCGAGTCGGAGCAGCGCGCATTCAGAGCAGACAGACAGACAGACAGATGAGCTGGCAGGCGGACGACGACGGGACGGGACGGGACGAGCCCTGGCGGCCGCCCTGCGCTGTCTTCTTGTCACACAATACAAATTACGCTAGTTTGGTCGTGATGTGATGCCTTATCTCCCTGCTGAGCGCGCCCGCCTCTCTCAGTAGGGCCCTCCTCTCTCACCACGCCTCGCCACCCCATCACCATACACAACAGTAACAAACGGGGCTCGAGCGCCCCCGCGGCCCCCGCCGCCCCCGCGAGCCCTTCGCATCGCGGCCGCGACCAACACGTCGACTAACTTGAGCATCACCGCGACCCGCCCCGCCCCGCGGCAAACTCTGCTCAAACCGCCCTTTTCCCCTTCCGTTTTCCGCTGCCACTTTGCCCGGCCCCCGGTCCTGCTGAAGAGGGGTGCGTTCAGGAAGCAGGCGGTGGCGCCTGCTCCACTCGCAGGTTACAGCATCCTGTTGTGCGCTGGGCCCGCAGGAGTCCCGGAGCGCGCCGGGGGAGGGGGTCTAGGCGCCCGGCCCTGTGCAGTGCACCCAGTGCTGCTCGCAGTGCAGGGTGGTCGCGGGGCGGGGCGGGGCCGGGCGGGGCGGCCGCCTTTGAGCCGGGCCGGGCCGGGCCGGGCCGGGCCCGCACAACTCGTTAGGCTGGCAGGGCGGTGCCGTGCCGTGCGGTGCTGTGCGTGTCCAATGCATCGGCAGCCCGGCTCGGGGTGCGGGGCGGGGCGGGGCGGGGCGGGGCGGGCGCGTGGCGAATGCAAGCCATTCCGCCGCATAACAGCAGCACTGAGAGAGGTCCAGGTGTAGGCCGCACCGCACCGCACCGGGCGGGGAACGGACCACCCCGCGGCCGTGCTGTGCTGTACTGTGCTGCAGGCCAGCTGCCTGCTTCCGGTCAGCCCTGTCGTGGATCCTCCAACATTCAAAGGCAGAACCGCGATGCTCAAATCAGGGTGCCCAAAAATATACTACCGTAAAAAATGTCGGCGATGTAGTTGTTTCTGCTGTTAGTTTGACATCAAGTTCGTCCTGTTGCAGCTCGTGATGGCGCTGGACGTGCTGGGCTAGAGGCTGCCGGGCCGGCTGACGCGGGCGCGGTGCCTCGGACCTGACCGCACCATGGCCGCGGGGCTGAGGCCGGGGCTGAGGCCTCGGCTGGGGCTGCCGCTCATGCCCGGGGGGTTGGCCCGCCTGGCGCTGCCCCTGCCGCTGCTCCTGCTGTCCCTCCTGCTCCGCGCGCCGCCCGCCAGCGCCGCCAACGCCAACTGGATGTGAGTATAGCAGCAGGCCTGCGGGCCTGCCTGCCTGCAGACCTGCTGACCTCCTCGTCCTCCGCCCCCCGCTCCTCTTCAGGAATGGCCCATCGTCCGCCAAAGACCGCTTTATGACGCGAGAAGCGTTTTTTTTCCGTTCTCATTAAGAAGGCAGAGAGGCCCTTTTTTTGTCTTTTACGCCCGACTTTTGTCGTCACCGTTGTCTTTTTCGTCTCCGAGGGCGGATAACAGCGACGGATTAAAGTCACCTTTGCAGGCCGGGCAGGGCAGGAGGGCCGGCGCGGCGCCCGGGCCTGCCCGGGCCGGGCTCTGGGCCGCGGCGCGCGGCTATTGTAAAACCAAAGCGACGCCGCGCCACGCCCAGCCGCGGTATAAGGTGCCGGGATGGGAGGAAGTTAAGGTGAGGGAATAGCAGCCTTTTAAGAGGAGCTCCAAGCTGATAACGTTAATAGAGGGGCGTAATAAAAGCTTACCTCGCTCCGTCCCTCCCCGGCACAGCCCGGCCCGGCCCGGCCCGCCGGCGGCCTCGACCGGACCGGCACTGCCGAAAATATATTTTCATAAAGTCATCGCCGTGAGGGGGAGAAAATCTCACGCCGTTAACCGTGAGCGCTTTTGCGAATGTCGAGAGCACGACTGTTCATAAACGAAATGAAAGGGAAAATGGACAGTGCGTCGACGAGTCGGATTTTTCTTTTTTTTTTTACAGTGTGACTACACCTGACGCCGCGTCAGGGGAAAGGGGGAGCAACGGGTAACGATTAAAGCTTAGGAGCCGCCTCGACTCACTGTTGTGCGCCCGCCCGACTGCCGGCGGAGCGGACGAGCCGGGGGGGGGGGGGGGGGTCATCTTCCCCCTCCTCTCTCTTGCTCCCTCTCTCTCTCTCTCCCTCCCCTCTGTCGCTCTCCCTCACATGTCCGAGCCCGTGCCCCTGCAGACCCTCTCCTCCGGTGGAATGTGAGTCACCTGTTGGCTGGGCTCTCTGGTAGGGGCGCATGTCATCATCCGCACCTCGAGGTGCTCGCTGCACGCGCAACGCAGAACTTCTCCATTTCTCAAAGATCGCGTTAACTTAGGGAGTTATGCCCTACTAATTCAGTAGGTACTTTTCCGGTGATTCTATTGCAATCGATTATCCAAAATTATACCCTGGATTTTTTTTTTTAATTATTGCTTTTAGAGAAACAAATTTAAGAAATCTATTGGGTCCAGTTATATTTCTGTCAGCTGAAAATACTAGGGCATTTGGGGTCATGCGTCAATTCCGTATGCAGGAATGCTAAAAAGGAAATGCCACAGCGGTTTTCTCTCGGACGGTGGATTTATATAGCGCGGCGCTCTTCATCAAAAAAATTCATTTTTAATAGCCGCAGCGGCTGTCACTTTTTTTTATTTCTTACCCCTATTATTCTTGTTTCTTTCCCGATCTGCTTTATTGGCGTCAGGACAGAGTGCTGGGGCAGGGCAGGGGGGCAGAGCCGGGGCCGCATGGGTCGGGTCGGGTATGGGTGGGGCGTCAGCGAGTGAGGGAGCGGGCGCGGCGGGGCGGGGTGGGGCGGGGCGGGGCGGGGTGGGGCGGGAGGCGGCGCGGTGCAGCTCAAATTGGTAGGTGCGCGCCTGGGAGGTGCGAGGGGGCGTGGCGGGGCGTGGCGAGGCGGGGGAACGCCACCGCCTGCCGACGCTTGCTTGCCGCCCCACCCCACCCCGCCACCATGTCCGGCGGACCGCCATACACGTGCTGGCCGACCTATCTGGCAAAAGTCTTCATTGTGTCTGGTCTTTGTTCGCCGTCAAATACCTCGAAAATTTTAGGACTTATTTTATTTACATGGAAAGTCGAAAAGAGTTGGGATTTGAATGAAATCCTGTAAGAAGTAAATATTTCCCGAACGCCTCCGTCGTGTGAAAGAGCATTAGATCAAAGAAGCCCAGCATTTATAGAAATTAATAGAATTTAATTCGATGCCTTCCTTTAAACGTCGCTCCTGGAGCCGCAGCATTCTTTCCCTTTTTTCCCCTCGTTCCGCTGATTCATTGGGAATTAGAGACGTCGAGTCTCGAACCCGCGACCGCCTTCAATATGCAAAACACTTCCGTTCTCCGCGAGAAAGGACATGTTTTACCGCTCTGCGCTCGCGCCGTGCCGGCCCCCGCCCCGCCTGGGAATGTTATTAGATTTCCGTCCATTAAGTAATTGTTTGCGACCGAGCTGTGCTGGCCGAAGAGAGAGAGAGCAAGAGAGAGAGAGAGAAGGGGGGGGGGGGGCGGGCTGTGCAATAGAGGCGTCTGCTGCGGCTGCCCTCTCAGTGCCCATTGAGCATTTGAGATAGTGGAATCAATAGGTCACTACAGTCACACTCACAGCGTCTTGTCATTGCGCTTTTTAATAAAGTAATTCATGCCTGAATGGACATGCCAAGCGCCCGGTCTATTAGTCGGTCCGTTGGGCCCACCTCGCCCCGCCCCGCCCCGCCTCACCGGTCGCCCCACCTGGCGGCAGCCAACCTCATCATCTTCATGTCGGCCTATAAAGCGCCCGGATGAATGGTGCGGCGTGGCGGGGCGTGGGAGTGTGGAGGAACTCTGTTATTTTTATGTCTGAAAAATATTAATAATGGTGACCTGAGGCTTGTAATTCGTTTGCCTCCTTGTGGTTAAAGAGCTTGATTTATGCTCATTTTGGGTTTGGTTTTAATTTTTTTTTTAAATCTATCCTTTTTTGTGCACCACAATCAATGTAATGATGGAATTTTCATGAAAGATGCATTACGACAAAAATAATCCGATTCAAACTAGGGCCCCCGCCCTTTCCCGTTCGTACGCGCGGCACACGGCTGCGCGCGACGACGCCCAGCAGAGACGCCCCAGTTACGCCCTTCACTGTCTGCCGCCCATTCATAAGGAGTGACAGACAGACGGGCGGACGGACAGGCGGGAGGACGGGCAGACGCAGCAGGGGGCCCGGCCCAGCCCAGCCCAGCAGGAAAGGGCTCGGGCGGCTCGCAGCTCCGCGGAGCAGACCGAATGTTGTTGACATCACGAAATTTCTCTTGCTTCCAAATGACTCCTGCTCCCTGCCGCCGGCTGCCGGATGAGCGGGCACCTCGCGGTGTATATAAAGCATCTTCATCACTTTTGTTTCTTCTTTATTCATTCAATTTTTCTTTCGAATGAGGTTTGAGATTTTTCTTCCGCGGATAGCGCCAATAAGGAGATTTTTATCCTGGGGCCGCGCGCGCGTGCTTGTCACGCAACCGGGTGATTTCTATTTCGGTCATTATTTCGGTGGGAGGTCCCGTGTGTGGGAGGTGAGGTGGTTGCGTGTGTGGAGAGTCCCGGGACCAGAGGGGCACGAGCGAGCGCGAGCCGAGCTTATCAAAAGGCATCGACTGAGTGACCGGCCGGGCCGGGCCGGGCCCGCGCTCGCCCCCACACACCTGCATATGGTAATATAATACTCGCCGGCAATCGCCCTGCGCCTCGGCCTCGCCCTCCACATCGCCGTGAAAAATGTCGCAGAGAGAGAGAGAGAGAGAGAGAGAGAGAGAGAGAGAGAGAGAGAGAGAGAGAGAGAGAGAGAGAGAGAGAGAGAGAGAGAGAGACCGGGGTGGCGATGGACCCGGATAGGGCGCGCGATGAATGGGTGTCGACGCCATACCTCACGGTGACGACAGTGCCTCGCGCAGTTAAGCCTCCCCGCACCGCCGCGTTGACAACAAAAAGCGACAGACTTTTTATTGTCATTATCATTTTCTTGTTTTGACGAAACGTGATACGTTCGGGGATGTTGCGCTGCCCGCGCCCCGCCCGCCTCTCGAAGGTGCGCTCCGTCCGCTGGCCCGCGCTACGCCGCGCCACGCCACGCCACGCCACGCCACGCCACTCCACGCACCGGGTAAACACGGCGGGCGCGGCCAACTGGTATGCAATCAGTAAAAGCCAAGGCTTTTCTTTAGCTTGCCAAACAAAAGCAAAGAACAATGCACGTCGGACCGAAAGGGGGCAGGTAGTAGGACGCGGGCGGGCACCCCACTTTTCCACAATGGACGTCACATTTTGCACATACATGTATTACACCCTTTCCTTCTCAATACTGACCCATACATCCACACACCTGCTTATTTAGCTTACAGTCTTTTTGTTGCAGTTATTTTTAGGATTACGCTGGTGAAGAGTGCGGGTCGTCGTATAGTCAACGAGGGACAGGGGAGGGAGGGTGGGGCGTTGGGCGGATGACAACAAGAGGGGGAGGGGAAGAAAAAGACTTCAATATCCTGCAGGGGTAGAGAATTTCCTGCCTTATTCGTACAGTATATAAAGTATAACCCAATATCGGCGGGGGCGGCAGATGATGTCGCCAGAGAGAGACGGAGAGAGGGGTTGTTTGGCGGCGGGGCAGGGAGGGAGTGAGCAAGAGAGAGAGAGAGAGATAGTTTTTACCGTCGCGCAAATCACGAGGAGTCAAATATCGGCTGTCAATACCAAGATATCACCAATCGGCGGATGGAGCACACAGGGGCGGGAAATGAAGGGGGTAATGTGTGCGGGAGAGAGAAGGGAGGGGGAGGCTGGGCCGCGGGGGTGGGAAACACACACAGTCAGCCAGCGAGCCTCCACTGTCTTGACTCGGCCTAATCTGAGGGGCTCGACTCTGGGTAAAAAGAAAGGGAAGTCCGCCCTGCACTCTCCTCCACCCTATCTATCTATCTATCTATCTATCTATCTATCTATCTATCTATCTATCTATCTATCTATCTATCTATCTATCTATCTATCTATCTATCTATCTATCTATCTCTATCTCTCTAGTCCGGTCCGGGCCGGTGCACCGCCGCCTGCCAGTGACATGTTTAGCAGCGGAGCGGCCCGAGGTATGGCCTATTTATTAAATACTGGCCGCGGCTCGGGGGAAACTTTTCCCTGCATTTTTTTTTATTCCCTTTTCTCGCTGTATATATCACTTTTGCGCCCAATTCGGTAGCAAGTCAGGCGAAAAGAGGACAAACAGATAACTCGCTGCGCGCTTGTAAAAGTCTGTGAACGTTAGTATGAAAAAGAGAGAGAGGGGGAGAGGGGGGGGGGAGTACCTTCCCTGTGGTTATACCTGGTTTGAGGGAAACAGTTCCCGAAATTGCCGAGAACGGGAAACTATAAAACTTGAACGCGCGCGACGGTAACGTCTCGGGAGGCGTCGTTTGTGAAAACGCCGCGGCTTTTTATCAGTAAATTGCTTGGAGAAATACACAGCACTAACAGTGCATTAGTCCGCCCCGCCCTGCCCCGCCCCGCCCCTCCCGCGCCGCGCCGGTTTTTCCCCTCGTTCTATCTGTCCGTCTCTCTCGCTCCTTCTCTGTCTCTGTCTCTCTCTCTCTCTCGCTCGCTCTTTCTCTCGCTGCTCTCATGCACAGCTTCCTCTCTGACCCTAATTTAACCCTTTTAAGGGCAATTTATCCCGTATCTTGTCAGCTTCCCATCGTGTCACACTCACACAGTTACAACACACACACACACACGCCTTACTTCCTCCTCGTCGCCGCGCCTCGGCTCCCAAATACCTCCGGTGCCGTGCCCCGCCCCGGCCCGCCCGCCGCGCCAGTCCCGCTAGACACAGGTGCGCAGTTGTTGCCTACCTGCCGGGCGGGCGGGGGGCTGCTCCACAGCCGTGCGCTGCCCGCCGCAGCAGTGCTGTGCGAGGAGGGAGGGAGGGAGGGAGATGACAAAATAACGGAATGAGATAAATAGCCGCCTGTAGAGGATGGGCCCGGCCGGGAGGAGGGCACGGCACGGCAAGGCACGGCCGCCATGCCCCGCGCTGTATGAAAAATTGTCGTGGCTAAGGCTTGCGGTCGCAGGAAGAGGACGCGGTGGTGGAGGAGGAGGAGGGGCAGGAGGAGGACGGGGTGGGGGCACGCAGGCCAGGCCGTTTTTAATGTATTTTCAACATCGGAGTCGCTGTATGAATTATGAATCAGGAAATTAATTGAATAGGCAGTTTTGGGGGTCGCGGGCGGTTGGGTATAAGGGACAAGAAACTGAGCGCTAAAAGGTGGGCGGGCGCGCCATCCCCGCCGCCGCTCCAGGAAGGGCGCGCGTGGCTTTCAACGGATCTTTTTAAGGTGCGGAGATCGGAGGGGAGAAACATAGAGAAATTAAAATTCATGCCTTGAATGGGGCGTGTATAGGGGTGCTAAACGTCTTATTAGCGCGGTCGGAACGGATTGTGGCCGGCCTACACGGCGACGCGTCAAGTCTCTCGGCGTCAGGCGTTACGGAGGGGATTATCATAATATTATTGCGCGTTGCGGTGGGTGATTTTATTTTCCCCCATTTTTTTTCCCTTTCTTTTCTTTACCCCGCGGCGTCGCTGGGGGTCCTCTTTGGGTTGGTGGGGCGGGGGCGGGGCGTGCTCATTGCTGTGCTCTGTCCGTAGCGCCATCGGCGGCGGGGCGGGGCGGGGCACAGGCTTGTGCGTGACACGGGCGGGGCGGGGTGCGGCGGGGCGGGGCGGGGCGGGACGCGCGCGGCCCCTCCGGGCCGTCCGTGGTCTAATAGCAAACAAGCTTACTTCTTATTATGCGCCGTTTGTGCCGCTCTCGATTGAGTTTGCTTCCAGCAGCAGGCAGGGCAGAGTCGTGTGGCGTGGCGGGGCGGGGCGGGGCGGGCTTATCGGACGTGCCGGGCCGGCGTAATTGTGGGTAGCTTTCTCGCAATAAAGATACAAGTGTGTGAATGTAGCACGTTTGTATAGTCGTGTGAATTTCCTTCGTTTACCCTTTTTACCCCTCAAATTTACTAGTTTAAAGGTGCGAATGGCAATTTTAATGGCACTTTGGGATCTTAGTGAGCGCTTGTCATTCTATATGAAGCAGTGACTGACTGGACTGTGTGTGTGTGTGCTGCGCAGGTACCTGGGGCTGGTCGGGGTGCCGCCGCCGCTGCAGCAGGCCGCGCCCCAGGGCTCGGGCGAGGGCGAGGGCGCCGACGGCCTGGTGGTGGAGGACCCCGAGCTGGCGGAGGCGCGCGCCGTGTGCGGCTCGCTGCCGGGCCTGGTCGGCGCGCAGACCAGCGTGTGCATGGAGCACCCCTCGGCCATCCGGCCCATCGCCGAGGGCGCGCGCCGCGGCATCCAGGAGTGCCAGTTCCAGTTCCGGCACGAGCGCTGGAACTGCTCGACCAACGAGCGCGAGCAGAGCGTGTTCGGCTACATCCTGGAGCGAGGTGAGTGAGTGCTGGAGTCTTGCGTAGTCTAAATATATTTAAGGGGAGTAAAATTTAAGCGTATAGCGAAATTCAACGGTAGTTAAATATATTTCATATATGAAATGAAAGGGAATTTCTACTTTTTTTTTCTCTTGAAAGCAGGATGGGGCGTATAGAAATGTGACCAATGACTGAGGAAAAAATATGTTAGGGGCGAGACGGATAGGGCGTGGGGCGGGTGGGCACCGGGGGAAGACGGAGGGTCGCCGACAAAGAGGAACAGACCATGAAGGAGTTGAGGTGACTGCTGGGCCGGGCTGGGCTCTGTCTGATGATGCTGCTCGCACAGAGGAGAATAATAAAAATGGTTTTCATTTCCTTCACGGATGTACGACACGACGTTCGCATCGTCGCGCCGTGAGCTCATCGCCGCGCCCAACACTTTACTTCCCACCATATTGTAACACGAAAAAGAAAAGAGAGATAATCCATCTGCCTTACTTACTAACGCAAGGAGCTCTCTAATATTTTTACGCAGACGACTACTTTCCTTCGTTTTTCTTAAATAGTATATTTTTTTCCGAGCTAAATAGTAAAGAGTAAGGCTGGCGTGCCGAGCTGGCGCGGGCTGCGCCTCATGTGGCTAATTTCTGCCTAACCCAGCCTCCCTCCTCTTCCTCGTGAAGAATATTCGCGAGGCCTGTTGTACTGCTGCCCGCCCCGCCCCGCCCCGCCCCGCCCCTCGGCCGCGCGCGCCCCTCGGCCTGAAATACTGGCATGTTGGACCGTCATTTCTACAGCAGATGAGCTTGCTTGTTACTCCAAGTCTGTACGCGCCCTCTCGCCCCCGCCCCGCCCCGCCCCGCCTCGCCCGCCGCTCTCTTTGCCCGCGCCTCTCCTTGTCTCTCTCCCTCTCACCGCATTTACATTCCAATAGGATGTTCCCCGTAACACACGGCGCTGTGCCCCAGGCCGGCGCGGGCCCGCCGCCCGCCCAGCTCCGCCGCCCCGCCCCGCCCCGCCCGGGGCCTTGGGGCGCCCTGGGCCCTGGGGCCTCTGCTAATGATTCCATTTACAACAGCCACACTCTGGCTGTAGCTGCCCGCGGCCCCGCGGCCCTGGCCCTGCCCCCGCCACAGGTGCCGGCGAAGGCAAAGGGCTCGTACCTTAGCGCTGGGAGAACGCGTGTCTCGCGCACTATACCTGACGAAACTGCGGTGCGGTGGAGTAACATTCTCGCGGCATTTTATTACACGACACTTTGGTAGGATCGCGAATATAATATGGAAATCCGTTTTTTTTTTTTTTTCAACTTTTAAATGATATCAAGGAAATCTCTCGCAGCCGTGTGAAATTCTATCTCTATGGTGGTTGCACACCGTCGTTGTGATGAGTCCGCTCAAAACGTAGAGCTCAACGGCGCGTTTGCAGGGGGCCGAGGCTTTAAAAGCGCTCTGCTAATGGTGTATAGGGGCAGGGCGGGGCGGGCAGGGCCACCATAGGGGTGGTCCCAGTGCCCCGCCCCGCAGCGCGGGGGCGCAGGGGCGCAGGGGCGCGCAACCGGGCAAAAGCGCTGCTCTATCCCTCGGGCTTTTTGCCAACCTGTATAGGGGCTGACCAATCCCCCGGACTAATGTGTCTTGATCCCGGTAATGGCGGCCCTCGTGCTGGCCCACTCCGCGCCCCGCCACTCCCCGCCACTCCAGCGCACGCCCCGCCCCGCCCCGCCCCGCCCCGCCCCGCCCCGCCCCGCCCGCACTAAAGTGGCCAAAGTGTGTTCTGGATGGCATTTTCACGGTCGCCTTTATAGCACAATCCGATCAGTCTGAGCGAGCGAGCGTGGAAAATTCGTCCGATATTTTTTTTTTTGTTCGTGTGTTAAAGAAAAATCATAAAACTCCCCGTGTGACCTTGAGCGGCAGCGTGCGCGTCCCTTGCCTCCTTCCCTCTTCCCCTGTTGTGATGCTGTTACATTTCCAGGCCGGACTCGTGGTTCGCTTACACATTTTATGAGGAGGCCGACAGTTATCTGTCGCGTGTTCGACTTGATTCTACTCGTCCTGACGTTGCATACTCAGTCTATATGCATAATCCGGTCATAAAGCGGGTGGACGGGCCGAGTCGGGGCGGGGCGGGGCGGGGTGGGGCGGGGCGGGGCGGGGCGGGGTGGGCTGGACGCGGCAGCGCAGCGCCAGCCAAACATAATATTGATTTGCCTTTTCCCCCCTTTACCTCCGCGTATTATCATTTTTATCTTGCAATGTTATTAAGTTTTTTGACGACTGCTGCCTCCATGCCTCTTTATTCTGGCAAGTGCATGTGCAGGAGGAGGAGGGTGCGCGTTTTGCTTGGGTGCGTTACATTTTGCGCACGACCAATAACGCTATACGCGGCTTGTGAGGTGACGCCGCGTGGCGGGGTGGGGTGGGGTGGGGTGTGGTGGGGCGGGGCGGGGCGGGGCGGGGCGGGGCAGGCGCCGCCGCCAATGGACAGCGATATCTGCAAACATGTACGGATGGCACTTTGTGTCAACTGATTGCGGACCAATTACAAAGTCAAATTGAGCGCGGGCGCTCGCACGCAACCGACACACACTCAGCGCTTTATATGCATTTCCACTGACATGACAGTGTTTGCTGAGGGAGAAAAATTACCATTTAATTTGATAGCGTTTTGTCGTGGCTGACCTTAAAACTATATTTGCGCCCCGAGGAAATAATTTGCATAGTATTGGATTTTTATCATAATTATTTTAAAGAATGACGATATTATGGCATACACTGTTGCGTATGGATTTATACCTAGGTCACACTTTTTCCTTCTCTGCGACGCTTGTGGGAGGAGTGTGGGACATATGGGGATTCAATTTTTCATTTCGGCCATAAAATCAGGTATTCCGGCGGCAGCTCCGCCCTCCGCTCCCCAGTCGGGCCGGGCTGGGAGGGGACCACGAATCTCTCTCCACTACTTAGCGTCGCATTCACGCCTTGTCACACAGCGGGGGTGGCGGGGGACGGGGAGGGCGAGGGGGTCGAAATTTACGGGCATTTTATCCTTCTCAAAGCTTTTACTCTCGCTCCTTCCCACCCACAAATTAAATAATACACGTGTTTGCCCGCCGCGGCGGCATATATGGACCACACACAGCATCCCACGCACGCGATCCAGGGGGGAGCTCCCCCCCCCCTCCTCCCAGCCTCCACTCCAGTCCACCGGCCACTCCCCGCTCGGGTGCTGTCCGTCTCTGAGTGGGAAACGTACGGAAATGAGAGCGAAAGAGCGCGGAAGAGAGAGAGAGAGAGAGGAGGGACGCTGTGGAGAGTGGCCAGTACACACTACCACCCTCACAACAGCCGTGCGAAGCCGTCTGGGGCTCGTGCCCCGCTCCACCCCACCCCACCCCACCCCACCCCACCCCGCCTCACGAAACATCAGGGCAGGCAGCCCTGCTGCTCACCGCGCGGTCATTGGGCAGAGTTGAGGCGAGGCGAGGCGAGCCGTCCTCCTGGGGCTTCTCCTCCCGTGTAGCGGGCAGGCCGCGCCCCGCCACGCCCCGCCACGCCACGCCACGACCAGCCGGCATTAACCAAAGTGTTTTAACCTTACTGCGTTACGGTGGCCCAAACAGGATTAGATTAGCCCCATCTGCGGGCTGACCCACCCCGACCCGTCCCGTCCACTGCTCACCCACCTCCACCACCATGACGGCGAGGGAAGGTGCGAGAGAGACGGAACGGGGCGCGTCGTGCGAGTGCGAGCGAGAGAGACGCATGAAAATTTTCTCATTCACACGCCATGGCTCTCTCCCTCTCGTGCGTGTGTGTGTGTGTGTGTGCGGCCGCCCCATGCCCCTCGATTGATTATATCACGCCAAGTGGCGATCCTCGTAGGGCCGCCCCGGCCCGCCCGAGGGCCCGCCCCGCCCGCCGGAGCATGAGGGTGGTAAGGCAGCAGGGTATGGCTAGGGGCGGGGCGGGGCGGGGCGGGCAGGAGGGGCGTTCTAGGGAGGAAAAGAGTGTATAGAAAGGGAAGCAGGAGTTGGAAAGGCGCAGCAGTGCTATGGTCTGGCGCTGCAACAACATGCAGCAGTGAAAGGAGATTGAGTGGTCTGGGCTGGTGCACGGGGCGGGGCGGGGCGGGGCGGGGCGGGGTGCTGCACCAGGGCGGGGCGGGGTGGGCGGGCGTGCTGACGCGCTGACGGACTGACGCACTCAGTCATCGCGGCCGTCACTGCCAGCCCAGCTGCTGCAGCCGCCGCTGCCCGGCGCGGCACGGCGCGCAGCAGGCCGAGTTAACGAACGCCCCGCCGCCCGCCCCGCCCCGCCGCACCCCGCCCCGCCCCCCGCCCTGCCGCCGTGGACATCAACGCCACGCAGCGCAGCGATACATCAAAAAGACGGCCTGCGCCGCGGAGCGGTGCAGAGCTGTGCGGGCGGAGCCCTGCCCAGTGCCTGGCCGCCGCCCTGGCGGCCGCCCTGGCCGCTGGCTGGCCGTTGCTCCCGGAGGTGTCTGCACTGCAGCGCCGCGCCGCGCCCTGCTGGGAGGCGCCCTGCGGGTAGGCAGCCCGCCGTGCCGCGCTGCGCGCCCCGGGCGGCGGCTGCCTACCCGGGGGACCTGAGGGGGCCGGGCCGGGCCGGGCCGGGCGCGGGGAGCGGGCGGGGCTGCCGGCCTCCCGGCCTGCACTCGACTCCTTATTGTGCCTGGAGGAGGCCGAGCAGGGCCCCGCGGCGGAGGACGGGGCGCGGCGCGGCGGCCTATACACCGATTCCGCATACCTAATGTAGGCAGCGGGCCGGGCCGGGGCGGGGCGTATTCCCCTTATCGCACCAGATGGTATTCCAATATAATGCCATGTCCCATGGGCTGCTCCTCGCCCCGCCCGCCCCGCCCCGCCGCCGGCCAGGCTCAAGCTCCCATTATAAGCTCATGCAGAGGAGCGCGCTTGCGTTCGCTCTCCACATCTCTCTCTGTCCCTCTCTCGCTCTCTCTCTCGCACTTGTACAGTCTTCGCGTCTCCCTCCTGGGCGCGCCGTGTCAACTCTAAGGTACACACTCATTAGTGCCAGTGCCCCGCGGGCCCGCGGGGTGCACCGCCCTCGGCCCCGCCCCGCCCCGCCCCGCCTGAGAATGACGCCACCACCTACCTTGCCGGGCGGGGCGGGGCGGGGCGGGGCGGGATGGAGTGGGGCGGCCAGGGCGCAGCAAGTCGTACACCTTTATTTTGTCGCTGTCTCCCTATCCACCCCGCCACACTAGTATCTCCTTGTCTTCCGTTTTTCGTTTCTTTCTCTCTCTCTTGTCCTGCACTCCCACCGAGCTGCTTCCTTCCTCCAGACGAAAGTCCTAAAGCCGCCATCATTTTGCACTGAGCTAAGCGGAGAATCCCTGAAAAAGACGCGTCAGTCAGCCGGCCGCGCCCTTTTTTTTGTGCCCTCCTTTCTTTCCCTTCCCAAATTTTTTGGGGTGGGGGTGGGGAGGAAGGGTATTGTTCGGAACCCAGGCGCTGTGTCCTGTCACTCACTTGCACCTGCTGCCTATCCCCGTCTCTCTCTCTGTGTAGCCAACCCCATCAGGCCATTGGCATCTCTCTTCATCATCCCCGGCGCCCCCTCCCCCTCTCTCTCCCTCTCTCTCGCTCTCTGTCTCTATCCATCTCTCTCGCCCGCATCGACCTCCCCGCCCGCCTCGCCTCCACTCGCAGAAGATGCAGTTGACGTTCCTCTGCATAATATCACTTTCATTGCAGCCAACTTCGGGAGGGGAGGGGCGTGGCGGGGGTGAAGAGAGGAGAGGAGGTGAAACTTTCCCCCTTCTCTCTCTCTTTCTCTCAATATTTGACGGCTGGCTGCAGCGCCGACGGGGTGCGGCAGATGACTCTATAGTAGCCGCCCCCGGCCCCTGCGCGCTTGCGCTGGGTCGGATCAAGCCCCTCCCCCTCTCTCTCTCTCTCGAGCACGCTGACGAGCCCCTTCCGTGTTGTTTCGTGTGTCCGCAGGCAGCAAGGAGACGGCCTTCATCTACGCGGTGACGAGCGCGGGCGTGGCGCACGCCATCACCCAGGCGTGCTCGGGCGGCGAGCTCACCGACTGCGGCTGCGACCCGGGCAGCGCGGACCAGCGCACCACGCCGCAGGGCTGGAAGTGGGGCGGCTGCAGGTAAGCGCCATAGCCGGCTAGCGGCTCACCAGGAGAGCACTATAGTGCTCACCGAACAACTCGCGCTCAGCGAAAATATACAAGTGCGCGAATGTCGCTGACGCCGTGTTGCAGGGAGTGAATCTTGTTTCACTCTTGTGTACAATAAGTGTACTACCGAGTGTGTGAAAAAATCCACTCACCTGCTTGAAAAGTGCGAGCGATGTTCGTACCCTGCTGCTTGTATTTCCAGTGCACCGGCTGACTTATTTGTGCCCCTGCTCAAGAATAGCCTCTCTCTAACCCCTCAGGAGTCGCAACCCCCGCGTGCCGTCATCAGACCACTTGTGTTCCGCCCCCACGGCCGGCGCTCACCCCCTCCCTCTCCTCTCTCCCCCTCTCCTCGTCTCTCTCTATCTCTCTCTCTCTCGCTCTCTCGCTCTCTCGCAGCTTGGCAGTAATGACGTTGAAAATACTAAAATGCGCGTCCGAGTTTGATGAGGAGCCGGGGCGGGGCGGCGGGGGCCCAGGGGTAGTGCAGTATGAGCCGAGTCGGGGGTGTGGGAGGTGGAGACGGGAGGGGAGGAGAGGGCCCCTTGAGGGGCAAGTCAGGGAGTAGCAGGCCGGAGCGGCCCCTGCTCGGGAGTCAACCCAAACAGGGCTGCTGGAGGTGGGCCGCTGCTTCTGCTGCTGGCTCCGGGACGGGGGAGGGGAGAGGGCGGGGCGGGGTGGGGCGGGGCGGCATGAGTTGACTTCTCTTCAATCGAGTGGAAAACGGACGGCGCGTCTGCACGAGACCCTGGGTCCCTCCGCCCCGCCCCGCCCCGCCCCGCCCCGCCCCGCCCCCCGCGCTGTTTCAGATGGCCGCCGTCCGGACGGTAATCCTCCGACACATGTCTCAATGTCCCCCCGCCCCCTCCCATCGGCGCCTGGCGCCAGCGGCGCAGCGGCCCGGCTCACGTCGCCGGAAAAATATTGAAAGGATATGTTTGTAATGAAAATACTCGCGGAGAAACGAATGCCCGTGGTGTCCCGGGGCGCGGCGCTACCCGCTGCAGGTCGGTGCCGGTGCGTTGGCGAAGCTCCCGAGCGGTGCGGTGCGGCGGGTACGTGCGGGCGGGGTGGGGCGGGGCGGGGCGGGGCACTCCCACTGGGCTCGATATGGTATTAAATTAATGCCAAGGCTGCCGGCTGAGCCGAGCCGAGCCGAGCGGGTGGAGGTAAAGGTACGCTTGTTGCGGACTGCCCGGCCGGCCGGCCATGCTGCTTGCCTGGCCGCCCTCCATACTCGTTGTCGATACTTCGATACCTCGAATCGAGAAAGTCGTAAGTCCGCTCGCGTTTGCTCACTGGGCCGGACTGAGCCGGAGGGACGGAGGAGGAGAGCGAGGGGGGGCAGCAAGCTTGGCTGGGCATCGTCGATATCCGTTTTTATTAGGGTCAGTCTTGCCCCGGCGGCCCCCCCGAGTGGCGATGGTGAAAAATTCAGGGCCGCGCAGAAGGCAAGGACTGCGAATTGTTTTTTTTCTCGTTTTGTTCTTTGTTGTTATTGTGGTTTTTTGTGTTGTGTGTGTGTGCGCGCGCGCGTCCGCCGGGATTTTCGAGCGGCCGGAGCAACATCTGCTGGAAGGATGGGGAATGTGTAAATCCCTGGGCGCGGTGGAACGCGAGGAGGGGGGGGGGGGGGAGTGTCCGCGGGGACCGGGCCTGCGCTCCGCACCGCACCGCGCTCTGCGCGAGCAACAAGAAGTGCCACGCCGCCGAGTCACTCGCGCCCCGTCCGCAGGAATCTGATGCAAAATCGCAAACAAAAAAATAAACAGTCGCACAAATACGACAAATTATTGTGTGAGGATGCAGCGTCTAAGAGCAGTCCTTCCTCTTCAGATCGCACTCAAAGGCCGTGCTCTGTAATGCACCGCGAAATTCGCAACGCCGCGCTAGGCGCAGACGATTCTGCATAAGATTAAAAAAAAAAAAAATCCGCTGGCTGGCGCCGGCCGTCCCGTCCCCGCCCCCAGCCACCCCTCGTGCTGCCGCCCCGCGCCCCGCCCCCGCGCCCTGCCCCCGCCAATGACGGCCCTTAACTCCTGAGCGCCCCCTCCCTCCCCTCCCCTTCCCCGGACTGTCACCCCTGGGCCGCGGGGACCCTGATGTTTGCGTGGTCGCATATCAACCACCCGCCACGCCCCGCCACGCCCCGCCACGCCCCGCCCCGCCACGCCCCGCCCCGCCCCGCCCCGCCACCGCCCGCACTCTGTCTCTTTGTGGCGGTCCAATGCAAAGACAAGAGCTCGGGCCGGGCCGGGCTGGGCAGCCTGTAATGTCATGCTCCTCGCCACCACCATCACCGCCACCCTCCTCTCTCTCTCTCTCCCTCTCCCTCTCTCTTCTGCCCCTCTTTTATTCTTTTTCTCTCGTTTTACTTTTGGAAAGTTGGTAGCGTCAGACTTGTCAAAAGCAGCCTCCCCTGCGCCCCGCCCGGCTGTGCTTCTTTCTTCCTCTTGCAGAACAATGTAGCGACGACAGAACGACACAGCGCCGGGCTGGGGCCGGGGGGTGCAGGGCCACCGTTTGATGCAAGGCAGTCGTGCCAACCGAACGGGGTCCGCCCCGCGCCTGTCCCCGTCCCATCTCGCCGTCGCCCGTGCGCAGAGAGAGAGAGAGGGGGGGAGGAGAGAGGGAGAGAGAGAGAGAGAAGGAGAAGGGCCACAGCGACTATAGCCATCTTGAAAATGTCTGTGTTCGGAGTTACTGAGCCCATTCAGGGTTCCCCGGCACAAAAGATGAGATGAACGGTGCGGAGGTCGAGGGATGGTTTTCGTTGAGAGATGGGAAGGGGACGGGGTATAGGGGATGGAGAGGGAGGGGGTGGGGGAGGAGAGGGGAGGGGAGGGGAGAAGCGATCGAAGCCAGAGAGGATCAGATCGGCTCCCAGCGTGGTCGGATTATAGACTTTTAATTAATTTGGGTTACTCTCTCTCTCTCTCCATCTCTCTCTTCCCTCCCCCCTCTCTAACACGCCCTCCACCCCTCCCTCATGTGGTCACGCGTGGCGTGATGGTCCACGGAGCAGAACGGCGCGTAATAGAAAAGCGCCTCGGAAAATTCAAGAGAGATAAAGGCGTATGTACGTGCACCCGGCCCGGCCCGGCCCTGGCCCGGCTCCGCCCGCCCGCCCGCCCGCCCGCCCGGCCTCCAGCGCTATCGCCAGAGAGGACACGACAGGACAGCCCCTATCTGCTGCAGCCCGGCCCGGCCAGCAGGCCCTGCCTGCAGACACAACAAAAACCGGCGTGGGAAGAAAACAAAACAGAAATAATGGCGGGGGAAAAAAATCACATACAAGGAAATCTGCGTGTGCGGTTGCGGTGAATAGGGGGTGGGGCCCGTGGGGGCTCCGTGCGGGGGAATGCCCCGGCGCTATCAGTTCAGCCAATTAGGCGCCACCGCCCCTTCTAATGAATGAACAAGGAGAGCGGCCGGCGGCGGGGCAGGGAGGGGAAGAGCAGAGAACGGAAGGGTCGACGTTTTCCACCGCAATTTTTTTTCTGTTTTTGCCTCCTCCACGCAGCAAGGGGTGCAACCGACCGCGACCAACCCACCCCTTTCGTGAAATTATTTTATTAATACACCCCCGTCTCTCTTGCTCCGTGTCTACTGCCTCTCTCTCTCTCTCTCTCTCCCTCCCTGGCCTCCTCACATCCGCATTCTCTCCCGCCAGCCAGCCCCTCTGGCCTCCCCTTCTCCCGGAACAACTCGCTCTCTCTCTCTCGCTCGCTCGCTCGGGCGCGCGCTGAAGGCACAGACAGATGTCCCTAATCAAGCCCAGCTTCAATTTCAGATCCAATTATTTGGGCGAAGATGCGGCGTGAGGGAGCAAGTGCGGGGCGGGTGTGGAGGGAGCGGCGGGGCGGGGCGGGGGAGGGGGCGTAATCAGGGTGCACGTCGTTCAGTTCTGCTGCCGCTGCCGCTGCTGCTGCTTCCGGCGCCGCGCATCGCCTCCCTCACCTCGGCGAATTTCACACAAGAGTGCGGATAAATCTCGCAACTTGCGCGCCCCGGCCGCCCCGAGCGCGCGTGCCTGCACACGGGGGTCACGAGGGGGCAAAAAGAGGGCCTTCCGGGAGGTAGGGGAGGGGAGGCGGGGGCGGCGCCATACCGTGCTCAGAGCGCCGGGGCGGAGCGTCCCGTCCGGGGCGGGAGCGGGAGCGGGGCGCCGCTGCTGTTACACCTGCCCCACGGGCTGAGCCCGAGCCCCCCCGGGGGCGGCGCGGGGGGCGGCGCGGGGGCGGCAGTGTCACGCGAGCAGCGCGCGGGGTTCATTTGCGCCACAATGCCGCCCGCCCCTAGCGCGTTACCAGACCCTACCGTGGCCGCGCCGCGCAGCCAGCCCAGCCCATGTGGGTGTCGCGGCGGGCCGGGGGCGGCGCGGGGGCGGGGGCGCCCGGGGGGCAGAATGTTTGCGGCTCGGGGAGTGGCACACAGTGGTTGCGAGCGCTGCTCGCTTACTACGGTTTTTTGCGTCGCTGCCGCTGTTCTGCGGGTTGCCGACCCTCCCCCCCTGCAGGGACGGGTTCGGGAGGGCTAACCCTCCACCCCCGCCCCCGCCCCCTCCTCTCTTGTCTGTCAGGGGCAGGGCGGCTCGCAGGCAGCAGCGGCGGCAGGGCAGCAGGCCGTCATGAGCGACGAGCCCCGCTCGGCCGGGACAAGGCGGGCGGGCAGGCGCCATTTTCAATTTACTCTCCTGACTTTTTGGCCTCGAGTTTAAAAGTTTAATGAGTAATTATTCTCCGCTGGAGGCGCGTCGCGTCTCCTCGCGTCGCACCTCCTGGCCCGGCCCGGCCCGGCTCGGCAGGCGGCTAGCTGTCAGGGGGTGGTGCCGGCGCCACGGAGGAGCCGCGGGGGAAGGACCGATACCAGCCCATGTGAAAAGATGCATTTTTGAGAAATCTGCCCTAAACTTTTGTTAAACATTCGCAAAAAATCGCGTTGTACAGAAAGTAATCCCAACTATTTTTTTTGTTTACGTTTATTTTAATTTTTGTTTTTTTCACAGTGACAACCTGGAGTACGGCCTGCAGTTCTCGCGCAAGTTCGTGGACGCCCCGGAGCGCGGCCGGCACAACAGCGTGGACCCCAAGGACCCCCTGAAGGATCCCAAGGCGCGCAAGACGTACGCCGTGCGCGCCCGGATGAACCTCCACAACAACGAGGCCGGCAGACAGGTAAAACCTGCGGCGCACCAGCATTAGGCGTGAATTTTTTTTTATTTTTTTTTCGTCTTGCCAATATAGCGTTTTGCGAGATTTGCGAAATTTTGAGCGTTGGTCTGGCTGTTGACCTGCAGGTGGTGAGCTCGCTGCTGCGGATGCACTGCCGGTGCCACGGCGTGTCCGGCTCGTGCGAGCTCAAGACGTGCTGGCGGACGCTGCCCGCCTTCAGCGAGGTGGGCGACCTCCTCAAGAGGAAGTACCGCCAGGCCGTGCAGATCTCCAGCCCGCGCGGCCGCCGGCGCATGCGGCGGAAGAGCAAGAGCCCGCGCTCGGGCGGCAACCAGAGCAACAGGTGAGGCGGGGCGTGGCGGGGCGGGGCGGGGCGGTCTCCGGGGGCGGGGGCGGGCGGGGCGGCGTGGGGCCGCACGCTTAACAGCTCAAAGGACACCTTGATAGCAGTGCGTTGTGTCCAGAGCGCCGCGTTAAAAAAAGCCCGATTTCTGCATTCTGGGGATCCAAGCGGCTCCCCCGTTTTTTAGCAGATGATACCTTAAAACACAACACCTCTACACTACACGTAAATGTAACTTTAAATTTCCTTTGCTCCCGCACAGGGGCGGTCGCAACAAGTGGAAGCGCTCGCTGTCCAAGGGCGACCTGGTGCACATCCACAAGAGCCCCGACTACTGCGTGACGGACCCGGCGCGGGGCATCGCGGGCACGAGCGGGCGCGCCTGCAACAAGACGGGCTCGGGCGCGCAGAGCTGCGACCTGCTGTGCTGCGGCCGCGGCTACAACACTCAGGTACGGACGATCGTGCAGCAAGTGTGTGAAAGCCGCACAGGTGTTTTAATTTCCATCCACAAGTGTGCGACATTCACACACTTGTGTTTTGTAGTCTGGAAACGGGGGCAAAACATTCATAGTTTTCTGGGAAGTTTATCATGTTCCAAGGTTTTTCCCGGCAGCGGCTAACGAACGTGATAGTGGTTTTTTAAGTTTTCCCTTGTTTTCTGTTTCGTCGCCTGCAGGTGGTGAAGCACGTCGAGCGCTGCCACTGCAAGTTCGTCTGGTGCTGCTACGTGACGTGCAAGACGTGCGAGACGGTGATGGACAGGCACACCTGCAAGTGATTCTGCATCAGGAGAGGAGGGGAGTGAGATGCAGATTTTTTTTTTATTTCCGTCGGTCCGAAAAGTTGAGATGTTTCGCGCGCGAAGTTTTGCGGATATTCAAAACTCTCGATGAATTTGGCGTGTTTCGGAGAGTATTTCCGATTTGGTGTCGGTCCAGCTGGTATACCAAATATACTGATAAAGCGTGAGTTGGGAAAAAGGATTTCAGACGTTGAAATCAAAAGTCATTCCACCATGCGGCTAGCGACGCGACTGCGAGCCGCATGTGTCTGTTGTAAATAGGTTTGATGAATTTTAAATCATGTGTAACGTGATACGGTGTAGTGTGCCCTGAAGATTCTTTTTTACGCTTGAAGTAACGGACGTACTTAATTTCGTGTTTGAAAGCAGAGAGCCCGTCGATAGACTCCCCGCCACTCGTATACGTCGTTCTTGGTGAGGACGAGAATGTAATATTGTCACATATTTCCCTGACTGTTACTATTTTAGCGCAAGGTGATCTTAAAAGTTTCTCTTGTGTTTAATATTTTATGCGTTGCCCGTGAAACGTCTGAAACGGTTGTCTTTTTATAACTAATTTATGAAATGAAATGTGTGTATAAATTTTCTGACAACCTACAATTTCAATATCAATGAATTTTGAAAACAAAGGAAAAAATATTCCTGCGAGAAATGGCATTTAAAGTGATATCAAAACTACATAGAAACGAAGTCAGTAACGAGAAATCGGCGTTGTTTCCAGGTCGTTTTGATAGGCAATTTTCAATTGACGTTTTCAACAATTATATACTGTTGTATGTGCATTTTGTGGTATCCAACTCAGTTTTGTCTTGATTTACGTTTTTGTATAATTGTTACTCGAACATTAGTTTTGTCGCTTTGGTGTATTTGTAGAGATTTCTAACTGCGATAAGTAACGAACTAGAGCCGTACTTTTCGAGCCAAAAACTTAATGCTTACATTGGGAAGCCCGCCGTTTGTATAGTTTAGAATTAGTATCCAATGTCAATTTCTAAAAACTCGTCGTAGTATAGTTGTCAAACATCGCGCGGCAAATGTTTGCGTCCGAAAATAGCCGCAATTTCGCGATGAAGAGTGGACGGTCATATTGTGTCCGTGCATACCGCACCAGGTATGTTCCTGTGAACAGCAATGGCAAGCAACAATAATTTATTGTATCGACCGTCAGAACTGCGCTTGTCAGTTTTCTTCCAGTGTCGGTCGTCCTGCAATGGGGCGTGTCTCTATATTGTAAATAGCATTGGCTCGCCACCCTGTAGAAAGGCCATAATAATGTATTATGTAGATTCATACAATGTACAAATGAAAGTAATTTATATCAAACTCTTTATACTGTCATAGTGAGTAGTGAAAAATAAATCATGTCCAAAGCACGCACCGCGTCTTATGCAATCCGCAATATATGACGTATCGCGTCAGTACCAAGCGAGGTGAAAGTCGCACGAAGGCATGTCGATAAAACGCACCCAAAATTAGTACATTTTTCTTCTCTGCTCTTTTTTTAGGCGCCCTTTTCTTCCTCCCTCTCGAGGAATGGGGGGCAAGGAAGGGCGAAGCGCGCAGCCCCTTTATCAACGGGGAAAGGCATGCCGTGACCGGAAGCTGAAGCTGCCAGGCGGCGACGGCGGAACCGGAAATTACGACGGAGCCACACGAAACCAGCGAATCACAACGGCAATTTCATGCAGTCTGTCCTAGAGGAATAGGGACACCGAGCCGGAAGGGGTGTGGGGGCGGGACCGTGCCTGGCCGTGCCGTGGAGGGAGAACGCGGCCCGCTCACGCTGCTCGCACCCGTGTCCTTGGCATGAAAGTACCTAAGACGGCGAAGTCGTAATGAAACTAAATTCCACCGAATAATTTTTGGAATCAACTAACGAAGAATCCCCGCGTCTAAAACTTGAAGCAAAGTTCACCCAGTGCATGTAGCAGTGTCGTAGTCCAAGCGTTTCCGAACGCGACTCGTCCGACAGACGGACTTGACTCGGACAGAGGACGTGCGTGATCCTTCACTGTCATTCACGCGGGCTGTTGCTGTCGGCCACTGGCCTCGGCCCCGGCGGACAAGAGGAAAAGGAAAAGGGAGGGGGGGATAAAACTCGCCCTGACTCGACAGATAAGGCGGAGCTTGGTCTAGTTGGTGCCGCATCAGGCGCTTATTCGCCATGACACCGCTCTTGGAATTGAAGAGCAGGATGAGGGCTCAACCCAGCCAGAAATTCTACCTTTGAAAGACGTTTTTTTTCATGTAAATTATTAGAGGTCTTTTAGTGGAAGCTTTTCCTACTACTCGGGTGCTATGAAACAATGCTAATCAATGTTGTTCCGACCAAAAGATGCGTCGTTGAGTCGGAGTCGGGCCTCCGTGCCGACTGATTCCGAGATCGCTCCGTCCTTGTCGCACCTCTGGCAGTGTCCTATGTTGGGCATTGAAGTGCCCCCCGAGTGCGACAAGGACAGAAGCACGACAGCGATCTTCTGAATCAGTCGGCAGCAGCGGCGCGAGGCGGCCGGCCCGGCTGGCTCAGCCCACTGCTGGTGAGCGCCTGCCACCGACTAGCATAGGCAAGCCCGGCGGGCACGGCTCCGCCGGGGCTGGCCTACCCTGCGCCTGCCGGCCCGCCCCGACCCCGACACGCACACAAGCACAGCAGTCTAGCAGGACTGGATGTCAGAATTTTGAGTTATGTGTACTCTCTTCATGCGCATAGTTGCGGTGCAGAAAGGGGGATAAAGGAAGTGACAGCAAGGCACCATGTGATTAGAAAGAAATTTTTTAATTGTTTAAAGCAGTCTTAAACAGTGCCATTTCATCATTGCTGGCACAAAACTTTTGATCACAGAAATCAAGATATCAAAATTAATTTGGTAAAGTTGATGATCCACCTTGAATTTTTAACTCAGTCTAGATTTTTTGATTGGTTGCCTAAATGTACAAAAAAACAAAAAAACAAAACAAAAAAAAAAAAACAAAAAAATAATATTAAAAAAATATCATAACTAGCTTATTTTAAATAGAAAAAAACAGTTGGAAAATTGTTTTAAAAAAATACTTACTGCTCTTTCCTTAGGGCCTTGTCAGCATCATAATGACAGTCCCAACGGAATGGAGGTAGCTCATTATCATCACTTTCATCTGTCAAATAGTCATTTTCATCTGATGAGTCATTTATATTGTACTGAAACAAAAAATGGTAAAAATGACTTTGTCTTTGGTGAGGCAAAAGAAGTGCACTTTCTATGTTTACTCACTTTTGAGAAAGTGAGGAGGGCACTACATTTTTCATCTTTTTTTTCTTTTCTATTTTTCTTAACTATATTTTCTGTACTACTATCTTCCTCAAATGAGGAAAACTGCAGAACAGAATCCGATTCATTGCTCTTGGCTTTTAGATTACAGCTTGACAGCAAAGCCTCTACAACTTGCTAATATAAGGTACAAACAAATATAAAATACTTGTAATCATGAATACTGAAAAGAATAATATAAAAGGTACCTCATCAGAAGTGTAGTATGATGGAACAACACAGGGAACAATTTTAGATGGTGCAAGTGTTTCAATCATTTCAAGTAGTTCACTGCGTGAACTGTGAGATGAGTAAACAAGTTTGTACAGATTCTGTTGTTCTGAATAGGACACTAAACTCTGTGAAAATAAGGAAATAGGAATACTGCGTAAAGGTGAATTGAACTTACAAATGTACAACTGGCATGGTCAATCACTCACCATTTCTTTAGAAAATTTCCTAGCATGCAAAGAGCAAAGCTTTATACTTAAAACATTTTTTTCTTTTAGAGTCTTATGACTCTGTAGAAACTGAGATTTTCCATTCACTCGATTGCCTGGCTTGAATTTTTAAAAAAGTTAAAAGAGAGAAAGGCAAAAATGACTAATTCCAGTGAGTTTAGAAGCAAACAAAGACACAAATGTTTGTAATATAACTTACTATGCATGCATGCAGTTTACTTTCATCACTCATAGAAACAGCTGATGATAGTTCTGGTATACGGCAGTATTTTTCGTAAGCGCATGGTGAAACATGAAGTGGCTGCCCAAATTCTTTGGACAAAGCTATCATTACATATTCAACACCCACTGTAGCTGTAGACAGAAATGCATAGTTTAAAATATGATTTAAAATACATTTTATATGAATTGGAGAACTAATGTAACATTCTTCAGTAGTGCACTGGTTCATATCCTTACCAGGTGTTCGTATATCAATGACATAGTCGTCACCTTTAGCTAACCAAGATCTGCACATTTTAATTAATTCTGACATGCTTTCATCTCTACTAGGAAAGTAAGAGTATGCAGGTTCAAAGAAAGTTGTATCAAGATAAAGAGTTTCAATAGGTTTAAGGAGGCCATTATGGTCTCTCAATGCTTTTAATTTCTCAATATTATCTTTGGTCATTCTATAATCACCAGTATATAAATAATTCAGTCCCTTGTAACCAAATAGAAACCTAAACATACAAAAGGTCATTAATGATAGTAAACCAGCTAATTTATATAATTATGACTGAACATTATCTTACATGACAGAGCCAGGGCAATGGCCTGCAGGCAAGGGCGTAACGGAAACAAATCCATGCTCAGCGCTAATATTTAAGGTGTGCTCTTCATTAACAGTTAGCACTTTAATTTTGGCATCAAAGCCTTTCAGATGATTTTGAGACAAAAAGAGGGCAGTCAATTCACTACAATAAATGAAAGCGGATGGCCTCTGGAGGAGAATTGCATGGAACTCGGGATTTCTCAAGCCAACCATATGATCTATTGAACAGGAAAAATACAGTTCAAGAAAAGAAAAAAATTATAGCATTAGATTTATTTTCAAATAACAAGAATTACCCGCATGAAAATGTGATAAAAAAAACAATTCCGATGAAAAATTTTTGAAGTCGAATCTATCAACAGATATTTTTGGTATCTCATGTATTTTACCCGGAAAGGTACTCATCATGAGAATCAAAGCAAGTTCATCTAATCCTTTTCAGTGGAAGCTCCTAATCAGGAAACCAAAATAATTGAGTATTGTTAACTTTATTTATATTTATTGGCTTAAAGGGTATAAATATGAATTAGGCTCAGGAGAATAATAACCTTTTCTTCCTGTTCAAATTTTTATGCACCCAAAAATATTTATGGTTTGCATAATATTTACACAGAATACTTCAAAGCAGATGAAAACATCCCTCTTTACCGTTATCAATAGAATTTTCTTCTTTCTTTAAAAACTCTTAAATATGTTCTGCTTGTTTACATCTGTGCCCGCCTGAACAATAACAAGCAGGTAACGTAAGTTACCCTTAAAAAGAGCAGAAGTGTAGGAAAAGTCGGTTTTAACGGACTAATATTTGGTAAGCTATTTTGGAATTAAAATTCATGCACTTTTTAAAATGGTCACAAGCTAAAATAAATCTTAAACCATGACTTATTTTCAAAACTTTTGAAATTCATGTTGGCGATCACACAATGCATCTAGGCTTACCACGACAACAAAAAAGACTAAATCACAATTCATGGGAAAGAATTTGAAGAAGCGCATGAAACCTGAAATTGCCTGTTTCCAGTTACTGCCAATTTCGTACGATTTGGCCAGCTCATCTAGGCAGTTCGACATTTGAAAGGCCGCCCTTTCCTCTCTTCCCTTCACCTTCTTACATCCTCCCCTCCCCTCCCTCCCCCTCCTCTCCTTGTCTCCGCGCCCTCTCATCTCGTCTTTTCGTCCGGTTGATAACCTCTGAGTCGGCGGGGCCGTGAGCGGGGAGCTAGGAGGCGACACACAACAACACAACAACAATAAACACTAGGAGTCTAGATTGAATTTGCAATGTGATTTGTGTCGTGTTATTGAATGTGTTGGCTGTCGAATTACCAGCGGCAGCTCTCAGCTAAGCTGTGAAAGTGTGTTTTTCGTGTTAATGCCCAGTGTCTTCAGGACGTTCGCACATCAAAAAGGCTAAATGGATTTCCAAAATGGCAGCTGCACTCTTCTGTCCTCTCCCAAGGAAATTGAAAATATCTTGATATTTTTCTGAAGATGCTGAGGAGAGGAAAACTTCAAGGTACGCCAATTAACTGCGAAAAGCCAGTACCCTTGGTGAGAATACGCTTGTTTACAACCTCAACAACACATCCCGCCAGTATACATGTCCGCCCGTGCACGAACAGCGGCCGCAAGCCAACCTCTTCCAAGTGCATTTTTTGTTATTTCTTTGTCGGAGTCATGCTACCCTTGTTTCGATTTAACGTTGAAGTGATTGCAATCGGTTGCGCTTGTCCTAGCCATGTCAGTCTGGTACGGCGAAAGGCGTTTTGGTTTGGCGAATCCGGTTACTGATGCTTGCAACAAGATGCCCTAACCTGTACAACTCAAGCGAGCCTATCATTCCAAGCATTGTTACAGATGAAGTCTGTGCTTTTTGCGGGTGTCGTGCTATCAGTTTTTGACGTTGCTGTTACTATAAGAGTTAATCATTAAAAATGATCACTTCTCTCCACAACTAATTTCGGATTGTCAAAAAATAAGCTATTAAGGCAAGTTTAGTGTTGCCCCTTTGGAAACATAGTTTGAAAGGTCGTAACTTGCCAAATAAATGTTACATTACTTTTCTGGATGTAAGAATTTCAAAAGATAATTTTTTCTTCAAGTCTCAGTCTATACTCTAATTTGTTTGGATTAATTTTATTTACTGATCACTTACATTGAATGAAATGTTTTCAAAGTCTTATCTGTAACATATTTTGTCTTTACAGCCAAGAGTCCATATGTGGGAATTCAGAGCTGCTGGGAGGCAGCTTGCGTGGCTCAGTTTTTCTCTCTTTTTCAGTACAAGCCCACTTTGTCTCGTCTCTCAAGTAGAGTAAGTAGCTTATTAGTCTTTCTACAGTACAAACATAGTTACAGTATTTAACAATTATAATGTAATCAAGAAATAATAATTTTAATTTTTCCAGGATTTTTTAAAAGCTGTCCTGCGTGTAGCTTATATTTATAATGTATCACTTCAAACAGCTCTAAGCTATAAGGCCTTAATTGCTGTGTATGAAATAAATTCATTGAAGTGGCTCTTATAACATGCCTGTGAGCAGCATTGCAAGGGCTTTTGATAAGGGTAATGCTTAAATTAATTTTCTTGCATTCCAAAGCAATTATTTCGATTTCTAATTCATATTTGTTTTATTACAGAATCTTGTCTCCTTGGATTGGCACCTGCCTTTTACTTTTAATCACCTCCTTATTTTTGAGCAAGAGGACGTAGGCGCCATGAAGGATGCTGTTAAAGAAAAACAGCAGCGAGACAAGAAAGTCTCTGCAGCCAATAGTGGAAGTGGATCTTCAAGTTTGAATTCTAACAATAACCCCAATTCTGGTGGTAACACAAGTAATTCTTCATCCAGTAATGGAGCAACAATCAAAATGGAACCTTCTGATGGTCCTATGACTCCCATGAAAGTAAGGGTAATATTTTAAAATTATATTTATAAATTATCTTATCTTAATCTTTATTAATTTCCAAATTTTTTTCCTAATTTTTTTTTCTAGGAAGAAGGAGGGTTAAATGGCACTGAAGATATTAAACCGAACATTATTGGGTCGACAAATAGTGGTACTGTCACCTCCTCATCCTGTGATCCCCCAGATTCATCCACAGATCTAGGGCTAGATTCATCAGATGGTATGTTATTTTCAAGTCTAATAAATATTGAAATCAATCAACCGTTAATATTTTTTAATTTTTTTTTCTGCTTGTATCTTAATTTCTTCTTCTTTTTTTTCTTTTTTCAGTGAAACCTGGTGACTCAAGTTTACAGGATGGTTCACCATCCTGCAAAATTCCGAAGACTGAAGACCCTAGTAGTAGTCATGAATTTGGTTCTGGTAAGTCCTGTTTTTTTTTAATACTCATAAAAATATTTAAGAACCTTAATTTTTCTCACAACCAAGATTTTATTTTAATTTTTTTAGATCTATGTGATAGCATGGGGCTGTCAGGAGACAGTGGCCCGCAGGGTCCTCCAGGCAGCACTGCCGGAGGTACTTGTTCCATGAGTGGGCCAATGGGAGGGCCTGGTGGACCTCCTGGCCCAACACCTCCCTTACCCCCAACCAGTGGTCCCTCCATGGATGGTCCATCCATCCAACCCTTAGCTAGCAATGTAATGGGCAAACAACAGCCCTCAAGTATGGAAGCGCAGTATATGCAGCAACAAAGTCAGATCTTTGTGTTTTCGACAATGCTAGCTAACAAATCTGCAGAAGCTGTACTGCAGGGACTTTACCCTTCTATCATTGCGTATCACTGCTCGCAGCCAGGGACTAAGAAATATCTAGAGGTTTGTATTTTCTTTCCATTTTTAATTTGATTATTGATTGTGCTCTATTAGGTCATTTGTTTTGTTTCTTTTTAAGTGTAATTAACTTAGAATTTTTTTATTTCTAATCTAGAAACACCCATTAAGAATGAATCAGTTCAATCGGCAGAATCCTGCCCAATGGCTGAACAATCTTGCGCAGATGAAGCAAAAAGGTGGCCCTGGAGGTCCTGGCGGCCCAGGAGGTCCTGGTGGCCCTGGAGGCCCGATGGGGCCAGGTGGTCCAATGGGACCTGGCGGCCCAATGGGTCCTGGAGGTCCTATGGGTCCTGGAGGTCCGATGGGACCGGGTGGCCCAATGGGCCCAGGAGGTCCGATGGGACCAGGAGGTCCTGGAGGTCCAATGGGTCCAGGAGGACCCAGTGGTCCAGGAGGTCCAATGGGCCCAGGAGGTATGGGTGGACCAAATAAATGCGGTGTTATGGGTGGACCTGGTGGTCCTATGATGGGTCCAGGAATGGGCGGTCCTATGGGACCTGGTGGTCCCATGGGAGGACCTATGGGAGGCGGTCCGATGGGTGGTTCTATGGGCCCAGGCTCATTTCCCGGCTCTGATAACAGTGGCCCTATGGGTCCTGGATGTGGACCTATGCCCATGTGGAATCAGGTAATTTTCTTAATTTTCTATAATATTTTAATTTTGTTACTGTTTAAATGAAAAATTTGTGGAAGGGAAATGTTTGGTAAACATGTGAAAGGCTCTTTAACATCCCTTTTTTGGAAGGAACAGTACATTTAAATTTTCTCCTCTTATGTCTAGGGTTCTGGAGGTCCCGGTGGACCCATGATGGGCCAAGGAAACTGTGGGCCAATGGGGCCTACAGGACCTATTTCAGGACCTGGACCGCGTCCTGCTGGTCCTCCAAGTGGCCCAGGGGGTCAGCCCACTGGCCCTGGAGGCCCTAGTGGTCCTGGCAATGGGCCAAACGCACCTGGTGGACCGGGTGGACCAAACAGCCAGGGTGGTCCAGGTAATGGGCCTGCAGGCACTGGACCTAACGCGGGTGGGGGACCGCCTGTGTCTGGAGCAGGACCTACGAATGCGTCAGGGCCAAATGGTCCAGGCGGGCCGGGAGATGACGCCTCTCTTCTAGCTGATCTCAACAATCCACTTGGACCTCACCCATCTTTGCAAGGTGAGAATTTTGTGTCACATCAAACTTTGGCTGCTTGTGATTCAGGTCTCTCGAACTTTAGCTGTATTATTTTTGTCCACTTTGTATGCATATTTTTTAAATAGTATCGTTAAAGTATACAACAAATTATTGCAAATTTGGTAAAAATTATCTTTGTTAACTTTTTCCTTTTTTATTATTATTATGCTTTGTTACTTTTGTTTCAGGTGTAAAAGTGCCTGATGAAAACCTGACTCCCCAGCAGCGGCAACACCGTGAGGAGCAGCTGGCCACTTTGAGAAAAATGCAGCAGATGCTTTTCCCGGAGAATCAGGGCGGACCTGGTGGACCTCCTGGGCCAATGGACTGGCAAAAGATGCAACAAATGCAGCAGATGCTTGATCAAAAGAAGGGTGGCGGCAACATGGGGCCTAACATGATGGGCCCAAATGGACCTATGATGGGACAGAATGGACCTGGCATGGGGCCCGGCGGCCCTGGCATGGGTCCTGGAGGACCTTGTGGGCCTGGAATGGGACCCGGCATGGGTCCTGGAGGACCTGGAATGGGGCCCGGAGGCATGGGTCCCAATGGGCCTGGAATGGGCTCCGGAGGCATGGGACCCAACGGATCAGGAATGGGACCTGGAGGTATGGGACCTAATGGTCCCGGTATGGGTCCTGGAGGCATGGGACCTAATGGCCCTGGCATGGGACCCAACGGCCCTGGCATGGGACCCAACGGCCCTGGCATGGGACCCAACGGACCTGGCATGGGACCTAACGGACCTGGCATGGGACCTAACGGACCTGGCATGGGAGGCATGATGGGGCCCGGCATGATGATGGGACCTGGTATGATGGGCCCTGGCAGCGGCCCTAGGCCGGGCGGCCCCAGAGCACAGGGGCCCCCGCCACCCTATCACCAGACCCCGCGGTCGGCGAGCGTCCCCATCGCCGCGCCCTCCCCCACGCCCGGCTCCCCCAACAACCCCACGTCGAATCTCTCTCTGCCGTCGCCAAGGACTTCCTCGGGGCTGAACTCGCCCGCGGAGCCTAGTCGGTCCGGTGCGGGCGGCGCAGGCGCTCCCAGTACGACGGACTCGCCGAGTGCCTCGCGGTCACACAACCCCAGCAACCCGGGCACGCCCGTGTCGTGCACGCCCACGCACATGTCGCCCCCGGCCAGCCGCAAGGAGGGCTCCCCCCACACGGGCAGCGGGGCACCCCCGCCCCAGCAGAGTCCAGGTGAGTCTCCTAGCCAAGCTGTTTAGCACTGATTTCGTTTTGTGATGTAACTGAAAATACTTGTCTGTTTCTGCCTCATTTGATTTTGGAATAACTTTTCTTCCCCCAGATGGCATGTTTTGTCGGACCTTACAATCATTGGCTCAGCAGCAACAGCAACAGCAGCAGCAACAACAACCTGGAAAAGAACCTAATTTGATGCCAGTGCCATCACCTCAACAAATTCAATATTTAAATGCTTTTGAAGGTCAAGAACTGACGATACAAAAGCAGCCCAACACTAGCCTAAAAGAACCTAACATATTATCACCTCCGTAAGTTTTCTTCAAAATTCCATTCAACAACATTCCAACACTTGAAGTGCCTTGCTGAATTCAGTCTTGTTTTGTCCAGGCTTGACGGTGGCCTCCCCGACCCCAGCGGCCTCCGGGATCCCGGTACCCCGGTGACGCCGTCATTCCCCGGGACGCCCGGCGACAACAGCCGCTTCCCATTGCCTAGTCCCCACACCCCCGGAGGAGGCCCGGGCGGCGCGTCGGACAAGCAGCAGGGCCGCTTCCCCGGCTCTGGCTCAAGGACGCCGGTGTCGACGGCGGACACCCCCAGCAAGAGCGGCCCGTGCCCGAGCCCCAGCGTGGACGGCATGGGGCCACCCCGCTTCATGGGCGGGCCGCAGGGAGGGCCGGCCTCGTCGCCGTCGCCCTTCTCGCAGCAGACACCCCCTGGCAAGTCGTCGGGCGGCTTGATGGACGTGTCCTCGCCTGGCAAGGACGGCTCGCCCAACATGCCCCTCAACCCCAACACCAGCACTGCGCCCACCGCCGTCTCGAGCGCGCAGAACGCCAAGGGAGGCATGTTTGACCCCATCTCTTCGCTGGCGCAGATGAGCCAACAGCTCGCCAACACCGCGTCGGGCTCACCGGGACCCATGGGCGGCCCCGGCGGCCCGGGCGGCTCTATGCTGCCCTTCAACTCGCCCACCGGGCCAATGAACATGATGGGTATGAACGACTTGGGCATGCCGGACGGCGGCATGGGTGGCATGGGACCCATGGACATCCCCAACTCGTTCAGTCCCATGGGGCCCGGCTTGGGTCCCAACATGGGTAGCAACCCGGGTTCGCCAAAGCCCCGCGGACCGTCTCCCTTCCCCAACATGCCGGGTGGAGGTATGCCCGGCGG
Source organism: Frankliniella intonsa (assembly GCA_033675135.1). Classification (NCBI taxonomy): domain Eukaryota; kingdom Metazoa; phylum Arthropoda; class Insecta; order Thysanoptera; family Thripidae; genus Frankliniella; species Frankliniella intonsa. Next base: position 9,636,903 of record CM066254.1, on the reverse strand, counting down.
CATGCCCGGAGGTATGCCGGGCGGTATGCCCATGGGCCCTGGAGGTATGCCCATGGGTCCTGGAGGTATGCCCCCGCGGATGATGGGCCGTCCTGGTGCTCCATCGGGACCCGGAGGTCCCAACCCTTTCAACGGCGCCAACGTTCAAGTCAAAGCGAGCGCCCCCAACACGATCCAGTACATGCCCGCCCGTCCTCAGAGTGCGGGCAGCGCGGGCCCGCGAGGGCCGCCCAGCCTCGACTTCCTGCAGCGATTCGCCAACCCTGGCCAGGGTCCTGGGCAGGGCCCCGGCCAGGGGCCTGGACAAGGACCCTTCCCCAACAGTTCGAGCGCGCCCAGCACGCCCACATCCTGTGGCCCTAGCGGGCCAGGCGGCCAGCCCATGGGCAGTATGAACGGAGGCAGCCCCTGCGGCATGGGCATGGGCCCAATGGGTATGTCTGGCAGTCCGGGCATGCAGGGCCCCAACACGCCAACCAGCGGGCCTGGAGGCCCCGGAGGCCCCGGTCCCAACGGGCCAGGTGGACCAGGACCCGGCACGCCCGTCTCACAAGGACCTAGTTCGGCGGGATCGGGAGGACCTATGTGCTCAACAGGGCCCGGGTCAGGACCGAATCCCATGATGGGGATGAACATGGGAGGAATGGGCATGGGTGGCATGGGGATGAGGCCTGGTGCGCCCATGATGGGTCCTGGAAATCCGGGCATGGGTCCTGGCAATCCTGGAATGGGTCTCGGAAACCCCGGAATGGGCCCTGGCAACCCTGGTATGGGCCCGGGCAACCTTGGTATGGGACCAGGCAACCCCGGCATGGGCATGGGAGGTCCTAACATGATGTCGGGTGGTCCTGGAATGATGCCTGGCGGTCCCGGTTCAATGGGTGGTCGTGGTGGCCCTGGTATGGGTCCTGGTGGTCCAGGAATGGGTCCTGGTGGTCCAGGAATGGGCCAAGGAGGTCCTGGAATGGGACCCGGCGGGCCTGGAATGGGACCTGGTGGTCCTGGAATGGGACCTGGTGGTCCTGGAATGGGTCCTGGGATGGGCCCCGGAGGTCCTGGAATGGGCCCCGGTCATGGAATGGGCCCCGGAGGACCTGGAATGGGTCCAGGGGGGCCTGGTATGGGACCGGGTGGCCCCGGAATGGGTCCCGGAGGACCTGGTATGGGTCCGGGTGGTCCTGGTATGGGTCCTGGAGGTCCTGGAATGGGTCCGGGCGGCCCCATGGGCATGCCGGGAGGGCCTATGGGTATGCCCGGAGGTCCAATGGGTCCAAATAGTATGAGGCCTATGGGGCCCGGTGGTCCTGGAGGTCCCGGTCAGTGTGGAAACATGATGGGAGGCATGATGAGAATGCCAGGAATGGGAATGTATCCTGGACAGCCCCATGGTGGGCCCAATCCTGGTGATATGGGGCCCAACAACCAAATGTTTGTGCCTGGAGCTAAGGGCTCCCCAATGGACGCCAGTCAACCGTTGCCTCCTTCAGGAGGCTACAAGAACTCTTCTTTCATTGGCGCTACCGCTGCAGACCCAAACTATGCACAGCAATTTCATAATTTCCAACAGCAGCTTTATGCAACAAATACGAGAAGCAATAACCAGTCGTTCTTCCTACCCAAGTGAAGTGTTCTGTCTTTTAGCCATATGTGAACCAGGTACTAGTCTGCTGCTCACGACTCGTAGGTTAGTGCCAACTAGTGTGCGAGGACCCTAAACGGTTGTGTAAATATTGGTAATAATTAAGTTATGAACCAAAAGGGCACGTACATTTAATATTGCTATATATTATGAAACCATCCGTCCACATGAACACTTAATGACATGTACTAATTGGTAACGTTTGATTAGCAGTATTGTGAACAATTGTTAAGCCTTCTTATTTATTTTGGGCTTGTACTAGTTGGTTTTGATGTATTGCTCATTTTATAATCATGAGATGGCAATATTGACAGTGGCTTGATACTCATTTTTGACTGGTTTGTATTTATATTATGTAATACTGTACATTTTTGGCAAGCAATCATTGTGGCATTCTATTAATACCAGATTTTAAAGATACAAAGTCTGCTCCAGGGTACAAATTGACCTCTTTTATTTTTATAAAAAGTGAATGCCTTTTTATTGCTTTTTAATTCTTGTGTAGTGGTGTGTAGGGGTGTGTAAAGCTTTAATCTGAGCTAGGCATTACTAGACATGAGGCTCATTTCAAATATAGTCAGATTTAAAAGACTTATTTTATGTATGTGGTAATGAAATGAATTGTGAGGAATGGTGAGTTATCATATCTGTTCAGATGTGGTACGTTTCTTGTGATGGATTGTTTGTACTAGTTGTATTTAACTTTTTACATTTATTCAGTTTTGTAATCATTTATTTCTAGTTACGCTTGGCTCAAGTTTTTATTTGACTGAATTTTCTTATCGCACACCCCTGCACTCCTTGTCAGTTTAGTTGTCTACCATTAAATTAAAACTATCCTGGTGTTAGATCATTGGTATCGAGTCACATAATGATTTAAGCATAAATGAATTAAGCTTAGTGGTATATGGTCTGTGGGGATGAACCCTAAAGTGATCATTAGCCATATATATTTTTTTTTGGGTATATTACCCAAATTAAGTTATACTCCCAGAGATTTTTGCTCTCTGTTATTGTGACTGTTTTAATTAATATTTCTTTATAAACGGTAGGATTTTGAAATTTTCTTTACTATCTTCTTCTAAGGAGTTGTTTACTTCTTGCCCACTTAATTAATTTTGATAAAGGTATCAAAAGTCAATAGGAATGAAAATTGTACCTGAAAAACCTGGAACAACCAGGTTAAATTTAGCTGAAAACAGTAGACATTCTTAGAGATTTTTTTTTTCAACTGCCGACAACCCTTGGAGTGCTAAGCTAACATGTTAACATTGTTTTGCCCTCTTTTTAAAGAGTATTTAAGGCCTATTTGTTCTGATTATATATTATTGTATTTTTATCTTTATTATTATTTGCAGTTGACTTTTTTGTTATCTGCAAACTACCGTGAGATGTTGACTTTGATGTAAATAAATCTGCAATGATTGATCTGTGGTAAATAGTCGTGATTTCTTTCCAGTCTGCCCGTCACCCTAAAAATTTAAATCAGCATGCAAAATAAGGAGGAACAAAACATCATTCAGGTCTTTGTTTATTAACTTTGGCTTTCTACAGATCTTATCTCAGATCAATGTCCAGAGACAAACACAATTTCAGTTCAAAATTAACTAAAATCATTTATTTCTGCTACGGTAGGTGGACTGCCGATGTGACACCTTGAGGCGGAGGCGGGGAGCTGGACTTGCGGCATCCCCGGGCAGAAGGGCGGACGGCGGGTCGACGCGTGAGTCGTCGAACTTGACGATGTCCTGGACCTTCATGTCGCCGGTGAGGAAGTCGAAGAATAAGGGCAAAGCTCAATTCATGGACATTTCTTATTTCACATTATGGCTGCAGGCAGGATTCAAATTCTTGTTCTTGCAGAATGGGATCGGATGGTTCAGTCTCACGGCATCCAGCTGGTGGACACGTCCCCGGGGAGAAGGGCGGAAGGCGGGTCGACGCGCGAGTCGTCGAACTTGACGACGATGTCCTGCACCTTCATGTTGCCGGTAAGGAAGTCGTCGAGGGTCTTGACGTCCGGCCGGAAGGCCCTGTCGAAGGGGAAGCCCATGGCGCGCTTGTCCGGGTAGTAGTCGCTGCCGGGCACGCCGCACAGGATCCAGCCGTCGTGGCAGATCTCGTTGGCGGACGCGGGCGTCTGCGGGAACAGGGAAAGGCGATATTATTTTACGCTAACGCAGGGGGAGCCAAGGTGATCGCGGGCGGGGCGGGGCCCACCTTGTCCTGGGAATAGTCCGTGACCATGGCAAAGAGCCTGTAGGTGACGCCGGTCTCGTTGCCGCGGGGCACGAGCAGGGTCTGCGGCCAGCCGCAGCGGCACTGGTTCACCCGCCGCGCGCCCCAGAAGGTCGTCTGCTTGGAGTAGATGGCGTCCTGGTCCACTGTGAGCGGCGTGGCCGTGGACTCGCGCTGGATATCGTTGAGCCCCGGCTCCACTGCAACACAGAGGGTTCCTCGTCAGCGGAGAGGGGGCGGGGCGGGGTGGCCTCTAGTCTCGCTGTCCGGCACGGCGCCCTACTTACGCGTGGCCTCGAAGCGGTCCATCTCGATGGCAAAGTGCTGCTGGTAGTCGAGGTCCAGCGGCTGTCCCTTCTCGTCCGTCAGGGTGATGAGGAAGATGCGCACGTAGGCGCGCACCTCCTGCAGGCCCTGGTTTAGCACCTGGATGTCGTAGCTGAAGGGCTCGTGCTGCAGGTGGCGGAAGCGGCCGTAGGCGCGGCCGGTGGGTGTGAAGGCCAGCCCCAGGCTCAGGTCCAGGTCCGTCTCCTGCCAGTAGGTGTGCAGCTCGTTGATCGTCTTGGTCACGTCCGAGCGCACCGACAGCGACTCGATGGTCACGTCCTGCCACTGGAGCTGTGGGAGAGTGATCGCAAGATTATTAATATACGAAAAAACACGATTAAGTTTCGCGTGTTTTTTCCGCCTTCGCCGCGGGCTTACCTCGCTGGTCTGGTACGGTTGCAGGTAGGCGACTTTGTACTCCTCGTACAGGTCGTCCATGTGCAAGTGAAGGCGGTAGAAGACCGTGTCCCTCACCGTCGCCAGCACGGACATGGATGAGATCGTCTCCTGCAAGGGCGCAAATATTACTCCTCGGTGCGGGTGGGAGTTGCGAATGGGACCCCTGATGGCTAGGCAGTCCCGCTGCGCGCCGGTGCGTTGCGGTGGGACGGCTAAGCTACGGCTCTGCCCCGGCTCCACCGCGGGCCTGGTACGGTATACTCACATAGTTATCGTGATTCGGGTCGTGTGCAAGTCCCATGACGCCGTGGTGCTGGTTGTGGACGGTGCCGTAGAAGTCCAGGTTGGGAGAGAGCATGGTGTTGGCCTCGAGCGCGTTGGCGACCGTGTCCAGACCCTTTAGCCCGTCCAGCTTGATCTGCCGCCCCTGGGCCTACGCGTGTGACATGAGAAAGCAAAACAATGACTAAGCGCGAGTTTTTGCGAGATAGTGGCAGATAATTCGGGGAAGTGCGCAGGCATTCTTACCGTGACCATGTACTTTTGCGTGAGGGCTTTCCTGTAGCGGGCTGTCCACAAGTCGATGTAGTCGATGGATTCACCTTGAGCCTAAGTGCGCAGTAAAAGAGCGGGTTAGGTGTCAAGCGTGTTTGCGTGATGCGGGGGCACTTAGGTGGGTGTCACTCACCAGTAGCGAGGTGTTGGCCTGCCTGGCGGGATACGCCCTATTCTGGTGAAGGCTCATCATCTTGGGGAAGTAGGCCTCCTCGACGGGTTCGTGAACGTCTAGGGGTTTCAGCCGGGCCACGCCGTTGGCGAAGCGCTCCGCGTTGAGCCTTCCGATCATCTGGCGGTGGAAGTAGATGAACAGCTCGCCGCGTCGGTCGCGGTCCACGAACTCAGGGTCGTCCTCGCCGGGCGGGTAGTTGATGTGCCAGCGCCAGTGGAAGATGTTGAGGTGCGGGTCCTCGAGCCAGTACCACGTCTTGCTCTCGCCCGTGTTGCGCTGCGTCTCGTTGCGAATGACGGGGATCACCACGCGCTGCCCGTCCGGCACGACGAACATCTCCTCGCGCACCTTAGCAAAGAACTTGTCGTCGACGTACATCTCGGGGATGTACTGCGTCTGCTCGGGCATCTGCACGCCCTGCTGCACGCCGTCGCGCCGGGACAGCGCGCCGCGCCAGCCGTCCAGGACAACCTCGGGGTGGTAGTGGAGGCGCGCCCACACGCCGCGCGACAGCATCTCGTCGTTGGTGTTTGCGGCTGAACGATTTGTTGAAGGGTTACAATTTTTCTCCTCGCTGTTCTACTAAGGTAAAACACGATACCGCAAGGTACTCTTACCTTGAAAGAACCTCTGGAAGCGGATGGCGTACGCGAGCTGCGCGGGGTTGGCGCGGCTGTACTTGCCGTCGCGGAATGGCAGCGCGGCGGCGATGTCGGCGAAGTCGAGCGCAGCCTGGGTCATGTTGAACTCCGGGAGCGGGATGAGGCGGACACCCGCGCTGCGCGCCGTGGCGGCGAGCGTCGTGGCCACCGCCCTGTAGCGCTCGGGCTGCGGGGGAGGACGGCCATCGCGGAGGTCAGGTCAGGGGCACGGTGCAATTTGATCAAACTCCCCAGCAAAGAGGAGGGAGGCAAACCTCACCAGGTACGAGACGGGGACGTCAAACGCGACATCCCTGTTGAGGCCGCGGAGCGTGAAGACCGGCTCCGCCGGCCTGTCGAACAGGTAGAGCAGGTCGGCCTCCTTGACCTGCGAGGGCGCTCTGGGGGCGAGGGCGTGCCGCGCGCCCGCCGGGGCGAGGGCGCACAGGGCGCACAGGGCGAGAAGCAGCCACCTGAGGGGTGAGGAGACGGTTCGATGTCATTTCGTGCCGATGATATTGTGTTTAAAATGGAGGCGCGACGTCGGTTTTGCTGGGCGGAGAGAGAGAGGACCGGAGTATGCAGCTTACTTGGCGTCGCCGTTGAGGGCGAGGTACTTCCCCATCGTGTCGATCAGCCGGAACCTGAGCCCAGCAAGGCGCTAAACTACCTCGAAGGACCGCACAGTGCAGCATTTATAAGAGCTGCTGTTGAGAGATAAAACAAAAGCGGAGGCGTATTACATTGCAGTACTAGCACGGCACTTGAGAGTCAAGTAACCGCTTTAATCGGAGGGAGTAGTATTTGGTACTGCGAAGCGATTCTGCAAGATAAAACCCCTGATAGGTACAGCGATTTCCATGGAAGTCCACATAAAGAACGACACAATCATCTACCCTTAATTAATTTTCTTGAATTTTTGGCTTTCAGCTTTTAATGATTTTATAGACATGTGTAGTTAGTTCGTTAAATCGTTAAACGAAATTTGTTCATGTATAGATTTACATAACTTAAGCTCAGCTCGTTGTCAGACGCAAAACAACAAGCGTGTCCAACGAAATAACGTCTATTTTTAAATTGCAATGCCCTGTTAGATTTTCAAATAGGTTCTCGGGCTGCGCGTCGAGATATCTCTCTATGATCATCAAAACAAATCCCTTGAGCACCTTATTGCCGCCCGCTATTGAGTAGATTACCTGTACAGTTCAACCCGTCACTCTGATGTGCACTTTTCAAACGCAGACTCATCACTATGCGCACTCGTCGCCCGTGACGCAAATAAAACCTGCAGAGTCCCCAGATGCGCAATGCGAGTGGTCATTCGTCATCGTTATCTACCGGCCATTTTGAGGGCCAAGAGGCAGGGACAGGAACGGAGAGTTGGAGCAGAAGTCGTCTCGGCCGTCCCCGATCGTACCCAAAACGGCCGGTGGATAGGGATAAAGCAACTCGCAACGTTGACAGGTGCGCGTCCCTCCAGCCGAGATGGTTAATAACGCGCCTTCTCCCCGGTCCAAAATTATCTCGGCTGGCGAGGCTTTTTGTACGTGCCTGTTTGTGGCCACAAAGTTGTGGCTACAACTGGCGCCTCAACAGCTAGCTTATTCCGAACCGATTATAGAGGATGAGGAGGTCAGCTAACAGGGGAGGAAAGCCGCGCTGGTTGACCGTCGCGCCCGGCCGGCCTCACGCCGCTCACGCCTGGGTCAGAACTTGTGAGAAAAAGTAAAGGAATGGAAGCAATGGGAGCGGGGAGGGAAAGGGAAGTCGCGTTGGTTGAGTGTGCCGCGCCGCCACTTGACTTGAGAGAACCAGGTCACAATTGACCCAAGGTTGTTCACCCCCCGGAGTGGGCTACTAGCGAGGCCTTTCCACCAGGGCACGTGCCCGAGACAGCGTGCTTGTCTGGTTTCCGCCGTCTCAAATTCTTGCCACATTCGCGCCTGAGAGGTAGGCAGACCATTTGACGCATCGACGAGACGAAAAACGAGGCGTTTGGAGGCAGTTTGACCCGAAGGTCAGCAGGAGCGTGGAGGTAGCCTCTCTCACCTCGCATTTGGTCGCAGCAGGGAATCACCAGATATGAATGGCTGGTTTCAGGCTCACATCACGGTACGGCCGCAAGATGGCGCTTTAAACTGACCCAGCGTTGTTGTGCGCGCGGTGCTTTTAAAGCATACTCGCGCATAAGTACTGTATGCATTCCCTCGTTTTCAAACCGTGACATAGTCGAAGCTTCCTTCACTCGGTTGGAAAATTTTGTACCCAACCACCTCTCAAGACGTAACTTGCGTGCACGAATTTTTTACTTCGATCATCTAAATGATGAGGGAACCACATTAAATTGTTAACATATGTTGGCTCTCGATTCTGAAATTGACACGTCAAATAAGCAAGTCCAATCTTTTCGAAATATGGGCGAAGGGTGAGTCTAAGTTTCCCGACCAAGTCAAGTTCAGTGTTTGCCGATGAAACTTATGAAATGTTTTGCAATGTCTACAAGAAAAATTCGTGCGCATAAGTCACGCATCTAGAGGTGGTTGGGGAGAAAAGTTCTCCCCGCTCGAAGCAAACTTGGACTAGGCCCTATAGGCTCTGCCTTCAGTCAGTGTGACAGTTCTGGTAGGGTCGTCCCACCGAAAGAATAGGCTATCTCTCTCTCTCGCACTCATGGGAAATCGTATTCTTTTCACTCATTTGGTGTGTCAAACTCGTAGCAGGAGGACGATACAGAAGTGTGAACTCTACTCCTAAATCTCAGTTGGGCAGCACTTCCTGTCATTAAAACAACATAGTTGGCATAATTTCTGGAGGGTTATGCTGCATTGTTTTGACATGGTATGCTGCAATGATGCTCTATGAGAGGATTTAACTACTGACTGAAGGTGATGTATCCTACAATCTTTCAGTTTCGTAGCAACCTTCGTGTTGCCAAGGGTTAAGGTCATAATTGATTTCAAAATCAATATTTGGAAAATGCTTTGATATTCTATTTGTTTCAAAGCTTCTCCTAGACCAATACACCCGAAACCACCAACCCAAAACATGCATTAACATTTAATCCCCCTTTGTTTTTGTTTTTTAATTTTTTTCCTTTTATTTAATCAATGAATGTTGCCTTATCTAACCTAATCTGTTTGTGTTCTGGAAAAATATTACTTCTCACTGTTTCTCTGATATCTTTCTACCCTAAGGATTTAAAACCTTAAAGAAATGGTTATTTCATGGAAGTTGATGCGGTTCCTCATTACACAGCTGTATATATAGTTAAGTAGTGACATCAGTTCATCACAAGCACGTCTTTTACTCAAAGTGTTATATCTTTCTTTCAAGTCTTAAAAAAACAAAAACAAGAAGTTTCTTTAATAGTATATGAGCTATGCTGGTTTGTGGAAATATATATACATGTATAAAAATGTATTTTTCTAATTTTAGGGTTTTGGCAACTATTATTGTACTGAAGTACCACCTTTTTCTTTTAATCTGACAAATTTAAGTTCGACAAAGTGATCTACAATCATTGTTTCCATTTATTGCAAAAGTTGTTATTTCTGATCTGTTATAATAAAGAGTTAAACACTTTTAAGGTAGATGTTAAAAGAAACCACATAGTTTGCCTTTGGTATAAGCCATCATTTATTGTTCATTGTTTTTATTCGCACTATTTACTTAGGGAAAGCACCTACCTCATATGCCAGTAAGTTATAATGATACTGAACCTCTGTTCGATTGATTTTCTACTTTAAAAGTCTGATGTGTATTCCAGAAGTATGGAAATTTCTGAATATAATTGTTCGTATGGAATATAACTTATGTCTTTTTCCCCCTCAAATTCCCTGACAGATGTTATGTCAGATCTCACCCTTTCATTTTCCTTTTACTTGTGACACTGTGATAAAATTATTTTGTTAAGACTATTGAAAAGTACCTATGTACATATTTTTTTCTTTTCTGAGCAGCGAGTTTTATATTAAAACCCCCGAAAGTAATGATGTGCATAATCTATCATATTTAAGTGTGAAAGATTTGTGTTAGGTCTGTCGTATAGAAAAATAAAACGACTTTACTATTTCACATCATCGTAGGTATTATTTCACAAACATTAATTCCCCCTATTTCTTTGCTATCAGTCCCAACTTCAGAGTCCTTCTACACAACTTTTGCTCCAAAATAACGGGGGTTGTGCAGGTTCGAGTCTCAGCCGTAATTTTTTTTTTCCCGCCTTTAATATGACTTGGGTGGGCAGGGGGGACTCTTATGTACCCCTAGACCAGCCCCCGACGACTGTTTAGTCCAAAAACCCGCTTTTATATCGAAAAAAAAAAAAAAAAAAACGAGAGAATCGGTCGGGATCGAACCCCCAAAACGTCTCGACAGCCTAGTTGGTATTGGGACGGGGGGCAAGGGCGATACCACTAGGCTGTCGTGACGCACACCTCTCGGCGATGCGAACTGGAATCCCTATCTACCGCATGGACGGAGCCGACAGAGGCGACTTCCGCTCCGACTCCGTTCATGCCTCTTGGCGCCGAAACTGGCCGGTAGATAGGGATTCCAGTTCGCATAGCCCAACAGTGTGCGTCCCGCCAGCCGAGATGGTTAACGCACCTTCCCCCCGTCCCAAATCATCTCGGCTGGCGAGACGTTTTGCAGGTTCAAGTCTCGGCCGGGTTTTTTTTTTTTTTTTTTTTTTTTCAACTCCTTTAATATGACTGGGGTGAGCAGGGGCACTCTTATGTATCCCTAGACCGATCTCCGAGGGTTAATTTGTCCAAGAGCCAGCGTTTACATCGAAAAAAAAAAAAGAAGAACCGGTCGGGATCGAATCCGCAAAACGTCTCGACAGCCTAGTTGGTATTGGGACGGGGGGCAAGGGCGATACCACTAGGCTGTCGTGACGCACACCTTGCGGCGGTGCGAACTGGAATCTCTATCCACCGCATGGACGGGGCCGGCAAACGCGACCTCCGCTCCGCCACCCCGAAACGCCATCTATTGGCCGACCCGGTAAACGCTCCTCCCGTTTCGTCTTCGAAAAACGCGAAAAAATCGCGATTCTACCCGGAGGTCAGCAGGAGCGAGGAGGTAGCCTCTTGTGCAAGTGTGCGTTCTCCGAGTCCGGGTCGGCCAACAGATGGCGCCACCATGCCACCATGCGTTGTTGTTGCGCGCTAGGCCTTGAGTCGGCAGAGCCTATAGGGCCTAGTCACAGTTTGCGTCGGGCGGTGGGAACTTATTCCCCAATCCAACTCTCGTTGCGCAACTTATGCGCACGAATTTTTCTTGTAGACATTGGAAAACATTTCCTAAGTTTCATCGGCAAACACACTGAACTTGAAGTGGTTGGGAAACTAAGGCCGAGCCTTCCACCATACTTAGAAAAAGTTAGACTTAGCTATTTGACATTTCAATGTGAGAATCGAGAGGCAACGTATTGTTAATATAATATGGTTCCCTCATCATTTAGATGATGGAAATAAAAATTCGTGCGCATAAGTCACGCGCCGAGAGTTGGTCGAGAACGAAACTTCCCAACCAGGCGCAGTGTTCTTGGACTTGGCCCTATAGGCTCTGCCTTGTCGAGGCCTAGCGCGCAACAACAACGCATGGTGGCGCCATCTGTCGGCCGACCTGGAACCGGAGAATGCACACTTGCACAGGAGGCTACCTCCTCGCTCCTGCTGACCTCCGGGTAGAATCGCGATTTTTTCGCGTTTTTCGAAGACGAAACGGGAGCGTTTACCGGTTCCCCGAGTCCGGATCAGCCAACAGATGGCGCTACTAGCGTTGTTGTTGCGCGCTAGGCCTTGAGACGGCAGAGCGTATAGGGCCTAGTCCAAGTTTGCTCCGACCGGGGGGAACTTTTCTCCCCAACCAGCACTAGATGCGTGACTTATGCGCACGAATTTTTCTTGGAGACATTGGAAAACATTTCCTAAGTTTCATCGGCAAACACACTGAACTTGAAGTGGTTGGGAAACTTAGGCCGAGCCTTCCACCATACAAAGAAAAAGTTAGACTTAGCTATTTGACATGTCAATGTGAGAATCGAGAGGCAACGTATTGTTAACAATGTAATACTGTTCCCTCATCATTTAGATGATCGAAATAAAAATTCGTGCGCATAAGTCACGCATCTAGTACTGGTTGGGGAGAAAAGTTCCCCCCGATTGGGGAAAGAGTTCCCACCGTCCGACGCAAACTGTGACTAGGCCCTATAGGCTCTGCCGACTCAAGGCCTAGCGCGCAACAACAACGCATGGTGGCATGGTGGCGCCATCTGTTGGCCGACCCGGACTCGGAGAACGCACACTTGCACAAGAGGCTACCTCCTCGCTCCTGCTGACCTCCGGGTAGAATCGCGATTTTTTCGCGATTTTCGAAGACGAAACGGGAGGAGCGTTTACCGGGTCGGCCAATAGATGGCGTTTCGGGGTGGCGGAGCGGAGGTCGCGTTTGCCGGCCCCGTCCATGCGGTGGATAGAGATTCCAGTTCGCACCGCCGCAAGGTGTGCGTCACGACAGCCTAGTGGTATCGCCCTTGCCCCCCGTCCCAATACCAACTAGGCTGTCGAGACGTTTTGCGGATTCGATCCCGACCGGTTCTTCTTTTTTTTTTTTTCGATGTAAACGCTGGCTCTTGGACAAATTAACCCTCGGAGATCGGTCTAGGGATACATAAGAGTGCCCCTGCTCACCCCAGTCATATTAAAGGAGTTGGGAAAAAAAAAAAAAAAAAAACGGCCGAGACTTGAACCTGCAAAACGTCTCGCCAGCCGAGATGATTTGGGACGGGGGGAAGGTGCGTTAACCATCTCGGCTGGCGGGACGCACACTGTTGGGCTATGCGAACTGGAATCCCTATCTACCGGCCAGTTTCGGCGCCAAGAGGCATGAACGGAGTCGGAGCGGAAGTCGCCTCTGTCGGCTCCGTCCATGCGGTAGATAGGGATTCCAGTTCGCAACGCCGAGAGGTGTGCGTCACGACAGCCTAGTGGTATCGCCCTTGCCCCCCGTCCCAATACCATCTAGGCTGTCGAGACGTTTTGCAGGTTCGATCCCGACCGATTCTCTCGTTTTTTGTTTTTTTTTCCGATGTAAACGCGGGTTTTCAGACAAACAAACCCGCGGGGATTATTCTAGTGGTACATTAGAGTCCCCCTGCAAAACCGCCGTAATTTTAAAGCGAAACCAAAATCGGTCGGGATTGAACCTGCCATTTGACACCAGAACCTTTGAGGAAAGCTCCGAGAATGAGGAGTTTTGAGGCCGTTTTCACTGGATGTCGGCAGGAGCGAGGAGGTAACATCTCTCCAGTTGAATTTGCTGGTTGAGTTGAGGAAATTATAACACTATAACAGCGAATTTCTACTAAGTATAAATTTTATTTTACAGTGCTCCAACTTTCAAAATGTCTTTAAACATAAAAAGAACTGTTGCAGTAAACAATGTACATAGAACTTCAAACAAAACATAGCTTCACGTTCTATATCAAAAATCTTGCACAGGATAACTTAAATGGTTGAGTTATATAAAAGTTTACAAGCAAACTATAAAAAATAGATTAACCAAAACAAAGCCACAATACAGGACCCAAGGTTATAGAAATTTTTTTTTAATACCTCCAAAAGTAATACTATTTCTTTAATCAAAAAGAGTACATTAATATACCCCCACAAAAAAACAAATCCATCAAATCAATCAAATTTTGAAAAAGATAAGGTAATATTTTTGATTAAAAAAAAAAAAAAAAAAAAAGACTATGTAAAACTCAAGCAAACAAGAAATTTACAAAACACTGGAACTCAAAATTGTATCAAAAAAGTAGGACTGAGGATAAAATAAAATTACTAGTCAACATTTCATACATAATAATAATAATAATAATAACAACAGACAATACTGGAAGTAAGAAAGAGGTACTATACTGGCGCTATAGGTAAAAGTGAAGAATGTGGCAGTGTTCTATGATATACAGGGCTCCAGTCCTTTATAGGTCTTTTATGGTCAGAGCTGCTATTAAAAAAACTATCAGGAGATCTTTCATCATACCTATAACTTTCTCTACTGATTACATTATCACAACATTCATCATCACTTGTTAGGTCAATTAAATGAGATAATGGCTCATCACATGTTATACTATTTAAACGGTTTTGGTAATCTAAAGCAGCAGCAGCATGCAAAGCTAAGGGGTCAAGTAGAGGAAGTCTCTCCAGAAGAACAACAGCTCTCTTGCACTCCTTCAGAAGAAGCCGAGCTCGTTTGTTCAGGCCTGTAATATAAAAATCTATCAATTACATGGAATCACAAGAAAAAATATTAAACAAAACTTCAAAAATATCATGGTACAAGGTAAATTTATGCTAAACTAAAGTACAGTATTAATGACTAAGATAATTAATTAAATAAAATCTAAATTTAAATTAAAAAAAAATAATCTAGAAGCCAGCTTTACTTTAGAAATAAAACAAATAGAATAAAAGGAATAGGTCGTACCTGTCCTCAGGTTTATTTTTCTTTCCTCCCGCTGGGCTCTGTTAAAGCAATATGTATGAGTCCAATTGTGTTGGAATTTTTTGCGTAAAGTTCTGTAACGAACAACACCGAATTTTCTTGTTCTCTTAGGCTGAGAAGAAACATCCATTAACCTCTGGGAACCACAACAACTTTCTATTTTTTGAATGTACTCCTGTGTGAAAAAACAAAATGAAGCAAAATGTTAATATAAATAATTTTACACATCTTAACCAGGTAGGAATCATAAAATTACTTTACCATTTTGTCAGCCTCTTTTAATGCAGATACATTTGAACTCATTTTCCTGCCTAGAGGAGATGAGACTGCTATAGACATATAACTTCTAGAAGTAAGACGAAGAGATGTTTTTCGCTTCTCTCCTCCCTCTTTCCTGCACGAATCAGTTAGACCAAGACCAAAGTATCTCATGGCTGAAACCTACAAAGAATTTTTGGTTTTAAGGGTGGGGGTGGGGGGCAAAACTTAAATTAATATCATGAAAGCAAACCTAAACAATATTTGGCTCAGAGGAAATAATTTACCTGGTCGACTTCATTATTTTGTACCTCCTGGTCAATTTTTCCTTGACAGACTCCCTCATGGTGCTATTGACAAGCCCAAGATAAGGTTATATTTTAACAGAGATTTAATGATGAAGCCAGATATATTTTTAGACAGGAAAGTGTTCCTGAGAATAAAACTAGTATTCTTTATGTACTTACAACAGCATTCTTGGCACAGGTGAACTCCTCATCACAGTAATTACAAAGGTATATATCTTCAATGTGTTGATCTTTTGGTGGACCTTTAGGTTTCCGGGGTAGAAGGCTAGGTTTACTTGGGCTACCTGCTTGTCGGTCATAAATCTAAATAAAATTTTCATAAATTAATAGAGAGGAACACAAACTGTACAGCCAGAAATAAGCACCCTGTTCCAAACCTGATTTTTCTTCTTAAAAGTGACAATAAGTTTGTTGCTTGCTTTGTTGTAAATACTTATAAATCCTTGGGAGTTTTCTTTATACCTCAGGAATCCAGGAGGTAGGTCAGCAAGACGCGAGCAAAATCGAAGAACATGCTCACATCCATAATATTCATAGCACCTACAAATAACTTCTTTGAGGTTTGCAAGCCATTGCTGGAATGAGAACAAAGAATAGCTGACACATGAAAATAAACCAAGAACAACAGTGGAAAAAAAATTGGGATTACCCTTACCTGTGGATTGCAATTTGGACTCAGGGGAAATTGATAAGGAATGGAAAATGGCCACCAAGAAGGTGGTCTAAGAGAGGTGTTCACAGAGGGTCTATCTGGACAGCAATCAAGCATGAATGGAATAAACTTTTCCAACTGACTCTGAAATAAAATTGAATCACAACACAGTTGATAAATTGATTTGAATAAAAAAACAAAAATAAGGTACAAATATTAGCCTCTTGGACTTACAGCAGTGGCTCTCTCCAAACTAGTTGGATTCCCATCCGCAAACAACAAAGGAAGGTAAATGACCATTCTGAAACAGCAAGAAAGTTAAATGTTTAAACATATGTAAGGAGCAATAAACATAGGGCAGTCTCTTTGTACATGATTGGTTGTAGAATAAACCTCATTGAATTAAGAATATAAGCAAACAGGAGAGTAACCACAATTATAATTGACGGTTAATTTGATGAGAGCTATTCTATTCGTACAGCTACAGATCAGCTGTTAGTCAATATATCTACCCGGGGCAACTTTGCTCTCACGTCATTCCTACTAATCAATGATAATATAGAAAATAAATATTTCTAGGTAAGCACCAATTTGCTATGCAAAGACTTGGAACATAACAACAACAAAGAACATAAATAGTTCTAACCTCTGTAAGAATACCACCAATATATTAGAAGAAATAAACTTTGCTAATTTAACAAATAAATGGATCGTCAGTGACGCGTGATCGTAAATAAACGATATACCACAGACAACTTCCGAAATATGTCGATAAACATGCATTTCCACGTAAAATAAATACAACGACTTCCCCCGTAACCATAACCTCTATTGAATAACGGGACACGATTGCTAGCTAAAAAACAATCCATTAAAAACAGACGAAAACAAGATAAAGAAGTGGGATGAAATTAGAAATTCTAACAAAATAGCCAGGCCTATGATTTGGACAAAATATAGAATAAATCGGTAAAAAAAAAAAAAGAGAGAATAATGGTAAGGATGAGAACTTCTACTTCTGCCTTTTGACCACTTTTGACAGTTCACATTCTGTATGCCTTAAGGTTTGGGTTAGGAGCTTAAAATTAAAAACACAGGGAGACAGAAACTTCGAAATACACACCTCACAATCAATCTGCTGGTTGAGAGGAAAACACAAAAAAGCTTTGGGGCCAATTGGCCAGCGACCAGTCCCTCCGATTCACCATTCACAAAGGTCTACTTCACCCCACACATAAAATCTCCAAAATTCAATGAATTCAATGTTGGGTAACTTACTTTTCCTTCCACCGACCCACTGTCTGGCAGCACCGTCGCAGAGGGGATCCTAACCTAACTATGTCTATCTAAATCTTTCATGAGAGCCACTCGTGTAACACAATATTGTTCTACAAAACATAAAAGTTGGTAAAAACTCCATTATGAACGGAAAGCAATTCAAAGCTACCATAAAACTGAGATTGTGATATCAAAATATTTAAACGGGAAGTGCAATAAGACTTTCCGGAAACAGTTAGCTATTGGGTCCCTGACCCGTGCTGATAGTTGGCATCCAGATGGCGCTGTTGTCAACGCATACAAAAAAACAAAAAAAAAACAAAAAAAAAGTTGGATTATGTTTCTGAAACCATTGGGAAGGAGGTCTGCTTGTTATGGAACGAAAGAACCTCAACTCCATCCTCAGAAATAGTTGTTCTAGGTGGGGTTTTTAGAGAATAGGGTGGTATTCCACTCTACAAGGCCACCGGACCGTAAAGAGGAAAAAAATGGCTGCCCGTTCTGTTTCCTCTTGCTCGCTCATTGGCTGACTGCCACACCGACGTCATCGTCGGCCAATCAGCGTCCATGAGGAAACATATCGGGCGGTCATGCTCTTGTTCCGACTACCTTCTAGCGGAATACCTCATAAGCTCATAAGACTATATAGATTTTCAGTATGTGTGTGAGGATCGAAAGCTCAGCCTTTATCATTAGCTCTACCAAGTAGAATGTGACTATTTTTAGGTAGGGTGGCCTATAGGCCCATAGCTATGGGACTTCCCTCATGATGTTATAGTGATGTCGAAAACCAGTGAAATAGTGGAAATAAACAAGGTTGATAGATTTTATATATATATATATATTGTATTGCAATTTTCTGTAACAGGGCAGATGCAGTCTTGGAGAATACTTAAAAGCTCAACATCATTATTCATCATTAACCTAATATACAATACCATCATCTACACTCTAATCTAAAAGTACTACTGGCACTTTTCATATAGTCCAAACATGAGCAACAAGTTTGAAAGCTGCTCATGTGTTTAATATTCCGCTGTATAAAATTTGAGGAATAATTAGATAATACACACAATCAAAAGTAAGTACATTAATAATTAGCATTTGATAACAGTACCCGTCACTTTACTTTGATACTAGATTTGAAACTATTTTTGAATCTAGACATGGCCAGGTTATTTTTTATCGAAATAACTATGAAAATTTAGTAATATGTGCAAAGTTTTTTTTTTTAATTTGAAGATTCAAACAAGAAGAAAAAAAACATTAAATTAAACAATAATTACTATGTCACATTAAACTTTATTTTACTTTTTTCTGTGCTTTGAGAACTTGGTCAATCCCCAAACTTATACTTCCAGATGGAATGTACAAAAATGTAGGTAAAACCTAGCATATAACAGTTACTTAAAAAAGTATTATTTTGGAGGGATATTAATCTGAATTTCAAAAGACCCTCTGCATTAATTAGATAAGATATCAATAATAGTACATTCTGTATCCAACATGATGATAAATTGTGCATTGGGCAATATGAAAAATTAATGCCGACATCATAAGAGCATATCACATTATATGTAGGAGAAAAGCAATGCCTTCTGCTTACATTCAAAATAAATAGATAAAATATAATAATTCCAAGCCAGTATCCAATAGCAAAAAACGGAGAAAAATTAAGGAAAATGGAAAAACCACACATGGCACATACATAAATGATGTGAAAAGGTAACAGGGATTAGTCCAATATGTTATCACCTTTTTTTCAAGTTGTTGGGGTACATCCCTGGTAAGTCTTGAATCTCATTTTCCAAACTTGACAACCTACACATAAATCTAAGATACAAAGAGAGAGTCTGAAGTAAATTTTCAGAATACAAAATGGTTACCATGAAATTGATGTAAAATATTATTTAGACATGGATTTAAGGCCTTCTCAATAGTAGTATTGTTTTCCAATGGAAAGTAATGCTACATAATGAACCACTAATGGTAACTATACTTGCCGCTGTATCAATCCATTACCTAAGGCTTGCACTAGCTTATTTCTAACAACAATCCAGACTAAAGTTACCACTTGGCCACTTCCTACTCTTATTACTAAAACTTCTAAAAAATTGACTCAATAGAAACTGTATGTGCACAGTCTCTTAGCACAGAACAGTAAAAATTTGTCGCTGTGGTAAAATGAAAAGTTGGTATCTTCACATTTGAATGCTTAAGGACCAAGATGCCAAAATTTACGTAAAAAACATCACAAGGCAAGTCCTTGCTGAAAAAATAAGTATTACACATCTGCATGGTATACACAGTGCGTTGAGTTTTGAAAATAATGCTCAGGGACAAACATTGTCATTTCATAAAACTACAGAAACAACCCTTTCCCGACATCTAAACGCCTATTACAATTACTCAGCAACAACAAATTCTTCACATCTGCTGGTAACTTTGGTGTAAAAAATTGGTTATTGACAGAAATCAAATCCTAAACGAAACTAGAATTAAAAAAGGAAACTGATTATTAAATCACATGAAAGAAACAAAAATATACTAGCAGTCCTTCTGGGTGATATGCTAATCCTTCAACATATGAAAAACAAGATAGATTGTCTCAGCACTCAGTGTTTTCATGTTTATACTAAATATGAGTAGAAAAAGTTTAACAAAGAAAACTGTTGTAGGTAATTTGCATTATAAGAAGTGACATTTGAATCATAAGGACATAGGTAAACCTAAAAAGGCAAGACAAACTAGACAATTATATATGGTACAATAATTGAAACAAAAATTTTCAATTCAGTTCCACATTTGACTTTTTTTTTTATCTGTAAAATAGCAATTTAAGATAAAATAAATTAAAATAAGTACCCTATCATTTCCCTAAAATTTGTACAATTGCAATGTAAGAGACAAGGAGTTTAGTCTTACTAAACATCAAGAGTGGATCTAGTGGGTAGCAGTGTTCCCATGCTGATATTGTTATGCTTTGAAGACTTTATAGGGAACTAACACAACCCCATACCACTGCAACCCAGGCTGTTAAACATTAGATAAGCTCTTTGCTTCAGCAAAAGGAAGAAAAAAAAATGTCACAGTGAAATGCGGACTAAATTGTTTACATTGACACATAAGGGCACAAAAATAGGTACTCCTTGAATGAAAAACATTTGGTCCACCAGGAAGACAATTGACATTTAAAGCTGACCCTTCATGAACCACTGCATTGCCGCACTTTGAAAGCAGGAGTGGATGGTGCACTCTGTGTCAAAAATTGTGGCATCATTGGTGATGAAGCCATAGCACCAGAGCAAGTAGTGGACCTGAAATAAAGAAAATAAGGATCAAAATAGTAGTATGTAATGATGTCAACCTAGGTGAATGTCTTACATTAAGTAGCCTTACCTGTTATGACGGAGATGACTTTTGACAAGATGTCCTGCAGTGAGTGCAGACATCAAAGATAACTCTCCTGCTAACACAGTAGCACACACAATACGGGCAAGCTTGCGAGCATTTTCACCAGGCGTTTGGTTGGGTCCTAAAAGAGCAAAGTATTAGTACTTTTAAAAAAATTAATATTTCAAACTTAATCTAAACCACTGACTAACTTGTTTGGTAGACAAGTACCAAGTCTTACCTTTAACTCCAAGCATCTCCAAACAAGAGGCCTGTGGAGGTAGTACAGTTCCTCCACCAACCGTTCCTAGTTCAAGACTCGGCATTGTGCACGATAGATACAGGGACTCTCCATCTGGGCCATATGGTTCCATCAATGTAATACAATTACTACTACCAATATTTTGGGCAGGGTCCTTCAAAAAAAAATAAAAAAGGCGAGAGAAATTGATAAGACTTGTAAATTTTAAGAAAAGTGTCAAAAAATTTCATCCACCCTTTACTTACCTGACCAGTGGCAATGTAGAGGGCTGTCACAAGATTGGCAGCATGTGCATTATAGCCACCAATACTACCAGCTATAGCAGAACCAACTAAATTTTTGGATGTATTCACATCCACCAGAGCAGCCACTGAGGTTTTAAGAACATCCCTAACAATTTTACCAGGGACAATTGCCTCACACACAACTGACTTGCCCCGACCTTCTATCCAGTTTACAGCAGCTGGCTTTTTATCAGTGCAATAGTTTCCACTGAGACTTAAAATTTCCATATCTTTAAAAATATCTTGTACAGCATTTAATGCCAATTCAGTTCCCTTAAAAAGAGAGAGAGAAATAAAATAGAATGCACTGGAAAATTATAATTTTAATTTTACCAAAGTTGAAAGAGGTATAAAATGTGGGAACACATAATAACTGTGGCTTACCTTACTTAACATGTTCATTCCCATTGCATCGCCAGTACTGGCAGTAAAACGCATGTAAAGTGAGCGTCCAGCAATGCGAACTGAAATCTTCTGCAATCGCGCAAAGCGGCTACTGTTGTCAAACTTCTGTTTCAGCACATCCAAATTCTGGTCAATCCACTTCTTCACTTCATAAGCACGATTCATTGTAGGCAAACGAACAACAGGGCCTCTTGTCATACCATCCTCCACTACTTGAGACTTAACACCACACTCTAAAAGTGCACGACATCCTCTGTTAGTGCTTGCAATTAAGCACCCCTCTGTTGTAGCTAAAGGGACATAGATAAGTTCATCATCTAGATTCAAGGGGCCAGCATAACCAACAGGCACTGGCATATAACCAATAACGTTTTCGCAACACGCTCCCATGACCTGGAACAAATTTTTTTTTTTTTTTTTTTTTCACACAAAAATATAAATGTAACAACAAGGGGTACAAATAATTATCCAACTTACAAAACTGTAGTCGTAACCTTTGTAAGGTAAATTTTTTAATTGTTTGTGAAAACTTGCTTTTTTTGCAAGAACCATGCGTCGAATTCCAACCCCGCGCTCCGGATTATCAACTTCCTTCTCAAGCGAATATGATGGTATATGATTTGCTGAGACAAGGTTGGCAACTTCACAGTCTGTGAGCTTAGCTGAATCTCCCTAGTCAATGTAAAACAATAGGTGAGCTTGCTACAAGAAAAATATTAATAGTTAATAATAATGAATTTCTGCACATACCCTCTTTGAAATTTCCAAACACTCTTCTAGAGGTCGAGGGGGAGCATCCTCTTCTATCTGAGGGTTTTCTTCCTTAGGAACTTTTGCTGAATAGTCACTTGATGGTGTGACAATTACAGGAACATCTGGTGGAACACTTGCCTCCAGGTGTTCTGTTTGCACTTCTTTGTCTTCAGTAGAGTTTTCTTCAGAATCTTGTCGGATGTCGCACCAAACCACCCGCCCTCGGGTTTGGCCGTCTACGCATCCAAAATGAAAAGTAACAAAATTCGTAATTAGTTGAAAAGAAAGTGAAGGTAATGTAATTTATCAATAGAGAAAGGTTGTATCGTTCTAGACAAGTACCACTGTTAGTTTCTTTGCGGTCAGCAACAGAAGCCATCTTGTCTGAAGAAACTTCAAGCTGGTCTTCACGGTTTTCGAAAAGGACAAATTTAACTGCTAATGCTAGTAAGAGTATCAATACAACAATCTGATCAGCACTCACAGTCAACCATCTGCAAAAGTATTAATAATAGAGTATAGTGCTCACTTTGGGGGACTCGGATAGATAGATAGAGAACTGATACCAGAACACTTACTTCATAATATATGTGTGCAAGGTGCCATCATCTGTGCTGTTGTGGTTGAGGATACGTTCTGCAGACACAAGAGGATCCACACTGTGAACAGGAGTGTCGCTCAATGTCCACCGGCTGAAACAAGCACAGGGATGGTTAGATAGGAAGGCCTACTGGCCAGCCACATAGCAATGAGGTCCAAGGGTGAACTGGTGTTCTGCATACCATACATAATGAGCTCAAAATATTATGCCCAACTCATGCAAGAGCTACTTGATCATTTTATAGTCCACTGAAAATTAAACAGCTAGAATTTAAACCAAACACAAGTAACTCTCCCTTGAACTGTAACCATGAGACACACAAGACTACACTGACTACACTGAGAGCTCTGAGGCGCTGAGTTAGCAGCACACAGTCACAGATTATCCCTCAGATCATCTTCCTTTCCTAACTTAGCTATGTCACTCTGCTCTACGTCACAACTGCCATTACCATTGCAAAATGTTGCTCAGAAGCAGGTTCAGGCTAGTACTTCCAAAAATATTGTCATGTCTTAGACTTTTTTGAGCTTATTATAAACTTATTATTATCTTACACATTACCTGTGAGCATGAACCATCATTAATCCTGCAGCCATGATAACTTTGACTCTTTGCACTACAGGGTTTGGCTTTTGATCTTCTTCATGAGAAAGAGCACCTTTCATGTCCCATGCAGGTCTTTCCATTCCAGCAGTTCTTGAAAGCTAAAATTATATGAAAGAATATTATACAAAAGTTGTGGTAATATTTTAAGTTTAATAACCAAGCAAAATAAAAAATTTACCTCTAAAATTAAACTTAAGCAGGCTGGATAAAATGTCATGAAGACTACATAATTTACAATCACAGACATACAGCCAAAACAGCACAGGACTTCAAGTCGACGTACACCTGTTATTTTTAATGAAAACAGTGAATTAGATATTAATTTCTGTTTAAATAAGTCAAAGAAGACATGAGTAATTCACACCTGATAAAGTTCCAACACCAATAACAAGTGTTTCAACAACAGTGTCAAGAGTAATGGTAGGACCGAGGAGAGCTAGTCCCCGTGCAATATTGTGCCTTACTTCCTCTTGAGTTGATGAACTTAGAGCATATTGAGCTAATAATGATGTTTTTGAAAGATCAATTAGCAACAAGAAGAAGAACAGAGCATCCCTAGGGAATCAAGAAAACAAGATCCAGTAAGAATATGATTTATGTTAACAGCTGTGACAACAAATTCAATCAACTTACTTAAAATCAGAAATATCACTCCACATGAAGTTGATAACACTAGAGCTGAATACAAAACTGGAGAACACAGTAAATAGGCCAGCAATTCCTGCAGTAACAATAATGAAGACTTAATAACTTTAAATACATAACAAAAATAGCAGCCATAGCCATAGCAGTTTAAAGATATAAACATACCAAGAATGTATTTAGAACCAAGCTTCTTCAGATTACGAAACTGATAGTAACTGTACAGTACAGCCACACAACGTATCAAAGTCATGACAATTACATCAATGGCATTGTATTCCTGTAGAGGTAGTTCAGAAATCAGAGTAGAAGACAGACAAAAAGAAAAATTATGCCCCTTTAATTTAATTTTTTTTACCTCTCCATCATGACAGCTTTTCCTCCAATAAGCATTGCAATTGTCCTGAATGTGAAGCTGACTTGCTTGTGTCTGCCTATCAACTGTCAGCATGCACAAGGTAAGGGTGAGTGTGGCTACAATTACTTCCCAAGGGTGTGAGGCACACAGCTCACCATGAGCCAAGAACAGTCGTGACACCATCCTGAAACATACAGATACCAAAAAGCTTAAAACCCATGCTGAATCTTTTTTTCTTCTTTTTTTTTTTTCAGACGCCATGGAAATTGAGGCGCAACCAGTTTTGGATTTTGATATTAAAAAATTTCTAATTTATCTTCTTTACTTAATTTTTTTAAAAAATAAAATTCAGTCAAGAAAACGTTATATGCAAGTACAATTACTTTTAAAGTTGACGTTGTTTGAATATATATTTTTTTATGTTTAGACGGCATTAACACGCTTTACACGTCTAGTCTCCGGATTTGTTGGGTGCATCGACTTGGGTCGGGCCCGGTCAGGCCGGTCCCACGGCACACGGCACAGCTATCGTGCCGTGCCGATGAACGGAACCGGTTCGACGGCCATCTCCAAAAAGGCGACCAAATTGCGTAATCACGCCGCGCCGATGTCGCCTTGGAGGAAGCAAGGTGTCCGGAGACGGGAAGGGGATTGTGGGAGGGTGGCGAGGCAAGGACGATCTCAAGAGTAGGGCAGAGATCCCGGGGTGGAGGGTGGAGGGGGAAGGGGGTGAGTATGGGGTCACGGACGCTCACTCCCGTCAGAGTGCGGCCGAGCGGGGCGGGGCGGCTGTCACTGTCGCCGTGCTGTCAGGGACCCTGTGTACCCCGGGCCCGCCCCCGCCGCGCCGCGCCGCGCCCTGACACATTCTCACACTGCGCTGTGCACCTAGCCGCTCCTCTTCCGCTGGGTGGCGGCGGCACTTAGGCCCGGCCCGGCCCACCTCACCTCGAGACAGGTGCTTTTGTCCAGGCCGGGCCGGGCCGGGCCGACGGCAGCGGCGGGGCGGCAGGCTCGGCCGAGACGCAACATTCCAGGATAATATGTCAGGGTCAGCCGCGCCTGGCCTGGCCGCGCCACGCCACGAGCAGGGACCAGCCGCCTGCTGCCCTGCCGGAGCCGGGCCGAAGCCAGCCGGGCCGGAATGAACGCAAAACGACACGGAACCTCGAACGAGTGAACGTGGAGGACGGCGCGTCGGCCCGGCGCAGCGAGCGACACGGCCCTCGGGAGCCGAGCACATGGCCGACGCCGACGTGCTGTCGTGACACGGCCTCCAAAGCGCCCGGCCCCGCCCGGCCCGAGCTCAGAGGAACGCCCACGCGCTGAGGGGACGGCAGCCGTGCAGGGCTCCGAACGGGGAAGACCAGGACGGAGGCGATCCTGTGGCAGGGTGGCGCCGGGCCATACCGACCTGAAACCCGCCCGAACCTAGGAAGGGACTAGAGTGCCCCATCCTCTTGGAGGCCCAGGTCGCCGCGTAGGGCATGGCATCCTCCTCACACAAGCCTGCCTCGCACCCCGCCCCGCCCCTCCCCGCCCCGCCCCGCCCCGCCCCGCCCCACCCCGCCCCGGTGTCGCGTCGTACGCAATGTTATTGTGCGGCGCGGTGCGGCCACGCCGTTTGTTTGGCGGGGCTCGGATGCGGCGGAGAAAGTGTATGAAGGCCAACGCGTGTGTCGTGTTGTGTCTTCCCGCCCCGCCCCGCCCCGCCCCGCCCCGCCCCGCCCCGCCCCGCGCGAGGTGTGGCGTCGGATTAGGTAACCGGATCACACCCCTCCACCGCCACCCTTCGGTGCCGCACGCCCTGCTTGCATGACGGCGGCGGTGGCGCGCGGGTTCAACGCCTGCTTCACGGCTCTGTTTTTCATAAGAACATGGTGCATCGCTCCGGTGGATTTGCTCGTTCTGCCCCGCCCCGCCCCGCCCCGCCCCGGCGTAGGCTAGGGTAGGAGGGTGAGAGAACGGGCTGGTCCTCCTTCGTTCCACTGACCCACATGGAGCGACGCCTGCCGGGGAGACACTCCCCGCCCGCGGCCCGCCCCGCCCCGCCCGCCGCGCCCGTGAGACGACTAATCTCTTGCTTCTCCAGGCGCGGGCCCGGCGGGGCGGGCGGGGCGGGGCGGGGCGGGCGACGTTTGTCTGGGCCCGTGCTGAGCCGGACCCGTCTGGGCTAGATGGAAAACGGGTCTGGCTGGATCGGAGAAGAGATATGATAGAGAAGGGATCAGTGCGCCTAGACTGAGGCTGAGGCGGGGCGAGGCAAGGGACTTGGACTGCAGGCAGAGGCTTGGGGTCCAGCAGCATGAGGGTTGTAGCGTGCGATCAGCACCCCCTCCCCAACCCTTAAAAACGGGGTGGGCAGCGGTACTACGAGTTCCCGAGGTGCCAGTCACGGCGCACGGTCCGGGTCAAGGTCCCGTGGCCCGGCCGGCACACAGTTCCACTGACCGCACGCTACACTGACCTGCTCCAAGCAATTCAAAAAAATAAAAATAAAGTACAAATACATGGAAGGTCGTCGGCTGTTCAACACCGGTCGTGGGAAGGACCTATTTGCGGTAATCTTTCCAGCCTTGTGGCGCGGGTCGGGACGGGCGGTGTGGGGCGCGGCGGCAGTCAGCGGTGAATGGGAGAGGAGAGGGGGGACGTGACTGGACGGCCTACACGCGAATATAACATGTCATACTCCAGACCAGAACCCTGACACACCGACCCGTTCCGTCCCGCCCCGTCCGGTGCGGCTGCTGGTTAGAATCCTTGCCCGTTCTCCGGACCGCACTTTACCGCTCCGCTCGCGGCCTGGACCCTGGGCGCGCCCCTGCCGGCCGGCCGCCCGGCCATTGGGATGCGGAAGTGTTCGCGCCTGAGGCGTGCCGCGGTGCTGGGGGCCCGGGGCCCGGGGCCGGGCCGCGGCGTAGGGGCGTGCTGGGCCTGTCAATCGCCGATGACAGCGGCCCGGCCCCGCCCCACCCCGCCCCGCGCGCCCCCCGGGCCCCACCACGCAGCGCGTCGGGCAGCCAAGACAACACAGCGGCAGTAGGGCACGGCGCCGCGCCACGCCGGCCGGCCGGCCCCGCCGCCCTCTCGAGGGTCTCGGCCAATAGATGTCACATTTGACGGCATTTGTCCCCACTGACACCGTTTCGCCTCTTCGCTTTCACTGGTGCGCGAGCCTGCGCCACGCGTACAGCCGGGCCGGGCGCTGAGTGTACAGTAGTACCCTAGGCTGTGCCACAACGCGCCAGGCGTGCCAGACTGGAGTGCTTGTGCTTACGACGACGGTTTTCTTCCTACCCCCCGACACCAATTTGCTCCATCAATGACACGGCCGGGCCGGGCCGGCCCGAGCCGCGCGAGATCTTGCCCGTGCCCCTCTCCCCTCCTTCCCCCTTCCCGCAGGCACCTGGCCGTCCAGGGCAGGACAAGACGGTGAAAGTATGAGCTCACCTGCCCCGCCCCGCCCCGCCCCGCCCGGGCCAGGCCAGGCGCGCATGAGCTGCCCCGCAGTTGGGTAACACTTCCTTCAACTTCCGCACGTTTTAGCGCGCCGCGCCGCTCTGGCGCCGGCCGGGCCGGGGGGCCT
Organism: Frankliniella intonsa; assembly: GCA_033675135.1. Lineage (NCBI taxonomy): Eukaryota > Metazoa > Arthropoda > Insecta > Thysanoptera > Thripidae > Frankliniella > Frankliniella intonsa. Next base: position 9,609,026 of record CM066254.1, on the reverse strand, counting down.
GCCTGCCGACCTGTAATGGTCGGAAGCAAAGAGGAGTTCCCAGTGGCGGCATGTCCGGCCGCGCGGCCGGCGGGGGCGACAGCGTCACAGTCACTAGAGCACCTGGACGTCAAACCGTCGCAGTTAACCGACACACACACACACACACACACACAATTCGAATTTTTCTGGCAAATTACATTTTGTTTAAAATTAACACCGTGTGCACCAAACACGGCGCAGCAGCAGCGCAGCAGGCCGAGGCGTGCACCGCGCTGCGCCAGAGAAAGCAGTAACAGCAGCAGGGGCCCAAACGCCACGCCGCTGCGCGAGAGCATCTTCCCTTTCGGCCTTGCGCGAGAAACCCAATCGCGTGATGGCAGCTGCTCCGTCTCGCCGCCCCGCGCCAGGACCCGCAGTTGTTTGGGGGAAAGTATACAGCAAGTATAAACGCGCCTCCAGCAGCCGATCAAGTTCTCAACCGATCACGACTCCACCCACGCAGGTGGCGCTGGCGCGGGCGGAGCCAGAGGTACCCACTATTCTCGTCACGGGTCTGGCCTGGCAGCGCGCCTCCCCGCCTAGCCCCGCCTAATCAGCATACGCATGCTCTGCAAACACCAAGTTTCAACGGCGGTCAGTTTGGCCGAGGCCTGCTGCTCCAGCATCGGGGAGGGCTCCGTCGTTCCGCGGAGGGCAAGGGCAAACACTCCCAGGCCACAAGGCCCAAGGCCCGTCAAGACGCAAGGGATGCTAACTGCGAACGCCCCGCCCCGCGCCGCGATGCGACAGCGGCCTACAGCGGCCTGCGGCCTCCACCAGGGGCAGTGCAGTGTTTGGGGCGCACCGGATGTGCTCAGCTCAGCGCTGCGCCCCGGGCCGCCCCGCCCCGCCCCGCCCCGGACACGTGGGGCGGGCGGAGACCGCACGTGAACTCCGCGCCGCTATCTCCATCGCACTCCTTTCAGACAGACGTACTACAAGAAGGCGGGACGGGGGGGTCGCCGCGGGGCGGGCCCGGGCCTTGCGGCCCTGCCCTGGGACCAGCTCGACCCGGCCGGAAGTCGTCCATCGATAACTCGCTCCAGCGACACAAGTGGCGGGGCGGGGCGAGGCGGGGCTGGGCTGGACCCGCCGCGGGTCACGAACTGACGAGCAGCCAGCGACATCTGACCCGCTTTTCTTTTTACCGAAAAAGAATGCCAATTTAATTACTTCAGGGAAAAAAATGAGAAAGATGTGTGACTCATATTGTCATACCGGCAATAAAACACGTTGCAAGCGGCATGGCATGGCGCGGCGCGCGTCCTTGTGGGGCAGAAGGGGGCGGGGCAGGACGGGAGGGGGGAGGAGGTCCGAAACCGGACCGGACCGCGACGGGCAGGGCGCGCAAACCGGTTGCCGGACCAGCGATGGGGAGGAAGGAAGGCGCGAGGAGAGGAGAGAGGGAAGGGGAAATGTTATGACGGTGATGCAACGGCGGCGTGGCGCGGCGTGGCGGCGCGGCCCGGGCGGGGTGCAGGTGCGGTGCAGGCCAGGCCAGGCGAAGGACTGGACTGGCCTGGCCGACCGTCGCGCATCGAAAGAGAAATAAACTAACTCCGAGCTAGAAGCACACACACTGCTTTGCGATTCCCAGCGAGAACCTTAACATATTTATACGGGTCCAAAGACTCGAAAACGGCACGGCACGTGGGAGTCGGCCGGGGAATACATTGACAAGGAGGCGCTAAAGACGCCGGGTGCGTCAGGGTGCGGCGCGGCACGGGGCCGGGGATGGCCGCGGGGTCAACGCACAATAAACACACGGCCCAATGGGTTTGGACGACTAGCATTACAGTTAAGATACCAAACAAGACAACGGGCAAACACACAACACACACACATTATCTGCTAGCGGGCACACCAACCTGTTAGCAGCGGGCTATCACTTTGGCGATCGACAAGTCTCGGGGGGTTTACTGCCGGGACTGCAGCACCGGACGACACACTACTCAAAGAGTTCACGGTTCACTTTCTAGAGCGCCATGGCAGAAGCCGCGGACCGGCGTGCTGTCCTGGAGCGCTGCACTGGAGTCTCTCCTGGAGTCTCCTGGAGTGTCTCCCAGCAGGAGAGAAGGCACAAGGTCCCGGACACAAGGCCTGGCCTGGCCTATGGCTCGTACTGTCAGTCACTGGAGTCGCTCGCCGGGCGTGGCGGGGCGTGGCGGGGCGCGGCGGGCGCGGTGCACTCTCACTCACTACTGCCGCGGCGGCGGCTGCACATCTCCCGCTGGGCGACAAAGACGTCCAGGCTCTCTCAGACGGAGCGAGAGAGAGACAGGGGTGGGGGGCGGGCCACCCGTGGGGGCGGGGTGGGGCGCGGCGGGGCGGGGCGCGGTGGGGCGCGGTGCGGCCTAGCGCGGCGCGGCTAGAGACAGACTGTGGAGTCGACGCACTGCTGAGGCTGTCTGAGGCACCGCGCCGCCGAGCCAGCAGGACACAGAGCAGGGCTCCGGCCCGCCCATGGGGGCCGCCCCGCCCCGCCCCGCCCCGCCCCGCCCCGCCCCACCGTACCCCACCCCACCTCGCCAGCGGGAAGAGAGGGAACGCGCCCCGCTCCGCCCGGCCCCGCCCCGCCCGGGGAGGGCTCGGCTCGCCGGTCTGACCAGGGCCGGCAGAGTAAGCGGTCAGCGAACACCTCACACGGGGGATGCCCAGGGGCGCTCTCGATTTATTATCGCCATGTTTGTGGGGCGTTCCGGGCGTGCCGGGGCGGGGTGGGGTGGGGTGGGGTAGGGTGGCGTGACAGCACCATCCCCCCTCCCCTACTCCTCGGGCGGCTAGTGCTCTTTTCGGAGCCGGCACAGGTATCGTGCTGTTCGCACGTCAGTTTCAATATGATGGATGGCAGGAAAATTGTGCGCACGGAGAGGTGGCAGGGCAGGTGGAGGGAGGGAGAGAGGGAGGGTGGCGGAGAGGTAGCGCCAGCGCCGTGTGTGCGAGAGACACATTCACTACGAGCGGGAGGGGTGAGGGCGGCAGGGGCGATTTCATCTGGGAAAAAAGGTGGAAGAAATTGAATGGCCCGACTGTCTCAAGCAAGACACGCGAGGCGCCGCGGTACATGTCACGTCGCACGTCGCGACGGAGGGGAGCGGAGCCGCCGCGCCGTAAAGTTCGAGAAAAAGCATTTCGCGCAGAAGGACTGGATCGTTAATAGATTATGACATTCGGTTGGCCAATTGGCCGCCCAGGAGGGAGGGCATAACAGCGGAAACTTGTCGCCTGGCCACGAGCAGAATGGGCGCCAATGAGATCCAAGGGCGTGGCGGGGCGGGGCGGGGCGGGGTGCGGTGGGGTGCGGCGGGACCGTGGGTATAAACACTCCCTTGCGTCACCTTACGGCGTGGCGGCGGCGGCGCTGTGTCGACCCCACCCCGCCCCGCAGCCCTACGACTCACTTTGAGCCCTTGGACCCGCGCGGCCTTGGCCGTGGGCGTCGCGGAGGATCGTCCACTGACCCACAGGGCCCCCACCCCACCCCACCCCGCCCCCTCCTACCGCGACCCGCCCCGCGCTCAGAATGGAGGAGTGGAGCTATGGTTGGACAAGAAGAAGGAGGGAAGAAATTTCATCAGCAAGATGGTCACCGTGCACTGTTAAAATTTGTGTTGTTCATATACAACAGCTCATGCGTTTTTTCCTAGGCACCTGTGAGAGCTAATATCTCAGCTGTTACAGCTGATAATTAGCTAAGGCAGCTACTTATATTAGCTAAGGCCATACCAGCTAATGCATTAGCTGTTTCGGCTAATCTTTTTTTTTTTCAGTGTACCATCACCTGACCAATATTTTTAACAGTGTGGATGGGGGGTGCAATATACCGTGTCCCGCGCAGCGGCCCGGAACACGATTCTGAACGGTATATTCCTCATACACCCGACACTCCATGCCCTGTATAGAGGACGGCGTCGTACGGCGCCATGAGTTTACGAGCGCCTTTCTGCTATGCCAAAACGAGATTAGATGGAAAAGAATGACGAATATGACAGGAAACAGATTTGCCCAGAGGCGTGCGTCAGCCAAGGCGGGCTTTTCTCATGAATGGGCGCCCGCCCGCCCTTTCCCCTCTTGTATCTGTCCGTTTCGGGAGAGTACCCTATGTGGAGTTGGCTATATTTAAGGTTCACTCAATCCTTACAGACACTTTACTCACTTCATGGTTAAGACTGCCGAGGACTGCGGCCGAGGCGACGCCCAGATGACACTAGACGATACTCTGCGATGCTCTCTGTGATACACTGTGATCTTCTGTCCCGGGTGCGTCGCTGCAACTCTTTATCAACGCTGGTCCCCCTGGAGCGGGGACCACGTGCCGCCGGCTGACCAGGTGAGACCTGGTCGCCTCTTTGCGTCACCTAGTAACTTGTGCATTCCTTGTACGCACAATGTTGCAGCCCCACACCCAAGGTGACCCGACGCCACGTGCACTACATGCCGAGGCGTCGTGCCGATTATCCAAATCTCTGACTCAGCGTCAGGCTCATTAATCTATCGCCTCTGCCGGAGTCCTCTGGAAGCTATTACATGTGGGCATCACACCTACACCCGAACGGAACAAAGGAACCGTTTTAGCCGCACACGCAAAAATACCCGTCCGCGAAGGTGACGGGAGATCCGACCAGTGATAAGGCTGACGTGTTCGCGGGCAGCCCGAAACCATACCATCATCGCCTTCCGGACGGCGCTTTTTCCTTCCCGACGACGCCATTTAGCCTGCTTAGCTTACACTGATCGGTCTATGAATACAACATGGAATGGAAGTTGCTTCGAACCAGGTCACCGCTGCGGCGCCTCATCCCATCCCTCGCTCCGGCGCCCGCACGCCGCCTTTACTGCTCATCATTTCGGAGGAGCACCTCTCACAATGGACCAATAACTTTATACGCGATGCGCGTCAAGCTTTGCGTAACGACACACGGCTGGCGAACGACCACCGGCCGGAGCAATTTGATTTTTTTCTTCTTTTTGATGGGGCGAGCGGAGAAGAGGTTAAAGTGTTTACCACTGCACAGAGCGCCCGCCCTGGCATGGCGCGCCCCTGACCCAACACAAGGGCCGCCCGGCCCGGCGGCCTGCCGCCGACCATCGGGCACGGTACTTTCACCCAGCTGCCACAGCAGCAGCCGCGACTTCCTGCTCCAGCTGCGCTACCGCCGGCCGGGCGGGGCGGCGCCTGTGAGGTAGGCAATCCCGCGGCGCACCCACCACGGGCGGGGCGGCCTACCTGTCCAGGAGCTCCGGAGCGCCGTGTCGCGTAGGCCGTCCCGCCGCGCACGGGTGTGTGGCGGGGCTGCCTACCTGTCCAGGAGCTCCGGAGCGCCTTGTCGCGTAGGCCGTCCCGCCGCGCACGGGTGTGTGGCGGGGCTGCCTACCTGTCCAGGAGCTCCGGAGCGCCTTGTCGCGTAGGCCGTCCCGCCGCGCACGGGTGTGTGGCGGGGCGGCCTACCTGTCCAGGAGCTCCGGAGCGCCTTGTCGCGTAGGCCGTCCCGCCGCGCACGGGTGTGTGGCGGGGCTGCCTACCTGTCCAGGAGCTCCGGAGCGCCTTGTCGCGTAGGCCGTCCCGCCGCGCACGGGTGTGTGGCGGGGCTGCCTACTTCTTCATGACCTCACAGTATGATAGTGAATACCCTTCCCCAGCCAAACACTCGAACTACTTCAATTTTCCTGCAATGGGTCCCCCATGTGGTGGCGGGCGTTGCCTCCCCGCCCCTGGCCCCGGTCAGGGCTCATCGGCCTGCCCGGCCCGGCCGAGAGCTTCCCCTTCCTGGAGCAGCGGGTAACGACTGGTAACGACGCGCCAAGGGTAAACCGTTTGTACGGGGAGGGGTTGACGTCCTCGTGGGCCCCGCCCGGCCCGGCCCGGGGCGCGCTGACGCCTCGCCCGCCAGGGGTTACGCGTTACGGGCCAGCGCGGGCGCGAGGCGTTACCATACCACCGCACAAGACGAGGGAGGAAAAAATGTCGCAGAGGTGTGAGATACGGACTCGCAGCGCAGACACAGAAAATACAAACAAACAAATCAGGCCGATACAAACAAACACATTTCCTGCGCGCCGCTGCGTAGTGTGTGTCTCGTTGAGGCGCTAAGCTTAGCAGGTGCACTGTCTGTTGTTAGGCCCTCTCTGGTTAAAGAATTGAAATGCCCTTAAGCGACAGCGGCGCCGTCGGGGTGGGCCAGGGAATGAACTCCGCTCACGTGAGGCGTTATCACACGTCGTACGCGACACGCGCGTCGCACGTGGAACCTGCACGTGCAGCGAGCTTAAGTACTCTACTCGGCACGGGACCTCTTTGCTTGTGTTTTGCCAAGGGCGATGACATGACAGTCGTGACGCAATGGGATGGCCGCGGGACGCGCCGCGCCGCGCCGGCAGGGCCCCGCTGTCATGGTCACCCAATGGGCAGGACGATGCGAAGTAGTTAGCGGGCGCGGCGGCCGCGCGCGGTGACCACTGACACCCAGACCAGCGCGGCCCGGCGCGACCCTCGCGGGCCACCGGGCCACCGGGCCACGGGGCCACGCGGCCCCGGACCGGCGCCCGCCGCAGGTTAACAGGCGGCGGGCGAGGGAGGAGCGCAAAGTCTAACCCGAAGATACACAATCCCATGAGAAGCGCAAATTGCGGTTTTCTTTGAAGAAGCGCGGTTCTTGGAGACTTCCCGTGTTGGCTGAAGATTAGACTAGTATACCCTTTTCAACCGCAAGGGGCGCGCGCGCGCGTGAAGTAAGCTTCTGGGGGGAGGACCACAGGCTATGGCACACATATCAATCTTTCTTATCGGTGTAGTGACTGACTGGGATATGTGCAGTACTTTTCCAGAGGCCCGACGTGCCAGTAGCCGCCCTTGGCCCAGTGCTGGTGCAGGGCCGTACGCTCCGTACGCTCCGTACGCACCTGACTCGTCCCGGCCCGTCCACACTTCAACGAGAAGGCCGCGGCCATTAGACCTCGCGTCCACAATGCACCGTGCACACACTAACTGCAATTGTATCTCTGCATCTTTTATTTGCTCAATGGTACACAATTGAATTTTTTGCATGCGTTGATTTGCACGTTTTTAAACGTACGTTTGTGCAAAGTCAAACTTTTTTTCTGCGCACAAATTTGTGTGGAAAGTTTTGAACGTTCAACATACAAAATACAGTTAGAGTTACAGGAGCTGCCCGGGCAGGGCGGGGGTGGGGTGGGGGCCGCGGAGGGGCGAACCACGGGGCGGGGCGGGGCGGGGCGGGGCGGGGCGGGGCGACCTCGCTAACGGAACGGCCTCGCTCGCCGCGACAAGGACGGCCAGCTCCCCGCATCTCTCTCTCTCCCTCACTCTGTCTCTCTCTCCCCTTACAGCGTGTGGGTGCACGGCGCGGTCAGCCCGGCCCGGCCCGGCCGATGACGCCTTTCAATTGCTTCAGCCTTGCATGCGGGCCGCGCCGGGCGCGAAGAGGATTGTCCTGGCCGCGCCACGTCCGCGGATCGGAGGGACACCGAGTCTAGGGGTCGAGTGTGGAGGGGGAAACAGCTCGCCATTTAAGTGTAATGTAACGTGAACTTTTCTAATATTTTTTTAAATTAAAAAATTCCTTTAAATTTGTAGATTTATTCCTCCCTTATTTCTGAATTTTTTGATAATTTTTTTTGTAGTGTTATGATTTTTTTCTTCTCTTAATTCCCTTCTGCGCATTTGGTTCTGCGAATTGGCCAGCAGGCCAGAGCCAGTCCACCGCGGCGCGGCGCGGCGCGCTCGCCGAGCGGACCCTATAGCAGCGGGGCTGGGCCGCGTGCGCGGGCCGCGCGGGCAGCCGCGCTGCGTGGTGGAGAGGTTGGGGTTGGTGGGGACGGGGACGACCTCCAGAGGTTCAGGGCCGCCCAGCCCCGCCGCGCCCCGCCCCGCCCCGCCCCGCCCCGCCCCGCCCCGCCCGGGCCGCTGCCACAGCGCATTCGCATCCCCTGCAGGCCCTGCAGACCCGGCCCGCGACCACACAATGGGCGAGCAGACGCAGCGGCCCCTATTGTAACGGGCGGGGCGGGGCCCACAGTACTCTCACCACACCACACGACAATAATACATTGATAATGCGGAGAGAATTATGATAATGCGGAGCCCCGCACGCCCGGCCCGGCCCGGCATGCCGCACACGACATTGTTGTTGGAAAAGCAAATACCGTACAGCACCTACGCACGGGCGTCATGCGATCCGCGGGGAAAACTATATATACACGGGGGACGGCCGCACCCTACAGCCCTACAACAAGATAACGCGGAGAAGAGTAAAAGAAAACGAGTCTAAATAAAATGAAATAATAACCAGGCGTTTGCGAACCATCTGTGTGTTAACACGCGAGTGCAAAGAGAGAGAGAGACGTACAGAGGGAAGGGGTTAAAAAAAAGTGGGAGCTCCCACTGGGTGCGCGGCGCGGGCGGTGCGTGTTGCCCCCGGACTTAAGCCCGGGCGCCCCCTACACCACCACGCCACGCCACGCCAATTCCATCTTCCGCTCAACTGCGATCAATCAATGGTGCGGACACATACATGCACACACAGACACCAGGGAAGTCGGGGTAAAATATCATGCCAGGCAGGTGCGTGTGGTCTGTGGTGAGGGGTAGAGAAGGTGGCATTCCCCCGACTCATTTACGGTTATTTCCCTCGCCACTCGCCGCATGTCCGTATACGCTGGCCAGGCAGCGCAGGGGAGGGGTCGCAGCAGCGCTTATAGCTCAGATTTAAGCTGCGGCTTGCTCAGTCCGGCTCTGCGGTGTCCCGGCGCGGCGCGGCGCGGCGGCACGGCGCGCAGTGGTCCTTCCCGCCGAAAACCCGGCCCGGCGGCCCCGGCGGCGGCGGACGGGTCCAGTTCGCCCGGCCCCGCCCCGCCCCGCCCCGCCCCGCTCTTGCCATTGAGCTGAAGGAGAAGGAGCGGGAACGGGCTGCTGCTGGCGCGTTTCCGTGCGTACGGCGCGCCGCGCCGCGCCCGCCGGGGAGAGGCGGAGGGGGAGTGGCCGCCACTTTCACATTGCTGTCTTGTGAGAGACAAAGACGGAGAATGGCACACGTTACGTCAGGGCGGGCGAGCGGGGGAGGGGGAGGGGGAGGGGGGGCAGGACGACAGACAGGTAATCGCTTCGGTAATCGCCACGCCACGCCACGCCACGCCACGGAGGTGGGGGCCCCGGGCCCCACGGGGACACGCGACCCGGGCGCGACTGCTCTTTTGTATCACAGTAGCGGGTGGCCGCGGGAGGGGGAAAGGGGGAGAGATATCGGCGCGGATCGTTCGTGTTATCGGCCTCCTCCCTCGCGCCTCGCACAGCGCATTATGTCATGGCACTTACATTGGCAGCGTGATTGCCAGTGGGCATGACGGGGCGGGTCGAGGTGGGTCGGGGCGCGGGCGCGCCCGGTCCTGACCGTGACAACAGCGACCACGTGGTCGCCCCGCCCCGCCCCGCCCCGCCCCGCCCCGCCGCACTCCGTGACTAGACTAGTTGTTTCTAAGCTGTCTCTTGTCAGTGAGTTATTGAGCAGGTCGCGTTTATCTCGGCGATTAGATAACGCGCGCGTCGAAACCCCCACCTTTAATAAAAATGAAAATGAGCGGCATGCCAGCTTCCGGTCCGGCATGGAAGAGCGATAGATAACCCTTTCTCAGGGCGCAAGACAGCGCGGGGTAGCAGAGGCCTGATAGGCAGGGCGTTTCTGCTGATGCTCGGCGGGTTTCGGTTCTGCCTACTCTGCGCTTTGTCACTCGGAGACGGACGCGGGTCGGGTCGGGCGCGGGCCGGAGGGCCGTGTCGTGTAAGACAGCAATGACTGTCGAGGGAAAAACCTAGGGAATAGCGCAAGTGCGACGTACGCTACATGAGGCGAGGCGAGGCGAGGCGCCGCGGCGCAAAAAACCCACCCCCCACCTCATCTTTCTCATCGTGTGACGATTTGAGGACGCTCTTGCACAATATACCGAGCATGGCCAATAACGGGGAGTATGGCTCGTCACGTCACCCACGGCCTGCAGGGGTGGGGCCCAAGTCCCGAGTGGCTCTCCTGCGCCCAGCCGGGCCGGGGCCGGGGACATAGGGGTAGGTTGTGAGCAGCGGGGGTGGGGGCAACAAAGACAATAGGGGGCAGCCAAAAAAAAATTAAGACGGCTTGGGGGGACAAGGACGTAGCGAAGGGGCTCGGCCTGGGCCAAGGGGAAAGGGAAAGCAGCCACCACCGCCGAGTGTCAGGGACGGCTGGGCCTAGTCTAGCCCTTCCCCCTCTCCTCACAGAGACACAAGCTCTCGGATGCCCCGGCGGGGCGGGGCGGGGCGCGGAGGAGGCGTAGGGCAGCACACGGCACGGCACGGCACGGCACGGCACGGCGGCGGAACCCGGACACTGGGGGGCCATACATCAGAATCGGATGGATGTAAAGTTACAATGCACTGTGGCTGGCACCGGCCGACACCGGCGCGGCGCCGCGGCGCAGGTTTTCCCCCGTTCCGTTCTCGTTACATAAAGGACGGCATTCCCTGCCCTGCCCTGCCCTCCCGATCTGCGCGGGTCGTCCACTCATTCACGTGCGGCCCTTGGCAGCCGTCCCATCCACGCGGGCGTGGCGTGGCGCAGCGTGGCGCCACCGCCTGGCCTGCCGCCCCCGGCCCGGCCCGGGCCCGGCTGGTGTGACTGCGTGTGACTTACGGCGGGGCGGGGCGCCGCGTGTCCACATAAGAATTATCATTAATAATAATCATTAAAAAGAAATAACCGTGGAAATGTGTTACTGGCAGCCAATTCACAGGGAGGGTTACAAATACACCTTGAATTACAACGGTTACAGCATGATCAACAACAGGATGCGACTTTAAGTTATATAAGAAAGGGTAGAATGTCGGAACTGTATTAGAATTGCGACATCAAGTGGGTGTAGATGTATTTTTTTCAACTCTGGCAAGGAACAAAAATCAGATGGATTTTTAACTTTAACAGAAGTTCCAAAGAATGGCTTATTTTGGGATTGTCAAATTCAATATATCTTTTTTTTGGTTTAAAAAGAAAAGTTCCCACTCAGAAGTCAGATATTCATGTTACCAGCCCATTGTAATAGTTACATTACACACAGTATTTCATGCAAAAATTTAATTTTTTCAACTTTTAACACAATCTTTGATGCAATATTGCATCAGTAAATTAGATGACTCATTAATTAGTGAAATTCCAAGAGCAGTGTTCCAAAACGTAAAATTTCAAAAGAAACTGCAGGTGTTAAATATATAGTAGAGGATAAAAAGGAGAGACTAAGAAATTTGCTGTGAGGGATTAGAAAAAGATTTATCTTTGATAGATAAAATGTAACTATGATTTAACATGAATATCAACCAATGCTGTATGATGTCACAACAAATGTTGGGAAATTATTAAAGAATAATATGGATCCTTTCAATCGAAAACAGACAAAGACAAAAACACTAAGGGGAAATAGAAAATTTTAACCAAATAAAGAAAATACCAAGTATATGATCCAGGTTAGGTTCACTTGTAAAAGTCAAAAAAGGTTGCATTCGTTGCCACAACCCAGTACCACGATAGAAAACCTCCCAGTATAAATCCAAGCCGTGTGAATCGGCAGAACAAAGATAAAACTTAAACTACTTCACAAAAGCGATAACGTTACACACCGACTGAGAGTATAACCTCTTACTCACCTTTCAAAGACGTCTGCGGGCTCTTGCACGAAGTATCTACGCGGAAGGTAATCGACCATAAAACAATAAAAGGTGCCACAACAGCAAAACCATTTTCAAAGGTCAAGAAAAGCGACAGATCAATTTGTCAAAACGTAAAGATCCATTACAGCAGACGACATTACTTGATTTCTCGCGTTTTCTTTTTCCTCTTCCTCTCCTTGCCTTGCCAGGCCACCTTGCAAAGTCGTGTACAAATGAAAATCGTCGACGTTGGGTGGTATGAGAAATTCGAAATGTATTTAGATTAGTATTGGTATCGCAGTTCAAAGTCGTATACAGTGAGGGGGAAGTGCCAGTGCCAGAAATTTTGTAATTAATGCGCGTTGTGTTGGTAAATGCGTTTATGGTAAATGAGCAAATTTGTAATCGTGGAATAATCTTTATTTTTATTTATTTATTTTTAATTAATGTGCGTTGAGTGCTGGTAAATGCAATTATGGTAAATGAGCAAATTTGTAATTGTGGAATAAGCTTTATTATTATTTATTTATTTTTAAGTTGTAGTTTATACAACATTTCTTTTATCATTCTGTATGGTGCATTACCTTGTAAGCTCCACTTCACCCAAACGCAAAGAGTGAGACTATAGCTAAAACAGTAGACATATAAGCTATCAACCACTAGTACTGGGTGCAAAAGATGCAATCAATGAAAGAAGGAGGTACAAAAATTCTGAAAATTGAATCGATACCAGGAATTTAAAATTCTGAAAATCATTTTCTGGATGAAGAACTGATTACCTAACCAACTTAAGTCTGTGACAGCACTGAACATTTTGAAGCAAAATCCAAATTTTGCCATTGACAAAGCATTCCATTAGTTTATATTACAAAAAAATAAATCATTTATCTGAGATTAAATTGCGCTTTCATTTTCTAATGCAGATCTAACTCAATAATAATGCTATAATAACCATCAGGAGTTCTTAGCTTCATAATTTCTTCTATACAAATGGAAGACTCTTTTTTGACCTTACACGGATCCATCAATTATTTTCTCTGCCCAATATGACTGACTTTCAACACACAACACAAATGAAGATAACCCCAAATGTGTTAAACTCTCAAACAAACCTAAACTCGAAAGTCTGCCAATCATACTCCATATACTTTATAAGCACTCCATGCTTTGTTATATTAATCAGACACCATTTTGGATTAAAACGTAACAAGAAAGTGGGAGATGGAAGACATCTGAACACGAATTTCTTAAAGAAAAACATGATAAATAAGGAGGAACATGATGCTATAGATCAGAACTTTATCAAATAAGAGGGAAAAATCCAAAATGGAGTCAGCGTAATGTACAGCAGTTTGCAAGTTAAGAAATCCTTTTCATTTCTGTCTTAAAGCTTCATGGCTGTACAAAGATAACTGCTTTGACACTTGCAGCACCATAATAAAGTACTGCTTAAGTCAACAAACAGTGTAAAACAGGAGACTTACTTTACTTGTAATTTTATCTACAAATATTAAAAACAAAATGTTATTGTCTGAAAATGCGGGAGACATGAAAATCTTTAACAACATATACCTTTGACATTTTCAAGTTTTGTGAGACTTTACTGAAATATTTATATTAGAGAGGAAAATTTATAGTAGACTGCAAAAATACTTTCCATGGAATTAAGTCATAATGAGGGAGATTGATAAGAAACAGAGAAATGGTCAAAATTGCAAATAAAACAAATTGTTTTCAAAACTTCCTTGAAGCAAAGTAAATATTTGACATAGCTACCAGACTTATTTGAAATACAGCATGGAACAATTTTTAAAACTCAAATAGGTCTTAATTTGAGTTCAGAGACCAATGGAAAGTAGCTGAAGAGAAATCTTCACCTAATTTTGAAAAACAATGTAAGATATGCGGAATATACAATCATGCCACTGCCGCTTATTGTTCCATTCACTTAAAAGTTATGAAATTGTAACAAAACTTACTTAGACAACATTCATGACCTTATCATATGGGCTCTGTGTTCTGTACATTTAGTACTACATCACAAAACATTCATAAATCATTTACAAAGTATTCCATTCACACAAAACATTTTTATTTGCACAATTATATCATAGGTATAATCTGTCTTATATTTTTAGGTAAGATATTTGGAGATTACTTAATGTGATAAAAATTATGATACAGTTAATGAAAACTTAACACTGGTCAATTGATATACCTTTTTTGTGCATAGTTAATACTTGCAGAGTATTATTGTGCCTTTCTTTAAGAATATTTGAATTGAATCAAAGATCCTGAACTCTTCTCATTTGACTTTGTGTCATGGATATTATCAATAAGGCTTAAGTTTGAATCCCTTCTTCCTGAAACTAATTTAAAATTGGATGTGGGCAGCAGGACCAAGAAAATTTTGAACTACCACAGGAAAACAATTTAAGGCTGAGCAGTTACAATGCAATGTGGGCACTCCCAATTAAGCCAAATTTTACTTTTACCTTTAACGTTATGGCTTATTTAGCACCAGGCGAATAAATGTGCTTCACATTAGCGTCTGTACCACAGAGCCTTTACAATAAAATGCATAACATAGGACGAGCATTCCTGTGCAATTTTAAAACTATTTATAATGAAATAAAATTTCATCTTAATATATCTTTTAGTTATCTGTAGTAATATCTTTAGTCATATTCAGTGTTGGAAACGGGCTAGCCAGGGCAAAACTTCTCTTGGATTTAATTATTGCCAGATGTCACAAGACTTATTCAACCAGCCGAAAACTGGGATACGTATCTGGATCACAAAAATACAAATTTCTCTTAACCCTAATACAATCTGTTACTGATTTTCTTTGAAATTAGTGAAAGGGGAGAGCATCCCTCCAAGCTTATTGCAAAGGCAAAATTGCCCTGACTAGTTACATTTTGTCTAATGTCCAAACTGATATGTGTAATAGTTCACGTCTCTTGAAACATGCCAGACAAATTCATCAAGAAATTGACTGCTTTGAAAAAAGTGTGCACAAATGCAATGCCAATATTAAGAATCAAACAAAGTTTCATGATTATAATTTCAAAACAACAACAAGATTAAAATGGTTTAAACTATACACAAACTACAAGGACGGGAAAATAAAATCCCTAACAGCGTAGAATTTTCTATTGAATTAAAACATGTGTTCATAACCAATCACTTTGAAGGTTTATTGTCTGAAGAAGATGCATGTTATGCAATTGCTATAGAGAGTTTTGGTCGCATGAGATTTCTTTACACTACAAAGCAAGGTGAAAGATATGACATGTAGAAGTAATTTTTATATTAAATCTTAACAATTATATATGATGACTAACAATATAACGAACATAACATCTAAACTTTAACAATTAACATCTTGGATGTATGAATTTTATGCTAATGGTATAATTGGAATATTGATAACAGTCATAGAATACTATTCAGTCACAGATAGACAAAACAAGATTGAAGCCAGAGGTTTTAAACTGAGGGCTTTAAGGTTGAATGGAATCTTGACATGTGTTGGGATATGTGTCGGTGTGTATACAAGCATGATATTTTGACCTCAATATGGAAACATTCTTGGCCGGATCTGATATAAGTCATCTGATAGTTAATGAAGTTATTTTGACTTTACATTTGATATGCCTCATTCATAATCTTTTTACAGTCTAAATGTGATTATGAATAGTGTTTCACTTAACCCATAGCTTCACAATTGTGCTCATAATGCACTGAAATGATTCAACCATAAATATTGTCGAGAGATCACCAAGAAATATGAATGCCAAAACAAGAGAAACATTCACATCTTACGCTCAGGCAAAACGCCTCAATGGAGTCCTACATACCCAGATTTGTTTGGCAAGAAATATTCCAAACCAATCTGCAATTAATTAATTTAACTTAGTATAATTAGTTGGTGTGACCTTCCAGCTGGCAAATTATTAACTTTGCCAGAGCCCAACACCCAATTTGACCATTCCTAGCTAACAGGAGTGGGGGGAGGAGGGGATTTGCTGTCTTCAACACTAAACTCAATGATATCAATTCAACAACGATAACAAAAACGCTTTTTTCAAAAAAGAAGGAAAAAATATGTTTGCTTTTTCCAAACGGTCTTTTCTTTTTTTTACGTCCTGAGAACCCTAGGAACACATCTCCGCCTCGAGGTTGGCCGGTTGGTCCGAGAGCGACGAGGCGGCGCAAAGTGGCGAGATCACATTCATGACGAGTATCAGTGGATTCAATCACAGAAGCTCCCTCAGACGCTGCGCCGGACGGGCAGGGCCGGGCAGGGCCGGGCAGGGCAGGGCAGTGCGAGTAAGGGCGCGGCGCACCCGCTGGACTTCCCTCTGCACCGGGCGTGTAGGGTCAGCGCTCGCGTCACAAGACACGGCGTGGCGTGGCGTGGGGTCTAGGCCTAAAGACCGTCCCATCATGAGGCCAGCCAGGCGAGGCCGACGTGGCGGAGGGTGGCGAGCACCAGGAACGCCCAGGACGCCGACAGTGACTGCTTCGTGGCCGAGCCGCAGGCATGGATCTCCACCTCCTCGGGGTGGTAGGAGATGCACTTGGGCGGGCGGCGGCGCACCAGGTTGTCGCGCGGGTTGCGGCCCTTGCAGGAGGAGGAGGCGCCCTCGTAGACCACCTCCTGGGGCTGGATGGCCAGCTTCTTGTTGCCGCACGGGCACAGCGTGTCCACCACCAGCAGGATGAGGTTGCTGTGCGGGATCTTCTGCACGCTGAAAGGTCTGAAACGGCAGAGGCAGAGGGAGAGCCGGGGGTCAGTCAGAGAGTCTGGCTGTATCGGGTCCGAGGCGTAATCAACTCTGAATTTTTTGCACCCTACACAAGTTTTGAAAACCCAGAAGAAAAAAATCAAGGAAAAGTTTACGAAAAATCCAGAAAAGTTCACGACGTTTGTAGTTTAAAATTCCGGGTTGTTTCTTCCTCAAGCGGGGCACTCACCTCTCGCAGCCGGTGGAGTGGCAGTTGGTGAGCTTGCCCTTGAGGGGGTTGGCGGCGCCGCTGGCGTTGAGCCGCTCCGGCTGCAGCACGTACAGGTCCACCCGCTTGTCGCACGGTCTCAGCCGCGACGTGTTGAGTGTGGGGTTGGGCTGCGGCGGCGGGGGCGGCTCGTCCACCGGGGGCGGCGCTTCGTCCGAGCGGAGCACGTCGTCGTCGCTCGTCGACACCATGGGCGGTGGCACGGGCTGTGGCCCAGGCCCGGGGGCGCCGCCGCCCCCGCCCGCGTGGTCCGTCTTGCGATACACCTGCCAGCCGGACTCGCTCTGCAACAGGAGGCCGCCCGGGGTAAGACCAGCTCAGACGCACCCGGCGCGAGCTGGCCTTCCCTCCCGTCCCGATCACCCACCTGCTCCAGGTCGACGGACTGCTGCTCCCAGCCGCCGGTGCCGTGGCTCTGACCGATGTGGTTGCCGTGGTCGGGTCTGGGCCCGGGGGACCTGGGCACCTCGTCAAGGGTGTTGGAGACCTCCTCCTCGCCCTGCGAGCCGGGGCCGGACCCGCCGGCGGACCCGACGCCGTCCTCCGAGTCGTCCTCCTCTTCTTCCTCGTCCTCGTCCGGGTTCTCGTCCTCGTCCTCGAGCTCCGTGTACGAGTCGTCCTCGTCGGCGAAGCTCTGGACTGTTGGGGTCGAGAGAGAGGGAGAGAGCAGGAAGTCGTAGGGTTAGTGTCGAGTCCAAAGAAAAGGGTTGCTGGGTGTACTGCACTGCCGCGGCGCGGCGGCGTGCTACTCACAGTCCCGCAGCACGCGGCCCGCCACCGCCCAGGTGTCGCTGAGCAGCGCGCCCAGCTGGAGATCTAGCGACAGGGCCGCGATGTACGAGAACAGGCCCTCCGTGACGGACCGCAGCAGCGCGCTCATCGTCTGCCGAACAGAAGAGAGTCAAGTCCAGGGTCAGGCCCAGCTCACCAGCAGGTGACCTTGTCCCAGTCCGGGTGCACTACTCACCGGCGCGCGGGGGCTGCCCGGGGCCGCGCTGTACGGCGAGTCCTGGTCGGAGCACGCGCCCTGGTAGTCGTACACGGCCACCTTCTTGAAGATGCGGTCTTGGACCAGCGAGTCCATGATGGTGCCGTCCACCTGGCCGAAGAAGGCGCCCGCCTGCTCCGGGATCTCAGACAGGATGATGAAGCCGTTGTTGTCCAGCACGTAGCAGTCCAGCTCGTCAGACTTGCACGTCTTGCTGCACTTGCTGGTACACTGCGGGGCGGAGGAAAAATGCCTTGAGTGACAATTCCGCCAGGGTTAATAGGCTCCGAAAAAATTGATAAACTGAAGGCTGACGTTCATAAAATTCATCCAAGTTCGTGAAAATTCGCCGAAGTTTAACGAAATTAATTAATCGAAGGTCATATCGAAGTTCAAGAAATACTCTTAAGTTCAAATCTGCGCTAAGCCCACCGTAGACGTGATGTTGAGGAAGTGCGCCGCCAGGATGGACTGCAGGTACTGGACGCCGACCACGGCGGAGGGCGCGCGGTGGCCCTTGTGCTCCACGAAGACGGCGTGCGTGGCCGTCACCAGCGGCCGGCCGCGCTGCCCACCGTCGAAGGGCACCGAGTACACGAAGGACTCGGGCTCGATACGGTGCTGGTCCACGGCCCGCTTGTACCACACCTCGTCGATGGAGCGCCGGCTGGCCTCCGCGAACGGCCTGCGGGCAGGGGAGGCAGGTCGGTCAGGTCAGGAGGACCAACGACAACTTTTCCTTTGGCTGAAAGCCGGGAGCGGAGCGGCACTCACGGGTTCTGCTCTGCGTGGTGGACGTCTCCGAGTTTCTGCCAGCGCAGCAGACCGCTGCGTGTCGCCACGAACGACATGGTCGCTCCGAAGAACTGGTAGCCCTCGCTGCAACACGAGTTTCGCTTGTCAGACGATGGTTCGCGGCCCGCCCGCCGCCTCTCTCCCTTTTGCCCGCATCGTCCAAGCTTGTCCGCTATCTACGTCTTTCCATCTCGCTCTTTTGGAAGGAAAAGGCCAACTGGCCATTCGCGCCGAGGCCCGCCGAACCCCTGCAAACCGCAGGGTAGGCCACGCGCTCAGTAGGTGTGCGCTGCGCGAAGAACATGGCATAGCTACCAGGCGTTACCTCAGAGCCGTAAGATTTTCAGAACTCGTTGCGCTTATAAAAACTGTTCCAGGTAGACAAGCTCTGGACGTTGGGGCTTATGGGGAGGCATGAGGTCGAAATACGACATGACAATTTTAGTCGTGAAACCGACTGCACCGATTTGGAGGAGGAAAAAATAAAAAGATTAGTGCCAGGTGAGCAAAGGCCACAGATCTTACTTTTATATTTAAAAGAATTAGAAAAAAAACAAAAAAAAAAAACTTTTTAATGGGTTCAGCCTTGTATCTTATCATAAGTGGCCTTGGCTCGAAGGTACAGATTCCGCGATATTTCAAAGCTGCTATAGTCTGAGAAAGCAAACAGCCTGAGAATTGTACGGGAATTCTGTAACTTCTTTTATGGCTACAGTGTAAAGCACTTCCTTTGGCAGCTTGTAAACGGAGAAAATTTGTTAGTAGGTACTCACCACTTCCATCCGTACGCGAACAACAGACCATAAAGATGAAAGTGACACCAAAAGTGCTTTTGATATTTCTGTCCCTTTTCTAAAATTACTTTTTATTTTAACATTTAGAAAAGGAAATATTGTTAAGTAGTTTGATTGAAACAAAATGGACAGTTTATCATGCAGGGAAAATGGTGTCACTTTCAGATAAGAAAACAAAACAAACATCATGTGACGTTGAAAGACTGTAAGTCTAGTCACTACTTCGTGAAATTTGATTCAATAAATTCTATACAAATTTAAAGGTGGGGAGATAAGCTCTCTTCATATTATGGGGAAATTCATCAAATTTCTAGAAGCAGGACTTGGAAAACTACCAGTTGGATAGAAAAGTACTTCTGTTGAATCTTGATCTTTCTTTCTCTTTCTCTCTTTGGCCTTTCCAGGAGTGGACCAATTTGTCGACTAAAATTATTCAGGGCTAGCAACGCTATCCTAGAGGAAAGCACTCAAAGATGCAACCCATACGTTACCTTCGCCACAGAGCCATGAGAACGGCTATAGGGCTATTTGCAAGAGGGAGGACGAACAGAAATTAGTGAGAAAGAAGTAAAATGTGTGAAAACCAGAAAGAAAAACGTTAGTGAGACAGTCTCCTTGTTAGCTGCAGTGCAACGAGCATTCACAAAAATAATAAAACATCATTCAGATAAGGGAAAGCAGTGTTAGTGCAGTTAGTGCATGACACATAATATACACAGTACTAGGATTCCGTCTTTCGTTGTGCATTTTAAAGAATCTTCCACACTAATACATTTCCCTTCCAAACCCGAAATAATGTGCCACAGGGCACCGGGAGGGAACGCCACAGTTTGGACAGACTCTCGTTTGCTCAGTGATAGTGATGGTGAGTGCGCCAAAATGCATGCTGATCGTGCGGTGAATGCGAATAAGCCGGTCGACGATTCGCGGATGACGGCAAACCTCCGAGAGGTTCGGCTACCCCAAGATAACCGTAACGGCGATGATGATAGCCCCATGCACACGGCGTTAGTGCCCCGGGAACGCCCCCTCCTCCCTCCCCCTCCAGGCCGTGGCTCCAGTCTCTGCTCCGGACACTTACTGCCTCTCCTCGTTGACGTTGGACGGGCGGTCGAGGCGCGCGGGCTGGTCCAGGCCCTGCGTGACCACGGCGTCGTACACCAGCGACTGCACCAGCGTCTTGTCGCCTGCGGGCACAACGGCAAGGGTGAGCTTCGGGGCGCGGTGGGGCGCGGAGGAAGAATATGAACCACGTAGTGATACTTACAGTAATACGAGTCCCGGTCCAGCTTCTTCATATCTTTCACTGAAAATTAAAGAAAAGTGGAAAAATTAAGTAAAATAAGTGAAAGTCGGGACGCCACTACTCTATGACGGTGGTGTACGCGGGCGTGGTAATTGTGACGGTACGGTACCTGCTTGTGGCGTCCAGTGGCGCTGGGACATCCACTTCCAGCCGGGCCTCCTGACCTTGTTGAGGAAGTGCAGGAACTGGTCCTCCGGGGACTTGAAGTGGTGATCAGAGGCGTAGTTGTACTCGCAGTACACCCAGTCGGGGTGCAGTCTCCAGTTGTCTCCCTTGAAGAGGTCGGACACTGCGGGTTTGGAGTGAAAGACAGTCGTGAGTTGGTGATTCTGCGAGTATCACCGCCATGCTATTCAGTTTCGGGCCGAGGCGAGGTACTCACGGTTCACGGTGCTGCGTTTGATCTCCTCCTCGCCGACCGTCTCGTACATGCCGTAGCCCTCCGGCAGCGCCAGCGCCAGCGAGAAGGGCGTGCCGTCGATGGGGTTGTAGAAGTACTTGTTCCGTCGGGTGGCCACGCGCTGGAGCATGCAGACAAGCCCGTGGAATCAGGACACCGAATTCCATTTTTGACAATTTAAATCACGAAACTCCGGCAAAGTTTTAACGCTTACCATCCCGTTGAAATCCGTCTTGATGGTGAGGTCCGTCTCGCCCTCCTTCTGATCGATCATATCATGCCGGAGCTAGAGGGAAAATATAAATTGAAAGCTGTTCGAGACTATGTCCGAGTGGTACTGTGATCTCGTAATGGAACGGAAAAAAGAACGTACATCGAGCAGCATGGAGTTGTTCTCACGAGGACCTCCGTCACTGTCCACGAGCTCGACCTCCGTGAGGTCCACACTGTTGTACTCCGGCTTGAGAGTGTCCTGGAACTGTTCAAAGAGGCTCACGTTAGCCGGGAGAGTCAACTGGCGATATTTAGGAAAAACGGACAAAAGTTGACCATGTCGGCATACGGTAATTCTACTATGTTTTAAGCTGAGAGCCAAAAATTACTGGATAGTTCGGTAAAATCTACAATGCAGTAAATTCGGGTGTGATAATTCTATTCCACGGGGCAACAAGAAAAACTTTGAAAATTTTTCATCACAATTTTCAAACTGTGTCCAAATTATTGCTCGGGTTGGATTAAGAATCTTCACCCCTGAATTTACATTGTTTCAGTTTAAATACACCAGAAAACAAAAGATGATTCTTTGTATCTCTTTAAAATGAAAATAATGAATGCAGGGAATTTAATGCACTTACTCATAGTTCAAGATTTTTTCAGTCAATTTATCATATCAAAATACTAAGCAATACTAAGAAAAATGTTACTAATTTGAAAGAAAAGCAGAAATATGTTAGTCATGATCTATCACAACAAGCAGAAGTGTGCGACGCAAAGATTGTATGTTGCTCAAAATGAGCACAAAAATCCAAAAATCGTATTTACCTGGCGTGAGTTTTGCTGTAAAAGATAATTTAGAGTGCATTAGTGAAAGATTTGACAAGCAAAGTCTCTATCAGGCGAATCCTACAGGAAATGGTAAGGATCAGGCTGCCGGTGAGGCGTTTCATGACAGATTTTGTTTTGTCTCTACACATTTTGTGTGCGGAGACAGTGATATTGCACAAGAGTAGTGGCCCACATTTAAAATAAAAATAACTCAGTTTGCGAGAGGTTTGAATGACAGTGAAAATCTAGGCGTAAGGGTCGTTCATTCATGCACACTACCCTGCACATCTAAAGCAGTTTGGACAGCTCCGCTCCGGGGGCTAAAAGTGCTTTCTCCGCGGCCGTTTTCGGGAACGGGGGTGCCCGACTAGTGCATCTACAGGGCTTTATTATTCAGTTCGTGAAGAAATGTCCGTTTATTTAATTTGCAAAGTGCCTAAATGTGAGAGAGGACCGCACCCGCTGCCCCTTGGACACCAGTGCTCCAGTGTCACCCGAGGTAACCCTGCCCTCCCCGCTTACCATGGGCCTCAGGTCGGGGTGGTACAGGACGTGGCCGTTGTTGTCCACGAGGAAGGCGTAGCCGTTCACTCCGAGCTGCCGAGAAGAGAGAGAGAGGAACGATCAGAATATGATAATGCCGACCGCCGATATACAATGAAAAAACAACAGACGGGAAACAGGGCGCGGCCGAAACACAAAATAAAACGAAAAGAGGGAATAGATAGAAGTGCCGAAGAGTACGGCATCCCGGCTCAATTACAGTGAGGAGTGAAGGGGTGGGGGAGGGAGTGCTCGGGGAAAAGTTTAGAACAAAAACCGAATGTGTGCCAAATGCGGGATGAAGAAACTTTCCGCCAATGGTTCCGAAGGAAGAACCGATGCAGCGGATACTTATAGCCGAGGGCATGACGACGGATTGGGACGGGGCGACCAACAGCAAAAGTAAGGAGAGTACGGTACGGGGTGGGGCCCGCCGGACCGGGGCCGGGCTGAGGCAGCGGGTACGCACCCTGTAAGGCTGGACCAGCTTCATGATCTGCTCGATGGGGATGTCGGTGCCGACCACGCCCAGCAGGTTGGCCACTCGTTCCTGCAATCAAGGTAAGACAATCGTCCCGTAAGTCAAACTGTGCCAAACGAGACTTTCGTGTAAGCGACGTCGCCTCCCCTTACCGTCGAGTTTCTCCTGTCGAACACCGGCGCGCTCACAGACGTCATCAGCTGCCCGTACTTGACTTCGTCACGCAGAAGGCTGTTGCCCTACGAAAAGAAAAAAAAAACACAAAGTTCTTTAGTCAAATTCAGATCCTGGTCGTGTGTGACCCAGGCCTGCGCCATTCCCTAGACTGGAAGGCTGACTTTTCCCCCGCCTCTCCTCCCTCACAGTTTTTTCTCTCTTTTTCCTCTCTTGCCAAAGGCAGGGAGGGCGGCGGAGGCGGGACAGACGACTACTCCGGTCGTCAACACATGGCCGCCAACTACGGGGAAACAAACCCGTTCTGCCGACCACCAAACAAGAAACAAACTCTTCTTCAACACTGTCTTATTAATACCGGGCCGAAAACTCTGGCCACGTTTCTTTTTCCCTGGCGGATGCAGGCGGCTGCCCTGTCCTACCCTACCCGGCCCTGCCCAGCCTTCCCCTCCACCCTCTCCGCTTACCTTCCCGCCCCTGTAGACGGGCGTCCACTGCACGGGGTGCTCGTTCTGGTACATGACGAGGGGCCTCGACATGACCTGGACGTACTTCAGCACCTGGGCGCGCACATCTTTCCTGTTGTTTAACCGGTTGAAGTACCCTGCACACACAAACAAACAAAAAAATCAACGACATTAACACGTCGTAAAAATTCCATAAAAAATGGGGTAGAAGGGTTTTATGAATGTGATATGCGCGCGCGGGAATGGTGTGTGCTCAGCTCATACCTTTGTTGCCGCAGGCGATCTTGTGCAGCTCGGAGGCGGCCGTTGAGTCCTTGCCCACCAGGTAGGTGAACATGCGCACGGGCATGTGCGGCCAGTTGTAGTGCTTGAGCACGTCCTTGTAGGCGGGCAGCACGGGCCCCGCCGTGATCAGCATGATGGCCTGGTTGCACTGGCTGCCCTGCCCGGTGCGGTTGTACTGGGCAGAGAGGGAGAGGGGCGTTAGTCAGGCCGCCAAATGGATTGGGAGACAGCTGGAGAGTGTACGGGGGGTAGGGGGGGCGGGTACTCACTCTGTGCAGGATCTCAAAGCCGGAGACGAGCGCCGCCGTCGTGTTGGCCGAGCCCTCGGGGCGGACCCCGGCCAGGGCGGCCTTCATCTCCCGGACGTTCGCTGTGGTCGCCTGCGGACACACGGCACGAGAAACTCATTTGGGCTCCAAGTCGGCCTCCGCGCCAGCGCTAGCGCCAGAAGCACAAGCACTTGGGTGTCCAGTGCGCACCAAGTACCTCAGCAGCCGGACGAACCGTACCTGGACCAGCATGTCCTTGAAGCAGGGCACGATCTCCGAGACCGTGTCCGAGAAGCGGAACACGTTGACAAAGTCGTTGTCGCCCAGCGTCTCCAGGATGGTGCGGGCGGTGAGCAGGGCGAGCGCCCGCTTGGTCGAGCTCACCGACGACGACGAGTCGAGCAGGATGACGATGTCCTTGGGGCTGGTGGCGGCCGACACGTACCACTGGGACATCCTAAAGTCGTGGATCTCCGAGCGCGAGTCGCCCCAGTACTCGTCGGCGGGCACCCGGGACGCTGCAGGGAAAAGCAGGGGGTCACACACTGGGGTCTCCAGAGGGGGAAAAAAACAAGCATTCGCCAGCGTCTGTTTTAGACTTACCCGGGTAGCGGCGCAGGAAGCCCGTGGCGCTGCCGAAGTACTGCCAGGACAGCGTGGGGTCCGTCTCGTAGTTGTTGATGAACAGCGCGTCCAGCAGCTCCGACCACACCATGCCGTTGGCCACCGACGGATCTGAGGGAATAAAACACAGGTTTAAGTTTCGAGTTAGGAGGAGGCTTCCCTCCGTGCAGGGTGCCGGGCCGCGGGCGGGCGGCGTGCGCGCACCTCGCTCCATGACGTCCTGCGCCAGCATGGTGCTGCTCCGGTTGGTGTTGACGGGGAGGTGGTCGAAGTGGCGGGACGTCCTCATGCCATCCCGCCGGCTCTGGCTGTTGAAGCTGTCCGGCGACCACACGGTGGCGAACCCGTCCTTGAGCTCCATCTTGTGAGACAGGGCGGCCTGCTCCGCAGAATCCATAATCCTCTGTAACAGCGAAAGAAAAGACAAATATTGGTTAGAAAAAGATGAAAAACCGCTTACGTGGTAAGCCTTATATATTTTTTCCGCAGCAGTCGAAACAGTATTTGTACATCGGCGTGCCGCGTGCCACAGCGTCACGCACACACGGTATCGTGCTTTTCATTTGCCTGCGCCGCGGAAAAAAAATGAGTGCGTCCCTTTTGCTTTTGGAGCTTGACTTAGAGGGGAAGGGGGGAGGGGAGGGGCAAAGGACACGATAACTGCTCAGCAATTCTATTCGACCCCATTGATCGCACTCAAAGGTCCTGACGCCGGGCGGTCAAGACCACCCCCGGCCCCGGCCGCCGCCGCCCCGCACGTAGTCAGGACCGAAATAGAATGCCCGGCCCTGGGCTGGCCTGAGGGGCAGCGCCCGCGGCGTGGGGCAGCCCCTGAGCCCTTGGGCCAGGCCGGCCGGGCCGGGCAGGCGCTGGGACCGGACAAGCCGTCGAGGGACACGGCCTAACGGCCGATTGCCTAAGTTCCTTTCCTCCCCGAAATTGTTTTCGTATGCAGAATGCGGAGGAGGGACATACTGCCGGAGCCGGCTCTGCTACCCTGTCCTCCCCGCCCCGACCCGCCCCGCCCCGCCACGCCCGGCCCCGCCACCGCAACACGGGGACGGATTGGAACCCGAGCATATTTCTTGTTCACAAGACAAATACACGCGCACCGTCCCCCCCGGGCCCCCGGCCGCCACGTCGGAGCTTCAGCAAGTGTGAGGCGGGGCGGGGCATGCAGGGCAGCATTACTCTTTAGGCGGTGGACAAATAATGCAAGACGGTTCGGTGCGGGGGGCACAGAAAGCTTGCCGCTGAGAACAACAGGGAGAGCGAGAGAGAGAGAGAGAGAGAGAGAGAGAGAGTGAGCGAGAGAGAAGAAGGTAGATGGCGGGGTGAGAGAGGGGGGATGGAGAAGTAAAGAATGAAAGAAAGAAGGAAGCTATGCCACCCGGACGGGACGCTGGCACGCGGAAATGCAGGAAAGTCGACGGCAGTAAATTTTTCTCAGTGTCCTTTGCCGTCACAGTTCGCTAGTCTGCTTGGTCTTTGTCTCACCATCCCTCTCTCTCTCTCTCTCTCTCTCTCTCTCTCTCTCTCTCTCTCTCTCTCTCTCACTTTAGGGCGGTGCAGGCAGACCCGCCGGCGCAGAGCGAGGCGTGGCGCGGCGTGGCGACTGCAGAAAACAGGGAGCAATATTGCAGCGGTCTGTGTATGGGGCGCGCCGGGCGGGGCGGGCGGAGCAGGGGCAAAAAGGAACGGGGTGGGGCGGGGCGGGGCGGGGCGGGGCACTGACAGGTGCTCATTCTGCGTGAAGTAATGCACACACTGGACTTGCAATACTTCGCAGTGCTCACAGTAGTAGCAGCAGTAGTAGGAGTAGTGAGCCCGGGTGCCGCGGACCGGCCCGCCCCGACCCGGCGCAGCAGTACGCGGGTTGCATTCGTAAAAGTTTAAAATGGGAGAGAACGAAAAAAAAGAGTGGGATTAAAACATAACAGACATGAAAATAAAAATAAAACAAGCCTCGTTGTGGCCCGTGAGTGCTTATTGTTCTCTGGAGGGGAGCCTGCTCCTGCTGCTGCTTAAGCGGGGCGAGCAGGGAGGGCAGAGCGGGCCGTGGCACGGCAATGCACTGACAAGTCGGGCTGCCAAAGACGTTACAGTTCCTAGTCCCCAGCACGGCCGGAGGCTTAGAGAGGTGAACAGGAGTGGCTCGCAAGCGCTACAGATCGCAACCGCTACAGGTCACAAGCGCTACAGCTCGCTAACGCTACGGGTCGCAAGCGCTACGAGTCACAAGCGCTACAGCTCGGTAGCGCTACGTGTCACAAGCGCTACAGCGAGAATCCGCGCGTTAGGCGGAGCCGAGCCGAGCCGAGCTAAACCTTGAAAAATTACGCACGTGGCGTGAAAACATGGAAAATTTTTGCGACAGTAAACCTCCCGAGGGAGGTTGCGGTTCCCGCCAGGCACAGGGCTTTTACCCCCGTGGCAGCCAACTACTTCGGTGTTCTTATGGGAACCGGTGCTTTTTGGACTGCGATCCTGTCGCGCAATTCGACAGATTTGATCCCCGTACTGCCAGATTTAGTCGTACGGTGGTTAACCGAACTGCCCTGTCCCCAGAGCATGGAATAGCTATTTTTGGAGCCAGATTCTAGGACTTATGACCCCACGACCGACCACCAGTCGTGGGCATGGGACGGAACTTCCTGGCAACCCGCTGTCGCTACCAGTGAAGAACCTACCTGGGTTTGAACCAGGCCCCATGTGCCGAGTCTCACAGACACCCCACGGCTTTCGCGGCACCACTAGACCACTAGACCGTCGGCTATTCCACGAGGGAGCTCGGTTGAAATGGGGGGCTTGAATTCCACTCTCCAAATTGTTGTCCTCAGAAAAATTAAATTTTTTGGTAAGATTCGAACCTCCGTCCTGCGACTCTCCGCGCGGACACTATGCCGGCACGGCTACGACGCCACGGTACCAGATGCCGGACCACTAGGAGTCATGCTGCGCGAGAAGCCACAGTCACCGAAGAAACGAACCCGGTGTCATGAGTGCGCCTGCTCTCTGGGCAGTGCTGGGCCGGCCGCGTAGCGTCATTGGTATCGACGCTGCTCATAGCACTGGGCGGGAAGTGGTTCAAAAACCGCGTAAGTTTTTTCTTTTTATTATTATTTTTTTTTTGTGCTCTTTTCAGAGCCTTTTTTGCAGTTGCCCAAGTCACAAGGACGGTATAGCTGGAAAGAGCACTTGGTCCGAACAAAAAAAAAAAAATAATAAAAAGAAAAAACTTACGCGGTTTTTGAACCACTTCCCGCCCAGTGCTATGAGCAGCGTCGATACCAATGACGCTACGCGGCCGGCCCAGCACCGCCCAGAGAGCAGGCGCACTCATGACACCGGGTTCGTTTCTTCGGTGACTGTGGCTTCTCGCGCAGCATGACTCCTAGTGGTCCGGCTTCTGGTACCGTGGCGTCGTAGCCGTGCCGGCATAGTGTCCGCGCGGAGAGTCGCAGGACGGAGGTTCGAATCTTACCAAAACATTTAATTTTTCTGAGGACAACAATTTGGAGAGTGGAATTCAAG
Source organism: Frankliniella intonsa (assembly GCA_033675135.1). Taxonomy (NCBI): domain Eukaryota; kingdom Metazoa; phylum Arthropoda; class Insecta; order Thysanoptera; family Thripidae; genus Frankliniella; species Frankliniella intonsa. The sequence goes on along the minus strand of CM066254.1, from coordinate 9,580,593 downwards.
CCCCCCATTTCAACCGAGCTCCCTCGTGGAATAGCCGACGGTCTAGTGGTCTAGTGGTGCCGCGAAAGCCGTGGGGTGTCTGTGAGACTCGGCACATGGGGCCTGGTTCAAACCCAGGTAGGTTCTTCACTGGTAGCGACAGCGGGTTGCCAGGAAGTTCCGTCCCATGCCCACGACTGGTGGTCGGTCGTGGGGTCATAAGTCCTAGAATCTGGCTCCAAAAATAGCTATTCCATGCTCTGGGGACAGGGCAGTTCGGTTAACCACCGTACGACTAAATCTGGCAGTACGGGGATCAAATCTGTCGAATTGCGCGACAGGATCGCAGTCCAAAAAGCACCGGTTCCCATAAGAACACCGAAGTAGTTGGCTGCCACGGGGGGTAAAAGCCCTGTGCCTGGCGGGAACCGCAACCTCCCTCGGGAGGTTTACTGTCGCAAAAATTTTCCATGTTTTCACGCCACGTGCGTAATTTTTCAAGGTTTAGCTCGGCTCGGCTCGGCTCCGCCTAACGCGCGGATTCTCGCTGTAGCGCTTGTGACCCGTAGCGCTACCGAGCTGTAGCGCTTGTGACTCGTAGCGCTTGCGACCCGTAGCGTTAGCGAGCTGTAGCGCTTGTGACCTGTAGCGGTTGCGATCTGTAGCGCTTGTGACCTACGTCCGAGGTGAACACATAAACAAGCCTGTTCAAGAACGGGCGTTTGCATTTGAACCAATGAGTAAAATCGCCTTGCGCTAAGTAGCTGTTCTCGCACACTGCAAGAGCATGTCTCGTGCCAAGAACAAGCTTTTTTTTTGGTGAAGCCCTCTGCCAGCTGCCAGGCCAGCACCCGCGGGCGGCCCGGTTCGGTCGCTGCCACTGCACATCAGCGAGTGTGAGGCGGGGAGGGGGGTTTGGGGGCGCGACGGGACCGCAGGGGGGCACCACAGGGGGGCCGCTGGGGCCCACAAGTGCACAGCAAGTTTTAATGGTCCCCGCAGCTACCCCCTGCAGTCCCTCTCGCTCTCGCACACCCCCTAAACCTCCCCCTCCCCTCGCGGCACCCGCGCGCCGGCCGCGACAGACCAATAGGGGAGGACCCGCCCGCCCCGCCCCGCCCCGCCCCGCCCCGCCCCGCCCCGCCCCGCCCCGCCCCGCCCCGCCGCGCACTGCCTGTACCAAAGGCACGAACAGCGCCCGAGCCCGCGATTGCTAAGCCGGCATTGAAGCACGCGTGAAAAAATATTGTTTTGTTTTTGCATGAAATATGAGGTGGCGGTAACTTTTTAAAAAGCGTGAGTGGGAGAGAAAAAATAAATCAATGATGGAGTTTCCGGCCGGGGGTATTCTGAAAAAATAATATAGCGGAAAGAGAGCCCCTTGGAATTACGAATTATCTGGCCTGGCTCTGGGCAAAACTAAGCCTTCTCTTTTAAAGCGAAACGGATTTAAAATCATTGATCGTTTTAGTAAGTGATGCGGTTTCACAAGTCACAAGTTAAATCTTCCACACCTTCCCAAAAAATCAAGATCCATCAAAGCAAAAAACAAAAAAACAAACAAAAAAAAAACAAAAAAACAGTAGAACGGATTGTACTGCTTTCTGCTGCCGGAGCTGTCTCCCATTTTTCATTTACCATCGCCACTGTCGTCTGCTTGGCTCAGCCACACCCAAAAAAGCCGTTTCTCGATTCAAGAAAATTGCTCTCAAATGTGACAAGAGCATTTTTATCTCGGTCCAAATGCATTTGGAGCTTGGATCAAGAGCATTTACTCTTGCCTCAAGAGTGCCCTCTTGTGGCAAGAACAGCACTTTTGATCCAAGCATCAAATGCACCCTGGCCGAGTTGAAAATGATCTTGTCTTATTTGAAAGCAAAATGAGCTTCGAACAAGATCATTTTTCTTGACTCGAGAAACGGTTTTTTTAGGTGCAGACACTCACTAACTACGAACAAATGGGGCCCGTACCGGAGGAGAGTGGCGGTCTTCGGGGGCGGCTGAGGGGGGCGGCTAGGGGGGCGGCGCAGCCCGGCCCAGCCTGGGCCAACCTAATGCAACAGAGGCGTGGCGTGGCGTGGCCACTGTTTACGGTTCGATGTCGCGAGCGGCGGCGTAGAGGCGCGCGGGCCGGGCCGGGCCGGGCCGGTGGCAACGGCAACTTTTAATTGACCTACATTCACATGAAAACTCTGTGGCGTGAGCGGGGCGGACAGACGGCGGCGTGTGTAGATAGCGCAGGCCGGCAGGCTCGGCCCGCATGCGTCTCTCCCAGGAGGGGAGGGGGCGTCCCCCCGCTCCACTCCACCCCGCCCCGCACAGGAGGGACTTATTTATTAAAAGTCCCCACAGTGTGCTGGGGGCAGTCCGGTGGGCAGTAGTAACAAATGCCGGCAAAAAGGAGAGACTTTTTAAAAATTAAGCCCCTTCCCCTTCACTTTCCCTCTCACTCGTGTTGTTCTTTTTTGTTTTCTTCTTTTTTTTTGCGGTTTTCGTCTTTCTCCCGCGCGCGATCCAGCTCTCCTCTTGTGGAAGAGAAGCAAGACGAGAGTGTGAGAGAGACCGAGAAGGCGAAGGCGAAGGGAAGAGTGGGAGTGGGAGGGGAGAGCGGCGGCGTGGGGATTCGGGTGGATCTGGGAGGAGAAGGGGGGCGGAGGGGTTGCTCTTAAATTATTCAAGCCCTTCGCGTTTCTGACACCTCCCAGTCGCAGGTCCCGTCCGGGCCCAGCAGCCTAGGGCCGCTCTCCCCGGCCCCGCGCCCCGCGCCCCGCGCCCCGCGCCCCGCGCCCCGGCTAGCCCAGCTCAGCTCCGCGCGAAACGAAACGTCTCGGCAACTTTATAACGACCCTGTCCGCTGCCCGGCCGCTGCCACCCAACATGCTATCGTACACTGTCGCAAATTTTATAAATAGCGCGCGCGGACCTGTTATATCACATCTCGCGACGCGACGCCCCTTAAGCCTCTCAGAATGGAAAGAAAACAAGGCTGACTCCGGGCGCGCCGCGCCGTGCCGGGCCGAGCCGCCGCTGTGTGCGCGCGCGTAGCGTCCCGAAAAATCATATTTGATTTTAAAATAAGAATATAGAGGGAGAGTGAGGAGAGTGAGGCGGTGTAAGGCTCCGGTACACGGGGTAGACTCCGCCTCATCCGCCGGCAAACAGGTGGCAGGGCTGGGCTGCTGACGATCATCACTCGGAAGCAAAGGGAACGAGATGGATGAATGTGCTTCAGACACGTGATTCCTAAAATAAAACGTGATTCTAAAAGCGACCTTGGCCGGAGGGGAAAAAAGTTTCCCTCTCTCTGGCACAATCAGTATGGAAGAGGAGGGTAATGGAGGGAGGAAAATGGGTCCGAGAAGAGCAAAGGCAGAGAGGGAGAGAGGGAGGCAGAGAGAGGGAGGGAGAGCGAGTACAGTACGAGGCAGCCGCGAGCGGGATGGAGGGGTGGGGGTGGGGCGCGAGGAGTAAAAATTGAGACAAGGAGCGAGCCAATTAGGGCGCTGACAGGTCATCAGTTGGCACTTGTCTCCGGCCGCAGCGAGAGCAGAGGGAGAGAGGGACGGGGAGGGGCGGGGAGGGGCGCGCCGGCGCCCGAGGACGGGACGGGACGGGGGCGGAGCGGGAGAGGGGTAGCAATGAAAAGGAAGGCGATGGCTAGAAGGGGGAGGCAGGGCAGGGGGCAGGGGGCCACTGCACAGCACAGCACAGCCGAGCCGAGCCGAGCGGAGCCCCTGTCGGGACCAGGGTAGGCAAGCCCGCCCAACTCGCATGCGCGGCGGGCCGGGCTAGCGCAGCTAGCGCCAGGCGGCGGACCAGACCAGACCGGGCTCCGGACCCGACCCGCAGCGCAGCGCACAGGGGAGCCAACGGTAAAAAAATATAGAGGGAAGAATAACGCACGACACGCATGAATAAAAAAAAGGAAACAAAAGCACAACTCGTGTGCCGCTGCGTCGAACTTACCAGGACGGCGTGCATCTTGGCGTCCATCATGTTCTTGAGCTCGACGGTCATGTCGCGCACCAGGATCAGGCCGTCCTTGCGCGCCACCTTCACCTCCTTCTCGCGGTATTTCTGCAACAGGAGAGAGAGAGCGCAGGGCGTTAGTGAACCGGAAAGAGAGAAAGAGCGAGAGAGAGGAAAGGAGGAAGGGGGAGTTCGAAAGGACGCAGTCGCAGAGCACGCAGGCGGAGGTGTTTTATTCGCAAGGCGAATGTGTTGGTCTCGCCCTCGGCGAGGGTGCAGGGAGGGTGGGGGGAGGCTCGCGGCGGGCACGGCGACGACAGAGGCGCGGGGCGGAGCGGGACGCGGCCAGAACCAGGAAACGAGTACACCTGGCCCTGGCCATGCCCCGCCCCGCCCCGCCCCGCCCCGCCCCGCCCCGCCCCAGTGCGAGATGGGATATGGGCCGTATAGCAACCCCCACCCCCCACCCCCCGCCGAAACCCCTTTGGGTGGAGGATGGGATGCGGCTGCGGCGCACCGCTGTAAAAATGGAAAGAGGCGGGCCGGGGCGGGCCGGGGCCGGGAGCTGCGCGGGGACGAATGCAAGAGAGCAAATGTCCACGTGTTTGGGTCGCGGCTCCGCGGGGGGAGGGGGAGAGGAGGCATGCGTGCCTATGGTGAGGGAGACAGACGGTAGACCGAAACGAGGGACAGGCATGCATGGCTATACGCATAGCGAGAGAGAGAGAGAGAGAGAGAGAGAGAGAGAGAGAGAGAGAGAGAGAGAGAGAGAGAGAGAGAGAGAGAGAAGGGATAGAAACTGGGCTACACAACATGACAGTGTGGGTCACCATTCATTCACCGCGGGTTTGGGCTTCCACACGCGCGGCTGGGGCGTGGCGTGGCGTGGCGCTCACTCATCGGCCATGCGCGCTCCCCCCCCCCCCCCGCCTCGTGCTATAGCACACCACTCCCGCATAACGCCGCGCCACTACCCTGACTATATACCTCTTTCCTCGCACCCTCATCCCCCCCTCCCTCCCCGCCCCTAAACCAATTAGTGGCCACGCAGCGGGCAGAGAGAGGGACACGGTTAGCTCTCTAGGTAGGTCGGCGGGGGCGGGGCGGGGCGTGGTGGGGCGTGGCGGCCAGCAGCACGCCCCTCAAATATAATAAATAAATACCAAGTGGACTGCGCGCCCCACCCCCACCCCGTCCCGTCCCCTCCCCCTCCGACAGCGCGCGAGCGATGCGCGCAGTCCGCGCACTACCCTGTTTATCTATACATATATATATGGTGCACATAACTCAAACGAGGCCAAATCATCTCTCTCTCGCGCGCGCACCCCCTCCCCTGCGAGCTTCCCCGCCCCCGCCCCACCCCCTACCCCGCCCCACCCCTGCCCCGCCCCGCCTCCGGCCCCGCGCCGGGTAGAGTTGGTCGTGCTACTTGTGGGCGCTGACGGCACAGGAGACAGCAGGGGTAGGGGGAGGGGTGAGGGGAGCGCGGGATGCGGTGCAGAGAGTGGCGTCAGAGTAGGGGACGCTGCCGGGGGGTGACGGGGGGAGGGGGGAAGGGGGTTGTTGCGAGTAGCGGAGGCGTACTAAATTGCCACGTAATGCTAAGATCTCATCAACATTAAAGGAAGCGTGGCGCTGGCTGCGCGGCGCTCCTGCTCTCTCCTCCGCACCACAATGCGCCGCGCCGCATGAGATGAGGAGGACACGATATACTGAATTCAAAATGTAGTCGTGCAAGCACACGCAGAAACCCCTTTCAAAAAACACGCCGGCTCGAGGACCATCACATGGTAATGATAAGAAATCAATAAATACTCATACTAATTCTGATACAAAAAAAAAAAAAACAAGAAGAAGAAGGATGAAGTAAAGCTGTGGCTACGCGCTGGACCGCAGAGCTGCGTGTTCGAGGAGCGGAGCGTCTGTACGCTTTAAAACTTATCTCGTTTGGCGGCCGCTCCCGAAACTTGCCCCTTTTCACGCCCCCCCCCCCTCTCCTCTCACTCTCTCCCTCCCCACCTCTCTCTCTCCCTGACACCCTCTCGCACCCTCTTCTCCCCCCTCAACTCTCTCTCCCCCTTCGGACGCTCCCTGCATTGTCTCTCTCTCGCACGCTCCGAGTCGAGTGGGTGCCCAGGCTCGCCCTGGCCCTGGCCCCCACCCCCACGGCATCCCCTCCCCCACCCCCTCTCCATTTCTCATCGCTTTCACAGCCTTCAAAACCAAACCCGCATGAGTTACGCAAGTCAGGTCTACGTGTCGGCAAAAGTAAGGAATTTTTGTCGATAGACATTAGATAGATAGATAGATAGATAGATAGATAGATAGATAGATAGATAGATAGATAGATAGATAGATAGATAGATAGATAGATAGATAGATAGATAGATGAGAACACGAGTAAATGAAATTCCGGCCGGTGTGCGTGCGCCGCTGTGTGGCACATCGGTAACGCGGATACAAAAGGCTCCAGAACGGGAGGGAGGGGTGGGGTGGAGGCTGAGGGCGGGGAACACAAATCCAAAGGGAACCGGCTCCATTTGAGCGCGGGGCTGGGGCGGGGCAGGGCGGGGTGGGGCGCAGCACCCACTCCCTCCACGGTGCGCAAAAAACTTCGCTGAAAAGCCGCGCAATTTTTCATAAAAAAGAAATATTTTTCAACGTTTTTGTTTTCCATTTGTGTATGTGTGTGTGCTGCCGCTGCGTCCTACCAAAATGAGTTGAGTGGTTTTGCCCACCACCACAACGCATCTGGCGAGCTCGCCCCACCCCGCCCCGCCCCGGCCGCACCTCGCGGCGCCGAGGGTCGCGGGCGGGGCCGTCACATACGACCTGTCGCGTATGTTTTTGCCACTGTCCCCCTTTTTTTTTCAATCCCGTTCTCCTCCATCCCCCCCCCCCCTCACCACCGCGAAGCACGGCCCCCGCCGCGCCGCCACTCCCCTCCGGGCGGTATAACCCCTACATGCCCCTTATCGAAAAGCGAATCGAACACACATGAACGTTGGCATGTCGGGTCAGTTTTCGTTCTTCCTCGCTCTCTCTTCTCTGTCTCCCTTTCTCTTTCTCTCCACCCCGCCTCCCTAGTATTGCACACACTCGCAGATTTTTTCCCCTGCTCCCCCTAACATCACGCACCGGAGAATCTGTTTGCCCACATGGAGGCAGACTAGTCCCAGCCGTAAGACAGTTGGGACGGGGGGACAACGACGACGGTCGGCACTTGTTTCTTATTCATCTCACACGCTACACACTGGAACACGCTGCAATCAACTTGTTAGCTAGGCCGGGCCGGGCGCCGGGCGGGCGTGCGCAGACTGCAGGGTAGGGTGGGCAGGCTGTGGGCTGGGCTCTGTCTTGCACACCATCTTCTTGCTCTGCCCTGCGGCGGTGCGGTGGTCCTGGTGACGGGGCGCGGCTCGGGGCCCGACTCCAAGCCGTACTGGGTACAAGTACAACTCAATACTTCATGGAGTCTGACCCCGCCCCGCGGCCCCTCTGGCCCCCGGCGCCGAGCTGAGGTGTCTGGCCTGCAAAATCTACAACGCGCGGTGCAGAAAAAAAAAGTCGTCTGCTGCACGAGTTACCTGCTCACAGCGACGTTACAACAACATTCCTCGCTGGGTGAAAAATCCTATTTGTACCGCGTGAATAGGAACAACCCCTCACAAAAAAAAAACGAAACGAGGCAAATAATATCCAGCGCAAAGCGCTGTGAAACTGCAAACAGATTGTGTGGCGGTGTCTGGCGGGCCGGGGCGCTGTTGTTATTGCAGGCCCGCCGCCCGCACCGCCCCGCCCTGTGCCGGGTCTGCGGTGGCGGTGGGGCGGGGCGGGGCGGGGCGGGGCGGGGCGGGGCGGGGCGGGGCGGGGCGGGGCGGGGCGGGGCGGGGCTCCCTCGATAAACCCCAAACTCCCCTGGCTGCCGGGGCGGGGCGGGGGCCGGTGCGAGCCCAGGCGTGGTGAGCGGGACCGTACACCGCCGCCCCTGCCTGCCCAGTGACCCACATTTACCGTGAAAATTTCCTTTCCTTGGCTACAAAACGACGTGGCAACAGCGCGGCGTGGTGCGGGGCGGGGCGGGGCGGGGCGGGGCGGCAGGCGGGTGCCACGCCGCCACCAGGCCCTGCCTGCCTGCAGAGAGGGGTTGGCGTTTATAAACCGGTGCCGCCCCGCCCCACCCCCGGTGCACGTGTGCAGCACGTGTGCAACGCGAGGCGACACGAACACAGCCCCCCCCCCCTCCTCAGAGCGTCCGGTACGCCCGGGCGGGGCGGGGCGGGGCGGGGCGGGGCGGGGCCGCGCTCAGTCACGGTGGATCTTCACGTCGCCCCCGCACGGCCCCCGCATTATCTCTGCGCGTGCGGTACGCTTGTAAAAGCAGCGCGTGTCGGAGGTGTCATCATCATTACTCAGGCTGTCAGCCGCCCCACCCCGCCCCGCCCCGCCCCGCCCCGCCCCGCCCCAGCCAGCCATCACCTAGCGACTAGTGTGTCGCTGCACCGCGGCGCCCCGGCGCCCCGCCGCTCAGAGGGGGGCTGCTGCCTACACACTCACACCGACCTAGTATGGCTGCTGTGGGGAGAGGAACAGGGCGCGAGCGAGCGAGCAACGAGAGAGAGAGAGAGAGAGAGAGAGAGAGAGAGAGAGAGAGAGAGAGAGAGAGAGAGAGAGAGAGAGAGAGAGAGAGAGAGAGGGGGGGGGGGTAGCTAGAGAGAGAGCGCGAGAGAAGGGTGTCGGGATGTCCTTGATCCCGGCCGCGCCGCGCCGCACAATAACCGCCGGAGCACGATCGCTTAACCCCCTCCTCCCCCCCCCCCCCTCGCTCCGCGCCGTCCGCTCCAGCGGCGCGACCTTTACAGCGACGCGCACCGGGTACCGTTAAGCAAGCCATTTAGCACCCCGCGCCCCCTCCCCCCCCCCCTCTCTATCTGTGCGACGCTCTGCCTGCTGCCTGCTCTGCTCCACCAAACTCCCGCTGCCTGCCGCCCCCCCTTCTCTGTCTCTCTGCAACTCTTTCTATATTTCACCCTTTGCTCTTTAGGCCCGCACTGTGTGGGAGTCGTATCAGGAATCACAGCACCTGCCACACAGGGAAGGCTGCACCGGAACGCGTTTCTCGCTTCTGTTCAGCTGCTAGTTCGTCACCGAGAGAGCGCCCGGCTGGGTAGGCAGACCCGTCACGCACCGGCGTCGTGCGGGACTGCCTACGCGGCAGGCGATCACGGGGACTGACACCTGGACCTAAACACTACACCTCTTGGAATAGCTGTTAATAATTGAATAATTATTTCTTAACTTTCTATCTGTCCGACCCCTCAGTTAAAGAAAATCTCCTTGCGTGAATCGTAAAATATTTATATTTCCAATACCGCACAATGTAAATAAAATTATCATATTAAACACGACATTTTTAAAAAAATTATTTCTCTACAGGCGAGATATCAGAAAAGGAGGCAAAACTTTCAACGATATTATTTTTTTCTGTCTGTTCGGGGCTCCCAGCTCTCAGCCTTGAACGTCGGATCAGACGTGAGGATCTCCCCGCGACCTCGGCCAAAGTCACTGAGCTCGGCGCGGAGCGCCGCCGCGTCGGCTGCTATGCGATTCCAATAAAATTAATTTGGGGAAATTAAAAGGGAGGAATACACTTTCACAGCTCGGCCATCATTTTATCCGGCCACAGGGTCGCGCTGGAAACAATTGCCGCAACCACCCGTGACCCGCCCGCTGACAGACAATCACCTGCTCGTTGGCGAGGCGAGCCGCCCTTTTGTTCATCACGGGAGGAAAAAAAGCGGGCCAGCGCCCCACCCCACCCCGCCTCGCCCCGCCCCGCCCGAGCCGGGCTATCCGACAAAATATCTCTTCTCCACTCCCCCATCACCACGCCCCCCGGTTTCCCCCTCTCCTCCCAGCGCCCCGCCGGCGATACTTTTATAGCAAACTCAATGGGAACACATCACTACGTCAAATCGGCCGAGCCGGCTGCGAGCTGGTTCGCAGCCCCACCCGGGGCGGCTAACGAACGCGGCGTGCTATCTGCGGGCCGCCCCTCCCACCCCCTCTCCGCCCCCTCCCCTCCCCGCCCCCTCCCCCTCCTCCGCACCCTTTCCCTTCAGTATTTTATTGGCATACAGAACACGTCTCCGCAGAATCTCTCGCCAATCCGCCGGAATAAGCTGCTCCAGTGGAGCCACAACAGGACTCCCCAGCAGGACTCCACAGTAGGGTTCCCCGGCAGGAGGTTCCCAAAAAGGATCAGTCCTGTTGTTTTAGGCGTGATTCAAAGCCAGTTTTCTTCTCATTGATATACTATACTATGGTTACGTCAGATATTCCACCCGAAAGGAAGTATCAAGTCCCTTCAAGTGTTTGAAATTCCTGGGAAAATTCACCCCTTTACTTGTTGACGTGAGCGAATAAAAATTCTCACACCTATAGGTGTGCTACATTCACAAAGTGGGGTTTCCATTGCATAAATGTATTGCTCGCTATCGACATGCTTACTGGAAGACTTTGAGCAGCGGTGTCGCCATCTGGTCTCTCCAGCGGGGCGGGGGCGGGGCGGGTGCGGGGCGGGGGCGGGGCGGGGGCGGGGGCGGGGGCGCGGCGGGGGCGGGCCCACTTGCCATGCGCCCCGCCCCCGCCCCGCCCCCACCCCGCCCAGCCTCGCACACATATAGCGAAACACATGCACTGCATTATCGCCCAGCTCGGCGAGCAGCTGCCGTGCCTACCCAATCTTCTCTCTGCTCTCTCTCTTTCTCCCTCTCCGTCTCTCTCCCTCTCCCTCTCTAACTCTCTGGAGCGGCCCACGAAGCTGTTTGGGTGTCGACGTGTAAGTTGCATACATAAGGATATATGGGATGAGAAGAAATATCCGCGGGATATATCCGATATATAAATAATATCCCCGTAGCCAGTGAGTCGCGGCGGCCGGCAACCCATTACTCTTCTGACAGGCGCGAAAATGGACGGATGGGCGGGACGAGGCTGTCGGTGCGTTGCGCCTTCACTATCGACGTAAAGACTCGGGCGGGGCGGGGCGGGGCGGGGCGTGGCGGAGCGAGGCCGGGCGGGGCCCTCCCCCAGACCTCCCCCAACGAGGCTGCCCCACTCTGGAGCTACGCACGGCCACGTCCGCCCCACCCCACCATGCCACACCGGTCGAGCCTACCTCGCCCCGCCCCACCCCGCCCTTCATTCAGACCGCTCCAGACTCACAAACAGACACGCACTAGTATGTATCGCACACTATACTTTTCCCTTCCCGTGACGAGGGGAGCGAGGCAGAGCGAAACGCGTAAGGTCATGCTCTAGGGTCTATATGGCATCTCGAAATGTATTCATCTCCTTACGGGGGAAGGAGAAAATGCATCCGCGACATTGCCAGCCGTAATGAGGAATTTAGCGGCGAATTTCTTTAAACTTCACTTCAAGATGGCTGCTACGCTCAGGGGCGCAATAATAATAATGAGGCAGATTTGGGTCGTGGAGCCTGGAGCACTTGTGGGGCTCAATCGAGATCGAGACCGGTTGCCCGACATTCCAAAGCTGATCCCGCGGGTCCAGAGGCCACGTGGGGTGTCAAGCGGCGCGCCCCGCCGCCCCCGCACCGCCCCCGCACCGCCCCCGCGCCGGCTCAGCTTTATGAGTTTTTGCTTTCTCGGCGCGATCCGCTACGCCGTCCGAGATGGGCTTCTGGGCTTGCGCACTGGTGCGTCCCAGCCGTCCTCAACGCAAAGAACGAAAAAAGGGAAAAAACAGCAAATTCCATCTTTTTTTTAATACTCGCTCCCTCTTTTAATAGGGGGCTATTGGAAGGTAAACACGCTTTTATATAATTACAAGGCTATTCAGAGCATTTTTTTCCCTTCATAAAAAAAAAAATTAAAAAAAAATCGTCCCGGATAGAAGTAGGAGAATTATGATGATGAAAAGAGGCTCTGGCTTTTTCCCTCGTCGGTGCAAAGAAACTTGAGGATGGCTCTGGTGGCTGATGGTTATCAGGGCGATGGACAAAACAAAGGAGGGCAGCGAAGTGCGCAGCGGGGCGCGGCGCGGCGCGGAGCGGGGCTGAGGCTCCACTCAAACAGACAGAAAGGCGCCACGATCCCTTTAGAAGAGACACCGGAGATTAGACCCCCCCCCCCTTCACACACACACACAGACATACGCACGCGCTCGCGTCTAATTCCCCCCTCCCGCCCCTCACATTTTCCCGCATCACAACTCATTTCCTCCCAGTAGTGCCCCTGCCCGACCGGGGGTAGGCAAGCCCGGCGCGCAGCTGCGTCTACTACGTGCCTACCGTGCAGGCGCTCGACCCCGCCCGCAAAAGACAATTTTTATCCACTTTGAGAGAGAAGAGGAAAAGGAAAGACGAAGTTGCACGACGAAGTGAAAAACGATGTCGTACGACCCCGGGCTTAAACAACAGAGCGCGAGCGAGCTTATGACTACTCGGCAGAGCGCTCTCCCAGCTCACTAACTACTGCATGCGACCTAACCGCACTCACCCGCTGGATCTCGTTCATCTTCGTGGTCTCCTTGCCGTACGCCCACAGCGTGACGCCCAGCTTCAGCGCCCAGTTCCGGACTCTGCAAGCACACGAAAAGAAGGGTATACATGAGAAACCTGTTCCATATAACACGACAGAACTCACACACGCGCACATACACAGAGTCATAAGTCCCATCCCCTCTGCCTAACCTAAGTGGCGGTCATCACCATAGCCTCACCGCGCCGACCCTCTTCCGTGCGGCCAGGCGCTCGCCGTGCGGAATGTCGGCCGCATTTCCCTCCCCGGCCCCGGCCCCGGCCCCGGGGGACCGTTTTACCCCCGACGACCCTCACAACCCCCCTCCCTCCCCCTCCCTCCCCTCCCACCCTACCCACACAGCCTTCGCCTTGAATTACGGCGACGTAATCACTGGGCCATAAATAAACAAAGACGAGCGGCGGCCGGCCCGGCCGGTCAGGTGCACCGCCCCCGTGCCTCGCCAAACACTGCGCGCTGCAGCCCTGCGCACACACACACGCACGGTGTCATGCTCACACAATGACGCTCTCTCTCTCTCTCTCTCTCTCTCTCTCTCTCTCTCTCTCTCTCTCTCTCTCTCTCTCTCTCTCTCTCTCTCTCTCTCTCTCTCTGGCACACACACACACACACACACACACACACACGTGCACATGTGCGCGCGCGGATTTCAGTGCCTTCATCATTAGCGTCGTGGGAGACGTTCTGGGGCGTGCGCGGGAGGGGCGCGGAGGAGCTGGCGGGGGGGGAGGGGAAGGGAAAGCAATGTTTGCGGGGAGAGAGGCGAGCGGATACAGAGGATAGGGGGCGGGAGGAAGGGGTGAGGGGTGAAAGGTGACAGGCTGCTGTAATTAGCTTCATCGCCATTTGAGGAGAGCGGAGTGCGGAGGGGAGAACGCGGGGGCGTCGCTCTCGCGGGTGAGAGAGAGAGAGAGAGAGAGAGAGAGAGAGAGAGAGAGAGAGAGAGAGAGAGAGAGAGAGAGAGAGAGAGAGAGACGAGGAGTGGAGAGGAAGAGAGAGGGAGGCCATACAGACAGGAGGGCAGCGGGGAGAAGGAGCCGCACCCTCGGCCGCACCCCATCCGCTGGTGGCAACACGGATTGCATCGAGTCGAGTCGAGACGCGCGGGCGGGGCGGGGCGGGGCGGGGCGGGGCGGGGCGGGGCGGGGTGGCGCAAGACTTGCTGCTGCTGCTGCCGCCGCCGCGCGAATGTGGGTCAGGACGACGGGACAGGACGGCGCGGCGCGGGGCGGCGCCGCCAAGTCCGTCGTGGAGACTCAGCCGGGCCCGGGCCTGCAGCTGCAGCTGCCAGCACCACGGCGTACAGCTGCATCTGCAGGTGGGGAGGGGAGAGAGCGCCGCGACAATACAATTGTTCGAGCCAAAGCATTCAAAATTTTTCGAGATTGAACTTTAAAAAAATTACGTATTTAAACCGAAAAGAAATGGGAGAGACTTCCCGAACGCGGTGCACCTTCACTGGACCTCAAACAAATTTTCGCCAGCTTTCGATATGCTGTTCCTAGGGCTTCAAAACGCCCAAAAAAGTACTTGTGTGAACAATTTTTCGAGCAAAATGGAACAGCGCAGAGAGGTTGAAGATGGACGCGCCCCGCTCCATGAGGCTCTGTAGCTCAATCGATGAAGCACCGGACTGTAAACCGCAGGACCGGAGTTCAATTCCCAACTACTTCAATCTTTTTTATCAAGCTATCTTATACGCCTTATATTTCTTATACGCACCCCTCTCGCTTCTGCCATCCCATTTCGCTCCTCCTCCTCCTCATCCTCCTCCTCCTCCCGGATCGAACGAATTCAATTACCCTCGCCTCTTGTGATATCCCTTCAGTTTCTGATCTGTGGGAACTATGTCTTGGAGGAAGGCAGGTCCTTACGAGGATAGGAGAACGAGCGAGAGAGAGGCAGAGAGGGAGAGAGCGAGAGCGAGAGAGAGAGAAAGAGAGAGAGGGCAAGGAGAGGATAAGGGGCGTGGCACTGCGTGGCGCGGGTGTACGCTTCCGTCCCTTAAGCCTCCTCCCCTCCCCCTCCCCCACCCCCACCACGCGGCTGGCGCTGGCCTGCTCGTCCCCTTCGCAAGACAAACCCACTCTGTCTCAACACTCTCTCTCTCTCTCGCTCTCTCTCTCCCCCACACCCCGGGGCGTGGCGCGGCGTGGCGCAGTACTTTATGGGTGCGTTCCACCGCGGGCTGCCCAGCCCTGCCCTGCGCTGCCCCCTGACCCTGGCCCGCTGCCCTCCTGTGCGCCGTGACGCGGCCCGGCACGCTGACCTGCGCCCTAAGCGGCGCACACTCTCAATGGCATGCAAAATATGCGGAGTTCACCTTTATGTAATCATACATTTGAAAGGGAAAAAAAACAACTCTGCCGCTTTCTGTCATCACAAATTAAATGTAAATATTCCACCTCCAGATAAAAAGAAACACAAACGACGGCGGATATTTTTCTGTGCTTAACTTGGTGGTTATCCCCTTTCCTCTGCTCTATGATCTTTTCCAGAGTACTGCTCGAGCCGCCGACGGCGCGGGCAGCCGTCAGGGCAGCCCGGCAGGGCAGGGCAGGGCAGGGCAGGGCAGGGCAGGGCACGGCAGGGCAGCTCCGGCTGACGTGTCAATACCCCGGCCGTCCGGGCAGGGCAGGGCCGGGCAGGGCGGGGACGGAGCACGACAAACCCCGCGGGGTTCGTTGAGGGGGGGGGGGGATCCTAGGGGGAAGCCGGAGAGACCGAACTCGAACCGAACTTCGCCGAGCGAACGCGCTGCTCGGAGCCGTTCCCCTCCCCTCGCCCTTCCCTTCCCCAGCCCACTCGTAAAGTCTCGTTTTTCGGCTAGTGAGTGGAACACTGGCGGTGGGAGGGGGTAGGGGCTGGAAGGGGTGGCACGGCTCTGCCCCCCCCCCCCCTGCCCCCGTCCCCACCCCTCCGCGCGGCTGCAGACTCCGAGCACATTTTGTCCTGAAACTGAGTCAGGGGGGAGAGAGAGAGAGCGAGAGAGAGAGAGAGAGAGAGAGAGAGAGAGAGAGAGAGAGAGAGAGAGAGAGAGAGAGAGAGAGAGAGACGGGGGTTGGAGAGTGGGAGGGAAGGGGTGTGGGGGCGGCCGGGCCGGGCGTGGGGCAGGCGAGCTGGGCGGGCGGCGGGGGCGGGAGGGGCGGGGTGGCGCGGCGGGGGGCGGCGGGCATCGATCGCTCCGCTCTACAATAGGGGTGAGCTCCCCCTCCCCCTCCTCTTCTCCCTCCAGCATCCCTCCCATCCCCGCCTCTGCCCAGGCCAGGGGGTTTGGCCCGAACAGACGGGCCGGGGCGGGGCGGGGCGGGGCGGGGCGGGGCGGGGCGGGGCGGGGCGGGCACTGGACTGGGAGGGTAGGGTGTATGCAGCCGCGCCGGGCCGGGCCGGGGCGCGCCGGGCCCCAGCCCATGCTAGTAGTACCCCACGGCGTTGTGGCATGGCGTGGCGTGGCGTCGTACAGCGCGCCGTGGTGGGGCTGGACTGGGCGTGGTGGGGCGGGGCGGGGCGGGGTGGGGCCGGAGGAGGGCGTTGCCTGCACATTGGTTCAGCCCCGGGTGCTGCTGCGTCCAAAACAGATCGGTGGCCCGCGGCTCGGACGGGTACCATGCGGGTACATCATGCTGATTCAACCCACCCCGCCCCCGCCCCGCCCGCCCACACCTGAACGCCTCCAGACTGTAGCCTCACACATAACCTTCCCTAACCGCTTCCTCCTACCCGCCCCACCACCACCCCGCCCCACGCGCCCACCCCTGCGCCCTCCTCATCCCGGCCTTAAATTGACGTAATTTATGAAGGCCTCTCCTGACGACCGCAGCCCCACGCGATTTAATATGCCGCCCGAAACGAGTACCACACTGCGAAGAAGAGTGCGCTCGCACCTGCTGGGGGAAAATAGCGCTCTGATCCTTGATCTCAGGCGGGCAGTGATAATGTAAATGAGATGCAAATCTCTATTTCTTTTTCTTTGAAGACTGCGGTTCGTTATTTTCACAGGCTATTCTCGCTTCATGAGTATTTTCACGCGCCTGAACTAGGGAAAAGGTCTTCAAAATAATCAATTACTTTTTTTCTGGTGAGTACGATCCTGAGCTAAAGAGCTACGCCAGTTGAAGAGTTATGGGGAGTTGGCAGTGAAGTAAGAATCGGGGTTGAGAGTACTGGTAAACGGCGGGGTGGGGGTGTAATGCAAGCTCACCGGTGTCCCTCCGTCAATCCAGAGTTCCGAGACAGGGCGCAAAATAATAATCAGCGCGTTACATCGACCCGCCTCAACCCCCGCCCACCCCCTCTAGCGCCGACGGCGGAGGGCTTAAGTGTAGTTGCCTGTATATCATTTTTTTTGCAGGCAGTTAATGTGAGGGCCTCGCTGCTCGAGACGGCTGCACAACACTCTCTGCATGACAAGTGGCCACCCTGGCCTCGGCCGGGGCGGGGCGGGGCGGGGTGGGGGCCACGCCTCGCGCACGCCCCACCCCGCCCCGCCGCACCTGCAGTGCGTACGATTAGAACGTAAGGTGGCCATAGGAGCGCCCCGCCCCACCCGGCCCAACGTCCTGGAGGGACGCCCTGGAGAGTCTAGCAGCGCGGGGCCACCCGTATCAACACACCGGAAACCAAAGAGCGCGAATGCCGCACCCTTAAAGGTGTATGAATAAAGGTGTGTGATTTTTTTCCATAGGGAATTTTGCACTCTTTAAAGTTACAAGTGTAAGTAGCAGGAGCGTCGGAAGTGGGGATCAGGAGGGCGCTGAGCACACCCTAAAATAATATAGGGGGTGCGGAGCCTTCGGCTTGAATGCTGAGCTCAATCCCGCCTTAAACTTGAAAAATTACGTACGTCCTCTGCAAGTGAAAGGGTGGCGTGAAAACATGGAAAATTTTTGCGGCAGTAAACCTCCCGAAGGAGGTTGCGGTTCCCGCCAGGCACAGGGCTTTTACCCCCCGTGGCAGCCAACTACTTCGGTGTTCTTATGGGAACCGGTGCTTTTTGGACTGCGATCCTGTCGCGCAATTCGACAGATTTGATCCCCGTACTGCCAGATTTAGTCGTACGGTGGTTAACCGAACTGCCCTGTCCCCAGAGCATGGAATAGCTATTTTTGGAGCCAGATTCTAGGACTTATGACCCCACGACCGACCACCAGTCGTGGGCATGGGACGGAACTTCCTGGCAACCCTCTGTCGCTACCAGTGAAGAACCTACCTGGGTTTGAACCAGGCCCCATGTGCCGAGTCTCACAGACACCCCACGGCTTTCGCGGCACTAAGACCACTAGACCGTCGGCTATTCCACGAGGGAGCTCGGTTGAAATGGGGGGTTTGAATTCCACTCCAAATTGTCCTCAGAAAAATGAAATTTTTGGGAAGATTCGAACCTCCGTCCTGCGACTCTCCGCGCGGACACTGTGCCGGCACGGCTACGACGCCACGGTAGCAGAAGCGGGACCACTAGGAATCATGCTGCGCGAGAAGCCACAGTCACCGAAGAAACGAACCCGGTGTCATCAGCACGCCTGCTCTCCGGGCGGTGCTGGGCCGGCCGCGTAGCGTGATTGGTATCGACACTGCTCATAACACTAGGTGGGCAGTGGTTCAAATACCGCGTATATTTTTTTTTCTTTTTTTTTCCTGTGGACCAATAATTGTTCTTTCCAGCTATACCGTCCTTGTGACTCGGGCAACTGCAAAAAAGCACAGCGACTGACTAAAAACAAACATAAAGAAAATGTGACCGGCTTTCCAACCACTGCCCACCGGTACTGTCACCAGTGTCGGTACCGATGACGCTACGCGGCCGGCCTCGCACCGCAGGGAGAGCAGCGTTCGCCGCATGTGCTAACAAAAACAATTAACAGTTATAGAAATTCTGGTGGCACGAAATTTCCGTCTTTTGCCCCTCCCCCGCCCCCCCCCCCCTTTTTTTTTGGGGGGGGGGGGAAGTAGACGAGTCGACGCCCCTCAGTCAGCACCCCCTACCAAAAGACACTTCCGACGCCCCTGGTAAGTAGTGAGCGGATGGAAATTCACACACCTGGATTTCCAGAACACGGGGCACGAGAAGTACACCGCGGGAACTCTGAGTGCTAGCGGCACACGGCGCGGCGTCGTTGTAAGCGATTTACTTTAAATGTTTGGGTTTTTTTTATCCGCTGCGGAGCACACACTCTTGTGTTCCGACACCCTTTTGTGTAAACTGGCGTCATCGGGCTGGAACCCCTCCACCTCTACCGCCCATTTCCCTCCGGACCTGAGCGGAGCGGGGACTCACTCTCACCACACACACTGTACAGGTTACAGGTCCAGCGCTAATGGCGCGCCGACAGACAAACTGCACGAGTGAGAGCGAGAGAGATAACGTGCGGCGGGGCGGGGCGGGGCGGGGCGGAGGTGAGGCGAGGTGCGCCGGGGGCGCTCATAAATTTGCGGACGGGAAAGAGGTTAAAAGCGCTTCCGTGTCTACCTCTGCTGCTCCATCTCTCTCTCTCTCTCTCTCTCTCTCTCTCTCTCTCTCTCTCTCTCTCTCTCTCTCTCTCTCTCTCTCTCTCCCACGCGGTGTTGCACGTGTACCTGCACGCGCAGCAGCCAGACCCAAGAAATTAATTACGAGCAATCCCCTTCTCGGTCTTATGTTTCATGATTGTCTGGCGGGCTGGTGGGCGGCGGGCGCCGCCGCGCCCTTGGGAGGTCCTTAGGACCCTACCCACCCTCGCCCTCAGTGCCCCCTCCCCTCCCCCGCCCCTCCCCGGAGGTGTTGGCCCGGAGCCCCCGTGGGGCCCCCGCCGGCCCGCCCCCGTGCCCGCCCCGCCCCGCGCGCGGGCCCGGCCTGGCAGCAGGGGTGGGTAGAGCTAATGGAGTGAAAGATTGAAAACAAAAGACGCCGTGGGCCGAATAGATGCAGACCAAAAGGAGAGCGGCGCCGGCCGGGCCCTTGTATCCCATCTCTCTTTCCCTCCCTCTGCGAGTCTGTCTCTCCCCGGCGCGGCACGGCACGGCCCGGCGCGCCTGGCACAGCCTGCACAGCCCGCGCCGCCGCCGCCTTCACCTGCCCTGCCGCGCTTCAGTCCCAAAACCGCCAGCGATAGAGGAGGGGAAGGGGGACAAGAGGGAGAGGAGAGGAAGGGAGAGGAAGGGAGAGGAAGAGAGAGGGAGAGGGATAGGGAGGCAGAGGAGAGGACCGCGTGGGAGAAAGGGAGGGGGCGGCAGATGAGAGGAAGGGGAACTGTTATGGACCACAGAACAGAGCGCCGGCGTGTATGTCATTGCAATGTGTGCGCACGGAACAGAGCTGCGCGCGTGCGAGAGAGGGAGAGGGAGAGAGAGGGAGAGAAAGAGAGAGAGAGAGAGAGAGAGAGAGAGAGAGAGAGAGAGAAGAGAGAGAGAGAGAGAGAGGGAGAGAAGGAGAGCGAGGTGCCTCTGCACGTGTGGGTGTGTGTGGGTGCGAGCACGGGCGTGGGCATGAACCGAAGGGCCACAGGGTCTGCGTCTCCGCCGCCTCCCCACTCCGGCTCCATGCCTTTTGGCTTTTACTCTTGTGTGTGTGTGTTTCTTTTTGTTCTTCCTCCTCCTCCTACGCGCCCTCCCGAAAATTCTCCCTTTCCCCATATAGCAAAAGGTCTGTAACCCTCTCTCTTTTGCTCCCCGCCGGCGCGCAGCCGCCCGCTCGCCCGCCCGCCTGCCACCTTCCTCTATTTGTCTCTTGCCTTCTCTTTGACGAACACACTCGTGTATTCACACTGGCTCTCTTCGGGCGGGGCCGGCGCGGCCGACGCTGCTGCACCGCTGAGGGTGGCTCCTCCCGCCCGCCCGCCCCCGCCCGTCGGCTCGGCCTGAGGGGGCATCCCGTTAAGTGCGCACTTTGTTAGGCCGTGGGCGTAGGCCGTGAGGGAGGGGCGGAGGGAGGGGGCTCAGACTGCCCGGCCGGCTAGCTGAGACGAGCCTTGAGGGGTAGGGGGAGGGGGGCAGGGGGAGGACGAGCATGGGCGTTGAGGCTCGCCAGCAACAAGGCTAAGCAAGCCCCTCTGACATGCCATGCCATGCGGGGCCCATGAAAAAGACAGGACGATCTACTCGGAGGCAAGTGAGTGCTTCTTCCCTCGGGGGAAATTCACTATGCAGGTATAGCGGTATAGCGCACCAGTGGTACGTGTTTTTGCCGGGTGTAAAATGGCTCTGAAATTGGCGCCCCATTTTTAAGGGATTTCCCTGTCCTCGGCACTCTGCCGATCTAACGACCCAAAGAACTTTTCTCCCGAACGGCACCGCTAGGCAACCCACCCGCACGGCACTGACCACCCTGGCGGGAGTTGCTGCTGCTCTGAGGATTGCCTACTTACAGGGGGCAGCGGGGGCGCTGCGCGGCCAGGCGGCACAGGTGCGCGCGCGAGGCGCGGCGCGGCGAGACAAAACGGGACAGCGCCGAGAACTGAAAGGCGACCGGATGAGACCGGGGGAGGCAACCGGAAGAAGCCGAACAAGATCCGGGGTGAGATAGGACCCGGAGCGGAGCGGAGCAGGCAGGGAGAGGCGAGGTGCGCGGCGGGGCGGGGCGGGGCGGGGTCGGAGCTGGCCCCGCGGGGCGCGGGCGGGTTCCCCGGCCCGGCCCGGCTCGGAGCCACCAACCCGCATTTACGTCGCCTTCGGATCGATCGCAGAGTTCTGTTTGGAAGAAACTTTGCGAGTACCAAAAGACGATAAAACAGTATTCTGATTATGCGACATGCGTGGAGGGTTTCTTACTCATCTGCTTTCTTGGAGAGCCTATTGCTTGAAGCCCCAGGCGCACGGTATTGAACTTTGTCGTCCAAGGTCCAAGTACCTTATGATCTATCCGATTTATTCATTCCAAATTCACAGTAATTTGTCGCCGACTCTCACCTCACTGCCGGTGTCTGACTCGGACAACCTCGATTTTGATTTCTAGCAGCTCAGTTGCACAAATTTGAAAGTGTATCGACGAGAAATTGATTTCGCTTTTCGCTGTTTGAATGGGCCCAGAGAGTAACCGCGCCCAACTTCGGCCCGGTTCGGTTCGACTTGTAGGGTCGGCACGAGGGGTGCAGGCAGCAGTATGCCCGTTTGTATTCCGCCCCCCCCATCCCCCCCCCCTCCCGCGCACTTCCCTTCTCATCCCAGTCCCATACCCCTACCCTCTCCCCGGCAAAGTTTTGGGTCACTTCTTGTTAAGTACACGCTTGAAATTGTCATTCAAAGTAAACAATGCCCCTGCCTTGCAGCGCGTTTCTCTGTGATACGTTGTAGAGCGAGAGGAGCGTGAGAGAAAGAGAGAGAGAGAGAGAGAGAGAGAGAGAGAGAGAGAGAGAGAGAGAGAGAGAGAGAGAGAGAGAGAGAGAGAGAGAGTGCTCTCCAGTAGGAGATGGGGAGGGTGCAGAGCCGAGCAGAGCTGTCAGGCGTGGCCGCGCCGCGTCTCATATCAGTTTCCTCCTCGGGCAATTTGCACGCACTTGCTGGCGCAGTCTTCCGCCGAGGAAGCCTTGGGCTAGAGCAGTGGGGGAGGAGGGGGGAGGGGTGGAAGGGGGCGAGGGGTAGATGGGGGGTGGGGTGGGGGCGATGCCATTCCGCAGAGGCAGCGCAGCGGAGAACAGAAAGTTCTGTCAAATTGAAACAACTGCCCGCGACACATTTAGAAGTGGGAAGGACAGAGGCGGGACGGGACGGGACGGGACGGGACGGGACGGGACGGGACAGGGGCTCTGTCTCGGTCTCTCACCCCCTGCTTCCCCGTCAAGCTCAATGAAGATTTCAGAAAATGTACAAAAGAGACGGGGTTTTCTATATTTTTTTCGTTTCTCACGCGGCTAAAATCCGATCTGTTCAATCATCAATCAAACCGTCTACCAAATCATCAGAGCTCGGAGGGCAGGGCGGGGCGGGGTGGGGCCGAGTCAGAGAGGGAGAGGGAGCAATGGGGCGGGGCGGGGCGGGGCGGGGCGCGGGCGTCCAGCGGGCGGGTGCGCTCAGCCGCGTCCACCAAAAGTGGAACAGACTATGAAAAATTGCGCGGGGCAGAGTGAAAAAGGGTGCGATAAAGTGCGTGGGGGCGTGAGGCTATCAGGATGGCAACCCCCGCGGTCACGTACACTGCAACGCACTGCACGCCAATTTGTTGTGGCGGCGCGCCGGGCCGCGGCGGACCCCGCCCCGGTCAGTCCAGGAAGGGGTGGGAAAGGCTGATCTGATTTTACCGCGGCACGGCCAGATCTGGACAAACCCCTCGGGAGAGGGAGGCAGCTGGGCGGGCAACCAGCTCCCCGGATATATCATTAGAGTGAAGGGATATGAGGTACCGGCCGAGCATCCGGTGTCGGTAAAGCGAGCCCTTGTAAAAGGGGATGTTCTACGCCACAGTAATCTCATGCATGGCCGCGGAAAACTCGTGAGAGGGGCTTGCTCGCGTATATTCACGCGGTCCAATATTTTTTTTTATTTTACCTTTCACGGCGTCTATACGCGAGAGCCAGGGTACGAAAATTTTTCCGCGAAAGTTGTAAATGTGCTGTAATTTTTCCCGCGCGCGCACAACGTTTTACATAGTGAACGCCGATTTTAGGGGACCGGCTCCGTTTGGTCGCGGGGCCTGATCGGTGGGGCGTGGCGGGGCGTGGCGGGCGTGGCGCGGCGTGGCGGGGCGCACACGGAAGTCCAGTCCAGCCGCTGTCCGTCGGCACGCAGGGCCAGGGCAGGGCGCCGTGCTGCCCACGCCACGACAAGGTCCCGACCGACAAGGACAATCGATATACGAACCGATGCCGCCAACTTACAGGTCGAGCAAAAAAAAAATTCCGCGAGGAAAAGTTTCAGCACGCGTAGTGTTACGCGTTGGTGCCACATTCTTTCAATTTCTTGGCGCGAACTACCACGTTTTGGGTACATCCTAATGGTAATATCAGCAGTGGTGTGTACTCACTCGTTGTGCGGGATGTCCTCGTCCTGCTCCATGGACTCGGGCAGCGCGCTGGACAGCAGCAGCAGGAACAGCATCCACGCGCCCCGGTTCCTCCTGGGCGCCGGCCTGCCGGGCCCCAGCCCGGCCCCAGAGTGGGCGGCCGGCCCGGGCCCGGAGCTCCCCATCTGGGAGCCCGGCGTAGAGCCCATCACAGCCTGTGGCCCAGCCACCACCGCATCACTACGACCTGCCGGCCAGAGAGAAAACACGATGGCATTAGGTCAGGCAAAAAGTAAAGAGGCAATATCATACATTTCGGTGCAGCTGACAGTAGAATTCGCGACAGTTCTTAATCGTACGGGTGATACTATGGATGACAAATTGACTGGAAGTACTGATGCATTTTTCCGCAGGTTTAGGTTTTCCTAACAGTGGGGTGTTCCTTTCGGATCTTTAAGTTTCAAAGGGAAGCATGTTCCCTCCCGCGCGGCGCGGCGGCGTTGTAACATACGACCTAACACGCTCTACTTTTCGCTTCCACGTGCCCATTTTCCACTCGGCTCGCACGTGTGGGCGGGGCGGGGCAGGGGGGCGGGGGGCAGGGGGGCGGGGTAGGCAGCGTGCAGCGCCACCAGCAAGGCCTCCGTGCGCGCGTCATTAAGCACGCCGAGAAAGAAATTGCATAAATTGCGCGAAAATTCGCGCAAAAATTATCGCATCAAAGTTTAATGTTGTGTAAACCATGGCTCAACGTTGTCCCCTCCCGCGCTGCGCCGCCGTCGCCCCGTCCCCATCATGGGCCATTGGGGGGGGGGGGGGGCGTGGGGGGCTATCGCCGTCACGATATACTCCGGAGGGGAGGGGGAGGGGGTGCGAGAGGACGTCAAAGAGGTCGCCCATAAATAAGATAAATTGTGGGAAGGGGCGGCTCGGGCCTGGCCGGGCCGGGCAGAGCCACGGCACCATGCAGCCTCCGCGGCGCGGCGCGGCGTGCTGGGGGGAAAAAGCACGCCGCCAAAATGCGTTTGGTTCGCGGGGTGAGGCGCAGAGGAGGACTAGGCTGAGCAGGCCGGGGGGGGGGGGGGGGGGGCGCGCCAAAACGCCCCGCCGGTGGTGACCCGGCCACGCGCCAGCCCAGCCCAGCCGGCCGGCCGGGCCCGGCGTGGAGGTCGCCTCGGAGGTAGGCAGACCCGCCGAGCGCGCGTGTGCGCCGGCCGCAGCGAGATGCATACCCGCCAGGGGCGCGCCATCACGGCCGGGCCTTGCGATGTACGTCGGGAGGGAAAAATTTTCGTCTCTTGCAAAAACGAAATTTTCAGCACATATCACTATGGCAGGAGTCATTTGTGAATGCAGTAATGAGTCGTGAAAAATAAAATTGAAAAAGTAACAGTGGGAATAAAACATTGCGGGGTGATGTATTCGTGGCGAAAATGGATTGTTAATGAACAAGTAGATAGTGGGACAGACTGAAACACGTGCAGGAAAGCCAGGCAGACAGACACACGGACGGACGGACAGACAGACATAAGACAGACTGACTGAAAAGCAAACAGACAGCGTCAGACAGACGGCTGTACGGACTCCAGCAGACAGTTCTCGGTATCGGTATATCTATACTGACTGATATTGGCCTAAAATTTCGAATACCGCGAGAAGCCGCGGGGCAGGGATAGGATGGGGAGAAGCTATACGGGGAGTTGGCAGAGACGGGGCGGGGGTGGGGGTGGGGGGAAAGCGCTGGGGTTGGGGTAGGGGAGTGGAGTGAGCGAACAAGTTTCTGGGGAGCTGGGCTGGAGTTTAAGGTGGGGCCTCTCAGCGGTGCGGTGGGTTTCCGCAAAGGGTAAAAGGATAGAGAGAGAAGAAGAAGGGCGAGAGAAGGAGGGATGGAGAGGGGGAGAAAGTTGGCATGGATCACGGGTGGGGAAATGTGGGATATTCGGTAAAAAGAATTCAGAACGATTCGGAATCATTTGAGGTTAAAATTTTTTGTTTTCCATTTAAAAAAAAAAAAAAAAAAGAGTGTACGTTGAGTGGTTTAAATTACAGTCGTGATAACTACCCAGGTGGCACATTTCTGGCCTACAGCGGGACCGCACGTGTGATGGGGTTGAAGTGAAACATTTATCGACGTGAATACTTGATGAGCCTAATGTGTCGCGTGCACAATAGCGCCGGCGCGGCGCGGCGGCTCAAGTAGGTCAGGGTTCGGTCAGTGCCGGTGAGAGGCCACGAGAAACTCATCGAAAAATCATTATCATTCGACATGCATGCGCGAATTCCCTGCAGATGGAAAACGGGTTCAGTTTATTGCAAAAAAGAAGCAGGGGTGACGAAAGTCTTGACAAATTCTGATCAGCGAAAGAAACCTATTCAAGCAGCCCTATGGACTTTTCGCGACAGCCCGCGGGTTGACTAAGCATCGGCAGCTGCAGCTGTCACCGGACTACTCAGTCGGGCGCGGCTAGGCCGGCTCAGCCCCGGCACGGCAGCTGCGGTTGTCAGCGGACTATACACAGTCGGGCGCGGCTAGGCCGGCTCAGCCCCGGCGCCGCAGATGCGGCAGCTGCAGCTGTCACCTGACTACAGTCGAACACGGCTGAGCACGGCTTGTCCCGGCTGCGGCGGAGTGGCCACAAGCCGTAGTCAGTCGTGGTGGGGGCAGGGCGCGGCGGGGCGGGGCGGGGCGGGGCGCAGACTGCGGGGCGGGGAGGCCCGCAGACCCTGTAACGGCTCGGGGGTGGGGCGGGGTGGGGCGAGGAGATGAAGGACCGGGGGCCGGGGGCCGGGGGCAGGCCGGGAGGGCCTTGCCTTCATGACCACTTTCAGAGGGCCAACCCTTTGCGGGGACCGGCATCCGAAACAACACAGAGCCGCCCGCCTGGCCCCTGGCCGGGCCGGGCCGGGTCGGGTCAGGCCGGCATGACGCCATCCTGGGCGTGACGTGTCGGGCTGGCGCCGAGGGCAGGGCCGCCAGGGCCGGCAGCTCCAGCATGGCGTGGTTGAGCTGGCACCGGCGCGGCGCGCGGCGCTCAGCCGGCCAGCCCGGCCCGGCCCAGCCCAGGCCGCCACACAGGGGTCAGGAGCAGAGTAAAACCAAAACTCACCCGCGAATTACACGAGGATGCCGATTGCGGTTCTCCAGCCACAACGCGACCGCGACCACGACCACGAACGACACGAACACGGCGGCGAAAACGGCGCGAACGCTATCCGGCCGGCGGCGGCGGCGGCGACGGTGCTGCCGGCGCTGGCGAACGGCAGCGGTGCCGAGGACGGCGGCAGTCGGCGGCGACGTGGGGGACACGACGGCGGCGCGGGGAGCCGCGGAGCCGGTGAAACGAGGGGCGGGGCGGGGCGGGGCGGGGCGGAGTGGGGCGGGGCGGCACGAGCGACGGCGGAGAGAGCGCCCCTATACCACAGGGCCTAGCCACGCAAGGCAAAGGCTCACGCCGGACTGGTTAGGCGACCCGCGGGCTGGCCCGGAGCACCGTGCCTCTGCGGCGGGGCGGGGCGGGGCGGGGCGGGGCGGGGTGGGGTCGCGTGAGGGGCGCGCGGAGGGGGAGGAGGGTGAGGTGCTCCACAGCGGCGCGGGGACGGGGGCGGTAGCGGGCGGCATGGGGGTGGGCGACTGCTTCCCGCTCAAAAAACAGAGCGGCACACAACCCCCTGCGACGCACAGCCCCCGCCCCGGCACCTACCCCCGCCCCCGCTCCCGCCCCCGCCCCTTCACTTTGCCTGCGTTCGGCCCGCATCGGTGGGCCTCGGCCGGGCGAGCTCGGCTCGGCTCGGTCGATGAGGGGTAGGGCCTGATGCAGGGCTGCGTGCGAACAGTCTGCCGGCCGCAGGGCCCGCCCCGCGCCCGGCCCGGAGTCGCCGCGCCCCGGAGGCGGCCCTGGATGTGGGGCGTAGCCCGGCCGTGAGGGGCGGGGCGGGTTACCGCCCCTCTACCACCCCCATCTCTGCGAACGGAGTAACGCCTGAGCCCGAACGCAAGTCTGGTTCGGACGTTTCCGCCCATCTTCGGCTCCACGGGGGTGGGTTGGTCGGGTTGGCCAGGCCCGGACCCCGGACCCTGCCCCCGCCCCCGCCATCATCTCGTTGTTTCACGTGCTTTGGTGGGGACGTTCAGGTCACCCGGGCGGACCCTACCCTCGGCCCCTCCGTCACGTGCCTCCGCCTCGCGCCGGCGCGGCGCGACGGTAGCGCCCCCGCGGGGTGGGACGGGAAGGGAGGCTCATGGTTGGCGTGAGCCGAAATGGGACGCTTGACCGACCGACTGGATCCTTAATCATTTCTGATCTTGCAGCAACGCGTTGCCACTCCCCGCTCGTTACGGGTTATGGCCCGGCTTTTGCCTGTTCTGCTCGCACCATCTGACTATACCCCGTGTTCCTTCTCCGCCCCATCAGCAAAGCGTGGGGTATTCACATCGCTGTTCAGCCCCCATCTATCTGAAGACGCACTTCACATTAGTGAGGGGGTGGGGATCGCTTGTAAAGATGACTTAACAAAAATAAAACTGGCTATACCTATCTCAACTCTATTGTAACAAATCATTTGAAATTTGATGTCGCGCGAGGTGGACATTTGAACTCGACGCAGAACAAGTGGAATATTGAAGTGCATATCAATTCTCCTCATAGCAAGGCTTTTTCTCTTCAAAATGCAAAAACTGTCATTCCTCTCGAAAATTCGAATACGATTACATGTAGAGTGATAGTAATGGCACTTACCTCACTGGGCTAGGGCAGGGCTTTTAAGTTGGACCATTGCTTCTAGCGTAACCGTTGACAAATGGGAAGGCCGCTTCGATGTCTTCAGATGTCATTTCGGTGCCAATCGACAGATGTAAATTGATACTACTGATAGTTAACGTCATATTTCGGACTACTGTTATGCCTGGTTATGCCGGTGAGCCAGAGACCGTTTCAGGGAGTGAAACGTCGTAAAAATATAATCTGACTACGTTGACAATGGTTTTCTGGAAAACTGTCTCAAACTTCTCTTCCGTTATCCAAAATACAATACAAGTGACAAAATCTTAAATCTTGACGAAAAATACCAAACCCATTCAAACGACACGAAAACACCCTTTACCCAATCGGATTTCAAGATACGTTTAGGTTTAGCTATATTTCTCATAAGTTTGCCATGATTCGAGGCTCTCGATTCTGCATCGAGTATGACGATTACGGCTGCACAGCGGTTGCGGTAGTTGCGGTGACGGGTGCTGTGATCAAAACGCCGATCATCTCTAGTTTTCAACCACTCGTTTTCTGATTAATTAATCGCTTCAAAATGGAGTGCCTTCTTGGATTAGCTTGCAAAGATTTTGCAATCGTTGCTGCCGATCAGACAAATGCTCATAGTATTATTGTCATGAATAATGGTAAGGATCGACATCTAACCCCAACAATGATTGTGCTATTTGTTGATCAACATGTATTTCTGATCATAGAACGTTTTCCTCTTCATACGATTGCTTTTTATCGTACCTTTTTTTATAACTTACCATTTTATTAACGCCACAAAGAAAAAATTTCTCCGATCTTTTCATGTGTCACTTATACCTGTCACATTTCCCACCTATTTGTATGTTTTCATATACCCATTCATTCTTTTAGAGGAGAACAAACTATTTAAAATCTCCCAACACATGGCCATGGGTATTACTGGAGAGTCTGGAGACACTACGCAATTTGCTGAGTTCATTGCAAAGAACATTCAGCTGTACAAGATGCGTCATGGGTATGAGCTCTCACCTACAGCAGCAGCTAATTTTACTAGGAAGACTCTTGCTCAGCACCTTCGAAGCAGTGTAGGTTATTTTTCTATAGCTCAGTACTTTGCTTTTCTCTCAATTATCCTGTTATCTGTACCAGTGTGATACTTTAAACAAATTTTTCTCATTATCAGACACCTTATATGGTCAACATGCTGCTTGGTGGCTATGACACCAATTCTGAGGAATCATCTCTGTACTTTATTGATTACTTGGGCTCCTTCCAAAAAGTTCCCTTTGCCACCCATGGATATGGTGGTTTCTTCTGCATGGGTATCATGGACCGTTTCCACCGTGAAGGTATGAGACCACAATATGAGTATGATGAAATGATCAAAATATTTGCTTTATGATTCATATTATCAATCTTATCCATTTTCAGATTTGACTGTTGAAGAGGCATATGATGTCCTTAGAAAATGTGTTACTGAAATCCACAAACGTCTTATTGTCAATTTGCCTAATTTCAAAGTACAAGTGATTGACAAGAATGGGATTCGTGATTTAGAACCACTGACTGCCAAGAAACTTCAAGCTGCACCATGATTTTACTATTTACTTCTGAAAAGTTAAGCGAAATTCAACTTTAATAAATGTTAAGGGACAATTTTTGATGAAAATAAACTTCTTATAAAGAAAACTGCAAAAGTAACATTGTTATCAGAATTTTAATCATGTTAGTGATTTGATTGAACACCACAATTACAGCCCTGTGCAATATCAAGAGATTAACACCACACTATTCCAGAACATTAAGTAAAACACTGTAAGCAACTTTGCAGTAATTTATTTTTTCTGTTTTTAGCAATAAATAAGAATATACCCTCTTGGAAGATTGTCAGAAATACTAAAATTCTGAACAACACTATCCCAAAATACATACAAATTCTCAACAGGCAGCTATTTGAAAACATGGTTAACAGGCTATCTCTTTTGTACAAAACTACATTCAAATGTATAAAACATTTTCTAAGTGCAAGTATCAACAACTTTCAAATGATTTTCCACTTATAAAACGACAGATGAGCCAGATAAAAACATTCAGAAATTTGTGCTTTCGCAGTTGAAATTGCTGGAAGCAGTTTACAATTTGTCTTATCAGGAAGATATTGACAAGTAGGCTTATCATAACAAATGGGTGTGTGCAAGTGCTTCTCACCTTACATCAACCAAAACTATCAGCATGAGAAAATTACTGACCCCATGCTGTACATGATTCTAAATATCTCTAATGGCATTGTGCTGAGCAAACTTGTACAATATCACAATTGGTAAAACCTATGTATTTGAATTCATCAATATACAAAGTCAAGTGATGCAAATACTACTGCAGATAAATAAAAACTGTAACGCTACATTCATAATAGCTGCTCATACACATTACAAAGTTTGGTCATGCTAAATATAAGGCCACTTCCATTTTAAAAATGCACCCATCCACTGCAACCCTTCTACAAAAAAAAAAAAAATGGCGACAATGAGAATACAGTAGTTGGTTTTCAACTTACACATCACTTTACAAATCTGGCACAAATGCCATGCCATACGAACCCTTAAAGTTTGAATACAATTGTGTTTTTAAAATATTATAAGAAAAAAAAAACACTTCATAGACACTTACTGTCTAGGTAGAAGTTCTGAATGGAAGCTCACATTCAACTGGGAGCAGTGAAAACCCTCCCAATTTCAACATCAAATCTCCTTAACTATAGTGCTTTGGTCTTCAAAATACACTTTAATTTTATTCTTGAACAAGTTTCCAAATTTAATTTTAATATTGGTGAAGACATCAATTTTCATCCTTCAAGCTTGTCTGTGGCAACAGTAACACACATCTATTTCTGAGTTTTAGGCACACATGGTAGCAGGAGGGCAGTACACTTACGCATTGCCTTGCATTTCCTACATACTTTTACTAGTGAGCAAATTATAGAACTAGTATATTATATAGAAAAAAAATAAGCACTGTTTCTGTTAAATGAGGCACAAACTAACAAATGCAATAAATATTTAGAAACATGTAACACATTTTAGAATGTCTAACTACCCAGAAATTTAACAAACTAAGGTCATAAATTAAAACTTATAACATAAATAATATGTGTAAAAAAGAGGAACAAAGAACTCACATTTTTGTCTAACCATGAGAAGAAAGTCTGGTATAGACTTAGCAAAACCATTAGAAGAGTTGCTCAGAAGAGACACTTCCAAATAAGACAAGAAATTTAACAGAATATATGCAATGATAGAGCATCTGCATTTAAAGGGAAATGAAATGCAACCTGATACCACAAACATGAGTTGCAACAGCCATTCATTACTCAGTCTTGAAGTATCACCCACCTCCCAAAATTCATCTAAAAGCTAATGGAGAATAGTTTTAAGTCAGTGGCAGTCTAAGACTAGAAGCACTAATTATCCATACATGGATGTTTGATTGATATCAAGCAGCCTTGAAATATATATATATTTTTTTTGAGTATCATAAGAGTTAATTTACTATTTTCTTGGTTCAACTTGCACATTGAGTAATCCTGATTTCATCAACTCACTTACAAAGCGCCTGATATTCGGTTTGTATTGGAAAGAATCTGTAGATGCTCCAGGAGGAATGTCACAACTAGACAGCTTGTGAACAGCAGCTATACTGGGTGACACAGTATAAGTGCTCAATTCTATTGGTTTATTTGTTGTCACTGCTCCTGGTCTGTAGATGTTTACAGCTCCAGTTTTGGCTGCAGGGTCATAATATGTTTTGTGCATGAACATTGGCCAACTGGCTTCAGCACCTGGGTCATCAGGAATATTGGTACAGAACAGCTGAGTAGAGAATTGAAATCGTGACGTTGTTTTCCGACCTGCATCCAAATCATCTAGCATGCGCAGAAGATCATTATGAATAACTGGTACAATATATTCATTCAGGGAAAGCACAACTATGTTACCTGTAGCTGGCCAACCCCTGCTACGACAGTCCCTTTCCAGTTCTGAACGGCCATCGCCACTTAAAGGAAAATTCCATGGAATTACACTGACACTAGCTCCATGTTTCTGAAGCTCAAATGCAACATGATGGTATCGGCTACCACCATACAAAATAAAATCACTCACTCCAAGAATTGAGTAATAACTAACAAACGATATAAGGGCATTTGAGGAGATTCTTTGAGAGTCATCAGGAAGCACACAAATTGTCAAAGACAAAGCTGGATCGTCATTATCCAAACGCTTTAGGTTCATATGATGAATAGGTAATGAAACTTTGGCTGGCACCTTATCTTGCGTTCTCCACATGGTAACCTCCTCAGGTACAACAGAAATAAGTTTCTCAATTTCACAGGACAAAGTGTAGCCCGAAAAACCCACCTTTTTCTTTTTCTGTCCCTCTATGATGTTTGCATGAATTCTTCCAGGTATAGGTTCATCCTTTCCTTCCAACCAAACTTCACACTGATAACTGTTACGTCCAGAAAAACCTCCATTCGCTGGCCCAGTGCCAACAATGATTACATTGTTACGTTCCCAGAAAGCAGAATAGACGTAGTGATTATCACCCACAGGAACCCAAACAGGAAGAGGCGACGAAAATCCATTAACTCTATTTGATAGCGATGTTTCATTTATAGTTGGGCATTGGAGATTTTCAGCAGGTTTGCCAAAGAAGTTCAGCACCTCAAGAACATATCGTAGGCGATGATATTCATGATGATAAAAAAGAAGTGCCACAACACTTACTGCTGACACAACAATCAGCAGAAGCTGCTGATACTTCCTCATGGCTATATCCCCGAACCTGCAATTACATTTAAAAGTTATATTTTATTGCAAGAAGTTTTTATTTTCCTTTTCCTGATAACAGAAAAAAGAAAGGTAAGTTAAAAGTAAATGTACTGAATAGAATTATACTTTTGCAAAACTAAGGCCAAATGCAGATTTGAACAAAATACTGCATTGCAGATTGCAGCAGTTGCAAGTGACAGTGGTTATGACAAGCACCTCTTAACTAAACGAACAACATAGTAACGGCAATAAAAAAATGAGAAGAATATATGCATGAGTCTTACCACGAAAAGACGATCATAAATACTTTTACATTCTTGAATCAAAAATACTAAAATGTAGAAACTTAAGAAAAGTATTGAGTGTTTTGATTGATAGAGCCTACAGAGATTGCCAACAGACCCACGCTCGTTTTATGGAACATAACGCGACGAGAAAACCGATTGATTTCACTGCCGAATTCTGCTCAGCATCATAAAATACAGATTTTCAATATGCTTCAAATCTTTCTTTTATTTTATAAACTACCTCCTATAACCATAAAATATGTTCAGTCCTCACACAAAGGCAGTAGAATGTTGGCAATTCGAAAGTGACCGGCTAGTTCCTATATTCAGATTCGCATTAGGATATTTTAAAGTTCACACCCAAAACAAAACAAACACTTCAGATGACAGATTTGTAATGGTTAACATCAAAGAATTCACTAAACTTCTCCCTCATTAATGTTATTTGCTGATGAAATCCTCATGTCTTTAAAGTTTCAGCATAAATGTTAAAGACATAGAAGAGAAATGTCCTCCTTACCATTAGATTCGGAACTGGAGACTCGTATAAAGAAAGGTGAGTTGACCATATTTTGTGCTATGCATGAAATTGTTATATGTGTACTCTAAAATTACTAAAATTATGAAATATGAAACTAATGATTTTTTTCATCCTTATGAAAACTTTTAGGTACTGAGAAGATATCAGAAAACATGCATATAGTTGCGAATGAGCCTTCTCTGGCTTTCTACCGTCTTCAAGAGCATGTGCGCAAGTCTTTGCCACCAATGGTTGAAAAGCGTGTGGAAGTCTTACATCTTAATCAGGACTTACAAGGTTGTCTCTACGATGTAGAGTATGGAGTGAGGTATGTGTACTTGCAATAAAATAAGAAAATACTTTTAGGAAAATACGTTGTGGTTTAAATATTTACTAATACTTGAAATCGTTTTGCAATTCTATTATCAGTGCAGTGAAGTCAATTGAGAGGGCACAAACTAGTTTTTCAAATATGAAAGATCTTATAAAAAGTGCTTTGGCATTCAAGCAGCAATTAAAACAAGAAGAGTTGAAAAGGTTTGTTTCAGTGCCAAACACCAGTGACTTACATATTGTTTTCATTAATATTCATCAATGTGAGATTTTTATAATGAAATAATTTTTTAATTCAGGAACAAAAAGGAGCTGACATCATCATCAGTGTATCGGCGACTGTCAGCCCACATTTCACTAGACCATACCCGTTCTGCTCGTACTGTTGGAAACACAACTTAATCAATACTTCATAATTTAATTTGTAAAGCATATAGGATAATTGCTATGTGATATTTTTATTCCAACATCTGCCTCTTGTTTTTAATAATATATTTATGTTTATTAATGTTAACTCTAATTGATTGCAAGAACCGTTCCTAAGCGTGAAAACATAACTTTCTTTAATAATTTCTATCAAAGAGCCATGTGATGACTGTGTAGTAGCCCCTTCAAAAGACTGAAAAAGATTATTTTATTTTATCCTAACAGGGTTTATCCTATTTACTCATACGTGCTACATTGGAGTTGTTTGTAATTTTTTAAAAAAATAATGAGTATGTCACAATTGTTAAGGTCAAGGGTTTCAAAGTAAAATAAATCTTGAACATTTTATATAAGAATATTATTTACAATATAAACAACAAAACAGATAGAGAGCTTAATCATGAACTACTTTGTCCAGAAAGTATTTTTGACATGCCTTCAAAAACATCGTCAGCAAACATTTCTGGCTCTTCAAATGCCAAGAAATGACCACCCTTTGACGGATGAGCAAAGTGTACAAGCTGAGGGAACTTCAATAGCAACGCTGCTCTCGGACTATAGAACAGTTCATGTGGAGTTGCCATACATGCAGTTGGAACATTGACTGGAATTCTGTAAATTAAAATTGTTAATTGTTCAGTGCTGTGGCTTATTTACCCAAATTATGTTCCTGAACTGCTTTAGACATACTTATCCATTCCAAGGCTGAATTGAGCGGAGCTGAACGATTCTGAGTACAATCTCATAGATGTGGTAATTGAATCTGTTACCCAATATATCATCACATTGTCCAAGAGATCAGTGAGAGTATATTTCTTTTCAATACCACCGTCAGCAAGGAATTTGTACTCTTTATTGGTCCAAACAGCAAACTTCTCCAGGATGTAAGCAGCCAATCCAACAGGGGAATCCCGAAGTGCAACACCTGTAAAGTATTTTTTTTAAATTTAAATTTCATGTTTTTTTTTTTAGTTTTTTTTTTTTTTTAATTTTAAACGGAGTTTATCCGTAATTAATATGTGCTAATAATTATAACTTACCAACAGTGTCAGGCTTTGTGGCCTGTAAGTGAAAGTACCCCATTTCCTCCAGCAAGAAAGAATATGTCTTTGAAAGAGGATACAAACGGTCCTGGTATGGTGGGTCTACAACTAGCAGGGGGTAGATTGACCCAATTGAATAAAGGATTTGGGTAAGGGGGTGCATCGAAGTACACATGTTCATGTGAACGCCAAGAATTCTAAAAAAAAATTAAAAATGGATTTAAGCAAAATGTCTGGTCGGAAATACATCTGGTACCCTTAAAACGGGAACGTACATGTTGGGGTAGAGAGTGGCCATGTGCGTGGCAACGACCGAGCCCCAGTCGCCACCCTGCACGTAGAACTGGTTGAAGCCGAGTCTCTGCATCAGCTGGC
Organism: Frankliniella intonsa; assembly: GCA_033675135.1. Classification (NCBI taxonomy): domain Eukaryota; kingdom Metazoa; phylum Arthropoda; class Insecta; order Thysanoptera; family Thripidae; genus Frankliniella; species Frankliniella intonsa. The sequence goes on along the minus strand of CM066254.1, from coordinate 9,544,623 downwards.
GCATGACGACGCCCACCTGGACAGCGCCGAGGCCGGGCCGGACGGCGGCGTCCGAGAAACCGTATCCCGGTAGCGACGGCGCGATCACCTGTGGAGCGGAGAGGGAAGACCACCATGGAGCCCGACCGATATTCAGCCCCTGCTTACACCCCGCCCCGTCCCGTCCCGTCCCGTCCCACGTACCTCGAACACGAAGTTGTAGCCCTTCCTGGGAGTGGTGAGCAGTGGGATGGATGCGTACAGCTCGCGCACCGAGCCGGGCCAGCCGTGCATGAACAATAAGGGCAGCACCTTGGTGTCGGCGGGGACATTCTTGGGCTTGACGTGGATGAAGTGGATGTTGAGGCCGGCGACGTTGGTCTTGAACTGGGGCAGCGAGTTGAGGAACGCCTCGCGTTTCTTCCAGTTGTAGTCCTTACGCCAGAATTTGACCACCTGTAAAATTTCGTGAGTGAAACTAAAATTTCCTTTTTATGAAGAAAAACGACGTCGGACTGGGGCAGGACCCACCTTGCTGAGGTAGTCCGTGTTCATGCCGTAGGTGAACTGGGCGTTCTCCAGCGGCTTGGTGGGGTTCTGCCATCGGTCCAGGCGGGCGTTGAGGTCGGCGATCACCGAGTCCGGGATGTTGATCTTGAAGGGCGTGATGGCCTCGCCCACGTTCCTGGGCTGGCCGGGGCCCCACCACTCGTCACGGAGCACGGGCAGCGGGCCGGGGGCGAACACCTTCTGCCAGAGCACGCCCAGCCCCACGGCCAGCAGCACCACCAGCACCGCGAGGAGCTTCACCACCATCCACATCTGCGAACAGAAGGGAAGGGAGACAGGAGTCAGCAGGGCTGCCAGCAAAGTTAGGCCGCGCACACAGCCCTGTGTGCGGCTGCGGTTACCTAGCGGCAGTACGGGATGGGGGGACAGGAGGGAGCCTAAGGGCGTCCCAGATTACGCGCTGCAAAGATATGACCTTAACCGTGACCATACGGGCGAGGCGGGGGCGGGCAGGATGACCTGGTGACGCGGCTCGTATGATTGGCGCGTCGCTGTCCCCCGGCTATCCGATTCCGACGGCTTGTTAATCAGGTGTTCCACAAGCGGAAATGGCATAACCCAGTGACCTCCGCGGCGCGGCGTGGTGCGGGGCGGCGCGGTGCTGTCCATCCCGTCCCGCAGGCCTACACTGCATTCGCGCGCCGTGCTGCGGCGTGCATCGTGTCATTCCTCCGTCTGCCAGCGTGTCGTGCGAGGCGAGGTACGCATGTGCGTGAGCGTACCGCGGGCGCAGGGCGGGGCGGGGCGGGAGCCGCGCATGGCCGCGCCAAGCCGCGCCGCGCCTCTGCGCTCGGGCCCGGCCCCCGCCCTGCCCCGCCCCGCCCCGCCCTGCCCCGCCCCACCGCATTGCGTACCTGCGCACCCAAGCACCTGCAAGTCGCTAAAGACGTGCGAGGGAAGTCTCTACGTGGCGCTGCCGCGCAGCCGCACTGCCGGAGTCCTGGAGTGCCTGACCAGCCCGGCCCCGCGGCCGCGCCCCTCCCGCCGGCTCCGGCCCGGTCCGGTCCGGTCCGGTCCTGCCTGCAGGCACAGGCACTTGGCACTTCGCGCCCAGACCGAGACAATCAAGCCGCACCACGCCCGCCCCGCCCCCCGCCCCGCCCCCCGCCCCGCCCCGCGCGCCGGCCGGCAGACGCTATCGCTCCCAGCTCCCAGCACTCGCGGTTCTCACCGGGGAGCGGGGGCGGGAGGGTCCCGGGAGGCTCCGGCGCGGCGGCCCGGACTACTTGTAGTCGTCTATTTCGCCTAATTGTCATTGTCGTGCTCTGCAGGGAAAGCCACCGGGGAAAGGAAGAAATGGCATGCACGCGGGGAATAAATTATATATTGTCGCTGCGCCACAGAGCGGGCGTTCTGCCGGCCCGCACCCTACTGCACCTTTCCTTATCTTATCTCTATCACCTCTCAGGTGACCCTTACTCCCACCAACATTTGACTTAAGGCCACTGATTATTTTTTTAAAAAATAAAAGGCTCGCTACAAAAACATATTATTCCCCACGCGTAGTTTGCAGCATCCCACTCTCGATCTCACTTTAGTAATATGCAATGTCATCTCGGACGACAAACCGGTCCGTCCATTCACCCTCACGCACGGTGATGGTGCAAGTCATGCCGGCACAAGTCTGCCTGCACGAAGGGAGGTGGTGGGGTGAGGGTGAGTGCTATCTCCACGCGGTATGACAGGCGTTTGTTACTCCTGTTTGCACGCGAAGTTTATGGGAACCATACACCAAGCCGACGGCGGCAGAGACATTATTGGCGGGTTCCGTCTGCGGCCGGGCGCTCGTCTTCAAAACAAAGCATTATGTACTGTACGAATACGGAGAAGAGGTCGAAGCAGGGCAAGGTCACGCAGGGCAGGACCGCGATACGACCTGCCGCCGACGGTGGCCCCCTTTGTCTGGTCGGCAGAGATGTGATTTTCGCACATTTTTGTCGAGACGATAGGAGTATGTCACTAGGAGTTCAGGAGAACGGAAGGGGCTCACGGCGGTGCCACACTTAGTAGGCACCTCTGTTGGCTGCTATCCTATATTTTTTCACCCTCGTAATCAGGCACTTGCACCGCACACTCGAGTGCGCATGCGTGCACATGCGCAATCACGCCGAGGGCGAAGTGTAACTGAAGGCTGAAAAAAGAGGCGGGGAGATGTTCATATCGTAAGCGACGAGTGACAGGTAGCAACGGCGGGGACACGGTCCCGGGAAGTACAAGATTTTCGCCTCGCCGTCGTCAGATTCGAGTTTAAATCTAGAGTCCAGCCTACACCGGAGCGGGATAGTTCGACCGGCTTCCTCCTGTCGGGAGGAGACGCCGCGCGACCCATCCAGATCAAATCGGACTCTTGGACTTGACTCCATCGCGCGGCGGTCGCGCGCCCTGGCCTGGTGCGGCGTCGTGCCCCAAGGTCATGGCGGTCATGGTCTCGCAGCCGCCTCTCCCTGTCCGAATAACGCCGAGTCATGCTCTGTGTGGCGGCTCTGCGGTTGCGTCTCTCTCTGCGCCTCACTTTTTTCACACATATTCCATCTTTACTCTTGCGCGCTCGCACACACATACACACGCAACACCCCATCCAGGACGGGATATTGTAACGGGGAAGTACCAAAACGATTGCTCTATAGGACCAAGGCGGGAACTGACATCTGTCCAGGGTGCTAAACAAATCTCAGATATATTCAAACATGGTGTGGGCTCAGCTATATATAAGACACGTCGAAGTTTTAGCGCCCCTGCAAACTCTTATTGCCGGCCGGCATCTCAGTGATAACTGTACGGCTCGCCCGTGTAGGCCTTCCTTCAGCAACGGCATAAAAGAGTATAATGGTTGAATAAAAGAAACACCCCCCCCCCCTCCTTCAACAGGGTGCTTAAAAAAAAGAGGAATCCATCGCGAGGAAAGCATTCCCCGGCTCGCAGCGCGTAGCGGCGCCGCGCCGCTGAGCGGGACCGGCACCGGTGGCACCAGCTTCACCTTCTTCTCCACCGTCCGGAGGTAACTCGAGCGGTACAGCAAATAAAACCGCTCTTACGAGTCGTGGTCCAAATACTTGCACAGACCACACGGCGGCACCCTGTGAGGGATTTGGGGGCTAACGCCATGCCACCGCGGCAGCGCCAGGCCTGGCCAGGTCCTCAGTCTTGAGCAGCTGACGTAGTTTGTCCAGCGGTGCTATGCTATGGTTCGGGTCCGGCCCGACCCGGTCGGCCCGCTCCGCAGCCCTAGTGGGTCAATGAACTGTTCCTCCGGGGCCTCCGGGCCGCCGCGCCCCGGCCCCGGCGGAGGATGGGCTCGAGGGGCGTGGCGGGGCGGGGCGGGGCCGGGCGTGCAGTGTGTTGGTGGCCCGCCCCGCCCCGCCTCTGGTCAGCCTGCCCCGCTGCTCACACGCCCCACACTGCACACTTACCTCTGTCGTTGGCGGCGGCCCTGCTCGTAGAGATCCTTCCACCTCGGCCCTCGGACCCCGACTGGCTCTTGACTCACTGACTGACTTGGGCCCCCGGCCCGGCCCGGCCCGGCCCGGCGCGCCGCCCGGTTGCCTGCCTGCCTGCCCGGTCCGACCCGCCGCGCTCCTCGCCTCGCCGGCCGGCCGCCCGGGCCGCGCCGGGTCGGGCCTGCTGGAAGCGCGCTGCTGCCGCCGTGGAGCTCGTTGAGCCCCCCGAGCCCGAGGGGCAGCGGGGTGTGGCGGGGCGGGGCGGGGCGGGGCGGCCGGTCCGGTATTTCTGTGCGTGTGGTAGCGTACTCCGTACAGACACGCACGGACCGTGTCTGAATGTGTGCGATGTGCTCGATGTGTTTTTCAATGTGCCCGTTTGTTCATTAAATCACAAGTTGACAGTACTGCCCCAGCGCCGTGTGAGTTGTTGTGGGTCGGTCTCGTCGGTCTTATCGCCTGCTGTTGATAGCCGCCGCGGGCTGCTGGGGATTACAGGCGCCAGGCGGGCTGTCGCCAGAGCAGCGCCCGGCGGTATAGGCCACCCATTCTACGCGGGCCGGTGTCAGTGCGGCTGCCTACAGCCCAGGCGCGCTGTCACTCTCGTAAGCTGGTTGGTCATTGAAGGTAAAAACTGCAATGCGGGCAGTGCGCGGTAAATTCGTTTTATTAAAAAATAAATCAGGCGCGGACACCCGTGTGTCAGTAATTATATCAGATAAAAAAAATATATACACCCCGCTCGGAGGTATAGCGTTGCTTATAAAATCACATGTCGGAGTCAGTCTGTTAGTTATTGCAGGCAGCGGACCTCAACCACCACCGCCACCTAATGAGCACATTTTGGTAAGCAATTCGTGTTACAATAAAGCGCGCCTCACAGCCAACTAGTCCACATCCGCTCGGTTGGTGGCCGACTCGAACCCGGAGCGCGTGAACACCGTCAGGTCCAGGTCCTCCTCCTCCAGGCCGGCGCAGCCCCTCACGTACTCGGCGGGCTCCTGGCAGTCGTCGTACGCACCCCACGCCTTGAAGCCGTTCTTCTTCAGCCGCTTCGTCTCGGCATAGACCTGCGGGCCAGAAAAAAAAAACCGGTAGAGTTTGGAGTCTGCTAAAACCTAGGTTCTAGGGCTGTGAATAATTATTATGTTGCAAGTAAAAGGGGCCTTACCTTTTTGGCGCAGTCGATGTTGGACTCGAGGGTCTTCTTCATCTGCGCGCAGGTCACGCCGCAGCCGGCCTTGCCCTTGTTGCACCACCACTTGTCGCTGATGAGGAACACGCCGTGGTACACCGTGCCGTCCACGTCGTCGTCCGGGTCCGTGGCCGTGTCCGTGTCGATGCTGGACAGCTTCTCGGCGATGCACACCCACGTGGCGATGTCCTGCGGCAGCGTGACAGCACAGCGCGGCGGAGGTGAGCCGACCGCCTGTGGAGCGCGGGGTAGGCAGCCCCGCAGCGCTCCGGTGCGACGTGCAGAGGCGCGTTGCCTACCTCGCCGGCGCTTTCCCGATGATGGGTCGATTGTGACGTTCGCCTCCCCCCCCCCCCCAAGGCGCGCGGTACATGTTATCGCAGACAGGAGAAGCAAAAAAGAACGCATGTGAGGCTCTGGCCACAGAGATATGCTCATGCTCCTCCCCACGCCTCGTCCGCTCTCTAAATTAAAAAAAAATAAAATATATAGATGCAACAAATGTATCGTCTGCGTCACAACTGAAATTCCTATCCTCAAGTTACCAAAAACTCCAGATTCTTTGTGGAATTCCCCACGAGCATGCTTCCCGTCGCATCCCGCCCCGGCCCTGCCCTGCCCGGCGGCCGCGCTGGAGCTGGAGGTGAGGCCGGCGCGACGCTGCTTCCTAGGGACGCCCCGGGCCGGCTCCAGCTCCTGCTCCAGCTCCAGTGAGATAGCATCATAAAGGCGGCGGTGCTCGCGGCGCGCGCTGTTTCATTGCCAAGGCCCCCGGGCCGCCGCGCCGCATCCGCGTGCCAGCCAGCAGCCGCGCACGCAGTGAAATAAAAAGCAGAGCTCTCCGGCCTGGCCGCGCGGGGCGGGGCGGGCCGGGCCGGGCCACGGGCACTCGCGGGGTCCGCGCCGTGACCCGCACTACCGTACCTTGCTGGCGATCCCCTTGGACTTGAGCGCGCTCGCCAGCTGGCAGCGACCGTAGACCTTGGCGTCGGCGGCGTGCAGCAGCAGCGCCAGCAGGACGGCAGCGACGCAGGCGCTGAGGCGCGGGGTCAAAGACACCGTGGTCCTCATGTTGGCGGGCTCGCGACCGGTTCGCGACTGGCGAGGCCCGGCCCGGCCCGCGCGCGTCTGCCCGGCCGGGGCTCTCGGAGATGTGGCGGCGGCGGCGGGGCGGACGGCGGCAGCGGCAGCGGCGTGGGTGGAACTGGTCAGACCGCCTGCGGAGGTACGCGCGGAGGGGAGACGGACGCACGGGGAAGTACCTGGATCGTATCTGCGACTATTCTGACTATTCATTATTAGAACTTGATGACAGCTGCGGTCGCGGTGGGTTCGAATATTGTTGTCGCCGCAATGGTTTTTGCCTCCCGCGCTCCCGCAGTAGTGCCGCGTGCGTAATCCTGACTACCTGCAGCGCTAAGGACGGATGATGATTGTTAGCAAAAAGTGGGAAAGCTCTGCAGGCTGACGAGCGGAGCGGACCGCTTCCTCAGGGTCACTAGGAAGCGGCGCGGCGCGGGGCGGCGCGGGGCGGCACTCACGCCGGGATCGGGATCGGGATAGGGAAGAGAACGGGGGCGAATGAGGCGAATGGTGGTGCGGGATTAAATTAGGTAAATCTATATTTTGTCATTTGTTCGATCAGTCTTTTGTACACCATGCTGCCTGCTGCCTCGTCGTACATGATGTCCAGGTGGTTAAATATTGTCGAGGGCGTTCTAAACAGCCCCGCCGTGCCGGGGACATCGGACGCCAGCCTTTTCACGTCCTGCAAAATGGTCATGAAATTGACAGAGGGTTCCAGGTGGTGTGGGGGAGGGGGGGGGGGCAGCTGGGCTTGTTTACAGTGACCAACGCCTCTGGAGATTTCCAACGCACCTTGTAGTTGGCCTGGTAGTCCCTGTCGGAGTAGTAGAAGAACATGGGGCTCTTCACGTTGGTGATGTTGTACTCGGGAGGCCTGATGGACCCGTACTGCAGCCGATTCCTTTTGGGCCCGTAGTCATATTTCCGGAAACCGTCACCTGCATAGAAGATGAGAGTGTAAGTTTGAACTCCTTCAAATTGCGTGGCCCGATACGTAGGACTTGCGGCGACAGTGGTGTGCCCTTCTTGCCTTGCACGATGAGCTGCGTGAAGTGCGCGACCTGGGCGACGGACGAGCCTGCCGGCCAGTGGCGGAGGAGGGTGGGCATGTACGTCTGTCAACACAACAGAAGCGCCAGGGGCGTCGGAAGTGTCTTTTGGTAGGGGGTGCTGACTGAGGGGCGTCACCTCGTCTACTTTTCCAAAAACAAAAAAAAACAAAAAAAAAAAAGGGGAGGCGGGGGGCAAAAGAAGGAAATTTCGGAAAGTTGGCTACCTACTACGTGCCACCACAATTTCCATAACTGTTAATTGTTTTTGTTAGCACATGCGGGGAACGCCTGCTCTCCCTGCGGTGCGAGGCCGGCCGCGTAGCGTCATCGGTACCGACACTGGTGACAGCACCCGTCGACAGTGGTTCGAAAGCCGGTCACATTTCCTTTATGTTTCTTTTTTAGTCAGTCGCTGTGCTTTTTTGCAGTTGCCCTATTTACAAAGACGGTATAGCTCGAAAGAACAATTGGTCCACAGAAAAAAAAATATAAAAAATAAATAAAAAATACGCGGGTTTTGAACCACTGCACACCGAGTGCTAGGAGCAGTGTCGATACCAATGTAGCTACGCGGCCGGCCTAGTATCGCCCGGAGAGCAGGCGTGCTGATGACACCGGGTTCGTTTCTCCGGTGACTGTGGCTTCTCGCGCAGCATGACTCCTAGTGGTCCGGCATCTGGTACCGTGGCGTCGTAGCCGTGCCGGCATAGTGTCCGCCCGGAGAGTGGCAGAACGAAGGTTCGAATCTTAGCAAAAATTTAATTTTTCTGAGGACAACAACTTGGAGTGGAATTCAAACCCCCCGTCTCAACCGAGCTCCCTCGTGGAATAGCCGACGGTCTAGTGGTCTAGTGGTGCCGCGAAAGCCGTGGGGTGTCTGTGAGACTCGGCACATGGGGCCTGGTTCAAACCCAGGTAGGTTCTTCACTGGTAGCGACAGCGGGTTGCCAGGAAGTTCCGTCCCATGCCCACGACTGGTGGTCGGTCGTGGGGTCATAAGTCCTAGAATCTGGCTCCAAAAATAGCTATTCCATGCCCTGGGGACAGGGCAGTTCGGTTAACCACCGTACGACTAAATCTGGCAGTACGGGGATCAAATCTGTCGAATTGCGCGACAGGATCGCAGTCAGAAAAGCACCGGTTCCCATAAGAACACCGAAGTTGTTGGCTGCCACGGGGGGTAAAAGCCCTGTGCCTGGCGGGAACCGCAACCTCCTTCGGGAGGTTTACTGCCGCAAAAATTTTCCATGTTTTCACCCCACCTTTTCACTTGCAGAGCACGTAAGTCATTTTTCAAGTTTAAGGCGGGATTGAGCTGAGCATTTAAGCCGAAGGCTTGCTTGCCTGGCTCGTAGTTTAGGGGTGCTCCGCACCCGCTATATTATTTTAGGAGGTGCTCAGCGCACCCCCTGATCCCCACTTCCGACGCCCCTGAGATGCGCAGGGACAGCTGAACGCTCAGCTCGCTCTCGTCAGCCACCGCTCCTCCCTCCGCCGCGCTCTACTCACGTTGTTCACCATCTTGTAGTACGGGCCCTGCGCCTCGGCGAAGATTTTCATGCAGTTCGGGTCGACGACCATGCCCTCGGGCGCCATGCACCACGTCGGGTGCGGGTTGGTCGTCACAGGGAACTCGCTGGTCAGCTGCCGCAGGGTGCGCTGCGTGCGGGAGGGGTCGCGGGTCAGCAGAAGGAGAAAGAAAAGTAGAGAGGGAGAGAGGAGTGGAGACGGTAGGCACTCACGTGCGTCCAGGGTAACCTGGTCTTGACCTGCAGGAAGGCGCCGCGCAGGGTGTAGAAGTAGACGGCGGGCGCGAGCAGGAAGCCGACGCGCACCTTGGCGTTGTACTCGGGCCGCTCGGACAGCAGCACGAACAGCGAGGTGCAGCCCATCGAGTGGCACGCGAAGCCGAGCGAAGCCTCGCCCGTCTCGCGCAGCACCAGGTCGATGGTGGCGGCCAGGTCGTGCACGCCGTTCTCGTGCCAGCTGCAGCAGCCATCAGCAGCCCAGTCAGTCATCGCCAAGGTAGCTGTGCTCTGCGCTGACAGCTGTCAGTCGCCTGACGCTGACGCGGCGCTCACCTGAACTCCCAGTACTTCTTGTCGCGCGGCGTGAGCGTGAGGTGGCGCTTGCCGTAGAAGTTGCCCCGGGTGTTGCCCAGCCAGACGTCGAAGCCCGCGTCGGCCAGCATGAAGGCTGTGAGGGCCGAGGCGGGAGACGAGCGGTATGATTCAGGGAAGCTAACACTTTGGAGTCCCAAGACAGTTTTGAGGGGTAGCGTTTTCCAAGGAACCACGTGTGTTCACGTGGGCCTCGACGTGCGTAACCCGCGCAGAGTAGGGGTGCAAGCAGGTGAAAGGGCGGGCTTTGCACTCTCACTCACTCACCCAGGTTGTCGGTGGGCCTCAGCACCATGCACTCGCTGGACGCGGCGTAGCCGTGCGCGATGAGCACGGGGGTCCTCCGCGTCCTGTCCTCGGGGGGCTTGTCTCCGCGCCTGGGGCCGGCGATGCGGTGCACGTCGATGAGGAAGCCGTCGTCCGTCTGCACCGTGCGCGTCTCCGCAGGGTAGCCCCAGTGCTCGATGAGCTGCGGCTGCGGGCCGCGGGACCAGACAAACTCAGTCAGAGTGCGCCTAACCTCACCGGCGACAACAAGAAGGCCAAGGCGCTGCTCCAGCGCACTCACCGTCGTGAGCCACGACTCGGCGGGCAGCCTGGAGTGCCGCGGCGGCCTGAGGTTCGCCGACGCCAGGGTGGCAGGCCCGGCCAGCAGCGCGGCCAGCAGCAGGGACGCGGCCGCGGCGGAGGCCATGACGGGGACCTCTGCTCGGTCACGCCTCACAAATGGAACTGAGGCGGCGGCGGAGCGCCTCGGGCCGAGATTTCGCGCTGGACGAGGAAGCTTAAGCTCCACTGGGGTACTATATTACTCTAAGATCCTCCGAGGCCCGGCGCGCGGCGTGGGGCGGCGCGGGGCGGGGAGTGGGGAGGAACGGGTGCTGCTTGATGAGGATTGTGTCGCCGTCTCGCTCGCACTGGGGTCCGCGGGGCCGACAAGGAGACGAGGACGGCGGCGACGCGACGCGACGCGACGCACGCAGAACCGCGCCGACGAGGTGAGGCGGGGGGCGGGCACAGCGCGCGGGCAGGGCGGGGCGGCCGGTGCGGGGAGGGGCGGGGCAGGGCGGGGGAGGGCGTGGTGGCTCGGGTGCCGGGTGCTTTTCCACATGATTTTATTTTGAGTGTGCGAATGAGAAACACGTGTGTTTTCCGCGTTACTTTATGGGTTTGCATGACCCGCGGGGTGACCCCTCCTTCCATGCTTGTTCCTGCTCCTGCTCGCTGGAGAATTCCCCGCCGGTCCGGCCGGCATCGCCCCGAACCGTTCTGTATCGCTGCGCTTCGACGTTCATCGACTCCAGGCGCCAAACCTAACACGCGGCGGGGAAATTCGGACCGCAACCACGAGTGACGTTCTTCCGACTTTTACCCATACGTGCACCCATACGTACTCCGATCCGAGAATAGTTCATTGGCGTCGTGCTTGGCTGGGAAGACGACAAAGTGTACGTGAATATTCATGGCTCCAAACTTTCGTCACGTTTTTATTCCTGACAGTTTTTCGGTAATGCACGGCGACGAGTGATGTCATAGTTTTCCCCTTCTACGACAGTGCGAGAGTTATTTTCGGCGGGAGCGGGGATCGGACTTTAATCGGCGGGGAGGACCAACTACGGAGGGTCCATGCGCGCGGCGCATATAGGTCTGCCGCGAGGCTGCTTTTGGAGTTGATGATCATTATCTAGCGTTTTAAAGCCGATGCAGCCAATTGCTCGCTAGAGGGACGAATGATTGATTCGAGTTCCGCACCCGCCCGGCAGACACGAGCACCGTCTACATAGACGTTTCTCGCTAAAGAAAACTGTCTGAATCATTGCAATCGGACGCGGCCGCACGCTATTAGCGCGAAGGAAACTGGCGTGTACGAATTGCTGCCCGGTGAGACGGCGACTTTTCACTTCCCGTTTGACTCTCTCAGCTCCGCCGCCTCCCTATCAAGGCGCGATCAGTAGATAAGAGCCGGCCACGGACGGAGATACGGCACGACAAGTACATAGAAACTTTTGTCTTTTAGCGGAGCAAGGAGTGTGTGTGTGTAAACAATAATTTGTACTACAGCGGATTGTTTTTTTTTGTTTGTTTTTTTGTGTTTTTTTGCTGTTATTTCGGGTGAACAACGTGCTGTCCGTACAGGAGGGCCAGGCTGGCGTTGGCGTTGTCGAGACAGAGCTGCCGGTCCCGGGGGTCCTCCCAGCCGCCCCGCGCGCGCGGCCAGACCCTGCAAACAGTCCAAGCCGGGATAAGTCACCGCTCCGGTCACCTGACCAGAGGCTGCTGACGCGGCTGACGCGGCTGACGCGGCTGACGCACTCGCTTCCCTCTTCTCACCTCCGTGACCCTTTTGAGCCACGGGGTAACGGGTGAGGCGGAAGAAAAGTGGTGACACTATGTGAGATCCCCGCGTCTGACATGTGAGAGCAGAGATGATTCGCACACAACGCAATAAACTAGCAAGGACGATTAAAGGCAACATAGTAGCGGACGCATCGTCAGTAGGTGCAAAGCGATACAGTGATGTAGCCGCGGCGCGCGGAATATTCCACCGAGAATAATAAAGACAGATGAAATGTGCGCTCGAAAACATAGGCAAAAAAAAGTTGAGTGGCAGGAAGACCTAATTGCTGGATCATGCCAAACAGCGGATGTTGCGTTGTGATCAAATGCAGAACAAATCGCCAAGTCGGAGATGCTGTACTCACCGCGAGCTGCAGCCCACGCGGTCTTCCCCGGCGGCTCCATGATGCCCCTGCGCGACGCACTGCCCGCCGGAGGCCCCGAGGCTCGCCTGCAGCCCGCGCAGCCAGTCCGTGTCGTTGTGCGCGCAGAACAACTCTTTGGCGCGCGCCAGCCTGGCCCAGGGCGAGGGGCCGGCCGTGGCCAGGGCGGCGGGGGCGGGCCGGCGCCCCCGCGGGGCCTGCTGCCCCAGCAGGAGCACGTCGGCGCCGGGGTGGCGCGCCTGCAGGCCGTCCAGGGCGCGCAGCGCGTCGCGGGGCAGCGCCGCGCCGTCCTCCACGAACACGGCCTGGCCCGAGTAGTTGGCGAGGTGGAAGATGTCGGTGGACAGGAAGTTCTGCAGCCACCACCAGTGGTGCTTGGCCGCGGCCGCCGACGCGTTCCGCCGGCAGGGCGCCGCGCTGCGGACGAGACGGGTCCCGTCAGCGAGGAGTGTCGCGCCCCCGCGGGTACAATGTGGACTCACGGGAACGCCTACCTGGCGGAGCACTCGTCCCCGGGGAACTGGTCGGGCCAGATCTGCATGGACCAGGGGAAGAAGACGCGGACGACCCTGCTGAAGCACAGACCGCGCGCCACGGCCAGGGCGTCCTCGTCGACGTGGTCGTGGCTGAGGACCAGCAGGGCGGAGTCCACGCCGTGGACGCGGGCCAGGGTGCGGAGCTGCGCGCGGAGCGAGTCGTACGGCCCGCGGTGCACCTGTGGGGCGAGGGTGAGGGCGAGGGTGAGGGCAGGGTGGACACCACGACCTGCGCGCCAACGACAGGCATGCCGAGCTTTACCTGCACCGCGATGACCCGCCCCACCGGCGCCTCCCCCAGCCGGCCGAAGAGGTCCTCGTTGAGGACGGTGGGCCGGGAGTTGGCGAAAGACGCCCACTCCCACAAGTCCACCGGCTCCGTGGGCGGCGCGGGTAGGTCATACTCTGTGGACTTGAAGAAACGCGGGGAAGGTTATGTACGCCGTCACTCGCCTGCGCGCGCACGTCACAGCACAGCACTCACCTAGCCTGCGCCCGGGCGGGCACCCGAGTGAGTCCAGCTCCGCCTGCTCGCCGACCCGGACGCCTCTCCTGGGCGGGCGCGCGTCCTGGACCAGCTCCTCGCTCGTGCCGTACACGCTCAGCACCTGCGCGAAAAATACCGTGGTGATTCCGCGCTCGTATCTTCCTTCCTTGTCGCACTCACGATGGCGCCCCACGAGTGCGACAAGAGCGGTCCTCCGGATCAGTCGGCTGCACCTCCCCGCCGTGCACGGCACGCCCAGCAGCACGCACTCACCATGAACACGCACAAGTACCCCGCCGCCAGGGCGGCCATCGCCCTCCACAGGCACGGCCGCCACCCCCGCCGCCCGGGCCCGGGCCCGGGGTCCTGCGCCCGCTGCATGGTGTCGGTCTGTCCTGCCCTCCTTTGTCTCGTCAGGTCCTTCTGCCCCGATCGGCCGCGCGCGCGCCGCGAGCAGCTTATCGCGTGAGTCTTATCGTTCCGTCGATAAGCAATATGCCGGGCCAGGACGCTTATTCACTGCGGTGACGCTCGGACTCGGCAGAAGGACGCGAGAAGTGCGTCGGGAATCCACCCGGCCCGGGGGCGGAACCACTTGTTGGGGAAAGGGATGGAGAGAAACAGAGGCCCGGTGCGAATAGCAGGTTTTCTTTATTCATTGTCCACTTTGGTGCCAAGATAAGAGTACATTATTTTATGTCGATCGAACCAGGGGAGGAATTGAACAGGTGTGGGAAAGAGAAAGAGAGCGAGAGAGGGCGGGGGTGGGTTTCGTCGATATCGTCGGTCGTTTATTCGGCGTCGTGTTGCCTCTTATTCACCATCTCCTTGTAGAACTGAAATAAATGAGACAGAGTGGAGTCAAAGTACGCCAAGTTGAAGGATAGACTGTATTGAGGGAAATAGAGGTTTTGAACTTACATCGGTGGCCTTTTCTCTGAGGCACACGTTATGTCGGAAAGCCAAGTCGCACAGGTCGTCACTGGGCGCTGAAAAAAAAACAAAGACATAGGTATAAATATACTTCAAACATCCATGACAGAACTACAGAATAATAGAGAGAGTATATTTACCGATTTCGACGCAATCCTTGAAGGCCTGGTGAACCTTCTCGGGAACATGCTCCAGCATGGGAGCGAGGAGCAGCTTGCCCTCCGGGGTCATCTGTAGAAAGAAAGACAATTTCAATAATTTCTGCAAATATGCGCCAAAAATGAACAAGTATGAAATAAGAAAAGAAACTTACGACTCCAGCTCCCATCATAACGCATTTAAAGTTGCACTGTAAGTGAAGAACAAATGCAATTAGGCCCTGTGCCCATGGGTCAATTTGAAAGAATAGCATGAACTAATGTTCTGTTACTGTACCTTCATGGCGTCGCTGGCCTCCCCGGTCTCGGCGAACTTAACAACATCCGCTGTAAAAAAAGCCAACGTAGTTCGTATTATGCTAGGTAACAGGGCCGCCAGTGCAGGACGCTTCCAGTCCATAACAGATAGGAAAGCTATGTAAGGGGACTGAGCGCCTGGACACGAGGCAACCCATAGCACATCAATGTATTGTGGTCCTTCCCCTCAGCGGGGGGAAATTCTTACCTCTCGTGACTCCATTCTCATGCATGCATTTCAGAACGAACGGCGCGCAGCTCACCTGGAAGACAAAGTCACCCGTAAAGAAGCCCGCCAGAGAGTAACCAGAATTTTGGGCCCAAGCACTTAGGTCGGGTCGACCGAACCGACCCATGCTGGTCCTGGCGCACAGGTTCGTCTCACCCGTTTCTAGGAAAACTGATAATATAACAGCAGAAACAATCCCTAGCGTGAGGCTGGCCTCTACGGCCCGCGCCGCGCCGCGCCGGGGCCGGCACTCACCTGCTGCGCCACCAGGAGCACCGCTGCCGACAGGACGAGGACCTGGACCATCATGTTGACGAGTGGCGTGGACAGTGGCTGCTGCTGCCCGGACGGCACGGAGGTCCTCTTTTATGAGAGCGCACCAGCAGCCTCAGCAGGGGAGGGGGGGGGGGACTTCCCCACTGCGCGCGTCCTCCAGCGGCGGAGACACCAGTAGTGCGCGACCGACAGTGAACTGGCCATTTTGGCGCGTGACCCACAATTTGACGGCGCGGGGGCGTGGTCCAGCTCGCGGACACCCGCCCCCGACCCCGCCCCCACCGGCCGCCCTGAGCGCCAGAGCGCGGCGCACCGGGCTATGTCCGCGCTATCCGCGTCACGGACCGTCATTTCGCCTCTTTATTCTGCTAGTTTTATGTGCACGCATATGATCGCGGCAGTTGCGCAATTCAGGCTTGCGTCCTCGCCGTCCTGTGTCGCATAATGGTGTGTACGGACGCGAAATATCGTTTCCGCCAGGTCGGTTCCAGGAAAGATCTGAAAAGAGATGGGCGTCCGTCATCTTGTGACCGCGCCACGCGCCGCGACCAGTGTGTTCAACCGTGTCGCTCTCATCAGGCTTCAGTCCAGGACTCTGCTGGCGCCCCCACAGTGGACGTTACCGAGGCGGAGCTAATGAGAGCGCCTGCGACAGACTGGGTAGGCTAGCCCGCTGAGCACTGGCGTGAAGGTGGTGGCCTACCCGGAGAGCCCAAGCGCAGGTGGAAGCAGGAATTAAATTCCTGGTACCCAAATTTTCGTGTCGTCACCTCCCGAAGAGATCATTGTGAGGGTACCTTTCATCTCGCGTGTCCGGTCGGGCCGGGCCTGGCGCCGCGCGGGCTCACACGTAGGTGTGCGTGTTACCTATCCGACGCCATCGGTCAGTGCCTATCCTCCCACGTCCTCTATTATGATTCGGTGCTATTGACGTCATCCAGATACAGTGGCCAGGAGAACTTAATAAAAACACCAAAGTTTTATCAAATATCGAAATAAAGTCATCTGTATTTGTAGCTTGGCTATCATAATCCACATTCAAACAAACACACCACAAAAGTTAAAATCACATAATGTTGTTATATCTTTTTTGTAATGAGATTTTAAATGTGTCAGAATTGTGTACAAATGTAAAATCACAGCAGTGAATAGCAAGAGATAAAGAAATTTGAAACAGTAAAAATAGAAACTCTGAAGTGAGGTTCACCATGGCAGTGACTAAGTTAAGGTAAAACATCATAAAATAGTATTGCTTCTTTGAAAGTCAGTGCTTATTTCAAAAGTGCAGAACAAGGTTTGAAAATCTTTTACATCCATCAAAATTATGTAACAAAAAATATTGTAAAAGACATTGTATTTTTGATAAGTTTCATGAAGTTACATAAAGTTAGTAAGTTGGTAAATATTAATATTAGAAATTGGTAGAAAACAGGGGAGTTTTAAGTAACTTTCAAACTTGAAAAATTATTTTAATAGTTGTGACCAACTCCACAAATTTCCAATTTTATGCTAAAAATGTATGGAATACTAGGAATGTAGTTCAACTAAGTTAATAAAATATCACTTGAGAAAAATATCTGAATAATTGCGCAGGATGATTTTTCTAGCATCAATAAATAACACTTCTAGAAAAATCTTTTTTCAAAATTATGATGAATAAAAAATAAAGAACTAAGACAATATACATTTGTCTCTTGATCCTCCAGCAGTTTGGGCTTGTTGAGAGTTCTGATACATCTGTTCAGATTCTGCAATAGCTCTAGCATAGGCCAAGTCTGCTGTTTCTTGGGCACTTGGACTAGCAGCAGCAGAGTTGCTAGGCTGTGAAGATTCCTGCATGGAGGCTGCTAATGCCCTAGCAAGAGCTTCATCCTCACTCTGAAACAAGATGTTCATAAGTTTTTATTATAGGATTTCAGAATTGACTGTTCCTGACCTCATCAATGTAAGTCATGAAATCTTACCAGATTCCCTTGTACATCTGCCAGAGTTTTGCTGCCAAGTCTTTGATTTGTTGGTGGTTGGGTTTTAGATTTTCCCTTCATTGCACTAGGTGACGAACTTTGTCTAGCTAAGGCAGCATCCCTAAATATAATTTTTTAAAGTGAGCATAAATTATGGAATACAACATGTCATAGGGATAAGCTAATTGGAAATTAAAACTCACGCAGCTTTTCTTCTTAGACCAGCACTTTTTCCTCCACATTGGTGATCAACAGGATGTCTATGCTTCAAGCAGAAATTTAAAAGACATTCTGAACAGTTGACTGGTATCATTTCTTTGTTTTTGCAGCTCTTGGCAGAACATCTATTCGCAAACACCTAAATTGGAAGAAGATTTACAAATATTGTAGAGAATAGTGGTAAGGTAAAGAACGAGAAAAAAGCGGGAAATACAAAACTTTGCTAACCTTTCTACGATTTTGAGCAGTATCTGATTTACAATTGTTGTCTATGTGAGCACCAACCGCTATATCAGGTTGTTCACCTCTTTTGGCAGGAACTGGATTGTTACAAAGAGGGCAGACAGGAACTTGAACATCTCTTTTGTATGCTGATGCACAGGCATGTTGCAAGTAGGACATATGACTATGACTGAAATATCAAATACAAAATAAGGTAAATAAATACATCACTCAACAGCAAGCTCTCCAAAGGAACACACACTTACCAAAATATTTTTTGACAAGCATCACATTTTACTGGGAGGAAATCTGAAGGGAAAAACAATTCAGAACCCAATTAGTAACTCAAAGGGTAAAATGCATAATGAGCAAAGTAGATTCATACCCAGCTGTTTGCAAGTAGGTTCTGAGCAATGCTCGCCTAGTCCAGGGAACTCCATCACAGATGTAGACACAGTTGTGAAATGGGAGAAGCAGAACACCTCAATGGCACCACAGTCCAAATCCGACTGAAGCCAAAACCCAGAGGAGAATGATGATATGATGCCTTAAGGGAATCGCTAAGCTTCCAGAAAATTCAGTCTGACGCAAGATGATGTGACAAAAAAGATCGTCAATAATCGCGGATGACGCAAGGTTATGTTTTAAATCTAGACTACAACTGGAGAGGCAAAGACACCCCTTACTAAAGAGTAACGAAAAATTACACAGTATTTTAAAGGGGCGAACGGACGTAATTCGTGGTTGACGTTTAATAACCTCCAGTCGACATCTACGTTTAAAGAACACTGAGGCTGAGAGACTTGTTGATGATGGTTTCTTTTCTGAGTAATTCAATTGGTGAATAGCGTAAATACAGTAGCAGGTTGAATTGTTCTAAAATTCCCTCACAACACATAATATTCAAACTTTAAAAATTAGGGGAGGGCTAGAGAAACATTCAAATAAAATGAGGAAACAGTTTTGTTAACTCTCATTGGCACTGAAACAGAATAAGAGTCAATTTTCAGATTATAAAAGTACCTTAAATATTTTAGCGGAGGGAACTTTGAAGCTATTGCAAATGTTCACCGCCCTGGCGCAGTATGAGAAATTGAACCACACCAACAGCGCCAACTCATTTGGGTTGGGAAGAAACTGTGATCTTGAAAGAAAAATAGCTTTCCACTGCCAATGAGGCACGGCTCGGAGAGATTCCATTTTATTTTGAAATTATAACCAAGCAATGACAAACACATGGAAAGAAAAAAGGCAAAAAACGCATCTTGCAGGGGCTTCCCCGGTAATATCTCACAGACCATTTAAACATTTAAACAGCGAGTGTATTGGCGCGTTTTGCGCCCCACAGCTCGGGCAGACAAAAATGCAATTTATAGAAGTTTATGGTTTTTAACTTTCATATTTAAAATTTATAAAGTCTCGTACTATGTCGTCATATCTAAACCAGACCGTAAATCATTTTCGAAACAAGAAACTAAATATCTATTTGTGTTGGTAGTCATACTGCGACAGGAACTTCCGCACACTGTTTGTTTGTTTCTGCTGTATTTCTGCAAGATGGCAGTAGAACAATAATATTTACAACTGAACGGGGAACTAGTTTAGCAAACTCTTGTTGAATCTAACTTGTTTTTCAAAGAGGGACTGTCTAATCGCATGCCTTGTGTACGCAACGTTTATTATCAATAAAATCACTTTGATAACTATCAGGAACAATGGCTGATGGAGGGTAAGTGCCTGTGCATTTAAATTTCTCTCTGGTCTCTATTTACTTCGCGTGACATTTAACGCAAATTTGTTTTTGTGTCTTTAAACTCGAGACTGAAATCTTGTAATTACTTAATTTGTCACGTCGGGTAGTGTGTGGCTGGCAAAGAACGTTTTGCTCGCTGACAGTCCACGGCGACCGCTTAGGCCACAGATGCTTCCTTAGGGTTATTGTGCTGGAAACGCAGTTGGCGTTTTGGGCTAGCAACTTTCTTACTTTTTGTGTTTTTTTTAGAAGAAAAATTGTATGACAATACAATCTGAACTAGAGGCGTTTCGATCCATGCTATTTGAATACTGTAGTTCCTTTTGTCCTTGGAATCTTTAAGGACGTAACTTCATTTGTGTAACAATCTTATCAACTTTACCCTGCTTGTTGGATGCTTGTTACACTGCCCACCTTTATTATACTAATTACTCAATTTGTAATATAATTTTATTATTAATTCAGTGTTTCAGTGCATCATATTATTTAAATATTTTTATTATGTATGTATTTTTCTGTTACAGTGGATGGTGGGGTTCTTTGAGTGGAGTTGTGAATGCAGCAAAGAACAAAGTAAGTACTTGTCAATTGTTGTCATATTTGGTAATTTCAGTTACTGTTGCTGTGTCTGAATATGTCAAACTTGTTAACAACCTCATAATTTTTTTTCCTTGTTATAGTCGGCAGAAGTTTTGGAGTTTGTCAAGAGAGACCTCGATGAACTGTCTTCCACCGTTAAAAATGAGGCATCTCAAGTTGTCAACTCTACCACATCTGTACTCAAGGAACAACTTAGTGTATGTTTCTCTTTTAAATATATTAGTTAAAAATTCCATCTTCCTTATTTTTAATGAAATTTTATTATTTGTTTCAGTTTGATCAGCCAGAATCCACAGTAAATACCATGAAGCGCAGCATGTCTTCCTTCTTAGGTACCGTTAATAATGTTCTGAATCCTGCTCCAGATGACAGTGACCAAGAAGCTATGGTCATGAGAGGAAATGTACCAGTTGTTTTATCAAGGTTTCAGGTAGCTACTTCACTTTGGAATAATTAATTTTCAAACCCTCTTATATTTTCTTTTTGTATCCTGGTGTTAATCTTAAATAACTTAAACAAAATCCCTTTATGACAGGCTCAGCTCCACACATTAATGACATCAGAGGAGACTTTCACAGCTGAACCTTCAAATTTAGAAGCAGCTCAGTTTTCTGCATGGCTGGAAATTCAAGAAGACTTGTTAAACAGTGATAACCTAAAGAAGCTCATGCTGAACCATGCTGAACTTCATGCTCAGTATGTTAAACTTGTTCCATCAAAGGTGAATCATGCAGACTTCTGGCAAAGGTTCCTATTTCGAAGGGCACTTCTCGAAGATGAAGAAGCTCACCGAGAAGCTCAGGAAAGACGACTTCATCGAGAAGCCCAAGAGGCTGAACATTACTTGCGCAATCAGGGTAGGTTAAACCCAAATGAACAAATTACTAATCCTTTATGTTGTTTCTTGATTTGTAAAAAGTGTTACAATCCTCTTAAATTTTATTTCAGAAGAAGACTTATCCTCCAATAAACTTGACATCTCAGATGAAGAACAAATTCGATTACTTCAGGAGTATGAAAAGGAGTGTAAGACCAAGTCATCAGATGAAGAAAATAAGGGGGATAGCCCAAAGTCCACATCACCCTTAAAACTGCCTCTTAAAGAAAATCACTACTCTGATGGGAAATCTCCTGAATCTGGCAATGTGCAGGCCATATCAGATGAAGAATCTGAAACATCTTTGATTTTAGATGCTAAAAACAAGCTTTTTTCATTTGTGAAGACAGCTATTGACTCCTTGGATCTACTTGAAAATGATAATGAAACAGAAGAATCGTCAGTCAGCAGTTATGAAAAGTGTCCCAAGAAAGGTGAAGTAATTGAGAATGAAGAGGTTGATATGGGTTCCAACTTGGAAATAACTATAAAAGAAAAAGGAGATATGGTTGTGCTTGGAAACAGTAAAGATAGGGGTAGGTACTTTGTTTTTGCCTAAATTCTTAGCTATTTACTGCTAAAATCTATCAAAGTTTTATTTTTATTTGCTAGATGAAAATGACACTGGGACTGAAGACAGCACTACAATATCATCATCATCATCATCATCTGCCACATTACCTGGTATGAACACATATTTTCTCCTGTAAAACTTTTTGAGTCAGTTAATTTTTTTATTCTTTCTTTTATTTTGTACAGATGATGAATGGGAGAAACTTCAAGCTGGTGAAGATTGAAATTCAACTCATCATTTCTGGCTTTGACTCATTAGCATATTGTGATGGATGTTATAGTTCAGTCAGTGGTATAGTGTTTATATTCACACACCTTAATAGACCATCACAATTTTCTACAAGGAAGGATCATTTTGGGAAAAGAAATTTCCTTAAGAAAGTGCAGGAAAAAGGCGAAAGTAAAAATGAAGGGTTATCTCTATTGCTACAATCAACTAAAATGATTTCCAGTCAAAACTATTGGTGGGGTGGGAAGCAAAGCGGAATCTTTCAGTGTGAATAACTCCAATGTTTTTAACTCAATGAAACTAAAGCTCTTGCTTTAAATTTCAGTCACAACTAAAGGGTTTTCTCTCTTCTCCCTTACCTGCTAAAACTACCACTTATTACAAAATCAGATTGGTATCTTTGCATCAGATGTGCCTTATGCAATATGTCCATTACATCCAAGTGTAGTGTATGGTATAGTAATTGGAGTGGAATGTGGGAGGTGGATTCTGAGTTAGTTTATTTATTCCAATACTTCTGACCAGTTTTTACCTTGATATTTTGTCCTCTTTTAGATTTAATATACATTTTCAGCATTTTATCAGTAGGTCTTCTTTTACTATCTGGGCAGGTCCTGATTTAATCTGGGCTTAATCTGTGGCCTGATATTAATACCTAATCCTTGTTAAAATTGTTATACCCATGCTCTCTTCCATGGACTATCAATCGAGAGAGGGTAAAACACACAGATGACTGATCTTCAGAGCTCACTCTTTTGCTCCAAATAAGTAGTCCTACTATTCTGGTACAAAATTTGAATCAATTTTGTCTTTTTAACACAATTTAAGAAATTAATTTTTACCCACCCTAGTATATCTTTTTTTTTTGAAACTAGAGAACTGTTATTCACTGTGATTTAATTTGATGTCATAAACTTGTCCTAAGAAAAACAGAAAAAAATGAAAGCTAACTAGAAGCATTAATTTTATCAAATTATAGGCAAAATTAATTTTCCGTCATTCATGTCTTATGCATCCTTTCTATAAACATAATAGAAATTGAATGCTGTAAAATTTAAATATGGCTATTTGTTGGGTATGATTAATTGAGAGTTTTCTCAAAACTTGTGCAATATCCAAGTAAAGTATCTTATTAATTTGCTTATGCATTATTTGTGACATCGTGTTAAAAATAAGATTCATTTCATTATAATGGTTGATTTTTTTAAATTTTTTTTTAAGAATCTATCCATGGTTTTCTGTGTGAGCCACTTGAATCTTTTTCTCATCTATTTTGTCCCATTTACTGTCACCTTATATTATTGTAGCATTAGATTATCTTGTGTTGAAGAGGAAAAAGAAAATTACACTTACAATCTTTGGATAGTGAGGTATCATCAAGTGAAGGAAAAGTGCTGTGCTGTTTGTATTGTGTGTACATGTTGGATTGCCAGCTGGATTAGTTAACTGGACTAAAAGGCGCAACTGTTTATTGGACTGTAAATATGTAGTAGCTGCTAGAAAGCAGTTTTCATTAATGACTCTATTGCTGTTATTCCCTTTGAAGCACTTATTGTTGATGGAAAATGTATGGTAGTTGATCAAGTTTAATGCTCTGGACGAAACATAGGTGTATGTGACAATTGAGATTTTAGTCTGCTTTTATACAGTATTTGACATCAGCGACTTTGGTTTGGTTGTGTATGTATTTGGTGATGATGTGTATTTCCTTTTGGATTGTCATTAATTGGGATTCAGCAAATGTATTTTACCATATATATTTTTCTTAGTTTCTCATGCGTAACATTTACCTTACTGCTGAGTATTCTGATCTTTCACTAGAGTATTCAACGTATACTACCATTTTCTTTTGTTTGCTCCCAGCGGTAGTGCCAAATACTGAATCAGGTCATATTCTATAGTCTTGTAGCACCTATGGCAGTCTCAGAACTTTTCTGAAGCTGCCAAACCAAATTACTTACAATTAACTATTCAACTAAAGTCTGCTGAACATCCTGATTGATAATTGCTGAAAAGTCTGAGTGACCACTGTTATCTCCTGTCTGCCCTTCTCTTATGTAATAGGTCCAGTGAAGCTTGTTATTATTATTTTTATTTTGTTATTTAAAACTTAAATAAAGAAACAATCCACTTTATGACATTTGAGTAAATATGTTTGTTGTCATAAGGTTTCTCCATACTTAACTCATCGGGAGGTGACGCCATGCAAATTTTGGGTACCAGGAATTTAATTCCTGCTTTCCCCTGAGCTTGGGCTCTCCGGGTAGGCCGCCACCTTCACGTGAGTGCTTGGTGGGTTGGCCTATCCAGTGTGTCGCAGGCGCTCCACCTCGGTAATGTCCATTGTGGCGGCGCAAATAGTCACCCAACAATTCTATTCCAAGGGTCAATCCTTTTAGATCAAGAGAAACCTTCATCTCCTTTTCCCGTAGGTGTACCAGGAAGAATACATACATCAGGTGGCTGCATATGAATGAAAGAACAAGCCATTGTCATCTTAGTCATTAAATTGAGGAAAGCCAATTTCCAACTTACATTTGATTCAGGTGTTTGACTTCGGCTGTTACTGTGGAAGGAGTTTGTTACTTTTCCATTAACTACTATACCAGAATCTTCCTCCTCTGGTTCAAATTCAAGATTAAGAGTGTTTTCCTCAGGAAATGGAATTTGTTTGTGGGTTTGAGAGTTAATTCCATCACAGCTGCTTCCACTGGTGTTCCCACTGATATCTGAGTTTGTGACATTTCTGGTTGAGGGTGTTGGTGTGCCTTTCCCTTGCGGTGGGTTGAGCTTGAAACTGAAATGAGCAATGCAGATACTGTTTTCCGTCCAATAGTTCTCCATCAATTTTACGTAATATATTACAAGGCCAACATACTGGACAGCTGAAGATAGATGATCAGAAGGAATTAAGGCATTTGTCCCCATAACAGAAGCCAGTCCACCAATAGTGCTAACAACAAGCGGGTTATTTACTGAACTTCTGTAGCGAGACAGAGTTGCTTCTGATCCATCCAATGTCTGTTCCAAATGGAAGCGGGCATAGGAAGGAGTCTTGTTGGTAATCTCAGGGCTTCTCTGTAAGCACAAAAGAGATTACAGCTCACTAATTTTGATTGAAGAGATATTTAAGTATGAAGGATCAAAATCTTACAGAATGATCAGTGAAATCCAGATCTCTCATCTGCCGCTTTACTATAATTACTGCTATAACAAGAGCTCCAACACTAAATAGGCCAAAGCCAGAGCAACCTACTACAATCCATGGAACAAAACTGTTTTCAGGACGATGTTCGAGAAGTTTGAGGCTCTGCGGTGGCACTGAGAGATGCCTGCCATCAATACCACTAACTGATAACCGACCATCTTGCAGCACTGCTGCCAGACTTGGAAGTACATCATTCACAGTTCGTATATCAGTATCAACAAGGTGCAGAGTTACAAGAATGCTGCCTGTGCATGCAATAGAAATATGTTACAGGATGTCAATTGCTTTGAATAATTGAATTATTAAGTTTACCTGGTGATAAATCTATACTATCAATCATATTAGCAGGCATTTCTACTTGTTTTAAAATGTCATGTTTCAATTGGGATATAAAAGCTCCCTCTCGAGATCCCACTGTTGTCGAATACTCCTCTTGAATTCTGTTAAATGGTTTATAAATATATTAGTACAATTTAATAACTGACAATGATTTAAAGTCAAACCTTTACCTACTTAAATGTAAAATTTTTTGAAGTGTTGGGAATAGGCACCCCAGGGGGCAAGGTACTGGTCAGTCCTTTGTCATCATAAGTAGTTGTAGCCCTGTCAGTACTTGTAAATTGAGTTGAAGGTAAACGAGTTGCAATAGATGGGGGTAAAATTTTCACTGTAGATGTAATAGATGGTTTATATGTAGTCAGGCTCATGCCTGGGACTGGTTCAGGGGTCTTAGTGGTAGGTTTAGTAGAAATTGTAGTGGTTGATGTTACTGTTGTAGCAGATGACTCAACAGCAAATACACTGTCAATAACAAACAGAACAATAACTTCTTAATGTTTTGACCAAATCAGCATTTGTCATCATAAAAAAATAAAACTCACGCATAGTAGCCAACAACACTGCAATGACACTCCACTGCAGGTTTATTGATGAGTGTAGCAAGCTTCACATATTTACACGGAAGACTATCCCATAAACCATGCATCCAAACACGACACTGAGAGAGGCAAAATTTGAGTACATTACAACAAAGCATACTAATAAATTTAATGTTGGCTATGTCACTTACCTCAAAATGCAATCTATTGTTTAATTGTTCACTCCAAATTGGAATTTTTATCCTGATACTCTGCTTTTTCACATCCAATCCTTCATAATATTCAGATACTGTTACTTTTTGTGATACGTTTTGTATTATTTTTACATGATATACTGCGCTATACCTTACAGAAGTGTGAGAAATGAATTATTAACATCTTTGTAACAAATTGAGTTATAATTAATTTATTACTCATACCTGTATGCACTTTGACTAGAGACTTGTGCAACTTCTGATAGAAAGTCCATTGGATAGTAAGCAGCACCCATGCACACCATACTGCCACTCAGGAAAGACTGCACATCCTCACCAAGCCGAACCTGTTCCAAAAATTTCATCCAGTTTACAGAAAGTATTATTCAAAGTCATTGAGCAGAATATACTTTATTTTTTTTACCTGAGCAGTAGCATTTACTGGAACATCACCAGATTTTGAAGATCTCCAATCTGGAATAGCTAGATCATCTTTGTATTTAATTTGCATGTTGAGCCGTTGGACACTAAAACTCACAACTCTGGAACCTGCAAACATAAGTCAATTGTATTGCAATTCATGAGAAATCATTAGCTTGAATAATTTCATAACAATCTTTCAGCTCACCAATGAAGAGAGGAACAGAATTATGGAGACCTCTACACAAGGATTCCATAAAAAATGATATGTTTTGTAGTAACTTCCTTTTTTCATCCAAAGCCTTGTTGGTATCATTTAGATTATATATGGCCACTTCCGAAACACTTAAAATAGTCCGCACCTGTTTAAGATTGCTTTTGAGCCTCGTAAGATACAGAAATATACAGAAGAAAAATACGACTAACCATCTCTGGCTGAAGAGTATTTTGGGGCTGTTCTCCATCTGTTTGTATTTCTCGTTTCCTCCTCAAACTACTATCTGTATGTGAATAAAGTGTAAATTTATTTAAAAGGCATGTTTATGGAATCTAATCTAACCTTTTAAAGCACAGACTTTTACCTTTGTTGGGCATTTTACTGTTATAACTAAGCATGCCAAGAATTTTATCTTTGAATGACACAAGCCTTTGTAATGTCTCCTGGGAGAAACAACCATGTTTCAAAGCAGCGTTGGCTGCTTTCAAAAATCTAAATGCTGCATAGACCTCCTCAGGAGATGAATCCAATCTATGAATAAAATAAATATCATTGGTTCATACACACAAAAATATCTTAAATTACTTATGTTATGCATATAAATGAAAATACCTTCTTTCCAACAAGTCTAACTGACTGTTCACAGATTTTTCTATTTTACTGGAAGCTAATTGATAAAGGGACTTATCATCCAGAACCTCTAAAGTTATCATACTGCTTTCAACAAGTGTAATAGCATCTTCATATTCTTCAGCCAAAAGAAATGAGGAAAAGCCGTCACTTAATAGTCTTAAGAGAAAAGTTGAAAGTTAGAAAACTAAACGGAAAGGAAAGGATGAAGGGCAGAATCACTGGCTTGTGACATACTCAACATGTCCTGGAGTCAACTGTTTAGGGATGTTTGACAATACTACTGGCCCCTCTGCTGTGTGACATATTTGACGTACATCACAGACTCTGAGCAGGCTCCGGATTTTTGTAGGTGAATGAGATACTAATGAAGACAATAAGAAATTACAAGTACAAAATTATGTCAACATTACAAAAAAATATAAATAGTCATAAACTATCAGGAAAACTAGATTAATCATAAATCTTACTGGCTGGTAAATATGTGCTTGCTGAAAGTTTTTGATTGCTAGAGTGAAAAAATTTTGCTGGTCCCAAAATGTTATTTTCTTCAATGATTTGAAAACCAAAGGAATATTGAAGAGGATAATCAAGTAAATCATCATATGCTGGTTTGGTGCTAAATCTAAATTCTGTCACTAATGCTTCTCCCTCGAGGGGCTCTACCTGAAATCATCCAATTAATAATAAAAAATTAACTCTGTAGAAATAACTAAGTACATTGTTTCTTAAATTTATTCTTAAATACTTACTGTAAGTGATTTGACAACTGGTGGAGCATCTGTTATGATGTCTACATCTGCATAAGACAAATCAACATTACCCACACTACTTGAGCACAAGGCTGAGAGCCGAAAACAATATTTGGCGTCACCAAGAAGCCCAGGAGAGACCTCCGCTGTAAATTCTTTTGGATTATCATGGTCCACAACTGCAGTATAAGGTTCGTGGTGAAGCTGACGGTAAATCAAAATAAAAAAATTTGTAAAGACTTGAAGAACTTTCACACAGATGGATTGGAAATAATTCAAATTGTATCTACTCACTAAACTTTGATTTAGTGTAACATATCCATGTAAATCAACTCCAGACCAGAAGATGTGACAGCCAGCTCTTATTCCTAAAACCACTCCACTTAATGTAAAACCGTCATCTGGATTGATTATACGAGCTGAAGGGTTTTCACCATGCGTAGCACCCTTAATAGGAATAAATACTAAAGGTGGTGTCCCACCCAAAATTGAAACAATGACTGTTTCAACATTGCCAATTTGTTTTTGCACCTTAGAGGTTCTAGACACAGTGACACTGAATTGATACCTGTTAAAAAATTTTTTTTATCTTAAATAATATAATCACACAAGTACATAATATGTATAATCTATTTTTTTCTTACTGTCCAATTGGAAGAGATCCAGGAGGTAGATGAAGGACAGGCATTTTGGTTTCTGCAGCATAAATATCATGAAGCAGGGACCTTTCTCGGTTTGGTAGGTAGCACTGACTGTCACCATAGCCAAGTTCACTGTTCAACATTCGACAACTCCATTCAAACTGAAATTGCCAAACATTGAGATAAATACTTCCTGACAATTTTTAGCAAGCACTTCATTCATGTTTTGTTGTACCTTCAAACCTCCTCCTTTATTATCAAGATCAGTACTTTCTGATGCATCAAGTATAAGGGACTGTTCTGTACTTATTCCTACACCAGATACATTGACATTTGTTTTAATCCCACGTTCTAAAATAACTACAGATGTGCTGGCCTGTATATTATTCAAACCAAACATTCAAATATTTAAGCTACACACAACACGTGTTGTTGGTAAAGTTGAAAATCCAAACTCAATATTGTTCAACTTACAAGTCCTAGAGAATTGTTTGTAGTTTTATGATAAAGTTCACATGAAATTGTGTATTGCTCTCCTCCAGAAAATGTACCAGGGGGTATACTCAAAGTTTTAACTTGGGTAAATCGTTGATTAACAGTTGAACCATTTTGTGATTTCACAGACCAAACATACTAAACAAACCAAAAATTCGTAATTTCAATTTTTTTTTTAGATTAAGAAATAAATGATTGCAGTTGCATACTTCAAAATTTTTTTTTTTTTTTAAATAAACAAACTTACTTTTATTTGGCCTAAAATTTCCAAGTTCATTTTACCATCACAACAAGATAGGTAAATTTCAATGCGAAAATTCACATCAGAGAAAGTTGCAGGAGAACTGGAAATCATTATGTCCAACGGACTGCCAGATGTACAGACATAAATCTTTGAAGAGTCCAAGGCACGATGCTCAGCTGAAAGTGGTTTCTTGTCTTGCAGCCTTATAGGAATATGTTTTTCCTCCCCACTCATACCAAGGGCATTTGTTCCTTTTACTATGACTGTATATTCAACATCACTGAGCATCTGCATATTAAGGTTTTAGTAAGTTTCAAACTTAAAAAATTTAAAAACAAAACAAAAACTGGCGGATTTTCTCACCAAACTATTGTTTAAGCTGACTTTGTTTGAAGTAACTTGCCTAACAGATTTATCAAGCATTCGGACACTTAGCCAAGTCATTAATATATCTCGCTGTGATAAATGTCTCTTATCAACAGGACTAAGGCTTACCGCCCAATTGTATAAGAGATTCTGACCGCCTAACTGCTGAACCTAAATTTGTAATCATTCAATAAATACAATTAATGAAATACTAAACAGAGACAAAGGTATTTAAAAAAAAATAATAATAAAAATTGGGAAAATTGGAAAAATTGGAATTGGAAGTACCTCTAGCACAGTAACACTATTTCCATCAAACATGTTTTCTTTCATATCATCCCTTTGCTTTCTAGCATATATTGATGACTGTAATCCTGTATGGCGAACCCCATGACATGCAATACGAGGTGCCAGAACATTATAAACTGGCTCAACCACCTGGGCATTAAACAATTTAAGAAAAACTTATTAGCGAGAGAGAAAGTTGTTTACTGAAAAGCAAAGACCATTGAAAGACATGTACCTGATTAGTAACATCATCTACTATAGTGGTGTAAACTTGCAAAGTATCATCATTAGGTTGGACATTTGAAGAAGTCTGCAAAATATCATTTTGCATAGAGAGTACAATCCGAGAACCTGGATGAACTTCAGGATTTGACCCGAGTTGAATAATCAGTTGATCTGCTCGGATCCAACACAGCCATCCTATAATTAAAATGTCATCAATAAGCACTGCTTACTTTCCATCTTTGAACTATAATTGGTTAAACTGCTTCACACACAACTTTGTAATTTACCTTTCCCAAATAAGCTGATGGTTTCTGGTGAAAATGCTTTCCTGCAGTCACCAGATGCATTGATGTTTTCATCAAATTGCAAGAATATAAGGCGCAAATCAGAAGAAAATTTTGAGCTTTTGAGAGTAGGTTTACTTGAGAGAATAACCAACTCCTTCATATTTAAGATTGCAGAACTAATACAATTAAAAGAAATTAAAATTAAGATACTGAAGAGCAGCCAGAAATATTTATAGGCTGGATCCTGCCTCTCTTACCCTGACAGCGCTGCCTCCAATGTTGCAGCCACTCCAATCAAAGACGTCGACTTGTGGACAGTTATAGGACTACATTCAACAAATCCCACAGAAATTATTTTTGAGGCCACTACTTGCTCTACAACATTGTTGGATTCCAAAACACACATCACAGCATGGTTTACTTCATGTAAAATAGTGACATTCAATCTTGGCTACACCATTAAACAATTAAAGGAGCAAGGAGAAACAAATCATTATTTACCAAAAGCGAGAGTAAAAAAGGGAGTAGTGCACTCAGACTCATACCTTAAATGGGACACTTGGCCGAACTGCAGAGGGACTTACAGCAGAAATTTTTAATACCCTGCTGTCTACAACTTTGAGAGTTGCATTAAATATTTGATTGCTGGACATTTGTTCACTGCATGAAACAGTGTAAATTCCAACTACTAAAATAGAAGAATCAACTGTCATAAGAATGTGGTCATGCCTTGATTGAATTCTTATTTTGCTCTCATCTGTAGTATGAGAGGCAGGTGCAATATCATTTGAGATCCACAAAGAACACACTATAGTATCAGCACTCTCTTTGAAATTCCTGCTGTTAAGATACAACTTCACATCTTTTTCTTTTAATGCCAGGTCATAAGTCTCAGGATAGATATTTAATTTACATCCTGCTGTATGGGGTAAAAAGATAAAAAAAGATCTGCATTCCTGAATTCCATTTTTGCCTGGTTTTAAGCATCAAAGCTCTTAGAGAAACTTTACCTTCTGATGACAGCTTTGTGGTGGCTTCACAATTGACACACTTATTGTAGCCAAAACAAACGCCACATCTATCTAAAACTTCTGAATCCTCCACACTTGTAGAACTTCCAACACAGTATCCACACCTACCAAAATAAACACTTATCACTAGTGCTCAAGATTTCTCAAGTGCCATCAAGAAACAAAATATATTTCACATACAAATTAATGAATTTTCCCTTTCCATTACAAGTTGGGGATGGTGACAGGGCAGTTGAAGGCCACCAAGCAGCATAGAGGAATATGCTAAGGCAATATTTTGTGATAAGCAATGCCTGTAAAAGGTTACAGAAACAATATAAAGGTGGTTGGGAAGGAACAAGGAAGATAAAATCCCCTTTGCAGAGGAAAATCATAAGTAAATTTTGATTCCTCACCTTCATTATATTTCTGCTGATTGTTCATCAGCTCCAGTTCCAATACTTAATAACAGAACCTCAAGGTTTTTCAATTCAAAGGAGCTCCCTTAAAACACAGTGAGTGAATTCTTTTGGTTTCCATGACGACACTTTGTTGCTTCATATTCAGCTCCCTCTCCCACCCACCTAATCCACCTGATATATTGATTAGTAAGGCAGTGGTGCCAGGTGTGGCAGTTAATCCGACTTTCTCAACTTTATCAGCTGCAATATTGTATCCTAGAACTTTTTTCTATTAATGATATTATGGTAACAAAGAAAAAATAAAATTCAAATGATGCAAGTGTAAATTTCAGATTTATTTCTTAGTAGTTATTGTAACAAAACAAAATGTAAATTGAAAATTAAAAAGCCATATTCCTTAACAGTATAAAATTGTCCTCAGAACAAGAATTTAGATTAACAAATAGTTAGAATCTAAATCACACACAACAGAGGTCAGACGAGAGGTGAACTTAGTCCATAGGATTCTGTATTACTATAAGAATAAACTCACGGTCTGAAAGGAAGGACAAAAAATAATAATATTAAAACATGCAAAAAAAAATGAAAACTGATAAAAGACGATCTTTCTTATGGAAAAGATGACACATAGACAAAATTACACTTACCAGGAGCAACCATGATTTCATGCTTTTTGGTTCGGATGCGGAGGAAGGTTAAATCATTTGTGGGGTCAAGATCTCTCACAACACTGCGGGCTTTGTCTGACAACTGGCCGATCAGGCCTGCATATTGGACTGTTGTTGTATTATCCAAGGTTGTCTTGATAGGAATGCCTAGTGATATAATGACTTGATTACTGAAGTTTATTCAAAGGTTTAAATATTTCAGGTTGTTGATATTCATAAAAATTTCACTCACAATTGTAATTTAAAGAAAGAAAATAAAATAAAACTGTTATAGATACCTTCAGCATTGACTACAATCGTGCCAACAACTCCTTTGTGCGCCTGGATTCTCTTCAGAGTTTCTTCAACTTCACTCGCCTTAAAAAAAAAAAAGTGAAAATTGGTAATAGAATAAGAACAAAATATGATCCAGGGCTCATGCTAGACAGTCACAGAATAATACAGTAACTATTTCACACAATATAAAAACCATCGGCAACACATATGTGAGGTTGAAATAATAACTTTAAAGAACGCTACGATTGATGACAAAGCATCAGTCAGATCCATAGAAAGTCTGATTCATTCAAAAATATTGACAGTTCAATGGCATGAGAAAATAATAACATAATAAACAACAGCATGAAGGGTTTGCATAGTCCCAAAGTTGTGGCAGTTGAACTAGCCCGTATTAGGTAGCAAAAGTTCTAATGTAATATTTCAATTCAAAGCTACATTTATCCGCAATTATTCCAGATTATTACGCCTCCTATGAAATGAGGAAAACATCTACAATTTGAAGAAATAAGTTAACCCTTAACACTCACCATGTTTCAAATTGTGTCAGTTGCTGATAAATACTTCCAAACTAATGAAAAAAAAACAAAAACCAAAGAATATCACATAAACTAAAATATGCACGGACCGGAAAATGTAAGAGTGAACTTAAATGGGATTTCCTCACACACAGGTTACGGGTTGACAGTTCTCTCAGTCTATTGACCAAATTTTGTTGGTATCATTGGCAACAAGACATGACACTCTATTCGCACTATCTCCACCAGCTGCAACCACACTGCAGATAATGAAAGTTTATAGTCGGCAACAATCATAACAAAATAACAGCTAACCATTTGTTTACGTCTGCTCTTTACTGCCCTTCCATACAAAGGGGTTGACTTTGGGGAAATTTATGTGGTATTTTCGGAAAAAATAGGTTAACCGCTATGGATGTTTCGGATAGCAGTAATGATGCCACTTATGGGAGGTCGAGTTATGAGGTTAGTTTTCCTTCCAAGTCTTTTTAACTTTCTTTTACCCCCCCCCCCTCAAAAAAAAAAAAATTAAAATTTTCACTTTTTAAAATTTTTGATTTATACAATGTTGTTAATCAGCTGTTTGTTTTCCCCTGATCATCTCTTGACAGCCTCATGAAAGCAGGATGATGCGTAAAAAATTTGACCGTTTTGATCTTAAAAATAACAAATTTATGGAAAATTTTAATCCTGAACAAAGCAATAGAGAAAGACGGAAGTTAAATAGGAAAATAAATTATGATGGGTATGTGATATTCTAGTTCATTGGTTGTATAGGAGTTCCTCAATGTAATACTCCACAATAAAAATTTCATATTCGAACAGGAGACGCAATGTATTATACAATGACCGTGGCATTCACCTTCAGTCTGGTAGAGATCTATGTGATTGTCTAGATGAATCATGCCCTGGTTGCCATTTTCCCTGTCCTAAATGCCACTCTTGTAAATGTGGACATGAATGCAGGTAAGTTTCTACTTATTAAATTGTCCATTCTAAAACTGTGATGGGTAATATCTTGCAAAACACTTAAAATGATTTCTCTTACTTTTGTAGGTCATACCGCAAATGGATGTATGATCAAATTGAAATAGAGGGTACAAGGGAAGTAGTTAAAAACAAGTTTTCTAAGTAATAAATTAAAAATTCTGTTTCCTCAGCTGAGCATGTAGCAGACACTGTTTCAAAAGGAATGCTTTGGAATGTCAGACTTTGTAAGTAAGTAACTGGTTTTTGTTAAAAATTTAAAGTTTATTGGTCCGTGTTGTAGTGTATGTACGCGTATGTACAAAGTGTTATTATTAACTTATTAACACACTAATTTTCATGCATTTTATGTTTTGTGCTAAGAAGTGTGGACATAGCAAATGAACATGTCAAAGTAGACAGTGATTGCTATCAGTGTAATCTCCTAAGAAATAAAATGTGATCCTCTGAATAAATTTTGTAAACCAAATAAGTTTTCAACTCTAATTTATAAGGAAGTAAAATTTTACGAACAGTATTTTGTTTTCTACCTGAATAATAATGTGATGAATAAAAGTAGGAAAAACTTGCTCAAAAATGAACACTTTGTATAATATAATTTTGTGTAATCACATATCATATCATCTGTAACTTAGCTAGTGGGTAGTGGGTGTACACAGTTTGAAGGTGAATGTAATTACATTTTCTCAGAAACAGTCTTATGCTCAGTATTTGAGTGACGAGCTTCTGCCATCATGGATTCTACTCTATTTGCAGTTTCTCGCAGGGCGTTTCCTAGTTCAGGCAAATCAGGAAGATCCAAAGGGATGTGAGCAGATAGTCGTTTGTAAACTGATGATTCTTTCTTCCCTCTGTAACCAAAAATTCTTGTAAACTAAATGACATTAGGAACATTAGAGACAGATTGTGGATTTATGTCATACTTCCGACTTTCATCCATCTTTAATTGTTGCCTATAAATTGTTGCACTCTTAATCAACTCCTTCATACTTTCAAAATGAGGTCCTGCTTCTTCCATGGACTTCACAGCACTATTATGCAAAGGAAACACAAGTGTCAAATGGGTCCAATGATAGGATAAAAGATGAACTGTTTTAAGTGAGTACCTGACTGCATATTCTACATCATAGCAGTGCCCCTGTAATTCTCTATGTAATTTTATTACTTCAACACGATTTTCAACCATAGGTGGCAAAGATTTGCGAACATGCTCTTGTAAACGATAAAATGCTAAAGATGGCTCATTAGCAACAATGTGCATGTTTTCCGAAATCCTTTCTGATGCTAGGAAACAAATTCAAGCGTAATAATTAGAAATAATGTAGATAGACAATTTCAAGTCCTAAGCTGTAATTTAAGCAACTAATGGTTATAAGAAGATATACCTTTCTTGACTCTACTCTCTAGTTCTGGGTCAACCATACTAGGTGCTTCCATGACTTCAAAAACTTAAGATCTAACGGCAAGAAATAAAAATTACTCAGGTAAAGAAAGATTGTATTGATTTACATTGACATTTTGAAAGCAATTAGTGGGTCGCAAAATTAAATAATTTTGGACTACAGAATTGGCTTATTTTATGTGGGAAGAAGGTGTAAAATGTAAACATTTTTTTTGAAAAAAAAAATGAACAGGAAAAGAGATTTACGAGAGAACTGATAGTTTGACAGTGACGTTTGCCTGTCAAACAACCGAAAAGCAGACGACGGTCACTGCCACGGGAAGCAGACGATTAACACTGCCGGTATGATCGCAGACAGTTTGCTTTGTGTGGTTTTGTGGTCCTCATTGTTGAAACTAACATGAATCTTATTTTTTATCTACTCGAGAAACGTTTTAAGTCCATTTAGTATCATCTTACGACTACGACTAATGATTTTTGTTAGTTAAAGTATTAAAACAGTAAGATAAAAATATGTGCGATAAGAAAAGTGCTCATATATTTCTCATACATTGCTGGTTATTATTTACCGGTTCTGTGACGTCACACAATCACAAACGGATTTCAAATCGACTTCAGTGTCTACCCGCCAAGTAACGTCGAATAATGAATCTTTTGACTGTCACGGATGTGTTTCCATCGTGACTAGTAATACGTCATTTCTAGTCAGGCTCCCATAAAATTTTAAAACTAACAATGATTGAGTGCAAGAAGCTTGGATCTTTTTTCGGAGGCACAAGTAAGTAACGGAACGGAAGCATGTTTGAACAGGTCTTTGTAACGGCTGAGTGGAAAATTATCGCACTAGTCACATTTGCCGTCATATGAAGTTTTAAAGAACAATCTCGGTTCGATTTTAAACCTTCCCAGTTTCACTGTTTGCGGACGGCAATTATGTTAAAATATTGTGTTGAACATGTACTCGTCATCACTACAGAAACAGCTCTCCAGAGCTCACCATTTTAGTCATCCACTATAAATAAAAATAATAAATTCTAGTTTGTATTGTTAATTGAATTACAAATCTTAAGTTTTCATCTCTTTGAACAGTTGAGGAAGTTCGTCACTCTGCGCAAGAAATGGATGAGACAAGGAAACGAAATTTGGCCTATGAATACCTGTGCCATCTGGAGGAAGCCAAAGTGTAAGTTAGTCTAGTATTATATGTTGTCATTTTTTAAAATATTGAGTAATCATTAGACATTATCAAAAGTTGTGTGTTTCAATTTAAATATCAGGTGGATGGAAGCTGTTTTGGGTGAAAAACTACCTTCTGCTGCACAACTAGAAGAGAGCCTACGTAATGGGGTGTATCTTGCACGTTTAGCACATATTGTCACTCCTGATGATGTACCTCTTAATCGGATCTATGATCGTGAGCAAAAGAGGTATCGAATGGCTGGACTTCAATTTCGCCATACAGACAACATAAACTACTGGATAAGATCACTTAAATCTACAAATTTACCCCGGGTAAGCACAAATGACTATTTAACAGTAAAAATCCTAAAATCTTTTTAAAACTAAAAATTTCTGTATCATTAATTAATCTATATTTAATTATTTTGAAAAAATTTCAGACATTTCATCCTGAAACAACAGACGTGTATGATAAGAAAAATATGCCCAGGGTAATATATTGTATTCATGCTTTGAGCACACATTTATTTAAACTAGGACTCACTCCAGCTATCCAGGATCTTTATGGCAAAGTTCAGTTTTCTGGTATGTAATGAAATAATGTTATGCTCTATTTCTGCAAGTTAATCTCCAGAAAAGTTTATTTTACATACACTTGCAATGTTTACAGATCAGGATCTTGAAACAGTTCAAAAGGATTTGGAAGATGCAGGAGCACCAATGCCTGCTTTTCAGAGAATTGGAGGTCTACTCTCTGGAAGCAGGGATGCGGGAGGTAAACCACTTCGGAAAGCAATTGAGGCAGTTGATAAGGCTATAGCTCTACAGGTAAACTATTCAGAGTTTTCTATTTTTATAACACTATGATATGAATTAGCAGGAGATGACACTATATTCTAAACAAATAACTTTATTATAGGATATGTCAATGCTCATGGAAAAACTATCAGATCCATCTTTGGCTCTTGAGTGTGTCAGTAGAGATTTGGCAAATGACTATTTGGAAACCATGATAAATGCTCGCTCCACCAAAAGACAGGGAGCACTCAATCGGTCTCTGAATGATAGCTGTGAGGCAGAAGATTTTGATGAATTGTTGGATCAGGGGGAGCTACAAGGACACATAAACACTGTGAATCTTCGTTCTGCCCTTAGACAAGTTCTTAGAGCTGCTGACAAAAAAGCATCTGATAAAATTGCATGCCTCCTTCAAGCTCCTTCTCTTCAGTTGAAAAATGTGAACATTGAAAATGGTGCAGAATATGTCAAGGAATTAAAAGTACTTTGTGGCTTGAGAGAGGCTGCAGATGGAAGAGATTGTATTGTGATCAGACAAAGACTCCAGCAAGCAGTTGATCAGGCAAACAAAGCTGCCAATACTGTCAAAAATACAACAAGGGCTTTAGAAAAGATGAATAGATCTTTGGAATCTGGGTGCTTAAAATCATTTTGTAATGCTTTGCATGATCCAGTTCTCCAAATTGATTCATCACTCTTAGACCCACATGCCATGCCGCTGTATTTTTCAGAGCTTAGTATTGATAAGGCAGAGTCTGGAAAAACTCTCTCTTACCCCGAATTGATTGGAAGCCTCAAAGTTTTGAATACTGTTGCTCGAGTAACCAGGAGTGTTCATAGTGGTAGTGTTGAACTGACATGGAATGCTTTAAGCAATCCTTCATTGCACATAGGTGGTCTTGAACCCAGCCTCAAAATTCAGTACATGAATGCCCTTCAGGCAGCGTTGGTGGATGTACCTGTTCTTAGCTATGCCGATATACAAGCAGTTGTTGACTCAGTGGGGGCTGAATCTGAGCAATGCCTGAAAGTCATTTCTAGCCTACAAGCCATCAATGATGCTGTGCAATCAAACAGACCGGAAGAAGTGTTAAAAGCACTGCAGCAAACGAGTTTCAAATGGTCTGAAAGCATAGGTGCAAATGATGCCCCGATTCTGTTACTCTTGTTGAGAACATGTCTATATGAAAAAGAAAAACAAGGTGGTGGTGAGTTGTGGTTGGGTGACGTAGAAAGTGCAGTTCATGAGGTTGTGGCAGAGGTTCATGAAGCACAAACGGCCTGCTTCGCTTTAGCTAGGCTTAATGTTTGCCTTAATGCTGGTGTCGAAGATTTGAGGGAGTGCATGGACTGCCTGCTAAGTGCTGGACTTATTGAGTATGATACACCAAATACAAAGGCATGGCATGATGCACTCCAAGAACTGCAGAAATCAAAGGTACTTAACAATTCAATTTTTGACTTCTTAATGGCAAATGAGTCCATCCAAATTTAATGTTTTTTTTTATATATATATATTTTTTTTTTATTTGTTTGTTTCAGCATCGCCACAAACATCATTCAGCTTGGATTGATCATCTAACATCACATGGCCATACTGTTTACTTGAACATGGAATCATACGACTATTCATGGGAGAGACCAATTGACTTTCACCCACACTCACATTATCTCTCTCATAAGGATGTACGTAATGCTTTAGGTGCTGGTAAAAGATTAGTGGCTTTGCAAGCTCGCTGCCGTGGCTTCTTGGTCAGGAAACACCTAGCCGATAGAAAGGAGTTTTGGAGAAAGCATACAGAAGAAATCATTCAAATTCAATCATGGTGGAGAGGTGTTGTCCAACAGAAGTACTACCAAGCCCAACTTCTAAAATTGAAAGAGGAGAGAGAAAAGCAAGCTAGAAGGTATTTAAATCTGTATAATTAAGGTGTTATGTACAGACCTCATGAAACATTATTCTGTTTCTCTATTTTCATCTTTGGTTAACTTTGCAGAAGAGGACAAGGAATTCTGGAGTACTATCGCAAGCATGTAGATGCAATTGTACGCATTCAAGCTCTTTGGCGAGGCAGGCAAGCTCGAAAAGCTTTCTCATTACTTGTTCATAGGACTAATCCTCCCTTCAAAGTAGTGCGCATGTTTGTTCCTCTCTTGGACTTCAGCACAGATGATTATGAAAGAGAACTTGAGCTTCAGGTATTGTTATTGTCGGGAAATTTATTGGTGTACATAAAACAATTTACTTTGATGGAAGATATTGAACCCTTTTGGTATTACAGTCGCTACAAGGTGCAGTTGTTCAGAGAATTCGTCATAATCAGGAACTCATCAGACAAATTGATGCAATGGATATCAAAATAGGATTACTTGTGCAAAATAGAGTTACCCTTCAAGATGTTGTGGCCCATGGTAAAACATTGAACAGTGTTGCTAAAGGGAAGGATAGAGAAAAGAGCAGTCCTCGAATGTCATGTTAGTACTCCTAATTGCAGTTGCAACTACTGTACATGCCTTTTTCCCTTCAAATTGTGCTTTATTTTAAATTTTCAGCTAAAGCTCATTGTACACTGAAGACCTTAACAAGGGAAGGGCGTCGTCTCCTAGATGGATACAAACATCTGTTTTACACACTGCAGACAAACCCATCTTATTTAGCTAAGTTGCTTTTCCGGCTTCCACAAAGTCGAAGTGTTAAATTTCTGCAAAATGTTATTTTATCTCTATTTAATTTTGGAGCCAGTCAAAGAGAAGAGTATCTTATGCTGAAACTGTTTAGGACAGCTTTAATTGAAGAAATCAAGTATGTGTTACAGTACACCTATTAATTAGTTTACATAATTAATCAAATTTTGTATTGACAATTTTCTTTATAATTTTTTTTTTTTTTTTTGTCAGGTGCAAGTGTGAAAAGCTCTCTGATGCAGTGACTAGTAATCCAATGGTGCTCAAAATGGTTGTTAATTATGCAAGACAACATTCTGGACAGAATGCTCTACGAACTATGGTTGGACCTCTAATTGAACGAGTATGTTTCTCCACAAAGTTCTATTGAGGTTAAACTCCTAAATATGGCATGGCTTCTAAATACTTAATTTATTTATCTATTTATTTTTTTTGCAGGTTTTAAATGACAAAAATTTATCTATTGAAACAAACCCGGTGGATATTTACAAGTCATGGAGAAATCAAATTGAGATGGAAACTGGAAAATCCTCGTTCGTATCTTTAACAAATACAATGTTTTTTTAGGAACAGTAAAGTAAAATAATGCTTGTCCTAATTTGATATTGTCCACTTTCAGCGACCTACCTCATAATGTTACTCAGGAAGAAGCACTTTCTCATAGTGAGGTACGAAGAAGACTCCATAGTGGACTCCAAATGCTTCAAGCTGCTACCCTTGTGTTTCTGCAGAGAATTTGTGACAGCAAAAATTTGATTCCATATGGACTTCTCTACATGGCCAAAACTCTACGCCAAGCTCTACTTGAAAGATTCCCTGGTACTCTTGAAAAGGATATCCTTAAGGTG
This sequence comes from Frankliniella intonsa, assembly GCA_033675135.1. Classification (NCBI taxonomy): domain Eukaryota; kingdom Metazoa; phylum Arthropoda; class Insecta; order Thysanoptera; family Thripidae; genus Frankliniella; species Frankliniella intonsa. The sequence goes on along the minus strand of CM066254.1, from coordinate 9,503,473 downwards.
AGATTGGCATGGGCATGATACATTTGTACAGTCATTCTATAAATGTAACACCCTCAAATAATTTGTTTTTCTTATCTTTTAGATTGTTGGTCACCTTGTCTACTACCAGTTGATTAATTCAGCTATTGTAGCACCTGATGCATTTGATATAGTGACCCTTCCTGCTGACCGCAATTTATCAAATGAGCAGCGCCGCAACCTTGCTAGCATTGCAAAGATCTTGCAATTTGCTGCTTCAAAGAAAGGCTTTGGGGAGGAATCCCCTCATCTTGTGTGCTTGAACCCATTTATTGTTGAGTGTCATGAAAAGTTTAAAGATTTCTTCCGTCGCTGTTGTGAAGTAGAAGAACTTGAAGATCATTTCAGTATTAATAGGTACTCTGAAGCAACTCTGATCCAAGATCCATGCATCTACATTACTCTGCAGGTACAAAGTTTGTTCTCATTCTGAACTGAAATCAAGATACAACAAAACCCCTATTTCTAAATTTAAACTTTTTCCTAATTGTAGGAGATAGTTGACACTCACAGCCTCCTTTTGCAATATGAGGACCAGATTTCTTCTGATCCCATGGACCCATTACATGAGTTATTGGAGGACTTGGGAGGGGTTCCTACAACAGCTCAGTTATTATGTAGCGATTCTGCTCACGCAGCGCCACAACTGCTTCAAGCTGAAATCTGTCTTTCCCTTGCTGACAAGTTCCAGGCAGAGTACCAAAATCCATTTGTGTGTCAACCACAAGCATGAAAGCATCATAATATTGTTATCCTATGATTTTGCAGGTACCAGAGGAGGATACAACTGATTTAAACAAACTTTTTGTAAAGACCAAAGAGCTCTTGGTCTTATTGTTACCTTTGCTGCAAGGTGATGATTTGCTTAAAGCATTGTCTGTACCAGACACACCTGCTCAACAGTTACTGTATGAGGAAAGACTAAGAAGGAGAGATCGAGATCAGAAGCAGCTTGTTGCTTTGAACCGCACATTCAATACTGATTCTTGGTAGTCATCAGCATACATTAAAATCAGACATTGTCTATGAATTATGTATTAATCCTCCTTTCCCTTATCTGATGTGTCTTGTTCTTCTTTTTCCTCCCATTTCAGCTGGTCTCTAAGAGACTGCAAGCAGTTATTAAGGCGTTATCTCAGTCGCCTGGAGCTTGCTGGATTGGCATCATCAAGTGATGCTTATCAATCGGTTGTCACAGCAATAGCTCAGGATCTTTGTCACAAGGGACTTTACCGCCAACAAAGGGCGAGAGAGCTTGTCTCTTTTCGTAATACAATTGCTTCCTTAGATTCCAAGACAAGGGCCCTGCAAGAACAAGTGGACTTTTACAATGAGTATATTAAGCGATGCCTTGATAATCTAAATGCAGGAAAAAGGTAAACTGAAAAGTTTTGTTAAGAAAAGCCATTAATACTCTTACTGTCAAACATTTAATGTACTGATTTTTAATTTTAAGGAGTGTCCATTCCCTTAAAGTGGATGGGAAGGTACCTGGCAAATTGAAATCAAAACTTACATTGAAGTATACTGCAGCCAAATTACAAGAAAAGGGTGTGCTGCTAGAGGTTGAGGGTCTACCACCCACTCAGCTAAGAAATGTTACATTTGAAATTTCACCATCAGAAATGTCAGGTGTTTTTACTGTTAGAGGAAAGTTTATGGGAGTAGAAATGGAGAAAGTGGATGTCGATATTCAGGTAAAATCTATACATCAAACTAATTTTGTTTGGTCAGAATTTAAATGTTTGAAATTGAATGCAAGCGTCCCCTTTTTTTACAGCATCTGTTGGAGCTACAATTTGAGGGATGTTCTATCATGGACATGTTTGGTAAGGCAAAGGTTAATGTTAACCTTTTACTATTTCTACTGAACCGGAAGTTTTATGGCAAATCATGATTTTTTGCATTTCCATTACATTCCAAAACAGTTATTTGTTTTGGATTTTATTATTATTGTTAATTTGACTAACATGTTCCATGACAAAATATGCATTTATATTGCTGCCATTACTTTTGTGTTGTGTTGAGCGGATCTGTTATTTTTAAGTCTGTTGACAGCAAATTCCAGTTATAAACTGTTACAATTTACGTTGTGATTTGGTATTAAATTTTATAGTTGCCAAAGATATTATCTGTTTAGTCTTTGAGTCGTTTTCATGACGTACTTGATTGTTGCTTATCAATTGCAATGCGAATTCTCAACTCTGTACTTTTATATTAATTAACACAAGCTAACATTCCAGAACAAAATAATTATAGTTTAGGATTTATGATAGTTAACTTATTCTTAAGTGTCAAGCAGTGATATGTTATATTGTAACTGGGATGAATATCAAATGTAATTTTAATTGCTTACAATTCTGTGTTTGACATTATTTTGACCAGGGTGCTTAGAAATTTATCTATTGTGTTTTAATAAATGTACTGTTCTCATATTACTTTGAATTTATTTATCATGCCTTTCCTCTTGTAAGTTGATAAACTTAAATCAAATTCAACCTTTTTTTTTCAATAAGTTCCCAATTGCGATGATAACACTTCTAAGCCTTGCGCAAAAATTTTAAAAGAGTAAAATCATCAATTTTTGATCCATTAACAAGATAAATTATCGAGTTTCCCCGGAAATCGACTTCCACAACGTTCAACTGGCTTTGGGATGGTCCCTGAACAGAAGGCAGCAAGGGTGGCGTGGCGCGGCGAGGCGGCTGCTGTGGTTGTGTTGCATCCCCCTCCCCTTTCCCCTGTCGCGTCTGAGCCCCGCCCCCCAGGTCCTGCCCATCGGGATCGGGGATGTGGATGAGACGGGGTGACCGAACCGAGTGCTGGGTCGCGATATCTTGACTACCCTTAAGAAAGCGAGTTGGCCACACCATCGAGCCGTCATGTATAAAAATTAACGCTCCTGCGACGCCCGATTCCTAGAAAGTTTCGCTACCTCAGTGCAAGGGAGGAGAGGGGGTTGTTTGTCTCGCCCTCGCCGGTCCGCCCGCGCCACCACCACCGCTCCGCCGGCTCCGCCCCCCCTGCCAGCCGGCCGGCCGGGCCGGCGGCCCGCCCCGACTTCTTCAGTTGAGTCGCAGACGTGGATGTGAGAGGACACCCTGCGCGCTCCCGCAACGACGAGCTGCCGCTCCGAAGAATTGATCAGGGAGTGATCAGCACCACCATGACACCGCAGAAGCCGGACGTGAACAACAACACGGTGAGTGTGATCAGGATCAAGTGCTTAGTTGGTCCAGGACCTCAAGATGTGGAAGGGAACAAGGGGTTGGGGTTTTTATGCCTGACCTGGGGTTGGGGGGTTGGGGCACGTTTCCGCGGGGAAGCTTACTTGTAGAACTGGCAGAACTTGTGGCACTTACCTTACGGTGCAGCGGTGGAGATCGCGCAATGCTGGGCATTTCTCAACGCCTCGTCCTTTCAAAATGTCTTCGCTTAGGAGTCCATCTTGCGCGCTGCTCGCCCGGTGAGAACTTGAGTGTCACCTTAACTTTTCCCATGAGCCCCTCGCTTGCTTGCTTGTGTGTGGCCTCCAGGCTTGCGAGTGCCTTGCCAACTGATATTCACATTTAAACCTCTGAACTGGGGATCGCGGAAGGGTGAAACAGACTGAAATCTGTGTCGGCCCGGCTCCGCTCTCCGCCGCCAGCTCTCCGCGCCCGGGGCGCTGCGCCCGCCGCCCGCGCTCGCGCCCGACCCGAGACCCACTCGTGACAGATTCGAGAGGATTCTTTCCCTCTCACTGTCCGCTTTGTGTACGCCCCCTCCGCGCCCTCGCATCCGCCTCTCTCAACCCTCGGGCTGGGCGCCGACTGCGACTGCTGCGCTGCGGCAGGCTGATACTTGCCTGTTCAGTCAGACGCGCCCCCACCCCCAGCCCCGCCCCCGCCCCCGGCACTGGGCTAGGCAGGGAGAACAGAACAGAACAGAGGGCTGTAAAGCAATACGCCCAAGTCGCGATTGCCTGGTTCGGAGCGGCCACTGCTGCCCTGTGTCGGCGGCGGCACCGGCACACAGGGGCGCCGGCGGCAGGCGGGGCGGCCTCGCCTCGTGCGCTCAGCTCCCCCGTGCCGCGCGGCGGGCGCGGCGCGGCTGTTGCTTGTGTCCTGCGACCCCCCCCCCCCCCCCTCCGGAGATGGCCCCACGGCTGCGCGCGCGCTCCCCCGCGGTGACTCACGGCGCACTACTGAGCACGGTACTGTACCATGTAATCAGGTCCCTTTCTCTGCTTCCCCATGTCTATCGTGGTGTTCCGTTTTCCGCGGTCTTCGAGAACCTCCGAGAACCGGGCGCGGCGTAAGCAAAGCATGGGGGTGGAGAGGGGGGGGGGGCCTTGTCGAGGTGCAATGGCGTTACTGACGCTCACTTCCGCCGTTGTCTCCTGGTTCTCTGTTCTCTCCCTGGCGGATCCTCCGCGGTGGGTAAATAACTGCGCGCGATGTCTGCGCACCGACGTGCTCGCTGATCGGGGCGATGACGGAGCGAGGCGATCACTCCCCCTCCCCTTCCCCCCGGGGCCTGTATCTGTCCTGCACGGGAGTTAAGATATAAATCGGCTCGCCGGGCTTTGAGGACCTTATTCTCTTCGACCGGAGCCTCAGTCGCGGTGCTGCGCGTTGCGTCCCCGCGCCACGCCCCTCTCTTCTCTCGTCAGCGTCCTCGTCCTCCAGGCGCACGGCCTTTGCCTCCACCCTTGGGCATGATGGCGACCTCCTCCCCCGCGACCACGCACCCCGCTCCCGACCTTGGCGCGGAGCTGGCGGAGGACGGCCGCCCGACCTCAGGGCTGCAGGGACAGGGGTACGGGCCGGCCGAGGCCCTCCAGCCGGCCGCGCCCCCGGGCGAGCTGTCCGAGGCCGTGGGCCCGGATGGCTATGTGTGGACCGAGGCCGTGGGCCCGGATGGCTATGTGTGGGCCGTGTGCGGTGACGGTGCGCCCCTTGCCCGCCCTCTCCTGTGGTGTCCCGGCCGGCCGTACCGCTACCGCAAGGCGGGTGGGGGCTTCGGCTGGCGGCCGAGCCTGCCGCACATCGTGGAGGCCGTGGGCCCGCCCGCTCCGGGGTGTTGGCGGCCGAGGTCGTGGAGCTGGTGCGCGGCCGGGTCCCTCACGTCGTCACCGCCCACCTGTTGCGTAAGTGCGGAGACCCTTTCGTCAGGTGGAGGTGGAGGCCGTGCAGTGCGACACCTTGACGCTTTCGCTGGTGCAGTAGGCGACCCATGAGAGATAAGACAAGGAAAAATCCCCCGGTCCTGTGCAGTTCCCGATCGCAATTAAGCCTCGCCCGAGAGATTTTCGATGCCCTTGAGGACTCCCCCCCCCCCCTCTCGCCTTTCCTATCGCTTAAGCTTTCGTTTCGCGCCAGTGGCCGTTATTTCAACTACTTTCATTTACACATGTGATTGCACGGGTGAGGGCCCTACGCTGCAAGGCGATCTGAAGCAGGTGGCGGTGGGGCGGCGGCGTTTGAGGAGTGGCTAGGAGCCTGGCCGGCGGCCGGCCGGGCGGCCTGGCCTTAGCTCTCAGTGGTGAGGCCGGCCGCCCTCGTTCTGGGAACTGGACTTGTACGACGCGTGGTCTGGATAAATATTCTGCCGCACAGACTTGGAGAGATAAGGGTGCGGACGAGTACTTTGTCTTTTTTTTTAAAGGAGGTGGAGTTGCATTGCATCCTCGCCCGTCCGCGCCCCTCCCACCCCTCCCATCGGCCTGCATGCCTAGTAATCATTAGTTTTGAATGCGTTTTTGTGTGCCTATTTTATCAGAGGCGGAACATGTTGCCTGCTTTAAGGTCACGTTCGACCCCCTGTGTTTGCAGATAATCTTGTTGAGCTCCCTGTTTTACACAACGCCCGCGGAGCCGCCTCCAGACCCATGGCTCTTGCACCAACAATTTTGCCGCCGATTTCGGTATTCGAAACCGTGTGATTCACCGTGTTCGTGGTGCGAACTGTTGCAGATGGACATGAACGCCCTGCTGAGGGCGCTGCCCCCCGTAGGGTCCCCCCCACAGGGCGCGCACGCGCCTCTCCCGCCCAACACCGGCGCCGGAGACCAGCAATACGAGACGCAGCTCCGACTCCTAGATTTGATCAACAAATCCGGCTACAACATTGAGCAGTTCAACGGGCAAAGGCGCACCGGACCGCCCAGCGACTGGGTCGGGCCTCCTCCCCCACCGGGCTCGGAGATATTCATCGGCAAGATCCCACGAGACTGCTACGAGGACGAGCTCTTCCCTCTGCTGGTGCAGTATGGTGAGTCAACCCTTGGCTCTGATTTTTTCCCTTGCATGTGCACTTTTGACACCAACAGCGTATTACAAAAATGTTTCCCCAAATGTAGGTCGCCTGTATGAACTCCGACTCATGATGGACTTTTCTGGGACGAACCGAGGCTTTGGGTTCGCCCAGTACTCCAACCCTGAGGAGGCGCGTCGAGCTGTGCAAGCCCTCGACGGTCACGCTATTCGCCAGGGGAAGTGGCTTGGCGTCATGAAGTCCATGGACAACCGGAGGCTCTTCATCGGCGGTCTCCCTAAAGAAAAGACAAGAGAGGAAATCCTGACAGAGTTGTCTAAAATCGTAAGTTTTGAGTGTCTTTGTGACGCTGTATGGATGAACCTTGCCTTCCCGCTCCGCCAGTGAAAGCGCCTGCCAAGTGCAGCATAGGCCACCATTCGTACAGCGGAGTCTAACAGGCCTGCCGGCCGCTGGGAGTCGAGTGGACCTTAGCGCTGTGGAACCTCCTTTCTTGCCCAAATGGGTCCCCTCTAATTTCGATTTTGTTTTCCAGCTCCCTGGCATTGACATTGTTGATGTGATCCTATATCCCTCTGTGGTAGACAAGACCAAAAACAGAGGATTTGCGTTTGTGGAATTCCGCACTCACAAGGATGCTGCTATCGCGCGTCGCAAAATGATTCCTGGTGGAGTAGTCCTTTGGGGCCATGAATTGGCAGTAGACTGGGCGGAGCCTGAGCCAGAAGTCTCAGAGGATGTAATGGCAAAGGTAAGATATTGTGTAACTCCATTTTTAATTTACCATTTATGAATCTGATCTAGCTATTTTAACCTGATTTTGACATATGTGCATACTTTGTTTGCTGTCTAGGTGAAAGTTGTTTACATCCGCAATTTGATGCTAAGCACACCAGAGAGCACTATAATTGATGTCATTGTCCGAGTGGCAAAAGTGCCAAGAACTGCTATTGAGAAAGTAAAAAAGCTTAAAGATTTTGCGTTTTGTCATTTCACTGACCGCCATTTTGCTGAACAATGCCTGGTGATGCTAGACAGTAAGTGTTCTTTAGTTTGGCATGCTGTTAATTTTGTTTGATCTCTTTTATTATTAAACTTTTTCCTTTCTTTATATAGAGTTCAATATAGACGGCTCTTATGTATCTGTGGTTTGGGCCAAGCCACCTAGGGATAGAGTATTACTCAGGAAGAATTCTTCAGGGTCAGAAGAAGATATCCCTAGAAGACAGATTTCTTCTGGCTTGATTCAGCGTAAGCCTATGCCCTCAGGACCAGTAAATGGAATTTCACTTGCTCCTCAGCCATTCTCTAACTGGAATGTAAGTTGTCTCTTTGTACACTGTGGTTTCGTGATAATAGTTAAAATCAAACTAAGCCCCCAACCCTTCTCCTTATGTTTGCAGACCCTAGTAGCATTGTGTGGAGCAGAGCCCTTAGCTGATGTGACAAGCTGGCCAAACCCGGCCGCACCCGGTGGTCTAAGCTTCCTTGCTAGGGTAGGGCTGGCTTTAAGTTGTGCCGAAGCTTGAGTTTCCCTTCCCTTTTATTGTTTTTGTAATTTGTTTTATTTTTATATATGTTAGTAACAATCATGACGTCAAATTATGATCAAGTCCTATTAAGTTTTTATTGCAAGTTTAATTATTAATTTTTGACTTTTGAATCAATATTATACATTTTAAGCATTTTCCCCCATATTTTTTGTATTATCATTTCTATGAAAGACATTAACTTCAACTTTCATCACCATCAACCTGAAGAGGATTCTTGCATCATGTGTCAAGTGGACTTCAACAACAAAATTATTTTTTAAAGTTAATTTTGACAAAAGAAAACTAATTTTCATTCTCTTAGTTTCTTTTTTATCAAGCTTGAAATGTAATACATGATCATATCGTCAATTAGAGTTTCCTTATAAATCAATTTATTACCTCATGCCATATTTTTCAAAATTCTACCTAGTTAGTATTTTCAGTTGAACAATTAAATTGAACTCAGTTAATTACATCCTTTACTAGTAGTAAACTTAATTTGAAAAATAAACATCAAGAGACATCAAGCATTCTCCAAAGTTCATCGGTTTCAAGAGTTGCTGACATGTGGTGAGTTCTCAATTAAAGCAGCCTGTAAATAACTAATTTAAATTAAATAGTAAATTATTAAAGTAAATTAAAAGACCATCGTAATGTATTTAATTATTGATTTTTTTTCTTCTTTAATTAAAATATATCTTCTCTTCAGTTTTTTTCCTTTTTTTTGGCTAAGTGAGTAAGGAATTTCTTTACCAGAGACTTGAAGGGATTTATTTTGATGGACGGCATTTTGCTTTTCTGTTCTTCATTTCCTGGCATTCAAATTTTACTTGTTTTAAAATTCAATTAACAATAATTCCTTCTGAGAAGTTTTCTTTTCTTTCTTTTTTCTTTTTTTGGCCTTTTCACTTTTGTACGTAAAGTTTTTGAAACTATTTTTCTCACCAAAGAAGACAGCATGAAGACAGTAAATTGAAGACACCTGTGACCTGTGAAGATATTTGTCAACCATCCTAGCAATCAAATTTTGTTCAATTAAAATTAAACTTAAAAATTGTGCCTTCCCTGATTAAAAATCTATCCAACTCGAGATTTTTCTGTCATACTTATGTACTGATTGTATGATTATTTATTTTCTAGATAACTATCCCAATTGTGCGACCACCATACAATATGTTTATGGGTAATTACGCCTGCACACCGTCAGATGCTATGGATTCAGCTGCTGAGAGTGTGTTACTGTGGCTTCAGAGGAACGGTGAGTTCTTGTTTTTGCTGGCAGCATTGGAAAGTATACTTTTTGCATGTCTTAATTTGCTTTTATCATTTTCTTACCAGGAGCTCCCAGTACACCTTACCTGACACCACCTCTGTCACCTGTTGGATACATGTGTCATCCAGATGTTGTAGGCCTGGCCTAACTGTATTCTTCATTTATCTGAAGCTTCATCATTTTGTAATATTTTTTACGCTGTAGGAGTTGTAGGATGTATTTACATAATTGTTTATGTACTTCTTATATTTGTTCCATTTTTGTTTGTACTGTTCATTCTTTATTATTTTTGAGTAAGTGTTAATGCCTAACAAGCTGTTGGGAAGAGAAACTTGAGTTGTCTTTGTAAGTACCATGCTTTGTTTTAAAGTTAATATCTTGCATCAGTGTTTTATGCTGTTTAAATTCTTTGATTCTTTCTATGCATTTATATGTATTGGTCATTGTTGTAATTTCTGACAAAGACTTTGAGAGAATCGCTTTTGATTATATTTCTTCAAGTCAATGTTTTTATCTTCGATTTTCCGATTCACCTGATGCATTTTTCTATGTTAACTTCAGTGCATGGTTCATTTGATGCAGTTCGTTGCTATTTAAAGAGGTTTTATTAATAAAACTTCAGTGTAGAAAGTACGAGTAAATATAACTATTTTTAAACAAAACAATCAATGCTTTATTACAATCATGGTATGCCAGCAGGCTGCAACCGCCCACCCACTGTCCCTCCATATCACAGTTATCAGTTGACTTCAAAACCCTATCAAGAATAAAATGTGAATTTTCAATTTTTTTAAAAAGTGGAAATGATGCGTCAATTTGTACAGTAAATGTCATGGTGTACTAGGTTCAATCATTGATGAGGATGCCAGTCGTATTTAAAATTGTGAACAGATGAGAAGTCAAATGAGTATTTATCATGATAAAAGCTAATTATGTACACATGCCTTTTGCGCCAGCTCAGTGAAGCTGGGATCACAACTAATCTAAGTTTTACGATTAAACTAGCGCATCACAGGGAACACGATGTGAGTGTAGTTTTTGTTCAGGGTCTCTCTCAGTTCGTTTGCATGTTCCATGTCTCGCGTCTCGCACGTCACCGTGACCTGCAAATCCAGAGTTCAATGTTAGTAGTCGAACACAGTACACACAACACCCTTGTTGAGAACATCGAAAACGCCCCCAACCATGTCCCTTACCGAGACACTGAAGACGTCGGACGCGATCCACGCTCTCTCGTGCTCGATGTCCTTGATGGAGACCCCCAGCCGCGCCAGCTGGGAGCAGAGCTCCGCGATGCCACCAGGCCGGTCGCTCACCGTCACGGAGAACTTCATGAGCCTGCCGTCGACGGCGAGGCCGCGCTCCAGGCAGCGGCCGAGCACCGTCGTGTCGATGTTACCCCCGCACAGCAGCAGCACGAGCCTGCGGCGGACAGGGACAGACCAGAGTGAGAGGGTGGGGTGGTGCGCGCGGGGCAGCGGGGGAGGAGAGTGTCTCGACCGTACTACAGTACTCACTTCTTGCCCCTGAACTCTTCGAGCTGGCCATCCAGGATGGCCGCTAGGCCGCAGGCGCCCGCGCCCTCGACCACGCACTTCTCCAGCTCCACTAGCCGGAGGATGGAGACGGCCACGGTCTCCTCCTTGACCACCACCTGCGAGCAGAGCCAGGGCACGACACTTTAGTCATGTCAGTTCATCCCTACAGCCCAACAAAAAATAAACCCGAGAGGTAGGCAAACCGCTCTACCTTCCGCGGGAGAGTACACTAAAATACTGTTGAAGTCTCTGGAACCGCCCGCCCTGCTGCAAGGCCTCCCAGCCACTCACCATCCTGTCGACGAGCGGCGCTGCCGTCACGAAGGCGTTGACGCCCACGGTGGGCACAGCCAGGCCGTCTGCGATGGTGGGCCCGCTGCGCACGGGCACGGGCTTCCCCGCCTCCAGCGCCGCCGAGAAGCTGGCGCAGCGCTCCGACTCGACACCCTGCGCGGGGAGCGTGACGTCAGCACAGATCCTCCACCTACTCACCCCCCTCCAGGGCGCCACGCCGGCGCGACACTCACGATTATCTTGACGTTGGGCCGCATGGACTTGACGGCCGTGGCGATGCCGGCGATGAGGCCGGCGCCGCCCACGGGCACCACGATGGCGTCCACGTCGGGCACCTGCTCCAGGATCTCGAGGCCCAGCGTGCCCTGGCCCGCCATGATGTGCGGGTGGTCGTAGCCGTTGATGTAGGCCAGCTGCTCCGTGCGCGCCATGCGCATCGCGATGGCCTTGGCCTCGGCCATGTCCTGGCCCTCCACCACCACCGTGGCGCCGTGCTGCCGGCAGCACTGGATCTTCATCATGGGCGCCACGAGCGGCATGACCACCGTCACGGGGATGCCGAGCAGCTTGCCGTGGTAGGAGAGCGCGAGCGCGTGGTTCCCCAGCGAGGCCGAGATGACGCCCCGCGACTTCTGTGACGCGGGCAGCTCCATGAGCGCGTAGCGCGCGCCCCGCTCCTTGAAGCTGCCGGTGAACTGGAGGAAGTCCTGCTTGAGGTACACCTCCATGCCGGTGAGCGACGACAGGTGCGACAGCTGCCGTGGGCGGGAACAAAAACAACCGTCACATTCTCGTGTCACAGCTTTGCTGCGCACCACATGTATCCGAAATCAATCGACCTCTCAGGCGCTTACAACACGCCTTTCTGTCGAGTTCGCGGATGCCGCGCGTTCGTTACATGACATCGAGAAAGCAGCGTTGCTTTCACATTATCGGTTCGCCGGCGCTCCGCGCGTGATCAACGCTTATGTAGCCGCTCTGAAAACCAATGACCGCCTCCCTCCTAATTTCGCGAAAAGGACGAGTCGTGTGAAGTTATCACATCTAGTCCGAGGAGCAAAGGGGCTTATCTGCGGCCGGCGCGGCGGCTCGGGGGTCGCGTCGTTAGCGTGAAGGCGGCAGCTGCACCCGCCCCGCCCCGCCCGGGCCGACAAACACAAATTGGGTCACTGGCAGTCTGGCCCAATCCAAACCGACACCACGCCATCAGACAGCGCGTCCCAGATCACATGCGGCGCACTCACCATGCAGGGCGTGTTGAGGACGCCTCCCTTGATCTTGAAGGCGGCCGAGGTCACGTCCTCGAACTGGAGGCGCACGGGGTTGTCCGCGTCGCACATGGGGTCCTTGCCGTCCATGGTGATGCCGCCACGGTACGCGGTCGTGGCTCCTGCAGCACGGTGGGGGAGAGAATGCATCACTCGCTCCGGGTCGACGAGGAAGTGCGGCGCGGCGGGACGTGCGTCTGTAGGGTGGTGGGAATTCCCTCCTCGGAATCGCACTTGGGAGAACGCGGTTTCACACTTACCGTTTCGCATACCGTTGGCGTTCCCGTTCTTAAGTCCGGTACTTGACGTTCCATTGCTGGTCGATGTTCCGTTGGTGTTTTGTAGGGTCGCGTCGGACAGAAGGTCCGACGAGCTTGCAACCTTGTCCTTCATGGTTTTCTTTTTAATCGGAGAATTATTAATGGCCTCGTTCTACAAGGGAAAAAAAATCGCAGAGATTACATATTTGTTTTAACAATGCGTTTGGAAAATATATGTACATAACGTTACATACGTGACCAAAAATTAAACAAAAACTCATTTTGGGGCTTTTTCACGCTGTCTGTGGAAACAAGCGAAATACAAGTGTCTCTGCGTGATAAGAAACCCGCCCTGCCGAGTCCGCGCGTTATCGCCTTGCCGGCCCGCCCTTATCACCACACTCCTTTGGTCTGATCGGCGTACCGGACAGGCTCCTCTCTCGCCGTGACGTTACCCGATCGCACGCGTGACGAGTTGTCACTGCGGCCGTGACGCTGCGCCGAAAGTGACTGCGTGCGGCAAGTTCCCGTTTCTTATCACAGGACGCGTGACAGGTTGGGCCCGACGTTCACGCACTACTACTGTGCCTCGTTTTACACAGGCAAGGACACGCGCGGGTCCTGAGTCCATTCAAACTACGTCGGCGGTCAACTAATTGTACGGAATTGTTTCGAAACCATGCTATTTTTGGCTCGTCGGCGTGACCGGTCAGTGTTGGCCGCTTACCTGTGCCTGGGGGATTGTAGGTCCGGACGGGCTGGCCGGTACTTCTCCGTCGCACACCATTCGTGGTCCGTGCCGACGTGCGGGCGGGAGGAGGGCTACGGGGTGCGAGGAGGGTGCGCCCCGGCGCGGCGAGGTGCGGTGCGACGTGGTGTGATGGCGTCTGCTGCTGTAGAGCGGGCGGCTCTTCTCCGTGCCTGAGGCTGACTGCTGGCTGAACACTGAACTAGAGACTGGCGACTGGCGTGGCGCTGCGCTCTGGACCACCTCATGCACATGCCGCACGCCGCGCCGGCGGCCGGCAGCGGCCGGCCGGCCCGCCACGCCGCCCCACTCCGCCCCCACCACACCCCCACCGCACGGGCGGGAACCACTGGTTGAACTCCGACCCCTCCGCTATCACGGCGCGGCGCAGCCCGCCCCGCCGAGGCCGTGGCCTGGCGGGCCTTGCCGAGGAAGAGTCCGAGGCCCGCCGCAGCAGTGCCATCCACACCCACGTGGGCGTGGCCCTCCCCGAGGAGGCCGCCGTCAACCAGCAACCAGCAGAAGGCGTTTGATGGGGGTTGATGGGGGTGTACTGCTGGCCACCCTGGCCGGTAAAGCGCGCTGATCGCCACCGCCCCCGCCCCGCCCCCGGGGCCCACGTTTGCGGTGCGCCCACAGGGTGAGGTAGCGCCGCCCGGCCCGGCCCGACCCGCGACACACCCCCGGCACGCGGCCTCGACGCCAACGCCCGGCCAGATCAGATCACAGCGCCCGACTGCTCGACGCATCAGCTGTGCAGTCCAGGTCTGAGTCAGATCTGGATGTTCCCGTGTCTAGCGGCGCTTCCTAGTCGGCCTATCCCCCCCCCCCCCCCCCCGCTCCTACCCTTACGGCATGGGCGTGATGCGATGACGTTGCGCTGCAGCGCGATTAGCCTGCGTTATTTTCACGTCACAACCCCAAACACGATGTAATGAGGACGCTGTTTGCGGGGCACGGCGCACGTGACCCCGCCACGCCCCGCCACGCCCCGCCACGCCCCGCCACGCCCCGCCACGCCCCACCCCTCCCCCCGCCCCACCACGGGCTCACCACTGCGCCGTCACAACACAACAGGAGGCGGTCGTGTCGTCCACGCGCGGAGTCATTACAGTGATAGGATACATCACATACTCGACCGTGAACGGTCGATCCGCGCCGTGGCGGGGCGTGGCGGGGCGTGGCGGGGCGGGGGCGGGCCGCTGCAGCAGCAGTAGCAGCGGACTCCTGACCTCCCCCGCATGCGGGGTACAAGGGTGCCTTTTTTTTGCAGACGCCCCGCCTTTCACTAGCTTGCTCCGCGGCCCGCGCGCCCCGCGGCCGCGGTCGTATCTGTGACCCAGGGGGTGAGGGGTGGGGGCGGGGGCGGACCGCGACCAGCCCGCGACTATAAGAGGACAATAAAATATTGTGTACCGTCGCGTCGCTTGCTCGTGTTTGTCGACGCACTGCAGTGCCCCTCGTGGTGGCCTCCTATCCCCGCCCCCACCCCCACCTCCGCCCCCGCCCCGCCCCCGCTCCTTCCCCCGGGGTGAGGGGGTAAACACCCTATCGTGCCGCGCGTTCCATCTGAAATACGTCGATAATTGAAGTGCTATATATGTTTGGAACAAATAGTGCAGACAGCAGACCAGGAAGATAACACGCGTTGACTCTCCAGTTAATCCCCGCTTATAACTAGCCTTCCTCTCCATTTCTGACATGATCACCTGTGTAATGTAATTGCTACTCCTTTCAAGTGATTTGGGTGGACGCGTACTTGACCCCGGCAAATCTTTTTGCCCCAGCGCGGCGTTGGCTGCCACCCTCTCACCACAGTGTGGATTAACTCAGGATTAACTCAGGCCCAAAGCCGTGCCGGGGTGCAGCGCGGAAAGCGCCGGCCCGCCCTGCACTGCACTGGCCGGCCCGTGTCTCTATGTACTCTGACGGCCCGGCCCTCCCGCCCTTATTTGCTCAACTCCGGAGACTGAGGTGGCCATGCCACGCGAGCGGGAGGGATGAAGAGAGACAGATACGCCCGGAGAGGGGTGCGGTCCGTGAGAGGGAGGGAGACGGCGACGGCGCGGAACATCGCTCAGCGGCAAAATAGCCGCCGCCGTCACCGCCACCGCCACGGGCGCTTATACATACACAGTGGAAGATTTGGCGCAGGAGAGATCTCGAGTCGAAACGGGATGGTGCGCGCCTCCGCCTTGCAGAGCCCCGGGGTGGGCACGAGACCTCAGGCCCCAGCGCAGCGCAGCGGACTTCCCCGACTTCCATCTCTCACAAACCTGTGGTGCTGTGCCAGGCCAGAGCCTTTCTCTCTACCGTTCTTCTACAAGAGAAAGGAGTGAGCGCGACACGTATAGCGTGGATCACCTGAGAGTTAAAGCGAGTTTATTCCCAATAAAGTTGCCCGGGTAGTTCACGGGAGCCCTTCTACCCGACCCACCTCGCACGTGTGTCTATTCCCGCCCGTGCTGCTGCGTGTCGTGTGCCTGCGCTTCCACCTCCACGCCCCGCCGCCTCCTCTCGGTGCTCTACTGAGTATTCGCCAGATAATGTGTCACCCCCCACCCCCACCCCCACCCTCACCCCCGCCCGCCTCGGCAGTGTCAGTGTCGGTGCTAGAGATACCCTTGTGCTCGGGCGCGCCGGCCGCGGCGGAGTGGCTGCCTACCGGAGGCGGCGCGGCGGGTTGCGAGTCGGATGGGTTGCCTACCCAGCGGGCGGCAGTCGCGCTGCTCCGCGCTGCGTTGTACCAGAGATATCCGAGGCACAAGCTCCCCCTCGCCTTGCGTTGAGATCACTCCGGTCGGAAGCCGTGTCCGAACCTACCCGAACCTCTCTTGCACCGGACTTGGGTTTCATGGGAAAGCAACGCAAGTAAGTAAGTGTAAGAATAATTTATTACAGGGTCTTCAAAAATACTGTGCCACTTTCACGTGACGACAAGGTCGCACAGGTGAACACCTCTTTGCATTTGAAACGAAATTAAATTGAGACCGAGCGAAAACTTAATCACCGCACATCACGGCAGTCTGTTATAAAATAAAATAAATATCTACCGTACTTGGTAGACTTTCGCTTATGGGGAGGGACGTCTGAGGTCCTGGCCTCCTAGAACTTGTGCTCGAAGTTGACGTGGCCGCCGTAGTCGCGCTGGCCCTTGGCGTGGCCGCTGATGCCCTGGCTGTAGTGGCCGTCCACGTGGACCCTGGAGTTGCCGTCGCGGGACCTCCAGGCGTCACCGCCGCCCGAGATGTGCGCCGTGTTGCCGTAGCCCTTGTCGTGCCTGATGCCTCCGCCGATCTCGCCGTGCCGGTCGGCGCCGGGGTTGCCCCTGCCGCCGCCGGGCTGGCTGGGGCCCACGGAGCCCCTGAAGGGCGCGGGGGAGGCGAGGGCGCTCGCGGCGCAGGCCAGGACGACGGCGAGGAGGAGCAGGGCGGCGCGGGCCATGGCGTCCTGGAGGAGGAGAAGTGACGGGTTAGTGGTTGTTGGCGGACACGCTCTGCTCCGGGTCCCGGACGAGCATAATATAATATGTCTGGGGTATGAGGACGGCGGAAGGATACTCACTGCTGGTGGTGTTGTTGGGGTCGGCGAGAGACTACACGAGGACGCTGTTCGGCTGCAGCGGAGCGGAGCGACTGATGCCTTGGTCCGGGCCGCGGCTCCTTTTTATGTGAAGAACGCTCCCTACCCTCTGTACAGCGCAGCGCAGCGCGACCCGGCTGGGCCGGTCCCGGTCCCCTTCGCGGTACCGCGAGCCAAGAGTGGGAGAGAGAGAGAGGGGGGGGGGGGGCTCCGTCTGCATGTCTGAGTCAAGGCGCGGCGCGAATCCCGCCCGGGGAACGGGGAAGTCCCTTGCTGAACTTGCCATCCCGTTATCGATGTACGTTCGCAAAGTTTACAAACACTGCAGTGTAGATGTACTAGCCAGGCAAGCCTTCGGCTTGAATGCTGAGCTCAATCCCACCTTAAGAACAATATATTTGAAGATCGGCCTTTATACTGGTGTTCATCGGTTGTCCAACCTCTTTTTGTCCTACCTGGCCCGTGATACGGTCAAAAATTTTGTCGTACGTGCTCTGCAAGTGAAAGGGTGGCGTGAAAACATGGAAAATTTTTGCGACAGTAAACCTCCCGAAGGAGGTTGCGGTTCCCGCCAGGCACAGGGCTTTTACCCCCCGTGGCAGCCAACTACTTCGGTGTTCTTATGGGAACCGGTGCTTTTCTGGCCACGATCCTGTCGCGCAATTCGACAGATTTGATCCCCGTACTGTCAGATTTAGTCGTACGGTGGTTAACCGAACTGCCCTGTCCCCAGGGCATGGAATAGCTATTTTTGGAGCCAGATTCTAGGACTTATGACCCCACGACCGACCACCAGTCGTGGGCATGGGACGGAACTTCCTGGCAACCCGCTGTCGCTACCAGTGAAGAACCTACCTGGGTTTGAACCAGGCCCCATGTGCCGAGTCTCACAGACACCCCACGGCTTTCGCGGCACCACTAGACCACTAGACCGTCGGCTATTCCACGAGGAGCTCGGTTGGAAATGGGGGCTTGAATTCCACTCTCCAAATTGTTGTCCTCAGAAAAATTAAATTTTTTGGTAAGATTCGAACCTCCGTCCTGCGACTCTCCGCGCGGACACTATGCCGGCACGGCTACGATGCCACGGTACCAGGTGCCGGACCACTAGGAGTCATGCTGCGCGAGAAGCCACAGTCACTGAAGAAACGAACCCGGAGTCATGAGTGCGCCTGCTCTCCGGTCAGTGCTGGGCCGGCCACGTAGCGTCATTGGTATCGACGCTGCTCATAGCACTACGTGGGCAGTGGTTCCAAAACCGCGAATACTTATTTTTTTCTTTTTTTTTCTCTAGAGCAATTGTTCTTTCCAGCTGTACCGTCATTTACTCAGCAGGAGAAAAGTTCGCGCACACATTGGCGCGGTAAAAAGATGCAGGGCACACCTGTACTACGAGGTGGTGCGACACGCGGTTAAAATCACAACTTGTGCGGGGATCCCCCTTTTCAGTTCGCGGAACAAGCTCGCAGGCGGAGGCAGGCACATCGAGCGCGCGATAAACCATGTTTCGTTGCAATACAGAATTTGTTTAATGAGATGCGATAATGTTGCCTCCGCGGACGCGGCTCGCCTCCTTCCACGAACGGACGGCTGCTGGGTACGCAAAAGATAGCACGCCCCGCCCCGGCGCGCGGCGCCCCCGCCCCGACGCGACGGTGGTTCCCCGTTTCCGAGGCGAGATCGTTGCCCCGCCGCGCGGTGCCGAAGCTGCGGAGCTCTCCTATTGGTCGACGGGCCGCGGGACGGCCCTGTGATTGGTCGGCAGTCGCGTCACCGTCGCGCCGTACATTTCAATTCAGCAGCGCGAAAGGCGCAGAGAGACGCGGTGCTCGACGGCGTGGGGAGGGGAGGGGGCGGAGGGTACAGAGCCCCTCTGGCCTGCTCCCCATATATACGGCGGCGGGCCCTGGGGAAGTCATCCACTGCGCTCCGAGCCTCAGCACAGCACCCTCCAGAGCTCCGAGAGCAGCTGCCGCCGTCCTTCTCCAGTCACCAGATAAACCCGTCGCCAAAAGTAAGCACGCTCCACCATGCAAAATGTTGAATGCCGGCGGTGGGCTTTCCCTCCTCCCACATAGCGCTTGGATACTCAACCTGCTCCTCATTGCAGTGCGCGTCTCTGTCGTCGTTCTGCTGTCGCTGGCCGTGGCCCTGGTCGCCCTGGCGCACACTGCCGCCTCCGCCCAGGTCCCCGCCGAGCCGCTGCCCGTGCTGTACCGCGCCCGCCGCGACCACGTGGACGTCGAGGTGGACCACCCCAAGGGCGGCAAGACCACGGGCACCGTCAACGGCGAGTCCACCGTCTGGCGGGGCGACCGCGACCGCCGCGTCGACGTGCACGGCTCAGCCGACACCCGCGGCAACAGGCGCGCAGGCGCCTCGTACCACTGGTGATCAGACATTCGAGAGACCAGATCAACCCCCTTCCCTACCCTGTGATTTCGTTACCCAGTGACAGCCAACCACTGTGCTTTAAAAATACTCGCTGCCAAAAGTATTATTAACTTTGGACAAAAAATGTTACCTGGTTTGTTTAGTTTAAATAAAAATTTTAACGCGAGTGCGTGATTTAACTCCTGAGATTTTTTTACGCTCCTTATTCCAAAGAAATTATATACGGCCCCGAAGTTGAGTGGCCCATGCCCATTTGCGACATGGCCACCTGAGTATCTGAGTGTACCTGATCCATGAGTGTTAAGAGCCGCCCCCCTCTCCCCGCCCAGCCCTTCGGACGTCACCGAACGACGAGCACGAACACGACCGGTGGCGAGCCGAGGCGGAGAGCGGCCCCGCCCCGCCCCGACTGGCCCTCGACCGCAGCCCGCACCGCAGCCCGCATTCGCACTCAAGCTCACTCGCAGCGCACACCCCCGGGGGATCGGAGTGGACAGCAACTCGCTGCTGCGGCACCCTGGCCACGCCAAGCACACCAGGAACACCAAGAACAACAGGAACACAAACACCACCCCACCGACGTCCTCCCTCCGACTCCCCTAAAAACAAGCGGCTTGTAAATTTGTGGTGATCAGGTATGTATGTCGTTTATATTGCGAGCAGAGTGGATCCATACTGTCGTGTTTGTACGGTAAAGATTTGAATGGGAAGGCATTTCTTTCAATGATGCGTTCTGGTAACCATCTGTGAGGGCGGGCGCCCTTGGTTATTAATGCTTTTCGTGTTGGCTGGAGACGTACAGCCGGAGGGGCCGTACTATCGCGAGTATCTCAGAAGTTTACACACTACGTGTGTTGTCCTCTTGCCCTTAGGGCGGGGTGCAAATAAAAGAGGTCCCGCTGTCCGGGGCAAGGTCAGTGCCGGCGTACGCAGCTAGTAGTGCACGATGGCGACCGTCTCGGGATTCCCTTCCCTGGGCGAGGCCGCGGCCGCGGCCGGCGGGATCGCCGCCTTCTACAGCGGGCGCAGCGTGCTGGTGACGGGCGCCTCCGGCTTCATGGGCAAGGTGCTGGTGGAGAAGCTGTTACGGTCGTGCCCGGAGGTGCGCGAGGTACTGGTGCTGCTGCGCCCCAAGACGGTCCGCGGGGTGCAGCTCGCGGCGGACGAGCGGCTGCAGCGGCTGCTGGCCTCCCCGGTGAGTACCCGCCGCACCAGTGCCCCTCTCTCCCGGCCCGAGCTCCCAGACACGCTCATCCCCCTCCCCTCCCCGGTGCCGCAGGTGTTCAGCGCCCTGCGCAGCAGCCGGCCCGAGGCGCTGTCCAAGGTGCAGGCCGTCGCCGGGGACGTGTCCCTCCCCGGCCTCGGCCTCTCGGCGCAGGACCGCGCGCGCGTGTGCGCGGCCGCGAGCGTCGTGTTCCACGTGGCCGCCAGCGTGCGCTTCAACGAGCACCTCAGGCTGGCCTTCCAGATCAACGTCCTGGGCACGCGCGCCGTGCTCGACCTGTGCAGGGACATGCCCGGGCTAGTGGTGAGTTTGTCCGCCCCCGCCCCGTTATCACACATCCCCGCCCCGCGGCGCGATGTTACTCTCTTTCTCTTATTTTATTTTAGGCGCTGGTGCACGTGTCGACGGCTTACTGCAACTGCACCCGGAAGGAGGTGATCGAGGAGGTGGTGTACCCGGCGCCCACCACGGCAGACGCCCTTCAGACCGAGCTCGACCGGAGGGATGAGAAGCAGGTCGAGAACGACACCGCCAGGTGAATTAACGCGCAGGTGGGGGGCGTGGGATGCCAACGTGATTCGAATGCACGACTTGCCGTGTTATTTTCAGCCTTATCGGAGAGTACCCCAACACCTACACCTTTACGAAAGCCATCGCCGAGAAAGTCGTGGCGGAGGAAGGCGCCGGCCTCCCCGTGGTCATAATAAGGCCGTCTATTGGTGAGAATTTGCTCATATTTTTGATACGCTAAAAAAATAGATTTGCCGTATAGGTACTAACCTGAGGCAATGTATAGTGTGCCCGGCGGTGCGCGAACCCTTCCCAGGATGGGTAGATAGCGTGAACGGGGCGGTGGGGCCGTGGATCGCCATCGGCATGGGGACGTTGAGCTGCGTGTTCGGGGACGCCGACGTGGTCGCGGACCTGGTGCCGGTGGACGTGTGCATCAACCTGATGGTGGCCTCGGCCTGGAGCTGCGCCGCCCCCGCCGCTGCCCCCACCGTGTACAACTGCGTGACCGGCGCCGCCTCCCCGGTGACCTGGGGCCACGCCACGGCCCTGTGGGTGGAGGCCGTGCGGCGCCGGCCGTACGCCAGGACGCTGTGGCTGCCCTCGGCCTCCTTCACCACCTCCCGCGTCTACCACCGGCTGTGCACCGCCCTGGGCAAGAGCCTGCCGGCGCACCTGTTCGACCTGGCCGCGCTCGCTGCCGGCCGCAAGAGCCCCAGGTACGTCGGGCCCGGGCCGGTCGGGGTTGGGCCTTCCCTCCGCGCCCCGCTGACCCAATACTCCGTGTTGCAGGATGGCGGCGCAGGTCAGCAAGCAGATGCGCCTGATGCAGTCGCTGGACTTCTTCACCACGCACCAGTGGGCCTTCAGGGACGACAACGTGCGCAGCCTGTGGGCCGCCATGAGCCCCCGGGACCGGGAGGCGTTCCCCTTCGACGTGTCGACCCTGGAGTGGAAGGAGTACGTGGAGGCCATCCTCACCGGCACCAAAGACTACATACTGAAGGAGCAGGGCAGCGAGAACCCGGGGCTGTTGTCGCGGCTGCGCAGGCAGGTGTTTGGTTTGAAGATGATGCCTAGAGCGCGAGTGGAGGATAAACTATAAACGATCTGAATTTCATGTGTTGCAGGATGGATGCTCTCTACCGCCTGGTTGTTCTCCTCTCAATACCATTACCTGTAATGCTTTTGGCTCAACCGCTCTACTCAAAACTATAACTAGTTATGTAAATGGATTATCTTTCTTGGCTGTGATTAATTTTATGATTTTTGTGGACTGGGGCACACTCTTGTAAAGATAGTTAGCTTTCAGATTGAAATCTCAATATTTTTTACTGTTTTGACAAAACTGCAATAAATATTTTAAATGAGAAACTTTTTGTTTTTATACTTAGCTTCCCACAATACAGAAGTTTCGATAAAAATTACATTATTACTACCCTCCTAAAACAAGGAATAGCATATAATTTTATTACTGATGGGACAAACATTCAAAGTCTTTTGGCACAACAAATTTATTGAGCAATCACTTGCTAAGATTTTTCAACTAGAATTTTTTGGAACAGAGGTTGATTTTGGTAATGCTTTTGAAGTCTTTGCTTTGGGAAGGCATGGCACCAGAAATTGTGAAGTACATTTTAGAAATTAAATAATAAATATTTTAATATGAGGACTTCTAAGGTTACCTCAGAAAAAAAAGTATCAACAAGTATACAACAGGCTTCCTCTGGCTTTCATATTTTTAAATATTGTCTTAATTTGTTTCTTCTACTCCACGCACTTCCACTCTTGAACCTACAAAGCATGATCACACCGTAAGCTAAGCAGCACTTCACTTTCTTTAGTTACGTAACAGTCGTAATAAATAACGAAGAAAGATTTTCTATAGTCAGAGTCCATCAACCGCATCTTCTCTGAGGTTTCGCACTTCCCCCTCGCCAGGGCTGGGGTGGGGGTGGGGGTGGGCCTCATCAGCCCTGCTGCGGCCGCCGGCTCTCGGCCTCCGCGCGCACCTTGGACATCCACTCCTTGTGATTGTCCACGTTGGTGAACGCCGAGTAGGTGAGCGAGTTGGGCACGCCGGCCGACACGATGCCACGGAGGAACCACGCTGCCGTCGTGGAGTCCTTGAAGGCGAGGCCGCCGCCGCTGTCACCCTTGGCCACCGACGATCCTGGAGGACAGAACGCGGTAATCATCGGGGAGCAGCAGAGCCCTCAGGGGCGCAGATAAAACCCGTGTACTTCCCTATTCGGTTCGTGCTCTGCTGCAGGCCAACGAGTGCGTGGAGCAGGACGGCGACCGGCGGCGCATGGAGTGGTCACCCTGCCCTACAACATGCGCGCGATCCCGTCCCGCTCCGCCCACAGGCGCCGGCGCCAGGGCCGGCCAAAGACACCCCCGCAGAAACACACACTGTACTTCCGACAAAACCGCCCCGCCCGACTTACCGTTGATGTTGCCGGCGCAGAACTTGTCGTTGGTGATGTAGGGCCTGAAGGTCTCGGGGATGCCGTTGAGGCAGTCGTCGAAGGGCACGAAGGGCAGGCGCGCGGAGAGCAGCGTGGCGCTGGGGGCGCGGTCCCCGGTGCGGCCCCAGCCCACCACCGTGCCGACGTCGCCCTTGCGCAGCCCCGCTAGTGTCGAGCCCAGCCAGTCCATGCAGATGGGCATGACGACGGCGCTGATGGACACGTGGGTCGTCAGCTCCACCAGCGCGATGTCGTCCGCGTAGTTACGCGACTTGCCCCGGTAACGGGTCGGCAGGTGGACCTTCAGCACCTGGAGAACGAAGGCAAAAGTAACACGTTAATTCTGTAATGGTTCGACGAGGTATGCGGGTAAACTTTAAACGCGGCGGCCTTATTTTATCGCTGGAGTTTCAGCAGCCACAGCTGGTCGCCGGCAAATCGATTCGGTTCAAGCAGAGGGGCCCCTCTCCTCTCGTCTATCGCGCGCTGACCAGCCGACCGGAACCCCGCCCCGCGACCACCGGGCACATGTACTCACGTCGCTCTTCTGCACTGCGCCGCGCTCGCGGGCGTCCCAGTCCCGGAAGTACTTGCCGACGGCCACCTTGTACCTGGACGCTGGCATCTCCTTCTCCACGCCGTCGTCGTAGAAGCAGTGCGCCGCTGCGGAGACAAGTGGTTTGTCAGTCAGGAGCAAAAGCAAAGCAGGCCTCGACGTTGCAACGATATTTTTTTTTCGAGGAGGTGCGCTCATAAGGACGCGGGGCGGGGCCATATACACGTACCGGAGACGACCAGGTTGGGCAGCACGAGCGTGCCGCCGCACACCTGCGTGATGCCCTCCTTCTGCTCCTTGTCGTAGATGCCCGCGTGCCAGGGGAAGTCCCCGATGTTGGCGTCGCTGCCGTGCACAATGAGCGTCTGGCCCTTGCCGATGGCCACGCCGCACTCTGAAACAACAACAGTTAGGTCCACGTCTCCCTTGTACTCGTCGCGTTCCGGTGGACGGGGCGGACCTCCGGGGCGCCTCCGGGGCGGCCTCCGGGCGCCTCCGCCTCCGGGATGGCCGTCATGCCAAAGCCATCCCAGCCCATGCTATCAGTGCAGCAGACTCCCTCACCACGGCGAGCGAACCGCTCACAAAGAATGTTTCGAAAAAATATACGTACGCATATTTAATATAAAAACATGGCAATTTATTTTTGATTGTGTACAAAACTTGAGAACACACATAGTTGAGCATAAAATACACACACAAGGCAAGGCACTGTCCCTAAACATTAAAATATGTAATTAAAAATATGCAAATTAGCTGACTCATTAAATAACAGTCTTTTCATAAATACGGTCTTGACAGCGCTTACTATCACGTAATTAAAGCCTGAGAAAGTACAAATAGAGAAAAGAGACGGAATCTCGATCGGTTTGTGGCAGTAAGACAGATAAAGCCGCAAGGTCATGCATCGTCTCCCAGCTCCCGCAGCAGGCGGCTCCTAACAGCCTTTGTCGTCGAAAAACGTCAGTCACCGGGCCGAAAATAGTAGTAAACGCAAAGAAATAAAAGGGAAAAGTTCCACCGCCTTAACAATAAAAAAAGAAGCGTTTTCCTTTAACTGAGCAAATTGAATATCACTTAGGTCAAATAAACGGGCCCTTCCTCCAGAGCCAGCCTT
Organism: Frankliniella intonsa; assembly: GCA_033675135.1. Classification (NCBI taxonomy): domain Eukaryota; kingdom Metazoa; phylum Arthropoda; class Insecta; order Thysanoptera; family Thripidae; genus Frankliniella; species Frankliniella intonsa. The sequence goes on along the minus strand of CM066254.1, from coordinate 9,478,429 downwards.
TGGGCAGCTTCCCGCTGAGTTGCGTCACATCTACGGGCACGGCGCCCACCGGGACGAGTCCATTGACGGAGTCCTCCGTGAACAACAAGAGAATGCCACGCAAATCTGGGACAGCAGAAGGCAATGGCTTTAGACTGCGTGTGTATTTTTTCCAAAGCAGAGGCAGTGTTACGATCAGGAATAACGAATGGCGGCGCTAGAGTCCTAAAGAGCGCCTAGCACACCCGGGTCTGAACGGATAGGATAAAAGCTTTACGTATGTAGGTACTTACTAGCAAAAACCTGTGAACTACTAATGAAAAAAAAAATGAACGAAAGAATATGAAAATAAATAAATACCAAAATGTAACAATCTATGAAGAGAGGACGAAACTCTCGATGCGTGCCAAAGATAAACAATCATAAATAGATAAAATTGAAATAAATTTAAATTAATTACTAGAAAATGAACGAGGGAAAGGAATCGCTACCGACCACCCCGGACCCCTTAGACCACACACAAACACGCATGCCCGACGCGACGCGAGCTGACGGCGCGCGCGCTGCTAGGGGTGTATGTAAATTGTCCGACCTGCTGGCGATTCCCCCGAAATCCGAAAAAGCGCTGTACGACCTGGATTTTGTCCGACCTTGTTTACACGGGTAAATTGGAGGCAAAACCAATCTGAACGTCGAAGCCACTGGATTTTCCGAGGCGTCCCTAGGTTATGATGTTACAGTCGCCTCAGCAGACGATCCTCTTGTTTTGTTGTGATGGATCGAGAGGATCGAGAGCCCCCCTCCCCCCCTCCCCCCCGGTCCTGACCAGATTAGTCTCAGTAACAGCTTTCAGATCTGCAAAATTCGTCAAAAAGTGTACGATAAAAATTCACGAAAAAGTCTCTTTTTCCGTCACATTAGCTGCTTTTTTTGCCAAAATGGCAGTAAGCACATCCACTCAAATCCGGAATTTTTAATGCATCAGCAACGAGTGTGGCGAGGTTGGATTGAAGTTGGCAGCACCGCAGTAACGGCTGCAGGGACAGTGTGAAATGAGCAGCCGTGAGCAGCGCTCAGTGACGTCTCGTCTCGTTCGGTGCGGCGTTTTTATTCGTTTTCGCGGTTTGAACAAAACTTTTAGCATCTGTGCAAAGTATCGGCGTGAACATAAGATATTCAAGTAGTGTCAGGTTACACTATTCTTCTGTAAAAGTCATAAATCGGAACTGTGTGTGATGTCAAGATCGCCAATAAGATTGCCTACGTCATGCCGCTGGTAACCTTTGTCAGCCGCCATTTTGTGGAACGTTGACTGGATGAACGTCCCGGGGGACTCCGCTGGTAAGTGTTTTACCTCGACGGTCTTGTTCAATGTTAGTTATCCTGGGCAAACATCGCAGTTATTGCGGCTGTCACTTTATCCGAGCTGGGACAAAATCCAGGTCGGACAGCGCTTTTTCGAATTTCGGGGAAATTGACAGGTCGCACAAAGATAGGTCGGACAATCTAGCTGCACCGGCTGCTAGTCCGAGAACACGAGGGCGTTGGTCAGATTGCGGATGGGGTGCGGCGGCTTGAACGTGCTCGGGGGCGGCGCGACGGTCGTGGCAGCCGCACCGGTGACCGAGGCCGAGGCCTGCGAGTTGCTGGCCGACGTCACGGCGCCGCCCCCGTCCCCGCCGCCCCCACCCCCGGCCATGCTCAGGGCCTCGGCGCCCGCCCCCGCCGCGGCTTGAGCAGTGCCGTTGCCGCCCCCCTGCCCGCCCCCGGGCCCGCCCCCCGTGGCCTCGGCCTGCGCCTGCACACTGCTGGCGCCCACGGCATGCACGTCGCCGCCCGCGAGGCCCGCGCCCGCTACGTGCAGGGTGCTGATGGCGGCTATCTGCGCGCTCGTCAGGCTGGCCGCGCTGCCGTTGCCGCCGCCGGCGGCGAGCGCGGACGCCAGCGCCGACACATTCACGTTCACATGCACATTGACATTGACGATGGTGGGTTGCCCTGGGGCCTGACCTGGGATGCACTTGAACAGGGGCCAGTCCCAGGTGCCGTCCGCCTGGCAGTTGACGGCGTCGTAGTCCGGGATGGCGCCCACGGGGAAGCGGTACGACGGCTTGCACTGCAGCCTGGCGCGCGTCCCCGGCAGCTGGCCCTTGTCGCAGCGCACGGGCTTGCCCTCGCGGTCCGTACACTCCAGGTCCACCGAGGTCGAGATGAGCGCGGGGCAGATCTCTGTAACAACAACCGGCGCGGCCAGGCGGAGCCGGGGCGTTAGAAGCCATGCCGGATGAACGAGGAAGTTCCTCCGTTCCGTGTCGGATCTAGGGCGTTCTCCACTTACTTGCGCACGTGGGCGGCGTGGGCTCCCACTTGCCGGACAGGCAGAAGGTGAAGTTGTTGTCGGCGCTGAGCTGGTAGCCCGAGTCGCACGTGTACCGCAGCACGGTGGAGTGCGGCACGGGCGTGTTGGGCGCGCCGCGGCACGGCCCGCTGCGGTCGCCGTCGGAGCAGCCCTCCACGTGGTAGGAGCCGCCCTGCAGGCGCGCGGGCAGGCGGCACTGGGGGCCGTCGCCGCCCCCGGTGGCGGGGGGCTGCGTGGGGCGCGGCCGCTGCGTCTGCTGCTGGGTGGGCCGCTGCGTCTGTTGGGTGGGCCGCTGGGTGGGCCGCGGGGTGGGCCGCGGGGTGGGCCGCGTCGCCGTGCCGCTCCCGGTGCCCGAGGGCGGCCGCTGCCCGCCCCCGCCCCCGCCCACGCCTTCACACTGGTACTCGTCGGAGCCGTCGGCGCAGTTCTCCGTCCCGTCGCAGCGCAGGTCACGGTCGATGCAGCCGCCGTACGCGCAGCGGTACGAGTAGGACGGACACCTGCGGCCAGACCACGGCACCCCGTTAGAGACTTGACCACCGCCTCCGCCCGCTCTCTGGAAAGGGAAAGCGCTCACTTGACGCTGTAGCACTGCGTGTAGGTCTCGTCCGAGGCGTCCTTGCAGTCCTTGCGGCCGTCGCACACCACCGTCTTGTCCACGCACTGGCCGTTGGAGCAGCGGTACTCGTCCAGCCTGCGGGGCAGAAGCGTCAGGCGGGGGCCCCTGCGGGGTAGGCAGCCCAACGGCCTCGCGCGCAGGTCAGCGCTGCGGGACTGCCTACGCGCCGGGGGTCCCGCCTCCTTACCTGCAGCCGCCGTTCAGCGACGACTGGCCTCCGCCGTTGCTCAGCCCGACGGGCGGGCGGTTGCCGTTTCCGTTGCCGTTGTTGGCCGGGCGGTTGCCGTTGCCGGGGCGGTTTCCCGGGTTGCCCTGGCCGCCGTTGTGGCCCGGGTTGCAGATGCGGGGGTGCTCGTCGGAGCCGTCCGCGCAGTCCGTGACGCCGTTGCAGCGCGCGTCCGCGTCCACGCACGCGCCGTAGTCGCAGTGGAACGACAGCCCCGGGCACCTGCGGTTCAATAAGGTCGCGGCAGAGGTCAACAAGAGCCCGGCGCCGGCGCGGCGGCGCAGTCCACACCAGACAGGGGCCGCCCTCACTCACACTGTGTTGGAGGAGCACGTGCTGGACGTCTCGTCCGTGCCGTCGTCGCAGTCCCTCTTGCCGTCGCACACCCGGTCCGTCTCGATGCAGCTGCCCGACTGGCACCGGAAGCTGCGGCAGGAGCGGATATATGGAGCGCGCGTATTAGTCTTTTGGATCCGCTATGGAGAAATAATGTGCGTGGCGGCGGGGCGGCGGCCGCCCCTCCTATTCCTCCCGCGCACTCACCTGCAGTCGCTCCACACCTGTCGCACCGTCCTGTTGAGGGCCGCGCTATGCCACTCCCTCGCATCTGCAGAGGGACCACCATTCGTTATTACAAAATCATTTTGAAGCACAAATTTATTTTTTAAAAACGCATCCAAAAACGAAGCAGTGTTCTTTGTTCAGGCTCCGGGAATGCAGTATAGTTGATAACCTCTTTTTTGCTCCTACGGTACTCGCCGTATCAATTTTAGCACCGATAAATACTTCTCCAGCGGCCAGTCTTATCGTCGCGACCCGAGGTCCAGACGCACGCATCTCCCGGCAAGCCTCGCGCTCCCCACAGTAGCATCCAGGAGGGGGGAGGGGGTACCGACCGGTCAGGTGCAACGCCCCCATCACCACCTGCAGTGCTTGCTGTACGAGCCCCCTCCCCTCCTCCACAGGTCCAGCATAGCCGCGAGGTGAAAGGGAGGGCGTTAAGCATGGACCAAAATATTCGCGAATTGTCAGTGACGAGCACAAAACTTGTTTGGAGAAAGTTAGCAGGCAGCAGGCCCATTCCAATATTTTTTTTTTCAAACCGGTCACCTTTCCAGACGGGGTAAGGGATTAGGCGACCGAGTTTTATTTTCGGCGTTCTTGCAGTTTCTCAAAGAGTGAGGTTAAATTTTTGGATAAGAAAACCGGTAGTGGGACTGTACAGGTAGCGCGCGTGCGCGCGCACGCACGCCCGGACTACTCGCGAAAAATACTCGCCGTCTACCCGGCGCGGAGAACAAAGACGAAATGAGGCAGTTTAGTCGTGACGCGTGGGACCAGCTCGACACCTCATGTGTGGAAACCAGGTATATGAGCGAGCTACACCTCGGCTCGGTAGGAAGAGGGGGACGGCTGTGGTATTTCCACTGATGCCCAAGAGATTGGCGGGGGAGAGAAGGGAGGGGGGAAGGATCAGACCTGGACCAAGGATGAGAGATATGTTTTCCGCGCCAGGCCGGGGGCGCGGCGGGGCGGTGCGGGGCGCGGGAGGGAAGACCAGCCCAGACCGCAGCGGGTCCCCCGCCCCGCCCCGCCCCGCCTCCCTCGCCGTGCCCCCGCATACCCAACCAACCATTACCCCCGCATTACCTGTTGAACCCGGTGACTATATACACGGCGCACATGAAAGTATCCCGCTGTTTGTACTGCCGGACTCACCTGTCGGCCAGCAGCTCAGCAGCGCGAAGGAGATCAGGAGGAAGGCGAGGTCCCGCGCCATGGCGTCTGCCTTTCCTCGTCGTAATTATTGGCACAAAATCACTGGTCAGCACTTTCTTGACTGGTCACATAAATCGCACATTGTTGTTCCTTCGCGTGTGACGCATTTCTAGACGAAAAACACGCAGAAGCTCACGGCAGTCTCACTGCTCCTAGAATTAATTAAATCCTGTTTGCGCACTGTACTGCACGGAAATCCTGCTTATGTTGTTTTTTCCACTGAATATTTGTTGTCGTTGTAAATTGCCGATGCGGACTTATCGCAGCTCCTCCGTAAGTTATCACAGCAGCGGGAACCACAGATAGGTCACGTGACGTCACACGGCTCGGGCGCGCGCGGGAACTACTTTTTTCTCATATCTCCTGGCGATTTCGTCGTGCCGCGTTAGGTTTACGCCGTTCCGCGCCGGGCGAGGCGGCCGTCACGTCTGCTCCGGCCGGCCGTCAGCTGAGCACTGAACTTGACTTGCCGCTCAGCTCAGGCCTCTCAGGCCGCTCGCCGCGCAGACGCTGGTCGGGCCGGGGGCAGCCGGGCCGGGAGGGGCCCAGGGGCACCGCGGCCAGCGGCCAGCACGGCGGCGAGACGCGACGCGGCGGCCTGGAGTACCCGGCCCGGGCCCGGGGAAACACCGCGCGCGTCTTAGCTCCTTCTCTTTCTCACCCATGCATCCCTCCTCCTCTCTCTCCCTCCCTCCCTCTCCCTCTCTGCCCCCCCCTCTCTCTCTCTCTCTCTCTCTCTCTCTCTCTCTCTCTCTCTCTCTCTCTCTCTCTCTCTCTCTGGCCCCTGGCCATTCTTTCGCGCCACCATCAATGACCGGCTAAGGCGGACAGGCGGACTCGGCCGGGCAGACGCACCTCTGACGTAGAGCTGCCGAACTCCGGGCGGGGGAGACCCGAGACCCATGCGCTCGCTCCCGCTGCTATCAATTCTAACATTTCTAACGAAATTTTACGCGAGTCAGACAATCTCGTTCCATCACAGTTCCCTCGGATAATTTTAGACAAAATCCTCTTAGGGCGTGTGTACGTGATCTTCTGAGCGGAGGCACCTGTACGTTGACGTGGCCGGGCCGGGCCGGCCGGTGGACAATGGCCCGGTAATGGATTTGTATGAGTAACCGCGGCTAGTGACATACACGTGCTATCCCGCTCGTCATCAACCGACGAAACTGCAGAATTTATGTTTGCAAATATTTCTGTTTTATGAGTGGATGATTCGCCGTGCTGGCCAGGCGAGGGGCGCGCCGCTCTGCAGTATCCACATACGGGGGGAAACCCCCTGGCCCTGGCAAGCGCAGTGCAGCGGGCGCGTGCGTAAGTCTGCGACGCCATACAGTACTTCGTTGTGACTTACATTTATTTTGTACAAAAAACATCGTTGTGACACCGGTAATAAAAAATAACTAAAAATTAAAACTTGAGGCAGTCACTCCTCTCCCTAGCGCCTGGAGAACATGGTGAACATGAACATGGCGGCCGCGAGCAGCCCCAGCACCAGGGTGGGCGCGGGCGACACGGCGGTGCCGGCGCCCTCCAGGTTGCAGCCCGAGTTCCTCTCCATCAGCCCGGCGAACTCCTGGCCCAGGATGTTCTCCTTGTCGTAGATGGACACGAAGCCCACCGCCGATTTCTGAGGGACGGGAAATAGAGAGGCGTGAGCAAGGGGGTTGAGGTTAGAAGTTCGGAAGGTGAGGGAGTGGTGACGCGAACACACCTTGAAGATGACGTCGTCCACGCCGAGGTACGAGCCGAAGATGTTGAGCGCGCTCTCGTAGTGCTTGGCGCCGTAGCCGAACCAGTACTCCAGCTCGAGCAGCAGCAGCGCCGCGTCCTTGGCAATCGGCTCCTCCGGGTTACGCGTCACGATCTGGGGGAGGGCAGAGGCGACAGCGTTACTCGTCGGGCCGGCGCGTTACGCACGCTTACTCACGCGCCACGGCACGCACCTCGCCGACGATGCCGGTGGACAGCGCGCACTTGGAGTCCACCAGGAGTCCGAGCTGCGTGCTGGCCGAGCCGTTGCGGCAGAGCACGCGGTACTCGTCGTCACGGTAGTCGGGCAGGAGCTTCACCAGGCCGGTCTGGTCGACTGCGGGGCAGGGCAGGGCAGGTCAGTCATAAGAGCTCACGTCCGTTGCCACGGCAACACAAGTGTGTGTATGGGGATCCACACACGTACACGCGCGTGACATTTCACACGTGTACTTGATGGGCGTGGCACTCACCCTCCGTGAGGGCGCGCAGGTCCACGAAGGCCACGTCGCCTCGCTTGTCATTGAGACACCGCATGGCGCCCTTGTCCGCGAAGTAGCTGTTGTTGTAGGTGCCGCACTTGGTGACGTTGGGGTCCGCGTTGTCTCTGCTGACGTCTGGCGGCAAAATGTCCACAGCGTTATGGCTTGGAGGGGGAGGGGGGGGGAGGGCGGGGTCGCTAGCGGTGCCGGGCCGGGCCGGGCCGGGCCGGGCGCCGCCGTGTACACAGACCACCCACCGCACTCGAGTCGGACTCACCCGGGCACAGCGCGCACATGCCGGTCCTGGTCTTGGGGTCGCTGTTGGGGTTGTGCAGGCTGTCGTCGGCGCCCGGGGCGCACGCGCGGTACAGGTAGTCCGCCACGGCGGCGGACGAGGGGCACTTCCTGGGCAGGAGCTTGCGGCTTCGCGCAGCGTCTACGTACGCCGTCCACGCTGGAGCCCGACAAGAGAGCCGTCGTCACGTTAGTCGTCAATTTTCGAGACAAGAAATGTATATTTTTGGGGGGCGCTCGCTCACTTACCGAGACCTCCGAACTCGGGGAAGCAGGCCGACTTCTTCGACAGGTCGGAGAGCTGCTTGATGCCGGACTCGGCCCGGACCACGGCCACGATGCGGTACGCCCGGTCGTTATCCGAATCCTGGTAGATGAGTCCGTTCAGCCCGAACGTCCTGCGACAGATAGTCACATAAATCACCCCGAAAATCGAGAGAAAATTAGTCGTTGTTTTACAAAAGTTCCGAGATATTTCCCCCGGTGGGGCTGCGGTGCGCGCTTACCTCCGGGCCAGGTGCGAGTACTCGGCGTCGATGGCGAGGATGTCGGCCGTCATGTTGCGCACGGCGGCCATGCACTCCCACATGCTGGTCGCGGGGATGCACTTGATGGCGGGCTCCAGGCCGTAGGTGAAGGCGCCCTGGCGCAGCGCGTCGCACTTCTCCGCCTCGAGCGGGCCGCTCACGCACCAGCGCACCGAGGGCCGGCACTGGTCGCCCTCCTTGGGCGCGGGGCCCAGGGTGTCGTTGCGGCCTGCCAGCACGGTGGTGTATGAGAACATGGTCGGGCGGCGCGAGGCTAGGGGGGCTGCGGGCGCCAGACTAAAGGCGGAAGCGGGCGCGGCGCGAGGGATATAAACACTGCGGCTCAAACGCGTTGCTTGTCACTCAGCTCGGAGCTCGGACATCCGCGAGCGCAGACTGCCCTCGATCGGTCCGCCACCGCGCCTCTCACAGTGAACAAAGCCGCTCAGGCCGCCGCATACTCACTCACCTCTCGCCATGTAGTCGGCCAGGATGGTGGCCGACGACGGCGGGTCGACCAGCTTGGAGCGCTCCGAAAAGATGAGGTCGGCTAGGGAGTCCTGCCAGGTGTCCTTGGCGCGCAGGGTCATCCCCGGCAGCCAGGTCTTGAACTTGCTCTGCACCTCGGTAGCGATTTCCCTGCGCAGCGCGAGCACGTGGCAGTGTAGGTTAAGGCCCTAGCCCGGCAGGGGGTTACCCCTTCGGTCAAACTCACGAGCGTCTTACTTTCTGGAGACGATGGCGTTCCAGGGCTGCTGGATCCAGGTGCAAGGCTTGGAGGCGGTGATGACCTGCATGGAGCCGTTGGGGCACAGGAAGCGGTACTCCTTGGGGTCGGCCTGCGCTTTCCTGTCTTTCAGCTGCAACAAGGCCGGGTTAAACAAAGGTGTCTGATTTTTGTCGGCCGTACTCGACGCGCTGCGCCGGACTTACCCCAAAGTAGTTCTGCACGTACTGCAGGGCGACGTAGGCCACCTCGCCGCCGTTGTTGGTGAGGCAGGAGAGGGCGGCCTCGTGCGAGCCGTAGCGGTGGGTGTTGTACGAGCAGCCGCTGGGGTTGTCGCACAGCGCGCACAGCTCGGGGTGCTTCCTCTCTGCAAACAGTTCGGTCATTAGCGCGCGATATGCCATCCTCCGTCAGCAGCTGGCGCAGGCACCCCGCGGCGTGCCCGCGGCGTAGCCCTGCAGGGCTTAGGGGACTCGGACTCACTGATCTGTTCATCGCGGTACTGGCTGCGAGACCAGTCACCCGGGATGCACGCCTCCTTGAAGAAGCTGCCGAGGTTGTCGTACTCCTCCTCGACCCTGGGCACCAGTTTGTTGCAGGTCTTGGGGACGACGGTCCGGTGGAAGTGCTGCAGACGAGGAGAGCGCGTGGTTGTAAGTAGAAGTGCTACTCAATCAACAGGGTGGTAGTGTGAGGGGGTGGTGCCTACCTTCAGGACTCGGTCAGTCCAGATCTGGCTGTCGGAGAATCCGGGATGGCAGAACTTCTTGTCCTTGAGACCCGACAGGAGGCCGGTATAGTCCGCCTTAACGACCACGACGGTCTCGAACGCGAACGGCTCTAATTTTAGTCACAAACAAAAAATAAGTCAGCCAAAGTAGAACAAATAAATAAAATAGTCGTGTGCTGAATGTAACATCTCCTCACGCACCGTCGGCACGCTCCACGTGGCGGATCTCGGAGACGATGCGGGTCTCGTCGTTGAGCTTCTGGAACTTGGAGGCGAGCAGGATCTCCTCCGCGGAGAGGATGCCAAAGTCCACGTGCTTGGAGACGAGCTGCCGCACGCAGTCGGCCGAGTCCACGACGCGGGCGCAGTTCACCTCCGTGTTGCCCTTGGTGAGGCCCGCGCACGTGTAGGACGGCACGCGCTCCGACGCGCACGCCTTGTCTGGGGGGCAATTGTATGATTTAGTTTTTTTTGATCGGAAGGTAAGTTATCATTGAACCCCATGTAGCACTATTGGCTTGACTTGAGCTGGGAAGGGCGCCGTCGCGCGCCCCGCCCCACCACGCCCGGCTAGCACATCGACACTGATAAGATTACCGGACTGGCGGCATGACACACGCTCAGCCCCACCCGACGAAAATTCACCTTTTCACCTGACCAGCTCTGTCCACTGCTTACAGTGGGTTATTTTTGAAGCATAAAATAGAAGTTCGTGTTCGACTTTTGCTTTGATTAAAGATGCCGCAAAATTAAAATACCCAGAATGGTAATGCCCGGCGCATGAATCCCAAGGCGGAGGACATCTTCAAAAAGTATACGCGGATAGAAAAATCTTCCCCACAGAAAAGGAGTTTTCTGAAGGAGAAGGGTTGAGCGGCACACCCCAGGCGAGGGAGGGCTTGTCAGCGAGTGACCGCACCGACCACGCCCTGCCGGCCGGCGCCGGGCCGGACGGGCGGGACTCGTAGACGTGTAGGGGTTGTGTTACCCACCGACTAATAAAGCTAATGACGAAAATGATGGATAATCCACTTACGAAAGTCGACCAGTGCCCTGAATGAACTTTTCGAGACTTCTTTTATCTTTCAAGGTCTAGGTGCCTATTTTCGTTTGACGTGAGGTTCACTTACAGACTTTGATGGCGGCCGCGTGGTGCGCGACCGCGGCCAGGAGCGCGGCCAGCAGGAGGGTGGCCGGCCTGGGCGCCATGGCGTACTCTGGCAGGACGAGTGAGTCGGGACGGGGCGGTGCCGGGCGGGCACGAGGGTCCTGCCTGGGGGTCGCTCGGGCCGGTACTGGGCGGGGCGGGGGCGGCGCTAGCGAGCTGAGCGGAGCCCTCGGAGTGACTGGCGGCGGGGCCGTACCGCGAGGAACAGAGCCGCGCTCACCGCGGTGACCGAATCCCGGCTAAATGCACTGATAGTGATAGCGAGAGGGGACAGGACGCGGTGGGACGGGGGAGGGGGGGGGCGTCATGGAAGGACGGACACTGGCGGGCGCCCGCCGCGCTTTAACTAAACCGATGTTAGCACTGCCCAGGACGGACTCGGAAACTCTCCGTGCAGGTAGGCAACCCGAACACGCGCCTGGCAGGTCGCGCAGCCTACATATTTTTTTCCGCACTTGACCCCAGTTTTGCGAAGGTGTATTCACTTTGCAGTAGTGATCGTTCGCATCAAAGGCGGGAGGAAGTGAGTCGGTGTGCGTCGATAAGCCAGAAATGTTACACCTTTCCACTTCCGACGAGTGATATCACTTCCCGTGAGAATGTCTGCGTGCGCCCAGCCCCGCCCCGCCCTCGGCGCGCCTCTGTGTAGTTTGTGCCAATTTGCGAGAAGAGAGGAGGACTCAGCCTTGTCGCCCGCCGGGTGAGATCTGATTAGATAAGCCGAAAGGACTGGAGGGCTAAGGATCCAATCGCGACGGATCGAGAAAAATGACCTTGCTCACCAGCGATTCCGCGTCGGCAGTTAATTTTCTAAAAGAACTCCACCGATCAATTTGGACTTTGTATTCAACCATTGCACTGCATCTATCAGCAAAGTAATATTTTGCAACAAAGAAATTCGCCCCTCCCAGTGCCTACCAGGCCCTATCGGAACTGAAAAATTGATTCTCGACCGTCCCAAAGTAAAGTGACCACCGCCTCGATACGCTTCACGTAATTGGCAGAGCGTCGGATCTGGGAGTGGCACGGTCGCGTACGAGTCAGTTGGGTTGCCGACCTCCAAGGCGCACGTGAGATGGGCTGCCTACTCGCCAGGCGGGCGCGGCAGTCCGCAGAGAAACTGACTGTTCCCCGCCGCACACGTGGACATTCCATTCCAAATTACGGAAGTCTTCTTAGTGTCACTCGCGTATGTTTGGCTTGCGTGGCGTACTCCCGCTGCTGGAGGCCGTCAAGCCGGTCAAGCCTCCCCTCGCCCGCTTCCACCTCCCCGCGCGGGCGGTCCGCTTCCCCGAGATGCCATGCCACGTGCCCCACACACGCCCCCTCCCCCCCCCTCCCCTGATGTGATACCGCTCACTCTCTAGTCTAGGCGGCTCCCGTGCCGTCGGCGCAGTGTTCCTGACAGTGTCGCTGCCGCCAGCGCAGCTCGACGGCGACCTCCCCGCCCCGCGTCCACCCCAGTGAAGCAGCAGGAGCAGCAGCATGAGGACGGCTGCGCGGCTGAGTGTCCGGCCGCGGCCGCCACGGGACATCCGGCAGGCCGTGCGCTACCGGTCCTCCTCGTCGGTGACGGGGGTGGTCCCGGACTCGGCCCCGGAGGCGGCTGCGGCTGGAGCCGCGGGGGCGAAGCCCTTCTCCGAGGTGCCGGGGCCTAAGCCCCTGCCGGTGCTCGGCAACCTCTGGAGGTTCTTCCCCGGCGGTGAGTATCACGCCAGGTAGGTTTGGAGGTTGCAGGCGGGATGGTGCGAGGAACTAGCGGCCGTATGTGGGCTTGTGCAGGCGACCTGGCCAACGTGCCGCCCTACGAGCTGCCCGACACGCTGGTCCGGAAGTACGGACCCGTCGTCAAGCTGGAGGGGATGATGACCGACCCCAAGCTGTTTGTCGCCGACCCGAACGCCGCGCAGCAGGTTTGCACTGTTTCTCTCACTGAGGCAGACGAGTGTTTGGCAGTGTACTCGCAATGTGTTTGGTCCGACAGATATTTCGAACAGAGGGCCAGTGGCCCATTCGGGAGGGCATCTCCAGTATAGACTACTACTACAAAAATTATAGAAAGAATCTGCAGTTTAGTTTAGGCACGGCGTAAGTATCTCAAAATTTGTTTTGTTTACAGAAAGTGTCACCGAGTGACACATTACTTTATTTGTTAATTTTGCCTCTGATTTTTTTTTAGAAACGGTGAAATTTGGCAAAAATTTCGTTCTGCCGTAAATCAGGTTGCTATGCAGCCTAGAAATGTGAAAGTTTATGTAGAGCCGATCGACGCGGTCGCTGTCGAGTTTATTCAGAGGTAAGGGAAGGGCAGAATAAGTTTCTTCGAAACAGGTTCAGGAAGTGCCAGTTGCTATGTATGTCAATGCACCACTTGTATTTTTTTGTTTGCTATCAGAATGGAATCGATAAGGGACTCAAATCATCAAATGCCCGACGACTTCACGACTGAGATTAAGAAATGGGCTGCAGAATGTAAGGCAACCATTCAGAACACGAAAATGTCCCAATTTATTTTCTGACTTGCGAATGATCCATTCTGTCTGTAGCTATCACGTACGTGGCCCTGGACTCACGACTGGGTATGCTAGAGAACAACATCGACCCCGATTCGGATGCCGGCCGTCTTGTGGAGCTCGTGAAGGACACCTTCGACGCCATGGCGAAGCTCGAGTTTGGCCTCTCACCCTGGAGATACATCTCAACGCCCACCTGGAGGAAGCTCAAGAACGCCATGGACACATTTACTGAGTGCGTACACGTGCCTGCATTGGTTTATCAGTGTAAATGATCGATTCGCGTGTCAAACAAACAGGCATAGGCGCTTTTGTATACTTCGTATTCATCTCCACCGAGATATCAGGAATTACGTAATGTGCGCAACAGCGTTGACAGAGCGACTAGTTTTTCACTTGACGTTTTCATCTTTATCGCACCCCAATCGCCGGGGCGCTACCCCACTGCACAGGGTCTCCGCGCCCATACTCCACGCTCGAGCGCCAGGGTAGCGCCGGGCCAGGTCTATGTAGGAAGACCGTATGCGAACTTCTCCCAAACCCCAATAAGAAACCCCGGCCCGGGCGGGTCCTCTGCTCCTCCAGGATGGCGACGCGGCGCGTCAACGAGGTGGTGGACCGGCTGTCCAGGCTCTCCGAGGAGGAGCTGGCGTCGCGCCAGCTGAGCGTCCTGGAGAGGCTGCTGGTCAACAGCCACGACCCGGACAAGGGCGTGGCCTTCGCGCTGGACATGATGCTGGCCGGCATCGACACGGTGAGGACCAGGGCGTGTGAAGGGTGACGCGACGCGCTGCCCTCCCGGGCCTAACGCCCAAAGTGTTCGCAGACGGCGCACCAGACGTCCTCGCTGCTGTACTTCCTGGCCAGCAGCCCGGAGAAGCAGCGCGCGCTGCAGGCCGAGCTGGACCGCGAGTGCCCGGAGGAGAGCCAGCCGCTGACGGCGCCCGTGCTGGAGCGGCTCAAGTACCTGCGCGCCTGCATCAAGGAGGCCATGCGCCTGCAGGCCGTCGTCACCGGCATCCTGCGCACCGTCAACCAGGACGTCGTGCTCAACGGCTACCTCATCCCCAAGGGGGTGAGTGCCGCGCCGCGGCGTCACCACCTGCTGCCGGAAGGAAAAGCGCGTACTCAGCGTCATGTTTCTCTTTCTCTTCCACCAGACCAACACCATCGTGTGCACCAAGGCGATGTGCAGGGACGAGAGTCTGGTGCCGAGGGCGTCCGAGTTCCTCCCGGAGCGCTGGCTGCCCGGCCACGAGCACCTCAAGCCCAAGCACGCCTTCGTCAACATCCCGTTCGGCTTCGGGCCGCGCATGTGCGCGGGCAAGAGGTTCGCCGATCTGGAGATGGAAGTGCTGTGCGCCAGGGTGAGTGTGGGCGCACCGCGCCGACCGGCCCGCCGAACATTGGTGTGCGTTGGGTTGCCTACCCGTGCGGCGCGAGGTCCCGCCCCGTCCCGCCGCGCCGGACCGCTGTAAAGAGCGCCGCGCCGCTCTCTCTGTTGCAGCTCTTCCGCTCTTACAACTTGGAGTGGCACCACCCGCCGCCAGCAGTGGAGCAGAAGCTCTTCGTGCAGTACTCCACCCCGCTCAAGATCACCATGAAGGAGCGCCGGTAGTCCGCTTAAAATGCGGGAGGCGGGGTTTGGGCCCAACCGGACGCGCGCAGACACCGTCCATTTTCAAAATGTACTCAGATCGTGAAGGTGACACGAAAAGATGGTCCTTTCCTGTGCATCTGAACCGTGTCAACCTTGTCATATCACGTGCGTTCATCAAGCTAACAGTATTTTTGAAATGCTTTAATAATGATTCCAGATTACCATGTTAATATTATAACTATTGGCTTGCAATTTCTAGCCTGTTCTTTTTTGCGCGTGCACCCTGCAAATTCCCATTTGCGTAGCCGGCAGGTCGGACAGGACAGGCTCTGGCCGCGGGGGCCCAGCCCAGCCCTGGCCCGGTACGGGGCGCGGGGCCGCCGGGCGCCGGGACGACGGGGGTGTACAGTCAGGCGGGGCGGGGCGGGGCGGGGCGGTGCCCGGCTACCAGCTGAGCGGCCGCGGGCCGTCTAGAAATAGAGGCGCGGCGCGGGCTTTCTGTCTGCAAGTCCGCGGAGGCGGGGCGGGGGGCGAGGAGGACTGAGGCTGGCAGCTTGTTGCGCCCCAAGACAGAGCCGAGAAAGAATTTGGACGCGAAACGTGAGACTCGCGAGAAGACGCCTCGGAAAGGTTGAGCCCCCGCCTATACATGGCTAGATTCTGGTCGCTGTGGGTGTTGATGGTAGGACAGTGGGTAGTCAAAACAAGTTTGTTAACAACGTCTAAATTTATTTAAAAGAACAAAAATATGTCACATAAGAATGCTATACATTGAAAAATACAAAACAGTCAAAAAAATATCCATTAATGGAAACCATTTTCTAGGATAGTCATTAAGAGTTGGACGAAAAGGTCATAATTCTGCAAAAATAAACAAGTCCTGGAATAAATGGGGCAAGGGGGTTGTTCTAGAGTCTACAGATAACAGACAACAAATAAAAGTTTGCATCTCTAGCTCAAAATAAATCACTGGTGAAAATGCTAAAAGCAGACTTAATTTCTATGCGAAACATTGCACATATTTAACGCGGCCGACTAGGTTTCCTACAGTTTATAGGCAGTACATACTTTTCTTAGTTTTTCTACGAGGTCATCCAGAACCAGAATTATCACTAACACGAATTGACGATCGAAAGTCGTGACTAAAATTTTAAGCAAACTCAGCTCGTACGGATTTTATCAGTAAAGCTGGTGCAGCTTTATAAAAACTTACACATCATACCATTCAAACCAAAATGCATTCTTCAACAAAACAACAGACTGTCCGCTCCTATATCCATGTCCGTTAGGGGCTTAAATTATTATTAATAATGCCAACATACAAGTACGGTTATTAATACTTTTAAAGTAAAAATAAATAAATAAAATTTGTTGTTTGCACCATAGCGGCCACATGTGGGTTAGCTTCTCATGTTTGATCTTTATATTTTTTTTTATAAAGAGCGCCCTGCGTGCTTGAGCGGCACGGCACGTTCAGTAGCCCGCCCCCTACCCCCTGCCCCCGGCCCCTGCCGCCGCCGCCCGCGCAGTGCACACCGCTGAGAGGTGCACAGTGAGGGGCGGCGGGGGCGCAAGGGCCGGGCGTGGCGTGGCGTAGCGTGGCGGGGCGTGGCGGGGAGGGTGGAGGGAGATCCGCCGGGGCGGGGCCCTCAGTGGGCGATGGGGATCATCTTCTCCGCGGGCCCGAGCGCGTTCTGGGGCAGGGGCGCCTCCACGGTGAGCACGCCGTCCTTGCTGAGCGACGACTTGATGGACTCGGGGTTGGTGCCCTTGGGCAGGAGGAACTCTCGGTTGTATTCACGGTACACCGATTTGCTGTCCGTCTTCTCCTCGTGCTTGGCGTGGACCTGCGGCAGAAGAGAGGGAGAAGGTTCGGGTTAGTCCGGTGCGCTGGACAGGGTCCGTCTGGGTCCGGCAGAGCGGTCAAATGAGAGTTGGGGTTGCCCATTTGCGCCACGCAGGGGAGGCTGGGCCAAAGCGCTCCGCAGGCCCTCGCAGCCACTCCAGCCCGCCCCGCCCCGCCCCGCCCGCCAGCAGGGCTCGTTAGGGTCGTCCGGAGGGGCGCAAGTGCACTGGGACCGGGGACTGCAGTCTTTGAGGTCTGAGGTTGTGCGGCGCAGCGCGGCGGCTCGCAATTTGTAGCGTTGCCGAAAAAGGAGAGGTAAAACGAACAAGTTACACAGGAAAGAGCCAGGGGAAAGGGGCGCGCAAACCGGAAAGAAAGAAAAAAGAAACATACGTAAAAGGAAAATGCTAATGCAATGCCAAAGCCCCTCCCGCCCTTCGTTTAACCCCCATAAAACTGTCCCTCCTCCCGCCCTGAAGCGGGCCATTTGTGAGTAGTTATTATCAGGCATTCCGAGCCGCGTCGGCCCGGCCCGGCCCGGCCCTGCCCTGCCCCTCAGCTCGGCCCCTGCTCCTCGGCGCCCAGACCAGCAGGACAATACCGCCCGCCCGCCAGCTTGTCTGTCTGTCTGTCCGCCCAGCCAGGGGCGCGCCGCGCGTGCAAGGTCACACACAACCACACTCGCACGCACACACACACACGGTGGAAGCTAGATCGATTCAACCATGCTCAGGGCCCGCCCGCCTACTCCACACACATGAGACACGAAAATTGTCATTCTCAGTCCAAAAATGCGGTCCGCAGACCATAAGCAAGGCGCATCAAAAAACGTGAAAACATAAAATAAGGGATAGAAATGAGAACACGCAGCTCGCCTCGCCCCCCGTGGGAGAACGTGGTCGCAGTTAGGAGGCATCCACAATAAGGGTGGTAGGGAGGGGAGCGGCGGCGCCGGCGGGGCCTAGATCGGGAAAGGGAAAGTGAGGGTGGCGGTTAAGGGGCAGGGGGTGGGCCTCATGATTGTGGCGGGCGGGGAAGGGGGGAGGGGAGGGCGTCGGCCACCCCCAAAAACTACCCCCGAGCAGGCCGACTAACAACGACGTTCCGCTACGTTACCATCTCCCCCGCTCCCCCTCTGGTTTTCGCAGCGCTGCCATCAGCACCTTAACAGCCGCATGGCCGCCCCCGCCCCGCCCCCCGCCACACGCAGTGCTCTGCGGCTCCAGGGCCCAATTGCCTGTCTAATCGCCGCTCACCGGGAGGGCGCCGCGCCCCGCTGCAACGAGGAGAGGAAGCAGCCCTTATGTATGGCTTTCCCTGCGTGCGTCCCGCCCGACGCGTGGCCCTCCCTCGGCAGCGACGTGAAAAATGTCTCGTGTGTGTAGGGGGAGAGATAGTTTGTTTCCAACCGCGTTGCGGCACCAGTCCTGGCCTGGCGGCCGCCGCGGCCGGCTGCGTTGTCGGGTGTTCATAACGTCAAATCCCAATCCCTCTCATTCCCCCTGCCGCTTCCACCTTCATCCCCTCTACCACCCCTTTCCCCTTCCCTTGTTCTTCCCTCATTTCCCAAACGCTGGTCGTCCGTTCTCGTAATCTTAACCGACGCGCCGCCGCCGCCCCCGCGGGGGGTGGGAAAGAATTAAGAGGACGTTGAAGGAGAGGCGGAGAGGGAGGGCGAGGGGGCAAGAGATGAATGTCCATTACTGGGAGTGCGGCGCCGTGCCCCGCTGTCTTGCGCTGCCCGGGGTGGGGCACTTTTATTACGCCAAAATCGGGCGGGGAGCGGGTGTATGTAAATTGTCCGATCTATCTTTGTCCGACCTGGCGATTTCTCCGGGATCCGAAAAAAAGGGCTGTCCAACCTGGATTTTGTCCGACCTTGTTTACACGGGTAAATCGGACGTAAAAATCTAAACGTCGAAGCAACTGGATTTTCCGAGTCGTCCCTGGTTAGGTTATGATGTTACAGACATCTCAGCAGACGATCCTCTTGTTTTTGTGATGGATCGAGATCGAGAGCCCACCGCCCCGCCCCCGCCCCCCTGTCGTGCCTGACCCGACAAGGCTCAGTAACAGCTTTCTGCAAAATTCGTAAAAAAATTATACAATAATAATTCACGAAAAAGTGTCTCTTCCGTCGATCACGTTAGCTGCTTTCATTGCCAAAATGGCAGGAAGCTAGCACCTCCGCTCAAATTCGAAATTGTTCATGCATCGGTAACGGTTGTGGTTAGGTTAGATTGAAGTTGGCAGCCCTGCAGTAACAGTTGCAGCTGCAGCAGGGACAGTTTCAGATGAGCAGTGCTGTGCTCAGAGTCGCCTTGTCTCGTTCGGTACGGCGTTTTTATTCGTTTTCGCGGGTTGAACAAAACTTTTAGCATCTGTGCAAAGTATCGGCGTGAACATAAGATATTCAAGCAGTGTCAGATTAGACTATTCTTCGGCAAAAGTCATAAAACGGGATTGTGTGTGATGTCAAGACAAGATCGGCAAGAAGATGGCCCACATCATGCCGCTGGTAACCTATGTCAGCTGCCATCTTGTGGAACGCTGACTGGATGAACGTCTCCGGGGGACTCTGCTGGTAAGTGTTTTACCTCGACGGTCTTGTTCAATGTCGGTCATCCTGGGCAAACATCGTATTTATTGCGGCTGAGGTCGGATAATCTAGCTGCACCGCGGGAACCAGGGGCGGCAGACACGTCGTAAAGTGTATTTAACATCCGCCTAGACGAGAGAGAAATTTGTGAGGACGAGAGATAAGGGTGAGAGGGTATAGCTTTAGCGGGCGCAGAGGAGGGGGAGAGGGAGGGGGGAGTGCGTGTGGGACGTGAAGGGTTGCGCTGAGATTTGAAGGGCGGCGCGCGCGCTGAATGGGTCCAATCAGTACCTCCCCTCCGCCCCGCTCCCCGTGCGTCAGCCCTTCGCTGCATTGTCCTCGCAATCCAATAGATCAGAAGCAGAAGGGCTCTGGGCTGCAGCGGCCCGAGCACAAGCAATGTTGCTGGCAGGAAACATGTTATTTCCCAGCCTGCCTGGCGCAAAGCGGCGACGTGAAAAGAGCGTTAGTCGCAACGTCCAGAGTTACGGTTACGGGCTCACAATCATTTCTATTTTTGCCTTCTGCAGCAGACACTTCTCTCCGCCTTCCGTCCCTCGAAATTCCATCACATCATTATATTTATCATTATTGTTTTAACAACTTTTGCGCGCCAAATAAACAGCGACCGTAATGACCTCATCGCCAGCTTTCAGCGGGATTCCTTAACGAGAACGACCGAAATGCCTTTCCCAGGAGGGAGTGCCACGCATCGCACCGCACCACGCCGCGCGGAGGAGACCCTCGGGGGGCCAAAGATATTAATCACACTGGGAGGGAGTGTCCAGGTCCAGGCCGGTACCTCCGGGTACCGCCGCGCCGCCGCGGCCGACAGTCGAACCCCGCGCAAAACAAAACGAAACGCGAAAGAGAGGAGCAGGGAGATGTCAGCCGATGATAAATAATGGCGACTCGGAAAAGGCGGGACGGCGGGTTAGGCAGGCCAGGACTTTGTTGTGGAAAATGAGGCGGAGTGAGTCGCGGGGGACGCGCGCGAGGCGGAGGGAGCTGGACACTGGACAAATATTATTGCGGGGCGCTGCCGGCCGTGCCGTGCAGTTCCCAAGGGCATGGAGGAAAGGTGGTGCAAAGTAGAGGTGGCCGTCGTACTACGAGTAATTTTTTGCCCACCTCCGTTCCGGAGTCGAATTAAAAATTCAGGCGCGTGCCCAGACCCAGACCAGTAGCTCATCCTGGGCCGACGTGACGGGACTGCACCGCAGCAGAAGCAGGCCGTTAAAGACTTGACCAAAGGCGGTGGGCGGCTGTTACGCTACCACGGGCCAATCCCCTGCTCTCTCTCTCCTTCTTCCACGCGGTGTGTCTCTCTTCTCTCTCGCTCTTGGCGCGCCGGGCGGATCGGGTCGGGGTTTTTGGAGTGGGTGTTCCAGAACAGTTGTCCGTGGGGGCTTGGCCGGTCGCACCGCGCCGTCGTGTAGCCGGGGCTGCGGGAGGGCAGGGCGGGGCAGACACACGGTGGGAGGGAGCACCAGTCAGTCTGGAGAGGGGGAGGAGGAGGAGGAGGACAGGGAGGAGGAGAGGAGGGGGGGGGGGGGGGCTCCAGACCAAGTGTGTGCCGCCTTGTATGGTCATGGCTCGAGCCCGTCCACCTCTCTCTTTCCCTCTCCCTCCCTCTCTCCACCTCTCTTTCTCTCTCTCTGCCCGTCTCCCACACGCGGCCCTGCTCGCGCTGCACAGGTGTTGCTGGAGCTGCCCAAGCCCAGCTCACAGCAAGTCGCAGGAATGAGGGGGCGGATGCCGTGCAGCAGGCCTGCTGGTACGAGCGTTGCGATATTTCGCCCCTCCCCCTAAAAAAAATATAATAAATTGTTCGCAGTGTACCCTCTAGGGGGGAGCCTGCCCGCCTTCTACCCCCGACCCGCCTGCTGCTACCGCCGCCGGAAATCAGGTGTGGCTGACGGATTCCATTCTCCCGCCCACCTCCCCCACTTGTACTGCTCCGCGGCCTACAAGACGAGGGTGAAAGGAAGAGTGAGACAGAGGAGGAGGAGGAGGAGGAATACGAAGGAGGAGTGGAAACGGCACTAAGAGCAGGCGACACTGGGGCGGGGCGGTGTAGTGTGTGTGGGTTGGGGGGGGGGGGAGGCCATTAAAATGTTGTGCGATCTTTGCGGTGTTGGTGAGACTGAGCCGCGGCAGTACTTCCTCTTCCTTTGACCCCCCCCCCCCTCCCCCACCCCCCCCCTCCCCCATCCCGAGGAAATCGAAAAGTGGTTGCAGTCATGCAATTACTGGCTGAACCCCAGAGGAGCTTAGCCTCTGCGCATACGTAAATTTTGAGATAGTAAAAGAAGGAGACAGGCTGTTTGGAGAGGCAGGGGGCTGTTAGGGGAGGGGGAACGCCTCCTAGGAGTCGCTGTAACGCCCCCGCCCCGCCCCGCCCCGCCTAGTCGGCAGCAGGGGCACAGGGGCGAGGTCCGAGCACCGCATACCGCCGCGCTGTCCTTTCTGGGGCGTTACTTCCGGTGCGGGTTCCGGTCGTCCGTTCCGGTGAACTCCCTGCTCCTCGCGGTGCGTGGGCATATTTCATTGTTCGGCCGATGAATCGAATCGGGAAAAACGTTTATCGTAAATTAATCAACATCGTAAAAAGAGCCAAAAATTTACGGGCGTTCCGGAGAGCGATGTGGTCGCAGCAAAAAAAAAATATGAGATCGGTATTGAGAAAAAAATGACGACGGAACGAATCGCGCGCCGTCCGTCAGGGGTGGCGGGGGGAAGGGCGTTATTGAAATGTAAACAGAGACAAATTGATAGCCATTCTCGTGTTTCATTTCGGGCGTTGCCGCGGGTGGGGCTTGGCGGGGCGTGGAGGAGGGGCATGACAGTCGGACGTCATCTAGCCGTCAGGACAACCTCTGGAGCGTGCAGTGCTGTCCAGGGCGCCCTCCAGTAGGCGCGGCCCGCCCCGCCCCGCCACGCCTGGAGACGCTTCCCGCCACCACGCCCGACCACGCCCCGCCACGCCCCAGCGCGCCGTCCCGCCCGGTCGCACTCCATGTTTGGCGGGCCGCCCCGGCGTTGTGTCACTGGAGCTGGAGCTGGAGCTGGAGCGAGCCGGTCTGACCAACTAGGGCCGCTGCGGTAAAATGAACTGGGACAAGGCCCCGGCCCGGACGGACGGGGATGCGATCTCTGCCGTATTCACTTGAAATTTCGAGCGACTTTCCTGGAGTATATTGTGCTACACGCCCAGTGTGTGTACTTGGTCGCTTTTCGTCATAAAACGTGTCGCCCATGCTCACAGACACACATGGCCTCCAGGCCCGCACGCCTGCTCGCCCGGGCTTACACAATCACACGGGGCGGGGCGGGGCGGGGCACGGCGGCAATGACTGCTGTTTTACTGCCTGAATGGTCCTCTGGCACGGCTACGGCCGTGTCGCCAAGGCCAAGCCAAAACTCTGCCCCCCTCCACCTGCCTCCGCCCCTCACCGCCGCGGTCCCTACGCCTCCAGTGCATTGCCCCCTACCCTGCGGTGGCAGCAGCAGCAGCAGTAGCTTCGTACCGCAACTGCCATAACATTTTCGCCTGTCAAACTTTATGCGGACGTGAAGCGCCTAAGCGCTTCGCGTAGAGTTCGCTCGCTCCCCGCGCAGTCTGGAGCGGGGCTTTACTCGCAGACATGATACGCCAATTATTCGCAGTTTGCAGGATCACCGCAGCCAGAGTACTTTCTCCCCGGTGGGATGGGAGGGGACGTGAGGGCTGGAGACGGCCAAGTCCTGGGCGGGGCGGGGCGAACATTGTCTCACATTGTCGTCTGCGAGGCGCGGCCCGAGAGGAGTGAGAGGGGAACGCGTGGGCGTCGCCCCGCCCCGCCCCGCCACGGGTCGTGCGAGACGTCACGGGGGCTGGAGTTTACGAGGCGGGAGATGGCTGGAGAGTCGAGGGGAACTGAGGAGGGAAGTTATTCTACGAGGTGGTTATGAGAAGTTGGCGGTTGGCGGCGTGAAGGGCGCGCCGCGTGATGCTCCCCCGGTGAGCGGTGCTCGTCTGGTCCGCGCGCTCGGCTCGGCGCTGATGACCTTGCAGACCTGGGAGAGCACCGGCACCGGCATGGCGGCGCGCCGGCGCGGCCCGGCCCGGGTACAGAGTGTGCAGCGGAGCGGAGCGAAGTTCAAAGTCACGAGTAGTGGAGTGGAGTGGGGCCGAGGCGACGCGGTTACGCGGGGACGGGACAGGGGACACTCACCAGGAGCTTGTTGTCGACGGTCTTGACGACGATCTCCTCGGGCGCGTACTGCGACACGTCGAAGCGCAGCTTGAGCTTCTTGTCGCCGCCGTCCTCCTGGATGAGCGGGCTGTGCAGGCCGTCCAGCCAGGTGTTGGGGCCGCCGGCGCCCGGGCCGGCCACCGGGCCGCCGCCCTGCTGCGTCGTGTTGGACGTGCTGGTGGTGCTGCAAACAGAGCCACGGTCAGACAACCACCGGCGAGTAATAAAAGCCATTCTAAAAAAAAAAAAATATTTGCAGGAACGAAATAATGAAACTCAAGGAGGCACTATTTTAACGTAAAAATCGAGGTGAATGTACTTTTACAATTTTTTAACTGTGTCGATCATTCCTTATCTCAATACTGACCACAATGACCGTGCACCGAGCAATCTGCCTGAGGTCAAAGATAAAATTAATGCTGCATTTTCGGGATGCCGACCTCGTTATCAGGGGTCGCGTGCTCAATCAGTGTTTTTTTTTTAACCACAAAAGTTAAGGTCATTCTCGAAATATTATTGATTAATGTAACAGCACCACATTCTCTACTGGTTATTTCGTGAAAAGGGTGGATAGGGTTACTTTCAACGTTATACTAGATCAAACAGTTAATTTTAACACAACCTCTCACCACAAAATTGTTACGACTTACCGTACAAGTACTTACAACGTTAAGGTGGGGACATAATAATTTCTTTGACATTTTAAGGCTACTTTTTGTCTGACCATAAACGTATGCTCATTCAGTGCAAATCATCAACGAAAAAAATTCTAGATAGGCATTGAAACGGCCTCATTCCTCTATACAAAGAGATTGAAAAACCAAATACGTAGTATACTTAGTAAGCACCTGGAGAATTTGTCGGAGAAGGAGCCCATTGGAGGGAAGTTTGGAAACTTTGTCGAGCCTAATAGACCGGGGCCGGGGTCTCGTATTGTACCGCTGGATGTGCTGCTGCTCGATGTCTTGGTTTCTGACGTCTCCGATCTGTGGCTGCAGAAGGGAAGCGTACGGAAAGGGGTTAGTAATTTTAGGGGAGTCAGCCACACCGCTGGGCGCGTTAGTGGTTCATCAGCTACCCTCGGGTTAGTGGAAGAGTTGTTAAACAAAACAAAATAAATACAGTACATAGATAATAACATTTTTTTTTGGTGGGGCGTTGCTCGCGTCAGACACGAACCAAAGCCTGATGTGTGCCACTTAGCTGCGCAAACAGACAGCGGCGCAAACATGATCAGATATGAAAATGCTTTTGATTCTCTACTTCGCTGTTCAGCGCACGACACGCCAGGGTTCTAGGCACGGGTCCAGCCCGAGGGCGTAAAGTGAAGACCACTCCTCCAAACACGATTCGCTCACGGAATGCGCCTACCGATAGGATCTGGCCTGGCGCTAGCTTTGGCGCTCTGTCATAAGGCGTGGTAGCTGACCAACACTCGGGGCGACAAGAAAAAAAAATTCTTTTCAAATTGATATATTTTTCGGAATATAGTTGCTTCACGTCCAAGCTATCGTTTTATTATAATTATTAATGAAGAGAATACACGGATCATTATTATCGCGCCCATAAAATGATAGAGGAAATAATGACAGCGACAATTTAATCAACAGATCAACAGCGCGTTGCAACGCTAGTCCAAATTAAGCCATTGCTTGAGTGCTTCTCTCGTCTTTCTCTCTCTCTCATTCTCCGTCTCTCTTATTCTCTCTCGTCTAGCCCCCTCAGGAAGGGGACTGCTTCCTCACGATTTATGTGCGATTTATTGCCATGTGGGGCGTTAAGACAGCAGGGCCGGGCGGACGCCCCCTCCCTCCCCGCGACAGGACAGGAGGACAGGACGTTGCCAAACGGTGGGCGGCGCGGTGCGGCGCGTCCCGCCTCCTGCCCGCACCGCACCGCACCTCACGCGAGAACCCACACGTTCGATTCCCGTTTCTCTCGGAGCAGAAGCGGCAGCCTCAGCAACACGAGAAAATTGCAGTTTTGTTTGCGGTTTTTCCCCCAATGAGAAGCCCTCTGTAGGTAGACATGACGTCTTAGACGCGCCGCGTGCGCAGTGCAAATAGAGCGCAGGGGCCTCCCCCGCCCCACCGCTGCGGACCCCCCGGGGAGGCCCTATCAGCCCTACGAGCGGCGCGCCCCGCAGGGCGCCGCAGGAGCCCTGCAGGAGCCCTGCAGCAGCCTCCCCTCTCCGTGACGGAGACAACCTGGACGTCGTGTCCGCCGCACCGCGCGCACATAACTCGCTCAGGCAGACGGCAGATAAGGGAGCGGGGGAAATATAAAAGGGTCGGGGGAGCAGGCGGGACAAGACGTCGTCCAGCGTGGGTCCCGTCCCGTCCCGTACGGTCCGCATAGGAGGAAGTGGCACTAGTGGAGCTCGGCGCGGCGCGGCACGAGCGGACAAGGCCGTGCTGTGCACACCTGACCCGAGTGGCCCGCCCCGCCCCGCCCCGCCCCGCCCCGCCCGCTACTACGGCTAATGGACGTAACAGGACACAGCGGCCCCTCCCCTGTGGCCTCGCATCGTCCACCCAGAATAACCTCTTGTATTTGTCCGGTTCAAACAGAGAGGGGCAGGCCTACACCCTTTGCTCCCCAGCCTACCCCTACCCCGCGCGCGCGCGCACGCATCAATCACACGCAGCACGCCATACGCAGGAGGCGCGCGCGGAGAGGAAATGGACTGACGTTTGCTTTTACTTTCAGCCATTGAGAATAGAATTACGTTATGGTATTGCATTTTGTGCGGTCTGCTGTATCAACAATATGATTACAACGGCGAGACAAAAAAACAAAAAAAAGAACCCCTGAAAATTGTGCTACCCTTGCATTGCACAAGCTGCTCACAAGCTGTCTTGAGAATAATGACCACGCCAGTTTATGACCTCGTTTTATATATTTTTATACGACGTACGGGCGGGATAAGGACAAGGGGGATGGGAGGGGAGGGGAGGGGGTTTGTATGTCGCGCTGCCCTTCCGGTTTTATACACGTCCGTCTTTAATTCCACCCCTCCGCTCCGCTCCCCTTCCCTCCCCGCAAGGCGCGAATACGGACGCGCCTCGCCCGCTTCATAAAAGTCATGGGCGCGGGGTGGCGTGGCGTGGCGTGGCGCGCTATTGCGTGACGGGGCGGCTCCCTCCCCTCCCCGCCCCTCCTCCCCCGGCTCATCACCGCAGTGTGTGAGGGGCGGCCCGGGGGCGGCCCGGGGGCGGCCACACCCCCTATGCTGCGCGGCCGTGCCAACCTGCGATAGAGATGGATGGACTAGCCCTCCCGCCCGGCCCGGCCCACACACACACACACATCGCGAGGTAAGCAGAGTAAAAACAGAAAAAAAGAAATAGACGACGCGATAAGACGGATGGGTATGTGCATTTGTACACGCAATCTCTTTACTTTTGCTCTAGGCGGCTTCGATTACTTTTCGCTCCGTTTCTAAGTTGGGATTACAGTTTTTCTGCGGGCTCGTTAATAGGGTCCAATGCGTCCTTTTAATTTTTTTTTACTCCACTAAAACTGTGATGGATAGTGGTAGCAGTGCCCAGTGGAAGGTCTGACGCCGTCCGCTCCGCTCGTTCCAGTACGGTCGCGAATGAGGATGCGCCGACAGGGCCGAGACGGGGCGTGGCGGGGCGGGGCGGGGCGGGGCGGGGCGCCTTTGCTCTTTGTAATGGAGCCGCCACTCGCGGCCAGCGCACCGCCGCGTTTTGCCTATCGTAATGGCAGGCAGGCAGGCCGTGTCCTCTCTGGTGCCGCCTCTCTCTGTCTCTCTCGCACTCACAGCGCTGCAGGGGGCGCTCTGGCCCTGCACTCCGCCAGCTGCTGCGCTTTCTCAATCGCCGCACGGGGCCGCCCCGCCCCACCACGCCCCGCTAGAGGCGCCTGACCATCTCTGACCATGTGGTCGGCCTGGTCGAGCGTTATGAGCTCCTAGTCGTAGTCCACCACAGCCTGCTGGCATAGAGTTTCTAAGTTAATATTAGTTTATTCGAACATTCGAATTGGAGATGCACTGTTTGCAGAGTTCATTATTCTGAATGTAGGGCGTGCGCTCGCTTTTGGCGCAGAGCTCTTGTGGCAATAAGCGCGTTTTGTTATTCCCCCGCCTGCTCCGCCCCCGGCCCGGACCCTCTCCTGGAGATGATCCTCCTCGCCCTGCTCCTCGTCGGGTCGGGTCGGGTGCGCCCCCTCGGCTCCGGGTCCCCTCGCCTCGCCCCGGCCACAAAAACATCACTTGAAACGGATTCCCTCTCCCGCTCCCTCCGCTCCGGTGGTGCGTCACAGCGCCCCCAACCCCGCCGGCTACTTGCGCGCCACTTGAGCTCCGCGGGGCGGGGCGGGCGGGGCGGGCGGGGCGGACGGGGCGGGCGGGGCGTTCAGGTCATGTTCAAAAGATGCGCGGTGCCGCCCGCCCCGCCCCGCCTTACCCGTGTGATAGCACCCTCCCTATCCTCACGATATCTGCCGCTCCCCTCCCAGCCCCACCCTCCACTTTTACGTCCTATGGCTCCCCTCTCCCTCCCTCCCCATACCCCACCCCGCCCTTCATAAATCCTCTCCCTTTCGTTTGAAGGTCACGGCGCCCCACCCCCACCCCCTACGCGTGGTCCAGTGTTGCCGGCGCGCGCCTCAACCCCGTCGCGCCCGAGACACAGAAATCTCTTACGCCTGTGATTTGCATTGCAAAAAGCAAAAATTCACGCAATAAGACTTGCTGCTCCTCCAACCGGGTGCTCTCTCTGAGCCTGAGCAGAGGACTCTGATATTGTTTTTTTCTTTTTTGCTGAGAGAACCACTTGTGTTTTGCTGGTTTCCATAACGCGCCGGGGCGGGGGCCCATAGCGGGGGCTACCCCCCGGCCACAGCCCCGCCCCACCCGCACCCTGCGACTTGAATATACAATGCGACTGCCTTTAATTTGAGCGGCTTCTCCTCCACACCAGACGCACCCCCTGCGTCTGACTGTAAGGCTTCTCCAACCCGACCCCCAAAAACCAAATTAAGGACGCCTTTTACTCTGCGTAAAAATATCGATATTTGTAATGTAAAGAAAGAGAAAACTACAATTAAATGCAATTAACGCATCTGACCATGAAAAAATTTTCAGGTACCGCTTAAAGGACGAGCGACATACTGTATTTAGTCCGCCGTGGCGCCAATAAGCCGCTCTCTCTCCCCAACTAGTTGCGGCCGTGTCCCTTCGCGCCGGGCCCTTCCCTCCTCGCGTGTGCCGCATCCTGGGCCCCTCAGCACAGCGCAGCCACGCCCCTCTGCTCGGCTCGGCTCAGCCACAGCGCTTCCCAATTTGCTCTAGTTTTCTCACGCCCCGGGCGCGCTGGCATCCCTGACCCATTATTGCACAAGAGCCCTCTCCTCTCTCCCCTCACCGCCCCGCCACGCCCCGCTACTGGCGCCTGGCGCCGAGCGGAGGGCGACCCCCACCGAAACACAAACTCAATTATTTATTTGGCCCGAGACACTTGGCCCAGAGAGCCATCAGAGAGTGAGAGACGAGAGACAAAAAAAAAAGCATTTTCACTGATAAATTTGTAGCGGAACGAGGTGGAAACTACTTTGATTTGGTCACTATTTTATGTTCCAGCACTCAAGCAGTGATAGGATGGGTGATTTGACACTCGTGCGTGTTGCATGTTTGCGCTGTGTCTAAGAATATTTGACCGATTTTCGAAATCGGCGAGACTATTCACTATTTTTATTATTTTTTTTTAAAGAAAGAAATGGCACGGGTCTATTATTTTCGTTACGGTATTACTGGTTGTTGGTTATTAATAAGCATTTTGATGACTCACGGCCTGCGGCGGCTTCTCCCGCCGCATAGCGCTGGCGCACTGCATGTGCTGCTGCACGTACCTGAAACACACAAGACAACGGGCGTTACTGGCGGTGAAATACTGCCACCCACCCACACCTGGCGCCGAGGCGCGCCACGCCCCCGCGCCCACACCACTCCTCATCTCACTAACGGCCGACCTCGTTCACAGCGACGCAAATACTTGTGGCACGCATCTCAATTTGAAAGCTATATCTAAAACCGCTCACGCACAGGTGGTTGTAAACTGATAAAGGACATGCCTCTTTTTTTAGGTTTAGGGGGCAGCGCGCGCGTCGCGACGCAGCTTTCGTCTCGAAAAGGCAAAGAATGTCAAAGTAAACAAGGATGATGACGAAACGCAGAGGCGTGGGGGGCCTCCTCTCCTCTCCTCACGGGACGGGCTCAGGCAGGGGACCGCTGCGCCGCGCCGTCCTGCTCCGCCATGCTGTCGATATCGGCCCGGTGATCTCCTCACTCAGCTCGACGTGGCCGGCGTTCCGAATGTATCGGTCAGCAGATATCTCTCCCCTCCTCTTCCCCTCCCCTAGACTCTTAATTTTATAACCCTCGCGCTCATGGGAGGCCTCCTTGGGGTCCTTTCCTCCCGGCCCCAGCCGGGTCCCGGGTGGGTCCTCCACCGCCTCCCACGGCCGCGCCCGACCGAGCGGAGCGCCTCGACGCATCAAAACCCGAATTCGATTCGGCCCATCCCGAGCTGGCCGCGGCGGATCAGTCCTGTCCCCGGGCTGGGCTCAGTCAGTGATCTCCCCGTCCTTGTCCTTCATTCGGACGGCAGGGCAGCGCGGGGAGATCCGAGCCCGATAAGGTCGCTATCCCGATTTGGTCGGCCGCCGTGGTGGCTACCGGCACCGGCCTCCGGCGCTTTATCGCCCCGCAGAGGCGCCACGTTTTTACTACCACCCATTTTACACTTCCAAAAACGAAACGCCGGTTCGCCGTCTCTGTCTGCCATTCATCTCCATGCCGGGAGCCGATCCCGCAGCCTGGCAGGTAGGCAGACCCGCCGGACAGGGCTGCGCTGCCCGCAACAAGTTGCCTACCTCCCAGGCTGAGGCGTGCGCTGCGCGGCGAGCGCCGGAGACCTCTCGATTGAAAATTGAAAAGAGCGGTGTACTAAAAATCGCCTGGCCATGTCTCGCCTCCCCGCATATTTTGCCGGGGCCAAGCATAATTTCCGGTACGGACACTCTTGGTGAGGCGATGAGGAATGTGCCACTCACTCGTGCGTGACTGTCAGGAGTAAAACGCGATTCGGCTCGGCTCGGCCCGGACCCGTGAGACCCGGCACGGCCCCGCCCCGCCCCGCCCGGCTCGGCTCGGCAGCCTCTCTGACGTAAGTGCGAACGCCTCAAGGAGATGGCGCCGCCGGTGAGGTGCGGCGCGGTGCGGCGCGGCCTGGCCGCTGCGACGCGCAGAAGAGCAAACACGTGCATATTATCGCGGGGTCCAGCGCAGACACACACACTCACACACGCACAAACACTCACACATAGAAACTGCGCCCGCGCGCCCTCTCCTGCCTGTCTGCACTTCAGCCCCGTCTCTCTCCGGGATACTACGACTTCCTCATGGTTTACGACATGTGTAAAGAACAAACTATTTTTTGGGGCGAGGTCAAGTACGCTACCGAGTCCGAGTACCACCACAGTGTTGTGGAGGCAGCCCGGGGCCGGGCCGGGCCGGGCCGCCGCCGCACGGCACCTCCCGCATCGATCTGACCGGCGGGGGAGGGGGAGAGGGGGAGGCTCTGGACCAGTGCGCGAGGGAGGCTGGCGCCAGGGTGCTTCTGGGCTGGGTGTGGCTGCTGCTGCTGCTGCTGCTGCTGCCGGCCTGCTGCAGGGCTGATCGTGACCAAAAAGAATGCGGTGACGCGATGCCAGCCCTGTACTGAGGGGGGATTGTGACTAATGGCACGCGCCGGGCCGGGCCGGGCCGGGCCGGGCGGGGAGGCGAAATGAGGAGAAAAATGGGTCGCAGACAAGTGACTTTACAGCACCAAGCAGGCGGGCTGTGGGACGGCTGGTTACTAGGAGGAATAAAGAACAGTACGAAATGTAATCAAGCAAACGCAACAGTTTGACAGAGCGAGATATAATGAGAGAGAGAAATATAGAGTGCAAATGAAAAGAGGAAGCGAGAGGGGGATAATAATAATAATGATAATGATGATGATATTAAGCACGTCAGCGGCCAGTGGCCGGCCGTGGCGTGAGCAAAGTCCATAACAGCACCGGGGAGCATGCGAGCCCCCCGTCCCCGCGTGCCGCGTCGCCTCAAAGTAGTGTGGCAGCGGCGCGGATTTCCAACCGCTCGCGTGCGTCCCGCCGGGGCCGGCCGGGCCGGGCCGGGCCGGGCTGAGCTCGGGGAGGAAGGGTGCATACTTGATGCCCCAGTTGCACCTGCTCCCCGCACCGCCCCGCACCGCCCCGTGGGGGAGGGTCTGGCTCCCTCTGGGTCAAGGACGCAGACCAGACCAGACCATCAGAGTCGCGACGTGCCACGCCTCCGCGATGAGCCCCTGTGGGGGCGCGAGGGGGGCGGGGGGCTCCGGCACTTGGCGATATGAGAGAGGGTGCGGCCAGAGAGAGGCATCGAGATGGCGAGGGGCTTAATTAGACGGGTTAAAATACTCAAGCCAACACAACCGCGACGGGCGGAAAAAAGGGGGAAAAAGATAATTTTAATTAAAATTAAGTAAAAAGAGGGAGAACTGTGGCGAAGTACTTAACACCGCGCACAGCATCGTCCGATTAATCCGACAGTGGCGCTGGGGCAGGATGGGGTGGGGGTGGGGCCGGCCTCTAGGTCATTAGGTACGCCATTTTTCACGTTTCGTGCTGATTGGAGAGAGAGAAAGATAGGGAGAGAGAGAAAGAGGGAGGGGGGGGGGTTGTCACTGCGTGCAGCAGGGACAGGAGCGAGAGCTGATGGGCGAGGGGCGCCGGCCGAGCCCGAGCCGTGACACTGCATATCGTCTAGGCTACTCCCCCACAAATTTGTTGTGCGTCGCGGGGCGCGGCGGGGTGCGGCGGGGTGCGGCGGGGTGCGGCGGGGTGCGGCGGCGGGCGTGCGCACGCGGCCGTGGCGCGGCACTGCTCTTAGGTCCCCGCCGCTGTGGCGTCCCCAGCCACAACAGCAGCAGGGAATCCATCTGGGCGCTGGCCAAGCCGACGTCACCCCGCCTCTGTCGCCACTGATACTAAAGCCCTAGGGCAGCGGCGGCAGGGGCTGCGGCAGGGGCGGGTCCAGGACACGTCGTATTTCAGAAGGGGGAGGCCGGGCTGGGCTGGGCCGGGCCGGCCAGCGCTTCGCTAAAGAATGTTTTTATTTCCGCGCACTCGGCGCGTCATTTTGGTCGAGTAATTTCCCGCACGGCGTGACCCGGCGGCGCGAATGAGAAAGAGAGAGAGAGAGAGAGCGAGAGAGAGGGAGCGGCGCGGCGCGGCGTGGCGGCGGAGGGTCTGACTCCAGAGCCCATATGGAGGTCCCGGCCCGCCGCACCGCGCCGCGGCCGCGGTCCAACCCCAATAGCGATCGCTACCCCCTCAGCGCCACCCTCCCTCCCTTCCTCCCTCCCCCCACCGCGACGCCTCCGCCCCGCCCGTGACTCACAAGCCTGGCCGCGCTGAGCTGAGCTGCTCAGCCAGAGACCAGATGATGACTCAGCGGCGCAAGGCGCAAGGTCGTCGAGGAGAGGAGGAGGAGGAGGGAGAGAGGAGGCTCCGCGGGAGCAGGCCGGGGCGCAGCGTCGGGACGGACGCCACCACGCAAATTACAGACAAGTATGAGATTGGTCTGGTCTGCGCCCCGCCCCGCCCCGCCCCGCCCCGCCACCAACAGAGATCGTTATATGCTGATCCTCCGACTCGGTGCGTCGCCATGCATGCAAGGGGCACTGTATATTGCCAGGCTTGGCGCTCAAGCTCTCGCGATTAATCGTTTGATCTGACGTGGTGCGGTGGGGCGAGGCGGGGTTGGGAGGGGTGGGGCGGGGTGAGGCGGGGTGGGGCAGTACACGAGGTGGGCGGATTTGAGTAGGCTTGACACGCTAAACGATACGCCAGGAATACGATTGTACTGGCTCACTGGTTCCTCGCACTGCCACCGCAGGTGATAATGCAGTAGCAGATATACCTGGCCTGGGGGACATCTAGGACGCCTCCCCGCGCCGCCACGCCGCCTGGTCAACGAACGCGATAAGGCGCGGGCGCCGCGCTGCCGAGTGACTACCGCGTCCAGCGGGGCTCTAATCTAACAGGTCGTATCTATTAATACGGGTAATTGAATTTGTCCTACGTTAAGCAGAGTACAAACTAACTCTGTAATACTTATTTTTCGAGTGAGAGGAGAGAGTGTATGACAAAACCTGTTGCCGCCGACACGCGCCGTACGCGGCCAGGTCAGGTCGATTTCCTGCCGGCCGCCCCGTCGATGTATTCATCCATCGCGTGAACGGCTCACCGGCGCGGGGCGCGGCCTTCAATATCATCATTACAACAGCAGCAGCAGTGGAGACTTTCAATTCCACGACTACAAGGCGCCGCGCCACGCCGCGGGCGCCGGTCGCCGCCGCTCATACGCGCCGCGCTTACCATGCACAGCTGGGATTACAGAGCACATTGGCACATTGGCACACGGGCGGGCGGGGCGCGGCGGGGCGGCGCTGGTCGGGTCTGAATTATCGCGCAAAGCTCTGATTACGGCCCGCAGCCCCGATGAACAAGGAGCGGAAGATAGAGGCGGACACGACAGGTTGCCGTGTCCGAGACGCAAATGCGCCGCATGCTATCCAAAGTATTTCTAAGGAAAAGAAGATTGTAAGACGATTCGAAAATTTGCATTCATGATTTCCGAATAGATGGTTTCGGTGGGAAGAGAAATAAGCGCGTTGGGGGAGGGGAGGAGAAGGTGGTGACAGTGACAGGCGAATGGTTGCAGAGCCGTGACTGACAGCGTGCGGAGGAGCAGAATATAAGGGGCTCGAAGCGGGTGAGAAGGAGATAGGCCTGGGCGGGGCGGGGCGGGGCGGGGTTGGGCGGGGCGGGGGCTCGAGGGGTGGGCCACCCCACTCGCGTTCCGTCAAGATCTGGTGGCGACATTTCGAGGACAGTGTTTCCCTATATGGAGAAATATGCAGACCTATGTAGGATTTTCGGGAGCAGTGTGAGCAAGGCGCTCGGGGGCGGTTCGAGGGCGGTTCGGGGGCGGATAGGGGCGGGTCCAGCTACAGACGTTTATTTCCGTCTGCAGCCGACGGCGCCAAAGTCCCCCGGGGGAAAAGCAAAGAGTGTCGAGGAAATGGAGGCAGATTGGTGGAGCGGTTCGGAGCGGAGGCCGTAGTGGTGGGGGAGAGCGAGAGAGGGGAAGAAGCCAGCTCAGTCCAAACCGATACATTCATATTCATTTTACAGTTGGCTTCCATTTCCTCCTTTCTTCTCCCCGTTTATAATAGAGCAAGATGTTTCATCAAACAGAATGCGCCGCCGCCCCTCTGCCGCGAATCTTTTCTAAACTTTCAGCAGCCGCAATATGGTCCTCATCTCCCTCCATCCCTGTCTATCTCTCCTCTCCCTTCAGCTTTCACGTAAAGCTCTCCATCTCCCTCGCGAGCGCGGCCATAAAGCGGCACGGGGGCCCCTGTTCCGTGCCGTTCGCTCACGCTCGACTCGGCCAATCGCAATGGCTTTTTAATGGCAGCAGGCGCCCGCCCCGCCCCGCCCGGCCCCGCGGCCCCCGCGGCCTCATCCCATACCTGGCGGCGTGGACCTGGCGCCAAATCGCGACAATCATCCGGCTCTAAGAGCCGAGCGGACCTCGAAAAAGCCGTAAAAAAAAGAAACAGCTTTTTATATTTTGGCCAGGACACGATAGCCAAAACTCATTCATGGTGCTAGAAATCAAAAGAGCAATAGTTCGAAAATTCTTTAAAAATTAATTATTTTTATGCATGGTATGGTGATGAAGTGTGTACAACAAGCAGAAAAGCCGGCACGGTTCGAGAAAGGTGTCGCAAGGTGTTCGACTTGAAGTACAGTACTCGTGGCGCGGCGCGGGGCCGGGCGGGGCGCGGCCGTTGCTAGGACACGCCGGTGTACAACAAAACACTGGGCCAAGGCCGGGTTGACCAGCTCGACCCTGCCTGCAGCGCTGCAGCTGGGTGCACCGAGCCTTTGGAGTGCATTTTACAACACTCTTTACAGTTTTCTAAGGAGGGGGGCTTCTTAAAAATGTTTTATTATTTCGTTCAAATATTTTAACTTTGCTGCTTCAGTGGTCACTAACGTTTTAAATTTAAGGTAACTGCAAAACAATTTAAACGTGTTTCTTGGCGCCGGGCGTAGCACCGCCCACACACAGCGCAAACCGCCCCCTTGAGGCAATGGGTCGTTGCTTGTATTTCCCCTTCACCTGCTTCCCACCACCCCTATCGCACGCTGACTCTACCGCCTCTGCGCTGCGGGGAGCGGAGGGGAGGGGGGAGGAGAAAAGGGGCGGAACTAGGAGGGACCTTGAAGAACGGGCACCGGTCACGCAGGGGCGGCGGCGGGGCGGGGCGCGGGGGCCTGGGCGGGGGCTGCGGGGGCCTCCAGCTCTTATCTACACGTGCTGCTGCTGCAGAAGCAATGCACACCTCGCAGTTCTAGCGGGCCTCACCCCGCCGCCCTGAACCCCCATTCCCAAAGTTGTGAGCCTCGAAAAGTCAGCTCGTGTTGTCGAGAGGCCGTGGGGGTAGTACGCTGCGGATAGGGCCTATCGGCACGCACTGCTGCGGCCTGCGAATATCCCGTTGCTCCGTGGGCGAACCCTCATACACCTCAACGAAACTCGAGCAGAGGAGCGCGGGAAGCAAAACTATTCACACGACAGAAGGACAAGGCGCGAGAGGAAGAGGTCACACATGGAACTACTGGCACTGCCCCTAGGCCCCAGGGACTCCGGACAACGAGAGTCTCTGTGCTGCAGTGCGGCAGCCGTTATAGGTCCGGACAAGGAGGAGGAGGAGGAGGAGGGAAAGAGAGGAAGGGACAGGGCCGGCCTAATGAAGAACAGAAAGAGACGGAGGAGCGGAGTGAAACCGAGGCAGTGCGACTCTTCCAGCACCCACCCGCCCACCCGCTGCAACATGAGATGCGATCCTCCCGGGCGGAGGCCTGGCTAGGCCTTCCCTTGCGATCATCTCGCGTCTCGTTGCCGTGGTGACCATACGATAGGGCCCGCGCTTAAGCCCGCAGTGTAGGTGATATTAGGCGGGGGGCGGGTGCGGAGTAGGTCCCGTTTGAAGGACGCCCCCGCGCGACCGAGGTCCTCGACGCAGAGTCAGGGAGCCAAGCGTTTTAAAGAAGATGTGTCCTTGTCGCCGGCGACGCGACGTCGCGCCAGCGGCCGATGAAGTCCTCCTCCTTTGCACCACAAAGGCCCAGCGCGCGTTTCGGTTATTTGTCCGTCGTTTTTCTTCTCCCACAGTCTCTACGGTCCTGGCACTCCTCCTCTCTCCGCCCTGCCCCGCCCCGCCTCGCCCCACTCCGCCGAAAATCGACCCTCGACCACCGCCGCCGGTCGGTTCGGATCGTCGGTAAACATTCTAGAAGTCCCGCGACGAGTGTATTGCCAACGTTTTCCGAAATAACTCTCCCGCACACAACAGCGGTGGCGCGGCGGGGCCGCGGGTAGGTCCCGCCCCGCCCCACCCCGCCCCGCCACGCCCTGATCCGCCGCTACTGCTGGCGCGCCCCACGGACTCACACCGGTCTCGCCAGGGTGACAGCCAGGTTCAGTCAACCATTTCACACCCACCCCCGACCCGACCCGACCCGACCCGACCCGACCCGCCCTCGCCTCTGGTCCGCGCCCGCCGCGCGCCGTCCGCGCCGCCGCCCCTTGGCGACTGCCCCCGCCCGGCCGGCCCGCGGGCCAAGAGAGCTTGACCCACCCCACAGGTGACACCGAGAGTCTAGGACAGTCATTTGGACGACCGTGGTCCCCGCCTCGCCGGCCCGGTAAACACGCCCCGCCCCGCCCCGCCCCGCTTTTTCATTTCGGCTTCATGACTCATCACTAGTTCTCCATCAGCGTGATTCGTGATTCCCCGCGCCGCCACCCACTCTACTCGCCGTGCTGCTCTTCCCATTGTACCCCTACGCCCTCGCCCTGCTCTGCCCCGCCCGGCTGGCTAGACCTATAGGCGCAGGCAAGGCCCTGCGCTGCGTTGCGAAATGCAACCGCAGGGAAGAGGGGGGCTCTTCGGCGAATCACACCGCGGCGAGGAGGCGACCAGATGGGCATACAGCAGTGGCGTAGGCAGGGGCGGGTTAGCCGCGGGGCCGGGGCCCGGCCGGGGATCCTTCAAGTGCGAGAGAGAGAAATCAAGAGGGTTCGACGCCCCGCACAGCACATCGCGCGCGTTCTTCAAGAATGAAAACTTGATCCGTTCGCCCTACGCCACCATGCGCACACTCGCTGAGGGTGGAGGGAGGGGGGGGGTGTCTAGTTACACCGGGATGACAACTACGCGGACGCGACGTAGCGCAGCGCGGGCGCCACCCGCCCCGCCCCGCCGGTGTCGAATGTATCGATATAGATCGGATTCTTTCTGATCGTCCCGCCGCCCCGCCGTCAGTCGCAGCCGTCAGCGAGCCGGTCGTGCACCAGCGGGCGCCGCCATGTCGCCGGCCCGGCCCGTGCCGCGAGGAGCAGCCGGGGGACACGCACGGCGCCGCGCACGCCGCGGGGAAAGATCACGAAAACCGCGGCGAGGCCGCCAAAGGTTAAGTCCCAACTCGCAGGGCGATCGGGATGACGTGGTGCCGCGGCCGCGGGTGATATTGGGCGGCCAGCACGAATTGTTCATTGACCCCCTCCAGCCCCGCCCCGCCGTGCGCGGACCGGTGCCAGACAGACGGATGCCCCCGCCGCGCCGCGCCCCCGCGGGGGGCCGGAGGGGCCCCGGGCATTCTATCCACGATCTACCCGCCGTGCCTCTCCTGCCCGCCGCGCCCCGCCCCGCCCCGCCCCGCCCCGGCCGCCGAGGCTAGGACAGGCGACCTCATATTGATTCAGACCGACGCCGTCGTCGAGGCGCCAAGCGTACTTTTGTCGTGTTTGCCGATTCTGGCTCCGCTGCTTATTGTGAGGGAGACGAGGCGGGGCAGGGCGGGGTGGGGTAGGGCGTGGCGGGGAGGCGGGCGCCTGCCTGCTCCGCTCTTGACCGGTGATAGGGCGCCGCCCGGGGGGCCTGCCTGGCGACCGCGCGCGACGGTCACAAACTCTGTGAGACGCCGTGGTCCTATCAAGAGTGATTAGGGGAGGTGTGTGGCGGGGCGCGACGAGGAGGGAGTATCAGTAGTGAGGAGATAAACTTTGCCCGCCACGGAAAGGAGGAACGCCTCGCCTTAACAACACGGCACACGGGCGGACACACCTGCCCGGCCGGCGCCGCCCCAACCCCAACCCCGTGGTGACCGTTTTACTACAGAGGCTGAGGAGCGACCGGCCGGTCGGTGACTGGGCGGGAATGACGAATCCGGACCGTGCCGGTGCCGGGCCGCGCCGCGCCGGGGGTACCGGCAGGGAAGGGCAGGCCACGGCGGGGGGCGGAGCGGAGCTGCGAGGCCCTCGTCCTTCACACCGTGACGACATCTTCACGCCGAGTTTGGGTTGGGAGGAGGAGGAGGAAGGGGAGTAGGCGGAGGTGCGATGGACTAGAACAGTCGGCGCGGGGCCTGGAGGACGGCGCGGCCGGCGCTGTGGAGTCCGCGGGTTTAGACCCGCCGGCGTGCTTACCTGGTTGAGGTCTTGAAGAAGTTGCTCTCGTGGTTCATGAGCTCGGACCGGAAGCGTGTCATCTCGTCCTCCATCTTCTTCATCTCGTTGTCGAACCGCTCGCGGATGTTGCTGAACTCGGAGTCCAGGACGCTGAAGTCGCCCATGTGCTTGATGGGGATGTTCCTCTTGACGCCGCCGTCAGCCATGGTGGAGAGGGTTGTGTGTTCGGTGGAGGTGAACTAGGGGACGGACACACACACTGCGTGCGCGAGCGAAGCACGAGAGCCGCGGGGCTGGCAGAGACCGGAGCGGAGCGGAGAGCAGCGGACTGACTTGTCGGGTCGGCTTGTGCTGTGAGACTGCCGGCCGGGCCGGCTCGGGCGCGGGGCTGTGTGCCGCCCGGGCCGGGCAGGGTGCGGGGGCGGGGCGGGGTGGGGCGGGGTGGGGCGGGGTGGGGCGGGGCGGGTGAGGGAGAGAGGGGCGCCGCGTCATGTATTTAAATAGCACCGCCCGCGCCATACCGCCCGCGGGGGCGCGCCGGTGGGGGGAGCGAGAGGGACGAGGCGAGGCCGCGGCCGGGTGCGCGACAGAGAGGGAGCGAGCCCGCGGCCCGCGGCCCCCGCGGCCTGCGCTGCGGAGGCGCGCCCGCAGAGCGCGCTGCTCGCGGGGCGGTGCGCCGCGGCGCTACTCCGCGCTACGCCCGCGCCGCACCGCGCCGCGTCCAGGATCAGGACCGGGAAGTGTCCAGAGCGGCGCCCGCGCCCGCGTGAGTCACGGCTGGGGCCGCGCGGGGGCCGCGGGGGCCGGCACCGCGGCCGCGGTCAAAGCAAAAGGTCCATCTCGTTAAAGTACTGGGCGGCTGAAAATGGCCCTTCAGATCGCTCCTATTTAAATAATGGTACCTCAAAGCGCTACGGCAATCGGGCGGTATAAATGTCAAGCCCGCACCGCCCAAACTCGATTTGTGTTAGCATCGCTACTATCTTAGTTCTAATTCCAAAACTATGAAAGGGTGAAAGTACAAATCTAGTACAATTTTTTGGCGCATAGTACACATTTTGATCGGCACTGGGCGGTGCGTGCTTGACGGAGCTCCTACCTGTCCGCGCGCGCCGCGCTGGGTTAGGTAGGCAGCAGCAACACACTCGCGCTGCCGGGTTGCCTATCAGGCCTATGCAGGCGCGCCGCTCCCAAGTTTTTTAGGCGGTGAATTGCATTGCCTAACGCAAGTCTCGCCTCGCCGCCGCTAATGGCTCGCGCCGTCAGCGATGCACTCCACTGTGCGGCACTGCACGGGCACGGCACGCGTTTGCACAACGCGGCGACAGTCCGTGCCCCCGCACTGAGCACGGGGCCGGGGCGGGGCGGGGCCGCGCACAGCTCACCTCAATGCGATGCCAATGCCATAATCACGGGAGGCAGGGGAAGGGGTCCAAATGTGGGGCGGAGGCCCGGCCCGGCCCTGCCGGCGGGGGCGGGTGCATGAGGTGGGCGCCGTGGGTGTCGCGGCGGGCCGGGCCTGGCCGGGCATTTCGCTTTTGTCTCATCTCTGTGAGACAGGAGCGGGTGACGCATGGCCGCCAGAGCCGCGCCGGCCCACGCACGGCTGATCAGTGACGCGACGTCCAAATACAGGCACATTGTTCTGATAAGTGAGGACGGGGTGGGGCGAAGAGGGAAGACCACGGCCGGGGCGGGACGCCCAGCTGGACGATTAATACCCCCGCCCCCCG
Source organism: Frankliniella intonsa (assembly GCA_033675135.1). Taxonomy (NCBI): domain Eukaryota; kingdom Metazoa; phylum Arthropoda; class Insecta; order Thysanoptera; family Thripidae; genus Frankliniella; species Frankliniella intonsa. Next base: position 9,437,636 of record CM066254.1, on the reverse strand, counting down.
GTATAAAACGGCGGACGTAGGTCACAAGCGCTACAGATCACAACCGCTACAGGTCACAAGCGCTACAGCTCGCTAACGCTACGGGTCGCAAGCGCTACAGCTCGGTAGCGCTAGGGCTCGCTAGCGCTACGGGTCACAAGCGCTACAGCGAGAATCCACTCGCTAGGCGGAGCCGAGCCGAGCTAAACCTTGAAAAATTACGCACGTGGCGTGGAAACATGAAAAATTTTTGCGACAGTAAACCTCCCGAAGGAGGTTGCGGTTCCCGCCAGGCACAGGGCTTTTACCCCCCGTGGCAGCCAACTACTTCGGTGTTCTTATGGGAACCGGTGCTTTTCTGGCCGCGATCCTGTCGCGCAATTCGACAGATTTGATCCCCGTACTGTCAGATTTAGTCGTACGGTGGTTAACCGAACTGCCCTGTCCCCAGGGCATGGAGTAGCTATTTTTGGAGCCAGATTCTAGGACTTATGACCCCACGACCGACCACCAGTCGTGGGCATGGGACGGAACTTCCTGGCAACCCGCTGTCGCTACCAGTGAAGAACCTACCTGGGTTTGAACCAGGCCCCATGTGCCGAGTCTCACAGACACCCCACGGTTTTCGCGGCACCACTAGACCACTAGACCGTCGGCTATTCCACGAGGGAGCTCGGTTGGAATGGGGGGCTTGAATTCCACTCTCCAACTTGTTGTCCTCAGAAAAATTAAATGTTTTGGTGAGATTCGAACCTCCGTCCTGCGACTCTCCGCGCGGACACTATGCCGGCACGGCTACGATGCCACGGTACCAGGTGCCGGACCACTAGGAGTCATGCTGCGCGAGAAGCCACAGTCACTGAAGAAACGAACCCGGAGTCATGAGTGCGCCTGCTCTCCGGTCAGTGCTGGGCCGGCCGCGTAGCGTCATTGATATCGACGCTGCTCATAGCACTACGTGGGCAGAGGTTCGAACACCGCGTATTTTTTTTCTTTTTATTATTTTTTTTTTGTTCGGACCAAGTGCTCGGATTCTTGCTGTAGCGCTTGTGACCCGTAGCGCCACCGAGCTGTAGCGCTTGTGACTCGTAGCGCTTGCGACCCCGTAGCGTTAGCGAGCTGTAGCGCTTGTGACCTGTAGCGGTTGTGATCTGTAGAGCTTGCGAGCCACTCCCTAAAACGGCTAGGGTTCTGGTACCCCCTCGGTATACAGGGGGGTATTAATTGTCTGGACGATTAATACCCCCCCCCCCTCCTAACTTCCTACGAGGACAGGCCTGACGCCACGTCGCGCACGTTGGGGGCTCCTCCCTCAGGTCTCGCGTCCTCGCGCCGCGCGAGGCAGCGCCCCAGGGACAGGATGCCGCGGCGGCCGCGCGGGGTGCTGTGGAGCGTTATTTTTGGTCGACGACCTGCTGCCCTTCCCTCCTCCCCCCTACCCTCCTGCCTGCCCGCCCCTGTCCAAACCAAAGGGGCTTTACGAAAGAGCGAATGGCTATAAGCTTGCCCTCGCTTACTTGAGCCTCGACCGTACCGCCCCTGCCGCGGCCCCGCCCAGCACCAACGGTTTGGCTCGCGCTGCACACCCACCGCCACCAACGGATTCTTCGAATGGGATCGGACACGGCCTGCCCGGCCCGCGGCCGAGGCGAGACAAACCGAGTACCGCAATATAATATGTCCATTTTGGGCGCGCGTCCAAGCCACTTCCTCGATGCCTCACACGCAGTTGACCAACCATGACGTGGACCGGCTCGCCCACTCGGCGACACGGTGGCCCCGCACCGCACCGCGAAGGCGTTGTGCGCCAAGTCGCGTCGGGCCTGACTGACTGGAACATTCTCGCTCCTTGTTGCCTCACTTCCGACCTGCGACTAATGACGAACACCCACCCACCCCTGCGAGCGCGACCCGCCCCCGGACCGCCCCCGGCCCGGCCCGGCGCGACGCGCGGGGCCCCGACCGGAAGCACAAATGAGTCCATGTGACCAGGTACCCACCCCGCGGTACCCGCAGCAGGGCGATTAATGACCCTTTTGGCACCGCTTCAGTCGAGTGGCCCTTATCGCAATTGTGCGCCGCGAGCGTTAAGCAAGTTTCATCGAAACTGTCAAGCCGAGAGAAACGGCGGGTATTTTAAATCTGAACGCGGCCCTGGCCGGGCGGACCCGTTACCTCTATGAAAACTATCTCTAATAGAGTTTAGAGGCAGATTGTGTGCAAACACCATCATCATAGGGGGGGGGGGGGGGGGCATTATCATCAGGGGTCGTAATCGTCATGGGGGCATAGTCATCACGGGGGTATATTTATCACCGAGAAGGGGGTGGCGGGCATCACGCGGGGTAAAATCATCACGGGGGCATGATACTCGCGGGATAATACGGCCCCCTTCACCTTGCGCAATTTTCCGCTCTATAGACGCATCAATTTCTCATACGATATCTTCCTGTTCGATTTTTCATACCACACTGGGAATGTTTTGTTTTGGTTTTGTAACCGCTGTCTGCAAGCACGTAGCATTATTGGATCAGCTGGACCAATTTTTTTCCTGTCAATTCGCGTGTTGCCAAAGTGTTTTGTGAACTATTATTTAGCTGTGTCATTCCCTGAAAATGAGAGCCTGTTTACACATGCATACTGCCGGGTCACGGAGTCCAGACTCTCGCTCGTAGCCCTTCGTTATCAGGCCTTGTCGCGATATAACCTCGTAGATAGTGGACGAACCGTCCCGAGTTTTACCAAATCAAACAAATATGTGTCGCGAAGCAGTGGTCAACTTCTTCCGAAAATGGAGGTACTGGATCCGGCCCTTTGTAATGGTGGTGTATACCATCATAATTGTCATGTTACTGCCCATCCTCATAATGAGAGTGGTGAAGAATGGCTTCCAGAAAAGTGATCAGGGTGTTCTTATCGGTGGAGTTTTTGTACTTATGGCCCTACCCATAGCATTTTGGCAAATTACCCAACATATGGTGCACTACACGAAACCCAGGCTTCAAAAGCATATTATCAGGTGAGTGGTTTTGCTATGTGTTGACAAATTCCTCAATTGTTATGTAACACCTGCTTTAGCATACAATCGTTATATAACACCATTTTTTGGGAGTTTTAGACTTATAGTCTGAATTTTCAATATTATATTATTGGCAATATTTCTATCACATGACCCATACTTCTTTTCCAGAATACTTTGGATGGTGCCTTTGTATGCACTCAACGCTGTAAGTATATCGTGTCATATTTTTTCTGAAACTTAAAGACCAAATCTTTTAATTTTTATTTGAATAATTATGAGTTTTTGAAATTTGCAGTGGCTGGGCATGATCATTCCAGCGCAATCAATTTATTTTGACAGTTTGAGAGAATGTTATGAGGCTTATGTGATTTACAATTTTATGAAGTTTCTCTTTAATTATTTAAATGATGAGGAAGTTAATTTTGTGTCAAATCTGGAATTGAAGCCACAGACAAAACACTTTTTCCCTTTGTGTTGTCTTCCCACCTGGGAGATGGGCAGGTAAGACACTTTTTCAAAGAAATGCAAAGATGGTTTGTTTTTCTTTTACATTTCATGAAAAATTATTATTATGAATTTTTCTCTGTTTAGGGAGTTGGTGCACAATTGCAAACATGGAATTCTTCAGTACACAGTTGTACGTCCTTTGACCACTGCCATTTCTTTGTAGGTTTGATTGGGAAATATTATGTGACACATACCGGTATTACTAAATATCAAGAAATTTAATCCTTGTTCTCTCTTCTTAGTATCTGTGAACTTGCTGATGTTTATAAAGAGGGCGAATTCCGAGGAGACTCAGCATTTCCTTACATGATAGCAGTGAACAACTTCTCTCAATTTATAGCAATGTACTGTTTGGTTTTGTTTTACAAAGCCAACAAGGAAGAACTACTGCCAATGAAGCCTATTGGAAAGTTTCTTTGCATTAAAGCTGTTGTTTTCTTCTCTTTTTTGTAAGTACTAATGTTTGAAAGGAACATATTTTTTATTGTTTTAACTTGGTTGAGTTATTCTTTTTCACAAACATTGTTGAACTTAATTTCCAGCCAGGGAGTCATTATATCACTGCTAGTATACACAGGCGTCATTTCGTCAGTCTTTGGCACAGAAGACCAATCAGATGTTAAAGATATCTCATCCCGCTTACAGGTTTGACACATATATTTTCTTGTTTTAATTTTATAAAACTATGATGAGAGATGCCATGCATTTAGTCTGCTAATTTTTTCTTTACAGGACTTTTTAATTTGCATTGAAATGTTCCTGGCAGCAATTGCTCACCATTACAGTTTCTCATATAAACCATATGTGAATTATGCTGCAGAGAATAGGTCTTGCTGTGATGCTTTCTTAGCAATGTGGGATTTGTCTGATGTCCATTCAGATGTAAAGGAGCACATTGGTGTTGTTGGTAAGTAATAAATAATTGCTCAAGTTCTGGTTTTGAATCTTTATATTGCTTGGTTGATTGGTGGTGTTCCATTTATTTTTATTTTTGCTCATAACACGTAGGAGATATTTGCTTTACAAACATTTCTCAACAAATTGTAGACTTAACTGCATCCTGGTGTAGGTATTTTACTGCTCTTGTGCATGATCTTTAATTTTTAACTTTAATAATTTGTACAAATTATGTTAAAATTTTAAGGAAACACGCCAAATTTAACCAGAGCTAATTATACGCATGCTTTCCTCTTGCTTGCTCTGCACCTTGTCTCACCCTGCTCACATTCAGGTCAAACCTTGGGGCGGCATATTGGTGTTCGAGGTTTCTACAAGCAAGGATCTTCAAGTGCCGATGAACGGTCATATCTCCTGCTGGCCCCCTTGAACCCTCTCTCAGATGACGAAGGGTATGGTTGTGGGAAAGTTTAAATTGCAACCTCTCACCATTTGTTTGACCTTGAATTTTGTTGAAATCAAGTTCCTACCTCTTATAATAGAACACTTGGACCCATCTTACTTGTAGCTATTTTGAGAAACTAGCTTTCCAACATCTATTCTTTAACTCTAGTTTTGTTCTTTACATAGCATGCTTTTCTGCTTTCTTTCATAATTTTTATCTTCAAGTGCTCATTAGATTCTTTCTTTTCTTTTCTAAAGCTATGTTCAATTTACTATCAGTCCTGTTTTGTACTGCTTTTAAATTAATGTTTTGTGTCTTGGTTTACCTCTTCAGGGAGCACTCTTAGCCGTCACATCCGAGGAAGAGGAATGTACAAATCACCAAGTGAGGGTACTCGTCTTTTGATGCCCGTTGAAGTAGACTATGCTCCAGAGGCAACAGAAAACGTTTATCAGAGTGCTCCAGGAAGACTCAATGCTGTCTCGCCCTATCAAAAATATAGCAGTTTTGGGAACAGCCACGAAAGCGCATCAGTCAGTGGCACCAGCTCAATAGCAAGTCACAATGAAACATCTCCTGCTCTCAGTCCAGTGTCTAAGGAAGTAACACCAGAGGAAGATACCCTTCTTGACTTCACAGATTTGTCCCCCGATGCTGAGAAAGAATATCCCCCTCCACCTTATCCCCAGAGCACAGAGAAAGAATAAGTAAAGTTTAAATTGTAATTTATCATGATTGCAGCTTTTTTCCCAGTTGGTTGCTTCTTGGCCAATGTTATGTTGCAAGTGAAACAAGCTAATCTTAAATGGCTTGTAAACAAGGCAATCTGTGATACATTCAGCTAATTGAAAAGGAGACTAGATTTTGCTATATTTTTACATTTGAAGTACACATATAAATTAATGCCTGTTAGGACAAGATTTAGAAAAGTGCTATAATTGAGCTATAAAATTACATTTGTGTTTCTAGCTACAATTGACCAGAATTATAATTTTGTGAGCTAAAATTTTATCAATTAATCCAAAATATTACCTTGTACAGTAATATACAAGTTGAATAACAGTATCAGGGTTCTACCTCTTCTTTTATTTATATGATAAAAGAGCTATTTTGTTCTTTTTTATTAGAGTTTGAGTATTATGACTTAAGCATTATATTTTGTGTTATTCAATCCTCTATGTGCGTATTATGTTATTTCTTAACTGTGACTTAAATGCTGTGATTGAAGTAAATTTTTTCTCTAGTGGCATGCACTGAGTAAGTGCAGCTTATGTTATAAAGAACGTCTTTCTCATGTAAAGAGAAAAATCTTTTGGAAAGCTTTACTTTTTCAAATAAGAACCTGTTGTCTGTTAGTTTATGTATTTTATAGTTAAAAGATTTATGGAGAGATTTATGTAGGAAACGTGGTGTACATTCTTTAAATATCCTTTTATTAAACTTACTCAATTTAGATTTTTCTACAGAGCAATAAAAATTTTAATTTGTGCAATGCCCAGCATGTGCCTTGCAAATTTTTTTGTATTAATACAAAAAAAGTTTGTTTTTCCCTGTTTTTTGGTCCAAAGTAAGATATAATTGAAATATGCATATAAGCCGTACCTAGTTATCATTCCCAAGAGCTATCCCAGAGAAAGATTTCATGACATATCTTTTTAAGAAAGTCTAAAGATGGAAACCTTGTAACTCTTGTTAGCCATGGCACTAATTTTTCTCTATGTAAGTAGTTTATCTAGTGTTACGTAGAGTTGTACTGATGGATTTGTGATATCTACTTTGATTGGATCAAACAATTAAACTAGTCTTTTATATGTATACATTACATTGGTAAATTTATTTTTTACTTGTCTACATACACAAGATAATGAAAGAAACATAACATTTGAATGAAAATTTTATCACATTTGGCATTGTGCACTCACTTATTCAATAACTGGGATCATGCTGCGGCCGGCGCCCTTCCGCCGGTGCGAACGCTCCCGCCTGTCATTATTGTCTGGCACGGAGCCGTCTGCGCCACCTGAGGGAAGATGCAGGGTCTTAGCGAGGGAAAGTTCCACAATTTGAAGGTAGTGCAGCGAGCCCCTGGGAATTAGGCAATCCCCCTTAGCACGGCTGTATAGCCGTTGCCTAACGGCCCTCCCGGGTAGTAGGAAGTTCTCGCATACTTCACTCCGTTCACTCACGTCTCCTGAGGCGGAACACATGGGGCGCGACGAGGGGGAAGGGCTGCGCGGGGTCTGCGGGCGTACCCGCGCCGCGGGGGCCGGAGCCGGAGGACGCGTCCGATGCGCTGGAGGACGCGGAGTGGCCCAGGCCCAGCTCCTTGGCGTCCTGCGCCGCGGACGCCGCGCGGCTGGCCGCCTGGCGCGCGCGCATGCGGAAGAACGGCCTGATCGTGAAGAAGTAGACGAACTCGAAGCCCGACACCAGGCTGAAGCCCACGAGCAGGCCCGACAGCCCGCCCAGCGAACCTACAAACATAGCGCAGGGGTCTCAAACTCGCGGTATCCGCCGAGCCGCGCTCGCATAGGCCACACGCACGACGAGCACCAGCAGGTTTGAGACCCCTGACATAGCGGAACCGACAAACTTCGCCTCGCCGCCTGTGCGATCTGGGTACTCACCCAGTAGATCCTCTCGGGTCATGTACACGTCCATCTTGTACTTCGTGGTCACCAGGTCGTTGGCGAAGACGTGGAACAGGGCGTAATTCTCCTCGATCCCCGTAAGACCGTTCCTGCGGGCAAAATCTCTGGGTTGAGTGGGACGTCTACGACACCCCGACACTACTGTATCGATCCCTTTGCTGGACTAGAACGCACGTTAGGGGGTCGCCCGCGGGGACGGAGTCCATGCGGAGGACGCCGACAGACGTCTCCACCTCGTACTCCACGTTTTCGCACAGGGGCCTGCAGAGCGGGCACGTGGACGCGTTGAACGGCTCTCGGTTCGGGTTTACCGGGGCTGACGGCAAAACATAGAAAAAAGCGTCATGAAACTTCGCCCTCTACCCCCGCAGGGAAAGCGACATTTACATTCCGCTACTCACTCAACAGGGAGGTGACGCAAGGGACGTCCATGAGCGTACAGTATTTTCGATGCACTGCAATAGGAGGCAATTTAATTCAGGCGCCGCGCAATATAGTCCAAGAGGTACTCCGTCGGCGCGGCCCTACTTACTGATGTGCGGGAAAGTGATCGGGACGCAGCCGCACTTTTCCAGAGTTTTGTTGGCCTGACACGACGCCATGCAGTTCTCGAACGTGTACGCCCGGAACATGGGCAGGTACGTTTCGCTCTGAAACTGGCACTTGCGGACGCTTGTCGACAGGTCGCGGATCCTCTTGCTCGGCAGCGTCACCTGGGCCATGTACGAGATGAACGACACGGTGCCCGCGCCCACCACTTTGAGGTCGGCGTTGCCGTCTGGATACTGCGTCGGGTTGTGGATCAGCACCTGCAGCAGGGCGGGGTGGCGTAGAGGACACAGCACTGGTTCTCTAGTTGTGAGAGTGACGGCTGCTGGCACTCACCATGACGGCGTGGGAGGCGAGGAACGACGACAGGAACTCCGCGGGGTTGATGCGCACCGTCACCGAGAGCCCGTTGGTGTAGCCACATGCCGACAGCCTCTGCACCTCGTTGAAGGAGACGCCGACGCAGCCACCCATCCGCGGCCTGCGGGCACCCATGCAGCATTTGAGATATCGGATTCACACGCTTCATGGTGACAGGTTTTGAGGGACGTCACCTACTTGTAGTCGCCTATGGTCCTGTCCAGGTAGTTGAAGCTGCAGCAGTAGCCGTAGGCCGTGGGCACCTGGCGGAAGATGTCTGAGCAGTGCAAGCACTGCCGCCGCTTCCACACGCAGCGGATGAGCATTTCGTCGCACGACGGGGTCACCTGTCTAAAGAGCGTTACATGTTAGCGACACGGGCGGGGCCGGCCGGGGCCGGCCGGGGCCGGGGTGGCGGGCTGATTGACGTGGCGCCGGTCATCAAACACACACCTCAGCGCCTCGTCGACGCTGAGCGAGTTCTTGTCCAGGATGGTCTGCAGACGGGCGAACTTGGTGGAGTTCAAGGCGCGGGGCGCGACCAGCTCGACAAGCAGCCCCATCTCGTCCAGGAGCTCCTCCTCGTCCACGTCCGCGGGCAGCACCCTGCGCTCGGATGAGAAACATCATCAGCGAAAAATGACTCGCCCCGAGCCTTGAGGGACGTGACGAGCACACCGTCACCCACAAGGTCCTGATGAGCTGCCGCGCCTTGAAGCGCAGCACCTTGTTGCTGGGGCAGACGGTGACGCCGGGCGCGTCCACGGACCACAGCGGGTAGTGCGTCGAATCCACGGCCAGGATGGTCGGGTGCGCGCGGTTGAAGTCGTACGCGATCACCATGAGCAGGACGGCGGACACCATGGACATGGTCACCACCAGGACCCAGAAGAGCCGCTCGGCGCGGTGCTTGCCCGGCTGCACGATGTACTTGTAGCCGTGCAGGCCGGTGAAGAGGCAGAACTCCCTGGCCTCCTGGCGAAAGGCGCTCCTCGCGCGGCCCCAGGTGGAGCGCCGCAGCAGCGCGCTGTCCAGCGTCGCCGGGTCCTTGAAGTTGGGCGTGACCGCCATCCCTGCGCCCTGCGGGGCCTGCAGGGAGCACGCGGCGGAGGCCAATGAGTGAAAAATAAAAATTACTCACCTGCAAGACTCTTGGGTTTCCAGGGTGCGGACTCACCTGCCGCTGGCCCGCTACCTGTACGCGAAGGACAGCAAGACGCGCGCCTCGGCCGACGCCATCCTACCCCTCGTCCGCGAGGACCGCAGCGCACCCCGCATGGAGGTGCGGGTCGGGTGCGGCCCGGGCTGTGGGGCCGCTCCGGGCAGGACAACCGCCGCGCGCCCCACCACCGCACCGCCCGGCCCGGCGGGAACCGGTTCTCGCCCGCGCTGGCCGCTCCGCCCTCGTCCACGGCGCTGAGCCGCCCTCCCTTACCGACCGTCCTCCCCGGACACTGGAGCGGGTACCGGCCGAGGCAGGCGACCCTACGTCACTGCAGATGCCGCGGTACCAATGCGCGCGTCATGAACATGACATCGGCGTCCGGCAACGTTTTCCTCGGGACTTTTTATAGCCACCGTCCACGGCACTCTGAGGGCTGGGCTCGGGCCCGGTGGCTGTTTCGTGCCCGCCCCGCCCCGCCCTGGCGCCCCTGCCCCCAGGTGGCGGACACCCTGCGCGCTCTCAGGCCTGTCCCGCCCCGCCCCGCCCCGCCCACTCCGCCCCGCCCCGCCAGCCCAGATCGGGGTTGCTGGCCGCGTCTGGTTGAATGCGGTTTGGCCTCGCGGCACTCGGGCCGCAACCCCCTTCGGCCTCGCTAACGCCATTGGGGTGTCGGCCGAGCGGGGTCATTTGCGATGACCATACGGCCGCGCTGCCCCGCCCCCCCCCCTTTTCCCCTGGACGTGGCCAGTAAGTCGGACTCAATTTATTCCCTGTCGCCGGTCGCCTCCTACTCACATGCAATTTACACAGGCACTAAACCTGGGTTTGAATTAGTCACTAGGGTCCCACGGGCTGGTCCCTCAAGACCCCGTCGCGTAGGCAACCCGGCCACGTGGGCGATGTGGTGGAGCCTACCTATTAGGCGGGCGTTCCCTCCGACCCTAAATGATACCAGCCGGGCAAGGGCGGCAGCACGGGCCGTATGGGCTCTCGCCAAGGGACATAGGGATTTTTCCAGGATCAATAACTTTCCGGAAACGACACGCGCCCATGCATCCAAGGCCGCATAAAAAGAAAAGTGCTTTTCAATCGTTGATTCCATGCCCGCGATCGTGATCATGCGAAGCACTCTCAATTGCTCACAATGCAGCAGAGAGCGGAAGGACTGTTTCTTTTTTTATTTTATTATTCGAATCGCGCGGTGCAGCTGACATCTTATCTCTCTCCCGGGTCGGGCCGCCCTGCCTGCGCACCGTTCGCCTTTTCCTCCCTGCGCAGAGCGCATCGCAGAGGGAGCGGTGGCCTGGGAGCTACTCGGGCGTGACGGCGCAGCGTCAGCGTCGCAAACACAGGCGTGCCGCGACACCCAGACACCTAACAACGGTGAGGTGACTATTGCCGCCGTCACCTCGTCACATCTCCTGCCCCGCCCCACGCGTGCTGACGGTGAGTCGAAAAGGGCTGCTCTGTGCCTGACACCCTCACGCTGAAAGTACAGTGCCCCGGCCAGGACTACCCGGTTGCCCAGCGGTCACTCTCAGGTCACACAAGGGCGAGAGCGAGCGAGACCGCGCCCACTGCCCTGCTCTCCTATGTCCAAAGCCAGGCGAGTCCAGGCAGCGGCGGTGCGGCGGCGGCCGGTATCGGGTGATGACCTGTCGCAATGTGATCGCGGCGCGCCGGAAGCTATCGTGCCTCGACGCTCGCGCTCGGCACGCGGCCCCGGCCCCGGCCCCGGGAACCACCCCTTCGGTTTTCTATCTTTGTGCTTGACCTTCGTTCCGAAAAAATTAAACATTTTTACTGCCACCATTTAATTTTGCAGCTCGCTTTTCAATGGCCGCCTCGTGCCCCCTCGGTGGTGGCGGCGGGACGAGCCACGGCACCTCCTACAAGCTGCACTACTTCCACCTGGCGGGGCTCGGCGAGCCCATCCGCTACATGCTGCACTACGGCGGCCTCCCCTTCGAGGACATCCGCATCGGCGCCAAGGACTGGCCGGAGCACAAGAAGAGTAAGACGGCGCCCGGCCCCGCGCTCCCTGGCATCGAGCGTAAACTGCAACTTCACTGTCGTTTCCTCGCGTCCACAGAGATGCCGTTTGGGACCATGCCCGTGCTGGAGGTCGACGGCGTCATGTACACCCAGTCGAGGGCCATCTGCCGCTTCCTGGCGGGGCGCGTGGGGCTGGCGGGCGCCGGGCCGGAGGAGTGCCTCCGCATCGACATGATCGTGGACGCCTTCAACGACCTGCGGGCCGGTGAGAGGAGGGCGTGCTGCTGGCGCTGCGCCCTGTATCTTTCTCTCCCTCTCTTCCCTTCCCCTTAGATTGGGCCGCGAGATTCGAAAGGGAAAGGCAGCGAGGTATAAATCGTGCGTGGTAAGAGAGTGAAGGCTCGACTGCCGCTGGGTTTATCTCACAAGTCTCTTTTTTTCTGCTCCCCGTGCTTCTTTTTTCCACTATCTCTGCTTCCACCTAGCCATCCAACCTTTACTCTTCTCTATTTGACGAGCCCCCCCTCGCGCTTTCGTCTATGTACAGCCGTGTCGGACTGGTTCTACGACAGCAACCCGCAGACCAAGGCGGCTAAGCTCGGACCCCTGCTAGATAAGACGATCCCGTACTACCTCGCCAGGTTTGAGGCCACGGCGAAGGAGAACGGCGGCTACCTGGCCAACAACAAGGTACGCCCCTCGTCCGTAAAACAACCGCGTTATACTTTTTATCGTTTTCATTGAGTTACACTGTGTCATTTCGTACTGCAGCTTAGCTGGGCAGACTTTTACTTCTGCGCACCCATGACCTGGTTCGACGCGATGCTCCGGAGGAGTGTCCTGGACGGTTACCCGGTGCTGCAGGAGCTCCGCCGCCGCGTTGACGCGCTGCCCGGCGTGGCGACCTACGTGGCCTCCAGGACCAACTCGGAGAAGCTGTGCCCGCGGTTCGTGGGGCCGTAGGCCGTCGGGCAGCGGAGGCGAGGCGATGCACAAGGCGAGGCCCCGTGGGCGGCGTACTCTTAGACGGGTTGGGACTACGGCATAGGCGTCTGCGCCCTGCACTGGGCTAAGAACACGAGGTACGAAGTGATGACCGTGGCGATCTGCGGGGCAACGGAACACGACATTTAACGCACTTCCTTGAATCATGTATCATTAACAAACATGCAAATACATCATCATTTTGTGTATTGAAAGATGAGTTGATGCTCACGGATGCGAGAAACGCGCGGTCCAGGGAGGTGTACCCTCGGATAGAGTAGGTCGGTGTCTGGGTGATGATTGTGTTGTAGAAGAAGCAGATCTGCGTTGCAAGACCATAAAGAAATAAAATAAAAATCAGTCACATGACAACCCTAAAGCAGGCGACCCGCTCCCGCGGGCGGCAAATCTTCACCTCGTGGTACGTGTCCTGGTCGAGACGTCCAAGGGACATCCTGTCCAGAATAGCGACAAAAGGTTCCTTCATCTGAAAAATAAAATATCAACATAAGTGCAGAAAAGATTAGCCTACAGGCGCCTCGCCGGCGCACGTCACGCTACTCACAGTGGCCACAGCACGGTGCGCGCACTCGCACACCGTGTAGATCTCCGCGAAGTAAAGGAAGGCGAAGAGGCTGTGGCCGAGGCAGGCCCAAAAGTCGCCCACCACGTAGAAGGAGAAGGCCTCGAACGTCACGAAGGTGCACTGACACAGCAGGTACAGCATGTTGAGGACGTACGCGGCGTGGCACGAGTTGTCGTCGTAGCCGTAGTGCTCGCGCAGCTCTATCCACAGCTCGCGGTAGGTGCGCACCGTCCCGGCCGTGGCCGTGGGCGCCGCCCGCGCGAAGTGCCGCTGCAGGCTGCTCGCCAGCCCCAGCAGCTGCAGCAGCTGGATCACCACGTTCCACACGACCAACGTCTGCACCAGCAGGCCGTACTGCAGGCAGGGCTGGTGCGCGGGCCGCACGTTCAGCCGGTCCACCAGCACGTAGGCGGCGGCGGGCATCGCCAGGCTCACCGCCACCAGCAGCGCCGTCACCGCGGTGTACACCCGCCGGCGCCGCGCGTCCCGCCGCCCGCTCGACTGCGTCACGGCCAGGATCAGCCGCTGCGGCACACGGGACCACGACCTCAAAGTGTGTGTGACACTCGGACCCCTGTATTTCCAGTGGGGAGCTGCACGCCCACCTTCGTCTTGCCGTAGTTGACCGTCATGCGGCAGATGCTCCGCGACTGCAGCCAGACGCAGGGCACCGCCAGCAGCGGTATCACGTGCGCGATGAGCTCCGTGGACACCATCCGCGCGTCTATGTCTGCGTCCTGGGCCATGACGATGGGCGCGTGGTCGCAGACCAACGACAGCGCCGAGGCGACGGCCAGGGCGTAAGTGAGCACGCACCAGGGCAGCGTGGAGCGCGGCAGCAGCCGGCGCCAGCCGCGCGCGCCCTCGCGCCCGCGCCCGTGCACCACCAGGGGCATGACCCCGATGGCGGCCAGGGTCCACACCACGGGCGCGATGGCGTTCTGGCGGAGCAGGGCGGGCTGGTAGCCTAGCACGCTCCAGTCCAACTCCACCGGCAGCCCGTTGCCGGTGTCGCCACCTGCAGTGTAAGGCACCCACAAGAAGTAGAGCATTTTTTTAGGCACGAAGCAGCCTTATTTTATTTTTAAAGAACTTTTCTTTGGTCGCGGATTTCGCCTCGACCGAATGATCATGGCAGCTTGGTTTGGCAACACAATAGAAAGCGCAGCCCTACCCAAGAAAGAAAACGTCAACATGAAGCCATCATAACCTCTTCTCGTATACAAGCCGACTCATTTAACTTGGAAAATTTCAACCAAGACAGCATAACAGGTACAAAGGCAACTCGATCCTAAAATTTTTGTAATGTATAATTCTCTCTGTCCCTAATTCTTAAATCTACTCGACTTCAAACTGAGTAAAAAAAAAAAAAAAAAAAAAAAAAAAAAAAGGAGTAGTCTGTGTTCTGTCAGTGTACCCGATTGTTTTTCTAAGCCAAAGTCTGTGTTAATTGATTTACATGATAAGTAATGTAAGAAAAATTTACATGGGGAAGTCATAGCGCCTTTAAAGCGGAATCTGAAATTGAATATTTGTTGTCACACAGTACGCAACTGAGCTGGGTCAGTATTGATTGTGAATGGGGTGCAGCGTAGGGATGCTAGTCTTCTGCTGAGTCTTCAGCAAAGTGAAAAATTGAATTCAATGTAATTCTAGATCTTAAACTTTATGGCCTGAGGACATTCAAGTCTTTTAAGAGAGAATCCGTAGAGTTGGCATAAACTGTGTTGGGGGTTCAACGTAATTACGCTAGCCAGTTAAGACTTGACAAGTGAAATAGAATATTAAATTCGATCTATCTTTGAATGTGGTTTTTTCAACATCCAGTTCCACGGTAGAGAGACGCTATACAATTGATTTAATAACTTTTTCAATTTAAGAAACATCACACCAAAAGTCTAAAATAAAAAATTTAAAGGGGAAAAAAAGGAACACAGATACATCAAACCTGACATTAATGAATTCCAGAAATTAGATCTTGGCTCAGCTTGAAGCTTTGGCTTAACTCATTAGTAGAAGGGTGAGGGGCTGAGGGGTGGTGACAGAAATGGGGTAGTATCGAAACGATTGATCGATGTCCGATCGAAATTCCTGTTTGGACGTTTAAATTAATATTCTAAAATCAAAAGGTTGTTAAAATTTTCATAGATCGTTTTCCGGAAAAGAAAAAAAAAATCAATTTTACCACAAACTTTACAATATACAATCATCTTCGATACTGGCTTTTGACCTTCACCCTGTGCGGTTGGTAGCAATTGGACACCCTGAGATTCAACGGCGGGCGGACGGCAGTTGACCGTTGGGCCTTGAGCTTGGAGTTCGCTTCGCCTGTACGTTCTAGTTTTCTTAACTGTAGGACTTTAAATTAGTGTAAAACATGTGTTCCGCACATTGAAGCGCCAAATCGACTTTTGAATGGACGCGTTTACCTTTCTTGTATTACTTTCTGGAGTCGTTTTAAAGGGTAAGCGAAAAAAGCCCACCCTTCCGAGACGTGTGTTTCCCCTTTGGCTTTTGCCGCCGTGGATAGCTAATTTTGCTCCCATTCTTTCTTTGCAGTGGTTGTACGTGATCGCCGCATCCCCCATCGACGCAGCTAAAGGTAAGTTTTAAGTTTTGCTTTCGCCAAATGTTGGGATGGGCCTTCAAATAGGGGTTGACCCCCTAACCTGTATACCTTTTGCCGTTTTGTCGATGGTCCATACGTCGGTCGACGTGTAGGGTGGGGGTGGAGATTTTTGTTCCTTGACCGGGGTCCAAGCACTCGGCAGCCACGGTTGCTTCACGTTCTTTATGGACTTCTTCGCCATTGCGCGGACGTGTTTCGCGGGCGCCCTGTCGGCGGCGTCGACTACAATTCCCGGGCGAAGTAGCGCGCTTTCGTTCACCCGGATATTAAAGCACTCTAATAGATGGGGAGTGGAAAGAGGCGGGTAAAATAGCAATGAAAGTGGCAGGGAAGTTTGTCTAATAAAGCAAACAAGTTAGACGCCGGTCGATGGTAAGAACGTCAGAAGATCATTGCCTTACTGGCCATACCCCCCGCCTCGAATTGCCAGGCCGCGCGGCGCGGAGTATCTACGCGACGGACACTCGAGTGCCGCCGCGAGCCCGCTATCGTCACAGTCTTTTCAATACAAGGGGTATAGGCGAGCTTGGCCGCGGGTCGGGTCAACACATCTCTACCAGGACCTCGGTCAACGTGGAAAAGTACAGTAATAGGATGATTAATTTGTTGTCCTCTAGTAGTAGTAGTTGTCGTAGTCGCTCGGGCAGGAGCGGGGAGACGCGTCACGGGGGGCCCAATTTCTTTGTAACGTAACTAAACGTCGCGTGGCTTTCTTATTTATATTGCGTGACCGTAATTGCGCAACTCTCCTTGCGATTTCCTTCATTTAAAATACTGCTCGCTCAGTGGTTATTACCTAAAGTATGCACCAAACCCCGCGACAGAAATAGAGAGAAAAGTTTTTGTCTTCCAAATCACGTTTGTGGGTAGTCTGGTAGAAACTTGCTGTCGTAGTTTTCCATACCATAAAAAGAACCCGATTACTCGTCGCTCATCCCCCTCACCCCGCGGCGCGCACAAGCAGAGATACACCGACGCGGCGCGGCGCAGCGTGCTGTGCTGACCGCTGAACTGATTGCGTCGCACTTTTACTGCGCCGGCGTTTCACGCGCCCAACAAAAACCCCCGTTGATCCTCGCTGAGAATAGACTCGAGTGGTGCGTGTAAGTGACGCGACGCCTGGCCTGGCGGTGACCGCGCGGTGCCCGCCCCGCCCCGCCCCGCTGGCGGTGCGTTCGTGTCCCTCCCTGCGGCGCACGACGCCATGCCACGCCACCCCGTGACTCACCGCGAGGACGGCGACGTGGTCGGCCGCGTGTAATGGACGCAGCAGGTGTGTGTGGCTCTGAGCTGCGTGTCGTTTTGTTTTCATTCGATACGACAAGGTATTGTCGCCCTGGACGCGCGGGCCCCGCCCCGCCCCGCCCGACCCGGCGCGCCCCGCCTCGGGCGCCCCGCCGCCGGTCTATGTAAATAGGTTCTCATTTGTAATTACGAGACGGTGCCGTGAGCGCCCGTATTGCTGTAGTTGCGCCGTAAACGCTTTGCGCCTGCGTCCCTGCCGGCCGGCCGCCTGCAGCACCGAGTCCACGTCGCGCTGTCTGCTCGGGCAGCGCCAGGGGCGGCTAGGCAACCCGCCCGCATATGTGCTCTGCGGTACAGTCTATGCTCTGCATCCTGCGCGCGAAACCTGTAGGGCACCTGCTGACCCGCGGAGATCAGCTTGACGCGGTGTGGGGCTCTGGCATTGCCCATACTTTTAGACCTGTTCATGTGCCGTTTGTCTACCTCTCCACGGGCTGCCAGAGGCTGAAAGTCCCGCCCCCGCCCCTTAACACCACCGCTATAGAGGCATATGCCGAGTCTTTCGACGCCTGACGAGGGAAAAAGGACGCGCAAAAAAAAAAATTCCAATCAAGATTGGAAATGAAAGCAGATGATATTGAAATCTTATTCTAGCTGAAAATTTCTATGGTGTTATATTTATTTTGATTATTATAGTTTAGAAGTGACCGTTTTGAAGTCTTATATAGTTGTATACACACGTCATCTTTTCATTTTTATAACGTTTTCCCGAGAACGGGTAAAAATACACTCGGGAGAACCGCGCCGCCGGGCGCCGCAAGGCAACAATACCATGGGTAGGAGCCTTGCCTGGCTTCCCCCTCCCCAGGCCTGCACACGCCGCACACGCCGACGCCGCACTGTGACAACCCGGCCCTCTCTATACTATTGCGAGAGTACAAGCCGATGAAACATCTCTTTAGTTTATTTTTATTTTATTTTTTTGCTAAGATGTAAGATGTATCATCTGCTAAAAAGGAGCAGAAGCGGTCCGTTCGTGAAAACGATGTGCCCCTGCCCGCGCAGGAGGTGGCGACGGCTTAACGGATGTTTATTTGGAAGGGGCACTACGTCGCCCACCGCGCCCCGCCCCGCTGCCCACTCGCACCGCCTTGCAAATGAGTCTCTAGGCGGGTGGAGGCGGGGCGGGGCGGGGCGTGGCGGAGCCACGGGCACGGGGCGCGCTCGTGCAAGGGCAAGGGCGACGCTATAGGCCCGGCCCGGCTCGGCCCGGCCAGGACAAACAAGTAGTGTGACCAGGCGGGCTCTCCCGGCCCGGGCCGGCCCGGACCGGCGTGGCAACCGGCTGCAACCGGCCTACCACAGCGCGCCACAGCCACCGCAATGTCGTGTAACAGCCGCGTATACTTTTGATCTAGATCCTGCTTATTTTTAATTTAAAAAAAAATGTTTTTATGAACGCGCTTCACTTTACTGATGTCCTTCCTCGTCGGGTGGCCCCCGCCCCGCCCCGGGCTGGCTTGCGCGTGCCTCGCGGGTGGCGGGGTAGAGGTAGGGGGAGGGGGGGAGCAGAACAGAGAGCGGGGCTATTGATGGACCCCACCCTGAGACTGTTCTCGCCAAACTCTACTGGTTCCTACCAGACCGGCCCTGGCGCGGGCGGAGCGTGGCGGGGCGGGGCGGGGCGGGGCGGGGCGGCCTGCACGACGGCCCTTACTTAGCGACTCATCAGCGGATCGTTAGCGCTGCGCTGAGCCGCGCCGTCCGCCCCGCGCGCCTGCGGCCGCGGACCTCCCAGCAGACGGACGATTTTGCGCGGCTTCTTCGCGGACACAATGCATCCGTACATACCGTCGGGGCCGTGGCCGGGGCGGGCGTGGCCGGCGCATTTGAATACACCAACAAAACAACGCAGCCGGCCAGCAGGTCCGGGGGAGGGGGAGAGTCACCTGCGCTGCGCCCCGGGCCGGGCCCCGCCCCGCGGGACGGGACGGGACAGGGTACTCGTTGGCGGCTGCGTTTCTTGTTTGCGGCGCGGTGGCTATCGGGGTCGATGGACGACGACGCCACGCCGTGGATGGTGCGGGGTGGGGCGCGGCTAGGCCGGTCAGTCCCTGTGGTACGCCTGTTTCTTACAGAGATTAGCTCGGCTCGGCCCGCGTGGCCTGGCCCGTGCTAGGTCTGCTGGACTTGCTGCTGCTGGCCCGCCCCGGCCCCTGCCCTGGCCCGCTGCCGCCCCGCCGCTGCCTCGCTCTCGTTGGTTTTCTTGGCATGGCGGCGGTGCCCGTGGCGCCCCTATCGCCGCGCTACCGGGGCTCGCCCGGCCCGGCCCGGCCCGGGGGACTCCGTTTACCTACTCTCCCACTTCCTCCTCATGCTCGCTGTCGCCCCGCGCCGCGCCAGTTAACCTTGATCGCTGCGCGCGCAAGCCCGCCGGACCGAGCGCCCTCATGGCAACCTCGCTGGGGGACTTCAAAAAGACCGCGCCCCGCGCCGCTCCGCTTTTGCATACCTCGCCACTTTCTTCAGGAAGTGAGCGATGACGGTTTGGATTACAAACACTGAGGAGAGGAGAGACCGCGGAGGACATACCGGGCGTGGACCGCAGCTTCCCCCCTCCCAGCAGACCAGGCAAGGGCCTTGAGCCTCCGCCTAAACCGCCTTAAGGGTACATTCAATTTTAGAGAAGCGAGAACGTGTCCGTGTCGGCATATCTACCATGTGGTATTTTAAAACCAAAAGCCCATTAACCCGAAAAGAAAAATAGTTTCGTGCATCACCCCGAACGACTGTCGCGTATCTTTAGTTGTTCCACGATACAGTACCCACGCCTCACGGTTCCCCGTTTGCCTATCGCCTTTAAGCCTGGCCTAGCCGAGCTGAGCCGCGACCCCCCGCGTCGTGGATATGCCGTCTCCATCCAGCGCTACTGCTACCAGCCACGTCGCCCGTGCGGGCGGGGCGGGGCGGGGGCCGCTATCAGCTCACCTGATTGTCGCGGGGGCCGCCCCGCCCCGCCACACCACGCCGGCGTGCACTGCGAGAGGCGTGCTCGCGGCCCGAGCCCGGCTGCACGGCGGCGTGGCGTGGCGGTAGCGCGCCTGCCTCGCCTGGCGTCGCTCAGCCACCACAAAGCGCAGGGGCGTGGCCGTCGGTGGCCACTGCCGCCTGCCGCCCGAGGAAGCCACTCTCAACTAACTTCTCGCAGACCATTCGAATGTGCTGTCACACCTTGGAGGAGGTCACACAACTCGTCTGTCGAGACTTCTTGAGAAGGTGGCTCCTCTGCGTAAACGGCTGCTGATAACATCAGTAACTAATTGATTAGCTTGCGCCCTATGCAGAACTGCGTGTCACATGCTTGATCCCTCCCCGCCCCGCCCCGCGGCGATGTCTCAATCGGAGGAGACGGACACGCTCGCGGACGTGACGGCAGGACAGCATCGCGCGCGCCTGCCTGCTGACAGTGAGACGGGGCTGCGGGGAGGGGAGGGGTAGGGAGATACCGGCTCGGCCGCGTGGAAAGCTCCGCGTCGTCGCGTCGCATCGCGTCGGCGGCGGCGCCTGAGCTGCGCTGCGCTTCACCCGGTCAGGCCCTGGGCGGGTGTCACCTCAGGCCCGCCCCGCCCCGCCCCGCCCCGCCCCGCCCCGCCCCGCCTTGTCCACGCGTCCGCTGACTGATAGCCTAACCGGCTCACCCCCGCCGCGCCGCACCGCGCCGCACCGCGCCGTCCAGGCGTACATCCGGTGAGCCGAGTGTTGCCGAGTGAGTGTTGACTCTGACCGAACCGGACCGGACCCGCCCTGCGAAAAACTGCGACGACGCCCTGTGCGCTCCGGCCCGGCCGACGGCGCGGCACGTATCGTGAGAAAAAAGCTGATTTGAAATCGTTGCGTGGCCTTGCGTAAAAATCGGCGCCAACTTAAAACACGCGCTTGCATCTGGCCCCGCGGCACCTCATATTGTGCAATTTTCGCTGCGCTGTTTGGTTTGGCTGCCCTGCTGCCCGTCAAACGCCCCGCGCGCGCGCCGCTCCGCCCCGGCGCGGTGCGGTGACCCATATCTTCTCGTTCTCCCTCGGGAGGGAGGCCGGCCGGCCGGGCGTGCCGGGCCGTGTCTGTCATACTAATCACTTTTGTGCCGCGTCCTCGTTATTTTTATCGACACTCTCCCTCCACGGCCGCGCGCGCCGCCCCGCCCCGCGGCTCGCACAGTTTTGGGAAACCTTTCCGTCGCCGCGCCGGGGGCGGGGCGGGGGGAGGGGCGGGGGCGGGAGCCACTCCACGCGGCGGGCTTCAGAGACGAGCCTCTCGAGGAGGAGGGGCAGTAGCGCAGGAGGCGTCGTTGTCAACAACAACAACACCACCAGACAACGAAAACAAAAGGGCAAACAATTGCCGAAGATCCTTTCTTTCCGCCTGTGTAAGCTTTTCGTGTCGCGAGGCGAGGCGACGCGGGTCGCTGCTGTTGCTCGGGCCTAGAGACACGACGGCCCGGGCAGGGGCGCTTCAATGGCTGCACTCCTATTTATGAAAAAGAAAAAAGAAAAAAAAATCGGGCCCTAGCGCTCCGCGGAAGTGACCAAAGGTTTGGGTTATGTTAGTTTGAAAACGGGCGCGTCACGGTGAGTTTTTTTTTTTTTCCCCTTGCGAGCGCGAAAAGTCGAAAGTAAAGTCGCGATTCTGCCACCTCGCCTCGCCCCCGCCCCGCTCCTGTGCACGGGGCGACCTGATGGCGCGGGCCGCGTACGAGGGGGCTGCGGTGGAGGAGGGATCGGCGAGCATTTCGGACGCGGCCCGGAGGTGGAAACAAATCACGCGGATTGTTTGTGGTAAACAGACGCAGCGGAACCTCCCTCCGCTCTCCTCTCCTCTCCTCTGCTTTCCTCCCTCGCGCTTTGCCGACCGGCTATACCAGAGGCGGCATGCGGCAGGAGGCGGGAGGTACGCAGTGACGACCAGGGGATGTAATTGGATTGATTTCCTGCTGACGTCTTTGGGATCAATCGTATCATAGCGCGATGAGAGAGAGAGTGAGAGCGCCGTTATAAAAACGATTCAAGTACTCGTGTATAGTCCTCGCGTGGGCGAGCACTTCACGAGAGCGAAATGAGACCTTCACGCGAGGACTAAACGAGTACTTTTCGTTTTTGTGAGAGCGAGAGAGCGCGCTGGCGCCGCGGCGGGCTCGAAGCGGAATGCCCATTACAGTCGCGGTGTGTCTCTTTTTATATGCCTTACGCGCAGCGCACTGGCGTGGTGGCGCGTATGCGCCGCGCCATTCTCACGTGATCGTAACGGGCCGCAGTGCGGTGCGGGGCGGTGCGGCGGGGCGACTCGCGGCTCGTATTCGATCGCCTGTATAAAGGAAATAGGGCACATTAAGAATAAAGTCACGCCAAGAAAACAACGAAATCCGATCGGAAATCCTGCCATTTTATCTCTACCCTTGTGACTTTTTTCTTCGATCTTTTTCAAAGTACCGTAACTGATTTGGTACAGGGGAAGGGGCGGGGAGAAAGAACTAATTGTTAGTGTTTTGGGCCGCGTTGCCGGCCGGCGGCGCCTTTGGCGGTCGGGACGAATCGGCGGCGGGGGCGGTATCGTGGTGACCGTCACCGCGACCAAGTCGCCGTGGAGTGACCTTGCCTACCCGACTCGACCCGACACAATGTCGACTTTGAGCTCAAGTGCATACGCCGAGGTGTGTGGTGCAGTGCGATTTGCATTTCCATCAAGTGATTGTGGATTCATTTGATTTACTTCTTGAATAAGTCGACGCTCCATGTGAGCTCTACGAGGCGGCTACATCATTGCCTCTGACATGTGCTTCCTCGTGGCCGCCCGCGCCCTCGCGCCCTCAGGTTGACTGACCGCTCCGCTCCCTCAGCACTCGGTGCCCGTCCCGTCCGTTCACCACCTGCAGGGCCCCCGGGGCCGGCCCTGGTCTTCCCTCCGCCTCCGTATACATGAGGGACCCTGTTGTCTCTCCACGGCAACCTTGGGCCGAGCCTATCCTTTCTCTTCAATGCGAAGGCCGTACAGGGACCGCGCGGGGCGGGGCGGGGCGGGGGGGCGGGGCGGGGACTCTCGGTGCCTCTCCGTGAAGCACGCGTGGATCTGTGTCTATAAGGCTACAAAAACAGGGTTTGTGTATCAACGACCGGCGTTGCATCACCTACAACATTTCGTTCTTGGAATGGCTTCAGGAACAAAAGTTGCTGGCCCTACGACATGTGTTGGTAGTAAAACCGCGTTTGTCATTAGATTAGGAACAGCATGTCTTTGGACTAATAACCGGCTACAACAACCAGCTCAACAACTTGACGGTTGCTTAAACAATTAAGGGTTTTTTTTCTTGTTTGTTTTTTTTTGGTGGGTGGGGCTGTTACTGGAGCCCACAGATAAATGTGTTATCTTTGTTTTCGTTTTTTCGTAACTGGCTCATTTCCTCTTTTTATGTCGCCGCGATCCCATCCTCGCTCTCTTTAAACGGTACAGGTAATTACTCGATCGGGATAGTGATGATCTGTTTTTTATTTTTCTTTATATAGAAATACAAGATCGTTACTTAGAACCTAAAGAAAAGTGATAACGTACAGTCACAAAAAAAAACTCACACACACATACATACACACACATACACAAAGAGACAATACATATAACTGGACTTTTAAATCTATCGGCGCGCAGTAGCGCATACTGCTCAAACCTAATCAAAACATCGTATCACTTTGGTTCGCATGTATAACATGCAGAGATATCACAGTCTAGCTAAATATAGAGTTGTTTGAGAAGTTATGTGAAATTCCCTACTGTGGGTTCAGCTAAGAAAATATTTCTATTGAAACATAATTTAAGGACGCACTCTGAGGAAAATAAACAGTGTTAGATTGTTAGATGTTGTTGCACAATGTCTGCTACGGACACCGTTATTGTCGATTTTCTAACACGTCGAGTCCAACGTGACCACAGAGTGGTCGTGACCACCACTGTTCGTGAGAATTTGAAACATATAACTAAACTCTATAACTACGTGTTTGCTACGGGAGAGCTTTGTTCCCACCCCTTAGGTCCTCTTCTCCTTTACTACTCAATGACTTTTTTTTTTTTTAAGTGAGGTTGACTGACTTATTGGACGTTGGACCGGACGTTTAGAAAAACCTTCTTACGTAATCGTATTTTTTAAAAAGAAGAGTAACATGTACCGTATTTGTAGCGAATAATTCAGACATGTTTAGCTTTGGTATATCTGCATTCACACGTGGGAATATCGGGTAAAATGCACATTTCCACGTTCTCCTCCCGCCGTCGCAGCGCGATTGGGCTGGCGACCAGGATCCGACCGACCCAACCCTCCGGCATCCGCCTCGCCCCACTCCTCACTTAAAATTCTCCGGAGGCTGATGGCGGCGGAGCTAGGCAGGGCAGAGAGCGACGTGACACGTCGCACGACGGGTAGGTCGTCGCCCTCCGGACGGAGCAGGGGGTGACACCGCAGGGTGTCCCCGGGGGCTCGGAGCACCCTCGCGCGAGCGGGACACCCCTCGCCCGCGCCGCTACGACATCTCGTCGCCCTCCTCCAGGATGGGCTGCGCGCGCAGGGTGTCCCGCAGCGTGGGCGTCCTGGCCGGGTCGAAGGCGCCGAGCCAGGCGTCCAGCTCCTTGGGGGACTCGCAGAGGAAGGTGAGCGTGTGCGGCGAGTCGCACTGGCGGCTGCGCACGACCAGGCCGTGCAGGTGCTGCAGCTGGCGCGGCAGGCCCTGGCCCGCGCCCGACGCGTGCGCCTGCGCGCGCAGCCCCTTGACGTGCACCTTCTCGCCCGCGGACGGCAGCCGCGCCACCACCGTGTGCCGCAGGTTGACGAAGCCCAGCGGCCGGCACACCTTCTTCTGCGGGTACACGACGGCGAAGTGCTCCAGCGAGGTGCGGTACACCTTGACCTGGTGACAGCAGGGAAAGAAAAGACGGTTAGGCTTCACAAAATGAAAGAAACAGAGTGTCACTTTAGTTGACAAAAAGGTCCAATTATTGCACTAAAAATGCAAATGCGCTCGGCTGCAAAAAAATTCTACACTTGTAGGTGTGCGGCAAACCAGTCTCACACTTGTCCGACGTTCGTAACCTTTGGCTTGCCAGTGTAGGCAGGATGACAGTTCGCTAAGTTTGGGATTCGCTACACACGTGCTGGCCTGGCGAGGCGGGGTCACAGTGACTGTCCATAGCCAGCGGCTCGCACCGCGCCGCGGCTCTCACACGGTACACGCCGCTCCGCGCGGTTGCATGCCGGCTCTGACCTCCGCGATGTCCGAAGGCAAGCACGCAAGACCCTCCTCGTGCCCCTCTCCCTCCTGCCCCTTCCCCTCCGGCCCACTACTGTCCGAGAGGCGTCGTGCTGGCTGTTACCCGTGTGCAAAGATCGCCCCGCCGCCGTTACCTTGGTTGCCTCATAACTAAACGCCCCCGTGGCCGCTGGCGGGCTCGCTGGCTGGGCTCTCTGTACTCGCTGCCCTGCAGGTTATATACTCCTCCGCCCCGCCCCGCCACCACCTCCAGTCACGTCTCGGACGCGGCGAGTCGAGCGCGTGTTCGTGTCGAGCGTGGCCGAGCAGAGTAGACCCCACCGCACCGCACGGCCTGCCCGGCCCGCGCTGTCCTGTCCAGTAAATTCTCCTTGCGCAAAGCAGACCGTTTTCCTCGTCTCATCCGCGGCGACTAGCTGAGCGCGAGGGGCGTACATGCGCACGGGGTGTATTTCACTGCCGAGTCGAATGACTGGCAGCCGTAATTTCACTGCGGCGACAGTAAAACTGTCCTAAATGTCAAATGTTGCAAAAGCGAAAAGCGCCCTTTTCTACTTGACTCTCCCCCCTTCTCCCCCGCGAGGATCCTGGAGAAACTCGTTTGGAACTGTGGTGGTTATGGGTAGTCTTTCCCGTGGGCGGAGAACGGACTGTTCCGTAGGTTGTGTTCGATATTTTTTTAAAGTATTAATATCCGGGTACACTCTGCGGGTGGCAAGCTGCCAATAGTTTGTACCCAAGGGGAATGAACCAGTACAGTCGACCCTGAAGCCGCACCACCACCGCCTTGCCTCTACGTAGTAGTTATGCTACTCCGTGCGCAGAAGTGCGGGCGGGTTGCCTACCCGCACGGCGCTCCAAAAGGATGCGTACCGCTTTATCTCGCGTCTCCCCTCACTCGTAATTATCGTAACTGCGGGCGATCGCGTCGAGCGATTCCCTTTTATTCCGATAAAAAGACGAGTGTTTTATTTTCTGAGGACGCTCCACATGTCCTGTGCTGTACCGTCTCCTCCGCGTTACGCACGGCGCCGGCGCCCTCCCCTCCCCTCCTCTCCTCTCCCATGCAGTTCCGTGAGCGCGGTCAGGCGCAGGGACGCGTTCTCACTACGTGGGTGCGCTTATTCCCAGCAGGTGCGAGCACGCCCGCCTCAGCGCGACGCGCCACCGGCAGCAGCACCGTCCTCTCTATCTCTATCTCTCTTTCTCTCAACCGCACTGCGAGGCGGTGTGCAGTCTGCCTCACTCGCACCAACGGCCGGCACGGCCCGCGACCTGCGAGGCGCGCGAGGAATGCGATGGGAAAGTCCTTGTCTGACTCATGGCGAGCCCTCGCCCCGCCCCGCTCCCCCCCCGGGCTCTGCACTGCCTGCGAGCCGCTCTGCGCCAACCACGTCGCTATAACGTTCGATAAGTTGAGAAGTAACGAGTGAGAAGTGTAAGAGCGAGGAAACAGGCGGCAATGTGGGGAGGGAGGAAGAAAATAAAAAGAATCGCCCCTGTCCTGGGGCGGCTTTAACAGGTTTCGTTTGCGAGCACAGGCGGGCAATTTTCCTCGAGTCCGTCGTCGTTGTATCAGACCCCTGTTTCTGTTTCCGGCTTCTTTTGGCAAAAGTCGACAACTCAAGGCAGAGGTGTACACTCTCGCGAAAGGGAATATACTTCTTTCTTAAAATCATGAGAAAAATTGCCACGTGAAACGAAATTTTTCGTCAAGTTTCGTCATAGAAACCGTATCGACTATCGCCTTGCGCCCCACGGATGTGCTCGGAATAAAGCTCTGTCGTCGCGTTGCGTCACACTTCGGCCGGGCAACGACCGATTTCATTCACGCTACGTGTCGCCTCGAACGGATAATAGAGAAGAAAAACGTCACACTTTCACCCGATGGAGAGGATTTAAAGAGAGAGAAGGAGAGAATCCATTGGGTGAGGAATCGAGGGGGGGGGAGGGGGGGGGGTTAGACTGTGACTCACACATAACGCGCGTCACGCTGTCCCACGTCACGTTTTGTCCTGCGGGGAGTGAGAGAGAGAGAGAGTCCCTTGCCTCGGAGAGAGAGAGAGAGAGGGAAAAGCTCCATGCGAGCGCGTACGCACCCACGACGCGCGCAAAGGTTCGCGCCGCCGTAACTGCCGCGATAAGAGTCCGCCGTCGTCCCTATCCCGCTCCCGAATCTGTTGTGTCTAATAGGCGCTCCGCTCCGCACCTTGCGCGCCGCCCTGCCCTGGGCCTGGCCCCTGGCCGTAACAACCCGGCTATTGTCCGAAGCACTGGCCCCACGCCAAAACCCTTCCTCTCCTCGTGTGTTGGCCCGGGGGGGCCCCGGGCAGTGTGAGCCGCGCAATACGGGGGACTTCCACAACTCAGCATCCCAGTTCGTCGTACCGCAATGCAAACAAATACTGCCCCAACCCCAACTCCCCCCCCCCTTCTTCCCCTTCCTACTAAATCCCCCCCTCTCCCTCTCTCTGTCTCTGTCTCTCTCGATCGCTGGCTCACTCTTTTGCGGAAGGTTCCGCGAAGCGCTGTGGGCGGGGGCGGGCGTCATGCAGGACAGAGCGAGAGCGCTGTTTTAAAGCCTCCATCGTGACGAGCTAAACGCTGAACCGTAAACTAGGTCGCTTCGCGAACACGCCAAAATATAACCCTCCCTTTCCTCCCGCCCCCTCTCTCTCTCTCCTCTCTCTCTCTCCCTCTCCCCCCCCTCTCTCTCTCTCTCGCTTGCTCACGCTCTCTGAGCCGAGCATGCATCCGCCATTATCGTTCGTAAAGTCTTCCGCAAAAGAGCAGTGCGGCCTGGCGTTGCGTTGCGCTGGGCGGCCGGGCCGGGCCGGGCCTGGCGCCGTGAAACATTTATGTTGGGTCCTGCTGCTGCTGCACTAAACTGGCCGTCGGGGCGTGGCTGGGCGCGGCGCCCTGGACCAGACTGCACCGGCCTGGGCCGCCCCGCCCCGCCCCGCCTGCGTCACTCCTGCATGGCCGAGGTGATGATGGCCCTGCTGATGCTGATGGCCGCCGAGGGTGTTTCCACCTCGTGAAACGGTTATTTTTAATGTCAAACTCACTTGCCGAGTCGACTCAGCCGGGATAAGTAGTCAAGACAGCACTCCGTTCCTTTTTTTTTTTATTATTTATTTTCTCTCGTTTTAGCCTCTTAGTCCACACGCTCTCCCCTGCCCCATCTCGGGGAGCAGCCGTTGCCGTTATCCTATTTCGGATGCGCGGGACAAGCAGACGAAACGAAGAAATAAAAAGTTGCCGGGGGCAGCAGGCTTTTGGAGGGAGGGGGGAGGGGGGAGGATCCCCGCGGTCCCGCCCCGCCCCGCCCATGTCCGCTGACAAGTCCGAGAGGGTGGCCGGCCTGGGCAGGGCCGGGCCGGGCAGTATAAAAATACCCGCGTCGAAACAGCGACGCACTGTGCTGCACGCACCGACAACGCACTAAACGGGGTTGATGAGACCAGCTGGGCGGCGGGGTTGCGAATGCGAGGAGCGAGCAAGAGAGAGAGAGAGAGAGAGAGAGAGAGAGAGAGAGAGAGAGAGAGAGAGAGAGAGAGAGAGAGAGAGAGAGAGAGAGAGAGAGGAGGGGGGAAGAGAGGGGTATAGGTAGGAGGAGAGAGAGGGCTTGTCGTTGTCCTAGTTAATAGACAGCGGGCAGAAATAGCACCCGGCCGGCCCAGCGTCTCTCTCACTTTGTCAGATCGTGCGCCCCCGGCCCCGGCTGCCGCCGCCGCAGCTGCGTGAGACTTTTAACCCAAATATTTTCGTTTCGGAAAATGAAACTTGTTGCGAAAAGGGGACTTGAAGAGAGAGATTGAGAGAAAGAGAGAGAGAGGGAGGTATGGAGGAGGAGGACGAGAGGGTGGTGGGGAGAGAGAGTGACTTACGAGCAGCCACAGAGGCCTAGCAGCAGAGAGAGGCAAACATGCTGCAAAACAAACGTGGGAACACGCCCGCCGGCCCGGCCCGCCCCGTGCCCCGCCCCGCCCCTCTGCGCGACACAGCAGGCCAGGCCCGCGTGCCCTCCCGCGCCCCGCCCGCCCCGCCCCACCCCGCCCGTGTTTAACCCTATCCCTCTCCTGCCCGCTCTGCCCGCTCTCCCCTCAGTTCCATTGACTTCCCTCTGCCGGTAACAACAGCGGCTGCGCGGCGCGGCGCGGGCGCACAGCCTTTGCTTACGTAAAATGAATGGACTTTCCTCCGCGGCGCTGGTGCTGGGCGCGTCGATACAGACTGGCAGTGCGGTGTGCAGTGTGCACCTGCAGCGGGGCGGGGGGCAGACAGCGACAGCAAGGTAGACTGTCGGACAGAGACAGAAGCGGCCGGGCCGCGCGGGCCGCGGGGAGCATCACTATACCTCTCTGCTGCTCCGACACTGTGACCTGGATTCTGCCGCGCCAGTAGTCGAGTCGTACCGAGTGGCTCCGGCCGGCCGCGGCCCGCCCTGGCCCGCCTCATGGCGCCCGGCCGCTGCTGGCACGGTTTGGAAACACCTCACCGCCGACGAGCAGTGCAATGATGTGGTGCAGGCCGAGCGCAACCACGACCACGCTGCCAGAGCCCTTGGCGCTTACGCATTCGCGTGTCGTGTTTCGGCTCGGCGCGTGAGACTACTGCTGGCTCCATTCAGAAATGAGTGACAGAACGCGGCGGGGCGTCTTTACGGCGGTCAGTACCCGCGCTAAACGGCGCGAGGACACCCACGCCGCCGGGCGGGGCGGGGTGGGGCGGGGTGGGGGCTCGACCGGCGGGCCTGGTCTCTGCTGGTTCCACTGATGCCGGCCATAAATAACGCGTCGCTTTTAGCCGCGCGGGTCTCGAACGCCGCCCCGCCCCGCCGCGCGGTGCACCGCGGGCTGGACATGAGCACAGCCATGCAGCGCGTGTGGTGTGCGCCAGCCTCCATCTCCTCAGCCTCTCTGTCACAATTTCCCACACCTTACTCAGTCTGCCTGCCTGCTTTCCTGCATGCCTCCTTCCTCTTCCACGTCCTTCCCCCTAAATCCCTTCCCCACTCCGTTCCTCATTGCAACCATCCTGGGAGCGGATCCTGCTGCTCGCAGCAGCAGCGTCGCTCGCACAATGCCACGCCGGCGCCGTTTCGTCAGGTCCAGCGACCGACGGCAACAGCTAGCGGCAAACGGCGTCGTTATGAAAGGCACTGGGCGCTGCTGGACTGGTGCTATCGCGGCTGCAGCAGAGATCGAGTGTCTCTTGTCGCGTCCGTCGTTTGGACTCTGGCCTCGGGGCGGGGCGGGGCGAGGCGGAGGCCCGGAGTGCTGGAGAAGCGCGGCAGTGTTGCCAAGTATGCAAAAAATTGCCTACGAACGATACACACCTGTATGATGAAGCGGGCGGTATCAACGCCTGCCTACTAGGCAAAGTAAACTCTCCTGTAGGGAGAGTTTGCCTAGTGGGCAGGCGTTGATACCGTCCGCTTTACACAGGTGTATCGTGGGCAATTTTTGCCGACTTGTCTGGCAACACTGAAGCGCGGTGCAGCAGGCCAGGCCAGGCCGGGCCGGGCGGGGCAGTGAGGCGTCGCGGCGCCGCCACGACGCCGGGACGGGGACGGCACCACGGGCGTCGCTAGCCGCCGGGCTGGTCCTGCACTCTGCTGGCGCCGCGCCACCCGCGCGCCGGACCTACGGGTCACCGTTAGGCAGGCCGGCGTTAGCATCCAGCCACCGCCGTGGAGTGGCGTGGCGTGGCGCCCGCCGCGCTGCCGTTTCGGCGCGCTGCCACCAGAACGGATCTGCCTCGCGGCGTGGCGCGGAGAACCGCGCTCTCTCTCGCTATCTCCCTCTCCCTCTCTCTCGCTCTCTGGTACAGGACGACGATATGTGCGAGTCCGCGGGACACGACGCATTTCCTCCTGCCTCCCTTTCCTCTCCCCTCCCCCGTTGGTGACCTTCACGGGGGATTTGAATAAGATTCGCGCGTAAATTGATTCCCGTGTAAATGTTTGCCTTGGGCGCTCCGCAGAGGCAGGCGGACGGCCGTAAACTGGCGTGTCGGTTAATGAGACCGTCCTTGGACGCACCGGTAGGGGTGGGGGGCGACAACACAGGGACAGAGGGTCAAAGGCTTTTGCAGCTTTACAGACATTAGAAGGCGCCCGCGTTACACCTCTCCCCTCTTAATGCATGAAGACTGAGCTTCCTGGTGCCTAGAGGTATGAACAAGTTTCCCTCATTAGCATCCTGACAATAATACGAGTCGCACAAATGAGAGCGCGTGCTTGCGCGTTTATTTTTCTCTACCTCACCCCCTCCGCTTTGCACGCTACAAATCACTGACAGCAAAACCTTTTCTGTTGTTCTTTTAGACTTTTTTTCTTCTCCCCCAAGCTGCAACTACATCGCGTTATTGACCACAGCCAACGCCGCCGCGAGCTCTGACCTTTTTTTACACGTTGCAAAACGCATTGCGGAAAACAAATCACGCTGCTCCCGCCAGTATCTCCCGCTCAGCCCGGCTCGGCTCCTGCAGTGGCGGGGCGGGGCGGGGCGGGGCGGGGTGGGGCGGGGCGGCGCCCAGCGCACCTAGGGCCTTGCGCAAGCAGGCCGCGGCGGCGCTGGAGATGGGCGTGGCGGGGGGGGGGGGGGGGGCACTTTGGCGGGGCTGGGGCCGCCGCTGCCGCTGGAGGTTGAGGCCAATCGACTCGCCGACGCGACGCGACGCCGCGACCTGTCTTCTTTCGCCTTGTGTGAGAAAGCGCCCTGCCGACCCTGCCCTCCCCCTCCCCTCTCACTCGCGCCACCTCCAGCCCCTCCCGCCTGGAGGACCTTGACGGCCACCAATTAGGCAGGCGGTGGACGGGCAGGGCCGGCCGGCCGGCCTGGCCGCCCAGGACCCGCCGCACCGCGCCGCACCTACGCTACGCGCCAGTTCGACCAGTCGTCTGGAACGTGGCAAGTACAAACGACGGCCAGACTTTTTCAGATAGAGTCATTTAGCACTTGTCATTCAGGTCGACCTAGTCTTTACCCACTACGCGAATGTTTAACACGTGGTCAGCGGTGAAAAGGTCAAACTTAAAAAGTACACGGGGACGCGAGTTTAAGAATGGCTTTTCTGTATCTTATTCCTGAAAGTTTGCGTCGTCGTCGCCGTGTCCTACCTCTCTCGTTCTCTCTCTCTTTCGCCGCCTCCCTCCCGCCTCTGCATCCCCCGCCCCTCCCAGCCGCCACGATGGCGCTATTTCACGCTGACCTGAATGCGCGTCAGGTCTGCATTTGCGCGTTTCCCAGAAATACTCGGACGACATTTCGCGAGGGTTGCACAGCTGGGCGTGGCGTAGAGTGGTGTTCAGAGAGAGAGAGAGAGAGAGAGAGAGAGAGAGAGAGAGAGAGAGAGAGAGAGAGAGAGAGAGAGAGAGAGAGAGAGAGAGAGCGGCGGGATAGCGAGCGCAAGGGCCTGTATCCTGCCATTGCTGCTACCATACATGGAATTAAAATGATAAGGGACAGTATTGACTTACGTCATACCCGAGATAACCACTGTATGACGTGTGCTGCAACGTCACGTGTATGCCACTTATGGCTATCCATTCTTGTCCAATTCAATTTCGGTCGTGCAGCGGCGCGGGTATGGTAGTTTTGGCATGGATAATAAATGATATCAATAAAGTCTTGGCGCTAAAATTAAGCGGCCGCCACTGTTGCAACCGGTCCGGTCAGGGGACAGCGTTGAGGCAGGTCATGTCGCTGCGCGGGGCGGGGCGGCTAGGCGGTGGTGAAAGCGAGTTGATGACGGCCCGGGTGCGATGGGCGCAGTACTAGGACGCCCCTGGTGCGGGCGGGGCGGGGCGGGCCTCGTCGTGTCCGTGTCCGTCACCAGCTGCCGCTCTACTTTATTCCTTTAAATTATACAACTTTCATTCACTTTTTCGAGATTTTTTTTTTATTTCTTAAAATTTCTTTCCTGCACGAAATCTCGCGGAGAGCAGGCGGAACCGGGCCGGTTTGGGACTGGCATACGCGGGGCGGACGGGACGTGCCGGGACGTGCCGGTGCTCTTACCCGTTGCGCTCGTCATCCCGGCCCATGGCCCGGCCTATGGCGCCGCCCGCTAGGATCCGGCACGGCAGTCCTCCAGCCCATCCGGTACGGCGCCGTTGGGACACTAGTTCCGGTACACTGCATCCCGGCCAGCTCGGGCCGGGCGGCTGGTGTCATCTCCCTAGCCCAACCTCCCAACCGAAAGCGAGCTACGCCTGCCGGCGCTCGGCTCGGTGACAGATGCGACAGTGGCGAGATAGTGAGGAGCGATATGTCATTTTCTGGGCGACAAAGTCAGTGTTACTTTTACAAGTATCTACAGGGGTAATCCTAGCATAAGAATGTCGCCCACTTGTAGACATGCGAGTTTCTTCACACACTTGTAGCTGAGCGAATGCCCATTCGTACACTTTTAGAGATGGAAATGGCTTATAGCAGTAATTGTAGAAAAGGCAGAAGGGGTGGATTTCTCACCTGGACGTTCTGCGTGTGCTTGCCGGGCCCCACGAGGATCAGCCCGCCGCTCTTGGCCTCGGGGCTGCTGCACACCTTGCCGACACCGCCGCCGCCGTCCTGCAGGAAGCCGTGGGCCACGGCTACGTCTCCGGTCGGCATGTTAAGTTCTTGCCGGTGTCTGCTGGTCACTCTACGAAGGGCAGGGCAGCGGAGCTCGCCCGTACTCTCTCACTTTCACGGATAAACGCTTGCTCCACCGGTCGCACTCAGACACACGCACTCACACGCACACACACACGCACGAGGGCCAAGCGCGTACACACGCACAGTTTGTTCTCTCACTTTTCTCGCCTCTGGTCTGCTGTCTCTCACTCTTTCACTCCTTGCTCTCTCTTTCTCTCTCTTAGCCTTTCTCTCTGACCGTGCCGGCGTCTCGTCCACGACTGACTCACCTCGCTCGCGTGAACTGTAAGGCTCGTCCCGTCCCCTCCCCACCAGGCTGCCCCCTCTCTCTTCAGCACTCCACCAGCTGATCGGGCCGGGCTGAGGGAGAGGAGGAGGAGGGGGGAGGCGGACCTGCTAGACAGACTGGCGCGTAGTGTGGCCAGCTGCTGCAAATAGTGGAGCAAGGTAGACCGGTCCAGCCAATTTTCTGGCAGCAAGAAAATTGGCGGACTCTTGTGAGCAAGGAAACATAATGAGCGGTGTAGTAATTTTGTAAATGTGTTATGTGTGCATTTCCTTTCCCTTTTTATTACAAGGAAGATGCCGAGTAGTTTTGTTTCTTTACTTGATACTTCGCACAATGTTGTCTCTCGCTAAAAATTGAGCCATTTCACCTGCAATCGACCCAATAGTAGAAATAGCTTCTGTGTTGTAAACTTTCATAACCTTATGTTTACCAAAACAAATTTGTGCGGTAATATTTTTTCTGTTCCAAAAGCAGACTAAATCTCAACTTGTTTTTTTAAAAATATTTTTGTTAGTTGTTAAATAATATTGTATTCACTCTAAATGCGAAAGCACAATTTTGTTTCCCGATTAGGAATGTTTTCGTGCACATCCAGACTGGATGCAAATTCGTTCCGAAAACTGGACAAGTTGTGTTAAGTTGTACACAATTTGTCTCACTTTAGGAAAAAATTTGCACCCAGTCTGGATGTGCACGAAAACGTTCCAAATCGGGGAACAAAATTGTTATTTCGCATTTAGAGTGTTGGTAGTTTAAAAATGACATGTTTTGCAAGGGAAGTATACAAGACCTACTGTTTTGTATATGGACAAGACACATTTTAACAGTATAGGACTTTTCTTCGTACTTAGCATTCAGCAGTACACTCATGCACTCATGCGCTCATGCTGCCCTTTCCAACTCGAGCGCCACACTACTGTTCTTGAAGTCTCTTTCTCGCGGAGTATAGCCGACCAGTCACTGACGCGGAGTATATCTACACCTGGCTGGATCGAGTTAGTAAGGTTTTAGATATATTCTCTGGAGGTTGTCCATTTCTTCATTAAGTGAAACATGGTGTCGAATTTCAGTCGCCACTTATTTACTCCAGAAAATTCATTTGGCTTATGTATGCATTGGAAATTGAGGTGGTCCAACCTGTACCTGCGTGTTTGTTTGATCATGTTTCGCAGTCGCGATGGGCAAAGGAGGGTAATAAACAGAAAAACCTTTGTTGTAGGTAATCTATTTATTGTCACATAGAAATCAACAAGGGGCGTAGTCTAATCCTTTCAAATTATTGTAATTTAACGCTCTAAAACAACTAGAAGCATCAATTCGTTTTATATATTCACTCTTTTGATGAGGACGACATAGGATAGTCATTAAACCTAGGCCGAACCCTCAGATTGTCGAGATTAATAACAGATATTTATACTTCAAAGATATGGTGGCAAGAACATGGTAGGTCACGAAATATTTCTATAAACAAAAATAAAAACAAATGACGCGTTTCGTCCAATGGCGAAGCATCAGTAAAACTAGAATTAAATGTTCTGATAGGTTTTAATATCGATCACAGTTTTGACCCCTTACCTTCCTGTACGTTTCCTCTGTAAACTTTGGTGGAAAGGAGAAACTGAGAATGACTGTAAACAAATCAGATACTATTATTTTCTAGTTGGTAATTGCATAGTATTAACTTCACCACTGCGCGTAAAGCACCTCTCTCATGGCAGATTACTGATTGTAACACGTACAACACATGTCATCAACCAAGCAAGTAAATTGGCTTTATTTTTTTAATTTTTTAGAAAATCACCTCTTCTAAATGTTAACAGTAGCGCTCTTTCTTAACAATACAACTAAGACAAGTCTTCCAGAGGCCCAATTGCTCTGTGATATGAAACGTAGCTAGTGAATGAACTCTTTTTAAAAACTACTGCAATCTTACAAAACTTCGCCTTCTTCAAAAGTAATTTGAAGAATTTATATCCCGCGTTCTTCAAAAATGATGTGTTTCGTGTTGGGATAAACTTTGATATGGAGGAAATTGGTGAGTGATACGATGAGATATGTGGATAGTGCCGCAACTTTCGTCTTTGTTAACTGGTTAAAATGCGAACTTCAGCATTGATATGAATTGTAAGCTCCATGTTTAGACCCGAGAGGAAAAAAGCCGTAAACAAAAGCAATATTTATGACCTGAAGTACTTTGGGAGTGGAAGACGTTTTGCAATGCGAGATGTGCAAATTTCTTATCTGATCAAGCAGCGCAAACCAGCGTGGCCTGCCACGTTTCCACAGTTTAGCTGTAGCCTTTCCACATCCCCTAGTCACACGAAAAAACGAATACAGAAAAGGGGTACCATCTAGAGTCAAACATTGATTAAAAATAGAGATTTTGAAGCTTAAAAACTATGGGTAAGATTTAATTAAGTCTTCGTAAACATCGAAAGCGTTTATAGCGCAGGCCCTACATTATTTAATTTTATTGTTTACCATTTCTTACATTGAGCGACCGCCATGAGAACGCAGAAGGCAGAGCAGTCGATTAAAAAGAAATCATGCCCGGACCCCGCTACAATTGCATAATCTAGGTGCCTTTCCTTTCCATTATGCCCGTGCCTGTTCTACTGGCAACCTCCATCTGCCTATCAGCTCGGCGCTTGCGAGCCATGATGTCCAGTCTCTCGTCCTTCAGCAGCATTTAGAGTTAGTATACGTCTATGGCGCAAGTTGCTCGCTATGAGTAAACAGTTTGAGGTAAGACTCGTCCTCAGAGAACCTACAAAAGTATCGCTCCTCAGATGTAAATACAAGTTGAATATTATAGTATTACAATTTATACGAAGAGTTTCCTATCGCTCTAGTTCCGACGCTTTACCGACCTCTAATAGTATGCATATATTGTACATCCTAACTTTAACAGCTTACGCTGACTTTGGGAATATTCCATGAGGTTAACGGAAAATAAGTTAGAGCGTTAGAAGACATTTCTCAATAATAATTTTGCCATAGCATCGAGATAATGTGAATGAAACAATTGTTAATTTTATTGTCTCTTAAATCAGCCCAAAGAGTAAATACATTATCCTACTAATCCCCACTATCACAAGGAAACCAGTCCAATAAAACTTTAGTTATTGTCAGTGTCTTCTCAAAGTCCAGAGGGTTCGTAATTGACAAAGAGTTGAAATCGCCTTGGCGCGGAAGCTTTTTACGCTTTCAAAGAGAGGCGTGAAAGCAAAGCCTCAAAAGAATATCGAGCTAAAATAAGACGCTGCAAATATTTTTGTTTACCTTCAGAAAGCTGGTGGACCGCTGTAATTTTTTTCTGTGTTTTTAGTAAACAATATAGATTAAAACGGTTTTTCAAGACATGCGGTGCTGAAAAAATTGAAAAAGTGCAAGTAGTGCAGATCAAAAAATTTGTGTGCGATGTGCAAAGAAAACATGCGAGTTGTGATTAATCCCAGTGACAGGCCACCGACGTAGACGTTAATTAAACGTTCACTAGATTTCCTTGTTGAATCTGTGGTCTGAAAACAGAGTTCATTTCGATCTCAAATGTTTGTTAGAGGTCGCATTAATGTCGATGTTTTATTCTGGGATCCTAAACAGCGTTCACTTGTAGAATTTTTTCTATCGCGCGGAAAGTCAACACATTTAAGTGCAGTGGCACTCCTTAAGACGAGCTTAAAAATCACCGCAGTAAACATTAGAATGAGCAAAGTTCCTTTTCTCATTTCGACACAGGCAAAATGAACGCACGGAAACAATCGTTACCATCGAAGTTTAAGTAGCCTCATGACATCATTCTGACTTGTTGGCTGTCCTTGACAAGTTAATCTCTTTTATTTTAGCCGACCATTCCGGCTCCATAAAAAGAAATTTGTATTCACTCATTTGAAAAGTAAAAAATAATTGTTCGCAACATACTCTAGCGAATTGAGAAATATCTGCATCGCGGTGAAATACTACACGATTCCGTATACCTATTATTAACCAAACTTACAAGGACTTAAAAACACCTGCTCAAGTCAATGCACAGGCTCTACCTCTCAGAGTGACCGGTGTGCACGAACGCGCGCGAGTGGCCCAGATATGTCGTTACATGATATCAGTGGATATGTTTACACAAAACGGTGGCGGGGCACTCGGAGGGGTGCGAGAGAGCCCGAGCCCCGCGCGGAACTTAGAGGGGGCAGGGAGGGGGCTCGCTCCCCTGCGGCCTCCAAGACCTCGAGGGCTTCGCAGTACCGGAAGCATGCCGACGAGGCCGCGGCCACCCTGGGCGGCACGGGGCGTGGCGGGGCGTGGCGGTGGGCGAGCGCTGGCGGGCTGCGGCTGCGGGGAACGCCCGTCCGAGGGGATGCGCGTGTCGCGGTTGGGGGGCCCGTCGGGGCGCGGGGTGTGGCGGTGAGAAGTGCTGGGAAGGGGCGTGCAAAAGTGCGGTGGTGCTCGTTGCGGGCCGAACGGGCCGCTAGGACGCGCGGGGGGCCGGGGGCCCTCGTGGGGGCGCCCCTGTGCGTGCCCCGCGCGGGGTGCAGGGGTCCGTGCTGGAAGGTGGTGCGTTGGTGGAGCTGGTGCGGCTTGGTGCGCGGGGGTGATGGTGCGTAGGAGGCGGGGGTTTGGCTAGCTGACCTGCCTGGGGCGACGCCCACGCTCACGACGGAAGGCCTCCGCCAGGGCCTCAGCCACGGCCAGGGCCGCGTCGGTGGAAGTCCTCGAGTCCCCTTCGAGCCCCGCTACCGTCACCATGGCTTGTCCTCCACCTGTTGGACAGACCCATTTACATGACGAAACGGCTGCCCTCGGGGAGCGCGGGCGCGGCGGGGGCGGGCAGGTCTTCTCCGTCCGAGGCCTCTACCTGGTCGGGCGACAGTGCGTCCTCAGGCTCTTCCTCGACCTCGGGGGCGGCGGCGCTGCGCTTGTTGCCGGCAGAGGCTAGGACGAGGTCGAGGGAAGAGGCCGGCCCGTTGAGCACGCGGCCGAAGTGCGGCTTGGAGTTGTCCTTGAGCTGGCGCGCCGCCGCCGCCTCCTCGGCCAGCCGCTGCTCCTGCACCTCGCGGAGTCGCTCTTGGCGGATCATTTCCTGCAAGCAGAAGGGGGGCGAGTTAAGCAGGCGGCCGGAGCAGGGCCAAGGGGTCCCTTACTAAAAAAAACAGTGTAGACACTTTAAAAAGTCAGTAAAAAATCGCCAAAAAAATCAGTAGAAAAGTCAGGAAAAATCAGTAAAATTAATTTTAAAAAATCAGAAAAAATCAGAAAAATCTCATTTAAAGTCAGTAAAAAATTGGCCACCTTGAGGTGCTGGAAGCTCCCCGTCTGCTGGGGCGGCAGGCCGCCGCCGGAGATCCTGGCGGTCCGGTGGGGCTGGCCGCTGTACAGGCGGCTCGAGTCCTCGAAGGTGCGGATGCGGCCGGCGGGGCTGTTCCTCCAGCGCGGCGGGCTGCTCTGCATGCGGCCGTACACGGGCCGCGCGCCGTTGCGGAACCGGATGTTGCCGTAGTCCGGCGTGCCTGCGGACAGTCGGGAGGGGTCTGTGTGTAGGAGCTCCCCGAGCGGACCCCGTGCTGACCAAGTGCCTCGTGTCTGTCGCAGCCCGCTCACCAGCTTGCCCCTGGCCGCCGCGGCCGCCCTGCATCGACTCCCACACCGTGTAGGCGAACGGGTCGCGGTACGTGGGGATCTCGTTGGTGATCTGCGCGGCGCGCGACTGGCGCTTGGAGAAGAGCCACATGGCGCGCAGCTGGTCGCAGGTGGGCTCCCGCTCGCCCAGGCGGTCCAGGGGCACCGACTCCTGCACGGAGTGCGGCAGCGCGGCCGCCAGGGCCAGCAGGGGCCAGCCCAGCACCATCAGCAGCAGCACGCCCATTCTGCAACAGAGAAGAGTCCGGTGAGTCAAAGTCACTTCAGTTTTATTTTTGTGTGTATGTGTGTAGAGTTTAAGCCAATTCGACGCGCATCGTTGTGCTCTTCGGAGCGCCTGCGAACGTCAGGATAGGCATTACGCCGGGCGCGCGCGTAGACTGTGTTGCCTATCGCGCGGGCCGCGGGCGCTCGCTGGGCTGGGCGAGGTGCGCGGGCCGGCCTTGGGGGTAGCAAAGTGGCGCGGTGCGTCACCTGTTGGAGCCCCCCACTCCACCCCTGCCACCGCAGCCCCTAGCTGCCCTCTCAGCTTCCACTGTAAGTGGCCGTTTAACTCTTCACGCTCGAATATCATTTACTCCCGCAATTAAGGCGCTCCTTTCCCTTTCCTTCGCACTTACTCCCCGCTCCGTTGCGTTACGAGACCGCACACTTAACCCCGGGCGTTACTTAAGGACGGAGCCGGGCGCGGGCGGGGATCAGCGCATCTGGGCCGTCGTCTTCTTTTAGAGCGCTACTCCTCTCCGCGTGGCGCTGCTGCCCGTGATATCCATTTTGAGCCATACTCTGCGCTCCTCAGATGTAAATGGAATGACATCGGTCGTTGAGCTCAATAATAAATTCTACTGCTGCGCACCACAGAGCACGCGAGCAGAACAGCGCGAATTCCTGCTGATTTCATCCCCAATAAAATCAAAGAAAAGAAAGGGAAAAAGCAATACTTCGAGTCGAGAAGATAAAAATTATTCGCTAGTTGCGTGCAAGGGCACGCGGAATCTCGCGCAAACGAGTGTCGTGAAACTTTTATACAACCCATGAGCTGGTCGAGCTCGCTGCAGGCTACCCTATATCCCCGGGGCGGGGCGGGCGCATCAGTTCTACCCTCGGGCCAGATCGGACCGGGACCGAAAGAGAAACATCATCCCAACAACGCAACGAGCGACCAGCAGCGCGGGCCAGTCTCTCTATATAATATTTTACTTTACCGCGCAGCAAAAGCTTTTATTGTTCCATTTCGAGGCCCGAGAGGTATAAATCGTTGGGAGTCGGGGAATGTCGTCCAGCAGTTATCGCTCCCTGGCCTTTCCCCTCCCGGCCGCGCCTCTGCTTTCCGGGGCCCCGGCCTCCGCCATCTCTCACCAATTGCTATCAAAACTGGTTGGCCCCTCTGTTATTGAAAGTGCGCGTACGGTGGGCGTGGCGGGGCGTGGCGGGGCGTGGCGGGGCCAGGGGTGGGGGCGGCGCTGGTATTCCTATCTATAATTGCTAGAGACAAGCAGAATGACCCGAAGTCGGAAAGTGCTCGGGAACTCTGGGCCCGCAAAGGGGGGTGTGGGTGTGTTGGCACGGCGGGGGTGAGTGGGGGCCGCGGGGGAATGTGGCCTGCAAGGGGCAGGTCGACTGAGAGACGGTGCTGCGGTATCGTCCGGGGAGGAGGGGGGGGGGGGATAGGGGGCGGGGACATGTCCTCCAGTCATGTAAGGGTCCAGTGCGGCGAGCCAGTCGAGAGCCATAGCGCATAGGGCTTTCAGGGCCGGCACGCCAAGGCGGGGCGGGGCGGGGTGAGGCGGACGGGGGCAGAGCCAGCGCAGGACCGCATAGCTGTGGCACTGGAATGGGCCGGGCCAACAACAGACACGGACAGGGTCGGGCTGGGCGGCAGGAAGTCAGAGCAGACCGCCGCGCTGGACGGGACAGACGGACAGGCGCAAGTTTGTGGGAGCGGGAGAAAGAGACAGAGATAAAAATACAGAGAGAGAGAGAGAGAGAGAGAGAGAGAGAGAGAGAGAGAGAGAGAGAGAGAGAGAGAGAGAGAGAGAGAGAGAGATTTTAATAGAGAGAGTTACAGGCGAGCGCGTGGAGACGAAAAAAAAGTTGGCGAGCATAAAAAGAATACGAAAGACAGTCAATTAAAAGGAAAATGCCGCGACGAATCGTGCCCCAACTAATTACGCTTCTGTCGAACGTGCAGATCATAAGCATAAGATTCGCACTCGCCTTTCTACTATTTCTCTACCCTCTCTCTCTTTCTGTGTCTTCGTCTCTTCAGAATGACGACTTTACAATCAGTTGAACGTTTGACGCATGGATAATTTTTTTCTCGCTCCTGAGCCCTGTTAAACTTGGTCTGGAGCAGCGGCGAAGAAAGGGGCGATAAAGACAGAGAACAGCGGGGAAGGCCTCTTAACCCAAGTCGACGCCGGGCGAAAGCTTGTCCCTGACAGGGGGGAAAGAGTACTGCAGGCAATCGTCCTGCTCGGTCAAGCGTGCTCGACGGCCGCCTCGGCCCGCGACGCACTCCGCCGCGCCGGGGTGGCGGCCCGGCCGGGGTGAGCGTGGGCAAGATGAGAGAGTGGGGTCCGAGGGCGGGGCGAGGCGGGGCGGGGAGGGAGCAGCCTTTGTGCTAAGCTTTTTGAAGTTGGCCGGCCGGGCGGGGCGGCGCACCGACTGAGTGATTATTTTGAGCGTGGGAGCGATCGAAGCGAGGGGTCAGGAACACAGAGTGAAAAAAGACACTCGAGTAAAAGAAAAACACTCGTACTATGTTTCGAACTCTGCTCGATTGCTACCACACCACTATCGTTTTTTTGTTTTGTTTTTTTGTACGCACGCAACTTTATGTGTCTGTGCTCTGTTTTCTTTTCCGTCGGAAAACATCGGCCTGTAACCGTGTACTGTGAGGCTCTAACTCCGCGCGGCCCTTGTGAACCCTTTAATATATTCATGGGTCATGTTTCACCAGTCGGCAGCCGCGCAGATGCTATTTATTGCACCACCGATACAAGCGCGTTCGCTCGACCCCGCGCCCAACCTTTCTCCCTTCCCCTCCCAAACAACTCCTTTTTCTGTCAACCACGCCCAAACGGTCGAAATAGTGAAAGGCCGGGGCGGGGCCGGGCCTGTTGGCCTCAGCCGTATAACCCTCTCTCCACGGCCGCTTACTGTCTTTTCTCTTTGTCCGTCCGTCCGTCTGCACAACTGTGTGTCTGACTTCTCCGGCTACATCTCTCTCTTTTCGTCTCTCGGACCGCTGGTCAGTGTAACGGTATAATCTGCGCCAATCCTCTCTCCCAACGCGCCGGTCCCGCGGGGCCTAAACAGAGTGCCTAGACCCGGACCGGAGCCCATTCACTGAGCTGAAAGCTGAAACAGACGACAGTGGCCTGGCGCGCCGCGCGCGGCCCGTCTCGCCTAGCCTAGCCAAGCTAGCACGCCTCGCCACGTCATGGCGGTCCACTCGGGGGCCTAGCGCCATGGCGTGGCGACACGTCCACCGAGGGGAAACTTTTTCATGAACGTGAACAATGGAATCGGCCCCGCCCTTGGGCGTTTTTGTTGCACAAACTTTCTCTTTTCAAGAGATTTTCATTGGGGTGAAAACGTGCGGAAGGATATTATTAAAGTTGCAGTCGATAAATACCTGAATGGAGACAAATTTATCGTGTTCTTCTTTTTTGACGGAAGTTTTGAACAATGCTAGGTGTGTATAAAGTTTCTTGAATTTTTAGAAATAATACTTTTACATGTGAATATAAAGAATATTCTAAGTGCTTTATCCTTTTCACGCATTTTGCTGCCAAAAAATATTTATTTTACGTGCCGTTTACCACACAACAAACGCACCAGACTGGACTATGGGGGATTCATAAGCAGCTCCGGCATAAATGGGTGAGCATCGCCTTCTGCTCCGCTCGCCGCGCCATCTGCTGCCCGGGGCTATATTTCTCGATTTAGGTCGAACAGGACGTAAACCAGCTCCCATGGACCCGGCAGGAAAAGGGGAAAAGGGGTTCGGGAGAGGGTGAAGAAACAAGGGAAAAATAGAGAGAGAGCTGGAGATATGCGAGGCGAAAAGGGAGGAAAAGAAGAGAGATTGGCGGGCAGGGCAGAGTCGGGAATCGAACGCGAGGGAATGACGATGCGAGGGAGGCGGACAATATCGCAGCCCCAGGCTGGGCTCGGCTGCTGTATTCGTCGGAGAGCGACAAAGCCATGAGCGAACAAAGTCCGACGGGCGCGGGAGCGTGGGAGTCGCGAACGCCATGGAACATTCCTCAAATAACACAAGTAAAATGTCAGACATAGCTTCACTTTAAGGCCGTAATGAAATGAAACCACTCGACCGAACCGTCGTTGCGATGCAAGACTAAAGTTCTCTTGTCTGGTGAGCAGTACACCATAAAAACCCTGCACGTTCCGGGCGGTCGGAACTCGCCAAATCATGCATCATATCATACCCTGCGCGCTGTCTGTCCGTTGCGACCGTTTCTATAAAAGGTTAGATGGGATGGAAAGTGGTGGCAAGGGAAACCGAGGCGATATAGCGTGGTGTAGCACAGCCTTCTGACCGATTTAACTCCGACTGAAGCTCACCGAGCCGTGCTTCCTGCCACTCGAAATGAGTGGATCCCGCCCGCGCGCTCGTCCGATAGCGCCTGCACACCGGTCGGTAGGCAACCCGGTTCGCAGGCGTGTGCGGCGGGCTTGCCTACTGCAGCGGGCGTCCAGCGGCCTGGGCCGGGCCCGCTCCGCCCAACCGATTGTGACGCAGTGTACCTAATCGCTTTCAGCGCAGCCTGCTATAGTTATGGGCCGGGCCGGACGGGGCCCTGTAAATAACGGACTCGCTCCCTAATTGCACTCTGTCGGGAGGGATCGGGTGGAGTAGAGAGAGAGAGAGAGAGGGGGGCAGGGGATGTGAGGCCACATTATCGCCGTGCCCGCCCCCGCACCGCTCACCGCACGGCCGGGGTGGGTTTGGGGCGGGGCGTGGTGGGGCGGGGCGGGGCTGCCGACAAGCACGTCCTTAGTCTTCGTCTGGAGAACTCACCGTACGACAGGGCAGGGTGCTGGTGGCGGTCTTGATGGTCTGCCTGTCTGTCTGTCTGTCTGTC
Organism: Frankliniella intonsa; assembly: GCA_033675135.1. Lineage (NCBI taxonomy): Eukaryota > Metazoa > Arthropoda > Insecta > Thysanoptera > Thripidae > Frankliniella > Frankliniella intonsa. The sequence continues at coordinate 9,392,637 of CM066254.1, read as the reverse complement.
CGACTGCGTGGAGCTCGTCTCCCGTAATGGTGCCCGCCCAGGCGCGCTCCGCTCCGTCCCGTCCGCCTGCTAGCTGTCCGTGTCCGCCTGTCCGGTGGGGCGGGCGGGACAGGCATTCCCATCTCCAATGACTGCTACTGTCCCGCATGCCCTGCCCTGCCCTCCCCACCCCTCTAAGAGACTGCAACGTGTAATGAACAGGGCAGCGTCCGCGCAAGGGTCTCCCTCGAGGAAAGACAACCCTTCCTGCAACTAGGCAGGCTTCTTCGCTCGATATCTGTGTCTTCCATTTTCTGGTGCGATTTTCGGTACCTTAAACGCTTTTAATTGACGGCCAGATTTTAAGCGTCCGCGTTCCCGCGGGAACTTTGTCAAAAGAACGGAAAATTACGCCGCAAACAGGGCAATTGCGTGAGCAAGGGGGTTGAAGAGGGGCACGAGTGGGAGCAAGGGGTTGGTGCCTTCAGCCTCCTACATCACCCGCCCCCCCCTCTACACGCGTGCTGCTGGGTCATACCTGATGAAATACTCGAGCAAGGTGGGCGGAATTCCACAACAAAGTAGTCAAGGGGGCCGTGCTCGCGCCGCGCGGGGGCGGGGGCGGCTGCCTTAATTGAGACCCTCTCCCGAGGGCCGCGGGCTGGGGGCCAGGGCGGGCCGGGGCCGCCCCCACCTTGGTGCCGCCCTGCCCTGCCCTGCCACACGCTCTCACACTGTTGAGAAATGAATGGGAGTGGCTGGGGCCGTTGTGGAGGGTGGGGGGAGGGAAGTGTGGCCAGAGAGAACTGTTGGACCACCGCGGGAGGCGAGAGCCGCGCCGATTCATACATTCGGAGCAACAAGTCTGGCCTGGTTCATGGTCGGTTGTGCTGCTTTGCCTCTCTCCGGCGTGCCGCAGCGGCGGGGCGGGCGCGAGCCCTTTGTGGCTGAGGGGCTTAACTACGCCCAGCTACGCCCCGCCACGCTCTGCTACTACACGCCCCGCCGCGCCCCGGCGCCCCGCAGCGCCAGCCGAGAGCCTTTCAGCAGACGATGTGAGCGGGGCGGAATGAAGCCGACCCAGGTCTGGTCTGGTCTGGTCTGGTCTGGCGCCTGGCCTAGCGCACGCACAGTCAATCAGTATGTGGCGGAGAGATTGATTGGCCTCCTTTGCCTCCTCTCCACTCCTCTCCTCTCCTTCTCCTTCTCATCTCCTTCGCCTCCTCTCCTTACGCTCCCATAGCAAACATCACGAAATCGAGGAAACCCTGCCATAGCAGAGGAACTGTAGCAGAAGTTTTCGTTTGAAACTAAAAAAACAAACGTAAGAAATATACTCATTCCGCTTGTTCCCATTTCTTTTCCCGGCCTTATATTCTGTCTAACCCTGGTTCCCTGGTTTTATGAAAATCGTGAGAAAGAGCATAAAGCACAAGCGGGGAGTCGGTTCCGGAGCGATGTTTCTCTCTTGGAATTCTTTTCCCAAAGTTCCGTTCGGCCTGGCTGCTGCAGGTGAGAACTTTCGGAGCAGATGGAGTTGTCAGCGGGTCGGGGTTTCTCTTCTACTTCACACGACCTCTCCAACTTTTGCTCCAGCCCTGTCCTCGGACTCCGCATACTCACTCATCCTCGTCCCGCCCCCCCGGTGCCGTGTCGGGCGCCAGACGGCGCGCTGGCTGAGTCGCGGAGGAGAAACGGAATGAATAAAATCGTGTGAAAGTTTCAAAATGTTGGCTTTGACGTCGCCTCTTTTTCGGCGCACTGAACCAGATTGACGATTGGCTGCTTGAGGTACAGGGTGGGCCAGGCGGGGCAGGGCAGAGGGTGTTGGAATGGCGTTTGAAGTCGTTGGAGGTGCCCCGGCCGGGGCCGCCGTCGAGGTGCGGCGAGGAGAGGCTGCCGTTTGCACCTGTGCTCTCCTCCCCCTCATCCTCCTCCACCTCCTCCTCCTCCCCCTCCTCCCCGCGGCGCCCCGACCCAGCTATGCGGGGGCCACAAGGGCGGCGAAAACTCTGCACATACATTACCTGCGTGGTTCCGGCCCGGGGAGCTGAGCCACGCGGAACATTTGCATGTTAGGCGCGCGAAGCGCCTCGCCGGTGTCGTTGGGGTGGGCGAGGATGAAGAGGCGAAGAGGAGGGGTGGGAAGGCGGAAGGATAAGGTGCTAGAAGTGTGTCTGAGGGGGAGTGAGGGGGCGAGAAAAGGAGACTGCGGAGAGCGCCCGCGGAGAGAGGGAGGGGGGTGGGGGGTCGGGGGCTCGGAGTCATTCCCACTCTTGCAAATTGCGCAATAATACGCCGAGATGTGAGATATGTGTTTCGCACTGCGCCAGCAGGCACGAGTTAACCAGTCCGCCGCACGGCCATGGGGAGGAAAGAGGGGGGGGGGGTGCGGTCAGAAACGCTCCAAAATATAAAGGTAGGGTAAGCCGATGGTAAAGGCGCAGGTGCCTGAGCGAGGAGGGCGCGGTACATTGTGTCTGCCCTGGGGGGTGGGGTGCGGGGCGGGGCGTTCCCTCCGCTCCCCTCGCGCGCCCCGCCCCGCCCCGCCCCGCCGTTCTAAAGCCGCACACCGCCGATGCCACCGGTCGTGCGAACACAGGCGCCCAAGGGCTTAACTTTTTTCATTTTCCTCGCTCTGCCCCGTGTTGCCACAACCCTGCGCCTCCGCTCCGAGCGGGCGGGCGTGGGCCCGGGCTGGGCCGGGCCACAAGGGCGCCGCCAGGCCAGGGCCGTCCCGCCCCGCGCGCCAGGGGCACCGCGCCACCCGCCAGGCTGTAGGGCTCCACAGGGCGGCGCGGAGTGGCCTAGGCCACAGCTGGCGGCGGCGGCGGCGGCGGCAAGAGTGATATGGGGGCGAGGCCACAGGGCGCGTGGGCGCGCGGCCACGTGCGGCGGGGTGGGGCAGCAGCAGGAGGACACCAGGCTTCTCACCCGCCGCCTCCGACTGATTTCGTCGGAGTACGAAAATCTTACTAATGTAATACGCTTTACCGGTTTTTTCAATGGTGAAAAAACGCCCGCGAGCGCCTGACGGTCGTTCCCCCCTCTGGGGTCCAATGAGTTTGCGTCCGGCGCCGGCAAACCGCACAGTAATCAGCACCCTTCCCTTGAGATTGAGTGGATTGCTATGTTCCCTTCCCCTCTGGAAAATCAACGACGATTAGGTGACTCGTAAGGTCGTGAGCAGCCGTGTCCTCCAGCCAGCGTCGCCCAAGGTGACTGGGAGGAGAGAGGGTTGTAACCTCATGCAGGGGATGGGGCAGGACAGGGCCGTCTCTCTTCAGTTAACTTTAGTGTACACTTTGGGGGAGGCGCCTCGTGGTCTGGCATTCCGGAAAGTTCTCGACCACGCTCTCATTAACGTACGGCGGTTCGGTTGGTGTTCGAGGGGCTCTCTCAAGACCGTGCGAGCGGGTCGCCCCATTAAATGGAAAGTGGTTTCATTGCACTGGAAGTGTGTGTCAATGTCGCACACTTGTAGGTGTGCAAGTTTCCATTCCCACACTCTAAAAATGTGCGATGTTTTTTTAAAAATATTCTTACAAACTTTCACTGACAAATAATAGAAATTCACATGCACCAGTGCGACATTCACAAACTTGGGTTTCCAGTGCAAGAACTGATGTCCATTAAAAAACCGGGAAAATGCGTACCTTTATTTGTTCAGGTCTGCGAATATGAATTCCCACACCTGCACCGCAGTCACACACTTGGGTTTCTAAATGAGAGATTCTAGGGGCGTAGCAGTTTAGAACGGCAGAGCGCCTCTTGACCACTAGTTTGTTGTGCGACGACATCACAACTGCGTATCAGAATTATTCCAGCATTTTCCCTCCCTATGCGACTACTCTCTACGCACGGATAGGTCAGGGGATACTGCCTGAGTCTCCGACGTGACGAGCTTAGGGTGCACGGCGCATCGCCAGGGGGCGTGCCCCAGAACAGGAGGACCGCAGAAAGAAAACGCAAACAACGCGTGTCGCGTCGGGGCTGGGCGGGCCTGGGCGGGGCTCCGCGACTCTGTCGGGGGACTTTATACAGAGCCTCAGAGGCCAGGGGAGGCAGCGCACCGGACAATAAAAGTTATCTGCTGGGCGCAGCGGAAACGAGACTCCTCCACAAGGAACAAGTTATTCATAGGCGCGTTGAAGTTTCCCCTTAACTTTTTCTTTCGGAAATGTAAAATTACCTCTGTGGAACTGATCAAACCTTCACGAAGTTGATAAACAAGTTGGTGTCGTTTGAGAAAAATGACTACTTAAAAAAATACGGTGGTAAACTTATTTACGAGGGATATATTAAAAAACAGATGCGAGAAAAATAGCACGTTCTAACGCAATGCCGTTTTGTCAAAAGTAAAATGGTAAAACACGATCACAAAATCTAACAAAAGTCAGCTATAGCTAGTTATAAATAAATTGTTCTTATGTTAAGAAACAAGATAACAACACATAGGTAATTTAGCCGTGGGAAGTTTATTGTCAAAATGAAGCACTGAATATTTTTTTACTCGTTTTTGGCAAACTAAAAGCTATTAAACATGCATTCTTTTTTTTTATGATCTCCTTATTATGCAGGCTGAGAACTCATAATGTGTGAAATACCGTGAACACATAGTTATGATGACCGACCCACGTGGTTGTGCTTGAATTCGGACTTGCACATGCGGGACAAGACAAGACGACTTAACCGTGGCGAAATGCATCGCCATTCTGCTGTGTCTCACCTTTCACTCGACACTGTCGCCCGGGGATATCAACACGGGGTCATGTTGTCGGGGGCCGCGCCTGGGGCCGCACCTGTGGCTCCGGCCTGTCCCGGCTGTGCCCCGCGGGGCTGGCCTGGTCCTCACGCGACTCGTGTCCTCGCCGCCCGGCACCACGCCGCTGGGCTGGGCTGGGCCCGTGGCCGCCTCGCCTCGCCTCGCCTCGCCTCGCCTCGCGCCGCGCTGCCGCCCTGGCCGCTCTCGCCTCGTGGCGTGGGGTCTCTCCTCTCGCTGCCTAGCTCGCCTCGCGGGGGGCTGGCCGCGACCCCGTGCGCCTGCCTGTCCTATCCTCCCCGAGACTCGGTCGGCCCGGCTCTGGCCCCGGCCCGGCCAGGGCGCCCCGGCCACCCCTGCCGGGCCGGGCCGGGCCGCGCCTCGGTGGAGGGGGCGCACCCCTCGGCCAACCCTCGGCATTCTTCGGCTCCCTTTCGGGTCCAAAGTTTGGGTGGAGGGGGTCGCGGTGCGCGTAGCGGCGCGGAGTCGGTGGGCGGGGAGCGGGCGGGGTCGGGGGCGGGGGCAGGAGCCGGGCGGGGGTGCAGGAGGCCGAAGGGAAGGCCGGCGCGACAGCACTCTCCCCCGAGCCCCGGGCCGGCGCACTCGGCCCCACACGCCCACGCAGTAACGATCGGAGGAGGGGGAGCCCCCCCGAGGGGTAGGTGAGGGCGAGGGGCGGGAGGGGCGGCGGTGCTCCGCTGTCGCCCCCTCTCCCTTGGACCATTCATGATTCGGCTACCAATCGGACGCGGGGCCCGGCGGTGCCCTGCCAGGGCGGCAGCGGGCAGGGCAGGGCCAGGCCGGAGGAGAAGGGCCCCTGCCCCTACGGGCTCGCTGCGGCCCCCGGGCCCCCACCACTACCCGACCGGGGCCGGGGCAGCCAGTGAATGGAAAAGTGACGTCACCACACAGCTGACGGAGCCCCCTTACGCGGCCACCCTTCCACCCTAGTAGCGGGGAGGAGGGTGAGGTGTGCCGCGGCGGGGCGGGGGTGGCTCGCGGGGGAGGGGGCTCCTCCCGGGTCCTCCTCGGGCCGGCCAGGGCGGCCAGGCCCGGCCGGGGACAGCTAATGTTCGGCGTCAGTGTCTCATCTCGCGGTCCAGCCCTGCCCTGCCACTGATACAGAGACCTAGCCTAGGATCCCGCGCAACAGTCCTTTGGGGAGGTCCGGGGGGCGGCGGGGGCCGCGCTGAGGGACGCTGCGGGCCCCAGGCGGGGCCTGCTGAAGGGCCTCTGTGGCCAGGGCAGTAAGGCCCCCCAGCCCGCGAGATCCGGTGGGATCAGCGGGAGGTTTGTCCTCGGCCCGGCCCCGTCCCGGCCCACCGCGCGCACCTCCTGCCCTGCCCCGCCCCGCCCCTGCCCTGGCCCGCAGCCAGCCGGTGCTGGACCTCGCGGCCTCGGCCTCGGCTCGGCCTCGTGATGGCCGAGGTTGAGCTCGGCCCTAAAACCGACCGCGGCCGCCCGCAGAGAGGTCTGACAGGGGTCGTCTGCTACAGGAGGCACACACGCCCCCGCCCGCAGCTGTGCTGTCCAGCATTTTAATGTACACGTTGCTTGGTTGTCCCAAAGTTTTACCCGAGTTTGCTTCGTCCCTTATTATTTTTTTGTGAATTTTTGAAATAATAGTACCTTGAACGGCCTCACAAAGGGCTTTTCCGTATGGGGGGGGGGGGGGGGGAAGCTGTCCCGGAGGAACAGTACATAGTAGCCAGCACGACCGAACTCCCCCCGGATGAGGCGGGGGCACCGCGCCCTGCCGCGCCCCTTAATGTGTGCGGACGGGCGTAATGTTTTCATTTCGGCGCGAGTGGTTGCGGCACGCCTCCCCACACAACGCCCCGCCCCGCCCCGCCCCGCCCCGCCCCGCCCCGCCCCGCCCCGCCCCGCCACGACCCGACCCCGCCTGCTGCCACTGCTGCTCTGGCTGCCGCTGAGAGAAAAGAAGGACTTTCATTCGGTATACGTGATGCGAATGCTTATTAAAAGCAGCCCTGGCGCTGGGCGGAGCGGAGACCCTTCGCCTCCTTCCCTTTCCTCCTCGCTTGTATGAAACACCCTCCAAATTTGCTATGACGCAATGCTCTACTCCAGGTCTATTCAGCTTTTGTGAGAATGATCCGTGTGAGTGGGAGAGTCCCCTGCTGTTCCGCTCCGCTCCTCCCGGCGCGGCGCGGGCGGTGCAGTAGGAGCACAAGGTTCTTGTTGGGCAGGATGGGGCGGCGGGGCGGGGTGGGGCGGGGCAGGCGTGGCACGGCAGGCCCACTTTGGCGGTCCGATCCGCCCCTCCAGAACCGGCAACAAATTGGTTCGGGGAGGACCATTTAAAGCCGCCCCCGGCCCCGCGCCAGACCCAGACAATGGCCTCGCATACAATTATACGACTGCGGCAAATTATTCCGCTTCCGCGGCATGGCGGCAAAGTCTCGCGGAGGGAGGCCCAGCTCGACCCGGCCCGGCCCAGCGGAACAATGTGGCCGAGGGCCGGGCGGAAAACGGAGAGATATTTATGCGGAATTTGCAAAAGCAAGAAGCTGGCCGCCGACGCCGCCGCGCCGCTGCCACGCGGAGCTTGGCTTGTATCGGAGAAATTTAGAGATATCTATATGATGTGCGTATTTCGGGACATGGGGGGGCCGGGCGCCGTGGGCGGCGGGGCGGCCGGGCGGCGGGACGGGAGAGATAGTGTAAAGATGTTACGCGCCACATTACACGTGGTAATGATGTGCGGGGGTCGGGGAAGGGGGGCGGCGGCTGCGATATAGCGCACTCCCCTGGGGACCATTACGCTGATGGCGCCTTTTAGGCCTGACCGAAGACCTTATACGCGGCCGCTCCACACTGCTTGTCGTCGTCGCGGTGCAAGAAGAAATACCTTGCCGGGGCCCGCGATTTCCAACCAAAGCATTCGGAATACATAATTTATGAGCACGCGCCTGGGAGAGATGGGGAGAAGTAGAGGGGGAAGGGAAAAAGAAAGTGGAAAAGGGGTGGTATTGGTGGGAAGGTGGGGAGTGAGGGAGGGTTTTGGAGAGCACCTGATCTAAGGCCTCCAATAAGAATAGGGGTGCTGAATGGGGCCAGAGGAGGGGCGTACGGGTAGAGGCGGGGGGGGGGGGGGGGGGTGCTCTTCGTACCGTGGCGTGGGAGTGTCGGGCGGGGGGAGGGGGCGGCCGCACCCTGCTGCCCGGATCGAAGTCGCCGGTTGCCGCTCCATTCATAAGTGGTGACTCCTAGCTGTTCACCCCCACCCTCCCCCGCACGGAGGGTTGTATACTAAGGCGCAACAGATCCACCCTTGGCAGGTATATTAGAGGGAACACGACCGCGTGGCGTGGTGTGGCGGGGTGGGGTGGGGTGGGCGGGGCGGGGCGCCACAGGGTTGGCAGCAGGCGGTGCGACAGTGCCGTTGGAGGACCGCTGAAGCAAGAATTTCTTGTATATAAATCAGCGAGAGGAAAGTTTTTCAGAGGGATTCATTTAAACCTAAAAGTATCAACAACCCCTGCCACTCCCCTGCCTCTCTCTCTCTCTCTCTCTCTCTCTCTCTCTCTCTCTCTCTCTCTCTCTCTCTCTCTCCCTCTCTCTCTCCCTCTCCCCCCCCCCTCTCCCCCTCTCCCTTTCTTTCCTCGCTTCCTCGTTCCGATGCAAATCCCCTCTTCCTCTAAGCTAAATCTTAATCGCCGAGACAGTCTCCATCAATCGCAACACTCTTGATGAAATTCCGTGAGAGGCGCCGCGCCTCGCCTCGCCGCCCTTGTTCCTCTTATTGAATGCGCCCTCCCACGCTGGGCTGCCGGCAGCCCCCCCGCACCACCACACCTCTCTACCGCCGCCGCCGCCCAACTCGCTCTCTTACGGCGCTCTTTGTCTCCCGCAGAGTTTTGTTCCCTCCGAATACAAGCAGCCGGTGGTGATGGCAAAAGAAGGAAAGGTGTAAAAAGGTCCTGCTGTACCTCGCCTCGCCGCCGACGCCGACTGTTGGAGGACCGGGGTTAAAGAGGCGTATTGTGGCTGAGATATCAGCAGATAGGAAATAAAAATGGCGAAAGTCACTGATTACAAAAGTTTGGCGCAAATAACAAATCATGTAATTGCGCAGCCTAGATAATGTTTTACTTCCACCAAAGGTCATCATAAATTTCTTGAAATATCCTTTTACTATATAATATTTTTATCGCGCTTTTCCACGCCTTTCCCTTCCTGCGCAGAAAGTGTCGACCGTTCCTCTTAACGCCCTGGACACATGAATATGCCCGGGGCGGGCCACGTGACCTTGTTAGCGGCCCTGGCCAGGCTTACAGGGCCCTGAATGTAAAACACGAGGAGAGGAGATCTTCCACCGGACACCACGTCGTGCCTGTCGGGGCGGGCGGCCTGGAACCTGGAGCCCTGGAGCCTGAAGCCTGAAGCCAGTGGTGCCACCGCCCACGTCGCTCTGCTGCCTGCTAACGAACAGGCGCAATATTTCGCTTCTTTTTTTGTTCTCTCTCTCTCTCGCTTGTTTTTCTGCGTCTTTTCCGCGCTGACGCATGAGACTTCAGCAAGGAACGACGGCGGAGCTAAAAAGAAAAAAAAATTGCGACGAAGTGTCGTGACTAACTGGAGTGTCCTGTCCTGCCCGCCGCTGCGCCGGAGACAAAACACCTCCACTCTGAAATAGCTAGGCGCTTTACTATTTTCCTCCTAACTATTTACCTGCTGGTCTGGAGACACCGGTAGGTTGTAGATTAAAGAAAAAGTTTAATTTTTCCCCCCGCCAATGATGAGTTCCCCGCTCCTCTAGTAGCAAGGATATAAATATGGCCAGTCTTATATTTTTATAGCGCTTCTTCTTATTTCTTTAATGCTTTTTCCGGAGGGAGCTGAGCGGGTTTTGCTTTCGCCCCCACGCTCCACAGCGCTTCCGGTTTCCGATGTGATTTGAGCCGGTCCCCGCCACGCCCCGCCCCGCCCCGCCGCGCCCCCAGCGGGAAATGAGGCTCCTGTCTGCACACGTCACAATGTTTTCCTTTCCTTTGTCTTTTTCTTCTTGTTTCCGAAATACTTTGCGCAATTTATATAAAGAGAAAAGTGGAACTAATTTTGGTCGTGTTTCCGAGGGCGTGCGTACCGCGGGTAAAATAGATGAAAGTAAATCTTCATTTTTTCTTAAATTTAAATAAACGCGTCCGAAGCGTGTTTCGGTCTTTTTGACGATTACTTAGGTATAAATATCGCAATTGTGCGTGAAAGTCGGACATTCTTCTCGATTCAGCCCATGAGCTTCCGCGCCTATCCGGGCCGGGCAGGCCTCAGTGTAGTTTGGTCTGGCCGCCCCGCCCGGCCCCGGCCCCGGCCCCGGCCCCGGCCCCGGCCGCACACTCTTCTCTTGGATTCCAGACGGCGCCTCGGCGAGGGAGAGAGATGCCCGTCCAATAACGTTGACTTGTTGATCCCTATTCGGCCTTCGCGCACCGCGTCACTACACCGCAAAAAATGTAAAAACGATCCCAGTGTGGCTGTTACACTGGGAGAAGGGGGCTGCAAGATGCAGCCAAATAATTCTCCGCTCTGGAACAGGGGGCGAGGAAGGAACATGGAGCACGAGAATTGGTATCCCACCGCGGTAAAGCGTGGGGGTTAGTATTTCCCTATACTCCTCGTCGTGTTTGCTTTAAAATAAAAAAGGGTGAAGTTGAAAAGTTAAATTTGTTCTCAAAGGGCAGTTTGGAGGTTACCCACTCCAACCCTTCTCTCCGTGCCGATGCGGCATTATCAGTACGGGCACGCTCCTGCGGCGCTGCAGTGGGGCGGGGCGGGGCAGGACGGACAGGCGGGTAGAGCCAGTGTGACGGATTGCCGCACCACCACAGTGGTGCCCCGCCCCGCCCCGCCCCGCCCCGCCCCGCCCCGCCCCGCCCCGCCACGCCGTTTGCAGAGGCTCAGGCAGGCAGGCTGGCTCAGGCGCGCGGCCCGCGCACTCTCGCTCAGAGATAGAGAGAGGTGACGCTGGGCCTGCCTGCACCACACGAGTTAGTGGTGTGATAAGGTCACGGCCTCAGACTGGCGTTATTATTCCCCACGCGCCAGACTTAATGGCGAGGCTGTAAGGTCGTGCGCACCACGCACCTTCCCCCAAATGAGCTCCGGCGGGGCGGGCGCGGCCGGTGTCTGGGGTCCTCGCCCCGGGCCGCTGGCCGCGATCACGCCGTTGATGAGACGAAACGGAATCCAATTATTTGGGCACGCCGGCGCCATTACCAGGCCCGGGCCGCGGCTGTCTCCTGGAGCCCCCCTGGAGCCCCCCTGCGAGCCCCTGGAGCTGCCGCTGAGAGGTCGCTATAACTTTCTCGCGCGCTCCATCTTGCCCTCGTCAATTTCAGAGCCGCCGCGCCGCCGCGCCACACCACGGCCGCCAGAGTGGTGAGCTAGTTTCAGCCCCGAGTCTCAAGTTGTTGCGATGAGCTGAACTGTCTGTGTTGTGGGTAACGCGGGTGGGCAGGGGGTGCGGGGTTGGGGGCGTGTGTAGGAGGGACGTGGTGACATTGTGAAAAATAGTTTTAGGTTTTCCCGCGGGAAAAATGTCTATAAAGTGTTGCGTATAATGATAGTAATTTAAAATTATATTGCACTACTTTGCGTATCAACTTGGAATTCATTGACGAGCAGGATTGGGCTTCCGCGTTAAGTTATTTTGTTTATCTTAATTTACAAAATATGCTGTAAGACTACGAGGATATATTTTCATGCGGTATGGCGGAGACTGAGAAGCGCCACAACATGTCGCACAAAAGCGGAAATCTTGCCACCTGGAAAGGTCACGGGAAAAATTTTTTCTGTGAAACCGCGTTACGGATGGCCGCGCTCTTGGAATCGCTCTGGTACGCTGCTCGGCGTCCCTGCGTCTCCAGGGGGAGGGAGGAGGAGCCTTGTATTAGACTGCGAAGGACGAATATAGACAATAACAGCCTAGAGGCGCCGCGCCGCGCAGTGCGGGAGTCAGGTTCCGCCGTGTAGTCACGTGACGATAACTTGAAGCCGTGACAGTATAGGCAGGTGTGTGCGTTGGCCGGGCCGGGCGGAACAGTTCGCGAGGAGGAGGAGGAGGAGGAAGCAGCTCAAATAGTCGCCGTAGCCGACGAACATTGTCAGCGCCCCGCAAGAATAATAGCAATAATATCTGCCGGAGTCGATTCTGCGCGCCCTGCCTGCCAGAGAGAACTCCCGCTGGGGCCTGGGGGCGGAGTGACTACAGTCGCCTCCCCCGCCCCCGCCCCCGCCACGCATTCGTCCCACAGACAAACCGGCCCAAGTCAAACAAGCGTGAAGTGAAGCGCGGGCCGGGCCGGGCCGGGCTGGGCGGGCCGTCAAATATGAAGCGCCGTGTGCGCCAATCACAGCCTTGTGTGCACATGCGCGCTGCGCCCCGAGCAAGGAGGTCCCCGGGAGGCTCATCGTACATATAGGATGATTAAAAGCGGGCCCACTATGAAAGTGCGGAATTTCAAATGAGCGCCGTGTTGAAATTTTTCAACTGCACAGTGTGGAAGTCTATGACCTTTTTTGAGCCCTATTGACGTCATTCTTTTCAAGTCCAAGATTTTATTTGAAATTAAAAGAAATATTTCTGTTTAGAATTTAATGTTATGATATTGTGTCTGTGGTAAGGTGGCTGTGAACGTTGTCGTTGTACCGCTGGAAACGCTCCTCGTCTCGTCAGTAGGTGGTAGGAGGGGTAGCATTAGTGACGGTAGCGCAGCGCCGGACTGCTGTCCCCTGCGGGTGGTCCGGCCCGGCCCCGGGGCGGAGTGGGGCCCCAGGGGGGGAATGCCCGGCCCCACTTGGGGAAGGACTCCTCCGTCCCGGGCGTCATTGTCGAGTCGAACAGTAAAGGAGGACGAGGAGCAGATCTCGCCTTTACCGACCCGGACCCGGACCCGGCAACACATGTGGGATGTGGGGAGCGAGAAAGGAAGCCCGCCGGGCCGCGCCGCGCCCGGCCGGGCCCAAAGAAACACTCTGGAGGACACTCCTCTCTCTTCTCCCTCCAGGCGGGGCGGGTCGCTCAGAGCCGCTCGCCGAGTGCCGAGTCCACTATGCCAACACATAGTTTGCAGAGCGCAAGTGCGTCAAGTTACTTGGTAGGAGCTCGGGTTGGGGTCCCGGGGAGGAGCGGGGCTGTATCCAGCAGGGCCCTTAATAACCATCGCCCCGAGTACTCGCGCCGGCCGTGACGTCGCCACTGCGGCCCGGCCCGGCAGGGATGACGTTCCGTTCTCCGGGCGTGAGGAATCGGTCGCTTGGGGCGGGGCGGGGCGGGGGTGGGGCGCGGTGGGGCGGGGTGGGGCGCGGTGGGGTGGGGTGGGGCGCGGCGTCGCCAGATGACGCGGACGCGACGAGCGCCACCTGATGCCACCGCTGACGCGACGCCCCCGCGCCGCGCCGCGACGTCTTATTGTCAAGATAGCGGAGCCCATCTGCCTTCTGACGGGACGGCCCAGCTCCGCCCCGCCCCGGCCGGGCGTGAATGCCGGCCTCGTTAGGGCTGGCGGCACGGTCTCCTGTTGGGCTTTCCTTTCCTATGGTGTCAGGCCTGACGTCAGAGACTGCCAGAGAGCGCCTGCAGTGAGCGGGATAGGCAACCGGCACGACGCCTGTGCGCTCGCCTTGCCTACCGAGAGCGCCCGCAGTGGGCGGGATAGGCAACACGCGCAACGGCGGTGCTCTCGCTGCGCTGCTGCTGGGAGCGCCTGCAGCGTGGCGGGTAGGCAACCGGCTCAGCGGAGCTCTGAGCGTTTTGCCTATCTAGAACGCGCGACGCAAAGCTGACGTGCGCAGTCCTGCGGGAGGCTGAGACAAATGTAAAAAAATAGCCGCAGCAACTTTTCAATTCTTTGGTGATTTTTTTTCCCTTTTCGATTATTTCCCCCCGCTTCCCCGCCCTGCCTCAGGGGCTCAGCTGGTGAGCCTGCGTGAGCAGTAAGCACCCCTGCCGAGCCGAGCCGAGCCGCCGGATAAGCCGAGCTCGGCCCGGGCCTGGCCGGCCGGTCGGGAGGGCGAAGGGCTGTGCTCCGCACAAATCAGACGAGCCCGGGCAAGGCGCCCGGGCCCAGATCAAAGAGCCGGACATGGCCTGTGTTATGTATCCCGCCCCGCCGTAGTCCCGTCTGCTTTGATAAATCTGCACCGCGGCCAGCTCGGCTGGCTCGATCTCCCCGCCGCGCGCTTTGGAACCGAAGGGTCGAATCTCTTTCCTTCTGTTCCTAGTTTCTTTGAGGGAGTTTATCACTCTTTTATATGTGAATCCCCCCTAATACATTAATCTCGTGCCTAAAACGTATTTTTGTTTCAATAAGGCCGCGTTTTCCAACAGTTGAACACTACATTTCCACGCGTTCTCATTCTTTTTTAATTAATTCCACACAGCGCACGGCACAAGCAAAAAAAGAGACGTGCGCGGGCGCGCCTTCCTCAGCAAGCGCGGGGCGGGGCGGGCGGAGCAAATGGAGGGTGGCAGGGCTTGCCAGGGCCCGGGCCGAGGGCCGAGTAAATGGCCGGGGTTTAATTCCTACCTCATCCTACCCCGGTCTGGGGCCCGGCCAGGTCCTCGAAGCGGTGAGAGAGAGAGAGAGAGAGAGAGAGAGAGAGAGAGAGAGGCCGCATTGCCAACGAGTCGCCTCGCGGGGCTGGGCACGAGACAAGGAAGGGGCAAAACGGCCATTACGACGAAGGAGCGCCAGCTCTTGACTCCCAATAAGAGGCTGCGGGAGGGAGAGAGGCGGAGGAGAAGGAGGAGGAGGGGAAAAAAAGAAAACATTCCCTCATAAGCGTCTCAAGGAAAAGGCGCAGCAGTTCTCGGACCGTGGTACTGCTGCGGCTGGTAGAGCCCCCGCACGGAGCCCCCGCACGGACCCCCCGCTAGCAGAGCGTCCAGCGCACTACCCCTGCCGCAGCACCGCTATATGCTACCGCATAGCGGTACATCGCCCTACCCTACCCACGCACTGCTCTCGGCTACTACCTTCAACCTTCAAAGCGGAGGGTGGGGAAAAGGTTTTCGCGTCGCCTGATGCCTGCTCGTAAAAATAGGAAGTCCCTGTTAGTCCATATTATCCACTGGATACCCACAACCTACACACATACTGAAGGTAGGCGGGAAGTCTCGCGGGGCGGGGCGGGGCGGAGTGGGATTGACTGTGAGCGGGAGGGCTTGTCCAGGTCTACAGGTTCACCACCCCGCAGCTGCCACCAGGATGAGGACGTCGACGAGGACACGCTCGTCAGCCGCGCGCGCGCGGAGCCTCAGACCCTCCTCGCCTACCGCACATGTCTCTCTCATCTGCGCGTTGGCGGGGCGCGGGAACGCCAGCCACACCCACACAGCGGGGCGGGGCGGGGCGGCGGCGAGTTTGGCTAGCGCGGCGGGGCGGCGGGAGAAAAGCCGACAGCTGCCGTCGCGGCTGTCAGAGGTGCTCGGGCCGGGCGGGGGCGTGGGGAAGATCCGACAAGAAACGGCGGCAAAACAGCGCGATGAACCTGGCGGGGAAGGGCTCGGCCTGCAGGGCCGTGAGCGGGAGCGTGATGTGCGGGGCGGGGCGGGCCCAGGAGGGCCGTCACGTCGCACGCTCCTGCGCAGCGCTTCGGAAAATGGCTTTTTTTTGCCCCGACTGTCGCCGCAAACGCTCGCGGTGGCTGACAGCCACGGTGTGCGGTGATAGATCCACCCCCGTGACAAATGCACCGGGGGTGGTTTCATCACGGGATAAAGCCACCCCCCTGTGATTCCATCACGGGATGGAAGCACGCCCCGATACATACTAGGGGGTGGTTCGATCACGGGATAAATGCACCCCCCTCCTCAATCGGGGTAAGGTACCGAAAGTTCGGGTTTCTCATTATTGCCTTTTAGGAAAGTAGATGACCTTAGTATCGGCCCGGCCCGCCCAGTTTCGGCCGGGCTGCTAGATACCGATCGGCCCAATCAGACTTTCTCTATTTTTTCTTTCCGACCCTTCTGTAAAACTTTGCGCGGCCGGCGCGGCCTATACATGTGCATGGCCTGCTGATGGGATGGGCGGGTCCCTGGCTGTCCGTTCATCAGAGGTTTGTTTGTGATAAAAGTTGTGTATCGAGCCCGAGGAGAGAGATAGGGGGGCGAGGGAGGGAGGGGTTGAAGTTGGCTACACTGCAACCCGGCCCGGCCCGGCCCGGCCCTGCGCGCGGAGCCCGCCATTCCCACGCGCCTGCCTGACAGTTGGCAAACCTGCCAAACACTCAACGGGACGGGACGCCGGCCCTCCGGAACAAACACGCCCAGCTTGCCCTCCCCCGGGGCAGGGGGCTCTCTGCCCTGCAGGCCGGCCGGCTGGGCACACGCTCAGGGGAAAAAAAAGAGATGTGCTGCCTCGGCACCCCCATCCCCACGGCACCGCAGGCCGCCTGAGTGATGACGAACATGACCACCGGGGCGGGCAGGTGCCGCGGCGGGGTCGTGGAGCCTGAGTACTGTCGGTGATTCATAGTCCCGCTCAGGAAAATAAAAGTTTAAACTGTTACTACCCCTTCGACCGTTTGCCATAAATTTCGAATTCGTGCGGGAAAAAAACCACATGTTACACCCGGAGAAGAAATTGCGTGAAGGTGTGCGCGTTTTCCGAAGCCATTTCTCTTTCACCTTTCTCATTACCTCACCCCCGTTCGGTCGGTCATTAGCGAGGCGAAAGCGGCTAGCCAGTGATTTGTCAGGAGCGAAGTTTTTGCGGTCGTAGGGTGGTGGGCCCGGGGCCCGACCCGGCCCAGCCCGGCAGAGCCCGCTGCAGACGCTTTGTGTTAATGCGACTTGCGTCGACTTACGGACTTTAGCCTCCACTTCACCCCGCTCCGCTTCGCTTCCGCCCTGTTCCGCCCGCGCGGCCCGTGCCTGGAGTGCACACGGCAAAAACACTGGCGCCCACGCCCACTGTGAGGCGGGAAACGAACGGAAGTCACCATTTCAAAGGCTATAATACCCTTGTTTGTAATAAGAACGGAACTAAGACGAACAAACTCGGAACAATTTTGTGTACATCAAAGATTTGAATTGTACTTAGAGTACAGCTCACGCTGTGGTCCACCGACGCCTGCTGAATGCTATTCCCTGCTTTTTAATCTCCACATCTGCTCCCCGTCAGACAGATGCAAGGGGCGTGGAGCGGACCACAATGTGGGGGCGGGGCGTGGCGGGGCGTGGCGGGGCGCGGCGGGGTGGCGCCCGGGCGCAGGCGGCGCGCTTTGCGGGGTCTGCGGGGGCCTGTGGGGGGGCAACGAGAACGCGATTGCGGGTGAAATGCGGCGAGCAACAGTTGGCGCGACTGTTCTCGATGCTCCCGCCCCGCCCCGCCCCGCCCCGCCCACCGCCACCCTCGCCCTCCTCTAATCCAGTCCGGCCCGATGGGGAGGCCCATCACGCCCCGCCACGCCCCGCCACGCCCCGCGTCCTGCGCACCGGGTCACGGAAAATGCCGATGTGGCCGTAATCTCTATGGAAAAGAGTCGCGCGCGAGATCGAAATCGGACAGAAATCCATATTCAGAGGGGCAAGTGGGGAAATTTGCATGGACGGGGCGGGGGCGGCGGGGCATACGGGGCGGGGACACGTCCCCTCCGGCCCTCCCCCCACACCCCGCCGCGCCGCCCCTCCTGGAGGCAGAGGATTATTATTATTTGTTATTATTATTATTTAGGTCGGGTCCAAGGGGAAATGAAAGCGAATATCGGATGTCGATGCCTGTCCAGCACGAACACTCCGCTTTTTTTTCTGTTATTTTTTTTTTTTTAATTTTTAGACATTGGCACGCGAGGAAATGGAACTTCTTATATGTCTGCTGGTCAATTTTTCAGCGCAGCCACGCTGCTCCTGCAGCTGCTGGCCTTCGCGTGTCACGCCTCCAGCAGGGCTGCCACCTCCTCTGCAACTGCCAGGCGACTGTGTTGCCGCGATAATCCGCGCGCCACGCCACGCCACGCCCCAGATGGGAAGAAGAAAAATGGTAGCGAGAAGCAATTTTGACTATGAAAGCGCGTGGGCGCGCGAGAGGGTGGGATTGGGGCGGGGAGGGGCGGGGCGTGGCGTGGCGGGGCTGAGCAGGGCGGGGCGGGGGCGCTCGGAGGCAGTCATACGGGAGAGCGGAGGCAACTGGTAGGCGTGGCGCGGCGTGGCGCCGTGATGGAGCGCCGGTCGGGCCCGCCCCGCCCCGCCCCGCCCGGGCCAGCCAGTTGAAGTGGAAGCGGAGTTGGCAGCCCTGTAAGCGATTTCACGCCCCTTACTCGAGGCGCCCATGCAGTGGCTCCGCCCGAGATTTTTCTCCCCTTCCCCGCTGTGTACTGCGCCTTGTAACAGAAAACACGTAACAGTATTGCGGGTCTGCCTACTCTAGGGGCCATGGCGCCTTACGGCGAAAACAGGTAGGCAAACCTCCATAATGTTTCCGTGTTTTAGATTACACCTGGTACGGCGTGCTGCCGCAGGGAGGGGCACTGAGAGGAAGCAGGGGATGGCCCGGTGCCCCGATTGCTTTAAAAGAAAACATCTGCGTTTTTTTTTTTAATTTAAGAATTCTTAAACTTTTATAACTTAAATGTATTTACATGTTATTAACAAAACGTACTAAAGCACGATATAAGTTACGGGTAACAAGATGGCAGTCCGCAGCGCGCTCGTGTCGCGAGCGGCTTAACAATAAGTTCACTGGTGTCCACGTGCAGCCGGTGCACCCCGTGAGGGAGTTCCAGCCTGGGCCTGGCTGGATAACCGTAAAAGTAAAGCTGAGCTCAGCCCCAGCGCGAGGCCCGCAGGCGCGGGCGCGGCAGGGCGTCCAGCCCGCGCAGGGACGCCTGGTCCAGCAGGTCGGCCCAGCTGGCCCACGTGCCGTTCCAGAGCGCGGGGTCGGCGCGCAGGTCGGATTGGACGTTCCTGGCCGGCAGCACGGTCTGCCGCAGGTCGGCGAGGCGCTGCTCGAGCGCGGCCAGCACCGAGGCGGGCAGCCGCGGCGTGCCGTACAGGTTGCGGCGCTCGCAGGGGTCGGTCGACAGGTCGAACACGCAGGGCGCCACGAGCGGCCGGCACGCCGGGTAGCGGAAGCCGTCCTTGTCGGCGCCCTGGTCCTGGTCGGCGTCGCAGCGGAGCGTGGCGTCGCGGCGCACGGCCTCGCAGCGGGCCGCCGGGGCCAGGGGCAGCCCGGCCGCGGCCATGGCGCGCGCCGCGGGGCTGGACAGCGCCCGGGGCACGGCGGCGGCGCCCGGCGCAGGCTCGTCCAGGCCCGAGTCGCCGAGCCACGCGTCCTGGTAGCCCAGCAGCGCCGTGCCGTTGACGTACTTGTAGTCGCCGAGGCGGAGCGCGCCGTAGCCGCCCGCGCCCGAGCCGCGGTAGTCGATGTTGACGAGCACCTCCTGGCGGGGCGAGCCGGACCGGTCGGCCAGGCCCTCGGACAGCGACTCCCACTGGTTGACGCCGTCTAGCACGCGGTCCGGGGCCGGGGCCGCGCCTGCGGGCCGAGACCAGACGCAGAAAGTGTCACAGCCGTAGCGTAGGGTGGGGCGGGGCGGGGGCGAGGCAGACGGCAAGAGAAAAGGCCCTGACAGTCGACTTCATGCTGCCAGTTTGCGTCAAAATGTCTAAGCGCGGGGGGTAAATTTGCAGAATCTAATCTCGGAAATAAAATGGTTTTGGAAAGGATACTGTGAATGTCGACTTGAAGCGCCTGTTGGTTTTAGGAAACGCAATGTCGGGTTGTGGAGGTGGTGGCCTATGCTCCGCTATGCAGGGGCTCTAGACGGGAGCTGTAAGGGTTGGGAGAGCAGATTAACTCCAGTCGGACAGTCGGGCTACTGTACCTGCGGCGGCCAGCAGGGTGGGCAGCCAGTCGGTGACGTGCATGAGCTGCTGGGAGGTGCGCCTCGGGCGGCGGAGCAGCGGCGACCACACGCAGGCCGGCACCCTCACAGCGCCGTCCCAGGGGCCGCCCTTCACCTGCAGCACGCACACCAAACACATTGAGTGAGACCACTATGTGGCCACGCTTCCGCGGGGGTAAGTCACTTCTTGGGATAGTGAAAAAACGATTTCGTAAAAACCCCTCTCACACTGGTGCTTACCCCCTTGAGCGGCCAGTTGGAACCCTTGTTTGGGTGGATGCCCGTGGTGATTGCGCCGTTGTCCGACGCGAAAACGATGACCGAGTTTTGGAGCATCCCTTTCTCCTGGAGCGCCTGGACCACGCGGCCCACCGATTCATCGAGCCTAGACACCATGGCTGCAAAAAAAGAGAAATATTTCACGGTTTTTTCTCCGCATCTAAATTGTTTTTCTGTAATTTTTATTGACAATCTAAATGTCTATAGAAAATGTCTTGGACATTTTGCGCTGTGGGCCGGGGGGTTACATACATACCCGCGTATATCCGGCGCTCGGGGTCCTTGATGTGACCGAAGGCCTTGATGGTCTCGACGGGCGCCTGCAGCGGCGCCTCGTAGTTGCCCGAGTGCGGCGCGAGGTGCGCCAGGTACAGGAAGAGCGGCGGCGCGCCCTCGGCCACGGGGTGCGCGCGCACCAGGCGCTCCGCCTCCTCGGTGAACAGGTCCGTGGAGTAGCGGCCGCGCGCGGTCCAGTCCACGTCCAGGCCGCGCCGCATGTCGTAGCCGTCCATGTCGATGAACTGTCGCGGAGCGGGGCGGGGGGCAAAGGGACCAGACCAGAGGGTTCGTGACCGACCACAGTAACGCATATAGCATCGACAAAGGGTGCGGAGATTAGACGGTAAGGGACGAGAGGATACAAGGAGTAGGGCTTGCACAAGTGTCTAGGCCCGGCCCGCGGGTCGCGCGCGCGCGTTCGCGACGACGGCTAGAAAAGGCGCGAGCTACTGCTAGTCGTACGCCTTTTGTTCCGACCGCCATTCTCCCCCCGACAAAGAGGGGGATACATTACACCGCTCCGCCGCTCAAGTTGGGATCTGGTCCCGGCCGGGGTGTTGTATGAGGAGTGAGGAGGAAGGCATGGTTTGCTCCGGCAATCGGGAGGGAGGGGGGCTTATGGAGCCTAACAACACGGCAGGCCTCTGTCCACCGCCCTCGCGAGGGAGACCAGACGAGCAAACGAGCGATTAACATTCAGTAATTTTTTATACACCGCTCGCAATTTATTTATTTTTTAATTTGACAAATGTCAAGAAAATGATCAGCGAATCAAATAATGTATTTAAAAAAAAAGTTGGAAAATTTAAGAAAGTTTTGAAAAAAAAATTACCTTTATGTACAGAGATGCGTTTGCCTTACAATAAAACGGGGTAAGGTGAAAGATGAAAGGGTAAAGAATGACGAAGGCAGAAGGGTACTCACGGACGCCTGCGCCTGGTGCGTGTAGTAGTCGTGGTAGCCGTTCCACAGGCCGTAGTGCGAGTGGAAGCCGCGGGCCGTGGGCGTGTAGTTGGCGCGGAAGAAGCCGAGGTGCCACTTGCCGACGGCGTGCGCGCGGTAGCCGAGGCCGCGCAGGTACTGCGGCAGCACGGGCACGTCCAGCGGCAGCCCCCACGGCTCGGGCTCCAGGATGACGCCGTGCTGCATGCCCGTGTGCACCGGGTGCAGCCCCGTGAGCAGCGCGGCGCGCGACGGCGTGCACATGGGCTGCGTGTAGTAGTTGTTGAGCACGATGCCGTTGTAGGCGAGCGCGTCGATGTTGGGCGTCGGGATCTGGTCGGAGCCGTGGAAGCTCACGTCGTTCCAGCCCTGCGGGACAGGCAAGCGTTTTTACACCGGGGTATTTATGTTGGAGTAAGGCGTGCGTTACCATTCCGCACTCGTGCTACCTCAGACTCCATGCGTCTTTTTCCGCCCTTTCTCTCTCTCTCTCTCTCTCTCTCTCTCTCTCTCTCTCTCTCTCTCTCTCTCTCTCTCTCTCCCTCTCTCTCTCTCTCTCGCTCTCTCTTTTTCCTCCCTTTCTTTCTGTCTCTATCTCTCTCATTCCCTCGCACGCACCGCGTGCAGCCGAGCGCACACAACCGCACATCCAGGGAGGAATTCCGCCGCTTGCTGCGCTATTTTCCCGTCATCAGGCCCCGGGCCAGGCCGCGCCTGTTCCGCCCCTGCTGACGATGCCTGGACTGGACGGGAGAAGCAGAAGCCCGCACTCATTTACACGTACACGGCTCGCTGCGAGGGACCGAGTTGTCATTTTATTTTCGGTACCCAAAATCTATGCAATAAGTATTGCATGTTAATTAACGCAAGTTTTTCGACTAGTTTTTATTTTTTTTTATTTTTTGAAACTGCACCTGGTTTGTGAAAAAACTCGTACATCACGTTGCCGTCGTGCGGCACAGGCAGTGTAGGTAGCGCAGGCGCCCGGTGCGGTGTGATTGAAGTGCCCGCAGGAGAGCAGGGGACCTCTCTACGTCCTCTCCTCTCCTCTCCTCTCCTCTCCTCTTCTCTCCTCTCCTCTCCTCTCCTCTCCTCTCCTCTCCTCTCCTCTCCTCTCCTCTCCTCTCCTCTCCTCTCCTCTCCTCTCCTCTCCTCTCCTCTCCTCTCCTCTCCTCTCCCTCCGCGGCCGCGCCCGCAGTCCACTGCAGCACCCACAGAGCCTTGGCCTGCCCCTGTGGCCCCTGCCTGCAGTCCCCCGCACTCGGTTAGCAGACGTCACAGGACCGTACGTCCGCCCTCCCGTCCCCCGTCCGCCCTAGGACACCCCGACCCCGCCCCGCCCCCGCCCTGCAGTGTCGGAATTCCTGCGAGGAGAGTAAGTTGGGGACGGGTGTAAGGGAGGCTGGGCTGTCCTGCCCGGAGGCGGCGCTATGGCTGCTATGAGAACATCTGAGGCATTCGGCGTGTGGTGGGTGGGTGGAATAATGACCCCCCTCCCCCTCCCCAGCCCCGCAGCTCCCAGCGCGTCCCCAGCCCGAGCCCGGTGGCCCCCGGATCAGCGTCGCGTTGTTGTGATAAATATAAGTCTCGCCATTTTGCCGGCGGCCCCGCGCGCCTCGCCTGGCTGACTACTGGCGCTGCCGGAGGAGGTGCACGATGGGTTGCCTAGTCACAGGGGGCCCATCTCTCTCTCCTTCTCTCTCTCTCATCTCCCTCTTCGCATCTTCCTCTCTCCTTATCCCCCTCGTTCCGCCTGGCCTCGCGCGCCCTCATCCCCAACGCAAAGAAGCTGCTCGCGTTGCAGTTGGGCTCAGCGCCGGCAAAACTAAACGTCGCAATTACAGTGGCGTTAGAGAGGCAAAGTTGGGGTGGCATTAAGTAAGTTAGTTTTAGAGGCAAAGGTTGAGGTTCAGGTGGAGATGGGGCGCGATAGAGCGCGCGAGACTCGAGGGGTTTTGGGGGGTGGAGGTAGGGGGGAAAGCCTCTCTGTGTTTCTTAGTGACTGCTCGCCTTATTAAACTAAACTTCCCGTCCCGTTCTTGAGGACACAAGAGAAGAACTTCCTTCCTGTGAGAAGAAAGGGGAGCATTGCGGTGACGCCCGCGCAACGTCAAAGTGATCATGGCCGCGAAAAGCGGCGTCGACTTAGAAGAGAAAAGAGCAGGAGGAGAAGGGGCGGGGGAGGTGCACTTTTACATCCCCGGAGACGAGGCGGGGGCAGGCGCCAGGACCAGTCTCCGGCAGGCCGGGCCATGCCGCGCCCCGTCCGCCGCGCCCCGCCGAGCCCCGCCCCGTCCGCCGCGCCCCGCCCCGCCCCGACCAGTCGATTCGACTTTAGGAAATCCCTTCCTCCCTCGCTCTCATGACGCGGTCCTGGAACTGCGAAACAGACCAGTTCGGCGGCGCGGAGTTGGGCAGAGTGGCTGGCAAGGGCACGGCGCGGTAAATCCGCATCGTTGAACACGGCCCCGAGAAGTGGGCTTAGGATTTCGGGAAGAGGGGGCGGAGGTTGGAGAGGGGGAGGGGCTCTTTGGCACGCGGGGGCTGAGGTGAGAAGACGGATAGGTAGGAAGAGGGGATAGAGTCTGAATCGCGGAGGATTAAGAGGCGTCGTTCGAGCAGTTCTGCTGTCGGCGGTTTAATAATATATTCCAAAGAGGCAACCTGTGTAATATTTTACAACCCCGCGTGTGTAAGAATAAAGAAGGGAATAGGAATGGAAAATTGCCCCGTGAGAAATAGGTTTGTGTGTGTGCGGGTGAATTTAACGGGGCTGTTTATCTTGGAGCGAGAGGGTCGGGGAGGGGGGACAATGGACCGGACCGGGCACCGGGCGGCGGGAGCCGAGCCAGTGCCCAGCGCCCCGGGCGACCCGGGCGGGACAAAGGCACCCCGCCCCGCCCCGCCCCGCCCCACCCCAGTGCAATGAGCGGCGCTGACCAGACACTCATTCACCGCAGGAGAGCGAGGCAAAATCCCTCGAGAGAAAACAGCAGCAACAACTTCCCTCTGCGCGACCCCGCTGATCTCTCATCTTGGGTTGGGTATAACAGGAGAAGCAGAAGATTGCTGGAATTGCACGCTCGGAGGAACAATTTCTATTCGTATATATACATATATTTTTCTGTTTCTTTTGTCATCATTCTGTGACGGGGCGCGACACAACGTCGCGGATGTGCCTAGCAGCGGATTGGCAGGACATGCGGTTAGCGACGGTTTGACGCGGCGAGGATGACGAGAAATAAGGGTGGGTTGCGGTGTGGAGCGGGGCGCGGCGGAGCGGGGCGGAGCGGGGCGGAGCGGGGAGGGATGGAATGGGTTGATTGAAAGGGTAGTGCGAACTCATCATCATCTGTCGATTTCCCCGGCCTTTCCATCTTTCCAAGCTGACAATGACGAATTAGGCGCCACGTTTGTTCGCGCGGCTCGGCCCGGGCCCGCGCGCGTTTCCGATCGGGCGCGCTCTCGGATTTCGGCTTGGCCGTGGCGGGGCGAGGCGGGGCGGGGCGAGCCCATCCGATCCCCTTCGGTCTGACCGCCACCGCCCCGCCCCGCCCCATGCCGCTCGGTCCCCACCAGCGTTAATCACCGCAGGACGACTGGTCCGGTCCGATTGGCCGGCCTTAAATCAAAACTATCCGCAGGAGCCCGCAGGAGCCTGCAGGAGCCCCACGGAACACGGTGTGTCGTGCGCTCGGGAGATGAAATAAAACCAATACCGCAGGCCCCGCAGACAGTTTGTTCACTCTTTTTTTTTTATTTTACCGCTATTAGGAGGTACAAATCTCCAAGACGCTGTTGTAGTGTATAGTACACCATCCTACCGAGGAGTGGTATGAATCCACCAGCAGGGGTGCGAATAACCCTCCACGCCGCGCTGGAGCCGGGCTCGGCCGCATACATACTGCACTTGCTCGGTCGGTAGCGCGACAATCGCACGGAGAGCAGCGCTGCAGCGCGCCCGCCCCGCCCTGCCCCGCCCCGCGCGTCACTACCGCTTAAGTGACGCGAGGAAAACGCGTTTGTGAAATGTTTTCCTAGCGCGGGCGGGGCGGGGCGGGGCGGGGCGGGGAGCGCTTGGCACGCGCATTCATGCGTGATGGCGGAGAGTTTACTCAACTAATGGCGTCGGGCCGAACGGGACGGGACGGGACAGGACGGGACCAGGCCGCCGACAACACTCACCACCACTACTCTCCAAACAGCAAGGCCGCGGGGTGACACTGACCCGCCCCGCCCCGCCCCGCCCCGCCGGATACGGCCTGTTGCCAGTATGTGACTGACTATAGGGTCATGAATATACGGTTGAGGAAGTTAAAAGAGAAATTTTGAAGAGGCGCGAGCGGTTCGGCGGTTCGCCCCCGCACGTTTATTGTAATTTTTTATAGTTTTATAAATTTTTATAATTTTTCAGCGATGTGAGCGAGTCCATGCGGGAGGTATCCCGTCACGCGTCACTCAGTTTTTTTGCTCGGATGTGTTACATGACGTGCTTAACCGAATCCCGTGCGTTTCGCCACTGTAAGCGGCGCCTTTCTTGTTGGCGACGGACGGAGAAGGGAGGGGAGCCTGCGCCCGGCCTCCGGGCTGGGCCGGGCCGGAGTCGGACACTCACCAAAATGAGATTCCTTCCTACCCCACTATAGAAATTCGTCCGAACACCGTTTTCTGATGCGACAATATGTCTCGCGAGCTTCCGGCTGGCTCGCAAAGTTCACTCTGAGAAATGTTTGTAGGGGTTACGGGATAATTTTCCATGAGAGGGAGAGAGAGGTACGCAAGAATGCCCCGGAGGGAGAGCGGGGATGGGGAGAGGGGCCCACGCCTACTGTGTGGTCCCGAGGTCATGGGCGGTGAGAGAGAGAGAGGGAGAAAGGGGTGGGTGAGAGAGGAGCAGATAGTCTAGTAGGCGTGGCAAGCCCTTCTGCCAATATCGCTGCCAGAGACGTGACATTTCCCTGCTGGGACACACATGGGGAGGGAGAGAGAAGGAAAGGAAGGGGCACGAAGACAAAGAAATTCGAGTATGAGGTGGGAGAGAAAAGGCGTGGCGGGGGGAGGAGGGGGTGATTCTGACGTCGTTATATGATCCCTTCATAGATATCACCTTCCATGGCCTTTTTATCCCACTCTTTTTCGGGCCGTAAAGGGCAATAAGTTACGACCGCATCGTCAAGAGAGAAAGAAAAAACCATCAATGAAATATTCATACAGATTTTCCTACAATGGTGCGGGGCGGTGAGGTCGCGGAGGAGGAGGAGGGTGAGTGTGGGGTGGGCAGGGATTATCGGAGCAGTGGGGCGGGCCGGGGCGGGGCGGGGCGGGGTGGGGCGGCAGGGCCGCAGTCCCGGTCCCGGACAAGAGCCATTCATAGCGTCGCTGGCGATGCGACCAGAGCTACCAATGGCCAGCCTGAGCCGCCCGGCCGGTCCCGGCCCGCGGTCCCGCAGACAGCTTTGCACATAAGCCCCTCCCGTTCTGTCTTTTGTTGTCGCCCCGGCCGCGGCCTGTACGAGTGCACTCACGCGCTCATCACAGGGACTGCGCCGTTAAAACTCTCTCATGATTGGCTCATTATTTCAGACGCGCGTCAAACCGTAGCTAGAGTCCTAAATTCCGCCGTCCGCCTCATCCGAGTGTAATCTTCCTCATACTCCGGTCACGTATAGGACATACAGGCAGTTTAGCAGCTAGCCCAGCAGTTTCACTGGTTTCCGGGCTGATTTTTGTGTTTTCATTTTTTTGATGCTTCAATATTTCTTATTCTGCAGGACGATCGTACCTCCCATCCTTTTCGTATGAGAAATCACGCGTATAGCATTTCTGCCGTTCGCTTCGCGGTTCCCGTAGCCAGCCAGTCCACGTGCGCGGGGTCTACGTCGCCCTCCCGATGATGTTGGCTGCCCTGTAGCCTCGCGGATATTCTGTGCCATAATTACAAAGCGGCCGCGCATGGTTCCGGCAGGTTGGTCCGGTCATTACTGCTCTAAAACGTCGCTCACCCCTCTGTCCTCAGCTTTGTTTCTCGTGTTTCGGTAAACAGCGCCCATGCCGGCAGGGCAGGGAGGTGGGCGGGCCAAGCCGCGCGGCGACGCGTTGGCGGGGCGGGCTACTCTAGGTAGCCTCGGCACGTGGCCGCCACGCGCCCCACCCCACCCCGCGGGCCTATTACTGAGGTAAGCAAAGCATACCCCCTTCTCCCCCCCCCCCCACCCGGTCGCTCGTGCCTTCCCCGTCGTCGTACACGCGCTATAAATGTATCGAACTCGGAATTTGCTGCGATACCGGGGAACGCTACGCATGCACGCCACTATACATTCCGATTCAGCGGACCTCTATCGGAGATGATTCCTCCTGCCGCAGGGGGCGTGCCGTGTGAAGGCGCCCGTGCCGGCCCGGCGCACAGGACTGTGTGGCGGGTTAGCCTAATCTCCTGCGGCCAGGCTGCGCGGCGTCCAGCTCTTTGCGTGGGAGTGGCGCGGCGGTGCGGGCACGGGCATGTGCGCCCTGGACCTTTCTTTCGCAGCGCGCGGGTGCTCTCTCTCTCTCTCTCTCTCTCTCTCTCTCTCTCTCTCTCTCTCTGTCTCTCTCGCTCTCTCGCTCTCTCTCTCTGTCTCTCTCTCTCGCTCTCTGTCTGTCTCTCTCTCTCTCTCTCTCTCTCTCTCTCTCTCTCTCTCTCTCTCTCTCTCTCTCTCGCAGCGGGTGCGGGCCGGATTAGCGAGGGGGTGGGCTGCTCGCCCAGAGCACGGCGTGGCACTTTCACGTAAGTTGTAGGTGTCGACAACAGGCAGCAGAGCTTGGTGGCCGGCGCGGCGCGGTAGCCGGACCGGACCCCGGCTGGGGCCCAGGCCAGACCCCTACTCTAAGCCCGGGGCCGGGGCCGGGTCTGGGTCTGGGCGGAACACAACAGACAGCAGCAGGCACGGCACTGGGGGCACTGCACGGCACACGCAGGCTTTACTTTTTCTGCGCTCCAATCGCAGACGAATATATTTCGCCTCCATAACTCACCGCTATATATATACCCTGCTCCGGTGGCGGCCCCGCCCCGCCTCAAGCTCCCCACCGAGCTGTTGTGGCTCCCTACTATTGCCCCCGCACACTAGCTCCCACTCCACCGCTAAATCAGACGTTGATTCCCCGGGGCGGGGCGGGGCGGGGCAGGCATATTCACTCTGGAGTGATCCGCTGTCTGTCTCCGGGCCGGGACGGGGCGGGGCGGGACAGGCGGCCGTAGGAGTGCCCTACTGCTGAGCCCCGCGCCCCGAACCCCTACCACGCGCGCCGCCCCGCCCCAGGGGGCCTCCCCGCCCACCCTCGCCTCTCCCACGCCGTAATTCGGGTTGATTCCGCAACAGCGTTTTGCGTCTCTTTCTCCCTCTCATTCTCCTTCAATGTTATTTCTTTACAAAGGATTTTCTTCATATTAAGAGGAATTGTTGGGATCTGGAATCGCCATGTTTTACAAACGGATTTTCTTAATATAGGAAAAAAAAGGTTTGGGAACAAACACGTGTTCTTCGTATTACAAACCGGAGCTCTTTGTACTTCCAAGAATTTCTTTCTGCTACGAAAATTCTTAATCCTTTGTACGTTATACGAGGAGCAGTTCTTATTGTAAGAAAACTTTAGAGGGTTTGTCGCACTCTTGGGGCATCGTCATTTGGAGCGAGAGAGAAGGAACTCCCAAACTCCCCCGCGCGGAATCAGTCTAGTCGAAAGGCCGCACGGCGGGGCGGGGCGGCGTGCGGCCAGGAGGCCGGCGGCGGGGTGGGGGGTAAATTTAACTAACCGGTCGGGTTGGCGTGATTCAGCCAGTACTGTGTGGGAGTGGGAACAGCGCGGCGGAGTCTGCAGCTGCGCGCTGCACCGCCCCGCCCCGCCCCGCCCCGCCCCGCCCCGCCCGCACTGCAGACGAGTGACTACAAGGGAGATCTGAGTAAATGTTTGCTGAACGCCAACATGAAAGCCCATTATTCATGCTTGTTCATGCTGCATGCGAGCGGCGGGGCGGGGCGGCGCCTGGTGGCCTGTGCACACGTCTGCAGCGGGTCGCTCAGCAGCTGCATTGCACCCTGCTGCTAGCTGCGCCATCCCCATTTCAATAATCGCCCTCATCACCTTTCCTAATAATGACATTACGCAATAATGAATGCATTATACTGAGCTGTCGGGGCGCGTCGTACGCTGTGAGTCATCCACCTGGCGATGCAGAGCCTCGACCTCGTGGCTGTGCTTATCTTCATGATATATAACCGGTGATGAGAGGTTGGCGGGGCGGTCAGGCCCGCCGCGTCGCGGCCCCCGGGGGCGTACGGGTGACTCGGCGGGAACACGAAGCAGACCGTTACGGACGTCACCGCGGGGGAGTGACCACGCGGGGCACAGCCTCCGGGCGGGGCAGGGCGCAGCGGGCGGGAAAATGGGAGGCGGGGAAATTTGCGCGTGCGTCTGAGGGCTGACTCTCGCCCCCGCGCCCTGGAAGAGTGATGCCGTGGGCCGTGGGGGCTCCGGCTTTGCAGCCGCTGCTGCCTGGCCTGGCAGGGGGAGATAGCCCCCCGGCCCCACCCCGCCCCGCCCCGCCTACACCAGCCCCTCCCTAAGGCGCGCTCAGCGGGGGCGGGGCGGGGGCGGGGTGTGTGCCTTTCCATTTCCATCCCTTTGCGCGCGTGAGGTACAGGACTGTACGACCGTAGGACAGGGGCGCACCGGCGGCAGGGGCAGGCCGCCAAACACGTGACATTTCGGGGTCGGGTGGGGCGGGTTGGGGTGGGGCGCCCTGAGCTATATCGCTATCACGCTGTACCCCGCTAGGTTTATTCTCAGAGCGTTCGACTGTTTTGCTGTAATCATCAGTCAGCGGACGCGTCCACTCTCTCACTCACTCACTCACTCACTCACTCACTCACTCACTCACTCACTCACTCACTCACTCACTCACTCACTGAGGGGCCTGCGAGTGGAAGTGCGTCAGTACGTAGTTGTTTGGCTGCACTCAGCCCGCCCGCGCTAGCGCCTCACACACAATAGACAATAGCTTTTTAAAAAAACAGGGCCGTATGCGCCGAAAATAGAATTGAATTGAATGACGACTTAGCACGTAATCTGTTCCCTTAGTGCTTTTTACGTGGGGTGGATTGACCTGTCGCCTATGACACGTCTAGCCTCGACTCTCACCTTAGCTGCTGGAACAATCGGAAGAAACCACCAATCTCTTATAAGAAGTGTTTTTTTTTTTTTTTTAATTTCTTTGGCTTTAACTTTACTCAGGCCGTTCCTCAATCGAAAGCAAATTTATTTTTTACGAGGACAAGGGAGAGGTGCGGATCCGGAAATACGCTGGGAGGAAGGAGGAGGCTTGGTATACAGAGCGGGCACGGCCTGCCACTGCTGCCATTAGAACTAGGCTCCGGCCGTTAGGCTTCCCGCGGGCCCGGAGCGTAGGCGCAGGCACACACCTTAAGCACACCTCCTCAGGAGAGACAAAGGTGTAACTTTGCACGTTTTATGGGTGTTAAAGGTTTAATGCCTTTTGCGCTAAAACTGACAACCGACACCCTTCGTGGTTTTCATCGTCAAGTGCATTACACTCTGAGTGTTGCTACCCCTATCAAGTTGTTAAGTCACCTTGTTCTCCCAGCGCACTCGCACTCACCAGGTCGTCGGCGAGGATGACTACGATGTGCGGGCGGCGGGGCGCCTGGGCGTGCACGAGCACGGCGCCGGCCAGCACGGCCAGCAGCGGGAGCAGCATCGCGGCGCTGGCACTGGCACTGGCACTGGCACTGGCACTGGCACTGGAACCGACTGCTGCTGACCTGACTCGGGCAATGCTCACTCGCACTTTCTATTCACGTCACTACACTTTTTTTTCTCTTCCGCGTCGAGTCCCTATATCGTTGCTTAGTGTTTTCTCTGCAGAATAGCGTCGCCTGTCACTCTCCACGTCACTCTGCGGGCCGTGACGTGTGACGGGACGCGAGGCACGCCCGCGCTGCGTGCTCCATCACGCCATGTGACTGGCAGGGCGGGCCGGGGTGTGACGGCACCGGGTACTTGGCGCTCCGGGTCGCGTGCAGCGGGGTGCTTGAGGGAGTTCCGCGAGGCGTCCGCGAGGTACCCGTCGCCGAGAGGCCCGTCAGCTCGGCGGGCGCGCGGTGTACACGAGGTGTCCCCAAATCGAACTGAACCGCGCCGCGCCACTGGTACGGCACGCTGTCCCACTCAACATCCACGCCGCGAGTGCACATTCAGCAGTGGCGCCCGGCCTGCCCGGCCCGGCCCGACCCGGGTGCTCAGGGCGGCGGGCGGGGCGGGGCGGGGCGGGGCGGGGCGGCCGGTACGGCTCCCAATGCACACTCGGCACTACACTCGATTGCGAAAAGCCAAAGCGGGCCGACTTTTACAAACGACAGACCTACACTGTCAGCAAAACAAGCGGGTGGAGGGGGAGATGCGTCTGGCGGCCCCGGACCCAGCCCCGCGCCGCGCTGCCTCTTCTGCTGCGGTGAGCTGGACGGTGCTGGACGGCCCGGCTGCGTCCGCCTCGCCCTCGCATGATGTCATGGGGGCGCCAGTGCCCCGCCCGCCCCGCCCCGCCCCGCCCCGCCCCGCCCCGCCCCGCCCCGCCCCGCGCCCACCCGCCGCGCTCGCGCCCGGACCCTCCCGGACCAGTTTTAGTCGGCGCTAACCACGTGGGACCGACCGGTGGAAACTTGGGGGCGGCACCTCTCGCCTCGCCACGCCACGCCCTCTAGCCGCCCTGACCTGCGTCGTTTGGGACGGGTAAGGTCAGTGAGGCTGTTTAAAAAAAAAAAAAAGAGGGTGGTTCTGCTGTTGTCAGCGGGGCGGGGCGGGGCGGGGCGGGGCGGGGCGGGGCGGGGCGGGGCGGGGCGGGGCGGGGCGGCCAACAACCCCTCCCCCCTATCGACGCGGCGCGTGACGCTCAACTCACCCTCCTGCGTGAAAAGTAGTTATTGCATCACGGTGTGCAATCTCGCAGCACCAGCCAATCTCGGGGGGAAATAGACGCCCCCCTGTATCCACCCCGCCCCTCTCCTCGCCGTGCGTGCGCGCGCGCGCGTGCTCACGTTGATGCGATATTCGATGACGCTGTGCCCCTACTACCCCGCTCGGCCCCCGGGCCGTCTGGGAGTGCGACAGAGAGAGAGAGTGATAGGTGAGAGGAGGGGAGGGGACGGCTGGGGCGGATGCCTTGACTTGACAGAGCCAGGCCACAAATGGGCGGGATGGCGCGGCGGGGCCGCCGATGTGCCTCGTCACGTGGTCTGGGCTGGTCTGGTCTGCCCGAGGTCATCAGCAGGACAGGGGGGAATGCCTGCGTAATAGAGATATGGCCCGGGGGAATTCCCTCGATACGTATTAGGGGTAATCAGTGGTGGCCAACGGGACGAGGAAAAGGGGTGTCATACCCTGTATCAGAGTGAGCCTGAGACCACAGCAGCGTGCACTGGCGCCGTGCATGCAGCTATGATAAGCGCGCGCGCGCTGCGCGGGGGCGGAACGGACGAGCAGAGAGCTGCTTCAGCAGGTTTCGGCACATATGTAGCCTCCGTGCTGTTCGCCTGCTCTCGAGGGCCTCAAGGGCCATCCAGCGGAAGGGCGTTGAACAGGCTGGGCTCGCCCACTCGGGGGCGGGCCCTTGGCCAAGTGGCCACGCGGGCGCGGGCGTGGGCCAAGTGGCCACGCGGGCGTGGGTGTGGGCCAAGTGGCCACGCGGGCCAAGTGGTCACGTGGGCGCGGGTGTGGGCCCTGTGACCACGCGGGCGCGGGCCCAGAGGTCCGCGCTGGTCCCGGCTTTCTTCTTCTCTTCCTGCCCTCGGCCGGAAAGGGAAGGGAACGGCCGCGGCTGAGCCGAGGCGAGGCGTCCTGGCCCACGCGGCTTGCGCTGACCTTTTAAAGCGCGGGGAATCCGCGGGAGTCGAGTCAACCTCAAAGGCAAAGGCGCGGTCATCAATGCCCGAGAGAGCGAGGCCCTCTCCTATTCCAGTCAGAGGTGCGCAAATCGGCTTACAACCCCGGCCGGGACAAATCAGGCAATTAGAGCATTTTCTGTTCGCATCTGTTCTATCGTCGAGGTCGAGGCGAGGCCGCGCGGGGCGGGGTGCGGCGGGGCGTGGTCGTCGAGGTGCGTATGCCGCGGTGTGCTGCCTACCAGCAGGAGGCTTGTTAGCTTTAAGCCCCTTGCGAGAATGGGTTGGCAAAGCCGAGCTCGCGAAGCTGAAGCACAACGGCTGCGAATCGAAACAGTTCTGCGAGTTCTGCCTTCCCCAAACAGGACTGTCGCTCGACGGGTGGCCGCGACAGAGTCCACCCCCGCGAGCTCTCTGTAGGGTGATTCCGCTCAGTGGTTTCGTCTCTCTGTCCTTGTCGCACTCGTGCGGCACGGACGTAAGGAGCAAGAGAGAGGGCACTACTATAAGCTGCTCGGGGGGCGAGGGCCGCTCCGCACGTCAGTTGCCGTTCGGAGCTCGTGGTGGTAATCACACGTCGTGGTACAACAGGTCGAGCAAATTTAATTTCGCTGAGATTAGCAAAACCGTGTTTTGTTTTAAGCTCCGCTTCCACCCCGAGATCGCACGATACGCGCCCAGAGGCAGGGAGGCTTGCTCTTGGCTTGTTGGCTCCTCCGCGGACGCAGCCAGGGCGCCAGGGTGGGGGCATTAATGAAAACGTCTGCTAATTAATTAATTAGAGCAACTTGAAGCAACCCTTCTTTGTCGTGCAGCCGGAGCGGCCTGTGCAGGCCTAGGGCTGAAGAATTGCCCCCCCCCCCCTCTTTCGGTGCAAAGCTTGATGTAGCCGTAGATAGAGGGAAACGTTCAGCTTTCGAGTAAAGGGATTTAATTAGGTATAACAAAACATCAATGATTGTATAAAACATTTGGCAAAAGTAATTTATTGCAAAGAAAAGTAATCAGATTACTGTGGTAAAGCAGCAATAGTTAATATTTTTTAACAAAGGATGTACATAAAAAAAAGTCCAACAAACAAATAAGAAAATTGAGGCAATATAAGCTTTTTATAAAAGATATATTGTAAAAATAGTTATGATAAAACAAACCTTCACATGCTCATTTAATTACCGTACAACATAATTAACCAGATCTTTAACATGTATATATAATTTTAATTTTAACTGTAAATATAATATTTGTTAAAACGTGTGTATCAGAATTTCTCCTGTATTTCCCATAAATCACAAGCTTAGACAGAATCTTCAAATTCTGTCCACATTAAGTGTTTAACAAATGAACTTGAAATCAATAGTTTATTAAATATTCTCACATTGCCTATCACAAAATCTAGATCTACATCACAGCATCAAATATTGCCTTAATATTATATTTATAATAGAATTCTGACACAGTAAAACAATATCAAATTATTGTTTTACAATAAGCAAAAGAGAAGAAAGCTAGGGAATCGAACAGTTCAGTTTAGGTTTCCACTCAAATGGTATGTCTGCATTACTCAATAATTGAAGAATGATTTATTTCTGAGAACCCACTTGAATGAAATCTGTTGAAGTTTCTTGTTACATCTTATCAAGAGTCTTCTAAACCAGGTAAGGTCACATAGACTTTAGCCCCAGTAATCTTGCAGCCGTAATGTCCTGCCCAAAATTGGGTGTCCTTCCCTTTGTGGTGAAAAACAATAATAGATACCTCCTTCTTATATTGGGAAAAAACATGTTCTACCTGTAAAAAGAAAAAGTTTTGCATTAATATGTCAAGATTACATTAGCAATTGTAGGACTTATTGATAGCTTGAGTCTGAGAAGATTTTAGAAAGGGGTTTAGGTTCTCAGCAAATTTTGCAATGTGTATTAATGAATATACCTTTGTCCATTCAGTAGTGTGACCAGTAGTTTCAAACACAAAACTGTCTATTTGCTCCCAGTGACTGTTTAATAGTGTTACCTTCAAGCAATATTCAAAACCACAGTCAAATCTACCAGCATACCTGAAATTAGAAATAAAAATTCTAGATAGAAAGTCCATTTTGGTTAAAATTAATAATATTTTCATTGGAGAAAGGTAAGACTGATTAAAAAGTACAATTACCATTCTTCAACATGGATGTTAGGACGAACGTTTTTCATAAAATTAGAAGTCAGTCCAAAGTCATGCAAATTAATTACTTGTTCACCAGTACACCATTCATAGGTCGTAACAAAGCAACGCTTTACTCCTGGAGGAAATGGATCACAACCAACCGGCTCCTTTTCTATTTTCCATCTATTACGAACATTTCCACCAATCAAGTTGTTTGATCTCACAGACCAGTGATCAAAGCCCTCTAAAAACAAGATGTTTGCATAAGAAATTTTAAAATATTATAATAAATTTAAAAAATAAACAATTTTAAAAACTATGACAGAAGTAATCTACTTGAATTAATTTACCTTCTGCTGAGCCATTTTTTATTAGATTCCTTAAGTGCGGTTTGTGCTTCCAAAGAAAATAATAATCTGTCCACTCTAGCTCCTTGTGAAATATAGTTGTGGTAGCTCCTGGAACTTCCCTTAAAACCTGCAAGATGGTAAAATCACAGAATCAAAGCGTGCTAATTCTATCTATTGGTCTCTTAAATAAATTCGGTATTTTTACCTTTTCTCGCCAAACGACTGAATCAATCATGTCTTTCCACACCTTGCAAACACGTCTTCCATTCAGTATTGGATGTAAATATGTGAGAATATGAGCAACAACCTCAGGTGGAAGATAAAACTCATTAAATATCAAGCCATTGTTAGGATCTACTTCTACCTCAGGAATATTTTCTCTTGGAGTTTCTTCCTTTCCATAGATAGCACCCATTTTACTGTGGCTCAGCTTGCCTAAAAATTTGAAAAGAAAAGTTGAAACATTATTGAAATTGATCTCAAAGCAAGATTTGCAAAAGAAACACTGACAAGGAAGTGAATAATCTGTACAGTATGAATTTATTAGAAGATAAATATTGTTTGATACGGCGAGTTCAGACAAATAAATTTTGGAGATTGACGGTTGCTCTTTACTGAAACATATAACTTTCAAAATGTCTTGAGGAATAGGGAAATAACCATGCAATGAAAAGCCCAAATTATTTTAAACTTTCAGATGTAAAATCATGTCTTGTCTGTGAGTATGGACATTTGTTGTGGTTTGTGTGTTTTTTTTCCCTTCTAAATCATAGAAGATACCTATGTAGCTTTGACGTTTTGAGATCTGACAGTTGATAACATGCAATAAACAAACGAAAATAGGCACATTTCTGTTTAATCTAGTTGTACTAAATATGACTTAGACCTTTTCAAGAATGACGAGCAGTTACATCGCCGATGAATCACAAGCGTTAATTCATTCATTCGCTTGCTTCTGATTACCAGTCTACGCGAAACGGAAAATCCAAACACGCAGCAAGCTAGCCGACCTCCCAAGCTCCCAGCCAATCTAAGCAAAACAAGCGACTGACCAGTCTTGCGCATGTCCCGTGGGGAGAAGAGAAAGGCGAGTTTCCTTGCCTGTCGCATTGACCAGCGGCCAGGTGCCGCAAAGAGATAATTAATTAATTATTTCTAGCAATCAAAATCTTTGTTTTTAATGATAACGACTTGAAAAGTTTTGACCTTTTCTGACCAATAGGGTCCCTTCCCTTCTTCTCAGGAGCTGTATCTAACCGCGTCAAGTACTATTCACAGTCATTTTTTTTGTTGTCTATGCAGTATATATATTTTTGCATGGCAAGCGCGGATGCGCCGCGCAGCTGGGGGCGGATAAATTTTAATACTTCGATACATCTCGGACTTGAGTTCTTTCTTTGAAATGTGCAGCCACTGAGTCTAACAGCATATATTCAACCAAGCATTTTTGAACTTGCCGCTTTATGAGGGGTTTCGAAATTTCTCATAACAATGGGTTTGTTGTGGTGACAAACCGCGTAGCCGTGAGCCGCGATGAAATGAAGGTTAGAAGAAGCTTACACACCACACCCAGGTGATTCATTGTCCAGCAATGTAATTCACATGAAGCTGGAGTACTCACAGTTAAATACTGGGAGTTAACAGCAAAAATGACTCAAAGGGCCGTTTGGCTCTTGTCACTTGGGGTAATTTTAGTGTTTGCAGAGATAGCAAATACTTTTCAAACGACCACTGACAGCCTTGTAGGCTGTTTCAAATCAGAAACTATTGATCAAGATGCCAATTCCACTTTCTACCCAAAGAAAAGTAATGTTGGTGAGAGTGTAAATGCATGTGTTTTGGAATGCTCGACAAACTTCTTCAGGTATGTTTTTAAATTATATTTCGTACGCTCTGTTTCTGGCAACTATGAATACATTTTTTGCCATTTTAACTCCGACTTCCTCCGCTTCTCTGTTTGTAGGTATGCTGTTCTTCATAATGGCCAGAATTGCAGCTGTAGTAGTAAATATGAAGCTTTGGGGACAGCAGAAGACAGAGAATGTAATAAACCCTGCCAAGGAAACACAACTCAAATGTGTGGAGGTGAACATGCAAGTAGTGTTTACGACACTGGTCAGAAAGGTATTTTATTTCATATCAGATAACTGTTATCAGAGTAGAAAGAATCCAACTTCACCAATCATTGTCTCATTTATTTTTTCTCAGTGCCTGGACCACCTACTTCCCTAGAGGTTTACAATATATCTCAAAATGGATTTCGTGTGTCTTGGTTACCACCTCCTGCTGCAAATGGAGTGATCCGTTCTTATATAGTCTCGGCAGAACTATTGAAAACCTACAGTCACCTTGCACTGTCACCCGTGATGTCTTGGACTTATTCAGCTGCTGTCAATAGTGCTGATGTTCTTGACCTGCATCCTGGATCTGAATACCTAGTTAAAGTCCTTGCTGAGTCTGATAATGGAGAGGGTGTTCCTGCTCAGATCTTAGTTGGAACTCATGTTGGAGGTGAGCAGTATAAAATCTGCGAGTTAAATATATTTACCAGTGTGTCCTGTTTAAAATATTTAGCTATTGAAAAATGCATTCAGTACAGTTTTAAAAAATATTTGTTTCAGATCCAGATATTCCAAATGAACCAGAAATCCTTCAAAAATATTTGTCTGATGGACAAATTGTAATTAGATTCAGTGAGGGGATGTCAGAAAATGGACCTATTTCAGGTTACAGAATTGTTGTTATTTGTGGGATTGCTGAATTTGACCAAGACCTCCTTGATTCATATTACAATGCTGAAAAGAAAGGGCTCCCATATTACATCACTGCCAGTTTAGGACCCAAAGTACATCATATAATGATTAACATATATTTGGCTAAAGTTTTATTTCCATTTCTAAATTTTATACATCTTTCAGGCCTGGACTCAAAACTTTACTGTGGGAGATGGACGTCGATATGGTGAATATGATAATGTTCGACTGCATTTTGATGATGGAAAGTGTGACGAAAATGACATTCAAATTGCATTGGGTGTTGTAAGTGCTGATGAGAATCACACCTGTGTTTCATACTCTTCCTTGCACTCAGAGAAGAGTGTTCAAATTATCATGCCAGGACCTAAAGAAGAGGGGCTTGAAAGTGGTCTCATTACAGCAATAGTTGTTTGTAGTGTTTTGTTAGCTCTTGTAGTGATAGCATACTTTGCTGCTAGACACTTTGCACCTCAAAGGCAAGGTGCATCTAGAATGGAAGACCCTCAAGAAATGTGTCTGCAAGGACCTATGATTGAAGTAGTATGTATTTCCTTATTATTTCGAATTACAAAACTTGCAAATGAGTTTTAACTAGCTATGTTTGTTTCTTTACAGGAAAACTATGGATATTTGCCTGAGGAGGAGGAGGAAAATAGAACAGACCATTATGATCGATTAAAGAAAATTTTGTGGGATATTCCTCGAAACTTTTTGGATATTCAGCCCAATAATACTATTGGAAGAGGGGAGTTTGGTACTTTCATGAAGGGGACTGTTCTACAAAATGGTTATCCAATACCTACTGCAATACAGTGTATTGAAGGTCAGTATTATTGTTTTCTTTTTTATTTAACTGATCCAATTTCTAAAATGTTCTTATCTCTCCTTGTTTTGTTGTTTCAGATGGAATGCTTTCTGCAGCTACTAAGCGTAGCATGCTACAAGAACTAGCACTTTTAATCAATTGTGGAACTGGAAATCATTCTAATGTTATTCGCTTGGTGGGAACCTGTGAAAGTCCAGAGATGTTATATGTCGTCCTTGAATACCATCCAGCTACACTAAAAGATATTTTATTGGAAAGCAGAACCCTGGAGCGTCCAGGTTATGATAGAGATCTTTCTTCTGTTTGTTCGCTTCCACAGCAAGCATTTTTGCAGATAGCCATTGGCATAGCACAAGGAATGGCTCATTTAGCCAACAACAAAGTTATTCACAAACAGCTTGCAGCTTGTAGCATTTTAATGGCGGATGGAATGGTACCAAAAATAACCAATTTTGGAATAGCTAAGTGCAATAGATTTCAAGTGGTATGTAGTAATACTACAAACTCATTCATTCAAATATTTTCATATTCTACTGATACCTCGGTGTTCCTAAGGTATCTGACTTCACCCGGTGGACTGCTCGTGAAATTTTCCGCAGTCAGCATTTTACTGTGAAAAGTGATGTTTGGGCAATGGGATGCCTTTTATGGGAAATGGCAGCACTTGGTAAACGAACAGCCCTCTTGTTTCTTTTTCTTTTTTTTTTTGTTTTTTGCTATAACTTTTTCTTTTTAAATTAGGGTATTTTATGGGATTATTATTTCAGGTGGTACTTTATACAACAGCGTTCCAACAGCTGAAGTTGCTGCACGTGTTATGAGAGGTCTGCGTCCACAGCACCTGAGTTACGTGTCAGATGATCTATATCAGCTTATGTTGCAATGCTGGCAGCTGGACCTGGATGAAAGGCCAGATTTTGCTGAAATTTCTACTAGTCTTTGCGAACTTATAAATAACAGTGAGGTAATGTAAATCTGGGAGTTGGACTATGTACTTTATTTTAATTGCTTTTGCAGTTTCACTGAGTCTCATTCCGTCTCTTTACAGACTCATCTGGACTGGAATGTTGTTCCTGGTTTTCAGTATGAGCAATACCTCTC
Source organism: Frankliniella intonsa (assembly GCA_033675135.1). NCBI lineage: Eukaryota > Metazoa > Arthropoda > Insecta > Thysanoptera > Thripidae > Frankliniella > Frankliniella intonsa. The sequence continues at coordinate 9,352,414 of CM066254.1, read as the reverse complement.
GGAGCTAGAAACAATCAAGCAGAGGTAGCAGGTTTCTTTCTTAGGTATGACATAAAAAAATAATTTTATCTAACTTTGACAGTTTACTGGGTACACTGTATCCTCATTGGCTGTGCATGGCCACGGTGGAGGCTTCTTTCCACTGTGGGCATGGCCAGGTCATACCACTTATTTTTGCACAGGGCTTGAAAAATCAGCCTCATTGAATGTGTTTAAATTTTTGGAAATGCACAGTACTTATTTTTAGCATTAGATAATGACAGTTATTGTAGTGTGCCTCCTTGAAAGTCAGATTTTATAGTTTTGAGGTTGTCTTTTCTCAGTAAGTTGTTAATGTATTCCCATGTCTTGCCCGTCTTGTCTTCATAATTTCTCAAGATTTTAAGATTTTTTTCCCTGTGATGTTTTTAAATTTTTTCCAGAACATAGGCTTTCTTTATAGTCTGAGGGTTGTTTGTAGTTTGAGATGGGCTTCTCAAGAAGATTGTTTCTGTATGTGTCTTTACTACTGTACTTTTACCAGCCATTGAACAAAATACGTAGGATGGTACATTCAGTAATTTTAAAGAAAAAAAGTATTTCTAGTTTATTACTTTGGCCATATTTTTAGACCAGGTTGAGACTGACATAGGTGTTTAGAAAAGCCAGTGTTTGTGATCAATGGCTTCAAATTTATTGAAAATATGCCTGTAGAGGTGTGAAAGTACCACAAAGTCCAAGTGGACTGTTGATATTATATTAGAGGTGTGAATTCATCTCTGTTTAGTTTAAGAAAAATAATTAAAATCTTTCAAGACTTTGTAAACTTCTACCGTCCAAGTAAGTGTGTGTTCTATTATTAATATTTTGTCCGTTTTAGAAATTGATTTTACCATATTTTTTTTCTTTGTTTATTATTATTTTATTTGGACAGATGTCTTATTATACATAGTGTCTTTATTATCTTATCTTGACAGAATTGCAAGGTGCCTACCTTTTTAAAAATAATATTATAAGATTGAATATCTTAACTGCCATTCCATTATTTATCCTAAAATCTACGTGTACTGAATTTACTGGAAAGATGTTTGCTGGGGTTATGATCTCAATGTTGGCATTTATCCCAGTTGTAAAAAGATTTGTCAAGTATGTGATGTAAATTGTGCTTTGAAATACACCCTTCCGAGCTCTTTCCAGACAAGAGAACGTATTCTTTCTTTTTCGTTTCTCCCGTTACATGCTTCATTTCTACGTACTAGCCTCCGATTTGAACTGCGCGCCACGATGGCCGCTTCGGCTCGGTCCGGCGGCGCTCGGCCCTCAAGCTCGGGTCGGCGGGCCGGGGGGGCGCGCGCGCTCAGCTCCCGCCCGCAAAGCCATCACAAGTTCGTTGGCTCCGCTAGCCGGCGGTTCGGTTGGATGTGGGCGGGTTCAGCGTCGCTCCTCCGAGCCGCGCGCCGCGCCGCGTCGCGAGTGCAACCGAGTGACTTGCCCCGGCCCCGGCACCAGTGACAGTGACTAGGTTAGGACCGCAAGAGTCAAGAGTCCTGCCTGTCAGGCTGCGTATGTGTTGTGCGAGTGAATGAGTCTGTATGATTGCCCCTCTCCCTCGCCCCGCCCGCCCCGGACCAGGGAATGACCACGACTCCTCCTCTCCGGTTCCGGGTCGCGTGGGCCGGGCCGACGTCTCCCGGCCTGCCCGTCGTCGCGGTGGTGTTCCAGTGCGAGTGCCACTACAAGTCGTGTCACTGCGAGCGGCCGTGCTCACGCGTCACGCACGCATGTGTGCGCGCGCGCGTGTTCTGATTGGTTAGAGATGATGTCAAGGTGACGTTACGTGGCCTGTACCGTGACGCTGCGCGGCGACGGTCGACGTGAGACGTGAATCGAAGTGACATCTGGGCCGCGCCGACCCTTCCCGTCTCATCGTTCCATCATCCTTCTCCAGATGGTGCGGTGTGACCGCCCGTCTCCCCCACCTCTCCGTGTGTGAGTGTGTAAGTGTGACTGCTTGTATGTGTGTGTGTGTGTGTATGTGTGTGTGTGGGACTGGCTCGCGATACCACCTGAGGCCCGACCGGGCCGGGCCCGGCGCGGCGCGACCTGCATTGCTCCAGTCTCGCGGCGTAACGGCTCGGCTCCGGCCCGGCCCGACTCCAGAGGCTCCAGTGCGGACTACGTCAACCTCATTCCCCTCGCCCCCCCCCCCCCCCCGCCAATCCCCCCGGCGTGGTGTGGCCCCCGACCTGAGCGGCAGCAGCGCCCCGCCCCGTCCCGCCCCGCCGCCGCGCCCCACGCCGCACCGCGCCCGCGCCGTAGTGTTATGCGTTGCGCTTGCTAACCTAACCGCTCCGCGTTCAACTCCTTTGGCATGTCCCGCGGCCCGCCGCACCCGGCCCGCGCAGCCCGGCCCGCGGCCCGCCGGTGCACGTCCGCTAGGGGGAGGGGCAGGGGGTCATCCCGTCGCCGTCCAGTCCGCGGCCCGCGAGACGTCGCGTCGGGGCAGTTGGCAGTTTGCGCACAGCTGACTGCTGACCGCGTCTTTTTTAAGCAGGCGAAAACGGTTATTGCGGCATGATTGCTTTGCTGACATTTTAGATTTTGTTGTTCCCCTCCGCTGGGTATACATTCTATTTGCACCTCATGACTCATGACAAGTTTGTGGGTGGCGCAAGGTCACCATCTGCCGGACTAGAAGCAGTGCAGGTTTCACTCCATAAAAGTAAATCGTTAATTACTAAAGTCTTGGCGTCTTAACGTTTATGCGACACGAAAAGAAGCAGTGTGTTTCTGCCGCTTCGAGGTTAGGGCCGCCGACTAACTGTCACGCAACCACGTTCGACATATCGAAATCTTTGGCGTGGCGGTCGGCCGTAGGACACCAACGTATGCGATTTCACCGACGTGTGCTAGCAGTGTCTCTGGAGTTCCGGCCTCTCGGTGCGGCTCGGCCAGGGCGGGGCAGGGCGCGGCGGGGCGGGGCGGCGACGGTACGGCACCCTTGGCAATGCCTTATGCAACAGCTCAGCGATCGCGCCGCCGGGCCGTGCTGGGCGTGCTGGGCAATCCAACGCAACGCGAGTCCGGAGTGCGTGCGTACGCGAGTGTGTGTGTGTGTGCGTGTGTGTGACACCGACACGTCAAATTGGACGGTCTCCCTGTCCCTCCAGGTGACCTGCACTACTTTGGAAGAGACTTGGAAGAGCACCGGTCCCGCCGGACGAGTTTAGTTTTTCTTCGCCCCGGGCCGGAAGGACACCAGTCTGCGGAAAAGGAATTTGGAACGGCATCCCGGCGTTCCCGATCAGGACATAAGGACCGGACGCGGTGCCCGCGCCTGCGCTGCTGAGGAGGACCCTGGCGCTGGAGGCCCTGAGCGTGGCCGCGGTGCTATGCCGACGCGGCGGCGCAGGAGAGGACTGGCGAGGTAGCAGCCGCAGCAGCAGCAGCAGCTGCACGCCCGCGGCATGAAGCGCGGGCGTGGCGCGGCGCGGTGGGCCTGGGCGTGCACCTGGGCCTGGGCGTGCGCCTGGGTCGTCGCCAGTCCGGTCACGCGCGTGACGGCCCTGCCCTCCACGCCCACCGCGCCGCCGTCCACGGGGGCGCCCGGGCCCGCGGCCCCGCCCGCGTCCTCGTCCACGGGCCGGCCGACGGCCACGGCGCCGCCCGGGGCGTGCCTGCCCGCCGACTGGCTCGGGGCCGCCACGCCGCCGCCGCCGCTGCCGTCCGCCACGCCGGAGGCGGCGTCCCTCGTTCTCGAGGAGGCTTTGTCGTCGTCGTCGCCGTCGGCGGCGGCATCGGACGGAACGCCGCCCCCGGAAGGAGCGTCGCCCTCACCGCCGCCGCCGCCGCCGCCCCCACCAGGACCCCGGCCCCGACCGGAACTCTGCCAATGTTCGTCCGACCGCAAGGAGCTCGTGTGCAAAGGGGCGGCCTTCACCTTGGTGCCGTCGAACCTGCCCGCCGGCCTCAGCAAGCTGTGAGTACCTCAGGAATATTCCAGGCGCGGCCGACCCCGTCCCGTCCCGGCGCGGTGCAGCCAGCGCCCGCTCCCTCCCCCGCATGCTCATGGTCCCTCCCCTGCTGGTCAGAGGTGTCAGTCGAGTTAACACGTACGCCGTCGTTTTGCTCGGTATATCGACAATGCGATCGTTTTCACGGCGCTGCCGATACACGGCCGGTCTGCGGCCGCCCCGCCCCGTCCCGCCCCGCCCAGGGCTGCCCGACAGCCGCTCAGCACCGCAGCCCAGCCTGGCGATCGGAAACGGATCGTGACAATGTATCGCAGGATCTCGCGCATAATTTGCATTTCCCGTCACCGAAAACCTCTTGGCGCACCGCCAGCCGTATGGGATGGAAAAGAAGTAAGCCTGCTGCAGGCGCTGCGGGGCGGGCCCTGGCGAGGCGAGGCGGGGGCAGGGCGGGGCGGGTGCGCCGCGGCTGGCAAACGCACCTACCCCGTGCGTACCCGGTCTCAAGCCCAGCGCGGGTAGGGAGAGGCAATGGTGGCGATTTTAATTTGGGAGAATGAACTGTTCCTCGTGTCACGCGCGTGCTATTCAAGGTGGTAGCCCGCCCCCGGCCAGGGAACATTGTCGTCGACCTGCTTGGGCGTTAACGCTGTGCTGCAGCTTATTGCGATGTTTTTATTTTCCCCGTCCGGCACTGGGCCTGGCGGGCGGGACGGGGGGCGCGGCGGGGCGGGGCGGGGCCTCCTGCCTGCACTCGGGCCGCGCTCGTAGGTCAGTGTCACAGCTTGCAGCCCCGCCCCCCCCCCCCTCCCCGGCCCGGCTCGACTCGGCCCGCCGTAGGCCTACATTATACTCTCGATAGGAATCGCCGGCGACCCAGTGCCGTTGGGTCGTGACTTAAGAATTTTTTTTTAACCCCCCTTTCTTTTTATGTCCTTTTCTTACAATTTCATTATGGTATGGTACGTTTTTTTCCCCTTATTTTTTATTTTTCACCAGGCTGCTCGGATGGGCCCCGCGGGCGGTGCAGGTTTATATGTCGCGTTTCTGGGGCTACTCCAGGCGGTGGTGGGGGGGGAAGGGGGGGAGGTGGCGCACCGCCGCGTCTCCATGCGTGATCATACGCACTGCAAGGTGTCGAACCTCCGAGCCCAGCCGAACTATGGGCCTCTCTGTGCCGCTACACCCGGGGGCGGGGCGGGGCGGGGGCGGCGCCTCGCCTACTTATTTCGTTGTGCCGCCCGCCCCTTGCCGGGTTTACTGGGTACTTTAAAGCGGTACGTATTGCGGCGGGAGGGTCGCGCAGCCCGGAGATTGGGGGATGGGAAGGCGTGGGAGCGGGGGCGGGGGCGAGTCAACGACCCCCCTTAGATACCCTTACCCTCCTCACCCCGTACCGGCCGGGGTTCGACGGGACGCCACCACGCCGCTTTTTGCAGCACGGTGGTCTCTGCCCCCCACCCCTCTCTCTTTCGCCTGCTCATTTGCCTGTCTCCGCGCTTTTTGCTCTTCCTCTTCGCGTTCTTCTCCTCTTTCTTCTCGCCTCCTCTTGCCGATCGGCCACGGCGGCGGCCGGCGCGGCGCGGCGTCGCCCGCGGCGAAACTCTCCCACTCTCTGCTCTCACGAGTACATAAAGTCATGAAGGCTGGACAATTAATTTCGCGGACCGGTTTGTCGAATGGCACTCAGCACATGGCGCTGGGACTCGTATCTATGCGCTGGAGTCGGTGCTGAGTGTGTGTGTGTGTGAGAGAGGGCGGGACGGAACGGGACGCGGGGTAAGAGTTCACGCTGTACGCGTGTAATTATAAAAATACAAGTCGGTCAAGTTGGTTTCTTTCGCAGCAGCAGCACGCGTGAAGGTTTAATTACGCAAAGGATTTATTACATATCTTCCCGGGGCGAGGCCTGCCCGCCCGCCGGCCTGCTCCAAACCTCTCTGGTCTGTCCTGGCGGCGGCGTCCCTCGCGTCGCCGCGCTGTATAGCCGCGCGACAACTGTAAACCCATGAGCCAACTGCTGTAAACCAACTACTACTGTAATTCAACGATGACAACTCTTATCGCACCCAGTCCGTCGCGTCGTCCCTCCCCCTCCCCCGCTCCGGCCAGGCAGAGTTCAGCGACTAGTCACCCCCTATCGCTCCGCGCGCCTCTCCCCCACCCCGACCACCACGGCCCCCTTAGACCAACCCCTCCCGCCCTCCTCTCGTCCGGTCCCGCACTGTGTCATTTTTCATTCCGGGTTCTCATCCAAGGAGGCGCACCCCTTCTTGTAACTTCCTATTTTCTGTCTCTTTCTTTTTCGTTCGCGCTTTCCTCTCCAGAGCACGCCTCCCCCCCCCTCCCACCCCCCGTCCTCTGTTTGCTCCAGTGCCGCTGGTCGTGCGTAATTATAGCCACGATTAAGTTAAACTTTTGCTCCCAGCTCGTGTCGTGGTGCGGGCCGGGTCACCCCCTCCCCCTCCCCTGCTGGTTCTGGCAGAGATTGCGGGAGGAAGCTGCAAAATGCTGCAAATCGTCCGTGAAGTCTGAGATTAGGCCGGCGCGTCGTCCCCCGGAGCTTTTGGGTTATTCGGCCGTGTGCGGACTTCTGTACATGTTTGTGGGGCAGTAGTGCCTTAGCCTTAGCGCCACATTCGCGACCCGGCCACCAGTTGTACTCGCCGCAGAGCACTTTATTTATTTATTTATATATTTATTTTTCACGGCCGCTTCCCCTCCTGCTCCCCGCGGAGCCGCGCCTTGTCTTTTGCAAGGCCCTGGAGCGCGCCTTGAAATATCGCGAAATATAACTGGTGTCTCGGTAGGGGGTGGGAGGGGAGAAAAAACATGCACGAGGGAAGTTTATAGGCCTCTGCTGTGCGCTGGTCCGGGCCGGGCGCCTTGCGGACATGGCGGGTAGGCAACCCGCCGACAGGCGTGCGTGGCGGGACTGCATAACTGCCGCCGCGGCAGGGGCTCTCCTGACCCTGCCGTGCCGGGTCAGAATCCAGAATACATTACTCTGTCGGCGCCAGAGTTCCCCCGTGCAGTTTGTTTTTCTTTATTTTTTATTTTTTTATCGCCACTGAGTAGAGCCCGCGGCGGCAGCAGCGATCCCATGGCGATCCCATGGCGAGCCGGAGCCGATTGAGTATAGAGCACCGAGCCTTATAGCGAAAAGGCAAGACAAGTGCGCGCCGCGGTACCTGAGCATCATGTCAAATCAGTCATCGCCGGTGTACCCTGTTCCCGCCGTGCAGTGCACAGCGCGCCTAGGCCTAGGCGAGGCGCCCAGACGAGGGCAATAAAGTAATATTTCTGTCGCGCAAACGACCGCGGGGCTGTCCTGTCGGGCTGGCCGGTGCTGGACCATAATTCCGTCAAATCAGAAGAATTCGTTGAAAAAATCCGATATCTCTCGTTAATGGAACTTGTGCTCGATAAAAAGTTTTTAAAAAATGTCTAGAAAAATTCGTATGAAAAAATGTCGGGAAAAAAGGTTGCTGCTCACTTTTTGCTTCCGTTTTTGTGCGCTTTCCCCCCTCCGCCTCCTCAGCCACAGAGCCCAGAGGCTCTTCTCCTTTATTGACGCTCGCCTCACGTCGCGTCCCGTCTCGTCCCATCTCGCCATCTCCTCTTCGAATTTGGAGCTCGGCTGGTCGGTCGGGCCGGTGAGGTCGCGGGGCTCCGCGCGGCGCGGTGCGGCGCGGTGCGGCCAGCACACACAAGAGGCCGCGCCTGCCTGCAGCCTGCTGCTGCTGCTGCTGGACTTGCCTGCTGCTGGACAATGTTTCATTTCTCGACCGGGAAAAGGAAAAAAAAAGAAGGCGCAGAGAGAAATAAGTGGCATCCCAGCCCAGGTGGCGCGGTGCGGCCGGGCCGGGCCGGGCGCGGCGAGGTCGGGGTGGTGTCGCAACCTGGACTCGCTGCGTGCGGCGCGGCGCGGTGGCGTGGCGCTCCCGAGCCCTTAAGGAGAAAACGGCCGACGCGAGCGACGGCCGGCGGGCAAAATATATAAACTGACGCGCGCGCGCAGGTGCATCGCGGTGCAGGCCCGATGACAAGTTGTACGGGGACTGTCGCGCACGCGCACGGCCGCCCGGTCACGGCGACGTGTCACGTGACGGAGGGGGTCTGGTGGCACTACAAGAACACTGTGGCCAACAACGCCGCGCCCTCTCTGTTTGTGGGTGTTCATTCATTTTCAATGGAGTATTCGAGTATCTGATCGGCGGCGGCAAATGAACCTGCTGCTTGCAAGCGCGGCGGCCCGGCCCGGCCCGGCGCGCACCTCTTTAATTTATGATAAGTCGCGGCCATCGTCATACCGTTACTCCCAACGAGCGATTCTAACACTCGATCGTATCTCCTAACGCTCTCGTAACGCCGAGAGTGGTGCAACGTAACGCAAGGGCGCGGGCGGGCGCATTGCGTAAAGTTGTTCTTTTATTCCCTCCGTTCTTTATTTTCTTGAAATTCGCGCGACGAAAAAGGTGATTTTAAAGTTAAACCGCGCCGCGCGCGCGTTGTGTTCGCAGACAATGTTTGCTCCTGTTGCCACTTCCACGCCCCACCGGGGGCCACGGCCCCGCCCGCGCCCCGCCGCGCCCCGCCCCGCCGCGCCACCGCCGCCACATGGCTCGCTGGGCGGCGGCCAAACTTGGGCCCCGGTGGGGCGGGGCCGGGCGGGGCCGGCCAGCAGGGGAGTGGGGGCCCGGCGGGGTCGCGACACCTACACGCAGCCAGACGCACGGACGGGGCGGGGCGGGGTGCGGGGCAACAGCACAGCATCACAGCCGCTCTCGGGAGAGAGGGAAAGTGATCGAGGGGAGAGAGGATTCACAGCTGGGTCCCCAGGCCGGGCTGGGCTGGGCTGGGCAGGGTCCCGCTGCAGCCCGGCCCGCCCGCTGCACACAACAGCTGTTGCCTTATTTTCGTCAAATTGCCCGTCCGACGTCACACCGGCATGCAATTTCACCGCAAGTTTAGCAGGAGCCGTCTCTTTGACGCGCGAGCGAGTGCGTGCGTCTCTCTCTCTCTCTCTCTCTCTCTCTCTCTCTCTCTCTCTCTCTCTCTCTCTCTCTCTCTCTCTCTCTCTCTCTCTCTCTCTCTCTCTCTCTCTCTCTCTCTCCTCTCTCTCTCTCTCTCTCTCCTCTCTCTCTCTCCCTCTCCTCTCTCTCTCTTGTCTTGACCCCCTGTGAGTCGCTTTTTTTTCTTTTTTATCTCAGTTCTCATTTCCTGAGAGGCGCGGCTGATGTGTCCGATGTTGGCAGCGGACCTGACGGCCGCCCGGCCCGGCCCGGCGCAGCGCTGCCGTTTGGTGACAAGCGGTCTGATTAATAATTCGGGCACGAGCGGGGCCGAGTGCGTTATTGGTGGAGAGAGAGAGAGAGAGAGAGAGAGAGAGAGAGAGAGAGAGAGAGAGAGAGAGAGAGAGAGAGAGAGAGAGAGAGAGAGAGAGAGAGACGCCCCCTCGTGTTCTGCCTGCTTGGCGCCCTCCGATTAATTGAAGCCCTCCAGCTGCCAATGGGACAAGGAAGGCCCATGGCCCACCATGGCATAGGCCTCCGCTCCGCTCCGCTCAGCAGTGCTCAGCCGTGCTCAGCAGCTCGCCGAGGCTCGACTCTAGACGCCCTGCTCCGGCCCGGCCCGGCCCGTCCGTTAGCCTGCCAAAGCCATGCAGAGACGCTCAGGCGGACTGGCAGACAGACAGACAGACATACCGACTGGACCGGGCCGGGCCGGGCAAGCGCAGGGCGAGGCAGGGCACGCGAAACTGGTTCATTCACAAACTGACGTGGGACGTAGTACAAGACGCTGGAGAAATCCGCTCCAGGATACACAAAGTCCAGGAGCAGGTCGCGCCGCGTGCGTTCTGCTGCGCCTCTGTCCTGTGTGAACATTTTTTTCGACTATTTTTGTTTTTTGTTCGATCTTTTTACTGAGGGACCTGGTAGCCTCGCCCGGATACAGGGCTGGGCGCTTAGCCGGCTCAACCTGCGCGTCGGTCCGCCTCGAGTCCTCTTGTTGCAGTCCTGCTGCATTCCTGCTGCAGTGTCCTGCTGCTCCAGCAGGCCTGCGGCCCTGCTGCGCGAATCCCGCTTAAATCCGGGCCGGACGGTCGCTCGCCCGCTGACCCGCCTAATGAACCCGGCGCGGGATCACCTTCTAAAGTACACGAAGCGCATGAAAACCTCGTTTCCACAGTGCGGCCGCTGGAGAGGCACGGGCCGTGCTTAGCCTCGCGCAGGGCCGCCCGGCCCGGCCCGGCAGGCTGGCAGGCCGCTCTAACTGAAAGCGAAAGGCCCCGTCCCGTCCCGTCGCGGCCTGACCGACCAGGCAGGGGGCGAGCCTCGCTCAGGGGGACCAGGGCCGGGCCGGGGCCGGGCCAGGGACCACCCGCAAACCATTTGGTGCGTGGCGCGTTGGCACAGCTAGCTTGTAAAATCGTCGTGGCGGAAATGAGTTTATACTTGGAATATAACTTGCCTGTTTTTTATCATTAACTTTTATATTTTTGCGCTGGCTTGGTAAAACTTTCTTTCTTGCTCTCCTCTGCGAGACGTCGTGTAGGAAATTAGAAAATAACAAAAATGTCTGCGGAGGCACCGCGCCGCGGTAGGCAGGTCCGGAAGGTGCGGCATAAGGGCTTTGTTTATTTCCTCTCCATTCCCCGTTCTTTCTGCCTCCTCTAGGAGCGGGCGGGGTGGGGCGGCGTTCTGTGTACAGGCGGCGGGCTGTACAAAGAAACACCGTGCAGTGCTCTTTCATGGGCGGCTCGCGCGGCAGTACAAACAACCAACTTAATAACAGAGGAAATAATCTCGAGCCAATAAATGTCGCAAAGGTGCGAGCAAAACGATAATAATTTACGATATCGCAAAAGAAAAAAAAATGTTTCTTTTTGTAATCAGGGAATGTAAGTGGCCGGGACGGGGGCGGGGCGGGGCGTGGCGGGGCGTGGCGGGGACGCCTGGCCACCACTGCTGGTCGTCGGTCGACAGACGCTACGACGCATCCGGTAATGACCGCCGTTAACCCGTCCGGGGACGCGAGATAATTCCCCCTCCACCCGCCCCGCCCCGCCCCGCCCCGCCCCGGCTCGCGCCACCCCCTATGATGGGTCTGGGTGCCGTAAAAGGACATGGGGCGCTGCGGCGCTGCTGCAACCAAGCACCCGTACGTACCCTCTGATCCGAACGGGAAGGAAACGGGACGGGCTGGGCTGGGCGGGCCAGCCGGGAGGCGGGAGCGGGATCAAGTATCCACACCGCTCAGCCCGGATACATGACCCCGCCCGCCGGGGATCATCCCGCCCCAGGCTCGGGTCACGACCTTTGCCGCGTGGGGATATGTGTGATCCGCGGTCCGGCTCGCCCCGCCCCGCGCGGAGTCCCTGTGTGTCTTAATTATTTCTGTCAGTCGTATCGATTACGCCTGTCTGTCAGAGACGGATGGGTGGCGGGGCGGGGCGGGGCGGCAGTCCGGAAGGACATTTGAGACCGGTGTTCAAGAAGGCGCCTTTCCCTGATCTGATCTCGCGTCTGTCACCTTTTCGCCCCGTCAATCATGCACCAAAAAATAAAATGAAAATAAATTGCGGAAAATTGCGCATGCACACCTGCAAGTGGGTCATCAGCTCGCTCACTACCATGGCGCCTAGCGGGTAGGCAACCCTCGTGCACCCGTGCATGCAGTACAGCATAACCACGAAAGTGACCGGGTCCTGGGCCCGGGGGCCCGCGGGGGCCATCCACCGTAATAAATCCTGAAATAGAGAAACATTGGGCCTGCATTTTGTATGGTGAAAAGAAAGGAGTGGTCGTCATTAATGCTTTGCTCCGAACATTACTAGACCTGGCGACGAAAATAGTCGCGCTGCTCTCGCTCGGTCTGCGTGGGGGCGTTTTTTATTTTTTTTTGTGCGCTCGCCTTCACCCACGCCCGCTCTGGAGGCATTTGAAGCGTTTTGCTAACGAACGCGCCGGTGGCGCGACGAGGATCGCTGAGATTCTCCGCGAGCTGCTATACTGTCTCCGTGTGCGGGTCGGCAGCGGACAGGCGAGCCGAGCGCTGATTGGGACGACGCCGCAACGCATACTAGACTGTGTGACACTAGTGACTATGACGCTTAAAAAAATAGGAGAACTACCTTGCTCTCTATGAAAATACCTGCTTAGAAGGCAATTTTACACGTGCAACTTAGCTCAATATTATCAAAATTGTGTAGAACCTTCTCTCCAAATTTCCGCAAGGGAGCTCTCTCTTTCTTTCTCTCTCTCTCTTTCCCGCCCGCAGCGAGGTTTGTTATCAGAGCTCGCCGGTGTGTGTTTCTCTGTCGCCCCGCCTCGCGAGCGCGCGCGCCGTCCAGAATGAAAATAATTGTGCCCTCAGCGGGGCACCGCCACCCCCCGCGCGTGGCCCACCCCGCCCCGCCCCACCGCGCGGCCAATCAGGGGCGTAAACAGACTAAGTATAGAAGACAAGGCGGTCGGAAGCTCAGCTGGCGGGGCGCGCGGGGCGGGGCGGGGCGGGCCGAGACGAGGTGTTGAGAGGAGGCGCTGCGCTGTGCGGTGATGAACCTCGCCCTGGTGATAGCCGCACTGGCTGCATAACCGCGGGGTTACGTTTCTTTTTTCCGCAGTAAATTTTGCGCCCAAGTGTTTACAGAGGGTGGTGCGCGGCAGGGCAGAGGGGAACCCTGCCGGGGCGCGTTGGATCTCTCTCTTTAAGAAAAAAGAAGGAGGTTAAGGGATCAGGTAAAAAGGAAGGTAGAAAAGTGAGAAATTAAAGGGACGCTCCGGCGCGGCGTTGCGCGGGTAACGTGACCAGGTTACCAGCGCAGGCCGACGCTGACATTACATTTCTAATTCGGCCCGCGAAGTCCGTGCGAGGCGAGGCGCGTGTGCCACGCCCCGCCAGGGCCGGGCCAGGTGTCTAAGAGAGCGAGAGAGAGAGAGAGAGAGAGAGAGAGAGAGAGAGAGAGGATGAGGCATTGTCTGTGGCTGGTCTGGGCCGGGCGCGGCGCGCTGAGTGGGGCTCATCGCCGTTAAGGCCGTTGTTCTTGTCACTCGACAAAGCCCCGAGTGACGCCTGTGAGCCCGGCGGGGCGGGGCGGGGCGGGGCTGGGCGAGGCGAGGCGGCGGTGGAGCAGGCTGGAGGGGCCTTCATTGTGACTCCGGCGGGGCGGCCCCTCCGCAGCCGGACTGCTCCATTCAACTCTCGTCCAGAAGCCGATGAAAAATAGCAATTTATGCGCGGCGAACAAGCCGCAGGCCCGGGCCCTCCTCGCCAACGGTCTATACATCTCCGGGATAGTTTGTCCAGTGTGGAAACGGTGTCACGCGCTGTAAACTTGGGCTGCTTGTCGGCTTCCGCCCGGTGCCACGCCACGCCACGCCACGCCCAAGCTGGTGGTTCGGGCCCGGGCGCCACCTGCAGGGCGGCAGGGCTAAGGGCGCCAGGGACCACTACTTGTCCGCACCCTGCGCGCTGCGCCAGGCCAGGGCGGCAGCCTGCAGGACACGGCCGACATGGAGTGCCGTCTGGCGCCCAGGACCCTATAGCGCACCGGGAGCGATCGCTAAGAGACCTCCCCACTCTCTCTCTCTCTCTCTCTGCCTCTAGAAACCTTATTCCCGCACCGAATTTCAAGATTTCTCAGGCGCGATATTAGACGTTTTAGTTATCTCGTGATACACAGGTTTCCAGTTTTGTAGAGTTCCCTTCCTACCATTGTTTTTTGGTTGGGTTGACTGCTCTATGAGGACGCGACTATCATCACGTCGCGAGTGCCCCCGAATGTGCGGGGGCCTTGGGGCGTAGCGTTTGTTTGTAGATGGTCCAACGCAAACACCCGGCATATTAGCCGTATAGGGAAGGGGATGCGAGGGGAGGGGGATCCTGATTTGGCGGGTGAGGGAGCGGCCCGGTGCCTGGAGGTGGGGGGGGGGGGGGCGTCCTCGTCAGGCCATCATCACACCCACTCGAGCCAAACAGTCAAGTGCATTCGCCTTCCTGCCGCCGCCAGCCGCACTGCGCGTTACTACTGTCGTGTCGTGTCCCCGCCGCCATCTTCCAGGCCGGGATGTTGTGTCCACGGGACGGTCTGCTGCACTAAATTCTTCTCGAGACTTTATACTGGAGATTGGCCTCAATCAGACGATAAGGATCTTATTTTAGGGAGCCATTCATTTTTGTCGGCGCGGCGGGAAAGTAGAGAGGGGGAGAGAGAGAGAGAAAGAGAGAGAGAGAGAGAGAGAGAGAGAGAGAGAGAGAGAGAGTGGGAGCGAGAAAAAGAGCAGTAGGGAACGGGAAATGCGCGCGGGTAGGAGGGGGGAGGGTAGGAGGTAGAGCGAAAAGGGCGGGGAGGGAAGGAAGAAAGGGCAGCGCACGATATGCCTGTAAATGAGCGCTTATTGGGGTCGGCTTATGCCCCTGGATCACGATGCAGTGGCGCTGGAGGGGTGGGCGGGAGGCGGGCGGGTGGCGGGCCCATCACCACGGAGTGCCCCTTGGCCCCTAAGACCGCCAGAATTGCCTCCCCGCTCACCTCCCGCGACCTGTCGTCGCTTCCTGGGGGGCCCGGACGGAAGAATCTGCGGGAGGAAGTTTCGTAAAGTTTGTCGTTAAACGGTGGAATGAGCGAGTGAAAAATTCATCGAGAGGTTTTGCGTTTGGGTTTTGGGCGGGTTCCAAACTCTCTTCGAATCGGACAGGACGAGGGGTGGGGTCCACTAGGGGTCACAGAGCACAAGTGAAATTCTGTGTTTGATCTCTGAGAACCCCCAGGAAGCCCGGAAGGTCCTGGGCGGGGGCCTGAGGGGTCGCGGAGGGGAGAGGAGTCCTTAGATAACCCCGATAGTACCCGGAGGGAATTCACGGCCAAGCCCTTCCGAGCCACCGCTGCTCAGCAGGAGAAAGTTAGTACAGCAATCTGCTGTCAAACAGAAAATTTGGAAGAGGAGAAATTGAATTCCCGTTTGGTCACGTGGGTTGTAAAGAGCCGCGCAGTAGGAAACTGGGGCGGAGAACGAAAAGACACGCCTTATTAGCATGCAGGAGTGGGTCCTGCGGCCATTCGGGCGTGGCGGGTCGAGGCGGGGCGGGGCGGGGCGTGGCGGGTCGCAGGCCACACGCAGAATGAATGTCTCCAATTAATCTGAATTAAGGAGAGTCATGAAACTGCTGTGCGGCGCGTGGGATGATCATGATTCTACTGCGGGTAACTGTGTCGAAAGGTTTCATTTGTTTTCATTTTGTTCCCTGCGAGAATTATATACATTTTTTTAGAGCTGTAAAACACTGGGGCGTAAGCTTTCTGCCCCCCCCCCCCCCTCCCTGCTGCTGATAACTATAGCAGTGCAGCGCCTGCTGTCGGCTGCCTTTCCCCAGCGAGCAGCCGCACTGTATCATTCATTTCTGTTTTTGTTATGAAAATCATAATTCCACGGAATGCTGAGGTCTGTGTGTGTGTGTGCGCTGGCGTTGCACGAATAGCTCTTTAAGTCATTCGCCCTTTTTACGAGGCGCAGCCCGCACCTCTGGTGTTGACAGCCACGCCCCTGCCGCCCCGCCCCTGCCACCCCGCCCCGCCCCGCCCTGCCCCGGGGTGCGTGAGGCCAACTGGCTGGCACGCTCAGGTAAACGATGGGCAGGGCTGATACCGCAGGGTATGGACGGCCCCCTGCGTGGTAGGCAACCCGCGTGCCGGGGTGGTGTGGCGGCCGGGCGGGCCCCCGGGGGTGACGCAGGGCGTGGCGGGGCGGCGTGCCCCCCCCCCTCCCTTCACCCTGTCAAAGATGGGGAGGCCGCTGCTACACTAAACCGCGCTCGACCCGGCCATGGAGGCGCGCGGGGATGGAGGAGACAACAAATTGGACGGAAACCGGTCGACTGTTTTCAAAGATAAAGCAGCCCATGGGCTATGGTAGGGCCCGCGCGGGGGGGGGGGGGGGGGCCTCTCCCGGCGGCGTGCCCAGGCCTTATCTCGACAAAATTATAGGTCCCGTTCCTAGGCCTTCTAGGTCCTGAGGGACGTCCTTCCCCCGCCCCTTCCCCCGCCCCCTCGGCTCCGCTGTCCCTATCCTCTCCCTCGCTATTCCCTTCCGCGTTTGTCGCCTTTAGACACATCGGGGCGGAAAGCGTTTAGCAGCTACCAAGGACCTTCTCATCCCACCAGTTCCTTACAGCAATCCCATCCCAAGGACTGTCGTCGAGGGCGGGGCGGGGCGGGGTGTGGCGGGTGCGGTGCGGCACCCTCTCCAAGGGCTCCTCGGGGGGGATCCACAAGACCGCCTCCTCCCCCATTCCGCGAGGGAAGGCATTAATAACGCGAAGCCTTTGACACGAGGGACTTCCACGCGTCCACCGATTGACTGCGGAATAGGCGTTGATTGAGGAGCGCTCCTTGAGGATTCACTGGCAAAAGGAAACGCGAAAAAAAAAATTCCTCGAGAGAACGGCGACAGCCAAAAAAAGGAGGGATGATTTGAGTTTGGCGGAAGAGTTAGAGGGACGGGATGAGAGATACAGTGCGCCGGCGCGTGGTAGTCCGGCCCCGCGCCCCGCCCTGGCCCGGGGTGAACGGGGAAAATCAGATGATTTCCTTTTCGGTGAAGCGCCTCGGAATATTAACGAAGCGATGTCGCGCCTCTTTAGTCACGGAACGCGAATGTGACTGGAATACAACGACGTCTTCTCCAAAAGAGAACAAGTCGTGGGCGCTTCGAATTAACCTTGTTTTCTAAAACTTCCATTATCACAGTCTGGGTTTTTTTTGGCGCCTTGTGTTTTTCGTCGGCGCGTTTGTCTCTTATCGAGAGGAGAGGACGCCTGCCGGAGCGGAGAGAGTCCGGGTCCGGGCTCCGGGCCGCCTGGCGGGACTTCCCCATTGTCATCCCGCCCGCCACGCGCCGCCACCTCCTGATGGCGCATTGTGCTGCCTCCTACCTTATATGCAGCTGCGCGGCTCCGCCCGGCCCGGCCCGCCCCGACCAGACACGGGCTCTGCCAATAATTCCGATCATTCACACCTGGCGATGTTTTCAAATTTTTATTTTTATTCAAACACTATGTTAATAAGTTATGGGGCTATGGAGGGATGAGGAATGGTTTCATTACAGCTGTGAAAGTGACTGAGCGGGGCGAAGGCAGGTCACGGCGGGGGCGTTGCCCCCCCTGGGGAAGGAGGACACATGGCATTGAGAGAGAGGGGGAGAGAGAGAGAAAGAGAGAGAGGGAGGCGGTATTGGTGTCAGTCAAATCACGCCGAGTCACTGCCGTGGCGTGGTCCGCGATGAAACAAAAAAGGAGAAGGAAAATGCGTGCGGAATTTATTTGTCAGAGCGTTTAAAGCAGCCGACGGGCATGGGCCGGGCCGGGCCGGGCCGCCACGCCGGGTATTGCGGTGCGTACGGTGGAGGGGACGGGTATACGGGCAACATGTGAGTGCCCTAGGGGAATTCACATGGGCGGTACGCAGAGGGGGGTGAGGAGGGGGCAGTCCGTGCGTCCTGATTATTTGAGCCGGCCGGCCGGGCCAGCCGATGTGTGTTTGTTCTCACTGACGTCACCAGCCTGGAGCGGCCTGGAGGCCGCCGCTCCGCTGCTGCTGGAGGCCTGGAAAGCACTCCTCTGCAGCAGGCCCCCCCCCCCCCCCCCCCGCAGATGGCGCTGTCTGACGCCTGCTGTTGCTGAGCGCAAAATTGGGGCCATTGTAATAGATGAGCGGCGATAATATAAAGAAGGGACTTCCCCCTCCCTCTGGCCTCGGCCAATCCAATCACAACATCCGCCATATTTTATTCCCGGGGACGTATGGCTACTCGTATGCATGTGGCCGCCCGGCCCGGCTCCCCGCCACTGTATATCCCGGTCCAAGTTTCTGCCTCTCTCTCTCTCTCTCTCTCTCTCTCTCTCTCTCTCTCTCTCTCTCTCTCTCTCTCTCTCTCTCTCTCTCTCTCTCTCTCTCTCTCTCTCTCTCTCTCTCTCTTTCGATCTCTTCCCCCCGCCCTACCCGGCCTCGCGCGTGCGGAATCTCTGTTGTTGTTACTCAGTTGCCAAATCCATCGCCAAACGTCGCCATGTCGCCATGTATTTTCTCCCGGCGCGGCGGGCGCTGCCGGCCCCGGCCCCGGCCCCGGCCCCGGCCCCGGCCCCGGCCGGGCCTGGCCACGCTACTTTGTCGCCCTGATCGATCCCTTTCCTTCCCTCTGCCGCTGCCGCTCCCGGAACTCTCCCCGCCGCCGCCGTCGTCACTGCGTTTCATTTTCCCCGCTCGAGTTAATCCGGCGCGCGCTCTTTGTGATGATTGTGATTTAGGACAGGGGCCGGGCCGCACCACACGCGGCCACCGCCTTGCGCCGCGCATAAACGGGGCGGGGCGGGGCCGGCCCCTGGCGGGACGGAATCGTAAATTTGCGAGATGAATTTGGCAAGTTGCAGCAGCAGCTCGGAGAGACGGAGGGGTAATTATTTTAGCCCACTATACGACCCCTGGGCTGCGCCGAGCTGCGCTGCGCTGTGCAGCGCCGTCCTGCGCGCACGCTGACCCTGTAACTGCGCCATTAAGCCGCCCTGGAGGCCCTGGAGGGCCTGGAGATGCAGCGCGGCCTGGCGCGGCGAGCACCGCGCGACGGGCCCGGGGCCACTCTGGGCATGGCGTGCTGGGACCCGGGGAGTACTGGTGCTGCCGCTGGGCTGGGTAATCCAGACGATCTCCCTGCTTATGGCCTCGGCCAGCTGCAGTTGCTGGTGGTGGCCACTGCCCGAAACAGCTTATTCGCTCTCTCTGTCTTTCTCTGTCCCTCTCGCTCTCTCTCTGTTTCCGTCGCTCTCTTTCTCTGTCCCTCTTTATCTCTCACTCTATGGGGCGGCATTAAGGCACCGCAGAGCAAAGCCACAGGCTGGGCGGGATCATTAGCGCCTCCCGTAAATATGAATATGTAGGACCGGGGCGGGGCGGGGCGGGGACGCCCCTTCCCTTCATCTGCTTCAGCCGCCGCCCCGCCCCGCCCCGCCCCGCCCCGCCCCGCCCCGCCCCGCCCCGCCCCGCCCCACCCGGCCGTGCTCACCACAGTGCGGCGGGCCGCGGGGGGCAGTCAACACATGATATGAGGTGGTGGGGCGGGGCGGGGCGGGGCGGGGTGAGGCCCCTTGTGGGGTCGCGAGGAGGGCCCCGCCGCGTTTTGGGGGGCGGCGCAGTTTCGGTCCTTGCGGCCACACGCTGCGGCCCTGCTCACAGCATGGGATGGGCGGGGCGTTTGTCTGCGCCCCACCCCGCCCCACCCCGCCCCGCTCCTTCTCGAGGCGTCGCGTCGAACACCCACCCCGCCCCGCCACGCCACGCCCCGCCCCCGCGGGAGCGCGCGCGTCCCCCCGCGGCAAGGCCACATTTTATCGCACGCGCGTTGTCATTTGTTTTCACAAAGTGTAACGCGCCGCCCCGCCCCGCCCCGCCCCGCCCCGCCCCGGCCGCCGCGATGTTCATAAATCTCTATTAATGGCCGTGCGTTCGAGCCCCGCCACGCCCGCGTCGTTTGGGTTTTGCCGCCCGATGCGTTTGGCAATGGCATGAGAAGTTCGCGCGCGGCTAAACTGTCTGTCAAATGTTGCCCCGCGCGCTTCTGGGCGGTTGCCAGACCCGCCCCACCCCGCCCCGCCCCGCCCCTCCGCGGCACGCCCTCTGCCTGTCCGCCCTGCCCCGCCCCGGCCCGGTGTGGCGTGGTGGCAGCAGGTATTGGAACATGCATTGTCGCGGTCACGCTTCCCCTAGTTGTGTGACAGCGCGCCGCGTTCCGGTCGCCGTGGTGGTGCCCGCGGGGAATTCGCTTTATTTCTAGCGTCTCCCTCCCTTCCTCCCTCCTCCCCTCCTCTTTCCCCCCGCACACGCGATTGATCCCTGCGGGTCAGTGTGCCGAGCTGTTGTTTTTCCCCTGATGCAGGGGAGTGTTGATGGATGGCACCCCAGAAAGCACCTCGTTAAATTCTCATTCACTTCCGGCTCGTGCGAACAACGCCGTGATTGCAGTGTGGCGTGTGTGGCGTGTGAGTGTGCCTGCCTGTGTGTGTGTGCGCGCGCCCGTGTTGGTCGTCCCCCGCAACACCAAACAGAAGCGACCGGTCCTGGGTCATCACGTTGCCGCTGGCCAAACAAAAACAGCCCCCGGTGCGGGCCCCAGGAGGGGTAGCTGAGACCCGCCCCGCCCCCGCCCGGGGCGCGTGGCGCCACCCGGCGTCATACGCGGTGACCGCGCGGAAATATGTAAAAATACATTTTCTATTTCATCCGATTTTTTAAATCATCATTACGTTAGAGTTATTCGCAAGATTCTTCGTTATTATTATTTTTTAGCACTTTTCAAACTCCCAAAAATTTCTAATATTTTTTTTTCTTTTGTAAATGTTTAATTTGAAATTTATTGATAAGAGTTGTTGATGAATATTTATCAATGATGGTGTCGAAAAGTAATGGTCGTATTAACAGTGCTGTAGCACTCGTTGCCGTTCGCTCCTCGCGGCCCGTGGCCCCCTCCCGTCCCCTCCCCCACGCTGTGAAGCCCCCCGGCTGGCCGCCGCGCCGTACCGCGGTGTAGGCCGCCGTAAAGA
Organism: Frankliniella intonsa; assembly: GCA_033675135.1. Classification (NCBI taxonomy): domain Eukaryota; kingdom Metazoa; phylum Arthropoda; class Insecta; order Thysanoptera; family Thripidae; genus Frankliniella; species Frankliniella intonsa. Next base: position 9,331,871 of record CM066254.1, on the reverse strand, counting down.
TGCAAACCGAACCGACAGCGCCGGCCCAGCCGCGGCCAGGCCGGCCAGATCCTCTTTTTGCCACTTAAAATGACACCCGAGAGGCTGCGAGCCGGCCGCCCCGCCCCGCCCCGCCGCGCAGCCTCGCGGGCCGCGTTTGGAATTGGGTCATAAGTCCGTGTTGGAGGAGAGCGCGGTGTGGTGTGGTGCGGTGCTGGTTTCTGCGGGGCGCACCGGCCTTGGCGCCACCGCCGGACAAATTTCGCGCCTAGACTTGTGATATGAACGCGTCCAGCACATGCTCGACTTTTGCGGTATTCAAGATGCTGCAAGGAGAGTTTTCCGCTCTTTATGAGCGGCTTGCTTATTTTATTGGTTCGAGTGCTTTGCCCGCACAGAGCAGTCGCTCATTAAGGTTTTTGACCTTCCGAGGAGTTTCTTATTTGTGAAGTTTCTCGTTGGCGCAGGGGTATTTTGTAGAGGGCACCGAGTCCTCCCTCCTGCCTCACCCTCCCTCCCTGCTCGCTTCCGTATGATTGATGGCTCCTTCACGTCAACCTCCCCCCCCTCCCCCCAAAGCGGGGGTCAGATCCACGTGGGGAGCACGGCCTTGCCCCCCCCCCCCTCCTCCGCCCCCCTCGACTCCCACCCTAACTAGAACGCCCCTGGACGAGTCAGCACCCAAATCACTGTCGACGCGGGGTAACGCGAGAAGAGCCATGTCACCGCCGCCTTCCCATATACCCTGCTGGAAACAATTGGAGGCCATGGGAGGCTCCGCGAAACTCTGTACACACACAGAGCTTGTAATTCAAATCGTATCGGATCATCGAATTCCCTGCCTTTAATTTTTCTGCTTTTGTACTTTCATTTACATCGACGTCCTCTCTCTAAGTGCGAGGTGCGAGAGGTTTGAACCTGTAGGTTTCCCTGTCCCCATATGTAACCGCCACCCCCCGTTTATCACATGCACCACCGCTGGCAGGTGGCTGCTATGCGTCGCCCTCGGGTACCCCACCCCCTCGTGGCCCTTGACCTTTCTGCCGTGCCTGTCGCGGTCCTTGTGTACACCATCATGTCCAGTTACCCCTCCTCCCCCTCCCTCCCTCGGGCGCGTCGGCCCGTGGTCCCCTGGGCAGCCCAGCCCTGCCCTGCCCTGCAGGCGATAAGGCAGGCAGGCCCGCTGCCCTGTCCTGCCCTGCCCTGCCCTGTCTGCTATTAATGAGCAAAGGCATTAGCTAGCGTTATTAAGCTTTGCTTTTTTATCTACTTTTTTTTTAAATTATAAAAAAAATGGAAATATGTTTTCATCAACTCTTTTGCTCTTCGCGATAAAAAAAAAGTAAAATAGAAAAAAAAATAAAACAATCTGCGCATTAGGCCAGATGTGATAGGATAAGCTTAACGAGTGACAAGGCCGAGTCATCGCGCTCGAGACGGGGAAAGGTCAACGAGATCTGAAAGACGCGCCCTGCAAAGTGTCTCCGCGGTGGTGTTCCCCGTACACTGCTAGAGCATTCTTTGCTAAGCCACCCCGTGCCAAGGATACCCTGCGTGCGAGGCACCCGCGAGACACCCTGTGAGGAACATCCTGTGCGATGCACCCAGTGCGGGACGCCCCCTGTGCGAGGCACCCGGTACAAGGGGACGCCGCCACCCCCGCCCCGCCCCGCCCCGCCCCCGGCAGGACCCTGCCCGCCCTGCCCGGCGGCCCCATTTGCATAGGGAGCGGCGCGCCGGCGCAATGTATGCTCCCCGGCGGGCGCATTCTTACGTTTGGCTCGCCCTGCCCGCGCCCGCCCCGCGCCGCCCCGCGCCGCCCCGCCCCGCGCGGCGCTACCCGCTTCAGAGGGGATATTCGCAAAACGCGCTGCTAAAGTCCGAAATGAATGGAACGGCGTGGGCGTGTTTCTCCGCTCCCCCTGGGTTGCCCCCCCCCCCCCCCCAGGGCCCGGCCCCCCTGCCGCCGCACCACCGGTATGCAGATTCGAACGGGACCCCCTCGTTGGGGGGCGTTGTCGTGCCGTGGCGTGCCGCCCCCTCCCGAGGTGCAGAGTGCAGCGCCGCGCCACGCCACGCCACGCCCCCCAGGTCGTTCATATAAACACTGTTGCACGATCACAAGCACCGAAGGATATTGGGCGCGACCTGTTCAGGGGAGTGTGTGTGTGTGTGCGCGCTAGAGGAAGGGAGGGGTGGGGGGCGCCGTGCTAGACGTGTGCTATTACGCCGCCGAGAATTGCTTTCTGGGTGGCCGGGCCGGGCCGGGCCGGGCCGGCACCGACTCCGACCCATAACGCTGCACGAGTCACGGCGCCGCGCCGGTAGATCTGGACTCACGCACTGATGCACCCCTGAGCTGAGCGCACTCTCGCTCTCTGCACTGCTCATCCTTATACTCTCTTCTTCTTCTCTTTCTCCTTCTTCTTCTTTATCGCCCCCATCCGGTAGGGGAGAGGGGAGGGGAGGGGAGGCCAGCCACCGCCTGGTATACATTGCCGTTTGGCGCCGAGACACTCTGCTGGGGGTTGCAGTTGAGCAGGGCGGCGCGGGCGTGGGTGTGTAACGGGTGCGGGTCACGGCACGCCACCCCCCCCCCTCTCTCTCTCTCTCCTTCTCCATCCATTTCAGTCCCGTGTGTCTTCCCACTCTGGGTGCAAGGGCCTCGAAAGGAGAGAGAAAAAAAAATTGCGAGCAGGATGAGAAGGGTTAGGGTGCTGGGCAGCGCGCGGCGCGGTGCGGTGCGGCGCTGCATGGCGCTCCCCGCGACCAGATAGAGCGCCGCTGTAGCGTGAGGTCGCTGCGCCCGGCCCGGCCCCGGGGGCAGGTGACACCGCGGCTCTAACGTTACTACGTGACTCCTAACACAACGCGTCATCTCATTTCCATCTCTTTATCCCTCCTGCGCGGCGCGGCGCGGCGCGCGCTAGTACAGGGTACAATTTAGCCGCCCGGCCCGGCCTAGCCCGGTCGAGAGGGGGCCCGGGCAGTGTGAGTGAGTGTGCACGGTGTGGTGCGGCGGCGGGGGTGAGCAGGGGGAGGAGAAGTTTGTTGGAGTTGAAGAACAGGCTCCCTCACCTGTGCAGTGAAGGAGTTACGACGGGGCTTATTAAGGCGCTCAGCTGGCCTGGCCTGGCCTGGGGCCGCCTCCGCTGGAGAGTAAACGCTTCGCTGCCTGACTGACTGGAGAACTCGGTGGGCGCGCCACGCTGTCCGTCCATAGCGATACTCTTGCCCCCAGCGCGTTATGCACAGGACTTATCCGACGGTATTCTTCCTGTTGTGTTCAATAATATGTTCAAGGCTTGATCAGGTCGGATTATTTAAATCAGTGAACTGTGGCTGTTATTACGGGCTCGGGCCAAGCGATCAGCCAGTGTAACACTTTCTGGGGACAAGGATCAGGATGTGTTTCGTAAAAGTCATTGGGGTAAGCGGGCGGGGCGCAGCGTACCATTTTATTTTTTTTCGAGGTGCGCAGCGCACAGAGCGGCCCTGGGCCGGGCCGGGCCGGACTGAGCTGTTGCCAAAGCCATGTAGTGTAGGAGGGGCCGCTCGGGGCGGGGCGGGGCGGCCAGGGGATCAAGGATCGGGATGAGCGATCGGTCCGCCGTGGGCCCGGTGGGGCGTGGCGGGGCGGGGCGGGGCGGGGCGGGGCGGGGTGCGGCGGGGCGCGGGGCGAGCAGCAACACAACTCATGCCGCGCTAATGACTATATTCGCTCCAGCCTATTGGGCTGTCGGCGCCCGCTCCGCTCCGCTATACTCGATGCGTCGTGATATGCAAATGGCTCCGGATAGACCGCTGCCCCGCCGCCGCTGCAGGCCGTGTATGCGTTGTGCGGCTCGTCGTGGGCTGCTGCTGCTCCTGAAGGCTGCTGTCGGGCCGGGCGGGGGCAGCTCCGCTCCGCTCCGCTGCAGGCCGCTGAAGGCTGCGTGCGAAGCGGCCGATGGATGTCCTGACGGCTCCCACTCGGACGCGGTCGCTCCGTGGCAAATGAATTAATAATGGTATCAGAAACCCGCTGACAGCGCGCAGGGCGTGGCGGGGCGGGGCGGGGTGGGGCGGGGTGCCGCCGGGGCTGACTGCCCGCCCGCCCGCGGGGCCCGACCAGAAGTAAGGCAGCGGGGCCGAGCCACTCCTACTAATGGAGACACTACCCATTATGAGGAACTGACGTAACGGCGGACACCCATATTTCGGGTTTCCACAGCCGAAACGCTCGCGATCGTGCTGAGGAGTGTGTTTTGTGTGCAGAGGAGCGTGTTATTTATGGAAGTTTCTTGGACGAATTAAGGTGTCACCAGTTTGCTCGGGTAAAAAAAAAGAAGAATTATCACAGCTCGCAGCGAGGCGTGAGGAACGGATTATTTCTCAAGAATAATTGGTATAGTCGCTGTAATAGGCGTCCTGCTGGATGTCAGCGTCCTGCTGGATGTCAGCGTCCTCGTATGACTCCGTCCTTTTGCCGACCTTCAAATTTATCCCGCAATCCATCCCCTCCCGCTCAACCCTTGAGAATAGCCATCCCCGCAAAACAGTAAAGAAAGTCCTTGAACAATTCGCTCGTCCCGTCCCCGCGCTCTGTGAAGCCGGTACCCCTCACAAACCTCGACGGCCCGGCCCGGCCCGGTCCGGCCCCTGCCCTCTCTCCCTCCCAGCCTTGCTTCGGTGTTACGTAAATTACGGACCACAGAGAGACAACTTTGGCAATAAAAGATAGGAATACGGAGCAGCAGAGCGGCGTGGCGTGGCGTGGCGCGGCGCGGCGCGGCGCGACGCTGGTACCACATTCGATCCCCCCACCACCACCCCCTCTGCAGGAGACTGACCACGCCGGAGGTGGCGCGCGCGGAGTGGCGTGTGTGGGTGCTACATTTTTATCACCGCTATCAGCTGATCTCGTCCGCCACCTTTTCTTATCACGCCCGCAATTAGGGTAGCAGGAAGGAGGAGTGCGGAGGACGGGGTAGAAAGGGGGGGTAAGTGGCGGCACTGCTCTCGTGGAGGTGCTGGTAGCCTCCCTCCCCACCACCCCCTTCCACCCCGCCCTTTAGAGCCTAGCCCACCAACACGCTAAATCCCGCCATTTTCGCGGGCAAATCCCTCCGCAAAGGGTGAGCGTCGCCGAGCAGCTTCTGCTCCCCGGGGCGTTGCACGCCGCGGAGCGGGGCGGGGCGGGGCGGGGGTGGAGTTGGAAGAAACGTGAAATGAAGGAGCAGCCTCGAGTTACCGCGTTCTTTTGTCGCGCGCGGCAGCCGTCTGCCTCGTGAGACCGTCCGTCCCTCTCTCCACCCTCCGACTGTGTCGAATTTCGATTTCACAATCGCAAACAAATATGTAGGTCAGAGAAATGTAGAGTCGTCTGTCTGTGTGTGCCTGGCAGGGAAGCAGAGGGGAGGGGTTTGTCAGTCTGTCTGTGTGTGTCTTTCTGCTTTTCCACGCCCTGTCCCTGTATGTGCACCGGGAGCTGTTGGCACGCAGTGCTGGCGTATATAATGGTATCCTGGGCGGGGCGGGCTGCTCTCTGCTTTACTATATCCGCTGAGATTCGAAGCCTCCTGGTGCTCGCCAGCGCCGCCACGCTTCTGCTCTCCCGCTCCCGCTGAGCCCACTTGTAGATTCCTCACCACGTGCCGCCCCGCCCCGCCCCGCCCTGCAAACAGATAGGCGCGCCGGGGGGAGAGAGGGAAGGACACAATGAAAGCTCGTCACACGCTCGCAGCAATCTCCTTATATTCTCTCTCTCTCTCTCTCTCTCTCTCTCTCTCTCTCTCTCTCTCTCTCTCTCTCTCTCTCTCTCTCTCTCTCTCCCTTACCCCCTCTCCCTTTGGGGTTGTGCCTGTCAGCTGGGGTTCACCCGCGGCAGCGCTACAAATGTCGTGAATTTTTCCATATCATGAGGTGTGCAAAGTTTCAGAGTTGTTTCCCCCTCGCCGCGGTGACCGCCGTCTGGATGTGGTGTGACTTAATACGGGGCGTGGTGGGGCGGGGCGGGGCGGGGCGGGGCTGGCCGTGGCGGGCAGGATGCAGCTCGGTGAGGGACACGTCGTTAAAAGCCCGCCACTGCCCCTGCTCCTCTGCGGCCCGCTTTGCTTTGGGTGCCGGCCAATACACCCTACCCTCCCTCTGTCTCTCCCAGTCCCTTCCCCCTCTCCCTCTCTCTCTACTGTCGCCCCTCCCTCCATTCTCCCCCGTGTGCCCCTCTCTCTCTCTCTCCTTCTCTGGCGCAGGATGTGCGTGTTTACGACTAGCTTTAAGAGCACCCCTTCCCCTTTCCTTTACTCCCCTCCCGCTCATCTTCGATCTCGGTGCTCATGTTGCCGCTGCTGCCGACGAGCGTTTCTTTAAATTCCCCCTTCCATTCTCTCCTTTTCCTTATACCATTTTCCCGCACACGCACTATCTCCCTCTCTCTCTGCCTTGCTTCCCATCTCCTTATTTGGTGTTTTTCCCCCTCCTCCTGACGCGTATAGTCCGAATAGTCTCTGTCCGAGGATTTAGCTCCACCCATTTGAATTTACCGCCCCGAATTCGCTGGCACGCTAGCGCGCGCGCACGCCTACGACGGTTATCGGGTGAAAGAGGCTGTGCGTAGGGGTGGGGGGTGGGGGTAGGGGTAGGGGTGGTGCTGTATAAGGGACCGCGCGAGAGATAAGCGTGCTGCGGCGGGTGGAGATGGAGAGGAGATACGCCTTTGAGCGGCTCGTGCCGCGTGCCTGCCGTCCTCCGCGCCCCCCGCCCCCACCGCCACCACCTGCCCCCCAGCTGCCGCAGCTGGCGGCCCCACCTGGCCAGCCGTGCCTGCGGCGTGCTACCGTCCCCGGGGACCCGCCCGCGCCGCGTCGCGCTGTGGTCATGCTGGTCGTTGCGTGCATCGGGCATCCCAGCAGTTACGGACGGTTTGGGAGTTGCAGTCGTCCCTCCCTCCCCTCTGGTCTGTCTCCGGTTCGATGACCTCCGCGAGGCGCCTGGCAGCCCCTGCGGTGCGGGGGTGCCATGCCATACCCGTGCGTGTGCAGCCACCGCGAGGGAGTGTAATGTCTAATCGACAACTACTGTGCAGTCGACTGCGCAAATATTTTTATTACTATTTTTTTTTGTGTGGCCGTTGAGAAAAAGAACTGTACTGCGTTCTGGTGGACATGCCTCGTTATTACAAAAATAAAATTGACATTAAAACGGGGGTTTCCCTTGGTTGCACGCCACCTAATGAGGACGCGTCGCACCGTGGCGTGGCGTCGCGTGGCGTGGCGTGGCGTGGCCATGTCCGGGGCGCGGCGACAGTTATGGGGCCGTAAAGCCCTCACAGTAGCGCACAGCGCTGCCGCTGCATGCGCGCACTGCATGTGTGTGCACTTGTGTGCGGCTGCGGGTGCGGCGGGGCGGGGTGGGGGGTTGTATTGGGAAGCACGCGGCGGGGATGATACGGGTGGAAATGGAAAATAGGGTCACTGCAGCGTGGCGGCGGTGGCGGTCAGAGGCGGGGCGGGGAGCGAACCCGGCTCTGGCGCGGCGCGGTTCGGCGGGCTGCAATCGATTTTTCTTCTTTGTGAATGCAAACATCATACTGGAGCCGATTTCTGGTTCTCTCTTAATTAGCAGCTCAGCAATCCCCTGGTAATCTGTTTACCGTAGCTGTAGGGTCTCTTTACTGCAAGTTTACTCGCTATCTTTTAGAACCCTGTAGCTGTTCGAATTAGGGAGTATTTTCATAACTATAATAAATTTTTTTAATCTAATGCTAATGCTGTTTTTGTCTGTTTCTGCCCTACAGGTGAGTACCGTACTGCTTCCCCAGGATGCTCCGTACAGTAGTAAGTGGGAAAGGACTGCAAGTGCGTGACATTACTAGGAAACATTCACACCGTTATGGGTTTTAAGTGGGCGAATTGAAATCCACCAACCTACAAGTTAGCGACAGTTACCGCTGCCCCCTGGTTTGTTCTGCCACTGGCGCGCAGGGCCGCCGGCGCCGAGCGGACTAGAGGGATTGAGTTATTATTATTCGACTGGTCCTGTCGTGTTGGCGAGGCGGCGCAAGGCGGGGCGGGGCGGGGCGGGGCGGGGCGGGGCGGGGCGGGGCGGGGCGGGGCGGGGCGGGGCTGTGTGTTCGTACGGCCCCCTGTTTTATTCGCCGTTTCGCTGCGGTTGTTTGGCCGCGCCGTATTGGGCCATCAGTTAGGCCGGCGGAGCAGACCTATCCACAGCTAGCCCCGCGTAGAGTGGCGGGGCGTGGCGGGGTGGGCCTTTTTCCACCCCCACCCCACCACCCCCTGCGGTTTTTACCGCTTGCAATTAAGCTCGGACGTTGGGCGAGTTACACACACACTCGACCACAAACACACACACACACGCACACACACTGTCACGCCCCCCTGCCCCCAATGCCATCGGTCCACTTGACGCTACCGCCCGGCCCGCCCCCGCGCCGCCCCCGCGCCGCCCCCGGCGACGCCCCCAACGACGCCCCCGCTTTGCCATGCTCCTCTGATACTACCCACCCCTTCCCCCGCACCACCCACACCCCCGTCTCCTAGGCGAGCCCCCTCACAGATTCGGTCCAACCCAAACCGCCCACGCGCGGAATCCGGAACTCCATTCACCCCCCCCCCCACCACCTCGCCCTGCTGGGTCCTGATGACCGCGGGGGGTCTCTTTTGCCCTGCGGCACCCCACCCCGCCCCGCCCCGCCCCGGCCCCCGCGCCGCTCGTGGTGGCGATCGGCTCCGTGATCCGGGTTGTGAGGGTGGGCGCGGTGGGGCGGGGCGGGGCGGGTTGGAGCACCGTATGTGTCCGCCCTGTCCGTGTTGAGCCCGCTCGCTTGCGCCCCGTGAGGGGGCGGGGCGTGGTGGGGTGAGGCGGGGCGGGGCGCGACGGGGTGTTCGCCGTGCCCACAATAACAATTGGCGCATTGGCGCGGCCGGCGCAATCGAAGCAGGAGAGGCCGTCCCGCCCCCGCCCCGCCCCCGCCACCCGTGCCCCGCCTTATCAACCCTTCGTCGTGTCACCTCGCTACCGCGCCGCCCCCGCCGCCCCGCCGCCCCGCCCTCCCCCACACAGCAATGCTGGCAATGCCGCACCAATATGGCATTCTATGATCTTCCGCGAGACATGTCCCCGCCCCCGCTCCGCCCCCGCGCCGCCCCCGCTCCACCCCCGCGCCGCCCCCGCAGCTGCTGCCTCGTCTGTTGAAATGCGCCCCCCGCCCCCGCCCCCGCGCCGCGCGCACCCTGCTGGTGGGACGGCCATGTCACTTGTCGCTGGAGGCGCATCGGGGTCAAACGGCTCGCGGCACGAGGAAAAATCACCATGCCGCTCACGAGGGGAAAAAAGGAGAAAGAGAAACATAATATAAAGAGCGAGGAAAGAAGACGTTTTGCGTCTGAGGAGGTGGAGGGGGCACGTGACACGTCATCATCGTGGCGTGCAGCGGCGGAATATGAGAGAGAGAGAGAGAGAGAGAGAGAGAGAGAGAGAGAGAGAGAGAGAGAGAGAGAGAGAGAGAGAGAGAGAGAGAGAGAGAGAGAGTGGGAGCGGAGTGGAACGCAGTACAGCTCTGCGACTCAAATGGTTCCTCTCGGGCTTGGTCGGGCCGGGGCAGCCTCCGGCGGGGTAGCCCGGAGCAGCCCCGGGGCTGCCCGGCCCCAGCAGCTGATGACACTCGAGCAAATATTTCACCCGCTTCCGGGCCGCTGTCCTGTCCTGCCCCAGTGCCAGGACGCGGCGCGCGCCCCGCCCCGCCCCGGGGCCCCATACCGCCGCGCCCCTAAAAGGGCCTTAAAGCAGGGGGCTCCCACCATCATCCATATATCTCGTAAGCACATTTTTCAGCTTTTCGTCCGGCTCCCGCCCCGCCCCTCCTCCGGGGGGCGCCCTCCGCCCCGCCCCGGCGCTGGCCATTGCGCCCCCTATGTAGGCATTGCTCAACCCTTTGAGGCCATTCCCTGTGATTCCTTTTCAGCCGGAGGGCGGGGCGGCGCTGGGCAGAGAGAAGGGCGACCAACCGGTTTTAAGAACTCGGGCTGTTAGGACCTAGTTTCCGCAAGCGAAACTAGCTCGATGGCAATTTAAATTATCCTGAAACTTTTTTTTATCGTGTCCGGCAGTGGGTGCTGGTGGGAAGGGGCTGGCGATGGCGATGCACCCAGCAAAGGCCCGAGTTTGACTAGGGTGGTGAGGGGGTCAGTAGCGAGACTCACAAGAAAGTTTGAGAGCGGGGGAGAGGGGGGCAGACAAACACGCCCATAAATCAGGCCAGCCGGTTGCATTTTGAGAACCACGCGCGTTCACATATTCGCGATTCACGTGAAAGCCATGCGGTGCTGGTGGTGCTGGTGGTCGGGAGGTTTGAATGAGAAATGCAGCAACGGCCGGGGCGGCGGCGGGGCGGGCGCCGCTGAGGGGAGGAAGGGAGGCGAAGCCGCGAGAAAATAAGAGAACAGAGAGGAGAAATGAGAAAAGAGCTGGCCTGTCGTGTCCGTCTGCATACTTGCCCCGCGGCGGCCACTGCTGCTGCACCCCTGGTTGGAAGAAGGGGCTGTCTGGTCTGACCACGCTGCTCCCCGATCCCCCCGCCCCGCCGCGCCGCGCCGCGCCGCGCAGTCACTCACCAGGACCACAGCACGGCGTACAAAACGCTCTGACACTATTTTTTTCCACGCCTCGCTACGCCACGCCACGCCGCGTCGTGCCACCTACGTCGAGTCGAGAGGCGGACAACACGGCGGAACTAACTCGCGGCGGGTTCGTTCCCCCATCGCGGCGGTGGCGGCGGCTCCCATGCTGATTTATACGCCAGGCGCGCGGCGACGGGGAGGGGGTGCGGGGATGGGAGGGGAGGGTGGAGCAGCGGGAGAGGGGAGGGGGGTATAAAACAAAATTGGCAAGGGTTCAGAATGGGTTGGATGGACAGCGTCAAGGAAGCATTTCCTGGTCTAGTCCGTATCCGTGAGGCCCCCGGCCGCCGCCACGCCGCGCCACGCCACGCCACGCCAACGCCCTCACGCTTTTGTCATTTCGAAATGAGCTGCGACCGAGAGGCGAACACGCGCGCGCGGCTGCGGACGTGACCTGCTTGGATAAAAATGAAAATAGTATCGCCGCAGAGAGCGAGGCTAGGCGAGAGGGCGAGAGTGACCCGGCGCGAGGCTAGCCTGCTGGGAGAGATACGTACTAGAGGCGCTGGCAGAGAGACTGACAGATAGGGGCTGACCTCGGCTGACCCGCGGGCCCGGCCAGCCGGACCTATGGCCGCACCGCCTCGGCCCCGGCAACAATCTCGAGCGCGGAATCAGCAGCTTAATGTGATAGCTCTGCTGCGCTACGGGGCGGGGGGGGGCGGGCGCGCTGGTTCCGGTGCGGCAGGAGGCAAAGCAGAGCAGGGCATCAGGCTGCAGAGGGGTGACCAGGTCAACGGTTCGACAGCCTCGCGGGGAGGGGGAGGTCCTTGCGGGGCTGACGCGGGCTCACCTCCCCCCGCCCCAGGTACAACGGGGTAAGCGGAGCAGAGCGGCGGGGGAGAGACGGGGGCCTGCCTACCTCACCCCATCGCGCACCTGCCCCACCTGCCTTGACGTGTGCAACACTTTTTCCGTTCTGCATCATCGTTTTGCGTTCCCTGACCTGGATCTGCCCGCGTCAGCGTCTACTCCTAAACCTTCGTCAGGTGGCAGAGGGACGACCCCCTCCCTCTTCGGCGGTGCCAGAAAGTATTAATAAAAAGGCCTAAAATTTAATCGCAACTCCGCGGCACAATGAGAAGAATGGGTCTGGTGCGTGGTGGACGCAGAACACGAGCTCGGCCAGGCAGCGTCGTAAATTATTTTCGCCGTTTGGAGAGTTATGTGTACCGCACAGGTCCTTCCCTCTGGCCGCGCGAATGTTCTCGCCCCGCGGCCCGGCCCGGCCTAGTGACGCTGGTAGCCGCGCCCTGTCAGTCTGTGTTTGCGGAGGAAGGGGCTGAGGCGAGGGTGCTGCCCCGCCCCGCCCCGCCCCGCCGCTACTGACGAGGCGAAGAGTATTTGTGACGACAGGCGACCGGGCTGGGCCGGCCCGGGCCGGGCGGCTGGGCGCGGCTGGTCGACCTCACACTCACTGCGGCCAGCGGCTCGACCCACCACACCACCCCAGCACCGCGACGGAAATGCTTTACAAACTGATTGTTTTGTTCTGTTTTATTCCCCGGCACGGGGTAGGGCGGGCCGTATAACGCGAACGCGTGGCAGTTTGCGCAACCTGACGCCCCGTCCCAGCCCGGCGGGGTGTCCGCGTGGTGGCGTGGCGTGGCGTGGCGGGGGCCACAAAATACTCGGCCGGCCGCCGGCCTAAACGCCACGCCGCGCCGCACCCGAGCGCTCTCGGCTTTATTTTGCTGCCATATTTCGTGCGTAAACGAAAATTGTGTCCTTCCTAGGGCGCTCTCGTGGTGGCTGCACCCGCTGGGACCGTGACCCTTAAGGGCTCCCTGCGGGGTGGGGCCGGTCCCTTAAAGGTCACCAATAACGTCCATAGTATCTCGCCCGCCAATACACTGAAAACTCTATAGTGAGCATTGCACGCTTAAGTTAGAGTGAGCATGGCATGCACGCTTTAGTTAGAGTGAGCATGGCATGCACGCTTAAGTTAGCGTGAGCATCGGGATGCTCACGCTAACTTAAGCAAGCATCCCAATGCTCACGCTAATTTGTACCTTTCTCAGTGAGGAGAATGCACACTCCAATTAGCGTGAGCATTGGGATGCTTGCTTAAGTTAGCGTGAGCATCCCGATGCTCACGCTAACTTAAGCGTGCATGCCATGCTCACTCTAACTAAAGCGTGCATGCCATGCTCACTCTAACTTAAGCGTGCAATGCTCACGATAGAGTTTTCAGTGTACCTCTGTAATCGCGGCCTCGCGAAATCGATTTACAGAAATGGGGATATACAGTGTAAGGAGGCGAAGGTCCATATTTTAGCAAGGGAAAAGTGAGAGTTTCCGCAGGGAAGGACCAAGGACGGCTTCTGCTCGCCAAGGTCAGCAGCGCGCGGGGGTTTATCATCCCATATTTCATCAAAAGCTTATGGCGCATCGTATTTAAAATTACCTCATAAATCCTTCATGAAGTCCGGCGCTGCGCGCGCTTGCAACATTTCCCGGCTGTTTTTTTTTTTATATTTCTCTAAAATAATAATCACATTTCCCTCCGTGTCCGCTGCCCGGTCTCACTCACGCGGTCTCACGCAGCCTGCCTGCGCGTAGAGCGGAGCGGGTAGTCTCAAGCAGCCTGAGAGCCCGGTCCAAGGCTCTTGAAACAAAGCAGAATTGCTATTGTTAGAAAGAAAATTTCTTGATCTGATAATTTCATTACCTTGGTATCATGAGTAAAATTGATCCAGGTGGCCAATGATCTTGGGCATGTACTTGGATTAAGAAACGATTTTTCTTGGTGTGCCACGCCCGCAAGCAGCCTTTGTTCATGACCGTGTGTGTATACCACAGTGGCAGTCTCATTCACTCTCGCGCCGCTTTGCCTCCCCATTGATCAATATTTTCCACTCATTCACGCTCGCGCTCTCCGCGCCCCGTGCCAAAGCCGCTCAAGCAGAGCCGAGCCGAGCTGCGCGTCGCGGCGCCGGCCAAAAGCGCCGCATGAGCGACTCAAATCGGAAAACGAGAGTGACGGCGCGTGAGTGCGAGCCGAGCCAGCGGCGGCGGTAGCGGCGGCGGGGGGTGCCCTCTGCTGCGCTCTGCGGCGCCTTGACATGGCCCTGCCGCCCCGCCCCGCCCCGCCCCGCCCCGCCACGTCATGTCGACGCTTAGCGGTGATTTCGCGCCCCGCGGTGCGATAATGTGATCTGTCGGCGTCTCGTCGGGCCGGCCTGGGCCTGGGCGGGGCCCCACGCCTTGGACTTCCCTCCCTCCCCCGCCGCAGACCGACGCCGACGCCGACGCCCGGCGCCGCCGCAGCGCTATTTGTCTACGCGCCGCGCGCTTTCATCACAACAAACTAATCCCTTTGGATAAGGGCGACGCGTTTCTCACGGCCGCCGCGGCGCGCGCGCTGTCACTACCAACAACAACAACAACATTAACAACAAGGCGATATTTTTACAAGGGGGCGCCCTGGCGCGCTGGCGAGGGCGGGCGTCGCGGCGTCTATCGAGTTGTCGACGCCCCGCCGCAGGGTTCGTGGTGGTGGTGAGGGTAGCCCGGCCTGGCCGCGGGCCGGGGCGTCGATACTCGTCGTCGCCTCGGAGTTAAGCCGGGTTGAATGGCCGCAGATTTTAGTGCGACAGCGCGGCGGGCGGCTGTGCTGATGTACGCGGGCTCGCGCTGCGCTTACCCGCCCGCCCCGCCCCCGCCACGCCCCGCCACGCCCCACCACGCCCCGCCACGCCCCACCACGCCCCGTCACGACCAAAACGCCTCGAGCTCCCTAAAGCCAAAATATTATTTCGCGCAACCGCCCTGATGCCATCTTGCCTGAGACAACACTGCGCGCTCTGCGGTCCTCCACTCTACTACTCCGGTCCGGGGCAGGTCCCCTGGCGGGTAGGCCTGCCCGCACGACACGGCCGCTCGGCGGGTCTGCCTATCCCCGAGAGCGCACGGCGCTCTCACCGCCGGAGACTTTGCCCGGTGCGAGTTCTCCGTATATAATTTTTGTTTTAATTCTAATTCTTTAATTTAATTTAATGGTATAAAAGCCGCATAGGAACGCAGCCGGCTGCCCTGAGCCTCGGCGGCTGGTCTACGCGCCGCACCGCGACGCTCAGACGTCGGATTTGGGATTTCCCCCGCACCGCGCCGACGTTTTCCCGGGTGATAAATATTCACCAGAAGTTATCCATCCGCCTGGCCAGGAAAAAGTTTGACGCGCGCGAAGCGAGTGAGACGGACATACTTTTCCCGCGGCGGCTGTGGTGCGGTGCGGGTGGGCTGCGCGCGCGCGGCGGGGCGGCATGGCAGTCCGGTAGTTTGCGTGACAGTTTGAGCATCTTCCACCTCTCCGAGAGTGCCGTGCCGACCAGTGCCGACCATACATTTTCGTCAACCCGGCCGCGCCCGCCCCGCCCCGCCCAGACCAGGCCGGGCCAGCCCCGCGCAGCGCCGCCGGGAGTGAGGCATCTGGCCTGTGCTGCAAGTAGTGCTAGAAGAAATGTGGGCGGGAGGAGGGAGAAAAGTATACTGCATGTGAGGCGGGAGGAACAGAGAGAGAGAGAGAGGGGAATGGATAAGGGGATGGGGATAGGAGCCGCGGTGTCACCCAGATCCCAATAACCTTGTTGAGCTGCTGACTCCTAAAGCAGGCCCCGCGCCGCGCTGCTGCTGGGCCACCCTCTCTCTTCTCCCTCCTCCCTCCTCCACCCGACGTCACAGCGAGTGTCGCACGGATCACATGATTGTTATGACGCTTGTTTCGCCTCTCCCCAGCCGCGCGTCCAGTCCAGCAGCACCCCTCACCCCTGCTCTGCCCCAGCTGCCCTCCTCCTCCCCCTCCCCCTCTCTCTCGCCGCACACCAGCAGCCTTCTGCTCTGGCAACTTTATTTGATGGAGGCGCCGGCCCGGCCGGTGGTTTAGGCAGGTTTAATGACAAGGCTATGAAATGGCTGTGAGGGCGCGGGGGTGGCGGGGCGCGGATAAAAGCACGCGGGGGGAAGTGGGGAAAGGGGCGCAGGTGATGGACGCGGCTCACTAACGTCCCTTGCTCATTATTGGCGTCGCTGGTTAAATAATATATAAAGTAAGCTGAGCGCGGCGTCGTGGTTCCTGTTGACCCTTAAAAAAAAAGAAAAGAAACATTTCCCGTGTATTTGCCAGCGCGAGGTAGTAGGGTAGGGCACCGCGGCGTGACACTTTTGGAGGAACGGCCGACATACCGCCCGGGGGCACTCATTCGGCGGCCGGCAATCGATCCGGCAAGAGTCGTAAAACTCTCTCCGCCTCCTCTTGTCTCTCTGTCCGTCGTCGTGGACCCGCCAGATCTCGCCCCTCTCTCGCTCTCTCTCTCCACCCTCTTTATCTATCTCCCTGGACCCTCCATCCCAGGCTGCTACCACCGGTCTCTGTGTCAGTACACTCCCGCCGGCAACGCGTGAAAAAAAAAAGCATTCCCTTATTTGAGCAAAGTTTGACAGGGCTCGACGCGTGAAGTTGGATTATTCTCAGGCTTGCGACGGTTCCGCTGAACATCAAACTTCCCGCCGAACACACTCTCGTGCGCCGTCGCGGCCCTCCTCGTATGCCATGAGGCCTCGCGACCGCATCTTCGTTAGGACGCCGCCGGCTCTGCCATGTGGGCCATAAGGAGGGCGAGAGCCATGCCATTTCATGGCTGCATTCCTGGAGGCCTCCTCCACAACCAATCTGGCCTTCATGGACCGGGCCTATGGCACGGCGGTATGGAGCCGGACGAGCTGGCCGTAGGCTCGGCGTGCCCATGGGGCCCATGGCCGCCGCCGCAGCGCTCATTTCGATGGAATTTGGTCGCTCCTCTCGCACCTGCGGGGCGGGGCGGGGCACCGCTGTTAGCGGCTACAGCCCAGCCGTGCCGGGCCGGGCCGCGCCGCCCTGCTGCCATGACGCTATGCTCCTCTCGGCGGTCTTGTACCGGTCCGTGACGCGGCGCTTGGCGCGCGCTCTGGCGCCGTCCTGGCCGGCCCTCCCGCCCGCCCGCCCGCGTGGACTTGTGTTATTAAGTATAGAAGCGACGGCGACCTGGCCGGCTGCCAGCGCCTCTCTGCGGCACCGCCCGCACCGCCGCGCCGCGCCGGCCAGCCGTGAGGAGAGGACCGCCATGGGCAGCGCCATAGGCAGCGCCATGGGCAGCTCCCCCGTCCCCTCTCCTCCCCCGGCCCGACCTCATGGCGCGCGCGTAGCGGTGCGGTGCGGTGCGGCGCGGCGGCCGCTGACCCAGTCGTGCGTGCGAAAAGGAGCCTCGCGCTGATTTAAAACGTGCTAAAAGAAAATAGACAAGGTCCCTGGGTGGCGCGGGGGGGATACCAGATAGTGGCGGGTGACTTAATGGTACGAAAGAAAATGACAATATTATTCTGTGCCTATGAAATTCTCCGTGTGCCGTCCGTCGCGTCCGCCGGCCTGCTTGTGTATTTCTGTGCTTAGCCGACCGACTGACATCCTCCCGTCCTTCTCCTGCTGCTATGGCACCCCGCCCCGCCCCGCCCCGTCTACGACATCGCGTACAAGGCAAAGCAATCAGCCTATCAAATTTGGCGTGGGCGGGCCTGGGCCCCCCGCGCTGCGTCCATGTGGGGCTCTGCGCCACGCCGCGCCACGCCCGGCTGCTGCTGCGTCGCCACACCCGCTCCAGCCCCGCTCCAGCCCCGCTCCAGCCGCGTCCCCCGCTGGAGGCCGAGCAGGCCCGGCCAGCGTAGCCGCCGTGACCCCCGGCTGGCCGTGCTGCTGTCGATGAGAGTGAGAGTGGCCGGCGGCCCCCGCTCCAGCCACTCTTCCTCCTCCCCTCCAGCCACTCCCCTCCCGCTCGGCTTTAGGCATCACCGCCGCCTTTTCTCGGCGTCGCTGGGTCAAGTTTGCCATGCGAAACACAACACCCACCGCCCCGGCTGGAAGGGGCGCCGTGCCGCGCCCGCCCCGGGCCGGCGGGGTGGTCCCTTGGAGGGGGCGGTGGCGGCGGGCCCCGCCGCGCTGGCCCGGGGGTCGGGGGTGCGTCTGGCCCGACCCGCCTCTCCCACGCGCCCCGCCGCGCCGAGGGGGGCTGCTTAATGGGGACCTGGCGTGCTTCAGGTTGCCCGTCGAGACGCTGCTGGCGCGGCGTGGGGCGGCGCTTCCGGGTGGTGGCGGGGCGGGGCGGGGCGGGCGGGGCGGGTGTATGTATTAGAGCGAGGAGCCCCGCCGCGCCGCGCCCGCAGACACGCACGCGGAAGGGCAGCAGCGGGAGGAGCAGGGAAGACCTCTGCACCGGTTTGACCTCAGTGACCCGCCTGAACAAACTGTTCCCGCTGCTCACATCATGATACGCGCCGTGCGTCAATGTGACATTTTTATCAGCCATTTTAACTCCTTTCCTCTCCGCGCGCAGACTTCATGCTCTTCTCCTCCGCACAGCGGATGGTGGTTGCGTCGCGGCGCGGGCGCCGCCTGACAGGTAGGCCGCCCAACGCACGCGCGCGGGCGCTGAGGGAGAGAGGCACGTGCAGGTGCGAGGGGGAGAGAGAGGGAGAGAGAAAGACGTCGCCCGGCCTCTGCAGAGGTTTCAATGAATCTGCGGGGCGCCTTGCCAGCACTCTCCCGCGCCTGTGTGGTGCGGTCGCTTGTTCTTGCACACTCCCTCCCATAGACGCTGTGCTAGCGGGGTGGGGCGGGTGGGTCTTAGAGACTCCTCGCTGTGTCCGCCACTGGTTCTGCTGCTGCCGCAGCCAGGCTTATGCTTTTTTTGTCTGGGTCAATTTGTCTCTGTTTTTTCGTTCTTCACTCCACCTTACTACTAGTAACTACTGTCCGCGGGCCTCTGGGCCGAGGAGATAGGTCAGGGCGGCCGGAGAGAGAAACTTTGCGAGGAGCTCCCCTCGGCCCTCCGACCTCCCGCCGGACCTGATTGCGAAGTCATTAAGAGGAAGGAGCTGCGCTCCTGGGCTTCGTGGCCCACCGCGCCCCGCCACGCCCCGCCACGCCCCGCCACGCCCCGCCACGCCCCGCCACGCCCCGCCACGCCCCGCCGTCTAGCGCTATGACTCACCCACTCCATTTGATTGGCGCTCCCAGTTGCAGCCGTGGCGGAGCACCGGGCGGGGCGGGGCGGGGCGGGACGGTGACGCTAGGACCGGCCGGCGGCCGCCACGCCATGCCACGCCAGGCGAGGCACTTGCAAATGTCAGCGACACAGCGCACAGCCTGTTTCGCAAGCACGCGGTCGCTAGCCCGCGCGTGCACACACACACACACACGCACGCAGGCATAGGCCCGCTACGCTACACGCAGGTGGAGCACAACAAATAAATAAGCAGACGGCCGCGGGCCCCGAGCTGGACAGGATAGAGGCGTATCTCGCGGCCTCATTTAAACATACCGCGCCGCGCGCCGCGCGCGTCACATCCCGCGTGTCCACACGCTTGCTCATTTTTGTTTCGCCAGATTAAGTTGAAGAAGAAATGTTGTTTAAAACGCCGTTCGTATTTTTTTTTTTCACTTTTGATCTCGGAGTTTACGCCACTGAGAGTGTCTGTCACCTGACCGCCCCGCCCCGCCCCACCCCGCCCTCACCGGCCCTTAATCACTTTCACCTGCCTCCGCTCCCCTCTCCCGCTCTCTTGCGAGAAGCATCCTCGGTCGGAGACGACCCGCCGCAACTTTGGGAATTCAATCCGACATTGCTTTTTAGTGCCGCGCGGCCGGTATTTTGCGTGGGGAGCGGGGCCCGGGAGGGATCAGGGGCGGGGGTAGGGAAGGGGAGGGGAGGGAGGGGCTGCGGCGGCCGAGCCAACCCGAGCCGAAGGTCAGGGGAGGGAGGGGGCGGGCGGGAAACGAGCAGCAAAAAGACCCAAGTGGTTCACCCAAACTTTGTCCGTGCCGTTCGTGCCTGCCCCCCGGCCCGGCCCGGGTACTGGCGCGCTACGGCGGCGGCGGCGGCGGCGAGCGGGGGCGGGCGGGCGCCTCGCGCGGCCTGCGAGGGTTCGGGTTCCTCCCCCTCCCCTGACAGCAGCAGCATCAGCAAACCGCCGCGAAGATAGGCAACCTGAGGAGGCAACCCGAAGAAGCATCCTGAGCCTGAGCTCCTGCTAGATCAGATCCTGCGTGGTGGTGGTGGTGGTGCGCGGGTGTCGCGGTCGCGTCTGCGAACTGCGCGCGCGCGCGCCGTTTGTGCGACAAGTCAAAGTCGCGCTTCTCTCGCGGGGCCCGGCGCACGCCTCGTAAAAAGGACGCCTCGAGGCCCGCCTGCTACCTCTCCCTCTCCTTCTCTCTCGCTCTTCAGACCCTCGCGAGTCTGCAGCACGTTCCCTCCACCACACACACATACCCGCGCCTCCGACATGGTGCACTGTCTGAGCTGCGCGCCGGTCCCGGCCGGCCGGGCACGCCCTGCTAACCGCCTGATCTGCAGCGGGGCTGGGTGCAACTCCATGCAGCAGCAGCAGCTGATCCACTTGAGACAACTAATTTGTCCACCGCGCTCCAGGCGGGGCGGGGCGGGGCGGGGACCTCGCGGATGAGTTTTGAGGTGACCAGCTGATCGGCCTGCATTCATCATCATTACCGTGAACAGCCAATTACCCCGCGGCCGGGCCGGGCCTGGCCGGGTGGATGTCAGCTGCGCAGACAAGCTGCACGCCCTGGCACGGCCCGGCCTGGCATGTCCTCCTGGTATGACTCTTATCCGCACCCGATTACTCTTGAAGCGCAGCTTCATCGCTGCGCGGGTCTACCTGTGACCCCGGCTGACCTCCCGCGCCGACTATAAGGCTGCAGTGACTATGACTCCTGTCCTGTCCGCACATCACACGTGACCTTGCGGCCGTGACGGGCGTGGCGCGGCACCAGGGCAATCGGTTGCAATCACAATCCTAGCAGGCGGTCTGATTTATGCCTCCAATTAGGCGGGCAAATAACGCGCAATGAGAGTGTGTTTTGTAGCAATCACCAAATGATAAAAGTGTCAGCCTGGCCCGGCCCGGCCCGGTCCGGTCCTCGCGGCTTGTTAGACAGCAGGCGTCGAATTATGCGTTATTATTGGTGGGGCTCAAAAAACGGCTGCTCTGGTTAAAGAGGAGAAAACCGTTCGCGTTAAGCACTCGCAGGACTGAGAGGGTAAAAAAATCTAATTTATTACCCTGATTCTGCTTAATACGCGCACGCCCGTGGAACTGGGTACTTGTCGTCGTGTCGCATTTTATCATGCAATATTATTATTCATACAGCCGTGTGTTTGCGTGCTCTGTGTGTTCAGTGTTCCTCTGTCGCGACAGAACACCTCTGCATTGATTTCTCTCGGTAAAAATTTCGTGCACACTATAGGAAACCCAAGTGTGTAAATTTATTTGCACACTTGTAGGAGTATGAATTTCCATTCGTACACGTGTACCAGTGCGTAAACTCCATAAAAAATTTTTACACCTGGCGTCCTACAAGTGTGCAACATTTGCACACTTGGTTTTCCAGTGCTCAGCTGAGGCTCAGGCCGGGCCGTTTGTTGTCGCGGTAACTGCCGGGGCTATTCGGTCGGGCCGGGGCCGGGCTTGGCGGGAGTGACCCTTCAGCCCTTCAGTCGCTACAATGTTTGCGCGGCGTTTCGGAGGCGCGCGGGGAGAGCGCCGGCCCGCGCCGCGCCACTGTGTCGCTCTCTGCGAAGAGGAGATGGAGTGGATGTGGGCAGAGTGGCACCTGCTGATTGGAGGACAAGAAGACCCTCGTGCCGGACGTACAGGCTGACCTGGTTTTAGACAAGGCTCACGGCTTGCTGCCCCGCCCCGCCCCAACCCTCCGCGCCTTCACTCAAGTGGCGGTTTCTGTTTGCCTCTTCCAACGAGGCGGCTTAAAAGGTTTTCCTGGCCATTTCGTCCGCCGCGCCCGCGCCAGGCCGGACCCGGCGACACGAACAAGCAGCAGTGCTTCATCCTGGTCCTGGCCCTCTATATAGCGGAGACAAAACACTGTCGGGGACAATCACCGGTCCTGCAAACATTATTACTGCTAGTCGTGAGTGGTGAGCTGAGAGGGGGTGGAGTTGGGTGGGGGGGGGGGGGCGTTGTGACGGGCAGGGACTCAGGGACAGCCTTCCTGCGGTGCCGAGAAAAATGGGAGACTTCCTCGTGGTTTGCGGGAGGAGGGGTATAATGGGGGAAAGAAAGATGAGCGGAAGAAAAACTATCAAAAAAAATGAATTACCTACTTTGTGGACTTGTTGGCCGTCCCGCGGGAGCTAGCTATTGGATAGGAGATGACGCCACCCTGGTGGGAGACGACGAAGGAAGGGGGATGACACTTGCCAAACTTCACCAAAATGTTGCTTAAGTACCGGAACTTAACTCAAAAATTAAAATACAAAAAAATAATCTTCTTTAAATCTTTGGGGATTGCAAACTAAATTCCACTCGGGTCGTACATACGCATGTAATTCGTGAAGGTTTTGGCTTTGGTCCTATTTTTTTTAAAACGGAATCGATATTGTTATTTTGCACGTTTTGTTATTCCAGCGGGGATTGGGGCGAGAGCCGCGGCAGCAGCAGCAGCAGGTACCGTTTAGGCCGAGTGGAGTGAGTCCCGGGCCCCTCAGGCCAGAACCAACAACAAGCGCCACCAATAATTGACTGAGGGTTGAGCCCCTCCGCCCGCCTGCTGCCGCCCCGCCGCGCCCCGCCACGCCCCGCCACGCCCCGCCACGCCCCGCCACGCCCCGCCACGCCCCGCCACGCCCCGCCACGCCGCCGGCAATAGGTAGTCGCGTCGCTGCGCGAGGCGAACAAAGAGGAGCAGAGAGGGGGCGGGCTGGGGGCGGGGGGATGAGCGCGCGGCGGGGGCGGATCTGTGTTGGGGGGCTGTGGGGGTGTAGGGGTGGGTCAACGGCACCATTCACAGAGCGCGCGGGAGGAAGCGGTGGTCGGGGGCGGCGCGGGGGCGGCGCGGGGGCGGCGCGGGGGCGGGGGCGCGACGGCACCCAGCCTTGGGCTACTGTGGCGATGACCAGACCAGCGTTATCTAGTGGAGGACTCGTGTCCTGTAATTAGCTCGCTGCTGCTGCTGCTGCTGCCGGGTGGAACGACTCGGAAAAGTAGCTCGCTGCTGCACTCTGGTGCAGGGCCGGGGGCGGGGCGGGGGCGGGGCGGGGGCCGGCGCGGGGGCGGGTCGCGCACACTAGGAATAATGGAGGGAATAATTTCGCAGTCGTGTTCATTACGAGCGTGTGGCGTGGCGTGAGTCTTTTGGGGGCAAACGTTGATTAGTATAAGTACTGTGCACGACAACTGGTGTGTCTAGTGAATTTTCTCCCAGAGACTATAAGTGTGTGCGTGTGTGTGTGTGTGAGTGGTGCAGTCCTGTTGCGGACCGGCCGGGCCGGCCCCGGGCGACCCCGGGCTCAAGCTACTCGCTCGGATTTGCAAAATGATTACGCTGAGCCAATTACGCGAGAGTGATCACCCCCTCGGGAGCGCTTATCAAACGCGTGTGATCTAGGCCCCGCGGCCCTGGCGGGGGAGGGGGAGGGGGGGGAGGTCTGAGGCTGAGCGCGCGCGCGCGTCTCTCAGCCAGATGCTGGGCTCAGCAGCAATAAGCACCCCTCCGCGCCGCGCCCCGTCCCGCTCCGCTCCGTCCCACCGCCAGACGCACCGCACATAATGTGGACCCGCCCTTTTCTCCCGCTCAGCGCTCTCTCTCTCTCTCTCTCTCTCTCTCTCTCTCTCTCTCTCTCTCTCACTCACTCTCTATCTCTCCCCTCCCTCTCTCACGCTCACTGTCACGCCGCGCTGCCCGCTAAAGTTGTTGAAGTGGACTGTGGAATGCACACCTCGGCAGGGGGCCGTCCCGTCCCGTCGTCAGCCCCCCCCCCCCCTCCAGGCGCTGAGGCACTTGTTCACCCTCCCTGGCGTGCGAAGTGCTCCCCCCGCGAGACCACATTCGATAGCGGTCGTATTTTTTTTCGTTTTTTTTTTTTTTTTTTCCCGCAGAGCCGCCCTGTTTCGCTCTTCCGACATTAGCCCTCTCTTCCTCCCCCGTACCCGCCCCGCCCCGCCACACTGCCCTACACTGCCCCGCCGTGCCCTGCCGCTGCGGCCCCGGAAGCCGGTTCGCCATCCGCAGCTTCCTCTAAATGAGCTGCGAAACTTCCGAACTACAAGCATAAAGAACCCCTGGACAAACATCACCCGAATTTGTTTCGAACGATTATTTTTCCCGCCCTCGCAAGCGGAATGAAAAATGGCCGGGCGGGCGGCGCGACCCGGCGGCTCCGACCCGGAAAAGTTTGTTCCCTCCCCCCAGATTGGATAGTGGAGGAAGCGCCGCCACACCCGGCCTGATGGAGTTTGTCGTGTGATTTACTAACGCGTCGTAAATATCTCATGTTTTTTTCTCTTCTGTTCGCAGGTGAGTATCGGAACTGGGACCGCTGCCGGACACACCCCTGGAGGAGGAGTATTGTAACTATTGTACAACTAGACGGCAAAAAGTTGGGGGTGGATATGGGGGGAAAGACGTGTGTGCGAAAGACGTTCTAGGAAAACCTTAAGGGTGAAAAAAGCCTGCAGGTCAACCAAAGCTTTATTTTTTTTGTAAAGTGAGTCTGCTTTAATTTATTATCCCACGGCTGTGGTTCTGCAGACGCTGCGGACCACTCATTACTGTCTTTGTGCCGCCCTCTTGGAGGAAAAAAAAAGTACAACTAGTGCGCATCTGGGGAGTGTCGGCGTGCGCAGCTCGACTCAGCTCTCTCTCGCTCTCTCTCTCTCGCTCTCTCTCTCTCTCTCTCTCTCGCTCTCTCTCTCTCGCTCTCTCTCTCGCTCTCTCTCTCTCGCTCTCTCTCTCTCTCTCCCAGTCGGAGAACGAGAGAAATAGAGTGAAGCCCGGTCACCCCGGAGGCGGGCGGGGAGCAGGGGGCGACGCGACGGCGGCCGACCTAATTTTTTCCCCACCCCTTGGCTGTTTTTGGCTGAGTAATTACTCGGTGCCAGGCCAGTCCAGCCCCTTCCCTGCTCGCAAGTGCGAGGGAGACAGGCGGTGCGAATCGTGGCCCACCCCGCCGGCAGTGCGAGAGAGACAGATTTGCTATTCGTGTCCTATGCCCGACCCGACCCGACCCGCCGCGCACTTCCGAAGGCGGCCGCTTCCGGCGTAACGTGTTGCGTGCGGCCTCACTCGCCCCGCCCCGCCCCGCCCCAAGCCCTGCCAGTGTCGCAAGTGACCGGAAGTTAGATTTGCATCGAAGGAAGAGTGCTTCATATAGGGAGTGGCAACTGGAGCGTCATGACAAAGTGCCAAGACAGAGACAAAGTGCTGAGTCCGAGGCAAAGTGCTGAGTCCGAGGCAAAGTGCACTTTCATTACGTGATGAATGCACCCCCCTGAAAAGAATACCCCGGTTGTTTCATCACGTGATAAAGCACTCCCCTATACATCCTAGGGGGTGGTTCTATCACGGGATAAATAAACACCCCTCTCCTCAATCGGGGTGAGGGAGTGCTTTTATCCCGTGATAAAACGGACGTAGGTCACAAGCGCTACAGATCACAACCGCTACAGGTCACAAGCGCTACAGCTCGCTAACGCTACGGGGTCACAAGCGCTACGAGTCACAAGCGCTACAGCTCGGTAGCGCTACGGGTCACAAGCGCTACAGCGAGAATCCGCGCGTTAGGCGGAGCCGAGCCGGCGAGTACAACCGAAAAATTACGCACGTGGCGTGAAAACATGGAAAATTTTTGCGACAGTAAACCTCGAAAGGAGGTTGCGGTTCCCGCCAGGCACAGGGCTTTTACCCCCGTGGCAGCCAACAACTTCGGTGTTCTTATGGGAACCGGTGCTTTTGGACTGCGATCCTGTCGCGCAATTCGACAGAATTTGATCCCCGTACTGCCAGATTTAGTCGTACGGTGGTTAACCGAACTGCCCTGTCCCCAGAAGCATGGAATAGCTATTTTTGGAGCCAGATTCTAGGACTTATGACCCCACGACCGACCACCAGTCGTGGGCATGGGACGGAACTTCCTGGCAACCCGCTGTCGCTACCAGTGAAGAACCTACCTGGGTTTGAACCAGGCCCCATGTGCCGAGTCTCACAGACACCCCACGGTTTCGCGGCACCACTAGACCACTAGACCGTCGGCTATTCCACGAGGAGCTCGGTTGAAATGGGGGGCTTGAATTCCACTCCAAGCGAGGATGTTGTCCTCAGAAAAATTAAATTTCTTGGTAAGATTCGAACCTCCGTCCTGCGACTCTCCGCGCGGACACTATGCCGGCACGGCTACCTTGCCACGGTTCCAGATGCCGGACCACTAGGAGTCATGCTGCGCGAGAAGCCACAGTCACCGAAGAAACGAACCCGGTGTCATGAGTGCGCCTGCTCTCCGGTCAGTGCTGGGCCGGCCGCGTAGCGTCATTGGTATCGACGCTGCTCATACATTAGGTGGGCAGTGGTTCAAAAACCACGTATTTTTGTTTCTTGTTAATTTTTTTTTGTTTGTACCAAGTGCTCTTTCCAGTGCCTTTTTTGCAGTTGCCTAAGTCACAAGGACGGTATAGCTAGAAAGAAAACTTGGTCCGAAAAAAAAAAAAAAAAATTAACAAGCAAAAAACAATACGCGGTGTTTGAACCACTTCCGCGCCAGTGCTATGAGCAGCGACGATACCAATGACGCTACGCGGCACGGCCGGCAGTGACCGGAGCAGGCGCGCTTCATGACACCGCCGGTTCGTTTCTTCGGTGACTATGGCTTCTCGCGCAGCATGGCTCCTAGTGTCCGGCATCTGGTACTGTAACGTCGAGGCGGCATGCGTGTCGCGCGGAAATTCCGCAGGACTGGACAGGTTCAGAATCTTCACTAAAACATTTGATTTTTCTGGGGACAACAATTTGGAGAGTGGAAATTCAAGCCCCCGACAACCGACTTCCCTCGTCAGGGAGCCAACCGACGATCTAATGTCTGAATCTGTGAATGCCGCGAAAACAAATGTGAGGTGTCTGAATGAACTGGCACATGAAGACTGGTTCAAACCCAGATAGGTTCTATTCGCTGGCGACGGCGGAAGTTGCCAGGAAGTTGCGTCCCATGCCCACGACTGGTGGTCGGTGATGGTCGCTAAGTCCTAGAATCTGGCTATTCCAAAATAATAGCTATTCCATGCTACTGGGGAGGGCAAGAACGGATTCAGTTAACCACCGTACGATTCAAATCTGGCAGTACTGAAGGATCAAATCTGTCGAATTGCGCGACGGGATCGCGATCCAAAAGCACCGGTTCCCGCGCCATAAGAACACCGAAAGTTGGCTGCCGCGAGGAGTAAAAGCCCTGTAACTGGCAGAACCCCCTCGCTCGGGGTTTACTAATCGCAAAGGAACCATGTTTTCACGCCACGTGCGTCAGCTAGGTATAGCTCGGCTCGGCTCCGCCTAACGCGCGGATTCTGTAGCGTTACTGTGACCCCATTAGCGCTACCGAACTGTAGCGCTGTGACTCCGCTAGCGCAATGACTAATATTAGCGCGATAGCGAAACAACGTAGCGCTGTGACCATAGCGGTTGTGATCTCTGTAGCGCTGCAACCCTCGGATAAAACCAACCCCGGTGCATTTGTCACGGGGTGGATCTATCACCTCACACCGGCCGCATCGCACGTCTCTTCCAGGGCGGCCGGGCGGCCGGGCCGGCTCCCCCCCCCCCCCCCCGGCCGCCAGCGGCCAGCGCGTCTGTTTCCCTTAGGCCGTGACAACGCGCCATGTGGCGCTCTGCCGTCGCGCGCTCGGCCCGTACAAGGGAAAAAAATAAATAAAATAAAAGGGGAAGAGGGAAAAAACTGTCAGACGCGAAGGCAGTTGGGCGGCGGCGGCGGTCAGGCGACCACGCACTTTTGCGGCACACACTATCGGGAGCACTATTTCACTTTGGGTGCCTCGAAATAATTTAGCCTCGTCTGGACCGTCCCATCGTATTTGGCGCGCGTGTGTGCTCGCGTGCGTCTGCCGTCTATCTAGTTTAGTGGGTGCGGAGTGGAGGGGACCCCGGCCTATACCCGTTATTTTCAGACGGTGAGGTTTGGCCTGGCGAAGGCAGCAGGGCTGGTTGTGGTAGAGCGAAGCGCCGTCGGTGGCATCGCCGTCCCAGTCACCGCCCTCCCAGTGTTCCCCCCATTTTCTCTCGAAACCTCTTTCCCTACTATTTCCCTCTCGCCGCTTCACGGCCTTGCCTTCGCAGAAGCGGCCCATTTCTTTCGTCCGGCCCGAAGAAGAGGCATGTTAGGAGTCCATCTGCATTAGTGGAGACGTCTGCTGGGCTTCAGGACCCGCTCACCCCGCCCCACCCCTCCTCCTCGGCGGGTGATTCATGCCTCTCTGGCAAGAGGAAGAGTAATACTACACGTGTCCGCCCCCATCTCATCTTGGAGACCATTTTTCAGGGGGCGGTTGTCTAATTATACTCGCCGCGTGTGTGGCGGCACGGCCCCCCCCCCTACCCCCCTCTCTGTCCACCCAGCCGAGCGTAATTGGTCCGCGTGCGTCACGTCACGCCGTGTCACGCAGGGTGACGTCACGCTCCGTCACGCGCCTTTAATTTATTGTGGACGAGGTAAGCGTTTGAAAAAGAGTAAGTTGTATGAGTATACCCCGCTGTGGTACAGCAGCCCTTGTAGGGTAACATGTACCTATATCGCGTTTTATTGATTCGAGACCTTACTTGCCCGGGTGCGGTGAAACAGCCTGCGGGGATATTATTTTCCCTCCTCCGCACGCCTTTTGATTTACCGCGCCGCCCGCGGTCAGGCCGCTGCTGCGGCGAGTGCGGATGGCCGCTTGGATTGGCCGTCCGGATGGCCGGTGCGTGAGAGGGGCGGGGCGGGGCGGGGCGGGGCGGGGCGGGGCGGGGCGGGGCGGAGGGAAGGACCAGCCCAGCCCCCTCGCGGCCTACCGGAAACCAGCCTCAAACAGAACACAGAAATCACGGGCGGCTCGGCTCAAATTGCTTGGAAGTGTGCGGGTAGGCGGAGAGGGGGTAGGGTAGGGGCCCCGGCCTGGCCCCCGTCCCCCTCCCCACCTCACCCCGCCACGCCCTTTGTGTTCGAGTAAGTGGGAAAACATATAGCACTCAAGCTGGCCCGGCTGCCCCTCATGCCTGATCGGCTGCGCCCATCCTCGTTCCGTCTCTCTCACACTCACTCACTCTCTCTCTCTCTCTCTCTCTCTCTCTCTCTCTCTCTCTCTCTCTCTCTCTCTCTCTCTCTCTCTCTCTCTCTCTCTCTCTCTCGCTCTCACCGCTGCCGGACGGGCGGGCGGAACGCAACGACCACCGACCATCCGTCTCCATTCATAACTCAAACAGCTGACGCGAAAAGTAACGAATCACTGACGAAGCAAATTCTTTTTTAGGCCCCGTTGCGGACTCACCCTCGTTTATTTAAACGCGCCGCGCGCAACACAACGCGGCAGAAAAAAATGAGAGAGAGAGAGAGAGAGAGAGAGAGAGAGAGAGAGAGGGAGAGGGAGAGGGATAGAGAGTCATAAAGAAAGGACAACGATGGAGCGTGGGGTGGGGCTGGGCTGGGAGCGGTAGCAGGCGTCGACGAGCGGCACGGCCACAGCAGACAAATATGAGGAGCGCTGCTGGCGGGCGGGGCGGGGTGGGGTGGGGTGGGGTGGGGTGGGGTGGGGTGGGGTGGGGTGGGGTGGATCTGGGTGTTGCTGTTCGGGATCAGCGTTGGACATGGTGGAGATTTAGAAGGAAGGGGAGGAGGGGGCTCGCTGGCTGGGGCTGCGCGCGTGTGTGTATGTCTGTGTGTGCGTGTGGTGATTTTATCTTTCTTGTTTCTGCTTGTGTACAACATGTGTGTCCCCCGCGCGCTCCACGAGCTCCTCCGGCTCAGTGCTCTACTCCCCCCCCCCCCCCCCTACATATCCCACCGCCTCCCCATGCAGTCATGCACTTGAACTGATTCTGCTCGTACGATAAGTCAGGCCGCGTCGACTGTGACGTCCAGTGCGTCCAAAATTTTGCTGCATTTCCACTCCAGCAAAGCGGTGCGCTCCAGTACCCGGCCGCTCCCGACAACCACCCCTCACCTCGGCCCACCCCGCCCCGCCCCGCCCCGCCCCACCCCGCCCCAGTGCACGGCGGCTGTCATCTCCCGGGCTGGAGTGCGGACGTGAGTCGCATGGACTCGGCAGAGGCGTGCCAGCGAGTGAGCCCCGCGGCGGCCCGCCCCGCCCCGCCCCGCCACGCGACGCCCAGGCCACTCTGCCTACGAGGAGTGCGCGGGTAGTGCAGTAGGAGTAGCACCCTACTCCCTACTGGGCGAATAATGACGCATGCACCAAGGAAAAAATTCTCGAAAGATGACCGAACCTTTTCTACGTAGTATGTTTTCACTGTCATCCTCACTAGATAAGCAAAGAAAATTTGCCGCATTGTTCATATGTGAGTCTGACAAAACTGTACTGCACGGTCAGTAAAGGAAGGCGAAGCTTTCTCCGCGAGGAACCCTCCGTGAAAAAAATAAATAAGCGGCAGCGCGCGCGGCGATACAAGAAAAGTCAGGGCGGGCAAAAAGAGCAGGGGGGCAGACCAGGCCAGGCCAGGGCGTCTTTTGGAACCTGCGGCATCCTCGACCGGAAAGGGGGGTAAAGAGCGCGCGAGTGGCTATGGCCTTGGGATGTACTCGCCGTGCGCGCCCCGCCCCACCCCGCCCCGCCCCGCCCCGCCCCGCCCCGCCCCGCCCCGCCCCGCCCCGCCCCGCCCCGCCCCGCAGACCTTTCCTTAACGACAACCATTGCCACCACACCACACCACACGAGCGGCAGCCAGCCATGCGCGACCCCGGCCCGGCCCGGCCCGGCGCGGCCCGATGCAGCACAGCCACCGCTGCCGTCGATCGCGCCACATAAAAAACAAGATCTCCGATTGAGGTCAGCTCACACACACGCACACACACTCAGTCACTCACACAAACTCTCACATGTGTGTGTGCGCGCGCGCCCGAGCACAACGGTCGGACGTGAAGCACGGCTTATGATAGCGCGCCACGCCGCGCCACCCCCGAGCACCAGCAGCAGCAGCAGCGCGGGCGCGAGGTGAGTCCAACACTAAGAGAGCGTTCTCAATAACGGCCTCCCCCTCTCCCTCTCCCTCTCCCTCGCCGCCCCTCGCGGGAGCCTCCCGCCGCTGGGAGAAGTGTTTCTCCTCCGCAAATCCTGTCGGTAAGCCTCGGGGAGCCCCCCCGGGGGGAAAGCCCCCTAAAGACGCGCGGGCCTACCGGCTGTGCCAGACTGGACACCAGCTGGAGCTGGATCTGGCGGTGCCGGAGCTGTATGCGTCCCCTGGAGACACCCCGCTCCTGCCCCTACCCCTCACTACATCCTATAGCCGGGCCCGGGCCGGGACGGAGCGGAGCGCCTGCCGGCGCGTGGGTAGGCCGCCCGCCAGACGGGCGTGCGCTGCGTCTGGCCTACCTCGCCGGCCGCAGGCGGTCCCCGCGGGGCCAGGCCCAGGCCAGGCCGGGGGCCGCAGCGGCCGCTCTCTCATGGCAGATTGTAATCGGCCCGCCCCCGCCTATCCCCGCGGCTTTAAACGGCATTCGCTGCGAAATAAATTTGAGTGGCGGTCCTCATCTCGTCCGTTTGCCCGGGCCAGATGCGGGGCGTCCTTGACCGGGATGGTGAGTGCTCGCCATCACACCGCGCCGCGGCCGCCCCACCCCGTCCCGCGCCCGCCCCGCGCCCGCCCCGCGCCCGCCCCGCGCCGCACGGCCCAGATATCTCATATGAATCGGCTGAATGATTCATCGTTTTCGACGGAACAAGTGGTTAGTGTGATATGTGAAACTGCGGAAGGGAAGGGCGCCGCCGCGCTGTGGGAGAGGAGGGGAGGGGAGGGCGGGGGGCGGACGAGACACAATTGATGAGAGATTCAGCCGCACTCGCACATCAATCAAAGGAGCTGACTCTCGCGCTGGCGCCATTTCTAGCCCCCTCACGTCCAACGTCCCTTCCACCCGTGCCCCCGCCCCACCCCGCCCCGC
Organism: Frankliniella intonsa; assembly: GCA_033675135.1. Taxonomy (NCBI): domain Eukaryota; kingdom Metazoa; phylum Arthropoda; class Insecta; order Thysanoptera; family Thripidae; genus Frankliniella; species Frankliniella intonsa. Next base: position 9,300,217 of record CM066254.1, on the reverse strand, counting down.
ACGCCGCACCACCCCTCTGCACTTCTTCCCTTTCTTATCATCGTAGAGGATACCATCTCCAACAGCAGAACCTCCCCCTCAGTCTCGCTCTGCCTACGAAAAGGCCGACTGACTCAACCGTTTTTCTTTACAAATATAATAACAGAAAAATATGAATTATTTTGGAAATTTTACTGCGCGCGTAAGGCGCTTAGCGGTTCTTTGATTTTCGCTGTGCCGCACGATTTACTTCCTTGTTCCGTGGGCCTCGACCGGCGAGCAAGACAGTAGAGCGAAGCAGGGCGCGTCCTTAAACAAAGTTTAAAATTAATTACTGAAAGTAAGTCGCGGCGGTGCGTTGCCAAAATGAATCCCCTACCCATCTCTCTCTCTCTCCCTCTTTCTCTCGCTCCCCCTCACCTCGCGTTCTCAAATTTCACCAGGCGCAGAAAATAATTAATCATATCGGGACCGGCTTTTGACGCTCCCGCCTTGTAGATAACAGCTCTCTTGTATTCTGATACAGAGGAAAAGTGGAGGAGGTGGGAGAGAGAGAGAGAGAGAGAGAGAGAGAGAGAGAGAGAGAGAGAGAGAGAGAGAGAGAGAGAGAGCAGGGCTGTGCGAACATCTCGCCCTTCCCGCAAAAATGTGACCGGAATCGGCACACAACGCGTGGCGGGCCCGGGCCGCGCGCCCCGCAAAGCGCCACAACAGAAATAAACCAACAGCGCGGGGCGAGTAAAAGCAGTTGGCTTTAAATGCACGCCCCTTTGTGCTCCGCGCTGCGCTGTATGTGAGCGCCGCCCTCGCCCCGGACCGCTTGGCTTTTGTAAGAAGTAAGAAGTTGGGAGCGGGGCGGGGCGGGGCGGGGCGGCGTCTGCAGGAAAACTCGCGTCGTGTATCGGACCGTGTCTGCGTGTGGAGAAAGGAAGAGTGTCCACACACACACACACACACGCACACAAGTGCGCGCGCGTCGCCCTCATGCACACATATACACACATGCCCACATACACGCACACGCGCGCGCAAACCTTTGCTCGTCTTTTTCGTACAAGATGATATTAATCATTTCCTGTCACTGCTCTGCTCCCTCCCCTTCCCCAACCTACTCCCTCTGCCTCCCTCTTTCTTCGTCCTTTCTCTTCTTTTTCGCTGATTTTCCTCTTCTTGCTACTTTTCAAGACATACGCTTCCTCTGCATCTGCGATGCCCCGTCCCGCGCGCTTCCATATCCTCCCTATATTTCCCCATACATGACAACCCCGCCCCGCCCCGCCCCGCTCCGCCCCGCCCCACCCCACCCTGCGCTGCATTGGCCCAATCTCTGGAGCGGCGCGGCGCAGACCCGCTTTTTTATGCAAGCTCCTCCCGGACCCGTTTGTTTTGTTTTTCAAAGCAGAATTTTGATTTTGGTCAGGAGTGATGCAGGTCGTGAGATAAGCCCCCTGCCGCGCCTCAGCCGGTGTCTAGCACGCGATACGGCCTGCGCGGCGCCCTCTGCCGTCAGAATAATGAAAAGCTTAAAGGCGTAGAAAAACGCGCAGGCCCACTTATTGCTTTGTGTAGTAATTATCAGAGGGTTGTCTCTGCGAACATGGGTCTCAAGGGCGGGGTTGGGCAAGCACGATAAGCATAGGGATCGACTGAGGCCGTGGCGGTGCCATGCGGCCGCCCGGGTGCCATCGCTCAGGGCCCCGGCCACGGCCTCGGCCATGGGCTCGGCCGGCCCGACCGCCATGGGCGTAGTAATTCGAATAAATGGTGCCGACGCACTCCTCCGACAGAAAACTTGTTTCCCATCACCACAAGACCAGCAAACAAATAAAAGTGGGAAAGATGTGGGCGCTCTTGCCTGCCAGTAGAGATAATACCAATAATTTAATTTTTCTTTTGCACGCTACTGACTTTTTAAGACTTGCTCTTGCTGCTGCTGCTGCTGCTGTTTCTGGTCTGAGCGTAAAAATTGACTGCAGTTTGTCCTGGCTCTTGTTGTTGTTGCTGCTACTGCTGCTTTCGTTGCTCATTTTGTTGGCTTTTCCTCTTTTTATGTATCAGCCTGCCTCTGCTGCTCAGTTTCAGCCCGCTCCCCTTCCCGACGCGCCCTCTCAAGGGGCGCTGCTGCCGAACGCCCCTACCGCGCCGCGCCCCGCCCCGCCCCGCCCCGCCCCGCCCCGGGGGCCCCCTCGGGGACCTTAGCCCCTCGCCGCCAGCCCCCCGCAGCCCCCACGGCCCCCGCCCCAGGGCCCCCCAGGCTGCTGTTTACTTGGACGATGACAACGTGTAAAATAGCTCGCCATAAGTTATGGTGGGCGTGATTTAAGGGCAGTCTTGGGAGTCGAGAGTCCATGGCGTCGTGTGTGTGTGTGAGGGGAGGTGGGAGTGGGGTGCCGGTACTCGCGGGTACCCCTGGTGGGGGCCGAGGGCACGCTACCCTGCCCCGCTCCGCTCTGCCCAGGTCTCATCCTGTTAAGTGTTCGCTCAAGTCAGCCTACTCAGAGTCCTTGACCCGCAGGAGCCAGCAGGCGAGGTCCTGGACACGCACACACTCACACACAACCACACACTCACGCAATGAGGCCCCCGCCCGACCGAACGTCTTATTATATTTTTTCCCCCGTCGAAGATACGATTTATGTCCCCAAACAGCGACGCGTCTCTCTTTCTCTCTCTCGCTCCTTTCACTTTCTCTTACTTTCACTTTCTATCTAATCCCCCCCACCCCCGCATCGCGCCTGCCCGACCTGCTGCTGCAGTGGCAGGTGACTGACCCCGCGGGGGTTGTAAGAAGTGAGAGTGAAAATGAGCAATCCCGTGGGGAGAGGCGCCAGGCGCTCACGACCCCGCCCCGCCCCACGCCGCCGCCCCACGCCGCCGCCCCACCCCACCGCTCCACCCCGCCCGCTCCGCCCGGCCCGCTCCGCCCCTCCCACCGCACCCCGCCCGCGTATCGCCCGCTCGCGTCATTTCATATCTGTCTGCGCGGTCGCGCTGATTTTAAGTTCCAACCCTTCACGCCCAGCCACACCAATCTTTTCTCCTCTTTTCAGAAGAGGAGGGGTAGGAGAAAAATGACCCTAAACCAAAAATACATGCGATGGAAAGGTCGAAAAAACGAGGCGACAAGGGGCTGTTCGCTACATAATTTCTGGTCGACTACCCCTTTACGGCGCCTTTTTATTGCGTCTTCTCGTGGCGCGGCGGGGCGGGGTGGGGTGGGGCGGGGCGGGGCGGGGCGGGGGGCCTTGCGGCTGCTGCGGCTGGGGACGGCTGGATGGCGGCTGCACCTCCTCTCTATCCTATCGAAGTTGGTCGCATGATTTAAGATTAATGAAATGACCCCCCGCCGCCGCGCCGCGCCACTGCGCCGCCACCGGCGCGCTGTCGTTGAAGCCATCCCCTTCCCTCTTCCTCTCTCTCTCTCCCCACTCCCTCGCTCTTTCTCTCTCTCTCTCTCTCTCTCTCTCTCTCTCTCTCTCTCTCTCTCTCTCTCTCTCTCTCTCCCCACTCCCTCGCTCTTTCTCTCTCTCTCTCTCTCTCTTTCTCTCCTCGCAAGGCTCGCCGCGCTCAGGCGGAGAGACAACCACCGGAACATGAATATTGTGCGGCATCCTCAATCCAAAATGGCTCGGCGCCGGTCTCGATTGACGCGGGGCGTGGTGGGGCGTGGCGGAGCGGGGCGCGGCGGGGCGGGGCGGGGCGGGGCGCGGCGTAGCCGGCCACGCAATCACTTGACTTCCATGAAGTCCTTGACTCTGCAGAGCGGCCGGTCCGGCACCGTGCCAATACGGCGGGGTTAATTTTTTTTTCCCGAAGGACGTCGGCGGCGGCGGCGGCATGGCGGGGCGGGGCGGGGCGGGGCGGGGCGGGGCGCGCGGTTTCGAGACCGAAGGGGAGTACTTAACGGACTAGCGGATGGAGAGGGCGAGCGGCTCTAGGGGAGGAGGGCGGGTTTTTCGGGAGAGATGTGGGGGACATTCGCGTGCCGAGTGTGGAAATGGGAAGCCGATAATGAGGCGCCCTGGCCCGGCCCGGCCTGCCAAGGTCGCCGAGGGGGAATTATGCACCTTGCTCTCCGGGCATTCCTGAGCGGCGCCGCGCGCCTGATTTAATCTTTCTCGAGATTGAATCCACTTTTCACTCGGCCTGATGGTGGAAGTAGTGGGGGTGCGAGTAAATTGACCAATTTTGGCACAACGAACACCCCCCTTCTTGCAAGCATTGGGCTGATTATTACTTCGCAAATTGAAGGCACGGTAATTTTTTTTTTTCGACCAATTTATCAGCCGGCGCCGGCGGTGTTGAGTGGAAACTTTCGAGCATGCGCTTTTTGTGTGAATATCGGCCACGCCCGACGGGTACAGAAATAGTCAGTACACTGACTGGTCGAAGCGATGCACCCTCGGTCACGCCGCTCCGCGCCTGCGGCCCTTTTGCAGACTTGGCCGACGGGGTTGTATGGAAGGGGAAGTGGCGCGCCCCATAAAAAAGCCACGGCCCAAAGTTTGGGCTCGCATGCCAGGTACAAAAGGGCCCCGCCCTGCCACGCCCCGCCACGCCACGCCCTTCCCCGGCCCGCCCTTTTGTCGCGGGACAAATTTGCAGGGCGCATTAAGCGCGACAAAATAGGGAGTTAAACTGGGTGGGGCGGGGCGGGGCGGGGCGGGGCGGGGCGGGGCGGGGCGGGGCGGGGCGGGGCGGGGCGGGGCGTTGTGTCAACAAACTTACAGACTTCCCGCGCGCGTGGCGTACATAACTTATACTCGCCACCTCGGCCGAACCGAAGCGACCTCAACGATTTGAAAATTGAATGGGGCCATCACTTTTCGCGCTCGCCCTTCTACTCTCTTATCATTTCCCTCCCCCACCCCTCGCCTGTCCCCGGCACCCGACCGTCATTCACACAAGAAATAGTCTACGAAAATGGACCTCGCCCTGCAAGTGTTTCTGTGATTGTGACGGGTTGCGACGCCGAGCAAATCCTGCAAGCCCTGCCCTGCCGCCTGCCGCACCGCTCTCTGAAACGGAAAGTTATTAACGCAGCGTTAAGCGCGTGGCAACTTGGCCTTTACACACACACACACATACACACACTTGCTCGCGGCTCGGAGTGGGGCCTGCGCCTCGTGTTTGCGCGGGTGCAAAGTGTGTAATGAGATATTCAAACAGTCGAGGGCGTGTATTAGATGAACCCCGGGCGGGGGAAACTTGCCGCGCTGCGCCCTTCCTACCTGTTAGCCTATATACGTGTGCCCTTGAAAGTAATTCTATTTACATTTTGTGAATTTTTTTTACACATGAATGGATTTTTAGGACGGAGTAGTGCGGCGATTTTTTTTTTTTCACAAAATGTAATTGGAGTATGTGTGAGGGCTCTGCAAGTGGCCGCTGCCGCAGCACGAGCCCCATATACATTCTATAGGCCCCTATAGAAAAGCTATGGGGATGCCGGCCGGGCCGGGCCGGGCCGGCGGGGGCTGGCAGAGCTCCACGCTACGCCGCGCCACCGCCTTTCTTATTTATCATTCTCCGATTTATTATATCTACGTTTCCGGGTTTGTGCGGCGGGACGCGAGAGCGAGGGTGGCGAGAGGGGAGGGGTGGGATTGGGGTAGGGGGGGGGGGGCACGGGCGCCGCCGACCGGGGCAATTTAGAAGATAATGTAAGGGGGAGGGGGAAGCGCCCGCGGGGGGTTTCGGATGAAAGAATTAAGGCGAGGAGAGCGCTTGCGTCACTTCCGGCACATTTGTGGAGAAAGCTCCGAGGGCCGCCGCGCCACTGTTTGTTATCGCCGCGGGCCTGCACGCACGGACAATAGAAGAGGAGCAGTGTCTGATAGGGGCCTCGCGAGCCTGGCGTTGGCTTAGGGGCTGCTCAAAGAATTTTGCCAAGGCTTTAATCTAACACTCACACCTAGTAAGTGAAAATAATGTTTGTGTATTTTGTCGCCAAGCGACAAAGCTGGGATCATCGCTAAGTTTACACAAACCATACCGTCCTGGGGGGCGAGGAGGGTGGGAAGGGGTGGACTTTACGGCTCGTGCCACCCCGGGCATGGGGCCGTGAGCTTGCTGAGGTTGTACTTGGCATTCCCTTCGCACGGTGCGGGCATGGGCGCAGCCCACCGAGTGTAATGAGTGCCCACCCCGCCCCGCCTCGCCCCGCCCCGCCCCGCCACGCCACGCCCGGCACACACGGAACTCATTACAGCACACTTGCGTGCTGATAGCAGAGAGCGGCGAGGCGAGCCGCGGAGTGCGCGGTGCGAGGGGCCTAAATGGAGACAAGGTGTGTGTGTAAGAGAGAGAGAGCGAGGAGGAGAAGCATGGCATGCGGAAGAGGTTTTTAGTTCCAGGCCAGGGCGTCCTACTCCGCGCGCGGCCCGGACCGGACTTGAAGAAAACGTCTCGGTTTTGCTAAGACAGGCGGCTAGAGAGGTGCTTTGGCGTGCCATACGGTTTTTCTACCCACCCCCTCCCTCCCTCTCACTCACTCCCTCTCTCTCTTCCTCCCACTCGCTCCTCGCACTACGACTATCTAGGACGTCCGCATGGCGAGGTTGGCTGCTTCCGGACTACCTCGCGCCGCTATGCGTTTCTTGGAATACCTTCTCGGCTCCATCTCTGTCCTTGTCTGACTACATTCGTGTGGTAATGAGAAGACGTGCCACTGCAGAGGGCGAAAGAAAAGCGGTGAGTGGAGCGGAGCGAAGGAGTAGAGCAAAGCGAAGCCCCGCTCCGCCCCACCACGCCCCGCCCCGCCCCGCCCCGCCCCCCCGCCCCGCCCCGCCCCACCCCGCACTCGCGAGCGTCGTTTCTGTGGCGCATTGTTTCGTCGTGAACTCTCCCCGCCGTAATGACCCTCGCCACGAACAGGCGTTTATTTCCCGCCCGTTTGCGTACTCACTCTCACTTTCCACTCTCACTTTCACCCCCACCGCCCCGCCCCGCCCCGCCACGCCACGCCACGCCCCGCCCCGCCCCGCCCGACACCCCGCCACCGTTTAATGGAGAGAAATGAATGCCCAGGGCGGCAGGGCAGCAGGAAGGCAACAGGGTGTGTCAGGACATCTCCCTCTCTCGTTCCCAAATCTTTCATCCACGACTGCACGCTCTCTCTCCCTCCCTTCCTTTCCTCTCTCTCTCTCTCTCTCTCTCTCTCTCTCTCTCTCTCTCTCTCTCTCTCTCTCTCTCTCTCTCTCTCTCTCTCGCTCTCTCGCTCTCCTCTCCTCTCTCTCTCTAACACCACCCCCGTTTCGGATGTAGATTAATCCATCTTAGTCTCCGGAGCACAGCGTACGACAGTGGCTCGTGAAGAAAAACAGATTAATCCTAGATCAAGAAGTGTGTTTCCCCCGAACTCGCTTCCCCCTCTGCCGCTTGTACTCTCTATCTCGCTCTCCCTCTCTTCCTCTTTCCCTCTCTCCTGTTCCGTCTCTGACTCAACAGTTTCTCTTTGCCTTCTTCTCTTGCCGCGTCTCCGAAGCGATACATTGAATCAGTGCAGCACCGCTGGAAAAACGCGTGTTGGTTACTCGAGGTTCCTAGACAAACGCGCCCCTTGGGTAGGCAGACCCGCAATACTGTGACGCGTTCCTATAAACGCCCGGTACAAGAAATAACTTTAATTTTTGTAGGCGGAATCCTCAAAGTTATGTGACAGTTCTGGCACAACCCCTCTCGTACCGCACAGGAGGTGCGAGTTGTGGGGTTTGGGCGGTTTGGGGTGTGTTGGTGGGGTGCATGTGGAACGCCCCAGTACAGCGCCTGCCCCTCCGCGCGCGGGCGTTCCTGCTGCGCTTTCGCCCCGCCTGCTGACGTACGGTATGCGCCTGCCACTCGCAGGACGGCCAGGGCGTCTGCCCCCCTTCGCCCCCCGGGGGGCGCCGCGGCGCCGCGCCGGCCGCGCCGATACGGTTTGCGCCGCTGGTGGTCTCACCGCCATGCTCCGATTGGCCGCCGGCTGTGACGGGACGGGTCGCGTATTGACAGCCCATTGACTGCGCGCGGGGCGGGGCGGGGCGGGGCGGGGCGGGGCGGGACGGGACGCTGTTTGGGGAAACGATAATATCGTTTCCACCATCACTTTGCACGTTGCTCGAGAATTGCCGAAACAAATGGAGTAAGCACCTAAAAATATTTATTATACTTGTGCTCAAATTTTTTTGAACCAATTTAACAAAAAGATCTTAACAGAAATATCTTGATATTGTCCTTAAGATGAATTTTACGTCGCGGGCATTGTATTTGACGCACAATTTTTAAATTGCAGCGTGGCGAGAATTTCATTTTCCTTGCTGCGTCCGGTCGACCGCTTACTCGGCGCGGCGCTGTCTCGCTTTAATGTGGCCGTCGGAGAGGGGGCGTCGTGCAATTTTTCTTTCGTAACAACAACAGCAACTGCTGTGAATTATTGATTTGCCATCTCCTTAGTCGTCTTGTACCCCCCCCCCCCTCCACTGAACGGATCTCCTTCTCTCCGCCTGCTCGCTTTTTGTCTGGCGTCCCGCGCGCGACCGCGGCGAGAATACCAAATCCCAGCAGCAGCGTCCGATATTCCGAGGCATAAACGGAGCAACCTAAACCGCTGCGGTTTGTTCTTTACGAGCGAAAGAGAAAGATGGAGAGAAAGAGAGAGAGAGAGAGGCCGCGGCTTTGTCACGGGAGAGTGAGCGGGGGCGGGCTGGGGGCGTGTGGAAGGGCGGACGGGACAGTGTAGACTTTGCGGCTTCGTAATCCCCCCGCCCCGTTTAATTGACCCTGATCTGTTGCAGTCTTGTCGGCCGCTCATGAATATTCACAATGTTTTGAATTTATTTCGGTGCGGAGCAATAGAGCTGATGGCGGCGTCGCTTTCGCTTTCGGTTGGGTTTTGTCGAGCCCACCGGGGGTCCAGGCCGGGGGGGCTCCATCCTCCCCCACCGGGTCCTTGCCCGGTACCGGATGGTGCGGGGCGTGGCGGGGCGTGGCGGGGCGTGGCGGGCCGGCCGGAGGGCTGCTACTCGGTGCCGTCCTGTCTGTTTACTTCTCGTTTCTTTCTATCTTTTTCTCTCTCTATCTCGCTCTCTCCCTGCTATCTCGTTCTCTCTCTCTCTCTCTCTCGCCTGGACCTGGAGTCAAGCCCAGATCCCCGTTACCACAACGCCACCTCAGCTCCGCACTCGTTGTGGTCTCTCTCTCTCTCTCCCTCTCTCGCTCTCTCTCTGTCTCACACATACAGGGGCTGCTCTGCCCCTGCGCAGTAGGCAGCCAGGAGAGCAGACGCATGCCAAATAGCCGTCCCCATTCGGAGCCGCTGTCGACTTATGGGCTTATGAGGCCCGTTCGCACCCCTTAGTCCGACCATACCCCGCCCTCCTCCCCACACGCCCCGCAGGCAGGTCCCATTGCAAGTAATACTCTCACCCCCTTTCCTCACAATTCCTTCCTACTGGCCAAAATTTTAACCTTATTATTTTTGATTTAATTTTTACATCAGCAAGTTTCGGTTTTGCTCTGACGGTCGAGTTGGTTTTGTTTCTATCGAAATGTTTGCCTCTGAGTATATATCTGCTGTTTGTTTCGGCCGTTTGTGATTCCGTTCCATGAGCAGTATAGCCGAGGCCAGGCCGGCCCTGGCTGCGGGGTGGTGACCAGCGGGTGAATCTGTATTCCACACATTCAGACCAGAGTTTGCTATCGTGCGCGCCTGTGTGTGAGTGTGTGTGTGTGTAAAGGGATGGGCAAAAAGTTTCTCATGCGTGTGGAGCGTCCACCGCTCAAGGGAACCCCTCCATCCCCCTCCACCTAACCAACATTTTTCCTCTCCCATTTTCGTCAAAAAGTTTGACTTGAGGGCCTCTCTCGCTCCCACTCTGCCCCCCCCCTCCCCCGACGCTCTACTTCGTCCTTGCGAGCTGATTATGAACGCGTCGCGTCCAATTACCGCGTCGCTTCCTTATTTACCTCCCACACGCCCCTGTAGTGCAGGCTGTAGGTGCTGGCATGGCGGCGCCAACACTTTTTTTCCGCCCGCCGCCCCGATGACGTCATGCCGAAACCCAATTTTACCCACAACTTGCTAAATCGCAAAGTTATACGTACTGCAATTTTTTTAGCAGATGATACATTGTAGCTAGCCTTAACTTTAAAATAAATATAAAAACAATGTGTCAGCTAGCTTGTACTCTCGAGTCCAGAAACCAAGCGCGTAACCTTACAATAATATAGCGCGGCGCTGCATGGGGGGAATAGTGGCTGGCTGGCTGAAGCGCAGCCTGCGCGGAACACTGACACCTCCTCCCCGCGCGCAGCGTCCGCCACGCCGGGCGGGCCAGGCAACAATACTGGGCACCTGCGCGGAACACTGACATCTCCTCCCCGCGCGCAGCGTGTAACACTAACAGCTCCTTTTTTCCAACTTAGCCACCATCCACCTTGGACACCTTAGATAAAATGAAATGAAATAGCCAAACGACGTAAACGTAAAAATATAACAACAAAATGTATCATCTGCTTTCAATTCCGATCTGGATTGAGATTTTTTCTTAGCTCGCCGATAATTACGAAAGGCGCCTCGCGTTTAACGTTATTCGGCTGTGTACACCCCCACCCTCAAGACCTGCGAGTTGCGAGTCCCTTCTGCTCCTGCTGCTGCTGCTGCACCAGCCGGCTCACAAAAGTTGTAATATGTTTTAGCCGTCTGTCCGTTTCACGCCGAATTGAGCACGGCACGCCGCCGCCGGTAGGCGCTGACTCGTCTGGCACACGCCCCATAAACGCCCCCCACCCCCGCCCCGCGGCTTCAAGAAGGCCGCGACTGAAACTGAAAAGTTGCATCCCGCCCCCCGCTCCCCCTTACTGATGCCGCCGGTGAAACGAGCCGGCCAAAACAAGCGGAGCAGCGGGCGTGGCGGGCAGTTTAAAAGTCTCGCGCCGAAAATGACTACTAGAGCGGACTGCGTAATGAAGTTGGTGATGGCTCCTCCAGGACGGTGAGGGCCGTGCCCGGGGCCCGGCGCTTTAGCACCCCCAACCCTTCCTACCTACCCCTGCCCCCCTGCCAACCCCTCGCGGACCCCCTGGCTACCCCCGCCCCCGACGCTCGTAATGAGGGTCCAGCACAAGCTCAATCACACCGATCTTTTATCCCCCTCCCCACCCCCTCACACACACTGGCTTTGCTAAGTAAAAGGCTGTGACGAAGGTAATACCTAGGGAAGAGTTCATGAAGGTGGGGATTTTCGTATCGAAGATGAGAAAGACGTCGGTAGCGAAAGGCACAACATTTAAGCTGAGGGAGGTGGAGGTGGAAGGGGGAGGGGGGAGGGGAAGAAGGATGCGAAGGGGGCTAGTGGTGCCGTGTAGAGAGGCCGCTACAGAGCCAGGGCCGGGCCGGGTACGGGAGCAGTGACCCCCCCGGACATTGATTTACACCATTCACTGCCGTGGCTCTCTCTCTCTCTCTCTCTCTCTCTCTCTCTCTCTCTCTCTCTCTCTCTCTCTCTCTCTCTCTCTCTCTCTCTCTCTCTCTCTCTCTTCCCTGTGTGTGTGTGGGTAATGAAAACGTTGGGGGCCGTAATGGCACGTATCGGTACTAGGGTAGTTGGCAGCGGTAGAAAAGGGGTGGTGGTAGTGGAGGCCGACGGAGGCGTGTGGGGAGGGTGAGGCGCGGTGGAAGAATGAGGACAAGGAGCTGCAGGCGGTGAGAGAGGGAGAGAGGGGCGGGGGACATCCTAAAGGCCGGCGTAGGGGGAGGGTGGGGGTGCAGAGGCGAATCACTCTGTTTTCCGATCAAGGAGATGAATGCCGTGCTTTTGTCTAAAACGAGTCTCGGGCGCGGCAGTTTGCCTGCCGCTCCGCCCCCTCCTCTCCGCTGCTGACGGATAGTTTGTTAGGTTTTTCTATACCCCGCCGCGCCCAGGAGGGTTGGCTTTGGCCGCACTAGCACCCCGCGCCCGCGACGCGACGCGACGGTGCGCTGCAGGCAGGGGCGGTCATCCCTCTTTCTCCTGACTCTCCCAGGGCGCGGGTACCCGTTTCTCTTACTCCCCTCTCTCTCTCTCTCTCTCTCTCTCTCTCTCTCTCTCTCTCTCTCTCTCTCTCTCTCTCTCTCTCTCACTCCCACACATCCACTGGCCGACACTCGCAGCAGCGCAGTGCACTCACACAGACGCGCGGGCGGAAGATAACGGCATGGCGCCGTCGTGTCGTGAAACACTTTCTCTTTCTCCCCCCCATCCCCCATCCCCCACTCCTGTACTGCTCCCCTGCTCCCCAGCGTGCTGCTCGAATCGCCCGGCGATCATCCTTCGAGCAGAGCTGTGCTGCCGCCCCACCCCGCCCCGCCCCGCCCAGTGTCTTTATAATTGATGTGACTGTGCCCCCGCCCCGCCCCGCCACACCTCTTGCCTCTCCCGTGATGGCCATTCGACGGAGACGCAAACGGCGCTCTTGGGGGAGAGGGGGCGCTCGCAGGGGTGTGGTATGGGGCGAAGCTCTGCGAACACGCGGTCATATATTATTTAGCACCTGCCTTTCTTCCGAAAATAAATATTAGCTTCATTATACTGCTGGCAGTACGCACAACTTTAATTGAAACTCATTTTAAGACACTGATTTTCATAGAGAAATTGAAGATGAACTACAAACTACAGTAGGACCGTTTTTCTTTACTTTTATTGTGTCTGTGTGTTTTTTTTTATCGAGGGCTCGAAAGCACACAAAGATAATTTCCGTGATGGGACTCATGGGCTCGTCGCGTCGCCCAGCAGACGCCTACCTGATCGCGGCTCGCGGCTTGCGTGCTGCCACTGCTGCGGAGGTAAAAGCCACCAGCGGCTTATCAATTTACATGAACGAGTCTGGTCACGCGAAGCAGCTCCCTCCAGGACTCTGCTCCTGGAACTGCCCCCCCGGGCCGGGGACTCCAGGGAGCCGCGGCAGAGCCGAGCTGAGACTCGGTGTAAAGCTTTAAAAAACCGTAACGATGGCATTTCTGTCTCTTTGCGCGTCTCGTCTCTTCGGCCACGGTTCACCGCGCGGCGCGGTCGCGAGGTGGTCGCTTCCTTTTCTCCCCGATGTGCTGCGGGTATATTCGGCGCGGTGCGGCGGGCCGTGGCGGCTGCCGCTGCGTTTGATAAGGAGGCTTTAACCTCTGGCGCGAGAAACGCGACGGCTTGTCACGGCTGATGGATGGGCCCTGCTGGGCGGGGTGGGGCGGGGGGGGGGCGGGGCGGGGTGGGCCCGGCGGGCTCTCTATACACACTGTACGACGCACTATGATCCGACAAACATCAGCCCGGCCAGGCCCGGGCCCGGCCCGCGCGGGGCCTGAGCTGAGAGAATTATGGAGCAGTCATACGTGTGCTGCTGTGAAAACACGACCCCAGCATGCAGCCACAGTGCCACAGGGCTCGGGCGCGGCGCGGAGGAGGGGGCCATTTCGTGACTCGACGTCAAGTGTTATCGCCGGGTGAGCGCCCCGAGCACTTAGGCCGCCGCGGCGCATGTCGTCGGGTTAGTTGTGCGTCGGGATCGCTGTAGCCAACACGCGCAGGCGGGGCGGGGCAGCCTTATCGGGGAATGTCAGGCGTTTCAATGGTCACTGCGCTGCGCTGCCCTGGGCCTGCGGGGGAGCCGGCCAGGCCGGCCCGGGACAGGTGGTCATTATTGGGCGGCTAATGGGCGGGCCCAGAGGGGCCTAACTAAGTGCCGCCCCGCCCCGCCCCGCCCCGGGCGCGCACGACACGACGGCAGGGAGCAACACTCCCGCACCGCACCGCCGCCTGTGGCTGCTTCTCAGCCCCGCCCCGCCCCGCCCCGCCCCGCCCCGGCCCTGCTGATCCGCTGATCTCCCTGAGCCGCGCGGCGCCGCGACTTAGGCCGTCATCTCCACTTCACGCGGATGCGCGTCGCGTCGGCCTACTTCGCCTCCTCCAGCGTGAGGCCCGCCCCGCCCCACGCAGTCCGCTCGAGAGGTCTGTCTGGAGCCTGTGCTGGAGCGGCTCCGGTCCTCGCGCTGGACAACAAGAGGACATTGTTTGGCAGCGCGGCGGGCACGGCGCGGGGCCCACTCTTATATGGGTCACCTCCCGCGCAAGCTGTTCCCCAGCCATAAAGCACCGATATTGCGGGCCCCGCCCCGCCACTCCACGCCAGCGCGCTACGCGCCAAGCACCGAGCCAGGCCGCGCGCCAAGTGCTGCTGCCGAACCCGGAGGACCACGACGACTACGACGAGTAGCACGGCGCGGCGCGGCGCGGCGCGGGGCTCCACGCTCACTCGGGATGCGCGGTGTACGGCGGCCTTTAGTGCCCTGGGCGGCTTACAAAACGGTGTGCCTCGGCGCGGCGCGCTGAGCGGGCCGTGATGGAGGAGGCGGACGGCTCGGGGCGGGGCGCTATTCGATATGGATGACCACGACCCGCCCCGACCCGCCCCCGCCCCACCCCAACCAGCCCCGGGGCGCGCACCGCGCCGTGCACCTCTGGCCCAGAGCACGGCATGCTGATGGCCCTCGGGTTATCGCTCTCATTTTGGCGACCTACTCGCCGCTGCCCTGCTGTTATGAGCAATCTGGTTGGGGGCGGGCGGGGGCGGGGTGTGGTGGGTAAGAGGGAGGGAGGTAGAAGAAGAGCTGCTGCAGGGCGGAGGAGGGAGAGAGAGAGATGGGAATGGAAGGGCACATATTTTGTACAGAAAGGAGGAAGGGTGGGCGCTGGTGCTGCCGCCCCGCCGCCGGGGAAGATCTGGCTGGAATTTTAGGTCAAGCAGAACAGGGGGTTGGACGACGGAGTCACGCCGCGCCGGGTCGAGCCAGACCTCAACTCAACGTCCCGGGGGGATATATAGTACGAGCGCAGAGTGCGGCTCACCGACTCGATCTCATTGATTTCAGTCATTCATAAACTGGGCGTGTCGGGCCGTGGCGTGGCGTAGCGTGGCGGGGCTGTGGCGGGGGCGGGGCGCGGGGCGGGCCGGGGCCGGGCTGGCCCGGAGCACTTAGCTAGAAGGGCCAACTCGCTGGTACCCGCCGCCAGACTTCGCTGCGCTTCTGCGCCCCGAGTTTCATCGCGGACTGCAGCTCGGAGGGGAGGAGGGGACAGCCCTGCGGTATGGCTGCCCTCCTCTGCTCTGCAGGGCATCGCGGGGGCGGCGCGGGGCCTCTGGCGCTGAGGCGGAGCGAAGATGAGATTCCCTTCGCTGTGCTGTGCGCTCGCTTGTGTTTTCGCCTGTTTCTCTCTCTCTCCCTCTATCTCATCGCACTCTTGACATCTTTTTCTTCTTTTTTTCTTCTTACTTCATGCCGGCGCACTTTTCACCTCGCTGATGAGCACGCGGCCGTGTGCACCGCTGCGCTCTTCCCTTCCTTGCGCCGACTCCTCTCTCACCCTTCCACTTCTTCGTCTTCTTCTTCCTCTTCTTCTTCTTCTTCTCAGCCCTAACAAGTGTTCGAATCCAGCAACAGCGTCAGCATTTCCACGCAGAGACTCTCGAAAAGTTATGTTTCCTTCCCGCCCCCATTTCGTGTTGCCTCGCGCGGTGTGATGTGACAGTGGGCCAGTGCGGGCGGGGTGGGGTGGGGTGGGGTGGGGTGGGGTCGGGCTGGGCTTCTGGGCCTCACCAGCGCTCCGCGGGAGTGAGGAGCGAAGGCTCGACGACCGACTGTCTGTAAAAAATAAGACGTGCGCGGGCGAAAAAAAAATATAATGGGTTATGGAAATGTTTGCGGGCGGGGTTTGGTGGGGTGGGGCGGGGCGCGGGGCCGAGCACGTGGAGAATCAGACAGCAGGGGCTTCTGGCACGTGTGTGTGTGTGTGTGTGTGTGAGCGGCGCCCCCACGCCCATCACGTTAGCCCACTGTCTGGATCTGGATGCGGGGAGCTGAGGCGAGCCCGGCTGGCGCCCGCCTGCTGGGTAGGCAGGCCCGCCGCGCTCCCGTGCCGGGCCCTCCCTGATGTTGCCTACTGTGCCGGGGGCTCCCTCCTCGCCTCGCCTGCGTAATAATAACCTCCCTTATTTGCGAGAGCACGGACGGACAGGGAGAATAATCCCGCTCTCATCTCATTCTTGCGTTTCATTTTACTTTTTTTCTTCGCTTTAGACATGACATCAGCATGGAGTAGGCCGTCTGCTTTCCACCAAGCCAAACTTTTTTTTCCTCTACGAGAAAAAAAAATATTTTGTGTATCTTCTAATAACGCGGCAAAACTTGTTCTCGATGGGCTGGGCCGGGCCGGGCCGCCTCTCTGGAGCCATTAGCGTGCTGATTGCTCCTGGCCGAGCTGCTGCCTGTCGGCTAGCTCACCACTAATCTTAATTTCCACCCCTCTCGCACTCTAGCCACGTCCGTCCATTTATTAAAATACGCACGGTTTTTGCTCTGCGTTCTCTTTTTATCTTCCGTGTGATGGCTCTTTCAACACCCATCTCCCCCTTAATTCAACTATTGATTTTTAAAAATGCTCAACAACCACGTCTATTAAGTCAAAACATTCTGTTTTCGACGACATAGATACTTTAGCAGATTTTACCACTCTGGACGTGAGCAAAATCTCGACCGACTTTTGTACCCGCCTTGAAATAAGGGGAGAGATGGACAACAATCCCATCTAGCCTTTCTCCTCCCCTCTCCCAGAGGCCCAACTTTATTCCACACTGACCCCGGCGTTCATCCATCTCGCCGGCGCCCCCGGCCGGGCGGCCACGTGTCCGTCCAGCGCGTCCCAGTGCCCTACAACACCCTCCTCACGATCGCCCCCCCCCCCCCTTTTCACTCCTCGACTCCCAAAACACTGCTGCCGGTGCAGCTCCGCCACCGCCGCTGGACGGGTTACGAGCGAGGCGGTCGTCACCGGCCCACGTCCTCCCCTCCTGGAGTCCTCCTCAAGCCGTGCGCTGGACTACTGGAGTTCTGCCGGAGCCGTTAAATCTCCCAAATATGACCGGTGTGCTCGCGCCGTCCTGGTGTGGGTCTCTCTCTCTCTCTCTCTCTCTCTCTCTCTCTCTCTCTCTCTCTCTCGCTCTCTCTCTCTCTCTCTCTCTCTCTCTCTCTCTCTCTCTCTCGCTCTCCCAGTCTCTCTCTCGACGCTTCCAGCGAGCAGGGCCTAACCTAACCGTTATACGCAACACTTTATTGCCGGGCCATCCTCCTCCGTTTGATTGCTCCGGGGGGCGTGGCGGGGCGTGGCGGGGCGGGGCGGGGCGGGGCGGGGCGGGGCGGGGTGCCGCCGCTTTCGTTGTTGACGGCGCCATAATAATAATAACACTTCATCGATGGGACCGAAAAAAAAGATAATACCGACAAGTTTTCAGCCTCCTGGCCGTCACGCCGCCGGGCGTTAAGGGAGAGTGACTGCGACAGAGAGAGGACGGTGCAGTGTGGGGCAGACAGGAAGAGAGCGCGGGGAAATGAGCGGAGACCATAAAATGATTTTCCAGATTACTAGAGGATGAGTTTGGGGCGAGCCGCTGCTCATCCAGCCCGTATCATCGCCGTACTCTCTCTCTCTCTCTCTCGCTCTCTCACCCCTTTCTCCCCCTTTCTCTCGACGGCCCGAACGACGACTAGCAACGCGAGGCTATCATGACGAGAGTGGCCGGGACAGGCGTGTGGCGTACTCGCCAAACTACACTGCAGAGAGGAGTGGGACGGGAGGGGATCGCATGATTTGACGAAGAGAAAGTTTTGGTGTCTGAAGACGTTGATATTATTCTTTTCAACCATTTGTTAAAATACTCTTTTTCTTTCTGTCGTGTTGCAGAGACCTCAGCAGTAACAACATCACCGAGCTCAGCGAGTCGTCGCTCAGCGGCCTGCCCGCGCTGGAGGAAATGTGAGTACCGCAGATCTATTTTTTTCTTTTAAATCATAAATTGTATTCATTAATTTTCTCATAAATTGTAAATCAACTGGTCGTGATCGTTTTGTTGGCATATAGTTCCTCGCTCTTCTTTTATAAAAGTTCGGGGATGGGAACGTTCTAGCGCGGGAAAATAAAAAGGCGCTTGTGTCTCCGTCTCGGTGCTGGTCGGGTCGGGTCGGGACGCCCCCCTGGGCCCCGCGGGCGCGCCGCGGGCCGGGCCGCTTGCGCGCGCGGATACAACACCATTCCCAGAAGGCAGTAATGGTCGCCGTTCCCGCTACGCCATAAAGAACACCTTAAAGCACGACATGAAAACTCGCCCGGGGCGTTCGGCTCGAGCAGCGCGGACGGGGCGGGGCGGGGCGGGGCGGGGCGGGCGCCCCTCGCGACCCCTTTAGCTAATCCGGCACCCGGCCCACGCGCCCCACCCGGTCGGGCCGGCGGACAGGAATCCGGCGTCAGGACGCCTTGTCTCGATCAGTTTTATTTTTCTAACAAAAGAGCCCCGCTCGTGCCACTTTGATGAAACAAGGTAACAGCCCCGGCCCGCCCCGTCCCGTCCCGCCGGTTAGGGCAGGGCGCGAGAGACGCCACGCTTAACTTTCTCCCCCACGTCGAGCTCCCGAGCTCCACTGCACGGCTGTCCGTCTCCCTCGCTCTCTCCCTCGCTCGCTCTCTCCCTCGCTCCCGAGCCCCGCGAGTCAGTAACCTCAATCTCGCCTCCTCTCTCTCTCCTCTCTTGCAATCCCTCTCGCTCTCTTTCTCTCTCTCGCTCCCTGCTCCTCCCGCTCGCTCGCTCATTGCCGATGGTACCCCACTTTGCTGTGCAGCAGTAGCAGAAGACCACGCCCAATAGGGATGCTAACTTTTGTTTCCTCCGCGCGGGTGTCAGAGAGGGGTTAAGCGAGGGGAGAAAGATGGAGGGAGAGAGAGGGAGAGACTATGTGTGAGGGGTGCGAAGGGGGAGAAAAGAAAAATAGAGAAAGAGACGTCGTCTGAATTATATGTATGCTCTGTTGCAGCCTTCTCGGGGACAACCACCAACTGCGGATCCACCCGCTCGCCTTCCAGCACAGCCCCCATCTCAAGAAGTTGTAAGTATTCCCACACGGGGAGGCTGCGGGGCCTTAGCCGGACAGCTCTCCCCCGCCACTGCTCCGCCAGTGAACCTCCCCCGCCGCCCCCACCCCCAGCCCCTCCCCCACCCCCTCCGCGGCACCAGCAGCGCCGGCCAAACTTAATCTTTTTCCTCACGTTTCTCACTTGTCTGGCAATGTTTCAGTGCCTTATAGCCCCAGTTTTACAGTTTATTGTTTTCCCTCCGTTATTCTCGCTTGCTGCTCTGCGCGGGTACGCGCGAGTTTCCGCTTCCCGCTGTTGCTTTTTATTTTATGTTTCTCGTCGGGAAAGGTACGGCAGCATTAAATGTGCCCGGGTCGGACCAGAGCAGCCTGCTGGTGTTGCCATGTAAATGGAATCACTCGACCCGACAGAGTTATTGTGTAGGACCAATTTTTTTTTCTTTTTTCCCCCCTCATTTTCTTCTCCTGATTTACTATACTTTTTTAAATTTATTTGCAGTGCTTTTTTTCTGATAACGGTTAAAGAATACTTAATTTATGTATCACGGAGCCGATAATGCGGCGCGTGTTGAGCAGCGTTTCCAAACATTCCCGCGGCGTGTCCGGTAATCTCTCACCCGCCCCGCCCCGCCCCGCCCCGCCCCGCCCCGCCCCGCCCGCGGCGTTCAGTCGCTGCCCTCCCGGCCGCCGCGCTTGCTAATTTCTGTGGTGATATAAATTAGCCCGGAAGTAATTGCGGGGCGGTGCTATTAAGTTTTGGACGCCAGGCCAGGCAGGCCAGGCAGGGCGCTGCGCCGCCCAGGGGCACCGTGGGCCCGCCCTCGCCCCAACTTGAACCCCTTAACCCCCCTTTCCAGGAATTTGCAGGATTATTTTCAGGCCTTGCGAGGTCAGGTTATGTTCGGGGTGTTTAACTGGGGCGGGGCCGCACGCTCCCCCTCGACTTACGGCCGCGCGGTTCCGCTAATCCCTCCCTTCCAGGATGGCAACTTATTTAGCGCGCGTAACCGATGTTTCATTTTGTGAAGAATGAAATGATTGTGCTGAAATGGCGTCTGGTCCGCTCTGTTCCTCCAGGTCGCTGCAGAGCTGCGGGCTGCGCCATCTGCCGGAGTCGCTGCTGAGGCCGCTGAGGAAGCTCACCACTCTGTAAGTACCAGTGGACCCCCTCCGCCCGGCTCAGCCCGGGGAACCCCCGGCCCCGCCCCGGCTCGGTAACGGGGACTCCACTCGCCGACTTACTCTTTCTTATTTTTTCCCCCTCCCTTCCCATCTTTGTTCACTTTCAATAAGTGAAAGTATGTAGGGGGTAGCGTCTCCGAGTCGGTCCGGTTTGAGTGGTCGTGTGTGTGAGTGGGAGGAGGGGGAGGGGGAGGAGGAGGGAGGCTATTTCAATATCGCCGAGGCAAGTCCTCCGGACTAGCTCCCAGTTGGCTGCAGCGGTTGTTGTGTCTCACTGCACGAGGCGTTGGGGGGGGGGGGGGGCACGTCGCTCGGCGACAGAGTATAGTGCACCGCCTCGAGGAAACGTTGACCCGTGTTGACGTGCCTCCGCCACGCCCCGCCACGCCCTTCACATGCTGTATGGCCGAGCCGGGGGCGGGGCGGGGCGGGGCGGGGCGGTGCCCAGCCCAGCATGCCGCTAAGAGGGACCGCTTGTCCAACAGGGCCCCCTCACATTTCACCACTCTCAGAGATGACGTATCAGTGTGGCGGGGCGTGGCGGGGGCGTGAGCCGCGTTGCATGAGTGGAGTGTGAACACAAGCTGCTGCAGAGGGCGCGGGCGGAAGTGGGTGGTGCGGCAGGGCGCGCAGCAGAGTGGGCTGGCGAATCAAAAATACTCCACTGCATGCGTTAGACGGGGAATATATTATATTATGCACATCAAAAGCTTGGGGAAGAAAGCAATTTTTTTTTTCGTACGTGTGTATGTAAAAGCGAATTTAACATTTGCCAGTAGGTTAAGCTTTACCAAGCGTGAGAACAGGTGGCACTATTATTCTTATTTCTCGCTGTCACACATCCGCCGACACTTGCAATAAGAGATCCCACAGAGCGACGCGCTTTGTAAAGCCTGGTGCGAGAGGAGAGGTACTCGCTCCGGCTGGCTTGAGCCCCTCCCCATATCATATTTGCGAGCGGCGGCGCTGAGAGCGTACGGCAGAGCGGGCCGAGGGGTCTAAAGCCGCGCCTACCTGGAAGGAGAGCGACTCGGTGCGGGGAAATTGCTGTCTCCATTCCGCTCCCGCGACCCTATAGCCTCGCACCCTTGGCGTTTCCCACCTTATTCCACACTACAGGCCTGTTCTCCGCGCCCTCCCGTGTCTTTTCATTTTTAAATTGGGCCCCTCGCCCCGCCCCGCCCTGCCCTGCCCCGCCCCGCCCCGCCCCGCCCCGCCCCGCCCCGTACGGGGTCAGGAGTGCCGTGCGTGTGCATTGCCCCGTACGGTGCGTGCGTATTGTTCGGCTCGCCGCGGCCCAGATAGGCGTTGAGCCGAGAGGCCGGGAGCCGGAAAATGGGCAAACACAGCAGCCCTGTGCAGCCCTGCGCCTAGCTGCCTCCGGACGCGGAGGGGCGGGAGGGAGGGAGGGGCACGGGGAGGGTGAAATTGTGTGTGTGTGTGTGTGTATCGGTGTTTGGCTCTTTGCTTTCACGTGCCGGGCGAGGCCATGGTGCTGAGGGTTCGCTAGTTTAGTTTAGAGGGGGGTTGGGGGGGGGGGGCGCCCCCTGTGAGCTTCGACCAACGTAGAGTCTGATGTGGAGGGAGAATCGAGCACGAAAGTGCACCGGACGGCCGAAGGCCTCGCCTGCCGTAAGATCATATGGTGGCTGCACTAAATACATCTCGATCACGGTTATCAGCAACGCCGCCGCTGCGGCCTGGTTCGCCCCCACTGGCCTGCTGGAAATACGCCCCCGGCTCTCTGCGAGCCGACCTCCGCCCCGCCCCAGGCTCGCCCCCGGCCCTCCCCCGGCCGCCCCCGGCCCGCCCCCCAGCGCCGCGTGTTCTGACGTCATTTAGCAGAGTGCAGCGGCGCGCAGCGCCAAGGAAACAGTTTGTTCTTAAATCAGAACGGTCTGTAATCTCTGTGACGGCGCTCGGGTCAGCTCAGCTCGCTTACAGGACCGCATACAAGGCGGCTTACACGGAGCAATCACAGAGTCATGTAAACTGCCCCTCTGCAATGCCCCTTACAGATCCGCTTACATGACCGCTTACATGGCTACTGGCAGGCCGCTTACCTGGCCGCGGTTACCTCCCTAAGCGGGCCGATGTGGGGGTGCCAGACACGCTGCAAGATATGGGCCTACCCCCGCTCCGCCCCGGGACCATACCGTGCACAAAGGGCGTGCACACATGCACACGGGCTCACAGACACTCGGGCACTGCGCGGGGCGGGGAGCCGGGGCGGGGTGGGGTGGGCACAAACCACGAGGTAATTTAAATATTTCTCTTTTCTCGTACTCTCTCTCTCTCTCTCTCTCACATACACACACATAGACACACAGTCAGAGTCAGCAGCAGGGGCGGCGCTCAGAAACGAGCGATGCTCCCCCTGCTCCCCTCGTTTCTAACTCATCTCTCTCTTTTCTCTGGCCCGCCTCCCTTCATCTCTCCCTGCTGCTGTTCTCTCTCCCTCTTCTCTTTCTTACTCTCCTCATCTCTCTCTCTCTTCCTCTCTTCCTTTCTCTCCCCGCCTCTGTCCCTCAGGCCGGTGCAGCGCCGGTGCGGTGGGTCTGCAATTTATGTGCGACAGTTGAAAGCTCACCCAATTGTTCAGCGGTACGGCCGTATAGTACTCGCATAGGGAGTACCCGCCTGAGGGGAGGAGGAGGAGGAAGAGGAGGAGGAGGAGCAAGAGGAGGAGGAGGAGGAGAGCGGGGAGGGCGGGGCGGGACGGGAAGGTGGCGGAGGTTGGCTCGGATAAATCACGACCTTTGGAGTGGCGGGGCGTGGCGGGGGCTGGCGGGGGGTGGGGTAGGGTAGGGGTAGGAGGGCTGATCCGGGGCTTTTTCACCGTTTGAACCGGGTGCGGTGGGGACCCGCCCCGCCCCGACACCGCCCCGGCGGGGGGTAGCACGCGGGGGTGGCGAAGGGTACCGGGAGGAAGGTCGTACCACAGGGGGATGCCGCTGTCCAACTTGGCGCCGCCCCCTGCCCTGCCCCTGCTACTGTGGTCTCTCCCTCCCCTCCCCCCTCTCTCTCTCTCTCTCTCTCTCCCCTCTCTCTCTCTCTCTCTCTCTCTCTCTCTCTCTCTCTCTCATCTCTCTCTCCCCCGCACATTCACGCCACCCGAGCTCACACCTCTCGGTCGAGCATCGGCCCCGCAGGAGCAGCCGCAGCAGCGGCGGCCCCCGTCGGGACCAAGAAAAACACTGCTAATTCGCCCCGTCTCGGCCGCACGCCGCCACGCCCCGCCACGCCCCGGGCTGAGAATGAACGCCGACCCGGTGGAGAGGAGGAGGAGGAGGAGCCGGGGCAAAATGTGCATCGGATGATCTGGGCTTAGCTTGGCTCAGGTCAGGGACCAGGCTGGCGCGGGGCGGGGGGCGGCGGGCCTAGGCGGCCGCCCTCTGTTTTACGTCCTCGCTCATTCCGGACCCCGGCCGGGTGGGGCCGGGCTGGGCCGGCAGGGTCAGAGAGGGGAGCACAATGAAATGGCGAGCCGAGAGAGACCAAAGGAAAAAAAAAGATCTCTCCGGAGCGCAGTGTGCGGTTGGGTCGGGTCGGGTCTGAGCCGTGCGACCCCGGGTGGGCGGGCGGGGCGCCAGGCGGCGGGGCAAGGAACACCGGGGCACCTTTCAATACGCTACCCGCCCCGCCCCGCCCCGCCCCGCCACGTCCTCACGCAGCCTCAGGTGATTTTATTGACCCCCGTTGGACACGGCCATCGGGACGGGACAAGTCCGAAATCGTGCGAGTTGAACGACCGCGACCTGCTGGGAATGTCATCATGGAGACGGCGTCGTAGGGTGGGGGCGGGGGCGGAGGCGGGGGCGGGGCGGGGGCGGGGCGATGGGCGGCCGTAAAGCAGACACTTGCCGCGTCGACCCGCATTGAAAAGCACCCCGGGCCGTCTTCTCTCTGTCTCACACCGTCCCGTCCGTCTGTCGCCCAGACTCCACTGTGTGCGCCCGTCCATCCCTCTCTCTATCTATCTCTCTATTTCTCCCCATCTATCTCTCTTTCTGTCTCTCTCTCTGTCGCGAGCCCGTTTGTCCGACGACGCGCCTTACACTACACCCGATAAATCAAATCAATGCCCTTCGTCGCTGTCGCCACGCCCCCGCCCCGCCCCGCCCCACCCCGCCCCGCCCTCTCACCTTCACTCGCGCCGGGATCAAAGACCGGCTCCATAACGTTTGCGCTTGTTTTTCCTATTGCCCTGGCCGCCCCGCCCCGCCCCGCCCCGCCCCGCCCCGCCCCGCCCCGCCACGCCCCGCCCCGCCCTGCACCGCCTCGCCGGGCCCTACCTGGCCCTACCTCACTCCCTCCACACACTACCGGCCTGGCGCGGCCGGGCCGCTCTGCTGGAGAGTTATGATGAGTGTGTGGGAGGGTGTGGGGCGGGGTGGGGCGGGGCGGGGCAGGGCGAGGTAGTGAAGCTAGGGAAGAGAGGGAAAAAGGAAACGGGGACGGTCATCTGGAAGAACTAACAAGGAGTTTTATGATCGAGAAGAGAAACAGCGTCGATTTTACAGTGATTGTTTTTCCCTCGCTTCGTCGTTTTCCATTTAGGGCGGAGTGCAATAAGTCCGCAGGAATGGCGCCCCACACCGGGACAAACACATGGGATGGATATCCTGTGGGCGTGGGAGGGGTGCACCTCGCGGAAGACGCGTGAGCAGAAGGTGTTTTGTCCAGGGCGGCGGTGCCGCTGCTGCCCGGCGGGACGTCCTCGGGCCGGCCCGGGCCCGGGCTATCACAGGGGTACCCCAGCGGCTCCGGCCCCCGGCCCGGTTGTACCCGCTGCCCCGCCCCCGCCGGCCCCGCCCCCAGTCACATAAATCCCAACAAATCGCCGTTTGATCGTCTGGCGCGGCTAAAGCCGGCAGCGGCGGCAGTGAGCCGCCCCCCGGGGGGGCCTGCCGGGCCGGGGGCGGGGGCGGCCCGGGGGCGGACACGGAGAGCGAGAGTGTCTCGGCGCGGGCCGGGGCCGCCCCGCCTCCGCCTCCGCCTCCGCTGGCTGCTGGCGGCGCCCCAAATCATAATTATTGTGATATGGGGCGCGCTCGCATATTATTGTGGTCAGCCCCTCGTCCTGCCCGCAGCTCGGCGGGCCGGGGCGGGGCGGGGCGGCTGGAGGGAGGATGGGAGGGACGGGGAGGAAGCGAGGCCGCCTCGCCGCGCCGCGCCACGCCCCGCTCCGACAAACAAATCCCCTTCATCTATTACTGCTTTATTGCTACCGCCCGCTGCCGCCCCTGCCCCGCCCCGGCCCGCGGAGACGACGCCCCCCCGCCCCGCCCCGCCCCGCCCGGAGGAGTCGACTACTACCGCCACTACTTCTGGCCCGCCCCCGCCCCCGCCCCGCCAGCCGCTCTGGACGAAAAAGCGAGAGTGCGGGTGATATATGAGTCGGGAGAAAAATTGCGCGCGTCTTACAGTTTGCGTACACACGCCCTGGGCCGCTCCGACCCGCCCCGCCCCGCCCCGCGCGCGGAGAGCTACTGAGGCGGGGTGGGGCGGGGCGGGGCGGGGCCAAGAGTGCGCGTGGTTTTTGTATGTATTCCTCTTGTTATTCTCTCGGCCGTGCCGGGCCGCGGTCTTGTCCGCGCCGCCGGCCCTCTCGCATGGCAGGCACTGTGGGCCATTCCTCAATCACTGAAGGGGAGGGGGTGCTGGCCGTCGACTTCCCTCTCACTGGGAGATGTAGTTTTTCGTCGGAGAAAGTCCCCGCCGCCGCCGCGCCCTGCTGAGGAGAGGAGAGGGGCGCGGGGGTTGATGATAAGGAATCTCCTGAGACGGCGGATATTACGACAGCTGAGGGGGAGGGCGGGGTGCGGGGGTACCCCGGGCCGGGCTGGGCCGGGCAGGCGCGCCGACGGCACGGGTAGTACCGGCCTGCTCCGGCTGCTCGCGACACAATAGAGCAATCAACTTTATCGCTGCAGGTACGCCCCGCCCCGCCCCGCCCCGCCCCGCCCCGCCCCGCCCCGCCCGCCCCGCCCCGCCCCGCCCCGCCCGCCCTCACGCACGTGAGGTGAAAGTGTCGGAAATGAGATGATCGTGTGTTTGCGCCGCGCCGCGGGCCTGCCTATACCCGTTCCGTTAAGTATAGAATTTTGGGGGGGATAAAAAGGGCGGCCAAAAGTCATTCCGTGAAGAATATTAATATCATTATTAACAATACGGTAATAATGAGGCTTGCGGGTAATTGTTCGGACGCCGTGCGCGCGCCCGTGCGGAGATATGGGGAAAGTTATTCGGCGCCAAGTGTCGACCCGACCGGGTGGGGCGGGGCGGGGCGGGCGGTTAATGTCGCGAGCTCGACGGGTATGAAGAAAGGGGAAAGAAGTAGTGACGGCGGCGGAGCTCGTGTGGACGCGGGGGGAGGGAGGGGGATGAAGATACATCGCCGACATGGTCCTCTACAGCGCGCTGAGGGAGAGAGAGAGATAGAGTGAGAGAGAGAGAAAGAGAAGAGGATGGGGCACAGACAGCTCGAGCCATGTTTGCCTTCGAGGAGTGCGAAAGTGGAGGGGAGCGGGAGAAAGTGCGACGGCAGCGTCAGAGGTCGTCATCGCGACAACGGCACTTTAGCACTGGAAACCCAAGTGTGTAAGTGTCGCATACTTGTAGGCGCGTGAATTTCCACTCCTATACACTTGAATGGGTTTCTTGTAGGCGAGAAGAGACGGGCTTGCGCTGAGCCACGTCGCTTATGTATTCATGAATGATTCCTTAATTACCATAATTACCGCATTCCTGGTATTTAAAGGCAGTTGTCGACATGGACTTGTGGTCGCGTTTACTCCCGAAACAGCCTTTGTTTGTTTGCTGTGTCCTCCACCCCGCCCTCCGCGCCTCCTTCTGTAGTAAGTCCTGCAGTAACGCCCCCGCTCGGTGCGCCAAGTGGGGCGCCGCCGCCGTCGGGGGCCGAGGCCTTGGGGGCGGGGGTGAGGCGGGGGCGGCACGCGCTTGGGGGGCGGCCGCCAGATCTAAAACCCCCCGTGCTTGCTGTTGTGAACCTGTCTTGATGCCCTTGTGGTCTTTGCTCTGCAGGCAGCTGGACCAGAACGAGATCGCCGAGCTGCCGGGCGCGCTGTTCGAGAGCCAGGGCGCGCTGCGCAACCTGCGCCTCGAGTCCAACCAGCTGGGCGTGGTGCCGACGCGCGCGCTGCAGCCGCTGCGCAGCCTCGAGGCGCTGTGAGTATGCTGCCCCGGCCCGGCCCGGGCCGCGCTGCGCTGAGCGCTGGGATCAGCGGGGAGCGCCGTGCGGGTAGGCAACCGCCGCCGCGCCGCGCACCCAGGCGCCGCGGGTCGGCCTACCTCCACGGCGCTCCCCACCGACCGGGCGCGTTTATTCCGTGCGCCGCCGTCTCATTGCCTTTCAGAATTTCTCCTGCTCGGCCGAGCACACGCACACACACACACACAGGCGCGCGCGAGGCTGCCTTTCCTGATCTGTCTTCTTGTTTTCTGCCGACAGGAACCTCGGGACCAATCAGCTCGACGCCATCCGGGCGGGAGACTTTCCTCAGATGGACTCGCTTGTCATCCTGTGAGTTCTGCGGATGCTTTCTCCTCGCAACCTCCCCCCCCCCCCCTTTTCGTCCTTTTCGCTAACTATAAACAACGGCACGCACCGTTTCTCATACCGCTCCGCCCCGGCGCTGCGCTGCTTCCATTTCGTTTCCGACGATCGACAGCGGTAAATGTCGTACAAACCGGACACACACACACGCACACACACCACTCCCCCTAACTCTACCCCATTCCCCTGACGCTGCCACCGGCACCACCACACCGTGCGAGCAGCAACTTTGCCGTGTCCGGGTCAGACCCCCCACAGTGCTCTGCTTTTGTGAGCGAATATTTTTATTATATGATGAGGAGGGAAAGTTTTTCTTCCCCCCGCCCGCTGCAGCCTCTCTCTGTGGAGGGAGGCGGTGGGGACGGCAGGGGCTCAGGCGCCAGCCGGGCCGGGCCGATATTTCTTTGATTGACAGCGACATGCCGAGGGCGGGGCGGGGGTGGCGTGGATGAGCAGGGGGCAGAGTTCCGACGCGGGTACCACAGAGAGAGAAGGAGCGAGTCTGCTACCCTCCTACTAAACCTCCACCCCCTCCAACTCCACCACCACCACCATGCCGCCGCTCTCAACTTCTTCTGCGCGGCTGGAATACATAACGCCCCCCGCCCCCGCCCACTGCCTTGCACCCCCGCAGCACACTCTCCAGCGCCTTGTTTTGCTTTCGCGCGTGTTACCGTCAGCGGGAAATAACAAAACGCGTCACTTTGTATCTGACACCGTTTAAATAGTCGTCGCCTCGCCGCGCTCCGCGCGCTCCTCATTCCGTCTCTTTTTCTCCCCGTTTCGCGTTTCTCTCTCGCTCCGTCTTTTGTTGCGGTGTTGTTATTTCGTTTGCACGGCGCGGGTGGCACCTCCTCCCTCCCCACGGCCCGTGCAGTCGCGGCGGCGGCAGGGGAGTGACCTGCAGGCGGGGCGGGGCGGGGCGGGGCGCGGTGCGCAGCCGGCGGCAGCGGCAAGCAGGAAATTATTATTCCTTCCGACGTTCGCCGTTCGACTCGCCTGCCCAGCCCGCAGTTTGTCGTGGAATTGATTGTGTCGTCCTGTCCTGCAGGCTGCTCAAGCGCAACCAGATCAGCTTCATTGACGAGAAGGCCTTCGCCAACCTCACCTCCCTGCGCGTGCTGTGAGTCTCACCTGCTGTGGTGCAGCTTTGTAGCTTTATTTCCTCTAAAGCGTGCGTAACGATTGTGTTTTTCCTGCCGACAGGGAGCTGGACGACAACCTGCTGACTCACATTCCGGAGGCGCTGTCCCACCTGACGTCCCTGCAGGAGCTGTAAGCCCCCTCCCCTGCTGCTCCCCTGGCGCGGCCTCTGTGCTGTGCCCCGCCCCTCGGCGCCTCGCCGGCCACGGTGTTCCATTTCCAACTCCACTTTTGCTCCCGTTTCAGGTCCGTGTCAGGCAACCGCATCAAGTACATTCCAGAGGGCGCGCTGCAGAAGTCGCCGGGCCTGGCGCTGCTCGAGCTCAAGGGGAACCCCCTGGCCGGGGTCCACCCCCGCGCCTTCTCCTTCCTGCCAAAACTGCGGAAGTTGTAAGTGCACCACTTGATGCCCCCCTCCCCCCTCCCCTCAGTTTCTATCTCGCTTAGTGTCTCCCCGCGCCACGCCACGCCACGCCTGCAATTCGCGCGCTGCCGACGCCGACGCCTTCGGAGACGACGCCGACGACTGTCCTCTGTCCAAAGTGTTTGCCCGGTATTGATCACGCACCCGTCCAAACAACCTTGTTTTCTCTTCTCTTTCCGCTTCGGAACGGAACGCCCGTCTCCCCCGCCCTGCGGCGGGCTGTGCAGGCCTGCGGCGCCTGCGGCCTGCTGAGGCGCGAGCGGAGCGCCCTCTCTGTTTGACACACTGTTTGCACGCCACGCCGCGCCACCTCAGCTCAGCCCGTTTGTCGCCCTGCCCGCAGGATCCTGTCGGACGCCCGGGACCTCACCGAGTTCCCCTCGCTCAACGGCACGGCCGCGCTGGAGATCCTGCGGCTGGACAGGGCGTCCCTCAGGGAGGTCCCCGCCTCCCTGTGCGTCACCTGCCCCAAGCTCAAGAGCCTGTGAGTACTCTCCCTTCCTCTCTCTCTCTCTTTCTCTATCGCTATCCCTCTTTCCCCGTCGTTTTCTTATTGTTTCCCTCTTCTTATCTTTCCGTTCGGATCCCTCCGGATCCCCTGTCCGCTATCCTTCTATCCATCTCTCCCAGACTCTCCGAAGCCGACATCACATTTTGCCCAGCCTGACCACAAACGCCCACGAAATCTATCCGCGGGATGAGAGTGCCTCCGTCTCCCCACCCCTCATCCCCACCCCTTCTGATTGAAGAGCGACGGAGACGGACGGAGCGGGGCGGGGCGCGCCGCAATCGGCCGAGGATGAAAAAGGACTCGTAGCTAGAGTTGTTTTCGGCGTTCCTCCATGACCATGCATCTGCCCCGCCCTGCTCCTCCCGTCGCGCCCCCAAACGCTCTGTCTCTACCGCCGCCTCTCTAACTCTCTCTTTCCAGGGACATGAAGTCTAACAAGCTGACCCGGGTGCCCGAGCTGTCTGCCTGCAAGGAGCTGCGAGTGCTGTAAGTGTTTGCCCGTACAAGTAGTGTGTTGTGCCTCTCACTCTCGCACGCCCTTGATCCGCCCCCCTGCGCCCTGCCCTTCGCTCTCTCCCTTTAGGGACCTGGCGAGCAACGGCATCTCCTCGCTGGAGGGCCGGCCCTTCACCGGGCTGCGCCAGCTACACGACCTGCTGCTCTCGCACAACGCCATCGAGAGCCTGCCGCAGGACGCGCTGGACGGGCTGGCAAAGCTGCAAGTGCTGTGAGTAGAGCCACTCATTTTTTTAAAGGAAGAATAATGAAATATATGTATGTTGAATTTACCCGATTTTATTTTTATTTTATTTTTTCGCAGCGACCTGGAGGCGAACGGCATCACCTACATCCACCCGGAGGCGTTCCTGGCCGCCAGCTCACTGGAGGACCTGTACGTTGGCTACCCCCTTCCGAGGACAACCTCGGTGTACTCCCGTTCCCCGACCTCACCTCACGGCTCTGGCTCTGGTTTGTGTTCCGCAGCAACCTGGGCAACAACCTGTTCCCCGGGCTGCCGCCCGCCGGCCTGGAGCGCCTCCTGCACCTCAAGACGTTCAACAACCCCAACCTGCGCGAGTTCCCCGCGCCGGCGCACTTCCCGCGCGTGCAGACGCTCGTGCTGTCGTACGCCTACCACTGCTGCCCGTTCCTGCCCCTGATCCCGGCCGAGGCGCCGCCCAAGGCGCCCCTGCACGAGGCCGTGCTCTTCCCCACCGACAACGAGTTCGACATGAGCCTCTGGAACTCGTCGCTCACCGACATCTGGCCGCAGCTGCGTGAGTCGACGCGCTCGATCAAACCTGGCGTAAAGTGAAAATTCAGTGGCGTAGTCTACTCTGGTTTTCCTCCTTTTTTTTTTGTCCTGCAGAAAACCTGTCGGACAAGTTCGGCACGCAGATCAACGAGCTGTGGGACAGCTTCGGCGCCGACTTCACCTACCCGGGCAACCTGCCCGCCTACGTGGAGGAGTACTTCGAGGAGCAGGAGAACCGGCAGCAGACGCAGGAGTCGACGGGGCGGATCCAGTGCCTGCCGCTGCCAGGTGAGCCGGTCCCAGCCGACCCGGTGCCGTGCCGGTCATAAAGGCCGACAAGATGGACGACAGTCCGCCCCGCCCGCCGGCCCGGCCGAGCCGGGGCGGAGAGCACAACGCAGGGAGAATGGACTGCATTCGGAGACATGGGATTTATTGAAAGGAGATGGGGGGGGGGGGGGGCAATGAGCCGACCGGGTACCATGCGGGCACTGGTCCAATGAGGGAAGCCACGACCGGGAACCAGATTACCCGGCGGGCAGGGCGGGGCGCTGCGCTCTGCGCTCTGCGCTGCACCCCCACCCCTCCAGTGCATTGTCCAAAAGGCCCTCACCAGACGACAACTTCCGGGTAGGGAGGAGCCGGGGGCGGGGTGGAAGCCCCCCCCCCCCCCGCAGAAAACGTACCAAAGCGGGGAACAGCGTCAAAAAAGTCACCCGTCGGTATTTCATCGATTTTCCGCTGCACTTTTCGGTCCAGTGCCGCCGCCGGCCACCCCTTTAAATCACGGCCGTGAGGCGGCTGGGGTAGGGAGGGAGGGGAGGGCTCTTGCTTCATTGACCTCCGAGCCGCGGGGTGTGGCGTGGCGGGGCGTGGCGGGGCGGGGTGGGGTGGGGTGCGCCAAGGCGTTCGGATGCGAGTCCTCTGGAGCGGGCCGCGGGGCGGGGCCGCGGGGCTGGCCTGCATCCCCTCGGTCTGGTCCGGTCTGGTCTGGTCCGGTCCGGTCCCGCGCTGTGGTCCGGGCGGGCCGGGGCCAGGCCAGGCCAGGGTCCAGCGGGATGGGATGGGACACCACACCCGGTTGCTTTCCACGTCATGGGGCAATTGCCTGCCCCCCGGGGGCCCCGCCCGCGCCCCCGCCCGTGCCCCCGCCCCAGACTGGAGCGGGCCGGTAGTGCAGCAGCGCCAGTGGGGCAGGACCTGCCAAAAGAAACTCTGCAGCAGAACGCTCCCGATGTTCACACACAGCATGCAAAGTGCATACAGAGCCCAAGTTTTTTGCCCTCACTGTAAGGTCATGTCGTTAACCGCGCGGGGTGGTTGTGTCCAGCTTTGAGGTAGGCTGTGGCTCACAAAAAAACAAGTGCTCTCGCTCTTCCTTGCAGTCAACTTCATAAAAAAATCTGCTTTGCCCTCGCGTCCAAACCAAACAGGCTCCCTCCCGTGGGCGCGGGGAGGAGCGGGCTAGACTAGACTGAGGGCTAGACGGGCCGGAAGGAAAAGTATTCCCGAGGAGTAGGGGCACGCCGGGGCGGGGCGGGCCGCGGAGGCGGGGAGCCCGGTGCTGCCAACAACATGAAACTCATTTCGTGGACGTGGCGCGGCGCGGCGGAGGCGGCAGCGGCGATAAGAGGAGAGGGGCCGTCCGCAGAGGAGCCGCGGCGATCACGACAAGAGGGAGAGAGGGCGTGGCGGGGCGGGGCGTGGTGGGGCGTGGTGGGGCGTGGCGGGGCGTGGCGGGGCGACCGGCGTCTGGAATGGACGGGTAGAGGTCAGTGCCATTCCCGTCGTGATGCGTGCGTGGATAGCCGGGTACCACAGGGGCAGGACGCGGACGCGGACGGTGGTGCAGGGTTGCGGTGTCTGTGGGGCGTTGGGCAATGAACTTTTTTCTTCTTTTTTTTTTCCGGAGTTTAGGTAACAGAGACATGGTTTCACCCCGAGTTTATCATCATGTAGAGTGTGCAGGGTGGGGCCCGGCCCGGCCCGGACCCCAGCAGCGGGGTGCTTTATGGACGACCCCCGCCCCCGACATAACTCATCGCGACGCGCGCAAATGCATTGCATAAATTAGCTTGAGGTCGAGGCGGGGCCGCCGCGCCGCGCCGGGCGGGAGGGGCCATCCGGCAATGGCCTGCTGGGCCTGCTTCATTTACCGTGTCAAGGTCTCCTGCAGCACAGCAGGTCGTGCCCAGCCCACTCTCGTACAGGGAGCAGATAGGTCCACCCCTCACGTGCCCCCTTCCTGTTGCAGGCCCCTTCCTGCCGTGCCAGGACCTGTTCGACTGGTGGACCCTGCGGTGCGGGGTGTGGGTGGTGTTCCTGCTGGCCATGCTGGGCAACGGCACGGTGGTGTTCGTGCTCGTCTTCTCCCGCTCCAAGATCGACGTGCCCCGCTTCCTCGTCTGCAACCTGGCGGCCGCCGACTTCTTCATGGGCGTCTACCTCGGTATGCGCGACGCCGTCATGACCCTCCTCGTTCTCGCCGGCCATCTCCGTGACGCTGTCGATATGATGCCTTGCAGGGTTCCTGGCCGTGGTGGACGCGTCCACGCTGGGCGAGTTCCGCATGTACGCCATCCCGTGGCAGATGTCGGTGGGCTGCCAGCTGGCCGGCTTCCTGGGCGTGCTGAGCGCCGAGCTGTCCGTGTACACGCTCGCCGTCATCACCCTGGAGCGCAACTACGCCATCACGCACGCCATGCACCTGAACAAGAGGTGAGTCGAGTCGCGTGCGGCTCCTCCTGTGCACACTGAGCGCAGCCAGACCACTATGTGGTCCCGTGTAATAAATCATTGAGTATTAAACAAAACTGGATTTGAACCCTCCTTGTGACAGGCTGTCGCTTCGCCACGCGTCCTACATCATGGCGTGCGGCTGGGCCTTCGCCCTGGTCATGGCCGTGCTGCCGCTGTTCGGCGTGTCCGACTACCGCAAGTTCGCCATCTGCCTGCCGTTCGAGACGACCACGGGCCCCGTCAGCCTGGCCTACGTCGTGTTCCTCATGCTCATCAACGGCGTGGCCTTCCTCATCCTCATGGGGTGCTACCTCAAGATGTATTGCGCCATCCGCGGCTCCCAGGTACAGTAGCAGCGCAGAGCCACGCGGTGCTTGACTTGCCCGAGTTTGAGAAACGTTTGAGTGACGGTGAGTGGCGGTGCTTGCAGGCGTGGAACTCCAACGACTCGCGCATCGCCAAGCGCATGGCGCTGCTCGTCTTCACCGACTTCCTCTGCTGGTCGCCGATCGCCTTCTTCTCGCTGACGGCAGCCTTCGGCCTGCAGCTCGTCTCCCTGGAGCAGGCCAAGGTGTTCACCGTGTTCGTGCTGCCGCTCAACTCGTGCTGCAACCCGTTCCTCTACGCCATCCTCACGAAGCAGTTCAAGAAGGACTGCGTGCTCATCTGCAAGGCCATCGAGGAGTCGCGGGTGACGCGCGGCATCGGCCGCTGCCGGCACTCGTCCAACTTCAGCAACCGGCAGACGCCGGCCAACACCAACAGCCTGGTGGACCGGTCGTCCCGGGAGCATCCGGGCCACCCGGGCCACACGGCCCACACGCACTCGCACACCAAGCCGTGCCACTGCTCCGCCAAGCTGCTGAGCGACAGGTGAGGCAGGCCAGGTGGAAGGCGGCCGGCCGGCACTGCGCCCCGGTGACGGCCACGAATATCGGCGTGAGCGTGGGTGGTGCACTGCTGGTACTGATCGTATTCCTTGTCGCAGCACGGGGTCCGGGTCCCGCGCGGCGGACGGCCGGGACGCCAGCACGCCGACGGGGCGCGGCGGTCGCGCCGGGGCCGCGGGTGCGGACGGGGCGGCCAACCCGCGCGTGTGGCTGCTGGGCAAGCTGCAGTGTCTGTTGCTCTGTGCGCGCCGCGACACCGAGCACCGGCCGCGCTCCGACCAGTACGCGTACCAGGTGAGCGACCCGCCGCCCGGCCCCTCCTCTCCTCTCGCCTCCCCTCGCCTCTCCCGTCCTCCCTGACCTGACGCCGCGCCGGCGCCTCTCGTTTTGCAGATCGCGGAGATCCAGCAGAAGCAGCACAAGCGCGCCTCGTCCGTCTCGTCCTCCGAGAACTTCTCCTCGTCGAGGTCCGACTCGTGGCGGCAGCACCAGCACCACTGCGGCATCCCCATGCGGCTGCTGGACCCCAAGCGGAGGGCCTCGTCGTGGCTCGTCACCAGGAAGACGTCGCAAGACTCCAACCTGTCCAGCTCGAGGTGGGCGTCATGTCGGTGAGCCAGGCGTTGACGGGGAGGTCACAGTGCTGACGCTGATATCCTGTTGCAGGAACGACTCGTCGGGCTCGGCGACCACGGCCAGCACGAGCACGTGGCGGATGTCGCGGTCGAGCGCGTCCAGCGACGTGCGGGGGCCGCTGGGGACCCTGGGCGCCATGGGCCCCCTGGGGGTGGGCGCGTCCGCCTCCGGGATGGGGTTGGGGTCGGCGGCCGGCGCGAGCGCCTCGGCCGCCTGCAGCGTGGCCGCGCACGCCGGGGGTGTGGGTGCCGTGGGGGTGGCCGGGCTAGGGGCGGCGGCGGGCTGCGCCGGCGCTGACACCAGGCCTCTGAGGCCAAAGCCCCGCCTTACCCGCCAGTCCGCCATCCACGACGACCTGGTCCTGGAGCCACCCGGGTCGCCGGGCAGGCTCACTGTCAGGTTCCTCACGACCATCCCGTCCGCGGCGGAGACCTCGGTGCAGCAGGACGATGAGCAGACGGCGCTGACTGCCGGCCTCGGCGGGTCCGAGGCCGGGGCGGGGGCGGGCGTCGGTGCCGGTCTTGGTGCGGCCGAGGCCTCGGGCGACGCACACGACGGTGACGCCGGAGGCCTCCTGGGGATGGACTCCCCGCTGCTGGTCGACAACGCGAGCGCGGCCGGCGCGCGCCTCGGCCGCCGGACCTCTGCCGTAGTGGTGGCCAGCATGTCGACGCCGGCCGCC
This sequence comes from Frankliniella intonsa, assembly GCA_033675135.1. Classification (NCBI taxonomy): domain Eukaryota; kingdom Metazoa; phylum Arthropoda; class Insecta; order Thysanoptera; family Thripidae; genus Frankliniella; species Frankliniella intonsa. The sequence goes on along the minus strand of CM066254.1, from coordinate 9,264,269 downwards.
GTGCTGGCTCTCAGGAGGAACTCTCAGCCCGCTCCCTCAAGTGGCCGCTTTGGCAAGTCGTAGTGTCGTTCGACTGGACCAGTGATTTTTGTGTGCGTGCGTGTGCGTCGTGTGTGTGTATGATTGTGTGTAATGAATTTGCCGGGCATGGAGTCACGTGGCAATAGCGAAGTGCTTGACATGCCATGAAGGGATACTCCAAGGGTGGGATGGGGCGTGGCGGAGCTATTTTCTTGCGGGTCTCAGGAGAGCATTTTTTACTATTCTACTGATCAATCGGTGTAAGTAGTTAGAAAGATTCGGTTCCATTGTACTTGGTGAGTACGACCAACGCGGACACAGCAATTTCAAAATTTTGTGTCGGTCCTATATAAGCGATGTACAACTTTCCATGACAGTATTATTGTGATGATAATGTTTACCGGCAAGCTTATAAGTTATTTTAATCCGTCAATCACACTGCCCGGCCATGAAAAGCCGTCCGATCAAAGACCTTGTATTTCATTGTGTTGTGGAACCAGCTCTCTTCTCTCACAGCTGACTCGTCAACACAATTAATTAAGAAATTGACAATAAAAAGACTATGTTGGTCTAGAGGTGTCTAGTGCTTTAAACTTAGTCAAAGCTATAGTAAAATGTATTTTGTATGAATCTTTGTTACCTCTGGGTATCTCTGTTAACTTATATGATTAACTCTGCCAAGTAATGTACCTTATTGTGTCTGCAGAATGTTAGCAAAGTTAGGCATGTTTAATTTCACATTGGTTCCCTGGTCAGTGACAAAAGCTAAGAATCTGCAATCCCACTTTTCCAAAATATATTTCTGAGGTGAGTGGATTAATTTTGTTTGAACTGAAAAGCTCAATCTTAATTGAATGCCATAACTTATATTTTCTTAAGCAGTGCCATAAAAGCTTAGCAAATTAACTTTACCAGAGCGCCAATTGTGTGAGGTGAACTTGGCAGACTTTGCATCACCTAGTTCCTAACAAATATAGTTCTTTCTGTGATGGAAGGACATGTGGAAAAAATACACTGCCTTGCGAAATGAAGTGAAAGTACACATAATTACACCCCTTGTCTTCCTTCTCAACACGACCTTATCCAACAACAAAAATATAACTTTTTGTTTATTTCATATATAAAACCTTTTTTTTTTTGTAAAAATCACTGCCTATGTAAAGTTTTCTTTTTTTTTTTAATTTTTTTTTTTTTTTGCATAGTTTTTTTTATATGTTACCAAAACTACGTCAGTGGTCGATGGGAAGGGTGGGGTGGAACCCGGTGGGACGCGGGTCTTCCCTCTGGCCCACTGGCCCGAACTTCGCCACCTGTGTTAGATTGCCTACCAGCCACTAGGGTAATTTTTCATACAATATCCTTGGGAAAAGTTTGCTCTGGCACAGACCACTTCTAAAACGTCGATGGCTTACATTGATGATCGCTTCAATTCCGATAACAAATTAAAATATCGCGGTCGAAGGAGATTGTAGAAAATTGACTTACGAACAGAAATTTCTCATACTCCAGACATTATCAACAAAACAACAAATATGGCGTCTGTCATGATGGAGCCGAAGTTCGGAAGTGTTGTTGAAAATTTCAAGAATGAAAATGAGGGCTATAAATGTGGCTATTGCAAATCAAAATCCTCGAATTATAGTCATGGTACGTTCAGATTTTTAATTCAATGCGTTGTTTCACTCTACACATCAGCAGTAAGTAAGGTTATTACTGCTCATAGAATATGAATCAAATGTTGGGTTATCTCTCGAGTACCTTTGTGGACTCTTTTAACTGTCTATTATTTACGTTCTCCCTTTAATAAACCGTATTTTCTACTCTTCAAGTGTGAGTTTTTCTGTGCAGTCACTATTATTATTCTATAGTCATCTGAATCTTGTATTGAGGTACCTGTTTATTTAAGTAACATATGGAAGATTCAAACTACAAACAGTAAAAGTTAATTAACACCTATTGCGCCCTATTGTTACTACTTAAGACTCTTCACTTGCTTAAATGTTTTCCTAATTTTACTTTTTTCTTTTCTCTTTGTATTTGATTTTAGGTATGTGGGCACACCAGCTCACTGTTCATGACTATCAGGACCTGATTGACCGAGGATGGAGACGCAGTGGGTACTACTGTTACAAACCTACCATGCATAAAATTTGCTGTCCCATGTATACAATCAAGTATGTGATTTCTAAGTCGACTTATGATTTATTCTTACAACTAGTACTATTAGACCAGACCCTCAGTATTCCTTGTTCTAATGAATGTCCTGATCAAAACCAGATGCAACGCAATTGATTTTAAAATAACCAAATCACAGAAGAAAGTAATAAAGCGCGTGAATCGGTTTATAGATCTTGGTGAACGTTCTAAACTTAAACAAACTGAAGGTGACTCAAACTCATGCGTCTTACAAGGTACCTAATCACAAATCCAGCCCTTTTCCTAAAGTGGTAGAAAGTTTTGTAATTAAACTTTTCATTTTAGAAGCCAACAGCGAAGGAAATCCAGATTGGATGGCAGCACAGCAAACTACACATGTTGCAACTGTGGATAAGGAAAAGTTTGCCAAAGTGAAATCTTCTTTACATGAGTTTGAAGGTGAGGAGATCATTTTACTGTCTAATTTATAGTATGATAGTAGTATGGGAAAAGTATATTTGTTCTAGGCGATTACTCAGGCCCGTCTGAAGAGACAGCTATGGAAATCGCAAATAAATCTTCTGAGAACTTTAAACAAGAAGCTAAGTCAGAGGGCAGTGTAGGAGAAAATCCCTCTTCTGAGGCTAGGTCTCTTAAACCAGGTAAGAAATATTGTATGAATATTGCTTAGTTATCTTTTTGTTCAATTTTACTCCACCTTTAAAATTTCTTGCAGGAAACGGTCCAGATAAAGATAAGCCACCTTGTAAGAAAGCAAAACTATTAAGACTTGAGAGAAGAAAGCAAAAGCTAGAGAGTAAAGGTTTACCATTGGAAACTATTTCTGCTCAAAAGCAAGATACTAACCCAAAGAAATTAGAGGATTTTTTATACCCAGACATGCCTCAAAACCCTGCTCATAGACTACAGGTAATTTTTTTAGGGACGTATAACTTTTTCCAAAATATACCAAACCTTCCTTGTCACTCTATGCATTTAAGTGTCAATTTTTTAAATCTCATAAATGGAATAAAGTTTCTTATGACCTTCAGGAATGATGCATATGCATAACCAACCCAAAACTGGATGCATGCTGATTTGATTGTGTTTTGTACTATTCCTATTTGGCACTACTTTGTTATTCTTTTGCTCAAAATGTATGCTGCTGATGAAGCACCGTTGTACTACGTATTTGCAAATGTTGCTCCTTGTGCTTGCCTATTCTCCTGTCTCCTGTGTCTTTGTGTCGATATTTGCTTTTCTATGTCCCAAACCCTGATTCATGCAGGTACGACTTGTGAGATCGCAGCCACCAAGTGCAGAATTCAAGAACTCATTTACGGAATCATTAAATGTCTATCGTCGATACCAGATGGCAATTCATGGAGACCCAGAAACAAAATGCTCTGAATCACAGTACAAGAGATTCCTAGTCAAATCACCTCTTGAGGTAGAGAGATCACAGAAATCATCTGCCATTTGAGCCCCCGACATACTAGATTTTCCTTGCTTAAAATTTTAGGGGGGGGAGGGGGGGGATTGTTTTAAATAATAGCATTTTTAAAAATGCACATCTGCTGGTGAATTCTTTTAAGTGTCAAAAATAATAAGATTTATTGGCAGCATGTTCTCAATATCATGCGGAGCACAGGAGAGAGTGTCATTATTGTTTTCCTTTGTTTATCATTTCTGGAAATTCTAACTTAAGTCATGTGTGGCATATTGCTTGTAGCTCAAGTTGGTGAGAGGGGACCAATTGGCTTCAGTTGATCAGATGTGGGCTCTCTTCGTTAAATACCAGAAGAAAATTCATAAAGAGCAAGATGAGGATTGTGACCGTGAAACTTTCCAACACTTCCTTGTGGACACTCCGATAAAGGTATGCTGTGTCTGAAATGCAGCTACTTGCAATCTGCCACAATTAAGTATTTTCAAGGATTAAGTTGCGTTTGAGCATACACCTAGAAATGTTTCCTTTTCAAATCACTCGATTTTGCAATATTTAGGGAAGAGCTTTTAAACTGCTCAGAGTATCTTTAATTTGCTTTGTTTAGCCATACTACTTTCTCCTGTGTTTTCCATTAAATAAACTTGAAAAGTAGTTAACTATTTGGAATAAGTTTAACTGAGTTTAGTAGGTGATGCCAATGTCAAATTTTTCCACTGAAATGTGTTATATTTCTCTACTTTTAGGCTTGGCGCCCAGCTGATGGGTCAGGCCCTCCTCAAGGATATGGTTCGTTTCACCAACAATACTGGTTGGATGAAAAACTTGTTGCTGTTGGTGTAATAGATATCCTCCCACGGTGTGTCTCCTCTGTTTACTTCTATTATGACCCAGATTTCTCTGATCTCACACTAGGAACATATGGATCTCTGAGGTTAGTGTTATGTTTTCCTGTGAAATTTTGTTTGTTTCTATACTTATCTATCTTATCCTATTCTGTCTATTTATAAATTTCCTATCTCAGAGAAGTGGCGTTTGTACGAACATTGCACTCTAATGCCTCAGAACTGAAGTGGTATTATATGGGATTTTATATTCACTCCTGTCCTAAAATGCGCTACAAAGCTGGACTCTCTCCATCTATGTTACTCTGCCCAGAAACCTACACATGGCATCCCATTGAGAAATGCTTACCCTTGCTGGACAGAAAAAAATACAGTCGATTGGAAACAAATCCAAGTGTTATGGATGCCAACGCCTTTGATAATGTAAATGAAGTAAGTATCTTAATAAAAGTTGGGAATTTTATAAATTAGACTGTCAATGGATCATGAATGCATCTTTTCAGCTGGTTGTCTTTTATGATCTTCGACCAATGTATTATGGTCGGTATCGGGAACTGAAAGGAAGTTGCAATGACTTAGAAGATGAGGAAGTGCTTCATTATGCCCAATTGGTGGGAAGAACTTGTGCAAAGCGAATGCTTTTGCTAAGGTGATCATGAGAATCCAATATCTCATTTCTTTCTCACTTTAACAACTGCCTCTTGATGATCAAAGCTCATTTCTGACATGAAATTCATGTGGTTCATTAATTGCTGTATTCTTCCAAGTATTGAATGTCACCCTTTCTGTTAATGTGATCTAATTGAATTGTGGTTTGTTCCCATATTAATATGAAAAGTTATTTGAATACAACACAAATATCATCCTCATCCTAAATGTAAAGTATTGCTGTTCATTATACTGTTGTGATAAATTCTCTCTCTTTCTTTGAATTAAGATATGTAAATCTGTCCCCTAAGATGTCAGGTGCCCTTCTGGTAAGAATGTGAATGTATTTTTTTATTCTACTGTATTTGCCTTGGTAATTTGCACTTAACTGCTTCAAGAAATGAAATAAGTTTTCTTTTGATTTGTTGTCCATTGATAATATGAGGAAATCTCATCATTTTGTTAATCAATACCTCTGTGCCTATGTCTTTCCAAATTGATACTTTTCTGTGCGATTGATGCTAACATTTAGTTAGTGCAGGAAAAGTTTTAATTAACTAACGTTTGAGAGAAGGTGTGAATGCTAGTCATGTGAAGTTCCCTCAGATGAGACATCTGTGATTTTGGGTCTTTTGCCGAATTTGCATCATATTTCAAAACAGTAACTTTATTACAGGTGTTATTTATTTTACAAATTAATAGTTCTTATTATAGTTGTGTACACAAATCATATTTGTTTATGATTTATTGTTGTTATTCTTGTTTATGTCACAAGGATTAAAGCTGAACTCCAATCTTTTCTGATTTTTTGTGTCTTTGGTGTTGTGCAGGTAACTCAGTATTTTCAAAGTGGTCGAATAGGATCAGATAGATGAAAGTCAGATGTCCCTGTAGATGTCACAGATGGTCTCTGTCGTCCCTTTGTTTCTTCATCTACGCCTAAAACAGTGGAAACTCAGATCTCAAGACTAGATCACATTATAATGGTAAGCCTTAAAGCAAATTCAAAACATTAAAAAATTACCTGCATTCACTGCTCGAATCATATCAAGAAATGGCATATTTTCTTTGGTATTAATTATGTTCTCAAAGTGCTTCATATAAACAGAGTTCTCTTTGGCTGATCCTACATGCTCCAAGGCTTCTCTATTTTGAGATGTTGCGCAGCACTGAATGACATTGCAATTCCATTTTTTATTGCTTTGTTTTCCCTCTAAATTATTGCTAAAATATTAGAAAATAAGTTTTATTTTACTTACTTTTGAACCGATTAAGCATCTAAATTTACTTTCCAAATACTTACTTTGACACCTGACACATGTCCAACATCGATATAAAAAGAAGTGGCTCACATACATCAACATCTTCTAAAATAGTAGTATAAACCCCTTGGTTTTCTTTGACATCCCTCAAATCAGCATCACAACCAATCATGAATAATGAGTTGTTAACCATACATCCATGACCGCCAAAGTAAAAGAGAACTGGAAAGGAGAAAATTGAATTTGAATATAAGATTGGTTAACAATTTTGCCATGTTTCAATTAAGTTCAAAAGACGTCTTCTAGCTTCTTACCAAATGCTCCCTTTTCTTTTACTGATTGGAAGAAGTTTTTAATCTCCTTCTTCATATCTTCAGCAGTAAGATCTCTTTTCAATGTGCAAATAAAGTCATATTTTGTCAAGCATTTGAACAGTGTCTCTGCATCATTGTGTGGTGTTCTAAGTTTATCATTTTGATATGAACTGTTGGTCACAATAAGAGCTCTCTTTGCTGTTGGACACTTTTTAATATAAAATTGAAAGCTCCTAGAAACTTCCCCATACTCATTGCTGACTAGACATTCATAGGTACCAGCATTTTCATCCTTTACATTTTGAATTTCAAGCACATTTGATGTGTAGTGACTTAGGAGTCTAGAGTTGTATCTCCAACTGAAGGTTAATGTGGGGTCAGGTAACACTTCTACTCTTGCTACCAAACATTGTCCACATTCTACCATACATTTCTCAGTAGGAAAGTAGGACAGTATTCGGGGTGCTTCATAGACCACTTTGATATTAATTGTGACCGTCACATCCTCAGATATAACTCTTCGTTCCAAACCAAAGTCCTGAAGCTGCTGAATGGTGCAGTAATACAGGCCTTCCATTTGATCACTGAAAGTTATAGGTCATATTAGGTTAACATTAAAGCACTACAAATTTAAAATAACTCGCACACCACGTAATTTGATTAACCAACCTAAAATTTGAAATAATCAGTTCTGGTGCTTTTGAAAGAGGAATATTATCACGGTACCATTGATATGAAAGAAATGGACAACCGACTGCCTCAATTTTAAGATGAAGTGTGCCGCCTGCCCTTACACAAAGCACATCTCCCTCCCTAGAGATATCTTCTGTTTCCACACAGTATGGTTGTTTAACTAAACGTAATTTCTCTGAATGCATAAGATAATCAATGAAACAGTCATTTTAAATAAAATAAAGAAATAAACAATCATTGGCTAGACCTACCAGGTTTACTGATAATTGATAAAGCTGCCCGGAGATTTAATGCACGTAGGCATTTCTCAAGGTTTTCCACAGTACAGTCTCTGTTTTCAAGAGCCTTAATCAGACTATACGCTGAGGGTCTATAAGAAATGAATGTGTTTGTTTTAACAATAAAAGATATATGTTTTGTAAAAAAAAGTAGTATTTATACTGACTCCTGTAAATGAATGGCGGGATTTAACCCAAATTGCTTGGCAACCTTCTCCCACGCACTTTGTTGTGACAGTTCTTGAATAAGAAGCAAACGATTCATCTGCTTTATCTTACTCAATAACATATTGTAAAACAGCTCAGACCTTCTGAAAGAAACTGTTTGAAAAAATAAATTTCAATAACAGAAAGGATGAATAGTTTTGTATCTAAATTAAACTTTTCCAACTAATATTTCATGAAAATATTACAGTTTGTAGAAGATAAGTCTGGAGCTGTGCTGAACTGGGCAGCAGACGACATATTATGCGCAAATTAAACATATGACAAGCATGTTCAACTTTCAAAATTTTCAATATTTGTACCTTTTTTACATTAGTAAAACTGTCCACTCTACATAAAAATTGGGGAATAACCAAACGTCAATAGACAAGGAAATTGCGCACAGGACAATGATGTATCTGTATATAGCACGTAGCAGACGTCCTTTTCATACTGCTGGATCTGTATGCAGTACTTGGTTATATGCACAAGGTTGGCCGGAAGTCCGCCCGAAGTCTAAACAACTAAACAACATGGCGATTGCCGATGTCGGTATGTTCCCGAATGTGGTGAGTGAAATTGTTATAGTATTTGTTTCCAATGTAATAATATTCCTTAATTACCTAATTGAGAGGATTATTTTATTGTGCTGGTGAGGACAAACTGAACGTCCTCGGTCATATGTTTCCTCTTTCTGCTGCTGCTGAGTGGGTTGAGTGCCTACCGTAAGCTTAGAATGAACCATCAGCATTGGGTGTATAACTTTTCAATTATATTCGTATTAACGGAGTTTCGTTAAAAGGCTGTAATTTTTTTCATTCAAGTTCATTATTTAGTGTCCAAGGGAGGTTAGGTAGGTAGGAAGGTTAAGTTACCTCATGAGCCTCATGGCTGACAAGTAGCTATGGATCATCCATGATCCTCTTTATTTGGGCAATAGTATGAATCCGAAATTTATTTTTCTTTGCTTTCTCGTTTAAATAGGGAAAAAAAAGGGTATCCTTGGTACTGTATGAGGGAATCTTGGACTTGATGAAATGCGATGAGGCTAGAGTCCACAGAAGCATTAGTATTATCTATCGGGCAATCTTGCCTGTTTATTTGAATATCAAAAGTTTTGGCAGCGCTAAACAAAGGGGATAAGAATTAGGAGAATTTAGGGAAGCTAGGACACTCAGCCGAGTTATTACGGCTTGATGCATTAGTTTTGATCTTTCCATATGAAATTGCAGCTCGTGCCCGATGATTGTTGCTCTTTGAACAATATTGCATTGTTTTACCCAGAAAAATTAAATGTAACATTAGTCAAAAGTTAAATTGGGTCTTCTTTTTTTTCCAGAGTTTGTCAAGGTTTTAATCATTTAGAGTATAGCATGTTCATTCTCAGTATGCCGTCTAGCTTTCAAACAACCTTTGTGAATTTTATTTGTTTTAATTGCAATATTGTTGAAAGTACATGGGCCCGTCACTCATTTTTGTTACCAGACTTTGTATGTTAATTGGATAAAACTAGTAGTTCACTTTTCTCTATATCTTATTGATTGTTGGAACTAGTCAAACAGTATGTTTGTCTGAATGCATTAAATAATATGGCTAAATGCTTTTTAAAGTAGTAACGCCTGCTTTTTCATTTGTGTATGGAGATGAGTGATGGGTCGTTCTTGTTGATATTTAAGTGTTGTGTTGTGTTTGTGTCTGCTGCTGCTCTTTACTTGCTCTGTTGTTAAAAGTATCCATTGAGTGCTTTGTTTTGCTCCATTTGGCCTGCCTGCTTCCTCGCACTTTGACCTCGGCCAGACTCCTCATGGTCAGGGTGTGAGGAGTGGGTGTCTTGCTCTTGTACCTTTGAAATGTAAATTTTTGCTTGCTTTAAACTACTTGTAGTTGCCCCCTCTTGCTGGCATGTTGACCCAGGCCAGTCTCCTGAAGGTCAATGTGTGGGTGAGAGGGGGCGAATGAGAGGGGATTCCTCTCTTTGCTTTAGAATTTCAACTTTTGAATGGATACTTTTTACTGCTCTGTGCTCTGCTGTTTTCCCTCTGGCTTTTGGTATAATACGGCCTCCTGGAGTGGGACTTGTCTCACTGCTGGGTTCGAATCCCAGCGGGTCCTATGCCATGCCTTGCTCTGCCTTCTTCTCTCTGAATGTATGAGAAATTTAGAGGAACACAGTGCTTTGTTTACATAGTGGCTGCTCTTGTTTACAATTTCGTTTACATTTGTGCTGCTCTGCCACAGGCCAATTTCTTCTTCTCTTTTTTTGGGTATTTGGCCGGCTCAGTGTTCCTCTCACTTTGTCACTCTGTGTCTTCTGCTCTTTGTTGTTGTTGACATGCATGCTTTGTTTACTTTTCAGCACTTGTGTATTTTTTTTTCCCCTCCTTCGTTGTTGGCTTCGGCTTTGCTTGCTCGAGCTTGGTTTCCACCAGTGAGCTGCTCGAGCAAGGAAGGCCAAAGCCAACAACGAAGGAGGGGAAAAAAAAAGAATTGTTTTTTGTTGCCGATCTTCCACTGCAGTATTCCTAATAGCGCGAAATGTGTTCGGGCGAGGTGGCTTAGGAGCCTATTGTCTCACTAACGAAGTCCGGTATAGGACTCCTATGACTTGCTATGTGTTTTTTGGTCCCAGAAGGAGGTAACCTGTGAGTTTGGTCGAAATCCGAGACAATTTTTTTGCGACCGAGAATCGCAAAAACGCAAAGGCTATAGCCTTTGCATTTTTTCAATTTTGGGTCGAATTTTTTTTTCTCTCACAAATGACGGGGTTTGTACAGGGGGATTCTAACGTACCCCTAGACCAACCCCCAAGGGTCAGCTCGTCCGAAAACCCGGTTTGTCTCCGAGGGAATGCAGTATTCCTAATAGCGCGCAATGTGTTCGGGCGAGGTTGCTTAGGAGCCTATTTTCTCACTAGCGAAGTCCGGTATAGGACTCCTATGACTTGCTATGTGTTTTTTGGTCCCAGAAGGAGGTAACCTGTGAGTTTGGTCGAAATCCGAGACAATTTTTTTACGACCGAGAATCGCAAAAACGCAAAGGCTATAGCCTTTGCATTTTTACGATTTTGGGTCGATTTTTTTTTTCTCTCCAAAATGACGGGGGTTGTACAGGGGGATTCTAACGTACCCCTAGACCAACCTCCAAGGGTCAGTTCGTCCGAAAATACGGTTTGTCTGCGAGAGAATGCAGTATTCCTAATAGCGCGCAATGTGTTCGGGCAAGGTGGCTTAGGGGCCTATTGTCTCACTAACAAAGTCCGGTATAGGACTCCTATGACTTGCTATGTGTTTTTTGGTCCCAGAAGGAGGTATACTGTGAGTTTGATCGAAATCCGAGACAATTTTTTTGCGACCGAAAATCGCAAAAACGCAAAGGCTATAGCCTTTGCATTTTTACGATTTTGGGTCGAATTTTTTTTCGCTCCAAAATGACGGGGGTTGTACAGGGGGACTCTTACGTTACCCTAGACCAACCCCTAAGGGTCAGTTCGTCCGAAAACCCGGTTTGTCTGCTAGGGAATGCAGTATTCCTAATAGCGCGCAATGTGTTCGGGCGAGGTTGCTTAGGAGCCTATTTTCTCACTAGCGAAGTCCGGTATAAGACTCCTATGACTTGCTATGTGTTTTTTGGTCCCAGAAGGAGGTAACCTGTGAGTTTTGTCGAAATCCGAGACAATTTTTTTGCGACCGAAAATCGCAAAAACGCAAAGGCTATAGCCTTTGCATTTTTACGATTTTGGGTCGATTTTTTTTTCTCTCCAAAATGACGGGGGTTGTACAGGGGGATTCTAACGTACCCCTAGACCAACCTCCAAGGGTCAGTTCGTCCGAAAATACGGTTTGTCTGCGAGAGAATGCAGTATTCCTAATAGCGCGCAATGTGTTCGGGCAAGGTGGGTTAGGGGCCTATTGTCTCACTAATAATTAATAATTAATAATTAATAGTAACCCTCGGAGAACGGTCTAGGGATACATTAGAGTGCCCCTGTCCACCTCAGTCATATTGGAGGAGTTTAAAAAAAAAAAAAAAAAAAAAAATACGGGCGAGACTTGAACCTGCAAAACGTCTCGCCAGCCGAGGTGATTTGGGACGGGGGGAAGGTGCGTTAACCATCTCGGCTGGCGGGACGCACACCTCACGGCGGTGCGAACTGGAATCCCTATCTACCACATGGACGGGCCCGGCAGAGGCGACTTCCGCTCCAACTCCGTTCATGCCTCTTGGCGCCGAAAATGGCCGGTAGATAGGGATTCCAGTTCGCATCGCCGAACGGTGTGCGTCCCGCCAGCCGAGATGGTTAACGCACCTTCCCAAATCCCAAATCATCTCGGCTGGCGAGACGTTTTGCAGGTTCAAGTCTCGCCCGTATTTTTTTTTTTTTTTTTTTTTTTTTACTCCTCCAATATGATTGGGGTGAGCAGGGGCACTCTAATGTATCCCTAGACCGATCTCCGAGGGTTAATTTGTCCAAGAGCCAGCGTTTACATCGAAAAAAAAAAAAAGAAGAACCGGTCGGGATCGAATCCGCAAAACGTCTCGACAGCCTAGTTGGTATTGGGACGGGGGGCAAGGGCGATACCACTAGGCTGTCGTGACGCACACCTTGCGGCGGTGCGAACTGGAATCCCTATCTACCGCATGGACGGGGCCGGCAAACGCGACCTCCGCTCCGCTACCCGGAAACGCCATCTATCGGCCGACCCGATAAACGCTCCTGCATCGTCTTCGCGAGAAACGCGAAAAAAATGCGATTTTACCCGGAGGTCAGCAGGAGCGAGGAGGTAGCCTCTTGTACAAGTGTGCATTCTCCGGTTCTAGGTCAGCCAACAGATGGCGCCACCATGCGTTGGTGTTGCGCGCTAGGCCTCGACAAGGCAGAGCCTATAGGGCCTAGTCCAAATTTCCTTCGCGCGGAGGGAACGGTTTCCCCCAACCAACTCGAGATGCGCAACTTATGCGCACGAATTTTTCTTGTTGACATTGGCAAGCATTTCCTAAGTTTCATCGGCAAACACAATGGGACTTGAGTTGGTTGGAAAACTAAGACCCACCCATCCACCAAACTTCGAAAATCTTGGACTTGGTTATTTGACGTTTCAGTGTCAGAATCGAGAGCCAACGTCTTGTTAGCAACATAATATGGTTTCCTCATCATACAGATGATCGAAACAAAAATTCGTGCGCATGAGTAACGCGCCGAGAGTTGGTCGAGGACGAAAATGCCCAACCGGGCGAAGAGTACTTGGACTAGGCCCTATAGGCTCTGCCTTGTCGAGGCCTAGCGCGCAACAACAACGCATGGTGGCGCCATCTGTCGGCCGACCTGGAACCGGAGAATGCAAACTTGCACAGGAGGCTACCTCCTCGCTCCTGCTGACCTCCGGGTAGAATCGCGTATTTTTTCGCGTTTTTCTCGCGTTCTTCGAAGATGATGCGGAAGCGTTACCGCGGTCCGCCAACAGATGGCGTTTCAGGGTGGCGCCATCTGTTGGCCGACGCGAAACGGCTCCCACAGCGCCTTCAAAAATCGCGAAAAAAAACGCGATTTTACCCGGAGGTCAGCAGGAGCGAGGAGGTAGCCTCTTGTACAAGTGTGCATTCTCCGGTTCCAGGTCAGCCGACAGATGGCGCCACCATGCGTTGTTGTTGCGCGCTAGGCCTCGACAAGGCAGAGCCTATAGGGCCTAGTCCAAATTTCCTTCGCGCGGAGGGAACGGTTTCCCCCAACCAACTCGAGATGCGCAACTTATGCGCACGAATTTTTCTTGTTGACATTGGCAAGCATTTCCTAAGTTTCATCGGCAAACACAATGGGACTTGAGTTGGTTGGAAAACTAAGACCCACCCATCCACCAAACTTCGAAAATCTTGGACTTGGTTATTTGACGTTTCAGTGTCAGAATCGAGAGCCAACGTCTTGTTAGCAACATAATATGGTTTCCTCATCATACAGATGATCGAAACAAAAATTCGTGCGCATGAGTAACGCGCCGAGAGTTGGTCGAGGACGAAAATGCCCAACCGGGCGAAGAGTACTTGGACTAGGCCCTATAGGCTCTGCCTTGTCGAGGCCTAGCGCGCAACAACAACGCATGGTGGCGCCATCTGTCGGCCGACCTGGAACCGGAGAATGCAAACTTGCACAGGAGGCTACCTCCTCGCTCCTGCTGACCTCCGGGTAGAATCGCGTATTTTTTCGCGTTTTTCTCGCGTTCTTCGAAGATGATGCGGAAGCGTTACCGCGGTCCGCCAACAGATGGCGTTTCAGGGTGGCGCCATCTGTTGGCCGACGCGGAAACGGCTCCCACAGCGCCTTCAAAAATCGCGAAAAAAAACGCGATTTTACCCGGAGGTCAGCAGGAGCGAGGAGGTAGCCTCTTGTACAAGTGTGCATTCTCCGGTTCCAGGTCAGCCGACAGATGGCGCCACCATGCGTTGTTGTTGCGCGCTAGGCCTCGACAAGGCAGAGCCTATAGGGCCTAGTCCAAATTTCCTTCGCGCGGAGGGAACTTTTTCCCCCAACCAACTCGAGATGCGCAACTTATGCGCACGAATTTTTCTTGTTGACATTGGCAAGCACAATGGGACTTGAGTTGGTTGGAAAACTAAGACCCACCCATCCACCAAACTTCGAAAATCTTGGACTTGGTTATTTGACGTTTCAGTGTCAGAATCGAGAGCCAACGTCTTGTTAGCAACATAATATGGTTTCCTCATCATACAGATGATCGAAACAAAAATTCGTGCGCATGAGTAACGCGCCGAGAGTTGGTCGAGGACGAAAATGCCCAACCGGGCGAAGAGTACTTGGACTAGGCCCTATAGGCTCTGCCTTGTCGAGGCCTAGCGCGCAACAACAACGCATGGTGGCGCCATCTGTCGGCCGACATGGAACCGGAGAATGCACACTTGCACAGGAGGCTACCTCCTCGCTCCTGCTGACCTCCGGGTAGAATCGCGTATTTTTTCGCGTTTTTCTCGCGTTCTTCGAAGATGATGCGGAAGCGTTACCGCGGTCCGCCAACAGATGGCGTTTCAGAGTGGCGCCATCTGTTGGCCGACGCGGAAACGGCTCCCACAGCGCCTTCAAAAATCGCGAAAAAAACGCGATTTTACCCGGAGGTCAGCAGGAGCGAGGAGGTAGCCTCTTGTACAAGTGTGCATTCTCCGGTTCCAGGTCAGCCAACAGATGGCGCCACCATGCGTTGTTGTTGCGCGCTAGGCCTCGACAAGGCAGAGCCTATAGGGCCTAGTCCAAATTTCCTTCGCGCGGAGGGAACGGTTTCCCCCAACCAACTCGAGATGCGCAACTTATGCGCACGAATTTTTCTTGTTGACAGTGGCAAGCATTTCCTAAGTTTCATCGGCAAACACAATGGGACTTGAGTTGGTTGGAAAACTAAGACCCCACCCATCCACCAAACTTCGAAAGTCTTGGACTTGGTTATTTGACGTTTCAATGTCAGAATCGAGAGCCAACGTCTTGTTAGCAACATAATATGGTTTCCTCATCATACAGATGATCGAAACAAAAATTCGTGCGCATGAGTAACGCGCCGAGAGTTGGTCGAGGACGAAAATGCCCAACCGGGCGAAGAGTACTTGGACTAGGCCCTATAGGCTCTGCCTTGTCGAGGCCTAGCGCGCAACAACAACGCATGGTGGCGCCATCTGTCGGCCGACCTGGAACCGGAGAATGCACACTAGCACAGGAGGCTACCTCCTCGCTCCTGCTGACCTCCGGGTAGAATCGCGTAATTTTTCGCGTTTTTCGAAGCAATTTTGCTGGTTCCAGGTCCGACCCGGAAAACACAACGTGGCCCAGCCTTTAAGCGCCAACACATATGTTTTCGCGTTCAGCAATGACCAAGCACGCCCGCTGCTTCCCGCTGTTGCTCCGAAATCCCACATGACCCAAAGACTGCCTCAAGTTTCGTCTTTGTCTTTAAAAATGAGATAAATGTCTGTTAGGAAGACGGACAGCGCCAAAGCGCCATCTAGCGGCCGTGCCGTGGTGTGAGCCTTACATCAACATTCCAGATGGGTGTTGGGCACTATATATTCTGGCGTATCAAGGACCGCCCGCGCAGAAATAGCGCATGGTCGAGCCAAGGCGCCATCTGGTGGCCGCCCCTGCTTTGGGCGTCAATACATGTTCCCGCTTTTCCCAATGACCAACCACGGCACGCCCGCTGCTTCCCGCTGTTGCACCGAAATCCCACATAAACCAAAGACTGCATAAAGTTCCAGATTTGTTTTCAAAAATGAGACGAACGTCTGTTCACGAGACGGGCGGCATTGTAGTGCGTCAGACATTTCGTCCATCAACAGAATGTCAGCTGAGCACATCGGTCTGATCTTGTCGCTATGCATACAGTACTTATGCGCGAGAAGGCTTTACTAGCACTACGCGCACAACAACGCTGGGTCAGGTCAAAGCGCCATCTAGCGGCCGGACCGTGATGTGAACCTCAAACCAACCATCATGATGGATGATGGGCGTGATGGGTAGCGTCGCGCGGTTCATTGTGGGGCCACCCTTAGGGGCCTATTTTCTCACTTAAGAAGTCCGGAACAGGACTCCTAGGACTTGCTACGTGTTTTTTGGCCCCAGAAGAAGGTAACCTGTGAGTTTGGTCGAAATCGGAGACATAGTTTTTTCGACCGAAAATCGCAAAAACGCAAAGGCTATAGCCTTTGAATTTTTACGATTTTTGGCCAAAAAATTAATATGCTCCGAAATGACGTGGGTTGTGCAGGGGGACTCTAACGTACCCCTAGACGAACCCCCAAGGGTCAGTTCGTCCGAAAACCCGGTTTGTCTGCGAGGAAATGCAGTATTTCTAAAAGCGCGCAATGTGTTCGAGCGAGGTAGCTCAGGGTTTTTCTCTCACTAACGAAGTCCGGTATAGGACTCCTAGGACTTGCTATGTGTTTTTTGGTCCCAGAAGAAGGTAACCTGTGAGTTTGGTCGAAATCTGAGACATAGTTTTTTCGGTCGCAAAAAAATTGTCTCGGATTTCGACCAAACTCACAGGTTACCTCCTTCTGGGACCAAAAAACACGTAGCAAGTCCAATGAGTCCTATACCGACCTTCGTTAGTGAGACAATAGGCCCCTAAGCCAGCTCGCCCGAGCACATTGCGCGCTTTTACGATAACTGCATTCTCTCGCAGACGAAGCGGATTTTCGGACGAACTGACCCTTGGGGGTTGGTCTAGGGGTACGTTAGAGTCCCCCTGTACAACCCCCGTCATTTCGAAGAATATTAATTTTCGGGCAAAAATCGTAAAAATGCATAGGCTATAGCCTTTGCGTTTTTGCGATTTTTGGTCGAAAAAAAATTGTCTCTCATTTCGACCTAACTAACAGGTTACCTTCTTCTGGGACCAAAAAACACATTGCAAGTCCAAGGAGTCCTATACCGGACTTCGTGAGTGAGAAAATCGGCCCCTAAGCATCCTTGCCGGACTCGTTTTGCGCTATCAGAAATACTGTATTTTCTCGCAGACAAACCTGGTTTTTGGACAAACTGACGCTTTTAGGTTGTTGAGAGGTTGCATTAGAGTCCCCCTGCACAACCCCCGTCACTTTGGAGCAAAATTTTTTTCGAACGAAACTCGTAAAAATGCAAAGGCTAGGACGTTCCAGGACTAAAAATAATTTATTTTTAGTTTTCTCCCAAATTAGGTCGTTTATTGTGCTTTCTGGACTTTTTACTTTCTTTTTAGACCTACAAGAAGGTGTCCTGTGAGTTTTGTCAAAATCGAAAACAATTTTCTGCTGAAAAACAAAAAAACAAAACAAAAAAAAAAAAAGGTATGCAAAGCCTTTGCTTTTGTGCGATTTCTTGCCGGATAAAAATTGCTTTAGGACGAAGTTTAAGTCCTCGGATCCATTCGGGCTCCTTTGTCAATAAAATCCCTTTTATGCTCCGACATTTGACTTGAAAAATCCCTGCTCGCGCCCGCCAGGCCTGCTTGCTTACGCTGCATCCGCGACTTAACGGACCCCCAGTGCACCGTCCGCGTACCGCGACCGCGACCGTGTCGGATCCTGGTCCTTGGCGCAGCACCTTGCGTCAGCAGAACAGGCGTGGCGGGGCGGGGTGGGGCGCGGTCGGACGCGGTCATCCGTATCCTTCCCGTGGATACCGTCGGCCAGGTCCTCCTCGGCGCGAGGTGCCGCAGTGCCGTCCAGGCGTACACCCACGCCGCAGCCGCCATGCCTTCCCGGCACACCGACGCTCCCCCCGGGGCCGGGCCCGGGCCAGCGGGCCTAGCCGTCGCGGTTCTCGCGCTCGCGGCGGCGCTTGTCGGGGCCCAGCGGCCGCCCCCGGCCCCGCCCGTCAGCCAGGTGCCCTCGATCGTGGTGCTCTACTCGCAGTCGGCCGCGTCGCAGACGTCGCAGGCGCCGCTCGCCGTGACGCACGCTGGCCTCCGGCAGAACCTCGTCGTGTCCGAGGCCGCTCGCCCCGGAGCCGCGCAGCACGGTAAGGCAGCCTGCGGGTGACGAAGAGGTTGTACCCCGCCATGGAGCACATGTCACTGGGACTAGAAAAGAAGTGAACCAAGTCGCCGCGTAGTGTTGCCCTCCTTCTGTCCTCGCTCTGACACTACTTAGTGTCAGGCATGGCCTCCATATCGGCGGCGAGGTGCCAACAGGCGGGGCCGAGCGCACCGGACGAGCCGGGTCGGTAACGAGGCAGCGACAAGCGGGTAATGAAGCGGAGACAAGTGATTCAAAGCCGGGCGGCGCGACGGCGAGGGGCAACAGGCGGCGGCAGCAGGGCGCGGTGCAGCCAGCCGAGCAAAACCCTTTCTCCAATCGTCCCCGCTCCGCTGCCCACAGGCCCCGCGGGTGCCGCCGCAGGAGCCGCTGCAGGAGCCGCCGCAGGACGCACCGCCGCCGCGCCCTCGCACGCCCGGCAGGCCCCGCAGGGCGCAGCCAGCGCGGCGCAGGGGGACGTCCTGCTGCGGGGGCGCTCGCCGACGCCGCGCTGCGCGCAGGGCCAGCCCTTCTGCCTGTACGACCAGGACTACCCGCAGTGAGTGTCCGCCGGCGCTATGTAACGTCCTCCTCGCCCACCTTGTCCTTGGCGTCGCTCACACAGGCTGCGCTTTTCCCTCTCTGCCCCCTAGGGAGCGCGTGCACGACATCCTCAACACGTACCACGACGACGCCAACACGCTGTACCACGCGCTGCACCGCTACACCCCGCAGGAGCTCATCGACAGGGACAACCAGACGCACAACTACCGGCATCGCGGCCACTTCGCGTGCGAGTCCGAGGTGGCGTACCTGCGGCCGGGCTGGGCGCGCAACTGGAAGGACCAGTGGGTGGCCGTCGTCAACACCGACAAGTTCCCGCAGATGGTGCGCGTCGAGACGTGCAAGTGAGTGCGGCGCCCACAAGCCTGCTTATTTTATACTTTCTTTTACCCACACATATTTAACTGTACAGAGCTCGTTGTAACAGCTCCCGCCTGGTTGACGCTCACTTCTGATCTGACAGGTTCCTGAACCAGAAGTGCGAGTTTCTGCCGCCGTGCTACAAGTCCTCGTGCGTGCAGCGCTTCGCCGCGACGCGCCTGCTGTGCGTGGACCCCGCCAACCCCCACCAGAGGCCCATCATCGACGTCTTTGAGATGCCCGTAGCCTGCTCCTGTTTCGTCGAAAACTTCCGCTTCCTGTAAAAAAAGAGAAATAAAATAAAACGGTATTATGTGAATTGCATGCGTGCTGATTGTACGAAATTGATATTCATACGCGCACGATCGTCGGCGGTACACCTGTTCCATACACAGGCTGGAACTCCAATGCAATCCCCTTGCCTCTCCACACTCCCCGCGACGCTACGCGGTCCCCCCCCTCTCCCTCTCCTCCCCGGAGGCGAGCAGGCTTAGCCAAGTCTAAGCCCAGGTATCAACCCTCACCTGTTCTTCTCAGGATTACTAGGCAGAGGCTTCGGGGCGGGAGCAAGGATTTCTCCAGACCAGGGCGGGGCGGGGCAGGTCAGTCTCTTTCCGCACCTCTCGCGCTCTCTATCGCACTGCTCGCGGGGGCGGAGCGGGACGGGGCGGGGCCGGGTGAAGCGGGGCGAGGCCCGAGCGGTCGTTAGCACCTTCTGGAGTCAGTGGAACCGCCGCACCGGAAGGAAATGTGCACGCTGCTTGCAGAAAAGCTGTCGTTTCATTTTTGAGGGTCTGATTGTAAAACCGACACGCACGGAGATGCTTGAGCAGCGAGTGGGAAAGAGGGAAAGAGGAAGAGAGGGAGAGAGAGTGGCGTAAGCCGCTTACCCGCAGGACAGCAGCGCCCCCCGGCCACGTGTGTCTGGTCTGGGGTTACCAGGCACACTTTCTTTCTCTTTCTCTCTGTCTCTCTCTTTCTCTCGTGAGATGGCCCCGGATGCCCATAGACTTTGTAAAGTCGAGCCACTCGGATGGGAACAAAACTCCCCGGCCCGTGGCACGAGGGCAGAGGGAGTGGCCCACCAATAGGCACATGTTTTCCCTCCGAGAAATTCCGGAGAAAGAAACGCTCTAAAACGTCCTGCGACGTCCCAATTTAGAAAAGCTCAGGTGAACTGGACTGCCTGGCGCGCGGGCTGTCAGCCGAATAGTGGACTCGTGACTCGTTGGGCTGGCGTGGCAAGGCGTTGGCTTGGAGGAGCAAGGACGTGCGATTGGGCCGGGAAAGCCCCGCCACGCTCCCGCCAACGCCTTGCATGCCAAGCAGGTGGACCAAGGCGCGCTTAATAAGGCCCCTGACTTTGCACTCGGCTCGGCTCCGGGGGAGAAAGAAGACAGAGCGAGTGAGAGCGCGTGGCAGCACGCCTGCGAGGTAGGCAACCCATGTCCTTACCGCGCAGCTCTGCCCTGCGGTGTTGCCTACCCGCAGTCGCACAGGCGCTAGCCGTGTACTTACCGACCCCGCAGGTGTTTTATTTGGCCAGCAAATCGACCTGTACCCCCCCCCCTTTTTCCCCAGCCCCGCTTTACCACCACGTT
Source organism: Frankliniella intonsa (assembly GCA_033675135.1). NCBI lineage: Eukaryota > Metazoa > Arthropoda > Insecta > Thysanoptera > Thripidae > Frankliniella > Frankliniella intonsa. The sequence continues at coordinate 9,243,408 of CM066254.1, read as the reverse complement.
CCACTGAAAGCCTCACGAATCTTGGCCTTGCCCAGGTTTAATATGTTTGCACTGCTGAAAGGATGTATGCAAATCCTGTTTGCCATTAAATAGGGTCACCTGCTTCCCTTTCTGACTGCTCTACCTTGCCCTACACGGCCTGCCCCAGGCTTTTCGATCATTATCAACCGCCTTTCTATAGTCTATCTCCTCCTTTTTGCAACCAGCCTCAACGCTATCCTTCAGTCTCCCTCGTCCTCGTCCTCATCCTCCTCGAGAGAATTTTTTTTAAACCAACCTTTATATTTCATACGCCCTACTCCTTCGTTACTTTGAAGATCACGAGTAATTGTTGGCGGTACCTCAGAGTGGGCGGTCGGCGTGCCTTTGCCCTTCCCTGCCGCTGCTGAACGCCCCCCGCCCCGCCCACAACCTCCCTCGCACGTTGCTCATGCGACGCCCACCTGCCTCAATGGGATGGGACGTTTCGCGACGGGACGGACGTGTCATTTGTTTCGGATGAGTCTCCCGGGGCCCGTTCAATGTCCACCGCCGTTCCCCCCGAGGGGTGGAGCGGTGGGGGCCGTGGTGGGGGAAGAGGGGTGCGCGGTGGGGCGGGGCGGGGTGGGGGGGACGGGGCACGGGGTAATGGAGAGTCTGCACCCCGCCCCGCCCCGCCCCACCCTCCCTGGACAATCTGATAGGGGCGGTTCGCGCGGGCGGGGTAGCAGTAAATAGCCGAGCGCGATATCTGTAAAAGGGGAAATACATATGTATTCAAAGAAGATTTCAAATCACCTGTTATCATCCCTCCGTACGTTTGCTTCGACTCTTAAATCGACGCCCGGCCGCGCGCGTTCCCGTCTTACACTCCCAGACGCGACTCGACAACGCGGCGCAAGAGGCAGATTTAATTAGCAGAAAGTTTGCTACCGTGTTGCGCTGCTGCGGCGCCCTTCCCTCTTCCTCCCCCACTACCTCCTCACCCTCCTCCACCACCTCCGCCTTCTTCCTCAACTCCGTGCCCCTCTCCTCCTCCGCCGCTCACCCCTGGCCCGTGCGTAGGTGACCGGAAGGAGAGCGAGGGAGAGAAGGGAGAGCGGGAGGCGGGGTGGAAGGCGTGAGAGATGAGGGAGGGACAGGGAATCCCTTAGGGATCGGGAACATTTCTACTTGGCGCGTGTTGCCAACACAAAGCTTGCTACATCCACCCACCGACTGCAATCCTTGAGCTTTACTACATGGCGCTTCGCACTCCACCAGACCCCTTCCCTCCCCTGCCCACTCCTCGCCCCTTCACACACCCCTCAATTACTCCTTTACCCTCCCCCTCCCTGCTCTTGTACACGCGTGTCGCCGAGTTTTCTTCAGACCGACGTTCTGACACTGGATCACAGATACTCACACGGATACAATTTGTTTTCGGCCGAAAATCGCAAAAACGCAAAGCCTTGGCATTTTGACGATTTCTGACCGCCTGACCGCCCAGTCCTGGGACGTCCCGGGACGTCCTGAAACGTCCCAGGACTAAAAATAAATTAATTTTTTGTGTACCGGTATCCGCCGGCTCCTTTATGAAAACTCCGTTAAATCGCATTAGATGCAAATTATGTAGGTGTATTGGGCCGCAACCATTATTAAAAATTCTGAAAGTTAGCACCCGGCGTGCAGAACTAAAACCAACTGCGTTTCAATTGGGCCGTACGCCCTGCGCAGGAGGGTACCCGCGGGCCCTGCGTCAGCCCGGGGCGGGGCGGGGTGGGGTGGGGCGGGGCGGGAGGGATGACTTCACACGGCGCTGCTCAGCATCCGCTCAACATGTATTACGTGTATCGGGAACGCCTCCGCGAACTACCGCCGCACCCCACCCCGCCCCGCCCTACCTAGATCACCCACCCTATCGTGAGACGCATGATATGCACGTGCAAGCACGTGGCGGGGCGTGGCGGGGCGTGGCGGGGCGTGGCGGGGCGTGGCGGGGTGAGTCCCGCGGCGCCGGGGCACGACCAGGTCGGCCAGCTCAGCAGGTCTCTCTCTGCCCTCACCCATACTCGGTACTCGGCCAAGAAGGAAAAGCTGCCGCAATGGAGTGCGGAAGCGGCAAAAAGGAATCATAGACACGCAAAAAAAAAAAAAAAAGAGCGACGGGAAACAAAAAAAATGTACGGCATCGCGTCTCCCGCGAACCCAGCGACTTGATGACTGTGGCGCAGGACAGTAAGGCCGAGCTGAAAAGCTGTCGTACCTGGGACTGTGCCGGAGCGGAGCACCCCGCCGCACCCGTGGTGATCCAGCGGCACGGCAGCTCCTTGCGGGGCGGGGCGGGGCGGGGCGGGGCGGGGCGGGGCAGGGCGGGCTGGGCGGGCCTGGCAGGCGGGCAGGACTTGCTCACTGTCACAAGCTGGAATGTGTTACGTGATGAGACTACTGTACTGGAGCCGCTGGAGCCGGCTTGTCGTCGGCTAGCTGGAGGGGGAGGGGGTGGTCCATGTAAGACACCACCACCACCACCGCCATCCCCACCACCACCACCACCACCACCACCACCACCGCCATCCCCACCACCACCACCACCACCACCGCTAGCTCGTCGTCCGGAGACAAGTTGCTAGGAAAAAAAACTGCACGTTTGCTGAAGTGAATGATGCAAAATTTTATGCAATCCCGCGTTTCATGAAAGCTGTAGCCGGTGCATCACCTGGGAGAGTATACAGGGTGGGAAGGGGTGGGGAGGACACTGTTTTACGGTGCAGTAGCTCGTTGCTTTGGACGGGCTTTAGTGGCCGTGGGACGACTGGGCCGTGGCGGTGCGTGGCGGGGCGGGGCGGGGCGGGGCGGGGCGGGGCGGGGCGGGGCGGGGCGAGGCGGGGCGGGGCGGGTCAGGGCGGGGCGGTCACAGGTCATTAGAGGGGCCAAGCGGGACCGGAGACCCGGGACAGAACGCCCCACAACCCTACAGGGCCCCCTCCCCACCACGCCCCGCCACGCCGCGCCACGCCCAGCCGCCGTCGCTTAGGCCCCCTCCCCGAGCGGAGGCCGGACCGTAGCGGAGGGGTTAGGCTGGCAGGGGGTGGGGGTGGGGGGAAGGGGGCACGGTTTACACTGATCACTGCTTTATAGTCACAGTTTTGTTTCCCGGGTGGGTCGACTTGGAATTGATAGCCCGGATGAGTTCCATCCCCTCCTCGCCTCGCCTCGCCTCTCGGAGCCACGGCGCGCACGAACTCAAATCGCCCAACCAGCGAGCCGAGCACAACATAAGCTGTCCTGTTCGGGCGCTGGCCTGCCCCTCCCACCTCCTACCAGCCACCAGCCACCAGCCACCCCGACTGGCCGTGATTCCGCAGACATGACACGAACGCTAAACACCTAAATGCCTAACAAGGCGCAGGGAACGCCCCCCCCAGGAGACAGAGAAAGGAGCAGCAGACAGGGAGCGCAACCATTTAAGAAAACCTACACCCGCCCCCTCCTGCCTGGCCGTGGGCCGTGTCACCACCTCCAACCTGCCCGATGACCGTCCTGCGACGAAAAGACTCCTCTAAATTGCTTTAGACGAATGTAGGTGATGCGGTCACTACCCTGTTCCTTGCCGTTATCCCTATCACCCAATACAATCTTTAACCGAGCAATTCGTTTTTTTCTTCTGCGACAATTTTGCGTCAACCTATTACAAGCCACATACTCCGGTCCCTGGACCACCCTGCCCCGGCCACCCTGTAACCCACCCCACAGCCCCTGCTGCACGTGGGCACACAGCCTGCCACCCTCTAGGTCCGGGCCGGGCCGGGCCGGGCAGGGCAGGGCTAGGGTATCTGCGCTAGTCTTGTAATCAGTCTTTATTTCCTCAATAACACTCCGCACTCCAGCCCCTCTGCCCCCTGCCTCCACCCCTCCTTCTCCCTCTCTCACACACACACACATGCGTGTGTGTGGGAAGGGACCGCGCTCCTCCCCCCCACCCTTACCCCTTTCCTCCCCGGCCTTCCTCGCTTTTTATTCCAAAGTGTCGGCCACCAGTCGCGGCGGTGCGGGCGGGACGGCGGGACGCAGAGAGAGAAAGACAGACTTTATTTTTTTATCCCTTTCTCTTCTCTTTCTGAAAACAAGATAAGCGATACGACTCCACGAGGAAGAGGGCCCGGCCGCGTCCGCCACCGTCCTCTCTGTCTCTGTCTCTGTCGCACTCGGGCGCGAGGCCGCGGGTGGCGCCGGGAGCGCCGAGTGTGAGAGAGAGAGGGAGAGAGACGGAGAGACGCGCCTCGGAGGCGGAGCGGAGGCGCGCAAAGTGAATCAGCCGGCACAGGGATCGTGTGTGCGTGGCGTGGCGTGGCGGGACGCGAACACCTCGCGCTGACCCGCACTGCATACGTGATGGAGGAGCCCAACGCCTCGGGACGGGTGTGAGTGCGTGTGTGGCGACACCATTAGCGGAAACATTCAACGAACGATAACCTTTATTTAAACAACTAAGACAAAACGTGTCAAATATATATCACACACCTGCTTATTGTTTGGGAACATTGGATTTTGGCGAGTGGATTTACGTTTAAATACATCATTTTTTTTATGTCTACCGTTGTGCACTTATGTACAGTTGCCCTGCTTTCAAGAACATGCGTGTTATCATATCGGTAAATTACGATGACACGACAAAAGTGGTACGAATAGTATTTCCTTCATCACACCTACAGAACACAAAATATACGGTACATCGTGCAAGATCTATAAGTTTATTATCTTACCCAGCAGTCACTCGTTGACTAACCCAGCAATCAATCAACGTAGTCTTTAATCTGCATTTAAGGACTCTCAAAGGAAACGTTTCTCCATGGTGTATCGTACTGAAAAGTACAGAAGAAAAAGTTGTGAGTTCTGTATAAACTGCAGTTTATATCATGACCACAACTAGTTGCTCGGCGGGACCTTCATCTACGAACACAACACGACAGTGCTCATGCACTTTACGTACGCCACGGTCTAAGCAGAAATTGCTCTGGGAGCAGCAGGTTATAGCACCCGAGTCCTCACTGAATATCGCCCTCCGAATACCTTATTTAGTTCGCATTTTTCCCGCCACTGTCGCGGGGCAGGCGGCGGCGCTCCCCGTGCCCGGGCCTCCGGAGAGGCGGGGGCGGTGGTGGGGGCGGGGGCGGGCCGCCACCGATCACCTCACTAGGGCGGCGCAGCAGGCCAGGACGACGCCGAGCACGGAGGCGGTGACGAAGACGCCGGGGTCGGGGCCGGGGCCGGGGCGGCCGGAGGAGGTCGCTGACGCGCTGCCCTCGGCCCCTGCCCCCGCCGCGGCCTCGGCGCCCGCACCGCCCGCACGGCCGGGGCCGACACCGGAGCCGCCGCGCGCCGGCTCCGGGCTGCTCCGGACCAGCGCCGCCTCCGGGCAGCGCGCCAGGGCGGCCGCGTCCACCGCGTCCATGGCGCTCATGGTCTGGCCGTTGACGTGCAGCGGCTTGATGCAGAAGTTGTGCGACCGGAAGTCGAGCGTGGACTGGCGGGCGAGCGGGCCGGCCAGCACGCCGTGCAGGCGGCAGTCGCACGGGAAGTGATTCTTGGACACGCTCAGGTTGCCGCCGATCTGAAAGACGCGCGAGGCGAGGAGCACCGAGCCCGAAAAACGCGTGCATTCAGTGGGCGCACGCACAGCGGGGGACATTCGCGGGAAAGGAAACGGAAAAGTGGAGCAGAAAAGACGACAAAAAACCGTCCTCTGCTTTCCTCTCACCTGGATGACGACGCTGCCCGGGGCCGGGTTCTGCAGCAGGTGGTTCCCCTCGAAGCGCAGGTTCTTCACCTGGTTGGCGTGCAGCAGGTGGAACTCCTCGAGTGCGTCGATCTTGTTGTTCTTGATGACGATGTCCAGGACGTGCGCCATACCCTCAAATACCCGCGCGCGTACCACGCCCAGGTCCGAGTCCTGCACATTAAGCGTGAACCCGATCAATTATTCAAATTTCTCGGTTATTACAATTTTTTTTAAAATTGCAAAATCCACGAACAATTGAAGAAAACCATAGTTTTTTCCTGACCTACCTGCACGAGCAGCAGGTGCACGTGCCGCAGGCCGCGGAAAGTGTGCGCGTCCAGCGAGGCCAGGTCCATGTAGGCGAGGCGGAACAGACCCACGTGGTCCATGCCGTTGAAAGCGTCCGGCTCGATGGAGCCAAGGCCGGACGGCAGGATGAAGTGCTTGACGACCGTCAGCCCGGAGAAGGCCTTGGCCTGGACCACCTGCGAGTAAAGTACACAAAAATCAAAATGAGACGCCGCAGGACGTTTTGGGACGCCCCAGGACGTTCAAGGACTAAAAATAATTTATTTTTATTTTTCTCCCAAATGAGGTCTCTTATTGGGCTTTTTGGACTTACTACTTTCTTTTTAGACCTACAAGAAGGTGTCCTGGGACTTTTCAGAATTTTTTTTAAACACACAATTGGACGTAGGTCACAAGCGCTACAGATCACAACCGCTACAGGTCACAAGCGCTACAGCTCGCTAACGCTACGGGTCGCAAGCGCTACAGCTCGGTAGCGCTAGGGCTCGCTAGCGCTACGGGTCACAAGCGCTACAGCGAGAATCCGCGCGTTAGGCGGAGCCGAGCCGAGCTATACCCTGAAAAATTACGCACGTGGCGTGGAAACATGGAAAATTTTTGCGACAGTAAACCTCCCGAAGGAGGTTGCGGTTCCCGCCAGGCACAGGGCTTTTACCCCCCGTGGCAGCCAACTACTTCGGTGTTCTTATGGGAACCGGTGCTTTTTGGACTGCGATCCTGTCGCGCAATTCGACAGATTTGATCCCCGTACTGCCAGATTTAGTCGTACGGTGGTTAACCGAACTGCCCTGTCCCCAGAGCATGGAATAGCTATTTTTGGAGCCAGATTCTAGGACTTATGACCCCACGACCGACCACCAGTCGTGGGCATGGGACGGAACTTCCTGGCAACCCGCTGTCGCTACCAGTGAAGAACCTACCTGGGTTTGAACCAGGCCCCATGTGCCGAGTCTCACAGACACCCCACGGTTTTCGCGGCACCACTAGACCACTAGACCGTCGGCTATTCCACGAGGGAGCTCGGTTGAAATGGGGGGCTTGAATTCCACTCTGCAAATTGTTGTCCTCAGAAAAATTAAATTTTTGGGTAAGATTCGAACCTCCGTCCTGCGACTCTCCGCGCGGACACTATGCCGGCACGGCTACGACGCCACGGTACCAGATGCCGGACCACTAGGAGTCATGCTGCGCGAGAAGCCACAGTCACCGAAGAAACGAACCCGGTGTCATGAGTGCGCCTGCTCTCCGGCCAGTGCTGGGCCGGCCGCGTAGCGCCATTCGTATCGACGCTGCTTATTGCACTAGGTGGGCAGTGGTTCAAAAACCACGTATTTTTGTTTCTTGTTAATTTTTTTTTTGTTTGGACCAAGTGCTCTTTCCAGTGCCTTTTTTGCAGTTGCCTAAGTCACAAGGACGGTATAGCTGGAAAGAGCACTTGGTCCGGAAAAAAGAAAAAAAAAAAATTAACAAGCAAAAAACAATGCACGGTGTTTGAACCTCTGCCCACCTAGTGCAATAAGCAGCGTCGATACCAATGACGCTACGCGGCCGGCCCAGCCCTGACCGGAGTGCAGGCGCACTCATGACACCGGGTTCGTTTCTTCGGTGACTGTGGCTTCTCGCGCAGCATGACTCCTAGTGGTCCGGCATCTGGTACCGTGGCGTCGTAGCCGTGCCGGCATAGTGTCCGCGCGGAGAGTCGCAGGACGGAGGTTCGAATCTTACCAAAACATTTAATTTTTCTGAGGACAACAATTTGGAGAGTGGAATTCAAGCCCCCCCATTTCAACCGAGCTCCCTCGTGGAATAGCCGACGGTCTAGTGGTCTAGTGGTGCCGCGAAAACCGTGGGGTGTCTGTGAGACTCGGCACATGGGGCCTGGTTCAAACCCAGGTAGGTTCTTCACTGGTAGCGACAGCGGGTTGCCAGGAAGTTCCGTCCCATGCCCACGACTGGTGGTCGGTCGTGGGGTCATAAGTCCTAGAATCTGGCTCCAAAATAGCTATTCCATGCTCTGGGGACAGGGCAGTTCGGTTAACCACCGTACGACTAAATCTGGCAGTACGGGGATCAAATCTGTCGAATTGCGCGACAGGATCGCAGTCCAAAAAGCACCGGTTCCCATAAGAACACCGAAGTAGTTGGCTGCCACGGGGGGTAAAAGCCCTGTGCCTGGCGGGAACCGCAACCTCCTTCGGGAGGTTTACTGTCGCAAAAATTTTCCATGTTTTCACGCCACGTGCGTAATTTTTCAAGGTATAGCTCGGCTCGGCTCCGCCTAACGCGCGGATTCTCGCTGTAGCGCTTGTGACCCGTAGCGCTACCGAGCTGTAGCGCTTGTGACTCGTAGCGCTTGTGACTCGTAGCGCTTGTGACCCCGTAGCGTTAGCGAGCTGTAGCGCTTGTGACCTGTAGCGGTTGTGATCTGTAGCGCTTGCGAGCCACTCCGACACAATTAATTATGAAACTTCAAGGTAATCTTGAAAAAATCAGGAAAAAATTGTTAGAAGTTCCTCGTTGAAAATTGTCTAGCCTCACCTTGAGCGGGTTCTTGTCGAGCACGAGCCACTTGATGTTGCTGGTGCCGGCGAACGCCTCGCCGGCGATGCGGTGGATGCGGTTGTGGCACAGCTTGATGACCTCGACGCCCTGCAGCCCGGCGAACGAGAAGCTGGAGATGACGGCGAGCGGCGTGTGCTGGATGGAGAGCTCGCGCAGGCGCGGCAGGCCGCGGAAGGCGAACGGCTTGATGGTCGTGATGTTGTTGTAGTCGAGCGAGAGGTTGGTCAGCATGCGCAGCCCGGCGAACGCCTCCGTCTTGATGTGCGAGAAGCTGTTGCGGTGCAGGCTGAGCTGCTGCACCGAGGCCGGCAGCTCGTCCAGGGGGATCTTGGTCAGCCCGCCCGTGTTGCACAGCACCTGCCAGTCACAAGGGGAATGAGGGGAAGGAAGGGGAGGGAGAGCAGGCGATTGTCGAAAGCGCTCTCTGCGGGCGCAGGACTTGTACACGCGGAGGCGTTAGCGCGGGCCTATGGCCCCGCCCTGCCCACGCTCGGCTCAGCGCTATCCTTTGAGTTAGGGGCCGACAGGGGCGGGACCAGGTGGCGGCTGTGCGTCAGCCCCAGCGGGGAGGGCGGGGGTGGGCGTTCAACCAGCGCCATGCATAGTCCATGAGGGGTATTGAAGGTCACGGGGGCGTGGCGGGGCGTGGCGGGGCGTGGCGGGGGCGGCCGGGTCAGTGCGCGGCGGAGCGTTCAACAAGTCACACATACTCACAAAGGGGAGAGGGACAAAATTAACTGCGAGGCTGAGGTGTATAGTGAGTGCGTCGGGGGAGGCGCGCAGGCGCGGGTTACAGGCATCGCGGTTTCGACCTTGTAGACTGGGAGCAGCAGGCGGGCGGGGGCGTTGTGCAGGAATAGCACGCCGCCCCGCGGGTACCCTATCGTCACCCCAGCGGCGCCCGCCCCGCCCCGCCCCGCCCCGCCCCGCCTCGCCCCGCCCCGCCCCGCCCCGCCCCGCCCCGCGCGCCCTGCAGCACCGGGCACGGCACTGCAGAGGGCGCCGACCACGCACCGCGAGTTTTTATCCTCACCGTCGAGTGTGCGTGAGCGTGAGCGCGCGCCCCTGTGTGTGAGTGTGTGCAGGAGCCCGACAGTTCAATTCGCCAAGACCCCTGATGAGACGCTGTGGAACAAATTACTCCGCAGGCCCGCCCCGCCCCGCCCCGCCACGCCCCGCTCACTCCCACCTCGCTCCTTCCCCTCCCACCTTCCCCCCCTCTCTCTCTCTCCTTTCTCTCTTCCTGCACCCCTCTCACTTTTCTTAGCCCCTCGCTTCCTGCACGCGGTGATAAACTGCCCGCGAGGATTGTTAACGCCGTTAACACTCGCTGCGAATTATCCGACGGGGAGCGTCCCGTCCGCGACGCGTCCAACAGTGCGCCCCTGCTCCTCCGCGCTCCCGAGGCACTCCGCAGCTCGGCTGTGTGACGATGTGACGTTGTGATGACGGTGTGACGATGAGACGGTGTGACGGTGTGACGATGTGACGGTGTGACAGTGTGACGATGTGACGATGTGACAGTGTGACTATTTGACCATGTGACGATGTGACGGTGTAATGATCTGAGTGTGACGAGGTGACGGCTGGGCGGGGTGGCCACTTTATTCGGAGTCCCCCGCCGGGACTGGAGGCGACCCGCTGCTGCTGCTGGCGCTGATGACGACGGGGACAGCCTCCCCGGCTGCTGCGTGCTGCTGCGCCGACCCGACGCGACTCCCTTGAAATTAAATCACCGCTCCAGACTCGTTGCGCTGCCATGCCGCCGCCAACCGTCAGAGGAGTCCCTGGGAGCAGCGGGAGCGGGAGCAGGAGCCCATCCCCACCACGCCCCGCCCCACCCCACCCCGCCTCAACCCACCCCGCCTCCTTGCCCGTTAGGACTGACAACTACTTCCTTTTCCGTAATCCAAATTAGCCGAATCCGTCCCTTAGTCTTCCTAACCCGTCGTCGCCGGGGACTTCGTGTTGGGTCGAGGGGTGGGCGGTGGGCGGAGGAGACTGTAGGCTGAGGTCGCATTGAGCACCGGTGGTGCGCGGGGCGGGGCGGGGCGGGTCGCTGGAGATCATAGGACCCGTCTTGTGCAGCTCCGGCACGGACCACGGAAGCCTGCCGCCCGCCGCCGCCGCCGCTGTCAGTTTTTACTCCACCCCTCGGAAGCCTGACTAGCCGGCCGAGCCTGGCATGCTGACGTGAACCCAACGAACCATTATTCACGCTTACAGTCATCTTTGACGTGACTAAAGTTATTTAACTTTGCTATATTGCATGCTCTTACTGACCCTCCGAGCAAATGAATGAGGGAGTAATTGTAGTATTTAACTCCCAGTTTCTTTCTCATTTTTTCTATTAAGAAAAAATATGCGAATATACTGCTTTGAAACTAGGGGTGCGTAGGAATAGGGGGAGGAGAGGGCGTCGGGAGACAGATCGGCCCGAGTGGAGCGTATAGCGCCGAGGTGGGGTAGGGTGGGGTGGGGTGGGGCGGGGCGAGGCGCGGCGGGGCGGGAAGGGCGCGGGCGCGCGGGCGTTGAGTTGAGATGTAGAGGTGGAGAGAACAAATGGCTGAAAGGGTGAACCGACGGCGGGGCCGGGCCGCCAAGAAATGGAGGGATAAAGGCGCAATGGTGCTTGCCAAAAGAGAGTCCCCATCGAGAGAGGCGGGGTGGGGTTGGGGGGTGGAGGAGGGGGGGGGGAGACATTCAATATGTCTCTTGGCAAATTCGTAACGAGCCCCTTTCGCTGCCTACCCTCCAGTGCGTGTGCGAGTGAGATAGATCGCTAGGGAAGGAGCGAGAGCGAGCGAGAGAGAGAGAGGGAGACAGACAGAGTTGTTCCCGCAGGGCAGTTCGACGAGATGCTCTCACCTCGCTCTTGGACAGGCAGAAGCACTCGGCCGGGCAGGTGTTGACCTGGTCCATGACGGCTGCTCGCTCCGGTCGGTCCTGGCGCAGCAGCTCGGCTGAGGCGGGGGCGGGGCCGGTGCAGGGGCCCAGCACCAGGGCCAGCGCCAGCAGGACCCGCGCCCCGGCCTGGGCCAGCCCCCGGGCCAGCCCCGGCATCGCGTCGCACTCCACAGCACCTGCAAGACGACCAGCACCGCGAGTCAGTCACGGGAGAGTCAGAGTGTTAAGGAAAGTCCAGGATCCGGGGCCGGGCCGGAGGGATGCGGGGGAGGGCGGCTGCGCCACTTCCGGCTCCGGCGGCTCTCCGGCTCTCCAGACGCATGGAAATAAAGGGGTGCCGGGCGGGGCTGCTAAGTGACCGGACATCTCCGCTCTCTTCCGGACGGAAGTACTGCTACTGCGGCCGGCTGGCGGGGGTTGTCAGAATCACTTATAAACGAGGCTAAAACCGCACGTGGCTGCTACCGCAGGTCCGGAGGTACAATTCGAAAGAAAGTAGCACTATCTGAGGTGCCCAAATCTCGCACCCCTCGCACCCAATGAAGCGGCCCTTTCGGTGTACGTTCCAAAAACTATGTCGCCCGCGATCGGGAGATAGAGGACAGAATAGGGTAGAGGGTGGAGGTGAGAGGGAGAGGGAGTAGGCGAGCAGGAGCAGAGGTGGCGAGGCGAGGCGGGGCGAGGGGGAGAGAAATGAGAGCAGAAGGAACAAGGGGGAAAGTGAGACGGGTGGCGGTAAGCCTCTTATCTGCCAGGTAATTTAATGTCACCTGCACAAATGTAATAAGGAGGTAAATTTAAAACACTGGCTTCACTATCACTCGGCCTTGTGGGGAGGGAGGGAGGCTGGAAGTGGTAGGAGGCAGAGGGAGGGGGAGGGCAGGAGCTCTCGGCGCGGTGGAGCCTGGTCGTGCGCGCGGCGCGGCGGGCGGGGGAAGCCACCGAAAGGCGACTGCTTGTATGGTTTGTTTCTTCAGATTTAACACTAAACTTGACTTTCACCATAATTTTTTTTTCAGTTTGAGGCCTTGAACGGGGGGTACCGCCACCGGACTGGAACCGGAAAGGGACGTAAGAGAGAGAAATGCGGGGGAGAGAGAGAGAGAGAGAGAGAGAGAGAGAGAGAGAGAGAGAGAGAGAGAGAGAGAGAGAGAGAGAGAGAGAGAGAGGGGGGGGGGGTAGCGCAGCACGAGTGGCCCAATGTTGACTCCTGTGCCGTCCCTTCCGCTCCCTCCCCTGCGTCTTTCTTCCCGTCTGCGCTTCTGCCTCGGGGACCTCGCGGGGGAGGGGGCGGGGTGAGGCGGGGCGGGGCGGGGTGTGGCGGGGTGTGCCGCGCTCGGTTGGGACCGCATGGGGAGGACCACAACGGCCCCGGCCATGCCTCAGAAGGACAGTCAAACACACGGCATTTGCCAACCCTGCGGTACACCCGACGTCACCGTGTACACTGCTAGCGAAAAACGCGCTCCCCCCCAAAAAATTAGAGCTGGGCGGCGCTATAGATGGCACACTACACGGCCCGAACCGGGCCGGCGCAGTGGCCGCCCTGGTCAGCCGCCCTGGGCGCCGGCCTGCATTGGGGTAGGTCATGCATTTAGGTCCCCGCTGGCCGCTGCGGCTCATGGCGGCCGAGCAGGACATGAGAATACTACTGCGGAGGAGTAGCAACGGAGAGGGGAGTGAACGAGAGGCTTGAACTGCAAAGAGGGAAGCGCGGGGCGAAGGGTTTGGGGGGGGGGGGGGCGCCTTAAAGGTGAAGATGGTCACTCTGGTTCAGCCCGCAAGCCACCCTTCCCTCGCCCTTGCATTGCTCCATGGAGAACGGGGCAGGCCAGGAAAGCGAGGCGAGAGGTTTCACTTTAAAATCCAACGAAACATCACTTTTTTTTAACGGGTAACACATTTCGTGGTAACATTGTACCAGCCGCATACACAGCCAAGCTTCTTGTATTTCAAATATAACCAAAAACCGCATAGAAATTGGTACATTGTTTTCGATTTTCCTTTCTTGATATTTTTAAAGCATTAAAAATATAGTAATTGTTTGGACACGCGGTTTTTAAGCACTTTTAAGTCGAGATGTGAGGGGAGGCGGGAGGGTACGGGGTGGTGCAAGCGCGGTGGTGCGGAGGAGAAAGAAGGGGCGCCGAATAGGGAGGGATGTGTGCGCGCGCGGGGATGGGGGTGGGGCGTGGGTGGGGGTGGGGTGGGGTGGGGGGAGTGAGAATTAACACTAATATCGGAAGCAAACACGTGTCGGTCGCGCACAGAGCTCAGCAAACCGAGTCTCCTCTCCCAGCTCCGCGCACACGCACCATGGTGGTGGGGTGCACCGGGACTGAGATGGGGTGGGGTGGGGCGGGGCGGGCTGGGGCGGGGCGGGGCGCGCTCACCCCTATTGATGCTCAGCGACCCAGGGCGGGGCGGGCGGGGCCCGTGTGGTTGCAACTAGCGGAGCGGTCCCCTGGCTGTGGATGTGTGTGTGTGTGTGTTGGTGGGGGGTGGGGTCCGGGCTGGGCAAGGCGCCCTTGTTTCAAGTCAAAGGGACGAAACGGAACATATTGTGTTTACGTGAGACCCCCCCCCCCCCCCCCCCCCGCCCGGCTCGTCCCTGAGCGCCCCTCCGCTGCGTTCGCCTTGAGGTTAACAGCGCTGGCGGTACCTGAACTGAGGCACCGCGCGTGGGTTCGAACAGCACTCGCTTCCTTTCGGCTACGACTTCCTCCCCCGCCTCCTTCCTCCTGACGTAAGGGGTTGTCCCTGCGCATTCTGCCCTTTGGGCGCGCGGGGCGCTGGCCGGTGGAGCTGTCGCAGGGGACGCAAGGGGAGGGGAGGGGAGGGGGCAGGGCGGGGGTGGGGGAAGAGGAGCGACTATTACCGCTGCGATGGCGCCCGATGAGCCCCATCTCGGGATTATGAATGTTGGTAAGCTGTTGGGGAAACAGTCGAGTCGGTCGGCTCTCCTCTCAGCGGGGGTTTGGGCGGAGGGGAAGGGAAGGGGTGTGGCTGCCTGCTGTACCTCCTCCTACCCCACCCCTCCTCCTCCCCACCTCCCCGCCGCAGCGCCAGGGCTGTGCACACTCGGGCCGAACCCCCCGTCTCCACGAGCGGGCGCCGGGCGCGGTGCTGTTGGCCCCTCGGAGGCGGCTGCTGCTCCGTAGACTGCCCAGGACTGCCCCCGGAGGCCGCCGCCCCCGAAGGCCAGCCCGAGGCTGCCCTAGGAAGCGGTCCCCGGAGGCTAAGCCCGAGGCGTCCCTCTAGGACGCTGTCCCCGGGGCTGTCCCCGAGGCTGTCCCCGCCGCGGCTGTCCCGGCGGCCTCCAGGTCGCGTGCTACTCTCGTTCGCCGCTAGTTTCACGACTGCCTGCGACTTTGACTCGGTCCGCCGGCCGTTGTAACCAGCTGTAGCCCCGCGCTGTCCACCTGACGTCAGCTCCTCTCCCCCTTACACTCGGGCTCCCTGCCTCTCCCGACGTTCTCCCCCAACCATCTCCGCCCCGCCCCCCAACGCCCACCTCCTCCTCCTCCTCCCGCTCAATTAGCTCCGACCTGTAGTCGACTCACACCAACTTTTATTGTAGGCCTGGGACGGGATGGTCTGAGCCTGGCCCGGGCTGCGCGCTGCGCGCCCCCCGTTGTACAGGGGCGGACGGGCCGGGCCGGACTAGCCTCCCTCCCCACCCCGAAATGAAGCAGCCGCGGACACAGCGGGAGGATGCGCGTCATTTGCGACGAGTACCGTCCCGCCCGGTGGTCCTGCCCGGCCCGGCCCGGCCCGGCCCGGGGCGAATATACACCCGCGCGGTACATCGCGATGATTCGAGCGAGTGAACACCCTCGTCCCCGCGGGCGGACGGCTTGAGTGAAACTAGCAGTGGCGTGGGGTGGAGGTGGGGGGATCTCTGTGAGAGAGTGAGAGAGACAGAGAGAAAGAGAGAGAGAGAAAGGGCGCACGTACGCGTAGGGGAGGCGTTGGTGGTGGCTTGAGACAGGGGAAGACAGATGTGGAAGGTGAGCGGAGAAAGAAAGAAAGACGCGTGGTAGGGGTGGGGAGGAGAGGGGTGCAAAAGGGAGGGGGAGGAGGGGAATGATGAACAATGAAGGGGTTGACGTTTTGACATTTCGCACGAAAGGCACCACCGCGGTCCGGGCAGGGCAGGGCGGGGCGGGGCGGGGCGGTTCGGAGGGGGTGGGAAAAAAAGCAGGGGGAGCGCTAGGCGAGACGAATTAAGAAGAGGGTCGCTAAAGTAAGTAAGCAGCGGCCGGCTGGACTCTGCGGCGGACCAGGCCAGACCGGACACAGTGATCATGATCGCGATGTAGCCGCGGTGAGGCTCGCGATACCGGCTCACCGTGGCCAACGAGGCCGCCCGTAAAGATGCAGGCAGGGCGAAGCGGGGCGGGGCGGGGCGGGGCGGGGCGGGGCGCGGCGGGGTGGGGCGGGGCGGGTTGGGGCGGCAGGATGTTGCTTGTGTAACTGCCCGGCCCGGCCCAGCCTGTACAAGTGCTGCCCTACACCACACCAACATTAAAGCGGAAACAATTTTGTTTTGTTTTTTTAATGTTTTCGTGGTTTTTGTTGTAAATAAAAGAGGCGCTAGCCAGCCGTCGTGTTTCTCGTATATGCGGACTAGCAGTACGGACGGCACGGGGCGCACGTGAGATATAGAGAGCAGCCGCCTACGCGGTGGCGCGGCGCGGTGCGGCGGGGCGGGGCGGGGCGGGGCGGGGCGGGGCGGAGGTTATCGGCGGACGCGATCTAGAAGCAGGGTGTGACGGACACGGCCAGTCCGGGATGTTATGTGTTTTTAGTCAGTCGCTGTGCTTTTTTGAAGTTGTCCGCGTCACAAGGACGGTATAGCTGGAAAGAACAATTGGTCCAGAGGAAAAAAAAAATAAAAAAAATAAAAAAAATACGTGGTTTTTGAACCACTGCCCATCCAGTTCTATGAGCAGTGTCGGTACCAATGACGCTACGAGGGCGAGATAGCACAGCACGGAGAGCGGGCGTGCTGATGACACCGGGCTCGTTTCTTCGGTGACTGTGGCTTCTCGCGCAGCATGACAGGTAGTGGTCCGGCAACTGGTACCGTGGCGTCGTAGCCGTGCCGGCATAGTGACCGCCCGGAGAGTCGCAGGACGGAGGTTCAAATCTTACCAAAAAATCTAATTTTTCTGAGGACAACAATTTGGAGTGGAATTCAAGCCCCCCATTTCAACCGACGTCCCTCGTGGAATCGCCGACGGTCTAGTGGTCTTCGTGCCGCGAAAGCCGTGGGGTGTCTGTGAGACTCGGCACATGGGGCCTGGTTCAAACCCAGGTAGGTTCTTCACTGGTAGCGACAGCGGGTTGCCAGGAAGTTCCGTCCCATGCCCACGACTGGTGGTCGGTCGTGGGGTCATAAGTCCTAGAATCTGGCTCCAAAAACAGCTTTTCCATGCCCTGGGGACAGGGCAGTTCGGTTAACCACCGTACGACTAAATCTGGCAGTACGGGGATCAAATCTGTCGAATTGCGCGACAGGATCGCAGTCAGAAAAGCACCGGTTCCCATAAGAACACCGAAGTAGTTGGCTGCCACGGGGGGTAAAAGCCCTGTGCCTGGCGGGAACCGCAACCTCCTTCGGGAGGTTTACTGTCGCAAAAATTTTCCATGTTTTCACGCCAACTTTTCACTTGCAGAGCACGTACGTAATTTTTCAAGTTTAAGGCGGGATTGAGCTCAGCATTCAAGCCGAAGGCTTGCCTGGCTAGTTATTTTATCGCAGACGAAAAGTTTGTGTCGCGGCAGGTTTCGGCTCCGCGTGACGTCTCGTCTGAGGGGCGGGGCGGGGCGGGGCGGGGCGAGTGGCGCTCTCTAATGGCTCATCCGTACCGGACAAGACTCTCCCTGGCCGGGCAGCTCCTCGCGCGAGTCGCGGAGAATAATTCCATCCGGACTACCAACTTTGCACAAAGTGATATCCGTCTCGGGGGGAATATTCTAGCAGGGTAATTACCGGCATTTCCAAAACACGGCGGTGTGGCGGGGCGGGGCGGGGCGGGAGTTGGCGTTACCGAGCCCAGGCTTGGCTCGGCAGCCTCATCGCTTATTGATGGCCCCCTCGCCCCGCCCCTACCCGCAGCTCTGTCATTGCTGGATATTGTTAAGACAACGGGTGAGGCGGGAGGGGGGGGGAAGAGGCTCATGGCAAACGAGACAGCTCAAAGTCTCTGCCCCTCAAGCTGACCCTTGGAGTGACCCGTTCCTCCCCGGTGACACGGGCTCCTGCAGTGCCCGCCCCGCCCCGCCCTACTCCAGAAGGTGCGTGAGAGAACCTTGCTTAACTCGGGGACTAATGTCGTTGGACCGAGTCCCTTCCCTCGTGTCGCAGGCGCAGGCCCTAGGGCGCCCCCGGCCCCGGTCCCGGCCCCGGGCGGGTGTATACATCATCACAGTCCATACCCATTTTCGACCCACTCGTGTTCTGACCCTAGGTTAGGTCAGGCTGGTACTTCAGGAGTGGCCTTCCCTGTGGGCGCGGAAGGACTAAAATCTGACCTACATGACGAGTAGGGCGCAGGGCGATCACACCGCGGAGGCGCAGGGGGACGGGTGGGTAAATGCAAATACAGGGTAGTCGGGGGGAGGAGTGGGGGGCGCTGCCCTGCGCGATCATCTAGGCTTTGGGGCGCAGAATCCGATACAGCCCCGCTCCCTAAGGGCCCCTGCCCTGCCCTGCCCCGCCCTGCCCCGCGCAGCCAGCGGAGCCCTGCCACTGCCCTACCAACCCCTCTAAGGGCGACGGCTTTTTCACTTTGTTAGCGGGTCGGCTCAGCCGCCGCTAGTCAGTCATCCCCGGCAGGGCAGGGCACAGCGACCCACCCCCGGGGAGGCACTTGTTTACTAACCCTCTCTTGTTTCCCTAAGGCAGGGCGCCGAGCAGCGGTAGGAGCAGCAGGGTGGCTAGCAGTGCGACCAGCAGGAAGACACAATAGGACGACCAGCAGGACGACCAGCATGACGACCAGCAGGACGCGTCGTCCGGCAGGGAGGGATGTCTCGGTGCCGCGCCAACAGAGACCTCTCCTCTCCGCGGTTCACGGGTTGGGAAGGGGAGTGAACTTTTGCCGCATGTTCGCAGGTGAGAAGCTCGCGGGGAGGAGGGGGGCGAGGGGGTTACGGGGTTACAGAGAGAGGAAGAGGGAGGGAGAGGGAGAGAGAGGGTGCGGGGCCCGCAGCCCAGCCCAGCCCAGAGCGCAATGGCAGTGAATCGTGCAGGCGGACAGCCTGGTGGCGACACCTCCGCAATAAGCTGCACTTGAGGAAGGTTGGTGGTCGTGCCGCCCCGCCCCGCCCCGCCCCGCCAGGAGGCCTAAACGCCCTGCCCGCCCGCCCCCGCCCCGGCGAAATAATACCGCGGCAAACGGCTCGGCTAAAAGCGGGCCGAGGTTACTTTTCTTTTTCACTATCGGCTCCACTTTTACCTTCAGCACCACCTCCGGCACCACCTTCGGGTTCTGTACCTTTGGCTGCAGCCTCGCCCACTCTACCGCCGGGCCTTTGGCGGTAGCGGTAACTCCACTTCCGTCAACAAGATAAGTTAGCCGGGCGGCGCGGCGCGGCCGCTGATGGTACGGATGAGTGGCCCACCCAGCCCAGGACACCCCTGGAGGGACGCCGAGGAGGCGCAGGCCTGCATAAGGAGACGCGGCCATAAAGATCAAGCCAATCACGGGGCGACGCGGGGGCTTGTCGCGGTAATGAGCAAAGTTACAAAGGCGGCCGCCCTGGTTGCCTGCACGAGCGCGCCTGTGTGAGTGTGTGTGTGTGTGCGTGTGTGCGCGTGTGCCTCGGGCTGCACTCTGACCTGCGCGGTCTAGGAGGCGTTGCCGTGTGCACACGCTTACCCCGCCTGGCCTCGGTGCTGAAAAGTCAGCGTCGGGAGGCCGGAGAGCGGCAGGGCGGGGCGGGGCGGGGCGGGGCGGGGCGGGGCGGGGCGCCCTGCGAGCGGCGATGAGGGCGAAAAGAATGGTGCGGCAGCCTGCCCTACACCTCCCGGGCCCGCCCACCTACTCAGCCCTGTCAGGACTGCGTGTAGATCTCTCTCCCTCGCTCTCTTTCTCCTTCTCCCTCTCTCTCTCCATCCCTTTCTCACTCTCTCCCGCCTACATCTCGCCACTTGCATCGTCCCCCTCCCGCCCCGTGCCCTCCCCTTCTTCAACCTCCTCATTCTCCCCGCAGCCCCGTTCTTACGCCCTTTCCCATCCACGCCCCCTGCCCTCTCATGCTCAAAACAACTAAACACAACTATGCTCGTCTTCAAACGCAGCCGAAAGGCGGTACAGGGGCACCGGCAGTAACGCCAGCCCCCAAGAGTGTTCTTTGCAGCCGCCCCGCCCCGCCCCGCCCCGCCCGGCCCCGCCCCGCCCTGTGAGGCAGCTGCCCGCCCGTTTCGCCCCGCTTAGCGGAGGAAAAGCTGCGATCCCCGCCCGCGCCGCCGCCGCCGCCCCCACAGAGATGAGACAACTCGTCGTGTTCCTAGAATCCTACGATATTATAAGATTCCGACCGGAGGTAAAAAAAAAATATAAAAGGAAATCGCGACGCCGAGCACCGCGCCGCGCACCAAAGCTATACAAGGAGCTGATCTCCTTTGACCCTGTCGGACCGCCTGCGTATCATCCTGTACACACACACCTCCTCCCCCGTCAACGCCAAAGGTCCTTACTGCAGAGCGTTGCGTTTCAGACGAAGTCCGGGCCGGCGCGCAGATGAGAGGTAGGAAGAACCAACCCCCACACAGTCACACGAGCTTCTGTAAGTTAGCAGGCCGCGCCCCGCGTCCCGCGACCAGCCCAGCCCAGCGGGGGGATGACCACGGCCACCTATATTGCTTTTAGTCCAGATCAAGATTGGGGTCCAGTGGGGAGCCCAGCACCACCGGGACCGGGACCAGCCCGGGGGGTGCTGCCGCTGCCGCCACCGCCGGCGCCGTGGGGACGTGAAGTAGGGGGGAGGGGAGCAGCGAGGGGAGCGGAGTATGACGAGATAGTATGTGGCCCCTGCGGTCGTGCGCGCGCGCCTGTGTGTGTGTGTGTCGCGAGGGGCGGCAGTGCCTCTTTGTCACGCCGCGTGATGGCTGGCGGACCTAAGGCCATGAGACTGGCTGCATGAGACACAGGTGCCCGGCCCCGGCGCCGCGCGGGGAGGAGGAGAAGGGAGGGGTACAGGGCGGGCGGGAACACACCCCGCCCCGCCAGCAGCTTCCGCGTGGTCCTGGGCCTGCTCACACCCGGCCGTCCAGCCACGGAGAGCCGGGATGCGAGCTTGCGGTGGGCGTCCCGCTTCGGCAAGGCTAAACCTTTGACAGCTCATCGTCTCGTCATGGACTCTGGCAGGAGAGCGCGGGGCGGGAAGGGACGGCAAAAGGCGCTGCTGTGGGCGCCATGGGCACGCACCATACCATCGGCCCCCGCGCGGCCCGCGGCGTGTCGCGGCGTGGCGTGGCGTGGCGTGGCGTGGCGTGGCGTGGCGTGGCGTGGCGTGGCGGTGCTCACAGCCCGCACTTCCGCTGATAGGCCTGCGGGGCGCCCGCACCCGCCCGTCGGCTCCGCGCCCCGCCCCGCCACACCCCGCCCCGCCCCCGGGGGCCTGAGCGGGGGCGGGGCGGGAGGGCGGCGCACAGGACAGGGCACAGGACCCCAGCCTGAGGTTAATTCGCTTCGACTGCGGTGTCAGCGTGTCAGCAGCACAGCACGCCGCGCCCCTCCCAGCACGACAAGAGTGAAAAGAATAAAGCGACGCAATGACTCGTCCTCGCCCCGCCGCCCCGCCCCGACCCCGATCGTGAGCCCCGCAACCGAGGTCGGAGCGGAAGGAGCTCCCCGTCAACGGGATGCTACGCCCGTGCTCGTGGAGACACCTCAGCGGCGTGCTGTACTGGGGCCCAGGCCGAGGCCCGACCCGGCCCAACGGTGCCGGTATGACTCGACTCGCGGTCCTTCCCCGCCTGCCCCCCCTTCCCCCCCACCCCGCCAGACGGAACAACTTTGCTGCTCGCCGCGCCGAGAGTTTTGTCGGGTTTCGCCTCGCCGCAGCCGTGACACGAGAATAGCAGGGGAGGGGGCGCCGCCACGGCTGGGCCCCGGTGAAGTGAGGCGAGGCGTCCGAATGTGACTCCCCTAACCTCAAATTTCCGTACGCGCCCTCCGGCGCGGCGATCGTGCTGCGGTCTGCATCTCGAGCACACCCCACGCCCCGCCACGCCCCGCCACGCTCCGGTGGCGGCGCCCGCGAGCGAGCGAGTAACGAACGTGTATGGGGTGAGGAAGGAGCGGAGGCGGAGGGAGATGGGGAGGGTAAAGGGGGAGAAGAGCACTCCGCGGGGCGGGGCCGGGGCGCAGGCGACGGCCCGTATCTAAATGCGCCCTGGACGAAGCGACACTTGCCAGCCTGCGGCTCAGCTCCATGACGTCCGACAGCTTGGACTTCGTGGGGTGACCCCGGAGATGGGTGTCCGTCCCCTCCCTCCCTGCCCGCCCGACCCGCGCGCGAGGGCCGTGCAGGTGGGACGGCGAGGGGCTCGCGGGAGCCTGTGGGAGAGAAGGGCACCTGGCAGCCCCGCCCCGCCCCGCCCCGCCCCGCCCCGCCCCGCCACGGCGCAGGAGTTTCTGTTCGGCCCAGGCACTCGCACGGGCTTACTTCGCCCTTCTTTTTTTACCTTTCCCTGCGCGCGAGACGCGCGTAAGACGGCGGGCGGGGATGTGCCAAGTGGCATATCGGCAGCGGCAAGGCGGGGCGGGGCGGGGCGGGGTGGGGCGGGGCGGGCCGCAACGACACTCGAATCGCAGTCCTTTGCACCTGAGACACTTCGAGAGTGGGAAAGGTGTGGGGTAGGGATCTGGAGGGGAGGGGCGGGGTGGGGCGAAGGGTGTTCCGCTTAACTCAAAGAGTGATATTCAGAACGCTCGGCCCGCGCTCGTGGTGGCGGCGCGATATAGCTGAACGGGGACGTACACCCCTCTGCGGGTGCGGCACACTAAAGGAGGGATTTGCCGAGGATCGGGCAGCAGTTATGTCCTGTTTGTTCACGTCATTAGGTCCTGTCCGATAGAAAACAGCCATTCGCGTATCGATATTCCCCCTCGGCGCCGACCGCCGTGTCTTCCCGAATGCGCCGAGCTGAGCTGAGCTGGGCGTCGCCCCGGGGCAGCGCGCCCGGGGGGTAGGCAGACCCGCCGCGCACCGGTGAGCGCGCGCGGCCTACCTCACAGGATGCACCAGCTCGGCGGAGCCGAGGGAGGGAGGGAGGGAGGGAGGGGGGATGGCGGGCTCTACTACTGCACGCCCCGGCGATAAAGTGTCTAGTTATTCCTTTATGGCCACGACCCGATGTTCGAGTGTCGGGCTGCCTGCGGAACGGGACGGAACGGGACGACACGCGGAAACGTCTCAGTGACCTGCGAAAGACGCCCTCGCGCTGTAAGTTGAGACGCGTAAACGGCGTGCAGGTTGGCGTAAGCGGTCGGTGAGAGGGATGACGCGGGGGCGGGGGCGGGGGCGGGGGTAGTGGCCGGGGGCGGCGGCCAGCTCCTCCAGCAGAGTTTATCTCCGAGGACGTCGAGGACCAGGCCACGCACGGCGCGTGAGAGTGGCCGCCCATAACAGTATAAAGGTGGGAGCATTAATTAAGGACGGGCAGTCATCAGCCCCGCCCCGCCCCGCCCCGCCCCGCCCCGCCCCGCCCCGCCACTTCCCCGTCTCGCCCTTACGGCGCGGTATAAAACAAGGTGCAAACGTTCTGTACAATACTTGCGTGCGCGACCGCGGAGGAACAACACCAAAGAGAAACTCCACTCGACGCCAGCAGCAGTTTGGACGACTCGACGGAGCTGGTACAGAGGCTCATACGCGCCGCGTACGGCTCTCACTAACCAAGACCGTATTTTTTTTTTAATAATGCTACTTGATACACAGACACAGACGGATAAAAATAAAATATAAGAAAAAAATTACGTCTGGGAGGAGAGCATTGCCCTTAAGTTTAACACATTTCCTTATGCTCGGACTCGACGAAAGTCTGCAGTCAGCTCAGAAGGCGCGCTTCTGTGTGTGACTATATCGCAATGACATCTGTGAGACGAACGTAAGGTGATGGACCACCTCAGGACACTACTAGAACGTCTGGGCTGGAACCCCGCGGCTCCGCCCCTTGGTCCTGCTTCTCCTCCGCCACATCGCGCCACGCCCCGCCACGCCCCGCCGCGCTCAGGTCCCGTCCGGGCCGCCCCTTTCCCACCCTCACAACGACTCGTCTCATAAATTTATGTGTTTTTTACCAACCGGACATGTGCCCAGTTAGGCCCTCCCTCCCTCCCTACCTCCGCCCGCTCACCGCGGTCCGGCGCGGCGGCCCTGCCCGCTCGCGGGGGGCCTCCCGAAAAAGCGTTACGAACTCCCTCAACACCTTGCGCGCAAGGCATGCACGCATGAAAGCCTTATTTAAGCTCGGCAACTATTGCAAATAAAATATGGCTTTTATTCGGAAAGGGCAGCAATGGGCGGTCATATCGGAAAGATTACGAAATCCGAAATTGTGCACTGCGCTCTTTTTGAAGATGCGTGTCTTGCAAGCGTCAACTTGCACGTAATTTCGCTATCTTTGCAACAACACTATTGCATTATGATACAACACCGGGATTCAGCGTGTGTAGAGCTTGGCTCAAGACGCAAAAGAGGTGAGTACAGCAAACGAACTCGCACGAGAATCAAAGTCACACGTTCCCGTATTTTCGGTGTGCAAAGATAATAGTTCTCGTTCCAATCATCGAAACAATTTTACCCAATGTTTTAAGCGATTCCCAGCTACCTCGTGTTAAAGGTGATTTTTGACGAAATGCCGTTGCGCCACACCTCCACCATGAAAGTGACTAAATAAACCGCGACGCAGGCACTAGGTAGGCAGAAGTCGCGACGCGATAATTGTAAATTTAAGGCCCGCAGATTTTGTCTTTGATCAAATCGTTTTAATTCTTTGGCGCTGGGGAGATCCATCCGGCAAGCATGGAGAGCCTAAACTCACCTGCAATGTGCGGCTGAGCGCGAGATCTGCGGAACACCTACATCCCCGCGGTGCAGGTCAGGTGCAGCCGGTCCGCGGGGGCGCGGCGAGGCGCGGCGGGGTGCGGTGGGGCGGGGCGGGGCGGGGCGGGTCGCTACACTGATCACTGCAGGGGGGGCGTGCCGGCAGGAGCCCACGGCTGCAGCCGCGGCGGGTAGGAATGCGACACTGGTTGCCTACCTTCCGGGAGCATCGTCGTGGGCCTCCGCGCGGGTCCAGCGGCCGGAGGCTGGCGCAGCTCGAGCACGCCCGCCCGCCAGACCCCCCCCCCCTCCCCCCCTCCCCCTCCTCGGCGGGGGGAGCGCCGCTGTGTGGTTGGTCGGGACCCCGGCGCATCCACCAATGCCGAGAGGGCTTTCCCCGAGTTAACCCCCACCCCCACCCCCGCCCCGCTCCGCCCCGCGGGTAAGGTGTGTCGTTCGGAGTCGTGATACCTCTGGTCAGTGAGTTAAAGGTAAAGAGGAAGACGGGTGAGAAAGCATCGAGATAGAGTTTAGCAGTAAAAGACAAGGCAAACAATTTATTGTTCACAGAAACAAAAATACAAATCTCAGTTCTATAACATGATTAAAGGATATTTATTTTGTTGCCTCCACAAAAAATACCTAAGCTCAACCACTTTTAGTACACTTAAATAAATAAAATAACTCTCATGGTTTGTACTTCAAAAGACACATGTACACATGATACACAATTACACAACATACACAACAAACATCATTATAAAAAAGAAAACTGCTCTACTCACATTCACTTGCCTTCAGGACATCAATAAGAACATTTAAGAAAAACATCTAGACTTAATGAAAGCTTCAGTTACATACCCCCCCAATCTACAATGATATGTTTTGAAAACTGAATGACATTTGGTGATTGAAATAAAAAAATTCTAAAGTAGAAAGATATAGAATGAATTGTAAGATTGAACTGCTTGGTCTGCATCTAAATCTCCTATAACAAATAAATGCAGCAATATCAGGACTGTCCACCAAAAAAAGGGGCAGACCAATAAACCCATGACCCAGAAACATTGAAAACATATGAATCAGACTTTATGGCAGCCTAATGATTCTTTGATCAAGGATTATTGGCCAGCTATTTCCTGTGGAATAGTAAGAAGGAAAGCTGTAAAGAGAAAAATGCCACAATGGGCTGAAAACTCTAATACGGCTAGAAGAGCAGAAACAAGAGAAGAATTTGTTATAGATAGGACCTGATATTTGAGGCGCATTAATAAACAGACCACATATATTCAGATAGCGAAGTTTGCGATTGTACTTCACAGGCTGCTCTCAGCTTGGCTGAAGCATTAATGGTTGATCTGATGATCTGATATCACAACAATCAAGTCTTATTAAATTTTGCAACATATCCAGTTGAGAAAGTTAATGTCTTTTTGTCACAATAGTTTTGCATAATTTAATAAAAAATACCTTATCTACAATTCGGGAGGAAAGTGGAATTGAGCACACTACACATTCTGCTTCTGTTCTAGAACAGACTGCATGGGATATTGCTATAAGAATAATTCTATTTGCATAAACAACTGTCGAAATTATTTCTTTGAGGCAAGTAAACTATTAAAGGCTCATATAATGAACAAAGAAGGCATGGATTACTTCCATTGGTTTAGAAAATGATATGATCTAAAGCGCAGTTGATTACATTTTCACCGTTGGCTCAATTCAGCAAAATAGTTTCTAGCAATTTGCACAAAGGTTATTACCTCCTAAGTGATGAGACCTATGTAAACTGCAGGTCCAAATCTCAGGATGAAACACAGAGTTTTTTTTTTATATGAAAGGTATTTTAATCAGTCATGAAGCTACAATTAATTACAGGGTCAGAATATGTGGTGTTTTAAAATTGAGAACATGAGAGATAAATAATTCTGCTTAGAGAACAGAAATCTATCCGAAGGTTTTTCATAACAGTCTGATTGCCTTATATAGAATAAAACTGGAAACAAATCCCAGATATAAATAAGGTGTTTTGGGATCAATTCATAATATTTTCTTTGTTAACTCTGAATCATACTGAGAGGTTACCTACAGAGCATAGGCTCAGATTTAACAAATGATTTGATGTTACAAAAATAGACATAAAGTATAAATTACAACACTGATAAATTGAATTCACAATGTCTGAATCAGAACAGAAAATAAATGCAGTTCATGAAGTTGATTCCCTGACATAAGGAGCCCCCAAAGCAAATCACAGGCCTACTGCAGATTTCATTGTTGAATAAAAAATGACTAGTTCCAACACTCATGACTGATACATAATAAATTTAGAATTCATACTATATCTGTAGGAAAGTGCTTGAAGAACCCGTGGATTATTGGTAATGGCTAATACACATATGAGGAGAGTTTGGCACAAAAGTTCTATCACGGCAGACCTAACAAAACATACTCTGAACACTATCTATCGGTCAGTTTGTCCTGAAACACAAGCTTGTTTTTCTTTTTAAAAATACTGCAAGTCAACAAAAAACAATTTAAAGATACAATAATTATTACTGATAAAACAGATTTCCCAAAGCTATCGGATTAGCCAGCCTAACTCTATTTCAACAGCACCAACAACCTAAACATTAAAAATACAAAAAAATATACTTTTAAAAAATAACAATACCATTACAATTCTATGAGCCACACCATCTAGGCAACTCAGGCAAGAAATCTAACTGAAGGCAACATTTAAACAATAAAACATATATTGTAGCTTATAAAGTTTTTACAAAATAGAAACATCTCGTAAGCAATAATCCACTTCTATAATTAGCAGACAGATCTGCGATGACCAAGCTCTTCGTCAGGGGAATCAAATATACATATGAATCTGTTACTACTTCAAAACATAACGTATAATGGATATCATAACACATAATATAAAACTCGATTGTTTAACTGTACAATACACCATAAGGATAGTTGCAAAGTCAGGATCAGAGCCCCACAGCATCTTCATACAAAAAGTGTACAAAAAGTACCATTGCACTGATCCCTGATTAAATTGATACCCATTTAGATTACGTTTTATTAATGAACACCATCGAAATGTCACTAACATCTAAGATTCAAATCGTAAAAGCCATTAAATGTGTCACATAAATGATTGTCAACTCTCACCTTTTTCAGGCCATGTTGAGCTAAAATATTTTTTTGTTTTGAGAACCTTGTCATAAAAATTTCTACCAACTTTAAATTATTCAAAGCAAAACTAGTGTTCATCTTGAAACTGTTTGATGCACATGATTGTTTCCAAAACAGAGCTTCAATAGAATCACAGTAACAATAAAACTTGCTTGGAAGCTGCTCTTTGGTTCCAAACCACACTATGTAGAGTGGCACATTTATCTTCTTACAGGCTTCATACAAAAATAATTTCTTAGTAGGTGCAGACTGCTACTGACTCATCAACACCACAGATCATAAATTGAATTCAATATGCAACATTGAGTCATTATTACACAAGTAAAATCAACATACAGTAAAAGCTTTGGGAATGAGAATATGAAATGCTTCCTGTCTGAGAGTCTGAGGTATCTCCACACAGGTAAGGAATATAAACAAAACATGACTCTTAGCAAACTCTATCATAAAGACTAGAAAACAGTTTTAAATTTGGAATTTTCTTTCTATACCATATTTTCATAAATATCAGAGAAAAAAGGCCAAGTACAGTTTCAAAGTTCAAACAGACATGTAAAAGACTTAAATTTACTCATTTACATAACACAATTACATACATTATCACTTATCACACATTTAAAAAGTAAAGCAAAACAATCTGATACGCAGAAAGATATGATTAAATGGATAATCAACTAGACAATCTCAAATACATTAAATTAACACATAAGAACAAAAGATTAATGAGGGCATGAATGCCCCAGCCTGAATGTTGAGTCTTAGCTTACGTACACATGTAAACATCGTAGGCACCTATGATACCTATAATACAATAGCATAATGACAAAAGGAAAAAAATGCTAACTACTTTGGTATGGTTTCCACATCAAGCATTCTTTCTCTTTCCAGTTAAAATTGCATAGCATACAGGAACCGAATTGGACTCTACAGAAACTGAAAAGGACTTGTTCTTTGGAGTTTGAACATTTTTTTTATCACTTAAAACACTCAAAAACAATATAAGCTCCACAATTTCAAGGTACAAGAGGGTCGTAAGTCTCAGGGCTTCAGTCATTTTTCACAATATTCAGACAGTAGGGTTTCATACAAAGGGATTGAATTAGATCGATGGGGGAGGCAGGGTAACAAATATGTAACAACAACAATAAATAACAACTTAGGTGGAAGCACATGACCAGCCAAGGCTGTTAACACCAGATAAAATGACCTCGATTATTGAGTTGAATACTGTTTGTCCTCACAGTTCCGGGAATATATCCCATTATGGCACTGATCAAAAGTTCACTTTGTTTTGAATGTCATGGGTGGTGGTCACCTCTGAATATAAAAATTTTCTATTAATTTTAGCGCTGCCCCACCATTTTCTAGCTACACTGTAGAAACATTGTTAAGAAAGACTAAAGTGGATACGGAGGAGGATAATTTACATTAGAAATACAAATATTTTAACATCTGTAAGAATCTCTGAAACAATGTTTAAAAAAAATTGTTTTGGAAAAATTTGTTTCTACAGTGTATGCATATCTGGTAACCCCTCTTTAAGGAATCAAATGGAATCATAGTTCAATAATACAATGTTCTAGACCTGCAACTTCATAAACACATACTATGAATCCATTCAGTAATTAATTAATATAGAGGAGTTCCAGATATACAGTACTATTACTTTCAACAATCTTGGCACTGAACCCACAAGCTGGCTATATCCTAATAATGACCATTTTTTAAAAATCTACTATCACTTTTATAAAAATTCTCTTCTGAACAATAGTTTACCATTGTTCACCCCAACATTTTCAATTTTAAGGAAGACAATAATTAAATAATTCAGCAGTAAATTGATAGGAGAGGCCAGCTTACGGTGTTATGGAGTTCAGTGTTGTGGAACTTCCAATAGCTGTATTCAGAAACTGATTAACACCTTTCACAGCTTGGATATTTGTAAAACGATAAAGTGTTTACCAACTTTCTGAATTCAGCGACGCAGATCATCGACGGGAGACATACCGTTCGCACAACCACATTAATGTGTTTAAAAAGAGTTTCCTTAGAGCAACGGACATGTCCCGCCGAAGACCACGACCAGGGGAAGTCCCTTCCGACAAATGGCAGGCAAACCCCGGCAAACCTTCAGCGTCAAGGCACACACACAGGCGACAAATCGCGCATCATCTCGCACAGTAGTTACGGTAACAACAGACCGACGGTGCCCAAACTGCACCGAAATTAATTTTCAATCGACTCTATACTTCTGCCTTGACGCTGGACGGTTCGCCCGGGCTAGCGTGGCCCCGCGTTCCCCTCGCACACCGAGGCCGCTTTCTGTTTTCAGGCAGCAGCGACGTCCCCGGCTGTGCGGGGGGACGCGTGGCCGCGCTAGGCCAGGGCCCCACTCGCGGCCCGGCTGCGGGGAGGCTGGGGGGAGGGGGCGCAGCGCCGCGGCGCCGTCGGGACGGAAGAGGAGAGCAAGGGCGACCACACCACACGGAAACCTTTTGGGGAATTTTTTTTAATCCTTTAAAAGAAAGTTAAAAATGTAAAAAAGTTTTAAAAAAATAAAAAATAAACACACGATGCGGTAGAGCCAACGTCACGAATATTCCGCCAAACGTAATATTCTTGACGCTGCCGTTCAATTATTATTATTGTTATTATTAAAAACTCTGGAAACCCAAGTATGTGAATGTCGCATAGCTGCAAGTGTGTGAATACCCATTCGTAAACGTGTCCTTTCAAACGTGTGAAATTTCTGACAAAATTCACAAATAACGTACGAGAGAAAATTCACACACCGACAAGTGTGCGACGACATTCACGCCGCAAGAAGTGTGTGGGCGCAGTGGTCAGGGTCTCCCCTCCCCGTCCCGCGCGGCTCCGCCCGCCCGCGCGCCCCCGCCCCGCCCCACCCGCGCCCGCGCCGCCGGGGCCCCGGCCGGGGGCAGCGCTAGGTCCCTACAGTGCGGAGGCACGTCGTATGACGCAGACCCCCGCGGGCGGCCGGCGCCTGGTGTTTAGAAGAGCAGGAAGGACACGCGAGTGCGCCGGGCATCGCCCTTGGCCCTCCGGCCCATCCCGAACTGTCACATGGAGGGGTCCGAGCCGCCGGACCCTCCACCCTTACCCTCGCCGCCCGCGCCGGACCCCACCCCCTCATCTTCACGGTACGGGGAGCCGGACGAACCATGAGCGGACAGCCCGCGGAAGTCCAGGTTATACTGCAACACAGAGCGGGCCGGTTAGCGCCACGCTGAAGAGAGGGAGTTTATATTGATGCACGGTTAACGAACAAAAGTTCCAGCTTTTCTTGAATTTTTTTGAAGAACTGTTTTTTTAGCAGATGATACGTTAGCATCAGCAGCTTGTACTGAAGTAAAGTTAAAAGTTAAAGTTGAAATGTCGTCAGGTGAAGTTGTCATGGCAAAAGTTGTCCAGCGTTAAGCGTAGGAAAGTTTTTTTTTTCTTTCTTTTTCTCTAGAGGTCCGTTATGTGGTGATGGAAATTTTTAGTCTTCACTTAAACTTGTTCTTGATTCTGATTATGTCTTGGTCCTGATTATGTCGAAAAAGCAGTTCAAAAGGAGGTTCGTTATCCATGAAGTGAAAAGGACGGCTTGATTATTGAAAGTCTTCTTAGACATTAAAAGCGCGTCATGGACGGTATGGTAAAGGCAATTTTAAATTTCTCTAGTAACAGGTTTTTACTGCGGGATGCACTTTAAAAAGTAGGGGACCGCCCACAAGGTCAAGTCCAGTTATGCTGGTTTCGAAAAGCGCAATCGATAAGAGAAATTAGTCAGAGCAAAAAAATAGTTGGTGGTTCACGCGGGCGAGAACCTGTAAGTCGGAGTAAAACAGTCAGGGTGAGTTATAGCAGCGGCGGCAAGCCCATGCTGTTAACAGATGAGGTAGTTAGGCAAACAGGCGACGCGTACGACGAGCGGGTTGCCTATCTGCTCGATGACAGGCGCCCGCCACGGCCGAAGTGCGTATGCGATGCGCGCGCACAGATACACACAGAGACATGCTCGCTCCCTCTAAAACACACACTCTCACACATTCACACACACATGCCGAGTACCATTGGCGGGCCCGCGGCCCCGCGGCCTGCGGGTCAGCGCTCGGTCAGCGCGGCAGAGTCTGGCTTCGGTTGGTGGGAAGCCGCTGGCCGGGTGCCCCGCCCCCGACCCTGGGGGACCCCACCGCCCCCGGGCCCGGGGGCACAGGGGGGCCTCCGGGGGGGCCGAGCGCGGGGACCGACTGGTTGAAGTACAGGAGGACGCGTTCGGGCATCGCGAGCTTGAACTGTCAGGGGTTGGATATCGATTTTAAAAAAATATATTTTTAAAAAAATCTCGTTTTGTTAGGAATTTTTATCCCTCTTCAACGCGCTAGACGTCAGGAAAATCGTGGAGAAATAAATTTGGCTGGAAAACATTTTGCGGACACTTGTTCAGGGATTTCGGCATTTCGACAAGTCGCACAGAAACCGATTTGCGCATGAAAGAAAACGTAAGAAAAGACGAGGACACTCACCTTAGTGGCGCACACGAAGCACGTGGTGACCACCTTTGATATGACATTCATCAGGTTCTTAGTCTCGTGTATCACATTGTCCACCTTGGTGAACGTGGCGGCCTTGCCGACCGTCGAGTTCTTGACGGTGAACTGCAGCTGCTGCACGTAGGTGGGCACGCGGTCCAGGTGCTCGAGGAGCTCCTTCTTGTGCGTGCTGGACGGCACCTGCGGACACGGGGAGGGCGTTAGGCGCTGGGGGAGGGAAGGCCCTCGCGGGGGTGCAGAGGCCCGGCTCAGCAGTGGACCTCGCGGCGGCTGCCCTCAATAACCGGAAACCCAAATGCGTGACTGCATGTCGCTCACACTCGCGGGTGTGCGAATTTCCGCACTCGCACACACGATCAAGTAAAAAGTGTGAGTTTTCCTCGAAATTTCACATTTTAAGGCACACGTGAACGCATGGGAATTCACACACCTACAGCCGTGCGACAGTCACGCACTGAAGTTTCCAGTGTTTGTGACAGGTCCTCCCAGCCGGGCGCGGCCTGCTATGCGCCGGCTAGCGTCCGGTCCGCAGGCCCCGCCTCGACCGGTCCGGTTCAGTCCGGCCGGTCGGACGAATGACATGTAACTACAGCGGAAAATCTGCTCTTCTCAAGAGAAAGACAGCGGGACTTGAGGCCAAAACCATCGTCGGCTCCTCGCGAATTGTTACTCAAATTTTGAAAGTTATGCTATCGCACTTTGCCTTGGAACTGACTTATGCATGCAGTCGCTAAAAAAGGACTGCTCGAAATGCATCAAGACATATTTCATTCTCATTCAATAATTTACGCCTTGTCTGTATTACTGGAAAACACCTCGAGAACTAAGAATTATTTGCCGCCTACAAATGTTTGTATAGAGAAGTATGGATAGAGTGCCACTATGACAAGCACGAAATATTTTCCAGTCTTGCTCAACACATTGCCACGCTGAGGAGCAGCGACGACACGTTTCCCGGCAGATATCCACGCCACGGCAGGCTAAGAGCGCCCATGATCCACTGCTTGTATGGCCTAGTGCACTACGCAGTGGGCAGGGAATTCCCCGGTACACAGTTATCTCTACTGCTTTCTGCTCTACCTAACCAAAACACTAAACCTTGTTCGTAAATTAGGGGACGATTTTGCGGAAGGCAAAAATTTTCGGTATGGAAGGTATAGCTTGAACAGTTAAATTGAAGGCAATAGCAGTTAGAGGTTTCCAATGTTAATTTTAAAAGAGAACTAATGGCTAAGAAAACAAGCTAGAAATTGAAAGAATAGAAATAGGTAAATCTAAGCGGCCTACATGAGGTAGCATGCTACGACACCTCCACGTTTTTGTCCTCATATATAAAACAGATTTCTCAGAATAAAATAATTGACATCCAAACCAGTAGAGGTCCATTTGAAGCTAGAGAAGCATAGCGAATCAAAGCCCGGGGTAAAACCCCGCGCATGATGTCGTGGAGCCACGTTCCTCTAAAATAACTGTAAAACTTGGAGGAGGCAAGCCGCAAAGGTAGAATGCTCTACGATAGATACGTACAGTTGAAGGCCTAAAAGAAACAGACAGACAGATGTGCGGGAAGGGCAGGACAGGACAGGTCAGGGCAGCGCGAGGTAGTCGCCATCGAGCCAAATTCATTTAAGATAAGAAAATTTGCCGATTATTCGAACACAAAAAATCGACAAATGGTTCATTTCTACGCTGAAAATGAGTTCGGCCCACAAAGGTGACAAAGAATGAGTTAGCACGAAGAAGAAGGAAAGAAGGATCCAATGAGCAGCAGGAAGTCGAGGTAAGTCCGGACAAGACCATTACAGAGACAGAACAACGAAACACCCAGAAACCGTACCGGCAAAGCAGGGCGTGGCAGGGCTGCCGTGTACACCTTAAAGGGATTGACCCTTGGCTTTGGAAACGAAATCCACGCGAGCTGCGTGAGTATCGTAATGTGTCTACTATCACAGCAAGAGTAAATTTCAGAGAACCTAAATTTTGAAAATAAGGGGTTTAACACCCCTGAATGCCGCGATGTCTGAGTGTTTTGACTGTGCTATTAAGGGACTACATAGATTTAAAACAATTCTGACGCATCTAAAATCACATTACTTTACAACACAGTACAAGAGTGACAAGTGAGACTGTCTAAGACATTTTCCTCCACAGTTTTTAACTCTCAGTTCTTACACATACAGCGACGCACACTAGGATTCTAAAGACAGTTTAATTGTACAATCTGTGATTTAGAAGTTTGAACAAGGATTATTTAAAGTGGTAGTTTAGTTTACATCATTTTTCGGAATGGTAGTTAAGCGGGGTTGATCATCTGCTTACAATGGGAATACAGTCTAAAATTTTCGGTTTGATTTTGTGAAATTACATTTTGACAATCTATTATCACGCAAAATCTACGTCAAAGACACTTTACTTACGAAGAATCCATTGCCCTACCGATATATTTTATAGGAAGCAAGTGATTAGAATTAATTATGAATGTGAACGAAGGCAGTGACTTCATGGATATTTCAAGAGGTACAAGTTTAACTCTATTTTGTGTAAGTGGCACAAAAATTTCCTATAATGGGACTTGTGATGTAATAAGTTGAGGGCGATACGTAATCTGAGCTAAAATCTCTGGCATCATAAAAATAATTTTTAATCTATTTGAATGAGTTAAAGCGTTTTGTGGCGGATATTATGAAAATTGTTTAAGATTTCGCTGTGATCGTGGAACTGCTCTGTACAAGGAGTGAGAAATATGAAATAATATCTCAGAAATGTACTGTGAAAAATGCTTGCAGTGTGTCTACCTCTATAATGTAAAGTAAGTAAAAACTTGTCTTCTGTTTTTGAGTTATTAGCTATTTTTACTAATGTAAAATAAATGTCTACATTGAAAAATGCTACGATGTGGAAAAATTGTAAGATGAATTGAGTGAGAGTGCTCTAATTGGGGAACTACATGAAGGCTGTCTGATGGCTGGCTAGGAGCATATGAGACCAGAGAAAAAGGAGAAAGAAAAGTAAAGAGGAAAGTAAAATTACAATTTGGCAGCTCATCCTCAAGCACAACATTTTTTTCCTTGGTAGGCGTACTGTATAACAGTATTTTTCATATATTTTGCGCCTGTATTGCGATATTCCACACACGCCACAAATATTTAGAAAAGTGAAGCTGCCTTTAAAATAAATAAGTGCCTTAAGACGAGCCGTCATCTGGACATATTGAACAAAGACCATATCCATTCTACTCTGCATGACGCTTAAAGTGACGGCTTGTCTTGGACCAAAGTCAGGATACAGGTTCCTGGTGTTAGTGAGACATAAAATGGATGTGAAAAAAGAAAGATACAAATGCTCAGCAGGATGTGAAAAGAAAAAGAAGTAAGAAATAAGAAAGAGAAAGGAAATGTAACAATCTTAAAACGATTTTACATTGCTAAGTTATTGCATGCTTTGTTAACATATTAAACGATTCCTTTCTGTGAACATCACACTTCCTAACTAGGAACAGTCACAAAAATCTGTTACACGAAAAACCCCTTGGATGGTTGTAAAAACATGTCTACAACAGGTCTAGACTTTTCTTCCTAATCAGTTTAATGGGAAGTGTGATTTTTCACTGGGTAACATACAAAAGGGTGTTAGGGCCACAACACCGCAAAGCTTGCAAACAACCCAAAGGTAAGTGCATTCTATAATTGATTCCAGAAAAGCAAACGGTTGAATTAAAATTAGTGTAGTTAAAGACCCCTCAAAATGACCGGTGTGTTGACCTTAACACTGACAGACAAAACAGCCAACGAGGCACATCCCTCTGTGTTACTCATCATAAGGTTCTGGTTCCTTCATTAAGTCGGGAACTCATCGGTTCACTTTTCAGGAAAGTGAACCTGGGTGAGGGAGATGTACTGAGTGCCCCGCTGGCTTCACATTGGTGCGAAAGGCTCTCCTCTGTACACAGCTCGGGAAGAGACCCCACCCAACCTCGCCCCACCGCAGCCGGTGGAGTGTGGAAGGACGGGTCAGGGGCGGGGTGGTGGGGCTGGGTGGGGTGGGGTAGCGATGCGAACGCCGTACATACCTGGTAGGAGAACTGTCTGACGACCTTGTACAGTCTGTTGGCCTCCTCCGCGAAGTACTCGGCCTGCGTGAAGAGGTCCTGCGTGGTCTTGAGCGCGCCCTCCCCCCGCGTGAACTGATACATGGAGAAGGCCATGGACGACATGTTCTTGGCGCGCTTGACGATGTCGTTATTCTCCTCCGACTCCCGCCACTTGTCGGCCTCCGCCTCCATCTCGCTGCTGGCCAGCTTCATGTCCAGCCCGGCCTTGGCGATCTTGGCCTGCTCCTCCGAGTCCAGCCGGACGGCCTTGAGCGGCTTGGTGGTGGTGCCGTGCTTCTGTGGGGCAGACAGACAGACGGCGTGAACAGGGGCGGGGAACACAGACAGACAGGCAGCGGGGCAGCGGGCCTCTGCTCGCATGCCACCCTATCTGACGTGTAAGCGTAGGTGTACGTACCCCCGGCCTCGGCAGCGACATGTAGACGTGCTTGTCCATCCCCCGGGCCTGGCTCACCTCGATCACCTCCCTGCACGCCGCACTCACATCCGTCATCAGCGCTTGCCACATGTCCGAGAAGACTGCAAAAAGACCAGGTTAGCGTCGGCAGTGGGACGCGCGCGGGGAGAGGACCTCGAAGTGAACGCCAACTCACCCTCCATGTGCTCGCGCGCCACCTTGGACTGGGGGTGCATGGCCAGGGTCTGCGCCGCCGTCACCACCTGGGGCCCGTATATCCTGAGGTTGATCTCGGCGTACCTGGTGTTGACCTGGAGCGTGTCGGTGCAGGCGATGTGCCTCAGCATCTTGCACACCTGCGGACGAGGCCGAGTTAGGTCCATGCACGTGCAAACCAAAGTGTGTGACGACGTCTCCAGACGCCCCGCCCGGCCCCGGCCCGGCCCCGGCCCGCTCACCTCCAGGATGTGGTCCAGCACCTCCTGGAACCTCTCGCCCAGCTCGTCTATCCGCTCCGTGTCGGCCGCCAGCGCGTAGTTCCGGATGGCGTCCACGATCTCGAGGCCGGTCTTGGTGGTGGCCTGCAGCTCCGAGGTCTGGTCCACCACGGTGCGCACCAGCTGCACCCGCATGTCGCGCACGGCCTGCAGCAGGCCGAGCATGGCCACCTCCATCTCCTCCGTGGGCGAGGTCCCCTCCACCTGGTCCTGCAGACAGAGACCGTGACAGGACACGACAGCGTGGGGCCGAGGCCCGGCGGGGACTAGGGGCCGGGGTCCTTACCATACTGATGCCCACTCTGAGCAGCTGGCTGAGCTGCAGCTTGGCGCGGTCGCAGATGAGGAGGATGTTCTCGCGGTGCTCGTGCGTCGTGTAGGCCGAGTCGGTGAAGTCCTGGACCCTCTCCAGGATGGTGTCGAGGCCCTGCGTCATGCGCTCCCTGCAGCCGGGCCCGATGAGCGTGATCCTGGTCATCTCCACCATGTCCTCGAGGTGCTTGAGCGCGCCGTACACCGTGCGGCAGGCGTCCCAGTCCTCCTGCAAAGACGGGCGGGGCGGGTGTCAGACCGGGTCGCTGGGGTGAGGCCAGGGGACCTTTACTGACAGTGAAGAGAGCGTCCCCTGGTCAGCACGGGATCCAACCTCCCCCACCCCTCCACCCCTACCGCAAATAATGCAGACACGGCTTTCTAGATTCCGCTTAGAAAGGAGAAGACTGGCCTAGACGACTAGATATAACGGTAAAGTAGAAGAAATCAACCAAGAGAGAACTAATAAGAAGGTGAACTGAGCCTAACTGAGCGCGTCTAGACGGACAAACGATAACCTACATGCAACTGTCACGATATACTCCGTCAGTCATAAGAATCGACTGCGGAGGAAGATTCGACTATTTTTTTTCTAGCAAAAGTAGAGGTAATGACTATCGTTGTCCAAACTAAATTTACTCTAGGTTGAATAAAATTCGAGCGGCGCCGGTAGAGTCTATTGTCATCGTGCACGTTAGTAGGAATTACGTTTTGTGAGATGCTTGGTAAAAAATAGGTCTACCTACAGTTTGTATCGAAAAAGGTCATGCAGAGAGGAGAAAAAAGTAAATAAATAAATAATAATGATAAAGAGGGCTACGGAGGAGAGGCTTTGCCATCGAGCGTCAAGGCGAGAGGAAATATTGAATAACAATAATAACGGTAATAATGACAGAAAAAGCGCCGCTGATGAGAAGACATGGATGATGCGAAAAATATGGGAAGGGACTCGAACGTCAGGATTCAAAAGCTACGTCCTCCCCGGCCGGGCCGGGCCGAGCCGAGCCGAGCCAAGCCGAGCCGAGCTGGTCGGACGCCTGCCTGCACCTCACGTCCAAGTCCCTCCCGCGACTCGAGGACTGACTATGTCAGCTCAGGCCCGCCCGGCCTCCCCCCGGTGATATGAGGCCTCTTTTCTCTCGCCATGAGAATAAATGCAAGCGCGGCCGCGGATATTTCTCATACCGCGCGGGCCGGGGCGCGGGGCGGGCAGGGGCGGGGGAGGCGCGGGTCGCTGATGGTGTGGTGACGCCACGCCCTAGCAGCCCTAGCGGCGGTGCGGCGGCGGGACAGCTAGAAGGACCGCAAGCCCGACAGAGAGCTCTAAGTTCCTGCCCTACAGACTGACTACACCCCCGGCGGCCACGGGGCCCGCCACGCCGCGCCACGCCTCAGCCAAAGGCGGCGGCTTAGTCCAGCAGAGAGCCAAATCGCGTCGAGCCGCGGGCGCCCGAGGAACGAAGGGAGAGGGAGAGCGTCAGAGAGATAGAAAGAGACGCATGCCCCTCTGGCGTCTCTCCCCCGCCCTCCCCCTCGGGCCGCGGCGCGCGGCGGACGCGGCGGGGGGCGGGCCGGGCGGGGGCGCGACGCGGCGCGGCGCGGCGGGGGTAGTGTCACGGGTGTTACCTGGGTGCACTTGAAATCCTCGCTGATCGCCCAGGCGGCGGCGAGGGTGGCAGCTGCGCTACGGGGCAGCGACGAGGTAAAGAACCTCCACCACGCGCGGTACTCGCGGATTAGGTCCGCGCCGGCCCCGCGGCCGATGCGGCTCAGCACGCTCAACCTGTGCGTCAGCCAGCCCAGCTCCGGGTCCCGGTACACCAGCCCCGGGCCCTGTGGGCAGGGCAGGCAGCGGGCGCGCGCACCCGGGTCAGCAGAGGGGGGAGGCAGGGCGCGGCGGGGGGCGGGGGCGGGCGCGCGGGGAGGAAAGACACACACACACGGGGGCGCACTTCAGCGTGCTGCTGGTACCGGCGTGCACGTGGCACGCACCTGGCACCCACGTGGCACCCACGTCGCACGCACGCGGACACTCACCTGCGCGCCGCCGTGCTGGCTGGTGATGTGCGCGAGCTGCGCCGCCGAGTCGAGCACGCCGTCCTTGACCACGTAGTGGATGAGGTCCATGGCGCGCCGCATCTGGCAGAAGACGGTGTCCCGGCTCTCCCGCGCCGTCGGGCAGGCCGGGTGGCGCAGGCAGGTCTGTCGGGCAGAGAGACGGTACGGTCTGTCAGTGTCACCGCGCGCCAGCGCCAGCCGCGCCGCTAAAGGTCACGGTTGTGCTGAAACAAAAGGGGCGGCGGGGCGGGGCGGGGCGGGGCGGGGCGAGCAGGCCGTACCGGCCGGAATCTTGCCGTTCGAAGCGAAAGGTCGCCGCCGCAGCCACGGCGGTATCGCATCGCATCGCACGGCGATGACGGTAAAAGAGGGGGGAAGAGAAAGCCACAGTGGCGCGGGGTGCAAGATATCTGACGGCAGGATCGTCAGCAGTGAGAAAGGAGGCGAGGTCAGCCGTGACACGTCCCGCTCTCCGCTGAACATAATGGGTCGGATAAGGCCTCCCCCCCTCCCGCCCGGCCTAGGGAGGGAGCCGAGCGGGAGCACGGGAGCGTCACCCCGAACAAACTTTAACTGCAGTCATTTCCCGGCATTAAAGGACTTGACGAGCGTAAAACTAATGGACGGGAGTTCTTAAGTTGACGCTCCCCGCCCCGCCCCGCCTCACCGCCGCCGCGCCCTCTTCCGCCACGCTTCAGCTGCTGCGACAAGATGGGCGGGGCGGGGCGGGGCGCGGCGGGGCGGGGCGGGACTTCTTTGATGGGGGGATTGGTACTCTACACGCGGCATGCGGGCTGGATCGCGGGCCTCGCCAGCCTGGTGGTTTGCCCTGCCTCCGCTGGAGAAGGGGAGGAGGAGCAGGAAGAGGAAGAACCCTTTCAATTGGTTTCGGACTGGAAGAGACACAAAGAGACTATCCGCCTCCTCGGTCATTGTCCACGAGGATAAAAAAAGAAAACGACCGCCGAAAGTTCTGCTGTGCAGTAAATGCGATCCCCATACAAGCCGGCGCGCAGAGCCGAGCCCCTTTTCCGCACATCTCGGTGGGAATCTCTGGAAGCCGCCGCGGCGGTCGGGGAGCGTCTCTGAGAGAAAGATAGAGATCAAAAGCAAAAGGGTGTTAGCGGCACTTTCACCCCCGGCCCGGCCCGGCCTTGAGGCGCGGAGCGAAACGGCAGAGGGGACGGGAGGGGAGGGGAGGGTGGTGAGAGGGTGCCCGGGGCTGAGCAAATGGGGGAATATGAGTGAAAGGGCGGGGTGGGACAGGGCAGGCGGCGGGGCGGGGCGGGCCGCTGTCGGGGTGGGGGATTTATTCCACACCCATCATCTCTTAAAGTACGCGGCACCCCGCCCCGCCACGCCTCGCCCCACCCTACCCCGCCCCGCCCCGCGCGGTACCGTACCTTGGAGGACACGAGCAGCATGACGGTGGAGCGGTCCAGGACCTGCCTGGCCGCGGCCATCTGCGCGCGCCGCCGCTCGTCCTTGGTGTCGTTCTGCCGGTCGCCCGTCAGGTAGGCCAGCTCCACCATCTCGGCGCCGAAGTGCGAGAACGCCTTGACGAACTCGGTGAAGTTGGACACGTTCTCTAGCCTCCCCAGGGTCCGGGCCACCTGCGACATGCCACACAAAACAGACGTTATAGGTTTAAGTTTCAAGGAATTTAAAAAAATAATTGAAAAAGGCGGTTTTTATGTGGGTGGCGTACACACACACGCACCTTGTCCTTGGCCAGCAGCAGCTGCTTGACGACCACGATGTCCGCCAGCAGGAGCACCCTGGTGACGGCCTGCAGCATGCAGCGCGCCGCCCGCACCACCGCGCCCCGGTCCGCCGGCGAGTCCCCCAGCGCCGCCTCGCACAGCTTCTCTATCGCCGACCCTGCAGGCGGGCAGCAAGCAAAGTAACGTCAGGCAGGCCGAGCAGAGTTGCGGTAAAACTCCAGGAAAATGAAAACAATCTCGAGCGTGGCGTGGCGCGGCGTGGCGCGGAGAAACCTTTTGCGAGAGCCGGGCCGTGCCGGCTGGGTGGGGATTCCCGCTCAGCCCGCCCCGCCCCGCCATCTTTCTCGTTCTCGCACAAAACTGCGCAAGCAAGAGAGGTGGAGAGCGTCCTTCTCTCTCGCACGCCACTACTTCACCACTGAAAGGGAGTACAGAATTGTGTCCAACGGGGTGGCAGCGTGAGTCGAGCTCGCAACCGTGCAGTGGGGGTGGGGGGAGGGGGAGGAGGAGAAGACTGATGGCGTGAGGGGGGAGGGGGGCCCCGCCCGGCTGGGAAGGTCGGCTTGGAATTGGGGTACAGGACTTTGAGGGTGGGTTGATGGGGTTGAGGTGAGATTTGCAAGAGAGGGGTGCGGTGGGGCTGGGGGCGGCGGGCGGGGCGGGGCGGCTCGTGGAAGGGCGGTATATGGGAGGCAAAATGTGTGGAGGGTGTTGGGAAAGGGTCAGGGTGGCCCGTGCAGCGCGTGAGCGGAAGGGTGGCGTGGCCCCGGGGGGGTAGGTAGATTGCTGGGCCGCGGAGCACTGCTACTGGTGGCCGAGCTCACAGCAGCCCGTCACGGCACCGTCACGGACCCTGTCACGGCCGCGCTCGCTCGCTCGCTCACTCACTCACTCACTCACTCACTCACTCACTCACTCACTCACTCACTCACTCACTCACTCACTCACTCACTCACTCACCTGCCGTCCGCGCCTCCTTGCAGGCGTCGTACATGTCAGTCTTAATCTCTGGGTTGTCGTCCGCGATGGTCTCGCCCACCGTGACGAACCTCTCGACGGCCAGGTTGACGGCCTGCCCCACCCGGGCCACGGCGCGCACCGAGCGCAGCGGCCGGTCCCGGTGCTCGCCATGGGACACCAGCGAGGAGATCTGCACAACACAACACAACAACGTCAACACACAACCATATTTTTTTGTTTCTTATCCACCGTCCACCCGCTCTAATTTCGAACGCCTTGTTAAGTGCACGCATACATCAGAATCCGAGAAAAAAAAGGATACAGAGATGCGTGCGAGTTGCGCAGGGCGTAGGGCTCAGGGCGGGGCTGGCCGACATGAACAACCTCCGTTAACAACATGCCTGGGTTCGTGAGCGCGCCCATCAAGCTCCTGCGGCTCCTGCCCTTCACCCAATAAGCCTGCGGGCTGGGCTGGGCTGGGCTGGGCTCGGCTGAGACCTATCAGTTGAGAGCCTCCCCTCGCCCCACGGCGCGAAGGCCTCCGCCGCCAGCGCCTAGGCCTATAGGCCTCGGCCTTGGGCTTGATAAGTGAGCCTCGGCCGCGCCGCGCCTCAGGGAGTGCTGGACTGCACCTGCTAGGCCCCCCCGCAACCACGACCACGCCCCTCGGGGCCTTGCTCGTCCGTCCCGCGGGCCGATGCGTCCAGTCCTCGCGAGAACGCCTTGCCCGCCCCGCCCCGCCCCGCCCCACCCTACCCCGCCCCGCCCACTCCAGCACCAACACCACTTTCCCTAATCCTTACACGCTTCGCTGGACTCTCCACACCGTTCTCCTGCTCCTTTTCCCCAATTCCATTTCGCCCTTGTCTAGGGAGAGAGTCTCAACCCACCTCCTTCGGCGGCACAGAAAGAGAGGGAGAGAGCGAGAGAACGGCCGAGCGACAGAGAGAGATAGCAGAGCACAGCGGAAAAGGTCCTTCTCTCTTTTGCTCCAACATAACGGACAGAGCCCAACCTAATAAACAGGAACGGGAGGGAGAAAAAAATACAGTGAAAGGAAACGGATGGGGGTGAAAAAAAAACACACGCACACAAAACAAGCGAGAGAAAACACGAGCCGGCGACGCGCGCGGCGACGCGACGGGGTGAGAAAAAAAAATACGAGTGCCACCAACAATTCTCAGTTATTTATCGTTGCGAAACATGTTTTCGCGCGCGCTCCGCTCCGCGCCGTGAGTGGTGTTTTCCCCTTCTCTTTCCTATCCGGACTTGCGAGGTCGCCGCCAGGGTCGTGCAGGTCAGGCCGGGCCGGGCCAACAGGATACAGGATAGGCCTGCTGAAAGCCAGGCCAACAGGAAGCAAAACAGGCCTACACAAGCCAGGCCAACAGGAAGCAAGGCAGGCCTACACAAGCCAGGCCAACAGGACGCAGGACAGGCCTACAGGCCTGCTGGGGGACCGACGTCGTTCGCGACCCGCTCCTCCTCTCCTCTCCTTGGCTCTTGACGAGCTCCTGGAGGGCCTCGCGTGCCGCCGGTCGGGACGATAAGATAATCTCCTCGTTATTATTAGAGCAGTTGAGGCGGGGCGGTGTGGGGCGGGGCGGTGTGGGGCGGGGCGGTGTGGGGCGGGGCGGGGCGGGGCTGGGCGGGGCGAGGTAGGGTGCGGTGGTTCCGGCGGAGGCAAGCAATCGGCACTGCGCGGAGCGGGGCGGGGCGCGGCGGGGCGGGGCGGGGCCGGCCCGGGGGTCCTTCTCACAAGAGGCGGCCAGGATATTAAATCATCGTCAGGCCAAACGAGCTGCACCCCTGCCCTGCCCGCCCCCCTTATACCCACTCCTCCGAACCTCTTTTATCCCTCGCGTACCCTAACCTTCCCCCCTACTCCCCCCCACCCCTCCGGCCTTCGCTTCTGCTTCCTTTTCTACGCGAGGCGCACCGCCAAAACTGTGCATCATTCCAGGACGGGAGGTGTCGTGTCGTGGCGGCGTGCGGAGGGGGAGGAGGGGGAGGAAGAATCACCATAAGATTACGTTGGCCTT
Source organism: Frankliniella intonsa (assembly GCA_033675135.1). Classification (NCBI taxonomy): domain Eukaryota; kingdom Metazoa; phylum Arthropoda; class Insecta; order Thysanoptera; family Thripidae; genus Frankliniella; species Frankliniella intonsa. The sequence continues at coordinate 9,198,970 of CM066254.1, read as the reverse complement.
GTCACGTCGGAGAGAGAAGAGGGGGGGGGGAGAGATCCGCCACCGGTTTTGCCGAGGAGGAATGGCAAGGGGGGCTGGGCTAGGGGAAGGGAAAGGAAGGCAGGAGGAGCAGTGACAGATTTTTCACGGGCGCTGACGGAAGGGACGGGGGACAGGACGGACGATCTGACACCGGCACCGGCAGCGCAAGGAGACGGGGCGAAACAGGCACGAAGGGAAGGGCCGAGGAGACGGAATGCAAAACGCAGGCGCCCTGGCAAACGGCGGCAGGAATAGGGAACGAAATGGGAGAGGCAAGCGAGCAAAGCACCTGACCGAGAGAAGCGAGCGAGCGAGAGAGAGAGAGAGAGAGAGGGGGGAGAGAGAGGGGGGGGGGGCGGGGGGAGAGATGTGACACAGCACGCAGCGGCGTTGGTGTCGGATGGGCTCCCTGAGATGCGAGGCACGTAAGCAGGGAAGCACCACCTCGCCTCTCCCTCTCCGAAAGAAAGTATAAGAAGTTTGGATGTGACGAGGAGGCGGAAGGGAGGACGCAAGGGCACAAGGGGGAGGAGGCGAGTCTGTCCGGTCCACCGCAGATCCGATCCGGATCCGGCGCGCCCTGCACCAGTCCACAGCGCGCGCCACCGGTAGGCTCAAGGATACGTCGCGCGCGGTGAAAACCAGCAGTATGCCATTTCATCGTGTTCAGAATGTTTCACTTTTGAGCACTACTTACACAGAAATTGCAAAATAGGAAAAGAAACACCTTAAAAGCAAAATTAAATTAAACAGTCCAAAACTGGACTCAATTCCTCATTCTGTTGAATGTGAACTCCACACACGTGGAGTGTTTTTTTAAATTTTTTATTGTTTTTATTAAACCAATACGCTTGTTGTTACGCCTCGTTTGGCTCTGTCCGGTTTGGTTGCGGCCGCGCGCGGATAGCCAACCCAACTCACGGCGATGATAAGGCACAGAGTTCAAACTTTGCGGACCGACCAGGAGGGCTCTACTGCCTGGCGGCAGTCCACAAGCCAGATATGAGAGAGAGCGAGAGAGAGCGAGAGAGAGGGGGGGAGAGAGAGAGAGAGAGAGAGAGAGAGAGAGAGAGAGAGAGAGAGAGAGAGAGAGAGAGAGTGTGTGTGTGAAAGGTAGCCTGGCGCGAGTCCCTTGCTCCTCTCTCCCCTCTTTGTTTACGTTGATGAGTTTTCGTCGAGCACCCCAGCCCTGGCCCTGCACAGCCCAGCCGCCGGGGCCCAACCCGGTGCACTGCAAAAATATTACATTAGATGTACGCGTCCTGCCAGCCGCCCCGCCCGGTGCACGACGCGGGGCACTTGTTTTACGCGCATTGCCCGCGGATCCACCCGCGGGTTTCTTTTTACAGCTGGAAGGCGCATAGTGATAAGGGGTTGGGGGAGAAGGAAAAATAAAATGAGAGGGGGAAAAAAGCGCAAAGAAACTTCTTGCTTGCAAGTTCAAGAGAGCAAAGGGGTCGTATTGGATGGAAAAATACGGTGAGAGCAGCGGGGGCGGGGAAAATATAAGAGGAGCAGGATGAAAACAGTCGTGAAGGGATTGAAATACGCGCCGGCGGGGCGGGGCTGGGCGGGGCTGGGCGGGGCGGCCTGGGCGGGGCGGGGCAGCAAGGATGCCTGGCGGCCGCACCAACGCCTACGGGAGGGCTGCCAAAATTGTGGTGGCGTTATGGGTTTTCGCCGTTCTGCCCATGTTGGCCACAGCGGCAGCGGCGCCAAAGTTGGTTCGGCAAACAACAAAGACGTCGTACAGCTGGCGGCGTGGACCAGGCGTCCTGTTCACTAGCTCCGGGGCGGGGCGGGGCCGCGGGCCGGAGTACGGCCGGAGGGAGAAAGTCGAGTAAGTAGTCGTTTTGAATGCGGCTGCAGTCGTTAGCAAGCTGACTGTCCTGGCCGCCCCGCCCCGCCCCGCCACGCCCCGTCCCGCCACGCCCCATCCGACACAGATGTGGTACCGCCAGGATGGGGGAGACGGGGAGGAGAGGGTGGGGAGCCGGCGGGAGTGCTTCAGCACAGCGAGACCGCTTTGTTGGAGGCTCCCGCGCTGAGAGCGCAGGAAATTTATTTCATGGCTGTAGTGCCTTGCCTCCCGAGCACGACAAAAGAGGTGCAAGGAGGCGTGGCGGGGCGGGGCGGGGCGGGGCGGGGCGGGGGCGTGCTACCCAGCAACAGGTAGCAGGCAGGGGGTTCGCGGTATGGCGTGCGCGCACCGACACCACACCGCGCGCCGGGCACGCACGGCACGCACGCCTGTCGTCGCGCCGCATCACGCAGCGCAGAGGGAGAGAGAAGAGAGGAGGAGGGGGAGGGTGAGGGGGAGGGAGAGAGAGAGAGAGAGAGAGAGAGAGAGAGAGAGAGAGAGAGAGAGAGAGAGAGAGAGAGAGAGAGAGAGAGAAAGAGAGAGAGAGAGAGAGAGAGAGAGAGAAAGGTGAGAGGCAGAGAGGGAGACGTTGGGGTGAGGTGAGGCGGGAGGCGGGCCACCCGCAGGCATGCGTGCCCACCGGGTGGCCTATCCCCGCCTCCGCAGGCGCTACACGCGGAACGCAGCCGCACCACCCGCAGCGCTCCCAGGCGTGACAGGCAAAGACTTAGAGGCCTACAAATTAGAAACTTTGTTGGAGACAAGACGCCGCGCTAATCGATCTTCTTGTCGGAAAATACGGAAGGAGAAAAACAGAAACGTGTACTACTACTTCCCTATTCCCGCCGCAACGATTTTACAACTGCAGCTACGAGCACGCCTCGCGACCAGCCACCAATCTGGATGGCCACCCGGGCCGGCCCGGACCTCAGCTCCCTGGGGGGCCCTTAACCCTGCTGGGCTCCGGGGCCGGCTCGGCGTCAGCCCCGCCCCACCCCTCAGACTGGCCACGCCAGGACGGAGGGAGCGTGAAGCACATCATTAGTTATTTCAAGGTCACGCAGCAGGCTGGCCACAGACAGCCTGGGGCCGGGCCTCCGAACCTGAACGCGCGGTGGGAGGGGGAGGGGACGAGGGGTGGGGACTGCCGAAGAAATAAAGATGGGAACGGCCGGCGCCGAGCAGCTGGCACCGCTCTTTTAATTGCAGCGACGCACATCCCATCCCATTCGGTTGGCGGGATTAATGTCCAGAATGCAAATGGAAAGAATACGTGCTCTCGCGTTTTCATCCCAAGAGCAAAACGGTTTCCGAAAGCCCCTCATAAACTTGACGCGCCGGCCGGCGACACCATTTTTAAAAAAGTTTTCTCCCCGCAAAAATTACACGACAAACTTTAGTTTTCGTTTTTTTTCTCTCTCTTTGCCTTTACCACAGCGTGGACTTAGTGTAAGTGATGTAACACACAGCGGCGGGCGACGCATGCAACACGTCCCTCCTCCCTGGAGGCGGCCTCGCCCTGCCCCGCCCCGCCCCGCGCCCCGCCCCGCCCCGCGCTGCTCGGCCCGGGCGCTCGGGACATCAGTCACGCGCCTTGCACCGGCCAGGCCCGAGGTGCTTTCTATCGGGGACCGTAAATAAAATAAATGGTCGTCTGGTGGGGTGGGGTGGGGCGGGGCGGGGCGGACCGTGGTGGCATTACCGGGCCTAGTACTTGTGCAGACGGTGCGGCGGGGCATCAAGCCACTGCCGTCAGGAAGGCAGTGCAGGCAGGGCAGAGCCACTTGGTAAAAAGTTTGCTGTACAGTCAGTCTGCTGCGGTAGAGCCGAGCCGGCGCGGTGCGGGGCGGTCAGTGAAAGGAGCGGGAGTGAGAGAGAAAGAGAGAGTGTAATGCGGGTGGATAAGGGCAAGTGAGAGAGGAAGAGTGAGAGGCCGGAAGAGGGAGGAGGAGGTGGGAGGAGGGAGGAGGGGTGCTGGAAGAGACCGTCGAGGACACGACACGAGGAGTAGAGGGTGGAGAGTCGCGCCGGAAACTGATGTGCTCGGCAAGCGCAGCAGGCCCGCCCCGCCCCGCGCGCCCCGCCCCACCCCGCCCCGCCCCACCCCGCCCCGCCCGCCACACCTCACCAGCCTTGCATGACAGAGGACCGTCCGCAAGGCGAAAGGTCACGGAAGTTAAGGTATAAATTGCGTGTATATAAATAGTAAAATTGCAAACAAAAAATGGTGAAAATGGGACATCACTCAGCATTGCCGTAGAAACGGAACGCAATTAATACAACGTCCTGGTAAGATGGTTTCCAGCGTTTCGGAAAGTCAAGTCCTGCCGGAATCATTTCCGGGTCAAAGGTGCTGAGGAAGAGGAGGGGTGGTGGAGGAAGAGGGGGTGAGGAGTCGCAGGCGGCAGCCAAAGCGGCCGAAGCTCTCGGCCCCCCGGGGCGGGGCGGGGCGGCGTGCACCCCTAGCTCTAGCCCTAGGGCTCCTGCGCCCGCCCGCCCGCCCGCGCCAGCCTGCGCCCCCTCGGGGATATCGATTCTCTTTCACACCATTGGCTGCGCCCAGCCCCGCCACGCCCCGCCCCGCCCCGCCACGCCCTCCAGGTACGAGCTGGCACTCATCTTCCACGAGGAATCCCCCTCTCTCCACTGATACACAGCAGGATACGGACATGCACAGAGGGGGTGGGAGCAATGAGCCTCCTGCACAGCACGCGGGAGGTCCCCCGCCCCGCCCCGCCCCGCCCCACCCCACCCCTGACCGAAATACTTTATGCTTATGTTTTCGTTTATTTTTAGATGATCGTCCAGGTGCATGGGCCGATACGCCCACCCCGCCCGCCCCGCCCCGCCCGCCGCGAGCAGAGGGGACTGAAAATAACTGGGACTGGCTGCTGCCAATCACTGCAGCGTGGTGCAGGCGGGGCGGGGCGGGGCGGGGCGACCTCCAGCCGCGATGCTACTGGTATGAGTGCCGCCCTGGCCTTGCCGCTGTCTCTTCCACCCCCTGCATTCTCTTCCACCATCTTCCTCACCTCACCCCCGCGCGCCCCGCCCCGCCGGCCTGCGCTTCCCCCTATTTACCCCTTTCCGACCAAACGTTGCGCCCCGCCGCGCCGCGCCCCGCCGCGCCCCACAGCTCGCTGTCAGACGTCCTCCCCTCCGCCAGAGCAGTCCGGCCTTGGCGTGGGCAGACCTCTACTGTCGGACGCCGATAGAGAAAACCCATTCCATACACAAAGCGCGGCGCGGCGGCATAGCACGGCTCGGGGGCGGCGGGGGCGGAGCGGTGGGGGCGGTGAGGGCGGCGGGTTCCGGCAGCAGACGCCACAAACAGCCTCGTGCGGCACTGCGGCGTATTCCGGACCACGCAGCTGTCGGGCCTCACACCCCCACCACACGACCATATACCTCTCCTTTTTCGCAAGACGCGAACCGCGCGCGGAGAAAGAAAGAATCTTTTATAAGGAGACCACATTAAACACACGAGACGAAGAAAAAGAAAGAAGGAAAAAAAGGTATCCGGCGGCAATATCAGCACGCGGAACTACGCAGTGGGCAGAATCAGGAAAGGTGGAAAGAGGAAGTATGGCGCGGTGCGCAGTGGTGCTGGGCCGGGGCGTGTGGCAGCTGCTGCGGGCAGGATGATGAGCGAGCTTTACTCTCGTGCATGGCGTGAATCGCTAAACGGCGCGCGATTCTAATCTGGGCGCAGCGCACCGGGCGGGGACCCTGCGTGCGTGCGTGCGTGCGTGCGAGCGTGCGTGCGACACGAGCTCACGCCTGCCCGCGGGTGTCAACGACCAAATTAAATTAAACTGTGGACAAGGAAAAGCTTGACACCCTCGGGCACGCCCCCCCAGGGGGGCAGGAGCAGCCGGGCCCGGCGGCGCGTGCCGTGCGGGCGGGGCGTTACAGGCGCGCCGGGGCGGGGCGGGGCGGGGCGGGGTGGGGCGGGGCGAGGCGGGGTGCGGCAGGACACGCATCGCCCTACCAAACAGCCCTCGCCTCTGCATAAAGACGGCGGTGGAAGCGGAGTGAGGGCGACGAGAAATCAAGATATAAAGGCGACATTATGTCGGCACGCGACAGCAGTCGGAAGGGCTTGTGTTTGAGTCGCGGCGGGAGCGAGGCGGAGAGAGGGAGAGCAAGCGAGAGAGAGAGCGAGAGGGAGAGCGAGAGAGCGGGCGAGAGAGAACAGCGAGCGAGAGAGAGATATGGGAGACAGAAGAGCGGCAAGCAAGAGGGAACACGGCAGGAATACACTACACACACAGCGAGCAGACGACAGCAGCGCGCCGATAAGAACTTGAGGGTGAGTGAGGGAGGTCTAGGGCACGGGGTGGGGCGGGGCGGGGCGGGGCGGCTAACGCTCACTGGGGGTTGCAGGTGGGCGGGGCAGGATGTGAGGGAGGTCACCGGCGGGGAGCAACGTAAGTGACTTGGGAGAGAGAAAGAGGGGGAGGCGGAAACTAAGGTGAGGGGACGGAGAAGGAGAAAGAAAGAGAGAGAGAGAGGTAGAGTAGAGAGCGGAAGAGGGAAAGGGAGAGAGGACGACCAGGAAAGAATTACGATACGGCTGGGCTGGGCAGGGCGGGGCAGGCTGCTGTCTGGCTGCCACGCCACCACGGCACGGCCCCGACAGTGGGCGGGAGTGACGCACGCTAGAGGAGCAGCAGAACTATATCGCTAACACCAACAACAACACCAGAAACAACAGCGAAAACAACAACAACACGCCACAGAGACGTGAGCGTGGGCGAGCGGTGTACGTGAACGGTAAGGCAAAGACGCGGTGAATAACTGACGCTGACTCGTGCCGTAGGGTGGGGTACCAGTGGTGCAGCCGGCCCCCCCCCCCCCCAGTAGAAGGTTTCTCTTCTCATTTTTCGAGAGAGCCAACAACAGCAGCACCACCACCACCAGTGCGCCCGACAGCGGAAAAAAGGGCTGTGTGCAGCGGGGGAGGGGGGGGGGGGGCACCACACCGCGCCACGCCGCTCCAAGCCACGCTAGCGCTTGCGTCCCGCTTTTCAGAAGACAATAGCTCGGCGCCGAGCCCGGCCCCACCGCGGCCCTGCTCGCTGGAGCCACACAAACGGGCTGATTTCTTATTCGCCGCGGTTATATTTTTTTTTCGCCTCTGAATAATTTATGGGGGAAGGAAGGAGAGGATGGGCGGGGAGGGGAGGGGGAGGGGGAGAGGGGGTAGTGCGCGGCTTCTCTCTTCTCTCGCGCGACAGCTTGGAGAGGGTAATTGTCGAGGTGTTTGTGTGAAGGCGAGGCGAGGCGAGGCGAGGGGTGAGAGGAGAGCTAGCTAGAGGGAAGGGGTTGATGGGTGGGGGAAGAAGGGGGTCGTTGGTCGTTTTACGCACCGTCATGAGCAAGAGGGGTGGGGGGGACGGGATCCTCAGAGGTCACAAGTCACAACGCGGTAATGTGACCTGGAGTGCACGGGGTCGGGGAGGATGAGGGAGGTGAGGCTTTGTAGAGGCGCGAGGAGAGGTAGCGAGTAAGCCCCCTGCATCTCCACCACTCATCAGAAAGCGTTTGTCAGCCGCGCACGTGGCTGTGTGTGTGTGTGCTGGCGAGCAGCTGGGGCCAGTGTAGGGGAGGGTAGCGCGGCGCACCTTCTGGAGAGCGAGTAAATCTTGCTCGCCCCCACAGCAGTGAGTAAGGGCGTACCGCCAGGACGCCACAGGACGTGCCCCGCCCCGCCCCGCCCCGCCCCGCCCCGCCCCGCCCCACCCCACCCCACCCCCTCTCCTCAGAAGGACACTCGCCCGCTCTGCCCTCTCCTCGGCCCGGCTCGCCGTAAACATGATTTGTGGACTTCAAACCAGCGCACGTCTGCAGGGCTCTGCCTACACGGGTAAAAAAAAAAAGTTAAAAAAAAGAACGAGATAGGATTCCCGCGGACAGAAAGTCCCAGCAGAATAAAAAAAAAAGTCCAGAAATGTGAAATTTACGTCGCTCACGGCAGTCTGATATTTAAAACAAATAGGAAATAAATTGAGGAAAAACTTTGACGGCGGAAAAAAAAATTATCGTTGAAAATTTTCCCACACGGCATAGATTTGTGGCAGGTCGCGATGGTGGGTCGGCCGCTCAAGTCACGAGGCAGTGGGCTGTCTCGTGTCCCGGGGGGCGGGGTGGGGCGTGGCGGGGCGGGGCAGGATACAGAGCGCTGCCGAGGGGGTGGGGTGCCGAGCTAGGCCCGGGCGGGGGGTGGGATTACGAGAGGACCCCCGCTACAGAGGCCGGGGCCGGTGCCGGGGCCGGGGTCGGGCCGGGCTGCCGCGGGGGTGAGTGGCGCGAGTAGTGAAGAAAGTAGGGGGTTACCGGCGCTGCGCTGCGCGTCCCGCCTGCACACGCTAAAAGGGTTAAACGCCATCTCGGGATACGGACTCCGAGGCGAGCCAGGCTGAAGGTCGGCGCTGGCGGGGTTGCGCGGTGTGGCGCAGGGGGGGGGGGGGTGAGGGGGGTCTCGGCCATTTGTCCGCGCGAAGGTCCCGCGCGCCAGTCCCGCCCCTCTCCGCTGTTGGGTGTAAGGGGGAGGGGGTCAAAGGCCGGCCCGCCCGGCCCGGGCGGATATCTGCTGGCGGAGCTGAACGCCCGAATCAATCTGGTGAAAACCCCCGATCGCGATGAGCCAGCATCGTATTCGGAGAACGCCCCGATCCGGCCCCGCCCCACCCTCCGTGAGTCACCCGCACTCCGTCCCGCCCCACCCCACCGATACACCATACTCAGCCTCCGTACGAGAGAGAGCCCCCCCACCCCGGCTGCACAGAGAAGGAAGTAAGGTTCTCATTAACAAGCCTCACCAGGTGCCAGTCGAGCAACAAGTCCAGTCGGCGGAGCAAGGCCGCCCGCCCCGCCCCGCCCCGCCCGGGGCGCGCGCCTCAAGCATTGCAGCCGACCGAAAGAAGAGTCCTAGACTGGGTCCTAGACCGGGTCCTAGAACAGGTCCTAGAACAGCAGTACCGGGGCTCGAGTCGAAAGCTGCGCGCCCGACGGCATCGGCTGGGTGGGCGGAGAAATACAACCGTCCTCGCGCGGGGCGGGGTGGGGGGGGTGGGGAATATGCGAGTGCGAGAAGAGCAATATAAGAAGATCCCGCGGCATGCAGAGCCCGCAGCCCATCGCCATAGGACGCTCAAGTCCCACTCTTACGGTATTTGATGGAAACAGGGTGGGATGTATGGCGGAGCGGCAGGGAGGCGGCGAGGCGCGGGCGCGGCAGTCGCAAAGGCGCCTTTTAACCCTCACCGAGCAGGGGGGGGGGGGGGGGGGGCTCGGCTATAGGGAAGCCCGGCGAGGGAATCAGCTCGCCTCTTCCACAGCTGTAAACATTTCGATGGCGCTATCCGATCGGCAGGCCCCTGCCTTTAGGACCCCCCACCCCCACACCCCGCATCAAATCCCCTACCCTAGTGGATCCCAATAGCCCTCTCCCCCGGCCGCTCGCCCGGGGCCAATGGGCACCGCCTGAGCCGGACGCGGGCGGGGCGGGGCGGGGCGGGCACCGCAGGGACACTGCACCGCGCCCCGCCCTGCCCCGCCCGTCTCGAACGACCCGCGCACACACTACACACCTTTCCTTTCTGGCGCCATCAAACGAAGCACCAGTCCGGCCCGGCCCGGCCCGGCCGGCACCGGTCCGGCACGAGTAGAGAGCCGCCATAGGCCAGCGCCATGCGCGGCGCGGTCGATCAGTCCATTCTGCAATATGTGCGCGGGCCAGTGTGGACAAAGCCCTACAGAATACATGCACATATTTCACGCTCTCTCTCTCCCTTCCTCTCTCTCCCTCTGCCGCAGGACGCGGCGGGATGCAGCCATCATCATCGCCATCGTCATCATGATTGTCTCTTTCATTAGCAGGCCGGGCGGGGCGGGCCGCATTCAGAGCGGGCCGCAAATTAATTCATTTCCAGTCGCATTGCGCGCGTCGCGCAGTACAGGCCGGGCCGGGGGACCATTAACATTAAATACATCGCTCTGGTATTCACTGGTACCCGCCCGCCCGCCCGCCGCCGCATCGCATGCACGGCAAAGGCAAAGGCAAAAGCAGAAAGCTATGGCGCGAATTTACGAGTAGCGCGAGCAGCACATCCCGATGAATGGCCAATTCTCGGTAAAAACCATACTATGCAACAAAATTCCTGCAGGTTGTTCATGTGCGGTCCGGTTTTGTATCCTTAAAGAAGGGGTCCTCACTTTTAATAAGTTATAGGGAGGCAGTGCCGGTATTTTTCAGAGTGATTCAAATATCCGATGAGATTTCTTTTTTTCTTTCCTCCCCCAAAGTCTTTTCGCGCGCAGTGGGGAGGCAGAGGCATCAGCGTGAGCGTGGCGGAGCACGCATAAGTTGTGGGACTCATGGCGGACGGCAGCAGGGTGAGGAGGGGGAAGGGGAGGGGGTTGGAGGGGACGCCACCGCGCGGGGAGAAAGACGTGGCGTGTCCATTTAATCGACAACGCATCCGCCGTGCGGCCCCGCCCGGCCCCGCCCCGCCCCGCCGCCATCGGCCCGGTCGATATCTTAATTAATTCTCATAGAGTCATGGAGCTAAAGGGAAGGAAAAGGCGCGGGGGACAGACCGGGAGGGGCCGAAACGGGCCGTGCCGGGCCCGGGCCGGGAGGGAGGCAGAGAGAGAGAGATCGGCCGGCCGATAGCGAGGGAGAGATAGAGATGGAGAGATATCGGCGAGGCGGAGCGGAGCGGGCCGGGGGGAACCGCGATAGCGAGGCGGCGGGGGCGGGTATGGGGGGGAGGCATATTCTCTCCATCCTTAACTCGGTAAAAGGCATAGGAAGGAAGGGGGGGAGAGTCCATCAACACGTCCCATTTCTCAACAGGCCAGCTATAAAGTTGTGGAATTCAAAGCGCACCTGCCTTTCGTGGGAGGTAGGGTGGGGGTGTGGGGGTGTGGCCAGGGGGGGGCGTTCTGCACGGTACGGACGGGCGGGCGTGGCGCAGAGCGAATGGGGCGTGGCGGGGCGGGGCGGGGCGGACTGAGCGCGCGGGCTTGGCGTCAGAACTTTGGCATAATTTCGCTTAGTCGCGTTCGACGCTCGCCCTGCTCTCTCACCCCCTACCCTCCCTTCTACCCTGCCCCACTCTCTCCACCCATCACTCAGTCCCCTGCAGGGCCAGCAGGGCCAGCAGGGCCAGCAGGGCCAGCAGGGCCAGCAGGGCCAGCAGGGCCAGCAGGGCGGACCGGCAGCGTCAGCAGCGCCGAGCTCCCCAGCGCCTGCGCACCGTGGGGTAGGCAAGCCCGCCCAGCAGGCGTGCGTTGCGGGTTTGCCTATCCACCGTTCCGCGGGCGCTCCGGCCGGACCGACTGCTCCCCGTCCGGTCCGTAATATAACACGTCGCGTTGTCATTTATACCAGCGCGACGCGACACGGGCGCGACCTACAATGCAGGCACCGCAGCGGTCCGCGGACGGACAGCGCGAGTACATCTGTCCTCCTGGACGGGCGTGTGTTCACGGAGAGCAGAGACGCAGTGAGAGAGGGGCGTTTTAGGAGGCGATGAGAGGGAGAGAGGGAGGGAGAGAGGGAGAGAGGGAGAGAGGGAGAGAGAGAGAGGGAGAGAGGGAGAGAGAGGAGAGAGTGAGGGGGAGAGAGAGGGAGAGAGAGAGAGAGAGGGAGAGAGAGAGGGCGGGGCGGGGCGATGTGATACTCATCCTGCGGCCCGGGACGGCCCGGCGCGGCGGCGTGTCAGTGACAAGGCGGGTTACATGTTCCTGCAGTGCTTGGCCGCCACAATTACACCCAGAACCATGGAGCCATTAAGTGTCGTTGGCGTGTCTGTTAATTGATGAGCGGCGCCGGAAAGTCCCGCCCCGCCCCATTCAGTCCCCCCCCCCTCCCCTCCTCTACTGAAACATTCTCTCTCGCAACGGTCGGGCTTCCCCGCCCCGCGACGGCCTTCGCGAAGGCCGATCGGAAATCAGAGCAGTGTGGGCTGGGCTGGGGGCAGTTTGACAACTCAGTGTGTTTGTGACCGAAACAAGTACAGCAATCAATATAGAATGAAAGGGGCTGCTGCTGCTACTAGTCGCTGCCTCGCGCGCGCGCGCGCACACAAACTCCTTGAAACTCTCGGCCGTCCCTGGGCCAGCCCGCCCGGGCTGCGCCCTGCGCCCCGTGCCCGAGAGGCGCCCTGCACCTGGACACCCTTCAAGTGTCTAGATGCTAATAGGGTTTGGGCCGGACGCCCCGCCGCGCCGCGCCGCGCCGCGCCGGCTAGACGGAAACTGTCTTTGAGATGCTCGGCGAGTGCTTAAGCCTCTCACTGCCGAACTCGGGAATATTCATCGCAAAGGTCGCAAATGCGCCCCAGGAGGGAGGGGGACTGTCTAAAAAAACCTCACTTTCCCTAAATAGTTTTTAAAAAAAGCTATTGACAACTCCATAAAAGCAAATAGTTACTAGTTCTGATGATTTCCTTGACTTAAGACACTTAAGAAATTTCAACGGGTTGAGGTTTAGCTGCGCCATTGCAAATTTCTTGGCAACACTTGCCGCGAAGGTTATGGTTTCGCTTTGACGGCCATACGGACATGAAATTCGTTATGTGCGCCTTCCGTTCCGAGAAGGGGGAAAAACGCCGCAGTCAGACCTGGCCGCTTTTACGCCCCGACGCCTCGCCTCGCCTCGCTGGCAGGCCTGCAAGCGCCTGGCCTGCAGCGCCTGCCCGCCTGCCCGCCGCAGGTTTGCCAACCAATCATTTTCTTTCGCTCGGTTGCGCCTGGCTAACGATAGGGTTCTCCGCGGCTCCCGCCACAATGTTGCCAACCGCTCCCCAATTAAATACTCCCGGCCGGCAAACTTTGCCGGCGGCCGGGCCGGGCCGGGGCCAGCAGGAGCAGCCGCGGGCGAAGCACGCCCCGCCCCGCCCCGCTCCGCTCCTCCCCGCCAAACACCGCCAGGCGGCTCACGGCTCAAACATTATTCGGGCCCGCATAACTCTCCACACAGAGTCAAGGTGGCATTTAGCTCATCTGCTGCCAACTCTCCTCCGTCCATTGCATGGACCAGGTCACGGATCAAATAAGAGACCAGGTCACAAATCAGATAAGCGAGGGACCAGGTCACGGACGTGGTCACGAGCCTAGTCACGAGCTTCGTCACGGACCTCGTCACGGGCCTCGTCGCGGACTTGGTCAGGGATCAGGTCACGGATCAGATAAGGGACCAGGTCACGGGCCTGGTCATGGGCCTCGTCACGGTCTACGTCACGGCCGAGGGGGAATTCACATCGGAAAATCTTGTACAGACTACTCGGTATTACACGGTATTACACCTGTATTACACCTGTATTACGCACAAGATTTAATCACTTTAGAGCATATTCTCGTTTTTTTCGGTATTACATTACGTGTATTACGGCGTAATACATGGTTTAGGTGTACAGTGTATTACGGAAGTGAATTCCCCCTCGGTCACGGCGTTTGTTTACGAACGCAAGGGGTGCTTGGCGTACGCCCCTTCGGGAGTGACAACGCTTGTCACGGTGAGGCAGCCGTAACGCACACGTTTTTGTTTGAAAATCCTTCCACGACGTACAAGCATAGAGACATTATTGTATAGTTTGGGAAGGCAGATTAGAAGAGTCCCAGATTTCTCCACGTGTCACGTCCCCTCTGACAACATACATGCTTTGACACTCGCCCCACAACACATGGCGTGGCGTGCTGCAGCTCGTGATTCCCGCCATAGTGCTGGCCACCACCAGGGTACTCGGGCGCAACACGCCGTCTGTGACGGGGACGGTGACGGGACGGGGGCGTACCTGGTGCCTCTCGGACAGCGCCGAAGCCATGGTCGTACAGGAGCAACAATCAGCACAGTGTCCCGCGTGCGGGGCGGGGGCGGGGGGCGGGCCGGAGGGAGATGCGGAGGCTGGGCGCCCCAGTCTGCTCGGCGCGGCGCGGCGCGCGCGGCTGAGCTCGGCTCGGCTCGGCTCGCGGCTGTGCTCGGCTCGGCTCGGCTGGGCTGGCTCTCGGCTCGCTCGCGGGACGGCACGGTGCGGCACGGCTCGCCTCGGCTCGGCTCGGCGCGGTGCGGGGCTCGGGCTGCTGCTGGCTGGGCGGCCCGCCTGCTACTGAGCCGAGCCTCTCCGCTCCGTATCGACCAGCCCGGCCCTAGCCCCAGCCCCAGCCGGGGCGCAGGCCCGGCCCGGCCCAGGCGGAGCACAGCCGGGACCCGGCCGAGCCGGGCCGGGGCCCCAGCACGGCCACCCCCACCGGGGGGAGGGAGGGAGGGAGGGAGAGGGCCCCGGCCCGGGCCCCCGACCCCGGGCAGCCCGCCAGAGTGAGGTGAGGACGCTCCCCGCCCCGCCCCGCCCCGCCCCGCCGCGCCCGGACGCCTCTCGCAGACAGCCCGTGTGGGGTTGGGTGGCTGGCCCGACCCGCGGGTGCAGCCGCCCTCACTGGAGCAGCGGGGTATAAACTCCAGCGGGGTACCGCGGGCGGGGTGAGTCCGGCGGGGTACAACGCGAACCACGTGGTGCGCGAGGCGGGCCGGGCCGGGCCGTCCCGGTGCAGGTGGCCTCGAGACCCCGGGGGACGTCCTGCGGGGTAGCGCTGCCACTCCACATCAACACACTCGCACCCGTGTGACGCCCGGCCCGGTCCGGGCCCTGTAGTCCTCCTAAGGCTCTCTATCTCTCTATCTATCTCTCTCCCACCGTCGGGCGCGGGGCGGCGAGGTGAGGGAACTTTTCTCGCCGTCGAATTCCTCTCTCGCTTTCGCGAATAATAATAATACCAAAAAATAGGATATGATGAAAATCACCTCTTTCCGCTCCCCTCAAGAGGAAGGGTGTGGGGGAGGCGGAGGGAGAGGCTGCCATTCCGACGTGACAAAAGAAGAGTAAAGGCAAAAATTAATTTTGAGGATTCTCCGCGCGCGAAATGGAATGCCGTAATAAAGTAGTGGAAAGGGGGGAGGGGCAGGGCGGGAGCAAACACCGAGCGGTGCGAGAGAGGGAGAGAAAGTTGGGGGGAGGGGGGGGGGGGAGAGAGAAAGGCATGAGAGTCGAAGGCAGTGCGAAGGAGAATAACCACCCCAAACTACAGAGGAGCCCAATATGGAAATTCTCGTCTTGTTCATCTTTAGCTGCCCCCGGCCCCGGTCCGGTTCCTCTCCGCCTCCGCCCCGCCGCTGCCGCGCCGCCCGACTCCTATTAGGGGGACAGGCTCGGCACGGCACGGACAGCCGCGGGGCAGAAAGGGAAAGGGAAGGGGGAGTCAGAGGGTGGATAGGACCTGCTGCCACGCCACGCCACGCGAGAGAGAAAGAGAGAGGGGGTGCGAGAGAAAGGGAGACGGGGAGAGAAGCTGGGCCGATGCGGGGTTAGGGTCCCCTATAGGGCCCGCTCCGCTCCGCTCTCGGAGGGCCTGAGGAGGGTAGGGGAGGGCGGGTGGACTAGGCTAGGGCAGGGGCGCCTGGCCTGCCCCCCACCCCGGGCCACTCCCCTTGCCGGCGCGCAGGCACCACCGTTTTCGCACATTCCCATGCCACGAATGACCCATCGGTCGTAATGATCCGTGTCCCGCCCCGCCCGCCCCGCCCCGCATCGTGTTGGATTTGGGGAGGCGGAGGGGCGGGGCGGGGCGGGGCGGGGCGGGGCGGGGCGGTCGTGCTTGACTTGATATGGGTCGCGCTTTGCTTGCTCGGCTGCACTTATCGGGTCGATCGTCGCCTTGAGTGATGAGTGATCAATTGCGCGCGAGTGCGGGCGGCGCCGCGGCGCCGAGCGCCCTCTGTGCCGACGCCGACGCCGGCGCCGGGACGGGGCAGACAGAGCGGCGCTCACGGCGAGCGTCACCCTGTCCGCAGACCTGAGTGCGTGCGTGCATTCCACGCGACACGACAAAGACCATAGCGTGTCGCCACAGTCGGGATTTACAATAAAATGAAATATTTGAAAAAGAAAAAAAAAAGGTTTTGTGGCTCACGGTGCCGTTTTCGACGCCAGGTAGCAGGGCCCGCGGACGGCCCACGGACGGCCCGTGGGCGCCCCGGGAACGACCCGGGGACGACTCGGGGACGCCCCGCACTGCGCTGCGCGCTGCTGCGTCGCGTCGGCCCGCGGGCAATCGATGGCAGGCAGACAGGCAGGCAGGCAGCCCTGGCAGATGCCATCAACACGGCGGGGCCGGGCCGGGCCGGGCCAAGGAACCACTCGGCAAGGTCACAAGTGAAGTGGGACATAAATTGATGAAGGGCTGACCTGACTACGGCAAGCAGAGCGCCTGCCCGCCCGGCTGTTAGGCAACACGCCATCGCGCGTGCGCGGCGCCGTGCCTACCCCGCCGGGCGCCCTCCCTACTGGCGTCGAGGCGCCTGGTCGGTAGGCAATCGGAGTGCACGGGTGTGCGGCGCTATGCCTACCCCGCCGGGTGCCCTCCCTCCTGGCGTCGAGGCGTCTGGTCGGTGAGGAGCTTCGCGTACAAAATTCGCATAGGCTTTCATCGAGGGGGAAAAAAACCTTTCCTCGCGTTTTGGCAGTACACCCACCCAGACTCTGACCCGACAGTAGAAGCAACACCACCAGCAGGGGCCGTTCCGCACTCACTAGTAATTTGAGCTGGCTTCTTGCCTCGCATGAAAGACATTAATGTGCTCCATGTAACACCACCATTCATGTTCCAGGCAGGCCCAGGGCTTGGCAGCGCGCCGGGTCCTCCCCCCCCCCCCTCCTCCCCTATTCCCCAAACTGCTCCCCTATTCCTATTCAGGTCCACTCCCTTTCCTCGCTTGATACACATCTATTTTAGTTCAGGATTCGATAATTTGTTTCTGTGCCTATTTTAACAAAATACCCGTCTTTGCAATAAATGGAGGTATTTTTCGACACGAAGTGAAAGTTTGTCAAGGTTGTCAAGCCCAGTTTTGGACACATTGCGCAGCCGGCCAGCAAAGTAACAATAGACAAGTATTTTTATTTTTTTTCGTGTCCGGAACATCTCATCCCGACTGATGCTAGCGTGAGATTGCGATCAAATGCCGGGCCGTGCCGGGCCGGGTCGGGGCTAGGCCTCGGGCTGGGCTGTAGGCCGCGTCGACCGCCTACGAGGGCGTACTGGTAGACTCCTCAACTCCCACTCCACTCAAATGCTCAGAAAAATTGTACCAAGACACCTACTGTTTTCCTACAGCCTGTAAATAAACTACTTTTCTATCAATAAATTTAGAGTTAACGATAGATCTCTGTTGGTATTAAGACAGAGCACAAAAGAAAAATTGGTTTTGTTTTTTTCTTGGAAAAGAAAAACTGATAATCTATGCTATGAAAGGCCTGAAACATACAACCTCTTTACATTTAACCTTTCAAACTATTATAGCTTATACGTTCTGAGCAGTGAAACAGATTTTTCATGAATCAAAACATTCTAGCGTAAAATTTGGATATTTTTCTTTTAAAAATTAGTGGTAACAAACCCATACAGTAGCTGACATTAATTATAGGCAATAACGTACATTAACTTTTTTTTCAAAACCAGAAAGAATTATTTCTGAAAAAGAAAAAAAAATCAACAAAATATGCAATTGCCATGATCAAAATCTTCAACTAAAACAGAATTCTAAAAGTGAAACAATAAAAGTTTAAAGTTTAAGAGCTACATGCAATCTTACAGAGTTTGCATTAACACAAAACTTATTAAGTTCGTGTGTGCTTAATAGTGTGTGTGAAAATTCAATTTGTGTAATTATTACAGCCATTACCCAAATTCAAAAAATTCTAGAGATATTAAAAATTGATTTTTTCTTGTGCATAGGTGCATTTCTAAACACAAGGTACACATACAACTACAGCTAAACAAGAGCTCTAGCTAAGAATCTCTAGGAGAATTTGATTTATACCTTTGTGAAATTTTGTTACTCTGCCTTGTCACACTGAAATCCTTTAAGGAAGAAACGAACAATTAGACGAAGCAAATAACACAATATATTCTCATAATAATCGTAAAATTTTACACTAATGGCTGTAAATTTCTGGAATACTAATGTTCCACAAAATTTTAAAACCAAATTTTATGGTTATGTTCTCAACAAAACAGCCATTACCAGCAAAAAGAACTCAAAGATGACCCCCGAATCATATAGGTTACAGTCTAAATTAGGAAAGGGCTGGCCCATGTCACATCTACACATGGAGAAGCAACAGTTGACTGGTCAACAGTTGTATTATCACACATCGACCAGACGTCAGAATATTTTCCATTTTTCGATACGCAGTCTCTAAGAGGCACATGATTTGATCATAACGTGCACTTGGTGGAACATACAGGGCGAGAAAGACAATTAAATGATGAGATTCCCCAATTCGCTCAGCGGTTCGAAGGCACTTAACCTGCCCCGCGACGGGAGTCAGCGCTGCCTACGGCTGAGGCCAGTGCAAAATGACAAGTAACAGATAACCCCGGCAATCAATGAAGCTGGCAGTTCGGGAGGTCATTCAACTGGAGAGATTTGCGACTAATTTTAACTCGGGGGGTGAGAGAGACGGGGACTGGGAAATTAGAGCAGATATTCTACGACAGATTGTACAGCCGTGAGACAAATCGCTGCACATATGGGTGACGTTTCTCCACATCGTCGGGGCTTACCTGTTTGACGAGGGGCAGCAAGGTCCTTTCGATGCTGCGGGTTTTTATCTCAAGATTGTCCCAGTCTTTCGGCTTGTTTGCAGCCATGTTTACCGTGGGTCGTCTGCTCTGCTCGCTGTTGTAGTTGTTGTAGTAGAAGTAGCAGAAGCTATTATTTATTCCTTGCCCGTACCAACCTTTGGAAGATACTCTTCCCGGCGCTCTTCCCAGGCGGCTTCAAGTAAACTGGAAAAATGAAGAATAGGTAACTGAGAAAGTGAATTTGTTGGTTTTAAGTTGAATTATTCTGTATATTCTTAAGTTTTTAGCTAACTTTATGGTGGAGAACTTTTCGAGTTCACAGTGGTGTTTCCTTAAAGTTTGCGCCGGTGCAAAACCATGTGGGAAAGAAGACATCAAGACAACAAACTGAAAACGTAGTTGTTTTCAAAATGGCCGAAATGTGTTGGAATTCGTGAGGCAAGTCATCGCTCAAGTGAATTAAAATGTGAATCACTTGTGACATACCCAAGTAAGTTTACAAAATTTGATTCTAAATTTTACGTTTTTTCTCCCTCTACAGTAAAATGTGTCGGTAGCGCTTGACTCTCTAATTTGTTTTGAGAGTCGCGCATAGTTTGCAAAAATATAGGCCTTGTCCATTCATAACCTTGGATTGATAATCAAAACTAATGTCATTGGTGCTTTTTATTCCGATTGCAGCATTAATTCGTTTGAAAGGAGATAGTGTCCAGTGTTTTGCCTTACTCTCTTACTGATTAACTGTCTGCTCTCTGGAAAATCATTGGGAACCAATTTGTTGGCAGTCTTCTATCAACTGTCTCTATGATAGCAGAAGACGCACTTTCTGCTTTTTACCTCATATCCAATGAAGTTTTCTTTGTTTTCCCTCTTGCATTATCCCTGTTACTTTTATTTGGTTTTTAAAATATTATTTCCTCAATTTTTGTTTTGGATTGTTGTAGCATTATCTAGACTTTTAATCAGCAACCATTATTCTTGAATGTTTTCTTTACAAATAGAGTTACTGTCTTCTGCTCCTGCAAGAAGTGTTAGTGTCCTATGTTATTTTATTTTGCTTTTTTCAGAAAGCATTGGAAGCAGGAGATGTTTAGCTACAGAGACCCAACAGGTTGCTATGGAGATCATAATGTTGACTCATACCCTCAAAATGTTGATGAATCTGAAAAACTGCCCAATGCCTCTGGACTGGGCCATTCTTCATGGAGTATGCACACATCTGGCTCCTCAACTCACAGCTCACCACATGGGGTTCACCCTGGGCAGGGCCACCCAGCACATGCATTACACTCCCCACCAACCGTTCAATATCACTATCAACATCACCATTCAGGAAGTGCTGGAGTGGATTCCTATGGGTATCCAATACCTCAGGTGCAGGTATGTTCTACATTATTTACTGTATGTCCACACCATTGGTTTTTTTTTCTGCTGTGATTTTATGTCAAACTATTTTTGAATGATTCTTGCTTCCTGTGATTCTTCACAATATTATTGCTATTTCAGGTACCTCACAAGGAGACTGACCCAATGATGAATAAGGATCTTATGAGGTCATCATCACCTCCACCACCTCGGAATGCTGCGGTTGCCGCTGCAGCAGCTACCTGGCAGAACAATCGATCCCGCACAAGATATCCAGCAGGTGGTGCGTTTTTACCCTACCAGACTCACTATGATGGACCTCCTTTAGAAACAAATAGTCATATGGTGCATGGTCCTCATGGAAACCATAGCTCTCATGGCCATTCAATACCCAGAAAGCAATCATGGCCTAGTGAGGGGCCATACCCACCAAATGTACCAAGTGGTCAGTTCCCGAGAGATGGCCCTCCAATGATGTACAGCGGTGCTCTGAGGGGAAATGTATCAAGTAGCATCATTAGGCACACAAGTGTCGCAGTCACAGGAATGGAAACAAGAAATTTATCTGCACATCCACATCAAGGAGTTCCTCAACATATTCACCAGCAGCAGTCATCACTTCTTCAACATCAGCAGGAGCACTCCCATCAGTTGCTCTGCCAACTTGTTCAAAAAGAACGTGATGCCCATCGCTTACCTGGCTATCAAGATTCAAGGCATCCTGGTGTCCGAAACCATATGGGATACCATGATATTTTTCCTCAACACCAGCACCATCAATACTGCAACTCACAAGAAATGTTGCGGAAAGGGCCCTTGCCAATGTCTATGGAAGGAGACCGTCGAAGTGCCTTCACAGCAAGACAAGCTCCTTACAACCACAACAATTGGAATAAAAATTCAGTTCCGTTCTTACCACTTCCTCCTCCTCATCAAATGTTGCCTGCACACAGAGGGGCTCCCTCTGCCTTCCAGCCCTGCAACAAACCTGGAGAACCTGAAATGTACCCTGATGGTATCATGTGGTCTAAATCAGGGCAAATGGACCATGGCAGTCATATTCAAATGACTGGACCTGGGTGGATGCATAATCCTCAATCACAAATGTTCCTATCACGGCAAATGAATAAGCAAAGTCTTGCCAATAATAATTCAAGCATGATGGGCCTTGATACATGCCATTTGGGTGCCCATACTGCCATGCAGGGACCTGGAGGTAGACAAAGTGGACCTGGAGGTGGCATGCCAAAAGGTAATGCAATGCCCGCAATGCAATTCCATCAGCAGCAACACCTTGATATGCACAATCCTCATGTTAGAGCTCAAGTGATGCACCAACAGCATCCATCCTCTCAGCAGTCCATGCAGCAGCCTCAGATTATGTCCAGTCCAATGTCAAACTCTCAACACAGTCCTATGGTCTCAAGCCCTCATAACAGTATTCACAGTCCCCACATAGCGACAGTGAATCCCTGTTCACAACAGCAGTCCCAGCTGCAGCAGCCAGAGTCTTTGCTTGTTGCTGGTGAAGATAATAGAAAAGAATCTGATGGTTCCAGCCGTTCTCTCCGAAATTGTCTTGATGTTCGTCAGTTCCTTGCGTCATGGAATGAAGATGCTGATGTTGGCACCCCAAGACCTTGTGTCGATGAAGGAGAGGCCACAGAAAATATGGAGCAGCCACCTGATATGACAGAAGAAGGTGCTCTTGTTGTACTTGATTGTCGATCACTTCCTAGGGAAGAGGCCGCAAACCTGCTTACCATGTATCCAGGTATCAACCTTAACCAAGTCTCAGGAGCAGAGGGACTTATTTCATGTACAGAGGAAGGAATGTTCAATACATCCACTGACACTGCTCAAGGAGTTCTTCAAAACCTACTGGACAGTGCTTGTGGTACGAGTTCAGGAAGCAATTCCACGTCAGTGTCCTCTCCTGTCATTAGTCCATCTGGTCAAAGTGGTGCTCGCAGCTTGGATATGCTTCTTAATTCTGCTCTTCCAACACCTCCTGCCTCACAAGAACATAACATGGTACAGACCAACTTGCCTTTAAGCACACCTGTACCTAATACTGCTGTTGGTTTAAGTAGCCCTTTATCATCCCACTTGGATGATCCCATCAGACCGTCACTCATGGATGCCTCGGGATTTGGAATGCTTTCCCCCACATCTCCTGCTATTTCTCTTAAGTTTACAAGCACAACTGTGAACACTCCATTTGTGAGATTTCCACCAACTGATGACCCTCCATCAGTCGTCCAAGTAAGCAAAGAACATCATGGCTTCAATTCAACACAGCAATACTTGAATGATAAAGAAGAGACTGACACCCTACCTGCTTCTACCACAAGTGGAGTGAAAGAAAGTATGCCTCTCTTATTTGATGAGCTGGATACTCCTTGCCCTGATGTTTCCAGAGCTCCATCAAGAAGTCAGATAGAGATAGCTCCCTCTCCTGCTTTATCTGATGCAAGCACTGAAAGTAAAGTGAGAGCATCTCTCAGATCATTTCGGAAACGAAAACTTAATAGCCCTGACAGGGATATTCATGATAGTTTTGATTCTCATTCCCAAGATGCTTTAGATACAAATGCCAGAAACTCATCTTCATCTTCTCTGTTTGAAAGTGAAGAAGCCGTGGAACGCTCAAAATGGGCGTTTGCTCAAATCAGTGCAAATGCAAAGAGTTCTTGTAACAAGTCAAGTACTATAAAATCTCCACATGATTGGGAACCAAGGAACTTGTCAAGTTTGGAAAATGCCAAAGAAAAGTCTGCCAGTAACTTTGATCAGAGAAAAGTGAATAAGAGCACAGCTTCTGTTAATTGCAGCATTGAGAGTCAAAAGTCTGACAGCACAAAGTTTGACAAGAGCACATCGCCAACTATTTTTCTTACTCATAAGGATACTCAAACAGAGGAAACTCGTAATAAGAGGAAGATTGATCCATCCATCTTCAACGATACCTTTGCTCAAACTTCAGTGCGTTGTATTCAGGATGAAATTCAGAATGAAACTTATGTCCAGACATCTGTTCAATGTCTTCAAGATGAAATTCATAAAAGTTCTATCAATGAATCTTTGTGTAAGGAACTTGAAGAAAAATTGCCACTCCATCAGCCTGACTCTTCTCTCATAGAAAATGCTAGTGTTCAAACTGAAATAGATGCAGAATTCCTCATAGGAGAACGGGTTCTTCAAAACACTAACATCAAAGGGTCCAATGCAGGTTCATCCCTTGCTACTGAAGCTGCTCAAGAAACTAGTGCAAAACCTGTTGAATGCATTGAGACTTCTACTACTTGCATTACATCTAGCATGAATATTAACAAACTGATAAACGTAGCAAATACAGCTGTTGATAGTCGCACGGGGAGTGATGACACTGAAATCAGAACTTCAAACTTAAGAACTGGAAGCAGTACATCTGATGCAGCATTGCAGTTTAGCTCATCAACAGAAACTAATCAAGAGGTTGAAATACTTAAAAGCACACCTAAAACCGGTTTGAATTTTGACACTGCTGAAAAAGAAATTCAGCCTTACCTGAATAATGAGAATTCAATTAGAGTTAGTAAAGAAGAGCTATCTTCCTCAAAGAAAACTAATGAAAAAAATAGGAGTATTGGAACAGGAACTGAGGACCAATATTTATCTAGAATTGTGGACACATCACCAGGCAACATTCCCAAAATTCTTCTTTCTCGACTACGGGAAAAATCATCCAAAACTAATGGAGTTATTAAACGACTGCCAAGCATTCGTTTAACTAGGGTGTGCTCACCAATGAGCTCATGTGGGTCTGACCCAGAGTACATTTGTTCTGTTTCAGATTCGGAAATGGGAACCCCAACTGAAGTTAACACAAATACTATGGATTCTACTTTATCAGACTATGCAAGTAATGATACTCTGGATTCTCCACCGCCATCCCTCAAAAAAATGCGTGGCAAACATCGTCATGCGAAGGCTCAAAAGACAGTGGAAGGAACATTACCAGACACTTATAATGCAAGCATTCAGTTCCCAGAAGAAAATATTCATAAAGATGTATCAGTGAACACCAGCTGTCTATCAGCTCAATACTTAAACCAATCAGAAACATCAACTGAATGTGGTCAAATCTATGAAAAAGTCCAGAATTCTATAAACATTCACACTAATCACTCCAAAGAGACGGAGCTGGGTGATTGTGATAGCAGAATAGTGAACAGAGAAGAAACAATTGCAGATAGTGGTAAATACCATACGTCAGAAATAAATGTTTTGACATTGGATGAGTGTGTTCAAACAGCAAATGAAACTGTTCAAGAGTTTGATGGTAGTGTGCAGCATCTTGTTGAAAATGTTTCTGAACAGAATTTGAGTTTACCAGACCTCCCATCCTTGGTTGATAAAACCCAAGTGGTGACAGCACAGAATTTAAAAAGGAGCAGGCAGGATTTTTCACCATTGATTGAAAATATCCCCACAGCAACTGCACAAAGCTTGGAAGAGAGAGTGGGTGATGTCCCAGTACTGGCTGAAGATGCGCCAACAGAAACTGCGCCGAATTTAGGAAGAAGTGTGCCAGATTTGCCATTATTGGCTGAAAATACCCTAGGAGTAACTGAACAGAATTTAGAAAAGAGCGGGCAGGATACCTTAGTGTCAATTGAAAGCATACCCACAGAACAGAAATCAGAAGAGATAGTCCAGGACCCCCCACCATTGATTGAAAATGTTCCAACAGAAACTGCAGCGAAGTCAGAAGAGAGAGTGCAGGGTCTTCCTTCATTGCTGGAAGATACCCGAACGGAATCTGTACAGAAGCCAGAAGAGAGCGTACAGGATCTTCCGTCATTGCTGGAAGATATTCCAAAGGGAACTGCACAGAATCCAGATGAGAGTGCACAGGACCTTCCGTCATTGCTGGAAGATATGGCAACAGAAACTGCACAGATGCTTGATGAGAGTGTACAGGATCTTCCGTCATTGCTGGAAGATATCCCAATAGAAGCCGCACAGAAGTCAGAAGACGGTTTGCAAGATCTTCCATCATTGAATGAAAACATTCCATCATCACCTGCAGAAGAAGGGATGGGGCAGGATCTCCCAGTACTGGTTGATAATATTTCAATTGTATCCAAAGGTAGTGACCCCCTACTAGAGAAAGAATTGCTGCCTGAAACAGAGCAAGCCAAAGGGGAAAAAGCTTGTAATGTACCTAATGACAGTGAACTTGAGAAAACAGATTTGTCACAAGAGGAAGAATTGTGTATGGTACCTAATAAGTTAGAACCAACACCACCTTTATCAACTAATGATCACAAGAGGACTGAATCACATGCCACCAAATATCTTAGACTTGCTGTTCAGGAGGAAGAAAATGCAGACCAAGATTTGCCTATGCTGTCAAAATCTAATGTGATAGATCTAGGTGTAAATACTGAGAAATCCATACTGGCTCCCAGTATTAATAGGCAAGATTGCTCAACCAAAGAAGGGAAGACCGATGCAGCACCAAACTTAAAGCTACTCCATAACAACTTACCAAATTTAGAAAAGTCTAGTTTTGAACCTGAAAATACCATTACGGTAACTGAACCATCAGCAAGAGAGGATACTTTTGGCATTCAGGAAAGCTCTTCTCCCATAGCTCCAGCTAATGATTCAAATGAAACTTTGGTTATTTCAAAAGATTCTCCGCATAACGTAGAGAAAAATGAAGTCTGTACAGATTTATTACATTTACCAGCTTCTCAAGAAGATTGTAATAATGCTGAAGAAATTTTGGCTGATAAACAATGTCAAGAAAAAAATAATTGCATATTACAAAATGAGAAGACAACAAAGCATTTAGAACTTCCCACTATTCAGGAAAATAAGTCAATTTCATCAGAAAGCTGTTCTGTAGACGATCCTGTGGAGGAAACGGTACTTTCTAGAGATGTACAACCAAATGAAGACTTGCTGCCTGTAAGATCTCCAGTTTCGACCAAGGCTTCACCACCATCGGTGCATACTGTGTGCAAAGATTCCTCGACAAGTGAGCCTGTAGACATGTCATTGTCACTGTCTGTTAGTCAAATGGAAGAATGCCAAAGTGCAAGTGGAATGAAGGATCCAGTTTCTGCACAAGTTAGTAAATTTGAACTACCTATTGGTGATGCAATCAACAGCAGTTCTATTACTGCTTCTCCTCTGGACTTGAGCAATCAAAAAGAAACAACAGGTTTGGATGATGATCAAGCCTCTTCCCATCCTATTGACAAACTTTCTGATGGAAAAGCCTGTGATAACTTAAATACTCCATCTTCAGTGGTTCAAGAAAGTAATATACTCTCAGCAATTGAAAAAGTACCATTAGAAAATTCTGAAGAAGAAATTTTAACTGTTGTTGAGGAAAACAGATGTGCAATGGATGTGGATGCCGACAAAATTTCCGAAGATGTCACTAGAAGTGAATCTCCAGAACGACAGTACTCCACTAAGGAACCAATACCTATAGTGAATCATCATCACCCATTATCTCCTCACAATAAACCACCTATTAAAAGAGGAGTGGATTTAGATTCATGTGCAGAAACCTCTGAAGCCTCAAACTGTTCTCATGGCAATATTAAAGAAAATGTGCAGACTTTAAAAGAAATAACAACAGAGGTTACTACTACTATTTCTCTTGGGGAACTTGAAGGGGATCTAGAAAGTGAGCGTGGATTAAGTTGTGATAATAGTGAAAATGGGGTACCGGTAAATTTTGCTGAAAATGTGCAATGTGAAGATACCCTCAAAGAAATGTCAGAGGATAATTCTGTACATTCTTCAGAGGAGCAGGAAAACCAGGATCCTAGCAAGAACTCTGATCTAAATACCTCTCAAGTTATGTGTCAGCAGGATGAGAAAGTCCCTGGGGCAGATAAAATATCCAAAAATGATCTTAATAGGGAGGAGAAAGCCTCTTTTTTAGAAATTAAGGAATCTTCTTCTTGTGAAGAAAGTTTTGTTTCAAAACTAATTGCTGTGCAGGTAGAAGACGAATTTGAAATTAGTACTGCTGATAAAGATACCCAAAGCAGTAGTGATGATAATTTTACCCTCTCAGATGAGGAAAGGGCATTTCCAGACCCTCAAGAGCCTAATTTTGATGTTACACAGATTCCTCTTCCAGATGAATGCATTGCTATAAAAAACCGCATCTTCAAAGCAAGAAGTCGAAAAAGGCGTCTAGCACAGAGAGAAGATAACAACAGCCCTACTTCTTCGCTACTCTATGACTTGGAGTCATTTTCAATTGATGTGCAATGTAAGGTACAAGATTCCAAAAGAATGTTTGGTTTTAGAAGCAGGGCTTCGCAGACACACAAAATTAAAATGAATTCGCCTCCTTGTGAGGGGTCAAACCAATGTGATTCCCATGACAGCCAAACCCTAATGGAAGTTGTTGAAGAAGTTTCAAAAGTCCTCCATGAAGGTGAAAGTACTGTCAATTCTTCTCCTAGGTGTGTTGATAATGTTTTGTTGGACATGCCAAAGTCTCCTCGTAGTAAGTATGATGAGTACAAAGAAGGGTCTCCAGAAATTCCTGAATCCAATTGTGTGAGAAGACAGAAAGGCAGAACTCTGTATGACGGAAGCCATTCTGTTGATGAAAATAAGGGGATAGATTCTGAAGAAATTTTAAAAGCCACTGATATATTACAAGAAAATGAAAGTCTGCCCAGTCGTCCTAAGGATTTTGAAAACTCTTCTATTTGTGTATCAAACAATCAAGACTGCACAAATAAGCCTGTTGAGTTACCGTCTATGCTTCTGAATAGTTCCTCTGAGACCGGAACCCCCAAACGGAGTACCAGTCAAGTTATCTCTGATTCCTTTGATAGGAGTGAGAATGATCTCTCAAACAACTATGAAAGTTGTTCTAACCCACCAAGCTGTTCCAAAGATATGCCAGCTTCTCCTGAAGCAGTGGCAGATGGTAAGGCAACAGATACTGTAAAAGAAAAATTTTGTTGTGAAAACAAAAATGACCCTTCTTGTTTATGTGATATTTCTGTAGTCAGAAAATTTATTGAAAGTGAAATGTGTGCTTCTGAGCCTTTTCATAGCTCTATTAATGTGAAGACATTATTGTTAAATGAAAATGTTCTACCTTACTCCGAAGAAACAGTTCTCTTGACTGAAGTAGGTGAGGTAACAAATTATACTGTTTCTGATACTGCTAAAGAAGTACCATTTACTGATAACAATGGAACATATTCAATAAGTAAAGAAACAACAAATGCATTATCAAATGTATTAACAGTTAACACTGATTCAAGTTCTACTGCAGCTGACAGCAATGTTGTGCTATCACCAGTATCAAAAAAATTGAAGAACTTAGACAAAAAGTTTCAGTGCAATGATGATAATAAAGAAGAATCAAGCCTCACTGAAGAAAAAGTCAAGATTTGTGAACCTGAAGAGACTGACACCAAAGAAAATATCAAGAACCTTCTGATAGATAAACCTGCTACTTTCTGCCCTCTGTTAGAAACTGAAAACATCAAGAGCCCTGAGAAAATAATTGAGTCTGTAGAAGTGTGTTCAACTAAATGCATGGTTGAGTCAACATTTACTGATGAATATAATCAATTAAAAAAGACTGAAAATTCTGAAGAAATTCCCAGTTTAGAAGAAAATATTGTCATAGAAGAGGAAAAGAAATTTGTGTGTAACAGTCTAGGAGGATATGTGCCATTTGAGCAGGAGAAACATATTTTTGTAAGTAATATTATAGATGAACAGGGTGTTGCTCTCTGTGAACACAAAGTTGAGAGTTCATCATGCAATACTGTTTTTAACCTTAAAAATGAAGCTACTTGTCCAGACTTTGACACCAGTGGTCAAACACCACCTGTTGACTCATCTAACAGACTAACTCGTTTTAATGCAGAAGAGGATGCAAGCTCTTGTCACTGCGAAAAGTTTGCTGGTGACAAAGAGCTTTACTTTGAGGCAAGAACTTGTGAGAAAAGAAAAGAAAAACTTCCAAGTTCTCTGTCTTTTAGGAATGTTCACTTGGCAATTGGGAAAAGTATGTATAGGCTTTCATCAGAGTGGCAGACTATAAATTTTGGGGAAGATCAAGATGACGCGAATACATCAATGACATTCCAGAACTCTAAGACCAATTCTGAGATGAACAAGTCTGTCCATGAACCCAATGTCTTCCACTCAGAATATAGTCTAGACAATGAAGCCATAATATTTCCAAAGCTAGCGAAAAGTGTTGGCAGTTGTCTAGCCGATGATTTAGCGTCCTGTGAAAAACCATCAGACCCGGTGCAGTTGGCTACTGCCTCTCAAGACTCAAGTGAAGATGAACTTCCCCCACTCGATGCTCCCGGACTAGAAGCTGACACTGTTGCTGCAGACTCGGATTCCGATCGAGAAATGCCTTGCCTACAACCGGAACCCAACGGCCAAATCAGTTCAAACCTTTCGAACGAAATGGTCACCCCACCGACAGATGCGCCTTGTACAGTGACAGCTGAAGGCGACTCGACTGCCGTTTCCAACAACACGCGGTCCCCGCAGCCGACCTGCGAGGCCGCCTCTCCGGCCCCTGCTAGCGGCTGGAAGACAAGCCCCGTGTTCGTCAGCTCGAGGGCGCCCCGCAAGGAGATGCCTACCAAGCGCGGCCGGTCACCAGACAGCCAGGCCGACTCGGACACCTCGTGCTCCGAGGGTTTCCTCTCGGACGCCAGTAGCGACAGCAGCCGCAGCAGCCGCAGCAGCAGCCACAGTGACTCGTCCAGCAGCAGCGCGGGCAGGAGGAGGGCGAGAAGGCCCCGCAAGCGGAGGCGCCGCGCTGCCAGTTCTGGCAGCAAGCTGTCGGACGACTCGCGGTCCAGTTTTTCTGAGGATGAGGAGGAGGCCCAGGACGAAGGCCAGCGCTGTGAATCTCAACTCTCAGAGGCAAAACCGTCCCGGGACTCGTCGCCGGAGGCTGCCGCCGCGGGAGGGAAGTCCGAGGAGAAGGAGGCCGAGGAGGAAACGCCCGCGAGCGAGGAGGAAACGCCCTCGAGCGAGAAGGAAACGCCCGCGAGCGAGCAGGCCGCGCTTGCCGAAGCTGTGCTAGAGGCCGTGGAGAGGGTGCTAGAGGCTGTAGACGCCGGGATCCTAGCCGAGGTGGCCGTTGACGAGACCGATCAAGAGACGCCAATAGTAGTTGAGTTGCTGGCTGAAGTCGTCGAGGAAGTGGCCGAGAACGTCGATAGGGAAGTCGAAGTTCTCGGAGAGGCGCCTGAAGTTGTGAAGGAAAATGTGGCCGAAGTCGTGGACGGGGTGGTTGAGATCGAGTCTGTCGTCGAGGTAGCCGGTTCCGAGGTCGTCGAAGGAATGAATGAAGTAACGGCGGAGGTGGTGGAGGCCGTCGAAGAGATGGTCGGGATCGTCGAGGCCGTCATTGAAGGGGAGGCCGAGGTGATTGAGATGCAGGTGGTACAATCGGAATTCCTCCAGGTGGAAGAGGAGACAGCTCAAATTATCGAGGCGGAGCCTGAGGCAGCGCATTCAACAACGGCCGTGAGCGCCGAGGCCGACGGTGGCGAGGCCGTGGGTCGCCTCGAGATCTCGGACATTCGTTCTGTCGCCAATGACCTAGCCGAGTGGAGCAGTGCCGGTGGCGACGTGGTGCCCGTCCACGTGGACTCGGTGCACAACTGGCCCTACGTCGAAGAGGTGTTCTCCACGGAGGAGGTCCTGCAGGAGGAGGTGGTGCAGACGGAGGCCGCCCCGGAGGAGGGCCTAGAGGAGGGTTGCGACACGGTGGTGGCTGCGGACGCGGACGGCGACGCGGACGGCGACGCGCACGGCGACGCGGACGGCTCATATGTTCGCCCACAGCTCCGGTGTAGCCTCAGCCTATCCCGCATCCTCATGGCTGGCGAGGACTTGGTGCTGGGCCCGGCCAAGGTCGCTGTCCGGCCCACCGAATGCCCGGCCAGGTCACCGTCATCGGGTCTGTCGGACGCGCATTGCGAGCGAGGCAGGTCGCGCGCCGGCGACAGGTGGAAGGTGGTGGACCGTGAAGAGAGCATCGAGTCTGTCGGCAGCAACCACTCGTACACTTCCCTGGAGGAGAACAACAACCACCTGCCCGGCACCCCGGGACCCCCCACTAAAAGCCCTATTCCAGGCCCTGTCATTAAGGTTAGCAAGCTCATCTTGAAGAGGCCCAGCGAGCGCGAACACTCGGTGACAGGGTAAGCCTAATCTCTGCGCCAACAACTATGTGCAGTTATCTAACCTGTGCCTTTTTACATCGCTTGGTCTTTTTTTTTTTTCCTTGTTGATTTTCAGGACTTCCCCGGACGGCGGCAGTGCTCTGAAGACGAAAGGCGCGCTCAAGAGCTATCAGATCGAGTCGGGGAGGTCCAAGCGCGGGTCGCGGCGCAGCGGCAGTCGCGGGAGCCACGGCGGACACGACCGGCGGCGCTGGTACTCGCAGCTCTCGCCGTCCCCGGCCTGCTACGCGTCCCACTCCTCGCCGAGGGCGGGGCCGGGCCCCGGCGGCTGCGCGCCCGACTCCGAGGTGCCCAAGGTGATTATTAAGCGCCAGTTCCTGCCGCCGGGCCCCAGGCCGGGGGCGGGCGACGACCCCGGCGGCGGTGCAGGCACGGGGCCGGGGCCGCGGCCCCGACGGCCCCGTGGTCCGCAGTCGGCCTCCTGGGAGATGCAGCCGGTCGTGGTGCTGCGGCGCGACCCCGCCGTCGACGCCATGGCCCTCTCCAGGCGGAGCCGGCGCTCGCGCGAGCACCGCCACTCGGGACCTCGCAAGCGCTCGCGCTCCGAGCGCGACAGGGAGCGCGGCCGGGAGCGCGGCCGGGACCGGGAGCGCTCGCACCCACTGCAGATCCTGGCGGAGGTGGCCGAGGCCGAGGGGCTGGAGGAGGAGGCCGGGCCCGTGAAGCGTCGCAAGAAGTGGTCTTCCCTCAGCCACGACGTGGATCCGAGCTACCGGGACCGGCACCGCACGGAGGAAGGCCTAGGCGCCGGGGCGGCGAGCAGCGACCACTTACACGTCATGGAGCTGGTGAAGCGCTGGCGACAGGTAGAGCCGCAGGCCACTCCCTCTGGACAGGACACGCCCATGCCGCACTCGTCCCCGGGCCTCGGCCTCGACCTAGCGCCGGTGGCCACGGAGGAGGGGCCGGGCAGCCCCGGCCTCGGCCCCCTGGCGCCGCCTACCGCCCTCCCGCCTGAGGAGCCGCTACTGGCGGCCGCGCCTAGCTTGCACCGGTGCGAGGCGTGCGGCGAGGACCTCAATGACGCCGATGAGAAGGCAAGCCACATCAAACTTCACCCGTACCACTGCCAGCGCTGCTATCAGGCCTTTGCCTCCCAGGTCAGAAAAGTGACCAACAGTCCTGAGCCTGAGTCTGTCGTAGTTTATTCATTCTTCATCTCCAATTTGATTTATATTCTCCACAGAATGACTTTGTCGAACACTTAAAAGCAGTACATCCAAATACTCGGCAACTACATCATTGTCTGTTGTGTCTAAAGACATTTCCTACTGAGCGTCAGCACGCAGAGCACATGAGAGTGAGTTGGGGTGGATGGATATTCCTACTGAGCCAAAACTTAGGTGTTTACATAGTTTGACCTTTTTGCTAACCTTTTTTGCTCATTTCAGGGATGGAGTCACTGTCATATGGAGAGGGCGCAGCGGCGGACTATTCATACTTTATTCCGAATGTTCACTGGTTCTGACTGCCCTCGGTTGAACCCTCTCAGCCCAGAAGAGAAACAATTGTTGGACTGGTTTCCCAATGATCCTGGTGTAATACATTTTTACCACCAGGCAACTCCACTTCAACTTGCTACTGAGGTAGGACTTTCCCCATCTTCTTCCCATCTTTCTTCTTTTTGCACAGGTTTTATAAGCTTGATTTTAATTGAACCAAAATGTTCACAGGAAAGGCCTCTGCATCGTGGCAGTATGTGTGGTCAATCCTCTTCTGGGAAAGACCAGACACATCTTGAGTAATAATACATTTTTGAATCTACTTAAATGTGATCCAATCATTTGAGTTGTTTTAAACCTGAATGAGTGATTTAATTTAGCTAAGAAGCATAATATCAAGGTTTATTCATGATAACTAAGAGGGGAAATAGTATTGAACTTACTATTTATATTCTTATGTATTTTTTATGTGAAGACCAAAGAAAAGGGAGAAAAGGGATTTTATATGTATATATATACTTTGCTGGGACCAAATTTTCAGGGAGGTAGCACACAATTTCATAATGGTTGTGTATCTTACCATTATCAAATGGAACTCTTTGATATGTGTGGGCTTGGAACCCAATTGTTGATGTGTGTATGTGTGTGTGTAAGAATTCTCTGAATATAGGCATAACCATTGTATCTCTATGATTCTTGTCATTTTCATGTTCAAGTTGTTGTTTAGTCAATATATTCCATTTTATTTTGTGTTTTGTGTTATGCCATAGTATTTGGTAGTTATATTTTTAAGTTTAAAAAGTGTATATATATTTTTATCTTTGTAAATATTTGATTGTTAATGTGTGCACAAGGTGTTGCCAGATTAGTTGCACCTTACCAGATTTAGTCATTTTGAGTCACTTTAGCAACTGTTGATAATTTCAAAGTTTTACCGAAGATTTTCTTTCCCACCATGTTTACTTGTGATCTCTTGTTACTATGGTGAACGCAATACTTTTCAATATTGCTTTTCTCACCTGGATGAGAATGTGAACATATAGTCTATTTTATTTGTGTTATATGTAACTTTATGCTATATTGAGAACTTTCACACTACAATGTGGGTATCACTTGTGAGTAGAATTTCTCACTTATTTTATTACAATAATTTTAAAATAAACATTGTCCTGTCTTATCCACTTTTTTGGTGGGTCAGTAGTAACAGGGTTATACTAAATGAAAATATTGTCTGTAATGTCCTCTAAAGAAAGCATGAATTTGTATGTGGAACATATAAGGTATATACAATGGTTGTTGACAGATTTCCACAACTTGATTGGGCAGATTCTGTAAGTGTGTAGGTGGCATGGATCACCATTTTAAATTTATGCTGACCTATTTTCTTGGA
Source organism: Frankliniella intonsa (assembly GCA_033675135.1). NCBI lineage: Eukaryota > Metazoa > Arthropoda > Insecta > Thysanoptera > Thripidae > Frankliniella > Frankliniella intonsa. The sequence goes on along the minus strand of CM066254.1, from coordinate 9,164,965 downwards.
AATTTTTATCAAAGTCAACATCACAAAGATTATATTTGAGAGATTGTTATAATTATTGGAGTGATTGGTTATTTATAATTTGGCTTTTGCTGTGTGCTGGTCATTGAAACTAGTTTGAGCTGTTATAAAAAATAAAAATAAAAAAACCATCTGACTTCTCTGAAAAGATTTGTGTATCATATTTTAGAGACAACCAAGTGTTTTATAGCCCCAACCCTAATGTTTACATAAATCAAGACTTTATTGTAATGTGACTGATTTCTTTCAAGTGATTTGAGCGCTCATCAGCTGTCTAAAACTTTTGGACATTTTTCAGGAGTGTCTAGCATTAGTTACTTATTGTTCCTGTAATGTTACCCAGTTTGATGTATGACTACCAATGAGAGTGGGTTCACAGCTCAAGTTGAACTTATTAGCTATCACCATAAGTACCAATTTTACATTTTAATTTTCATCAATGTTTGCATGTATTCTTGGAAGAATTTGGAAGTATTTGATGTATTGCTAATTATTTTACTGCTATTGAAAAAGAAAGGTGTGAGTTTGATCATATCTTTATCAAATGTTGCTGTTTGCAATTTTGGGGTATAGTGTTTGTTGGTGTTTGGGAATGGAAAGTGGGAACTTCTTTTATAGATATTTACTCAGGATTTTTGCATAGCAGTAATGTAAAATATTGAACTTTGTAAACTGTGTGTCAACGCATTGTGTTATTCATATTTTGTTGAAACTTGTATAAATTCTATTCTATGTGCTTTTGTGATGTGAATACTGCTCTACACTCCACCCTTATAATTCATTATTGATTGTTAAGTTTTAAAATGTGTCCAGGGAAATGGTGCAAGTTGTCACAAATTACACCATCTTCGTTAAAGAAAAGAGGGAACTAGTAGTTATCATGTCCGTGTACCGAAACGGCCTGTGATCCTTTATTTTGGGGGAATTCTGACTTTTTCTGTCAGTTCAGTTTTCTGATGAATCTTGTAAATCTTAAGCAGCTATTTCATAGAATTACATTGTATATGTTTGAGCACAATGGAATGTGCATTTTAAAGTGATGAAAGAGATTATGCAATAGAAAAGGATCAGATAATCAATGAAAGTTGTTAGAGAGTCTTAAATGGTTATTTTCTTGGACAGGAAATTTTTATTCAACTACTTAATGTGTTTCTTGGATACCGACCAAACAAGTTTTTTTTTAAATCATCAGTGCCTTATTTTATCTTATGTTTTATGGTATTATTAAGTGGGACCAAATTTGTTAGATGTAATCGATCATTCATTCCTGGCCAATTCTATATGAATAATAATTGATTTCAAATTTGGACTTATGCCCGAAGGGGGTTGCGCAATTTATGCTATTCCATTGAATTTTAGGGGTTTTAGTCGTGGTACTCCTTCTGCAACACCATCCAAGACTGTTTGTCTGTTAACCCTCCTCAGCACTACAGAGAAAAATAAGGCGTCTAAACAGTTTATAGAGTAAAATGGTACGTCTTTTTTATTTTATTTTTATCTTTTGTTTTTCTTTAAATGTTTCCAAATATACCTCCAAATAGATAAGGAATAACTGAATATCTTCTTCTGTATCCTCCTCTCCTATTGGGAAATGGACTTGTCAAGCCCCAGTTGAGACAAGTTTCACCTAAATGAGGTGTATGTAGCTAGCTGAGGAGTGACCAAAGACGGTGTGACAGTGTGAATATTTTTTTTTGAAAAGTTGATTTTACAAAAAAGTATACATATATATATCTATATAATGAGTTTGCTATGCAGCCTGTTAATGAAGAAGGCTTGGTAAATTGTTACACACTGTTTGCACTTCTTTTTGTCAATTATTTAAGTGTGCTGTGATAATAAAACAATCAATGTGTGTATATAATAGTTACTGCAAGGATTTGCATGTGTCATCTACTATTAAATGTATGATGTTGGAGCGATGTTTTAATTTGTTTCAGTGCCTGTGGCACTTCACTACATCATACATCTCTCAAGTCCTCAAAGAAATCGGTTATGTGGATTTCTCCCATTCATAGATATTGAATGTTCATTTTCTGACTGGAATTTTGGAGAACTTTTCTAACAGCAAACTCTACCCAACACACTACAGGATTGTGTATGTGGTGTGTTAGGTAGTGCTTGCTAGTTTTGCCAGTTACGAGGTAGCAGAAATTTTCTAGGTTGATGAAACAATATTAAAAAATTACTATGCTGCAAATTTTTATCTTTTTTGAGGGAAGAAAGTTTGCTATGTTTGTAATTTCTTTTAGAACAATGTTAAGATACAGCTGAAATGTGCATTACAAATGTACAAGGAGGTATTTGAAAAGATCAGACTACAAGACTTGTACTAAGATTGTATCATTTACCACATTGAGACCTCAAGATAGCTGTCCGGCTCTTCTTGGCAGCATTAAAATTTTCTGTTAATCTGTTACTTCGGTTACTGCCCTGATATTTTCTGGACTAAGAAGATCAAAATATCTGTCTTCAAAAGAGCTCTGAATATTCACCTCAGTCAGTATCAATTTCTCTTGTCATTCCAAGATATAGTCATTCCATCATAGGTAGATTAAATTTTTTCCATTAGCCCTATGTTTTCTATTTGTTTCCTTGTTTCTTGCATTTTCCTTGTTTCGTGTGTGACTGTGTGGTATTTTTTCTTTTTTTATTTAGAGAAGTGTACTTAAAATACAGCTGTGAATTTCTTGTTGTTTTCCATTTTGGGCAGTTCTAATTTTCTAAACCTATCCATACTTCAAATCTTTGATTTGTGTTTCCATGTATACATTGTCAAGCTCCGAGTTTTGATATTAAGCCATCCCTTACTCTACATTCCAAAACTGAGTTAAATGTCAAACGGCCAGCTCTATTTTCTGAAAACAAACGCTAGGCATATTTATGAAGGATTCGTTTAGCACTGTTTGTATGCTAACAAATAAAGAACTGAGGAATCGTTTAAGCTATCTCGTTTTTCTCTATTCTATGTAAGGTTTCAGTCTCCTCAATAACGATCACTCGGTAGCAACTGTCGAATGGGTTGCCGACCTCTCCAGGCGCTCAATGAAACAGCTGGTATGAAAGCACACCTGCTAACACGGACATGCCTGTTTGTGGCCACAAAGTTGTAGCTACAACAGGCGCCCCGTCAAATAGCTTATTCCGAACCCGATGAGGAGGTCAGCAAGGTGGCGGCACTCTATGCTCCTCTGCATGCCGCCGTGCGCCGTGAGGAGCATAAAGGGTGAGGAGCGGAGCGGGACGGGATCGCGCGCATGTTGTAGGGGAGGGTGACCACCCCATGCGCCCCCGGTCGCGTCCTGCTCCACGCACTCGTTGGCCTGCAGCAAAGCGCGAACCGAATAGGGAAGTACAGTAAGTGTTTCTGCGGGGGTGTCTTTGGCCGGCCCTGGCGCCGGCGCCTGTGGGCGGAGCGGGACAGGATCGCGCGCATGTTGTAGGGCAGGGTGAACACCCCACGCGCCCACGGTCGCGTCCTGCTCCACACACTCGTTGGCCTGCAGCAAAGCGCGAACCGAATAGGGAAGTACAGTATGTGTTTCTGCGGGGGTGTCTTTGGCCGGCCCTGGCGCCGGCGCCTGTGGGCGGAGCGGGACAGGATCGCGCGCATGTTGTAGGGCAGGGTGAACACCCCATGCCCCCCGGCCGCCGTCCTGCTCCACGCACTCGTTGGCCTGCAGCAGAAAGCCGTTCGTGAGAGGGCCTTGGTCCGTTTGCCGCGTGTGCCAGCGCCACCTTCTCTCCCTCCACCTTGCCTGCGAATATTCACAATGTCTATCCTGCAAATAACGTCGCCGATTGTTTTCATAGCAGCAGCGGGGGCAGGCAGCAGTCGGTGTTGTGTTCGTGGCCATTGAAGGTTAGATTGTACATCATGAAATGATTTTTTGGAGTCAGAACGATCAACTTAACTTGTACTGCTGAAACTCTTAATATTTACTCTTCGTCTTATAAGTTGTACATATTGCCGAACGTTTTCCCCCATCATTTTGTCTAAGGGTAATGCCACTGAGTCTTTTGGTTAGAAAGGAAAGGATGACTGTACATCATAGCTTATTTTACTCGTACATCACAGCCTATTTTTCTCTAATTTTTCATGGGTCTAAAATCTTTATTTTTTATCTATTTTATCTGAATTGAACATATTCGCCTGATAAAAGCACGTAGTAGACCTATGTTATTTGGTAAACCCTAGCATAAGTGAAATTCACTTCTAAGAGACCTAGGTTCTGTCACAAAAAGAACTCCATGATATTCGTAATTTATGCCGGTAGTTTTGTTGACATGTTTTTTATTTTAAGGGTACAGCTTCTTTACAGATCAGAAGATGAGTGACATAGCGCAATGGTTCAAAGGACTACCTATATTCACTCGTTACTGGCTTGGTTTAACACTCAGTTTCTCAATTCTGGGACGATTTGGATTACTTAAAGCTCATCAGCTGATCCTACTGTATGATCCGTTTGTAAAATACTTCCAGGTAAGTTTGTATATATATTTAGAAATTATTGAAAAAAAGTAAAACAAAATTAAATTATGTATGTTTTCTTGTCTTTTAGGTATGGAGAGCAGCAACTGCTCTGTTCTATTACCCCTTGTCCCCTGCAACAGGATTTCATTTTATGATAAATTGTTACTTCCTGTACAATTATTCATTGAAGCTGGAAGAGGGTGAGTACTATTATTCCGAAATATACCTGGCAAAAACTAAGTTTATATTTTAATTTTTTAACTTATTTCCTACGTATTAGGTGTATTTGAAGGCAGGCCAGCGGACTACTGCTTTATGCTTCTCTTCAACTGGATATGTTGTGTTATTGTTGGGCTGATTGGTGAAATACCGGTTAGTATTGAAGCAAAGTTTTTGTTTGTGCACTTCATTATAAATTGTTTGCAATTCTTTTGTACCACAACACGTTTTGATTTTTAAATCTTTTTGTCTATTTGTCATTTCAGTTCTTGATGGATCCAATGGTATTAAGTGTGCTTTATGTTTGGTGTCAACTAAACAGAAATGTTATTGTGAGCTTCTGGTTCGGAACTCAATTCAAAGCAATGTACCTTCCCTGGGTTTTGTTTGCTTTTAATCTCATCATATCTGGCGGGTTGGTTATATAATCTCTTTTTTTTTTTAATTAATAATTATATTTCTAATTTTATTATTATTATAAGTTAAATTGTGTTTTTGTTTTTCCTTCTTTCAGAGGAATTTTGGAGCTGGTGGGAATCCTTGTGGGTCATCTCTACTTTTTCTTAACCTTCCAACTACCACAGGAAATGGGCGGACCCAGCTTCCTTTCCACCCCCCAATTCCTGTAAGTTAAATTGTTTTTATAAACCTTTATAGTACCTATCTAATCTGAGAAAATTTGCCAATGTCATAATTTTTCTTTTGTATGACTATTTTTTGTTTTTAATTTTCACTTAATTTTTTTTTGGGGTGGGTACAGCTACAAGTATTTTCCAAATCAGCGAAATACTGTTCATGGATTTGGTGCTCCACCACCTAATCGCAGACCAGCTGAGGGAGCTGCTCCTGGGGCAGGAGGAAGACATAGCTGGGGACGGGGTCATGTGCTCGGTAACCAGTGAGATAAGATAATTAGGCCTCCTTCTAATTTTTATTTTATAATGTATATTTTTTATTGAAAGTGTGGAACTTATCCTATTTAAATATGAACCTGATCACTTTATGTTAATTATACCATTCCACTTAACAGTTTCACTGTATGACTCATAATATTAAAATTTGTCACCTGTAAAAAAGAATATATGAATTTTTAGAAGGATGTAAAATAACATTGGTTTTGATTCCCCTTAGTTGCATACAGTCATCAAATGATATTTTTCTCTATTCTTTGTTCTCCATGTAGTTCTGAAAAATGTTTGGTATATGTATATATTTAATGTTTCCACAGCAGTGATTGATTTTAGAAGCTAGGTTCAACAATCACCAAACCACTTTTCTGTTCCCCATTTAATTGGTCAATGTATCTCTGGTTTTGCAACATCATTCCTGCAAAATTGACTTTTTTGAATACTAGCGCTCATATTTGTATATATGTAATTTCATATACTTTATTTCCCTTATATTTTTGATCGTTTTTAATCAGCTCTAATTCTTGGGGCTGCAAGATCTGCATTTGGCTTGCGGTTCAATCTAATGTGAACATGCCTATCCTGTTCCTGTTGTGCAATAATTTCCTCGTAATATTTTGTGTAATGACAGTGAGTCAGTTGTTATTCCTGACTAATGATAACAATAAATTGCAAAGTGTGGATCAGGTGTCTATTAATCATTTCTACTAAAGTAGAACTTAATCAGTGACGTGGAAATATATTGCCCATTTCCAATCGATATCCCTGACAACCACGCCAACTGCAAACTCCGGCCAACTCCGGCCCGGCCGCCCGGCCCCGCCCCCGCGGAGGAGGTCAAAAACCTGCGGTCTTCATGCTGCCAACTTAACAATGGTTAACTTGAGGAATGTTGTTTTCATTTTAAAAGTGCTTCTAAAGTAAACAAATGTTCCTCTGAAAATAGAAAAAATATAAAATTTTCACAATCTAATCAGTTTAAGTTAGTTTGTGGCGATGAATTCAGGAGTGATATTGCTTGAAGAGGTCCCATATACTTCTTCATGTTGGCAATCAGAAAGAAATATTGCGGTAGTCCTGCACCGAGGCTGTCTGCTCCGTAGTTAATTGTGTGTAAATCCATTCAAAAAGATTATACATCTGCTTGCACGGCACAGAAAAGGACTCGTTCTTCGTTTTGTTTTAGAAGCACATTAGTTTATCTTAGTAACCCACCCATTATACTCGCAGTGTCTCGTGTGAGTGTGAAATGGTCGGTAGGCCGACGCCTGTGCCAATGGCCTGTGTGTTTACAAACATACCCCCCTTCCATTTCAGGTCTGTATTAAATTGTTTCGTTGCTTGTTGTAAATCTTGACCTAAACATCACATTATCTTAACAACTGGAATCACACTTTATTTTCCACTATCTACCTCTGACTTGTTGTACTCCTGCAGTGGAAAATGGATGATAAGAAGACCTGTGGCTTGGGCTTTCAACATCATACGGATCCCTTTGAAAACGTGAATTTGGCTGTACGCTTTGTTGGGGTAAGATCTAATCATCATATTTTGTAATTCGCAATGTGTTTGTGGATTGAAAACTGTTAGATAAATATCCAATAATATTTCTGCAGGTATTCTGAGTTAGCTCAAAATGCTTGCCTCCTTTATTTTATTACTATTTGTAATATTATCAGTCTTAAAGATTTCTGTTGTGGTGGCTTCATTATCTTATGAACTAACTCTGAACAAAAGTATAGTGGACATCAGAAAACAGACTATAGAAAAAAGCTGTAATCTTGAGCAAGGCAAGGGTGGTCCGCACTTTGAGCCATGGCAAGAAATTCCTAAATCGGCCCAAGGATGCTGGGTTCCATATTTTGGTCCACAAGGACATGGACATCTTCCTGAAGAGGTTTGCTTTGTTTTTTGAAGCAGCTTTGTAATTATGTATGATTAGTTGCAGATGTCTTATCTTAATTTTTCTCATCAGGTTCATATACTTCATATTACCAATATTGCCCAAGTATTTGAAACTCTTCCAAATTCAAAAAAAATTACTGTCACAATAAATGTAAGATTAAATGGTACTTTGTGTCAAAATGGAACAGGTGGTCAGACTCATTCTGGACTCGCCAAAAGCCCTTTTAAATTTTATAAGAGCAACAAAGATACAGGAGCTCCTAAAGCAAATGTTCCATCTCTTCTTCAATTCAGTGAATCCTCTGACGAACTTTTACCATACCCCAGTGAACAACCAAGCACAGGATCCCATAGGACATCAAATCTGAAAACAAATATTTCCCAGCGACCTCTTGTTCTTCTTTTGACTTCAGACCACCCTGTAACTTGGCAAATAAAAAAAAGCGGTTGTTGGAATAAAGAAATTATTAACAAAGTTCAAGCTATTGTAAGTATTCTGGCATTATTTTTTCATCTATTATTTAAAATTTATCTGCTTATTTTTTTCTTAGTATTCCACAAGTCTTGTTCTATCCCATACCTATCACAAAATTTTATTCTGACAGGTTGAAAAGGAGTCGGAAGTTGTTTCAGACTTTTCAGTAGAGGTTCTATCAAAGACATGGGTTAAGCGAATCACTAGGAAAAGTATTCAGAGGTATGCAAGAAGGACATTTCATGGAGTAGCTTCTTTCACTCAGACCAAAGGTGCAAATACAATAAAAATAAGTGTTGGTCCTTATGCATCGCCTGATGACGGTATTCGTCAGGTGTCCTTAAGAAATAGAAATAAGCTTAATTACTGCGACTTTAACTCTCGTGAAGAAAGTGAAGTGGTAACAGCCTCTATTATCACGCCTCTATCTTTTGAGCACTGTATTGTGGGAGACTTAAATTCAACGTAAGTTAATGACTGATTACGGCTTAATTTGTTTTTAATTTGTTTAGCCAATACTTGATCATATGAAACTATATTGTTACAGGAAAACATTCATTGTTGAAGTTCAGCGGTCTCAGTTCTCTTCAACAGAAGGGAAGGGACACAAAGAATCTGTACATATGCCTGGGCTTGGGACTTCCATCACAAACTTACCTGAAACTATTGTCTACTTGTCTAGTAACATCACACAAGCAACAGACAAAGACAATATTGATCAACAAAATTTTACTGTTTTCCTTAAATCACATAAACCTACTCAATGGGTAGTTTTCTTATCAGGGCAGTTTAACAATTTAAATATTGTGGTAAGTCATACTTTTAATGCAGTTCAATAAGTGTGTAAAAAGCTCATAGTAACCATATATTTTTTTTCAGACAAGTTACACTGATGTTATTGATTGCATCTATAATTGTGGAATATCAGTAAAAACATCAAAGCGTAATTTCTCCAAATCTGGATTTGATTTCCTTCATGAAGTTTTGGCAGAGCTGGACACACAAGTCTTTTATTTCAGGGTTCAACATGTGACCGGTTTAGCTTTAACACTTGTTGGTTCTACTGATGAAGGTAGGTTTTCTGACTGTTGAAGACTTATCGAGTAGTGTCTACATTATTTTTTTAATTTTTAATCTATTTGTATTTTATTTTGCTGCTTCAAAATTAGTCAAGGTTGATAGCAACCTCGAATCTTTTCATGGTTTTCCTCCGACACCATTCCATCAAGACCTCTCATTTGATCTGCCTGTTGACCTTGATGGTTAGTTTGGAAAAACTAGATTTGGAAATCCCCCCCCAAAAATAAAAATAAAGATTAACATTTGAACTTTTACTTTGTGTATTTTAAATATTATTATTTTCTTCTCCTACTGCAGGAAGGAATAAGCTTATTCTGACAATTTTGGAATCCAAAATGATTTTAGTTTGTGGAAAGTCAATGCTAGAGGTATTTTTGCCTGCACCCTCTTTGGTAAAGCTGGGCGTTAGAGGAATCTCTTTACAAGATAAATCGTGTCAATCCCACACTAACGGGTCTCATTTCATTTTAAAAAGTTTGTTGAAAGATTGTGGCTCTGATGTCCATATAACAGATGATAAGGCATCTGTAATTTCAAATAAAGTAAGATTAATTTCAGAAAACTTTCAATTTTACATTTTCTTTATGCATGTTTTGTGTGCTTAAACTTATCTTAATTTTTGTTTCTAGTTGATTGTGAATATTTCATCACCTGAGGCAACGAGTGAGCATGCAGTAAATCCCAAAATGTCTCAATTAGGAGTCCCCATTGCCTGTGGCTGGAATGAAGATTTTGTTAGATCAATTTTTAACTCAAGAGATGTTTCATCTGAGGAGGATGAGGTACCCTATTTATTTATAGGTTTTTGTTCATATCATGCTTTTGAGCTAATTAAAGTTTTCTCTCATCATAGGATACTGATAATATACCATCAAGCTCGTCCAGTTCATCAATATACCAGCTGGAGCTCTATTTTAAAAATCCTTTGACCAAAAAACTGTCTCCCTTTAAAACCAGAAAGGCTTTTGAATTTTTTGAGAGAATTTATGTGAGGGCCTGGATGGAAGATGGTAATAAAAAACACAGAATACATAAGCTGCCATTATGTCCTTGCAGTCATGTAATCAAAATACTTATGTATTTTACAGCACCTTCAGCACAAGCTGTGATGGAAAGCTGTTGGATAAACAACTCACCCCGTTCTTCACCTTGGCAGCCTCAGCAGAAAAATGTCCTTCTCAGTGGCATGTGTCCGATTGAGAAACATGTTAACCTGGAACATCAAGCCACTGCTCTCTTACCGACTAAAACAAAATCATCTCTGTTTAGTTTCCAGGTAATTTGGATACAGGGTATATAAATAGAAATATTAGGGCCAGTGTTAGTTTGACTCATGTTACTTTTTCGTGTGATGTAGGTTTTAAATGAATTTGCTTTGATTGGGCAAGAACTTTATGTCCATTGTCAAATAGGTGTGTGTCTTTCTGATCTGAAATATGCCAAGGCTAAACCAGTTATGGTAAGCATTAATTGATATATAGGTGTGGTACATAGATTGGATCTTCAATGAAGTCAGAAACTTGCTCTTGATATTTTTTAGTGTGTGGACCCGCATGATTACTGCCTCCATCATACTCCATTGTTATCTGGTGGCAAATTAATTTCCACTGCTCACCAGATCCTAACTCAAGGACCAATTCTTCTTTCCTCAGTCAGTCATGCCTACCCACCAAACTGTAAGTACCCTAATCAAAACTTTCTAGCTAGAAATAGCCAATTTTAACTGCTAGAATCTGAATGAAACTCAAATTCCAATTTGGATCTACTTTCTGACAAAATGTGTCAAATGTGTGTTTATGGCCACTTTATTAACCTTCAATTTCATGTTTCTAATTATTGTTGCCTAATTATACTTTATTACAGTTTCTTCAGACACCAAATGTGGTGATGTCACAGTCTTCCCATATTCATCATCAATCAGTGTTCATATGACTTTAACAATAGCTATATGTTCATTTATTATTGGAATTGGACTAACTGCCAGCCTCTGGTTAATTCACCACAAGACAGGTTAGATGAGATTCATGCACTTTTGTGTTTAGGTACTATCTGTTTGTGAGGTTTTCATACATAGGTCTATCGTATTTCTCTACTCTACAGAGCCAAAGCAAAGGGTTTACCACACCAGAGAACACTCACTTGGATCGCAGTCAGCAGTGTTGGGTAGTAGCCTCTCACCACATTCGGCATGCTCTTCAACAAACTCTCAGTCTGTAATTACCTCTTGAAGAGTCTTGTTTTAATGTTGTGTTTAACATCTTTACTATAAATTTGCTTCCATAATATTAATGTACTGTGTCTATATTTCCATTTTGTATCTCTCTTATGAAAGTGATCTATAGTAACTTAGCTAATCAGGAAGGAAAAGATTTGGATTAGTTGCTGTGATTGAAGGCTCTTTGGAACAAGTTCGAACACCAAGATGTGATGTGATAGGATAGTACATCAGAGTTATGGAATAGTTGATGTGTGGTCCCATCAAAAAAGTGGTGCTAATCAAGGCAGGAGCCAGTCTTTGGACCCTGATATATTGGAATAGGCAGACACTGCACTATCCTCCCATTGATAACTGATGATAAGTTACTTTTTAGAAGATAAAAATTAGTTGCTTAAGTAGATAAAATTTTAATTTAAAAAAAAAAAAAAAAAAAAAAAATTGCTTTGAAAACAGCAATATGTAAACTTAGAAATTACATGCTGGTGTTAAGCAGCATTTGTTCACCTTCAAGTACAAAAACATTTCAATTTTAATTTTAACTTTTTTCCTCCTGTGCAATAAGGCAAAGCAAATTACTTCCAAATATAGCTTAGGACTTAGAAGATTCTTACCTTCAGATATTCACCCTGTGACCTGCTTCTGTGATTTACTACTTTTACAAGCATTTGTATATATTACTGTGGCTTGTGTTCTGCTTTGTTTGATTTAAGAATACTGCCTTCTATGTGAAATGCATCAGTTTGTAGCAGTAATTTCAATCAATTTTATAACAGTATTACACAGTAAATGGCCTTTGTACTGTATGTCTGTACCTGTTAGATTAATATTAATAAAGAAAGCAAAGTATACCATCTCTCTCCTAGTCAAAATTATGAACCATATCAGCAGATAAATGTATTTTACTATTTCAGTAAAATGAAACAGGAAAAAGAAATAGGTGAAGATTTTATTCTATTGGTGTGTTTAATAATACTAAAAATACAAAGATACTTATTTAAAAAGTAGAACATAAAATAGCCCCCCCCTCCCCCCCCTAGAATATTAACAATAAAAGATAATCACACATTGCAAGGCACATTGATGACATGTTTCATGAACCACACATAAGACAATCATCTTTGTTTTGCAGGGAGCACACCATAGCAGCAACATTTTGGCTATTATCCTTTGAAGTGTTGTGAGTTCCATTGCTTGTTCCATTTACTGAGTTGGTTTTGGCAAGCTTTTGCTTATCAACAGTGAACTGAATTGCTTGGGCAGCAGGTTTAGTTCTTAAGTAATACATGCCAGTTTTCAAACCCTTGAGAAAAAAATAAAGAAAAGACTAATATAACCAAACAGAACACACACTCTGAATTGCAGGAAAAAAAAGTAGACTCACCAATTTCCAGGCATGGAAATGCATTGATGTAAGCTTTCCATAATTAGGCTCGGCTATATGAATATTGAGTGACTGAGATTGATCAATGAACGCTCCTCTATCTGCTGCCATTTTGATAACAGTTTTCTGAGAAATTTCCCAAACTGTTTTGTAGAGCTCTCTGATTTCTTTGGGAATTCTTTCAATGTTCTGGAAACAAAATTAAGGTTGCCAGATCATACATCTACATGAAAAACTTAATGAACTGAAATTTAAATTGTAAGATGCAGTACCTGTATGGATCCACCATTGGAAATGATTTCATTCTTCATATCATCATCCCACAAGTCAATATCAGTCAGATCACGCAGCAAATGGTGATTAACAACCTGAAATGAAAAAGGGAAGTAAGAAATGTGGGCACAAAGGGCAGTAAAAAAAGTAACAGAAAGACAATGTTTGGACCTGGCACAAACCTGGAATTCTCCTGATAAAACTCTCCTTGTGTAAATATTTGACGTGTAAGCCTCAATGGACTCATTGTTACCCAGGATCTGAGCTGTTGAGGCAGTTGGCATGGGAGCAAGCAGCAAAGAATTTCTCACTCCATGTTTAGCAATCTTGGCACGCAATGCATCCCAATCCCAGAGATCAGAGGGTGTGACATTCCACATGTCTTGTTGAAGAATCTGAAGGTAAAACATTTTTAGTACATTTGTTACCAACATTATATGGTTAACAGAGACAGAAACCTACCCCTTTGCTAACTGGACAGCCAGGATAAGTTTCATATGGGCCCAGCTTTTCAGCTAGCTCACAACTTGCTTCAAGAGCAGCATAGTATAGAGTTTCAAAAATTTTCTTGTTCAAATCTTGGGCACCCTCACTTTCAAATGGCAAACGCATCAAAATGAATGCATCTGCCAAGCCTTGAATACCTATTCCAATTGGCCTGTGGCGCATATTGGAATTGCGGGCCTGAGACAAAAATGAAGCGATGAATAAAATGAATGCAGAGGACTATAATAATCACAAAAAGACATGTTTACCTCTGGAACAGGATAGTAGTTGACATCTATTATTTTGTTGAGGTTTTTGGTAACAGTCTTTGTCACTTCCTTAAGCTTAGCAAAGTCATAGGTTTTGTCAGGCTTCACAAACATGTTCACAGCAACTGATGCCAGATTGCATACAGCAATTTCTGAGGGAGAAGAATACTCCACAATCTCAGTACAAAGATTGCTACTCTTGATGGTTCCAACATTCTGTTGATTGGATTTGCGGTTGCAAGCATCTTTGTACAACATGAAGGGTGTGCCAGTCTCAACTTGAGACTCAATAATGGCCAACCATAACTGCTGAGCATTTACTTGCTTCATGTAGCGCCCTTCCTCCTCATACCTAGCAAGACAAATATTTTGTTATACACCTTAAAGATCAACAAAGACCATTAATGTGATTAGACTTACTTTTCATACAGCTTTTCAAACTCCTCTCCCCAGCAGTCAGCAAGACCAGGACTCTGATGAGGACACATAAGACTCCATTTCTCATTTTTCTCTACTCTTTTCATGAACAAGTCAGGAATCCACAATGCATAGAAAAGATCTCGGGCACGAACTTCTTCCTTGCCAGTATTCTTTTTAAGATCTAGGAAATCAAAAACATCTGCATGCCATGGCTCAAGGTAGATGGCAAATGCACCAGGACGCTAGAATGACAAAAAACACTAATTACATTTAAAAATTCCCATGTCCAAGTAGAATTAAAAAGAAATAAAATCCCTACCTTGTTTCCACCTTGGTCTACATATTTAGCTGTGTTGTTGTACACACGCAGCATAGGAATGATTCCGTTTGATGTACCATTGGTGCCAGCAATATAACTTCCCTTAGCGCGAATGCAGTGAATGTTAACACCAATACCTCCAGCAGACTTAGATATCAGTGCACAGTCTTTCAGAGTATCATATATGCCTTCAATACTATCTTCTTTCATGGAGAGCAGGAAACAACTAAAGGCGAAAACAAATAAGTGAACAAATGCACAGATGGCAAAGTAAGAATACTATAGAAAATTTTGAAAATGCAGAACCTTGAAAGTTGAGGTCGGGGGGTGGCAGCACTGAACAGAGTAGGTGAGGCATGAGTAAAATATCTTTCAGAAAGGAGGTTGTAAGTCTCAATGGCAGCATCAATATCTTCGCCATGAATACCAACAGCAACCCTCATTAACATATGTTGAGGACGCTCCACTACTTTACCATTGATTCGTAGAAGGTATGATCTTTCCAAAGTCTAAAAATGAGAATGTTATAAGAGAATGCTAAAGGTAAAATACTACCATGACCAGCCACCTACTTACTTTGAAACCAAAATAATTGTAAGAGAAGTCCCGATCATAAATAATGGCAGAGTTCAAGCGATCAGCATTTTTCATGATGACTTCATAATGGAAGTCAGAAATCATTGGAGACTTCATTTTAGTGGACTCATTGTAAATGTTGTAAAGATCATGCATCACCTCTGTAACAAAGAATGTAAGGCTTTCATTATAATTTCAGAGACTATCATTCTGGAAGAAATCATGTCTCACATACCACTGAAACTCTTTTTGGTTTCTTTGTGCAAATTGGAGACAGCAATACGAGCGGCCAGAACAGCATAGTCTGGGTGTTTAGTAGTCATGGTGGCTGCAGTCTCCGCAGCAAGATTGTCAAGCTCAACAGTTGTGACACCCGGATAAAGTCCATTGATAACTTTAAGTGTGATAGAGGCCTGGAGAAAAAAGAGTAACATAAGAGTTATAAGAGTACGAAATGCATAAAAGAAAGAAAGTGATGACACTTACAGGATGAAGGTATTCCATATCCAGTCCATAGCAAAGCTTCTGAATTCTTGATGTTATTTTATCAAAGTGCACCTCTTCCTTACGCCCACCTGAAAGTGAAAAATTTTAAGAAAATCGAGTCCCAGGGAATAACATTAACCTCCAACCAAGTGTGAAATCCCCTGGTCTGCTACAGAGCCCAATTCAAACTGGCATTTAACAGACAGATTTATTTCAAAAATTGTCAAATTTTCCAGTTCTGAAACAACAAGAGGTATAGAACTTGAACGAAAACTGTACAATAAAAAGAGAGTGGAATTCACAAAAATATGTATAGACTGAAAGAGATGATAAAGGGGTCGCGCCTGAAGAGATCAAAACATGGACTCCAACATAGGATTAAGTAATAAATTACTAGGTACGTTTAAATTCACGTCAGGCAGCGGATCAAAACGCCTGGTGGGTGATGGTTGATAACATTTATTTGAAAGAACTTGTAACCTGCACCGGCCGATCATGTCTTTCCCGAAATAATTTAATATTCCAGGGACGACTCGATGACAGCCTTACCTCTTTTCAAGACGTACATCCTGTCGGAATTTCTGTCAGCAACCATGATGGTAGATTCCGCAACTTACGTCTGAAATTAAAGCAAGCACGACAAAGGAGACTAAAACGTTGCGAGGGTTCGAAATTTCTTACACAAAGTGGCGGGAATGGCGGGAAGAGCAAGCAAGGTGTGATCTAAAGTGCACACTGGTCACATGAATGCTTCGCCATGCCATAGAAATAAAATATAAAACAACTCTTCAAAACAACCTATTACTAACTTTGCTTGAATTTAAAATTTTCAGGTTTTCTACGATCAGAGCTAACTACCTAACTCTATAGTTTATTAAATAGTTATCTCTGATCCAGTGGTGTGGTCACTTTTCTGACCATAACAGGCTGCACACTACTTAACATTCGCGCCTTTTTCTAATCCGCTTCAATCAACTCAGGTATGGTTCTATGGTTCATGAGGTTCTTTAAATGTCTACTTTATCAATTAATTTACAGCGTCATTCTGAAAATTGCATTGAAATTTCCAAGCAATTTTCTGTAATGAACTGTATCCAATACATATGTATTGGCAACCCTGCGACATTCTTTTCGAGGTTAGGTTGCCTTTATCGAAATTCAAAGATATCGGTGTTAACATATACACAATTTTGAAGTATGCGCTCCAGTGTGCTGACAGAGTTCAATTCATTTAAATAAATTTGCTAACAACAGTGCTTATGGTATCTTTTCTAGATGCTGTCAATCTTGTATATTCTCAGATTTTATTTTATTCTGTATGCAGTAATCTCAAGCAACTGTATTACTATAACTATAACTAGGCTTCTTTGTTGCAGATACCCCATTCTATATTTACTAAAATGAACACTTTAATGAAGACTTCATCTCTCAGAAGTATGTTTAAAATGTGTCGACAGTACTTGGGTATTTCAACAGTAGCTGATCCAGTAAATAAAATGCAGCTGGTGTACAGGTCAACAACTGTATCACCAAGTTCAAATTTCTGTGACACTGCAAATAGTATAACACTCGAAATCATTAAAAGCTATGGTGTTAAAAATGAAAATATCCTTCAGAAGGTTGTCAATATTCCTATCCTTTCCAATAGTGATCCTCACGAATGGAGTAAGGTGATGGAGATTTTGACTGGTCGTGGTTTATCAGCAGAAGCCAGTGTATTAACAATAGTAAAATACCCAGCACTTCTCAAAATGTCAAGTTCCAGAATAAACAGAGCCTGGGATAACTGGGTGGAGTGCTTCCATGAAGTAGAAATAGTAAAAAAACTGATTGAGGAGCATCCAGTATTTCTTAGTATCCCCTCTAAGATAGACATTGAATCAAGATATGAACACTTGAGAGCTATTGTGCTCTCTAGAGTGGCAGTTGCCCAAGTATTAACATCTTGTCCTCAGATAATGTTCCAAAGCCTTACTGAACTACAAAATGTTACAGATTACCTTAGTGAAGTAATGATTGTTAGAAACGCTGCTGAGTACTCAAAATCAACAGTGCTTGGTTGTACCTTACAGGAAGTCATAGTACGGCACGAATTCTTGGATAAATGTGGAAAGTATAAAGCACCAAATCTGAAACAAAGTCAAAGTATTCCCACAGGGAATGCAACTTTATGGGAAATATATGACACTTCTGAAGAAGAATTTGCATCAAATGTTGCAGGTGTAACGTTAGAAGAATATGTTGTATTTCAATCAATGTTTGCCAATGAATGGGAGAATAGGAAGACTAATTCTGATGAGGAGACAGATTCAGATGATGATTAACTGTTTTGATTAATGTCTAGTTAATTAATATTAAGAAAAAATTAATAAAGGTATGAAGAATTATTTTATCTCTTTCATTATAGAAGGAAAAATTATTCCGGCTGCAGCTTCGAGAAGGAATGAAAACTGAAATGGGAGAATAGGAAGATTTCATGCGCTTTACGGCACGTTCACAACTCTGATACGCTAGATTTGACTCCGTACCAGAGTTGTGAACGTGCCGTAAAGCGCAGAGGAACTTAACAGCAATGTCTCAAACATACGCTTGTGTGCATTATTGGCTTGACATACCACTGTGCTTCCTTATCCGTAGTAGTCCAGTCTTTGAACACAAGCCCAATGGTGCGCAACTGCACACAAGTTCAAAATTATTGTCAATCTCTAAACAGTCTTAAAGTTTTTGATCTCGGCAATGAATGGCTTATTACTTTTAAAAATCCTGAAACAAAAATAAATTTCAAAATGGGGCAATGGTACATATACTCCAGTCACTTCACAGTTCTTACCACAAAAACCGTAGAAATGATTCATTCTTCGTTAAAAATTCTTCAGCTCATTTAAGTAAGAGGGCACCGTACACGTAGGTAAATGTTTTATTTTTTTACAATGAAAATGAGTGTTGTGTGGTGTGCAATGGTGTGTGATGTGCGATAATCCCTGTAATCCCAATTATCCCTATTATCCCTATAATCCCTATGATCCCTAACTCAACGAAGGGAAGCTTTCAGCAATGAAGACACTGACCCCTGAAGAATGAACTCACCGGGTTGCCGAGTTACCAAGCAGCGACAGTAACTCAGATGGAAGAAGGCCCTGCAAAAATAATAATGCAAAAATAAGCCAACAGAAAAATTCAGCTGACAAGTAGTAGCTAATTGCTTTGGCAATACTCACTGGGGGAAGATGGCCTGTTCTGTTCTCCATCCTCCAGCGTCCTCCATCAGAATGCATTCTTGATTTAGCTGAGTAGAGGCTCTATACACCTGCAACAACGAGCAATCATGAAAATAAGAATTGAAAGTAAGTGTTCACTGATTTAGTAGTAGCAATCAGCTGGGCACAGCAATATTGACAAAAAAAAAGAAATTTGAAGGGTTAAAAATGCGAGCCTACCTTTTGCCTTCTCATTGCAAGGGCAAGGGTTGTGTTAAGGCATCTGACGGTTCAATAATGGTCACAGCTCAAGACCAAAGTTCTCTTCAGGGCTTGATACCATGTCCATGCCTGCTACAGGTCTGCTTCAGACTTCACCCTCCAGCCAAAACAAGTATGGTGAACAGCCAGTGCATATGCTTTGTGCCTCAACTGACGAGTGTGAGAACCAGCTTGACTTAGGCAAACTTGTTGACTAAACAAAGAAATTTGAAGGGTGTTGTCTCACCCAAACACAGCATAAGCCTGAAAGACAAGATAGGAGTGATAAACTCTCAAAAGTTATTCAGTTCAGTGCGGAAGTTGCGAAGTTCCGCGCGGCTCCCCGGAGATTGCGACATCGAAAACGGATCAACACTTCTCTTTTTGGAAAGGGAAAGGAATAAGGGAAATATTCTGCACAAATATGAACATTTCAAAGGCAAATAACGGTGCTGGGAAACACAAAGGTGCATGAAAGGGTATCGGGGAGCCAGGAATGGGGGAGGGGGTTCTTATACAATCGGCTTTAAAAAGCTGTTTTGATATATGAAATTGGGTAAACCCGCATACCTTTTTAGAAATGAGGAAGGTGTGAGGATAGTTTTGCATTCAGTAAATGTCTCATGAAGCTTAGTGTTTTAGATGCAGCTGAGCTGGGGGCTGGGTATGAAATTCTCTCAGCGAGGCGAGAAGTGGCCGTTGCTGCCGTTGGGTTTCAAATTTGAATGATAACGACGCGCCATGCACCTGGTCTCGATGTACATCGATACTATCGTCCTCGGCTCGCTTTCTAGCAGGCGATCAAGCAAGTTAAAAAAAAATAATGTAGACTTTTATAAAAACGGGGAACCGTATCTCGGTCTCATTTGTCAAATTTGAAAAATCTTCAATGTTTCAAGAAAATGTATATGAATGCCGAACCAGAGATAATTAGGGCCGAACCTAAAGGCCGACCCGAGCCGATGTGTACTGAGCGGCGAATTTCTCATGTCTGACTGTACCCCGGATCAGGGATGGCTCGTGCACAAGGCTAGTATGGAGTCAAATCTAGCGTTTGCGCGAAACAATTCATAATCTCCATTTCCATTTTACATATTGCAGCAAGGAACTAACAAAAAAATTCTAATTTAATTTAAAATTGTAGCTCTGTACTCAAAATGTCATCCTTGGCTTTTTAATTTCTCCGGCTAGTCGCTAACTAGAGAGAGCACACGGCGGGGAGGGGAGAAGTGTCGGCTGCCGGCTGTCGGCGCCGCGGGCGAGTCGACGGACAACAAGTTCGGCCTTGACGGCAAGCGACAGGAACAGTTTCCTTCCTGAGTTTAATTTAGTAGTTCTATGGTATTGTGGTGCGCGTAATTTTTCTTCTTTATCAATATGCCTCGAAACGTTGAAATTAAGGCTGTCATTTCCAATTTTGAAGCTTTTCTCCTAAAAGCAAAACAGCTCGGTGACGGTACTACTAGAACATTCAAACAGGTTGACACATTTTATGAAGTACCGAACGGCCGTTTAAAGTTGAGGGAACAGGAGGTTTGCAAGCACATTTTATCACTATTATATTATTAATTAATTAAATAATTAATTGATCATTAATGAATGGCATGCCAAATTATGCTTTGTTTTCTTAGGGGCAGGATCCACAACTTGTGTTTTACGACAGACCAGATGAAGATGGTCCTAAACTCAGTGATTTTGAGTGTTGCAATCTTCCTGCTAACACAAACTTGAAATCTGTACTAAGTCGTGCCATTCCAGTAAAAGGTGTCCTTAAGAAATCCAGAACCCTTGTAATGATTGGTCAGACGCGTGTTCATATAGATAGAGTTGAAGGACTTGGAGACTTTATGGAGCTGGAGGTATTAGAGGACGATCTTCAGAATAGCTAATATATGCAGGCTTGTGTCGTCATGCTTTTAACATTGGACTGTTCAATTCATTCAGGTTCAGTTGTCTGACAGTGAAACAGTCCAGGATGGTGACAAAATTGCCAAAAGCCTAATGGAGAAGCTGGGAGTTGCTGAGGAAAATTTAGTGAGAGGAGCATATATGGACCATGTTCTCAACAAGGATGCATGAAATAAAATATTTTTCATTAACAAAAGTAGTTTATTCCTGGTATTAAGAATTTTCTAATATATTTTCAAAGGAGAGAAGGGAATGTAAAATCAATAACACTGTTAAAATTAAATTCGAATTTTGTGAAATTTAATAACAGTTCAACTATAGGATATAGTGTCCCATTGTACTGTGACTGTATGCGTTGGAAATGGACCTGTACTATTTGCAATAGAATTTTTACTTACACCACAATCTTAAAGAAGTAAATTCGAAGTGGTTTGAACCAAAATCGAAAGGCTTGTCAAGGGTACCAATAGAGTGGGTAAACACTCATATCTTGTACAGAAATACTACGCCTAGCCTTACACTTAATTTATTATGTCTATTGTGGGAAGAAACAAACATGTGCTACTGACAAATTTTAAGTATTAGCTTTGCATAACTAAAATACTGTTTCCATCTGGTATACAAAGAAAGAAAAGCAAAGCTGATACTAATGCCTGATCTTAGTAGATAGCCTACTTATTAATGTTTCTGAAATAGAATTGGGTCTGAACATAGTAATTTTTTTTTTTTTTTTTTTTAAATAAAATTAAACGAGAGTGATATCCTTTAGGATCAACATACGTATACACAGTTTATAAATCCTCAATTCAAAACCTTGGTAAAATTACATCTGGTTGGAACTTACTATAGGCTTTATACAGCAAGAAGTAAAGAAAGCAAGAGTAACATCTTATTTTCTTTTAGAAAAAGGTTGGCAACTTTATAAATACAGTCACTGTTTTAGCAATCACAATGTTTTATGTTAATACATATAAGACTGAAATGCAATAGATGATTTTCCAACAAGTGTCCTGAAAATATCTGCCATCAAAATCTTATGAAGTGGTACTTGAACAGCCTCATTCTACAAACTTGAAATATTTAGAAGAAAAACAAATTAGAAAAGAGGTCTTAATGGTCAAACAGAATATACCTGAGACATAATGCTGCAATGAATGACAATGGCATATTACTCAACTACATGAAGGGGATTAATTCCAATTCTTTTACAAAAATAGTTAACTCTTACTCTCACTCATCACAGTTATCAATGGCCACAATCATGCTTCCACCGCCAATAAATGTCTTTTTTAACTTATAAGATAAAACAGAAATATTTTACAAGGTGCTTTTCAACAGTACAGAAGATAGACCACTGAGTAATAATTTACCAGATAGCACAATATGTTGTTGTTTAATTTCTTGCAATCAACACAAGGTCCAAGAAAATTGTTACACACGCACACTCGACAGCTAAACATACCCGACAACAAGGAAGGTAAAAATAACAATTATCATGAAGAGAGTAAAAGAAGACAAAAAAAAACACAAGCTTTATAAGCAAAATTTATCACATAAAATATTCTGAAAGGGTACAGCAATCATCTTACCAGACATTGAGTCTGACTCAAAATAGCAAGAGAGCCAGTGGGATAAAATCAAAGCAAAGTTCTGGAATGCCTTATCAGACCAAGCCAATAGAGAATATTTGAAAATAATTGAATGTAGAACTGGAATAATACTTTAATCAGGAAGACACAAAATATACCCTTTCTTAACTAAGAGCAAGGGAAAGGAGAAAACAAAGTCCAGGAGGCTACTTTTTGATGTGCAACAACGCAATAACTCTTGAAAACCACAAAATTAAAAGCACACCCCCTATTTCAGTGCAAGACAAAAAAAAAAAAGTGAACAAAAATATATGTGCATAGCAACTTTTGCTGATAGCCCAAGAAGGGTGGATAAGTTGACCTAGTTACTTGTACAGATATAATCAGAACTTGAATCACTACAATTAGTAACCGCATAAAAGTGTGTAATTAGACTTTGCCCCAAACCACTTAATATCTCAATATCCTTGACTCCTTTATTCATTACTCTTGGAATATTAAAAGGTCTGAGCTATAAGACTGCCACTATAGGGGGATTTCACTGTATACCTTATGCATAAAAAGTTACAAAAATGTACCAATTATTTAGGGGAGCTTTCCAAGCAACCATTCCACATTGGATTTTACTCATCAAAATTTAACGAGGGGACACGCACTGTATTTATATGGAATTAGAATAAATGTTTATAAAGAGAGCAATATTATCCATTTAAAAGTACTGTAGTTTTCAAAAGTTCTCCAGGTTGAGAAAGCTTCCGTAAGGAATTGATTTGAAATACAATATTTAAATAGCACATGATAAATGCCTTACAATTGCATCATTTTAAAAAAAAGGAAAAATGACGGGGACACATACAAAAACAGTTAACAAATAAACTCATGTTGTTGAACAAGCATGTTAGATACATTTTAAAAATTCCTTACAAGTAGTTCATAGTACATGTTGCTTATCACAAGTGCTTACATTTAACACTGACACTGACCTAAATGCCCCACAGAACTTTAATACAGAGAATACTGAAAGGTGCTCTGCTAATCAATTACAATTTACAATAACAAGATATAAAGGTACTCTTCACAAATATTTTGGCTCCCAATTCAGAGTTTCAAGAAAATAGTAACGTAAGCCAACAGCATAACCTTGAAATATCCACGCGGCAAGATTCTCACAAGAAATGTAAAGGAAAAAATGTGTACTTCAGAAGGAAATACGTACTTTAACAGAGAATATTGCAGTCACCACATTGTTAGACTGGTATTTAGAGATATTTGTCTGCAAGGGTTAAAACCATGTTGTGGAGTAAATGAGAAGAGGAGGATGTGAATGTATGACTGTTTCATAAGATACAATTACATAAACTACATCTTGTCCACTTAAAATAGTTTTGCTGGGGTATGTTGGAGTTCCACCACCATGGCATTCACCTTATTTATCATGGCAAGAAGTAGCACCACTCCTACATCCTATGTCCCTATGAATGATGCACTTTTCTAAAAATACAATAATTACTAAAAGAAACGAAAAGCTTTCCTTATAACAAACTTTGTTTTAAAAGAGAAAGCATGTCATTTAATTATCACTATTTGGTAGTGATTGAAACACTGATAAATTCTATGAAATAATTACCATGATTACAAGCACTGTCCAAGTATGTGGTACCAAAAATGACGCAAACATACTAAACTTTTTAAAAAACCCACAACCTACAACTTATTTTACAAAATAAATCATACCAGAGCACTTTGTACTGTCTGTAAAAAAAAGAAAGAATAAAAAGTGACTAAAATGCAAGCAACACACAAATCAACCCCTACAAATTCATAAATGACTGACTACATTGCTCAAAGAAAAAAATACAGGAAAATAAAACAACAAAACCTGCCTTCAGAAATACCATATTTTCATCAATAAAATACACACCAATGAAGACAACAGCTTTTAAAAAGCCAAAGAAATAAATTAATCAACAACAAAAGACAAGTCACAAATAAAAATTGTTCTTTCTTTATCTATCCTGAATTTTAGCCAATTAGTCTGATATATTTTCCTTGAAGTGAAGCACAAGGCACACAATGCTGCCAACACATCGCAGAACAGATAAGAAAAATCATTAAATCAAAATACTGGCGATGACCAGCATCACACATACAGTACAATTTTATAGACAGGAGAAAATTATTCTCCCAATCAACAAGAAAGGTCAACCACTATGTTAATCAACATGGATATCAAAATAACTGCATCTAAATTTTTGTCAAAAACAAATACCCAACAATCTACAAGTTACAATGATACAAGCGTCATGGAGTGTTACACAATATTAATACCAATTTCAAATAGCAAATGAAGATTCACACAAACAAATAATCAATGAATATGTGTAATTGAATAAATATAGAAAGTTTTCTTCGCATTCAATAAAGTAACTACTGTCTCTGCTACACAAAAATCTACAGGGATCATAACAGTTGAAAGACACAGTAATTTAAGATGCTGCCATGATGCTTCACAATTTAGCCATGCCATTATGTATGTACAAGTTTCCTTTACATACTTAAAACTAAATCTATGAAATTTTAAGACAAAGAGTAACTGCCAAAATATTACTCTTTGCACAAAGATCACTACAACACCCTGCATAGTAAGAGATGATAAAACATACAATAAAGGGTTTAGCCAGTACAGCTGA
The DNA here is from genome assembly GCA_033675135.1 of Frankliniella intonsa. NCBI lineage: Eukaryota > Metazoa > Arthropoda > Insecta > Thysanoptera > Thripidae > Frankliniella > Frankliniella intonsa. The sequence goes on along the minus strand of CM066254.1, from coordinate 9,139,813 downwards.
CAATGACATTCTTTATGGTAATCACAAGAAAAGTAAGTACACATTAATTAAGCAGACTGAAGTACAACCAGCATACAAAAAAAAAGAAGAAAAGAAAGAAACAAGACAGTTGTTTCTTGTTCTTCAGTCATGTGAATTAATGCTACACTTTCAAATGCACAGCTTTAGCATGAAAACATTAAAAAGTTTACAACAAAACCAACAAGGCCTTTAGATCTCTACAAACACAACGGCATCATAGGTCAAACATTCTACATCTCAGAAAAAATATTTAAAGAATAAATATTATATATAGCTAGATCATTAAAATCTGATAAAGGCCACAGTTTCAAGTTTTTCTTTTGAAAAAAAATGTTTAAGTTAAATGGGACTATAACTCACCATCTGCTTGTCACATTACGGAAGTTGAGTGTGCTAAAAATTATAATTGAGACAACAGGTTACAATGACTTGAAACAATGCATACCAACACCTTATAGCCGGTCTAGATAAGATGTGCAGCATGATAAAAATCCATCATAAGCACAGTTACAGTTATGAAACTGTCTTCATTGTCTCTTCTGGTCAAAAACCAAAAACTCCTATTCTCTTCGTGTTCGCTTAGGTCTCGAACCACTCGACACGTCTTGTGCACCAGATCTCGTTTTCCGTCCAACTTGAACTTGAGACTGGGCAGTGAGCTGAAGAGAAATGGCTTGAGTGTTCAGTTTTTCTGAAAGAAGAAGATCTTTCAGCCCACACATTTTGCGGCTGCCCAGAGTAAGTTTTGGTCTACCATCTTCTGTATGTGAAAGACCTGACACAAAATTAACATTTGATTTTCTCTTGATCTCCAATTTAGCAGGAATAGGAGTACTTTCAACAGTTGTAGATGAAGCTGCGGAATGAAAACCATTTGATCCCATCTGCAAAAAATGGAAGAAAAAGAGAGTTGCATCTTATGAAAAAAAGTTGCAAATAAAAAAAATACCTGTGATAAAATACATGAAAATTATTCAAAATTATTTTTTTTACCTTCTTTCCAACTGGCTTGGTCAAACCTGAGTCAACTTCAGGAATATCTGCAGGTAAATCATCTTTACCACCAGCTACAAATGGTTCACCATCCCCTTGAAGTAGAAAGTCAGGATTCAGAATTTTTTCAGAACAAGCTGCTGTTAAAGCTTCAATTGATGGGTGCACTGTGCCACTTGATGATCCATTGCGAGGAACACATTCATTCTCCAGTGCTTTTGTATAGTTATTGTTATTTAAATTATCGCCAACTTTGCTTGGTTCTTCTGTCTTCTCTTCAACATTTCCTGACTCTAAAGGAACCATTTTTACTGAGATTTTTTCTTCTTTCTGTAAAGGTAAATGAATAACACAATCAAGAAACTTGAAATTTTTCAAGTAAACAAGAAAAGCCTTTATTTTTTGACTGACTTCTGAGGAGTGCTCTTCATCCACATCATCTTGAAGGTCAATCACAAGTTGAGCTCGCACAGATGCATCAAATTTGGCAATGGTATTGACAAGTGGCTTTGCCCAACCAATGTGTAAGACAGGTGTCATAGAACCTTCCTCCCATTGGCAAATACCATCATAGAGCCTCAGAAGATGTGCGAAACATTCCGGGTCTTTGAGAATTGAATGGGCATCAATCCCAGAACCTACAGCTTTCATTACATGGGGAATAAGTTCATTGGCAATATCCATGAGCTCTTTATACAGCTCTTCATCATCTCGGGAATAGTTGTACCTAACAACAAAAATGTTTGTAAACAACAAAACACTATTTTTTTTTAAAGCTTTTTAAATATGTCATGGGAAAACAGGCTAACTTACTCTCTTAGTACATCTGCTGCATTGGCCCAGCTTTCTAATGCTTCTTTATACATTTTTTGTCTGAAATAGTATCCACCCTGGTATGTGTAAGGGTACACATGCTGGTTGTTATAATATTTCCTAGAAGAATCAACAGCTTGTGCAAATAAATCTAAACAATCAGGACGTCCAGAGGTGGGATTTATTTCTTCAAGGTCTCCCAAATTTCCTACAATTTTTGACAGAAATATATAATGAGATGATAGTATTAAAAAAGTATATTATTATTATAAAAGTAAAAAAAGCTAAATGTTACCCAGGGCCATGGGATATCGTTCAAGATATCCTCTATCATAAAGCATCCACATTAATTGCTGCTGAAAATCTGCCACTTCTTTTATATCAGTTGTCATATTGAAGGAGGGATTGATAGAGGAAACAAGTGCTGTAACTTCCATGAAACGATCACATATAACTGGTTGTCCCTTCACGTACAGCCATGAAAGTGAACCAACACCTCTTCCAATGGGCTGTCCTCGTTTGTCTTCATTGCCTTTGCCTAAGTTGAAATATGTTTAATTATTACCAAACAGATTCTTAATGAAGAGAAGCCGAAAGAAAAAAAATGCATCATAGGTGGTAAATGTGATCAATATCATACCATGCCAAGTGACTTCTGCTGTTTCTTGACCATTTTCTCCAAAGACAACCCAAGCATGGTCCTCCGACAAAGCTAGATGCACATCATTAAACCCTAGTACTTGACAACCAGCAACGACAGCTAGGGCCACACCAAAACAGTCCAGTTTGTTTCCTGAAACAAATATTATTTCGCAGCTGTTACAAGCAATGACAAGTTTCTACCTCTGCCATAGAAAATATTTCATCTGTTAAAATACTGAGTCAAATAATTTTTAAGCAACAACAGTGGAAATGGCCCAGTCAAATGACGAATGAGTAATGGAGAACAAGTCACCCTTTGGCAGAGGCAGGTGAGTCATTGTGACTCATATCTCATAGTATGGCAAAAAAAAATTGTTTGTTGACAAACCAAACCTCCCAAATCAATGAGAAAGACCAAGATTATTACATCAAATAAGTGCAATAAAGGTATGTTTCTGCGAGTGATCAAGATAACTTCATGACATTGTTGCATGCTGGCTTCTAATTACCTACCTGTCAAATAGCTGTATATGGACTGAAGGTGGGCCCTGTCTTTGTAGTAACTTCTTGACAGGGAGTTCCAGATGACGTCCGACACCTTCTTGACGAGCTCTCTTGTCGCATATTTACTGTCACCGTAGGCAGACAAGTCAACAGAGCCCAAAATGATGGAGCGAAACTGGGAGTACAGAGCATCAACAATGTGGTATTCAATTTCAAACTCTCCACCAGAATCGTCGTCCTCTTCGGCCAGCGTCTCTTTCATTACAGGGGACCGATTGCATGTCAGTGAATTTTCTACAGCTCCACTGACAATAGACAGTAGTGCTAAATCAGGCTCCGTCGATTTTTCAACCTCGTCGGTAAAAAGCTGCACAACGGATGAAATGTCGCGAAGAGGGAAGAGTTGGCGATTTACCCGCTCCAAACCCGCCATCTCTCTAACTAGTTTTGCACAATAATGGGCGTCACATTTCACATCACGAGAAAACTCGCGCGGGCAATCTTCAGTCACAATACAAACTCTTGAAGAGTTATACAACTTTTATTTCACCGCTAACACAGCCAACACAAAGCTATTTCTTCACATTTTGTTGTTGTGCTCGGTTTTCGGCTACTTGGTCCGCTGACGCACATCGGCACAATATTTTTCCTAGCACGTAAATTTCCACGCACAAGGCGGTGACGAGACAATCCGATCGCTTTGTGGAAAATCTATAAGGCTTCGTTTGCTTGCAGACGATGAGAAGTCGGCCGCCGTACCCGTGACTACGGTTTGTGTTTAACTGTTCCAATTATTAACGTTTGATGACAATTCGTATTTATGTGCCGAACTTTTCCTGACCAAAAGGCGGGCTATGTGTGTTCGCCCAGTTTGTCTTTTTATTTATTTCTCTCAATCTGCACTGCAGGCTGCGGAATCTTTGGGTCAAGCGTGTGCTGCGGCCGTGGCTGGTTCTGAGTTCAGAGGGTCCAGTCCAAATCCGTGACCCAGTGCTATTATAAACTTAAAGTTTTGCTAATAATAAATACCCATCATGGCGCAAAACGCTGTCAATGGGGATGTTCCTCAAGATGGCACAGCCCCTGCCCAAGCAGATCAAGGGGTGAGTTTGTGGTTGTAAGAAAACACTATTTACCAACCTAGTGTGGTTATGTAGTCTTTTCTATCCCAATAGTGACACATCACTACTTAAACTTGCTTTGGATGACGAAAAAGTAATTTTATCTCATTAATATCTGAATCTGCAGACCTTATTATGTGTTTTGCTCTTTGAATAAAATAGTTCTATGCAGTTTCCTGTCAGAAGATATTGTATGCTGTGTATGAATACTTTTGTTTCTTAATGGTGAAATCAAAGGGTTTGTGTAAAGAATTGTTTCACAGGGGTTTTAGGCATATTCTTAGCTCATTGAATTCAAATAGTATTGATCAATAAAAGGAAATAAATATTGCTTTTTGTTTTTCCTGTAGTTATTGATTCAGTTACTAAGTTAAATGTTCGTATCCATTCTAGGAAGTACAGGGTCAACAACAGCAACAAGCCAGACAGCCCACTGGAATGGAGTCATTCTTAGCAATTACCAAGTCTCTAATCATAAGGGCTCTTGTCATTTACTTCATTACATCATTCTTCCGGAAACCACAAACCCCAGTTGTACCTACTGATTCTGCTGGTGGTGTACAATACAAGGGAAACTTACCTGCATTCAATTTATTTGAAAATGGCACATCTATGGTGAGGAGAATCAGATAATGTCAACTTCTTCCATTTTGGATCAATTATAAAGAAATGTTTTATTCCACAGGATTTATATGTCTTCATCTCAGAATCAAAAAAATTTACTGATTTCGATAATCATGAAGCTTTAATTTGGAGAAAGAACAATCTGGTGTATGGAGACTGGTACAGTGGTCCGAATGGGGATGGTAATTATGTACTGAAATCGCAGATTAGAACATCAGATGTATGTTTCGTTCAATTTTTTTTTTTTACATATGTAAGATTTTTTTTAAATCAAAGAGGTGTTTTTAAAAAATTGATAAACTGTGTACATTTTTTTTAGGCTGTACAGAACAATGGCTCTATATACCTTCATGTGTATGTAATGAAGCATGGCAAATCTCCGAAACATTTAGAGTATGGAACTTATAGTTTCAGACAGTTAAATAAATTCAAGCGCAGGCGCTATACTAAAACAAAAAATCTTCTAACTGGAGAAACATCAGCTACCCCAGAGGAAGTTTTGGTAATCCATCACTAGATTTCAGTCTATATTTCTTGTAAAAAAAAAAATTTTAAACACTGTCTTAACACCATTACTTGCCAGTTACTCTGAACTTGTTGCTCAGCTTTTCCTTTTCTTTTCAGAAAGCTGAAACTTTAAAAGAAGAAGTTGTGTCGCACTGGCATCCAAATTTGACCATCAACTTGGTGACAGATCAGACTAATTGGGCTCAAGGAGCAGTTCCTCCTCCTCTAAATGAATGTATGTATTTTATTTTTAGAGGAAGGCCATGTGTCTTGACATTTTGAGTCTTATTTTCTGGTTTTTGGGTGTTTCAGTCATCGAATTTGTCAATGGCACACACTATAAGCCTGTTATATACTTCAATGATTTTTGGAACATGCTTCGTGATTATCAGCCAATCAACTCAACTATAAAGTAAGTTGATAGTTGTCTTCAGTGTATGTGTGAAATCACATCATCTAATTTGATGTATAAAAGTACACTTGTGTTAATTTGTAAAATTTGTGTCCTCAGAACTTTAGATTTAGAGCTGACGTTCCAGCCATTATCTTTATTTAAATGGCAAATGTATACAGCTCAATCTATGAGAAATAAGTGGACCTCAAGTGTTTTTGGCGATAACTTTGCTGAGGAAGAAGATGAAGATCAAGATTCTCTTAAAGAGGCTCTTCTTGAAACTCCCGCATATCTCCTTATCTTAACTGCAGCTGTTTCTATCTTACATAGCATATTTGAACTTCTTGCTTTCAAAAACGGTATTTACACTTTTTGGAATATTCCTCCATTGTATCTCTGTGATGAACTGTCACTGAACACAAGTCTTTCTTCTTTTCTTGATCAGATATTCAGTTTTGGAATAACCGCAAATCTTTGGAAGGACTTTCAGTCAGATCAGTATTTTTCAATGTCTTCCAATCACTTGTGGTGCTTCTATATGTATTGGATAATGATACCAATACTGTTGTAAGGATAAGTGTTGGAATTGGTTTGCTCATTGAGATTTGGAAAATTCACAAGGTAAGTATATTCAGTATTTTGATTAAATCGTATCGGAACATACTTTCTTAATGTGATTTTATTTTGTATTTTTCAGGTTGTTGACATCAAAATCAATCGTGAGCAGAAGATTCTGGGTGTGATCCCGCGATTCACTTTTGCTGATAAGGGTTCCTACACAGAATCAAGTACAAAAGAATATGACATGCTTGCTTTCCGGTATTTGTCTTGGGCTCTTTACCCTCTTTTAGGTGCCTATGCAGTGTATGCTCTTTTGTACATGGAACACAGGGGCTGGTATTCCTTTGTACTTAATATGCTGTATGGTTTCCTGCTAACATTTGGTACGATACTATACTCCACAAGTTTCTTGTCTGTCCTTTCACTTGAAAAATTTGTCTGATTTCTTTGGGTATTTTGTACTTCTAGGCTTTATCATGATGACCCCTCAACTCTTCATTAATTACAAGATGAAGTCTGTTGCACACTTACCTTGGAGAATGTTGTCATACAAGTTTCTTAATACATTCATTGATGACATCTTTGCATTCGTAATCAAGATGCCCATGATGTACCGTATTGGCTGTTTCAGAGATGGTAAGGAAAAATATTTTTGTAGTTTCATGCTTACAAAAATAAAGAAGAAAAAAAAGAACCTTCAGCACTTAACAAGCTCTTTTGAATTTTAGATATTGTCTTCCTTATCTTCTTGTACCAGAGGTACATTTACAAGACTGATCCCACTCGTGTCAATGAGTTTGGATTTTCGGCTGAGATGGAGGAGGAAGCCACTAGAGGTGCAAGTGGACAGCAACCTGCTATTGAGGCAAGCGCCTCAGAAACTACACAACCTAAAGGCAAAGGTGCCAAAAAGAATGACTAAATGTATGACTAGTCCTTTTTTTTTACTGTACCATAATATTTTTAAAAAATATTCCTGTTGCTAGTGATTACTTGTTTAGCTTGAGAAGAAGCCTTGTGTGCAACTTGCTACAAGTGTCAGATTTTGTTTTTATAAACTCTAAATCTCATTTAAATTTATTTTCTGTCCTGTTGGGGAAAGTGGACTTGTGAAATCCCTTATGAACAAATCATTTTTTTTTAAATGAACCATACAGTAGAATGAACTAGTTGAGGCAAACCTGATTAAATTTACCCGCTTTTTCCTGGTCTTATTTGTCATTATGAAAGGTTTGAGTTTTCAAATGTGCATTTTATGAAACAGAGCGTGAGAAAATGTGAACATGCTATGTTGATTCTCAACTGTGGCTAACAGTATTAATCAAATACAACTACATGAAGAAAATTATGTACTTCAAATTATCACATTAAAAAGGCATGCTCTTATTAAGTGTTGTAGGTTTGACCTGGCAAAGTTTTGAGAAAATGACATTGTAATTTGCCTAGGATTAGAACATGTTATCATGAAAAGACCATGCACTTAGCACAATGGATGCATTTCCTTAAAATTAGCATAGTAAAAACCAAAACTACAATCAGTGACACAGGAATATGTTGGATCTGATCAGTCATTGTAATGCTGATTACCTACCTAATTTCATGCTAATTACAAACTGAAAATTTGTGTGATTTGTACAGGAATATTTTTTTCCTGCTATATTCCCACTGTTATATATTGTGATAGATTTTAAGACAAAATTGTGTGTGATGTTTTGTTAATATGATTATTCATTTAGCTATAGGGAAGATTTTGTCATTTGAAAATTTATAAATGACATTGTTTTCTAATCATGCTTATGGCTTTGATAATTGTGTACTGCTTCTTTTCCATGGTCTTGTGACTTTTAATGTCATTTTTATATCAGTAAACTGCATATCAGGATTGTTGATAGGAAACTGTCTTCACATTTTGTACTAGAGATAAATTAAATGTCCGTAAGTTTGGATGGTGGTTGAAATTTTCAGTGCTGATGCATTTTGCTTTGTAGAATCTATGTCTTGCCAAGTTGCAGTTAAAGAGCCAAAAAAATTTGTTTGTAAAACCACTGCATACTGTGATTGAATGTATTATAGTGTTTCAAAAAAATGTATTTTTTTTTTTTTTACACTGCAACCAAGGTGGGCTTATGTGGGCTTCTATGAATATTTCTGATCGTTCAATGACCCCAAAGATATTGAGGCTACAGATGGCTGTAAATATTTTACTGTAACTCAACATACTGACTTAAAGAGAGAAAATTAAATAAATACTGTATTCCGTTCATACCTTATCTACTTACTATATTGGTTCGTCTCTCGACTGCAACTGTCTTCCCAATTCATTTCAGACTGCATAATGGTCGTATTCCGGCCAGGGCTGCGCGGACACATGACACGTAATATGCAGCCCTCCTCTGCGGGTGCGGCTGTCGGGGTCGGGTAGGAAAAACTAACTGGCGTACCGCACTGTTCTACGTCGCAATTCCGGTAGTACTCAACTTGCTCCGCACCGTTCCGTTGTATAGTGTTCAATTTAAACACCACGTGAAGGCCCTACGGTGCCATCGCGCCACACCGTCAGCCAGCTCCGGGTGCCGGACGGACGGCAGGTGTCAGGTGTCGCAGGGTGGTCGCAACCCACGGGACGGGGCACCCCTCGGTACACGAACCCTAGAGTGCGGTAAACTCCACTCTACAAACAGGGACAAACGGCGCCAGAATTGCTTGACTGCGCTCCGCGCCAAAATGCGAGAACCGAAACTCGCCAATGTTTGAACAAAACCGCCCTACACGAGACAGGAGCGCGTCGCCCTCCCCCTCCCCCTCCACTCACTCTCTCCCCTGCCGATCCAGCGCCAGCCTTTTGCGGCTCTAATTCGCCGTCCCAGCAATAAATATACATTACGAATTGACTCGATCATCCGAGCCTCACCCCGCGCCTCTGAGATTTGTAATGGCGCGTTGCCCACGCATGGGCCGGGCCGGGCCGCGGGGCAGCAGCATGATTCATGTCCTGGTGCACCGCACCCCGCCGCGCCCCGCCCCGCCCCGCCCCGCACCCCGTCCGGCACCCTCCCCCAAGCGCAAACGTTTGGCAGGGTGTACAAGAGTGCGTGTGTGCGTAACAAGGACTACACGACCATTTTTCACGACGTCCTCCTCTCCTTTTGCTCGGATTTATGAACTGATGGCGATCGGGCAGAAGTGGTCCCGTCGTTGCACTCGCGCACGCGTGTGTGTGTGTGTGTGTGTGTTGACTCTCTTGCCCTCCTCAGGGTGCGGCAGGGCTGGGGAGGAGGCTCTGGAACTAATTTAATGATGGCGTGTCTGCGTCTCAGTGACAGGCAGAGGACTCTCTTCTTCTTCTCTCCCTCTCTCTCCCTCTCTAACTCTTGTACGCTGCTATCAGGGGTTAGTTGGAAGGAATAAGTGTATGACTCCCATCGTGCGCAAATAAAGCGCGGGGAAGTCCCAGTCCAAATCTATGCAAAACCGCAAGAGTGCCAAAGGCTCGTTTTCTTTCCGCTCCTCTGCCCGTTGGCTGTCAGAGTCGCCACAAAGTTAGGCAAAAAGTGGCCTAAACGCAGTGCAGTGCCTTCGCCTCTACTGCCTTTAGGCTACTGTTTGCCTACTTTTCAGGCAAGCGTGAGAGTGGAGAGAAAAGCCTCCGAGTGAAGCCGCGGTGCGGCCGGGCCGAAGAGTGTCGGAACCTGTGCTAAGTGCTGTGAGCAGTGAGCCGGGCCGGGGTGGGGCGGGGCGCGGCGAGATTTCCATATTTCTTATCCATTTACCGCCGACACGAATGGACACGGCGCAACGCGCCCAGCTAAGTTAGGAAATTTAAGTTTTATTGGTTTCTTCTCTTCTCCCCCCTCTACACCCCCGCGGGGCCGGGCCGGGCCGGGCCAGCTCGGCTGACTCATGTCCCGCCCACACCCTCGCGGAATAACGACCCCAAAGAGAGATGCGCGCCTCGAGTCAGAAGAGAGAGGGAGAGCCCCATTTCACTGCCGCGGCCTTCCCTTATTTTTTTATTTTTATTTTTTACATCGTCGGAAATAAATATAAAGTCTTAAACGCTCACCCGGGGGCTGTCATCACTCTGGTGCGGGCTGAGAGGGCTGGGCGGGGCGGGGCGGGGCGGGGCGGGGCGGGGCGGGGCGGGGCGGGGCGGGGCGGGGCGGGGCGGGGCGGGGCGGGGCGGGGGTGAGCCGGGTGAGCGGAGCGCGGGCGCGCCTAACGAGCAGGCCAAACCGGTTATGATTTAATTTGAATTTATCGAGTCGTAACCTGGGCTCGCCTGGCCTCGCCTCGCCCCCCTGTTCTCCATGTTCGCGCCGCGCCGCGCCGCGGGGTGGTCCCCCGGGACCCAGCGCGGCACCACTTAGGCACCGCGGGGCTAAACGGGAACCACTCCTGAAGCATGGCGCGGAACGTCCTTCGTCTGCACTCAAACAGTTTCGTTCACAAAACTAAATAATCGTATTAACAAAACCAACAAAATTAAAGTTCCGTGCACTAGGACAGATGTATGGGGGGCATCCATGGTGGCCAGGGGGGATCAACCACACTGCGACACCGTACTGACTAGCTGGGACACATCGAAGGGCCCTGTACCCTGCAGCTGCAGAGCTGTTAGTTACCATGAGCAGTAGTGCTTTCGCCGTGCTGTTCAGGGGAGGCGTGGGGTGTGGGTGTGACCGCGGCGCAGTAGGGTAGCGACACTAGGGTGATTCCGCACAGTGGTTTCGTCGCCCTGTCCCTGTCGCACTCATGTGGCGTGGCCATAAGGAGCAAGAGAGAGGACACTACTCTAAACGCTGTTCGGAATCACCCTGCAGGGCAGACGCGTTCTACTGCATCAATCCAATCAGCAGCCGATGATTGAATTATCGACGGCTGCCTGGCACTGCCTGGGCTGGCGCTCTCTCTCTCTCTCTCTGCCTGCCTGGCCGGCTGACAGAGCGCTTGTCTGTTGGTGTCACTGGCTGTCGAGGTGCTGTCGGCGCGGCGTGTTGTGGTGGCCTGGGCATCATCACACGGACCCGATCATGGCCGAATCGGACAGACGACACCCGGCGAAACAGAGGCCAGTGTTGCCAGAAAAAAATAGGCCAGAAAAAGTAGCTTAAACACGGTGGACTGAATTGAATCGTGCTGCGTGGGAAGTAAAGTGTGTGTTTCTGCGGGGGTGTCTTTGGCCGGCCCTGGCGCCGGCGCCTGTGAGCGGAGCGGGGCGGGTTCGCGCGCATGTTGTAGGGCAGGGTATGACCACCCCATGCGCCCCCGGTCGCGTCCTGCTCCACGCACTCGATGGCCTGCAGCAGCGCGCGAATCGAATAGGGAAGTAGGTTAGGTGAGCGCCTGTGTATGTATAACAGGCAACACCTTCACACAGGAGTGTGCACGTTGCCTAGTAGGCAGGCGCGGTCGTAGCCCACTGGATTTCGCTGTGTGTAGGCTACTTTTTGTTTAAATTCCTGCGGCAACACTGACAGAGGCAGAGGCGGACACGAGCATCAAAGATGTAAAACTTCTTTAGATACTCAGCTAGCTGCAGTACATTTTTTCTCGGGTTGTCGCGCCAACGCGGTGTTTTTGTAGGGCGGGCGGGGTGCGGTCCCAATGTTACACCGTGCCGCGCCGCTGCCGCTACGCCATTTCCCAAACTCTGCTGCAAACAACCAACCCCAACCTCCCTCGCCCCATCTCTCCCGACGGTGGAAGGCCCCATTTCATCTTTTCTCGTCTGCAGCGTGGTGGTGGTGGTGGTGGGATGGCTGGCTCGTCTGTCGCAGTTCACAGGACACAGATTTAAGGATTCCCCTTGCATCCCTCTCCTTCTCTCTATTCCCTTTCCCTCTATCGGGCCCTCGGGGCGGGGCGAGGGCGGGGCCGGGGCGGGGCCGTTGGCTGCTGGCGCCATTGCCGGCCCAGCCAATGGGAGCGCGCGCTGCGACCCGGGGGCTCCGCTGGGGTCCGGGTGCTAGGGAGCCTGCCTGCAGAACAGGCGCCCCGCTACCTCTCTTTCTCTCTCGCTCTCTCTTTCTTTCTCTCTCTCTCTCTCGCTCGCAGTGACTGCCCGCGCGGGGACGCGGCCGGGGAGTGGCGGCCCCGTAGGTGGGCGGGACGGGGCGGAAGGTTGCTGAGCGCCGCACTAGCGGCTCGGCCCGGCGCCCGTCAGGTCCTGGGGTGTACACTGTTGTTCAAAAATTGGCAGTAAAGCAGTAAAGCATGAGTTTCTGCGGAAAGGCGGTCACATTTGATTTAAGTTTTTTTAGTCAGTCGCTGTGCCTTTTTTGCAGTTGCCCAAGTCACAAGGACGGTATATAGCTGGAAAGAACAATTGGTCCAAAGAAAAAAAAAATACGTGGTTCTTGAACCATTGTCCACCTAGTGCTATGAGCAGCGTCGATACCAATGACGCTACGCGGCCATTCCAGCACCGCCCGGAGAGCAAGCGCACTCATGACACCGGGTTCGTTTCTTCGGTGACTGTGGCTTCTCGCGCAGCATGACTCCTAGTGGTCCCACTTCTGCTACCGTGGCGTCGTAGCCGTACCGGCATAGTGTCCGCGCGGAGAGTCGCAGGACGGAGGTTCAAATCTTACCAAAAAATTTAATTTTTCTGAGGACAACAATTTGGAGAGTGGAATTCAAGCCCCCCATTTCAACCGACCTCCCTCGTGGAATCGCCGACGGTCTAGTGGTCTTCGTGCCGCGAAAGCCGTGGGGTGTCTGTGAGACTCGGCACATGGGGCCTGGTTCAAACCCAGGTAGGTTCTTCACTGGTAGCGACAGCGGGTTGCCAGGAAGTTCCGTCTCATGCCCACGACTGGTGGTCGGTCGTGGGGTCATAAGTCCTAGAATCTGGCTCCAAAAATAGCGTTTCCATGCCCTGGGGACAGGGCAGTTCGGTTAACCACCGTACGACTAAATCTGGCAGTACGGGGATCAAATCTGTCGAATTGCGCGACAGGATCGCAGTCAGAAAAGCACCGGTTCCCATAAGAACACCGAAGTAGCTGGCTGCCACGGGGGGTAAAAGCCCTGTGCCTGGCGGGAACCGCAACCTCCTTCGGGAGGTTTACTGTCGCAAAAATTTTCCATGTTTTCACGCCAACCTTTTCATTTGCAGAGCACGTGCGTAATTTTTCAAGGTTAAGCTCGGCTCGGCTCCACCTAACGCGCGGATTCCCGCTGTAGCCCTTGTGACCCGTAGCGCTAACGAGCTGTAGCGTTTGTGACCTGTAGCGGTTGTGATCTGTAGCGTTCGTTTTTGAGCCAGTGCTCTAGCCTATGAGCCAACCAGCCGACATGGTGCCCGCTGAATGGGGGGCATAATCTGCTCGAAGAGGACGGGGCTATTCTGCTCGGCGGCATATTCTGTACGGGGAAGAGAGGAGATCGCCTCTAGTATACCTCTACTGGTAACACCTCGACATTTTATGTTCAGGAAGGATTGAACTGAACAAGTGATGTGATGTGATTTCCAGAATTTGGAAGTTGCACCTGAATTTAAGTGCGGGTGTAACGTGGCGTGGTGGCTGGCGGTGCCCGGGCCGGCCCGCGGGTCGTTGGCGCCTGGCGCCACCACGGGAGCTGGGCCGGCGGGGCCGGCGGGGCCGGCGGGGCCCAGGCCAACCTCAGGGGGATCCAAACATGTCGAGGAGGCAATAAACATTGGCAAAGGGAAAAGCGGGAGCAAGGGGAGAGAGCAAGCGAGAGAGAGAGAGAGAGAGGGAGAGAGGGAGAGAGAGAGAGAGCGAGAGAGAGAAAAGAGAGGGAGGCGGCGCCTGCCCTGCCCTGGGCCCCGGTGTGGTCGGCCGTTGGCGCCAGCCAGCCAGGCGCTCCGCTACGGCTGGCTCCGCCCCACCCCACCCCACCTCGTCCCCTCCACACCGCGCGCCCGGAGAGAGCGAGGAGAGGCTGGCTTTCAGGTGCTGTCGGGGCGGGGCGGGGCGGGGCGGGGCGGGGCGGGCGGGGCGGACAGGCGCCGTGCTCCGGCACGCTCACATTGTGCCCCTCCGCCTTACTCCTGCCCCTTTTCCCTAGGACTTCCTGGCCTGCATCAGATTTTCGACGCCAAAACTTGTGCTGGCGTCGCGGCGCGCCGGCCGCATCCGCACGGCGCTGACGACGCCAACGGGGCCGCCCTCTCTCGCCCAAAGGGCCTGGGCGCGGCTGCGTGGCCGCGGACCTATCCGGACGCGGCCCGCGAGCTTGGCGCCAAAGGAAGGGCTAGGGCGGGGCAGGGAGGGAGAGAGGGAGGGAGAGAGAGAGAGAGTTGCTGGGCTGTGGGCTGAGCGCCCTCTCTCTCGCCGCCCCCGCCCTACCCCCGTGTCCCTCTGCCGCTGCTTCTGCAAGCCCCGCCCGAATCCGCGCAGTCGTCCTCCAGAGCGATGTTGCTATTGCTTCGCTGCTCCCTCCGCCCCCGCCGCCCCCGCCGCCCCCGCCGCCCCCGCCGCCCCCCTGGAACGGCGCCGGGCTGTCGGGGATGGTCGCTGGCACGGCGCGGCGCGGCGCGGCGAGTCCAAACTGCCAGCTCTCCCTGCCCCGGCCCCGGCCCCGGCCCCGGCTCCGGCCCCAACGCGCGCTTGGCGCCAGCGTCCAAACTTTTTTCCCCTCCCCGTTCGCCTTTTTTGGAACTGTTCCCAGTTATGGGGCTCTATTTGTCTTGGCTTTATCGCCCCACCCTGTTTGTCTGGTGGTGGTTCGGCCCGCGGCCCCCGGCCCGGCCCGGCCCCGGGGATCACTGGGGTGCAAAACACCAGAGCTGCGTGTGAGAGCGGTGTGGCTGCGGCTGCGGCACGGCGTATACTTACGTGCGGTTCATTACCGACCACGCCGGAGCCCGACCCGACCCGACCCGACCCGACCCGACCCGACCCGACCCGACCCGACCCGACCCGACCCGACCCGACCCGACCCGACCCGACCCGACCCGACCCGACCCGACCCGACCCGACCCGACCCGACCCGACCCGACCCGACCCGACCCGACCCGACCACCAACAGCTCTGCATTGGAGTGCCGGGTCTCCAGAGCTCTCCAAAGGTTTCCATAGGTATTTTACCAAGATTCGAAATCCATGGAAATCCTTGGAAACCACTTCTTGCGGGAACCTCTAAAAACGACTCGTATCCCTTTCGGAATCGGAAGCCTTATGATGGAAACCTGGCGGCAATGGAACGGCCGTGTTCGCGGGCATAAAGTTTCGTGCTCTCGCAGCAAAAGTAAATGACGAGAGGCAGCGCTAAAAACAAATTCTACTATCTCTATCTCATCTCTGATTTTGGAAATTCCTTAGATACACACACAGAGAGAACACATGCCGTATTTGCGAAGGGAGGCACACGAGGAGAGAGGCGGGTAGGCGCCACTGCGTGTCGGACGCGATCAACTTGAATGGGGACAAAACTTTCCTTGGCGCGGGCCTTGGCCCGGGCCCGGGGAGGCGACATGGCGACGACCCTGCCCAGGACATTTGCGACCAAATTGGCGAGACACGTGAGCGTCAGCGCCGTCGGGGCCTTTGCCAAATTAAAAGGGCGGTCCGAGTGGGTTGGGCGGGGCGGCGCTGATGAGCCTCTACAACACCAACACTTGTCTCCCCTAAAAGCCCGAAAAACTTTTAGAAGTAGCAGTTACATCGCAGGAGATAGTGTATTCTACGTGACCCTTAGCCCCCAGACCCCTCTTTTCCGTACAATCCTCCGAAGGCGAAGGCAAAAAAAAATAAAATACAACAATCTTAGGGAAAGAGTCGTAAAAATTCTGTTATTCATTTCATTTCACACGATTTATGAGTTCCCCGCGCGCTGCTGCACAACTCCGCGACGTCGCGGGGCGAACATCGGAATAACTTTTTCCGCAGCAGGGGGTGCAAGGATGCGAGCGCGCGCGCGCGTGTGTGTGTGCGTGTGCGTGTGCATGTGTGTGTGAGGAGCGTGCGCGTGTGTGTCATGCGTGTTACTCATCTCGGCCCCCGCCGCCATACAACTCGCGAACATCGTACAAGGAGCAAAAGGGGGGAGGAAAAGACAAGAGAAAGACAAGAGCGTGCGGCGGAGGGTGCAGGGCGCGGCGTGGCGGGGCGGGGCGTGGCGGGGCGGGGCGGGGCGGGGCGGGGCGTGGAGTCCGCCCCGCGCGCCACGCGGCCCCAAAGAAATATTGCTGATACGGCTCCGCGCACTTTGTCTAATTCCGGCAGCGATTCCTTTCAGAATGCGTTTCCTCGGCGCGCGCTTCCGCTTATCTCTGCTCGGCAATAATACAGTCAATAGCGCAGCGCTGGGCGAGGGGCGGAGGCGGACCAAGGCGGGGCGGGGCGACGACTCCATCCGGCCATCAGCCATCCGGACCGGAGCCCCGGAGTACGGCCAGGCCAGGGCACGGCGGTCTTCTTCCAAGACCCATCGCGGACGCCGTCGAAGAGAGAGAGAGAGGGGGAGCACCCAGAGGAGCCCCCGCCCTGGCCCGGGCTCGGGGCGGGGGTGTCACGGCCCCCGGACCCACCCGGACCCGGGCCAGTTTCCCCGGACGCGCGCGGTCGCTGGCTGGACCCGGGGAGGCTGTCTGATCGCGTAGAGATGCTTCCGGAGATAAGGCGCATGGCGCGTCTGCGAGATGAGAGGGCGGGGGTGGAAGGGCAGGGCGCCAACGCGGGGAAGGCCGGGGAGGGAAGGAAGTCCGCAGTACCCCCTGGGACAGAAACTGAAAAGTTGACGTCCACGACGTGGGCCGGTCACTCGCGCGGCCGGCGGCGCAATGTCTTCTGAAAAGAAAAAAAAATCGAGATCGTTATTTCTTTGTGAAAGTTGTGACCGCTATGCAACTAACTGTCCGCCCTAAAGCCCCTACGGTCTGTTTCGTAGTTTCGGTTCGTGTTCACGAGAGCGACAGCTTTTGTCTATAGGGAGGGAGGGACCCAGTCAGAGCGAGAAAAACACGAGGCGAAGACGTCCACGTTGACGTGGAAGAAGACGTGATTCGTCTCGCCGAGCCGTGCCGCATCGTCTGTCTGTCTGTCTGTCTCTCTCTCTGCCCCGCGCTCCCGCCCTCTTTCCTCCTCGCTCGCGCGCGCAAAGGCAAACACGCGTGTTTGTCCCGGATGCCGCCGCAAGCTGAGGCCGAGCCGCGGCTCGGAACGGACCGGACACTCGCGCCGTCTCTCTCTCTCCCTCCCTCTCTCTCTCTCGCTCTCTCTCCCGAGGAGTGCGACAGAGAGGCGCGGAGCACTGCAGCGCCATGTCAGCCCTGCAGGGCTTTTACGTAATGGATGATGCCGCGAATTCATCTGGAACACGGTCCTGATGGCCGCGCTGCGGACAGGACATCCGGGGGGCGCGAACAGGCTCGACCCGCTCCAGCTCAGCCTCTCCTCTCCTCTCCTGCCCTCCGTCTTCCTCTCTGCTGACGCTGACAGGCGTCACGTCGGGCTTGGAGACGCTCGGCTGGCCGCGAGGCTGAGGCCGCCCTGCCCTGCCCCGCGGCAGCCGGGGGAGCGCCTGGCGGGTAGGCTGTCCCGCGGTGCAGCCGCGCGCTGCGGGAGTGCCTACCCAGAACGGGGCGCCGGCCTGACCTCCTGTCGTGCAGCTCCGTTAAAGCACGCTCGTCCGTAATTGTCTAATTACTCGTCGACACCAGCACGCCTCCCTCGCCTCTCCCCTCGCTCCCCGCCGGGCGCCGCGCACTCTGTCAGAAAATGAATACTTCCGTTCTGCCCCCGTGAATTAGCAGATAGGGGAGTGAATGAGGCAGTGGGACAGTGCAAGCGTCCGGTACGCCCCTCGACGGAACGGGCGGGCTCGTGCTCACACAGGAACTCCAACAGAATTAAAACTGGCACAATAATTTTAAAAAGTTTTGTCTAATTTCAAATGTGATATCTTCAAAGACTGAGAAGAAGAATTAATGAAAAGTACATTTTTAATTCCTTACTTTCTTTCTGTTTTGAACAGAGTACGACGGAGAGGTTGGTGTCTCGCTTTGGCTGCGCGCCAAGCACAACGCCATTGGGCAGAGAGGCCCTGGCGGGGAGCAGCGCGGAGCGGAGGACGAACACGTCAGGCCACTCAGCGGCAGGGGCGGCGGCTGGGGCGGCGACCGCGAGGGCCATCAGTTCTGCAGGGATGGAGGCGAGCCGTGGGCCGAGCAAAGCTTCGACTTTAAAACAGTCCAAACCCAAAGTTCAACAAAAAAAAAAATCATGCCACTTTGGTGAGTAAGTTGTCTTATGACCTTCCCGAATTGGGAAACATTGAATGTTTTTTCAGCTCCTCCCTGCGGTCTCCCAGTCCTCTCTCCACCCGTCGAATCGCTCCGGATGACTGACCGTTGTTGTGAGTGCGAGGTGCTTGCTCTCGAACACACGAGAAATCGCGAGATTGGAACAACTTTTTTTTTTGTTTTTCATCTCATAAAGCTATATCTATTTTTTTCCCTGGTCCAATCCGATATCCTCGCCAAGGGAGATTGATCATTCCGATAGAAATGTGTGTGGGAGGATAGAGACAAGCGCTGCCCGCCCCGCCCCGCCCCGCCCCGCCCCGCCCCGCCCCGCCCCGCCACACGCCCCCGCATTACGGAGAAGTCATTCCATTTAGCACGTTGGCAGCGCAGACAGCCCGCGGTCGGCTGCTCTCCAGCGCGCCGCACCGCGCCACGCCACGCAATGAGGTAGGGGTGGATCAGGAGGGATGAGGCAATTTGCTAAATGCCCGCCAGCTGGCTGCGCTAAGCTAAGCGGCCCGGCTAGGCCCGCCCAGGCGCGCCCCGCCCCGACCCGCGCTGTCACCACAGCGGTACCGCCACGCCGGGGACCGGCATACTCAGGTTACGAAACTGATCCCAGGGACGAGAATTTCAAGTGTCACTATGAAGAAATCTCGAAAGTTTCCACCGGTTTCTTTTTTTTAAAGGAGTCAAAACGTAAACTTTCTGTAAATTTTTCGGTTTATTTGATATGACGGTGCGTTTTCATCGGTTTTCAGTGCACCGTGGTCGGGTAGCCGAGCCGGCTGCAGAGCCTCTCTTGTCGGCGCAAGAGTTGTGTGCAGGATGGAGCGCGCTGCTCATTTCTCCGGGCTCCAGACTCCAGGCTCCAGGCTCCAGGCTCCAGGCTCCAGGCTCCGGACGGGGCGGGGCGGCGGGGCTAGGGCGCCCTCCTGTCCCGACGGCTCCGGCACACGGGGCCGCGGCGGCCCCCCGCGGGCGCCGGCGCGAACATTCATCTCAGCGAGGCGCGGCGGGGCGGGGCGGGGCGGGGGGCCCCACCCCGACTGGAGTGGCGCGGGCTGGAGGCGCTGGCTGGAGCCGAGGTGGTGGGGAGCACCGCCGCACTTTGCGTTACCTAAAACGTGACCTGGAAAACGCTAAAAAAGTTTGCACGTCTCAATGCGGTGAGTTCAAAGAAAGAAAAAAAAGTAATCTATACAGTGCGGCGAGGAAACACGACGGAGTGTGAGGACGGATGCACGAGGCTTGGCGTCGAGCAACACTTCTTCCTTTTAAAAGCGAATTTAGCTGGCGACTCGATTTTGGTTTGGCGGGGGGCGGGGAGGAGCGATCTTGATAATGGCCGGTCCCCGATGAGCGCTTGCTGACTGCCGCCGTTGTTTTGATTGCTGTGGAAAGAGGGGAGCGTCGAAGGGGAGAGAACGACGCCGCCGAGATAGAGACGAGGAGGAGGAGGAGGGGGGGGGAGGGGGGGAGGCAAGCGGACAAAAGGCCGAATAAGGACGGATGCGCACTTGTGTAAAATGTTTGCATATCAGATGTCTCGCGCGGAGCGGCGATGTCTCTCTGAGGCTGGCCGCAGCACCGCCCCCTCCATCAGGGGCGGCAAGCGCAAACAGCGATGCTCAAGTGCGGGCTTCGAAATCTGAGATAGATAGTGTAGCAGCGTAGTCAAATAAAATACTCCTTGCTCCAAAATAATAAAAATTTCGCAGAGTCTCTGTGGTGAGAGTGATGTCCGTGGGGCAGCCGATGTGAGTGTGTGTGTGTGTGTGTGTGTGTCTTTCTTTCTTGGTGTCCTCTCTCGTCTCTCACTGCAGAGCTGAGAGCTAGTACAGGATCCTCTCCCGCAGTTCGCCGAGCACGGAGAGAGAGGAGGAGAGAGAGGAGGAGAGAGAGGAGGAGAGAGAGGAGGAGTGGGGCAGGGAGCTGAATAGGACAAGAAAAACGAGGCGGGGGCTCTGTAACGAATACGTGCAACGGGATGAAAAATTCATACCGCCGACGGCCACGGCGCCACGGTGTGCTCCAGGGTGGCTCCAGGGTGGCTCCAGGGTAGCTCCAGGGTGGCTGCAGGGTAGGTCGGCCCCGCGCCGGTGGCAGCGGCAGGAGGGGTAGGGCAGGGCAGAGGGCAGAGCGTGTTTGACTTGATGCTCGCAAGAGAGATAAATCACCGCTCGCCCTGGCCTGGCCTGCCCTGCGCCTCGCTCCGCCCCCTCCGCAAAGCGTATCGGGACATAGATTCCCTTCGTTCCATCCCGTCCCGCCTGACTCGGTCCCGCTGCCCGGGATAGGGACTCCGGGTCCTGCTCTGCTCCCTGCATGCAGCGCAGCGCGGCGAGTTTTTGAAAAGCCGCCGATCCGTGATTCCCGAACCGTGCTTGCGCGCGTCTCGACCGGAAATCGGAAATCTCGGTCGTATAACGGCAGCGCGTAAAAAAAGGCACCCCTGCTCGGCCTTCCGGTCGGCTTTGGGGTAGAAAATGCAGAGGAGAGCGTAAAAAAGAAAAGAAAAGTGGCAAAACTACTGTTTTGCAGAAGCAGAAAATGGCAAAAATTTGGGATTGCTGTGCACGTTTACTTATTATAAACACTTTTCATCATATCTTTTGCCTACAAAGTAACTCGCAGAATTAACACTGCCGCACCGAGGGTGTTAGAGAGGGCGTAGTTCTGCTAGTCGGCTTGAAGCGTGGTGATTTACCGTCGCAGGGGCGGATCGCTATGATTGGTGGACCTCAGCCCAGAGCCACTTTCCCGCGGAGCTTTTAACGCTGGACGGACGCGCGATATTTACGCTAACGGTTCTGAAAACTTTTTACACGGTCGAACCAGCACTATGAGCGCATAAAGGGAGAGAGAGGGAGGGCAGAGTAAAAGGCTTTTAAAAAAAAGTTCAACGCGTCAGCTGTGCGCATCTCTGAATCAAGCAAAAGGCGAATGGGAGTAAGTGAGTAAAAAAAAAAACTGAACCTTTTTGAAGCGTTTATTTTGTCGATATCGCATTCAAGTTGTCTTTTTTTTTTGTGGAAGTCCCTCTCGGACCGGACGTGCAGGCGAGCGAGGCCCTGCCCCGCGGACCGACCGGCTACCCCTTCAAGAAATGATAAGAAGGCATCGTGAAGGGAGGGGCGAGGGGAAAGGGGGGGGGAGGGGGTAGCAGAGGGGGAGGCACGACGACACATTCAGTGGAGCAGAACCATACACAGTGCCATTTCGCCCCGACAACGCGATGGCAGCCCTCCCTCCCTCCCTCCTCCCTCCCCCCTACAATAATAAAATGTTTTTAGTGTCTGTGAGAAGCGCGCAGCCGCACAGGGACGCCGCTGAATGTAAGCGAGGCACTTGGACAGTAGTAATAGCGATGTCCCCCTCCCCCTCCCCCCTTGCGTCTGTGTGCGCGCGCGCGCGTGTGTGTGTGTGCATCTCCTCTCTGACTATCCCTGCGCGGCTATTAGTGAGCTACGGCTTTCACCAGTCTCTCCCTGGTCCGGCCATTCCAGTAGTAGTAGTAGTTGGACTCGACGCGGAGATTGTGAGTTTGGCGCGGCGACACCATCCTCCCCCACCCCAACCCCCTTTGCGTGAGGCAATCGAGATATTCCTCCGCCCCAATCAACCCCTAACCATAACCCCCCCCAACCCCGCAAACTCGATAACCACACGGACAACTTCCGCTGTTCTCTCTTCTCCGTCGCTAATTTATCACCGTGGTGTCTATCGGCCGACAACTTCTCCGCGACGACGACGTGCGTGCGGCGTGCGTGCTCCGAGTGTGTAAATGTCGCACACTTGTAGGAGTGTGAATGTTCAGCAACGAAACAGCGGCGTCGCGGAAGTGTCTTTTGTACGGGGTGCTGACTCAGGGGCGTCGACTCGTCTACTTTTCCAAAAAGGGGTTGGGGGGGGGGGGGCAAAAGAAGGAAATTTCGGAAAGTTGGCTGCCAACTACGTGCCACCACAATTTCCATAACTGTTAATTGTTTTTGTTAGCACATGCGGGGCGGGGGTACAAGATCCCAGGGCGTTCTATACCGGGGGGGTATTAATCGCCCAGAAAATTAATACCCCCCCTGGCCGCGTAGCGTCATCGGTACCGAAACTGGTGACAGCACCAGCACCGGTGGGCAGTAGTTCAAAAGCCGGTCACATTTTCTTCATGTTTTTTTTTTTAAGTCAGTCGGTTCCCTTTTTTGCAGTTGCCCGAGTCACAAGGACGGTATAGCTGGAAAGAACAATTGGTCCAAAGAAAAAAATTAAAAATTAAAATAAAAAATACGCGGTATTTGAACCACTGTCTACCTGGTGCTATGAGCAGCGTCGATACCAATGACCCTACGCGGCCGGCCCAGCACTGCCCGGAGAGCAGGCGCACTTATGACACCGGGTTCGTTTCTTCGGTGACTGTGGCTTCTAGCGCACCATGACTCCTAGTGGTCCGGCATCTGATACCGTGGCGTCGTAGCCGTGCCGGCATAGTGTCCGCGCGGAGAGTCGCAGGACAGAGGTTCGAATCTTACCAAAAAAAATAATTTTTCTGAGGACAACAATTTGAAGAGTGGAATTCAAGCCCCCCATTTCAACCGACCTCCTTCGTGGAATCGCCGACGGTCTAGTGGTCTAGTGGTGCCCGCGAAAGCCGTGGGGTGTCTGTGAGACTCGGCACATGGGGCCTGGTTCAAACCCAGGTAGGTTCTTCACTGGTAGCGACAGCGGGTTGCCAGGAAGTTCCGTCTCATGCCCACGACTGGTGGTCGGTCGTGGGGTCATAAGTCCTAGAATCTGGCTCCAAAAACAGCTTTTCCATGCCCTGGGGACAGGGCAGTTCGGTTAACCACCGTACGACTAAATCTGGCAGTACGGGGATCAAATCTGTCGAATTGCGCGACAGGATCGCAGTCAGAAAAGCACCGGTTCCCATAAGAACACCGAAGTAGCTGGCTGCCACGGGGGGTAAAAGCCCTGTGCCTGGCGGGAACCGCAACCTCCTTCGGGAGGTTTACTGTCGCAAAAATTTTCCATGTTTTCACGCCACCCTTTCACTTGCGGAGCACGTGCGTAATTTTTGTGATTCAGAGAACACGCGGGAAGTTGTCCGCCGTGGTCGTGTGGCGCGTGTAAGCGCCGAGTTCCTCTCTGTCCTCGCCTTGTTAGGCACGCTGCAGGACGCCCGCCCGCCGCCGTGCCAGGCCGACGACGCTCTTTTTCTCTTTATTATTATTCTACTTATTCCATTATTAATTGATTATTAAGTGTTCTTCTTTTTCCGCGCCAGAGAGCGGCGCGGCGCGCATCTTCATTTGTGTGCTCAGCGGCGGCGGCTGTAGTAGCAGGGTGGTGAGTGAGGGGAAGGGGGGGGTCCTTATACCCCGCATATATCAGCGCGCTGACAGCACCGGATCGCGTCATTAACTCCTTGTTTCGATGCGTAGCAACAACCACCCCACACCCCTCACCCGCCCCGCATCCCTCCCTACCCCTCCCCTCCCCTCAGTTCTTCTTCTTCCTCCACGCCGCCGGGCCGGGCCCCCCGTATATCAAATGTCGTATCATTAAAATCCGCGAACGTCTCCACTGGCACTGGCCGGGCGGGTCGGGTCCGGCGGGGCGGGGCGGGGCGGGGCGGGGCGGGGCGGGGCGGCCCCACGAGCCAGCAGCAAGTGCAGAGCTGGGCGGGGCGGGGCTGGCCTGGGGGATGGACGGACATTGTAATTGTCCACTCGCCAGAGGAGACCAGGCTCGACTCGGCTAGACCACCGCACACCTCGTTAAGTCCACCCTTAATTTTTTTTGTCATCTCACTCTACGCGCGCATAATCTATTTGTTTATAAATGGATAGTTGTGCGTTCCGAGAACTGTTTTTTTCCCTCGACCCTTTTCTCGGGGCCATTATCTATCTTCCCTGCTTGACGACCCCAAAGTGCTATAGGCTGCGCTATAACAGTTCGGCCATCACTTTCGGTCCTATACCCCTAGCTCCGTCCCCGTCCGTCCGCTCGCCTTTCTCCCGCCAACAACTTCCTCTGCGACACGCTGCTGGTTTGCTGCTAGCTGCTGACGACTGCACCCCTCCGGCGTGTCCGTCCCTCCCATCATGCAGCACGGGGTTATTCGCCATGGTCGCGCCGAGCTCTCCGCCGAGTCACCGTCGATAAGTATAGGCCGCGTGGTGGGGAGCGCGAGGCGCGCCTCCTCCACATCCTCATCCTCCCGATACGCAAAATTCGTCGTGTTTCCGGTTTTATTTTCGAACATCTTGTCGCTGCGGGCCGGCGGAAGGGACGGGCGGCGCGCCCGCCTGCAGTCCCGCCGGGCAGCGGTGCGCAGCGGGTTGCCTATGGCGGGACCCGCGGGCGCCACGGGAGCCTGCGCCGTGTCAGGCCGGGGAGTACCCGCTACCTGCTGGCGCCTCCGTCCCCCGCCGCGCTCAGGCACGCCAACCCAACGCCCAAGCAGTCTAAAGTAAGGATGTGTGGATGGGAGACAATCGCTTAAAACAACACTGTTCGCGAAAGGACCAAGCCTTCATAGCCGACTAGCGCGGGCTCGGCGGGCCACGCCCCTGCACAGTGGGGCGCGCCGATACCCCGCGGTACAGAGTCTCCACGCGGCTCGCGGCCGCGAGGTGGGGGGCGCCCTGCGAGCGGAGTATCTTCCGCGCGGGGCGGGGGCGCCTCCCTGGCGCCAGCAGAGGAGCAGGATGAGGCGGTGAAGCAGTGCCGGACGGGAGGCGACGTGACGTGACCGGGGACATCCCAGCGTGACCAACCATCGACCCGCGCGTCGGGAGTTACGAAACGCGTAGAGTTACGCGTTTAGCACAGTGTCGGTGAAGGCCGCGAAGTAGACAAGCGCCATCTGGTTATTAATTCTTCCCCACTCACTTCGTTTTCCATCAGTCCCCGCATTGCCTGCGCTCTGTGTTGGTGTGCGGAGGATAATCCAAGTACGTATGCTCTCGCACCTGTATGCGTGTCTGTGTGAGTGTGTGAGTGTGGACGCAGCTCAGGACCACCGGCTCCGTCTCTCGTGGAGCTCAGGGCGGCCGTAGCCGTACTGTTTACCCGCCTGAAATAAACCTGCTGACGGCGGCGCGGAGGCCGGCGGGCGCGGCGGCGGGCGGCGCGGGCGGGCGGCGCGGCGGCGGCAGCCAAGTAGGCTGAAGTAAAAGTGCCATTTCCGGAAAGCCGGCGTCGTTTAGTCGGGTCGGCTTAGCCGGGAATGGTCCTTCCTTCCTTCCTCACTCACTCACTCCCTCGGGACCGTCGCGCCGCCGTGGAGGCCGGGCGGGCATGGCATCTCCCCGAGAGGCGTAAGGGTGGGGCGGGGCGGGACAGGAGCTGTCAGGGAGCAGATGTGGGGCGCGGGCGTGGCGGTGTCGGTACAGTCCGAGTACCAGCCTGAGCAGGCTGAGTCAGCTGTGCGCATCATCATGATAATTCGGCTCGGCCCGAGCGGGCTCAGTCGCTAAGCGAACAGTACAGGACACCAGGCCGCGCCAGGGCGCCATGCCGGGGTCCCGGGGAGCGCCATCGACAGGACAGGACGCCGATCTCATCACGGCCAGGGCGGGGCGGGGCGGGGCGGGGCGGGGCGGGGCGGGGCGGCTGCCTGCAACGGGGCCCGGCTCGGCTGCGGGCCCGGCCGGGCCGGTCGGGAGACGTGCGTGGGAGAGGCGAGGCCCCGCAGCCCGGCGGCCTGGCCTGGCCTGGGCCCGCCACCCGGCCCGCTCCGCACCTGGGTAAAAATACCACGCCCGCTCCGCCTTGCCCAGCCTTGCCGTGCCGCACATTTCTCTCTCTCTATCTCCTCTTCTTCCTCTCGCTCTCTAAGCTGGCCGCCCTGGGCGCGACGGGGACCTCGCGCAGATGACGGCGATGGCAGGTCCAGGTCGGCGATGACAGGTGCTGCTCATGCCGGCGCGGTGAAGGAGGGCAATGCCCATGAGGATGACGCGAAGCGACGCGCCGCACCACAGCAGGGCTGGGGACGGCAAGGCCGCGGAGCTGCGCTGCGGCAGCGCCGCAAGGTTGTCCTGGCCCAGCCCGGCCCGGCCCAGCCGTACCGGTAGGGGTAGGGCTCGCGGATGGCGTTCCGAGATGCCGACGGCGCGGCGCGCTGGGCGGGGCGGGGCGGGGCGGGGCGGGGAGGTGTGGGCGACCGGTCGTAGTCCAAATAAGGCCCGCGCTCGCCAACCAGCCTCGCGGCCACGGCCTGGCGGGCAGACGACGTCTGGACCAGGCAGGCGCCTGCCTGGTCGGGCCGGCCCAGCACACTTGCAGGACTCGAGGTCGCTCTCCTCTCCTCTCGCCGCGCGCAGATCATACAGCTTCAGGCCCGGGCGGCGCGGCCCTGCTCCGTCCAACGGACCACTCGTTGTCCCGGATGTGGCGCCTGCCAGCAGCCCGCCGCCGGCGCCCGCTGGGTCTGAGGCTGGCGAGAACGCACAGGCTGTGCGGGGCGCCGTGCAGCATCCAGTAGGCCAGGCCCCGCGCGAGTCCGGGTGTCCCCGCGCCCCCGCGCCCCGCCCGCCCTGCTCTTCTGGGAACGCTGGCGCTGTGCTCCGCCCTGTCACATCCTCCCCCGCGGCCCCCCCGCGCGCCCGCGCGCCCAGGCTGCGACCGTCTGGTCCCGACGCCGCGCCGCGGTACGGCGGCGTTGGTGTTGTCGCGGACCCTCGCCTGCCTCCGCGGCCCCGCCTCAAACACACACACTCACACATACACACTCACACACCGGGCCTGGCGGCTCGCTCGACTCGCGCGTCCAAGCGCAGCGCGACCGCCGCCGTCACCCTCGCCCCGCCGCGCCCCGCCCCGCGCCGCGGCGTTCGTCCGCGGTCCGCGGAGCGCCGTGACGTCACCGCTGTAGGCGGCGCGGGCAAGCGAAAACGCCCCACACTCGAACGCGCGCGCCACGCCTCTACCAGAGAGTCACGCTCGCGCAAGACACACGATACAATTTCTTAAAATTAACAGTCGAGTGCGTTCGCGCGCCCGCGCGTGTGTGTGTGTGTGTGCATTTTGGCAGCTGGGGGGTGAAGGGGCCTTCCCTTGTCTTCGTCCCGCCCTTGCCTGCGGCTGAGAGGACCAAATCGTCGAAAAAGGTGAGGACGCCTTGTTTCGGCCAGGGGCGTCGTCCAGGCCGCGCGCGCCCCTCGACCCGGCGTCGCGACGCCTGCCTGCACGCGGTTCGTCGCGCAGATGCACCGCGCCATGTCCTGCGGGTCCTGGTCCTGCACCGCGGCTGGCAGCCATGTCTGCCCGCGCCCGCCGCGCCCGCTCGGCCCCACCGCAGCCGCCGCGGCCCGCCGCGCGCAGCGCTAGTAGCGCGCCCCGCGCTAGCAGTAGAGGCGAGGGTCCTGAGGCGACGCTGCCTGCCTGCGCGACGACAGGCGTTTCGCGGCCCTAAGTCCCTTTTCACGTTTCGCGTTCGTTTCGGCCCTTATGACTCGTAATCGGCGCGCGTCGCCGTGAACCTTGCCCCTCGACGACTGCCCGGCCTCGCAAGTGGGCGGGGGCGAAAATGCCAAGCTTTTCCTGGACGTGTTGACAGTCGAATAAACAACTACCCAGCGGTGGATCGGCCGTCCGCTAAAAGCAAAGGTTTGGACGCTTCTTTTTTGTGAATTGCCGTGCGAGTTGGTCTGGCGGGTGTGTTTTCAGTGTGCGCGCCGAGGAGCGCCGGTCTGGTGGAGCTCTGTGCTTCGCGAGGCCCTGGGATCGATGGGCGGAGAGCCATCTGTGAGGTTAGGGGTGGCCCGGGGTCCGCTCACTGGGGGGACCTGGCTCGGCCCGTCCCAGCCCGTCTGGTATTGATTTTGCTCGCTTTGTTCGACGTGCGTTGTTTTAGGGCTTTCTGCACATTGTGGCCGGTGCTTGGTGGTGGAAAGATGGTTTGTGAAGCAACATTAGGTGGCTGACTTCGAGCGGTGCGTGAAATTTCGTCCTTTTTTTGTGGGTGGTTTTAGGTTATGATGGGAGATGTCCTTGTAGTGTTTTAAATATAGACTCCCTGCTTTACCTAGTGGAACTTTGCATAGCTCTTTCCTCAGTTTTCCTTGCTGTCAAAAAAGTAAATTTAAAATTTTAAAAATTAAATGCTTGATCAGGCTTGATACGTTTGTGCTTAATGGTGCTTAAGCAATGTAAACAAAACTTGCAAACATGAAGTTTTTTTCTTTTTTTTTTTTCTATAATTTTCTGTTTGCCTCATCCTTAAATTTTGTATTGATTTGTCCCCCTCCCCCTTTTTTTTCCATCAAAGTGTTTTGGGTGTCTGAAATTTAACAAATTGTCTGATTTTATTTGAAACGAGTAGCAATGATAATTGCGTTGCTTTACGCAGTGTCTTCCTTAGGAAGTACTGTGCAGCCCAATTAAATTGATTGTGTGTGAACTTGATTCGGGATCTTTCTATCTAATTGTCATCACTGTCTCTCAATCTGCTAAAGCAGTGTTATGAATGGTCGAACCCCACCCCCTACAGCTTTGATTTATTTCGTCTGCAATTTCTCAGGTGTATGTCTGACCTGGGGTTTGGCAGCGTAGCTTTGTGGGTCCCGTCTGATAATTCATGCTGCCTCTGGCACGCTGCCAGATGGTCAGAGGGAGATGTGTCTCGTGTCTGGCCTTTGACTGGCTGATGGCCCTGGCAGGAGGGATATCCCTACAGTTACGTGTGTTTGTGTGTGTGTATGTCATTGAACCTGAAGTACCAGTTGGATTCAGTTAGCTATTTTGTTTTGTTTTGTTATACTATTTAATCGGAATTTAATCTCTCTATTTTTTTTGGATTATGTAATCCAAGTGTTTACATTACACTTAAATTTGATCAGAATGATGACATTAAGTCTCTAAGTGAAACCTGGGGCTGTGTGCTGGCGTTGGGGCCGCCGGTGGGCCGTGCCGACTCGCGGACTGCACGTGGGTTGTAGTGTAGGCCTTAGACCAGAGAGAGAGAGAGAGAGAGAGAGAGAGAGTGAGTGAGTGAGACGAAGACAGAGAGGGCGGGAGCAGGACTGAGAGTAGGCAGTAGGTGCATCCGGTGGATGCAGGCTGCAGGATCGCGTAGGGCGTGGCGTGGCGTAGTGTGGCTTGGGTGGGGGGGCGGGGCGGACCGGGCTGGGCCGGCCTGGATTCTAACACATGGGCGGTATGCTCGCGCCCTCCCGCCCCGCCCCGCCCCGCCCCGCCCCGCCCCGCCCGGGCTCTGTTTGAACAGCCCGCCTCGCCTCGCCTCGCCTCGACCCAACCAAGGCCCACTCTCTGTACTCACTCTGTTCTCGGACAGCGAACGAGGCAAGAAGGAACGAATCGGACACATCTTTTGCACGTTCCTTCGCCCAGGCTACACCTACATCTTTCGTATCGCGTCGGCGAAAAAAAAATCTGATAATTGTGTCCGAAAAAAAATCTGATAATTGTGTCCGAAAATGGAGATTAAAGCAATGCGGGAAAAAAACGGGCAGAGGCGTCCAGGGATAAGGCGATAGGGAAGTGGCAAAAAAAATGGCTGTGATAAATTGTAGACTGCGTCAGCCTGGGCTTCACTGGAAATGCAAAGTAAAAGGGGCAGGGCGGGAGTTTGGAACTCCTCCCCGCGCTACTCTACTCCACTCTACTCCACTCTGCGTGCTTCTCGCTCGCTCCCGCAGCTCGCCTCCCATTGATGGATGGCGCTCGGTTGTGCCAAGTCCTCTCTGCAGGAAACGGAAAGATCCGGAAGGCGGGGGAGTGGGGGGGGGGGGGGGAGTGTGAGCGTGCGCGGGGGAGGGGAGGGGAGGGCAAAGGTCGCCCGCGCCGCGCAGCCCAGTGCGGGCCAGGCAGAGCGTCGTGCGGGTGCCAATGGAAACTACTGCATAATAAAAATGGAACTAAGTCTGCACTTATTTCCCGTGAAAAGGCTTTTTTTTTTCCTTTTCGCTAGTTTCGCTGTGGCACTATGCAGCCTGCTCTCTCTAACTGGCCCTGATCGCCGTCAATTCGGTCGCGTCGGCTCGTGCTGCGGATCCATGTGGCCGCGAGTGGCGTGCATTTGGCCCGGCCCGGCCCGGCCACGCCTCGTTCGGCCCTTGTCGCAGCCCCCCCCCCCCCCCTCCCCGGCGCCCACTTAACTTGGCACGCGTCTGGAGGCGGCCGGCCTGGCCACTCCTCTCTCCTCCTCCTCCTCTCCTTTAGCTTATTCTTTTTCTCTCTCGTCCAGTTGCGCTTCCTCCGCTGCTTCTCTCCCGTCTCTCTCTCTTTCTTCTTCCTCTCATATGCAGATTGTCCTCCACCATTCTCGCTCGTTCCTTTTTTCTCACTTCCGGACGTTCCATACGGAGGTGCGCGAACACACACACACACACATGCTGGGCGTGTGTTCGTCCACATGACTTATTTCCCGCATTCGCTTAAAATGAATACATTTTATGGTCGTCTGCCTGGAACACACACACACGACATAGTCGAGCACGTCGAGTAGTGCAGAGTGAATTGTCACCGGGAGCCGGAACTGCGGCGTGGCGTGGCGAGTCGTGTGGCGCGGCGGGGCCGTACGCCACATGCCGGCCGCAGACAGACTCTCCTAATCCGGGGTTCGATCCTCGCCTGATCAGGCGGGGGAGGCTAGGCTGCATTGCAGCACCAGATGTCCTCCGGGGGGGAGGGGGAGGGGGGGAGGCAGTGTTTGAACCCGTGGACCAGTCACCAGCCGCGCGCGCGTGTGTGTGTGTGTGAAGCGGGTCCCTCCCCCTTCGCCTTTGTAAAAATACCCTTGGTCGTTGTGGGGCTGTGCTGGGCTGTGCTGGGCGCTGGGCTCGGCATTACACAATTGCCTTCGTCCTTGGGGCCGTGCTGGGCCGGGCCGGGCCGGGGATATTTCGACTGACTCTAGGGGGGCGTGAGGGCGGGGCCGCGCCGGTCGCCCAGCCAGCTGGCGGACTGACTGACTGGCTGCGCAGATACTGACTTTCTTGCTGGCTGACTGGCCGCCCTGGCTTGTGGGTTCGCGACGGACGCGACTGACTTGCCATCACACGGCGCTCTGGTCCGCTGGCTAGACGGCCGCGCGCCCCGCCCCGCCCCGCCCCGCCCCGCCCCCCGCCTGGTTTGAAAATAGGCGCCCGCGACCCGTTTTTGCCGAGCGCGGCCGCGCAAAGAACAGGCAGCGCGAAAAACCCCTTTTCTTTACGACTGTTTATTTTTTGTGTGTGTTTTTCTGATCTTTCAAACGCCAACTATTGTACTCGATTGTTCTGTCCGGCGCGGCGGACGCGGGGTGCGGGGTGCGGGGGCGCCGAGCAGACGATCGCCCCGACACTATAATCGTTTACGATCGCGCGCCACCTGTTTCTTTTTGCCTTTCCCCTTTTTGTCATGTATCTGGGCGTGTCCGCCCGCGGCTAGGCGCGAGCGCATTGCCCCCCCCCCTCCCCCTTCTCTCTCTCTCTCACGTGTGAATGAATCTATCGTTTCGATAAGCGCGTGGTGCACTGTAACGGCCTTCGACGACCATGAATAACTGTGTGTGTGTGTGTGAGAGCGGGCCCGCGCCGGCGCCCGCCCATGGCGCCCATGGCTGCAGCAGTTTGTCAACACGCTTGCCATGCCATCACCCCCGTTACGTCTCATGGGCTCGGCTCGGCCTGCTCTGCTAGGC
The DNA here is from genome assembly GCA_033675135.1 of Frankliniella intonsa. Lineage (NCBI taxonomy): Eukaryota > Metazoa > Arthropoda > Insecta > Thysanoptera > Thripidae > Frankliniella > Frankliniella intonsa. Next base: position 9,107,772 of record CM066254.1, on the reverse strand, counting down.
CCCTGCCTGCCTGCGGCCCGGCCCGGCCCGTACTGTACGCCGCGCATTCACACTGAGTCAGCGCAGCGGGCCGGGCCGGGCCGGCCGGACGGCAAGTTCGACGGCCACCTGACCCTGGGCCCGGGAGGGGAGGGGGAGGAGTGGTGTGCATGCCGTGCATGCCAGCAGCGAGCTAGCGCTAGCCTGGAGTTTGGCCTCACACACACACACACACACACAAGCACGACACTTAGCACATTTGTAGGCCCAAATAACCGCTGCCGCTGCATTCAGCAGCGCTATCCTTCCGAAAAAAAAAAGAATGTCTTCGCGATGGAATTTATAGGGCGAAGCTCGACCATGGCTCTTCACTTTGATCGTCGCGGGGAATTCCTCCCTAAACAGTTTCTGCTGTGAGTGTGTGTGTGTGGTGGGCCTGTCGCGTCTCGACACGCGGCGTTCTGCTGACGAGGACGACGACGACGCCCCGGCAGACATTGTGGCCTCAGCAGTGGGTGGGGCGGGGCGTTCTCGCCCGCACGGTTCTCGAGCACAGGGCAGCCCCGCCCCCTCCCCCCTGGTCTCCTTTACCAATATTATGAGCGCCCCCCGCCTCAGGTCCCTTTTGAGTGACATTTTTGCGGGTTGCGGCTGCGCACTGCTGCGCTGTGCTGCGCGGGGCGTGGGGCTTCCCTCGGGCTGCGCGCGGCCGAGCCTGCCGCCCACCTAAGTGCCGCCGACACGCTGTCGCCTTATTTGCTTTGTGTTTTTATTTATTTTCTTACGTTTTTTTCCTGACTCGTGGACGCAAGGCACGGACGCCGGCCTAACATTTATTGTGCCGTGGTTTGGGCGGGGCGACCGCAGTCTCTCTCCCTCTCTCACTCTCTCTCTCTCCCTCTCTCTCTCCCTCTCCCTCTCTCTCTCCCTCTCTCTCGCTGCCCGCCGCGGGCCCGCGGGGCGCTCCCGGTGGGTCCTCCTATGGCTTTCTCCCCGTGACACTCTCGTCTAGACCTCGGCCACAGAAGAGGCCGCCCGCTCCGCCCCCGCTGCTCTCCCGAAAGGTTATCTCACCGTGCCCCCTAACTCCCACTACCCCCCACTACCCCATGCTCATGGCTCCTCCCCTCGGCCTCTCAACCCCCTCCCCCCCCCTTCTCGCTCTAGGCCGTTTTATTGTATTGCCATTAGTGGCACGTGGTAGCACGACGGCGGGGTATGGTGGCGCGGCGCGCGGGCTGTGCCTGCCTGCCTGACCGCCCCAGCCCGCCCCCGGCCCGCCCCCGGCCCGCCCCCGGCCCGCCCCCGGCCCCACCCTCCAGCACCCTGTTCTCTCGCTTACCCGTTCCCCGCCCCCGCCCCGTCCTCTTTGACGACGCGCTGTGAATTAATCAACAATTAAAAGTTTAAGCCCCCGAGTCGGCCTCATACCCCGTGCGAGCCGAGCTGAGCCGGGTCGAGCCGAGCCGTGCCGGGCCGGGCCGGGCCGGGCCGAGCCGAGCGCCCCACGGTCACCCTGCTTCAGGTTATTTGCTCCGCGTTTAATTCTTTCCCGAGGCAGGGTGCGCGTCGTCTTGCACCTAGCCTGGCCCTGGCCCCGGCCGCACCGCGGTGGAGCCGCGCGGGCCGTTGTCACACCGGCGACTGGAGGCGAGGCGCTACCCGCTATCCGGGAGAAGGCAAATGAAAAGTCAAGGGGAATTCAAGCCGCCCTAGCTGCTCTGCGCCCTCCGCGGCGACGAGGAGGAGGAGGTGACGCGCCCCGTTGTCTTTGGAACGACGCGCCCCAAAGTTTTGTCGCGGTGATGGGCCGCCCCGCCCCGCCCCGCCAGCCGCCTGCGCTTACTTTTGACGAACTCATCGCACTGCTGTCGTGCGCCGTAGTACCATCTCACTCGCACTCGCAGCTCATTCACTCGCACTCGCGTCTCTTACGCTCTCTTTACGTTATTCTCCGTCTCTTTCCTTCCCCCATTCATCCATTTCCCCGCGAGTCGCTAACGATGAGGCCCGGCGCGTCGCTGACGGAACTTTTGCCGCAACGTGCTCACACACACATACACACGCTGTGCGACCGCATGCCTGTCTGTGTGAGTGCACGCACGCACGCACGCGCGTGTTTTCTTTTGCCGGTTGTTTGCCTTTGCGTGTGTCGCTCCGCCAGCTCCCCGCGCGCACGGGGATTTCGTCAAAGGCCTCCACCTGAACGACGTCCGTCGTCTGGACGTTGTAGTTCCTTCGAAGGTTCGCGTCGACGCCGTGCTCGTTGACGGCGTGCTCGTCGACGGCGTGCTCGTCGACGGCGCGTGACGGAGACGGCGCGCTCTCTGCTGCCCTGGAGGCCGCCAGCAGTGCGCCGCGCCGCGCTGTCCGAGCACGGCTGCGAACGTCGTGGATTTATTGGCCCCCGCTTATCTGGAGGGGCCTCCATATTGCCGGCGACGACGGACGTCGCGTGACCAGCCCACCCCGCCCCACCCTGCCCTGCCCCTCCCGCCCTGGACCTTTACGCTCGTTTTCACTCGCCGATGAAAATTTCATATGCGACGCTGGTGCCCTCTCGTCTTGACTGCAGTGCCGCATGAATGCCTCTGGGGCGGGGCGGGGCGGGGCTCACCTCCCCGGACCGGGCGGGGCGGGGCGGGGTGGGCCTGTCCGGTGCCTCCATCAGGTCCCTCAGCTCCGCTGGAATGTCAGAACGGCCGCGGTCCCTTCACGAGGTCCGCCTCTTCCTCTCGATGACGCAGGGCCGTCCGGACGGAGAATATTCCCCCGTTAAGCCGTTTTTGGCGACCGTTCTTTCCCTCGCCTTTCCTCGCCTAGCTCCGCCTCTGTCCCTTCTCTTCTTGCCTTATACTATACAGCCCTCCGTCCGTGCCGCGTCGTTTGGTGCTCGGGGCGGGGCGGGGCGGGGCGGGGCCGCACCACGGCGACGGCGAAGACGCGGGCGCGGCGCCACGCCGTTGACAGTTTTGCCGCGCGTAATATGTTTATGATGCAGTCGGAGCCGAGTTTGGCGGAGCCTTTATATCATGTCGGCGCGCCCCGCCCCGCCCCGCCCGCCAGTTTCGGCACACGACAGAAATTTTGGACACGCCCATTAACGCAAGCTATACGGGAAACTTAATCTGAAAATGTGTCTGACTGTATCTTCCCTCTGCCCGCAGGTGAGTCTGAGCTGCTGAGGCCCTGTCCCTGCCGCGCTGCTGCTGCCAGCTATGAGTAAGTGAGCCTGCTCATCGGGCTTATTTAGCTTGAGAGAGAGAGAGAGAAGGAGAGGGAGAGAAAAAGAATGAGAGGGCGAGAGGGCAGCAGGGAAAGCAGGAGGGTGGTGGCGGGCGGGTGGGGCGGGGCGGGGCTGCGGCTCGTGTGTCGACGCCTTGTCGATGCCTTGTCCTCGGCCTGTCTGACCTGACAAACTAATCGACTGGGCCACTGAATCGGGTCCCGACGAGAGGATAGGGGGAGGGGGCTATTAGCGAGCGAGGGTGGGTGTGTGGTGTGGGGAGCAGTAGGGAGGTCGTCTTACTCGGTAAGGGCTGCTGCGGGGCGGGGCGGGTTAGGGCGGCAGACACACGCCCCATCGCGCAGGTGTGTGCGTGCGTGTGTCGGGCCCCGTGTCGCGGTCCACGCGTGTGTACGGGCCGAAGGTTCGGTTCAGGATTCCCACAAAGGCCTTTCTGACAATGTCGGAAATTTTTCGAAGCGTGTGCCATTTCTCTTTTATCCCTACTAGGAGGCGCCCGCCTCTCTCTCTCGCTTTTGCCCCACCCCGCCCCGCCCCGGGTCCGGGCGGGCAGCACTATACTCGTGGCGCGCCCCGCCCCACCCCGCCCCGCCCCGCCCCGCCCCGCCCCGCCCCGCCCCGCCGCGGCGCCTGTATTGCGGGACTGGCGCCAGCGCCGGGCCGGGCCGGGCGGCGCCAGGGGGGCGCCGGTTACCCGCGGAGCCAGCGGAACCCTCCCCTTCCCCCGCACCCCAAGGATCATCCCCTGTGCGGTCCACCCCTCCTCTCTCGCCCCTCTGTCTCCCACGGCGCTCTCATCTCCTCATGGTCCTCTTTTCTCTTCTCCTTCTCCTCCTCCTCCTCTTCCTCCTCCTCCTCCCCCTCCCCCTCCTTCTCGTCCTCCTCCTCCTCCTCCTCCTCCTCCTCCTCCTCCTCCTTCTCCTCCTCCTCCTCCTCCTCCTCCTCCTCCTCCTCCTCCCTCTGTCCGCGCCCCTCTACCCCCTCCTCTTTCACTATCTATCTCTATATCTCTGTCCGCGATGTTGAAGGCAAGGAATGAAAATTTATGTTGACGTTTTTCTTGTACTTGTTTCTGTTGGTCGGCAAATGGGATTGGTCCATTTCATCTCTGGGGTGGGGGGGGAGGGAGGGGGAGGAGAGGGATGGGGGGGTGGGGAGAGAGAAAGGGAGACAAACAGCGCGAGCACAGTTGGGAGAGAGAAGCGGAGGGAAACAGGAAGATGGAGACAGAAAGAGGGAGAGAGAGAGGGAGGGAGAGGAGAGACGGGGGTGCGGGGGTGGAGCCTGATGAAGCTGTAGTAAGGAGCTCGGCTCGGGGGCCAAGTGCGGCTGACTGCAGATCAAGTGCAAGAGACTGCTTCCCAGGCGGGAGCCCCCCGCCCCGCCCCGCCCTGCACCCCCGCGGGCCCCACGTCAGGGGGGATGTTCTATATGAGGGCCTGGGGCCGGACTTCTTGACCGAGTAGGGGAATGCGGAGCGGCATGCAGTCATGTCATGAGTACGGAGAGGGCGGGGCGGGGCGGGGCGGGACAGTGTAGCCCGACCTCGGAGTATGACGGGGTGCGTCTTTATGAGAGCCACTACTATTTTTTTATTATTATTTTATTGTGTGATATTGCCCCTTTTGTATGTGTGTGAAGTGTGCAAGGGGCGGCTGCCACGCGTTCCACGTGTTTCGGCGGGCTGACGGGGGACGGGAGTTTGGAGTGTTGGATGGAGGCATAGGTCGGATCGGATCGACATGGGTAGACATTTCGGGGAGTGATAAAAGTTGACGGACATTTTATGCGGTGGATGCGATGCGATTTCAGGCCCCCTTTTACTTTTTTAGGCGCGCACGGATGCCTCCCGGTCAACTAAAGAGTAGTAGTAATAAAAAGAGGGAGGAGGACTTTAGGACTTTCTTATAACTCCTTTCTATTAGCATAATTGTGGAGGGAAAGCGGGGGAGAGAGAGGGAGAGAGAGAGAGAGCGAGCGGCGCTGCTCCTGTTTGTGGAAGCACCACGCCTTCCCCAGTGGAGGGCGGGGCGGGGCGGAGAGTTCGGCCCGACATGTGTATGGATCGGACACTATCCCCTCCTGTCACGGAACAATAAGATTCTCTCCCCGCCCCGCCCCGCCCCCTCTCTCCCTTCCCTCTCTTCGTGCTCTCGAGTTACGCCCCTTTGCGGGCGCGCTCCGCCGCGACGCCACCCGACGAGCCTCTCCAGCCGCTGAGCCGTGGGGCGGGGCGGGGCGGGGTGGGGTCCAGCCCAGCAGCAGGCGCGGGTAGCGGGGGCGTACCGCACGGTATGCACGGGTGTCAGTGGGTTGCCTACCCGCACGGCGCGCTGCGGGGAGAGGTGAGGTGAGGTGTCCGGGCGCCGCGCCCTGCTGCGCCTGGAGATGAAGCTGGAGCTGGAGCTGGACGAGGGGGTTTGGAGTTTCGAGTTACTCCGGGACGGACCACTGCCCCGCCCCGCCCCGCCCCGCCCCGCCCCGTCCCGGCCACCCCTGATGTCTCCATCGGCCGCTCCACGCCACGCCACGCCAGGCCTGTGGACCGCCAGCTCAGGTTTCCCACTGGCTTGCAAGCCGCTTGGCTACAGGCCTTGCGGCACGGCGCGGGGTATGGCGGGGCGGGGCGGGGCGGGCTGGACGGGGCCTGGGCTTTACCTATGCGGAGCGGAACGCCATCATTGGGCACAATGCCACCATGGAGAACCCGATGGGGAGTCTATGCTTGTCCACGGGGGCGGTGCAGGTGCACCTGGGGAGAGCAGCAGGCGGTCCAGCGTAGCGGCCCCTCCTCGTGCTGCAGTCCGTACTGTTTGCTGTCTGCAGCGGCCCTCCACCCTCTCTCTTCTCTCCTCTCCTCTCCCTTCCCCGCCCCGGCGCACCTCTCTCCCTCTCTCACGTTCATCCCTCTCTCCCTTTGAGCATCACATGTGGCTGGCCGCGCTGAGTGCTTGTGTGAAATGTCGGCGCGCTCTATCGGCGGGGTGCGGCGGGGCGGGGTGGGGCGGGGCGGGGCGCGGTGCCGGGAGAGGGTAGGAGGGCGCATTTCGCAGGTGAATGTACGAATGAATGAACCGGCGAGGCGGGGCGGGGCACGGCGGTGCTTTCTAAGGCGACATGAAGCTCTCGCATAATCAGCAATTTGCTGTATTGTGATGACACGAGGCGAATCCTGGCGGGGCGGGGTGGTGGTGGTGGTGGCGGTGGCGCGAGTGGGGTAGTGGCGGGCGGGGTTGGGTGGGGTGGGGCTGCTCGACAGTAGGAGACAAATAGAGGAAGCGGAGAGGGGTAGTAGTGGGGGAGGGAGGGGGTGGGTTGCGGGGTGCGGCGGACCTGTACAGCCCGGACCTAAAGCGCACCCTCCGAGGGTGAGGGAGAGAGAGAGAGAGAGGAGCGATGGAGCGAGAGAGAGAGAGAGAGAGAGAGAGAGAGAGAGAGAGAGAGAGAGAGAGAGAGAGAGAGAGAGAGAGAGAGAGCGAGAGAGCGAGAGCGAGAACGTGTGTCTGTGTGTGGAGGGAGGAAGAGATGCCGGTGGTGGGGGTGGGGCGCGCCGGGCCGGGCGAGCGGAGCGGGGGCGAGGGGAGGGTGGTCGAGGCGTTGATGGCTTGCGGGGGAGGCGGCCCGCCCGGCCCGCCCGGCCCGAGGGTGCTTGCAGGGATGTCCGCGCAGGCGCACCCTCGTCCTCGCGTCCCTTCCACCCCCGGCGCGGGCGGGGTGGGGCGGGGCGGGGTGGGGCGCGGTGGCCTGGCCTCCCTGGGCCGCGGGGTGATGCTGGCTGGTTCAGTCGCCCCTGAGCCTCGCCCGCGACAGGGTGCAGGGAGCCCAGCAGGAGCGGCCCCAGCAGGAGCGGCCCCAGCAGGCCGCAGGCAGGCCGCCCCTGCGCCGGCAAGTCCCGGCCCGCCCCAGCAGGACCAACAGGACTCGCGCCGCCCCGCTCCACCATGTAAGCGAGCTCGACGACTCTCCGGTTTAAGTTTTGTCCTGGATTCTCCATGACCGCCCATCCGCCTTGGTTTCATTTTATTTCGGTTCGGACGGCCACGGTAGTGTGTGTTCGGTTCTTCTGTTGGTCGCCTTTTTTTCCCCTCTCTGCCCTTATGGTATCTTTCACGAGTACGGCCTTTCTCCTTGCTGTGTGTTTTCGCCCTCCACTCTCTCTCTCTCTCCCTCTCTCTCTCCCTCTCTCTCTCTCCCCTTTCTCTCTCCCTCGTGTGTGTGTGTGTGTATGTGTTTCCGCACTTCCGTGCAGCAGCCGTGTCGTGTCAGGGCGGTTCTCTCGTCCCCCTCCCTGCCTCTCTCTCCCCCGCCGCGTTGCCGCTGTACTTTTCTCCAGGCGCTGGAGCTTTTTTCTCTCCAGCGGCCTCATCATCCTCCGGCTGGAGAACCCCTTCTTCTCCTCTCTGCCATTGTGAAAAATGTTTGTCGGGGCTACGGGAAAATGAGAAATTGTAGAATTAAAAAAATTGTAATGCCTTTTAGAATTGACTTTGTCATTCTTAAACGAGCGTAAATGGTCAAATCTCACAAATTACGCAAAATTATTATTATTTGGATAATGTGGGCGATCCTCGAGGAGCGGGGCGCGGCGGGGCGGGGCGGGGCATGCGTGGCCGGGCACTCGCCGCCTGCCGCGCCGCCGCCGCCGTGCTCAAGTCCCTCCGGCTCTCGGCCGGCCGTTCAGCCCTTCAGCATGTCCTCCCTCTCTCTCTTTCTCTCTCCTCTTGCCAGTTTTCCTCTTATTCTTTTCTCACTCTTTCTCTTTTGTCTCTCTTTCTCTCCGCCGGACCGTCCCCCCGCGCCGCCCTCTGCCGTGCCGTGTCGATAACACACGTGTCGTAAATTGTCGCTCTGCCGTGCGTTTTTTTTTCTTCCTCCCGCGTGTGCGTTAGCCCCTTGGCTCCCGCCTGCACGCCCCGCCCGCCCTGCCCCGCGCGCCGCTCGCCGGCCATCAGGTGGGCATATTATTTGTGTCTCTTTGCTTGTGTCAGTTTCCGATTGGTCCATTTCGCGGACCTGCTGTATCTCCCCTGTCCCCAGCATCCCTTCGTCATCCATCTCCCCCTCTCCGCTCTCTCTCTTTCTTTCTCTCTGTCTTTCTCTATTTCCAATAAAGGATGCCAGAGGGGCGTGTGAGCGTGGAGATATGATGGCACAATAACGTAAATGCTGTGGCAACTGCATAAGCCTCGTGTCACAGTTACGCTACGCTTTTACGCAGAGTTATCTAGTGAGCTACCCCAGCCCCCCGCCCCGGCCCGATGAGCTTATGGGGGCCCGGTTCGACTTTGGTCCGGCGGCGGCGGTCTCCGGGCCCCGCGGCGCCACTCGTCTCTATTTTCCGGTGCTTGGCGTGCTTCCGGCTTCCGGTCGCTCTCCGCCTGCTCCTCCGGGCTCCGGGCGCGGCGGGGTGGGGTGGGGTGGGGCGCGAGGGTAAAGGGTCGACCGCTTTGGCGCGGCGTGGCGCGGCGTGGCGGCGCCATCCTGCTGCGAGCCAGCCCGGCGCGTATCGGCTTCATTACGTAAAGTGCCTCCCGCTGCCCGCCCCGCCCCACCCCACCCCGCCCTGCCCCGCCACGCCCCACCCTCCGCCACGCCCCTCCGCTCGGCGGGGCGGGGTGGGCCCTCCCTCCCCGGCCCCGCCGCCGCCGCGGCTACACTGCGAGCCCGGCCGGGGCCCAGGCCCATCGGAGGCGTGGTGCCCGCCCCGCCTCGCCCCGCCTCGCCCCGCCTCGCCCCGCCCGGCGCTCCATACTGGCGTGCTTTACGCTGTGGCGGGGCGTGGTGAGGTGTGGTGCACGCCACCTGCGGGTAGTGGATTGGTATTCCGACGACAACGGGCGGGGCGGGGCGGGGCGGGGCGGGGTCCTCTGGGGCGGGGCGCTGCTGCTCCGGGCGCGGCGCCCCCCTGTAGTACCTATAGTACCCCACCGTCGACCCAGATACGTGACCTGCCCGCCCCGCCCGGGCCGCTGCCCTGCCCCGTCGTGTGCTTGGCGCCCGGGGGGTAGGCAGCCCGTCGACACCCGTGCCCGGCGGGCCTGCCTACCCCGCGCCCTGCTCGCCCGGGCCTGCCGGGCCGGACCCCTCCTCCCTGCCCATGTTTTATTCATGGCCCCGATGAGCGCGGCGCGGTGCGGCGCGGAGCGGAGCGGCGTGCAGCGCGCCGCCGGATGAAATTCCGCGCGCGCGGGGCTGATGATGACGAGTGGCGCGCGCGCGCGCGCACGGTCGTAAATGCGGTCGAATTAGTCGGGCCAGTAGTGGTCGTAAAGTGGTCAAAAATGGGCACGGCCGCGTCGCTCACTGCCAGGCAAAGTGCGTAGCGGAAGCGGACGAGCTGCGTGCCCGCCCCGCCCAGCCCACCACCTCCAAATATGCGAGTGCGGGTTCTGCGCGCGTGGCGCGAAATTGGTCGAAATCGGCGAGCGTGTTCGGGGCGCGGCGTGGTGGTGGTGGTGGTGGTCGTGTCGGTGACCTCCTCGTCCTCCTCCCCGCTCCTCACAGACCTGTCCCGCGCTGTCCGGCGCGGCCCGCCGAGCTGTCCGTCTCGCTTATGTATACGTCATTTGCTTACATTTTCCTCGCGCGCCGCGATAACTATCTCCCTCCCTCTCTCTCTCCCTCTCTCTGTCTGCTTGCCTCCCTTCTCCTCTCTCCTCTGGAGCCCCTCTCTCTCTGCCCAGCGACAGCTGCGCGACACCCACGCCCCGCCACGCCCCGCCCGAGCCTCTCTCCATCCAGATCGCTCCGTGCGATTACGCCTGACATTACTGACGTGGCGCGGCGCGGCGCGGGGAGAGGACGCCCTACCGGGATAGGTTAGGGCGCCTTCGACCCCTGGCCCGGCCCGGCCCGGCCCGGCCCGGGGGCGAAACGTCTCTGTCAGACCAGGAGCTGCTCAGCTGTCAAGCGCTGCTTTATTCATCGTTTCATCTGTTTCTTTTTATACATACCCCCCGGGCGACGTGTACCGTATTCTGTTTGTTCTCTCTGAACTTGCCATTCATTCATTCGCACCAAGATGTAATAGCTTTTATTTTTTATTTTCTTTTAAATTTTTTTTTTTTTTTTTTTACCAATCGCTTCGCGCCATTTTCGCTGCGCCGTTTGGATCGGAATGACTCGCGCGGCTCACAAATTACCCCGCGGCCGGCCGCGCGGCGTCGCAAAGTCAATAAGTGAAATTGTTTGCGAGATTTGTGTACGCACGACGGCGTATACGTGTGAGCCCGTGTGTGTGTGTGTGTGTTTAATTTGTCGACTCTGGCGCGATTTTGTGGGGGGTGAGAGGGTGAGAGTGAGCACGCTGCCTCAGGAGCGTCGAGAGGTGTGATGTACGTGGCAGGACTCCTGCGGCCGGGCGGGCATAGTAGGTGAGGTACTGGAGTGAGTGGTGCGGGACACGACGGAGGCCAGCAGGGCTGCGGACCCATCCTTCCGCGCTTTATACTAAGTGAGAGCAGAGTGGACGTAGGAGAGAGGGGTGTGGGGACGGGCGGGGGTGGTAGGGGGTTGTAATCCTCTCTGTCCAGATTGATATTACTTTTATGTGACGGATCGGCGTGGGGCGGGGCGGGGCGGGGCTACGGCGGCGGCGGGTGCGTGATCACTTGTTATTGCTGGGGATCAGAGGGGGCGTGGCGGGGCGTGGCGGGGCGTGGCGGCCAGGGAGGGAAGGGGCTCCGGGATTACACCGCCAGAGGCTTACAAGGCGGCGGGGCGGGGCGGGGCGGGGCGGGGCGTGACGACCCACTCGCGGCCGGGCCGGGCCGGGCCGGGCAGCAGGAGTGTAGTGTCGCCCTCTAGCGCGAAACGGCGCCCAGTTTAAGTGGTAGTTGGGTCCAAGCTGCGCGGGGCGGGGCGGGGCGGGGCGGGGTGGGGCGTGCCTGTGGGTGAGAAGGAGTGGAGTGAGTCGGGGAGGTGAGGTGGGGTGGGGGCGGGGGTGGGGGTGGTGTATTGCGCGGGGCGGGGCGGGGCAGAGCTGGCCGCCGCAAGCGCATTATTGAATGGGCCGGCTAATTCTCTAATGCCGGGCCTTGTTCGTTATTTGCGGCCGGGCGGGGCGTGGCGGGGCGGGGCGGGGGTAACGAGGGCCTCTTGTCAGCTCCGTGTGTGGGGCGGGGCGGGGCGGGGCGGGCGGGGCGCCCGGTCAGGGGCGGTGTTATGTATATACGGTTGATTAGTGCGGTAGTTTTGTATATCGGGCTGCTGCCCCTACTGTACAGCAACGTGGTGTACTTATAACGTCCATGATGGCGCCACGCCGCCGCCGTTCGCCTCGCCGCAAAACTGAGTTAATTTTGGCGCAACAACCGACTGTTCCTGCTGTTGTGAGGGCAGTGTGTGTGTGTGTGTGGCACTCTCACACACACACACACATGCGTGTGTGCGCGCGCGTACTCGCCACACTTGTGAGCGAGGCGAATACTGACGGGGACGGGGTGGAGAAGCAGGGGGCGACATTGCCCCCCGCTACGCTACGCCACGCCACGCTTCGCGGTGGCATGTTTCCGTTTGCTGGGGATTTGGAGGGGGTTAATTACGATTGTTTGCGTGGCTCGCTGGGCTGGGCTGGGCCGCCTCTGGCCGGGCCGGGCCTGGCCTGGCCCGAGCGCGGCTCTGTGCAAGATGAACAGCCCGGCTTTCTGCCCCGCCACGCCCGGAGGGCCCCGCCCCCTCCCCCCAATCCCGTCCCGTCCCAGTGTTATACATCCCCGTCTGCCGCCTCGTCGTCTTGGGGGTTTCAACAAAATCCGACAAAATCCCTTTGCGAGGGGTAAAAAGTACCCGCGCGGTTTGTTGTGTTATTTCCCGCGTCATAAAATAATGACCCTCGAATCTATTCCTTTTTTATTTAATTTTTTTTATTTTTCACGGCGATTTCCCCGGCCCTGAAGGTTAAATAGTTTTCTAAGAAGAGGGTGGTTTATTGCGCGCAGCGCATGCAGCGCGTTGCGTAGGCGGGGCGGGGCGGGGACGAGGCGCCTGGCTGGGTGGGCAACCCGGGCGCACGCGTGTGATGCGGGCCTGCCTACCCCGCCCCTGCTCCACTACAGGCGCGTGCCTATGGCGAACCGCACAGGACTCGCTCTTAGGTTTCACCCCGCGCCGCCGCGCCCAACCCCCCGCTCATGCCGGCCCCCACTTGACTCGCGAGAGGCCCTGGCTCGCCGAGTGCGGCGGGGCGGGTTGGGGTGCGGTGGGGCGGGGCGGGGTGCGGTGGGGCGGGGCGGGGCGGTGTGGTCCACACCGGACCCCCCTGTTGTCGGGTGGCTAGCCGGTGCCAGCCTCTCTCCTCGCAGGGATGGGATGGCTATGGGTGTGCTCCTGGCTGCTGGACGTCGTTGTCATGACGAATGGTGCCGAGGTGGGAGTGGGCGGGGCGGGGCGGGGCGGGGCGGGGCGGGGTGGGTGCGGCGGTGTCGGGTGGGGTGGGGCGGCCCAGGTGAATTAGACCAGCCGGCCTGGCGGCGCGGTGCGGCTCAGCTGTGAATTGGAACGGCGTTAGCCCCGCGTCAGCCAATAAGGACCAGGGGGAATCTACACCGGCACCTCTCTCGCTCACGCGCTCTTTCTCTCTATCTCTCTTTCGCTCCCACGTTGCCTCTCTCCCTTTTTCGCTTCTCTTGCTCGAGCAAGCACCCCTTTGCCTTTTTTTTTCATTTCCGCCCCTTTCACTCTTCGTACCCAAGCCAGTCAGTCCTTTTTACTACTCTCCGTCACCCCCCCCCCCCCTCCTCCCGCGCTCTCCCTTTTTTTTTTACCCCGGCGCTTTCCCTAAATCTCTCTCTCCCGCTGCCTCTCCCTCCCGCTGGGCGGGGCGGGGTGCGCCGCGCGGGGTGGCCTAGTGGCGCCGGGCTGGCGCCGCGTGACGTGGCGTGGGGCTGCGCTGCCTGCCGGGGGTAGCGCCCCAGCCCCAGCAGCCGGCCTGCCTGGCCCAGGCGACGGCCCGGCACCCAGCACCCCCCCCTCCCTCCATCTCTCTCTCTCTCTCTCTCTCTCTCTTTCTCTCTCTCTCTCTCTCTCTCACTCTCTCACTCTCTCTCTCTCACTCGCTCTCACTCGCTCTCTCTTACTCTCTCTCGCTCGCTCTGTGTCTCTCTCGCTCTCTCCCCCTCTCTCTTGCTCTCTGTCGGGTTGAACGCCCCCTTCCTCCCCCGCCGCGCGGCACCCCCTGCTGGTGCTAGGGGCAAACACAAACACGCGCGGGGCCCATGGTGCCCCGCCCCGCCCTACCCCGCCCCGCCCCACCCCGACCCCGCCCCGCCCCGCCCCCATGTCCATTAATAACGTAACGCCGGCCGCACTCTCCACTCCCCGCCGGGCCGGCCGGCCGGGTCCGAGGCGTGGCGTGGCGCGGCTTGGCGTTTATTCCCCCCAATAATTCGCGAGTCGTTTTGTTTTACCCCGCTATGGCTATGGCTATGCTATCCCGCCAATAATTCCTGCCCCCTCTGTGTGCCCTGACAGGTATGCCCCGCGGGCCCCGCAGCAGGACCAGCAGGACCCGCAGGACCCGCAGGACGGACCCGCCGGCTCAGGCCCGGGCTGCTCGCCGCGCTGCTGTTTGAACGATCGGTAAATATTGCGCAATCCCTTTGTCTGACGGGGCGCGGCGGGGCGGGGCGGGGCGGGGCGGGGCGGGGCGGGGCGGGGGTGGCTCTGCTGACCCGGAAAGAGAGAGAGGAGAGAGGGGGAGAAAGAGAAGAGGGAGAGAGAGGGGGGGAAAGAGGGAGCAGTGTAGCGAGAGGGTGGCGGTGTGAGTTGAGGCAACCTGCGGTACCGGGCCGGGCCGGGCTGGGGGCCCGGGAGTTTGTCCCGGGGGCGGCGGGGGCGGCGGGGGCGGCGGGGCCATGCCGTGCTCTTGCCGCCCCTCGGGCGCCTCCGGCCCGGCTCGCTTTGGCCCCTCAGCAGACCCCCTCTGCCCCGCCTTGCCGTCGGGCTTCTCGGTTAATTAATCATTATTGCTCCACCTGTGTGATTGGCCCCGCCCCGCCACGCCCCGCGGGTCTCAAAGCGCCCCGCCCCGTCAGGGTGGAGGCTCGTTTGCCTACGCCCGGGGTGCCTCGGCCGCCCCGCCCGCCCCGCGCGTCTATCAAGGTATTTCATTTAGGGCCGTGACGCCCGGGAGCAGCCCACCCCGGCGGCGGAACAGCAACGCTCCGCGCCTCGCCTCCAGTCTGTGATTGGTGTGGTGTCGATCTGTTGAGCGGCCGGCCCGCCCCGCCCCGCCCCGCCGCGAGCCACCCCACCCCACCCCAGCCCGCCCCGCCCCGCCCCGCCTCGCCCCTCTCGCTGGTCTGGTCAGCGGTCGGCACCGACACCAACCCCGCGTCCAGGGCCGGGCCGGGCCGGGGTTTTCTCTACCGCCACACCACACCCGCCACACCCCTGCAGGCCGGGCTGGGGCCGGGGCGGGGCCGGGGCGGGGCCGGCGCACATCCCTCGTGCTCGCCCCGGCCAGGGGGCTCAGTGGGTCAGTGCCGCCTCCCCCGCCCCGCCCCGCACCGCCCCGCGCTGAGCCGCCCCCACCGTGCCCAGCGCGGCCGGGCGGGGCTAGGCAGGGCCGCCCCCAGAGGCCGCCAGCCCCGCCGGCAGGCCGCCAGCAGGCCGCCAGCAGCCCCGCCGCGCGCGACGCCTAACCGCCCCCGCTATTGATCGCCCACTATGCCTGCCTGCGCGCCGCCCCCGCGCCGCCCCCGCGCCGCCCCCGCGCCGCCCCCGGCCCGGCCCGGCGCGCCTGCTACCCCCTGCCGCCGTGCCGCACCGCTCTGTGTTGCAGCAGTAGGCCGTGTGTAATTTTCTGGTGATTATGTGGAGCTTCCTCCCCGCTCCCTCCCCCCTGCCGCGCGCCTGTCACTTCCTATTCAGCACGCTCCCCCTCTTTAATCCCGATTGTCTCGTAAGCCCCCTCCCCACCCCCTTTCGTCCTCTTCACACCTCTCCGCCACGCCACGCCACGCCCAGCCTCGTACCACCTCGTCGCTGCTCTTTGTGCCGCGGGGTCCCAGGAGGGGCCACGCCCCCCGCCACGCCCCCCGCCCCGCCCAGCATATCTCTGGAAACAGCAAGTGAAGGTGCAGAAATGTGGCTGTGCCTAGAGCCCTTTGGGAGCGGAGCGGCCCGACGCGGCGCTGGGCGGGGCGGGGCGGGGTGGCACCCAGGCCGGCACCCTCCGCGGCACCCTGCCTCCCTCCCCTCCCAGCAGGCTTCCCGCCCCGCCGCCGTGCCACCCCCGCGGCCCGGCGCGCGGGGTGGCGTTTTCCATATTCTCCTCCCCTTCCCCTTTTCTTTCCTCTTCCGCGTTGCTCCGTTCACCTAGTCGGCCTCCGTTGCCTCCCTCTCTCCCTCCCCTTCCGCTCCCCGCCCCGCCGCGGCCAGCAGGGCGCTTCTCCCCCGGGCTGCGCGGGGTAGCCGTCGCGGCCTGCTGGTTCTCGTGCCCCGCCCCGCCCGCGGCCTCCGCGACCACGTGAGGTTTGCCTCTTAAAGTCTCGTACCCCCTCCCCTGCCCCCTCCGCCACTTTTCTCTTCTCGTCCGCCCCCCTCTGGCTCCCGCTGGAATGCCCGCGAGCGAGGCCTGGTGGCTGCTCCGGCCCGTCCTGTCGCTGGAGTGGAGTGCTCATCCCTTACTGGAATGCCCCTGCCGGCCACCACCCCGTGCCTCTCTGGAGAGGTCCCTCCCTCATTCCCGCGCCCCTCCCCTCTCCCCGCCCCGCCCCGCTCCAGCACCGCTCCAGCGCGGAGCCACCGACCCACTGGAGCGGTCGTACATCTTGATCCCTTCTTCCCCCTTTCCCTCCCTCCCTCCCCCGACTCCCTGCTCCTCCTCCTCCTCCGCGACCGCCCGCCCCTGCTCTGTCGCGCCCCCGCCACCCGCCACCACGCCGCTGTCGAGTTCATTGAGGCGTCAAGAGCGCCTAAACCCGGGGCGGGGTGCGGCGGGGTGACCCAAAACCGGAAGCGGAGGCGGGCGGGGTGCAACCGGGCTGGGCGGGGTGGGCGGCGGCGAAACTTCACCCCGGGGCGCGCTGCCCCGCCCCGCCCGCCCGCCCCACCCTTGCCCTCGTTTTCGACGGAGGTGACGCTTGTTCAGTGACAATAGCAGCGCGGATAGGCCGGGTCTCCCTGCGGGGGTCGCCGATGACCTTTGCGATGGCGTGGAAATTTCCAGGTGGCGGCGAGGAGCCTCCGCGCCACGAATCATTGCAGGAAGGACGGGTCAGGGCGGGCTGACCTCCGGCACGGCCCGGGTCAGGACCCAGTGACATTCGCCTCGCCTCGGCCCTTTAGGGTTGCTTTAGGGCGTTATTTTCAGCGAGGTCACGCTGTCCAGCGGCGAGACCGAGGCAGAAAAATCGGGCGAAGGAAAGGGATGGAAAAATGGAGCTAAAGGGGCTGCTCTGCTCTCCTCCAGCCCCCTCCTGGAGCCGAGCGGAGGGGCCGGGCCGGGCGGCTAGGGGGAGGAGGTTGGTTGTCGTGGGGCTTATAAGGAGGAGGGCACTTTTTCAATTTGTCGTGGCGGGGCGTAGCGTAGCGTGGCTTGGCGGGGCGGGGCCACAGCGGGAGCTGGCAGGCCCTAACCTCATTATCACGAACTTTGACTGGACCGTAAATCGGCAATAAATCGACTCTGCTGGAACGGAAACTCCAGCAACGAGCTGAGGGGGGCGCCCGGGCTGTGCTGGGCTGGCTGGCGAGCTGGCAGAGGCCGGGGCGCTGGCAGAGGCCCGGCAGGCCCCGGGCAAACACTATCCCCCGCCACGCCACGCCACGCCCTGTCAGGCAATGGGGTGTATCCCCTATAATTGGCAGAGAGGGTGGTCCCTGTGCTGGACCGGACCCGGGGCGGGGCGGGGCGGGGCGGATGGTGCGCTGCTGGGCTGGGCTGGGCTGTCTGCTGCCGCCCCGCGCGCTCGTCAAGTTTACGACCTCCGCTGCGTTTGGAAACACTCGAGCCGAGCTGCAGCAGCAGCATCGGCCTGGCCATGGTAATGGATGGGCCGGCGCCTCCCCGCCCCGCCCCGCCCCGCCCCGCCCCGCCCCGCCCCGCCCCGCCCCGCCCCGCCCCGCTGCGGTCTCTGATTTGTTTGACCACCCCGGGTGTCTTGTCTCTCCCTCGGTAAGGGGCACAGTCAGGGGCGTGCGTGCTCTGGAAACACGGGTATTTGAACGTCGCACACTTGGAGGTGCTCTGCTCTCATTTTTCGGAGAAATCTCTCTGCGCTCTTGTCTATGCGGCGGGGCGGCGGTGGTGACACTGAGCCTTGGTGTAGTATGTACGAGGCGAGCAGGCGAGGCTGTGTACTGCGCTGTGCTGTGCTGGCTGTGCTGGCATTCCTTGGGCCGCGCCGCCCCGCCCCGCGATAAGCGGGCTGCTGCAAAGGCACGGCCAGGCCCGGCCCAGAGGTTTTCCGGATATCGAGAATGTGCGAGCGAGCGAGTGAGCGTGCGGTCCAGAGAGAGAGAGAGAGAGAAGGGGCCCTCGATGGATGGATGAGAGTGAGTGGGATATGTTGGGAGGAGAGAACGGCCCGGCCCGGCCGGCGGGCGGGGAAGGCGAGGCGGGACGGAGACGGGACAGCCAGTCGAGCAGGCGGACACCACTCCTCCTCCTCCTCCAGCTCAGGTGCGGCAACAGGACGTGCCGTGGACGTGTGGGCAGGACGGGCCGGGCCGGGCCGCGGTGGGCCGCGGCGGGCAGACCTAGTCGTCCATTGAGTGCACGCTGGCGGCCACGCCTGTCGCGCGCGCCGTCTGCTGTCTCTCTCGCACTCGCACGCACGCTGCCCGAGTGTGTGGGCGCCGCGGGCCGGGCCGGGCCGGGCCTGGCCGCGCACGTCCACGCCACCAACAGCTCGGCCTAGCCCGTGGCGTAGCGGGCCTAGCCTAGCCAAGCCTAGCCTAGGCCACGGCGGCGGGTCTAGCCTGGGCTGGGCTGGGCTCGCCTAGTTGTCCCGGCCGCCCACGCCTTGCAGTGCAGTGCACTGCGCCCGCTGGTGCACGGACAGCTCGCTTCCTTCCTGGCCACAGCGTTCCTCAGTGTCGGTAGCGCCCCTGCCCTTATCTCGCTGGAGTGATACGTGCCCGACAGGACGCTCAGCGCGCCGGCCTGTGTGTGCAGCCTGCGGCGGGGAAGAGTTATCGCCTGTTCTGCATAGTGTGCGCATCACTCGGGCCGGGCCGGGGGCTGTACGCCCGCCTGTGCTGGTGCTCCCGGGCCCGGGCCTACCCCGCCTACCCCCTCCACCCCCTCGCCATTGCGAACACGTACGACGCGTCGCCACGCACGCGTTTCGCGGCCAGGGTTTCTTTCGGTTTGGAGGGGAACACAGGGGCAGGTGGTAAGCGCGGCTTGGAGGACATTTCTCTCTATCTCTCTGTCGTTAGTCCCTTTCTCTCTCTCTGTTTCTTACGCGCTCCGCCCCTCCCACTTCCCGCCGTGCGTCACTTCGGCGGAGCGGAAATGGAGGTAACCGCGCCCCCGCCCGGCCCCACCCCGCGCTGCCCCGCGGCTCTGTGGTGCTTTGCGGGCGGCCTACCTGGCGCGGGGCGGGGCTCGGGGGCGGCCGGGGCTGGGGGCCGTCTGGCTGCTGGGCAGCGTGGGGCTGGCCGCGGTCCAAGTGGACGCGGGGCGACGCGGGCGGCTTCCTGTGACTAAGGCTGTGACTCCACCTGCACGCTGGCGCCACGGCCCGGCGGTGCGGTGTCCTGGCCGCCGGCCCACTGTGCGTCCCGACCCGACCTGACCCTCCCACCTCCTGCCCTGCCCATCCACCTCCACCTCATTTTACTTATGCGTTACACCTTTCCTCCGACCTCTTTGCGCAAAATCAGTTGTATAGCAGTTCCGCTGATTTCCCTGATGTTGTACGATTCAGTATTTTCAGCTCTCCTTTTTTTTCTTTTAGTTCTTTGCCTTTGCCGTCTCCTGCCGCACCTTGACTCGTTTAACATTCAAAGCGGTGAAGTCGAGTGACAAATTAGCCGAGGTGTGGCCCCGGGGAAAAGGGTGTTGGGCGGGAGCGGGGCGAGAGACAGTGGGAGAGCGAGCAGGACGAAAAGACAAAGGGAAAGGGGCGGGGTGGCATCCTAGAGAAGGGAAAGGGGGACCCGGTGGTCCCGCGGCCCGGCCCGGCCCGGCCCGTCCGCCTAGGCCTGGATCGGATTGGATCGACTCGCCGCGCGCGTGCGAAGCGATTCAGGCGCGTGGGTGCCCTGTGGGCCGCCCCACCTCGCCCTCCCCCACCCCTCCCTCAGCCAGCCCGCCACGCCTCACGTTTGCTTCTATATCGGGGCGCCCCCGCCCCGCCCCGCCCCGCCTGGCCATGGTGGTTTCATGCCGGTGCGTTGCCTCGCACTTCCTGCCCTGCCCTGCCCGATCCATCGGGCCTGGTTGTGTCCCCGGCGTGACCCGGTGACTGTCCCTCTTCATCGCACTCACTCGCAACCCTCCCCTCTCTCCCTCGTGTACCGTGTATGGAGTTAAGGCCAAACAATTAAGCACACTTAATGCCTTAATGCAAGCGACAAATTTTTATTCTACGTTAGCCCATCTTAAGCTATTCCAAACCTATTTTTAAAAATGATTTTTTTTGTGTGTTGTTTTAGAAAACGGGACTAGGGCTGAGGGCCCTTACATTTCAAGATGGCTACGCTCTCGCTGAAAATCAGCATTGTCGACAAGGATGTCACGAAGACGATGAAATTCGATCCTTCGACTACCGTCTTTGATGCATGTCGCATCATTCGGGAGAAGATCAGCGAGGCCAATTTTGGGCAACGTGAGTAACCTCATGGTCTTGAACTCGTTATAATGTCACCCGCTGGTGTTTTTTTTTTTTTTTTTTTTTAAATTTTTGTTATTAATTTTTTTTTTTTAACTACAGCTCAGGATTATGGACTTTTTCTTGCTGATGAAGATGTGAAGAAGGGAGTGTGGTTGGAGCCAGGACGTAACTTAGAGTATTATATTCTTCGAAATGGGGTGAGTTTGTTACTGACTTTCAGGCAAGTTTTATTTAAAATACATTTCAATTTTTTTTTAACTTTGATACTTTGTTTGGCAGGATTTATTGGAGTATCGCAAGAAGCTTCGTACACTTAGAGTTAGAATGTTAGATGGTACACTAAAGACAATGCTAGTAGATGACAGCCAACCTGTCGCTAACCTTATGGTTGTTATTTGCACTAAAATTGGTATCACTAACCATGATGAGTACAGTCTTGTTAGAGAAAGTATAGAAGAGGATACTGAAAATCAATCAAAGTTTGGCACTTTAACATTGAAAAGAAAGAAGGAAGAGAAAGAGCGTGATGCTAAAATGGAGCAGTTACGAAAAAAATTGAAAACAGATGATGAAGGTAAGGCAAATTTGTATTTATTTATTCTTGATTCTCTTTTTAATTTTTAATTTTCTGTTTTAATTATCAGCTGTGATTAATCTGAATCTATTTTTTTCTCCTCCTTTTCCTATTGCAGTTAATTGGATTGACCCTGGCAAAACTTTGCGTGAGCAGGGTATTGATGAAAGTGAAGCTGTCCTTTTGAGACGTAAATTCTTTTTCTCTGACCAAAACATAGATTCAAGAGATCCAGTTCAACTTAATCTGCTTTATGTTCAAGCTCGTGATGCTATTTTAGATGGTACCCATCCTGTAACTCAAGAGAAGGCATGTGAGTTTGCTGGATATCAGTGCCATATTCAGTTTGGTGACCACAATGAACAAAAGCACAAACCTCCTTTCCTTGATTTAAAAGAGTTCCTTCCCATGTCATATTGCAAGCAGAAAGGCATTGAAAAGAAAATATTTGCAGAGCATAGAAAACATGTTGGTATATCAGAGCTTGATGCCAAAGTGCTCTATACCAAAACAGCTCGTGCCCTCAAAACTTATGGTGTCACTTTCTTTTTGGTGAAAGAAAAAATGAAAGGCAAGAATAAGCTTGTACCCCGTTTACTGGGTGTGACTAAGGACTCTGTACTTCGTTTAGATGAAAGAACCAAAGAGATTTTGAAAACATGGCCACTCACTACAGTGCGCCGTTGGGGTGCCTCTCCCAACACTTTCACCTTAGATTTTGGAGATTACTCAGATCAGTATTACTCTGTGCAAACTACTGAAGCAGAACAGATCCAACAGCTCATAGCAGGATATATTGACATCATTTTAAAGAAGAAGAAGTCCAAGGATCATTTTGGAATTGAAGGTGATGAAGGTTCTACCATGGTGGAGGACAGCGTCTCACCTCTCAAGTATGTATTCTTCATTGAGTTCTGTAGTATGGCTTCTTAAAGTTTTTTTACTAATTTTTTTTTTATTTTTTATTTTTAAATCAGAGCAACTATTCTTCAGCACGAAAGCAGTAAAGTTGGCAGAGTTAACACCGAGTCTGTTGCAAAACCAGCAATTATGCGGGCAGGAGCAGATGGTAAGCATATTTTCGTATTCTTCTTGAACTACTTGGGGAATCGTAAGTCTTAAAATAGGGAAAATGGGCTCATGTCCTTTCAAAAACTGTGTTCTTGTCAACACAAAGTGTTGTTACTCTAAAATAAAAATTGCTGGCTTGTGCTGTTGAGTAGCGGTGTGTCACTGTTGAGCAGTGCATGTGACAAGTATTTGCCTGCTTGATGCAAATACATGCCGCTGCCCTCAGGCAAGCCATTTCAGACTGATATTTTAACCATACTCAGGAATGATCTAATTCTGTAAATACATTAGAGTTCATATTAATTAAAAAAATTATTTTGGTGCCAATACAGTCTGTTATCTTATTTCAAATTATTATTATTATTTTTTCTCTCTTGCACTGTATACAAATTGCACAGCCTTCAATGTTTTGATGCCTTAATTTACTATCAAATTTAAAAAAGGAGGCAACTCTAAAAGATACAGAATAAAAGTGAGATCTGCACCTGTGTTAGGTCATGCTTGAGGCAGTGTGCGGTTTTTAAGCATCGCTGTAGCTGTAGTGTTTATACGCTTATTGCAGGCGAACGTCCGTATGGAACAGGCCATATGGGTGGCATGCAGTACACCACCACAACTGGCCAGATCAATGTTGGCCATCAAGCAACAACGGTAAGTCTCTCAGATCTTAAAATTTGTTTTCCAGCCCGCAGTGACTGCTGCTTGTTTAAAATTAAATAAAGGTGTAATCTTACCATCTTTTGTTTATGGAGCCTTATCTCAATGTCTGCTTTTTATTTCTTGAAAAGGGAATAATCTAACATCTACTGCATTCCGGTCTGCTTTCTATATTAACCCTCTGTATTATAAATTGATGTACTAAAGCTGTGGCAAAAAGCATGTGCCTCTTGCGTTTCTAAACTGTACAGTCTTGTATCATTTTAATTGTTACTCTTTGTACATGGATTTCTATGGAATGTACTGACAATTAATTAATTCATCCAGAAATTGAGTCAAGCAGATTTCTCTTCACACATGTTACCTTCCACCCCTTACCTAATTGATTGTTAAATTTCATACATTCGACTAACATAGACAAATTGCTTGGTGATTGTTAACTCATGTATTTTGTCTGTATCTGTTCCATGTCTTGCCTCTATTAGGGGATGGTTACAATTGGAGCAGAGTAGGTATTTTCTAAATTTACCACTTTGTTTTCTTTGTTTTGTAGAATTGTGGAAAAATGTACAAAAATAAAAAAGCTGGACTAACTACCATCTGAGAAGTCCTCTGAAGCTGAAAATCTGCTTCTGGCTTAAAGCATGCTAACTATCTGTCAATCAAAATGTTCTTCTAGCATCTTTCCACTCTCTATTTTTCACTTTTATTTTTGTTCCTTCCAAACACTTCATATCCAAACAATTTCAGCCATCTAACTATATTTTTTCCTTGCAGCTCCAGCAGGGGCACGTGACAAGCCTGCTTACAGAACCACAGCAAGCTCTACTGTCTACTATCAATACTGGACAAGATATAATTGTCACAGTTGAAAAGGAACTCATTGAGAGTATCGAAGTACCCGATTTGGGTTCCGATCCTGTATGTACATCGACACCCGTGTTTCCTCCTCAATTTTCTGAATGATGAAAAAAAAAAAGAAGACTAATTCTGAACACTTTTTAAAAATAGGCTTCGTTAAAATGGAAGGAGTCGACGCTGGACACGAACAAGCAAAACGTGAGCTCTCAGATCGCGGCCATGAACGCGGCGACGGCCCAGGTCGTGACGCTGACGGCCGGGCCCCCGGAGGAGGTGGACCACACGGCTGTGGGCGCGGCCATCACCACCATCACCAGCAACCTGCCCGAGATGACCCGCGGCGTGCGCATGATCGCCGCGCTCATGGACGACGAGAAGTCGGGCGACAGCCTGCTGGAGGCGGCCAGACGCCTGTGCAACGCCTTCAGCGACCTGCTGCGCGCCGCGGAGCCCGAGACCAGAGAGGTGCGTATGCATAGGGCAACCTTAAAATCCTGGATGCGGTACTGTAGGCAACCTGTGCTCCTGGAGGGAGAGTCTGGAGTCGCTGGACGAGTAGGACTAACGCTGTCGTCTCTGCACTTTGCAGCCGCGCCAGAACCTGCTGAACGCGGCCAGCCGCGTGGGCGAGGCCTCGCACCAGGTCCTCAACAACATCGGCGACGAGGACGAGTACGGGCGTGAGGTCCAGGACCTGCTACTCAGCCTGGCCAAGGCCGTGGCCAACACGACGGCGGCGCTCGTCCTCAAGGCCAAGAGCGTGGCCGCCACCTGCCCCGATCAGGGCACGCAGAACCGCGTCATCGGCGCGGCCACTCAGGTGAGGACACAGGTCAAATAAATAAAAACCAATCAAAGGGAAAAAAAGAAAGGTCGTTCCAATCGAACATTCTCCTGGTTGCAGTGCGCCCTGGCCACATCCCAGCTCGTGGCGTGTGCCAAGGTGGTGGCGCCCACCTTGTCGTCCCCGGCGTGCCAGCAGCAGCTCCGCGGCGCCGTCCGCGAGGTGGGCCGCTCCGTGGACGGTCTGGTGAGCGTCTGCAACGAGTCGTGCAACGACGAGCGGCTCCTCCGGAGCCTGGCCGAGGCAGCGGCCGAGGTCACCCGCACGCTCAACGAACTCCTCAACCACATCAAGTGAGTGCGCCTCAACTGCGGCAACTGGGAATGACGGTTTAACTTTGTATAAAGTACACTCCTTACTAAGGGGCGTGGAAGAGGGGGAGACTGATTGAAGGAAAGAAATTGCCGGATTGGCGATTAGAATGGGATTACACTAAAATTCGTGCATGTCGGAGATTATAATCTGTACAGTAGAAAAATTGTTTTTCCCCTTTCGTACCACTGCCTTGAGTTGACGCTTTCGGGTTCTAACCTGGGGGTGTCGGTCGTATTAACTTCTCTCTCACTCTTCGCGCCCAAAATAAAAAGGGGGAAACGCTGCTGGGCTGAGACTTGAACCCGCTGCCTTTGCTTGTGCCTTGTCCTCTGCCAGGTCGGGGACGCGGGAGCAGGCGAGGGAGACGAAGGAGGAGGATCACGTGGAGACGATCCTGGTGACGACCGACAAACTTTTCGCGTCGACGGGTGACGCTGGCGAGATGGTGCGGCAGGCGCGCGTGCTCGGCCAGGCCACGGCCCACCTCATCCAGTCCATCAAGGGCGAGGCCGAGCGCCAGCCCGACTCTGAGCTGCAGCGCCGCCTGCTGGCCGCGGCCAAGCAGCTGGCGGACGCGACGGCGCGCATGGTGGAGGCCGCGAGGCAGTGCGCGTCCACGCCGCACGACGCGGGCCGCCAGAACCAGCTGCGGCAGGCCGTGGAAGAGCTGCGCTCCGCCACCATCACGGCCGCCAGCCCGCAGTACCGCCGCAAGCTTATCACCAAGCTCGAGTCGGCGGCCAAGCAGGCGGCGTCCTCGGCCACGCAGTGCATCGCCTCGGCGCAGAGCGTGGCGCCGCACAACGCCAACAAGGCCTCGCAGGAGGAGCTCATGCTGGACTGCAAGAACATGGCCGGGCAGGTGCCGCGCCTCGTCGAGGGCGTCAAGGGCACCATGTCGGCGCCGGACAGTCCGGACCGGCAGCTGGCGCTCATCAACGCGTCGGAGCAGTTCCTACAGCCGGGCAACCGCGTGGTGCAGTCTGCGCGCGCCGTCATGCCCACCGTGAGCGACCAGTCGGCCGCCATGCAGCTCAACTCGAGCTCGCAGTCGCTGGCCTCGGCCCTAGGCGACCTGCGCTCGGCCGCTGACCGCGCGCGAGAGGCGTGCTCAGGCGCCGAGCTGGAGGCGGCCTCGGACCTGATCCGCTCGCTGCAGGCCGAGCTGCAGGCCTTCCGCCGCGCCTCGGAGCGCCACGAGCTGCGCCCGCTCCCCGGCGAGACGGCCGAGACGGCCGCGCTGCAGCTCGGCAGCACCACCAAGAGCGTCAACTTCGCCATGGCGCAGATGCTGAGCGCCGCCGCGCAGGGCAACGAGAACTACACGGGGCTCGCGGCCCGCGACACGGCCTCGTCCCTCAAGGACATGACGATGGCGGTGCGCGGCGTGGCGGCCACCACGACGGTGCGCGAGACGCAGGAGCGCGTCATCACCTCGGCCGAGGACGTGATGCTAAGGTCGCTGCGCCTCGTGGAGGAGGCCCGGCGCTCGCTGCAGAGCCAGGACAACGCCGGCAACATGGCGGCCATCGCCAAGGACGTGTCCTCGGCGCTCAACGCGTGCGTCGACTCGCTGCCCGGCCAGCGCGACATCGACACGGCCATCTCTTCCATCCACGAGGTGTCGTCCTTCCTGGCCTCGCCCGACCACTTCCCCGACACGTCCAAGTCGTACGGCCAGCTGCAGCAGGAGCTCAACTCGGCCGCGGCCGTACTCAACGACGCGTCCACGGACGTGGTGCACTCCATCCACAGCTCCAGCGAGCTCGCCATTTCCTCGCGCAACTTCGGCTCGGCCTTTGGTGACGTCGTGAACGTCGGCATGGAGATGGCCGGCCAGACCAAGGAGACGGAGACGCAGACGCAGATCATCGTGTCGCTGCGGAACGTGTCCATCACGTCGTCCAAGCTGCTTGTCACCGCCAAGTCCGTCTCGGCCGACCCCAGCGCGCCCAACTCCAAGAACCAGCTGACGGCCGCGGCGCGCGCTGTCACCGACAGCATCAACCACCTCGTCGACGTGTGCACCTCCGCGGCGCCCGGCCAGAAGGAGTGCGACAACGCGGTGCGCAAGATCCAGTCCATGAAGCCGCTCCTGGACCACCCGTCGGAGCCCATCAACGACCTGAGCTACTTCGAGTGCCTGGACGCGTTCATGGAGAAGTCCAAGAGCCTGGGCGAAGGCATGACGGGTATCGCGAACCACGCCAAGCGCTCGGAGCACGAGCAGTTCGGGGAGTCGGTGCGCAACGTGAGCACGCTCATCTGCGGCCTGGTCGAGGCCTCGGCGCAGGCCGCCTACCTGGTGGCCGTGTCGGACCCCACGAGCGTGGCGGGCAAGCCCGGCATCGTGGACCAGGTGCAGTTCGCGCGCTCGGCGCAGGCCATCCAGCAGGCGTGCAACTCGCTGACCAGCCCGGCAAGCAGCCAGCAGCAGGTGCTGTCCGCCGCCACCGTCATCGCCAAGCACACCAGCCTGCTGTGCAACGCGTGCCGCAAGGCCTCGCTCAAGACCTCCAACCCTGTGGCCAAGCGCCACTTCGTGCAGTCCGCCAAGGACGTGGCAAACTCGACGGCCCATCTCGTCAAGGACATCAAGGCCCTGGACGTGGACTACAGCGAGGAGAACAGAGAGTCGTGCCTGCAGGCCACGCGGCCGCTGCTGGACGCCGTGGACAACCTGTGCACGTTCGCCGGCTCCCCCGAGTTCGCGAGCAGGCCCGCCCGCCTGGGCACCGCGGCCCACGAGTCTCAGGAGCCCATCCTGGACGCCGGCCGCTCCATCATTGACGGCTCGTGCAACCTGATTCAGACCGCGAAGGGCCTGGCCGTGAACCCGCGCGACCCGCCCACCTGGCAGCTCCTGGCCAACCACAGCAAGAGCGTGAGTGACTCGATCAAGAAGTTGGTGTCTTCAATCAGGTGAGGCGTTAATCCGAAGTGTTGCGCTCAGCACTGATGAATGAAAACATTTTAATATTGTCCTATCTCTTGGTCTTGGGTGCTTCAATTTAACTGGGGTGAGGGCCTTTGTAGCCTTCTCAATTAATTAATTAATAACAATTAACTTGTAGATTATTTCACCTAGAAAACCTAACAAAAATCTATAATCCAAACATGGAATTTACATGTGTCTGCATAAGTTTTTAAAATATTTTATTTTATTTTTCTGTCTTCAGGGACAAGGCCCCAGGACAAAAAGACTGTGATGCTGCAATTGACAAATTGAGTGCACGGATTAGGGATCTGGATCAAACATCACTGCTTGCAGTATCTCAAAGCCTACCTGCTCGCAGAGACAACACCTTACAAGGTTTTACTGACCAAATGGAGAGTGCAGTTAATGAGATTTCTGAGAAGCTTGAACCTCTGAGGCATGCTGCCAAGTATGAGGCAGAAAATATTGGCCATGAAGTAAGATTATATTTTTTTATTTTATTTTCTTTTTTTTTAAATTAATTAATTAATTTATTTATTTATTTTTTATAATTTTTTTTTTAAATTATTTAAATGTTTTCTCTACTTTAGGTGACTCAACTTGTTCACTACATTGAGCCTTTGGTTGCTGGAGCCATTGGAGCAGCATCTGCCATGGTTCACTCAAAACAGCAAATGAGGTTGCTTGATCAAACCAAGACAACAGCTGAATGTGCTTTGCAGTTAGTTCATGCATCTAAGGAGGGAGGTGGAAATCCTAAAGCCCTCAACATCCACCCTGAAATTGATGAATCTGCTGAGTCTACTAGGGATGCTCTACAAGACCTTGCTGGCACACTTGAACAGCTTTCCACACAAGCTGGCATTGTCACTGGCCTTCTGGACACCATTACAAGAGCCATGACCCGCGTTGCGGACAACCGCACTTCTGTAACAACTACAATAGAAACCACCTTAACTGATAGTTTTGTTGACTATCAAACCCGCATGGTATCATGTGCCAAAGAGATAGCCCGCATAGCCCAAGAAATGGTTTCAAAATCTGGCAATGACCCTGCTCGTTTGGGACAGCTTGCTGCTGAGCTTACTCACCAATACTGCAAACTTGCAGCTGATTCAACTGGAGCTGCGATGTCAACGACAAATGCAGATGTCTCATCACGTATTAGAACTAGTGTTCAGGAGCTTGGAAGATCATGCTTGGATTTGGTAGCATCTGGAGGAGCATGTCAAATGGCTCCCAATGGAGATACTTTTGCTCAACGTGACGTTGCTGACAGTGCGCGTCATGTATCTGAGAAGGTTTCTCAAGTACTAGCTGCCTTACAGGCAGGCTCTCGAGGAACTCAGGCTTGCATAAATGCTGCTTCAACTGTGTCTGGTATCATTGGTGACTTAGACACGACAATTATGTTTGCCACTGCTGGTACACTCAATGCTGAAAGAGAAGACGATACTTTTGCTGATCATCGTGAAAATATCCTTAAGACAGCTAAAGCACTTGTTGAGGATACCAAAACATTAGTTGCAGGTGAGATTTGATTATTTAATTTGCAGTAACTAGGCCATGAAGCCTCTAGACCCGTTTTCATTCTTTTATGCTCTTCTAGGTGCTGCTTCATCTCAAGAACAACTTGCTGTTGCTGCTCAGAATGCAGTCTCAACTATTGTGCAGTTGGCTGAAGTTGTCAAATTTGGAGCTGCCTCCCTAGGTTCCAATAACCCTGAGGCGCAGGTATAGTAAAATTTTTATTGTCTTTCACTTATGCCAGTATTTGTTTTTCTAAAATTTAATCACCACAGGTCATGCTGATCAATGCTGTGAAAGATGTTGCATCTGCTTTGGGTGATTTGATTCATGCAACAAAAGCTGCATCCGGCAAGAGCATCAATGACCCATCCATGAACCATTTGAAAGATTCAGCCAAGGTATGTGTCATCATAATTTTTTTTTTCAGAATTGTGTTTGTAATTGTGCCTAACTCTTATGTAGAAAGTTGTTTTTTTTTGTTTGTTTTTTTTAAATTATTATGATTATCTGTGTGTGAAAGTGTTTAAAATTAATTTGATATAACTGAGGCATGCAATTTTTGAAACAGCTTTTTAGTATTTGACAGAGATCCTCAGTCTCTTAAATGTGTCTCATGCCATGCCATTAACATACAACAATGGAAGTGACTCACAACTATGTGTTTGAACAGAAATTTTGTTTTAGTTTTGGCTGAAAGAAATAGCTTGAGTGTCTTACACTTTTAACAGATCAGGTTTACAAACCACTAATACTATTTTCTCGCAGTGGACTTTTCCAAAATTTGCTTTAATTTTGTCGTTTTTCTCTGACTTATCTTTATAACTGTTGTTCTATATAACCAGTTAATTTGGCACTGAGGCCTGTAAACATAACATTTGGGATTATGAAAATACCTTGTTCTTATGGCTTGTAAAACTGAAGTATAAAATAAGAGTGTAGATGTCCCTGAATGAAGAGTTGCTCGGGCCTTTTGGAAAATTTGAGGAAATGTTTCTTCAGTGCTGATTTTTACCGTCATCGAAGCTGCTTGGTTGTGGTAAGAACAGATAACTCCGGACAGACAAACAGTGCACAAAGTTTAAGTCCACTGTGAGTGTTGCCTGGCTTTTAGCGCCTGGCTTCTGTTGCATCCTGTTCTTGTGGAATGCTCAGTGTTTCATTTATGTTTTTCAATATTTCATTTCCTGTAAAGTAGTATTTTTTCAATAACACCTTACTTTTGCTCTGTCATACCTTTCCATAATTATCTCATTGAAAATAGTCATTGTTGTGTAACACCTATGCAGAGTTTCCCAAAATAATATCAGTGTTTAGTTTGTCCTCTGCATCGTGAATGTTCAATATTCCTCATTTTATTTGTGGACTTAAATTTCAATGGAATCCAATGTTCGTCTGTTTACTGATGTATCTGTTCAATAGGCTTGAAAGGTTGCTGAAATCTCAAGCAAGCAGCGAATCGATGGATGGACACACCTTTGCTGATACAACACAGCGGAGACAAGCATTTTTATCTGAGGAGTTTTAAAACTGCTTCTTCGTTTTTATTTTACCTTGCTAAGCCCGACATATCTCAATCATTGAAGGCATTAGTCTGTTCAAACACATTGACAGCAAATGTCATTTTGCTTTCTTATACATATCACACTTAAGCATTTATTCCTGCGTAATCTATATTGTACTTTAAGGTTGATATATATGCTAATTTTACTTTTATTATTGGTATGGTTTTATGGCTTGATATAGATCACACACATTATTTATCTATTTATTTATTTATTGCACTGGAAAAAAAAAAACACTTGATATGTAGAAATTTTATTTTGAATAAAGCTACATGTTAGTGTAGACTTGCATTACTTAGTCAAAAATTGATAGAATCAGACCAAGAAGTCTTCAGTTTAATGGTATGTTAATGCTGAGCTATTTGACATGTAGGTTGTCATTTCTTTAAGCAACAATTTTTTTTCTTACTGTTTTCTTTTATTTCTAACATTTTTCAACATCATAGGAAAATCCTAATTGATCTCAAAACTGATTTTCTCTTAGTATTTATTAATTACTGAAAATGTTCTAACCGTGCATGAGCTTCAGGTTTGTCAACTCTAATGTGTGTCCATCTATATTTCTAAATGCAAACATTTTTTTTTTTTCAGGTGATGGTTACAAATGTCACATCCTTACTTAAAACAGTTAAAGCAGTTGAAGATGAACACACTAGAGGAACGCGTGCTTTGGAGTCAACTATAGAGGCAATAGCACAAGAAATAAGGGTAAGAACTTCAATTTCTTTGTAAATATTTCTCAAAGGCATTTGTTTGTGTTATCTAATTGTATTTTACTGGTTTCAAATAGGCACTGAACTCTCCTGAGCAAGTCAAGTCCCATGCTACACCTGAGGACTTGGTCCGTTGCACTAAACCTATAACACTTGCTACTGGAAAAGCTGTTGCTGCAGGAAATTCATGCAAACAGGAAGATATTATTATTGCTGCAAATGTTGGCCGAAAAGCAATATCTGACATGCTTACCATTTGCCGGGGCTGTGCAAACTCTGCTGAAACAGAAGAATTGCGTATTCGTACTCTTTCCGCTGGTCAGGATACAGCTGCTCGTTATCGCGAACTACTGCAAGCGGTTTTGCTGGCTCTGAACAGACCTGGTTCTTCAGAAGCCAAGCAAGAGTTGCTGCCTATCTCAAGGCTTATTGCACAGTGTGTTACAAATCTTGTTGCCATGGCTGAGCTTCTAAAAGGTTGGTGTCAGAACTGTTCCAATGATGGATAATGATTGCTTACCCTAATACAAAAAATAACTCTGATTTTATTCTTTATTGCAGGATCTGATTGGGTTGATCCTGATGATCCGACAGTAATAGCTGAGAATGAACTCTTAGGAGCAGCGGCATCTATTGACGCAGCGGCAAAGAAATTAGCTGCTTTAAGACCACGACGATCAATACAGGGTGTTCAGGTAATTATTGATTTTTTTCCCCAAATAATGTAGCAGATCAGTAAAGATTTAGTGAGAGTGGTAGCCAGTAGATTGTAGAGCTTTCTGTTTATTAAGTAGAATTTTGCAATTTGCTGACCGTCCATAAATTATGTAAAATATGTCTCATTTCCACATCACTTGCCTCTTTGCTGTCAGTGTTTTTTGTAGATAGACATAATTCATGGACGATCATTATTGCTTAGCCATCTCTTAACAGAAGACGACAACAGTCAGCTCTCAAGAGGATCTATTGGCTTATTACTGTGAGATATGTTTGATATTCTTGGTTGTATCTTTTCTACCAACCAGGAATCAAACATATTCCTACAGTGAAGCTGTTTCCAACGAACATCAGGGTACCCACAATTAGGCTTTTTCTTAACCTTTATCTCATCTTACTACTCAATTTTTAACGTAGAAACTTACACAATCACTAATCAGAAAAATCAATTGGCTGTGATTATTTTCTTACTGAAACATGTCTTAATTTTTTGCAGGAAGCAGACGAAAGCATGAACTTTGATGAAATGATCCTGGAGGCTGCTAAATCCATTGCTGCTGCAACATCTGCCCTTGTTAAGGCAGCGTCTGCTGCTCAGCGCGAGTTGATGGACCTTGGCAAAGTAAGCCGCAGACCACTGACAAGCTCTGAAGATGGCCAGTGGTCTGAAGGTTTGATTTCGGCGGCACGTCTTGTGGCAGCCGCAACACACAGCTTAGTGGAGTCTGCCAATGCCTTAGTTCAGGGACTGGCATCTGAAGAGAAACTCATTTCATCAGCCAAGCAAGTTGCATCCTCAACAGCTCAGCTACTGGTTGCTTGCAAGGTAAATTTTTTCTTTTATATGGAGGCACTTGTGTTTAGTTTATTTTTGAATTTTTTCTTACCAAATTGCTGTTTGTTTACAGGTGAAAGCAGACCCTGATGCAGAAAGTACCAAAAGATTACAGGCTGCTGGAAATGCTGTTAAACGAGCAACTGATAATCTTGTAAGAGCAGCTCAGCAAGCAATTCAAAATGAGGAAGAGCGCAGTCTTGTTCTCAATAAGCGAATGGTTGGAGGCATAGCACAAGAAATCAATGCTAGGTAAGGAGTATGGACTAAAGTATTCTTTTGTCTCGTTGGGGGAAATTTGAATTAACTTTTATGATGATAGTGAAAAACCTGCTAATAATTGGCTTTTATTTCAGATCTGAGGTGATACGTATTGAGCGAGAATTAGAGGAAGCTCGAGGTCGCCTTACTGCTATCCGACAGGCCAAGTACAAGATCAAGGGTGGTGATGCAAGTGCATCAGATGGTGAAACAGATGGCTATGGAAGTGGTTATGAGTCCTTCACAACGAGGTAACAATGTGTGTGTGTCTTTTTCGTTTACTTTTTTGCTCGCCGATCCTAATGGCTTGAGCATGTGCATGGGCATCAACTATCGCTCATCATTTTTTAATCTGTCTAATTGTTCAATAAATTATCTTCAATTTCAAGTCACTTAGCTTTACACTACTTTTTTCCTTTCTATTTTTTACTTAACTTGCTTGAATGTTGTCTGTCTGTGTTCTGTGAAATTTAACATATCTGGAGCCACAGAGCTGTACAACTCCAAATCATGACTTAAAATTTATCCTTCACCTATTTCTATACTCTATGGGGCCTTTAAGCCCTTACCTTAATGAAGAAAATTGGCAATCTTATGGAGGTATATATGATCAGTCTTTGGGTTAGCCACCCTTGCAGCTTACCTCACCTGATCTCATGTGTGGCTCTCATTTAATTTTAATTGCTGTAAATAATGTAACTTATGAAATAGCCGATTGCAATAATATCTCACTGAGCTTTAACTGCACTGCTGATGCTAAGCAGGGGTGCGGCTGTACACACCCGAGACTGCCACATTATTTGACGGGCGCCTTTCCTCCCCTTCAGGTACGACGGTAGGGGACCCGGGCCTGATGGCCATGGCCCTACTGGGGGGCCCCACCCGGGACCCCACCAGGGGCCCCACGGCTCACCCCTCGGGGGCAGCCGCGGCTACCAGCAGCACTCTGGGGTCAACGGCGACTCCCCCCAGCCGAGGGGGGCCGCGCCCACCAACAGCTTTGGTCAGAGCTACCCCGGCCAGAACGCCCACGCCGCCTACTCTAGTCCCAGCCCCGGCGGGGCGGCCGGCGGGGGCCCTGGGGGACCCTCAGGCTTCTCCCCGTACTCATCGCCGCACCTGCAGCAGCCTCAGCAGCAGCAACAGCAGCAGCAGCCGCCCTTCGCCACCTTGCGCAGCACCGCTTCCCCAGCTCTCAGCACCTTCTCCAGCCATCAGTCCGCTGCTCCAGGCAGCCCGACCCAAAGCAACCCGCCCAGCTTCCATGGCCACGGCCAGAGCAACAACTACCTCTCCAGTCAACCCGGCCTCGGCCAGGGCAACGGCCAAGGCGGCAACCCGATATACGGCGGCACAAGCACCTTCAAGGGGACGCCCTCGTCAGCGGGCAGCACCTTCACGCCGTTAGCCCGGCCGAGCGCCTTCACCTCGCAGGCGTTGTCGGGTCAGGGACACGGACACGGCCAGCCGCCGCCCGTGCCCCCAAGCCCGCAGTTCTACTCGCTGTCGGCCAGCACGAGCCAGGCTGGCAAGTCGGAGGCGTCGTCCTCCCCCGCCCTGAGCCCCTGCGGGCCCGCCCCCGGCCCCTTCGGCAGCTCGGTGTACAAGACGTACTCCAGCAGCAGCACGATGGAGACCTCCGGCGCGCCGGGGCACAAGTACGACCTGCTGCCCCCGCCACCCCCGCCGCCGCCGCTCGACTACTCTGGGGCGTCCAGCATGAGCACTAGCAACTTCTCAACCATCTCGGAGAGCAATATGGGTGACAGCAACTCCGCCCTGAGAGTGGCCGACGATGGTTCGCTGATGGAGACCATGAAGTCCACGGAGCAGCGGATGCTGAAGCAAATGACACAGCGCACCATCGAGAAGCGGACGTTCACCACATCGTCATCTTCCAAAACATATCAGCTGGATTAAGAACTAACTTGACTACCTCTGCATTGGCAATGAAACTAAATAATAACAGGTGCTCCCTCTTTGCGCGGAGATTATTTTTTTCTGACTACTGTGTAGTGGAGGGCTTATTTCCTTCATATTCTGCGGGTCAGAGACTTTTATGGATATATATGCTTGTCTTTAATTCAGGCACTTCCCATTCTTAACTTCATATGTCTCTTTAAATGGTGCTAATCACTGTGATTGTTCCTAAACATTCATTGTGTATCTTAGACTGATACTCATGAGGCTAAATCCCATGCCTGCAAACTAGCTGTTTAATTCTGTAACCATTGTTCAATTCTATAACAATAGTTGCTTTAGAGAAATGAAAAGCACATTCTTACTGAGTGCTTTAAATGCATCTTTGCATAAGTAGAACCTTGAAAAGCTACTTAAGAAGACCGGAACTGACTTGTACACTTTGTGCTAAGAAGCTGTGCTTAGCCGTATATTTGGTTAGAGCCTTTGTGACTTAATGTTTTTTTTTTACAATTAGATTTGGACACTTTTTATTTGATTTTTTCTCTACTCTAAATCTATCTTCCTCTTTAGTCTTATTCTCTTCCGTTTCTATTCTCTACCTTTATCTTGGACTTTTATTTTCACATGTCACCTATCTCATCTTTACCTCTTCCTTTCTGTGTCTTTCTTTCTCAGTCTTTCTTTCTTTTTCTCTCTTTCTCTTTTCCTCTCTCTCTTTCTATGTTTCTCTCTCTCTCTCTTTCTATGTTTCTCTCTCTCTCTCTTTCTATGTTTCTCTCTCTCTCTCTTTCTATGTATTCTCTCTCTCTCTCTTTCTTTGTTTCTCTCCATCCCTCTCTCTCTTTCTCTCTCTCTTTCTCTCTCTCTCTTTATAAGTTTCTCTCTCTCTCTCTCTATGTTTCTCTCTATCTCTTTCTCTCTTTCTAAGTTTCTCTCTCGCTTTCTCTCTTTCTATGTTTCTTTCTCTCTTTCTCTTTCCATGTTTTTCTCTCTCTCTCTTTCTCTCTCTCTCTCTCTCTCTCTCTCTCTCTCTCTCTCTCAACCTTTTTGTTTTCAGTGTCTCTTCTCTTACAATTCATTCCTTGTCTCACACCTTTTTATCTATCTTTCTCTATTTCTATTCTCTCTTCTTTGTTCTTGTATAATCTCTTTTCATTTATCTCTGTCCTCTAGTCTTTGATCTCATTTCTGATTTCAGTTGTTTCAAATTGATTACAGTTTTTTTTTTTACCCAATTCGTCTTGTTGAATAATAATTTATGACATTTACTTTCAATTAATTTTATTCAAATTAAAGACATGATGTTCCGGTCTTAAGTCAGATGTAATGTGTGTGAGGTAATTTTCTTACTCTTAGTAACACTTTGGTGCTTTGAATCCACGATAGTTTGCCTATGTGGTGACTTATTGTCAATATTTGGTTGCCCAAAGTAAACACACTTTTGATTGATCAAATGCCCTTTATCCAGGAGTCAAGGTGTGGGCTTTTACACCCTAATATATTGTGCACCTGTGCAATTTTGTTTTTTCTCATCTTATCATTTTACAGTATTTTCTTTTAAATTTTTTTTTTTTTTTTTTTTGAAATTTCTTCTTTTTTGTGCCAACATGTTAATTGTGGTTCTTCTTCTTTTATTTATTGACATAGCAGCCTCTTCAGCTGCTCATGAGTTGCCATTTAATTTGTGTCAAAGAAATCAACATATCGTTTGTTTTAATAGTTTTTTTAATTATAGTTTATAACATTGTTTTTGTTTTAATTTCTGTTGATGTTAACACATCTGCCAGGGGTTCACACTCATTTTGTAACTAATGGTAGACTTAGTGTGTGATGTCTTATTCATTTCATTTTTTGCCTGTTTCTTTACTGTAATATTTTTGATTTAACTGCCAGGCAAGCATATGCTGTGTAAGCCTTTAAACTAGAAGGCTATGCCTAGTCCTTTGCATGCAGCACTCAACTCTTCGAGGTTGCTGCACTTGCACCCATCAGTGAAATCCATCCTTTTGGGGGGTAATATTCAAAATTTCCTGTGTATAATTATTTATAGCTCAGAGGAAAACTAAATGTTGTGGATGAAGAGTTGTTGGCATAATTGTGCATGTCCAAATTTTCAACCAATTATTGCCTTTTTCTTTGTTTTAATGTCTGTGGGTAGACATTGTACAAAATTTTAAGTGATGGAAATTTGATACAGGGTTTGAAGATAGGTAAGAGGATGTCAGTGTTCTATGGCTAAAAATTGTGTCATATTGACACCCTCTGCCTGACTGCCATAATTACAATATATTCTTGCACATGTTTTTATTCATGGGATCTTTTTTTTATATACTTTCAAAGGCAGATGGTGTCTGGCTTGGGGTTCTTTGTCGTCATTTTTTCTGTACATAGCATTCAAATATAATACCCCTTTCCAGACACCATCATTCTAGGGTATTGTAACTTTTAAAAAAACTGTTAATGAAGTGAATTAGTTGTGTTGAAAACACTTAACTGTTGTACTTGACTTATACTCAACTAAGAATTATCAAGATTAAGTGTTCTTTTTTTATTACAGAGTCTATGAATTGTATACTTAATGGATTTTGTAACAATTGTGCCTATTCACAGATTGCCTTGTATTTTTGAACACTTGTTACAATGTGATAGTGTCAAAAAAAGTCCTGGCAACAAGGACAAAAGCCTGTCTTGCTTTAGGAGGTATGACACTTATTGCATTGCCCTTGTACATTTTTAAATAAAAGTTTTTAATTAATCTGTCATAGGTTTGTCTTCATTTCACCCTTTCCTTGCCTATCAGTGGCATTTACTTGCCATCTACTGCTATGTTTTGTGATCACTTGTCATGGTGCCATATTTAACTAGTATAAATGTCAGGAAAAAAATGAACTTAGGGCGTGAACCGGACTTGGCGGCAACTGCCTTTGTTTTGTTTTGTTTTAATATTTTTGTTATTTTTAAAGACGTCCCCAAAAAAATGAACTTAGGGCGTGAACCGGACTTGGCGGCAACTGCCTTTGTTTTGTTTTCTGTTTTAATATTTTTGTTATTTTTAAAGACGCCCCCAAAAAAATTTGCCCGCGGCGGAGATTCATTTTTTCTTAACCGGTCGCTGCTCGGGCGGTTTGTATATTGCCATTGACCGCGCTGGACCACAAGCGTTGTTTCGATTGGTGGCGGCGCGCGGCGCGGCGCGGCGCGGGCCACTCGATGCTTAATTGACGCCGTCCACGCCGTCCCACTCAGTGGAGGAGGTCAGTTCCGCCGAGGCCAATGTCACGTCACGTGACGGCCCGCGAGTGGATGGAGCGCCTAAACTGGTTCGCGGACCGCGGAGGCGCAGAGCCACATACATACAATTTCGCAAGGATTATTATTCCGAGAAAGCCCGACGACCGGCCGGGGATTCCCGATGAGACATAAATTTTCTCGGCGCGGCATGTCTTGCCGTCCGCGTCCGGAGCGGGATCTCCTGCGAGGCTTCCGGGGCCTGCCCCGCGGCACGGCGCCGCCACTAGAGAACGGTGACGCGACGAAAGCCGCGTACCAACCTTGTCGCGCCGCATCGATGGCGTCAGGTTATCTGTCGTCCCGAGAAAGCCGTCTGCTCCCTCTCCTGGGCTCTCATTCATACCCACTCCCCCCTCCAGCCTCATATACAAACACACATGTAAACCCACACCGGCCTCGCTGCGCCCCGCCCCGCCCCGCCAAGCCCCGCCGGCCGCAAGCTGCATCGTGTTTAGCTCAGCGAGCGAGGAGCTGAGGAGAGATAAGGTAGGCCGAATGGTCCGGTCACGTAGCGAAATCCAACGCCAATTCTCGCGCCGACCATATGTGCCAGCCGAGGCATCGCCCTCCCTATCGCCTATCGCTCCGGCCTGGCCTATGCTGTTTATACAACTCCTATGGCACTACTCAACCCAAATCCAGCCCCGTTTGGTTTTCCTCATACGCTATCGCAGACGCGTGATTATTTTCCCCCTTGCGCGCGCTCTGAGTTTTGCCTACCTTGAGGCGTCAGCGTGCGGGATGCACCGCGGCGCTGTGACGACACGCGGCCCCCGCCTCGCGTGCCGCTTGTCGTCCTCCGTCCATAAAGTACAACGGCCGCGCCGCGGTGATAATCTCGGCAAACGCTGCAGGGAGATGAACGTCAAATGGAGCGCCTCAGGTGAGAGGGGGGAGGGGGGCACGTGTCCCCGCATTGTAACTCGCCGCGGTTTGGAGGACGAGCAGGTCGGGGCCGCGACGCCATGGCCCACCTCCCCGTGTGGGGCGCCCCGCCCGGGCCCGGGCCAGGCCCGGCGCGTCAGGTGAAAATACTTTTTAGGTAATTTTTCAGCTGTTGTTGCCTGCGCCCCGCCCGCCCCCGCCCCGTGACGTCGCGTCGCGGCCGCCGACCTGCCCGTGTTCCCGCCGCGCCTGGCCTGCCGGACTCGCCCGCTCTGCTCACGCCCGGCCCGGCCCGGCCCGCGGCCCGCGGTCGCCAGTGCTGTTTCAGAGAGCGACGCGGACGCGCAGCGGCATCACGGCGCCGCCACGGACGCCATGGACGCGGCCGCCTGCGAGAACGGCGAAGGTTGGCGCGGGGACTCGGAGCTGCAGCAGCGGCCGGCGCCGGTAAGCCCCAGGCACATACTACGCCGCGACTCGACACGCGCCCATTGTCGCGTCTGTCACCCGCTGACGCTGCTGACGCACATTGTGAGTTGTGTCCGTCCCGTCGCAGGGTCATGGCGACGCCGCGGCCTCCAATGGAGCTCCCCCGGCAACGGAGGCCGCTGCGCCGGGCGCCGCGGAGGCCAAGGCCGTGTCCCGCGGACACAGCGTGCGGATCACGGGGGTCGTGTCCTTGGCGCGGCGGAGGGTGGACGACGCGCGCGGCTGGCTGGACAAGCACGGCACCGCCCGGCACCGCACCGCCCTGGCCATCGCCCACGGCCTCGTCATCGTGTACCTGGGCTTCGCCGTAGCGCACTGGCTGGCGGAGGGTAAGTGACAGCGCTGTGGCGGCGGCCGCGAAACGAAATTACCCGCGGAAATAAACTGGAAGCCCCCTGCGATTATTCGCCGCAGTGGACGCGGGGCGGGCGAGCGACCTCGAGGTCTGCGACGGGCTCGGCTTCCTCCTGGTCATCCTGGCCCTCACCTACCTGGGCATGATCTACTACGCGGTGCTCAAGCCCTTCTGCTCCCCGTGGTTGCGCAATCTCGTGCCGAGCTGCTCTAAGAACCGGTAAGCGTCGAGCGCATAAGTGTGCCCGCGTGAGTAACTGCTCACGCAGCGCTATTTAAAATGTCACGTGACCCGGGCGCAGGGCGCTGCGATGGACGGCGCTGTGCGTGCTGCTGGTGGCGATGCTGACCCTGCTGCTGATCGACATCGGGTCGGACCGGCGCCGGCTCGCCGCGCTCCTCGGCGTGTTCGTGTTCGTGCTGCTGGGCTGGGTGTGCTCGCGCTACCCGCGCCGGGTGCGCTGGCGCCCCGTGCTCACCGGCCTGCTGCTGCAGCTGCTGTGCGGCCTGCTCACCATCCGCCTGCCCGAGGGCCGGCGCGCTCTCGACTGCCTCGCCGCCAAGGTGGCCTCGCTGCTGGGCTGCGCCGACGCCGGCTCCAGCTTCCTGTTCGGCGACATGCTCGTCATCGAAAAGTCGCTCTTCGCGTTCAAGGTAGGTCTTGGGGATTTGGTTTAAAAAAAAAAATGAAAAAAAAATAGGGCATTCGTGCACTTGCATTTCCAGTGTTGGTCTGACCGCGCCCGGGTCCTGCGCACAGGTGCTGCCCGTCATCTTCTTCTTCAGCAGCCTGATCCAGGTGCTCTACTACCTCGGCGCCATGCAGTGGGTCGTGGCGCGGGTGGGCGGCGTGCTGCAGGCCATCATGGGCACGACGGTGTGCGAGTCGGTCAACGCGGCGGGCAGCGTGTTCCTGGGCATGACGGAGAGCCCGCTGCTCATCAAGCCCTACATCGAGAGCCTCACAAGCTCGGAGCTGCATGCCGTCATGGGCACCGGCTTCGCCACGGCGTCCGGTAAAGTTGATTTTACTGGCATTTACACTTGCGCTGATTCTCGAGTGATGGACACGCGTTTGATGAAAATCTTTCCGGACCAGGGTCCGTCCTGGCTGCCTACATTTCGTTCGGGGCCGACCCGGGCAACTTGCTGACGGCCTCCATCATGTCGGCGACGGGGGCGCTCGCCTACTCGAAGCTCCTCCTGCCGGAGACTGAGGAGTCAAAAACCACCGCCGAGCACCTCGGCGAATCAAGCGGGTAAACACACTGATTCATTTTGTGCGTCGAATTGAAAGCGAGTTTCTCCCGACTTGGTCGGTCACTGCACACATCCCTCTCCGCAGCGTGGAGACGGAGGACAGCAGCGTGATCGACGCGGCGGCGCGTGGCGCGAGCGCCGGCATCAACATCGTGCTCAACATCGCGGCCAACCTGGTGGCCTTCGTGTCCCTGCGGTACCTCATCAACAGCGTGGTCGGCTGGCTCGGTGGGCTCGTCGGCTTCCAGAACTTCTCTATCGAGGTGAGGCGAGGCGCGCACACGGCGGCTAGTACACCGAGTTGGACACATCGTAACTCATTTGTGTTCTTTTGTGGCCCAGATGGTGCTGGGCTGGCTGTTCATGCCCGTGGTGTGGCTGATGGGCGTGCCGCCCGAGGAGTGCGAGCGCGTCGCCACCCTGGTCGGCCTGAAGACATTCGTCAACGAGTTCGTCGCATTCGAGAAGATGGGCGAGTTGAAAAGCAACAACGAACTTTCGGTAACTCTCTTCGCCCTGAACGCGCGCGCGCGTGTGCGTGTGGATTTAGTGGACAGCGTGTCTGAAAAATCTTTCTTGTCGCATGCACGGCGCGCAGCCGCGCTCCCTGGCCCTGAGCACTCTAGTCCTGTGCGGCTTCGCCAACTTCGGCTCGCTCGCCATCCTGATGAGCGTGCTCTCGGCCATCGCGCCGTCGGCGAGGTCCAAGGTGTCGGACGTGGCCCTGCGCTCTCTCGCCGCCGGCATCGTCACCTGCTGCATCACCGCCAGCATGGGGGGTGAGTTGTGCTTTTTGAAGTGTCGGCTCGAAAAAAATTTGTTCAAACAAGATATACTTTTTGGGGCGTTTTGAAACCTGGGCAACAACATATCGAAAGCATCCAGACATTTTCGAGCTTAAACTTGAAAAATTACGTAGGGAAGATTCGAACCTTCGTTCTGCGACTGCCCGGGCGGTCACTGTGCCGTGCTGCGCGAGAAGCCACAGTCACCGAAGAAACGAACCGGGTGTCATCAGCACGCCTGCTCTCTGGGCGGTGCTGGGCCGGCCGCGTAGCGTCATTGGATCGACACTGCTCATAGCAGCAGGTGGGCAGTGGTTCAAAAACCGCGTACTCCTTTTTTATATACTTTTTTTCTGTCGACCAATTGTTCTTTCCAGCTAAACCGTCGTTGTGACTTGGTCAACTGCAAAAAAGCACAGCGACTGACTAAAAAACATAAAGCAAATGTGACCTGCATTCGAACCACTGCCCACCGGTGCTGTCACCAGTGTCGGTACCGATGACGCGCAGCGCGTGTGCGGCGCCGTCACCGGCCACAGTCACCGAAGAAACGAACCCGGTGTCCTGGTCCTATGTCCGCAGGAATGCTGCTCGGAGAAGACTCCTTCTCCTCCGCCAAGTCGAGCAGCTTATCCTCCGTCACGTCGAACTGAACCCGTCAGGCACCTGTCCCGAGGACTCGGCCCACCCCCACCCCGAAGCGTATTTTGCACGTTGTAGTGCAAACATGGTATCTTTAAGATAGTTATTTTATATAAAAAAAAAAAATGCAAAGATGCAAGTTGATTTGATATTATTACAGAACAAACTCATTCTTTACCGATATTACATTACAGGCCGTAGTTTTTTTTTTTTTTTTTTACGCCTCCAATATGCTTGGGACAGGCAGGGGCACTCTAATATACCCCTAGACCGATCCCCGACGATTAATTAATCAGGGAGGCTCCTTGAAAGACACGCTGAGTGACTTGCGGCGGTGCGTTCTGGGGGCGGGGACAGGGGCGGGGGCGGCAGGCAGCAGGCTGGGGGCGGCGGCGGCGGGGGCGAGGGGCGACGCCACCGCGGCGCGCAGGAGGGCGGTGCGGGATGGGTGGGCGCGCGGGAGCTGACGTCCGGAGAAAGTGTCAGTGAAGTTGCCCAGGTCACGCTGGGCCCGGGCGGCGTGCCCCGCCCTCACCTTGCGCAGGGCGAGCGCGTCCTTGCCGGTGAGGCGATGGGCGATGTGGTGGGCCATGTGCTGGGCCACCTGGTGGGCGGCCTTGCTGGCGCGGTGCGGGCACAGGCCCGGGTCCTGCAGCGCGGGCAGACGGCAGCCCCGCGGCCGCGTCCGGGAGCACGAGGACCCCTCCTCGTCGCAGCCCACGCTCACCCTGGAGGCGGCCGCGGCCGCCGCCCCCCTCCGCGCGCAGCGCCGCCTGTCCGGGCAGCGCTCCGCCGCGGGGCCGGCTCGGGGCAGCTGGCAGCGCGCGCCGCCCGCGCCCGCAGGCACCGCAACCTGTGGACGTTTATTTTCACCCGGCTCTGGCGGTCAGCATGGCATGGCAGGTCACCTCGTCACCTTGCTGGCGGTTGTCTTCGGCAGCACGAGCGCCCCGGGGGCCGGCCGCGCCACCTCGCTGGGGCGGGACTGGAACACCACGCGCCGCTTGGCCTCCTCGAGCGGGACCGCGGCGCCGCCGCCCCGCGCCACACCCCGCTCCCGGCCCCGCTCCCCGCCCCGCGCCGCTGAAGGGATGGTCCGCCCGCCTGAGGGCCACTGTGGCACCGACCTGCGCACCCCACTCCCGTCACTCGACGCGTAAACTAAACTGTACTGTAGACCGCAAACAAGAGAATCGCCCCTTCTGCACCGACCTAAATTTGTCGCCGAAACACGCGTGGGCCTGGATTCCCAGGTCTCCGAGATCCCCGATGTGATGTTCTAGTGCTGCAGTCGGGTGGCTCGAGCCTCCCGCGAAGTCATCGAGCTTGTCCAAGTCGAACGGGTGTCCCATTATGTGGAGTGGTTTGGTCGCGGCCGCGGCGGCTGGCCTCCCGAGGGGCAGCACTTTGAACGACAGCCGCGCTCGCGCCACACAGCTATGCTGCAGCTGCTCCTCGGAGTCGCTGACCTCCGTCTCTTCCCCGCCGAGGCCAAGCTGCCCGGTCAGTTCCGAGTCGCCCTCGCAGGTGTTGGAGATTTTCAAAGAGGCTTTGCTGCAGTTGCGGGGGACAGTGCCGGGCGTGTCGCTGCCGATGACTGACACGTCCTCGCTCTTGACTTCGGGGGCGGGGGCGGGGGCCTCCTCTGGCGTCGAGTGTTCGTCCTCGAGGGTCGGTAAGACCTCCTCTCTGAGCGCCGCGCTCTCAACTCTGGGCACGGTGTCCTTGACGGCCTCCTCCCCGGGGACGGTCGCGGTCGCGGGGTCCGCCCGGCTGACCGCGAGGCCGCGGCCGGCGCTGAGCGCGGCGGTGAGCGCCACCATGCTGCTCTTGCAGTCGCGGACGAGGCGCGATAGGTCCTCCGCGTCGGGCGGGCACACCTCGTCGAGCAGCGTGAGCAGAAGCACGCTGTGGTCGCCGTCCTGACGCAGGGCGAGCATGAGCAGGCTGGGGTCGGGGTCCCCGCGCGCGCCGGATGCCGCGAGGCCCTCGACGGCCGCGGGCCCGTGCTCGGGCTGGCCCGCGGCTGCTCGGCTCTGCTGGTCGCCGCTCGACTCGGCGGCCGACGATATCGGAGCCACCCGCTCGCCGATCTCCTCCAGGGCGCGCAGTAAGTCGGCCACCTCCTTGACGTTGGTCGCGAGCGAGTCCCCGCCGGTGCTGGTGAGCTGGATGGGGATGGATGCTTGGGGGGACCACT
The DNA here is from genome assembly GCA_033675135.1 of Frankliniella intonsa. NCBI lineage: Eukaryota > Metazoa > Arthropoda > Insecta > Thysanoptera > Thripidae > Frankliniella > Frankliniella intonsa. The sequence goes on along the minus strand of CM066254.1, from coordinate 9,063,052 downwards.
GGGTGGCGGGCGGGGCCGGGGGTGGAGGTGGGGGCAGGTCAGCTAGGGATTGCTGCGACAGACGGGTTTCCTCTCGGCAGTTCTCCAGAGGATCAGCTGGAGGTTGTTCCGGTGAAGAGGGAGTTGTAGGGCTTGACGGGGGTGGAGTGTTTTCCGCAGCACGCTCTGACGCACAGGTTGGAGCAGGGGTGGGCTCCTCGGGAAGGCCGTCGAGAGCTGCTCCGAGCCCGAAGGCCGCCGTTGGCTGACTCTCGCTCTCAGCAGGCGAGATGGATGCGTGGACGAGCTCACCGCCGGCCGGCCCCGTCTCCACCGCGCTCTCCGCCACTACATCCTCGCCGTCACTCGCCCTGGTCGCGAAAGAAACACTGAAACGCGTAAGTTCGCGCAACCGTAATGCTCGCGATACTTTTGATTTCACTTTTGCTTCCGTACAAGGGGCTGGTTGACAGTCCTCCGGGGTCATCTGGGATGCGAGCGCGCGGGCGCGGGCCCGGGGAGCCGCTGGGCGTCGGGGTGTGCGTCAGCGACGTGCACCTCACCAGGGTCTCGAGGCAGGACGCGGCGGGGGTGTCCAGCAGGGGCGGCGGGGGCGGGGGCGGGCGGCTCCAGGTCGCGGAGGGCGAGGGCGACAAGCCCGGCGACTCGACGCGCGGGCTGGGCCCGGTGTCGCTGCACCGGGCGCTGGCCGGGTGGCTGTAGGGGGTGGAGAAGGCCCCCGTCGACGACGACGTCTGCGGCGGCGGCCGCGTGGAGGACGTCGGAGTGGTCTACCCGGCCCGGCGCAAAGCACGTGAAGGAAGATGGCACGAGGCTGCCAGCCTGCTGTGGCTCGGCACCTGCTCCACCTGCACTCACCTGCGAGGAGCGGCTGGGCCGAGAGCCGCCCCCGCCCCGCCTCCAGCCGCTGCTCATCCTCATGACCCGTCCCAGCGCGGCCATGGCGCGGCCCGGCCAGGAGCGCGGCAGCGCCTGCAGCACACCGGGGGTCATGAGGGCACGGAGGGGAGGGAGCACGGTGCAGTCTTCAACTCACCTCCAGGCTCTCCATCCGCGCCGTCCCCGCGCGCATGCGCCTCACCCGGCCGCCTAGAGATAGCCGACTGATTCAAAAGATCGCTCTCGTCCCTCCTTCCTTGTCGCACCCATGGCGGTGCTCTATGCTGGGCATGGCAGCGCTACATGAGTGCGACAAGGACAGAAGTACGAGAGCTACCCTCGGCATCAGGAGGGGCTAGCGTTGTGAGCGCGGGAGAGACCACCCCCTGTCCCCTGCTCGCGTACCCGCCACCGCCGTCCTGCTGAGTGCCGTCGCGAAGGCCGCCTCGATGTCCGCCGCACCATGCCGAGGTCCGCAAGGCTGGTGGCAGCAGTGGTGGGCCCGGGGCCGGGCCCGAGGCCGGCGGGGGCAGGTGGCCGTGTGGAGGCGCGGCCGGGGCCGGCCAGGGCCCCGCACCAGGAGGTACGAGTTGCTGCCAGCGGAGGCCTCCCCTGTCCATCCCGGCTCCTGACCGCGCAGCGAGAGGGGAAACGGTAGCAGGTCAGTCAGGTGGGTTTGAGCGGAGAAGGCTTAGGTGACGGGCAGATCACATGCCATTTAGAGGCGCGGAGCATATGCGCATTCGTCCACAGTGCTTCGATAATGTTTTTAGATGGGTATCGGGTGACCGGCAGCTTTCGTTATCAAAATAAAAAAGTATCGAAACAGAGCCCCAGCAAGCATGTTGTCCAAGGATGTAGTGCGCAGCTGACTTGTAAATTTGTAATTAAAAAGGACAGTTTCACGAAATGTTCTTGTGTTTATTTCTTTTTCTTATTGTTTTCTTTTTTGACACCATCTTGCCAGCGCTGCCACTTATTGCAGTCAAAGGAAAGTAACCATAGCAACAACGGGACACGCAGAGGGAAGTGCCTCGGCCAAAGCGTATATTTCTCCGAAATTGAGTCCCCTATCGGGATACTTGGACTTGATTCGTTTATAATGGACCCAGAAGAAGGTAACCTATAAGTTAAGTCGAAATCTGTGACAATTTTTTTCGGTTAAAAATGACATAAACGTTATGCAATTATGCAGCCAAATTGTCCGCCCCCTTCCCCGGATATTTAGTTAAGACGCGCTTGGCCCAGAGCGCGACGGCGAGGCGCGAGAGCGCGGCTCGTGTGCCCCCTCCCTCACCCTCCCTCCCCTCACTGCTCCCCGAGCCGCGCAGTCGCGCTCAGGGCCAAGCGGGTCTTAACTAAAAACGCAAAAACCGGGTTTTCGGACGAACTGACCCTTGTGGGTTCGTCTAGGGTTACGTTAGAGTACCCCTGCACAACCCGCGTCATTTCGGAGCATATTAATTTTTTGGCCAAAAATCGTAAAAATTCAAAGGCTATAGCCTTTGCGTTTTTGCGATTTTCGGTCGAAAAAACTATGTCTCCGATTTCGACCAAACTCACAGGTTACCTTCTTCTGGGGCCAAAAAACACATAGCAAGTCCTAGGAGTCCTGTTCCGGACTTCTTTAGTGAGAAAATAGGCCCCTAAGGGTGGCCCCACAATGAACCGCGCGACGCTACCCATCACGCCCATCACCCATCATGATGGTTGGTTTGAGGTTCACATCACGGTCCGGCCGCTAGATGGCGCTTTGACCTGACCCAGCGTTGTTGTGCGCGTAGTGCTAGTAAAGCCTACTCGCGCATAAGTACTGTATGCATAACATCTAGATCAGAGCGATGGGCTCAGCAAACATTCTGTTGATGGACGGAATGTCTGACGCACTAAAATGCCGCCCGTCTCGTAAACAGACGTTCGTCTCATTTTTGAAAACAAATCTGGAACTTTATGCAGTCTTTGATTTATGTGGGATTTCGGTGCATCAGCGGGAAGCAGCGGGCGTGCCGTGGTTGGTCATTGGCGAGAGCGGGAACATGTATTGGCGCCCAAAGCAGGGGCGGCCACCAGATGGCGCCTTGGCTTGACCATGCGCTGTTGCTGCGCGGGCGGTCCTTGATACGCCAGAATATATAGTGCCCAACACCCATCAGGAAGGTTGATGTGAGGCTCACACCACGGCATGGCCGCTAGATGGCGCTTTGGCGCTGTCCGTCTTTGTGGCAGACATTCATCTCATTTTTGAAGACAAAGACGAAACTTGAGGCAGTCTTTGGATCATGTGGAATTTCGGAGCAACAGCGGGAAGCAGCGGGCGTGCTTGGTCATTGCTGAACGCGGAAACATATGTGTTGGCGCTTAAAGGCTGGGCCAGGTTGTGTTTTCCGGGTCGGCCACCAGATGGCGCCTCGGCTTGACCATGCGCTGTTGCTGCGCGGGCGGTCCTTGATACGCCAGAATACATAGTTGAAATTCTCACATGAGGCACCCGTGAGATCGCTCTTGATGGGTGGGTGGGCTTTCTTCTGCCACACCAACTCTTGTCAAATAACTTATACGCAAGAATTTTTATTTGGCGAAAGTCAGTGTTGAGAGATGCGAATTGTATTTTAAACGCAACGTTAGCTCTCGCGGCTGACATCAAACACTCAAGTAACCTAGTCAAAGTTCGTTTTCGTCGGGTGGAGTGAGGGTGGGCCCTTTTGCCACAAACGTTAGCTCTCGCGCGGTCCTTGACACGCCCCAATACATAGTTCAAATTCTCACGGGGGGCACCCGTAGGATCGCTCTTGAAGGGTGGGCGGGCCTTTCTGCCACACCAACTCTAGTTGAGTAACTTATATGCACGGATTTTTACTTGGAGAAAGTCAGTGATGCGCGATCACAACGTTAGCTCTCGCGGCTGACATCAAACACTCAAAAAGCCTAGTCCAAGTGTCTTTTAGTAAGGGTGGGCTTAGGGTGGGGCTTTTGCGGCCACACCAACTCTAGATGAGTAACTTATACGCACGAATTTTTAATGTTGAATTGATAAATTTCAATAATTTGTCTTATTTTACCTTCAAAGACTCTGAAGAAACAAAAATCGTGCGTATAAGTTACTCATCTCGGGCGAAGAGTACTTGGACTAGGCCCTATAGGCTCTGCCTTGTCGAGGCCTAGCGCGCAACAACAACGCATGGTGGCGCCATCTATTAGCGGACCTGGAACCAGAAAATTGCTTCGAAAAACGCGAAAAATTACGCGATTCTACCCGGAGGTCAGCAGGAGCGAGGAGGTAGCCTCCTGTGCAAGTGTGCATTCTCCGGTTCCAGGTCGGCCGACAGATGGCGCCACCATGCGTTGTTGTTGCGCGCTAGGCCTCGACAAGGCAGAGCCTATAGGGCCTAGTCCAAGTACTCTACGCCCGGTTGGGCATTCTCGTCCTCGACCAATTCTTGGCACGTTACTTATGCGCACGAATTTTTGTTTAGATCATCTTAATGATGAGGGAACCATATTATATTGCTAACAAGACGTTGGCTCTTAATTCTGACATTGAAACGTCAAATAACCAAGTCCAAGTTTCGAAGTTTAGTGGAAGGGTGGGTCTTAGTTTTCCAACCAACTCCAGTCCCGTGTGTTTGCCGATGAAACTTAGGAAATGCTTGCCAATGTCAACAAGAAAAATTCGTGCGCACAAGTTGCGCCTCTCGAGTTGGTTGGGGAAAAAAGTTACCTCCGCGCGAAGGAAATTTGGACCAGGCCCTATAGGCTCTGCCTTGTCAAGGCCTAGCGCGAAACAACAACGCATAGTGGCGCCATCTGTTGGCTGACCTGGAACCGGAGAATGCACACTTGTACAAGAGGCTACCTCCTCGCTCCTGCTGACCTCCGGGTAAAATCGCGTTTTTTTCGCGATTTTTGAAGGCGCTGTGGGAGCCGTTTCCGCGTCGGGCAACAGATGGCGCCACCCTGAAACGCCATCTGTTGGCGGACCGCGGTAACGCTTCCGCATCATCTTCGAAGAACGCGAGAAAAACGCGAAAAATACGCGATTCTACCCGGAGGTCAGCAGGAGCGAGGAGGTAGCCTCCTGTGCAAGTGTGCATTCTCCGGTTCCAGGTCGGCCGACAGATGGCGCCACCATGCGTTGTTGTTGCGCGCTAGGCCTCGACAAGGCAGAGCCTATAGGGCCTAGTCCAAGTACTCTTCGCCCGGTTGGGCATTTTCGTCCTCGACCAACTCTCGGCGCGTTACTCATGCGCACGAATTTTTGTTTCGATCATCTTTATGATGAGGAAACCATATTATGTTGCTAACAAGACGTTGGCTCTCGATTCTGACATTGAAACGTCAAATAACCAAGTCCAAGTTTTTCGAAGTTTAGTGGAAGGGTGGGTCTTAGTTTTCCAACCAACTCCAGTCCCGTGTGTTTGCCGATGAAACTTAGGAAATGCTTGCCAATGTCAACAAGAAAAATTCGTGCGCACAAGTTACGCGCCGAGAGTTGGTTGAGGAAGAAAATTCCCAACCGGCCGAAGCGTACTTGGACTAGGCCCTATAGGATCTGCATTGTCAAGGCCTACCGCGAAACAACAACGCTTAGTGGCGCCATCTGTTGGCTGACCTGGAACCGGAGAATGCACACTTGTACAAGAGGCTACCTCCTCGCTCCTGCTGACCTCCGGGTAAAATCGCGTTTCTTTCGCGTTTCTCGCGAAGACGATGCAGGAGCGTTTATCGGGTCGGCCGATAGATGGCGTTTCCGGGTAGCGGAGCGGAGGTCGCGTTTGCCGGCCCCGTCCATGCGGTAGGTAGGGATTCCAGTTCGCACCGCCGCAAGGTGTGCGTCACGACAGCCTAGTGGTATCGCCCTTGCCCCCCGTCCCAATACCAACTAGGCTGTCGAGACGTTTTGCGGATTCGATCCCGACCGGTTCTTCTTTTTTTTTTTTCGATGTAAACGCTGGCTCTCGGACAAAGTAACCCTCGGAGATCGGTCTAGGGATACATTAGAGTGCCCCTGTCCACCTCAGTCATATTGGAGGAGTTAAAAAAAAAAAAAAAAATACGGGCAAGACTTGAACCTGCAAAACGTCTCGCCAGCCGAGATGATTTGGGACGGGGGGAAGGTGCGTTAACCATCTCGGCTGGCGGGACGCACACCGTTCGGCGATGTGAACTGGAATCCCTATCTACCGGCCATTTTCGGCGCCAAGAGGCATGAACGGAGTTGGAGCGGAAGTCGCCTCTGCCGGGCCCGTCCATGTGGTAGATAGGGATTCCAGTTCGCACCGCCGTGAGGTGTGCGTCCCGCCAGCCGAGATGGTTAACGCACCTTCCCCCCGTCCCAAATCATCTCGGCTGGCGAGACGTTTTGCAGGTTCAAGTCTCGGCCGTATTTTTTATTATTATTATTATTTTAACTCCTCCAATATGACCGTTCCAGATTTGTTTTCAAAAATAAGACGAACGTCTGTTTACGAGACGGGCGGCATTGTAGTGCGTCAGACATTCCGTCCATCGACAGAATGTCTGCTGACCACATCGGTCTGATCTGGACGCTATGCATACAGTATTTTATGCGCGGGTAGGCTTTACTAGCACGGCGCGCACAACAACGCTGGGTCAGGTCAAAGCGCCATCTAGCGGCCGGACCGTGATGTGAACCTCAAACCAACCATCATGATGGGTGATGGGCGTGATGGGTAGCGTCGCGCGGTTCATTGTGGGGCCACCCTAAGCCACCCCGCCCGATACAATGCGCGCTATCAGAAATATTGCATTGTTTCGCAGACAAACCGGGTTTTCGGAGGAACTGATCCTTGGAGGTTCGTCTAGGGGTACGTTAGAGTCCCCCCTGCACAACCCGCGTCATTTCGGAGCATATTAATTTTTTGGCCAAAAATCGTTAAAAAGCAAAGGCTATAGCCTTTGCGTTTTTGCGATTTTCGGTCGAAAAAACTATGTCTCCGATTTCGAACGTTAAAGTCCCCCTGTACAACCCCCGTCATTTTGGAGAGAAAAAAAAAACCGACCAAAAATCGTAAAAATGCAAAGGCTATAGCCTTTGAGTTTTTGCGATTTTCGGTCGCAAAAAAATTGTCTCGGATTTCGACCAAAGTCACAGGTTACCTCCTTCTGGGACCAAAAAACACATAGCAAGTCCCAGGAGTCCTATACCGGACTTCGTTAGTGAGAAAATAGGCTCCTAAGCCACCTCGCCCGAACACATTGCGCGCTATTAGGAATACTGCATTCCCTCGGAGACAAACCGGGTTTTCGGACGAACTGACCCTTGGGGGTTGGTCTAGGGGTACGTTAGAATCTTCCTGTACAACCCCCGTCATTTGTGAGAGAAAAAAAAATTCGACCCAAAATCGAAAAAATGCAAAGGCTATAGCCTTTGAGTTTTTGCGATTTTCGGTCGCAAAAAAATTGTCTCGGATTTCGACCAAACTCACAGGTTACCTCCTTCTGGGACCAAAAAACACATAGCAAGTCATAGGAGTCCTATACCGGACTTCGTTAGTGAGACAATAGGCCCCTAAGCCAGCTAGCCCGAACACATTTCGCTCTATTAGGAATACTGCATTCCCTAGCAGACAAACCGGGTTTTCGGACGAACTGACCCTTGGGGGTTGGTCTAGGGGTACGTTAGAGTCTCCCTGTACAACCCCCGTCATTTTGGAGCGAAAAAAAAATTCGACCCAAAATCGTAAAAATGCAAAGGCTATAGCCTTTGCGTTTTTGAGATCTTCGGTCGCAAAAAAATTGTCTCGGATTTCGACCAAACTCACAGGTTACCTTCTTCTGGGACCAAAAAACACATAGCAAGTCATAGGAGTCGGCGAGGAAATGCTGTCAGTTTTGCACAGTACAGAGGGAATGCCACGGCCGATACTCCTACCATGATCATCTTCCGCAAAGCGCATACCCCATGCGCAGGAATATTTCAATATCCCCTTGTGGCTGGAGCCCTCTGGTGGACATGCATACAACTACCACTGTCAACATAACCAAACTTATTCACCAATAATCCTAGTGTAGGTTGAACTGTCTGTCATGTGTATTTTGACGGCGTACATGGAAGACAGGCAACAGGCAGTGTAGTAATAATAAATATACATACGTCTTCCTCAAGGAAAAAAAAACAAAAAACAAATAAGATGAAAGCTACTATTCAAAGAGTTGTGAATGCTAGTGTTGAAGGTATGAATGAAATTCATAATTGTGTTAAGTTCGAATTAAACATCGTAACTGATATGCACATTAATAAAAAATCATACGAACGGCGATATTTGACGTTCTTATTCAATTGTGAATAATTTTCAACATAAGTAAGATCAGATCAGGATTCAACCCTGTCAAAGTAATTTTTATTACGAGACTTTACGAAGTCTGCTCATAGCTCTTACTTTATTCTGCATGATCTCTGTTTATAAATTATATAATTGGCTTGCAATTCTATATAGAATTATCAATTTGAAAGCTAATTCCCTTCTTCATAGCTTCCTTTTTTTTTTTCTTTATTAATAGTTGATGGACATCTTATATCATCAATTGGCCGTGGAATTTGTGTTCTTGTAGGAATTCATAAAGATGACTCAGAAAAGGACAAGGAATATCTGTAAGTTCATGATATAATACCTTTTCATGATTGACATTGATCAAATAGTAAGCTTGTTGTACTACAAATTTTTTCAGAGCCCGCAAAATACTAAGCATTAGACTGTGGGAAGACAAGAATGGTCGAAAATGGGCATGCAGTGTTACTGATATGCAGTATGAAGTATTGTGTGTCTCCCAGTTTACACTCTACTACTATCTTAAAGGAAATAAGCCAGACTTTCATGCTGCCATGCCTGGAGCAAATTCTCAGGAGTTTTATAATTCATTTTTAGATATATTGAAGAGATTATATGATCCTAATAAAATTAAAGGTAACTTTGCTGATTGCAGTATTTGTTCCTGATCATATTGTTATGTTTGCTTGTTATTTTGTAGATGGAAAGTTTGGTGCCATGATGCAAGTGAATATACAGAATGATGGACCAGTCACTCTTGATTTAGAATCTCCAACTTTAAAACAATACCTAGAAGAAAAAGCCAAGCAAGACAAATCAGACAAGACTTCTTCCCCTGAGTGATGTTAATATTTACTTACCTTGGAATAAATGAAAAGTAGATTAAAATTGTATTATTTTGTAGGAAAGTGGTGTGTGCATAGCTTCAATGTAGCATTTAAAGTGAAAAGGGATATAGACCAGACTAAAAAACCAATCCTAAGATTGAAAACATCATCTATTTAACTTCTTATTAACACATTCACACATTCGAAATCTGGTGGGATTCATAGTTTCAACTCATAAAAATGGAAAGTAATTCAGCACAGTCTACAGAATAGAATTAATTAACATGATAAAAACAAGCTTGTTTGAAATCAATGGAGGAGAAAAACAGTTGCAAGCAGTTTTCGTTGTTTGGGATAGATTTCTTTACCTCAATGCGCTTCAGCAAGTACACATTAATCTAAATTTACAAGCAATATTGTGAGCTGCCAATCATATTGGGCACAGGCAACATTTATACAAAGAATGAACAAGAGCACAGAGATCTTGCTAAAGCCTGGAGGCGTTGTGGGCCAGCATAAAAATAGTACACTTACAAAAAAATACTTTTAAGAAAAATACTTTAAAAAAAGTTAAAAAGAATATGTATAGAAACAGCATACAAAAATTTGTTGTGATTGTGACTAAGATATAAACTTACATCTAAATAGAAACTTTAATAATATAGGCTAAAAAAAAAAAAAAGAAAGAAAGACCACATCCATTGCTGGATCTACCACTTATCAATGTAAAAGCAAGTCTAATAAAAAATTTCCCCTTACTGATTTATACAGAATCAAATGCTCTTCTTTCATTCATCCCACAGTTTACTTCATTTTAGCTACGAATTAAAATTTTCTATTAAAATTCTACATATTAAAAAGAGAGATGTCCACCTATACAAAGCTAAAAAAGATTTTAAATCCCACTAAAGTGATGTGGTAACCATCAGATGGTAGTTACAGATCAGCATATCAATTCATGAGAACATTAAACAAAAAATTAAAAACCTGAAGAAGTGAATGCATTTTGGTACAGTTAATACACACTGTAAATGCAGGTTTTAAACCAGCCATGGAGCACTGAAGCAGGCTGCTCTGATGGCTTGATGCAAGGCACATGTCTTATGTCGCCTTTCCAGTTCATGACACTTTTCACTCAACACATTTCTCACATCCGGCCGGCCGTCTTGAGGAATGACTTCAAAAATTACGAAACATTTTAAATTTGGCTACAAAATGTTCTTCATAAAACGCATGTCTTCATGTCGCTTCCTCCTGTGTCTTTCACATACGACTGACAAATATACCTGAAAAGAGGAGGTAGCAATTAATATAACATACCAATATGATTTTAAACACACGATGGCTGAGCAACGATACTAACTTTTAATCAACAGTTCATGACCTACGCCTTGGCTTCTTCTGCATTCTTAATCTCTGTGACAGCGGCGACAGCAGCGGCCACCACCTCTGCTTGCAGTTCCTTAGCAGCTTCATTAATGGTTTCGGAAATTTCCTTGGTGACAGTTTCAGTCACAGAAACCTCTGCTAGACTCTCACCAGCACCATCTTCATCCTGTGAACAAGCATACCAAGCCATCAATAAAAGAAATTTTTTTAAATCAAGTTGATTTTATGGGCTTTAAAGATTCTAACTTGACCTTAGTTTCAAATATTAAAACTTTTACAGAAAATTTTAACATTTAAAGTTCAATTTCAGATACACCCAACCAAACTACCTTCAATTAATTACCCTTCCTATTTTAGAACCATGCACGTGATATACATAATATTGACAATGTACCTTAGATACAAAATTTAACATACTCAGGCAAATCAGAATGCGTACTTGTAACTGTCTAGACTGAGGCAGAACAATAGAAATTTAAGATGTACAAAAGGCAAAATTAATGCCTAAAGGGTATAAAGATTCAATTAGTATGAGAGGAAATAAAAAGCTACACATTTATGTTTTAACACAGAACTGATAAAGCACATAAAATTGTTAAATAAAACCATCAAAAAATTCACAGACTGGTGGTAAATTAGTATTGACAAGTTGATAACAACAACTTGAAGAAAACATCATAAAGAAAGGCACCTTACATAATTATTTGCAAAGGTTTGACAGGGCAAAATATAAGGAGAGACTCTGAAATTGTAACAGAGCAAAATGCAAGGTCAAATGAGGGGGATAACAGGAGAAAATTAACACAAAAGGTGAAGCCACAACATCCACACAGGCACAAGGAAGTTAGGACACAAAGAGCTGGTAGTGTGGGTTCCAACATGCACCTTTGTGCTCAGTGCAACCACATGCACTGCCCAAGAGGAAGTGGGCGGTGCGTGTCTACTGCTACAGTACACGTTACCCAAGGAACCACAGCACCAGACCTGTTCAAAGAGACACAATAAGCAGAATTCTGTTGTGTTTAAATTAGTTTATGTTAAATGCACAGCCATACGCGACCTGGAGCAGAAACAACATCAAACATGCCCCACCCGAGCATGCCACACTTATAATGCCAAGGAACGGCCACATCAAACTACTATCAAGTGCCATCTGCCTCCAAGTTCACCTACATTTAGTTCATCCTGTGTAGTCTGCTCCGTCTTCTCAGCTGCCTCTGCCGCAAGGACCTCGGGTGTGGGCAAGGGGAGGGGAACTTCGTCTACATGTGAAATGCCATTTACTACTACGGCGTCCTTGCTCTCTTCAGCCTCCAAAGATAGGTCTTGAGGGGGAGGGGGAGGAAGCTCAGAAACTGGTGGAACCTCATCTATAGGCGGAGGAAGGGGTTCGGGAGTTGCTTCTACAGGGGCAGGGAGAGATTCTGTGGTTGCGGTAGTAGGTTCCGGAATTTCGGTGGTAGGTTCAGAAACAGCTATGGGTTCAGGGACTTGGACTGTGGGTTCAGCAGCCTCTAAAGGTGAAGCAGGAACCTCGATTTCCGGGGTCTGTACAGCTGGAGATTTAGGTTCCGAGGGTACTTGAGAAGTTGTTTCAGGCAAAGTTGTGGAGTCTGGTGACATAGGTGCGGTGGAGGGTGTGGGAGGGGATGGAACCTCAACTGAGGTTTCCATAGGAATTTCAACAGGAGTTTCAACTAGAGCGGGATTTTCAACGGGATTTTGAACAGGAATTTCAGGAGTGGCTTCTGGGACAAGAGTTTTTTCCTCAGTGGGCAATTCTGAAGGCACTTCTGTTTTAACTTCAATGGGGGATCGCTCGGACACAACAGGGGAGGCAGGCTGGACATTGATCTCTGGTACGGGAACATCCAGACTGCTCACCTTAGCAGCAGACACCACCTTCAAAACAGTGACAACACAAGATGTCAGCGCTGATATTGTTGAACCCTCAATCCATATCTTGGAAAGAAGCAGTTACAGTTACGGAGTCACAGTGTGCTATTCACCACTAGATAAGAAAGTTCAAACAAATTTAGACTTAGTTCATGAAGGAGAGCAAGGATGCTAAATAATGTCACACCAGTGAATTAAGGAATTTTTAAGTAGCGAATTCTCCCTAATTCACTTGTTTGAGCTAGGACACATAATCGGAACTAAAATATTTGTTACAATAGAAATTGATTTCTTAGGTGCTAGAAGGTGCATCACCACATGAGTGGAAAATATTCATGATTTTTCGTGCCCTAGGCAAGATATAATGTTGAATGATAGGCATTTAAATAAGGGAAGAGATGGATTAAATTAAGTTAGAGAAAGATAAAAGAGAAGATGAAAACAGACAAAAGAAACTAAAGAATTTGACCCCATAAAAGACGCAGGAAAAAACAAGTTCAGAGGAGGAAGGAATTCTATAAATTTTAAGGAAGGATGAAGAATTAGATTTATTTTTTTACCTCGTCAATGCCGTTTGTAGTGCCATTTGTAGTTCCGTTGGTGATGACGGTGGTGGTTTCGGTGGTCACGGTGCTGCTGCTTTCCGTCACTACGCTGTTGGTCATAACCACGGAGGAGGCGGTCGACTCGACGGTCATTTCCGAGGACACGGAGGATGTTGTCACGGCGTCGGTCTTGGTCTCCTCGACGGGGGCAGCAGGGGCAACGGGTGTCGGCGGAGGAGCCTCGGTGGGTGGAGGGGACTGCGGCAGGGGAGGAGGAACATCCTGTAGTAAATTACAGGTTACGACCGTATTACACTGGGGTGAAATCAATGGCAACCCACTCGTGTTATACGATCTTTATGGCGACCAACAAGAGGCCTGGGTTCACAGCTTTCGGAAGCGCAAAGAAAAGAGAAATGACTCGTACCTCTTTGGCAGGTTCAGCGGCTTTGGTCTCGGCCTCTGCTTCCACGGGGGCCGGGGCGGGGGCGGCTTCGGCGGCGGGGGCGGCCTCGGTCTCCTTCACAGCCTCCTTCTCGGCGGCGGGCTCAGCGGCAGGTTCGGCAGCGGCGTCCTTGTCGGCAGCGGGGCTCTCATCCTTCTGAAAAATCAAACAAAAATAAGCGTTAATAACTAAATAAAAAGAAGCAAAGGGGGAGAGCCCAAAGGCTCGTCGCCACAGCACATCCGATAGGCTGGTCTCGCTGAGGCCCGGCCGGGGTCAAGTGAGGTGACCGCCTGTCTGGAGCACTGCTGCAGGCGTGCAGCCGTAGCGAAGCCAACCCCAGGCACAATTGGCAAAACACGACTTTATTAAACACGAGACGGGCGGAGCGGCCAGCGGGGCGAGAGAGTGGTCCGACTTTTTGACTCAGAACACACAACAGTGCACATACTGATACACGCGAAGAGAGGGTTCGAACTTCAATGCGAAGCACTACTTCATCAACACTCGGCGGCTTATTGAGCGAACCTGGACGACATCGGCGTCGGCAGGCGCGGGGGTCTCTGCGGGGGCGGGCGCATCAGTGGCCGGCGCGGGGGGCGCAGCGGGCGGCACTTCACTGTCACTGGGGGCGGGGGCGGCCGTGGCCTCCGCGGGGGGCGGTACCACGACTTGTTCCGGAGCGGCTTCGCCCGCGGCGGCGGTGATCTCGGGGGCGGCAACGGGGGCGGCTTCCATCGCGCTGCAGAGTGTGGGACTGAGCGACGCGCGACCACCCGCACTCTCTTATACCCCGGGCCGGGGCCGCCCCGCCCCGCCCCGCCGCGCCCCGCGCTGGCGTGCACCACTGCCACTGCCCCGCCCGCCCCGCCCCCGTGCCCCCTCAGGCGGGGCGCGGCGGGGGAAGTGCCTCCGAGGTGGGGTCCAGGACCTCTTACACACATGTGCGCCACGGCGCCAGACCTGGACAGCTCCAATAGCAATAACAATGTCACCGCGCCCCGCCCGGCCCGGCCCCAACGGATCAGAGCATTCCTCGGGACCGCGTCATCGTCGCATCGCCACCGGGGTGAATCAGGCACCCCGGACAGCCCCTCCCGCCCGCGCTGTAAGGGACCACGCCATGAGATTTAGGCCATTTAAGCCCGCCACTGCTTACAACCATATCGCACACGTTTTAAAAAATAAATAATTTAAGTTTCCCCGAGTATTGCGGACCGCCTTTGTCGCCGTGTTCCTGGCCTTCCCCACCGCCGCTGCGCACTCCGCACGCACGCGCCCGTAAATCGCCAGGACTAAGTGCGCACCGCAGCGGGCCGGGCCGGCTCGCCCGCTGCACGGCGGCGGGGAGGACGTGGCCAGGCACAGCGCCAAGCGCAGCCGGCCAACGAACCGCGTCAAAGACCAAACACACCAAAATCGTCCCCACCCCCCCAAAAAAAGAAACAGCGATCATGAATTGTATACTCCGCGGCTCAAGCAGCAGAGGGAGAAATGTGCTCGGCGCAGCGGGGAGTTGAACCCGGGGCCGCGCGGGCAGGACGGGGTAAAGGAGAGAGGGGGTGGCGGGCGCCCGCCCAGCCCACGTGCAGCTGTCGGAGCCGTCCGTCCGTCCGGTGGCGGGTGGAGGCAGCCTAGCCTGCTCGGTGGACCGGGGCGTCGCACTGTTTGTCAATGAAGCCTGCATCTACTGCGTTATTAGCCTAGTGCGTCGTACTGTCGTACTAAGAGGAAAGGGGAGGGGAGGCGGTCGGCTCAGGTGTCAGCGGCGAGGCATATCGGCATACCGGCATAGAGTTTCAGACAACGCGGTGGTCACGCGGTACCGCACCGGGGCGGGGCGGGGGATAGATGAGGGGCAGAGAGATGACGAGCCCAGCTCGTCAATTCAAAAATAAAACATCACCACAACAAATAAAACGCCAGGGTCGCCCACAGGCAGGCCCTCGCCGGCCTTCGGCAGATTATCGCACCGTATGCATCAATGCCAGCGGGGTTGCCTATCGTCTCAAACCGTGCAGCCTCACAGCCCCGTGCGAGTAGGCAACCCTCCTGCACAGGCGCCATCCGGTACAGTATCATCAGCCAAAGACAGAGTAAGGTCTACAGAAGGGGCCAGCCAGCGAGGCCCGAGTGCATTTTTCTTTCGCAAAGAAAGCGGATGGCAGCAGGAATGTTTCGAGCCGAGGGCGCAGCCTCGGGAACGCCGCTAGTCGCCGTTTCTCATCCCTGCTAAGTGGACTGTGTCGGGAGGCACCGGGCGAGCTGCTCCAATCCGTTTACATGAGGAGCAACGGCGCCGACGACAGGGCGGCGGCTGCTGCTGTGGAAGCAGCTACGGCCTTGGCCCAAAGACCAACAACAGAGGAACACGACGGCAGGGGGATGCAAAGCAGAAGGACTTAGCCCGCGCTCTCGTGTGAAGAAGACTCAACATGTAATAAGCAGGTGAACTTTGCCATTTTTTTCAGTCGGTCACTGCTGCGCAGTGTCATAACTCTGCTCTTCTGCGACACAACCGGGCGGCCGGTGAGGGGCGGACGGAAGCGCCTCGAGAGACCTTGGCGTGGCGTGGCATGGCATGGGCGGAGGCGGAGTATGTATTTGCGCCCCGAACCGCGCCGCCCCCGACTACGACGACTTACACGGCCCCCGCCCCAGCCAGACCAAGAGACCCTGCCCTGTCAACACACTGCTGTGAGGAGGCGGGAGGCGGCGGAGAAGGCCGCGCCGCCGCCGACGTCACAGAGCGAGCGGGCCTGACCACACCAACACTCTGATCTGCTATACATGAATGTCCCCGCCCCGCCACGCACCCCGCCACGGCTAAATTCGGCCGTACAAACGCCATACACAAGATCTTCGTCATACGAAGACCGTCAACGGGCGCCAGACAGGTCGGGTCGGGGCGGGGCCGGCTCACAGCTGCTGCTGCTTCCGGTCAGGCCCGCGCCACGAGCCACGGGATATCGCGGCAGCAGCAGCAGTTCCTGCTGAACGGCGGCGCAGGCGCGATCCAACAGTTCCACCACCACCCGCCGCGCACCCCAAGGCACGGCGCCCACGGCCACGGCCCGCCCACCAGCGCGCCCCCGTGCGTCACCCTCACAACACGCGGCAGAAACATTTCTACTCCTCTACGACTTGTGCAACTCTGGAGTAGGAGTGAGTGAGACAGATGGATCGGGTGCAGGTGCCACCCGCGCGCCAGCAGCCACCCCCGTGCGGAGCAGAGAGGCTCGGCCCGGCCCTGCTCCGCAGCTGTTACAGCTGGCCGCCACGCCACACCGCCGCCGGGACGCCACGCCACGCCATGCCACGGCGTCGCGACGCCACATAATTAATCAGCCATCATGCCGACGCGACGCGAGGAGGGCTCTTGGGCGCCCTCAGCACGTCACTTAACGGCGACCTGCACCGCGGCGCCGCGCCGTCGTGGTGGTGGGGCTCATCGACGAGCTGGTGCGAGCGAGGCGAGGCGGCGGGGCGTGGCGGAGCGCGCAGTTTCATTTGGCGGGGGTTGGTTATGGTGGGCGCCCCGCCCCTGGCGCGGCGGACGATGTTTGTAGTACACGGCGTGGCGTGGCGAGGCGGGACGTGGCGAGCACACGGGACAACACGGGAGGGCGCGCGCGCGACAAAGGCAAAGACGGATACTCTTTGTTCGGCTCGGCCAGCGCCAGCGGCGCCAAACCATCCATCTCCACCGTCAACGCAAGGGCGGCCCCCAGGAGCCCGACGCCACGCCAACCCTCATGTCTACACCACCGCGTTAAAAAAGAATGTACATTATCTGTAAGAGAAACAGCAATAAGTTACGAACGCCCTGCCGCAGCCGCACCCTTCCCTCCACACTGCTGCACTACCTCCACCTCCTCTCTCCCCTGACAGTGACAAAACACGCGACGCGGCCGATTGCCCGACGCCGAGCGGCGCGCCGGCCAAACGCGAATACAAAATTTGTGCCGCGGAGCGTGAAGTCCTGCCGCTAATGCACCGGCCGCGCTACCACTCCCCCCCGGGCCCGGGCACCTAATGAGTGCGAGAGAGACAGCACGCACACAGCACACCAGACAGCTCATTTCACAGTCGGACACACCACCGGAAGGCGCCTGCCTGCCTGCCTGACTGGGAGGGGAGGAGGGGGAGGGTAGATCCGTATGACTCTACGCGCGCGCGCGTACAGGGTCGGGAGGGAAGTGAACAACTGGCGGCCGAAGCACTCCGGCCCGACGCGGGGGTCGGACTGTAGCGGGGCGGGAGCCTGTGCCATTCCGAACAGCGTTGGGGGTCGGGTCGGGGGTAAGAGGGTACAGTATAAGGAAATGTTCGCTACCGACCGTGCGGTGCACCCCAGAAGAGCAGTCGGGTCGGGTGGGCCTGCACGCACGCACTCCTCGGCACGGCCGGCCTGTAACCCACCCTAAGCGACCCGACTTCGAGGAAAAACAATAATAATACCCTCTGCTCTGCCGCCCCAGCCCGGCGGCCCACCCCAGCTGCGGATGGAAACGAGTTGGCGGTGGCGGGCGAGAGAGGAGGGAAGCTCCCCAAACATCCTGAACAGCACCACCGCGACCACCACAAGAGCCCATTGCACATCCGGACCCGGCCCGGGCCTGGGCCCACCAGCAACGACGCCGAATGCCAAGCCCAGCGCGAGGGCGCTGCAAGCTGCAGCCGGCTTTGCGTTGCGGACGAGCCGGGCCGGCGATACCCTCGGCGCGCAGGGACCGCGAGGCGGGGGGCCGCGCCGCTGCCGCGGACAGTGGCGCCCCCTCGCGTCCGTCCGTGACCACGTGACTAAACCCGGGGCGCTCGCACTCGGCTCCGCGTTCCGTTCGGGCGGACGCACTCGGCGCGAGGCGTGGCGCGGCGCAGCGCGGATGAGCTGGCCTCTCCGGGAACAAAGGAAGTACCTCGTAGGTCCACGCGGCGCGGCCGAGGCCCAGGAGGAGGGAAGTACCACGGGCACACTCAACGGTATGTTGGACCGGCCCGGGCCGGCCGCGAAAGCACTTCAACTGCGGCAGAGCAGAGGCGACAGACCGGGAGAAGTGTGAGTGTGTGTGTCTGCATCCGCGAGCGTGACGTCACAGGGTCACGCAGCCTTGGCCCCAGCGGCGTAACGGAGCGGGAGAGGAGACGGGTCGGGACAGACTTAGAAACACGCGCTCACTGACCAGCCTCAACACAACACACAACGCCCCGCGCTGTCCTCCGGCAGGACACCTTGGCCCATACTGCACCAGGAAGAGCGCGGCCATCACCATGCCGCGGCACCAGCAGGCCTTCCCCCGTATGCCAGAGATGAGTTACGGGGAAATATACCACACTCGTATATGCATATGGCCTCTCTGCCGCCGCGGGCGACTCGAGAGAAAATAGCCACTTAATAAAAAAAAAATTATGAAAAACCACTATCAGTATAAAACTATACGGTATAGGGAGGAAAGGAAACGGGGCCGCAGGGGCCTCCGTCGTAAAAATAATAAAAAAAAAAAAACAAGCGCAACCAATTCAATTTCACTACTTAATTCATCATAGCCTGCTATCCCCAGAAAAATACCAAAACCAAACGTAAAGAAACTAACACGAACCGAATACGTATAAAATTGTGAGGTAATTTATGTGACTCGTAATGACCGGGTAGCAAGGAGGAGCGACTCACTGCAGCGCCGCTGCCCATAAACAGATCCCGCCCCACCGATACGTGGAACTCGACCGAACCATTCACTTTATCGACACGCCACACCGCGCCGCGCCCCGCCCGCGGTATGTCACTCGAGGAGGGCGTTCTCGCGCCACACCCCACCCCGCCCCGCCCCGCCCCGCAGGCCGGCCACTTGGGACCCTCATTACCCCCGCCGCAGGGCCCCACCCACCCCACAACGACGGCCACAAATTTATCGGCCGCTCTCCCACAATGAGGCGGCGACAAGAGAGAAACGAGGGCGCAAGAGAGAGACGTCACCCGCTGCTGTATGGATGGACAAACGCGTCAGCATCATCAGGGTGACAAACTGCCCCGCCCCGGCCCCGGGGGTGCGGCGCCGGCCGGCCGGCAGTGGCGTCGGAGGGTGCGTTGGTATTGTGTCAAATCATATCGCGCCAATCTAGGAGCCCCCCCCCCCCCTCCCCCGGTCCTTCCCCGGGCGTTGCGCCCGAGTGGCGCTATGCACTATCACCACATTCACTAGTCATGTCACCCCCTCCCCTTCCCCGAGGGGTCATCGCGCCGCCCGCCACCGCCTGCACGCGTCCTCGTCGCCGCCAGCCACATACACAATTGGCGCAAGAGCGACATACAGATAGAAGGGGGTGGGGGAAGGGGGAGGAGGGGGAGAGGGGGGAGGGATGATGAGACGAGCCATTCACACCCCATTGGCACTGACAAGGCCCCGCGCTCACGCTCAGGGTCAGGAGATGTCGCATCCAGGGCAAAAAATTAACCAAAGCGGACATTATTTCATTTTCATAATGTATGGTCGATTTCGGGTATAGTTTTATCATTCAATAAATACCCACACCAACAGTGCCTCCCCTCCTCCCCCTGCGTACAGTGTTGTCGTGCGGCAGCGACGGCGGCGGACCCAAGGAGCCCCTAAGGGGCCCAAGCCTCGTCTGTCAGGTGAAGCCTCACACGTACCGGCGCTACGCCACGCCACCGTGCACCACCACCACAGGTTAGTAGAAACACGAGCTCCCCCTCGATGTCCAGGACACTGTGGGGGCGGGAGGAGGCGGAGCGGGAGCGGGGGGCGGGGCGCGGCGGGGGCAGTGACCAGCGGGGCGGTACAGTCCGTACAGCGTGCTACAGTCCGCTCGCGCGCGCACTGTACGCTCACGTCACCGGCGCGGCGGCTGAGTCACCTAATTTCTCCTTGAAAGACACCAGCCGCACCGCGGCGCGCCGCGAGGAAACGGGAAACGGACACAGCCAGCGCGATATGAGTACTGTACCACTCACAGCACTGCGCGCGGGGCTCAGGGACCCCACCCGCGGAGCTGCACCACTCACTCGCCTCACCACGCCGGCCGCGACTGACTCAGAGGATCACTCTCGAACCTCCATCCGCCTCCATCCTTGTCGCACTCCAGCGCTCGCCCAGGTAGGAGAGATGGCGGTGCCCCAGGAGTGCGACAAGGAAGGACCCTCTGTACCATCAGTCGGCTCGCACCTCGCCTCCACGCCACGAGCAACAGAGGGCCGCATTGGGGAGTATAGCCTGGCCCGCCGTGCACACAAACGCACTCCTGTCCGCCGCAACCTGACAGTCACCGGGAGGAGAAGGAGGAGGATGAGAAGGAGAAGGAGGAGGAGGAGGAATCGAAACAAGGCAGTCCATTCAACACGCACGCGGTAGCCGCGGCGCGGTGTGTGGGAGCCTCTCCTCGCCCGCCCCGCCCCGTCCAGGCCCAGACTTTGACTTGGAGCCCACCACCGCGCCGGTGCAGCCGACTAGCCCGCCCCGCCCCGCCCCGCCACGTTGTACCGACAGGCGTTAATTGCCTCACTAAGAACGCCAGAGACGCGCCGTGCCGCGCCACACAGCGCCCCCCTGTATGCTCCAAAACCCGCACCGGCAGTGAGAGAGGCAGGAGCAGGAGCCAACGCTGCGTTTCCATCCGACGGCGGACGAGGCATCCCACCTAAACCACCACCATCACCTCTCAAGGCACCGCTCCCTCCCCCCGCAAGGGGCTCGCACTCATTCACCAACCTAACTGAATGCGCGCGCGGGAAGTTCAAAGGCTGCCGCGAGTATGAGAGAGGGAGGGAATTCCAGAGACCACGACGCGACTTCAGAAATAGCGTCCAATCTCCCGACTCAGCGGGCCGGGGCGGCGCGGGCCGGGTTGGCTCCCGCACCACCACCACCAGGGGGGACCCGCACATGTGGCGGGCGGTACAGCCCATTTACGTACAGGCCCCCCTCCTGGTCCGCGTTGCACAGCCCAGCCCAGCCCGCATGCAAGCGACAGCGAGGAGTGACCGACAGCGACACGCACTGCGGCCCCGCCCCCCAACAGATACGACCGCTATTTTTCTCAATTCCCTTCAATTTATTACCGCAAATATACTATACAAGACACATAAAAGTAGTAGGAGGAAGAGGGGTCGACGGCGCGGCAAACTGAAAGAGTGTGAGCGCGGGGCGAGAGCGGGGTGGGGCGCGTGCCTTGGAGCGAGAGAGACGGAGCGAGGCGTGGGCGCACCGCGGGCGGGCCGGGCGGGCCGCATCGCACATGCACGGTGCGTACGCGGGTAGGCAAAGCATCGGAGGGGAGGGGCGGGGCGGGGTGGCGGGCGGGCAGGGGGGGGCGGGGAGGGGAGGGTGGGGGGGGGGCAGGGGGGGGCTGGGGGGGGGGGGGCGGGAAGGGTGTGGTCTCGAATAGATCATCAGGGGGGGCCCGGGGGGTCCCCCATTCAGCCGAGAGAGGGCTGCGGAGGTGTGGGGACAGAGAGGCGCGGAGGGGAGGGGAGGAGAGAGGGGCGGAAGGAAGGGGAAAGGGGGCGGGGAGGGGGTGAGGGAGGGCGAAACGGGTCGCCGCGAGTCCACAACGAGCATTATTTCCAGGAATATCATTCGCTACCCGGGAGAAAGAGAAGGGGAGGAAAAAATAAAAGGGCGCGCACCCCCGTGCACGATTGTTTTGCAGTGTGCAGGGTAGGGCAGGGGCGCAGCGAGTGGCGTGCGCCATTCCGGACGGGAGAGGGGGAGGGGAGGGGAAAGAGAGGAGAGGAGGAGAGGGCAGGAAGGCGCACCCTCGCGACTTAGCAGGCCGAGCTGGATAAGCCCTCGAGAAGGAGCGAATCGGCTGTGTGGGGGAGGGAGGGAGGGCGAAGGGAGGAACACAGGAGGGCGAAGGGAAGAGAAAGGAGAGGGAGTGGAGGTCGGGGAGGAGACTCGTCCACCCGCGCGGCACCCCTCCCTATGTGCCTGCAGCCCCTACAGCCCCGCACCGCACCGCAGTCTGTCTGCCGACTGACCATCGCTCGCCACGTGACCGACGGAGTGGCTATGGGGCGGGGTAGGGCGGGGTAGGGCGGGAGCAGGGCCGCGAGGGGAGTGCAGCCGGCAGGGGCGGGCCGAGCAGGCGCAGGGGGTGCAGCGCCGCGCAGAGCGCCCGGCACCGGCGGCGTAGCTACGCCTGCGCACGAAAATCGCAAATTCCTACTCTAGTAGGTGGAGCCGGGGCGGGGCCTTAACGCCGGGCTGTACGAGGCGTCCGACGAAACGCCGGTTTCCTACGCCGCCATGCACTCGGGCCCGCGTTGTGCTGGGCCGTGCCGTGCTGGGGACCCCAGCGGAGGAAGCAACCAGTCAGCCCCGCCCCGCCCCTCTCCCCCAAAGCAGCCGGCTTTTTCGCGTACCCCTCCCCTCACCTCCCCGCCAGACGCGCCACGCTACGCCAATGGACCCAGCATCAGGCAAAAGGGCAAAACGAGAGGGGAGGGGGAGGCGTGCGGGGCGATCGCAGAGAGGGGAGAGCGGGAGGGGGTGGAGGCGAGGGGGAGGAGGAGGAGGAGGGCTTCGACCGATCGATGCCAGACAGTGGAGGAAGACCGGAGGGGAGCTCACCCCGCCCCGCCCCACCCCGCCACGCCGCGCCACAACAGCACACGCCCAACGCCGGCCGGCCCGGCCGGCACAGGCTGCTGGCTGGCGCTTGCAAACGCGGCTCAAACGTGAACCCAACCCCGCCCCAGGCCAGGCCCCGCGGCTGCGGACCACAGCGTGGCGCGACGCACCCGAGCCGAGCCCAGCCCCGCCCCCGGCACCGGCCGCCCGGCGTCCTCGAGAAGACGCTTCTCCACCGCCAACATCCTCGAGCAGCTAGCCTAGCCACCCCTCCCTACTCACTCACTCACCCCCATCAACGCCTCGTTCACTCACGCTAAGCACACAACATACATAGCGCGCCGTCCCGCGTCCGTCCCATCCCGTATGGCAAAACGACACTTTATCTCCCCTCTCCGCTCCCATCTCAATACCCATCCACTCTCCGGCGCACTACGCCGCGCCGCAGCACGTTTCCCACACACACACACACAGACACCAAGACGAGAGAGAGAGACAAGGCTCACGCCAAAGCCAAAATAATAGTATCCGCACCCAGGGGCTTAACGGCTTACGCGCGGCGCGCGCCGAGGAGACAGACGGCCGATGAATTATAATAATAACAGCAGTAGCACCTCCCGCGGGTTTAGCGGCGGGGCGGGGCGTTACCCCATGTGGGGCTCGAGGAGCCGCCCCCGCCGCCGCAGCCCGCCGCAGACGAGGCGGTTTGCACGTCTCCATGGAGACGAGCTGCCCCCGCCCCGCACAAGGCGTTGCCCTTCCTTCCTTCCCCGGAGGCGGCGCGGGGGCGGCAGACGCACGGGCCGGGGTTGTGTCAGACCCAACAGGAAGGTCCACTTCACTACAGAGGAGGTGGTGTGGTCCGCCTGCCCGAGGGGGTCGATGCGCCCCTCCGCACACCACTCCTCTCATAATTTGCATATCAGAAAGAGGAGCGCATGACACAGGACCGGGCCGGGCAGGGCAGCACGGCTGGACCACGCCGCTCCTCTGTCTCACTCCCTCTCTCTCAGTGGGCGCCTCCGTCTTCGTGTCTCACTTCCTCTCCCACTCTCTCTGTGGCCGCCTCCAAACGGAAATGAGATGAGAGCCAGGCAAATTTTGGCTCAGCGCCACGCAAAGCAACGCCCTTACGAGAGAAGTGCGGGGAGGGGAAGCGGCGGCCTGGGCCTGCAGCCACAGCCGCACCACTTGGGTGGCGAAACACAGCCTCCAGCGGCCCGGCCCGCCACGCCCGCAAACGCACCAAGGGGATGAAAAATGGCACCAAAATTGGCCTAGTTTTCCTCTGAGCCCGCGCCCCTCTGGCCGGCGGCGGCTCGAGGCGGGGGCGTTAGCCCAGGCTCAGTTGCCCTCATTCTGCCACCTGGATAAGCGTGAATAGGCTCTGCAAAAGCCCTGCAGGGGCTGCTGCACGCCTTATGAAGAGGCCACCTCGCGGGCAAACCAACCCCTCTAGCCAGCCAGCCAGCCAGGGGAGAGTGGGGAGGGCGGGGCGGGGCGCGCCGGCGGCCGGGGCCTCTCGGGGGATAACAAGAAGGGCCCAAAGATATAAAAAGAGCTTTACACCGGGGGGAGAGTGGCGTGGCGGCAGGAGCGGGAGGGGCGCAACGTCGCGCGGGGCGGGGCGGGGCGCGCCAAAGGGTGCGAGGGAGAAAACACGTGTTTGCCTTTCGAAGAAAAAAATATAGAGTACTAAAAAAAAGGCGTAGCAAAGTACGTAAATGGAGGGCGAGGAGGGTTGGCAGGGCGGCGCTGAGTAGATGAGTGAGATGCAGCGCACAGCACACACACGTGGGTCATGTGGGGGCCAAAGTGAAAGGGTGAACACACACACACGCCCGCCCGCGCATGTGACCACTCACACGGTCAATTATTCACACATCACACTCACCCGCGCTCTCCCTTTAATTCGTTTCAAATGTCGCGAATTTATTGGGCGGTCGGACGGTGGGGCCGTCGCCGCAAATATGCGGGAGAGGGAGAGAGAGAGAGACGATCCGCCCGAACTGCCAAAGGGGAGGAAACGAGATGGAAGGGAGCCGGGTCGGGGGCGCCGCGGCCAGATCGGCCAACCCCTCCGCCCAACCGGCGTGATGGGGGAAACATTGACACTACACCAGGGTCATGCCTGTCCGGTCGCGCCAAAGCCGACAGCCAAACGACACTGCCGTCCAGTGCCCCTCTCCGCGGGGCGGGGCGGGGCGGGAGCCTAGCGGCTCACCCCACCCCGCCCCGCCGCGCAGCAACTCCCCGTAGAGGATGACTCACACCGCGCTCGCGCACAGCCGTGCCGCCCCCTCCACACAGAAAGTTGCACAACGCGGCTCCTCCGCGAACAAGATGATTGAGATTATACTATTCCCGCTAACTCTCCTCTCCTCTCACTGTGTCTTCGGTCGGACACCACGACGGCACAGTCACCAGCGGGGCATCAGCCGGGCGCGTGCGCAGCTGCCGCCCCGCCCCGCCACGCCCACGACGAATACCCCGCATTCCGCGCATTGTGGTATGCGTCACCAGCGGCACCGCGAACCGCGAGGCTAACAAACGCCGCGCAGCGCCCTGACGCATCTGCCTGCAGGAGGCGCACAGTCACCCGCGAGGAGCGTGGCGCGGGGCGGGGCCGCGCGGGGCGGAGGGAAGGGACCCAGGTGTCACCACATTCCACGCACCGCCCCCTCCCCTTCCCAACACATACGCCCATCCAATAAGCAGCAGAGCGTCAGCTGAGTCGCTCCCCCGCAGGTGTTTCCAAAACCCTATAATTATAACCCGTCTACATGTACCGGGTGTCCCGGCCCAGACCGGACAGTCGAATGGGTGGCCTACGCGCTGGCCGTAGGCGCTGCAGGGCAAGGGGGGAGCGGGCGGCGGTGGCTGGAGCCAGGCCTCCCCCACCTCCGCTCCGAAGGTAGAGAACGCTACGGAGGGAGTAGCGCAGCGGCGGCTGTCGGCCTGGGCAGCGGAGGGGCGGCCCACGCAGGGGCTGCCAGCCTCACCTCGGTAATACCGCCGCGGCTCACCCGCGATCCCGCGAGCACCCGTCTGGACCACGGGGACCTGCGGGCACCCAGTCGTGGCGCAGCGCATCCTCGCGGTGTCCGCGGGCCACCCCGCGACTCTGCGAGGATCCGCGGAAACCCACCGGGGTAGCGTCGCGCCTTCTCCGCGGCGTCCGCGGATACTCGCAGAGTCGCGGGGTGGCCCGCGGACACCGCGAGGGATGCGCTGCGCTACCCGGTGGTGCCCGCAGGTCCCCGTGGTCCAGACGGGTGCTCGCGGGATCGCGGGAGTGAGCTGCGGCGGTATTACCGAGGGGTGAGGCTGGCAGCCCCTGATGTGAGCCGCCTCCGCTGCCTAGTTGGCCGACAGCCGCCGCTGCGCTTACCCTCCGTAGGCGCTCTCTACCTTCGGAGTGGAGGTGGGGAGGCCTGCTCAGCCACCGCCGCCTGCTCGCCCTGAGCGCCTACGGCCAGCGCAGAGCCACCCATTCGACTGTCCGGTCTGGGCCGGGACACCCGGTACAGCACCGCCGCACCCACGAATTAATTTTTATAAAACGAAAAGAAAAAGAATAAACCGCCCCAGTCTGCTGCTACCGACCGGGACCGAACTTTATCCGAAAGTCACGAAACAGGCTTCGCGCGGCTAATAATTATCGCGTCGGAACATCGGCGGCAAATAAGCAAAAGCGAAAAAATAAATGAGAGCGAAAAAGTAATTCGAAACTTTGTTTCGCCTTTCCGCTCGCGCCTGCTAACAACGGACCTCATCACCGCGGCGGTGGGGTGATACGGTGGCTGGACGGCTCCTGTCTGCTGCCTCTCTCCGTCCATCCCAGAGCCGCAACAAGAAGAACACGGAGAGGAGAGAGGAAAAATAAAAATAAAGACTTGTAAAAGAAGGGGAAAGAGACAAAATAAATTGTGCACCAGCCCGTCCTCCGTCAGCCTCAGCAGACGCAACCGTTTCGCGCTGCTGAATGTAACATTCATAACTAATTCCAGGCCACGCCGCCTCCTGGGCCCCGCCCCGACACGCCCTCTTCATCCAGCCCCACCTTTTAAACATAATAAATAAAATCACCGTCAGATTGTGCGCCGCGCCACCAGACCACCATCCCCCCCGGAGGACAAGGCCAAATTTTCCTTGGGATGAAGCAGAATCAAGCAAACACCCCAAGGGGGGCCCCTCGCCTAGCCTCGTCGCCGCCCTTCCCGGGGCACGACTCCCAACCTTACGCCCGCGGGGCTCGGGTCGGGGGACCGAGGCCCGGGCGTTCTTCTCACCCTGCACGCCCCGCCCCGCCCCGCCCCGCCCGGAGGGGTTCCTCGAGGAGCAGAGAAAGTAATTTGCGCCCCGCCTCACTTTTCTGCAATCCCATTTTACGACCCGTTGCTACAATCGCATCCGACAAAAGCCGACGACGGTGAGGGGGATCACGGGCTTGGGGGGGAGCGGGGTAGGGGCGGGGAGCAGCCCGGGGCGGGGCACTACCTCAGCACTCCTCCGCGCCGCACCCCGCCCCACTCCACCCCACCGCTGCCACGCCTGGAGTACAAATGCCACGAGAGCAGAGACTAAATCGGGACGAAATTCAACTCGCGGGTCGGTTGGGTCGTGTCGAGTCCCTCCCCCTCCTCCTCTGTCACTACCTCCCTCTCTGTCGCTCCTGCCCAACAGTATTCCCGCCGGAGAGAGAGCAAGAAAGACCGAGTGTGTGTCTGTGAGAGAGAAAGAGAGAGGCCCCCACCGTTGGCCCCACTCCTCTCCCACCCAAATAACACAACCAGCAGAATTGAATCACGGCTGGGCGGGCAGAGTCCTGTGGGTCCTGAGGGTCCGTAACCTCCAGCCCAGCCCAGGGCAGAGACAGGGGCCCGCCCCCACCCCACCCCGCCCGTGGGTAATGACATCACAGCACTGCGCCGCCCGACCTGATCCAGTCCGTCATCCCTCCACGCTCCATTACATTCCGCCGCACCCCGCACCGGTCAACCTCGGCAGCGCCACGTATCCTCCCCCAAACTCACCGCCGCTGCTCACTCTCACAGCCCCGGCCCCTCTGAGCCCAGCCCGTCAACCTCAGCGCGCCACACATCCTCCCCCGAGCCCCGGGCGGGCAGGGCGGCAGGGCTGGTCAGGCTGCTGCTCAGTCTCACGCCCCGTCGCTCCCGCCCCGCTCCCACACTCTGCTAGGGGTCACACACTGGACTGCGCTGGGAGTACATATATATACCCTCTGCCGGGGCGGGGCGGGGCGGGGTGGGGCATTCAGAGCACGCCGCGCATTGTCTGCCCCGCCCGCCCCGCCCGCTGCGGCCCGCCAATAGCATATGATTCGCAGCCGTCTGGACGCGCAAGACGCGACCATAACCTCCTTCGGAAGCGGCCCGGCCGGCGGCCCGGTCCAGCCGCTCTAATTGATGCTCAGACAGGAGCGGGGCGGAGCGAGGGAAGACCAAAGACCCCTCAGCCTCAGCCACAAGCTGAACAGCCAACGATCCCAAGAGAGATGAATGGCGAAGAAGAAAAAAAATTACACAAAACCCTGCGAGGGCGTAAGTCATCCGGACCGGGGCGGGGCCGCCACCACGTCAGCACGGCTAAATAATTCCGTCCCAGCTCCCTTTCAGTGTTCGCCTCCCTCGAGGGGGGTTGGTGCGGCGGCGGCGGCAGGGCGAGGGGTACAGATAAGCCCCCGGAGTACCACCCCCCGCCCAGCCCAGCCCAGCAGGTACAATACCCTCCCCATCCTACACACTTTTCGCCAGAGTTTCTTTGCCGATAAGTTGAGCCCCATCCCATCGCCCACCCGAGGAGAGGACGCAGAAAGGGACTGTTTACTAATTTGTGAACTCTCCTCCTCCTCCTTCCTCTTCCCTCCCCCACCTGAGTCATACCATCGATCGGAGTGGCGGCGCGTAGTGCAGGGCGTGAGTCAGTCTCCACCCCGGCCGGGCAGGGGCGGGCAGGGCCGGGCAGGGGCGGGCAGGGCCTGCACCGCGTAGCGTAGCGCAGCGCAGCGCTCCCTCCCACCCTCCCGACATGACGCACCCCACACAGCGCCATCCGCCCCGCCCCGCCCCGCCCCGCCCGGCTGGCTGGGGCGTTCAACTCGCGCGGGCCACGCGGCCCGGGGGTGGGTTTGGTTAGGTTCCAGCACACGGGCGGGAGAGAGGGAGGGTGCAAATCTGAATGCGCCGCTCATGCTGCTCCGGCAGGTGCTTCCGCCGCGGGCGGGTGGGAGAGGCATAGCAGCATCCGCTGGCAGGGACCGAAATGTTTTGGCGGGGGGACTTGTCAACTTCCGGTGGTCCAGTCGTGTCCAGCGGGGCGGGGCGGGGCCGGGCGGGGCCGCCACGCCGGATGCCTTCCCTCCACATCACACGCGCCACGGAGCAGCCCGGCTGGGCGGGCACCAACCAGCCAGGGGGGGCAGGGGGCAGGGCACGCTCCCAAAAAAGTGCCGGATGCCATGCCCCACCTCCTCTCTAAACAAACTGCAGCAGCAGCAGCAGGGGCTCGGGCTGGACCCCAAAGTCATGACGATAACACACATCAGACTGCGGCCCAGCCTCGTTACGACCGGAGCGGACAGGGCGCTAAGCGGGTCCTGGCCCCGGCGCCCGCCCCGCCCCGCCCACAGTGACGGGACGCATTCGCCCGGGAGGTAATTACACCACTTGTACCTAGAGCAGGGACGCGCAGCAGGCGCCGTTTAGCCTGAAACCTGCCCCGCCCCAGCGCGGCCATCGAGGTCTACTGCGAGCACGTGCGCGGCAACTCCAAGCAGCGGCCTAGTCCGCGTGGGGAGGGTAAAACGCTCCGCGAAATATACGCCAAACAAAACTTAGCCCAAACAATAACCCGCTCACTTCACGAGTCCAATTAGGTTTACAATTTTAACGCAATTGCTGACCCCCCTCCCCCCCCTTTTCCCTACTTCTCGGGCGGAATGCCCCGTCACGGTACGTGGTACTCCCCGGGCGGGGCGGAGCGGGGTGAGGCCCCCGGGGGTCAGCTCCGCCCGCCGGCACTCCGATTTCATCCGGAGATACCCGAGCTGGGGCGGGGCGAGGCGGGCGGGGCGGGGCGAGCGGGCTGGAATGCGCCGTACCCCGACCAGCCAGGCCACGCACTTCGTTAGGCGCCGGCCCATGTTGGCCTAATCAGCGAGGTAGTTGTACTCGCCCCGCCCTGCCCCGCCCGGGAAACATCCGCACGGAAGGAAAAGGAAAACGAAACACGAGCACGAGCCGGTCCGGGGGCGCGTGGCCGGCACGAGCGGGACAGACAGACAGCAGGTACTCACCTCAGCGATCTCGCCAGACTTGTCCTCGCGGGTGGGCTTGGTCTTGTCCCTCTTAGAGAAGGAGATGCTCCTGAACGACCACTTCATCTTCTTGCTCTTCTTCTTCTTGTCCTTTTTGTCGTCGCCGGCCTCCTTGATCTCCTCGCCGTTGGCGTCGCCGTTGACGTGCTCGCCGTCGCCGTTGACCTTGACCTCGTCAGAGGGCGAGGCGGGCGTGGACGCGTCGCCGTCGTGCCCGTTGACGGCGGCCTCCTCCTTGTGGCCGTTGACCAGGGCCTCGCCGTCCTCCTTGTGGCCGTTGGTCAGAGCCTCCTCCTTGTGGCCGTTGGTCAAAGCCTCTTCCTTGTGGCCGTTGGTCAGGGCCTCATCCTTGACGCCGTTGGCCAGCGGCGCCTCGTCTTTGACGCCGTTCACCTTGGCTTCCTCCGCATCGTGGCCGTTCGTCAGGGCCTCCTGCAACACAAGAAGAAGAACGTCATACGAAATGTTGACAAAAAGAAAAAAACACACAGGGAGAGGAAGTCGGTAGCGGCCATTACTCGAGCGATTAGAGCAGCCATCGGAGGGGTTCTTAAACGCCGGAACCCCTTCGGGCCTCACCGGAGGGCAATAACAGAAGGCCTCTGCTTGGCCGGGCCGGGCCCGACCGCCCCCGCAGCAGGCCACAAAAGCCCACAGCTAGCCCGGCCCGACTGTGTCCGACCAAAGGGCGGTCGGCCCGGGCCGGGCCGGCGCGGGTCCCACCCGGCCACGTATCGCCCTGCATTTCCGCCACAGCGAGATAAATCGTGGCGAGCAACCGCCTTGTGGGTGGCCGAGAAGGCCCGGCCCCGCCCCGCCCGGCTTACTGACCGAGTTACTGTGTGCCGCGCCGCGACCAGCTGTGGTTCAGACCACACCACTACTTCCGGCCGGCCGCATCCTCGAGGAGGACCTGTACGCCCCCAGCCTCCCCGCCGCAGCTGCAATGAAAGCGAAAGGAAGTGTCGTGACCTCCCCGAGGGCGCCAGGCCCGCGCCGCGAAGCGATGAGATCCTTCTCCCAGCGGGCGCTTATTAATAGAACACCGTGGCGCGCCGCTGCGCCGCTGCAGTAATTGGCCGAGCAACAGTCTCTCCCAAGTGCACCGCCGCGCCGCAATGGCCGCAATCTTGTTTACCACTCACTGTCTCTGTCTCTCTCGCTCGGCCTTGGGTCCAATCCCGGGCGGAGCAGCGCGGCGCTGGATGGATAGCGGGGCAATGCACCCGTGGCGCGTTCGGTATGTGTCCTATCGACTGACTTACCCGCCCCGCCACGCCACACCCCACCCCGGCGGCGCATTTCGCAGCGAAAATGTGCCGCACCACCAACACGTTATCTCAGAACACCCCACCCCGCCCCACCCGCATACCGGGAACGCTTGTCGAAAAGGTGCGGCACTGTACAGTGGGCCGGCCAGCTGAGCGGGACAAGAATGTAGTGACGCACGCGGACGTCAACGAGAGTGAAATTGTAGTGTCAAAGCAGCGAGGAACATCCGAGAGACACTCCGTTTGAACACGCCGCCTCCTCCTCCTCGCCCTTGGGCTTGCCTTACGTGTAGGGCGAGGCGGGGCCCCTCACACACACACAAGCGCGGGCAAGCCACGTCAACACTTGATTGGCTACGCCGCGCCCCAGCAGCGCCCCCCACCCCTACCCGCACCCCGCGCACTCCCCGCGTAATTTGACACGGAGGGGCTCAAACAGTAGCCCCGCCGGGGGCCCCAATACCTGTCGCAGCCGCGGCGGGGCGTAGGCGGCCGGGCCCAGCCCGGGTGAGAGAGACAACGAGATAGAAAGCCTGCCGGAGCCCCCGCGCCCCGCCCCGCCCGGCCACCGCCTAATACCTCCGGGGCTCCTCACCTCCTGGCGGGGCCGAGGCTCATCTCGACTCCGTGCGTGCCGCGGCGCGCCCAGGAGGGAGAAAGGCTTAACACCAACCCTTATCTCGCGTTTCAAAAGGGTGGCAATGGAGAGCGAGAGTGAAGCACAAAGGCAGCAGGGTATGGCGGGATGGGGCGGCCGACCGGCCGGGTCGCACCAGGTCGTACAATGGAATCCAAATCCACCCCCCGGCGCGGCCCCCATCAGACGACGCCCCCCGCCTACTCCAATGTCGCCGACAACGACACGATAACCGTCGCCGTTGTCTGCCTCCTCTCCTCCTGCCTCCCCGCGAAGAACACTTCCCGCCCCGCCCCGCCCCGCCCCTGGTTGCGGCAGACAGACCTCTGGACGGCGCGGCGGCCATTCACGCACACCCAGACCCAAACAATACGGAGACGCTCGGCAAACACTGACGATAAGAGACCAGGCGCCATTGCCTTCTCAAAATAAATCGACTTACTGGCCCGGCGTGGCGGGGCGTGGCGGAGCGTGGCGGGGCGCGGTGGGCCACTCACACTACATTCCACAAGAGGGCAGGCAGCCTGGTCCGGTCCCGGCGGGGCGTGGCGGGGCGGGGCGGGGCCGGACAGGTGGCGGACACCCCGGGGGCGACAGGACAGGACACGACGGCCACGCCCTCTGTCCTCCAACGTGGGCGGTTAGAGATGCGTCCGGCCAGACCCGCGACTCTCCCCACTTCCGGCCCTGCCCAATCACACACTTACACACACACAGTCCTGCGATCCGCCACGCCACGCCACCAGATTGCCCGCTGATAGTCGAGGCAAATTACCCGCCGCCGCGGCCCGGCCCGGCCCGACACCCAATGTCACCCGCACAGGTGGACAAGCACCTGCAGCTGCACCACGCGGCCGGGCCGCCACGTGGAGCTCGTGCACCCTCACCGGCCAGGCGGGCGGGGACGCGGGCACCTCTAGGCCCCGCTGGCCTTGGAGCTGCAGGGGGCCCCGATGACAGCCCGGCTCGGCCCGGGCTGTTCTGGACGTGACTCGGACCACGCCAGGCCGGCCAAGCCCGGCACGCCGCCCACTGAACGACCCCGCCCGATAACCAGCGTCAATATGTTACTCCGACCGGTTCCGTCCTCTGATCCCGGAGCCCTCTGGGTGGACCAGGGTCAGTGTCACTTGACTTTCCCCGGCGGCGGGGCGGACCCAGCAGGCGGTGCGGGCGGGTCGGGTCAGGCCGGTCACACGCCCACGGCCAGAACGACGGCATCCTCCTCCTCCTCCACCAAATCCAGGAGCAGCCCGCGCCGGACACGCACGGCCAGAGCCGCCCGCCGCACCTGTCGGCACGTAAGGTGCGCCCTACACTACACAAAGTGCCCTAGCCAGACAGGCCGACGGCCTACACGGGGCGGGGCAGCGATGCAGGGGGGCTCGAAACGTGTCCCAGACGCGCTGCAGAGGTCTACAATATCGCGAAATTACGGAAATAAGGCCCCCCCCCCCCCCCCATAATAGTACACATCCTAATCCCACGACCTTGGTCCAGTCAGAGTGTAGGGCGGCGGGCCGGGGTGGCGTGGCGCAGCGCAGCGCCCCGCCCGGCTCCACGCCCGATAGCGTCCCTCTGGCACGGCTGTTTTCCGAGGCGCCCCAGGCAGACGGGCGCCGCGGTTAGATCCGCGTGCCGCAGCGATTATGTTATTGCAGAACACGACGCGGTTGTTGAGGGGGACGAGGAGGAGGAGGAGGCGGAGGAGGGAGAGGGGTTTACCGCCGGCCGGCCTCGCTCAGACCCTCCATGAGCTAGACGGCGCACATAGAGCGAGGTGATCTTTCCGGCCCGAGGCGAGGCGTGGCGTGGTATGGGCTCCTCCACACTACGCCACGCCACGCCGCGCGGCGATACGCGCCACCTGATTCCATTTTACGGCTCGCCCCGCCCCGCCCCGCCCCGCCCGGGTCAGGTCCGACACATCCACCACTTTACGAGCCGGCCCGGCCAGCACCGCCGCTGACCTATCCCGTCCCGTCCCTGAATTACAATAACGATACGATAAAAACCAACTCCATCTCGCGGCTCCCCTTTCCGCTCGCCAGCGGCAGCGCCGCGACAAGTGAAAGACTCCCGCGCTGCAGCACCACACCAGCAGCAGCAGGGAGACACGACCTCCACACGACCCCATGAGGGCGCCGCCATTCAGAAGCCATAAGTCATATTAGTCGAGCCTTGGCGGAGCGGAGCGGCCCTTTCTCACAGCCGGGCCGGGACGGGACGGGCAGGGGCGACAATAGCGCGACGAGCCGCGCCGCTACTTGAAGAGCTCCATTCAGAGCGGCTTGGCGTATCAGCAGCCGCACCGCACAGAGGTCACGTGCACCCGCAGGCGGCCAGGCGGGCACACATGTCTCCGCCGGCCGCGCACCACCACGTACAGGGCTGAGGCCGCCCGCCCCGCCCCGCCACACGTACTCATATCGCCAGGCAGCTGCAGCAGCTGCGCTGGTAACAAGTGCGCGCACCTTACATGGCCATGCAGGCCCAGGCGCGTGCACCTGTCACGCGGGCAGCGCGGACGTGGATGTCATCGCGGAGGGGGCGCGCGCGCGGTGTGTGACAGCCGCCAGATAAAACCCCCCGCTAACCCCATAAGTCGGAGCAAGAAATGGCAAAACTTGCGCGTGCGTCGTACAAGTTGAAGAATGTTCCTTAAAAACGAACTCGTACGTTTACAGCAGGTCACGGTGCGCGAGACGTAGTGCTTAGGCCCCGCCGCAGGCGTAGCAGTGCCATCTCAGACAGCGGACGGGGCGGGGCGGTGGGTGGAGCGGAGGCCCTCTCCTGGTCCCTGGCCGCCGCCGTGCAGCTCCCCGCCCCACCCCGCACCGCCGCGCGCGGCGCTCCGAACCTTGACGGTGGACCATTCGGGATTGCGCTCGGGAGCCGATTTCAGGCCCGAGTCGGCCGACGGTGACGCGGCGGCCAGCACGCGAGGAGGTGTCCAGCCCCGCGGCCGCGCCTGCCTGCCTGCCGGCCGGGCCGAGAGCCTCTCGCGCGCGCCTCGCGGCTCGGCCCCGCCGCGCCCCGCTCCCCTTCCTCCCCATCATCCTTACCTTGCCGTCGGCGTGCCCGTTGGCCACCTTGGCCTTGAGGTCGCCCTCCTCGATGCGCTCGAGCTTGCCGTCCAGGGCCGCCTTGACGTTGGCCGCGTTGGCGGGCTCTCCGTCCTTCGTCGAGATGTCCACCGACCGCTTGCTCTGTCGCACTCCCATGGTGTATCACCTGCGAAACAAAGGGGGGAAATACGACAATCAGGACACATGCGATAACACACACTTAACTCTCGGTCGAGGAAAAAAAACGAAACAATTTATTAACGCGAGGTGCTATTACGGACAAGTGGAGGGCGTTGCTCTGAGGGGCCCTCCTCCACACTCCAGACCCGCGCCCCACCCCACCCCGCCCCTGGCGCCCTTACCGCGGTGGGGCGGGGCGGACGCACCACCCACCCCACCCCACTCCGCGCCCCGCACCGTCTGGCCAATTGGCTGCCATGCAAACTGCCTAATTATTACGCAAGGCAGACGGGCGCTGCGCTGAGCGAGAGGACAATGCCTCGCGACGCCACCCAGAGAGGGAGGTCCTGTGTGCGCAGACAGGACACACACACACACACACATGCATACAGATAGCCCGACACGTCACGTGACGAAAGACGCACTCGCTGCTGATGCAGCAGCAGAAGCACCAACTCTTTTCGTGCGAAACAATGGCAGCCCACCCTGACTCGCCCCATCCCCAGGAGCTGTACAATCTCACCCACGTCCTGCTCCCCGCCCCGCCCCTTCTCAGACTCCCCCACATAAGCCGCCGCTGCCTGCCAGGCCGCTCTCCCTCCCTCGCTCGCTCCAGATCCCCAGATTTATCTAATTCGTCCCCGGCCGCGACATATAAAGGCGTCAGGTGTCGCCTGGATGCTCCCAGCCCCGCCACGCCCCGCGGTGCACCGCGCCCACCCCTTTCACGACAGGTCACACTCTTTCCTCCGCCCCTTGTAACACCCAACCGCCGCCGCCGCCCTTTTTCGCATACATAGAAAAAGAATAGAAATAAAAAGAAAACGGAACAGAGTCGGAGCGGCACACAGTTGCGGCCCTTCTTTCTTCCCCTCAATTCCCACGCGAGCTCGGCGGCGGCGGGGCGGGGAGGGGGCGAGCAGAGCCACTGTGCGGCGTTAATCGCCCCATAATGCATAGGCTTTTATTATGATTGTGGAGCCCATTTCTCTCCTCGTTTTCGACGAGCCGGCCGGGCATAAGCGGACTCCCGCCCCGCCCCGCCCCGCCCCGCCCCGCCCGTTCACATCTCCATTTTCTTCCTCACTTCCTTCCTTCCCTCCCGCCCGCGCCACCGCCGCCTTTTTCCTCCATATATATTTTCCATTCCACTTCCGGGCCGCGCGCAGCTTTGAGCTATCGCAGCAGCAGCAGCAGAGAAACTTGGCTGCTGGCGATGCAGGCCAGGGCGCTGCAGCTGCACTAGTTGCTGTGTGGTCTCGTGCCCGGCCCGGCCCGGCACCGCACCCGCGAGGTGGGTGGCGAGCCGGGAGAGACTATACACCACACATCTCTCTTTCTCTCTCTCACTCACTCTCACTCCGCCCCTCACACCTCGACGTCTCTCTCTCTCTCTCGCACACACAGACTGCCATTGCGCGATTCAATCGTATAAGGCAGCGACTACTGCGCGCCGCCATTAGTTCTATGAAATAGTTTAGAAACGGGATGGATGTGTCGGGAGGCGACTAGACTACTTGCTCGAGTCCAATGGAGCGGGGAAGGTCGACCCCGTGCCCCTTTTATAAAGAGGCGAGGCGAGGCGCTACTACACTGCAGTGCAGGTGCGGCGGGGGGAGGTACTTTAGTTCTAAAACGAGAAGAAGGCGAGGTTAGGGTCACCACCGCACAACTTTTGGCCAGTTTCAATTCACGCCTCTTTCACCTTGCGGGCGTTCTCTTTTCTTTTTTCCCACCATACTCCTACGCAGTAACACGTGTTATCACGCCGTCTACGAAAAAATAAAATTCCCGCAAAAAATACGCATCTCCCCTCCAAGGCAACAAAAAGGGGTAAAACAAGCGAAAAAAATTAATCCTCTTTGCGCTACGACGCAGAAAAAAAAAAAAGCACCACGACGCGTTTGTGTTTGCGGACCTTGTACAAGACAAGTCACGCTCGACTCGGCAAAGACAAACCGATTCGGGCGGAACAGCGCAGAACAGCACAGCACAGCAGACGACACGCAACGCTCAGCACGGCGGCATTGACACACTGACTGGACCGGGCCCGCGCATCACTCCACTCCACCACACCTCTGTTTGATACGGAAAAACACCCAAGCATGTAGCCTCGTCCAGGGAAACAACAAAAAAAAAACACAACATACGCACGCACGACGCTCCGCGTCCGAGCGTCCGTACACAGCCAGGCAAGCGGTCATACGCGCAAATATCACTGCCGTGACGAACATTTCGTCACTCGGCTAGAAATAAACTTCATCGTCGCGCGCGCCGCGGCGACATTATTACTGTTATGGTTTGCCGATACGGAATGCGCGGCGGGGCGGAGCGGGGTGGGGCCCAACTGGCACAAGGCGGCAATAACCCGCGCGATAGTGCGGCGTCAACGCGTTAGAGTGGGGTTTTAACTGGAAGCCAGACAAGCATGATGTCTCAGGCACGTGCCCTGGTGGAAAGGCCTCGCTAGTAGCCCCCTCTGAACAACCTTGGGTCAATTGTGTTCTGGTTCTCTCAAGTCAAGTCAAGTCAAGATAGTGCGGCGTCGGCACGGGCTGACGAGGCGCGCGCGCGCACACACACACACATACATTGCGAGCAATAACATTACAAATAATAATTTAAACAGCACGACAGACCCCGGTCACTGACCAGCCCAGCCAGCCGGGGCGGGGTCGGGGTGGGCGAGGAGGGCAGGCGCGGGCGGCAACTCGAACCCATTATAACGCACACATGCACGTCACTTAGATAGATTTGACCTTTATGGCGAAGTAACATGAGCCTGTCCGTCCCGCCCCCATATCGCCCGCCCCGCCCCGCCTCGACGCGCCGCGGCTGCCACGCCTAAACAGAAATCGATTATTATAAAAATGGTGGCGGCAGCAGTGGGCCCGCCCCGCCCCGCCCCGCCCGCTTTATTTCAATAGCGCGGTGGTGCCCCCCCCCCCTCCCCCTCCCCTCGGCGCGTGTCCAGCCGGTCGCGACCCCTCCCCCACCCCCGCTACAGCGGTGCAGCGGTACCGTCTCTGCTGCAGTCCGACCAACAGCAGCAAAGCGAAAAAAAAAAATATAAACAAAATAAAAATCCTCAACACTTGTCCATTTTCTTTTCCCGCGCGCGGCTATAGCACCTCATTTCCTGTCTCCTCTCACTATTACTTCTCAGTCCAACAGCGCGCGGGCCGGGCAAGGCAAGGCGAAGTGGGGAGCAAAAAAAAAAATGCAGTAGTCCTTTACGCAGCAGCGGCGGCGTTCTCGAAACCGACGACGGAGAGTCGGCGTCGCTGCGTCGTCGCCCTCGCCGTGCAGCTTTGTGCAGCGGGGGCGGCCGTGC
Organism: Frankliniella intonsa; assembly: GCA_033675135.1. Taxonomy (NCBI): domain Eukaryota; kingdom Metazoa; phylum Arthropoda; class Insecta; order Thysanoptera; family Thripidae; genus Frankliniella; species Frankliniella intonsa. The sequence continues at coordinate 9,024,366 of CM066254.1, read as the reverse complement.
GAACGGGCAGGGGAGGGGGGCACGCGATGGTATCGCCGCGACCGGAAGTCACGTGATACTTTCTTCTTCTCTTCCACTCCCCGATTGGACAGCGGAAGTCCGACAGCGGATCCAGCATGAGAGACGAGGTTCCGTACCGCCTGGCACTGCTCACCACACAAACACACATCTTCTTTCCATTAATTCAAAACAATAAAAAAATAATAAAAAAATAACGTCAGTGATGAAAGTTATAATTGGAGGTGACATTTTGACGGTGTATACCGGCTGTCGGCGAGCGTGGGGTGGGGTGGCCCGCCCCGCCCCGCCCGCCCGCACGCGCACCGCTCCCTACCCCTCCCCTTCGCTTCCTCCCTCATTACTTTTATTAGTCATTTTTTTTCCAGCAGGGTAGCCGCGCCGCCGCGTGGCGGACAATAGGGTTTGCTTCGCCATTACATAAAAATTGACGAACTATTCGCGACCTATTCAGTCCACGCTGCCGCCGTCCCGTCCGCGGCGGCACTAACAATTCTCCATATTGGGAGTTGATAGCGCAAACAGTGGGGGTGTGGCGGCGGCGGGGCGGCCGCGGCGCCTCGGAGGAAGGGGAGGGGGAGGGGAGGGCTGACCGGCGCGGAGCTTACATGCCATGAGAGAAAGGCCCTCAGGGACGGGCAGCCGAGCCGAGCCCAGCCCAGCCGCATGAAATATAAACGCAGAGGTGACAGCGGGGTTGGGGGTTGGGGCGGGGTTGGGGGGTAGCTTTTAATTAAGGGACTCGCAGGGCAGAGGGCCACGCCAGGGGCGCTTACCCGGGGAGCTCCGGGGGGACACACACTAACCCCCACCCCCACCTCCACCCCCAACCCTTCACTGCACACACACACACGCACACAAACGCGCGAGCGGGCTGCCACACGCACACTGTACATGTACGTCCCATCAACACACACGCACCGCGCGAGTAAGTATACGACAGAGACATACACCACCACCCCCTCCCCTTACCCTACCCCACACACCCAATCACGTATAGTACGCGCCACACGGCCCTCGACCTCCGCAACCACCCCTAAGCTCACTCAACCTCCTCAACCCTTCTCCCTGTTCACACCACTTACACGGCGGGGCGCGCGGTCAGCGAGTGCGCCCCGCCCCGCGCAGCGGTAGGGAAATGACGACAAGAAGGAGCGCGGACCCCGCGCGCGGCGCGCACTTTTACGAGCGGGGCGCGACACCCCTCCACTCGCCCCTCCAATAAACACCATCTTTACGAGCCGATTACACAGACACACACATACATGCACCTCTCCCCGTCGCCGTGGCCTGCCTGCCCTGCCCTGCCCCACACCCCGCGCGGCACACACACTGACCCGCCACAAGGCGGTGGGGCGGGGCGGGGCGGGGCGGGGCGCGGCGGGGTGCGGCGGCGCCAGGGCGGCGCCTCTAGCTTGGGGCGCGGCCAAACAACCCCGACACAGTCAATGAGGCCCCCCTCCCCCGGGACCCGCTCGACCCCGAGCCAACTGCTCAGAGCAGAGAGACACAGAAACGCGCTCAAATCCTCTTCCTTCCCCCATTTCCCTCGCTCGCTCGCTCGCACAAGCAGCGCGCGCGTTGAGGAAGGCAATGGTCCAGCGGAGCAGATGGACAGGCGGGCGCGCTGCCAACGAGCCGTGCGGGGAGGGAAGCATAAAGAGAGAAAGGCGCCGCCGGGGTCCCGCCAGAGCGAAATACTGCTCAACCCGAGTGTGCTAATGTCACACACTTGCAGTTGCGTACGCTGTCATTCGCACACTTGGGAGGGAAGAGAAGGGGTAAATTTTTTTAGGGAAGTGTATGCGCCTGCAAATGCGAGTAACATTCACACACTTTTCCAGTAGGGGCGAGGTAAGGTAAGGAGGACTCGCGTCGCGGGGACGGGACTGCCGGGACGCGGACTGCCCCGAGGGGTCGCCGTCGACACTTTTAGCGGCCCCGCCCCGCGACCTGCGCGGCACGACGGCACGCACGCGGCCAGGGCGCCGTCATCCATCTAGTCATCCACTACACGCGATCTATTCTCGAACCGTGACACGGGGAAGGAGGGAGGGAGGGACCTTTCGGCAGGGGTGAGGGCAGCGCGGGGGCGGCGGCGGGGGCGGCGCCGCCTTGACCCGCCCGAACGAGAGCGACAGAGCGCGCGATAGGCATACATGTCTGTGGCGGCGCACCGCAGGGTACCGCACACGTACGGGTAGGGGCCCTACAGGGCCGCGAGGCGGGGCTGCTGAGCGGCGCAGCGCAGCGGGCCGTGGGAGACGGGCGGTGCCCTGCTGCCCAGCCCAGGCCCAGCGCTTATCAGATACGCGAGAAAATGAAAGGATACACCACGGCAGTGTGGTATAATCACGACCGCTCAGCCGGGCCGTGCCGGGGCGGGGCGGGGCGGGGCGGCGGCCACCCGAGCGCGACGACACAGACACGCCAAACAATAGGCGGCGCAACTTAAAACTGCGCGCAGTCACACACATACAATGACGAGCGCGTACACAAACACACGGGTAACAGAAAAAAATATAAAAAAGGTTGTACCGAGTACATTTTCATACCCCTCTCTCCCTCCCCTCGCCAGCAGGTGGCTCACTGCCACACACGCACACGTGCAGTACGCGGTACTGCTCCTCATGCTTGCGTCTGTTTCCGGCTAACCCCCTCCTCCCCTCACTCCTCCCTCTCTCACTGTCTCTCTCCTTTCAACTCTTTACACATTCGTATGCTCGTCTCTCTTTTTCTTTTGGAGGAACTTCAACGCAGGTGACGGCGAAGGCTGCGGCGCCATCAGTGTCCACAGTCTCAAGACCAGGGTGCGCCGCGAGCGCCGTGGGCCTCGACGGCGTCCTCCAGAACTTCTTGACACAATGAAAAGGTAAGTATGCCCGACATGGCATGTATGTGAATTTCCGTTTGTAAAACTTGTCCCTAAAACCGTGTGAGAAATTCGTAGAAAAATTCACCCTTGGTTTAAGTGTGGAAATTCGCACACTATTGGGGTTTCCAGTGCAGTCCTCGTCGACTCGCTACTGCGCGGCTGCAGCCGCGCGCTTTTTTTCGCTCCCCCCCTTCCCCCGCTAATTCTCTTTTCGTTTTTGCAGGCGCGCAAAAATGCATTGTGGGAACTGGGTGCGGGGCACCGCGGCGCAGTCGGCGGCCGCCGCGCCCCGCCCCGCGTCCATGGCGTCGCTCTGGCACGGCTGTTTTCCGAGGCGCCCCAGGCGGACGGGCGCCGCGGTTAGATCCGCGTGCCTCCCGCTCTCCTCACAGACACAAGGACGCTGAACTTCCATAGGAGCAGGGAGAATAGAGACATTTGCAAGGGTCCCGGGGGAGGTGTATAAACAGCCCTCCCTCAGATACGCGCGTCCCACCACTGAAATTCGGGGAGAGAGGGGGGAAGAGCGAATTCGCACGAGCCACAAATTAGACGCGAAAACCCCACACACCTACCCACCTGGCGCTGGAAACAGCAGTTCCCCTTCCCCCTCCTTCGTCTTCACTCCGGTTCCCATGGGGCCTAACTCAAAACCAAACACTCTTGGAGGAGCAGGGGGAGAGGGAGTGGAGGGAGAGGCCCGCAAGCAACTTCGACAAAGTTGCAGCCGAAGGGAAAGGGGTTGAGGAGGGGCACAGCGGTTGCGGCGCGAGGGCGTAACGTTCGAAAATGGGTGCATCCAAAGTTTCCGATCAAAAGTTTAGACCACCGCGGCGCCACGGGCGCTGCCGCTCAGCCCCACTCAGCACCCTCGGCCTCCCTGCCATGACAGGGCGAGCGAGCGAGAGCGAGAGAGGAAGAGCCAGAGAGAAAGAGCGAGAGAGAACTGCCTGGGAACAGCGGGGCAGAGGCGCGCCAGACAAACCTATCGATAAGGCAATTACAACCCCTGACATTCCGCGCCCCGAGGCGGGCGCACAACTCTCGTCAGTCAGCAAACTCCAGCAGCCCCACCGCACCCCGCCCCGCCGACAAGGACACGCCCGCCCCGCCCGTCCGTCCGGCCCCCGGCGAGGAGCCGAGACCTGCGAGTAGAGCAGAGTGCTCGACGACCGCACGCTATTCGCAGCGCAAGTCGCGGTGCCAATAGGCGGCCCTCCGGGCGAACAGGTGCACGCCGCGGTACCCGAGGAGGACGGGCCTACACCGCCGGCCTCCGCTTCCAAGAATCCGAAGAGGAGCAAAGGGAAGGGAGAGGGAGAGAAAGATAGGAAAGGAGAGAGGGAGAGAGGGAGGGAGAGAGAAAGAGAGCGAGAGAGACTGTGGCGGGCCCCGTTGCGCGGGAGGGGGGTACGTGCCAGGAGCAGGACCACCACACCGCCCGGCCCCGCCCCGCCCCGCCCCGCCCCGCACCACGGCCCGATAATCGATCAAGATTGTCGGTTCGGTTCGAGAGCTCCAGCTCGAACCGCAGCGCAGTACCCGCGTACCCGTACCCGACCCGGCGGGCGACGCGCCGCCGCCGTCCTCGGCGATGCCCTGCTTCCGAGAAATCAGCCAACACTCACCTGGAAACAAAAGAAACAAAAACTCGAGTTAATGGACGCGGAATTCCAGTCGAAATAAAAACTAAATAAATACGGGAATAAGGGAGTAAAAAGGATATAGGAAACAGGTGATGAACACAAGGATATGGTACTAAGATGGCGCAGCGGATGGAGGGGAGGGCCATCCAATTCAGCCGCGGGGAGCCGAGGCCCAGGCCGGGCAGCGCGTGTTTAATTCCATCTCTGGCCGATCTCCTCTCCTCTCCCCGAGCAGAGGCCATACAAGCGCCCCGGCCAGGCCCGGCCCCGGCCGGTCAACAAGACGGCTAGTCCATACCTCCCGCGGGCAAGCAGCACTACGCGCACCAAACGAATTCCCCCACAAAGCGGGGCGGGGCGGGGCGGGGCATCTCACATACGTCCCTGCAGCCAGAGCGCTCCATAAATCAGAGGACGATCACTGAACAATAGGATCGACCCGACCCGCCCCGCGCCACCGCGCAGCAGCAGCAACAGCAGTGTCCGTACAGCCAGCCCGTGCCGGGGGACCGTCGCGTCCCGTCACGATCCGTCACACACCAGGCGCGTGACAAGCCGTCGGCGTTACACTTGCGCATATACAGTTATATCGTGTCCGAGTGGTGAGTGGTGTGCTCGGCGCAGGGAGCGCACGTATACGAGAGAGTTCATTTAGGCACATGTGCATGTGTGTGTGTGTGAGTGTGTGTGCAATTCGCGGTACTTATACATCGCGACACTTTTGGCGACGTCAGCAGCAGCTTGTGCAGCCACGCCCGGCCCGGCCCGCACCCGACTCTCAGCACCCACTTGTCCCGGCGTGGGGCGTGGCGGCGGGGCGCGGGGCGCGGCGCCGCTAAATCCCCGAATTTATCACCTAATTAACTGCAGCTCAACTCCTTCATAACTCCATTAGCAGCCTCTTCACACCCCGCCCCTCCTCGTTTTATACGGTCATTTCGATTCGGGCGCGCTGCGATCGCATTCGGCTGCCGTCACGTCGCATGCATACCGGAGGGCCTCATTAACGGCCCGGAGGAATGCTCCGGGTAGGGGGGGGGGGGGGGGGGGGTGCACCGAGCACTCCCGAGGAGGTTACGCCCTGCCGGCCCCTGCCCTGCGCTCGCCTCCCCCTCCCCGCCGCGGGGGAGCGGGGCCTCCGCCTCCCTTCAGCAGCCCTTCAGCTGCCCCAACGTGTATTTCTGCAGATTAGATGGGCCCCACGGCCGCGGGCCCACACACACACGCAGGACGGCCGCAGGACCGCCGCGCCCTGCTGATCGACTGGAGGGAGGGCCCCGCTGCCCGTCCTGCCGGTGGCCCTCGGGGAACCCTTGCGCTGACGAGCTGTCAAGGACAGCCCCCCCTCCCCCCTCCCCTCCGGCCCGCTACACGCGGCCTCTCTCTAGCCTCCGGCCAGGCCCCACCGGGGGCTGTTCGTAAAACAGCGGGGGACACTAAACCAGGCCGCTAGAGAGAGGGGACTGGACGGGGGGTCGCGTTCGAGAGAGCGCGCGCCCACGTCCCTGCCTCTCTCACTCACTCTGCGACAAGGGCGCGTAGCGTACACACGGGAAGGGCAGAGGAGGGGAAGTTTCGTACGAAGCCCCGGCAGATCGGGCCGGGCCCCAAGCGGCTCATCATTACGCGCAGAGGAAGGAAGCCCAGGACGAATAAATATTTTACGACGAGACGCACACTGCTGCTGCCGCCTTCATTTGCCGAGCGAAAATGTGTGGGATGGGATAAGAAGGGCGGCGCGGCGAAAGGGATGGAGAGAGGAGGGAAATGTGAGGACATTCGTGTGTGCGCGCGCGCGCTTTTTGTAGATGTCAGTCGATGATTCACACTCCAGGGCGGCGCGGCGGACAGGGGGAGGAATGGAGGACGGGCGCGACGACGCGACGGGGAGGGTGGCAACCGCGTCTAACCGGTTGGGGCTGGGCTGGGGGGCTCACAGTGCGGGGCGGGCAACGACGAAAATAATGACAATAAAAAAGTGGCGGCAGCGCCAATATAGGGCGATATGGAGGGCGACACGGCACGCGAGAGGACAAGGACGGTATAAACGGACATAGCAAACTAGGACGTGCGGGCCGGCCTTGGCGACAAGGACATGCGCCCCGTGCTGGTGGTGGTGTACTCCCGGGAGAGTACGGCGGCACACAGTCGTATAGAGAGAGAGACTCGCTCGCAGGGGAGACAGCAGCTTCGACTGCCTTTACGGTCCAGGCGGGGCGGGGCGGGGCGGGCCCGCCCTGCACCATTCGCACGCACGCGCTTACAGACGTCTCTTACGGAAAACGGAGGGGAAAATGGGGCGGGACGGGACGGGCGGAGAGAGATAGAGAGCGGAGCGAGGCCTTTGGTGTAATAAAAGGCAACCTTGGTGTTTTATTTTGTTTGATCACGCACTCGTGGAAGCGGCGGCGGCGGAGGAGGTGGAGGAAGGGCGACGCGACGGAAAACAAAAAGGAAAGAGAGAAAGAGGGAGAAAGAGAGGGGTGCGTGGCGGCGCGGACGTCAGGGGGAGCGAGACAAGGGACGGACAGCCGGGACGCCGGACGGGGCGGCGCGGCGGCGGCGGCGGTGGCGTCGGCGCCGGGGGAGTAGATTGGCGCCGAGCCTCCCCCTGCCCGCCCCTACCCGCCCCTCATTACTAGGGGCTGGCACGCGAGGACTGTTGCCAGGCGGCTGTGCTGCCCCCGCCCCCTCCCACCCGGCCCAGCCCTGTCCGCTCCGAAACGAGAGCACACCGAAACACCGAGTACAGCCGGTATTCGAACCGTCGTCGCCGTCGCGTCGGATCGCATCGGAAGCGCCGCCTCTGGTCGCGCCCCGCTGCTCCGGTACGCGACGGGACGGGACGGGACGGGCTACACCGGGTTGTTGGCGTGCCGTTCGCCTCGCCCGCAGCGCCGCGCCGCGCCGCGCCGCACCCGATCTGGTGGTGGTGGTAATCGAATTTGATCCGGTCGGCGCTACGCTGCAGCCTGACCACGCAGCCGGGCAATCAGGAGGCGATACCCGCTACACGGCCGGCCCCGGCCCAGGCCCGGCCCAGGCCGCAGAGACCAGACCCGCTCTAGGGGACGGTCACAGTCACGATCATGGTCACGGACCAGCTGAGCCGAGCGCCCTGCCCTGCGAGCACCGCAGCGCCCCGGGGAGGGTAGGCAACCCGGCCGCACCCGTGGCCTGCGGGCCAGCCTACCTACCCACCTTCCCTCGCGCTACAGAGACTCGGCCACGCGCCAAGCAGCGTGTGAATGGGATGTTTACATGCGCGCCGCGCTGCATGGCCATGAGGCGGGGCGGGGCGGGGCGGGGCGGGGCGGGGTGGGGTGGGCTGCTCGAGGCATTCCTAAAGCTAACGCAGCACAGCCGAGACGAGGCAGCCCTGCAGCCTACAGCCCTGCAGTCCTGTTGTGTGCAGCTTATCTCCGTGCGGCGGGGCGGCGGGCGGCTGCTGCCCAAGGACTTGGAGGAGCGCCACGCCGCTGCCCGGCCCGGCCCGGCCCGGCCGGCCCCAGACAGATAGCCAGCCGCGCTGCAGCGTCAGTCACTTTTTATCGACGGGGCGTTCCGAGCAACGCATTGCGGCACAAACACGCGGCTGCTGGACACGCCGGCCGCGCAAGAGAGAGAGAGAGAGGCTGTCTCTCTACGCCGCGCAAGAGATAAACTGTCTCTCTACGCCGCGCAGCGGCCTCCAAACGCCGACGAGCTGACAGCCAGAAGAGGCTCCCCTCTCCTCTCTCTCTCTACAACTTGTAAGCGAGAGATGAGATGAGGGCGGCCATGTGCCGTAGGGTCCCCCGTCCTGTCCGGCCCGGCCCGGCCCGGCCCGGCCCGGAGCGCCCCGGGGTCAATTACAAAGCCCAGCTGACTCAGCAGCGCTCGAGGTGTGCTCAGTGCAGCCATACAGCGCCCGCCCCGCCCCGCCCCGCCCCCCGGGTCAGGCCAGGCCCAGCGGGGCGGCCAGCCGGCCCGGCCGATCCAAAAGATTGAACTTGTCTCTCACTCCCCGATGCGGGCCTGGCCGCGGGGCGACGCCATGCCGGCGGGTTTGGTATGCGGGGTAAAAGTGAAGGAGTCATGACGTGCCCCGCCCTGCCCCGACCCCTAGAGAGCCTCGACCCCTTCTCCGGCACCAGCAGGGCCTTGACGCGGTCCAGTAAGCACCACCGTACCGCACCGCACCAGAGACCCTCGCCGACGCCTCCGGGGTTAGTGAGCGGTGCGCTGGCGTCATCGGACAGACACGCCGGAAACCTCCGGGGCTCTTTATACTCCGTCTCAAGGAAGATGTGAGAGCCTGGGAGGGAGCCCCAGCAGCGGGGAAAATGGTCCAGAAAATACCCTGGGCATCTTCCAGGAAACAAGACAAGACGGTAGGGAAGTCCACGTCTAGTTTGGGAGTCCATGGAGCCACTGCTGGAGCAGTGCGGGTGCAGGGGCCCGCCCGCAGCAGCCTCCAGCAGCACGCCCCACTGGCCCATCCCGGGTAATAAGCCCGACGCCTGGGCGTGGCGGGGCGGGGCCCTAGACCCCGCGCAGGACCCCGCCCCGCCCCGCCCCGCCGCGCCCGTTAGAGCGCCCTTGACCCGCTGCGGCGGCCCGGCGCAGCGCACTGCTCTACTCGACCGGGAGATGATATGATGCATTCTCTCTTCTCACCGAGAGGAGATGTTTCCCAGCCCGGCCGTAACGTTATTCCAAGGTCCCCCGGCCCGGCCCGGCCGGCCGCGCCTTTCCCCTCTACAACAACCAGCTCATCACTGACCGCGCACGTGAAGCCAGGGGGGCGCCCCTCCGCTCCGCTCGCGGCGGTCTGGGAACGAATCTCGGGGGCGCCTCCAAACCGAGGGTGTAGAGTCTACACTACAAACCCAAGTGTAAAAATGTCACTCACTTGCGGGTCAGTGAATGGTTTCACTAGTAAGTGTACGACAAGTTATCATAGAAGGCCAGGGAAAGCCCATTCGTAAACCATATTGGATTTTCGAGGTGCTGCTGCTGCTGTTATCCCTGCGGAGTGGAGCGTAGGCCACCCGCAGCGCGCCAGTGTCTTGTACACCTCACACTCGACGACGACGTCATGGGTGCGCGGGCACGTCGCGTCCGGGCCGTGACCACTGACCATTGCAGGGCAGGCACCGGGGCTAGAGGAGAGGGAGGAGGGGGGGGACCCCCTTCCCCCTCAGCGACGACAAAGCAGCAGAACTCTAGAGGGAGCTACAGTACACCGCGAGGTCCGTAGTCGCGCATCGGTGCAGCTCATTACCCGCGAGGGGCGGGGCGGGGCGTTGCGTAAGCAGGGGGGAGCACACACACACACACACACACACACACACACACACACACACACACACACACACACACACACACACACACACACACACACACACACACACACACACACACACACACACTGCAAGAGCAGTCGGGGAAAAGAGAGAAAAAATAAAAACACGCAGAGAAAAATACCTTCCATGCGTTTGTCTCCCGTTACATTCGACACTACGCACAGATTTTCTCCCGCCCGCCTATCACAAGACACACGTGGGCACACGTGCGGGTGAGGGCGGGCGGGGCGGGGCGGTCCTCGGGCCCCGCATGACTTGGTAATGACAGCGGGTCCTCCTCACCTCTAGGACCGCTCAGCCCCGCCACGCCCCGCCCCGACGTTCCCATTTCCTGCCGAGTTGGTAATGTCCATAATGAGTGAGCGTCGACAACGACCGAACTTAACTATCACGATTTGAAAAGCAGACAGCGCAAGCACCCTCCATCTTCCTCACTAGCACACACACACACACACAGTCGAGCCGTGAGAGCGCGGGGCTGCGAAAGAATCACGAAGGGACGACCCATGTAGAGCGCGGCGTGACCACTATGAGGTCACACCACCACACGTCCAGTCGTAGACGACACGGCGCATGCGCTGCTGCAGCGCCAGACGGCCCCGTGCGAGTAGGCAACCCGCCCGCACCCCCGCGTCCGGTACAGTATCAGCTAAAGGAAGGGGCTCCGGCCGGCTCCGGGGACCGGATTGTCGTAAGCCCGGAGCGGTGAGGGAGCGGGCGCGGGCAGGTGTGCTTCAGGTGCTTTGGAGGCGGAGACGGAGAGGAAGGTAAGGAGGAGGGGGGAGGGGAGGGGGTAAGAAGGGGTAAAGGGAGGGTAAAGAGGGGGCAGGAGCCGGGCAGGCGCGCCGTATCGACCGACCAGTTCGGCGGCTGGCTGCACGGCCTGCACAGTGCAAACCCGGTAAGGGCGATGACACTTGGGTGCAGCTACACGGGCAGCAGCAAGAGAGAGAGAGAAAGAGAGAAAGAGCGAGACAGAGAGAGAAAGGAGAGGAGGGAGAGAGGCGGCAGAGGGGCGCCGGGCCAACAAAGGGCGTGGCCCGAGCAGAGAGCAGCAGCAGCTCTCTCAACAAATCTCCAGCGCGAACACGGAGACAATGCAGGACCATCTTGCTCCGAGCCACACACACACACAGCCGCGCAGAGACCACAAGGCGACAAAAAACAAAAACACAAAACGGGAAAAAAATATATGTCCCGCAGTCATGACAAGTGTTTTTTGGGTGGGAAAAATAAGGGTGTGAAAAGAATGGTAAACGACACGACACGGCGGGCAAAAGCGGCGCGCAAATTAAAAGGGGGAAAGGGACTGAAGGTGGGCGAGGCGAGGCGATGGTCCTAGAAGCGCGGGCGCAGCAAAAGACAGCGCGGGGACAGAAAAAATAAAAAGCAACTTAAACTTTTCTGTTTTCTCGAGGCGGGCAGTAGCCGTGGCAAAACGGCCGTAATATACACACTGTAGGCGGGTAGGCAGGCAGGCAGGCGCGACCAGCGAGCGCGCTTGACCGGAAGCCCCGGCCACGCCCCCCGCGGCCGGCCGAACGGCTACCAACTAGCGGCAGGGCAGCGGCACAGGAAGCTAGACCGATTCGTATGCAAGAGAGGTCAAGAGCGCCGCTCCGCGACACGCCGCCACGCCCCGCCACGCCACACCCCACCCCGCCCCGCAGCCCGCGCGGACAACGACCCCCCTGCAGCAGCAGCAGAAGCTTTAGGAGTCACGGCCGCAGAGAACCACCGCGTCATTTAGGTCCTCGCCACGCCCCGCCACGCCCCGCGGCGCGCAAAACGGCAGTGCCAGAGTCGTGCTTCCACCTCACTTACTGCCGCCGCCGCGACGCCCCGCCACCGCGCCGACGCTGCAGGAAAAGGCTCACCCGCCCGCAGGCGGGCAGGAGGACAGGACGGCCTGGACAACGACCTGGAGCAGGAGGGAGAGGGAGCCCAAAACGAGAGATTTATTTAACGGCGTGCAGCCCATGCTAAAGCGCGCGGCGCGCGGGCGAAAGAGAGAGAGATGAGATAGTGCGAGGAGCGGCTCAAAAATTTTACGACCAGCCGCCAATTTTATACTTGAGCGGGAGGAGGAGGAGGAGGAGGAGGCGGCGGCAGAGGATGAGGGAATCCGACGGCGAAAGGGAGGGGGCGAGCTGTCAGTCGGTCGACATGTGCTGCGTATGGAGAGGGCTTTAGAGGGGCCCGGTCAGGGGGGGAAGGGGGCGGCAGCACACATGCATGCATGAGGAATAAAGAGTGGAAGGGGGCGGGGAAAAAAAAAGAGGAACCAACTCGTCCCCGCGCGCTGCGAAGTTTGGAGAGGCGAGAGGAGAAAGGCACAAGGGACGAGGGGGGGAGTATAAGCCTCAACACAGCAGTCAGGGGCAAAACGACTGGGGGACAATCATCATCATCATCACAGCGAGTGCAAGCCAAGGGGGAAAAAAAAAGCAAGATTGCATTATTTCATCATCCTTTTTTTTTCTTTCTCTCTATTTTTCTACTTTCATAGATCTCACTTAAAACCCTTGCAATTTTCCTCTCCTCTATACGCTTGCGCGCTGTTACAACCGGGCCGCTGCCGCGGGCGGCGGGCGGGGCGGGGCGGGGCGGGGCGGGGCGGGGCGGTGCGCGCGCGGAGAACTGCAGGCAACTGCAGGCGCAGGCAGCACTCGCCCCGCCCCCCCCCGCCGCTGCACGCCCTGCAGACATGATTCGCGCTCTCTAATCAGGTCACGGCGACCCCGCGCACGGCGGCGCACTCTGCACGGCACGAATCTAGTGAGGCATGGCACACCACCCCGCCCCGCCCCGCCCGTCAGCCGTCCCCAACACATCTGCCTCTCATAACGGGCTCAAAGACACTTTTCTGCCGTCGCTTGTCCTCCCCACATCTCACACGCAGTGAGGCGGGGCGGGGCGGGGCGGGGCGGCGCCTGCTGGTGGTGGTTGTTTGGCGCGAAGACGTCCCTCTGGGCGCGTCGTGTGCTCCCTGCTGCCCCACGCGGCGCTCGCCCCCCCCCCCTCCCCCCCAACAGCGTCGCAGATTGCGAAAGTGACTCATGACCACAACTGCGCTCGGCTCTGCTCATGACTCGGCTATAGTGCGCCCATGCCCGCCGCCGGCCTTTAGCTATACACGGCAAAAAAAAAAATGAAATGAAATTAAAATATAATATTCTGCTTGCCAATACGCCCTGCCGCACGAGCGAGCGCAAACCCGCCGCCGCCAATACAGTCGGATTATGATATGATGAATAGTGCAATACTGCTACCGCGCTCTGCTGCTCGGCATCGCAATCACGACCACAACTGGCCTGCTACGCGATTGCAAAGAAATCAATCACCAGTCTATTTTTCCCGACACAGCACACCGTCCTGCTTCCCGCAAAATGTTCTCGACAGTGTAGCCAGCCGGCCGGCCGCGGGCGCGGTGGGGCCGTGCCCTATCTATCCCCGCGAGCCCTCCCCGCCCGCCAAATTACGGCCAACGCGCCATAAAGCGACCCCAACAGCGGCAACCTGCGCGCGCCCCGCGCCCGCGCCCGCCTCGCGCACAGCACCACGGCCGCACAAAATTACACATTTTTCCCCTCCCTTCCTCCCTGCCACCTTTGCGCCACTATTTCGTCATACGCAGTTTCCCCTCTCCATTCCTCTCTCTCTCTTTCTTGACGGACTGACTGCATAGACACGAGTCGTTCGACACACGGCTGCAGCAGTTGTAGGGCGCGCGGACGGGCGCGGACCTCCGGAGAGACCAGATCCGCGACCCGTACGCCAGGGTACAATGCACCCCGCCAAGCTTTAAATACGGCCGCAAGACGTTTAATATCGCTAACGAAGGTTTACGACGACGGGTCGTAGCGGCGGCGGCGCTGCGTACCGACCGGCCGGCCCGTATGGGGAACAACCACCACCACCACCAGCGGCGTAGTAGCAGCAGGCAAGAGTGCGCGAAACGAGTGCAGAGGGCATAAATACGCGCATCACAAGAGAGCCGCTCGGTCGTGAACTGCGGAGCATAAAGCGCGTGTGTCTTTATCACGTCGTGCTGATAACGGCAAGAGAGAGAGAGAGCCGCAGCGCAGACTCCAGCAGAAAGCCATCGGCCCCGCGCCTGCGCGGCGCTCTGGAAGTCTGGAAGCGGCTCGAGTCAGGCAGGGCCGGGCCGTACCTGTCTGAAAACTCCAGAGCTCCACCCACATCCTCGCCATAAAACGACCAAGAAAAAAAAAGTTTAAAAAAAAATTAAACGAGATTTTTTTAAAGTGTTGCCGATAACGGAAAGGCACAGAAATATATTCATTTTTATGTTTTTGTATTTTAACGGTGGGAACGGCAATCAGCGTGTTAAAGGTTAATGCCAGAGCGCGGTAAAGAAGGGGGAGGGGGGCGAATGGGGAGCGAAGGGGGCAGGGGTAAGGGTAGGGGGCCTCTGTGGGCCAAGGGCCGCGAGCGGGAAGGGCGCAGCCGTTTATAGTTAGGTAGGGAGGCCCTACGGGAGGGAGAGGGGGGGTCAGGAGGGCCCCCGTTGGGGTCGTAAACGCCAGTTAAAAAGACACCGTTAACGCCGAGGCGAGGCGCAGGTCTGGTCGTGGTGCTGGTGGTTGTGGTGGGCGAGCAGGACTGCCCGGCCTGCCCAGCCCAGCACGGCCCAACGGACCTCGGACACGGCGGGGCAGCGCGGCCACAAATAGAGAGAGAGGGGCCGAACAGCGCCGCGCCACAACACACATCGCTCTCCGAACAATATCAAACATATCGGCAGCCGAGCCGGCACACGGACCGGACCAGGAATAGCAAAGGCATTTCTTACCAGGAAATAAATTCCAAACTCACCCCCGCCTCGGCCTCGCTGCCTGCACAATGCATCACGCGCCTCTAAATAAACCCTTTCGGCGCCACAACAGAGACGACGGGGTCCGGCCCGACCCGTCCAGCCAGCCGTTCAAACAGTCGTCAGTCAAAATCTCTTGAAGGGAGCGAGCAAGCAAATCAAAAACCTCCACCACAGCCATCGTGCCGAGCAGAGCCGAGCCGAGGCGAGGCGAGCGAACTCGCGACCAGTAGGGCGGCATTCCGGGACGAACTCTCAATTCAAATAAAACGCGGAGTCTTGCAGCAACAGCAGGGCCCAGGCCGGGCCGGCTCTGCAGGGCAGTTTGCGGACAGTGGCGCGGCGTTGCGTCGCAGGAGGCCTTGCAGCTCAGTCGACACGTATAACGGTACGCCCTGGACGGGCGGGGCGGGGCGGGGCGGGGCGGGGCGGGGCGGGGCACCACGACGCGACGCCTCCGCAGCTGACAAAGCAAAGGTCCGGAGGCCTGCAGGCAGGCAGGGCAGGTTAACGACTCGACGGCCATTCACAAGTACAAAAGGCAGTACGCCCCGTGGCCGCCCCGCCCCGCCCGGCCCCGCCCGCAGGACCGCACGGCCCTTGTGCCCGCGGGATGCACCTCCAACACAACGTACTCCACCTTCACACGCTCAAAATTTCCTTCCAGATCAAACACTATCGCCAGCCACGTTCTTCTGACAGTTTCCTGACAGTTTCGTTCGCACCCGCCCTGGATTCAATCACAGACGCAGCAGCCCCGCCGCGCCGCGCCTCACCGCGCCGGCACACAGGGTCCTTATGTGAAACATTCCCGTCCTGTTAGCGCCCAGGTGCGAGTCGACCCCGCCATGCCCTGCCGACGCAGCATCGAACCCCTTTTTACACTCGACGCCCCCGGGCAAAAAGGGGGCCGTTGGCCGTTTCTTTTAACAGCACAGCCCGACCGATCATCGTAGGCTCCTAGCCTTTTCCATATGTTTTTCTTTTAAGTTCCTTTTATTTTACTCGTAATTATTTCAAGAGTTAACATTACATAGGAACATTAGCAAAAAAAAAATATATATATAAAAATGAACTGAGCGAATATAGGAAGGCTATAGTATAGGTAACTTTTCTATTTCTGATAATCTTCCATGTGACTCCCCGTGGGTTTCCCGATCTGCACCGGTGCTGGCACGGTACACCGCGGCGGTGCACTGCGCACGAGATAGTGTTATTGCGCCGTGGCGCGACCCAAATCAGTCGCGCAGACAGTTAGCGCCCCGCCGCCGCCCCGCCCCGCCCCTATCGGGCGGATGTGCTGTTTGTTTTCCACACTCACTCGTCGCCAGGCCCCGGCCCCGGCCCCGGCCGCCCACACGCAGCTCGAGCGAAAGCACAACAAAATTTCTGCGCTGCACAACAGAAAACGATTTCACGTGAAGTGCAAATAATCTCATCTTTTACGAGCGCAACGGAACCCCCTGGCCGGCCGGTCCGGTCGAGCCCGGCCGGGCCGGCCGCTCCGCTCCGCTCGAACGAGCGTAAAGGGTTGACCTACTTAGTTTCCTCGCATGCCGACACCATACCTCACCTCACCTCGCCACACACCGCCCTGCAGCAGCGCACAGACTGCACACACTTACCACCTGAAACAAGAGAAGGAGAAAGTATGAGCAAAGAGAGTCGGAAAAGCTCCCCGGGCGGGGCGGGGCGGGGCGCCATCGCGATAGTGGCAAAAACACGGACACCGCATCGCACGGTAGCAGCGCAGCGCAAGAGCACCACCAGGAAGGTAAGCATCATCTTCCGGCACATCTGCGAGTGTAAGACCGTGGTGTTCTTTCACGGTGGGTCCACCCATCTGGAGACGCCAACACGAGCAGTTCCGTGCGCTGAGACCACCGACGCGGCCCCATGCGCTAAAAAGTTTCCTTGGTGTCATAAGTTTACCCTAGAAGTTTCATAAATACCTCTGATAAAAACTGAAAATCACCCAACCATCAGGCTGCTGATGCTCAGGCTCGCGTGTGATGTGTGATGAGAGGCGCCCGCAGTACAACACCAGAGCGGAGGGGGAGAGGGAGGGGGAGGGGTGGAGGCACGTTACCGCAGTCTTAACTCCGGACCACATACGAAGCGCCATTCGTTCTCATCACAAAACCATCTGACAGGAGAACATCAGCCGGACAGAGGCAGGGCGGGGCAGCATCAGGAGAGGAAGAGAGGGAAGGAGGTAGGGAGGCATGTAAGCCCACGGAGTGAGGAGAGGAGTAAGCCCCTCCGGCCCGGGCCGCGCAGGGGATGTCCGCCTCGGGGCAGAGCGGGGGCTCACTTAAAACGCCACTGCGCCAGTCGCAAACTTTCAGGTGCACGACTTTACATTCGGACACTTTAACACGTATATATACGGGTGTGAATTTTTCCGTAGGGAATTTCACACACTTTAAGGCACAAGGATACGAATGCAAATTCCCACACCTAAACGTTGACGACACAACGGCTCGCCCAGCCTGGACAGGACATCAGGACACCCCGCCCCGCCGCCGCAGGGTGACCAGTCCAAGACGCGTGAGCCGAGCCGAGCCGAGCCGAGCCGAGCCGAGCCGAGCCTCCCTACGTCTCCGGTTTCAAGACGTTGCTATACGGCTTGCTCGCTCACTACGCGCCAAAGCCGCGGAACTCTCGAGTTCAAAAAAAAAATACAAAAACTATACTCCCATCCACCTGCTGGCTGAGCTGGCTGCACGCACGCACGCACGCGGACGTGGAGGGAAGCGTTACCAGCCGCCGTGTGTGTTTTATGGACCACTTTGGCTCCGGGTAAAGAGATGCTGCTGCCATCCTGTACACACACACACGCACGCACAGGTCTAAAACAAAACAGGCCAGTGCTGTAAACACCCACGTGGGTATGGCACTGCAACGGCCGGGCCCCAAAGCAGGGTGGGAAACATAAACCATGGACTGTTGTTGGAAAATACTCAAGTCCTTATTTCCGACGAGTCGACGCGGGTCTTATTCATAAACTGCATCATCGCCTCGTTGCGGAGGGGAGGCGCTCCAGCCGCGACCCTCGAACACTCCCCAGAAACTTTGACTCCAGCGAGCGTTTCTCGCGTTTTTGATTTTCCTAGACGAATGGCGTACACTTGCCTTGCCGTGCTCTTTTTCGCCAGAGACCATTTCCTCACAGCGTTACACCGCGCTCATGCACTCTGTTGCCGCAACTCTCGCGCTCACGATCGAGCCATTTAAATTTAAAACCAAGAGAGCGGAGCTGCAGAGCATTGTCCTGCAGCAGCACAGAGTAGATGGCCGGCTAGAGATTTGCAGTCGCGGCCGCAGCGGCGGCACCGAGTCCTTCCCTCCTGGCCCCGCCCCGCCCCACGGTGTTTTTGTTTGCGTTTTCCTGCTGCTGCTCTCGCTACAAGTTACGGCGGCGCCTATCGCCTCACGCCACCAAATAAAGTCGGTGAGGGACGTGTCGTGGACGACAAGGCCGGGGCGGGGGCGGGGCGGGGCGGCTACCCACACCCATATCGACGCAATCAACACCTTGTCCAACGGCCCCAAATGGGGCGCCGGTCGGAGGAAGCCCTCGCCCTCGCCCCGCCCCAGCGCCCCCTCCGGGGGCCCCCTATCGGCGCCTTATCTCGCGTGTCCCAAAACCAACCCAACCCAAAACCTTGTCCGACATTGGGGAAGGTAACGTCTCTATCGGGGACGCATCGCTCGAGCGAGCGCACTGCACAGTGCGGGTCGTGCGATTTATTGAGTCCCAGAGCTGTCACGCGTGATGCACACTCTTTCATTTGCGGCTCAAAGTAGAGTCCGTAAAGGGCAGAAAGGTACGCGATGAAAATAAGAACAAGAGCGCATTGAGTCGGGCACATAAAACACACGCCCGGCACGGGCGCGAACAAGAGCTATCTATCCCATCTAGCACCACCCCGCCCCGCGCGGCCCCACCCGGCCCCAGACAGAGCCCCACACAACACACTCGAGGCCGTCGAGTGCTTCTTCTAGGATGCTCCGTGCAGTCAAGAGCAGCGCGCTCGCTCGCGTCTCTCTCGCACCCACTAACTCACCCAGGCCGGGCCGGGCCATGAAGGGTGAGGACGACGAACACGAGGAGAGGGAGAGAGAGAAGAGAGACCGGGAGAGAGGGGGGAGAGGAGAGCGAGATGCGCAAAAAGACATACACGGCCCAGCCCAGCCCGGCCCGGCCCCGCCCAGCGGGTACCAAACCACCTCCTTGTCTCTGCCTCACAGGAAGGTAGGCGGGCGGGGACGGGCGGACGGGTTCGGGTACGCCGGTCGGGCAGGGCCGGGCCGGGCGGGTACTGGGCGGGTACTGGGCCGGAACGGCCAGGGCGTGGCGGGGCGTGGCGTTGAGGGCGGGGCGGGGTGTGGCAAGGTCACATCACATTGTGCGCTCGGGTACACGTCGCCCAGCAGGGACCCATCGAGGCGCGGAGGACACCCCAGGGTGGCGGCGGCCATACCACACCACATACGCGGGGTGCTCTTCCCAGACACCCCTAGGGTAAGAGGTGCCGCGTGGGTGTCCTGGCCTGGAGCGCGCCTCAGCCGGACAACCCCCTAGGGTAAGAGGTGTCGTGCGGGTGTCCTGAAGCGCACCCCGGCCGGACACCCCTAGGGTAAGAGGTGCCGCGCGGGAGTTCTGGAGCGCGCCCCGGCCGGACACCCCTAGGGTAAGAGGTGCCGCGCGGGAGTCCTGGAGCGCGCCCCGGCTGGACAACCCCCTAGGGTAAGAGGTGTCGTGCGGGTGTCCTCGGGCGCGCCCGGGCCGTGCACCGGGGACCGGCCTGGAATGCCTGGAAAAGCGGCGGCGCAGCAGCGACATCCCCGCCCGCCCCGCGCCTCATCGACACAATCTCAACGTGCCACGCCACCGAAATAAAATAAATACAAAACAACAAATACACGGGGCCGAGCAGCCGGCCGGCCGGCAGGCAGGCAGGGCAGGCAGCCAGGCTGCAGGAGGAGGATGAGGCAGCCCTGGCCTGCCGCCGCCGCTGCTGCCTGCCAGCCCTGCCAGCCCCGCCCCGCCCTGCCCTGCCCGGCTGGCCGGCAGGCAGTCAGCCCAGCGGAGCACAGCGTTGCCGCTCCGCTCCGCACCGCGCAGCGCAGCCCAGCACCACGACGCCAGCCCAGCCCAGCCCGCGCGCCGTGCTGGGCTCCTCCATGACTCCACCCCGCCGAGCTGCGCCACGCCGCGCCACGCCACGCCACGCCGCACTCGGAGCGCGCAGCGCAGGGCAGGGGACGAGTCCCCCGCCCCGCCAGCAGCTGTGCCGTGCCGTGCCATGCGCCCCGCGCGCCACCAGCTGCGCGCCCAGCTGCAGAGGGACCAGCCAAGTAATCAAGGCAGAGGGGAAAATTGTACCGCAAAAGAGTCGAAACAATACTTAAAATGTTTCGGCGCAGATCCAGTACCGCTGCTGGACTCGGGTGCTGCCGCTGCTGCCCAGATTCGATCATCTCGCGTGAACAAAGCACCTCCCCCCCCCCCCTCAGAAAAGTAGAGGGAAGCGGGAGCGGGCGGGCGGGCGAGCGAGGGGCCATCACAGTCACGCACTTTTATCTCGATCAGAGGATCGAGAGTCGTCAATAATTGGGAACGGATTCAAAGGAGCTGGTGGTAGCGGGGTAGGAGGGGGGAGGCACAAGCAGCATCAGCAGCACACAGTGCGGGCGGGGCAGGAGGGGCCAACAGAGAAAGAGAAAAGCGAGGGAGCGAGAGAAAGGGGAACGAAATAATGAAGTCAGACGAAAAATCGAACCGGGCATTGGGTGATGGAGCAGTGCCAGCCCGCCCCGCCCCGCAGGCGTGAGGACGAGGGGCACGGTCCTTCCGCTGGAGAACGTGACTGTTGGGCCCCCGCCCCGCCCCGCCCCGCCCCCGCGCGCCCACGTGGCCTCCTCCCCCTCCTCAACAGACAGGGGCGGGAAGGAACAGGACAGGGGGGGCTCCAAAAACTAATGGCCACGATGCGCAACGCAGCAGAGCGGCATCCGCGCCGTGCAAAAGCCGCGTAACTAGTCGCGCACCCGCCGGCACTTACAGCCATCCTTACTTTATGCTTACAGCCGTGGCGTGGGGCCCAAGCGGCCCTAGCCCTCCTACCGCCGCACCGCACCGCCAGATGCTGCTCTGGCAGGCCCTGTCGTGGCGCGAACCAGCTTCTGGCGGGAAGATCCCCCGCCCCGCACACCTCGGGGGCCTCAGACGGGTGGGAGTGCGCCCGGCACGGCCCGCGCAGGAGAGCGGTGGCACACCCTGGCGTCATCGGGCAGGTGCCCAAGCCCTTCATTCAGACGAGCATCTCTTAACGTGCCTCCATCCTTGTCGCACTCGTGGGGCACGGGCATGGCCTACACGAGGCACCACCATAAGTGCGACAAGGACAGAGCGACCCTCTGATCAGTCCCGGCTGACCACTGTGGCGTGGCGGCGCGGCGTGGCCCGCAGCGCCCGGCCCGGCGGCGCGGCGGCGGTCAAGTTCACGGCACTCGGGTGCGGCTCTGCGTTCAACTCGCCAGTACAGTAGCCTGGCCGCTGGCCGGCACGGCGGCCCCGGCCCGGTACCCACCGACCGACCGCCACCGCACCGTCAGAATAGAATGCCTCTCCCCCACCGAAAAAGTTTGGAGGGAAAAAAATATGACTAAAACAAGAAGGTGGCAGCAGCTGAGTCATTCGCGCAGCGGGGCGTGACTGTAGGGGCCAGGGCCAGAGGAGGCGTCCGCCCCGCAGGACCTCACCGTCACCGGCGCCCGCGGAGTTCATGAGGAAAAACTCAAAGCAGCAGCAGCGGACAAGATTGGTCCGCCGCCTCTCAAGACAAGGGGCACAGACGGTGGCAGGGAAGGGACGGGGCGAGCCGGGGCGACCACGCCATGTTAGTGCGCGGGTCAGGGCGGCGCGCACGCAAGGCAACGCGGGGCGGACCGGTCCCGGGGCGGGGCGGGGCGGGGCGGGGCGCGGCCGGGCGGGGCCACCTACGGGCCTGTTAGCGTAGGTCCACGGAGAGGATGGGATAGTGGCCTAGGGACGAGAGCCAAGCGAGCTAAGGCGGAGGGCATTGTATCGACGCTGTTAAAGTCGATCTCTCTCTGTGTCTCGTTCTCTTTCTCTCTCGCGCTCGCGCGGCGCTGCTCGCGGGTCAAACACCTCAACGACCAGGCGCGTTGGGCCGGGGCGGGGGCCTCCTCGGCTCTGGTGGGGCGGGGCGGGGCGGGGCCTCCAAGCAGAGTGAAGCATTTCATCAACGTCGCGCGGAGTGACCAAGTCAGTGAGGCGGGCCGGGCCGGGCGGGGCCGACACAGCGGCGCGGCACAGACCCGTAATTAACATTGACACTCACGTTGTCGGGCGGCAGGCCAGGGCAGGGCAGGGCGGGGCGGTACCCTCCAAAAATAAAACAATTTCACCAAACAGCCGTGCCTGCATTCGAGATGCGTCATTGATTCTAAAAGGACTTTAAGCACCGGGTCGCACGACAGCGAATCACGTCGTGGTGAGAAGATGGGTGGCGTGGACGAGGGAAGTCGCGGCGGGGCGGGGGAGGAGGCGCGGTGGGTGGATGTGATCGTGATGAGGAGCGGGCCCGGTGCCTCATATCCTACCGCTCTGTGTACACGGCCTGGGCCTGGGCCGGGCCAGGTCGTTAATATCCCGGGCCGGGCCTGGCCGGGGCCCCGTGGCGCTCCGCTGGACGCCCTAATACGTCGCAAGAACAAGAGCCTCATCCACCTCAGCTCTCCTCTCCTCTTCCTCAGAGTGCTCTGCATGCTAATGGCCCCACCGCGCCCGCTCCGGCAACAGGGCCAGTGACACGGCTCGCTTTTATTGCAGAGTAAGTCGCTCCTCCTCCTCAGCTCCTCTCGTCCACATTAGTGGAGGGCACTTGAGCGCCGATCCACGAGACAAAAAAGAAGAGGAAAAAATAAAAACGTAAAGGCTTTAGCAGCGAGGGGCGCAACTAGTGGCCCGCGGACATGGCATGTCATAGGATGATAGGGGTGACACCTCGGGCAGACGAAAATAGGCGCGCGCGCGCACGAGCCGCGCTCGAGTTAAAGCAGAAGCAGGACACGACCGTGTCAAGCCGGGCGGGGCGGGGCGGGCCCCTGATCAAGCACCAGCAGCAGGCCGAGCTGCTTCCGCCTCATAACCCCGGCGTGACACGGCGGGGCGGGGCGGGGCGGGGCGTTTCGAATCTCACTCCGACAGACAAGCAGGAGTCACGCCACGTCAAAACGGAGCGCGAGGCCGGGCCGGGCGCGAGCGAGACACGAGCGTGCCCTGCGCCGTGCCGCTCTGTCGCGTCTGCTACGTATTTACCGCGCCGTCACAAACACTTACGACCCCTCTTGTGAGCGCACTACTGACACTTGTACTGACCGGCCGGCCAGGGCCTGACTACCATCCTCTTATACCCCTGCCGACTGATTTAGAGGACCGCCCTTTGGGCACTCGTTCCCTGTCGCACTCACAGTGGTGGTGTACAAGTGCTCCACGAGTGCGACAAGGACAGCGATCTTCACAGAGGCCGTCGGCCGGCAGACACCCTCCTGACACGCGCCATTAGTTGGACGACAGAGGCGTCGCATCGACACGTCGTGCTGCTGGTGGCGATGACAGCCGGTGGTGCGTATGACGGCCGCGATGGGGCCCATCGGAATTAGCCCAACAGCCGCCCTGCCGCGCGGGGCTAGGGCGGGGTGTACAGGGCGGCGCCAACGGTTATCTGTTATCGCCCCTTTATTGCCCGAACAGCGGCCAGCAGCCAGCTCAATCACCCACTCCTCCTCCTCCTCCTCCTCCTGGTGGACAAGTGCAAGCGCAGCGCGGCGCGGCGCCATCTAGCGGCGTGGCGCGGCACACCATCGCCTTGTCCTTTGTGTAACTCGGGCCGGCCGGCCGAGCCCGAGCCGGCCAGCCTGAGGCCCGAGGGGCCTATCGGATGTCCACGGCTATTATTGCATCTACTGGGCCGTGCATGCCGGGCCGGGCCGGGGCGCATCATCAGGCTACACAGCCAAAAGAAAAATAGTAACGCCGCTTTCAGAGAGGAATATAATAAGAAGAAAATGACCGCGGCGACCATCACACCGGTCGAGAGAGGGAGAGGGGGAGAGACGCAGCGCAGGCGTGCCGAGAGTTTGACGGGCGGCGGGCGGGGGAGTGGGAGAGGGGGGAGGGGCGCGAAAAGTACGCTCAACTCTTCCATCGCGATGCTCCGGTCAGGAGGGGGCGGGGCGGGGCGGGGCGGCTCGCTCGCATCGGCGAGCATTCGCAGGCCCACCGCGCCACGGCTCAACGACCGGATTTGCGGCGAGAACAAAGCTGTTCTGTCCAGGCAACGCCAGGGGGGAGAGGAGGAGGAGGCGAGAACACAGCAGAGTGCGAGAAAGGACGCAGCAGGGGAGAGGAGGATGAGAGGGAGAGAGAGAGGGACTGAGCGGGCACGGGGAGAGGGGCATGGCGGCATGGCAGCATGACTGGGCGCTGGGCAGAGCAGAGCATCATAGTGGAACACGGCCGAACTGACAGCCCCGCTTCGCCCCGCGGCGCACCCACCCCACCCCTCCCACTCACAGGGGGGAGGGCGGGAGGCCGCAAGGAAAGAAGGGGGTGGGGGAGGGGGATGAATTTCCACGATTTCCCTTCCCTTCATCTCCCTCCGCTACGCAGGCCGGGCACGTCTGTGTCGCCGCCCCGCCCCGCCCCGCAGAGCTCGCTCGTGCGCGCTCACCTCCATTTGCATACCGTGATGGCGTGCAAACGAGCACCACTCAAAAGGAAGCGCCAGCGCCCCGTAACGCCAATAATAATTGCAAACTCCGCACAGCGTCGCGGCCAGGGGGGCGGCAGCAGGAGCACAGTGCTGCAGGCCGGCCGGCCGGGCGGACCCAGCCGGACCACCCCGGGGGCGGCGCCGCCCCCGCCCCTCCCTGCCCCCGCGCCGCCCCCACATAGGCAGCGCGTAAACACTCAGCAGGCTGCGCGCGATACAAGGCGGGTAAACACGCCGAGCCTAACTACACACAGCGGCCCGGTCAGGCCGGCGCGGGGGAGGGGAAGGGATACTTTTACATCCAACCCTTCGGCAAGCCCTGCGCTGTACTCTGCTGCTACAGCCGGGCGGGGCGGGGCGTGGCGGGGCGTGGCGGGGCGTGGCGGGGCTCAACTCAAAGCCCCCGCCGAATGGGCTGACCCGTCTGCTGGCTGAGACCCGGCGGACGGCACTGGACGGACGGGTCAGCGAACTCGCCCAGTGAAAGGGAGGGAAGGGGGTGTGTTAGGTGTGAGGGGGTGCAGGTGAAGAGCGAGCAGGCCACCGAGTGCCACTCTGATTGAACCCGCGCACTCGCCCCGGGGCGGGGCGGTCACCAGACACAGAGGAACGCGACACCGGGCGGCCCGGGCGGCCACGAGTCGAGTTACCCAGCCCGCCCCGCCCCGCCCGCACCCACGGTCGGGTACGCCGAGCCGAGCATTCCCCGGCAGCAAGCGAACTCCACACCGCCCGCCCCGCCCCGGCACGCCTATCACCCGCGATAGCGCCAAGCCCTGGCCAGGCAGGCCGGCGACGGTCCGCGCAGCCCCGGCCCGGCCCGGGCGACAGGATGTGACAGACATCCAAATCCCGGCGCGGCGCGGCCAGGGCGTCGCTATTCCGCGGGACGGTTTATCGCGATACTCCCGACGACGCCGACCAGAGGGGGTGAGGCGGGGCGGGGCGGCCAAGGTGTGACATTCCAGGTTCACTGAGACGGGTCAGCTCTGGTGGAGAGAGAGAGAGAGAGAGGGCCCAAGGGTCCAAGAAGGAGAAGGTCGCAGGGTACAAAGGGCCTCGAGGAGGGAAAGGGTCGAGTCCAGCCAGGCAGCCAGCCAATCTGGAGGCCCTCAAGCTCAGCTCACTTCTGAGGTATGGAGAGTGAGAGGACGAGACAAGAGTAACGGCGGCGGAGCCGCGGCGGCGGCGCCAACCCTGGCGAGGGGAGCCGCCGCGCCCGGCCCGGCCCGCCCCGGGGACAGCGACGACAAGCAGCAGGGAGGACTGACCTCACCGCCGAGGGGAGGGGAGGGGAGGGGAGCGGGCCCGTGCGTGCATGCAACGGCAAACTGAGCATGTACTCGTTACGTGCACCAAGACAGTGGGGAGGGAGGAGGGCTGATGGAGTACTTGTCTACAGACCAAGAATGAGAAAACGCCAGAAATGGTGGACGCGTGCAATCAGACAGACAAGTGCCTATTTTTCTACCAGAGAAAAATGTCGTAAGTCGTCCTTGCGACGGAATGAAATTACAGAGACCAGGGGTCGTTGCTGCGAGTGTTAAAATAAACGACGGAGTACTGTACTGGAATAAAATTAAATGAGGAGAGTCGAGATACGACGGATATGTGCCGTGGCAGCGGGCGGGGCTGGGCGCGTCCGCAGGTCTCGAGCGGGGAGTGGGGGTGGGGTAGAAGGGTGGGTGGTGCAAACGGACCGGGTGGGTTGGTGACTGCCCCGCGCAGGGACGAGAGGGAGGGGAGGGTGGGAGACCGGCCCCGCCCCGCCCCGCCCTGCGCGCCCGGAAGTCCAACCACACCCACCACGCCCAGCCCACGCACACGCACCCTTACGTTCGTGGACCAAGTAAAAGTGACCCTGCGAAGGGACGAAAAGAAACTAGGAACACAGATAAGGGCTACAGCAGCACCCCGCGGCGCGGCGCGTCCAGGACGAGAGCGGCCGCGGCCTCCTCGGTGGCGCAGGGGGTGGAAGAGGCAGCGAGGCGCAGCACACAATGGCCTGAGGCTGGGCGGGGCGGGGCGCACACCACGAACGACGCGGAATAAATGCAGGGGGGCTGCCATATGAAATATCACTCATGGGTCGCTAAAGGAAACGGCGATTACTACCGGGGAAAAATTCGGGTTGAAAACTGGTGAGCCCTAAGTCGGCAGAAAAGCGCGCACGCACGCACGGGAGTGCGAGACAATGAGCAGCGAGCCACTGCCGCAAGAATAATTTTGCAAAGAAACATTTCCCGTCGAGAAAACGGATATTTTAGAATAAGGGTGCAAATTCTACGAAAAGGACCGTATTAATTCCAGGCAGAAAAATGTATGGCTGTTTTATCTTGATTTTCGGCGGGAGGTGGGGGGGGGGGGGGCAAGACGCGTTGGGGCTGCTGCCCATCTGGGGCCGGCCCGTCTCGACGAGGTCCTTCGCCCGGTCCGGTCCGGCCCGGTCGACATTGCAGCGCTCGCAGGCACACGCACGCCGGGCCCGCCGCCTCCTCCAGAGCTCGGCCCGTACCGGCCGGCTGGAGCAGCCATAACCCTCCCCAAAAAAACAACGCACCGGCAATTTCAACTCACCAAAGTAATCCTTTGAAAATGTCCTGAGGGCGAGAGACGAGCTCGCCGAATCCACCCGACGAGCGGGAAAAGTCAAGTTGCACTTGGGGAAACTGGAGGAACACACTGACACTGCGCGGGTCCGCACGAGGAAACCCGGGGGCAGAAGCGTCCGGCCACAAACAACGGATCAACGCACTTGCACTGGAGGGCGGTAAGCCGGCTAGGGGTATCCAGGCGTCAGAGGGGTAGGAAATCCACACACGCCCGGTAGAGGTTTGTCCTGAGGGTAGGCAGAACCGCACTCGCTCCGCTCGCTCACGCACCACGGCACACGAGGGCTTCTCTCGGACTAACACGGCCCGGCTTCGACACGACTGGTCTGGACTGGCGGGAGGAGAGGAGGCGGCCGGGCAGACCGTTCCCTTGCGCACTGCACTTGACAAAACGCCGGCAAGCTCCCCCTCCCCTCCCCTCACCCATGTGCCGGCTGACGGACCAATGGGGAGCCGCCTCGCCGGGCGGACGCCCGCAGGGCTGCCAACGGAGTTTTCAGGATGTGTAGAGGAGAGGCTGCTTGATTGCGGTATGGCAGCGGAGGGGTGAATTTCCGGGGTAAATATTGCAGCAATCATTTTTCTCGAGCATTTTTATTAATTTGTAACCGATTTTCTTAAGAGAGGGGTGAACTCGAGAATGGAAGAAAACTAGACTCCGTGCCACAAGATTAAAGCGTGGAGTAGATCTGAGTGTATATAAATGTTTGTGAGCGTGGGGTATTGACTGTACCTTTAGCATTCCCTTATCTCATGGCCTGGGCAAGAGAGTGGTGTACAGTGTACACTAAGGCTGTGCAGAATTATTTATTCTCCTCTAAAAAAATTTATATTATATAAAAGAAAGGAAGGATTTTAAGGCACATGACACAAAAACTACTCGAAAGATACAGAACACAAACACACACAACAGTTAAAAGCGCTGCTTGCTTAATTCCATACATTCAACTACAACTAATAACAGCAATTTAAAAAAAAAAAAATCTTTTTACAAAATGCAACAATTTAAACAAGAAGAATAACAGAAAAGTGAGCAAAAATCAATTGAAAACTATTTTGAGTCAAGTCTAACCAAAGTCAGTAGGATCATATTGCTGTGCATAACATGCCTTAACTTAATATTGAAGACAAATGGTGGTCCTATTAAACTATAAAGTTGTGTACGTCTCCACTGATATTTAAACTGGCTAAAATATTGACATTGAATCAGAAAAATTCATCTACCTGGCACTGCAGCAAGAGAGTAATGGTTTCAAGGGAAGACATTTCGGTAGAAAATTAATAACTTGTAACATTAATAAATCTATTCACAGATAGGCTCCAAAACATTTTAGATACATTTAAATAAAATGTAAGCTCTCGGTCATCTCGTACAAAGCATGTCCCCTCAAGTAAGTCAGTATCAATAATTGTTATCAGAAAATAACATACAATTGGATACACCCAGAAAGCTCACTCTTAATTTGTCTATTGTACAAAGAAGAAATACACTGTAGAAAATCAATCAATTGAGCTTATGTTTAATTAAGACTAGACTTACATTTGCCCGACAATAACACAATAAAAAGTGTAAAAGACACATTAACAGAACAAAAATGTATCTCTATGGGCTTCCTTGGGGATGTGTAAACTTACTACACTAGTGGCAATGTTCTGTTTCTTTACATCACAATAGCATATTGTATTCACTGGTACACTAAGCAAATAAACAATTTACAATTAAGGGAAAAATATTTCCCTCATCTAACAGTAATATAAAATGGGAATGTAACTTTTGAACAAGTAAGCACAAATAGGGGATTAAAAATACAGATAAATAGAAATAATAATAATCATAATAATAATAATAAAAAGCAGCAACTTATGATCAGCAACTTTGAAACTCTTCTAACGAAAAAAATGGCAAGAATAAGTGAAAAAGCAGGTACTAGATCTTTTTCTACCCACAGTTTCAGAAAATAAAATACAAATATGAATTCATTGGTCTTCTGAGTTCTTTATGGAAAAATCATGGGTAGTGTACTATTGTTACATTTTCATCAGTCAAATGATTGTAGACCAATTATCATTAAGTACTTCATAGAATCTCCTCTAACTGAAAAGTACTTATAGTTGGGGAATACTGCAGATATTCTGTCACCTTAGCAGATATTTATCACATCTCTGTATAAAATGTAGGCCTTGATATTCCCAGGAGGCGGAACACACTTGGCATTAGATAGGTTGTGTTGAAACCAACTAATACAGATGTTATAAATTTATAGCTCAGTTCAACAATATTCTTCTGGCGGTTGTGCACTGAATAACATTGCTTCTTGATGTCACTGGCATTCAATCGTAAGAGTGCACAGACAGTAGCATAGGATGCCCACTTGCACCATGCGCGTGTTGCCAAAATACAACTTAACCCAATAACAGTTCTCAAAACACCCAAACCTGCAACAGAAATTGTGTCCAATTAAGTTTTCTATTTTACCTTTTACTTGAATAAAAAATGTATTTGATATGTTTTATACCAATCATCTCAAATGATGGCCACAATATAGCATAAGGAGGAGAAAGAGAAGACTCTCTCATAATGCCCAACTGGAAATTAGTCCATGATCCGATATGAACTCCTGCTGTCACACTCAATACCATAGCAGTATCTCCTCTACATAAGTAGAAAACAAAATGATAAGGCATATAAGCTTTTGAAAGTAGTAAAAAGTATTTTAAAAGTGTGAAAGATACCTTGTGGGTGTCCAACGGTCGCCACGCCGGGGATAGAACACAACTAAAATTATTGACACGGTCAGAAGAATTATAGGTGACCATCGCCATGTTAGTAATGTATAATCTAAATGGTCTACCAATGGAATTAAAGGTATGAGTAGTGTAATGGATAAGCCTAAACCAGCAACAATATCCTGCAAAAAATGAGTAAAGCTTGAAGTCACTCATCATTAAGACTAATTAAAAATTGAGGCACAGTAAAAAAAAAAATTAACTTACAAGGACTGAGTGCATTCCAAGATAAACACGACTGACACATATCAAGCTACACCACAAAAAGGCAATAATTATTCCTAAGACTGCAGAATACTGTAAAAAAAGACGTTGGATAATATTTTGCAGTATCATTAGTAGGTAGAAAAAAGTTTCATGAGAACAGTTAAACAGTACCTGGTAACGGTCCATGGTGTACAGTAGAACTGAAAAGGGTATTGATACTGCAACCATTGCGTGAGTTGATGGCATGCCATATTCAAGAGCCCACTTCTTTTGAAGGCGAATTGCTGGATAACCGGGGCGGGGCCAACATACTAAATCTTTTAAACCTTGCCCTAAAAAATAAAAGAAAGACAGAGGTTCAAACACGAGGAGTCACAGAAGTTGAAAGGTGTAAGTCAAGTATGATACACACCAATATACATATTGATGCACCACACAAGGACCATTCGCCGGCCTACAGCACCATCAACATTCCAAAACCAGAATGGAATAAATGTTGCATAAAATAACTCATCTCCAAGAGCAGTGCCAAGAGTAAATAGATAAAACCAAAACTTGTTTTTAATTTTGAATCCAACTGCTTCTGCATCCACATCAGATGAGAAAGTTTCATCACTGTCCTCTTCACTGTACGTGCTCACAGGGGATTGTAGTTCATCAGTCAAACTTGGCAGATCATTTTTTCCCTTTCGTCGGTGCACAGCAGTTGTGTTTCCATTTCTTTGAATGGGTGAATTTTGAGGTGAAGTTTTGGATGGAGTAACCCTTTCAACTCCAAAGTACGACTGAACTTTAGCAACAAGCGCAGGGTCACGTAAATGTTCAAAAATTTCTGAAAGGGCGACCATTTTAAATTCAAAGCAAATCTGAAAACGGGGGGAAAAACAAATTAGTTGGTACAAAAATTCTGATTAAAAATAGTAATTTAGTGTGATGAAGGTAAATACTGTCATGAGGCATTTTTTTCTTCTAAAGTACAGACATTAAAAAATAATAGTGGAGAAACTATTGACAACACGAAAAGGCTAAAAAAAAAATTTAAAATTACAAATACAGAAATGGGTACTATTAAATTTTAATGCTTTGGAAGTCAAGAAAAGCAATATCGTCTGTTTGGTCTGTTTGACAAATTAAGGTAAATCAGTTGCACTTTAACCTGGTTCAGTAGCAATTGGTCTATGAATGTACTGTAATTGGATGATTGAATTAACGCGTAGATCATCAATTTTCATCCAACTAAGACCTATCACAGAAGTACTAAAATAATCTTTCGTACTTACTGTCAAGCACTGCCAGCGAAGTTTCAGTAAATTACTAAATCAAATAGCAGACCAACTCTAGGACAGCGCCATTGCAAATTTTGTTTCGACCGTAACGCTCCTATCGGGCAAGTGGCAAGTTACATAGTTCACCCGCGAAATTTGAGGCAGATTTACGTCGGTCCAGAGATGCTTGCTTGGCCGTCTTTTATGAACGCCAGCCGGCACAGCACGCTGTCATGGGTACCTTGCTGCCTCGGTCCCGTCCTGTCACGCCCAGACACGGCGTCAAGCTCCCATGCGATGCGACTGATGCCTGCCTGACGCCTACGCCATCGGCCCCTGCGTGTCACTAGCGATGCAGTGCGCAGGAGTACCGTGACGATCCGTGACAGGAACAGGTGGCCGGGCCGGGCAAAGTTTTATATCAGGACCCACGATCAGATTAAGCATTGATGTGTTGCCAGTAACACCCTGCTGCAAAAGAGGCCCGGCGCTCATACTCCCAGCCGTCACTCCTCTTCCTTCCCTCTAGATTTTCCTGCCCGAGTGTGCGCGTCATGAGCGCGTCATTAACACCCATCTCCTGCCTGGAAATTCCTCCCTGCCCTTTCCTCTTCCAGGATTTTGTGTGGCTGGCAACCCAGACCCTGAACACCAGGGTACAGGATAGACCAAATCTTTAAGTGGTCTGCTCCCCCGCCGAGTCGAGTGGCTTTCCGTAAGCCGTAAGTATGCTCTTGTTCAGAGGTCCAACTCCCCTTTTCAAGAGCCCACCTGCCACTGCTGATAAAAATTGGTATCATTTGGACAAAGTGAAAGGCTATAGAAAAAAAATAATCCAATTATGTTCAAATGTATCTATTTAAATTTTACAAAATGGCAATTAAAATCATACATCAGTTAGTTATGTCAAAGGAAACATCGAAATGAAACAGTTTTCCTATCTTGCCAAATAAAACTTTAAGATTGTGGATGACAATGTATTGATGATTTTCTGAAACTGAGGGGTTTTCTTGAGATAATATTGAAACTAGGAAAGAGCACACATCAGTTGAATAAAGGCACACACCACCAACATTTTACCCCAAAATTGCAGCAAAAACCACCATGAAACAATAAAAAATCAAATATGTTGTATTGATACTCAAATCTACAACAGCAGCAACAGCAAAACAAAAAAAAAGAAGGGAAAAAAAGAACAATTGCTCAGAAAGCCAGACTGAAACAATTTCTAGATGTTGACACATAGAAAATTTTCCAAATGTAAAGAGAATTTTTGTTCTTTAAATAAACATAGAAAATATTTATAGACAATAAATGGCTTTGGTTTCCTTTTTGTTTTATCCTAAGGACACTTAGGCCATCTCTAGTACAGCTGGGGTTGCTGTTTGACAGTCTGCCATAATGATGTATGGAATCAACCAGTCAAAAAAGTTTTTCCAAGTCGAAAGAGACCCATCAGTAACATAATGTCATATTTTCAATTATGTAGACCCTCTAGAATGACAAGCTTTACCTTACATATCAGTAACACATAAGATTATAAAATGAATTATTCAGTCTATTGTACATGACATATGGTCTCTCATATTTCATTGCCTCAAATTGTGCGAAATGCCCTGGCATCTAATTTCAAAGAAAATAAAGATATGACATTCAATATTAAACAATGCACTTCTAGAATTATCTAAAAGAAATTTCCTTGTATGGACCTATAAAAGAAGGAATATACAAGGATGTCTCTTTTTGGTGCAAACTATCACTGTCTTCATTATGAATAGTGGAATGACATGATAACACAGCCCCAAAACCAATGTGATCAGAGACATTTTTTGCTAACTGATTCAAATGATTTGATGAATTATTAAATTATAATATACTGGAACTTGATTAACATTACATACAGTATATAAAAACACATGATTAGGAAAATTCTAGTATATATAGGAAATTTGTATTAGCAAGAAACATCAACACAACGCAAAACACAACCTAACAACATTAAAGTAATCTATGGGAAAATAAAACATCAACGCAACAATTATATTGGAAAATTACTTTTAGTTTAGAGGAGACCTATGTAAAAGAATTCGTTTGCTTGCAGCTACTGTATATCACAAAGACAAATAAAAACAAAGGATGCCACTGACCCCATATGTACAATACTATAACTGCCATGTAAAAGCATATTGTGCAAATACTATTTGACTAGTAAAGATTCATCTATCTATAAATATTCCATATGTACAATCAATCTATAAGAGGACAGTAGTCATAGTATGATATCAAAATCATTTTCTCTTGAATGAGAATTTTCCAAAAATTTTCGTCCATGATAAAATATTAAAATTTTGCATAGTTGAAATGTGTGTTTTTTTTTCTTTTCTTTACAGTATTTACAATCCAGCCAGCTATTGGGGGCACAACCAAAACAAGAAAATTCTCTTTCTCTATCTTAGACTTGGAATAGGTAAAAAAATGAGGAAGCCCAATTCAACTCATGAATGAGTTGTGTGACTTGAACTTCAGATCTGTGAAAGAGGTAGCTCTCAGCCCCAAAACAAATATCACACCATGCTTTAGTCAATCCTATATTCAAAAGTTCAGCAGACCTTATAAATATAAAATAAAAATTTACACCACTTCTTACAATTAATTTTACCTTAATTTGGTACTTTTGATCCATACAATATCAGTTATATAGCCTTTTCTTCTGTCTACAGACAACAGTTGTTTCGTGAAATGACTAAAATGCCCAGGTTACATTACAGCAGCAACAAAAACTGGACTAGCTTACCTTTGAGGCAGGTATGTATATTCAACACCATATCACTTAATAGATTGCTTTGACTCTAATGTACAAAAAATAAAATTGAATAACAACACAAGGATAAACACTCAAGTTACCTCTATGCAATAGGAGGATCATCATCAAGATCACCCCCAACAAGAGCTGTGTCATACTGCCTGATACGAGGCTGCCTCAGGCGTTGCCACCAACCATAACGTCGTCCCAGGACAAAGAGGGCTGCGAAACCAATGAACAGCAGTGGAACAAGTACCCCTGCAGCTATGGATGCAGCTGCAATGAGATATTAAACATTTTTATCACAATGTTTGGCTTAGATATTGATAGACATTAACAAATTACACACAAAAACACACAAAGAACAAAAAAATATTAAAAATAAAGACTTATTAAATACTTACATGATGACTTAGTATCAGAGTTGACTTTTGCTGGTGTAGGAAGGCTTGGGTGAGGTTTGATGGGAACACAGTAACCTTCTTCATTTCTTTGGTGGCCTCCAAGGCACACGCATACACCATCATGTAAACCACCTTGACCAGCCTGTACTTGTATTTCGCAGGTTTCTCCAACCCAACACTGTTCCAGCTCCGTTGAGAAACATTTCCGTTCTGTAACTGTCCATTAGTTTCAGTAAGATTGATCAAATAAAAACACAAAATCCATTGAATACTAGTAGATAACTTTATCAAAGCAGTTCTGAGTAAAATATATTTACACTCATGGAGTAGAATTTATAAGATAGTATGCACAAAATAAAGGTTAGCTAATTTATTTTAATTAGTTTGTTTTCTTTCTCCAAAGAGAGAACCTTGTTAAGGTAACCTAACTACGCAGCACTGACATTAAGAACAACAGCTAAAACCAGACATTTGCGATTAATTCACTTATTAAAATATTATAACCTCTAAAACCTTTACCTTTCGCACTGCACTGGACTAGAAAGACGAGTGCGAAGAGACAAAGAGATGTGTAAACAGATCGACTGTGACAACTCATTTTCGGACGGCTTTATCACTGATTGGCTCTTGACGGTGACAGGAAACTTTACATACTTCGTAAATATTAATTTTTGTATTGTAGATGAACATAGACAGATCGTTGCTCAAAAAATTTAAATGAAAACAGCACCTCTAAAGTTCAAACGTCAAAATTCTGACACTTTTTCACAGCAGTCACCGGGTAAATTTCATTTATCATCTCTGAAAAACTGAATCGTCCGTCACAACAGATTATCGAAGTATGAGAAACATACTGCCCGCATCAGCTGGCAGAAAAAGTATAGCCTCATACCCAGCCCTGATAATGGAAGTCACGAAAGAACGAATGCTCAATAAAACGGTTACTTGGGCAAAGTGTAGCAAACGTACATTTAAATTCGAAGCGAAAATTCACCAAATTAAAAAAAGAAAAGAAATAATCAAAATGTACGAAGTTTTTTAAATTAAGTTTTTGTGTATATAACTATCCATTCTATTTCTATCCTGTGAAGATACACGCCCTACACATTACCTGTTGGGCTTGTATAGTTGGTATGAGTGGAAGCAGACAGCTTGTGCTCTGGGACTGGCAGGCAGACGTCGATACATCCTAACCCCATCAAGGTCGAAACCTCAAATTTTTCTGCAGGCAGACGGCGAAAGGAAAACAGACCTTGAAATTATCGCGAGCTTGAAGAATTTTTACTGTTTTATGTAAGTGTCTTTTCCTTTTAAATCGTTGCGTTACCTGAAAATTATTTTTTGTTTTAATTGGTTTAGTTGTCTAATCTACAAACGTCTGTCAGTTCTCAGAACTGTAGTTGGATATTTTATGTTAGCAAGTTCAATTATTTAAAATTGATGCTTTGGAAAGTGCAGTCCTGACAGACATCACTGTGGATTTTTTCTTTTGCAATAAGTCAGTAACAAATAATCATCAGATTTTTAAAAATATCTTACTCATAGTAAAGACAATCAAAACTGTGATCAATGTTATCCATTCATAGCGTTCAGTAATATTGGCTCAAACATATGTTGCAGAATAGCATGTTTTCTTTCCTACTCGTATTGCATTAGATCATCTGGTTTCAGTTAGTTACTGTAGTCCTGATACAAGTATTGACTGTAGAGTAGTGAATTATAAATGCAGTTAGCTATGAAATAAGCAGTGGCTGACTAATTCTGGCTTTATTTTCAGATATTTCCATTTTGATAAGCAATAATGGCCGCAGTCAGTTTGTCAGAGATGAAAACAGAGGAATTCAAAGAATTTTTGGATTCTTTTGATACTGTACTTACGGACTGTGATGGTGTGTATACCAAATTATTGTATTTATCTCTAATGAGATGGCCTAGTGGTAACCTCTTCAAAAACTATCCCTTGTTTTTCCTTGGTGGTTTACTTTTACAATTTGAAAATGTCCAAGAGTTTTATTTTTGACTCCTACCTTTGATAATGCTTTATGACCTGATTATTGTATTTTGGCCAGGTGTTTTGTGGCTAGGCAATACTATTATCCAAGGGTCCCCAAATGCAATAAATTTTCTCAAGAACTCAGGAAAAAGAATATTTTATGTTACAAATAACAGCACCAAGACACAGAAGGAGCTTCTTTCTAAAATCGTCTCAATGGGTTTCAACGCTTCCAAAGTATGTGTCAATGCCTATACAGTGGTGGGGTTTTGATCACTTATGAATAAGTCAATTGTTTGGGCTTGGACTTAATTGCTTTCTGACTACTCAATGGTGCTTGCAGTTTGCACTTACTTAAGATTTGGGGAAGGTGAATATTTATGTTGCATTCAATGTACTGTATTTATGTTTTCTATGGGTTGCATGAATCAAATACAATGCACAAATGTCTCCAAGTTTTAGTGACAAGATAATATGTGGAATACAGAACACATATTTATCAAAGAAAACTGATGCTTTAGTGGCTTACAATAGCAAAAAAAAAATTATGTGACTTGAAGTAATTTGTATCAGGTCAAAGATCTTACCATGACTTCTTTTGTAAACAAGTGTCTAAGAGTATATGCTGTAACTTGCCTGCAGGTGTGTTATGGATCTGGTCAGAAACCATCTCAGGGTCACCACAGGCTATTAACAGACTGAAGGAGATAGGGAAGAAAATATTTTATGTGACCAACAACAGCACGAAAACTCGGGAAGAATTGTACAAAAAGTCTCAAGATATGGGATTTAATTCAAATAAAGTAGGTGTTGTCTGTTGTTTGGTGTGATAACCTTGTAATTGCCTAAAATTTTAAAAAATCAGATTTTAGAATTTTATTTTAAGTTGTTTTACTGTATGTGTAAGTGTGATTTTTGTAGAGGTTCAGACTTTCCTCATAGTTTGTTTTCTCATTACTAATTTTAATTGTTGCTTTTTGGCTTTCAATTTTAATCAAACTGAGATGGCTGAGATGGCATTTATTACCTATTTGTCGTGCATGTTTCATAAAATACCAATTTGAAATTGTGTAATATTGTGTTGCATGATGTATTTGGTTTTGCTTCAGGCGACAAAACTGAAACATAGAATGTCCATCCATAATATTATGTCCTTGACAAGTGTTTTTCATTTTAGGAAGAGGTGGTAAGCACTGCATATTTGGCTGCCAAGTATCTTCAGGATCAGGGATTCAAAGACAAAGTCTATGTCATTGGTTCAACTGGAATCACACAAGAGATGGATATGGCAGGGATTAAACACACGGATATAGGGGTATTTTGTTGTACTGTTTTATTATGTATTACCTGAGCCTTTGCTATCCATTAATTATATATATATTTTTTTATTATTTCAGCCTGATCCCATGCCAGCATCTCTTAATGTACTTGTCAGCCAAAAGTTAGATCCTGAAGTGAAAGCAGTAGTTGTTGGGTTTGATGAACATTTCAGCTATCCCAAAATGCTGAAGGCTGCCAGCTATCTTTCTCGTAAAGATTGCCTTTTTGTTGCAACTAACACTGATGAGCAATTTCCCATGAATACCGATCTAGTCTTACCTGGTATGAAATTTTTTGTGCTTGAAAGGAAATTGCAACTTCCCATCTTTTTCACTTCTTGTGCAAAATGAAATATGTTTTCCTATTTTTTAACAGGCACTGGAAGTATAGTAAGGTCTGTGGAAACATGTGGTGGAAGAAAGGCATTTGTTGTTGGAAAGCCTCATTCTTACATCAGTGATTTTCTTATGAAGACCCATAAGATTGACCCCAAGAGGACTATAATGATTGGTGACAGGTAAAACTATGATTATGGCAATCTTTTACATCAATACTGTACAAAGTTAACAGTTGACTTATATGTATAATAAACTGCATAGTTATCATTTTCATTTATTTGCAGATGTAATACTGATATACTTCTTGGAAAGAGGTGTGGATTCAGGACACTTCTCGTGTTAAGTGGAGTGTCCACTCTTGAAGAAATAAATTTGTGGAAAGAGTCTACTGATGAGGAGCTGAAAAATCTTGTGCCTGACTACTACATCAGCAAACTTGGAGATCTTTTACCTAGGCTGGAATGAAAAAGTTTAGGGAAGAATTAGAACAACACAACACTTAATATTTGAGTTGTTCAGATGGTGACTTGCTTTTTCATCACACAAAATTGTGTTCCTTTTTTAAATCCAACAATCTCAGGTCTTGTTTAAAAGCCTAGCGCATTTAACTAAATCAACATCTAATATTTTTCTACATTGTCTGTTTATTAGGCTTATTGATTCGAATTTGCAAAGTGAGTTCTGTCAGTAACAGAATGTTATTCATTTGCACTTTATGAAATTTTTCTCCCTGTTTAAATAGTGTGTGTCGTATTATAAAAGTTTATATAAATGACCAGGGTACAGGAACTAGAAAATTCAATTTGTTAATGAAACCTCCCTTTTGTATCATAGGGAAAAATGAACCAGTATGTATTACAAACTAGCATTTGCCCCTGAAGACATAATGGTGTACATTAAGTATTTATTAAAATATTCACACCATTTCATTTTGTGAGTGTAAATTAAAAACCCAAATAATCTCGAACCTTTGGCTCATCGACCGCGACGGTTTGAACAAGCGCTCGGTTGGCGCCGCATATAGGTGGTAAGTGCTGCTCTCTAGCGGCCACCCTCGCAACCACTAAAGCTCGTACTAGCACGCTCTCTCCGAGAGATGCCGCTCGAGGCACAGTTCGGGTAAGCCGCGGCCGCGGCTCAACTCGACAGACTGGCTGACACGGTACTATACACACACACACACACACACACACACACACAGACACGTACCTGGTTCGAATCTGCTTGCACAAAAACGGGTGAAAATCGTCTGCAAGTCGGAGAGCTGATGCTAGGAGACTGAATTGAACGACTCAGAATGACAAATTAATGGCGGAAATGTGTGAAAGTTACACATTCTGCCCTGCATTACAGTTGCAACTGACCCTTTGATCAAATACGACTTTTAATTTTCTAAGATAATTTGAGCTGCCGAATCCCCACACACGTAAATTTGCAAGACAAAAGCGCTATGCCATGTTTTTGCTCGAGTCTACCGAAGATAAAGGTATCACAGTGCCTGTTTTACAAGTTGGGCACAATGCGCTTACTGCGGTGCCATTTGACGACTCCTTAGTCATCGACATCGTACACAACGTTAATAATCTTCCGCACTACGACTGAGCAGACCTTAAGCCCACGAAAATTACAAAGTGAGTCGAAGGTTTACATCTGCCGATTTCTTGGCATCATATTAACATCA
The DNA here is from genome assembly GCA_033675135.1 of Frankliniella intonsa. Lineage (NCBI taxonomy): Eukaryota > Metazoa > Arthropoda > Insecta > Thysanoptera > Thripidae > Frankliniella > Frankliniella intonsa. Next base: position 8,984,423 of record CM066254.1, on the reverse strand, counting down.
CAAGTAGTTTTGTTATACGATTTGAGGCAGTCGAGATGAATTGAATTCTGACCCGATCTCTGATTCGTCCGATGTCGTCTCTGCTTTCCCAAATCGGGAATGAGTTTTTATTCGGTGGAACCTATAGGCCTACCAAATGTCAAGTTCAGGAATTAAATCTGACGCACGTTTGCATGTATTGTAGACATCGGAGTGTTGCTGTGGTTATCACATTTCCGTAAATCGTTCGTCAAGGCGTTCGGACTAGCCAGGCAATACATCGCCAGATGCGGGTGTAGTCCTTAAGGCCTTAAGGCTTGCGTGTCCTTAAGGCATATCGGTTAAGGCGCGAGTTTCTTGGCGAGGTCTGCCGAAGCAGAGGCCGTGTCCTGGCGAAGGGGCCGGTGTCAGGCGGGCTGCTCAGGCCGTGAGGCAGACTCCTCGCAACGAGGCGCACGGGGCCGTATGGGCTCGGAGGCACCCGCACGGGGCTTAAACATGTCGCGTGTGCAGCCACTGTACGGCCAGGAAAGGAAGCGAGCACCGGCCCGCCAGGCCCGCCAGGTAGTCTCAAGTCAGACTTGAGGCAGTTCCAGCAGCAATTTGGGTCCTTTTGCCGAGGTACTGTAACACACACGCACCCCACCCCTCCCAAACACACACTCTCTCTCTCACACACACAGCAAAGTCCCTCTCGAAAGGAAACGCCGGAACAGCTTTAAAGGGAATGGCGAGGCGTCTCTTCTCTGGGCGAAGTGGAGAGGGCCTTGTCGGGAGAGCCGAGTAGAGAGGAGAGGAGAGGAGAGCGGCGGGAGCGGGGCTGGGCAGGGCTAGCGCAGTACGGCGGCCGCAGTGCGCAGGCGGAGCCGGCCGCGGCCCGGGCGCACAGCCAATCGCGTGCGGCCCACCCGTGGCCCCGCCCCGCGGCGGCTCACCCCTCCCACTCGCCCCCCACCAGCCGGCCCGCTGCCCCCCGCCGTCCCCCACCCCCCGCCCCCCCGGCCCTCCGGCCTGGCACCGTCCACACCTCAATAACGTGATCTTGTGCATCAAACTTATTTTTCTGTTTCATTTCCCCTCCGCTACTCTCGCAATGCTATCCTCCCCACTCTTTTCACGGAGCGAGTGAGAAGGCTCGACCGTCTTGAAGGGGCTTTGCCTTTTCTCTGTCTCCGTCGCTCTCCCTGCTCCTGCTCCTTCTCCCCGGTGCCGGCTCGGCTCGGCGCCGCGCCGCGCGCCGCGGGGCCCGGCCCGGCTCGGCTCGCTCCGCCGGCGCTCGGCTCGGCACGGCCCGGCCAGGAGGAGGAGGAGGCGCGGCGCACCGCAGCCGTAGTGGAGGCGCTCCGGCTCGCTCAGTCGTCCTCTGTGCACCACGGCGGGTGGAAGTGAAGCAGGCTCTGTGTGTGATTGTGAGCTCGCCCCCCCCCTCCCCCTGCACGGCCCGGCCTGCAGACCCGCGAGGACCCGCGGCAGTGACATCAGAGGGAGGTCCTTAAGGACGCGCGCGCGCGTATGTGTGTGTGAGAGTGCGTGCGTCTCGGTGTGTGTGTGCGAGGAGGACAGTGCGAATACGTAGTGACTGGCGGAGTGATCCGGCCCCGCCCCCGCCGCCCCCCAGACCCCCTCGCGGCCGGCTTGCGCACTGCGCGCGCCGCACACCGCAATACGTGTGCAAACGGACTGAGCGCGGACCAGGCCAGACCGAGGGTCGACGTCGCCGAGGGAGGACAACATGTCCAGCGAGTGAGTGCCGTACCACCCCGCCCCGCGCGCCGCCCGTCACAGTGAAGCGAGGTGACACCGTCACAGTGCGCAGCAGTGACAGCGTGACGAGACCACGATGGTGACGGAGATGGTGATGGACTGCTCCCTGAACCACGACAACAGCAACGGCAGCTCCGCGTCCAACGCCGGCTCCCCGCGGCCGCCGGGCGTGTCCTCGGCCAGCGAGGGCGCCACCAAGGCGCCGGCGCCCCTGTCGCCGCCCGGGCCGGGGTCCTCGCAGCCGGGCGCCGGCAGCGGCAGCGGGCCCCGCGCCGACCAGGACATGTACCACGGCCAGCGGTCCCCGAGCCCGCAGGGGCCCGGGCCGCAGCAGCAGCAGCTGCACGCCGGCGGCTTCGACGCCTCCAGCCTGGGCCGCCAGCACCTCATGTCCTCGTCGGCGCAGCTCAGCCCGCCCATGCAGTCCGCCATGATGCACCCGCGGATGCACCTGGGCCCTCCCGGCCTGGGGCTCTTCAACTCGCTGGTGCAGCACGCCGGCCACGCGTCCCCGCTCGAGTTCATGGCGGCGGCGCAGGCTCAGGCCCAGGCGCAGGCGCAGGCCCAGGCGCACCACGGCCACCAGGGCCACCAGGGCCACCCGCAGCACCCGCCGCACCCCGGCCACCAGGGCCACCCGCACCCGCCGCGCTCCTACAACAGCCCGCCGCCCATCTCCAGCTCGGACCCCACGGCCAACGAGTGCAAGCTGGTCACGTACCGCGGCCAGAAGGTGGCCGCCTTCATGATCAACGGCGAGACCATGCTGTGCCTGCCGCAGGCCTTCGAGCTCTTCCTCAAGCACCTGGTGGGCGGGCTGCACACCGTGTACACCAAGCTCAAGCGCCTCGACATCGTGCCGCTCGTCTGCAACGTGGAGCAGGTCCGCATCCTCCGCGGCCTCGGCGCCATCCAGCCCGGCGTCAACCGCTGCAAGCTGCTCTCCTGCAAGGACTTCGACACGCTGTACCGCGACTGCACCACCGCCAGGTACTGTAGCTCGTTCATGACACTTGTCCTGTGGCCAACCAACAGAACGGCCCAGTTGCCATGCGTTGGGGTCGCGTGCGCGGGGGCCCGGCCCGGCCCGCGGCCACGGGTTTGCGTGCGCGCGCGCCATGGCGCTATGGCCTACGGGCGCCTACGGCCGTGCGTCGCCGCGGCCTCCGCCCTCGCCGCATTTTTAAAGGGAAGGAAGGCAAAACAGAAGTTAATAATTCGAGTGAGCGGAGCGGTCAGCGCGCGACGGCGGCGTTTTATCCTCCATCAGCGAAAGGGCTGCTCGCCTCGCCAGGGGGAGGAAACGGAGGGAAAAAGTCGAGGGTGGAAATTGGGGCGCGGTGGGCGTTTTTCGAAACGACATGGTGTCGGACTCGGAGGTGGGTGACGCGGGGCGGGTGAGGGTGGGGGCGGGCGGAGCTGGGCTGCGCAGGGCACCGCGGGCGCCGTGACGTGCAGCGGGGAGTCGCGAATGGTTTTACATCGGGCGCCCCACGCCCGCCTCCCCCGCCCTCTCTTGTGTCCGAGCGACGACTTACAAATGACCCTGTCAGAGTAGAAACGCACAGATGAATTGGTTTGATAGCATTCGGCGCCGTATCGAATCTGCTGGTCAGAAATTAATGCGGCTCCTTGCCGAAACATTTACGTGCGGTATTCGTTTCGCTTTAGGGAAAAATTCAACACTTGAGGCCAGACCTAGATATTAACCGACTGCCTTCGGATCTCTTTGCGATGAATAATTTTTCAGTTGCGGGAATGACAGATTTAACCGATGAGTATACCCGTTGCCGACGGGTGAGAATGACATCTGGAGCGCCCCCAGCCACTCCCCCCGCCCGCGCCCCGCCCGGCCCCTGGCCCCATTCGTCCTAATTGTAGTTTTGGTGGCTCGTCTCCGTTCCGAGAACGTTTGGCACCCCGTGATTATGGTACACCTCGATCCGGGGCCCTGGCCGGGCCGGGCCGGGTGGGGCCGCCTCCTCTACGGGTCCGGGTGTGATTCCCTTCATATTATTTACTATTAAACGAGTGTTTATCTCTTTATCCTCGTGTCGCTAATTTGGGTCGGGCCGGAACGTTTTGTCTGTTGGGGAGGGGGGGGGGGGGTCGGCCTCAGTCTGGTCGCGTGGGTCGGCCGAGGTCCCCATATTCCTAGGATATATTAGCTGCTCTTATTAGTTTCTGCGGCGCCTTGTTCTTTTTTATCTTCTGATGGCACTTATTATATTTTCTTTTTATCCCTCGCCGTTTGTCGTCTTTATCATTTACCTGATGTAAAGTCCCCCAAATTAAAAAATTTTGCCGTTCTGAAATTTACAAATTACGCGCGTATGGCATTGCATCCAACTTCGCTGCGATCAGAGTTTCATTCAATTCTTTTTTAAGAGAAAAGAAAGAGCATTGTGGAGGAATCGCTCATGATCCAATCCAATACTCATTTTAATGCCTAAAAGGGATTTGAACGCAGTCCCGGCGGCCGGCGCCACGGTCCCTCCTGCACCGAGCCCTGATGCAGTCTTTGCACGCTTTGGTGCTTTGGGCGGGGGCGGGGCGGGGCGGGGCGGGGACGACACACAGGGCCCGGCCACAGGCCACGGGGCCCCGGCAGAGCGAGTGCGTGGAACCGGTTCCAAGTTCACGTCGTGAGAACCGCGCCTGCAACACTCATAATCTCGGATTCGAGAACGAAACAAGTGGTGACGGGTAAAGAGGGAAGGATGAGCGAGAGGGAGATGGAGTGCCCGCAGAGAGGGAGAGAGAGAGAGAGAAGGAAGAGAGGGAGAGAGACGGAGGGGAATGGATGTCGTCGCCATCGTCCGGCTGCTCGCGCATGGCCGCGCACCGAGGCTTTAGCACGTCGCCGACGAAGGTGGCGCGCCTGGCGGCCAATCCATTCACCTCGAGCTAAATATACCTGCGCCGCCCCGCCCCGCCCCGCCCCGCCGCTCCACACCGGCACCGTTCCTAAAACCCTTACACGGACGCCATGAGGGACACCTCTTTTTGTCCGTGGTGCACGGCCGCTCCTACGCGCACGGTGACGGGGTGCACCTATGAGGGTGTCCGCACGGTGTCCGCAGGGTGTCCCCGCGCGTGTGTCTGCTGCGGGTTGTGTTCGTGACAAACGCACGTATCATCGAAGTCCAGCCGAGCAGACTCGTTACACGGGCAGGCTTATCACCGTCGCGCCGGGCCCGCTCTGTCGTGCGCGAGGGACATCCATCGCCAAGGTGCGGCGTCCGCGTGCACCCTTCAAACTGGGACCAGAAACAGAGGGGGGGGGGGGATGGGGGAGGAAAGAATGTCGGGTAGGCTGCGAGGGGGAGGAGGGGAGCGTGGAGTTGTAGGGAAGCAGGGAGGAAAGAACGGAATATGGAAGGAGGGAAGGGGAGGGGGGATAGACGGCGATGTCTCACAATGTAGCAGCAGCCGGTACATAATTATTAGGTTCCTAGTCGTGCAATTAGTAGTTTTCCTATGCGGGAGTGAGCGTGTAAGTGTGTGTGTGTGTGAGGGAAAGAGAGAGAGGGACTGGGCGAGAGGCAAAGGCAGAGAGAAGGGGAGGAAGAGAGAGAGATGGAGGCGGGTCTTTCGGCGGGTCGCGGGTCGACGTTCCTGACGCGCCGCACCGCCTTCTTCTAATTCACCGACAGCGCCAGCGTCATTATAATTTTCACGATGATCGCAAACTGCCGCGCGCGCTATTTGAATTTCGCGCAGTCGTCCGTTTTGCGCGTCGCTTGCGACGCATACTAATAGCGCACTCTCGTCCGTCGAGAGGACGGGTACGAAGGGAGCGGCAGAAATATCAGCAACCGATGACGTGCGTGTGTGTGTGTCTCTGTAAGTTGAAGCGCGCGGGGTTTCAAACCCACGGGCGCTTTTCCTCCTCCCCCCTCCCCTCACTCCCTTCGTAATCCTACCCCCTCCCTCCCTCCCTCGCGGCGGTGGTCCTGGTAAAAAGAAGGGTTGGCTGGAGGGCAGTGGGCCACGCAAAAACTAGACCGTGGTGTGGCGGGGCGGGGCGGGGCGGGGCGGGGCGGGGCGAGGGGAGGGGTTGAAAGGGGGAGGAGGCGAGACGGGCGAGACCGCCCGCGCCGTGTCGCGCCGGCCCAGCGTATAGTCCCTCAGACCTTACAAGTACTTTAGGCATTAGCGTCTCGTTTACAAAAAAAAAAAAAAATTCTCGTGTAAGGAAAAGACTGTCCTATCTCCTCTTCTCTCGCTCTCTCTCACTCCCTCTCACATATACGCGGCGGTAGGCTGTCTCTCTCCCACACTATCCTCTCCCGTCGTCGACGTGCTCCCCACTGTGGTGCGATTTATGTCCTCACGTGACCCCGGGCGTGTCGCCGCCAACAACCACCTGCCCGTCCGCGCCTTCCCCGCCCTCTATCTCCGCGGTTCTCTCACTCCATCCCTCTCTCTCATTCTTCTCTGTTTCTCTTTAGGCAGCGCGCGACGCCCGCAGAGAATGTATCCGAGAACCGCGAGCGGAAAGGAAAGAGCAGGAGTAGTTTGCTACCCCGCATCTTGCTCCGTCATCCCCTAGCGAGAGAGAGAGAGAGAAAGAGGGAGGGAGAGAAAGAGAGAGAGAGAATAAGACGCCGCCCCGCGTAATGTTTGTCCGGAACAATCCTTATTATTTGGGGCGCATGGCGTTTAATTGAATCACAGGCCGTATTTCTCTCCGCCGCGCCACCCCGCCCCGCTCCCCTCGCCGCGCCGCGCCTCCCCTGCACTGCGCTCTGAGGCTCTGAGACAATGGCGAAACACAATAAAACAGACTCGGCTGCGGTGCGTGGCGGGGCGCGGCGGGGCGGGGCGGGGCGCGGCGGGGTAGAGCAGAAGATAATCCCTCTCACCCGCCCCGGCCCGCCCCGGCCCGCCCGGCCACCCGCGCCGCCGCGCGTCTCAGGGGCGCCACCCCTGTAGCCCTGCACAGGTAGCGCGACTCACCGTGGGTATCTGCCTCCCGCTGGTGCTTCTGCTATGGTGTGGACTACTTTCGTGGGCTGGGCTCCCCTCTGTGACGTGGCGTGGCGCGGCGTGGCGTGGCGTGGCGCTCCCCTAACCTGCCCCATGCCGGCGCCGGCGCCGCCCTCCCCTAGGGCAACAGCCAGGGCCGGGCCGGGCCGGGTGCGCCCGCCGCCTCCCCCTCCCCTCCCCCGCCCGCGCCGCTCCCCTCTTCCATTCCGATTCCAGTCCGACTGCGACTCCCACTCGGAGCCGAATGCTCTCCGACTGGAATCCGAATGGAGCCGAGCCTGGAGGGGAGGAGGAGGTCCGCGGCGGCGGCGTCGGGTGACGTCGCGGCGCCGCCGGCCCCCGGCGTCCGTCTGTGTCGCCGCGGCGCGCGACCCGGCAGCACGCCCGCGGCACGCGCCGCGCCCCGCCCCGCCCCGCCCGGCCACCACGCCCCCGCGCGCGCCGAACGCCCCGGCGGCCCGTCCGCCACCACTTGCGTTAGGGTCTCCGCGCCGCGCTGTGCCGCGCGTGGGCCCCCGGCGGGGTAGGCACGCCCGCGGCTCACGCCTGCGCGGCGGGTCTGCCTACCCGGGCCCACGCACGGCGCCCCGCCCCGCCTCACACAGCGCATGCCGCGCATGATGAATGGCGTTCCGCCGGGGCGTTCCGCAGAAAGGGCGGGGCGGGGCGAGGGGCGTTCCGAAGGGCGTACCTGCTTGATTGATGCCCCCGCGACATGTTCGAGACGCTCGCTTATTTAATTACCGTCCGGATCAATTACAAAACTCGCGCGCCGATGAATTAGCAATTCGAGTCGACATAATACACTTCATTAGACTGGCAAAGGGAGCAGGTAGGCGAGGAGGGGGGGGGGCGCTCGATAATGAATGCGCCGTTCACCTGTCTAGCGCGCACTCTCTCGCGCCGCCGCGGCACTCACTCCTTCTCACTGTCTCTCTCTCCTTCTGTCTCTCTCTTTCTCTCTCAGTTTCTCACTCCTTTGCTCGCACCGCGTGCACCCTCCTTTGTCGGAGGGGAAACATGGCGGGGGCGTGTGTGTGAGGGTGGTATCGGTAATATCGGAGCCCGCGCCGCCCGGCCCCGCCGGCCCCACCACCGCCACCACACACTCGTGGACTTTGCTTTCATTACGAATAATGCGAATGCGACGAGGCGCACTACTGACGCACGTAACCTTCTCCTCTCCCGGTCTCTCTGTCCTTCTCTGTCTTTCTCTCCTCCTTTCCTCTTCATACTCTCTTTCTTCTTTCCTCACTGCGGCCGTCTTATACAGGCGGAAGCTCGCGGTGATGAGGAGGGCCATCTCCTCGCATTAATCCCTTCATCTCGCATTGATGATCGGAATAATGTTGGCCGGTGGACGGGGCGGGGCGGGGCGGGGCGGCTGCTTGCCATTCAGTGGTCGTCGTCGTGCAGAACGGGGGAGGGGAGCGCGCGCGCGCGTGTGAGTGTATGTGCGCGCGCGGTCGCGATGAGCCCCAATAATATAAGCCGAGCCGCTTATTTGTTTTACCCGGTCATAAATTGGTTATTTTTCCGGAGAGCCCCGCAGCGCGCGTGCAAAAGAGACGGACGACGCTTGTTCGAGAGGGAAAGAGTCAGAGAGAGAGAGAGTGAGAGAGAGGGGGGGTGCTGGGAGGAGGAGTGGGTGAAAGGAAGGATACGTTGCTGTTCTTGTTATTACGCGGTGTTTTATTGTTTGCACACACACACTCACACTGCTCATCTCCTCCTCGGCTTCATTGTGCGAAACACGAATATCAACAGGGCAGGCCGGGCCGGGCGAGCAGAACGTGTTGCCCAGGAGAGAGATCTCGCCTCACCTACCTCCCGCGGGAGCAGCGGTTCTTTGCTTTTTATTTTCTTTTAAAAGCACGTGTTTTCGCGACCACGCGGTGAAATGCGAAAGGGGACAGGAGCGGCGGGTCGTGGAGGAAGGAAGAGAGAGAGAGAGAGGGAGAAAGAGGGAGAGAGGGAGCAGTAGAGAGAAGGAGGGAAGGGGAGAGAGGGCCAGAAAAGGATGGGACGTAAAAATAAAAGAGGACCCTGTCTGTTGCTGCGGTATTCAATTTGTCATCGTGCCGCCATACGTATTGGGTTTCGACCATTAACGAGTTCCCAGGGAATAGAGCAATTAGGAGAATGAGTATCTCAACACCTGCCGCGCCCTGGCGGGTAACCTCGGGTACACGCATACCCATTTAGGGCGCGGGGGAGGGACCTCCTTCCTCTCTCTCTCTGTCTCTCTCACTCCCCCTCCCTGGGCCGGGAGTGACAGAGATGGCGGGTTGAGGCGGTCAATGAGCATCGCTCGATCAATAACTGTTATTGAATGAATGACGGGGCGGTGTAGCGGTGTTTTGTGACAAGCTCACATTATAATATTCTTCCCTCTACTTTATTTGATTGTTTGGAAAAAGAATAATTGTCATGTTGGTTTATTATGTATTTACAAATTATTGCTTGTTGTATGCGTGTTTTTTCCCGGCAGCGTGAAATTTCTATCCAGTCTCTCAGGTAACAGGACTTTGCCTTTTCCCCTATCCTGTCCGGTCCTTTGCACAGTGAATCACACAAATGCACGGTAGTGTCAGTACGAGTAAGACCTAGATAACTTGGATACGTTCAGTCAGTCAAATAACTTAGAGCCCTGTTGCCTGTGAGTCTGGGTAAAAATGTGATACCAAGTAACAGAAAAATTAAAACAATGTTAAGCCTTGACTTTCGAGTACATTTTCTCCTTTCTTCTTTTTCAGGTGCTTGACGTCTCACAGAACCCCAGACAGGTAGGCAGCTTGGCTCTAATTTTATTTTTGAACGATACATAAACTATACTTCGTAGTTACTTAGGTGCTCGTACTGTAGATCCGTATAAAATTGTGCCGAAAAAAAAACGTGAGATAAATTTCCACTCTAAATTATTCTGGCCTGCCCGTCTATTTTATTTGTTGACATTCTAAAGAGTAGCTCCATTTTCATCATTTTTCTTTCCTTGGACCACGGGAATGTGACAAAAATATCGATGGCGCCTGCTCAGAATGATTCCCTTGTTGTGAAATTCTTTTAGCCCGCGGCCAGCCTCATGGGCTGCGGCAACAGGAAGGAGGGGCGGGGCGGGGGAGGCTAGCACCGGTGCGGAGCAGAGCGGAGCGTCTCTGACCCCTCACGCCGGCGGCCATTCGCATTTCTTTATTTAAAAAAAAAATGCTCATCGACGCTCGTTTCCCCTTCGCCCATATCTCTCGGTCTGTTAGAGTTTTCCTGCCCCTCCCCCCCACCCCTAGGATATCTAATAAAAGGGCACAATATATAATAGGCCAGACTTGTTCCCAGGGCGCGTTGTCAACGTACAGTTTATCACACTAGCTGTAGTGATATGGTTTTGTCGAGATGTGCACACCTTTGAGGTAGCCCTTCGTGTTCTGTTCCAGCAGCCGGCCAGGCAGACCGCCCAAGAGGGTGCCCATGGGTCTGAGCCTACCCGCCTCCCTGCAGGGCCACCCCCAGCTCAAGAAGCACCGGCTGGAGAACGGCGACTTTGCCTCCTTCGAGAACGGCCCCATCGGAGGTGAGTTCACTCATTATTTATTTCTCCAAGTTCCCCCCTTATTTTTATATTTTGTTTTCTTCTGTCCGTTTTGACGTGCGACGCACCGCACGCGCGCGCACTCGGTAGCAGCCAAAATAAAAGGGAAAGAAAAGGGCGCTATAAATTATTTGGTGCGTCGATGTGGGTCCGCGCCGCGCCCCGCGCGGGCAGCTGTTTGTTTCGTCCCTGAATGCGCGCCATCGCCGACCCGACCGCCTTGTTCAATAATTATCTCCGCCGCGTATTAATTCCCGAAAACGATAATAATAGCGCCGATTCGTACCTCGCCGTGCCGGGCCGGGCCGGGCCCAGCCCGGTAGGGCCCCGTGCCTTTGTCGTCTCGATTAATACCTCCCCTGCACTCACACACACGCACGCACACACACACCTAGCCTCCCGTCTATGGACATTCAAATGAAGCGTGCGAAGCCCGCCGCTTTAAAGACCGGCCTGGTGGCGGTAGCCCATGGCGACGGCCAGGTACTGTATCGGGTCGGTATAGGGAAACAAGGAATTCTCGGGGGCGGACAAAGGCTCGCCCTTGGCGCCCACGGTGCCGGGACAACACACACACATACTTACACACACGTGGATTAACGAGGGGCCATTTGTCGGTCGGTCCGCTAAGCAGCAATAGGAGGCGTACTGTGCGGAGGGGTTGGGGCGCTGGCCAGGCCCGGGCTCTCAGTGGTGTGAAATAATAGGGGATGTGTAGTTAGTGAGAGGTGCCTACTGGAATGCGCCCCCCGCCCCGCCGCGCCCGCTGACCACGCGGCTGACCGCACGGAGACCGCCCCGCCACCACAGCAGAGAGTGGCCAGCGGGGCGGGGTGAGAGGTGTGCAGGGCGGGGCGGGGTGGGGTGGGGTGGCAGGGGTATAGTTAGGTGCCCGCGGGTTTACCTCGCCCTGAGCACGAATAAGTCTCGCCGAGTCCCATCACAAAAACGTGTTGCACTGATGTGCCACCCGACACGGATATGTCATGTTTTTTATTTTTCTACTTTTATATTTCCCACCGTGGAGAAACACGTCACCCCCTCCCCCCACCCCTTCTGCGTCGTATGTCAATACGCCAGGCCCCAGCAGTCTGCACCCACTGGGCTGCTGCTGCCACCAGAGATAACAATAATAAAAGACCGCGCTGCAATAATTTCACCGCGCCTGTTCGTTTGTTTAATTTTTATATTACTATTTTTTTTATTTCCTCCGTTCTTTACTAATACTACTACTGCTGCTGCCGCCACTACAACTCCGACGCACTCTCCCGTCCCGCCTGGGGGTTGTGCAGTCATATCTTTCGCTGGCGATTTGAATCGGACGGACGCGGCGCGTGCCGCGTGGCCCCGTGGCCCCGTTACGGAGGGGAGGGGGAGGGGAGCCTGCGGGGTCGTATCAGCTGGACCAGCATCTGTTTGATCTGGGCGGGGCGGGGAGGAGGAGGGGATGCTGGTGGTACAGTACGCCCTGCCGAGGTGTTTCGACTGCATGTGAGTGTGACTAACACCCGTTGCTCTTCTTGTCCTCGCAGAGAACCGCATGGAGAAGTCCCCGCTGCTGTCCAACGGCTACAACGCGCCGCCCACGCACCTCCACCCCATGCACCAGTTCTACCACCCCGGCCTGCCGCACCCCGGCTCCGTGCTCAAGGGCCAGGCCACCGCGCCCCTCGAGGCCATCGCCAGGTAAGCCCGTCCCGTCCCGTCTGACTCGACTGCTCCTGTACTTATGTCTGTCCGCTCCGCTCCGCGCGCCGACTGTCTCGCCGCGCCGCGCCGGCCGCCGATAGAAATCCGATTAGGCCTGCCTCTCTTTCTCACTCACTCCCCCCTTTCCGTTTCCTTTTCCTTTTTTTTTCGGCTGGGCCTTGCCGCCGACCACACTCGCGCCAGCCAGCTGGGGACACAAATCTCGTTTCGCAGCTCAGATCTGTCATCTTCATATCGTCTGTCCCCGCTGTCCGCTGTCCTGCCGAGCCCCATCCCCAGACAGTCTGCCGACTGGCTCGCCCCGCCCCGACCCGTCACGTGTTGACGGAGCGAAAAATAATAACCTTACTTTTTTTATTGTCCTTATATTTTTCTTTTCTTTTCCTCGCCTTGTAGATCGGGCATCTGGGAGGATTGCAGAGCCGCCTACGAGGACATCGTCAAACACCTGGAAAGGTAAGAGACAGACCCGTCGTGGGCTCCTTGTAATATGTGTAACGCCGTTTGTGGGAAGCCGCAAAAAAAAAAACAACAACAAAAAAACACTCTGTCGCGCCTCTCTCTTTTTCTCTCTGCACCTCACCTCCCCTCTCGCTCACAGCCCTTCCCTCTCTGCGGCGAGCCTCTCTCCCCGCACAGCTAAATGGCCACGAAACAAGCGTCAAAACTCGCGTTACATTCGCGCCCGCGTCCCTCTCTCTCTCCATCTCTCTCTTTCTCTCTCGTGCTCACTGTGGGGCGCCGTGTGAATGCAATGAAACCGTGAAACCCCGCACACCGTTAACGCGCCCGGGCCTGGCCGGGCCTGAGGTGGGGGAGGGCGGGAAACAGAGCAAGCGTTTAAATATTAATGGACGCAAAAGTCATGGTGGCCGGGCTGGGCCGCGCCGCTCGGGCTCTTCTGTATTCATACACTGGCGGAGTGGTGTCATCGGACGGACCAGAGATGTGTTTCAACCCTCTCATCACAAGACAACTCCCTCCCCTCCCCTCGCAGCGCACCGCACCGCACCGCCCCCACGCGGCCGTGGGCGCGCGTGCGTACGCGCGTGCGTAGGCTCTGTCTGTATCTCATCATCAGGATTACAAACATCACCGGGAAAAAGAAATCTGGCTGTATCGTTTCACGTAAATCTTGTATATTTTTTGTTTGAGACTTGGACGGAAGTGTCGCGCTTTTTCGCATAGTTTCGTAGAATTCGGGGTTGTTAAACTCGCGGCGCTCAGTGGAGTAGAACACTGTGCACCACCCCTCCCGCCCCGCCCACCCCACCCGGGCATCACCGCGGTGGCCGCGGCGTCTCATCCGTCCATCCGCGCAGTGACGGAGGAGGGAGAGAGACAGACAGAGGGGGCGCGCGCGGCCGCGAGAAAGGGAGGGAGAGAGAGAGAGAGACACGCGTGGCAACCTTAGTTACCCATTAGCGGGGAGGGAGCCCTCTGCCATGCATATTACAAACCCTTCCACCCACCCATCCACCCCGACGCACCCCTTTTCATAATCAAAGAACAGAAATGCATTCGAAAAGATGCTGAATTATGCACGTGGCCCGGCCCGACCCGGCCCCGCCGCCCATAGCCTCTGCCCATTGCAGTCGCTGTTTTCGTTGTTGTTGTTGTTTTGTGTGTGTCTGTGCGTGCGTCTCTGAGCCGCCTCTCTGCTCTCGATATGAAACTGGCATATCCCCACCCCCTCCCACCCCCTTCCTCGCGCAGTACTAGTTCCCGGGCGCCGGTGTGAGTCAGTGTGCCAGCGGCACGGCGCCGCCACCGCCGCCGCTAACGGTGAGGCCGACTCCGTAAAATGACATTTGATGACTTCCTCTCCTGAGGAAATTATACGGCGCGGAAAGTCATCATCGCGCCCCGCCCCGCCCCGCCCCGCCCGGCCCCGCCCGGCCCCGCCCGGCAATGCACGGAGGAGTTGAGGAAGGAGGCGCAGCGGAGGAATGAATGCAAAACATCCGCGATAGCATCGCGCGGCCCGGCCGGACCGGAGAGTGAGGTTAGGTCCGCGCGGCGCGGCCAACACACGCTACTCCGAGAGGGCTGCAGTAGGGACGCGAATCAATTGCGTGCATTTTGTTGTTGGCGACTGTACTGCTTATAGTCATTGTGCGCTTCGGGAGACTTGCCGAGGCGCCTGTAAATAATACGTCGGGATTACGGCGGGTGTCACGGCGGCGCCCTGGACCGCACCGAGCCGGGCCGAGCCGGGGGCTTTAACCCCTTCATCCCCATCCATTCATTGCCCCCTCCCTTCCCTTCCCTGCCCTTCTCCATCCCCTCTCCCGCCCCCGCCCCGCGCGGCAGCCAGCTCTCGCAGCGAATCGACGGATGTCGCTTTGGCCTGTCACATCGGGCGCGCCCGGCCCGGGCTCTGCTAAATGACGTGTTATTCGCGCCATTAGTGTTGCGAGGAGGGGGAGGGGAAGGGAGGGGAGGGAAGGGGAGGGGAGGGGAAGGGCATTCCATCAAACACCGCCCGGCCCCGCCCCGGCCCGGTCAAACTTGGGTCGAATTAGACACCCCGTCGCGCGCCGGATATGAATGAACGCACCCGCGAGTTGATTAAACAAACGCACATACCCTCACGCAAAAAAAAATAAAAAATTATAACGATCCAAAACTGTGTCCGACATACGTTTAGTTTAGTTTTTGTTTTTTTTGTGAAATACAGTGTTTGATTCGAAGAAGGGATAGGCTCGCGAGCGAAAGAGACGTAAAAGTCTTTTCGCCCGGATATAATTGTCGACGAGAGTAGCTAACGTACCTCGTTAGGCAGACGTGTTGATGGCGGGGCGTGGCGGGGCGGGGCGGGGCGGGGCGGGGCGGGGCGGGGCGCCGTGCGGTACCCGAGGCGAGGTGGGCGCCCCGCTGCGGGGGCCGCGGGCTGGATCCCCCCCTGTGTGGGATAGCCCTGGCGCGGCGTGGCGCGGCACGGTCCAGGCGTGGCGTGGGGCGCTTAGCATTCAACTACCGTGTCTTTGTAGCAGTCTCATTTCTCCCGTTCCTTTTTTTCCTGCCGGAGCTCATTACCGGATACGGGCCCGGAGCCCCGGAGCCCGCGGCGCGGGCCCCCCAGCTGGGATGTTGTAGGGCGCCTCCTCCGGGGCCGGGGCCGGACCGGGCCCCTGCGTGACTCGCGGACCAGCGGGGAACCCCCTTGTACCTCTCCCTCTCTCTCGCTCTCCATGCGCAGTCTAGCAGTTTTGACACCACTGGGAGAATCATGATATCCGATTAGATTCAACTGGAATACATTTAGCCGTCAGTTATTGGCTACATCACTATTGGCCCTCCGCTGACTGACCGCGGGCGGCAGCTCTTTCCGCTTAACCTCAGCAGGCAGAGCGCTCAAGTCCTGAGAGGAAGAAGAAAATTAAGAAGGCGGTGGGGGAAAAAAAGGTTAGCGCTACTGCCGCTCTTCATTTCGTGAGTGTGGGTATGCTAAGTCGTGTACCGTTGGCTTATCCGGGGCAGGATCGCCGCCTCTCTCGGCCCCGGCCCGGCGCGCGTGTCTCCGCAGCCCCCGATAGCGAGAAAATTAAAAATAATTAAAAGTGACACTTACAGAGAGGAACCTGGTTGCAAGGCTAATAGAGTCCTAGAGCCTCCGTCCGTCGTCCTGTTACGGCCGCAACAGGGTCTTTTCCATCCCGAATACGAGGAGGGCCTCCGAAACGCGCAGCGATTGTCGCCTCGGCCTCGGATGCGGCCCCGCGCGGGACATCGCATGGCATCTCAATTGCGTTTAATTACACATTGGCGCTGACGTTTATGTCTTTTGAAAACGCTCGCGGATTGCGCGCGCGCGCGCGCCTTTCTCCGCACGGCCTCTATGGCTCTGCTCCCCCCTCTCTTCCTCCCCTCTTTCTCTTTCTCTCTCCCTCTCTCGCTTTGTCTCGCCTGATGATAGCCCAAGCGGTGTCCGCATGTTAATAAGCAGAGTTGCACTCGGCTGCTGCCACTCGGCTACCTCTACCTCCCCCCCCCCCCCCCCACACCCCGCCGTCCTCCAGCAGTGGATCTAGTCGTGTTTCCAGGGCATATCAGGCGGGCTGGTTTGCAAGCATCTCCTCTCCAGGTCCGTGTTGGCAATTCAGTGGGTAATGTTGTTAACTACTCGACTCGCCCCGCGCTCGTACTCGCACTCGCTCGCTCTCCCGCCGCTCCGCTCCGCGCTGCGCTCCCGCGCGCGTCGGCAAGAAGGTGAAGCACTCTATCATCATTATCACCATCATCATAACTATTCATAGTTATTACCAAGTGGGATGGGAAGCGCAATTTTTTTTATTTTGCACAAAGAGAAGGTTGTTAAAAAAAAAAGAAGGGGGGAGAGAAGGTGAAAAGAAATTAGAGCGAAGCGTGCACAGAAATTTCTGAGAGGTGTACAATGGCGAGCGTTTTGCCGTCGTGAGTTGCGTGCGGCGAACGTTTTGGCGTCGTGTGTTGCGTGCACCTGCGTGACGTGTGTGTGTGTGTGTGTCTGACCGCGTCCATCATTGACGTGTTGCAGGTTGCGGGAGAACAGGGGCGACGCGGACGCCCGACAGAACGCGCTGGGTGCCATGGGCCCGCTGGGCGCGCAGGGCGAGGACTTCGCCAACGGCCACAGCCCCGTGCTCAACCTCTCCAAGGGCACGGCCGGCTCGGCCGCGTCGGCCGCGTCGGCCGGGTCGCGGGCGTCGGCCGGCTCGCCCGGCGCCGACCACTCGGACAGCGAGGCGGGCGCGTCGGACAAGGACGACGACGACGACCTCAACTCGAACGCCGAGGACGACGAGGACGAGCGCGGCAGCGCCCACCAGGACACCAAGCCGCCGCGGAGCTCGCCGGGCTCCTCGCCGCCGCCGCTGCCCACCAACCTCGCGCACCTCACGGTGGGCGTGGGCGTGGCGCCGCTCAGCGGCCTCGGCGCCGGCCTGGGCGCCAGCCTCGGCGCCAAGGCGTCCGTCGGCGGCGACCCCCGCCTCACCTCCACCGAGACCATCCTCCGCAACATCGAGGGCCTGCTGCAGGTGGCCGCCGACAACGCGCGCCAGCAGGAGCGCCAGATCAACATGGAGAAAGGTGAGTGCGCAGCGCGGTCCGCAGAGCCCCCCCCCCCTCCCCCCCCAACCGCGTGTGTGCGCGCGGCCAGCTGGTGATTATATTGACACGAAACGGACGCTATTTGAGCAAACGTGAATATTAAAGTGGCGCCACTGCGCTGCCAATCGCACCCGGGAGCGCGTGGGACAACAACAACAGCGTGTCACACCACAGGCACACCGATTCATCAGGAAGCCAGAAGGGCGCGGCGGGCGAGGGGGCGGCGGGGCTGAAGGTGGGGCGGGGGCGCCAGGATTGGGGTGGATGGCTCACTCTATTACCCTAAAGCGATGGCCAGCCATGCAGGGAGCGCCCCGCCCCGCCCCGCCCCTCTCTCTACTCATGCGTAACAATCGAGTCCGAGGCCCGCACCGCACCGCCCCGCCACGCCACTCGGTGCGCCGCGCCGCCCCGCGCCGCACTCCCCTGGTGCACACTGCTGCATGCGGAGAGAGTCAAATTGTGATTCCCCCCTCCGGGTCGTGGCGTTGCGGGGCGCGGGGTTACCTTATCTGGGCGCACAGGAGGCCCCCGCCGCCCCGCCCTATTGTCGCGCACGTGGGGGGTACGCCCCTCACCTCGGTACGCCCCGCCCCGCCCCGCCCCGCCCCGTGTGTGTTGTGGCGCGCTGTCCGCGCTGTCCGCTGCCGTGCTGCTGTGATGTGAGTCAACAAAGGCGGGGGTTTCTGTTTTGCTTGTTGCAGCCGAGCTCAAGATGGACGTGATGCGGGAGCGCGAGGTGAAAGAGAGCCTGGAGCGCCAGCTGCTGGACGAGACGAGAACCCGAGGTGAGTACCTGAGCCTCCGCCAGGGCTGCTATCTGCTCGTTAACACCATTACAGGTGCAAATTGTCGTGCAACGCGACCCGCTCGCTCGCGCGCGCTTCGCTCCGGGTGCGTCGCCGACGGCCTCCCACCCCCTGCCCTCCTCGCGCCCCCGCAACCCCGCGCCACGCGCAGCACTGTACGCCCGCCAGCGCCCCCCCCCCCGGTTCATCACCGTGATATATTACCGGGACCCAGCCCCGCGCAGGGGACGGGTCGGGACGGCGCTCGGCGTACACTCTGTCGTCCCGGCCCCGCGAACTCGCCGAGGAGACGTTACTCGGGAGTCGTATTGATTCCCTGTCGTCCTCCTGCTCTGCTCACGTGACCCCGTGAGTGCCCGGGACGCGTGTCATTAGGCTCCTCGCGGATACTCCCCGCCATGAGTATGTCATCGCCAGCCGTCGCCATATCTTCCTCCTCCCCCCTCTCTACCTCCTACCGTTTCCATCTTAGACGCCGTCCTCGGCCCGCCCCTGGGAAATTGAGTTCCCTCATCAACTCGACGGTAATTGTCGCCACTTCGTGTCGCCGGGAGCTGTGAGGCGTGTGTGTGTGGAGGGGGTAGAGTGGGAAGTGTGTGTGTGTGTGTGTGTGTGTGTGTGGGTGGAATTCCCCGGGTCGCCGCCTGCTCCCCCGCCGTTTTCACGGCTTACTTCTCGCGCGGCATGTCCCTCCGACACTTACTTACGACGGCCCCGCCCTCCTTGTGCGTGTTGCAGTGCTCTGCCAGAAGCGCCTGAAGAAGGTGCGGCGGGCGTCGCGCCGGCTGCAGGAGCAGCTGGAGCTGGAGATGAAGCGGCGCTCGCAGCTGGAGGAGGTGCTCCGGACCACGGGGGCCTCCAGCGAGGCGCTGCGCATCCTCACCGGTGAGTTGAGTTGAGCAGATTTTTGTGTGTGTGTTTTTTTTTTTTTTTTTTTACAGATTTTATTGTTGGCGAGTGGATTATTATTTAGTTAGTTTTCCGTGTGTCCGTGGTGAATTTGCGCCGCCTCTTACGACACGCTATTTTTACCCCGCGAGTCGCGCGAATAAAGATGAGACGATTGAGTCGTCAGAGTCCGTCTCGTTTGGGATTCAAATCAGCCCGAGTTCGACTTGTCGCCCTGTCCTGTCCTGTACTCACCGCCACCCCGTGCCGTGTCTTGTCCACAGAGATGAAGGCGACCTCCACGGGCTCCTCCAACTCGGAGATGACGTCGCCCCGGTCGTCGCCCGCCGAGAGGCGCTCGGCGTCGCCCAGCGCGGCCGCCGCGCCGCGGCCGCAGTCCCAGCCCCAGCCCAACCGATCCTTCTGGCAAAACTACTCAGGTACGGCATCATCTCTAGAGTAGTCTCTCTAGAGTCTACCTCCACCTCACCGAGTCACCGCCCGCCACGACGAGGATCATGCATTCCGGCCGAGACGTCTCCCTGACAGTTTCAATTCAAAAGGGCAATCAGCCATGGTTCCGTTTCACTTGGAACGTCCGCGTGAAACTCTATACTAGGCCCCGGAGGCTGCTTACATTGATCTGATGTCGCGTCAGCTGTTTTACGCCCATTGTCTCTCTCGCTCTGTGCCCCGGTCTCTTTCACCCTTCTCTCTCCCTCTCTTTCTCTGCGCCGAGTAATTAATGTAGTGCGATGGGAATAGAGTTACAACTGAACAAGGGTAATATTTCAACAGTCATTACCTTCTCTGAGTAACCTATCAGGCGGGCAAACGAGATCCCATCACTGACTTGTATTGCCGATCAATCCTCTCTGCTAGCCCGCCGGGCCGGGCGGCCGCGGGGCCCGCGGGCCTCGTGGTCTCGAGAGCTCCCTTCTGCTGACCTCCGCTGACCGCCTGCCCCGCCCCGCAACAGCTGTCTCTGCGGGAACCAGTCTAATATAGTGAAACGAAAATCCTCCGCCGCGCCCCTTGGGTCGCGAGACTTCTCATACCTGACCCACCGCAACAACCTCTATCTCTCTCTCTCTGCACGGCCCGGCCGCCGAAAATGCTTAGGATTGATGCGATGGGCGCCTGGCACGGATCGAAGCGGCTAGGGGCCCAGCCTTCCGTGCGGCCCACACTGAGGTTTCTCTGGGTTGGGGCTGACCGGCCCGGCCTGGCCCGGCCCGCCCCTCCACTCCGCCGGCGGCGCCCCGGCGCCCCCGCCCTAGGCGCCCCTGCGCTGTGGGGGCCCCCCGCCGGGCGGCCAGCGGCCCCGCTGGGGCCCTGCTGGGGGCGGGCCTAGGCGCCGCCGGCCGCGGGCCCGGCCTGGGTCGGGCGGCGTCCTCAGTAGACAATACGCCGGCTGGGCCTGGCCGGGGCCCGGGGCCCCCCTCGGGGTCCCTACCGCGGCCCCCCTCGGGGCGTTCAGGGGCGTGCGGGGAAGTTCTTAAAGTGTGACTCAGCATGGATCCTCGAGGCGGGCGGCGGCGGGGGCAGAGCGAGATAATGTGACCCGCTTCATGTGATAGTCGCTCTACAATCAGGGTTTTGTTTTGTCGTGTTTGCAGAAAACCTCGCGCAGGAGCTGGAAAACGAGCGGAAGGCTAAGCTAAAGAAGGAGCAGCAGCAGAACCAGCCCCAGGAGCAGCACCGGCAACAGCTGCTGCAGCACGACAGTGAACCCATCGCCATGGACCTCGACAGCAAACCCCTCGTCCAAGGTAAGCCCCTCCTCCTCCTCCTTGCGGAGCTGCCGCCGCCGCAACTGGCACAGTGTCTCACCGCCTTCTTGTTGCTCCTGTTGCAGACCTGAGGTGGCCCACGGAACACCGAGCCGCCATCATCAGTTGAGGAGGCGCCCTGGATGCGCCCCCTCCCCTCCGAACCGATCTCTCCCCGTTGCATTCAACATAGTGTAATTTGTTAGGAGCGATTCACGCTAGAGTACCCTGCTAGAAACTGAATCGCGTGTTGTTAGGTGTGGACGCTCTTCATGCGGAGTCTGACTCTGCGATAGTGGCGCCGCCTGGCGGCAGACGGTGAATCTAAAAAGTGTCGTAGGCGTTTAGTAGAAACGTAAATTCCACCCCCTTTTTATTTTGGTCAAAGGGAACCCCTTGACTTATCAGGCTGTGCGAACGTTATACGAAGTGAGTGGATCATCGGGACAGCAGCAAGAAGATGTCATCTCACCGCCCTCTCGGACATCGCCGGTTGTGAAGTTGATTTCTCCAAGGCGGTGCGCACCGCGGCGCGCGTGTGATGGATCAGTCCCAGACGGTCTGCCGTTGAAGTCCCTGACGGCTCTGAGTGATGATGACTGATGCAGCCCCGGCCCGGCCCAGGAGCGCGGCACTCTCACAATAGAGAGGACTGGACCGAACCGAACCGGCAGATCAACATCCATCGGTTTTGTTCTCGAGATGCTGTGTGAACGGCCGGCCGTGTGTGCGTCTTTTTGTCTTAATGCTGCGGGCCTGGCGTGCGGCCGTGCACGATAGCAAAGCTTTTTGTTTTAAGGCGCTCGAAAGTCTCCTCATTTCTTTCGTCATTGTGATTTTTTATTAACTTTTAATGTTCATTTGTGTTTGGGCCCGAAAAGCTCTGTCGCCTTGTTGTTATTATTCTCTGTTGTGCTTTTAACAAATTATAAACGTGTTTCGTCCTTTTTTGTTGGAAGTTTGTGCTGTAAATTCTTTTCTTTTTGCTCTCTGAGGGTGAATTGCTTGGATCGGTAGCGTATCTTTATGAAGATGTTTGTCAGATTTTGTTTACAAAATATCGTAAACGGCAGATTTTTGTATAAACATGTATACTACCCTGTGTTCCTCATTTTCTTTAGTGTAAAAGACCCCGTTCTCTCTGCCCCTCCGAGACAAATGTGCAAAGATGTGGTTGAACAGTCAGTCCGCTGGCAATGCCTCGGCCAGGGCCGTCACCGGCCCCCTTTCTTGATCTCCACCTACATGTAGCCCATGAGTTGCATTGTTCTAGATTTTGTGACTGTGACATGTAAAGCCCTTCCTAAGTGTAAGACTTTATAGGGTTTTGTATATATTCTAGTCAATTTACAGTTGTAACTTCAAAAAATTTACCAATCTTAGTGAACTGTGTTAAACTATTATGCAAATGCTTTCCCTGAAATTTATTATTATTGTCATCATTATTATGTATTTGTAGAACTATGGAAGTGTGGAAAGATATGTATTATTATTACCATTATTAATTATTATTATTAATAATAAAAAGTAAATTATTACCCTTCAAATGGTTCTCAGTTCCTGTTGCATATCGCTTAGATGCTATTAGCAGAGGGTAGCGCAGCCCAAAAGACCTATTCCCACGCCACACAACATTACGAGATTGCCTGCCCCGCCCGCCTGCTCCCGCTCGGGCCGGGCCGGGTCGGGCGGGGCGCCGCCGTCAGAGGTGCATATCCCGAACGCAGCTGTTTGCGGACATTCGACTCTGGCCATCCATTTGACGATTGCCGATCCCGACTTTGACCGATCGGGGCTCGGCTACGAACGTACACTGCTCCAAAAGACGTGCCTCACTGAAACCATCGGAGCCGACCGAGGAAATATGAATCCCCGAATCACATTGGAGTCGAGCCCCAGAAGGCGCACAAAAAAACAAAATAAACAATTTTTCCCTTTTCTTCTTCTTTTTTTTTTTTTTTTTTTGCAAGTGCCCGGGCGGCCTTCTGAAGAAAATCCCTGCGGACCGAGTTAATCGCCGACGATTATATATAAATGTATCGAGCGCGGTTACACCCGCCTGGCGCAGCCGGACTATATACGACCAGTTCGGTATCAGCTCGGCGGCGGCCGACCCCGGAGCGGCGCGGCGCGGCGCGATGCGTCAGCCCCAACACATTACTGGCGCCATCGGCCACACCCTATGCAAAGAGGGCAGGCAGGGCAGAGGCACGGATCGAGTTGCGGCCGAGTAACCCGACGCAATGTAATTGGCTGGTGGCACGGCGAGCTATCTGCCTCCGTCGCCGCCGCCGCCGCCGCCGCAGCTGAGCGGGGGGAAATCAATAAATTTAATAAATAGAAAAGTGGCGCGATGTTTACAGCGCGCGGGCCGGTAGAGGCGACCCCCTCCCCCCCCGTCCCCCCGCTACTCACTCTCTCATCTTGCGCCCTTTCTTCCTCCTCATCCCCATTTTTAGCGCGCCTTTCATCGGGGGGCCGCGCCGTGCGGCTCTCGAAGGGCCCGGCCCGGCCCGGCCCCGGGGCCTTTCCTCTCCTGCTGCTCGCGCGGAGGGACAAGGAGAGGGAGATGCAATTGCTCAAAAGATAAATGCCCGCCAGCACCTGTGGCTCTTTTTATTTTTTAATCCGAGGAGGGCACTCTTGTCTTCCTCGTTTCGCAATGGAACAGGGTCCCGCCCCGGCCCGCCCCGCCCCGCCCACGCGCTTTACCTTTGGGGCCACAACAGCAGGGGCCGTTTAAGGCACAAAGTGCTATAGCGGGGATGGCTCGCTGGACGCCACCTATAACTTTCCTAATAAATAATCCCATTTTAATCTCCCGCGGTAATATTTTAATTTCCTTGTGGTGGAAGAAGACATAACCGCGGTGGCGCAAAGTTTTGTTTCGTCTGCGTTATTTATGGCGTCGCACGCGACTTTGGAGCGAGACGACACAACCTTCTCTCTCCCTCCCCCCTCTTCTCGCTCTCTCTCCCTCTCTCACACTCTCTTTCTCTCTCTCTCTCTTTCTCTGTGTGCTCGATCCAAGTGTGACAAAACACGCGGCGTAGTCTTGTTGGCAACACACTGCTAAAAAGTTACGGTGAGACACTTATGATCCAGTTACGAGCCCGTATGCGTTAGTGTGATGGTATGAGTGTAGGTGTGAGTGTGTGTGTGTGTGTGTCATTGCAGTTTGAAATGCCCGCCTGTTGAGCGTAGGGGTGGGGCCGGAGCAAACATGTGCACTCACAAACACACACACACACACACACCCCTCAACACATTACTGTGGTGACATCCAGGCACCATTATTGGGCGATCAACGACTATAGGGCACAAGGGGCACCCAAACCTCACTGCAGTGAGTCGATGTATAAAATATACAACGGCCCCGCCCTGCATTGAAACAAAACCCCATTGAGAAAACCAAAAACAAAAGAAAACACGCCAAATTGTCGTTGTTTTTGGTGTACAGAGGAGCCGACATGGCGGCGCCGTATTGTCAGCGCCATCATAATTGATGCAGTTTAATTCGCTCGGCCATCCGTGCCCCGTGCAGCCACCGCCCCAAGTGCGAGAGAGAGAGAGAGGCAAAACCGCTGCTGCTGCAGCTGTCGCACTTTGATGATTGGACCAAACTGTCGCATCACACACGCACGCAGCCGCTATAAAAGTGCGGCGATGACGTCACGTTTGGCTTACGGGGCGGGGCCCTGCCGGCCCTGCCCTGCACTGCGGCGGGCGCACCTCCAGGGTGGGGGTCGCGTCAATAATTGCGGACCAACGCGACGGGGCGAGATAGAAGGGATTAGTGCGCAGGGAATCGGAGGGAAAATCGCGTGATTACGCGTTTTATAGAGTTATCACGGCGGGGTAAAGTAAGCCCCCGCAGCCCAGCGTTACCCTGCTGCAGTGTGGATCCGAGCGTGTCCGACAAAGACCGGGAAAATGGTCAGCTTTCGCGATGACAGGCGATAGTGGTGCGCTCTGTCGGTATGTTCGCACGCGTGATGGATCGTCTCGAGATAGTTGTTCGGACGGGGAGGTGCGGGAGGGGGGAGAAAGGAGGGGGGGGGGGGAGAGAGAGGAGCGAGCGAGGGAGTCTATCACCATTACACGAGTCGGACATGAATCCAACATCAGTCAGAGGGAGCCAGCCGGGCCGGCGCGGCGGGAAATATATGACGGCACGACTTTGACGTTGCGCTGCGCCCCCTCCAAAAAGGCCGGCAGCGGCAGGGCGCGCGCTGTGCGCCTCCGCGCGACTGTGCGCGGCTACTCGACTCGCGCGGACGGATGAAAAATGCATGTATCGCCTCAATGAGCGGCTGCTTTCCCGGAACTGATTGCGCTGCCCTGGCGCGGCCGCGGCCAGGTACGGCGTGGCGTGGCGTGGCGCCTGCGTCTCAACTGTGACGACGATAACTTTTTTTACGACTCGCAACGCAGTGGTCATATTCATACCGCTGCTGCCGGGGCCGGGCCTGTGTGCCCGACGGTACTCGGTCCACAGAGCAGTGAGCCGCGCACTGTACCGCCCAGCCCAGCCCAGCCCCAGCCCAGGGAATGCCATTTACCTTTTCTCGTTACCGAAACAAGATTCATTTTAAAATGACGGGTCTCATGCGGAGTTTTTTAAATCATCTATCTAGTCCTGCTATGAGTAGACAATTTATAACACAGTGCGCCTGGAAGTAGGCAAAATGCGTGCCTGATCTCACTCCCTTGACGCCTTTTAGCCTTCCTGGGTTCGCACCGGCCCTCTCGCCCTTTCACGCTGCCCCCTCCCCCCCCCCTCTCTCTCTCTCTCTCTCTCTCTCTCTCTCTCTCTCTCTCTCTCTCTCTCTCTCTCTCTCTCTCTCTCTCTCTCTCGCTCTGGGGCTTCCCTTCCATTGTCGAAGCACACCGGCGTAAACTCCGGGCGAGTCTGGCGCCCAGCCCCCGTGCAGGACAGAGAGGGCCAGAGGGCCGGCCGGCACCCGGGGGACCGAAATACACACGCACTGCTCCTTCCCAAATATGACGACAAATTTCGGCCGATGATCAGAGAGAGAGAGAGAGAGAGGTGGGAGAGGGGGGAGAAGGAGAGTGAGGAAGAGAGGTGGAGAGAGAAAGGCGAGCCTGGTCACTCAGTCGCGAAGTGCACAACACCACCAGCCCCTCGGTTATGCCCAAAAGAAAAGGAAGAAAAGAAAATAAACAATTAAAAACAAAAAACCTTAGTTGCCTTTGACGTTCGTATAAGTCGCTGTCGCTGTGTTAGTGGGGCCCGGAACTCGGGACTCAACAAAAATGTGAACAGAGATTGAAAGAATATGGTGGATTGAACAGTATGCGTTTCTGCGGGGGTGTCTTTGGCCGGCCCTGGCACCGGTGCCTGTGGGCGGAGCGGGACGGGATCGCGCGCCTGTTGTAGGGGAGGGTGACCACCCCATGCGCCCCCGGTCGCGTCCTGCTCCACGCACTCGTTGGCCTGCAGCAGAGCGCGAACCGAATAGGGAAGTAAAGTATGAGTTTCTGCCGAAAGCCGGTCACATTTGATTTAAGTTTTTTTTTTTAGTCAGTCGCTGTGCCTTTTTTGCAGTTGCTCAACAAGGACGGTATAGCTGAAAAGAGCAATAATTGGTCCAAAGGGGAAAAAAAAGAAAAAGAAAAAAAATACGCGGTTTTTGAACCACTGCCCACCTAGTGCTATGAGCAGCGTCGATACCAAAGACGCTACGCGGCCTGTCCACTACTGACCGGAGAGCAGGCGCACTCATGACACCGGGTTCGTTTCTTCGGTGACTGTGGCTTCTCGCGCAGCATGAGTCCTAGTGGTCCGGCACCTGGGGCCGTGGCGTCGTAGCCGTGCCAGTTTAGTGACCGCGCGGAGAGTCGCAGGACAGAGGTTCGAATCTTACCAAAAAATTTAATTTTTCTGAGGACAACAATTTGGAGAGTGGAATTCAAGCCCCCCATTTCAACCGACCTCCCTCGTGGAATAGCCGACGGTCTAGTGGTCTAGTGGTGCCGCGAAAGCCGTGGGGTGTCTGTGAGACTCGGCACATGGGGCCTGGTTCAAACCCAGGTAGGTTCTTCACTGGTAGCGACAGCGGGTTGCCAGGAAGTTCCGTCCCATGCCCACGACTGGTGGTCGGTCGTGGGGTCATAAGTCCTAGAATCTGGCTCCAAAAATAGCTATTCCATGCTCTGGGGACAGGGCAGTTCGGTTAACCACCGTACGACTAAATCTGGCAGTACGGGGATCAAATCTGTCGAATTGCGCGACAGGATCGCAGTCAGAAAAGCACCGGTTCCCATAAGAACACCGAAGTTGTTGGCTGCCACGGGGGGTAAAAGCCCTGTGCCCGGCGGGAACCGCAACCTCCTTCGGGAGGTTTACTGTCGCAAAAATTTTCCATGTTTTCACGCCACCCTTTCATTCGCAGAGCACGTGCGTAAATTTTCAAGGTTAAGCTCGGCTCGGCTCTGCCTAACGCGCGGATTCTCGCTGTAGCGCTTGTGACCCGTAGCGCAAGCGAGCCGTAGCGCTAGCGAGCTGAGCTGTAGCGCTTGTGACTCGTAGCGGTTTCGACCCGTAGCGTTAGCGAGCTGTAGCGCCTGTGACCTGTAGGGGTTGTGATCTGTAGCGCTTGTGACCTACGTCCTCGTCCCTCCACGCACTCGTTGTGGCCAGCAGCAGAGCGTAGAACTTGAGTTTGTCTGTCTCTTCGACCCACTCGCCAAAAAACAATGCACTCTCTTTTCTTTGGACCATCGATCCTCCCACGGGCGGCCCTTGCCTCGTGTGGTCCACCCTTCCTCCCACCCCACCCCCTCCCCTTCCCCAAATTCTATTCCAGCGGGTCACGCATCGGATCGGTGCGTCCCCGTGTGATCACAGCGAGTTGCTCCCCGATAGCTTTTGACAATAACTTCCGCAACATAAAAATAAACACGTCCAGACGGCCAGTCTCTCTTTCTTTCTCTCTCTCTCTCGCACGCGCTCAGGGCACTTCGCCCCGTCGTCCTCCCGAGGGAAGGACCACGAAGCGACCTCGCGAGCGTGAGAGAGATAGCGCATCCGAGAAAGAGAAAGAGAGAGAAAGAGAGAGGGCTGCGGACGCAATCCCGCTGGCGGGTGGAGCCGGCGGGGCACAGAAAGGACGGGCCTACGGGCGAAGCACATAAATGTGGAGATATCGGCTTCATGCGATTTCTTCGCTACTTTATGAGTGTTTATCCACGGCTGCGGGGTGCGTTGGGGTGCGGCGCGGTGCGGCGGGGCGGGGCGGGGACATGTGTGAAGGTGGCAGCGCCATCTGCTTTGGTGGTCGTCGCCGTCCCCTCCTTCGGCTAGCCCGTGCCGTGCCCGCCCCGCGTCCTTCTCGGCATGGTAATGCCCGGCCCCAGCCTCAGCCCCAGCCCGCTCTCCTTCGCCGTATCTCTTTCTCTTTCTCTCCACTCACTCCTCTCGCTCGCCGCCAGAGTGCGTCCAGCCTGGCGCGTGCTGGACGCGAAATACTCGTACCTTCTCATTCGCCTCGCATAGACCCCCCCCCCTCCCACCCCTCGCTGTCCCTGCTTCTATGGGGTTGTGCCCCTTTTTCGAGGCCGATAAAAATCTTCTTAAGCCATTCTTCCTCCCTCTTCCCCCTCCCGACTGCCATTGATCTGTCTTTTATGGTTTCACATTTTCCATTGAAATGTGTGTGAATCCACGTGGGTCTCCACGCGCGGAGGTTCCTCGATAGCGGAGCGGACGCTCGGTCGCTTCCCCGTGACGCACATGACTTGCGGCGGGGAGGAGGAGGAGGAGCGCGCTTCCGTCTCTGTCACTCGCGCGGCGCCGACTGCGCGGCCGCTGCGGGGGGAGCGAGAGGGCAGAGCAGGGCGGAGGCCCGGCCCGGCCCCGTGCGTGTGGATTATACGAGTCAATGTTTCTGGATTATGTGGCACAGAGATATGCGTTATCGAGGGTCATCCACGACGAGAAGGGGGGAAAGAAAGTAGTGGCGCGCGCGCGCCTCTGTGTGTGTGAGTGTGTGCAATGTATGTGAGTGTGTGTGCGTTCCTGCCGGGTGCAGCGCGCGGAGGAGGGGAGGTTCGACACACGTATGGAATTTCATTCCGTCTGATTTCGCCGCCGGGCCCCGCTAATGCCGTGGTGGCCGCGGCGGCGGAGCTCACCCCTCCCCTCCCCCACCTCCTCTCCTCCTCTCCTCTCCTCGCAAACCCCAAGAAATGGAAGAACAAGAAGGCAAACCGCACACTCACGACCACACACACACATACACACACTCACACGTACACCGACCTTCTCTCGGTGCGTCATTTCCATACGGCTGGACATTACCGATTCGCGTAATGACTTATCAGGTTGCACGGCATGAAGGCTGTCGCCATACTGCACTACGTGTGTGTGTGTGTGCGTGTGTGAGTGCGCGAGTGTGTCCGTGTGTGTGTGCGGTTGGCCTGTCCTCTCCGCCCACCAGATATACATTACTCTACAGACAGCTCCGCCCCGGCCTACGTGCATGCGCTATGGATGGAGGTGCTCTTGAGTTTCAGTTTCCGCCGACAGAGCGAGCGACAGCAGTGTGCACACATGATTTCACAGAGGACTCGTGGTATTAAAAAAAATTCCGGCTTGAGTAACACTGTACGCGCGTTCAGTCATTTCACAGCAGAGGCAAAAGCGGAACATGCGGCACTTCAGCGGAAGAGTAACCAACCCCTTTTCCAGGCCTCTCCCTTTGCACGAGACCACGGCCACGAGGACGAGGTGTTGCAGTCCGGAGGAAACGATGTCTGGCCGGATACCGGCCGAGCGAAGCCGAGCCCGAGACGGTCCCGATGTGGGCGTCTTTCGATACTCGCCCGATGTGTCCCGTTTTGAGTTTCCTTCACTTCCTGCCCTGCGGGCGCCCCTGCATCGATACCGTATAGGGGCGCGCCGCCGCCGCGCCGGCAGACCGGTGAGTGACACAAAGCAGTTTCCCATTTTGTGCAGCGACCCACCACACCCCCCGGCAGTGCTGCGGGTGACGCGTTCACCTCGGATATTACGTGACCTTTCTATTTTTGCACGCATTATGCAACGACTCTCTAGGGCTGGAAGTCGTTCTCGGGACTCGAGAGAGGGCCGGGCGGTAGGTTAGCGGGTGAGTGTAGAGCAGAGCATTGGCCTTCATTACTCACATTCTCGCCCAGTGTACACGATGTCCATTCACAGACGCGCGCGCACACACTAACACGCGCGGGCCGTGCGTACTGCCCCCACTTATGGGCCTCACGCGGATTTAAAACGATTCCGCTAAATCGGAGTCCGTTAGTTTTCCGGGAATGAGCCTCCCCGCGAGCCCTCGGCCACCCCGGCCCATTATTCATTGTTCACCACTATTTTATATAAAGCGAACGGAATTCATGGAGCTCTCGCAAATTCGGCCAATTATTTTTCACGTCTCGAATGTATTTCGCAGTCCGTATGAAAGTGATAATAGCGTGGCTTTACTCGATGCAATGGTTTTTTTGGACAAGCGCAGTCGATATTTTACCGTGTAATTTGAATTTAACCCGCTGCATCAGGGACCAATTGAGCGCCATCTAGCGGCGGCGCTCCAACTTTCCTGTCAGTCAACAGCCGACCCGCCCCCGCCCCGCGTCGCGCAGCGTTGTGCCTCTGTCTCGATATATTTACAAGTTAAGTTTAATAGTATAAATCCAATGATCTCTAGCAAAATATACGTGCCCTTGATGTTTGTGGAGTAGCATACATTGCCATTCAAATTTTGGCGATAGTTCAAAGTCGGGACATGTAAACCTAAGTGAACTGTTTACATAAAGCAGAACGAACTGAGAGGTTATAATAATACATTTTCTATCTTACGTATCGGTAAGAATGTTTTGTGAAAGGAACGTCATGAATCTTTTATAGCAGATGTTGTCGATTCTTTTGACTAAAGGACATATTGCTGTCGGTTGTGACATAACCTAACAATCTAATAACAACCTGTTGTGTTAACCAACCAAACTGAGGTCATCAGATCATGTGTTAAAATCATACTATCGCCCCTCAACCTGACAAGTAAGAGGAGCAAACTGTTAAAATTTACATTAATTGTGCGAACAATTTGTTTATTTGTGCTGCAATTTCCCGTTTTGATATCTGAAGCCTGCAACTTATTATGCTCCTTGAACCATCTAGAGCACTAATTTTAATATTAGGAGTGGTGCTTTACAGAGAAATTTAACTTTAAGAAATAAAGAGAGAAAGATATGCTTTGAAGACTAATAAACTTTAGCGCTTTCATACTTATATTATGGACAGGACCCATATTAAAACTGTACCGTAAAAATTTCTATTGTGTATCGGTCTTACTGATAACAGATAATATTCATTCCAAAATATGTTTCTGAAATTGAGAGAGATTACGTTTTAAAACCATTCAAAGTTTTTAGCAGTCAATATTAATTTTTCAAAAGTCACAGCCAATACAGTATTAATCTCTCTGAAAATATGAGTTTAATTTTCGAGTAATTTAATTTAATGTGTTATGTATGGTATAGTAATTCGAGTAAGGAAGGAGAGACTACAGTCTATGTCGTCATATCGTGCGAATATCGAGACGAGGTGCAGCGAGAAGGGTTGCCGCCTCCCCCCCCTCCCCCCTCCCCGGGCCGGCCCGGCAGCAGCGGGGCGCGAGTTTCGTCCCGCAGTCCCGCCCCGTCCGCCCGCAATGGGACAAGTTCGGTTTTGTTTCGTCGTGTCGGTTTCCTTTTATCGTTCGCAAACAATAATAATTCGTCGTGCGTGGCCGGTGTGAACGAGTGCGAGTGGTGTGTCGGGTGAACAACATGGAAGAGGATCAGCAGCAGGAGGAGGACCTGGAGGAGGAGGAGGAGATGACGAGGACAACGGCCCGCCGGAGGTTATGGCTGCCGGTGCACCCTCCCCGCCCGTTACCTGATCCAGCTCATGTGAGTAAACCAAACTTCAAATTCACTCGTCGCCTTTCGGCCGCGGCAAAGTTCCTCCTTTTTGTCCGTTGTGTAGAGCAGGACATGTCACACATTGTTGTTTCTCGCGGCATTTTCTTTGGGAACGGGACGGCGACGGAAAATGCGATAATATGTATAATAGTCTCCAGCGGGGCGGAAAGCTCTCGACGCGACTTGACCCGCACGCTTCCGCTACTAAAACACACACCGACATGTCCGGCGCGTGGACATGGCACCCTTCCCTCCCCCGCTCTCTTTTCATGTTATTTTTCCAGCCCTTTTATATATCTTTTCCCTCATGTCTATCAGCAAAATGAGCCCCGCCGGGCCGGGCCGGGCCGGGCCGCGGCGGTCTCACTCGCGTGTACATGTTCTCCCGCTCTCTGCGTCTCTCTCGCACCCGCAGGCCCGCCCGGTCGACGGCGAGGGCGCGAGTGAGCGAGAGAATCTGTTCGGCCCTCATCGACTCGCTCTCCGGCGCGGACGGCGACCAGACCGCGAGGCACGCCCGGCGCCCGCGGCCCGGCCCGGCCCGGCCCGTCCTCCTCGCAAGAAAACAAAGCGGGGATTAATTTCGGTCCAGCAGGCGCGTATTTACACGATAGGACCCTATCTGCCCCGCCCCGCCGGGGCCGGGCCTGCTGCCCCCGCATTCTTTGGCCGCGGCCTCGCGTCGTCCACCAAGGCAGCACCGCCCCGCCCCGCCCCACCCGCCTCACCCCGCCGAACCCCTCCGCCTTCCATTTTTTGGGGTAGAAAAACACATGACGGCGGCGGCGGTGGCAGAAGAATCGAGACAATGCGGAAAATTAATTTTATCCCTCATATACATGTGATGAGCGTCCTGCGAGCGGGCGCGCGGCGCGAGCAGGGAGAGAGACCTTCTCCCCGTCTACATAATAAATAAAAAAAAATTGCCGGACCGGGAAAAAAAAATAATACAATAAAACCGAACGTCATGATATCGCACAGAAAACACGCAGGCAGGCACGCACTCTCGCGCGTGCGGGTCCCCCTCCCCTGCCCTGCCGCGGAGATGCGTACGTTATGTTTGCCCCGCGGAGCCGGGCCGGTTGGGTTGCCTACCTGCCCGGGGCGAGTCCTTCTTACAGGCGCCGCCGCCGGGCCGGGCCGGGCCGGGGCAGGGTGGACCGACGACCCTGTCCGGTCAGCCGGCGTGTATCAATAAAGGGAGGGCGGGGGCGTGCGGGGCGCGCAGTCGAGCGCGTGTCCCCGTCGCATCACCGTGTCGGCTTTTACTGGCATTTTATTTTGGGCCGCACCCTGTCCAGTCCAGCCTGGAGCCTGCCCCGCTCCGCCCCGCCCGCCCCGCCCGCCCCTCGGCCCTCCCCGGCCGCTTGGGTTCGAAGCCCCCTGGGGGAAAAAGAAGTGGACATCGCGGATAGAATTCGGCGCGGGGGTGGAGGAGAGACGGAAACGGATCAACGGTGATGATCTCATCATAAACGTAAAACCAAATCGTCCGGGCGAAAAACATATTTCGCGTCGCGCAGGCGGCGTGGCGGGCGCACCCTTGGTCGGGTCGGACCCACCGCGCCCCGGGGGAGGATGTTTGGAGCTGCACCGGGCCGGGGGCCGGGCAGGGCCGCGCGGGCGGGAGGCGCGAGGTACTCGCCGACGTGACCTACCCTCCCCGTCAACGTCTGCACGCCCCGGCCCGGCCCCGCCCTGCGGCCACCAGCCCCCCCGCACTCCCCCCCCTCCCGCTACCCTCTCCTTCCCCTTCTCGTCGGCCACCTTTACCCCTCTTCCGGGTGAGGCGCAGCAAATTTTGTGCGCCCATTCGCGTTGCTGGTCGCGGGGGTTCGGAGGACACGACACTCGTCACGTGTTCTCTGCCCTCGCGGGGACTGTCTTTGCAGTTCCATACAAGAGCGTATGGCCTTGTGTGTGTGTGTGTGAGGAGAAACGGGGGAAAAATGTGTGCACTGAATTTAATTTTCCACTCCGTTATCAAGATTAGGGGTTTTCATTCCACGTGCCTTTTATACTGCTTCCACACATAAAAAGGAGGACGCTCTTTTTCGCGCCCCTCCCCTCCCCCGCCCCCACTCCATCCCACCCACTCCACACACACCCGCGCGCGCGCGCGCACCCTTTTTCACTTGATTCGCACGCGATATTGTCTATTACGCGAGGTGAGGGATTTTCATTCACTTTGTTTGAACTAAGTGGTGTTAATGTGCCCCCCCCCTCCCCCCTCGCTCTCTAGCTCTCCGCTCGGCCACGTGATGAGACCGAGATAGATTCGATTATATACGTGAGGCAGCAGAGGCTCTGGACAATGCAGATAAGTACGCGGGCATTTCGCGAAACAATTTGTTGCCGTTTTTTTTTCATTCCAGCTTATGTTTCACAGAGTGTAATGAATTGGAGCACGTGTGGTTTCGGTTGGAGTTGTGAAAGGGGGTGGGGGTGGGGGGTGGTGGGGGCGACATAGGTTGTACTGGAGGAGAGCGGGGGCGGGGTGGCGGCGGCGGCGGTGGCTGCGGTGTTTCTGCTCTGCCCCGCCGTGTCTCCCCTCTTCCTCCTCCTCCTCTCTCTCTCTCTCTCTCTCTCTCTCTCTCTCTCTCTCTCTCTCTCGCTCTCTCTGTCTCGCTCTCGCCCCTCGTCACCCGCACTGCTCTCTGGGATGACCGGGGCGGTTTTACGACGGAGACGTAATCAGGGAGTCGCACATGTAATTGGCTGAGTCAAGGCGCGACACTTCCTCCCGACGCCTCCCCCCCTCACCCCTCCCCTCCCCCTCCCCCTCCGGCCCGGCTGGCCCGTCGCTATTCGGGGCGCACATAGCACACCAGGGCCACTCCCCGGGCCGGGCCGGACCGGACCCGGCAAAGCATATTGCCGACAGCGCATATTCACCCCCACCCACCCCCTTATCTTGGAGGGACAGCCGAAAGATGTTTTTGAGAACT
The DNA here is from genome assembly GCA_033675135.1 of Frankliniella intonsa. Taxonomy (NCBI): domain Eukaryota; kingdom Metazoa; phylum Arthropoda; class Insecta; order Thysanoptera; family Thripidae; genus Frankliniella; species Frankliniella intonsa. Next base: position 8,949,922 of record CM066254.1, on the reverse strand, counting down.
TGCAAAACGTTTCTCGCGCTCCTCTGTCTTCTCCCTTACCTTCCCTTCTCGCCTCCTATTCCTTTATTTATTCTTTTGACACGCGTGTCCTTGTGCCATTACTGACGCGCCCTTTACCCACCTTTCTGCCCAGTTCTCCCGCTCGCGAGCTCTGCCTCTCCCTCTCTTTCCTTCTCTCTCTCCCCGCAGGTATTTTGCCGTGTGCGGAATGGTTTTAGCAGTGTGGGAGGTATATGCGCTCGCGTCGCCTTTATCGTAAATTGGTGAAGGTGGCGCGGTGCGGTGCGGCGCGCCGGTTGCAGAGTGTAGCGCGCGCTGCCCGGCCCGGGCCGGGGCTGGGGCCGGTACGCATTCCTGGGCCTTAATCACCCTGACCGGCCCCGGCCTGGCCCGGCCCGGCCCGGGTCCGGTCCGGCCACACGCTGCCGGTGTCCTCTCTGCGGCTGCTCCTCGATGCTCTACTTGCCCTGCGCCGTATTTACTTATACGCCTGGTATGCCCACTGCCGCACCGCGCCGCACCGCACCGCTTGTACACAGCCCTGCCCTGCGCTGCCCTGCGCTGCCCTGCGCTGCTGAGGTCGGCTCGGCTCGGCCCGGCTCCACGTTACACGCAGGGCCGGGGGCCGGGCCGTGCGATCCTTACGTGCGTTGCTTTATTTTTGCCTGCTCGGCCGCGCGGCGCGCACACGGGTTTTATTAGGGCGATATCGGGAGTGCGAGGAGCAGCAGCAGCAGCGGGCGTGACACAGGCCGACGCGACGGAGACAAATTGTGATGCTCGTGTTTGAATACGCTATGGAAACCAGTATAAGTGCACTTATGAACCTCGCGCACATGATATGGTTTCGCCCAGGTGCCAAAAATAAATATAAATGAATATCATTTAACATTTTTGCAATTTTTTAAAAACTGCTGGGTGGCTAGGTACAAAAGGGTCGAGTGTTTTTTGGGGTGGCGTCGTGCGAGGAAGGCGCAATGCTTATAGCCGCGTGCCTTTCTGCTCGCAGTGACAATTAATATCACGTGCGTACTACGCGCGCGGGTCTTGTTCCAAATGAATGAGTCATTACATCAGGACAATCTAAGAACCCCGCTCGGCAAGAGTCACGCGGTGAGAGGGAGAGGGGTGTGGGGGGAGCAAAGGGGGAATATAACAGCAATGCGATATACCTTAAAATTACATACGTTTTAATTGCCTTGTGAATAATTGACGGGAGGCGTACGTGTAAGTGCGTGCGTTACTCCGCTAGTTAGTTACTTTGATTGCCACTACCTGCGCGCGCGCGCGCGGGGCCTAGTGGTATGGCGCCGCCCCGAATATTGCAGAGCATGAGACCCTTTCATCGCCCCCCCCCCCCCTCTTGCCTCTCCCTCTCTCTGTCTGCCCTGTACCGCCTCAATGCACCCCCAACGACCTACCGTCATTTCCTCCTCGTCGACTTCTTGGTGCCGGCAAGAGTTAGCCTACAAGCGCCTGCCCACTAGGCAACATCTTAGCACAGGTGCGTGCGTGTTGCCTAGTAAGGCGGTCTCAGGCGCAGCCTGCTGCCAAGGTTTATTGCCTACTTTTCTGGCAGCACTGGTGGGGGCCGGGCCATTGCAGGACCTGTAGGACACGACAATAGCAGAGAGGGAGGTCGGGGGAGGGGGGGGGGGGGACTGACATAATGGAAAGGGCGTTGACAAGGTGAGCATCCGCAAAACAGACAAGAGTAATTAAGTAAAAAAGGAGAAGGGAAACGAGATACACGACGACAACGAAGACGTCGCTGCTGCGGCGGCAGAGAAATGAGATAAAGAGGTCTGCAGTAGGGGCGGGCCGGCCCAGGCCGGGCCGGCGCGGGCTGCGAGGGAGGAAGATTACATTTCTTCTTATTAACATCCACTTTTAATTGAGATCAAAACGCGATATTCTCTCCACAATGGGGCGGAGGGCCTCTGCCCGCCTACCCTCTGCCCTCTGCCCCTAGGCCCAGGCCGCCCTGGGTCCTGAGTCCCGCGGCGACTGTCTCTTGTTTCACCACCAGACCGAATGAATTTCACCACAGCCGGGGTGATAATCCCCCTGCTTTCCCAATAAGAGTAATAATCATAAAAAAAATATTCCAAAAGCCAAGATGTATGCGGCGTCATGCTCATGCTGTTTTTATTTTTTTTGGAGAGTAGGTCGCGCCGCAAGCCGCGTCGAACATATTTCTGTTTCGCGATATCGTCCCCGTAAATGGACTCGGCAGGCGTCGGTCCGAATCGCGGAAATCTCTCTCCATCTCTTCCCCCAAGCGCGCCTCCCTCCCTATCGCCAGAAGCGGATCATTCAATTTTTCCAACTTTTTTTTTCCTTTTCGTCCTTGCCATCGCCTATCTCTCCGTCTCACTCTGCCACCGCCCCACCCTATCCGTTTTAGTTTTACCATATCTCTACCAACTGAAAACCAAAGTCGAAATGTCAGAGAACCTGGTTAACATTAGTAAACTCCGAGCTAAGTTTGTAACTAACGACGTCTGGTCATCTTCATGATGTCTTTAGCGATACTCCTATACACACCCTGGGGCTTTTTCATGGAAATCCGAAGAGGCTTATTTGCTCTGCGTACACGCAGAGCGTGCCTCAATAGAGAGAGAGGGAGCGCAATTGAGCAGGAACGAGGGCGAATGAGAGAGAGACAGACAGACATGAAGGGTCGGAGGCGCCGCTCGGTACCATTTTGCCTGGGGTCAGTCCGGGTCACCACGGAAGGAAGTCATTCGGAAGCGTGATTTCCGGATGGCTTTCCGCCGCCAGTGAGCCCGAAGTAGGGGAGGCCCGGACGGCGGCCGGACCCGAGGGGTGGCCGAGCTGGGCCGGGCAGAGGGGGCGGGGGGGGGGGGGGGGGGAGGTCTGGCCGGTCTGCTGCTGTGGTTGGTTTCTTCCCGTCGCGGTCACTCTTCCCTTTCCTCAATCAATAATTCATTTTTAGCGATAATATATTTTTGCCCTCTTCGCGTCCACCTTTAAAAAAAAAAATCTTTTTTATTTGTCAGACCGGCCGACGGCCATGATCAAACACCTGGGTGATCTCTCATCAGTGCGGCTGAGGGCCGGGCCGGGCGCTAGGCCCGGGCCCCGGGCCTCTACCACACCGCGCCTCCCCATTTTGAAACGCCCGCCTCGGCCGCTGCTCCTCTCGGCCCGTGGACAACAAAACTGCACCATAACACGTAATCTCTATGCATATGCGGTGCACCTGCCAATGCTATTACGCGTTTTTATTCGGCGCGCGGGACTTTTTCGGCCCCCCTGCACATATGTATACATCGTCAGGACACAGTGAGGCCGGCCCGGCCCGGGCCGCGATGAGAGGTGCGGCGAAAAAATTGCATCGGCGCGGACCGGCCAGCGGCCAGCCCGCTTGATGCGAATCGTTTCGCGGAACGAAAAGCGGTTTTTAGTGTGGCGGTAATTGTCTCCGTGCGCCCATAGCAGAATCTTTTTTTTTTGTTGTTGTTTTTTTGTACGCTCTCCCTTTTCTCTTTTCCGCGCACTCCCTCTCCTCCCCCCGCGGTCCTTTCAATGGAAAATTCTGCCGCTTATGCCTAATGTTGGCTGCACTGCATCAGAAGGTCCCCGCGCCCCCTCATCCCTGCTGAATCAGAGTCGCCATGCATTTTGCAGCTCGGCCTGGGCTCGGCCCTTGCAAATACAGGCCCTTGTAATTGCGGGCAAACAGTATGCGCTGCATATGCCCCCGTCCGGGGGGCGGAGCGAGCGGGAGACAGAGACGGGAAAACGCAATGCGGAAAATCTGTCCCAAGCCTGATTGCACGCGGCCCAGTAATAAAAGGAGATATTAAAAAATTCAAATCCCATAACACAGCGCAGCGTCGTGGCGCGGCGTAGTGTGCGCGGGCGCGGCGTACTGAACCGGAGCCACAGACGGAGAGGAAGCGGAACAAAAAGAAACCCCAGCCCCTCCCCCGCCCCGCCCCGCCTTTGCTCTGGCCTTCCCTCGGCCCCGCGCGCGCGTCCGTCCCTACGGCAGCGCCTCGCCTCATCACACTTGGGTCCTGCATACTCGACCACCCCTAGGTCATCAGCAGCGGCGGCCACCGGCCCGCTGCAGCACCAAGGGACGGACACACACACACATATTCACACACTCTCCCTCCCACTTCTATCCTACCACTACACACACACACACACATGCCAAGAAGAAAGACCTAGCTCCACCTATTCATCTTGTCACTTAGTTGTGTGCAGTTTGCAAAGCTCTCTGTGTGCAGAAAAGCTCGTCTGCTCGCGGTTTTCCCCGATGCCCGGAGGCAAGTGCATAGCATTTGTTTCCAGCGTCCGCAACATCATTGTCTTGCGCTTTATCCGCCCCGCCCCGCCCCGCCCGGTGCAGCGCGGTGCATCTATTAGCGTCCCGGCTGCTACACTTTCGCGTGTGGCGGGGCCCAAGTGCCCCGCCGTGCTGGTCGGGAAAAAGGGGAAAAAAAGCAACAGATTGTCGTGTTGATCCGTATCAGGGGTTTCTGACTGTCGTGTGGCTCCGTGGGGAATTGAAAGAGGTACAAATTTTTGCCCTCAGAATGCAAGTGTGTAATAAAAAAAAATGAATTTAAAGAAAACGCAAATTTGCACCTGGCTTTGCGAACTACAAACTTTGCGGCATGCGAATTCTTATATTACCAGAACAACCGTAAACCTACCCCGCCACCTCTCTCTCCCTCTCTCTCTGAGCACGAGCCGAGCGGAAGACCCCATGCTGCTGCAGTTCCACGCTGATCCTTGTCGGACTCGATTAGCAAGTGTTCGCAGACACAGAAAGCACGAGTGGCGTTCGATTGCAGCGTGACCGAGCACGGGATGAACAATGCTGGGAGCAAAGCCTCCGAATCTGTGGATATCGCTGTGATCAGCGTCGTTACCCCGCTCTGCACTGCCCCGCTTGCAAATCGGTGCGCGCCAGTGGCGGAGCTGCCTCGACTGTTGCTTATAGAGATGTCCCAACGAGTGGAATAATAGTGAAAAATATCCCATGGCCTTTTTGTCTTGGTAGCATGATGCACTGAAAACCCAAGTGTGCGAATGTCGCACAATTTTTTTTATACACTTGAGCAGGTCAAAGTGCGAATTTGCCTTAGAAATCGGCACCTTAGTGTGGCTAAGTGAAAGAATGAAAACTCACACACCTACAAGTATGTGACATTGGCAGACTTGGGTTTCCACTGTGTAGTAATTCCAGAAAAAAAAATCACGCAGCATACATATAATTTTTTTTTTTTGTATTTTGAGTTTTCTTTGTTTCTCTCGGGCAGGCGCCGCTTGCCCTGCGCCCCGGCGTGGCTACGCCGCTGCGCTGAGGCGCACTCGAGTCTTTTCTAATTAAGATGTTCCAGCAGCCTGGCCGGGCGGGGCGGGGCGGGGCGGGGCGGGGCGGGGCCGGGGTGCGGCGGTGGCTGCTACTGCTGCCGTGCCGCCTCGCGGTGACTCTGCTGGGTCAGGTCGGGCGCCACGCCGCTCGCTCGCTCGCTCGAGTACTCTGTACCCTTATCGTCTGGAATTCGTCATGCATTGCCCGCGCCGGTCGTGGATGCAATCTAACTCGGTTTTTAGAACGTCTTACTCTCGGGTAGCATCAGTCGTGTTCCGTTCTGCTAACAAGTACAAAACGAGTCGCGGATTTTTCTATTCTTTATTTATGCTCCTCGCGGCGGGCGTTGTTGTTACTGTAGCGCGCAGATTGGACCGCGCGGGCGGCGCGCCCTGCGCAGGTATTGCCTCGATCACACCGGCCGTCGTGTGCTCGCGCGGGTACTTCAATCATGACCGCGACTTCTACGCCATCCCGCGGCGCGTCAGGCCGCCGGAGATTTACAGCTCCGAGGGTGAGAATGAACGCCACCTCCTCTAAGGCCCATGTGTACCCAGGACGGCCTGTCTCCCTCTCCGGGCGCCGCATATCGCACCACCTTTTCTTTTTTACCCGTCAGCATCTCGCGGGTGCCGAGACTAAGGTTCATTTTTAACCTCTTTTACGCCTCTCGAGTTGCGGAAAAGTGAAATCGCCTGCTGGAACCGTGTGTGCGACAGCAGTGCGCAAAAGTCTCGAGAGTCTGAAGCAGGACTCTCTCGCCGTTCCTCGTGAGTTATGTGTCTTTCGCCGCTCGGCACGAGATTGCTAAATAAGACGTGAGCGCTGAGCGCGCGTGGTGGTACCCATACTCGCTATGCTTTGCGCCCGTCGCGGCGACAGGGTGTGCCCTTGTCTCCTATATTGGCCCCGAAGAGAGGCAAATGTTCTAATGTTACCCGGCGAGGGCCGGGGGCCGTATAACACAACATGTCGAACGCGACGGCGCCGCTGTCATAAAATCAATTTACACGTGTCACGCGGAAATCTCTCGAATGAAATAAGAGAGGAGCGCGCAACAGAACGAAGGGGAATGTTGGAGGAGACGGAGAGCGTAAGTGCGTGGAGAGAGAGAGAGAGAGAGAGAGAGAGAGAGAGAGAGAGAGAGAGAGAGAGAGAGAGAGAGAGAGAGAGACCTGATTGGGCGATACGCGTCGACGAACTCGCCTGCTGTTTCTCTAACGCCACGACGCCACGGCCATGGCTGCACTGGATGTGTCAAAACACGCACAATGTAAGGCGAGTATTATGCATGGGACGGAACCATGCGATGACCATAAGAGAACTTGTTTGAGGAGTAAGTACATTCGTGTGCGCGGGGCGGGGAGGCGAGGGGCCGCGCCTCAAGCATGACCGGCACCGGCGCGCCACCGGCCGACCTCGGGGGTGCCTCCTAAATGACGACGGCCAGGGATATAAGTGCATGCTATACTGCTGGAGATGGAAATTTCGGACCTGGGCCCTTGGGGGTGAGGGGGGGGGGGGCGCTCTGCGGCGAGCGAGTAGAGGAAATGGCCTGACCCGAGTGCCCTGCAGGCCTGCAGGTACGGTGGCCCTGTTTTATGACAGGATTTGTCTCATTTAAAATGCATGGGGTGTTGACTGTTGGCAGAGCTGCGCACGGCGTGGTGGAGCCTCCCGGCCGGCCCGGTCAGGTGCAGTGCAGACCCACTGGAGGTTAGGCAGACTGCGCGCGAGCAGGAAGATGCAACTGCAACGCTCGCTTTTAATTCGCTTTGCATTGCCAATTTTATGCAGTGAGCGTGCGAAGGGTGCGCGGGCGGGGTGCGGGTGTGGGTGAGGGGGCGCCACGGAGCGAGGAGGAGTTGTGAGGTGCTGCTGATTACCGCTCCTGAGACACTTGCGCCGTGTATACGCGCCACGCGCTGCTTCCGCTTTTATCGACGGCGCGCTCGCGTCCGTCCGCCCTGCTGCTGACCGTTTCCACTTATTACTTCCACCTGCGACGGGTACGCGTCGCTTCAGAAATATGGTGTATAAGTCAAAACGGACGGGGTGACAGGACTGGCAAACAACGACTTGGCGCGGGGCTGGAGAAGTCACTGGAGTGATCGGGTATTTTTCTTCTCCCCGGTCACAAGGAAGGGGTGTACGAAATCGAACCTGATATTTGTACTGGCCAGATCCGTCCGCCCTTTCCCCTCTCCCGCGCGCCCTCCAGACACCTCCAGGCCCTTGTCCGCGCTGCTCATGCCAGCGCTGAGCGCGGCCGGGCTGCAGCCGGGCTGCTGCGGGAGGAGACAAGATAAATGACAGGGCCGGGAGATGAGGTCTGTGTCGAGGAACTCGGTGGGTTTGTTCTCTCTAATTGACATCGGACCCACCGCGGAAGGGACATCCATCAAAAAGTAATAATCGTGTTCGAGTTCTCGACTTGTAACGTATTTGCTGAGCGTCTGGCGCGGCGCGGGGCGGCGTGACCCCCGCCTAGGCCCGGTCCACCTGTCAGGGGCGGTACGGGCGCTCTGCGTGTGATGGAGGGCGACGGAATGAGGATGTAACCCCATCAGTAGCAGCGCAGGCCTAGTGTAGTGCTCTCTCTCTCTCTCTCTCTCTCTCTCTCTCTCTCTCTCTCTCTCTCTCTCTCTCTCTCTCTCTCTCTGCGTCCCGATGCTGCAATAAGTTCTACGACATGCGGTCGTCTCCTACGATCGTAAATTGATCCGAACATATTTGAAAAAATATTTTTGCGGGCCGCTCAGCCATGCGCGCGCGTGCTTACCTTACGCGGAGCTGGGTATAATGACGCCTCGTCCACCTGTATTTGGAGTGAGCGGGAGGTTATTGCGTAATCGCCCCGCGTCCATTTTGATCTGGCGCGCGGTTGTCCCCCCACGCACACACACACACTGGAAATCCAACTGTGAGAATGTCGCACATCTGTAGATGTGCGAGTCACACAAACGTGTGAATTTCCAAGGAAAATTCACACTTTTCCTGTCCAAGTGTACGGATAAATATTCACACACCCACAGTGCACGCCGGCACCCGCCTCTTCCTTATTCACCTGCATGGCGCTCGTAAACGCGCGGCACAAATTTGAGACAGCCCGCCGGCCTCGTCTCGGCCTCAAACCCAACCCAAAACCAGCCGCGCACATCCATAAATTTTAATTCGTCTTTTGCGCGCGCGCGCGCGCGGGCGCACCACAACTACTGCGGATGTTGCTGTGGCAGACCCGAACGTTCGAACGCTTGGCTGTGGCCGTCCCGTCCCGTCCCCGCAGCGCCGCCCGCCTCCCCGGTGACCGTGGAGCTGAGCCCTGCTCTGGCTGTTATGCAGACGGAAGCGTATAATTTGCAAGCAGGGCGAGGAGCAATCGGTCCGGTCGGAATCGATATTTCACCTGCCACCGATAATAACGGCGTGCGGCGCTGCGGCGGCCACGGCTGCGGCGGCGCCCGTGAAAGGCCACCAAACAGTCGCTGCCACAAATTTACTTTGCGCGGTGGGCAGGAGAAGTGGGTGAGCTTTTGGTGGCGCGGAGCAGTAGTGCGTCTGTGTGTGTTTGACACGGTTTTTACATGAATTGTGAGCGGATATGCCAGAACGGCCAGTCACATCGAGTGTTTTCATTTTTTATTTAAGGGTGTGAAACCATGTCTTTACACCTCAAAGATAGGGTTTTTATATTTTTTTTAGCATTTGCTTCAAAATTCGAATTATGGTCTCTCGTGTTCTGTATGGGAGGGCAGGGACCACAACTGACCGGCTGTCGATCCCATCACAAGTGCACAATTTCGCTGCGTTCACGACGGCGGAAAAGGAGGAATTGCAGTGTTTTTCGTCCTTGCATGCTATTGCACACGGGTGTTTATGCGTGTGTGTAATGGGCGGCGCATAGCCGCGGGCCTCGGGATTTGGATTTCACTTGTTATTACGAGAGTCTGGAACGGTATGGCCCGTCGAAATGGCTGTGTTTACCGTCTGTCTGCCCCGGTCCGTCCGTGTGTGTATGTGTGCGTGCGTGTGAGTGAGCGTGTGCAGGTCTGACCGTCCGATCGGTCTCGGATCTTTTTGTCTCTCCCCGCAGCAGTCTTGCCCCTGCTGCCGCCCAGGTCCCCGCCGTCGAGAGAACCGCCGCGGGGAGGAGGGTCAGCGAGGAGAAGGGGAAGGACGCCGCCGTCGGGAGGGGCGCCGGGGCGCGGCGCGCCGCTCGCGCACCCTCTGGCCGACGTCACCCGACGCTAATTTAGACATAACTGTGCGAACTGCAAGTCATGCGGGCTGCCTATAGCGAGCGACTTTGCGTTCGCCAAGATTGTAGAGCGCGGGGCGGCCGGGCCGCGACCGGCGCGCGCACAGTCTATCTATCTCTGTCCGGGGCATTGGATTTCAGTTTCGTGTTGTACGCGTGTGTGTGTATGTGAGTGTGAAGAGTAGAGAGAGGGGGCGAGGCGGGCGGGGGAATGACATGGTGACTTGTGCCGCGCGGTTTAATAATTGAAAAGAAAATGTTGGATGAAAAAAAAAAGTTCTAATAGCCGTGGTGCACTCGCGCTCGCGGGGGCTGGGAACTCGATAGCCAATACAGGCCAATTGAATCCCCACCACCCGCGGCCTGGGGCTGGGCTGGGCTTAGGCTCCGTGACACGTGGCGGGGCGGTAGGTAGTGACGTCACGATAAGATGGGTGTGATACGGCTGATAAGATGGCGCGTCGGCGGAGCCTCGCGGGCGCCATCTGGCGGCGGCGCCCTCTCTGCTGCAACCAGAAGCCATCCGAACCCTTTGGCGCCACTGCTGGGCGTGGCGGCGGGCGCCCCCAATAGCGGCGGCTGCGTGCGGGGGCGACGCCCCCCACACTGTGTAGAGGTGCGGTGGCGCGGGGGACCCCGCGGACGCCACCCCCATAGCCCTCTGCGAATGTGAGAACTCATTAATAACCGTGAGTTTGGAGGGCCCCGCGCCGCCCCGCGCCGCCCCGCGGCGCCCCGCGCCCCCGCCGCCCCGCGCCCCGCGCCCCGCGCGCGCGCACGAGCCAAGCGTTTTGATTAATTTCCATACGCGTAGTATTTCGCTGGCGAGATTAGCTGCGGAGCGATTTAATTGTACTCGGCAGCCAAAGGCCCTGTCAGAGATACCAACCGTCCATCACTCAGTTTCCTGCAACTCACCACTTCATTTGCAAGGAGTGATGCCGTGCGTATGGCATTATGACCAAGTGGAGCGTTTCGCCCCACCCGCTGCAGTGATAAGTGACGCGCGGCATCCCTCGTTACAAATTATTTCCGACGCCGAAAAGCCAGATTGTCATTACGATTTGCTTCCCATGCGCTTGCTGACCATATTTCCGCTTATTTTTGGGTATGTAGTTTGCCTTTGCATGGACCACTACCCCTCTCTGAGTGGAGGTGATTTCGTCGCCCATACCATTCACAGCGTAGGCAACATGTGTACACTCCTGCTGGAGGGGTTGCCTCGCAGTGAGTGAGTGGCCGCTTGAGAGCGTGAGAATATTTGCCGTCGGTTAATTATAATTATATAGTAGTAGACCTATTTTCTTGTGCTGTGACCGAGGATGTAAACGCGAAAGTTTTGTCAACCTTTTGCAAATTTCTGGTTTTCCTTTATTTTTTTGGCCGGCCACGGCGAGCGTACGTCGTCGTCCCTCTCTGCTCGGCGACATTCCCTCCCTCCCCTCTGCCTCCCTCGGCCTGTGCACAATCACTGACTGTAACGGACGCATTGTCGTCACGTTCGTGTCGAGTCACGCGGTCACCATTACGCCTATTGGAATCTGGGAGTCCAATTTATCCCCGAGGGGCTGGACGGGGGCCCATCCATACCTGAGGAGGGCGTGGCGGGGCGGGGCGGGGCGGGGCGGGGCGGGGCGGGGCAGTGTCTCTGCTGCCCTTCCGCCGCGTTGGCCCCGGTGGTGGCGCTGCGGTTGGCGGCTCGCGGTTTGCGGTTGCGGGGCTCGCGCGCCGCTGCCTGGCGCCGCTGGCCTCACCGCGATATCTCATAATGGCTCTGCCGTTTGCCGGCTTTTCGCACCGAAATGGCTGCGGATGCCGATCCATCATATTTTATAGGAAACACTAAAAGAGTATCAGCGCGGTGGCGGCGGCGGCGGCCGGGGGCGGCGGGGGTGGGTGGGGGCGGTGGTGGGGGGCGGCGGCAGTAGCGGCTCGGCGCTCTCTGGGATTAGACGTGCGAATCGAGGCTTATCTCGGAACTACTGCGAATCATACGTCAAGAGAGATGCACGGCGCGCGCAGCAGCGCAGGCCGTGGGGAGCGCGGTGCGGAGACACTGGAGGAGGAGGAGGAGGAGGAGGAGGAGGAGGAGGAGGAGGAGGAGGAGGAGGAGGCGGGGGCGGAGGAGGAGGAGGAGGAGGAGGAGGAGGCGGTGGCGGCGGAGGAGGAGGAGGAGGATGACGACGACGACGACGACGACGACGAAAAGGACAAAGACGGGAGAAAGATGGTGCCAAAGGGGTGGCGAGGAAAGAAAGAGCGAAGAAGAAGAAGAAGAAGAAGAAGAAGAAGAAGAAGAAGAAGAAGGGAGACAGTCACGGAAAGTCACGCGCGCGCTGAGCAGAGAGATCGCGCGGCCTTATCATTTGCACACAACTGCGGAAAGCAGAAAAGGAGAGGAAAAGGCGCCAGGGGTGGCCTATTTATTTTTATGTTGCGGAAGTTATTGACAGAGACGCCGTCGCTCATATCAAACGGTGCGGCGCGCGCCAGCCCGTCCCGTCGCCCCCGCAGCCCACCCAGAGATTGCCTTTCCCTGTTATTTTTCGCCGGTTCGGTTGGCAGCCATGCAGATGCAGCGCCAAATCCGCGTGCGGGGCGCCTTGGAGCGTGAGTGTGTGTGTGTGCGCGCGCGCGCGTGCGCGGAAGGGGGCGGCCGGCCGCGACCTGCCGCGGGTCGGGGGTGGAAGAGGAAGGAGGGAGGGAAAGGGAGCAACTCTTTCTCCATCGCCGCCCCAGCTTCTCCCCGTCCATATATACACACTTTGGTTGGCTTTCGCAATGTGCGGGTGGCTCGAGGGTCGGGGGTTTACCCGGATATATTTTTTCCCCTCTCTTTCCCTCTCTGTCTCCGGCTCTTGCTCGCTTCCCCCCCTCGGGGACACTACGTGTGGCAGAAGAGGGCGACCGGGCTTGACTCTGGGGCGCGAGGGGTCGCGCGCGGTCTCCGTAAGGGGCTTAACTCACTCTTACGATTTGCACACATACGGTCTGGTAGTGTCGCAGCACTTCCGGGAAATTAAATAAAATTGCCACGGGCAGGCGATTCACGAAAGCGAAATAAAAGTATTTCTCAGCCGCTCACGCCCTTACCCTCCCCGCTCTCACTCGCCACGCTCGCGCGTGCCCGCGACACAGAGATGTGGTGGAATCGGAGAGGAGACTCTTGGACCCGTCATTACTGAATGTGATGCCCCCCGCCCCGCCCCGCCAGGGACGGAACCGTCTGATTAAATGACGCTCATTTGTGAATGGAAACAAATAACCGGGCAATCAATCCGTTTGTGGATATTGTGGGCCAGCGGGGGTCCCCCCCCCCCACCTTCTGACCGCGCTGGACCACCGGAGCCCTCCCCCCCCCCCCTCCCGCCTGCCCCACAGCATCTCACACGTGAAACAGATCTATCATCCGAGAGGCGCCAAACGAGAGGATAGAGAGGGAAGTCCATGTGTCTGCGAGAGAGAGAGAGAGAGAGAGAGAGAGAGAGAGAGAGAGAGAGAGAGAGAGAGAGAGAGAGAGAGAGAGAGAGAAGGGGCGCTGTTCGAATAGGAGAAACACTGTGTTTATCACTGAGCAGGGGGGCCTAAGCCCAACCGAGGCGGCCACGGCCCCGTGGGAAAGGCATTGACACCTGCCGACCATAGTTACGCATCGGCCCCGAAATGGAAAGGTCCGCTCCGATTCACCAGATCAGTGCTTATTATTAAAGCCCGTTGGGTGGGTTTCCTCAGAGAGAGAGAGAGAGAGAGCGAGAGCGGGAGAGGGAGGAGCGGTTTCAGTGAATTCTCTCTATAATGCCATTAGATGGCAGCGACGCCCTGGTTGTTCAGTTGGGACTGCTAAATGGCGGTTATCACGCGAGATCCATAAGTCAGTGCGAGGCGCGCTGCCCGCCCGTCTGACTGCCTGCTGGCTGGCGTGACGCCGCACCGCGCAGCGCAGCGCGCACAAGAAATGTGGTCGGACATCGGTAATTTCGTCGTCATGCCCATTTCCAGAAAACGCATTGCGTAAATTATGTCTGGCAGCTCTACACATACAAGCTCCCTCTCTCTTTCTCTCTCGTTCCACCGCGTTTTGTTGGGGAAGGACACCTCCTCCTTACTAACCGACTCCCCCTCCCGCCCCTGCTCGCTTTGCGGCGGCGAGCAGAGGCTCACCTCAGCTCACCACCGCAGGCCGCCCCGCCCCGCCCCGCCCCGCCCCGTCAGTCGCAGCGGGTAGCGTTCCCAAAGCTCATCAGGTGTTGTTTCCCCCCGCCCTGGTGCGCGCGACGCCTCCCACATGACGACGGTTCGAAATGTGTGAAGTGGCGTCTGGAATGCACCGCGTGAGTGTGTGTGTGTGCGTGTCCCGTGTCCCGTCCCGGCGTGTACTGGGGGGGACTACCAAGACGCATCGGGAATAATCGTGAAAAATGGCTTTCTGATTGAAATTCGATACTGTCGGGGACAAGACGCAACACGCAGTCGGGCAGACGGGACAGCGGCGGCGGCGGGGTGCGAAGGAGGCTGGAGCAGCGGCGCAGGAATGGAGCAGGAAATGAAGGAGTAAAACGAGACCGAAAAGAAAAGAAAAAGAAAGGGCTGAAAGGGTGTAAGGAAGGTGGTCGAGGTTCAATCGGCAATTTGACATGAAATTCGTTGATTTAGAAAAATTGTCAGCGTGCCAAGCTGGTTGAGTCGATGTCTTATACCGCGCAAGTATTATTTATGCTCAGTCAACTGCTCCGACTTTCCTTCGGGAAATCTAACTGGGCCGGTTCCTCTGCTAGCGTCTTGCAATTTTCGCGCGTGTGTGTGTATGGGCGGGAGGGGGCGCGGGGCGGGGCCGGGCGGGGCCCCTCGCACCAGCGCGGCGGGAAAACTTCCTCCGGTCCAACTTTGGCCGTTCCGTGCGCGCCGCACGCATGCGAAAGCTAGCGGACTGAGGCATATGACCTTCTGGCCAGGGATCGGAAGGAGAGGGGGAAGGGGGGAGGGGGGAGCGGCAGGCAGAACTACGTTCTTAATCGAGTAATGCCGCTGTCGTTCTCTCTCGCCGTCCAATTTTCCTGCACGCTATACTTCCTCGTGGTCTATCCCGCGCGCTTGATTTTACACTTGTTTGGCCCGTCCCGTCATTATCATTTACCTGGTTTGAAAATATGCCGCCGCCACCTCGACTCCCCCACGCCGCAGCTCGTGCCGTGTGTCAGTCACCCATTCATACTCCGGGCTCTCACGCCCATTACCCGCACTGCTAGTAAGAAATAGCACAATTCGCCTACTTTTTATGCCAAACGCAGCCGCACGCCGGAGCAGTGCGAATTAGGGATCGTTAGGCGGCCGAATGGCCTGGAGAGCGTGCGGAATAATGATGGGACACTCTCCATATCGCTGCGGCCTGGCCAGGCCAGCTGCTTATATACACGCTCATCTTACCTCACCTCTCTCTCTCTCAGCAGATTGGGATGCCGAACCGTTGGAAAACTTTTCATTCGGCCGTCGCGGCGCGCGGTGTTCGCATGCGACGCCGAACCCACGGACACTGAAATTTATACGAGTCTCAAATGCTGTCATTTTGGACGGTTGAGGGACGGTGATGGCCGATTGGGACCTCCCGCTGGCGATGTGGCGCCCGCTGCCCGGAAACGCTCCTCCCGTGAAGCACGTGGTCAGAGCATCTCGATTGACGCCGCCGCCTGCCCGCTCCCCTCTCCCTCCCACCCTCTCTCTCTCTCTGTCCAACTTCTCCCAGGCCTCCCTCCCTCTCTCTTCCACTTCGTGGGAAGCCGGTCGCTCGCGCGGCCGTTCGACGCGACCGGGTGTCCCCGCCTTAATCATTTCACAGGAATGCGATCCCGAAATGATATCATTTCGTTATATAGTATTTTGGAAAGCGCCGGGCCGACGCTAACAAGGCACTCTCCGAATCTTGGTGTCGCGTGGGAAAATGCTTAAAAATACTTAATAATATGCGCAAAAGCAAAGCTGCTCGACTCCAAGCCGAAGTGGATTTTTCGCGGATTAGGGCCGCGCCGCCGCTCTCGTGCGCGCTTTCCAGTCAGTCACAGCCATCCGCCAGCCGCTGTATATAAGAGTGTGTGAGGGTGAATAAGCATATTGGCCGGCGCGCGCGCGATACCGTACCGCGTAGCGCACACGCAAACACTCACACAGTCACACCCTCCCGACCCGGCCAGCCCATAGGAAACGTGCCTCTGCTTTTTTTATTTCTCTCTCGCATTCAGTTGATGGAAATAAATTGTTTTTCCCGGTGAATTTTTTCCCGCTCTCCCCCCTTTGCGATTTGCTTTTTCGCCGCATCATGGTGTCGAGACGCTCAGACACACACACACAGTATGAGACTGCAGGCCGAGTCGAGTAGTGCCAATGTCGCGCTTGTCTTTTATTTCCCCCCGCTCTCCCCGCGCGCGCAGTCCGCCTCATGGGCTTCCCTCTGGATTTCGGGTGGATATCGTCCTCGAGCGGCGGGAGGTCCTTCGCCCCGCCTTGGCCTCGGCTCCGTCCCGGGGGAGGGATGTCGAGTCAGTCAGTCGACTCATACGTGTGAAAGCATCTCGATGGCATACGGTGCCGTCGACTCGAGTTTCTGTCTGATCGGGTAGACGGGCCGGGCCAAGCCCCGGGCCGGCCGGGGACAACCTGCGGGGCTGCTGGTCTCATCGACAGACCCAGATTCCCGCTGTTGTGACGTTTCTTTTGTTGGAATGAAGACTCTTACTCCCTCGCTGCCGTCGCCGGCCGGGCCGGACCGACCGGAGTGCTTCTGCTGTCTCAGCTTTCCGATGAACTCACCCCGTCCCGCACTGCTGTCTGGCTTCACGTGCGCCGCCGCCGCTGCTCCGCTCCGCCTCGCTGACCAGATCGAGTTACCTGCCGTACGGCCCAACGTACGTCTCTAACGACTCCACCCCCTTGTCACTTGTCTTCGGTTTGACCTCCCTTAGCCCTGTGGTGAGCTGCCGCAGTCTTCCTTACAGACCCTGGCTTCATCCCTTCAGTCACCCCTTTGCTCTTGCCCGCTCGCTTCCTCTCCCTCTCTCTTCCTGTCTCTCTTCACTTTCTCTATTTCTCTCCCTCCCACTCTCTCTTCTTCTAGTGGCTAGGTGGCGTCAGCTTGCTGAGTCCGCCTACTGTGGTACGCGGAAACCGATGGGCCCAACACTGGCCTCGTAATCGCCTCGTGAGGACACATGCACCCAGGAAATGGTCGCCGGCCTTAATCCAATGTCAAATTTACCTTAAGGACAAGGATTGTTTGAGAGAGTCCACCTCTTTTCGCTCTAGAACTTTTCCAACTTTACGCTCACTTGTCGCCGACTCCACTCCACTCGCTCCTCTGGTGCTCTGCGAGGTGTTATTTCTGCGTTCAAGGTGGAACACACGGGTTGCGGGACGGGGCACGGGTGCGCGCTCACCTCATTAAAGAAGACGTAGTGGACGGGACGGACTGTCTGTGTGCTCAGCCATGCGTGGCCCCGCCCCGCCCCGCCCCGCCCCCGCCCCGCCCGGCCCCGTGGGGGAGGGACGTCCACACGGCCAGGGATGGGGTTGCCCCGCTGCCCGTCTCTTTTGTCTAAATGTGTTGACACGGAAGGAGTTGTGGCGCGGCGCGGCGCGCACTCGTGGTACACAGCCCGCGTTTCTCTTGCGACACGACATGGGAACATCTCCGCCGCCACGCTGCTTTTTTGTTTTTTTGTATACTCCTAAATAAACCACATGATGGCAGTATGCAGCCGCGAGCGGACGGCGGGCAAGCTTGTTCGTGGTTCTCGTTTTTTCCCCCTATTTTTTCTTTTGCGTTTTTCGTAAGCTGCACCATTTATTGGTCAGGAAAATTGGAAAAGTTGTAAAAATAAGGGAGTGAAAGCTGTGGAGCAGTTCTTTGGACGCGGCCGAGGCTCGCGCCCCCGGGTCATTTGGGTGGGGAGCGACTCGGCGCCGGACTGCCCCGCCTGCCCTCCCTCGCGAAGGGGCGGGGCAGGGATTGATAACATAAATATTAAGAAAAATGGAATGGCGTTTCCGTGCGGGACTTCTTGTATTTTTACAACGATCAACGCCCTCCAGCAGTCTTTATTATTTGCATTGTGAATACATTTTTTTTTCTCTCCGGGCGGATCTCGTCTCGCTCCTCATCCCTCGCTGACTGGCCTCCTGACGTATGAGAAGGGAAGTCGCTCGCTCGCGCGCCGCGCGGGTTTCATTTGCTTTAGTACTGCCTCGAAGCAGAGCGGAACGAAAAATTAGGATACCTCTTGGGACAATAACTGATTTGTTAGATATCAGGGAGAGGGGTGAGAGAGAGAGAGAGAGAGAGAGAGAGAGAGAGAGAGAGAGAGAGAGAGAGAGAGAGAGGCAGGGGAGGGGGGGGGGGTGGAGCGCCAAAGCCTGAGGTGTAATGGACGCAAGGCCCCGGGCGTCGTGGCGAGGGGGATGGTTGTCGTATTCAAATGAGACAAACAAACGTTTTACTTCTTTCACCCCTCCGCCGGTAGGGAGGGGAAGAAAAAAAGAAAAGCGCACCCCCGACTGATTCCCTCGCGATGTTTTCACCCCTGCGAGTTTGTGTCAATTTGTTACTCTGCTATCCGAAAGGAGAAGGCGCATCCTAGACTTGCGTGCCGAACCTATAGCAGCAACTCGGAGGGACCGAAATCGGAGCGAGGTGGTGGCACCGCGTAGTGTAGTGCCGTGCGGTGAGATGCATTAGTGGCCCCAGCACGCGTGCGCTACACATTATAATAGTGCAGCGTGGCGCCTGCGCGAACTACTAATCCCCGCGGGTCGGGCCGGGCCGGGCCAGTCCGCCTTGGACCCTCACAATCCCCCTTGCTTATTAGTAATGGTCAATAACTGGATCCCGCCGCGGCAGCCCGCCCCGCGGCGCGCCTACGTCACTCCGACGTAAGACCAACGAGGAGAGGCGGGGCGGGGCGGGGCGGGGCACCCCAAAGAGCCATTACCGTCTCAGGCGCGGCGGCCAAAATCCCGACTCACCCCTTTGCTGCCTCTTCTATTTTATTGGGTCTCATGTTGACTGAAATCGTTTCCGGGCATTAAGAATAGGCGCCCCCTTTCCTCCCCCACTCCACCTTTCCCTCTTCCCCCTCCCCCTCCCCTCCCCCTGCCCCGCTCCACTCCCTATTTCTAAATTTGCCGTTGCCTGTTCATTGGTGCGCGCCGCGTATTGCCTTATCTTTGCTGGGAGTGGTCGCAGGTGCCCTCCGGACGCTAAATAAGCCTTCCCTTCACACACATGGCCCAATCCATCGCCGCTGCGCGACCCGAGGCAGGGGGCTTATCTAAGCTAAACACACCTTATGCCGCGCGCGGAGCGAGAAACGCGGGGCTGCCAGTGGGACTGAATTTTCCATACCGCCCGGCCGGCGGCCGGCGCGGGCCGCGCGCGCGCTTCCCCTGTTTGCACAGACGATCAATCAAGTCTAGATTTGTGCGTGGCTCTTTCTTCTTTATACCACTGTCCCCCTCTCCTCGTACTGATGAATTGCTCCCCGAGTTTGAAAGGAGAGAGAGAAGTTTTATGAAACAAGCGGCGTGTTTGCTTCGTAATCTGCATGTCGGGCCGTAATTAACTACACCGTTATCTGCGGCGTGCTATACTTCGGCAGCCGGATATTTCCGCCGCGAGGAACTCATAACTGTGAATGTCGCACACCTTCACGTGTGCACACAAACAGGGAAAAGTTTGCTTAGCATAGCAAACTTTTGTCTTATTTTTATTATCATTTTATCGGGCCGGCCACACTACATTCGTGCCTCGCGCGCTCGGTACGACGGGATGGCACGGCGAGGGCGATGCAAATAATGGCACTTGCGGGCGAGGCCGTGCAAGGCACTTCGGGGAAGACTCGGTTTGGAAACAGAATGTGACCTATCTCGCTCTCTCGGCCGGCACGGGTGGCACGGCGCCCCCGGCCCGGCGACTCGGACGCGGCCCCGGGGCCATCCATCAAGTGGAGACATGCCCTATCACACTTCCTCCGCTGAGCCATTGAGCCAGTCAGCAGCCGGGCACAGTATTGGCGGACTCGGCCACCCGGCCCGGCCGAGCACAGCGGCTTCGGTGAAGCTGCACTTTACGTATTGTGAAACTCCGCTCCCGTACACTCGCATTATCGACCTGCTGCTTATGTGTATGTATGTTTCCCTGTTTGGTGTCCTCCACCTCCTCGCCGACTTGTGTCGCAGTTGGAAACTCGAGATAGTGCTGAGCGCGCCTCCCCTCGAGGAGGTGTCCGAGGCCCGGGCCGGGCCGTGTCCTCAGGTACTCGAAACTTGTCCTCGGGCCAGCCGGCCGGCGAGGTCTTTGCTTGACTTGAGGAAGGCGGCGCGGGCCGGCCGCTTCACCTTGCCGTCGTGTGTCCGGAGGGCCCCGGCCTCGGCCCCGGCCTGGCGCCCGAGGCACTCCGCTGGCCACATCAAAGCAGGGCCGAGGCCGAGCAGGAGACGGGGGTAGGAATGTCTGGACACTGTCTCGCTGCGGGGGACCCGCCCCGCCCGGGCCGGGCCGGGCGACCCCAGCGCGGTATGCGCGCGAGCGGAGTGGTGCTGTACCTACACTGTGCGCCACGGCGGTGACCCGCCCGCCCGGCCCGGCCCGCCCGATACCCGATACAACACGGTCACCACGACTCCGATCACGAGAACTACACCCTCTCACCCCTTGCCGAGTCGCCCCCTTCCCCCGCCCCTCTCTCTCCCTCGCCTACCCCTCTCCAGGGCGGGGCACTGGATGCCCGCTATGGCTAATCCATGGGACCCGATACGAGACCACTGTTTGGGTCGGGCCGGGCCGCCTACTTAGTTGTGTCTTATGGTGATCGGTGTTGCGGGCCGGGCCCTCCCGCCCTAGCCTAGCACAGGTCAGCAGCGCGCCACGGCGGGCCCGGGGCCGGGGCCGGGGCCGGGGCCGGGGCCGGGGCTCTTTGCAGCATCTGCGTCCGCACATTAGGCCCGCCCTAAGTATCAATGTCTTACAGGACACCATGTGGCACGCGCCGCAACCCTGTCGGCATTATCGGCCACCTCACGTGTGTGTGTGTGTGTGCGCGTGGGCAGCGCGGCACTTTGAGGCTCGTCTAGAGGGCCATCATTAATGTGTACAGTCTCCATAACGCGCCCGGCACGGCACGGGGCTCTTGTCTTACGCGGTTCGAATGCGGCCCGGCCGTGTGTTGTGTAGCGTGCGTTGCTAGGGTGGAGGGGGTGTCTCCTCATGATCTCGCCAACCTCCTCCTCCTCCTCCTCCTCCCGCCCTCGCTGCGCGCGCCGGGTTGGCCAGGGCAGCCGGGCCGGGGCCGGGGCCGGGGCTGAAACAGAAGCACCTTGGTGCGGGCGGGGCCGGGCCGGGCCGGGGTCGTGCCCGAGCCCAATCACCTAATCTAATATTCCATTCGAGACCATCTCATTACTCTTACACAACAAGTCGCTGCTCTGCGCCCGGCCCGACCCCGCCCGCACCTCACCTCGCCGGCTGGCACGGTTCTTGAATATCCACCCCTAATGCTGATGGCTTCTAGAATAAAGGCGCCGTTGTCGCGGCCGGGCCGGGCCGGGCCGGGCCGGGCCGGGCCGGGCCGGGTGGCGCTGCGCCGCGCCAGGCCGCGCTCGCGAGGAGAGCCAGGCTATGGACAGGCACTTCAAAAGGCGCGGCCCCGCCCTGGCCGGGGCACCACACGACCAAAAACCTCCCGCGGAACGGTTTGGCGGCCTTGCCCGAGACGGAGGAGCACACCCTACCGTATACCTTTCGCCGCGCCGCTCGACGGCGCCCTGGCTGGCGCTACTAGACCCGCCCCGCCTCGCGCCGCGCCACGCTGATGTAACAGGGAGCCACGTATGCTGGTAATTAATTGCTCTCTCGATTAAATTTCAGCGGCAGAGCGAGTGTTCGGCTGCTCGTCGTGCGCGGCCCTCTCTCACGTGAGAGCCGGGCGCGGCGCGGCGCGGCCCGGTGTCACTGGTCGTTACCGACTCCATCGCAGTGGGAATGGAACCTTTGCTCTGCCGGCACGCCACGCCCCGCCACCCGCCGCAGTAATCCCATTACGGCATTTCCAGGCTTTCACCCAGTCAGACTTTGGCTCCTGGCACGACGGCTCCTGGCGCGACTGTGAGACAGTGATAGGGTGGGCCACGCCGGTGTGCCGCGGGGGCGACTTTTAAAAGAAAGAAAGAAAAAAGTAGTGCTTCCCAAGGCGACATTTCTCGTCCCCTTTGTGGGAACATCTTGCGTCAGGAGCAGGGCCAGGGCGCCCGGGTTACATGGGAAGGCGAGGTGACGAGATGGTATGATTGATTCGAGGGCAACAAACAAGGCGCCTGTCTATTTCACACTGGTTTTCTGACTGTTTTTGGTGACGCGCATCTTTGTTGCGTGACGACTCCTCCCTTCTCCTCCTCGCCCCTCTTCGTCTTCTTCTGAATGTATTCAATCAACCTGTACTCCACTGCCAGAAATCATTTTCACACTGTTTTTCGTAGTCTGTATATTATTTTTTTTTTCTGGAGCCCTGTTCTTCGCGCGATGAGGTAAAGCTCCCACAGGGACTTCCTGACGGCCTGCAGGCCGGGGCCGCCCTGGCGCAGTGAGCATCACTCGGTCCGTCACACCCGCGGCGCTCACGGATTTCGCCAGACGCGTTTTTGTCAATCTAACGAGTTGAATTGAATGTGAGACTGTTATCCAGTCCGTTACGGGGGCAGGGCGAGGCGAGACGGATGCGAGTTGCACCGTCACGCCGATGTTGCGTTTTGGTGGATCTCAGCGGTGCGGCTGGCTGGATGCAACGAGGAGGAAATTAATAAGAGAGTCAGTCAAGCGACTCATAGTATCATCGTAGTCCTTAGACAAGAGTTACAAAAAAATATATAAATAAAAAAATACAACAACAAAGATATTAGAGTGAAAGTGTAGCCAGGACTTGCCTGCATACGGTCCAGGTGTTTCCGCCCCCCATCCCCTTGTTATCTCCACTTCCCCCCGTCTCTCTCTCTCTCTCGTTCTCTCTCTCCTCTCTCCTCCGCCAACCCGTTCAGCTCGGCCGCCTCAATCAGGTGCGCACCAGACTATGGTCGTCTGCTGGGGATATATTCATTTGCAGTAAACAACAGTTTCACAAAGCGAGGCGCTCGCACGGCGGAGACATCGTTACGGCCCCGCTGCGCCCAATAACTAAAGCTGCTGCTGCTGTACGCGCAGGGCGTGGCGGGGCGCGGCGGGGCGGGGCGGGGCGGGCCGGGGTGGGGCGGCGTTAGCAGTGCCAATCAGAGGCGCTGCTGCTACGCCCCCTCCTCCCCGCTCACTGAATGGCAAACTATCAGCGTGCCGTTGATGACTATCAGTTACGTAGCTAATCATGTGACTGCCGCGAGACCTCCGCGAGTGCCATCCCGCTGGCAATCCAAGTGTGTGAAAGTCACACACATTTAAGTGTCTGCACACGAAAAGATGTGAAGATTCCTTAAAATTTCATACTTGTAGGGACAAAGTGTAGAGTGCGACATTCAGAGTTTTGGGAAATCTTCAATTAACCTAACCGAGTAAATGACGTTTTGTGAAAGACATGCAGTCGATACTGTTTGACTCTGGGTCTCCCCCTGAACCCTCCACACTCCGCTCGCCCTCCCCATGTCATCTTATGGCAGCAGGACGGGGCCATTTCGCCGGCGGCGGCACGCGCGCGCCTCCTGGCGGGGCGGGGGAGGAGCGCGACTCGAAATGTTATTGTTCTGATGTGACTGGTGCCGCGTTACACCCTTTGATCACGCCAGGGGCGGGCGCGGTCCGGGCCGGGGCGGGGCGCCATTGCGACTGCGTAAGGTGCGTAATGACTCCCTCGCACGGTCTAGAAAATTTAATTTCGAAATCCTCACTGACACGCATTCACGCTTCTTGCCGTTCTTATTATTTATTTTAGATTCTTTTTTCTTTTTACGGTTTTATCTGACTTCCTCTCGTTCGCTTTTCCGAGTTGGCGGGAGAGATTTGTCAAAATTGTTTGCTTCGTCATCAATACCTCGGGATGAGATTAAGTCCTGCTGGCGGCGTGGCGTGGCGTGGCGTTAGCGGGGCGTTCCCCCGGCAGCGGCGGCGTCCCGTGCGGCCCCCGTGTTTCCAGCCTATCCGACCTCATTTGCAGGCTGGGAGTCTTAGCCCGGGGATTAGCACGCGAAATGTCGTCTGAGTTTGACAGTCAATTTGAGCGCCAAATCGCCGTGCCCGGCCCGGCCCGGCCCCGGGCTGAGATTGGAAGCGCCGCGCGGCCTATGAGCCTATGGGCCAATTGCCCCCTCTCTCTCTCCCTCCCTCCTCTCCCGCCCTCCTCAACCTCGGCTGCTCATTCCATTCTCTCTCTCTCCCCTCCCCCTCCCATCCACCCGGGCCCCTGTCTCCGCCCGTCTCCGCCCGCTCCGGCACCTTCGCGTTGATCTCTGTGTAAACTGGATGACACCGAGTAGATCTGAAAGCCAAAGCTCTGCGCCCGCTCCTCGCGTCGCCTCGCCTACTCTCAACCCCCTAGTGAGACCGTCCCGCCCCGCCCCGCCCCGCCCCGCTACGCCTCGCTACACCCCGCCACGCCACGCCGCCGCTACCGAGTGCACGCCCAGGAAATGTGTGTGTATTACCCCTTTTTGCGGCCTGCCTCGCCATAAAGAAGACATCTCAATCTGCGCGTCGGTCGGCCGACCGGCTGCCTGGCTCCGGGCTTTTGACTCGCATAAAAAAGGCTGCAGCGTTTGGATGTGTCTGTGCGTACGTGTGTGTGTGTGTCTGTGCGTGCGTGTGTCTGTGTGTGCGGGTGCGCGCGCGCGTGTGGCTCAACGCAAAACGAGAAAGGGATAGCGGTGTGCGCGTCATAAATTCTGAAGGTCCGCGGGGTTGGAAATCAAAGCAGATGGGGTCACCCATTTTGTCCTCTACAACACGACCTCTTCCCCCTCCCCCCCACTCCCAGCACCCTTTGAGGCCAACAGAAATATTTAGGAAAGAGTGATACAGAGTGAGGATAAACGAGAGGTCAAGGTGTGCGTCGCTGTTTGCAGAGCGGCGGAGCGCACAGCGCACGTCTGGCGTGGAGATAAGCAGTGACTGCAAGGAAGTGTCTCTTGAGAT
Organism: Frankliniella intonsa; assembly: GCA_033675135.1. Lineage (NCBI taxonomy): Eukaryota > Metazoa > Arthropoda > Insecta > Thysanoptera > Thripidae > Frankliniella > Frankliniella intonsa. The sequence continues at coordinate 8,925,160 of CM066254.1, read as the reverse complement.
CCTGCTAAATGAGTACTACTACATTTAATCTAAATTATTTAGATATTTTTGTGTGTGTTTGTACCGTTGGTTTATCAAACCATTGCCTTTTGACATTATTAGCTTTATTTCGATTCGTTTGCGTGTGCTGATCGGCTCCGTGAAGCGTGTCCAACCATTCACACATATATTTTTTTTCATTTCCCACTCTTTGCTTTGTTCAGCTGTCAATATTCTTCTGCTATCTCCCTCTTCAACCCCTTCGCGCGCCACACCCCAGCCAGAAGGCCGCGTCAGCGCGCGTGCGCGAGAGAGACGGTCGCAACCGGACGCGCTAGTAGCGCAGCGGAGGGAGCGAGAGAGAGAAGGGGTGAGCTGTACTTGCACGCTGACGCGAGGGCTGCAATGTGTGCAGAATGTGTCATAGCGACACGGTGGCTTCGTGGGAATGACTTGATCATCAGCAGCGCGGCAAAGTGACTGCGGGAAGATCTCATAGCAACGTGGCCAGTGATGGAAAACAGACGACCGTCGTGATCGAAACGTATTTAGAGAACCAGGTCGGCTTATAGATCCATGGGGCGGGATCGAATCGGGACTCGGTTGGGCAGTGAGAGACGAGCGCGGGCTGCATGCAAGCTGAATGTCAGCATGTCAAGCGCAGCCTTGCTCTGCCCGGAGGCTCATTCTGTCAGGATCCATAACTTAGTAGTGTACGTGTGTACCTTGCCCCCTTCGTGAGAGCACATGACATCCAGGGCTGCCCCGGGTAACCCCGTACCCGTCCCGGCCAGACCTTCGCTCGCTCATCGACTTCATTCAAACGCCCGATCGCTGAACCAGAAGCGGTCAAAACATGATACTTCCTCTCGTCGCCTCGCAGGGTCACTCGAACCACATGGTCCGGTGCAGGATGCGGAGTAGCGGTGTGGGTTTCCATTCATTCAGTCACCAAAGTAACGGCCACCCGGGAGCGGGGTGGGGCTGAGCCGAGCGGTCATCGAGAAGACTGGCGACGCAGAAAAAGAAGAGGGTCGAAACGGGCGGAAGCTCGTCGCCGCTTCGATCCAGTTCTGTATTATTTGTAATGGACGTGTCATTAATTAATGCTGCCAAGACAATTTTCTCGCGGGGCGCGCGCGGCCTTGTAATGTTGGAACTAGGCGAAGGACTAAAAGTCCTCAGAAGACTAAGCTGACTTTTGCCACCGGCGAGGAAGTGTGAAGGCTATGACGATTTATCTTTTCTTAAAAAAGAAGGCCTGCGTTTGCGTCCCTTATCGGGGCAGATAATTTCAGCCCGCGTCTAGTCCAACACTAGACGACTTTCACGCCCGGCAACGCTCGGTTATCACGTTGCCATAAATGCTCGCGTACGGATCGCGCTGCGTACAGTCGTCCACGCTCCCCGGTCCATATCGCCATGAAGCTGTTCGCCGTCGTCCTGGTGCTCTGCGGGCTGCAGGTAGGAGCTGCTGCTCACCGCTTCGGTCAGGATCAGGTGCGCGATGTGTCACTCTGGCCTCACTCCGCTGTGCCAGGCCGCGCAGGCCGTGCCCATCCTCGGCGACGACAACGACCTGGACCTCTTCTTCGACAAGGAGGTGACCGGGTGGCCGCAGGAGGCGGCGCCGGCGGCCGGTGACCTGGAGCTCGTGGCGCTGCAGCGCAAGCAGGGCGAGCTCGCGCGCCAGTTCTTCGACCTGCAGGGCGTGCTCCGCGCCATCCAGAACATCCTCACAGCCATCAACGACCAGATCCAGAAGGCGACCAACGACTTCCTCGACGGCGTCAACAAGGCCGTGCAGGACGCGCAGAGCTCCGCGAACAAGGCCGCGCAGGAGTGGAACGACAGGCTGCAGGTGGGTCTGCTCGTCCTGTGGGTGTCCTGCGGCAGCAGGTGAATCCCTCAGCAGGACTTGACCCTCCGGCTCTGCCGCCCGCAGGCGGTGATCGACGGCGCGGACGCGTTCGACTCGTCGCTCAAGGACTGCCAGTCGCGCTACCGCACGCTGGAGGAGGTCTCGCAGTCCCTCAACGAGGACGTGCGGGGCTGCGTGCTGAACGCGACGGAGAGCGCGCGCGCCTCGCTGCGCCAGCTGGACGCGCTGGGCCCGCAGGGCCAGCAGCTCATGGACGCGGCGAGCGCGGCCGCGCAGGACTGCCAGCAGCAGCCGCTGCTCACGCAGCCCTTCTGCCTCGCCACCAAGCTGCCGGACCTGGCGGGCCGCGGCGCCGCGCTGGCCGCGGAGGCGACGCGCCTCGGCGCCCAGGTCACCGGCGAGCTGGTCGTCAAGGTGCCGCTCGAGAACGCGGCGTGCGTGGGCGGCGCCGTGGCCGCGCGCAACCAGGAGTCGGCGCAGATCATCGCGGGCGTGGCGCAGTGCGTGCAGGACAGCCTGGCGGCGCCGCCCGCCGCCCCCGCCGCAGGAAGCGTGAATAAATGATAACCACCGCCGCCTTCTCTCAATGCTAGCTGCTGCTCCGCCTCCGCCTCCCCCTCCCCACCGACACCTGACATATCATTGATAAAACAACCCTACTATAGAATTATTGCCGCCTCTCTACGGGTCATTGAGCGTCCTATCGCCGGGCCGCACCGGGAGGGTGCGCGCGCGGCCAAAACCGCTACAGGAAGGCACTCCCCCCCCCCCTCTGTCTCTCTCTCTCTCCCTCCGTTACCTCTCCCGCTCGCGCCGGCCACTGCTGCGGTCCAGGGGCAGTTAACGCCTCTAGGCCGCGCCGCACCGCCCCTCGCCGCCTTCCTAACGGATGGCAGCTTTCGCGATTTCGGACGGGTCGGCTCGGCACGGCGACGCGGTGTGGCGGGAGTAGGGCCGGCAGCAGCGGGCCGCCGCCATAAGGACGGCGCTTATGTGAGCGCCGCCACCTGAGCGCGCCGGCTCTCTGACCTGCGGCCGCCTCCGCCCCGCGCAGCTGCCCCTCTCACTCGCTCTCAGCGCCTCTCGCAGTACCCGTGCGTGAGCGAGCGAGACTGACGCTGACCGCTCCGGAGGCGGCCGCGCGGCGCTGGCCATGACGAACGCAGCGGCGCTGACCCGGCGCGGCCCGGCACGGGCAGGAGGCGCATTATGTCCGTCAGAACACCTGTGCTCCGCTCCGCTCGGCGCCGCGACGCGCCGCGACCAGAATGGCACCGTAATGGCGCCGGAGCCGAGCCGAGACGCCCGGCACGGCGCGTCGGAAAAGTCGTTGCTGCATATCCGCGTGCAGTTACCGCCAAGTTTGCGTTATTGCTAGAGCGGCGTGGAGAGCGGCCGAAAAAAAAATCCTTAAACGACCTTTAGCGGGGCTTAGGCCTAGCACGTACAAGAAAAATGCAAAAGAGTTTTGAGCTGGGTCAGGTGGTGGTTTCTCCCCGGACGCGACCCTTGAGCAGGCTGAGTATGGGCCGCAGTTAGCGGCAGGCAGGCAGGCGCTGCCGTGTCACCTGCGAGGGAAGGACCATGTCTCACCGGTGAGGTATGGTTTTCATAAACAGCCACCGCTCCCCGGAAACTCCTCGTGGAAAAGTTCGGAATGGGGCGGATAAGAACATTGACGACATTCTCGCACTAAGCTGCTTGCCATTACACCTTTCTGCGTAAAGACGCGAGCCAAAAAAAAAGTGATATGAAAATAAACAAAGGGCGTCGTGGTGGTGGTGTGGTAACGCAATCCCAACGTGAATGTGGAACTGTCGCCTCTTAATGGGATGACGTAGAAATGTCCGGATGCAGGGAGTAACTCGATCGCAATCTGTCGTGCGCCCGGCCCGGCCGAGTGTCTCTTCTCCTCCCATATGCACACGAAAACGAATACGGGAAGCCGGTGGCGCGGACGGGGCGGATACCCCCAATGCTACCTTTTTTATGATGGCGTTTGCTCGCTCTTGTGCAATGCGGGTGTAAGGTGCTGGCGTGCATCAGAATATGAGGGTTTGGCTAGGGGGCGACCCCTCCTGACGCGACGGGACGGGGCGGGGTGGGGCGGGGCGTGGCGGGCGGCGCTGCGTCCATCTATCACCCCTGTCTGTCATTTGATCCCCACACGTAGGCCCGTCGTCTCCACGTTCGAAACGCTCCCTTTCCTCACTCATTCCTCCGGCGCGCCCGCCGCCGCGCCTCTTGCCCGCTGACACCATTAGTGTCCTATTTGCACGACCAACACTGGAAGTGTGTGAACGTCGCGCGCAAAGTAAAGGCGTGAAGGAGTTTCACACACTGGAAGTGCGACACTCACACACACTTGGATTTCCTGTGAGTGCACCGCGCCAGCCGCCTCCCTCGCCCCCGCGAGCCGGGCTGGCGCTGTGTCAGAACGAAAGGTGTCGGCTCATCGCCGCAGCGCCGCCCAGCCGCGCGGCATTTACATATTCACGTTCGGCAATTGACCGATTTTATCCGTTAATATAACCGCGCGAGGGACAATAGCAGTGGAGGGAATCAAAATTTGCGTCCCGAGTCAATCTACTTATGCCGGGCGGGCCTCTCTCTCTCTCTCTCTCTCTCTCTCTCTCTCTCTCTCTCTCTCTCTCTCTCTCTCTCTCTCTCTCTCTCTCTCTCGTGTTGACAGCACTACGATACGAGCCATTGCACTTAATGTAGGCTACGTGGCTGGCACACCGCACGCCCTGCCCTCCCCCACCCCCTGCACTCCGCCCACACGCAGAGCACTAGGGATCAGATCAATTGACTTTCAGGCCAGCTTTCGCGTGCGCATTAAGATGTGCCAGCAGCGCGTCCGTCCGTCCCTCCGTATTCAGTGACGTCTGCCTGTCTGTCTCACTCACACTGGCTGTACTCTCTCTATCCTTATCTCCGTCTCGCAAGATAGACTCGTGCACAAAGTCAAAGCCGTACACAGCCTTCCATCATAGGCGTGGACAGGTAAACACACACACACACACACACACGGCTCAACCCTTTGCCCGGACCCCCTCACGCCGATAGCAGACGGCGCAGGGGAGTGTCTCGACTCATACGTCACGCCGAGAAAGGGAAGTCGGCGGACAGACGGAGGAGGAGGAGGAGGGAGGAAACGCGGTGCGCAGCAGGCGAGCGCGCAGCAGTCGGCGCCGGGCGGGTAGGCAGCGGGCGCGCTCGCCTGCGGAGCGGGTTGCCTACCCGCCCGGTGGGAGTGAGTGGCAGGCCGCCGGGCTGAGCTCTGTATGAGCTGTCGGGCCGTGTGCCCGTCGGGTGTAGTACGTACTCCCCGTCGTACGGCTCTTTTGACGTGTCTCGGCAGGAAGGTGTGATATGGGGAAGAAGGAGACGCCGTGTGGGCGGCAAAAAGGGGCTGCGGTGCGGACGAGTGGGAGGTGAGAAAGAAAGAGGAGGGGGGGGGGGAGGGGGCGCTCCGCGCGGTGAGGCGACATCTCCAATGTCAGACATGTACTCCCCTCGATAAAGACGATTAATCAAGCCGCCGAGCTCACGGCAGCCTTGTGCAGTTGGCGGCGCTGCTGCTGCTGGCCCACGCCACGCCCCGCCACGCCCCACGCGCGCGCGCCCTCGTGTGAAAACGAATGATATCGCCCTGCGTTTGTCATCATGGGAAGTCGATTTGGCTTTCTTTACATTTTTTCTCTCCCTTCCCCCGCCCCGCCCCGCCCCGCCACGCCTTTCTTCTTGTCCCTCCCATTGACGGCGGTGACGTTTCCTTGCGGTGGCGGGGCCGGGCCGGCCCGGGCCGGGGTTGTCCTGACGACGTTACTCTCTCGTCCCTCTCTTTCATATCGTGTCATGGGAGGGCGCGATACGTATATTATATATCTATGGCGCGACGGCCGCAGAAGAAAGCCGGGGAAGAAAAATATCGAGAGTGCGAGAAACTATTATTGTGTGGAGCCTAGACCGACCGGAGCCGCGGGCGACGCGCGGGGCGCATGGTTGTGGGGTGTGCGGAGCGCGAGGGGGTTTGTGGCAGCTCGTGTTTAGGTACGACTTGGTTCAACCGTTTAACGACGTGCTGGATGACTCACGACATGTTTGGCCGCGGCGGCGCGAGTGAGAAGGACGGTGGAGGCGGAGGGGTGGGCGGCGCCGGCGGTGTATGAGAGAGAGAGACGAGGGGGGGGGATGGTGCGGTTGTCTCTTCTCGCCAAGACCCTGGGGCGCCGCCGCCGCCGCGGTGGACTTGGGTCGGCCGGCTGGCCGTACGCCGCGGGGCGGGGCGGGGCGGGGCGGGGCGGGGCGCCATCAAGTGGGACGAGGACGGGGCGGGCGGGGCGCATCGAGGGCGAGAGAGAGACGTGCCGGGCTGCGCGTTAACGACACCCACAAAGTGCTACACTATACGTGTGCGCTTGCGCCCGGCGCGGCCAGGACCGGCCGCCCGGCCGCGCCGTTCCATTGTTTAGTGGTGCGAGACCGTTTGCTCAAGAATGAGGACCCATTGCACGGGGGTTGGGATGGCCCGCCCCGCCCCGCCCCGCCCCGTGTGCCCCGCAGTGGCGCGGGGGTGGGTCTGCGTGGGGCGGCCGTCGTGTCCGGTCTCGAAACGAAATGCCACGGAGGTTATGTGCGCCCGTCTCGTCTATAGCCTCGCGCGCGGGCGGGGTGGTGTAGTGTCGTACTGTACTGGCGGCAAAACTCATCGCGGACTTTAAATCCGGGGGAAGAAAAAATTAAAACTAGGGCGCAAAATTATGATAGATGAGTGCCACAATGGGAGATAAGTCGCGCGGTGCGGTGAGGCGGCTGGGCGGGGCGGAGCGGGGCGGGGCAGGGCGGGGCGGCATTCACAGTCCGCGGGGGCGCTAATGAAGCAAAGGAGGAGAAGGCGGGTGGGGCGGGGCGGGGCGGGGCCGGGCGCGCGGTGGAAAAGGAAGAGAGAGATAAAGAAAAGTCGTCGTCACAGGCGAGCGTCGTCCCGTGGCGCAGGACGGAGAGAGGCGGAATGAGAGACTCGCCAAATATTTGCTTTGATTAATTCTTTTGGCGCGACGACGACGCATCGTTTATTTCAACTAGATGTGCGAGCGCGACGAAAGTGACGTGTCGCCTCGCGGAGGCGTTCGGACTGATGTTTTTGTTGTATTTGTGAATGTTTTTAATTTTATTTTAGGCGGTGTATCTGGTTGGAGCAAAGGGTGGCAGGAGAAAAAGAGAGATTAGCTTCATTGTCAGCCCCACCGCAAACCGGCGCGCCGTGCCGCCCTACCCTGCCCCGCCTTGGCCTCAGAGGCTCCCCTCCCCCTCTCCGCCCCCACGCCTCTCCTCTCCTTCTCTCCCCTAACTTGCTCTGGTTTCATTTGAATGAAAGTTGGCTCGGGAGAGGAAGGGTTGTATTTACTGTCTCCTGCATCGTCACCTTTCGCCGGGAGGAATTCCAGAGAGGGAGAGAGAGGGAATGAGAGAGGGGTCACCTCGCTCGCCGGAGTTTATTAAAAAGCTCGGAATGTTCTCTTTCCGATTTTTTTTCTCGCAGCGAAAGATACCGCGCCCCACGTCCCGCCCCTGCCGCACTGCGCTCCCCTCGCTGCTCAGGTGAAGGGTGTCACGGCGCTGAATTAGGCTTGAGAGGAATGGAAGGAAATTATTTGTCGCACGGCTTGTTATTGGCCTGCCTCTGCCCTTTACGTCTGGATTTAGGTCTGCAGCAGGAAAAAAAAAAGTGATCATGCGCTTCGGATATTTTTTGTTCTGATTGAAACAATTTTCCGCAAATCATCCCCTTTGTAGTGAGTTGGTCTGGAGTTTTCTGATGCAGCTTATTGTCTCGGTGCCGGACGGACGGGCCCCGGCGCGCCGGGCTGATCGGAAGGGAAGAGCGCGGCAGAATCTCGAGAGCGTTATGTGGGCCGGGCCGTAAACTATGAGCTCATATATTCCGTGTTGTGATTACTGCCATAAAGGAGGGAGGGAGAGAGAGAGAGAGAGAGAGAGAGAGAGATAGAGAGAGAGAGGGGGGGGGGGGGGGCTGGGAGTGAGAGAAGGAGGAAGAAGGGGCAGAGACGGGTGGTGCCGGCAGCCAGGGAAGTCCAGGCCTGGCCAGGACCACCCGCGAGAAAAGTGCCGCCCTTTCGACCACACAGGGCATCTCTGCGAGCGTGTGCGCTCGACCGCACGTTCTCAAAATATTCAGGGTAAGCGGCGCACTAAAAATGATGATTCTCTCGTTCGGTGTAATCATCGCTGGCTTCGTGACCAGCTGTGCCAAAGAGATCAGAGATTTATTTCTGAGTTTTGTAGCAATGTACAACATGTCACGCGGTTGGCGAAAAGAGACGACTCATAACATGGTGGCGCTTTGACCCTCTCTCTCTCGATGGGACCTGAATGATAGATCAGCAATCTGTGTAGTGGCGGTCGCGCTCGCGGGTGAATGAGTATTGACTGAAACTGTGAGGGTGGTGGGGGCGTTCCACGTTGACTTCCACTGTATCCGTGTAACACGCCCGCACTCACACTTCGGGCACAACACAAAACAAAGTCAATCAGTGCGCTGCGCACGATAATATTTACGTCCATGTTCACGTGTTTATGGAATCCAACCGTTTTACTCCTTGACCGGCCAGGCCCGACCAGGCCTCGGTAAGCTATACAACTCTACATACAAGACCGACCAAATATTCCAACCATGTGTGTGTGTGTGTGCAAGTGTGTGCGTGCGCGCGCACGTGTGTGTATTGGATGTTTGCCTGGACTGAGTGATATTGGCGCTACTATCGTGTGGCAGGTGGATCGGCTCCTATGCCTTTATCGTTATCACTATTACATCCCCTCGTCCAGATGCCTCGCGAGCGGCTCTGGGCATTTACGTTTGTCGTTTTCATTTCCACCAGGAAGCCGGTGTGATATGCTTTTGGCTTATGCAGGCCTGCTCGTGCGGTTAATAACTTGATCAGTCCACTAGGCCTAATAAATTTTGTTTTCTCTCTCTTTTTAAACGTGTGTCGAAAAAATATAGTTTTTACCTTCCAACATAATTTTTTTTTGGCGTTACCTCGCTCGTGCAGCGGCACAAGTGATAACAGTCTGTCCGCGTCACCACCACAATAATGGCGGCGGGGCGCGGCATACTGCAATATCTTTATCGTTTCGTTTTACCAGCCGGGAGATAATGATTGTTACCGTCCACTTCCACCGTCACAACAATAAAGGTAACCACTGCCGCTACCGCTGCTGCCGCCGCTGAGTGCGCTACCCTTTCAAACAATGCAGCAGATAAAACCTTGCCTGAAACCCTCGTCCTCTACGTGTGCACCCCCCGCCCCCCTTGCCCGCTCACTATCAATGCCAGATGGATGGCACACTGCTTTTTACTCTATCTAACTCGCTCATCATAACCACTCAAATTCACGCCGAGTTGAGTCCCGTTGATGCTAATCCGAAATGATACATAGGATGTATGATGGCGGAGAGTGTGCGGTGCACCTACCATGCACTCACACACCGCAGCCTGGCCTTTGTGATGTGATGTCTGTTGCATTTATCCCCCTCCGCTCCGCGCTCTATTCGCACACGCGATGATTCTCGCTTTACAATCATTTCAGTCGTTGCCGATAAAGATCGTTCGCGCTCGCCTTCTCTTTCCTTCACAAATTGCCGTGACAGATTTGGAAAAGCGTTGCGTAACTGGCGTCCTTATTATAACGATACGCCACCGCGCATCATGGATATCTCCAAGTTTTGATCGCATCCCTTCTTTTCTTCTAATTGTCTTGTTTGAACGCCACGAGGATTTACTCTCGGTTTGATGTAGCGCTGTCCAGCACTCGAAACATACGGCTGTTAGGTTTCATTATCCCTTGTGTTTACTTCTGACGGGTGGAACAAATTCTAGTATTTTATATTTTTTGAAAATGTTTAAAGGTCCTTGTTGAGGTTATATGCGTAATAAGTCTGAGAGGTAAAAATTATGTGAAGCGTATTTATGACAGTGTGGTCCCCCGTTGACAGCTACATTAACATGGTTGTCTCCCCCTGTCGCGTGAGGCTCGGCCGGTGCGCCTCCGCTGACCCGCGCGTACGGGACGGACCCGACTGGTATATAATCACGAATCCCCAATAATCTTTGCCACCGTTATACAGAGAGGAAGATGGCGACGACAAATGGTCGCTCCCAATATGAACAATGGGCGGCTTAGAGCAGAGCCAGAGCCCCAGCCCCCCTGCAGACGTGGCGACGCCACGCCCGCTGCTCGCCCCAGCTGGGCTGTGCTGGAAACCCAAGTGTGTGCACGTTGTACACTTGTAAAGGTGTAGCAATTTCAATTCGTGCCCTGCTTACTTCAGGTGTAGAAATGTCAAAGGAAAATTCACACCTGTTCTTTGGTGAAGTGTGCGAATGAGGATTCACACTCCTACAAGTGTCGTACGACATTCACACATCGACACGCGAGAGGAATAACCGCCTACCTCCGCGGACTGGAAACAAAATCGCTTACCTCTGCGACCCGTAAACAAAACCGCGCACCTCTGGGACACGAAAACAAAACCGCTTAAATGACTTTTTTACACATTTTGAGATATTAGTATCAAAATGATCAGTGAAAAATTCTCTTTCGAATGATACCCATATCTCAAAATGTGTAAAAAATTCATTTAAGCGGTTTTGTTTTCGTGTCCCAGAGGTGCGCGGTTTTGTTTAAGGGTCACAGAGGAAAGCGGTTTTGTTTTCAGTTCGCGGAGGTAGGCGGTTGTTCCTCTCGCGTGTCGACATTCGCGCTTTTAGTGTGGGTGGAGAAATTCTGACAGCGAAATCATAATTTCAAACTATGATTATTTCAAAAATTTCAAACAATTCAGGCCTGTGGGACTGAGTGGTCCCTCAGCCACGGGTTCCTTTCGGAGCAGAAAGTAAAACAAGCAGCAGAGGAGCGGCAGAAATAATCCCCTGGTTAGTGGACAGGACGCCGCAGGAGGCGGCGGCGCGGCGGTCCAAGCTGCGCGCCATGATGGGGTGCTCTTCAAATATGACAATACATTACGAGATATCAGGCTCCCCTCCCCTCCCCCTTAGAGCATCCCCTTTCACCGCGTGGCGTGGCGTGGCGGCTCCTGGACTGGCTGGCCGGCCAGGCCACACCGCACCGGACCGGCACAAAGCGGCGGCCACACAGCCATCCGCGCACAAGCAATACTGTATGCATGGATGACATTATTGTTGTGACGTTCGATCTAGATCTGATTGATTCACTGGCTGCCGCTGTTGGCTGCGGTGGGTGGTGCGGTGCTGGCCGGCATATTGCTCACCCGTCAGCACGATGAAGCAGTAGTCATTCTCATGTGCCATTCATGACGATATTTTTTTTGGTATTACAATTACTTTTGTCTGATTTCGCCGACAAAAATTTACACGCTGGTCGGTCACGCGCGGTGCTCCTCGCGCGGATAGCAGTTTACTTGTCACACTTCCGCGCCACCGTCGCCTCCGCGCCGCGACCAATCGCGACCGCGAGGTTTACAATGTACCGCTGCTCCGCGCTGTGCTGCGGGGCTTGAGACCTCTGAGGCGGACTTCCCCTGATAAAAGCAGAGCCTTCCGGCCGCGGGCGGGCTGCAGTGGCAGAGGTCTGGTGCGGGGCGGGGCGGCGCTGGCGTGGGACGAGGCACGCGGGGCACGGCAGGGCACGGCCTCAAATGGGAAGAGGAAACGTCACCCCGCGACCTCGCCGAGCCTCCTTTTTCTGCAGTGAAGTAACAGATGGGGCCGCTGCTGGTGCCGCTGTGCCGACTGCGGCGCCACCAGCGCCCCTCTCCGCCCCACCGCGCAGCGCTGCGCCCCCGCAGGACCATTTGGCGGGAGGGTGGATTTGGGGTCAGTGAGAATTGCGACAACTTGCAAGGGGTGGACAGTACTTGTTGAGCCGCTGGGGGAGGAAAAATATAGGGCTCTGCGTCTCTCTCTCTCACTTTCTGCGGTTGCCTATCTATCTCTGTCGCAACAGGGGCGGGAGGTGAGAGTGGGAGGGAACGTGCGGAGAGACGTAGAGTCGTTTTGCTGGTTTGGGGTCCCATCCCGCATGATTTACAGGTATGAGATTGTTTGTGCGGGGCTGTGGAGAGAGAAAGAGAGACCGATGGAGAGAGAGAGAGAGATAAAGACATAGAAAGAGCGAGAGAGGTGTGAAGAGAGAGGAAAGGAGGGCAGGGCGGCGCGGTAGGATTTCATTTTCTTGCTATCCAAGCTAGCCTGCGGACTTCTACTCGTATTTATTACATTTTCTGGTGACTTCCTAGAGTATCTCTTTTTCCCAGAGCACGCCGTGAAAGGAAACGATCGCGGCGCGCCCCCTTGGGAAGAAACAAAACCGCCATTTTCATAAGCGATGAGCTGTTTGCTGAGACGTGAGAGCGATGACAAGGGAATTTAAGTTAGTGCAGCGAGCGTGAGCCGAGCGTGAGCGTGAGCACCGGGGACCCGGCCGTCTCTCTCTCATCGGACATGGAGGTCTCTCTTGCACTCATTACAGGGATCACACAGCTTGATGAGCGCAGCCGCGCAGCACGCCTATGCCTGGCAGCCCGTGGGCTCCTGTGCGCCGCCCTGCCCCGCCACGCCGAGCCACGCCGCCAAGCTTACAAGGCGACCGCGCGTAAAATATGAATTTCATATGGGGCGGTGGGCTCTCTTGGACTGTGCGTTAATTGCACCCCTTTTGTCACGCGTGTGCGCTTCTTCTTCCTCTTCTTCTTCTCTCCCGCCCCTTCCTTCTGCCCATTTATCGTTCTTCGCTTTTAGCAGCCTGTATCAATTAGTAAATATGTAAAAACTGCTCCCACAGGGTCGCCTAAACAACAAAAATATTGCGCAATTAAAACGTTCGCTGGATGCAAAATGCAATGCTTCTGCAAATGTCTCGAACCGGCGCCTCACCGCGTCTTTGAAAGTGCTGAGCCGAAAAGAAGGCGATTTTCCGGTTGGAAGGATGTAGAGTGTTTGAGTCTCGTCCAGCTCGAGGAGTAAAGTCAGCACTGCCGTAATTAACAATGGTCGCCAGAGCGGTGGCTGAGAGGCGGCCGGGGACGAGTCCGGCCCAAAGGGTGGCGGCGCGGCCTGGTTCTGGATGCTGCTGCTTTACTTACCGGCGGACGAGATCAAAGAAGACGGCGCCGCCGGTGGAGCGTAAAAATACGCAGAACGGAGGCCTCGGCCGAGGCGCGCACACCTACGCACACAGATGGGCAGCATTTCGCTGACTAGTGCAACTCAACTCGCAGTCCAATGATTTCGACTCCTCTTTTTTATCCGGCTGCTATGCGTCTTGCGCTATACGCGGAATCGATATTCAGGCGCCCTCTATGCGTTTCCAGTCCTTTTTGTAGATGTAGACTAGACTATAAGGGTGGATATTTTTTTTTGGACATAGCGACAGTGTTTGTTTTATGACGCTACTAGGCCATGCGCATGTTTTAAAATTTGCCGTGTAGTGCCAGAAGCATTGACAACTGTTTGTCCTCCTCAGGTGCAAGCGGGGCGGCACCACAGACCGCAAATGCAGTCGTGTATCGAGTGACGACTCAGCGTTAGCGAGGCTAACCAAAACACGGGGCAACACTTCGATTGTACTCGAGGGGGCAATCGCATTACGGATTGTGTGTGTGTCTGTCTCTGTGCTTTTGGCGAGCCGCCTCCACCTCAACCGACAGCTCTCTCACGGAGGAGAGCGACAGAGAGGACCCATCTCTCACGCAGAGAAAGAGAGAGAGAAGTACTACGGGCTCGGCCCCGGGCTATCGGATTTCGCCGAAGCTTTTTGCGACGTGCCGAAACATATTGAAATTGAATAGAAATGGACTTTGCTATCTTCGGCACCATCCTCAGGCGTTTTGTCGGCACGGCTGCCGCACTCCGCTTTCCTTTCTGTCTACAATTTCGCTCCAATTGCGTCATGTGTCTATGCACGGGTCTATGTAGTCGTGTATGTGTGCGTGTGTGTGTAAGGGACCTGAGAAAAGCCTGCTCCTTGTGCGCCACACCGGTGTGCTACATGCTTCTTTACACAGGCGGGGGAGCCTGGCGCGGCCCGGCCTGGCAGGGCTGACACTATTGTTTCTTTATCTCTCACACACAGTGATACTGCTGCTACTGTTATTCTCCCCGATGCCCTAGAGTAGTGGGAGCGGCGGCACAAGCAGTTGGCGGAAACACGCAGGGCGTGAGGCGGCGCGGCGGCGTGGCGTGGCGTGGCGCTGCAGCACAAGCAGTGGGACAGGACAAACCTATCGATGTCACGCACGCCAACACCTTTCTGCCGCTGCTGCTTCTGCCGCTGCACGTGTGGCAGCCGGCACTCTGTGCTCAACGCGCCGGAAAATGAGTGTCCTCTCTCTCTCGCTCGCTCTCTCTCTCTCTCTCTCTCTCTCTCTCTCTCTCTCACTCGCGCGCGTACTTAGCCGAGGTGCGGTGCGGCGTGCGGGCCTTGCTCCCGAAGTGCCGCGCCGCGCTTGCGTGCGTGTGTCTCTCAAAGGGGAGCCGAAATATTATACGTGTGGGTGATGGCATTGTAGCGGGTAGGGCCCCTAAGTACTCACGTATGTGCACGCGTGGGTCCCCCCCCCCCCCAACCGTCCGTCATCTCACTGCCGATCAAAGTTTTTAGTGCGAGAAGTTCCAAACAATCTTCACATATTTATGTTTATTAATTTTTTTTCTCTCTTGTCTTTTTGTTTCCAGGGATTTGGAGTGGTGCGGATATTGGCCTGGCCGGGACGGTCTTCTGCAGTAGAGCTGCTGCTGCGGCGGGCCGGAGCGCCTCGCGCCGTCAAACCGCCGCCCAGATTTGATCTGATTGGGTGCTGATCCGCTGCAATCAGTCCCGGATTAGCCGTCGTCTGGCGCCTCGCGTCTCGCCTCCGCCCACCACGCTCCCTTCTCCGTGCTGCTACGGCTCACGGCTCGTCTCCACGCGCCGCCGCAGCATGACTTCACTGCAGGTACTGTACACCACTCGCACCTAACTCGAATTTATTTAACTCGACTTTGCTTATTCCCGCGCGATGCAGTCGCCTGGCCCAATCAGACTGAAATGCTTATTTTTTTTCTTTCCCATTTTGTTTTCCAGGTAGTGTTCGGCGCGCCGCACGCGGTCCTTCTGGGAATTTGGAGCGGGATCGCCCTGGATAAGTACACGCGATCTGCCTGTCGGGCCATGCCTGATGTACCGACAATAATTGGTTTGCGTCTTTTACGGGCGTTTTGGATGTGTGTGTCTGCTCTCTGTGTGTCGTTTACGGACGGGGGCGCTAGTTCTGTTCTATTACCGTTATCTGCCCCCACCCCCACCCCAGTCCGTCTCACGCGGTACTCTTTGCTACGCCGCTGCCGGCATGGGCGCTGCGAGGGTGTTAGTCAGGGTGACGATGAAGTCGGGCGGCGGCGGCTAGGGGGTAGGCGCGTAATCTTCCCCGGTCCGGAATTGTAAAGCAAACAGGGCATGCAAATGAGACGTGGCTGTCTCTGAGCCGGGCGCGCTGTCCGCCTCACTCACTCACCCACTCTCTTGCTGGCGCGGGCGGGTGACAGAGAGAGAAAGGAGATGGAGAAATCCCACGCGTGCCCTGCGCGCACGCCCCCGCGCCCAGGAGGAGCAGCCCGCCCGCCGCCCGGGAGGGACAGTGACAGAGGAAAGGGACGCCGCCACTCGAAAACAGGGCGATTTGTCGCTCCGGCCAGTCCGGCCCGGAGGGGTGGCGGGGCGCGGCCGGACGAGGATTACTTCCGCATGTCGGCCGGGCTTGCCTGTCTCGCAGGGGCAGCCGCATTCGTCACGCGTAACGCGAGCGGACGCCGTGCGAAGCGCCCGACCGACCATTTGTTTCGGCCCGTGCTGTGCTGCTGCCGCCTCTCCGATCACCCAAAGGACACGCACGCCCGCCGCGGCCCCGCGCCCCGCCACACCGCAGCCGTGCATGGTGCGCGCGCGCGGGCCGGGGTGTGTTTACGTGCGCATTCCAGCATTTACGGCGTGTGCTCCACATATCTATTTTAATAACTCCCCCAGCACTTTTATCCGTGTCCGAAAACAAAACGTTAGTCATCATCGTCGTAAACAAACAGTAGCCGAGCTGGCCGGCAGAGCCCGCAGTGGCTGGCTGTGCCGCCCAGAAACAGAGGCGAGGTGGAGGCGGAGGCAGAGGCTTCAGGCGGACTCGAAAACGTTTGCAGGGTATCCATCGCCAAGTGAGGAGGCGTGCATTCAAATGAAAAGCCAAAGCGGCGAGGCGCCGGCGAAAAGCCATGAGCCGCCCACCCCTTTAACTGTAAAGGGTATGGAGGGAGAGAGAGCGAGAGCGAGAGCGTGTGTGTGAGAGAGAGGCATGGAGTTAAGAGAGGGACACACGCCCACACAATGGAACTGGTGAGAGAGAACATTGGCAGTGACACGAAATGAAATCAGAGAAACAAAGGCCGAAGGGCAGACGGGATGATATGGAAGAGGGGCGGCACGCAACGCCGCGACACCCTCTCTCTCTGTCTGTCCGTCTCTCTCATTCTCTCTCTCGCACCCTCTTTCCCTCTCCTCGCATCTCCCTAATTTAATTTGATTATATTGATATCTTTTCGTTTCCCTTTGTTTTTACGTACTCAGAGCTTATTGAAAAAATTACAGTAAATTCTGAGGTGCTTTGCGATTTATGTACTGCTTTTTGTTTTGTTAGTTCTTACATGCTGTATTTTCAATCTTACTCATAAGGGGGCTCTGGTGAACTCTCTGAGGTGATAATGTGAACGCCCCTCCCTACCCCTCCTGCTCGGTAGTCGTGCAGTTAGTGAGGCGGCGCGTGGACCTGCCACGCCCGCCCCGCCCCGCCCCGCCCCGCCCCACCACACCCCGCCACGCCCCACCACACCCCGCCACGCCCCCTCGTGGTCAGCGTACCGTCCCTCCTGCGGCATCAAATGGACTGGTCACTCCCCACAGCCCCATGGCCACTCACTATTACCCTTCTGGCTCTGATCCCTCTCCGCCCCTGCTCTCTCTCTCTCTCTCTCTCTCTCTCTCTCTCTCTCTCTCTCTCTCTCTCTCTCTCTCTCTCTCTCTCTCTCTCCTCTCTCCTCTCTCCTCTGAAATCTCCTCCTCCCTCTCGCAGCCTCTCTCCCTCCTTCCTGGCCGCGCGCTACAACTTGGCCAACCTCTGCTGTATTTCACCGCGGAGTGTACCCTTCAGCACTGCACGGCCAGCGAGAGAGAGAGGAGATACTCTACTCCGGATCGTTCCCACGTCGTTGTCGGTGGTACAATCTGAAATATCTCTTTTGTCCCTCCACAACACCCTCTCTCCTTCCCACTCTCTGCCTCTCTCTGTCTCTCTCTCCTATTGGCCGCGCTCTGTGCAGCGGCAGCTTCGTACCGGGGCCCTCGAGATCCTCCGCCAATATCGGAGCTTTGAGCCCTCCTCTTTCCTCCTCTCCCTTTCTCTCTCTCTCTCTCCCCCCGAGTGTCTCCCTCGCTCTCTCAGCCTCTCCTCTCTGCGGCACGACATTCTGATTCGCCATCGCGCGCATCACTCATTAGAGGGCGACTGCACTTTGACCCTTCCTCCCCGCGCCAGCCCGGCCCCATCCTCTCACCGCCTCCCTTTCACTCACTTGTTCGCCGAGGCCCTTCACCGCCACCACGACCGCGCGCACCGCATCTTGAAGAAGAATAAAGACAACACGAAAATAAAGGAGCGGGAAAAGCGACGAGACACTCTGTACAAACACAGCTGCTGAGCCGAGCGAATTTCAAAAAGCGGCGTGTCGTGGCGGGGCGGGGCGGAACAAACCCCTCTGCAGGGCGCTTCCCCCTCTCCTCCCCTCCACAAGATTCTTCTTGATCCGGCCACCCATTGTTTTATCTCATGCGCGGTCCGCTCCGCGGGCGCACCTCTCCGCCACCAGGATATGACAACGGCGGAAGCGCGATAAGGGCCCAGATCCTTCCTGTGCCCGACAAAAAAAAACAAAAAAAAAACTATGGGACATGTTGTTTCTTATATTATTTCGGACTGACGTGTAATTAGTGTGATAGTATATTCTGCTTTCCGATTGATAAAGTTGTAGATCGTGTCAATTTTTTTCCGTAGGTCAGGCCTCGGTGGTCGGGCTTACTCTGCGGATAACGCACGGTCGTGTATCGATCGCTCTTGCCGCGCGGCGGCGCCTCTGCTATCTTTTGTTCTAAACTGCATTGTCTATCCGAGTGCTATCTCGGTCCTATCCCTGCTATCGCACGTATTCTTTTTCCCTCCTCTTCGCTCGTCCTGCCGCCCCCGGCCCGGCCCGGCCTATGGGAACAAGGCGTGGCGTGGCGGCTCAGGGATGTTTGATTGATTGTGCTGGCGCCCTCATGGCGAGTGGCAAGGAGGAAAAGAGAAGGGCTTCCCACTCACCCGGAAAAGAAGCGCTGCTGTGTGTGTGTGTGTGTGTGAGAGAGAGAGAGAGAGAGAGAGAGAGAGAGGCTGAGAAAGGAAGGGAATGGCGGCAAACCCGATACAAACAGATAATGATGTTACCTTCACGACGTTCGCGACGGGGGACGACGCTCCCATAGTGTGACGGCGAGGTGCGCGGCGCGACTGGTCTCGTCACGGTGACGGCGGAAATGAGAAAGCGTCATTGGCGTAATAGTATGCCAATGAGTTCGGGCGTGGCGCGCTTCCCACATGCATACGGGATGTGACGGCACAGTGACACGGAGTGTGATTGGCTATCGCCTTTCACCAGTGCAGTGCGGCAGTGCGGCTCACGTCTCGGGCACCCGCATCTTCGCTGCCTATACACGGCTCCCCATCGCCCTCCCCTATTCAATGTACACGCGTTTGCTTTTTCTTAAAAACACTTTTGGGGGAAAAAGTATAAGGGCGACAGAGGGCCAACGTTTTTTGTCTTCTTTTGTTGTTTTTAGGTCCATTTTTTCGCCAAAGCGGCTGCAGCCCTCGTCGGGAAGAGTCAGTCTGGAGCGTGTGCGCCCGGTTAAAATTTGGGAGCGAGACATTTGAGATGCACGGTCTGCTGACCACAATTCCACGCCTATTAGCCATTCTGGATAGGAAACAGAAGCGAACAGTATATATAAAATCGTTTATTATGTTTTAAATTGTTATTACTTGTATTTAACAAAAACACTTTAATTTTACTCTTTTTGAATGCTGTCTTTGGGCGTAAATTGTGGTTTTCAAGGGCTCCTGCCATTTTGCTTGATACGTCGCTTGTCCGAAAGTCCTCATGATTACTTATATGACTACCTAGACCTTCTTGGATGTGGCGCGCAGACTGAGCCTGACGGGATAGGCGTTCGCTCGCGCGGAAATGGAAACAAATGTTTAAAAAGCTAGGGTCCGCCTCTTGATTATAGTGATGAGTTCTACCCCGCAGACGTTGGTTACAAAAAAAAATCGATCAAACGCATTATGAAACGTAATACTCTGTTAGCCGTGGGAAGTGGAGGAGCTGTTCGGTCATTTGTGTTGCGAGCAGGACTCGAGAAGAGCTGGGGAATAAGAAGCCACGTGGAAAGATGGCAATGCTTCCATCTTCTTACTCGGCATATGGGCATGAGAGGAACGGGATGTGGCCTGTTGAGTTCAACTTATAATCGTCAGGCAACAATGCCTCCGCCCGTGTCACTCCTATGATGGGGTTGAAAACCTCTACAAAGAAAAACGTTTGTGGCTCAAAAGGCAGTTTAAGAAACATCTAATCCTCCTTATTTTTTTCTGGCGTTTCAATGTGGCCTTTTGAGGGCTGTCTACTCCCCTATCTTTCTACTCACCTCACCACAGAGAGGCCCAGCTCCACAGCGTGCTGCACTCTACCGAACCACCCCTCCTTTCGCTGGACTTTGATAGTAAATGGTTTTAATTTAACATTCGATTAAATCAATCTTGTCTTCTGTTTCCCTCCCTCGCTCTTCCTCTAGAGGTAGCCCCTTCCCACCCCCTCCTACAAGAATTCCGGGGAATGTTTTTCCCAATCGAGGTGTAATTGACGGAGAAAGCGAAGGGAGGACTGGTAGGAAGACTGGCAGAGGTTGCCTCTCCCCTTTGCATTTTACTTTGACGTCTTGCAAACACTCTGCTCGCGTGTGAGTAATCTGCATACTACTAATGTTGCACTTCGCTCTTAGGAATCTATTTGTCTTGTGCCGTTGCAACAAAAAAGAGGTGGGGGGGGGGGGCGGGGTAGGGGGGTTAAAAGTTATCGTGCCGCCCTTATACCGTCCGAAAAAGATAACCGGCAAAAAGAATCGGACACTTTGTTTCACATTTCCCTGATGAGCTTGCATTGTCCGATGTAATTATCCGTAGGCTAACTTGGCCGAACACACACATCCTCTCTCACACACACCATGAGCATGGCCACTTACGTAGAAACAAAAGGAACCGCAAGGAGCGCGGTTGGCAGGCCAAGAAAATTGCATCTCTTTCATTACAACGAGCCACACACACGGCCGAGCGGAATTCTCCTTCTCCCTCTCGCCGGGTCACAAAGGGATTACATGTGCGCCCCGCTACCCCCTTATACACTTCTTGAGACGAAAGGGGCGGTGATAAGGAAGGAGAGGCAGCTCTCCTCCTCCTCCTCCTCCTTCCTTGGAGCCGCATCGAGAGAATAATTGCTGGAATTCGTTCGGCTGCGGCCTAATCTAATGAGTAATTGAAATCTAAACGACTCAGTGAACTTTGTAATTCGGCGCGGAGCAGGAAGAAAACGGAACACAGTGGCTGCAAAGCGGGGCTACTGCTGCTGCCTGTGAGCCTGTTGCTGTCCCTTTCTCTCTGCGACCCTGTCTCTCTCCTTCACCGTGAACGATTTGCTAAGCTGTCTCGCGGGTCTTGCTTTTGTTCTTCAATGAGTCGTTAAATCTCCACCGCTGTCTGTCGTTTGTCTCTGTACTTGCGGATGGACGCGCGCGCAGAGACTCCCATGAAAACAATTACTTTTCTCGCACGTTTCGCCGACGCTTTGCCCCTCTTACTCTTCGCTCGAGCGCTGCCGCTGTTTCCCCGCGCAAGGGGCAACGTTGTGTGTTGTGGTTCAGAAGTAGCGAGAGATGGCGAGGAGGAGGAGGGGCTGGAACGAGAGGCTGCCTTCTTATCCCTTTCTCTGTAGTTTGAGAACCCCTGCAAAACATTTAATCACCTTTCGTTCAAGCGACGTTGCACCGTCTTTGACACGCAGAACGCAATGTCGTGCTATACCCCCCCCCCTCTCTCTCTCTAGTCGGTGCCACGGTACTTTTCTAGGACTCTTATATTATTGTCCCAGAAAAAAATGCGTTTTTATGTCTTGTAGTCGAATCTGTTTTGTTTGATTATTACATACATTTAAGCTTTTTAAACCCGTGAGAATGTATCACTTTGAAAGCAACGCTGTTTCTGTGGAAAAAACATATTTTAATGGACTAATCGATGCGCTAATATTTCTCCAATAAGCTGATGTCATTGATGTAAACGTTTTCCTTCCAATCATTCGCCCCTTCTCTTTTGTCCTGAAGTGGACGAATGTCAACAGAGACCCGAAGAGAAGGGTTGTCGTGCCGACTTTAATTTTACGGGGGCTGGTCGAGTGAGAGGCGGGGAATGAAAGGTGATGAGAAATGAGTGAGGTGAGCGGAGGGAAAGGGACTGAAAGTAAGGGATGAAGCCCGCACAAAGAAAACTGATTACAATCTCGAAAGAGCCAAACACACACAGTTGGCGGGAGGACAGGCGAATGGGGCACCGTCCAGTGTGGCGGTCATATCCTCCCCCCACCGCCGCTCGGCGCGCGGCGCGTGCGCCTGTTTACCTCCTTGCCATTCAGTTCTCCCGGGGTGCGCGGCGCGGTGCGGTAGGGGTGGGAAAGGCGCTTTAAGTCGCAGCATTAATGAATGCGCGCGCCCCGGCTCGGCTCCCGCTCATTTATGTTTGTGTTGCGCCGATCGAACGGCGTGCTTAGTCAATAGAGTGTCATGCTCTCTCGCTTGCCCCTCTCGCGTTTTTCTCATATTAATGCACACCTTTCTCTACTTTTACACCTGGTGTTCGACAAGATGAAGTGCTCTCCTTACTATTTTCGCCGCAGCGGAACAGCTAACGTGCAGAACTAGTATTTTTTATTCCATGTCCAATTCGCGTGGGTGCAATTTACGCCTACTATGTATGTGTCCCTCTGTGGCAGTGCGTGTGTGCGTCACCGACTCTCTCCGTGTCGCCGTCGAGGAAGACTCACTAGGTCAAGAGACTCAGCAAACATGCGGCTCTGTCGTGCCGTGTGTGTACCGAGAGGGCCGGGCGCAAAGGCGGGAGTGGCCTAGCCGGTGCGGTGAGGGGCTTCCCTCCCCAGTTGACCGCGGGCAGACAGACGGGGGGGACAGCCAGACGGTCCAACAGACGGATGGGCAGAGTATTCCCCCCACCCCTAGCGGTGCGATGAGTGGCAGGGCAGATAAATGAGGATGTTTTCGGCAAACGGACTCACTCCGACACAGTCGATTGTGCGCCCGTCCCGTTCTGGGTGCAAGGTGGCTGCTGCAAGCCTCCCCCATGTACTCCATATCCCACTTTTCCACCGACGCCCGCGGCGAACTCGGGCCGCCACACCCCAACTACACAAATGGAGATCCATTTGTGCTTGTTGGCGTATAAATCTCACATGCTCCCTATCCCTCCCGCCGTCCTGCCCGTGTCTATATCTCGCCCTACGAGACTGACCAGCACATCAAACTGACCGCTGCTCTCGTTTTTATCCCCCCTATCCTCCTATGCCTATTGCTCACGCCCGTGAGGCGCGAACCACGCTGCGGAGTAGGAATGGAATGGAAAGCGCTCCCCCCTTCCCCTCGTCGCCCTTCTCCGCTTCCTTGTTCGTGTTCGTCAACATCCCGCCCCTTTTCCTTTCGCGAGGCGAGCGAAGGGGGCGGGCCGAACCGGGCCCGTCCCGGCCTGGTCCCGGAGTCCCACTACTGCTATTGGATTTCGATCAGAAAATCATTTTTCAACTCCCGCGCGCGCCTACTGCCGCACAAAAGTCGCCCCCCGCTCGCAGCCATCGGCACCGCCACCGCCACCGCCTGCCTTCGCGTTGCGCAGCGCTACGCCCTCCAGCGCCGCCCCTGCTATTCTACTCTGATGCCCGCGCGCGTCCAACCCTGCTGCTATCCGGCCTGCCCCGCCCCACCCCGCCCCGCCCCCCCCACCCACGTCTCACCTCACGCAGCGGACGGCAGCAGAGGCTCCTCATGCGGATATGCATCCTGCAAGAAGACAAATTAGCCGGGGGTCGATTCATCATACGGGCATCACACGCGAGTCGTACCAGAGCGGCATGAGAAATTAAATCGGCCGCGCCCGCGGCACCATTAGTCACGGCGGCACTTGTCGCGTCGGCCGTCGCCCGCACGCGCCCCGCCCCAAGACAGTGACGCCTCGGACCGACTGAGCCTGCAGGTGCCACAGCCGATGTACTTACGCTCGCTGCCAAACTAGGGGGCTGCGCTGAGGTAAAGATGAAAAGAAAAAAACGGAACTGCAATTATACCACAAAAGTACATACGTTCTGTATGAATGTATGAGTGTGAGCGCCCGCCCGCTGAAAAGTCTGTGTTGCTGCACCGGTTCCATATCGAGAGATACGGTCTAAGTGATGAATCTCTCCAGTGGCGTCTGTGTGTGTGTGTGAGCGTGTGTGGGTCTGGCGCCCGACTTCGCTCAACTACATAATGACACACGGATGATTGGCTTTTACTCAGGGCGCCCAGCGCCTGTAATCACAGAGCCCCAGCGCCTCGCCCTTGCGCCGCGCCGCGCCACAACCTTTTATTGGCGGAGTGACCGCAATCGACTGGGCCGCCCGTCGCGATATTTTCTTCTCACGCCGTCGCATCCCATACGGAACCAATATGTTGTGCGTCATGTGTTTCGGAGGAGAGAGACGTTCTGTTGGTGAATTCTCAATTTTCGTCAGGAGCGATACGTCGCTTGCTCTTTTCTACAAGTTATACACACCTAATTTAGTGTATTGATTGTATTAACTCTATGACATTTACCCGTCCGTACGCGTCTATGATTGTTTCTCGCGTGCGTGATTTGCTCTGCAAGCCCCCGCTCTGCTCCGCGGCGACCCCGTCCGCGCTCTACGCCCCCGGCCTCTCCAAACGCACCGCGCGCACCAAAACTTCCTCCACGTCTGCTAACCACCCCCGCTCCCTCCCTCCACCCCTCTACAAGTGACGGCAGCGAACGCGCGCGGGCGCGCCCGCCCGCCCGAACGCGGTGGCGCTTGCTTCATGGCAGTTAATTAAAACTCCAAAGTGGAAATATATTTCAATAAAAACAGCAGACTGAGCGCGAACGCCGCGTCGCCCCCGCCGCGCCAAGATCCCCGCGTACGCGTATATATGCGCGCACACACGTGCACTCGTCTCACACATACTTAGGGAGAGAGAGAGAAAGGGGGAGAGCAAGGTAATTGGCGTTATTGGGGCGCAAAAGTGCCTCTTTCCGCACGCCAGCCTCCTCCGACCATGATGTGATATTTGGCCTTAGCCCGGAGAATATAGTTTTAAAGTGCAGGACGAGTTTGGTATCACTGTCACGGCGTATTACCCCCGCGACCTTCCCGCCCGCTAACGACTCGGCGCTGCGACGGCGGCGGCGGGGAGAGCGCTCTGGAAAGGCCAATACGAGCAGACGAATTAGGACATCACGAATTAATGTCGAAAGAAAATATGGTGCGGTGGAGAAGGAAGGATGGGGGGTAATGGAAAGAAAATGTCGGGAAATGTAAAGAATGGTTGAGGTGGAGGGAGGGGGTGGGGGGCGGATATCACCAGCAATCCCAAGTAGAGCGCAAACAGGCCCGTGGCATTTCAAGCAAATGTTATGCGGAAGGAAGTAATAAGGCGAAAGCTAAATGCAAGGAACATAAAAGAAGTCATTGCGCGCAGTGCCTGGGGAGAGGGGGGGACGTGCGGGAACCAGCCCGAGAGAGGAGAGAGAGACAGAGACAGAGAAGGGGGGGAGGCTAGTCCCTGAGCATCGATCCTTATGTATGCACTCTATACGAGGTACACTTATCTAATGGCTTTTACTGGGTATTGTCTGGGGAAACGTGCACTGCCCTACCTACCCCGCCACCGCGCCACCGCACAAGCCCTGGACTTGCCGGGGGGAAAAAGGAGGAGTGTTTTCTTTTGGTGTCGGCGGGGCGGGGAGCACTGACTCACATGACCTGGAGGGCCGAGCCGAGGAGAGGAGAGGTCTCGGCGGAGGCGCCCCTTTCGAATTACTTCATGCCAATTTCAATTCCCAAAGGCCAACCCGACCCCGGCCGAGCCCGGCCCGGGCGGACGGGGGTTGTCAGTCCTGCACGGCCGCCGCCGCCAGCTCGCTGCCCCACCCCGAGGTGGTGGTGGCAGCCCTGCCCTAGCGGTAGCGTGGACCCCCCACGGCGTGGCTCACTCCTATTCCACCCAATTCCGGCTCGAATTTGCTAGGTAATTGGGGGGGAGTTGCATTTCACTGCTCCATTTGTTGATTTCATTGAAGAGGGAAGAGACGGGGCGAGCGATTTCGATTTTCGGAAGCGGGGGCGGTTGTATGGCCTTTCGGGACCACTCCGCGCCCGCGCCCCTTGCCCTCCGTGTTTCGCCAGCGTTTTTACCGCCGGCCCTTTACAGGGCCGAAAGTGGTTTGATCGAGACGGCCTTGGACTGGGCACTGAAGAAAAGACTGACCGCGTTTGCGAATTGCTATGTATATAAAGAATGGACTTTGTTTATACTCTAATATGTACCGTAGCATTAACAGCGATCTAATAATAAATAAATATTATGGATCCCTGTATTTGCATGGAGAACCTCACAACAAAATAATACGTCGTGATTTATTATACAATGTATGCTTCCCATTCATACAAGGGAGTGCATTAAAAAATGTATTCGAATGATAGGGAGCAGTGTGAGTGCGAGAGAGACTGGCGGTGCGCGAGAGAGCCGAGGTCCGCATTGAAAACACGCACAAATTTACGAGTTGCGGGTCCGCCCACCAGCAGACACATGAAAGCGGGCAATAAATGCCATTTCGAACGAGATCCTCCTCCTTGGAGCTTGGCCTCGTGATGGGGATGCGTTTGAATAAAGTGTTGTCCCAGCGACTCTTTCTTGTTCAACTGGCAGAGTTTTGCGGACGCGACCGTGTAGCCTGCCGGAGATGAACACATAGCGTTGACTTAGGTTAGGAAGCAGGAGATGGGGGAGAGGAGGGGGGGTCGCGTCCTCAACAAAAGCGTCGAACTTCTCACGGCGCTGTCCAAAAACACGACCGCTGATGCACCTCAGGAGGTCAAATAGCTCACACTTCTCAGGCATTACTGTCAAAGCTGGAGCGGTTAATAAGGTAGTGTGTGCCAGGCCGCAACAAGGGGAGATCGCTCGACAGTTGGCGTCTCTAAAATTATTGCGAACTTCCTACTGAATGAAGTGCGGCGAGTGATCGGGGGAAGACACATCCCGCCCCCTTTGCTTGAGGCCGGGCCGAGCCGGGTCGCGGCGTGCCACCGCGCGCCAACAGGGAGGAGGGAGCGCACTATATGTGCACGCAACTCACGCACACACATCCACAAACTACCATCAAAAGCCGCAACACAAAAGGAGCGCGCGGGCCAAACATTACAGATATCATATATTAAGGCGTAATATTAAAATACGGTGGCGGGATAAAAATTTGACTGCGCGAGCACAACAAAGGCATCGGGGATGATTTTTTTTCCTTTCCGCGCGCGGGGATGGGCGGGTAGGGGGTAGTTTTCGATTCGAGCGCAGCAGGAGAGACATTAGTCGCGATTGCTGTTGCGCGCAGAACCTCGGCGGTCACGGGATGTTAGGCTCGTCAGGGTGGCAAGAGGGAGGGAGAAAAATATAAAATAAAAATAAAGTAGAGGGTCAAGCCCGCCCCGCCAGCTACCACACGTCCGTCTCGTCGCGCCTCTCCGCGCCGCTTCCGTTAAAAACGTCAAACTCTTTCCAAATAATAATAATGCAAGTCGCAGCGAGAGGCGTGGCGCGGCGTGGCGTGGCGCAGTGAGCCGAGCGAGACGAAGGGGCCCCGGCGAAATATGGGGAAAAGCGGGCGAAGGAAGACTCACTCCTCTTCATTCTTATTCAAACTGATCCGATTTTGACGCCATTTGGAAATCAAGCAGCCCTGAAATTGAACTGGCTGACGGGCGCGCGCCCCCGCGACTTCTGCGCGGTGGTGGTGGTGGTAGCAGTAGTGGAGGAGGTTCCGCCATCTGAAGCGTTGTGACCCGGGAGGGGAGGGGGAGGGGGAGGGGCTCTTTTGTGAAGGCGCGCGTATGGGAGAGGGGAGGTGGGGCCGCGGGGACAGGGGCGGCGCTCTCCCCCGTGCGATACATATTTCCTTTTGTGGCCACTGCCGCAGGTTCACGTGTGTGTGTGTGTGTGTGCATGTTGAAGGGCGATACCGCGGAGAAGAGGGGGTGGGGAAAAAATGAGTAGGTAGGGGAGGGAGAGGACAGTCACGGACGGGCACTGTGCCGCAATACATTTTTTTTTATTAATAAACTATATTCAAGGAACTGGAAGAAGGGAAAGAAATTATACGGGGTCGGTCTGGAAGAGATATTATTTCTGTGACCACTCAGCTCTCTTTGCGGCGGCGGTGGCCGAAAGATAAAGGCTCCCGACCCACACATGGGCGTGTGCGCGCGCGCGTTTACACACACACACACACACACACACACACACACACACACTCGCACGCCGTATGTCTGCGCATCTCTCTGCGGCGTTTTTGTTCGGTATAAATGCCAATATGACTTGAGAATCTCCTCGGGCCAGGCCGGGCCCGGCTGGGGAGGCTCCGGGGGGGACCGCTACTGCATGTAGTTGTTGCAGGCCTAGCGGTGCTATCCCGCTCGCCAGCGGTGCGTTTTTCAATATTGCGGCATTCTTCACTGGATTTCAAAGAAAGACCACGGGATTTCTGTAATCCGACCGGTCGCTCCAGCATGCGGAATCTTTGATGTGCCCAGATAAAAGCGTGTGCCGGCCGGGCCGAGGGCCGCTGCCGGCGGCATGGGAGGGGGGGCCATTAGGCGGGCTTTTAGGTTAGGGTTGGCGACGCGCCACTCCCACCTGACTGACTTCGGACACCAGCCGGACTCGGAAATCAAACTGTAGCCTACGGCTATTTAAAATGCTCAGGCTATGCGAGCCCTCTCCCCATCTTTGCAGTGTACGGAATACCCTTGTTGACCCAATAACCTCTAATTCGCGTTTCGGGTTGGGACCGAAGGCGCCGGGCGGGGCCTGACCCCGAGGCCGGCGCGCGCGCCGCCGCCCCGCCCGCCGGCCGCCCGCCAGCCGCCCAAACCCGCAATTATCGCAATTATTGCAATCGTCCTGGAATGCGATGCATTGCTCGGTCATTGCTGTCTGCTGTGTGTGTATGTGTGTCTGTGTTTTGAGTTTTATCGGCTACATATCTTCTCCCTCAGGGAGCGCAACGTTGGCAGACGCTTCTAGCCAGCTTCCTGCTAACGAAGCTTGACCCACATGCCAGCCTAGGCATGCCGCCTCGTAGGGTATTCCTCCTCCTCTAGGGCGCTGCAGACTTATCACTGCCTGCTGGATACACGCGTCGCGTCCTTCCTTGCTCCTCGCCCGCCCAATCCACTTTGCGGTGCCGCTGATGTCATTTGTACTTCTGGCGCGGCAGGAGCAGCTCCGCGGAGGGGGTGGGAGGGACTGCTGTAGGACTCCCATCGTCATGTCTCTTCCAAATTGTGATCTACACTGTGGCGCCTGCGTGTGCGCCGCGCCCCGCGCCATTCGGAGCTTGTTCCTCCGTTCGGATATCATTTTTACGACATGGTAATTGGCGTCGTGGTGGCGCTGCGCCTATTCGCGAGTCGATGCACCTGCGGCCGTGGCACTGTGGGGGGTGGCGGGCGCCCGCGCCCCACCCCAGCGCCCGCTGAGGGACGGAGATCATCTTGGCGCAGACGGCGCCTGCTGCTGGGGCTTCCCTCTATACACGGCGACGCGTCTTTGACGACGACTCTGTTCCGTTTTAATTACTCGTTTATTTTCATTTGAAATAGAGAAAGAGAGGTGCATCATCCCATCTTACCATCCGATCGAAAAAGTCGCAAAAATAATATTCATGGTCGATGTGTTGATGAGTTTCCATTGAAAGGGCCGCTGGCGGCCGCCCAGACTAATGAAAGAAGGCGAAAAGGAATCGACGTCACCACTCAAGCATTTCCCTGCTCCCCTCACTTCGCCACCTCCGCCGGGCACAGCCACGCCCCGCCACGCCACGTGCGGCTCAAACCATCGGTGTCATCATTATCTTTTATAGGTCTTTTTTTAATTCCCCCCAAACAAAGAAATCTCCATAAATATGAATATTAGTTGGGGCTCTCTGCGGCCGGAGTCCCTCTCTCCCTCTGCCGTCTCCTCTTTTTCTCTCTCTGTCCTTTTTTTTTTGTACTGGGTGCAACCCCCACTGCGGTTTTTTCCCCTTCGCCTGATTTTTTTCCCCTCCGTCCTACCGCAGGACTACAGTACAGCTATTCCCTTTCAGTGGTGGCGCGCGGCCGTGCGGTGCGGGCGAGTGTCCGGGGGTGTCTCTTGGCCGGGGGGAGGGGGGGGGGGGCAGCAGTTCGTACCCTACGCCCCGTACAGACTGCCCCTATACCTCGGCCTGCATCTGGCTGCAGTTGCTGCCCATATCTTTATCATGCCACCTCCGTACTCCCTGCTTTTGTCTCAAAATGCAGCGGCATTATCGAGAAACCTGAGAAAGAAGGCTTCCCGTGGATTCTAATAATTATGAAGGGAAGGGGGTGAAAACTCGTGCATAGGCCGCCCGGCCGCCTATCCCAGGTAGGCCTATCTATGGTCGGCGGGTTCGGGGGGTGGCACATGCCCGCGCCAATATTGCACCACATAAGCCCTTGGTTCATCCGACAGTGCAGCCGGCAGTCTGAGCTGCCGCAGCAGGAAGCAGAGGTTTCGGGCGGAAAGTTTAACCGGGGGAAGGCAGAGTTCATATGTGACGGTACGCAGAGTGCGGGGAACTGCATCTCTTGGCCGGGCGTGTATGCAGCCCTTCCTTATCAACCCGAATGAGCAGGAGTTTTACCTCCGGTCTGTTGGGCATGGCCGCTCTGCCGCAGTGTCGCGTTCCGCCGGCTTGTTTTATGAATGAATTCGAGCGCGGTGTCATCATTGCTAATTTTTACGAGGCCCGCACGCGCCTCGGGTGCGGAGTGGGGAGGGGTCCCAGCTGTCCGCTTGGCGCCGTCGCGCCCTCTGCGCGGTCCGGCAGTTAAAAGAGTCGCTTCCAAATGAGCGAGGGGAAGGCGGGAAAAAAATTAGAACGGTAACAAAGTTGCGTTTTTGGCTCGTCGGATTAGCTCTGGAAGAAGGCCGTATCGTCTTATTCGGGAGCACGGGCGGAACGCGTCCGTGAGTGGCTTATTGTGCGGCAACAGATGTGGCTATACAATGACACAGCGCGATCTTGCAGTTGTTTTGATTCCGGTGGGCGAATAAGCTCGTAGTCCTTTTCTCGCTTCCTTTCTCTCTGTCACGCACCGTCCAGCCGTCTCTCTCTTTCTCGCTCTCGCTGGACAATGGTCAGTCAACTAGACCTGCTCTAATAACCGATGCTCTTTTGTCTGCCGTGACACGTATCATCTCCTCCGCGCGATTGTAGTGCGCGCTGACAGGCTGTTGCGGCCCACAATAGTGATTAGTAGAGAGATATGCGCTGCGCCCCCTGTGTGCGTGCTGTCGTGGGCCTGGGCCCTGGCCCAGGACCAGCATGACGACTGTGAACAAGGACCCTTATTATTTCTCAAATGGTTCTCCGTATAGAGAAAGGGCAAAGAGGCGGGCCACTCTTATAAGAGGTGCTCCCTGTAGTAGAAGAGAGATGGATCCAGGCCGATTTGTTCTACTCCTGCTCTAGTTATTCCGCTGTATGTCGGTCGCTGGCACACTCAAGCTGGCGCTCAGTGTGCTCGCGGGGTCTTATTTGCCCATCACCAGACAGGGTGTCGCACGAGCGGGCCGGGCGCGGCATCAAGGAGTTGGTGGCCAGGTTTTAAGCCGTTGGAAATTGCTGCGTGAAAGGACTTCCCTCCGCCCGCCGAGGTCAGCGGCGACGGGACGGGCGGCGCCCCGATGACATTCAAATCAGCGCGGGTCGCGGCGGCCCAGGCCGGGCGGCCCAACGGCGCCCCCGCGGTGGGTTGGGCTGGGCTGGGCCGGGGCCCGGCACGGCAGACATGATTTACTTTTTTAATATTTCCCGCGCGAAGCTCCGGCCATCAGTCCACTGCCTGGCTGGGGGGAAGGGAGGTTAGCGGGGTAGTTGAAAGCAAGAAGACACGGCCAACGTAAAAGGAGATGGCTCTTTTTCCCTCCGCGCCTGCTTGTATTTTTCTCTCTTTTTAATACCTTTCTTATAAAACCATCTCGGTCTCTTTCTCGCTCCCGCCCGCGCTGCTCGTGGGCGTCCTTTCTGTCTCCCTCTACAAATGATATAATTCCCTCGCATTTAAGGTTACGACGGCCGTCCCCGCCCCGCGCGCTTTCTGGACGTGGCCCGGCGTCGCATTACCAACCGCTGTAAAAGAAGAGGGAAAAAAATGAAAGACAAAAAGGGAGGGGCTTCGTAATTAGCGAGGTTTACTTTTGCGCAGTGTGTTTTGGCCTGCCTGATTAGCACGGGATGACGCGCCCGCGTATCCGCGGTATGACTTTTGACCTGACGTTTGGAGACTTTAGTCAGGGAACAGTTTGGAGCGCGGGCGAGTGTACCGTATAGTAAAATGGTGGGGAAAAGAGGGAAGGGGAGGGGGGGGGGGAGGAGAATGCCGGCGCGTACGGGAGCGGATAGCACGAAGGCTATACAAGCGCGAACGAAATACAGAAGCGCGTGGCGTGGGCCCATGTAGGGGCGCCCCGGGGCAACGTCTTAAGAGGGACTGGGGGCGGGGAAGGCCCGGCCGCGCGCGGCGCGCACGTTTGTATGCGCTGTTGTTTTAAAGTTTAGCCGGATACGGCGGGCAAAGGAGCGCCGAGATTGAGCAATGGCGTAATGTAATTTGCGTCCTTTTCCCCTCTTCTCCCGCTCTCACTCTCGCTTCTCTCTGAATCGTCAGGCATTCATTCCCTTGCCTGACTGTCGATACACCAGCCGCCGTGACGCGGTCTACAAAACCGTTTTGAGCGCAGGGTAGGCCGCGCGTGCACGCGCGCGCACCTCTGGGCCGTGTACCCCGCCCCGCCGGATGATGTCTCAGTCGGCATAAGTCTGCTCCGGCTCGTCGGGCACGGCTTGTGATTACGGCCCAGTGCGCTTAGCGCATGCATGATATGAGATTCTGGAAATCACGATGCGCAAACACACACACACACGCGCGTGCGCGCACGAGGAAGTTCTCACGCCAGCCCCCTTGCTCTGCTGCGAGAGAATGCTGAGCCTGCTGCGGCGCCTCGGGGTTAAGGGGTGCCAACGTGAGAGTAAGAAGATTTGAGCTGTGTTGTTCTTTATGACGGATACGGGCGCAACCGTCTCGCTCACTCCCACCCCCATCTCTCTCGCCCCTTGCACACACTGCGTACACGCCCGCCCACCGGCGCCACGGCTGCCAACTGTGCGCCACCGAGCAAAGTGTTCCACCGCCACGACTATGGATGGATGTGGAATGAAATTATAGACGGGGTGCGGGGCGGGGGAGGGTACACGGCGCTGGCGTAGGGAGGAGTGTTTGTGTGTGTGCGTGCGCGCGCGCGTACTAGCTGCCTTTCGGCTAGCGGCGGAGAGGGTTGTGTCTTGCAAGAGACCGGGAGGAGCCATGCGGACTGTCTATACGGAGAGTTTGACATTCTTCGCGGGAGTCCAAGATGCCGTGCCATGCTGCGAGAGGTACGCGCCCACACACACACACACACTCACGTGTACACGCGCACAATCGAATCAAGTGCGTCGCGACGACAGCGTCGGAGCCTTTTCCTCTGCCACCCCCGCGAGAGCGCGCGCGCGCGCACACACACACACACAGAGTGATGATTGTTTAGGGGCTGCTCGGTGCACGCGCCGCGCGGGGCGGAGGCGTGCACAGCCCCTCGCGGCCCTGCCTCCCCGCCTCCCCTCCTCCCCGCCCCCGGCCGCCGACTCCTTCAGAAGTTGAGCGCGGTATGTCGAAGGCGGATCAACATGTCGGATTGGAATTTCTTAGCCGAATTATGTGGTTGAAATTCAAGACGGTCTAGCTGTGGGGGAGGCATGCCCCGGGGGGCCAGCGCGCCCCGCCCCGCGCCGCCCCGCGCCGCCCCGCCCCGGCCGGACGGGGGAAAGGGGTGCGCTCCGATTGATGTGGAACTCATGTGGGGAGCGGCGCCGCAGCGCGCGCCCTGTCGTCTGTCTTTCACTCACTCCCGCGTACTAACGCACTAGCTCTCTCTCTCTCTCTCTCTCTCTCTCTCTCTCTCATAACAGGCGCTCGCTCGCACCTGGAGTGGGGAGGAACTAGAATTGACATAATTGCGATGTTCAAGATAGCTCGACGCTGCGTGGCAACGATCGCCGTTCTGCCGAGATGGTGGTGCAGTGTTGTTGTCGTGGATCGACCATCTTAGCTTTTCTCATATAGACCTTAGGCTCTTTCTTGTAAGTGGTTTCATCACAGGGCTCTGCCTGCTGTTAAGATAAATATTGTAAGACCTGCTTCTGGGGCAGTTTCGCGGCCGCCCCTGAGGAGGAAAAATAATGACTCGAATCTGGCGGTCGTCGAAGCAATCACACTAAAATTCGAATTACATAAGTGAAATGGCGGGAGGGGGCGACTTTCCCAACCGCGCGATCACACTCTTTCCTGTTCATCATTTTTTTCAGATGCATTTTTTTTTGCCCTGCTGGCTCCCCTATATATCCTTACGGAGACCTTTTTTTTCTAAATTCATACTTCTACCATTACTTGTGGGGTGACGAAAATAGAGCGAGAGAGAAGAGGTGCAGGAGGGATACAGAAAGAGAGGGAAAAAAGGTGGTAATTGCCCCACCGAGGCACATGGAGCGTTCTAAATATTTGATCAGGATCATATTGTCCCGGCGGCAGGCGAGCCGCGAGGTGGCCACGTTCCCATCGCTTGTTTTTTTCGTCACCTCTTACTTTGCGCCAATGTGGAACTGTAAGAAGTGACGTGTGTTTACCGATTTAAAATGAGCGACCCACACCCTCACTTTCATATACTAAGTTCCATACGATTGTTAAAAAAAATACAATTATAAATAAGGCTACTCCGTACCTAAAAAAAAAAAAATATTATTTTTTAAAAAGGGCGAAGATGCGATTCTAAGCGCTGCACAAATTTTGAACGCAGAGGGAGCTGGCGGTCTACATAGCAGGTCAGCCGACGGCAGAGCACAAGCAGCAACAACAACAACGACGGCGCAATCTTGGCAAAGTTTGTCTTGCGACAATTCCTGCGGGAGAGCGGGCGCCACGCTGATAGCTGTACGTAATCATGTAATTGTCGCCCCGAGTGGGCCAAGTGGGACCGCCACTGCCTCCGCGCTCCTCCGAATTTCCCACCAGGGTCTCTCGCTCTCTCTCTCCCCCTCGCACTGTCTCTGTCTCCCGCTCTCTGTGCGAAGGGGGCCGTCGCGCTGTTGTGGGAGGGAGTGAGAGAGATGGAAGGAGGAAACACTGCGCGATGCGGTTGGCAGCCTTGTCAAGACGCCAGAACTGTCTCATCTGCAACCCACGAGGGGTACACTGCCGTGCAAATTTCTTAACCCACAAGTAATAGTCATATTTCTAAAGATATTGTATGTCAATTCGGGACCATAGCAGCACCGCCTGTAGAGGTATGTTATGACACGCGCAAAAACGCAATGGTTTTGCACAACTGCAAGTAGAGAGCACCGCGAATGGCTTACTGTAATCAAATAGGCCACCAGCCTTGTACAGTGGCGCCCGGCCCGGCCCGGCCCGCCCCGCCACGCACCGCAATAAGTGCCGGGGCGGCACCAGATGCCGTGTCTCCGCCCGCGATAAAAACTTACGGCCCGCTCCATTGCATTGCGTTTTGATGGCGCCGCTTGCGCCGCCCCGTGACATTAGCCTGCGCGGCGAGGCTAAGCAGCCCCGATGCGTATTTTGGCCAAGGAAGTCAACTCTCGCGCCCTCCTGCTCCGCTCTCTGTCTCTCCTCTCCGAGTGCTATTATTTCAGACTCTACTGCCGCAGCGCCTCAGCTGTGTGCACGGCTACAACAGTACTATTTTATACTGCTCGTAAAATAATTATAATATTTATAATAATAATATTTTTTGAGTCAAATTAACGCGAAAGTAAACTGTAAATGTGGTGCGGTGTGCTCTTGGGACTATGGTGCTTCCTTGCGTCGAGAATCAGAAGCAATGCTGAGCGTCATCTGTCTATCCGCCCCGGAGCGCAAAGGGCGGAGGCTGAGGGGCGTGGCGGAGCGTTGCGGTACAAGTGGCTGGGCGCCCCCCCCCCCCCCCCTTCTCTCTCACTCTCTCTTTCTCCCTCTCACCTCCTACAGCATTCTCGATTTGGTTTCAAGTACAGGGAAGGAGGGAAGGCACTGAGGCCCCATCCGTACCAATCCACATCAGTCATTTGCGACCATTTGTCGTCACCAGTATTTCGACCTTCCTGCCCTGCCTGCCGTCCGTAGACCAGAAATACAAGTGTTTCTTCCCCATCTC
Source organism: Frankliniella intonsa (assembly GCA_033675135.1). Taxonomy (NCBI): domain Eukaryota; kingdom Metazoa; phylum Arthropoda; class Insecta; order Thysanoptera; family Thripidae; genus Frankliniella; species Frankliniella intonsa. The sequence continues at coordinate 8,889,487 of CM066254.1, read as the reverse complement.
CCTCTAGTCCCCTTCCCAGTGATGCGCTGGCCCCCTGCCAACTCTGGAGTAGGCCTCCCGCTCACCGGAGCTGTATTGCACATCGAGAATAGCCTAACTACCAGGCGCGCCTCTCACAAACCAACTAGAATACAAAATCCTTAAACATTTAATCGTTCCTTTAATGCATGTATGATGACGTGACCTCGGCTTTGTTTTCCTCTGGACCAATTGTCAAATTTCATTTTACCTTTAAATTCTAACAAAACGAAATAAACTCTCCCCCAGTGCCGCAGCGGTGGTGGCGGGTTCGTCGCGAGGACAGCGGCGGGGCCAGAGTTTGACGAATTATGCAAATGCTGATAAGGCCCCGGCCGGGCCGGGCCGCGCCGGGCCTCCCTCTCCTCCGGACCACCATCCATCAACGCCTCCCCAAAGACAACCTCAGGAGCAATCACTAGGTGCGCGTTTATTAAAAATGCTTTCCCCGGCTCTCTTCTCCTTTTGTTTCGTCTTCCCTTCGACTATCGTTCGTCTCTCTCTCTCTCTCTCTCTCTCTCTCTCTCTCTCTCTCTCTCTCTCTCTCTCTCTCTCTCTCTCTCTCTTCCTCCTCTCCTCTGTACATGATTATTATGTCTGCTGTGTCATTCCCCTCACCTCAGCCTGGTTCTGGTTGCGGCGCGGCGGGCGCTGTGCGATACAGTTCGGATGTTAATAACTAGGGGTGTTCCGTTTGGGGGCGGTCTCTGCTTCGCGACCGACTGCTGCAGTGTGACGAACGTCAAGAAGAGGCAGAGTGAAAGAGCAAGAGAGAGAGAGAAAGGAGAGAAGTGCGCAGCAGCCGACGCGGTGACATTTCTCATAACAATTAATTATTCGGCTGCCCTCCCGCGGGCGCCTAATATTCAGTTTCAGATTGCTAATTAAGTCGTGTGGCGCTGCGTCTGATACTGCGGGGCGGGGCTGTGTGCATTCCAGGGGTGGGGAGGGGGGCAGGGGTCGGAGATCGGACTTCATATCATATGCCGGGGTCATCAGTTGCACACCATAGCGAGCCGTCGGCAGTGGCTCAGGTCTCAGCACTGAGCTGTGCTGTGTGGTAAAAGAAGTATACAGTGGCTCTCCCGCTCGCTCTCTCTCTCTCTCTGCCATCAATCAAACACTTGCCCCTCGCAGCCCCTACCCCGCGCCACGCCCCACCGCCACCCTCAGCTGGGACTCGGTGCGCGCGCCCCGGCTCCGGTCTCGCGGCCCGGGGGCAGCCACCAGCAGGGCTAACAACCCCTAGAGGGGTGTCAGTTCGGCGAGAAATTCGTTTCTCCCGCCGTCTTAATTCATTCCTACCATTCTCTGAGAATTATTATGATGCCAGGAAAACTCGGTGTACATCTTTTATAATAAAGTTGGCCGTGCTCTTCCCGCTGCCTCCTTTCCTTTTCCTCACCGCGCGGAAACGCGCCTTTAATTAAAATTAAAACGTAACATGAAACGTAACTAAACAAATCATAGAACGCGTCTGTCCCCCAGGCTTCATTAGCCCTAGCTATCTCTCTTTCTCCTTTCTTTTCCTCTTCATTGGCTCAGCTGTCTCCCTCCCTCCCCATTCTTCCGTTCTCTGTCAGGGGGTTAGGGCGTTGGGGTGCAATTTTTGTGAAAAGCTTGCTTGTTTGAAACCTGATCCAGATGCACTTTTCGGCTGAATCCTTTCACTCGCTTTTTCGTCAGCACTGTGTGGAGCCCCTAGAAATCCCTCACTCCTTTAAGAGGTACCTTAATTTAATTTTATATAATTTTATCCGCGAAGAAAATTAGTCTGATTTATCCCGCTGCAACAAATGTACTGTGTTACATTTCCTTGAAGGCGCCACGCGTTTCAGTTCCACTTCCCCACTCCACCAACAAGGACACGGGTCCAGCGGACGGCACGCCACGCCACGCCACGCGACGCCGAGGACTGCCGGACTCCCGCGGAGCCCCGCGGAGCGGACCGGCCCGGAGTTGATTCATGGGGCTCTCGCATGCGATTTCGGTGCCACCGCGCGAGCAAAGCGGGAGAGAGAAATGCACGCGGCACATGGGAACGTCAGGGATGAGGGACTGCCAACATGGACACACTCTGGGGAAAAAACGTAACACTGTGTCTTACTGACATCATTCATGTATCGAAAGGGGTTCACGAGAGCCCGGCACTGCTGCGAGCGGCGTGGTTTTTATTTTGCCCCCCACCCCTTTCTCCTCTCCTCTCTCCCGTGGATTTATCAATCGTCCGTAAACGTGCTCCTGTGTGTGTGTGAGTGTGAGGGCGAGGGGGATGGGAGGACGGGAGTAAAGGAGAGGAGAGGGGTTAGACAGACGAAGAATAGCGCGGCCAGCGGATTGCGAAGCAGAAAAGTGGGCCAAATTAATCAAGTCTTGGCCGCTCATCCCGACTGGATTTCCTCTTTATTCCTGTGCGGCGTGGCGTGGCGTGGTGGGGCGCGGCGTGGCGGGGCGGCCCGGAGGGTCACAACCAAGTCCAAGTCGGCCGCTGTTAATGTTTCCGGAGGCAGTGCGAACATTCGAAGCGTGAAACGCAGAGCGGCTTCATCGCTCTCTCTCTCTTACCCTCGCTCTGCCCTCTTTCTCTCTCCCTCGCACTCCAGCCGACAGTCCGGTGGTGGGATCGTCAAGCTGGCGTCTGCAGCAGTAGACGTGGCCCCGACCCACGAAAATTGTTGTAAATATTTAATTAATGAAGTTGTTTCTGCCCCGGCGGCCGCGAAAAATGTAACGCCCGCGAACTCAAATTAAAACTTTGAATGAAATCTTAGCCGTCGCCATTAAAAAGTGATAGCAATAAGGTCGGATAGAGAGAGGTACCCGCGGAGGCGGGACGCCCGATTCTGCGATCGAAGCCGTATTTAAATCGAAAGTTTTCGTTGCATACTCGTTTTTTGATGAAGACTGAAAGTGGCCTTAGTTCTTTTGAAAATACTATTGACTTTCACTTTTTGCAAGTGAGCTATTTGAACTAGTGTAGACTGCTTTGGCATGAAGTAGCGAAATCCTGCTTTATTTTTCCTGGAAGTGTAAAGAACATGTGGCAGCTGCTTGTTGACACTGCTTATCGAGGGTCCACCTGCCACCTAAACCGACCGCATCGCGTGCCGAGGGGGAGGGGCCAGGGCGAAGGTGGTGAGGGAGGGCGAGGAGAGGGGAGAGGAAGGCACTGATGTACCTGCACACAGCCCGCCCCGCCCGGCCCTTGCCCGGCTACCCCGCGGCGGGCGGGCCCAAAAGCTTGCGAGTTAGGAGGTAAACCCTTTCCCCCCGGTACAAGCAGCACCAAGGGGACTGCACAGCAGCGCCCTCCACGCTGTGACTGGCATTTTCCGTGAAGGTCCCCGACTAAGTCGTACGCCACGGTAACACGCGCGCGCGCAGCTGTGACGCCTGACAGGTCAGCTCGTCCGTCCGGGTGGCCGGCCGGTATGCAAACAGGGCTGGCCGGGCTGGGTGCCTGGTGCCACTGCCCCGTGCTGTGGCAGCGCTGGCCGCCCCGGCGCGTGTGTTGACTCTGTTTTAGCTTATTAACCCGTCCCCCGTGCCGCACCGCGTGGTTGACGCTCCCGTCGGATTGTCACGCGCAGCTGAAAGGCCCTCTATATCGCGGGTGCAGACGGCTGTCTGTCTGCCTCTGTGTACTTGTGTGCCGGGCGGCCCGCTCGCGCGCGCAGTAATAATTGTCACTACGCCGCTGGCCGGTTAACTGCTTGACTGTGGTCGATGTAAAATAATTTCACGAGGACAGTGTGTATTCATGTTTTTGTCATGTGCGGCATGGGGCTTCTCCAGGTCCGGGAGTGAATGGCTGGCGTTACGGCGATGCCTTATCCAAGCCGACGCCTTCCTCCTCCCCCCACTCGCTCTCTCTATTCGCATGCTCTCCCTCTCTCGTCGCTTTCGGAGCCTCTTGAATCTGCTGAGGGTTATACTTGTCGGAATATCACTGGACGGACTGCAATGAAATAGATATGTCGCCATAAAGGGCGGGGCGCGCTTAGAGCTAGGCGCCGTATTTCTCTCTCTCTCTCTCTCTCTCTCTCTCTCTCTCTCTCTCTCTCTCTCTCTCTCTCTGCTATATGTCACCCTCTCCCTTGTTTTTGCTTTACGGCTGGTCATCCTGCGCGGGACAACAACAACTTGATTGAACAATGTGACGATATGGCGGCATTCCCCTCACGTATTCACGATAAAGACGCCCCATTATTGTGCGGACGCTCAGTCAACACGACTCTCGGCATTCGGACATGGTGGGTGCGCGGTTCGAGGTCGGCTGCCAAGTGGCGTATCAGCAACGGTCCACTTTGACTACCCGATTCTCACCCTAAACTTAAAATGAAGATATCGCAAAACAGTTGTGTTGCAGCGACGGGTGGCGCTGCGTTTGGGACCTGTCCACCGTGGCCCCCGGGGCAGGGCAGGGCCCTGCAGGGGTTCCAGCGCCGCCGCTCAGGACGGACGGCCTCGCGCCGCGGCGAGCCTCTCCCTTTTATTACCTCCCCTGCGCCCCAGATATAAAAAAATATATGGACACCCTTTTGACGCCTTGGTTCTCATACAGCTGAAGACTGCAATGTTTCTCCTTCGTCTGCCTTTTTCTTTGCTCTGTCGCGGCTTCTCCTGCCGTAGTGTCCGCGGGTCTCAAGTTGGACGATTTTGTTTTCCTTTTATCTTCGCCAATTTTTAGTTTCCGACAGCAGCGACTCGGGCAGCAGCGAGCGCCGCATTGCGCCGAGGTCGCGACGCGCGAAAGAGACGCCGGCGCTCTGCCACTTCCGTGTAGAACGGCTCCCCGCTCCCCGGCCCCTCACCCCGCGCGCGGAGCAGCACCGATTTTTGTTGTTACTTTTCTTCCCTCTTCATCCTCGAGGCTATTGCGTTTTATGTTTATGGTACTGTCCGTGGGGATGCTGCGCGCCTGGACCACCGCACTCCTGCGCCACACCGTGCCTTTCCAAAGAGCTTTCCCTTTTCACGGTGGACCGATCACGCACAGGGATGAGTTTGTCCCTCGCCTTGCAGCCCCGCGGCCCGCCTCTTTCGGCATTCGGGGTTTTGCCGGCATGTCATTTTGTGTACTGCAAAAGAAATAGAATAAATGAAGTTTTTTTCCCCTGATAAATAATACCGTTTCTATCAAGCGGAGCTGTAAAGCTATAGAGAATTAAGATCAGTGTCAAATTTTTCATACTATATATTAAGGGCAGTTTACTTGCGCACAGTTAAAGCGTTAAAAAAAGACTCTATAGCACGGCTTGTCTATATACATATGCGTATTCCCAACGTCCCCGCCCCGCGAGTAACCTCCCCTCCTGACAGACACAGGTAACTCTGAGCACCCTCCCGTACTGCACCACAAAGGACCCTCGCTGCTGTTCATCCAGGCGGCCCCGTTGGTCAAGCCGCGACACAAATGGAAACAAACACTTTAAAAATATTTACTCCGAATTTCGTAGAGTAAACTGACGTGCAATGTTACTACCAGCTGTATTTTAAGTTTGATTGTGTAAGGCTAAGCATATGTTGTGTTCTGGAAAAGGTGAATGTTTTTTTTTTACCGGGCGTCCTACTTGATATCCTTTCCCCCAAACGAAAATTGTAAGAGAATCGAGCAATCGTACCCGACAATTAAAGCGTTCCCCTCCTTGACAGAAGTAGACAGTTCGAATGCGGCCGCGGTCGCGCATGCATGATGTGCGCGTTTAATTTGTGAGAGGGAAACAGAGTCCCGCCCCCTCTGTCAGTCACAGGAATACACGCCCCCTCCTCGTCCTCGAGTTTCTCCTCTTTTAAAATAGCCGTTTCTGTGTTGATTTTTTATCTTCTCTTGCAAGCAGGGTCTTCCTAAATGTTTGGTACAGAAAATGCAAGGAATATACTAGAAAATTAATGTGCGGTTGAATTTCTTCTAGTCTGCAATCGGTTATCCGTATATCCAATGCCCACGTTGTGTTCTATCGCAGAAGGCTGCAAACATCCCCCAGCTGCGCGTATTCGCTTTCGTCCACATGTGCAACCCTTTTCCCTTTCCTTCCATTCACACAAGATAAAGATGAGTGGAGACATTGTCTGCACCGCTGACTTCATAAAACGTTCGAGAACGCCATACGGCGCGCATCGGATTTAGTCTTCTCTTTCTTTTCCGATTCATGTTCATCAGGATTACCTCAGCGGGTGCACTTTTAATCTCCCAGTGTCCTCCTGCGTGTTGCGATGCTACTATGCTGAGTAACAGTTCACCATGGTCACAATTTCTTCTTCACTTAGATAACTATTTATTTATTTATGAACTTTAATTTTCATGGTAAGGTTTTGAACATGTCTATTTTGAATATTTTCTGTGGTCAGTAGTAAAACCAGTACTTTTTATATATCTTGTCGCCATGCTCTACTCAGAATACGACTCGCCTCGCTGTGCTTTCTACCTCGCACCTCCGCGGTCATGCTATTATGACCAGGTCGTACGCGCATCCGACAATGTGCTACTCATCCCATTGTGCCGGCGACACGCGCTGTGTGTCTGCACGCCTCGCCGCCCGCACTGGGCACGCTGCACGCCGGCTCGCAGTAGGTGGTGGACTCACCCCGGCTTTATCTCTCTCTCGCGCACACTCACACACACCCGCAGGCGCGTAGGTACATAGACACAACGGACCCATTTAACCGTGATCCAATCAAACCCAGACCGGACTTGGGACCATCTGTGTGTCTGCCGGGGACCAGGGAGCTCCTTCTGCCTGTAGTGACCACGGCAGGAGAGAGAGAAAAGGGGAAGGGGGGGGGGGCAATAGTAATGTGTCTCAGAGCGGCGCCTTTGAACCTTTGTTGCATATGAGCCTTTAGTTCCGATCTTTTTCGGTGTGCGTTGTGCGTGTGTGGATGGCCCCGGGCCCCGTGCGCGCAGTGTGACGGTCCTGGCCGCAGGCGTGAGTGAGATGTTTATATCGTGCGGTGGCAGAAAAGTGTCGGGGATGGCCCTCTCAGGACTGCTGTGCGAGACGCTCATGTGTGAGTTAGCTGCCTCATGACCAGACAGACAGTGCTTTTTGTTCCAGTACGGTAAAGTGTTTTTGGTGGGATCTCCTAGCGATGTATGTCGCCGCGTCGCGTCGTCTCTTGCGCCCGTCGTCTCGTCATCTCGCCCTGGGCCGGCGTACTTGTACCGCCCACCCCCAGCCCTCTTGCACCAGGGGGTTTTGTCACGTCGTCTGCTTACTCTCGCCCTCCTGCAGGATGCGTCCGCCCGGGCCTCTCGCTTTCTCTAGCTCTCTCAGTATCATGGAGTCCTTGTTGGAGCAACGGAGAGGGGCGGTTACGGACGTCAGTGCCGGCCGGCGTATTCACGTGCCAGGCCATGCACTGGTAAACACACAACACTTGACGAAAAAAATTCCTTGGGGCGTGATTATACGGTGTCGGGGATGGCGCCCCTGAGGTGAGCGTAATGCATGTTGGTGGAGTAAAGAAAGTCGCGCATTCACACGGCACATAAGGGTGGAGCAGCAGCCTCAAAAACTCTTCACTTTTACTTTGCTCCTATATTTTCTTACGGAAAGTGCTGGAGTATGACATCTAGAAAATTCCGTTGATATAAAAACCGTTAAATTTTCAAAAAGCTTCAGAAATGACGCTAAACGTAAAACAGGATCTGGTGTTTTTTGACGTACGAATAAACAAAAGACGCCGCCATGTGACACCGCGATGACAGCAGCCCACTCCGGAGTGGCACCGCGCCTGACGAAAGTGATTGGTGCTATTCGCACGCGGCCGCAGCAAATCCTCGGCCTCCCCGTCTGCTCACGTGACCGATCCGTCTTCCTCGGACGTCTGGAAATAATCATTTTGTCGGCTCCCACTCTGGCTGTGCGCTGCGCGCGCTCTGTGTTGCCGCTGCGAAAGGCGAGATTTTGAGGGATGCAAATCCCAGCGCAATCAGAGAGAGAGAGAGAGAGAGAGAGAGAGAGAGAGAGAGAGAGAGAGAGAGAGAGAGAGGGAGAGAGAGAGAGGAAGAAGGAGACGATCAGTCGTTTCTCTTTCAGGCCACCGTCGCTGCTTCTCGCTGAGCAAACAGTCGGCATGGAAGGTAGAGAATGAAGCACAAGAAGAGAGCTCAGCCGGGGGAGTCGGCGCACTTATCAATCATACGACTGAAGTGCGCGCGACTGTTGCGCCGCGCCGCGCGCCACGTTGGATCGGCTGTTGCGTGAGCTGGATCAAGACGTCGTCCTCTCCTGTGCCGCTTACACAATGCGTGAATGAAACCATGCCGTCGCGCATCACTGCGGTTTTACAGCGGCCACCGCCTCGCGACACGCGCGCCGCTCAAGGGCCCTGCCCGCTTCACGACGCTGCCAACCTGGCCATGGTTGTTATATCCGCCCGAGAAATCTATGCTACGCGCATTCCGGGAGCCAGGAGGACCGCGCCGATGTAGAGTCTTATTGTCCCCCGCACGCGCGCTCGACGGTTAGGCTTAGAATCACTATCGTGATTTTATCGCTGCTGATAGTTTTGATCTATTATAACGCGCGTGCAATTCTGTGCATTCCTTGAGAGGGGGGGGGGGGGGGGGAAGGGCTGGCATAAGTAGCAAGGTCATGGCTTCGAGCATTTTTCACACTACGATTGTGTCATACGCAGCGCCCTCACGATGCACGGCTCACCGGTTCTCCTTGGCGGAATTGGAAACACTCTCCCTCTCAGGTGAATGCGACTAGAGTCACACTGATCTAGATCATGTCCGACGGCATGGAGACCTCGCCGCGTATTGTACCGCAAAGCAGTTTTTTTCTCCCTTTGAATATTGCCTTGCCCCGGCCTTCTCTTCTCGCTCCCTCTCACTCGTGGATGTGCGACCGTCCCGTCGTGGTCGCTCCCGTTGTTGGCTGAAATTGTCGAGTCACCGCAGAGCGGCGATTGTAAACGCGGGCTACACGCAGCCGAAGTAGCGTCTCAGGGACTCGGTTCAACGAAAGTATGACGCTTGTAGAGTAATGAACCTTTAATTCGACTCATACACATTGAGTTATATCAGAGCTGGGAATTGTGCCACATCGTAGAGTTGCGCGTGCCCATGTGTATGTGATTGTCTCTGTATCTGTGTGTTAGATGGAAAGAGCGTGAGAGGGGGAAAGACAACAAAATAGAGTGAGATAGGGGAAAGGGCAATGGTGGGGGTAAGACTTTACTGCGATCGCTCAATCATGGCTGACAACTGCCTTATGTTTCGCAGAGCAAAGTGCCGTAACTGACGTTTTCTTTATCCTAGTGACGATTTTTAATGCATTTTTATTTCCCATTCAACTGTTTTCCTCCCGCAAGAGATTACAGCGGTCGGCAGCGGCGGTGGCGGCTTGGCGCGCTTTTCCAAAGCGTCTTACGCTTCCCCCACCAAGTCAGGCCGCCGTTGCGCATGGCTATCGGGTGCGGTCGCGGATTTTTATTATGATTGATGGCCCTGTATCATTGCGCTGGGGGAGATGACTTGCGGATTTGTAACGAAATTTGCCTATTTGGGTGAAGAGGGGACTCGACTGCGGCCTCTCCTTGTCCCGAGCAGGGGTCTTGACGAAGACGAAAGATGAATTAGCTTATTCCCTTTATATATTCCGCCCCCTTTGCAGCCGTGCATCTTTTTTTAAAACCGATGCTGTTGGTGCCCGTTGGGAATCGCATGCATCCTCATTGAATTTATTCCTTCCTTGAAAATTTAGAGTAAATGAAGTACTGGTAGTTGTATCTGTCCGATCTGGACGCAGTCCGCGCGCCCGGCCAGTGGCCGTGAAGCGTTCCTCCTGCTTCACGAGTCATATCGAATCGAGCCGTAGCGAGGCCTGCCGTGGCGCTCTGCACCGTGCGTTGTGTAACGCGGTAAGTACCGTACAACAAGGTCTGTCAGTGTCTCCTCCAGGAAGGTGTGACAAAAAGCATAGTCTGTAAAGAAATGTGCCATAACCTACTTTTACCACGTACCCTTATATGTGTACTTGAACGACGCTCGGGACTTAACATTGATAGTAATACTTAGCTGATCGGTTTGACATGACAAAATATAGAGGGTAATTATACAAACGGAGTCTCCCGCATAGCTTAAGTCGAGGAATTGTATCCAAGCCCCCTGCGCAAACTTCTGGCTTGGCCTAGCGGTGGCAGCCCGTGGGTCGCTCGGTGGGGGTTTCGCGGGGGTTGCGGGGGCGTCGGTAGGAGGGGCGTTCCGACGCTGCAGGCAGGGGCCCAACCAGCGTCGCCGACAAATAACAGAGGGCCGCGGCTCGTGCGCATTGCCGACTGTCTGTTTGCCCCCTCCACTTCCCTCCGCCACTCCACTCCGCGCCACGCCTCGCGGCGCCCCGCAAGGCCAACGCCCCCTTGGAGCACCGCCCCACGCCCCACGCGGTGTCACTGCTTTCAGGAGGGGTCCCGGGTTGACATGTTGTTTCTCGATGTGCTTTACTTGCTCTCGGTCTTAGACTATGAGGGTAGAAAGGACCAATAGTTTGTATCAATTTTATTATTCACAATTTCGAGGCACGGAATTACTGAAAACAAATAATTACAGCAATAAAGTTTGTTAAATGTTAAGTTTCGAAAACAATGGGTCAAGTACAATATCTAGCAAGGAATTCTATTTCAGTAGCAACAAAAATTTTGCCGTAGAATTTGGCTTTTGTGATAGGTTATAAGTATTCTTCTTTTGACTGAATATGTACATGTGAAAAGACTTAATGAGCTAATTATGATGAGATTAATTTGCAATAGGAAAGAAATAATAATTCTCATAAAGTATCACAAAAATCACTTAACGTAAAGTAACATATAACTTTTCATGAAACTAAGTGTTTTAAAGCTATTTAATTATAAATAATCTTAACTTACGCGCGTTTGTTTTAGCAGCATCTGCTTCATAACAAATAACAGGCAGTGCACACAAAGTGAACTTGGATATTGGCACAGGAAATTATTCACCCTATGCCAACTTCTCGCAAACATCTTAACTAAACAATAGGAGAGAAGAATGTATTCCAGTAATGTTTGCTTTGGTATATTCTTTTGCATTCGTTTACTAACACGCCCTTAGGCCTGAGAGCATACGTAAAAAGTTACATCCCAATGTTAAGAAACCTATTTTCAAATGGAACCAAGTCTAGAATGTTATGGATCGATTATAACTACCGAGTAACCACGGCGACATGAATTACTCAAAATAAAATACAAATACAAAATTTCGACAAAATTGTCAGTGTGACAAAGTGGAGCTTCAAAGAAGTGTGTGGTGTTGCTTCATTAGACAAGATTGCGATTTTAACTAGAATTCAAATATAGCCCCAAAGAGTCAACTAGTAAAAATGCATATCCGTATACAGCGCATGTTCATAACATCTTTATCCTTGATGCTTATTAATCAACATTGTTATAATAATTTAAACTAAATATTTTGAGTTATTTATCAGGTAATTTCATAGACCTAAGTAACACGCAGAGGAACACAACTAAGACGCCCCTCCAAAAAGGACCGAGTTTTTGTAAAAATTTGACCGAGTATCTGAAAGAGATGAAATGAAATATATGTTTTAGCCGTACAAGATAATTTAGTGTACATCTTCAATAAGTTAGTGAAACTACTCACCCAGCATTGCAGGAGATTGTCGCTCTCGGTCTGACACAGATGATGACTGTTGGTGTTTCTGGAGTTGACTGTGCTGTATTTGTGGCTGCTGATGGTGATGAAGTTGTATTTGATGGACTTGGATGGGGTGTGGTGGTGGGTTAGGTTGAGGCGATGGTGAACCCTGTTTCTGGTGAACCTGGTTTGGATCATGCCCCTGAAGTTCTGGCTTTGGTTGATCTGCTGACTTTGTTTTTCTTTCTGGGTCCAGCTCCCTGGCAAGAACATCTGCAACATACAAGTAATATGGATGTTGGTCTCTGCATGATAACTGAAATAAAGTATCCGTACAGCTCTCTCGTATTTCCCTGGGCAATTCGGACAAAACAACCGAGAAGGCCGCACCAAATGGAGTAGCAAAGGCAGCCCATACTGTCCCACTACATATGATTACAGAGCTCGACGGGCCGGCATGTTTCCCCTCGTGATGCTCCTCAATACAAATTGTCACAAATGAATATGCACGTTCTCGTTGTACGATGCAAGACACTGTAATTTAGTATCCAACTATAGAGAGGTTTCCTCTCGGAGGTAAACTGTATCATTAGGCTAATCGGGAAAGGGCACCTCATGATGCGGCGTGTGGACATGGCAGAACCTTATGCCGCCCTTTCTGCCCTTTCGAAGACTGCGGCGCCTGATGACCGTCATCTTTGCTCAGTGTCCTGGACGCGCAAAACGTGAAGAATGCACAACCGCAGCGCCTTGCTGCAGGTCGGGTTTCGTTCCGTAACGACATCGCACGTCGTGATCGACTGCATGCTCGGCCGGAGCAGCGTGCAGTCGACTGAGCGCGTGGGACGCATGTATGATTGATGGTGCGTTTGTCTCCGTCGCTCCAGCACTACCTTTACAGACGAACTCGCAGGTTCACCTGCCACAAGCGCATTGGGAAAAATAAACAGTTACTAAATGTCAAAGAAGTGAAAAGAAGGCGTGGAATTAAGGGCAATGCATGACTTCAATCCCTATGCGTTCACCTAATTAATCGAAAACTTCGATTTGAACACTCTACCACACAAGCTGCCTGCTGCATAAGCGAAGCGAGCCAAACAGAGCGACTGATGGCTGAGATAAAATAGTCTTGTCGCACCGAGCTACTTCACGCATCACCCGTCCCAATTCTGCAGACCGACCGACGACATGCGAAGTACACAAGGCCAGAAACAGTCTCGAGTTGCACCGGACGAGGCGCAGCCGACGACAGCGAATCAGTCAACGCGACAGCCAGACACAGTTGAATTACTCTGTCGCTTACGCCCGTAGCCAATTCTGAGGCGACAAGGCGTCCCGTGTCATCGGAGGAGGTGCAGGGTAAGCTAAATACCGACCGATGACTTTTTGTTAGATATGTAATATTTCAAAGAAATTGGAAAATATTTTAATGTCAAACAGCCTGCAATATACACAAAGAAATAATTCGCGTCAGAGCAAAGGAAAAAATAAAGGGGGGGGGGGGGGTACTAAGTTTTAGCTGTATAGGTGCAGCTAATTTTTATGCTACGGTGCTTATTTTCTAGCAGCCCTGCTAGTTTTTCTTTTGTTTAAGTTTTTAGCCGTTGTGCTAATATTTCACATCTAATTTTAACTGAGCGATATTTTTTTGCGTGTAATTTGCGAAGGATTTATATTTCCATTGCTGAAAGTAACAAATATCTTACCATTGCCCACCGCGCCCCTCAGCGCGTCCTCGAGCTGGGCGCGTCGTTTCATCTCCAGCTCCAGCTGCTCCTGGAGACGCCGCCGCGCCTTGCGCTCCTTCTGTAGGCGCTTCTGCCACAGCACTGAAACAGCAGATTAAATACACGTCAAGGACCCGTACTGCTTAAAGTAACTTAAGCAGCACTCGCGGATCCGCGTAAAAATTCTGGCGGGGGAAGGGAGACGAGAGGGAGCACAGATATAAGGAGAGGAAAGAATGAGGGGAAAAAAAGAGGGAAAAGGGGCAGAAGGGTTCCGTGTTTTCCGTCACGACCAACGATTGTCGATCGAGATACTACACTGATCAAACGTGAGGTCTTTTCTTTCGGTTATTTTGTCTCTCCACACGGGTACGCCTGACTGGGCGACTGTAATTCAATTACACAGCGGCAGCTAGAAGTGGGCCAGGGGGATTGTATTTCATATGACGCGTGGCGTCTTCTCACTAACAGCAGTTTTATTACTTTGGTTACCTTTGTTTCGAATATCCACATAGGATATTCAAACAAACCGAATTTCAATGCGGGATTTTCAATTTAAAAATTCGCTAGACGGAGAGATCGGTACCGCTTAAATCTACACTGTGACGCTCGCACAACAATGTCTGGACGGCCCAAGGCCCGACCGAGTTTAGTGTTTACTCGACACTAAACGGCCGACCAAACGGTCCATTAAGAGGACAGCCAGGGCGTCCAAGTCGGCGCGTGACAAACGTAATATCAGCAATCTAACGATCATCGTCGCGATCCGCTTGCCTTTACGAACCATTTGTGCGTTAATTACGTGATGAGGGAGGAAGGGAAGGGGCACTAGGAGAAAGTCACTGCGGCTCTGAAGCACAGCAGAATATGTGCCGTGGGGGATAGAATATACCGTAATGAAAATACTTTGCGACTGACAACACGACCTGAATCTTAAGAGAAATCCCACAAAAGTACACGTACGGGTACATGTTCCAATAAGAGAATACAAGATTGCTGCCGAAGATGATGCAGGCCTTTCTCAAATTCTCTCTTTTTAAGTTAAAAAGCCGGTCTCTTTGTCCGGCCGTTCCCACAATTCCCCGCTGCTGCGTCGCCCCATTTCAGAGGATAAACCAGCGGCTCCCCGCCCAGCAGCCCGCAGTAATACCATGGTAATACACTGGCCGCGGCCGGCCGCCGCCCCTCCGACTGTATCATCTTGACAATGAGAAGTCTGCCGGCCAGGCCAACCGAAACAGAGGCGGAAACGGAGCAGCCCCTAGAGTGATCCACCCTCTCTGTCTCGCCCCCTCTCCCTCTGCACCCTTTTCTGGACTGGTGTCCGGTGACAGTGATTCTGCTCCCTTGGGCCCTCGCCATCCCTTCCCTTCGCTACACATTACGCCTGTTGTCCGTCGTAAAATGGACTCTCTCTCTCTCTCTCTCTCTCTCTCTCTCTCTCTCTCTCTCTCTCTCTCTCTCTCTCTCTCTCTCTCTCTCTCGGTCGTTTTGTGTTTCCGCCCCGGGCCGAGGCGCGGCCGCCTTGAGAGATCATCAGGACGTGTCTTTGACGCAATTGGACTTAATTAAATCCGAAGGGACGCGGTGGCGTGGCATGGCGTGGCGCGACGCGGCGAGGCGAAACTGGAGCCTCCTGTCTGATTCGCAGAGGCTGCCGGCCGAGCCGAGGACAGGTCCGGCGAAAATGCAGATGTACGCGAATAATTATTTTCCTTTGCTCGGGTGGCCTGACTGTTTCCGCCTTCAGCTTTACCCATGGCGTATTCAGGACGCACCTTAAAACCAAAGATGTTTTTTTCTCGGATGCCTAAGGTTTAGCGTCAGCAATGTAGGCACCCTATGAGCAGCTATAGGGATCTCGCCACCTCACCTCTACAGAAATGAAATATCGTTGAGGAAGGAGGCATTTTCGTCTGAAAGGTCACATTGAACTGCTGCGCGAAGCCCGTGCCGTCGGGCCCGGGGTCGCCATTAGAGCCGAGGAAGACGGCCCTGCAACCCCGCCCGTCCAGGACCCGAGCAAGGCTGCCCCGAGGGGCTCGCGAGGGTCCTAAGAGAAAGGAGAGTGGTGCCATCAAGCCCCGGTGTCCCCTGGGAGGCCCCTAAAGTCCGTATTGAGATTCTGATTAGTCGCGTCGGTCTAAGAAGACGGGGCCGTTTGCTGGGCAAGCGGGCGGGGAAGAACGGTGCCCACCCAAGGGGAAGGAAGTCCCACTTGCCCTCAATGCAATACAGTTACATTTGACTGGGAAAGCATACCTTAGGCTGAAACTTTAGCACTTTTGTGACGCGTGGTGTTCTGCTGCGCGGCCCGGTGCAAAGGCTTGTGGTGCGAGGCCTTAGTGGTGGGCTCTAAGTGCGTCTTATCGCTCAGCCCCATTGTGCGCAGCCGCAGCCGTCCTGACCTTTTCGCTGCGCGGAAATGTCGTCTACTTGTGCCCTGCCACGCCACGCCGGACACGAGCTGCAGCAAGACAGGCTCACACAAAACGGTGTCCAACCCTACGCCCCGCCACCCGCCGCCAGGCCCCGCGACTAATTGCCCGGAGAGGAGGCGACCACCCGGCCCACTTCTCGTGCCGCTGGTCGGGCCCAATTCGATTGACACCCCGGGCTTGTTGGCCTTCTCTCATCCAAAGGGCGAGCCCTTAGTCACGACCTACATTTGTAAAATTTTTTAATAAAATAATATTTTGAATTTAGGGTGGCTACGGAACACTACCTTACGAATGGATTTATGTACCGACAGAAGAAAAAACTCATCGCAAGCGGAATACGCGCAGACGTTGCTCTTCATCTTACGCTCTGACGGCAAAACAGGCGTTTCCTGGCGGCACCGGGATGGCGCTTCAGACGAGTGCCTCCTTTTGTACTACCCTTTTCGTAAAAACAACATCGCCGGGCTCACTGGAGGGTGGTGCCGCGAACAGATGCCGCGCAGGGTCGACATCCCGGCGACACTCCTCGTTTGTCTTTTATACCTCCTGGTGCCCCAACCGGCGCGAAATTTCAAAAGGCGTCGATATGAAAACAGATTCCGGGAAGGAAATGACGGGTCGCTTTTAAACAAGAAGTGGAGCGCCCCGGCGTCGAGGCGTCACCGATAGCCTTTTCAGAACGATAGCGGCCAATCACAGACCGCTGGTCAAGCGGAACCCTTTCCTGTGTCGCAGACACAGCGCCGCGCTGGACGGCATATCCTAACAATGTTGAAGCGTGCCTAGTTCAAAAATAACGCATTGAAATCGTT
The DNA here is from genome assembly GCA_033675135.1 of Frankliniella intonsa. NCBI lineage: Eukaryota > Metazoa > Arthropoda > Insecta > Thysanoptera > Thripidae > Frankliniella > Frankliniella intonsa. Next base: position 8,872,866 of record CM066254.1, on the reverse strand, counting down.
TTACAGTTATTTATTTTTTTATTCATTTATTTGCTGAAGCGTAGCACTCTGTGTGGCTTCTCGTCGTAGAAAATGCCCCCTTTCCCCCTTTAGTATTATAGAGGTTTCTTATTATTATCATGAATCGCGTATGTATTTTTTGATTTTGGCACAGCGCAATGTATTTGACAGAACCACAGACTGTAACATCAAATGATCTTTCTGTACCTTTGACTAATTTTTGACGGTGCGACGGACGTCATTGCTGCTGCCCAATGGCGCATGAAATCACACGCAGTGTGTACGCACTCGGCGCGCGCCGCTTGCACAGCGGAAGTGAAAGCGAAACGGGTCAAACCTCTCGGTACTGCCCGCGCTCGCTGACGGAAAAATAAGAAGGGTATGGCGATACTCCTCCTTTATTAATACGCCTTACTCTGTACGCTCGTTGGCGTAAAAAAATAGTGACCAGTAGGTGTTACAGTAGTTGCCTCAAATATGCTGACAAGTAATTTCTCGTCGCCGAAAAGTTTCGAAAATTGCAGTTCCTGTCACATATTTGTTTTATATCGATCGAAAAAAATTATGTCAGGTTGACTTACTTCTTGCGCGCGTCTCATCGACCAGTTGCCTTTCGAGACTCTCCTTCAATTCTCGTTCCCGAATGACCTCCATCTTCAGTTCAGCTGCAACAAAGCAGAAGACACCAGGCTTACTTTTAGTTATATCCGTAATGTTCGATATTCAAAAATCACTCGTCCTGTGCATTCCTAGGTCAGTCCAACTAGCCATTCGTGTGGCATGGCGTGGCAGGCCACGGCGCGGCTCCTACTGGACACCATTTAATCACTTTCCGAGACTCGTGAAGGGATAAACGGGCACCTGTTTTGACAGCCCCTCCTCCACAGGCGAGCCTGCCCGGCAGGCTGCCGGCCGGTATGTTGACAGCACGTCCTACAACCGGTAGCAGATGCACTCGCGCAGGCCGCCTGCACGCCTTATCTCACCTAACAGATCTAGACGTATGCGCTGCGTCTCGATTTCAACCTAAAATTGCATCTGCTTTCCCCAGACTTTTTGATACGACTCGACTCGTCTCTGAATTGAAAACGAATTGTTGGGGCCGTCATTCAGACGGTGCCGCTCCTATAAGGTCACGATGCCGTATTTCCGGTTCCGGTCTGCCGCCATGCGGCCTTCGTGGACGGGAATTGCGCGAAAGACGAAAGACAACGGCAACTTTACACGTCCGAGGACGTGTAAAACCTTGCAGTTCAATGCGAGGCGTGGGGAAGGGCCGCTGCCGCAGGCGGACTGGCCGTGGGCAGTGTGGTGCCCGCGCTCCACCGGGTCTTTTGTACACGGCGCCAGTAGAGGTTTTACGAGTTGAACGGCAGCAGCCGTGCAACATGTTGCTGGATGGCACGACGGCGCAAAGCCTCTTCGCTTTCCTTCAGGTATACCGTACCCCCCCCCCCCCCTCCATCTCTCGTTCTCTCTTACGCACAACACCACACCGCGTCACGCCCCCGATAAACAGATCACCAGGGAAACAAACCTCTGACAGCTTATCGAACCTGCTTGAGCCGGGCGGTGGGCCGAGCAGACCTGACCGCGCGCGGTCACTTGAGGGCGGCCGGCACGTGAAATACGCGCCGAGGGAATGCCAGCTGGCTTTAAAACTGCACGCAAAATAATGGGGATTTTTTATATACGAAGGAGATAAACAGTTATCTTAAGGACAGAGACGATAAAGACAAAATGGTTGGTGCATCGACAGAAATGAAAATTAGTAAGTAAAGAAAAGGTGCTTCGGTGCCAGCAGCAGCTTTATCCCCTGGATATTTATTAGCTGCATATATCGCCAGGCTGATTAAACAAATGAGAGGCAGACGAAAGAATGATACTCGTGCCAGATCGGCCATTCCGTTTCGATTTAATTAATACATGAAAGTAATCAGGGACAGCAAAGCCGGTCGGCTGGGAAGCAGTACCAGCTCCTCTGAGCTCCAGCAGTGTGGACGTTCTGGCGCTACTTCGTAGTCAGGAACAGAGGTTTGAGTTTAGTTATTTCTTTCACTGAAAATGAAAAAGCCGCCGACAGAACGAGGACTTGAGGTATTACAGCCGCAGGAGAATTTCGTTTGCAATGAAATATATTTTTGCCAAACAGTACTCCAAGGGGTATAGAAATCAGCCCGATCGAGCTTTAATACCGAGAGATAAAGGAGCATGCATCGTGTTAAACCCATCGCCGTCTTTGCGAGCCGGGCGCAGGTCGTGTGGTGCGCGGTGGGCGGTGGGAGGTGAGGGGAGAAACGGGTGGGCCGGTACCACTTTGCAGGACAGCGCCTTGCTGTGTCCGCCGGCTCGATTTACTTGCGCACTTTGTACGGATTTACGGAGCCGACATGGGAGGGCGTTACAGTACAGCTGTGTGCGAGCTCGCGCGCCTGTGTGAGTGTGTGTTACTAGTGGCGTCTGGACGAATTGCTACCGCAGCACTGCCTCGTTCGACGCGTAACATTAACACGACCGAAGGGAGCCTTCTCGCCCCTTCCCCGTTCCCCTCTCTCGCTCTTCTCCTGGAACCGTAGCCTAGCCGAGCCCGTAAGTCCGCCACGTTCGAAGCGTGGAGAAAACGTTGAGTACGTCCAACAAGAGAAAAGGACGATGAGGTATCAGAAATCGCCACGCGTCCCAGTGACGGTAGGAAAAAACAACAGGCTCGCGGGGTACTCGAGTTCTCACTCGGTGCTATCACCAGAGGACGCCTCCGAAGTTGACAACCGGCGCCTTTTGCCACTTCGAACGCGGCATGGCTGAAATGCGCGTGTGTTGGAAGCATACTGCTAAAGCGTGGGCACACACAAACACGTGCGCACACACATACAAGGGAAAGGATTCCTACGAAAGAGTTAGGTCCATTGTCGCGCGTACAGAGAGCAAGTGAAAGAAAAACAGAGAAAGAGAGGGAGAGAGAAAGAGAGGGAGAGAGAAAGAGAGGGAGAGAGAAAGAGAGGGAGTGAGAAAGGGAGAGAGAGAAAGAGAGGGAGTGAGAAAGAGAGAGAGAGAGAAGCGGATGGGTTAGTGGGAGAGGGGCAGAGAGAGGAGCGAAACAGCATCTCTCGCACCACACCATCACTGGTCAGTGGAGCCGCTAAAAGGTCGCTCTTTATTGTCTGACTGTCACCCGATACGAACGGACGTGTGGCCGCCACAGGCGCCCGCCGTGCCCGTCCCTATGGTGGCCACAGGTCCGCTTCGGCTGTTTCCTCTAAGGTTGCCGTCACCGTCCACAGCACACTACCCTGTGCCTACTGTACTTGTTTTTGTTATTTATTTTCGAAACTATGCACTCTATTTCTGTTCATGTACTGGCAGTGAAGACGGGCAGCAAACACATTCGTGTAGACTTCTGCTATATTTAAAAAAAAATATTTTACTGATTACACCAAGCCACGATAAAGCGGCGAAAAGGTTTTTTTTTATTATTTTTAAGGGAATTTACCAAAAAGCTCAATGATTATTGCTGATACAGTCCGCCCCTCGTCTGTACAATACTCCGCCTGCCCGGGCCTGGCCCAATGGAAGACAGACGGTTATGGGACGGGCGGCGGCCCAGCGGCACACGGGTCCCGTGCGCGCGGCCCCGGGCCCGGGCCCCGGGCCGGCGGGGAGAGCGCAGGGCGCTCGGCTCGCTTCAGAGGCGGGCATAAAGTCCAGATGCACTGAATGCCATGTCCCGACGCACCGACACGGAGTGTGGAATGTTACACGGCGGAAGAGTGTCTGCACTCACCTGAGAACACAGGGGAGGAGTAGGGGGCAGGCGAAAAAGTGGTGAGAGGATGCAGGTGAGACAGATAGACGGATAGCGGGTTAGATAGATAGATAGATAGATAGATAGATAGATAGATAGATAGATAGATAGATAGATAGATAGATAGATAGATAGATAGATAGATGGATAGCCGTGAGCAGTGCGCGCATCCCGTGACTGATCCGGATTGTGGGACCCCACGGGCGCTGCTCGGCCGGCAGCGGCGGGCCGTGCCAGGCAGGGTGGTGGAATGACTATACACACAGGAGGGGTGGCTCGGCGCGGGGACGGTCGGGGTGTCGACGTGATGTCAAGCGAGCGCGGCGTGGCGAGGCGTGGCGTTGCGGGGGTGGCGCTGCGGAGATATGATCGGGCGGGAGGGGGAATGGACCCCGGCCGCTTTGATGTATTCTGACCGCTCTCCGGGGACGCGGCGCGGCGGCGCGGCGGCTGTCACCGTATGCTCCGCGCCGCCGAGCCCCGCGCCCCTCGCCACCGTCATATAAACGTCAGCAGCCGCGCCCGTCAACTTTTCCCTTATTCGGCGATTTCACTTTCACTGATAAATGCGGGTGGCGCGCGGCGTTTAGGTCTCCGTGCGCCGCAAGACAGATCTGAAAAATGGTGTCAAGGTCACTCACCCCTGTCCAAGTCCACCTGCTGCTCCTGGGCGCGAGCGTTCTCCGCGGCCACCTTCAGCAGGCGCTGGATGTTCCGCAAGAGGGCGGTGGTGCCGAGGGTGCCGCCGCCCCCTCCGGCGCTGCCGCCCCCGCTACTGCCACCGCCCTCCTCATCGCTGACCGCCCCGGCCCCGGCGGCTAGGTCGACGGCCGTGGCCCCGACAGCGGCCGCCCCCAAAGCACAGGCTCCGGGGCCGTAGGGCGGCGGTGACCCGTCCGGCGGTGAGCTACCCACTCTGGTGCTGTGGCCGTCCGTTAGATCTAGAAAACCACCGCAAGTGAGCGTATTGTACAAGCAATGAGCTGCATGTGTTTGCTATGTTAGCTCCACCACTGACCTGTCGGCCGGGGCTCGTCATCGTCCTCCGGGTTCGACATGGCGTCGTCCTCGTCGTCTTCCTTGTCCGAGGCGCCGGCGTCGCTGTCGGAGTGGTCAGCGGGTGACGGAGGTCCGGACTGTGAGCCAGCCCCGCCACCGCCCTTCGACAGGTTGAGCACGGGGCTGTGGCCGTTGGGGGATCCTACGGGACAATAAAATCAAACCCAAACGGTTATTGTCACGTTGTTCTTTTCTTTTATAGCAGAATGGGCATGATCCCGCCGCATCCGATTGCCGCCACTCACCGTTATGGGAGGTTAGGTCCCGAGGTCTGTTGTCTATCGCCTCCGCTTCGCCTCTCTCCTGCTGTATCCTGCAACAGGTCACCCAGTACCGCACACGCTTAGCGAAAAAAAAGTTTTACAAATAGTAGAGTAATGTCGTTATGGGTACGGAGGTGGAGTGGACATGTGTGTGTGTGTGAGCGTGTTTTATTTTCATTCGATTCCTCCCTAACCTGTCACACATTGTTCGTGTATCCGCTTATAACATACGGGGATGGGGGTGGCGGTGGAATGCCCAACAAAACTATACGGTCCCGTCCCAGCTGCCGACCGGGTTGTTGGCCATGCTGCAGCCAATAACGAAATTATTGCGTGCGTTGCACTTGTTTGACGGCCAAAACAAAAACACGCCACGCAACCTTTGTAGAGTAACGCTCGCTCCCGCGACGATTTAATTTGCGCATCACAAACGACTGAGCATTCCGAAACTACCGCGAATAACAGGGCCCTTGATGTTCTTTTACGCGCTCGTGTTCAGTATGGAATTTTTGAGCCGATGCCTTGTTGTACTTGCTGACAATTACTCACCTCTCCAGGTGTTTGACGATGTCCTCGTACGCCGCGCGACAGGTCTCCCAGCTGTTAAAAAAAGGCAAGAAGAATAGTGAACGGAGTCAGTGCCTTGCGATAGAGAGTGGCGGTAGAGGGGCGGCGGTACACGCAGGCCAGGCACTCACTTGCTTATCGCCTCCATGCCGGCGAGGCCGGACGGGGGCTTGCCCGGCGGCAGGGCGGGGTGCAGCACGGGGTGTGGGGGCGCGCCGCCGCCGGCGGGGTGCTGGTGGGCGGTGGGCCCGCTTCCGGGCAGCGGCGGCAGCCCTGGCGACAGAAGCGGGTGCTGGTACAGCTGCTGCATGGCCTGCAGGTGCGACGGCGGCGCGTTGTAGCCGTTCGAGAGCAGCGGAGACTTCTCGGGACCTAGCGTTGGACAGAGAGAGGGACAGAAGCAGTGTGAGAGCGAGCCCGCGCGCACGTGTCGTTCACTGGGGGACCCTGTGGCACTGGGCCCCGTCCGCAACCCTTCGCTGCCCCTGGCTTGCCCTACTGCTGCCGCACACCCTGAGTGGCCCCGGGGCGAGACGTCGTCACCGCCGCCACCCCGTGCAGGCCCTGGGGGCTCCTTTACGGCCCCGCAGGGAGATGCGCTTTTCGACGCGTTGTGCAAATACGGGCATCTTCATCCCCTCCTCAAGTGTTTTCATCTGATTTTCGACTTTGGGAGAGAAAGAGAGAGAGGGGGAGGGAAGGAGCGCGCGTGGCCGAGGGATGTGTCTGCGGCGGCAGTGCTAGCGCGCATAAAAAAAATGAGGGGAAAAGAAGCAGAAAAGTGCGTGGCGTCGCGCCCTGCGACCTCTCCTTCCTCCCCACCGCCCCTCCTTCCGGGACAGCCAGCGGGACGGTTCGACTTGCGTGTGGTTTCAGGGAGGCATCCCCTTACTTTCCTTCTGTTTTCCTTGGGACGCCGTTCCCCACTGGCTCAGCTTTCCCCTTGACTTTGCCCGCTGACGTTCTCTCTCCCCAGCCGATCAACCCCTTTCTCCCTTCCTACCCTCCTCTCCTCCCCCCGTCTCTACGATATCCGATTGGTCGGATTAGGTCCAGGTCGTGCCGCGTTCAAGGCTCATCTGATTGAGGCTGCCCTCTCCTATCCCTACCTCCTTGCGGCCTGACTGAGCTCCAATTTCACGATTTTTCCCTATCTGCCACTCGACTTCCTACTTCTTCCCCCTCTCCCCTTCTCCTCAGGTCACTGGCTTACTTCTTGTAAGCTCTTATGCACACCACGCTGCAACTTACCTCCCATATGACCGTTCTCAAAGAGGTCCCCATTTTCCAGGCGGTGCTTCTTGATCTGTGGATGTCCCTGCAAGCTGGCTGGAAGCGCCAATCCCATGGGGACGCGCTTCGTTGGCCGGCCAGGACGACTGTAAGCACAAAGCCAGAAGAAAAAGCTTCATTTAACAGGCAGGCGAAATGTTAAGTTTGATCGTGCGGGTAGGTAGATTTAGCTTCCGCGTGTGCACCACCATCGCGGTGCTGTGAGGCACGCACGCAGTGTGTGGCGTCACATCTGGGATGTCTTACTCGGAAGCAGCAAGGAGGAGGAGGAGGGGGAGGGGGACGAGGAGGAGGAGGTGAAGACACGACGCCCTGCGCGCGAGACTTATGGCTTTCATCTCCAACTTTGTAGGTTTCAACATCATTTGGAATGGAGAAGGTTATCTAAATAATCTGCGAGGCATCTTAGTCGGTCCGGCTGCGCTGTTCTTTTTCAAATCGGCCGCGCCGCGCCTGGCTCAGGCCGGGGCCGGGCTGCTGACCCCTTTGATGTGGTTTGATATACAAGCAGCAGCCGGTGAATGAATGCTCTGTGTGCGCCTGCTGCTGGCGGCCGAGTCACACCCGTTCACAAGATGACAACTTGTTTTTGATGCAGGATCTTGTTTTTTCTGTACAGATCATAGCGCTGTGAATCGGCAGGAGTAAATTAATTATTTTTGTTACTCTGCAAAAACAAAATTCTAGCGTTTTAATGCAATGACGCAAATGGAGTTGCCCTGTTTTTCTTGTCGAATCCGCAGTCGTCACTGTGTAGATTATTTATTTTATATATCTATCTTACAGGCCACCGCCGCTGCAACATCATCATGCAGCGAGAGGGACCAGAGAGGGTCGCTCCAACCGAAAAAGGGGTGGCAGAGGGTGAGTTGTCTTTTTATTATTTTTCAATCGTCATCGTTCTGTACTGCAAATAAGATGTATCCGTGCCTCCTTGCTGTTGCCTTCCCACCCCATATCGCCAATGTTTTCTTTTTCTTCTAAGAAAGTAATGTGTTTCTAATTTATCAAAAACGCGAATTTTGCCTTCACATCTAACGTATGACGAAATGAAAAACCCTAGCAGAAATTAATGGTAAGGTTTGCAGTGTACCATAAAGACCCACCATCATCCATCTACGTTTCGCAGTGTCATATTTCAGAGCAGTGCTGGGGGAAAGGGTAGTGGCTGTACAGTCTTATGCAAGATAGCACAACTTGGTCAGGCACGACCAACTCTATGCATCCTCCGTCTGTATCCCCCCCCCCTCTCTCTCTACCTCCCTCCCTCCCTCTGTCTCTCTCTCTCTCTCTCTCTCTCTCTCTCTCTCTCTCTCTCTCTCTCTCTCTCTCTCTCTCGCTCTCTCTCGCTCTCTTGGGTGAAAAGCGAGGGAGTGCGTGGCACGAGGACAATTGAAATGGGATATGTTATTGCTTTTGATGCTGTTTGGCAAAGGGGACCGTACCAGCATTGCGTGAAGCTGAGCTTAGGAAGAGAAGGGTGACTGAGACTGGCATAAGCGAATGTGTAAAAAAAAAAATAACATTCCTTACTCACGGGGAAATTGTTGTACGTTTAAAATTTCGCACTTTCTGTGTCAAAGCAAAAGCCGTCCAGATATAATGTAATTTGCTGTCTCTAGCTATAACCCCCCCCCCCTCTCCCGTAATTCTCTCGTCTGAGCTCTAATCAGGAATCATTATGATTGCGCACGTCTTTTCTAGACTGATGCATGCAATGTGAGAAGGAGCACTGCTCACTTCGTCCCTACACTTCAACCCCGCCGTCGCCCTCTAGGTGACTTGGACTTGTGTGCGAGAGAGACGGGAAGAGAGAGGTTTGCGGAACGCGGCGCGTGGGTGAAGCGTGGAGAAGGTTTCGGAGTTGGGAAGGAGGAGGAACAGGAGGGGTGTCTGAGGTGGGAAAGCAGCCGTGGGAAGGGTAGGAGAACGGGGTGGGTGGAGTTGCCATGCACTTCTTACGCCGCGAGTAACAAGACTGGCGTCCAACATTGAATCAAACAGGATGTTGTTTGACAGCTCGAGGCCCCTAGGCGAGCAAACGCTGACAAGAAACTTATTTCCGCAGAACATGAATGCTTAACTGATCGATGGTTTAACTTCACTTCACACGCGTTACGCGTTAGTCATGAAACAAAGACGTGACATCGCGCCTGTTCGTCCCTTAGAGCGTAGGGCTGTAAGTGGAGGAGGGCCAAGAGATGCGCAAACAGAAAAATGGTCGGGTGACGGATGAAATAGAAGATCAAACAGTGCGACGCATGCAGCCACTCACCCTCCCCACCGACTCACTCCCCCATCACGCCGTCACTCGGCCGTGCAATTGCCTCTAAACAGCCGAAAACGGTGATTTCCTCCCCAAAACCCCTATGTATTTATTGATATCTAGCCGCGTCTTTTGCTCTGTTTACCCCATAAACAGCAGCACGCAGGGGGAAAGTGCGTGATGGTGGCGACTCCGCTTTCAATTTTCGATTTTTCTTTTTTCTCTCTTCCCAGATTTTTGTTGCGTTTTGTAGTGGCTCAGTTGCACTCGAGGGGTGCCACGGTGTAAAGCGCGAGCGAATCGGAAGGGCAGGGGGAAGGGGAGAAGTGGAAAAGATGGGTTATGCAGCTGCATGTCTGCGTATTTTTCGTGCGGTTTTATGGACTAACCTTTCTTTTTTTTTCGTTTGTGCAAAGAAACGAACGTCGCTCCTCTTTGCTCACGTCGGTCACTTCAGTTCCACCCCTACCCCTCCCCTCTATCCCTCTCTCTCTCTCTCTCTCTCTCTCTCTCTCTCTCTCTCTCTCTCTCTCTCCCTCTCTCTCTCTCTCTCTCTCTGTCTCTCTCTGTCTCTCTCTCTCTCTGTCTCTCTCGCGCGCGCTCATACTTTCTGAATTTTGCGGATGTGTGCCGTGTGCGACTCATCCGTCATCAACAAAGTTCTTTTACTCTACAGAAGGCGCATGGGGAAGGGGTTCTTGAGCGGGTATTGCATTCAGGGATCTTATCGTCCACGCGTGTGTTTACAGCCTGAGTAGCTCTCGTGATAAACTCGCCAGTCTACGCGAGTGGACTCAGAGCGACGCACAGCGCCGTGGGAAATTCTTTATTGGCAACGAGATGAGAAATATCGGTTGCGTGTTGTGTGCGGTGGCCACTCAACTGAGCAGGAACATCGGGTGGCATTAGGCTGCTGTCTCCCGTCAACCCCTTCTCAGATTTTGTCTCCGAATTAGGCCGCACAGTAAAACATTAAGGACGATTTTCGAGTGCCTTTTTATACATGTATAAACCTTCTTAACCACAATTTTCTATCAACGTTTCGACGGTCTTCTAGAATAGCTTGCGGTGAGACCAATGGACCATTCCTCACACGCCCCGCGGCGCAGCCCGCTGGCGTGCTGTGACCTGTGCCAATAAGTCCACTGGGACTACCAGCCTGCGAGCAACAAACTTGAACGCGACCGTAACTTAAGCCTGATTCCCAAGATGCACCGAGCCCTGCCGCTGCAGTTCCTTCCTTTTGTGTCATAAATAAAACTCCTCCCGATTCCCATAAATGATTTTTTGTTTACATTTGTAGGTACATGATGACCGCATACTTGTTTCTCGGTCGAGCGACATGAATGTTATAAAGTTGTAGAACGTTGCGTGGTTATGTTGGCAGTACAGATCGGCGGACACTTTCGGCCGTAATTCAATTTTGAGGCATGCGTTTGCTGCTCGTTCGTCTCGCCTGCTTCGGAGTTAGGACGCTATGCAAACAGGAATTGCCATTTCCGCGAGCTGGTTTTGAGGTTTTACCTTTGCTGCTTCGCATCTGTGTCGGAATAATTATATTCTTGAAACATATTTGTCAGTAATTATTGCGTTTGGGAAAAAGAAGTGGAGGGGGCAAATGCTTTACTCATGCTCATCGTCTGCACCTGGTGTTGCGTGCAGCCGTAGTATATATCCCCCAACACAATAATGGCGTGACTTGCCCTTTGGTCGAGCGCGCGCGCGATGTGACCAAACACTCAAATAAAGCAAACTCGGAATATCGTTTGAATATTGACTCAGGGGACTGCACTACATTCAGCCACTCACACAAACGCAGCATACTGGTGAGGGGAGTGCAGCGTTTCTACCTCCCCTTCTCCTTTCCTCTCACTCTCCCCTCGACCAGCAAAGCTCAAAAACCCCTTTACTTTTCACTTGGTGTGACAGCCAGCATTCTGCACGCAACTTCCCTCCTCCCCCCTCCTCCTCTCACTCCCCCCTCCTCCTCTCACTCCCCCCTTCCCCCATGCCATGTCCCGCGGCGGCTAAAAACCGTCATATTTATCTTAATGCTCGATTGTCAGGGCCACAAGGGATTTGCTTACGCAACAGAACACACCGAATCATTCTGCGAGGTAAAGGAGACCTTTCGGAGTCCTGGGAGGTAATCCGATACATTTCCGTGTGCGAGTTTCATTAAGAAGGCGGCGGCGCATTAATCCTGTTTTGCGCCACCGACAACGAATCACGCATTTCTCTCGTTTCTTTTTGAAAAGTCTCTATTTATGCGAATTTGTTTTAATGGCATAAGAGCACATTATAAAGTTACTCCATCCAATATTGTAAGTCATTACATTGCTGCAAGTGGTAAACACGAATCGCAGACGTCAACAAACAATAAAGAGAAGGAAGGGAGGGAAGGGGAGAAAAGGAGGAAGGGGGCAAAAGGGGCGGAAGCGTGGCCCCGCCAGTTTAATTTGAAATGTAATCTGCGTATAGTTTCCGGTTAAGAAGTATTCGTGCTGTTCAGGCAGCGAAAGGCAAGTCAGGGAGAGAGAGAAGCCGGCGCAAGCCATTATTGATTGCCTTCATGTGTACACAGCAAGGTGGTTCTCTATCCCAAAGCAGAAAGCAATAACAACCAGCCTGTCGTGCTCGAAAACTGAAAAGTGCTAAGGGAACGGACGAAAGGGCCTTGTTCAAAACTCCTAAAGTCAAAACAATTGAATATATTTTGAAAGACAATTACTTGACCAAAACGTAAAATTATAGTTTTCAAATTTATTCAGACAAAGAAGGAATTACGAAGAAGGTGTTGCGACCTAAGCTCTCACCTCTCACGCGAGCCCCTCTCCTTTCCTCCAAGGGGGAGAGGCACCACACTTTTTTCTGGCATCATTTAAATTTGGCGGAATGGTAGAGGTCTGTGTTGGCACCCCTGATGCCTGCTAATGGGGCGTACTGTCTCGTATTCTTCCGACCATTCTGGGGCTTATGTCTCTTTCATAATTAGTGGGAAACTCGGCTGGGTCTTGCGCCTCTCTCTACTCCCCCCCCCCCCCTCCATTCGCCTCCTCTCTCAACAAGGTTCACCTGGGCCCTCTTTCTTTGGGTCTCGTCTTGTTTTATGAAGCTCAAGGAGGGCGAAAGGTAGGCATGTTTTAGTCGGATTGCTCGTCTACCGCTCCTCCTCTAACCCTCGTCTCCCTCTTTCCGTCCCGACACCCATCCCTTCTCCTTCTTCCTGCTCTCTTTTCTCTCTCTCTCCCTGCATCTCCTGTTTTATTTCCCATCTCTGTGTTGCTTTCTGATTGCTATTGATTTTCGTCGCGGCTCCACCTCTAACTTGATTTGTTCATCGTCTTTCGCTGGCTGCGAATCGAGAAATTGCACCCAAATGTTTGCGAAAAATATTTTTTGTTTGCACAACGCTTGTAAAATTATTTGAAGGTAGTGGAGACACCAATATTTAATTTTATTTTCAACTCCATTTGTTGTTGCTTATTGCAATTTCATAACTGTGTCCGCAATAACCCTGTCGAACGTATCCGGGTGGGGTGACAATACTGAAGCTTCGATCATGACGGGGGCGGACAGCGGGATTGCCAGCACTCTGTTTGCCCCATTCCCTGCCCGACTGCGCAGCAAATTAAATTGTCCAATTACAAGTGAGTGAGAGAGGTGGAGCGAGGTTTGGTGGGAGTCATGTCCATTTCATGTCCGAGTGGTTTCCACTCCCCTCAATTTGCCCTCAAAATGACGTCTATTTGTGGGGCAGTGACCAGAAGAGGAAGACTGGGGACTGATCCAGGACCAGTCAAGTAGTCCTGTATTCAGACAGTAGACCGTGGTGAAAGGAGCTTCGACTATCAAAACGCAGGATAGCTGTTGTCATTTTTTACGTTACATCTAAAACATTGAAAGGGGAGGAACGGACACTGTCGACTTCACACCCCATTCCCTAGTCTTGCCACCTCACTGGGTGTCAGAAGGTCTACTCAGGTGTCTGACCACCTCCCCCTCTGTTTCTACCTCTCCTTCCTCCTTCCCAACCTCCCACAACAAACACTCCGCTGTCTCTCTCCCCTGCCTTTCGCTCCCCCTTTCCAGTGCCCACCCTCTCCACAACGCCTCCCGCAAATTGTGCCGACCCATTTGGACTTGCTTTGCGAACAAAACGCGCGGAAATGCGTTTCCTTTCCAGCGCCTTCCAACAACACTGTTTCCAACGCCCTTTCCCCCCATTACCGCGCCCTGAAAACTTTTAGCGGGATGGCCGAGCGCCCGTATATAAATATATGACTTATTGGATTGTCTAGCGGAAAATCATAAAATACGACACTTTCCTCTCTCGCTCTTATACCAGGGCGGTTTCCTTTCCCTTCTTCTACTCCCCTCTCTCCCATTTTATGCCTGCTCAAAAAGACGTGGCGCTAGGTGGGGCTGAACGGGGCGTGGCGGAGTGAGGCACAGCGGCGCTCGGTGCGCCGGGGCGTGCCGCCGCACTGACATATCTCGTTAATTATGCGGCTCATTGTGGAATGATTCCGTCTGAAGAGAGGCCTGGTGGGTGAATCATACGTAACGCGCGCAACGACGAAGAGGAGGGAACAGGTTATAGGCAGGTGTGAAAATACTAGATGTTTGAAACGTTTTATGGTCAAAGATGTCCTATGGCGGCAAGAACGTTTAGAAGCGGACTTTTGACGAAATTTTTGAAGGAAAAACCACATTTTAGTGGGTTGGGGGTATCATTTGTCACTTTTCTAAATTTTTGACTATCGCGTTTTCATTATAAGCCAGCCTCAAAGCGGCAATAAGATATATGTATGTATATTCACGTAATAACGATCGATGGAGTATTTCAGTTAAATCTAATGATCTATCCCATAGGTCATATTAAGCTTATCGAAATGTGCTGCTGTTTAAGACGAACTGCTGGGCATTGGATCCCTCTTCAGTTTCCAGGGGCAGTGGTGCTCCACAGCGCTACATCATCAGGTATACAATTACAACGGCCGCCGGGGCGAGGATCGGCGAGTGGCTGCGTTCATAAAGCGCTTAGAGGGAGAAAGATCGTGAGATAAGAAATTAGTTTTAAACGCAGCCCGAGGAGTCATCCGGGCGCCGGGCGAACTCAAAGTGGAGCACCACCCCCACGGCAGTCAGATCACACATCACCTGTCACACACCTAGACAATAGGAACCAACCTTATTCCTATTGTTTCGTAATAAATGAGGTAGACACCCCCCCCCCCCCCCCCAGCTCGCAGTGACTACTCTACTTGATTCACCACTGCCATTTATTTCCACAAGCAATTAGCTCAACTTTACACATGAGTCTTAGTTTACCTTCGAGGAAGATACTCTCCGAAGGAGCCCTGCTAGGTTACATGTCTCTTAAATCTTACTCATATCATACCCTGTCAGCCTCTTTTCACTCTTGCGTCACAAGCCTTTTTTACTGGAGAAATTCGACGGATTCATAAAAGTGGAATAAAAACTTACATTTTCGAAAAAGGGAGGTATAAACACTCATACATCCTGTATTTAACAAACTGAAGAAATGAAACGGTTAGTTCTCTGTAGACGCCAATGATGACATTTGAGCATTAACTCTACTTTACATTTACCCAGTTGGCAACGCTTGTCACTCGGCTAATCCCCTTCGAAGTTGGCGGCCCTGTCGCTGCCGCGCAGAGACAGGCGCGGCAAATCGGTTTGTTTGGTGGTGCGAATAAGATCAGTATATAGTCAGGCATTCCCTCTCTGTCGGTAGCCCCCTCCCCCTTTACGGTGCAGATACACATATTCCTTCACTTATACTTTCTCCGGTTGTAAATAAAGAGGATCCAGGGGCCTGGGATTAGCAAAAAGAAGCCGCCTCGCTTCTCGGGACAGACAGAAAGTCGGCAGCCTCTTCATCTCCAGCCAGTCACACAAACTCACGCGCACGTACACCCACATATGTTAGTAGAGTGGGAGGGGATTAGCTAATCGTCGTCAGAAGTGCGAGCGAGATGGCTATCTGCAGCGCCTCGATACTCGTGAGACGCGCGCCCCACAGCCAGGCGCTGCAGCCTTGCCCCCGCCGCTACCTCCCTCCCCCTCCCCCATTCCCCGCCCCCTCTTTAGATCTTTGCCGCCCCTATTTTTTGTCGGCTCGGCTAAACGTGCGAAATCTGACAGCTCTCGCCTAGCCCGCCAGGGCGCCACGCTCCGACACGCCAGCGACAGATCAGTGACAACCCGGTGCCGGCATACGTGTCGGCTGAGTCATGGCTGATTCAAAGAACTACTCGTTCACGTAGTGCACAGAGTTTGCGTATGATGCCTATGACTACAATAAGAACCTTGCACGAATGTGTACCGGTCACACGTTATCAAGCTATTTGCCCATTTCATTCTTCTGCGGCGTTTGCTTCTTTTAATGTTAATGGAAGTGACATTCGAAATAGTTATATTTACTCATAAATTTCTACTGAAACAACAAATTTTCTTCATTCGTCCCTGTGAAAAGTCTGTCGTCTGCCTAGTTTATATAAACGTACTCCCGGATCTGTTAATTGAAAAAAAAAAGTTCATGACGTCATATTTTCATCCGCATCAACAAACAGTCGCGTGCTGCACACCGAGCCAATACACATCAAAAAAGGTGGACCCTAAAATTTACATGCAAAGTCCCTCCCTCCTTTACTAATAAACTTCTGTCTGATTCGTGCCACCTTGTGTCTCTCGTCTTTTTTTTTCCTCCTTCATTTCCCGCAGCCCCCTTAAACTCACCCCGACCCTGCCTTCTCCACCCCTCCCGTCTCCATTACCTAATCTTTCCCTGCTCCCCGCCGTGTTCACCTAACATTTCGTCCGCGCGCGGATTTTTCAATTAGGCTTCAAATAAAAAGAGAGCGCGGCGCGCGCGGGTGGCTGGGCCAGAACGCTCTAATTTGTATATTTTCACGAAATGCAGCACTCCCAGCGTAGCGGCGGCAGCGCGGCACGGGATATAAACTCTGGATCTCTTTCAAGAAATGGTGCTTTTTGTAGGCATCGTGTTATTTTTTGCGAGAAATCTTTGTAGCATAGTGGAATAAATTTTGCGCCGCACTCTTTGGAGGTGGTCATGTTCGAGAAAATTAAAGCAAGAAATAGGATACGTCGTGGACAAGAAAGGAAACGAGAGGCGAGGGAACAGAAATGCAGTACGGAACAGCGGAGGGTCGCGGAGTACTTCACACTCACACATATGTGCCTTACCTCGTTGGACTTGAAATTGGAAAACAAAGAAAAAGGTGGTAGAACCAATAAAGTGATGGCAATGAAATGGTATAATTTACGATGTTGTGTGAGGCGTGATTGGTGTTTGTCTGACCGCAGTCAGACTCCATATCTCTGTACCTATAACAATGCGCTGGTGAGTAACAAGCCGAGATTCGTCATGTTTTATGACGGCGTCTGCAGAGAGAGAGAGAGAGAGAGAGAGAGAGAGAGAGAGAGAGAGAGAGAGAGAGAGAGAGAGAGATTGCGGGGGAGGAGGAAGGGGAGTGTCAAGGGGTAGAGAGAGAGAGAGAGAGAGGGGGGGGGGGGCGGAAAATGAGGTAAAGAAGAGGGGACGAGAGACGAGAGGTCCAAACGTGAAAGGCAGCCTGCAATGCCATAAAGTACTGATTGGAAGTTTTGCCGATGACTGCTTACCTGTCTGACGGCGCCCTCTGCGACATGAGGCACCTGCGAACACGCCCAAAATAGAAATAAGGCGACGGGACAGTCAGTGGGGCAAGGGTGCGAAAAGACGATGGCTAAGACTGAGAAAGACAAACAGTGCAGGAAATAGGGACGGAGAGACCTGGAATTACAATGTAATGGTTTTTTACTTTTCTTATTTTTCATTTTGTAAATTGTTTGCATGTATAAAGGTCCCTTAAGACCGAGTTATATCTGCCGACATTAAGGGGTGTAAGCTGTAAACCCACAAGTCCAATATCGGAGCGAGACTATGCAGGCCGTGCGGGTGCCGGCGGGTCGGACAGTGATAGATGTCCATCGCGCCAGACAGCCTGAAGATCAACCACTAATGATTAACAATCGAAATATGAACACTTTTTGTCTCTCTCTCTTCTCGGCAGCAAGGCGGCTATAGGTGGAGGGCCACTAAAACAATGCGATCAACACACGCGTTTTATAAATAGCGGAATAAGGATAAAACTGGGGCGGCTGGCTGGGGAGGTGAGGGAGGAACGGTCAGTGGAAGCCCCAGTCGGGAACCCCCGCCGCGCCGACAGGCGTGTTCTCACCGTCTAAGCACCGGTGGGGCCCCGACACTCCTCGTTCTATACCGTATACAAACAGCATCTCCTTTTCTCTCTCTGTGACGCTCTAAATAATTTCGTTCTTCTTGTGAAGTTGTATGATATATATATATATAAGCCCGATGAAGTCTTTGTAGTAATTTGTGGAAATGGTCGGTCGGCACTCCAAAGGGACACCTTACCCCCTTCCCTTCCAACCATCTTCTCATCCTCCAAGTTCCCGCCCGCGACGACGTTCTTTACGGGACGAGGTAGGCCTTTGTGTCTTTCCCACGTTGGCACGCCGTGAGTCACACCTCTGAGCTATCGTATTTACCTCCTAATGTCGACAACACAGTCCTGTATTCGCTTTTTCCGTGGAACGAGTAATCACTCACTATCGTTTTTTCAACGACGCGAGAAAATTTGAAATTCCATTTTTACCCATGTAATTATGTAGTCTATTTGAGTCAATTAAAACAGTTCGACACGCCTGTGATTTCCTGGACCGAATCCAACTGCCGTAAATGCGTGCCCTCACTGACAAGTCAATTATCATTGATGCGCTCTATATTTCGTGTTGTGTACAAACACAGGCCTTCTTTAAGGTGTAAGAGTGCCCCGAGGGAGCCGTAAAACACTACGTAAATAATCGCCGCACAAACACTGCATTAGTAGACACGTTGTTCAGACTGACTTTCTTCCGGTATAACGTACATGTATCCCTTTATGAAAAAGTTTGGTTATGCGTGTGTGTGTAGCTAGCAGGACGTCACTGACGTTGCAACTGTATAATGGTTATACTTTCGGAGCTAGGGACACTGATCGGGGCTGCCAGAAAATGTTACTGTGCAGTTGCAGTTGGGGCCCAGGTAGCCTCCTTTACCCCTCTCCTCCCCGGCAAACGGGCCCTTCGCGATGCAAGCTTGAAACGTATTAAAGGTTAAACAAAGCGCCCCGAATGGGGCGATCGGACACAACGCAAGGTTTATGTGTTTGCGGCCATTTATGGGCTACCCGTCTGCAGTCAGTACCGCCCGCAGTCGTCCCGCTACACGTCCGAAGATTTTCCTACAAGCTGGCCTCTGAAATCCCGCGAGCCGATATGTCGGAAAAAGAATGATACTTCATGGGACATATCATTTACTGACAATAATTCAGCTGATTCTAAAAATTTCCCATTTAAAATATTTTACTATTTTACAACCATTTCCCAAAAATAAGATAATTAGTAAAAAAGGTAGAATTACTATGAGCTCATAATTTTCTTCAAACGAAAGTTCAAGCTAAAGCTCACGAAAACTAAGCTGGCAGCCGGGCAACCACTTTCGAACGGTGTACATAGGCTGGCGGCGCAGACAGCTCGGCAGACGCCACCAGACGCTCTTCTGCGAAAACACTCCCTATTAGCCGGAACAGGGCCGAGCCCTGCGCAGCCGCTGCCGCCGCAGCCGCTGTGGTATGCGGCATCGGCGAAGCCAAAACGTTACCAGCAGCGCTGCCGTAACGATTCGCGACTGTCTGCAACGCGAAACACGACTTGCTCTTGCCGACGCCGTGAGGGGGCCGTCACAGCGTCGGTTTCGCGTACAATGGCCATTACCGTTTCTGGGCGGTGTCTCTCTCAGTGTAACCTGTTACCACGCAAGGGTGGCCCTCTGGGGGCGCAGTGTCCCACTCAGACACGGTATATTGGTGGTCAGAGTGTTCAAAATTACATAAATATTCCTTCATACTGAGTCCGTTTACTTCAGGTTTGCCTAGCGTCATTGCAACTGAATTTAATTACCAGGTTTAAGCTAGTTTATTTGGCTGTTGTAGGGACGGTCCCTCGCGCTCGTAGACGCGCCCGTCCGTAGAGCAATCAACCTGTGCGAGCGGTGCGCTGGCTTGCTGGACTACCGCCGCAAAGCGCAAAGCGGGCGCGGAAAAAATAGGAGTGCAGTAAAGTTTAAAATAGGGCGGAAAGAAGGCAGTACCTTTTTTCTTTTTTCAAGCGGTGATCTCAAAGGCATTTAGTGCTTCTTCTTTAGGTCTCATTCGAACCTCACTTGATCAGGTTTCTCAAAGAGTAACAGTGACCACCAACACTTGCGTAACCTGACCAACTCGGACTGCAACGAGGGCGGGGGAGAGAACGGAGAGGGTTTGCGGAGAGGGTTCCCTCTAGTGGTCACCCTACACAGCAGCAGCCCATCTCCTGCCGTGTGTCAGAGGAGAACAAACAACATAACGAATCACAGCATTTTTTCTCCTTTCCGTTTCTTCGTCGATGAGAGCTATGAAAAGCGACCCGTGTCGGGGAGCAAACAAATCAGTTATCATTCCCTTTGATTCCCAGCTGCTGTTGCTGCAGCCGGTGCTTCCACCTCGGCGCCGACCTCCGATTCGCTTTAAATCGATCATGATACGTTGGTTTTTGTTGGTCTCCCACAACAACACACGGAGATATTCACATCCCCACCACCCAGCCTAATCTAACACACACACACATACACACACTCCCACACAGGCGTGCGCGGCGAGTCATTTTCACCGGAAGGACAAAACAAACACATGAACTACCGTTCTCCCCAACCATTTCCCGATCACAATGAAGGCAATTAATGAAGAAGCGCCCAAGTGGCCTACATACTGCGTCTGGTCTGGCCGTGCTCTCCCCCCTCCCCCCCTCCCCTTCCGCTCCCTCCCGTATACTCCCCTGAAACCTCTCACCTTCCTCTGCCCACGTCCTAAACGCAGATTCATCTATCCGAGACGCAGGGGATCAAGAGGTCAGCCAGAGTAATTAACGCCTCGCAAAAAATATGACACTGTGATTAATTTCCTATTTGAAAATCGGTTGCCATTCAAACTTTACTTGAAAGTGCGGTTTGGCTCCAGATTTTATTAACTTTATATGTGTATTTTTTTTTACTACCTGAGCTATCCGATCCCATTTTGACAGCCGCGCGTAGGGCCCTCGAGACGAAAGGCGCTCCACTTTTTTCCTCAGTCCCGTTTTTGTCACGCAAAGCAGCGGCGACCGCCTTGTACGACTTGTCAGCGCTGTCAATAGACATCATTAATAATAACCCCCGCGATGTTGCATCAGCTGCCCCCGACACTTTGCCGCACAACAATCATATCGGGGCCGAAAACACATAATGGAATCCAGCATCGAAATCAATTAAGTGAAGTGAATAGGGCGGCCGATACATCTGTACGCGCCGCGTGCAGGGCAGGACCTCCCGTGAGCCGAGTGCAGTTCATTGGCCATATGATCGTTAGGAGGCACTGTTCTCGAGACGGTTCTGCCGAAAGAAAGGCGGGTTGGGTGCTGGTGCGGCGTGCGCAACTTTGCCTATTTCAGCGACTGGCTTGTTTCTGCTATGCCGTTACAATAAGAAGTACCAGTACCCGCTATACACAGGTTGACGAAATGTCGGCGCGCTGGTCATCACACGGCATGCTTTGGTAGGATGCAAGTCGCGGACATTTCGCTCAGACAACAAAGCCTCGCGACAAAGGCGTTCACAAAGCCCGCGCGCTTACGCACTGCGTCGAATCGTATCATATCATATCTCATTGTTGTCCGGACGACTGTTGCTCGATATGCTTTGATCGAAATGGGACTTCGAGACAACAAGAGTAAGTGTTGATCTTTCTTTCTCCAGCTATTGTTGGCCGGCACACGGCAGCAGCGGGTTGACTGTCACGCTTTTTTGTACACTGTTTGCAACCAGACAGATCCTACGTCGACTTATTCAGTCAAGGTAGTAACATTTATCCTTTTCTTAAACAAAACACTTTGGTAATGTTGTGGTGCGTGTGCATCTGTCATCAGCCCTGTACCCCAGATTGACCCACGGCCTCACCGAAATGACGAATGCTGAGTCACGAACGCCCAGTTAATTCCAGTTCCACCCCTTCGATCTGAGGCGCGACCGGCCAGTGTTCTGGCACGAGCCTACATTTGACCCGCTGTTTCAATCTTTAATTATCCCCCCAGTAAAACAAAAGTTTGGGAGAAAATATCGTGCGCTCGTGAAGGTTAAGTTGTCAGCGAGGTGCACGCAAAAGGGGCTCCTGTGCGTGTCGTGCAGGGGGGCTGAAATCAACCACTTTTCTAGACGCACGATATGAACGCAATATTTTTTCATTGCATTTTAAAGGAAGAGGTTGAAAAGTCAGCGACAGAAAACCGCGAATCACAACGAAGATAAATGTTTGAACGGGCATCCCGACACACACGGTGGCGAGGCCTGGGTCAGGCCAGCAGGCCCCCCGCCGGACAAGTGGACGCGCCAACATCCTACCTCCCCCCTCTCCTCCCGTTAGTCTTTAATAGCAGGTGTTGGTTTTGATGTGGGACGCGCTAACTCTACCGTTATGAAATGATTAGGCGGCCAATCAAGCCTCTTATAGTACGACTGTGTATGGCAAAGGATGAGTGTGTGTTCGGTCGGACTACCGACAGGTTTCAAGCACACTGCTGACAATATTTTTTTTTCTGGACGTGGAACCGGAAGTGTGTGAGTACACCTATGCCTAAGAACTGCAATGGCATGGCATATTTGACCTGTGTGTTGGCGCCATTTTGAAGCCGCAGGCCACCAACACAAACGAGAGCACAAGCGCACGATCGTTCAAATTTTATCATGAAATGCATCAGTTTCTGTGTTTCTCAAATGAGTGGGGGCACGGCAGGTCGTGAGGGAGAGGGGCGGGTAGAAGAAGCGGGTGTGGGAGGGAGAGGCATGGCGCAGTTTGACCAGCCGGCCGCTTTCAGTTTCGGTTGTGCGAGAACAATGAATAAAACATAAAGGTCTCGGACGACTGCGCTGCGTTTGGAGTAGGGAGCGAAAGGGAGAAAAGGAGAGAGGGAGAGGATGGTTCGAGGTCAGAGGACCTGCATAAATGCAATTCCGCTCACAACTATTGACGTGGCAAGCCAAAGCAGGATGGAGACAAAGTGGACTGCATGCGGCTTTAAAAGAGGAGCGGACGACATAGAAAAGAGAAGTACGCGAACAATTTGGCGTCCGGGCGGGGTAGAGAGGAGAAGAGGGAGGGGGCAGACAGGGCGAAAGGGAAATGGCGTCCCTAAGCGGCGGACTACCCTGTTGGTCACTTAGATGTAATTGGTGGAGACACAACTGAGTGTCCCGTAGACCGGAAGTGTGCGGAGGCCGGGCAGGACATGAAAGAGGAAAAGAGGGTCACATCGCATTGGATGAATAAAATGGTCAGCTCATAGGCGCAGACTGCGACCTAAGCTTGCCATATGCTAAAGAAATTTTAAAAAGTTTTTACAGGACTGTGCGATGTTTAAATGTACAAGTGTGTAAATTTTTGGCACAAAAGGCCGTGGAAAATAGAATAACTACTCCGCAATAGTTGTCACTTAAGCCCCTAAGCGAGGGTCCCAGCGGTCCCTCCTCCCTCCGTTCCAGTTGCCGCACCCTCCACCCCAGCAATCCCCTAGTTTATCTCCAACTGTGATTCCTCACCCCAGAGACCGTCGGCTCGGCGCTCCCCTCTCGGTTCTACCAACAGGTGTGTGTCTGTCTCGCTCCCACAAGTCCCACCGCACTCGTCTGAATGCCCTTCCGCCCCTCTCTCGCGCGCGCGCGCACACACACACACACACAGAGCAACAAAGCTGGAACTGTTGCACTCGGATGTACAGATAAAGCCCTTCCCCTCCCCCCGCGAAAGCAAAGGGGACCAGAGGGCGACAAACGGTATCGGAATTGGACAAGCAGCAGGTCACATATTGTAACAGTTAAAATGTTCGAATAAAATAAATGACTGAAGCGGCGGAAAGGGTGAAAATGGAACAAACGAAAAGACGGGAAAGAAAGGGGAAAAGGTTAGCGGGCAGAGCATGATAAACAGGGCGGAAACATGTGAGGCGACAATACGACGGGATTACCGGGGGTGGTGCCTCCGGTCGAAATTAAAAGGGGGAAGATAAAAAGCAGGGGAAATGAGAGGAAGACAGATTACGTGTGTAAACTTCCTCCGCAAAGCAGGCCTGGTCTCTTGGACCCAGCGGCGGCCCAGCCCGGGCGAAAAATGTAATCCTTTGGCAGGAGGACGGGTGGACGGACTGTGTATCACGTAGTACTAGTGTAACAAGGTCTTCGTGTCGGATTGGTGGGGTAGGGGGTGGGGTCTTACGGTTGTGATAATTTTAGAAGGGCGCGGGGAGCATCCTGGTAAATGGTATGTCTGCGGACTTTGTCCGATTCAGTTCCAGAGTAATAATTCTCTTGGAGAAACGAAAGAGAGTAGGGGAGGGGGAGTGAGAGAAAAGAGTCAATTTCGGGGGTTTATAGGACTGGACAGGAGCATTCCCCCCCCCCCCCCTTTCTTCTCTCTCTCTCTCTCTCTCTCTCTCTCTCTCTCTCTCTCTCTCTCTCTCTCTCTCTCTCTCCCTCTCTCCCTTCCTCCCTCTCCCCTATCCTGGACGTCTCTCCCACCTCTTGCTAGAGATATGAGGAAAGCCTCAAGTGGTTGGGATCCTGTGGGATCTCTGCAGGGGGCGGGAACGTCGCCGGCGGAGCATCGCGACGCTGGGGTGTGACGCCAAGCCTTAATGGGAAAGAATTGCCCATATATCGCACATATTAGACGCCCGGCGTCGACACCAGAAAGAGAGATAGCGTAGAGAGAGAGAGGCCTCATCCTCCTCACACTATATCAGGGTCTAGTATTTCATTTGGTGCGAGTCCGAACCCTTCATCCGATTGATTTATAGCGGGCGCCGGCTTGCTTATTGTGTGTTACTTCCCACCGTGTGGATTACCTTTCTCTGGAGAAAACGGAAGTTCGATCTAGTCCTGGCAAAAGGGGGGGGGGGAGGTCTGTTGCTCGCGTGATTAGATGTGCGGCCTGAATCGTTATCGTTCGTATAGAAATGGGGTAAACCTGAAGCAAAAACAAATACCCCACGCTTCTGGGTTTTTATTGTATCGGCCCTCTAGCGGCCCTGTCGCTCTCCAGTTCAATCATGTTGCTTTTCCTTTTTCGGGGTCAGTGGGGTCCTTCTGTTGCAATGGCCGAGCGGGCAGGGCCCTTTTGAAAAGGGCTATGGGCCTGAGTGCTAGTGCGGCCGGACGGGCAGCGCGCGGGGTGTCGCAGGGTGGCAATCATCATGGAGAAATTGGATCAAGAAGGATGGCGTGGAGGGGAGCGGTGGAGGGGACAGAAAACGCACTAAAGTCTTGGCCTGCGATGGAAGATAAGGTAAGCGACGCGGGGCTGGTGAGGCGAGAGGGGGAGGGAGGGTAAAAGACGAACCAGGGAGTGAGGAGGTGGTGGTGGTGGTTTCATGCGGCCTGGTACTCTAAAAGGTAATGGGGTCAACCTCCCGATCCAACATGTCCCCTCCACTAATTGTCGTCCTGTTTTCTCCTTGCTTCCCTCCCCTTTGCTTTCGGAACCGGCCAACAGAAGAAATCTTGATTGGGCTGGGCCCGGCGTTACAATAACGCGCGTTGAAACTTTTAGGCTCCCATCACACGCGCTGCTGATAACATGTTAGGAACCAGTAGCCCGCCAGCGTGCTTTCAGTGTGTGTGTGTGCGTGCGTGCGCGCGCACCTTGTCACAGCCTTACTAGATTAGGTTCCCACTCCACCCGCTACTGCCGGCAGCGTTTTATGAGCGACGCCTCGCTGCAAATAGCGACCTTGCGCGATTCCATTAACAGCTGTCGTGTCAATAACGTTATAACCACATGTGCGTCGTGTGCTCCTGGGATCGATGGCGTCTAAGACGAGGTGAGAATCCGTCCCAAATAGTCCCAACTTATTGTAAGAAATTCTGGAAAGTCATAATCCTGAAGGCTGACAAACCGCGCCAGGGTATGGCAAGTTGATTGTGCTCTAAGCATGCGCATAAACTTTGATAGTGCCCCGACGTTTCTCCGCTAATTACAGCGTTGGCAGTGTGAACCACCTGCCAGGAATTCACATGAACGTCACCCGGGTGACGGTGGTCGGCACAATGACTCGATGACAGCGAATGCTTTGTTGTTTATCGCGGCCGCCCTGGTGTCAGTGTGCTGTTGCTCCAGGGATACACCGCCCATAGGCCAGGCTGATTGATTGCTTTCAGCAGTTGCATACCTGCAAATTAAAAAGGGGTCACCCCTTGTTCATGGTTTCGTAACTAAAGGTTTACCACAACCGTCATAAGAAGTGTTAGGCTTACCCTTCAAAAATTTTAAAAAAACTAAAATGGCGTTGAAAAGAATTCTAAATGAACAGTACTTGAAAAGAAAATGCATATTATTAAAAAAGCTGGCATACGTAGCCAATAGCTGTCAGCGGCAGCTCAGGCCGTGTCAGTGGCGTGTGAATTCCACTGGGGAGGTCCGTGTGTACGTCTGTCTGCGCGTGTGTGAGTGAGTGGGTGGGCGGGTTCCTTTGCGTGCCCGCGCGCGTGTGTGGTGGTGTGTGTTTGCTGAATCACCCCCAGTGGACGGGACAGAGGCCCTGCGAGTTTCATATAATTGCAAATTAACAGCCAGACTACACGCGCGGGATTGGAGTTTGTAAAGCGTGCGCGCATATTCATAGGATTAGCCCTACAGTCCGACACCTTGCTCGCCGCAGCGTTGCCAAGAAAGGTGTATGGCTGCTAAACCTGGCCGGCTTGCCTTCTATTGTCATAGTCGGCCCATTTATTTTTAAAGAATTTGGCTACTTGAGAAATAAAATAATATTTATGATTTTTGATCGTTTCGTTTTTTTTAAAGTAACTGACTGCACTTTCTTGATTGTGTATTGTAACGCCATTATCTCCTTGCGGTGTCGCTGCTCATCCCGTGCAAATCGTCAAGACGGGGGCGGGCGGTGCGGCGGGGGCGAAGGTGGTGGTAGTAGCAGGAGCAGCAGCGCCTGGGCGCCCCGCCCCGGCGTGACATGGTTAACCCTTCGGGCAGCCGGCCGGCCCCTCCTCTCCCCTACCTCCACGCACGCCCCCGGGCGGTTGCGTCCGTGTGTGTGTGTATGCGCGTGTGCGTGAGGGAGGGAGAGGGAGATAGAGAGGGGGGAGGGAGAAACGGCAAGAGCAACCCTTGATTCCGTGTCTGTCAGTAATGGAACTGTGAATGTTTTAGCGGGCGGTGATCACGTGGCCCACAATGCACGGCACGGCTCCGCGGCCGTATGCGGGGGGAGGGAGGGGGGGAGGTATGAGAATTAGGATGAAGCGGGATAGGGAAGGAAATCGGTCGTTCTTGAATAACCAGAAATATTTCAGTGTGGACAAGACCGCGCAAAACAAAACCTAAGAAAAGGTGTTAAAACTTTGGATCGATTATTCGCTTTCCTTTATTCTCGCTGAATCACTCTCCTCTATTTCTCAGCCCTTATCTCTATGTGAGCTTGGGTTATTATTCTAATTTTGCTCATTTCTCCCCCCAAGGAGCGCCCGCCCGGTAAGCTCTGTGTAAGTTCTCCAGCAGACGCACCGGAGGGATCAGCCACCTCGTTCTCCTCGAGCTGATAAATAATGGAATACCTGCATGAGTGTATGTATGTATGAATCTGTATTCGCCTGTGTGTGTGTGTGTGTGTGTGTGTGTGTGTGTGTGTGTGCATGCGCGCGCCTGTGTGCGACTTTCAGCACGTGTTGAGTTCTTGTTGTTGTTCGTCCTGAAGATGAACCCACGGCTTATACACGTGTGTGCGCGGGCTTTGCCCGATTCCGCCCAGCAGAAGGGTTTTCAGTTTTAATTAAAAGCCGCGCCGCCAGGATCAGAGAGAACGACGGGACACGGTTCCGGCCGACCCATGTGTATTCTCTCTCTCTCTCTCTCTCTCTCTCTCTCTCTCTCTCTCTCTCTCTCTCTCTCTCTCTCTCACACTCACTCACTCACTCACTCTCCCTAGCTACTTTAGGTAAGGAGGAGCGCTCCTCCTCTTACTTACTCCCCGCGTGTGGCTCTATCAGCTATACACGCGAAAAAGAAAACGGAGCTGTGGGTGCGAAGTGGGGAGGGCGGCCGGGGGAAGGCAATTTAGACAGTTGTTGGCAGCAGCCCTCTCCCCACCCTCTCCTTCAGCCAGCTCACCCAAGCTCACGTGGTCGAACACCCCCGCGATACCTCTCTGAGGGGTGGGGGGATGTGGAGGGACGGGGGTGGTTCGTGAGAGGAAGGAGGGAGGAAGGCAAAGTGTGAGGTGTTCGCTTGCCTACTCTCCGCGGCCTCTGAACCTTACCCCCTTTTCCCCTTTGCTTCGGTATGGTGGTGTTATCCCTCGAAACGAGAAGAATGAAAATAAACAGGGTCTAGGCTCAGTGGATATCGCGGTCCTCTCTTTGTCTTGGAGGCAACACCTTCGCTCTTCCTCCTCCCTCTTCCTACCAGCCGCTCCGCGCTCGGATTTAGGCGCGCGTGGGGATTGCTTCCGACGGTCTAGATCGACTGGAAGCGATCTTTGCGCTTCTTTCTACTTATCAGCCGTTACTTTCCCCCTCCCCCCCCCCCCTTACATCGTATGCCGCTCGCCCCTCAAATAATTCGGCAAGGGGAGGCGAAACGTAACATACGAAAAAGTTTATCTAGCTGCTATGCTATGCACATACGTGCGATATCTGGAAGAAATTATGTGCTTGCAAAAATAATTTTTGAAAATCAAGAAATTCTTACACTTTGTTTTTTATTTTTTCCAGATGCGAAAAATCATTTGGAGCAGCGACTTTGAGGCCGACATCCATATCGGCACACAATGGGCAGGTCGTGACCTACTCTCCACCCCGCCTCATTCTACCCTCCTCTCCCCTTCCCCAGGGACAAAGTCCCCGGCCGCACCGAAATGCCCTAAGAAAAGATCATGGAGAAGAATATCTAAGGAGCGAGAGAGATGGAGCAGAGAGCGTCGGAAAAGAAAGCATAAAGAGCAAGAGAAGGGGAGAGGGAGTGCGGACGGGGTACACGAGGGAAAGGAAAAAGGAGGATTGCGGCTAGGGAAAAAAACGACTCGCAGACGACTGGAGAAGAGGCCAAAGTTACGGTCGAATGACGGAGCTGATAAAGTTGACCACCCTGCTTACCCTGGCGTCGGTCCCCTTACAGCGGCGCTCACCTTCCCGGAGGAAAAGGATCCGTACTCACGGTAAGTAACAGGACATCTCATTCAGCGAGTCGTTGGCCCGGGCGGGCGCCACCAGAGTGCGCCACTGCCGCCACCTCTCCTCTCAGGTGTGCGCGCCCGCCCCCCTCCCTCCTTCACAAATTAAGCGCCATAAATAATAGCGGGGAGGGCTCGTTTACAGTGACAGCGGCGCGCCGCGGCGCAAGGGCTGCCAACCTTAGGTTCCTCATCAGAAGTTGAGCGAGACTCCCGCCAACTGCCGCTGAGGGAGCTCGCACGCTCGCGCCGGTTACATATTACATGGCATATAGGTTGGTAGCAGTGCTACAGAACCCTCGTGGCGGCGGTGGTGGTGTTGTTGGCAGCACCGCAGGGACGATCCCGACCGCCACGCCCCTAGTCGCGCGGTGGTGGTGGTGCTGGGGCTGTTGGAGGAGGAGACACACACCAGGGCGACACATAATACGTAATTAAGGAATATCATTAAGGTGCTTCTTCATCCTAAAATAGGGTTCCACATATCTTTCTCCCTTCTCGCCTTGGTAGCGGAGGAGGAGGGAAAGACACAACAACGAAATGACTCCACAGTGTATTTAATTACCGGCCAGCCGCGTGCGTCCTTGCTAGTTTGCAGCCTCTTCTTAACCCTTATTAATTCCAGCAGTGGTTTTGTCGGTCTCCATTCCACCTCACCCGCCCCCTGGCCCGCCCACGCCCAGCTCCCGCCCCGCCCCGCCCCGCCTCCGCGCCACCTTACCCAGTGTTTTTCGGTGTGTGTCCGGGCCGGCTGGGCGGTCAGCCTAGCCGGGCGCTAACACACCTCTATAAATAACGTAAATAAACAAAAGATGACCAATATTAATTGGGGCAACAGAAGGCCTGGTCTGTTGTTTCCAAGGTGGCAACACCCCCATTCAGACGCGCGCCAGCTGGTACACAGTCACAAAGCAGTGGGCAGGCCGTACCTGGCGGTGGTGCAGTCGCGGTACAGCGTGTCGAAGTCCTTGCAGGAGAGCAGCTTGCAGCGGTTGACGCCGGGCTGGATGGCGCCGAGGCCGCGGAGGATGCGGACCTGCTCCACGTTGCAGACGAGCGGCACGATGTCGAGGCGCTTGAGCTTGGTGTACACGGTGTGCAGCCCGCCCACCAGGTGCTTGAGGAAGAGCTCGAAGGCCTGCGGCAGGCACAGCATGGTCTCGCCGTTGATCATGAAGGCAGCCACCTTCTGGCCGCGGTACGTGACCAGCTTGCACTCGTTGGCCGTGGGGTCCGAGCTGGAGATGGGCGGCGGGCTGTTGTAGGAGCGCGGCGGGTGCGGGTGGCCCTGGTGGCCGGGGTGCGGCGGGTGCTGCGGGTGGCCCTGGTGGCCCTGGTGGCCGTGGTGCGCCTGGGCCTGCGCCTGCGCCGCCGCCATGAACTCGAGCGGGGACCCCATGAGGGAGTTGAACAGCCCCAGGCCGGGTGGGCCGAGGTGCCTCATGGGCGACATGGGGTGGGGCGGCGCCATGGGGTGCGGCGGCGGCGGCCCGTGGGGTGCGCCATGGGGGGCACCATGGGGACCCATGGGGCCGAGGGGGCCACCATGAGGCGCGTGTGACTGGATCAACGCCATGGGGCCTTCGAGCTCCTTGTTGTTGTTGTTATTATTGTTATTGTTGTTATTGATGATGTTATTGTTGTTGGTCGGCGTGGCGTCGCGTGGCGGGGTGTGGGGTGGTGACGCGGGCCCGCTGTCGGCGCGCGGTGCCGCCTGCTTGGCGCTCGGGGACGTGTCCCCGCGGGGCGACGAGGCGTTACTGCTGCTGTTGGTGGACGAGAAGTCCATAACAGACTCCATGATCATAGTGCACGGCGGCTCCCTCCTGCGTCTCTCTCCCTCTCACTCACTCACACGTACACACACGCGCGCTCACACTCGGCTCGGTCACTGTCGTCTGCTGGCGGGCGCGTGTCCGTCTGTCTGCCCGTCTGTCCGCCGTCCGCTCGCCCGGGTTCTTGACGCGCGGGGTCCGCCGGCAGGCGCGGCCCGAGGAGTACGCGGGGACGACTGAGCGGCAGCGCCGGCTCCTCGCGGTGGGGGCGGCGGGGGCCACGGGAGGGGGCGGCGGGGGCAGCGAGGAGCGGGGGGCGGCGGGGGTGTACGGGAGGGTGCGCGCGCGCACGGCGCCGGGGGCGGTGCCTCGCAGGGGGTGGCGCCTAGCAGCGGTGGGGGTAGCCGTGGAGGGGAGCACCTGGGCGTCCTGCCCACCCTCCGGCCGCCGCCGAGACCCTCAGTTCCGACCGGTATTTTTCTTGAGCTGACATCCACACACGGGCCTGGCTCGGCCGCCCCGCTCCTAAGCTCGGGCTCACACACACACACACACACACTGTCGCCGGAGGGGGGAGGGGGCGGGTTTGGTTTGTCTCTTGGCGCCGCGCGCACTTACGCCCTTTTGTTTTGGAGGAGCAGGAGGAAGAGGCGAGAGACGGGCGGCGAGGAGGAAGTGCGAGAGGGTCCTTGAGAGAGGGTCCCCGTCCCCAATCTTGTTATTCTCACGGCCCGGCGAATGGCGCGGCGTTAGTCGCCAGCCCTGGCTGTCCGGCCTGAGGCTGCCAGCTGGCCTGCCCTGCGCGTCGTCTGCTCTCGCGGTGAGGTTAGGTGGCCGCGCTGAGCTGCGCTGCGCGGCTGGTACCCGCCGCTGCCCGACGCGCCGGTTGGTACTCCTGCGGCCGCGCTGCGCTGCGCCGCCTGGCTGGCCGGCAGGAGCAAAACTGATGAATACAAACATGAAGCCGGGCGGGCATTACATCAGAGCGAGAGAGCGCGAGAGAGGGGGGGGGGAGGAGGGGGCTCGGCAGCGAGAGAAAGAGAGAAAGAAAGAGTAAGACAGTTGTGCTCGGCGAAAAAGGGGGGAGGGGGAAATATGAAGAGCAGCTCAGCAGCACTGCACGGGCAACTGAGACAGATGTGTTTGGACAGCTAAGTGGAGAGAGCGAGATGGAGAGAAAGGGAGAAACGAGGGAAGAGATGGCATGGCAGAGGAGGAAGACATGGGGATAAGGAAAGATATAATAATCGTCATGAGAGCTTCGGGCGAGGAGAAGAGGGAAGAGGTGGCTGTGGTGGCGAGGGGGGCGGGCCCGGCCGGCGAGCGCCTGGAGGAGGGGGGCGGGCCGGGAGGGGAGAGGGGCGTGGTGGGGGCACGGCGGTGGGCTTCAGGGGGAGGGGAGGGGGGAATACGAGAGAGAGAATGTCATTCCTCGCGGGTCCCGGCCGCCGTTGCGCCGAACTGCCGCGCCGACGCCATTGGTCGGCCGCGACTCGGCTCGAGCATCCATTCGTCAGACTGGAGTGCAATAGAGACGTACGCCCGGCCAGAGCGAGAGGGGGATAGAGACAGGGATAGAGAGAGAGAGAGGGGGGGGGCGGGAGACACAGAATGAGGGAACAGAAGCGCCTCAATTACTCGACAGAAGACGGTCGTCATAGTCCGTGCGCGCGGGGGTTAGGGGGCGGAGCCCGCGGATGAAACGTACAAAATTGAGATAGAAGCACGGTGGGAACTGAGAAAGGGGAGAGATGCAGCGTGGAGAGAGGGAGATGGAGAGTCTGTGGTGCCAGCTGGTGGAGCAGAAGAGCCCCCCTCCCCCCCCCCCTCTCTCTCTCTCTCTCTCTCGCTCTCGCCGGTTCTTTGGCTTATTTCTCCCCGCTGTCCTCGGCCACTTTTGCGGGGGGTCTCTCTCCCACTCCCCCCTGCCGCTGCTCTAGACTGAGACTTCCCACTGCCTTTCTCTCCCTATCGCTCCCGCATTGCAGAGCCCACCGCGTCCAAAACCTATAATGACATTCGGGCCGGAAGGCGAGAGCGAGGGGGGCGGAAGAATGGTTATGGTTTGGCGCCTATCCCTTCCCTTCGACTTTATAGAGATCAGGCCATGTCGTTAAAAAAAATATATCAGAAAGATTCATAAAAACATGTGATACTTCGTCCTTGGCGCGCACCTGTTATTTCTGAGCAAAGCCCGCGCTCGCAAACGCAACCATAAATACATCTGGGAATTACAGCTGCCGCCCACCGAAACGTAATCTGAAGTGTTTTGCATTGGCGTTAACACGCAATGTTTCGTTTTCCCTCTCTCACTAACTCGTGGCCGGGGCGCGGCAGCAGCGTAGCAGAGGTAGAGTGCGACAGCTATAGGCTCAGCGGAGCACTCGGCGGTGCTCCATCTCCCTCCCTCCTGTTGGCCACGCCACTGGGCGCTGGGAGTGCCGCGTAAAGTGAGTGCCACGGCTCCTCCCACCCCAGATAAGGTCAAACTTATTTACCCGACCCGCTGCGCTTTCAAGGCGCCGAGCGCGCGCGTTTCAAAATTCTTTCGCTGCTTGAAAACAAAATATATCACGAGAAAAGAACAAAAAAACAACAACGAAATGAGCATTCTCTTTTCCCATTTCCTATGGCAAGTGGGAATTATAAAGTTATCTCACTCGTCAGCTACCCTGCCGCCCTCCTTCCTCCCCTCGTCATGGGGAGTGAGACGAAAGAGGAGAACGGAGTTAGTGTAGGTTGCCTACCTCGCGTATGTTATGGATGAAGGCTAGAAAAAAAATCATGATTAACATGACCTAATATTAAAAATAGACGGAAAATATATCTTCGATTGAAATCAAACCTGTAAAAATTAGGTCACGGTCTCAAAAGAATTTCCTGTAAAACCAAAATAATGGTGAGTGGCTTGCTTTTTACATCCCTCTTCCCAGCGTGGCTGGCGGGACGGGCGCGGGCCACCCTCGCACCACCTCCTCCCCAGCCAGCCACCCCGGGGCGCTATTTGATCGGGAGCGCTTGTTCCCTATTGACACGGGGGTGCGAGAGAGATGGATAAGGGCAGCTGTTGCGGTCGGGTGCAGGCAGGCAAGCGGTTGGCGATATCGCTCTCTCTCTCTCTGTCTCTCTACCCCTCTACCCCTCTCCCTCTCTCTCTCCTATCTCCTCTCTCTCTAACTGCGCCTGTACTACATACTTCGCGCAAGAAATGACGGAGATAGAGGGAAAAGTAAGAATGGGGGGTAACGGCAGTGCGACAAGGAGCACACAAGTCACTTTACTATGCCGCCCGCGTCGCGTGCCGTTCGATTTTTCATACGACGGCGCGGAGCCTTCAACGCCCCGTCTTCGGCCTGTCTGGTGCGGGCCGCCCCTGCTACCCCTGCCCGCCCCTGGCCGACCTGGACGGTGACACAATCGCTTGACTCTAGGGGCACGCCGCGAACCGCACGACATTGTTCAGGACTTGGAAAAACTATTTCGGGGCACAGCAGTCAGCTGTAGAAAGCGACGTGCTAAGTCCAGGTGGGTTTGTGTGACGGTGGGCTGAAATGCCTGCGATTTCTGGGGTGAAAAACGAGAAAGGATGGGTCATCTGAAAAGTGGGAAGCGGGGAAGCGGTGCGTCCGCACGCAAACCAGCCCAACGAAGCGCCGTGTTCAGCTGTGCTCCGTTGTGTGCCCGCGTGTGTGTAGTCCCGTGTTTAACACGTGTGTTCACGTGAGCGGGCCGCGGGCGGGAAGAGGAGAGGCCAAGCGGTGTGGAACTCGCAGCATGGGCCACTGCTTCTGCGACCGCCGCGCCGGCTCGCCTCGCTCGAAGCGCAGCCTGAGTCGCCATCTAGCGGTGGAGCGGTGAAATAGCGCCGGGCCACGCGCGCATTCAAATTAAAGCGCGGGGCAGTCTGCGCTGCGCCCGTAACAGAGGTTACAGGTTAGGCAGTCACTTATGGCTGTCTACCCAATTTTAAATTTACACGTGGAATAAAAATTTGCACGTAATAAATTCCAATATAAAAATACAAATTCTAATATTTAAAAAAACACGCAGTTCAACAACGTTTAGCAAACTCAGCGTTAAAAAAAGAGAGAACGGATCTCTGTGTAGGTCATGGCAAAGTAATTGTTGCGAATCGTGAGTAGTGAAGAACCTTGCCATCGTTATTGGTAAATTGTACGTAAGGTTGCCCCAGCAGGTTACGCACGAAGACGTTTAGTCTGAAGAACAAAATTCTACAGTGGTTCGGAAACGTACAATTTCATAAAGCGACGGGAATTAAACCAAATTACAAAACCACCATTCATTAATTTTCCGTGCCGTTAAAGCTGATGGTGGTGCTTTAAATAATTCTGCCATACTGTCCTCCCTCTGCATGTCGCCCACAGCATGCAATGAGTGTCGCTTTCACTCCGACCTCACGGGACAAAGCATCGGGTGACGGAGTAAGAAGATCAGAGCATGGCTACCACCGACACGAAAGTCAAGAATAAAGCTAGAGGAACTCAAAATTAGCTTGTTTCAATTTTCCTCTACAATAACGAACAATACGGGCGACTATCTAGCGTAATTACATAGATAAAACGATTAAATTAACATGTCAAGATGAGAAGGGCTCACATGTGGTGATGGTGGCGGAGTCCCGTCACCAGCCTGTGTTCGATATTAAGGAAATTAAGTGAAACAACACAAAGTCATGCCTCTCATTTGAGCTTCAATTACGAAAAGATATTAACACTTTTTCTTATTACCGACTACCTGTTTTGCATCTGCGCCCCCATCTGGAATTTAATGATTCATTCATTTGTTTAGGGCAGAACGTCGATGCAATAGGTCGTCGAAGAGGAATAATTTTGATATGGTTTGCACACCAAATAAGACAACTAAATAAAAATTTTAGAAAGTCAAAAAGTTGCATGCAGAAATGACATCTTTCCTTTGTTTGAACACAGTATGGCCTGCGGGCACTTTGTTCTTCGTTTCGACACTGGCCTGTATTGTGTATTGGCAGTGTACTTGACGCAAACTCTGCTGCTGCATTGGCTGGCCGCGCTATGCACCCTCTCTGCACAACACAATGACCTTTAGCGCTCCGATTCTTGTCAATGGCTGATCGCCCGCCGGGTATAGGCCTCCCACACACAAGCGAACACAACACGCACACATGCGCGCACACAAACACATTATTCGGATTGTTGTTATCAGTCCTGATAGCGCCGGCTCGCTCGTCGCCCTGCAACAATGGCCGTACACGGAGATAATTTGGACTGCGCTGCAGTGCATTGTTGCCCCCGTTGGGGTGGTGCACCCGGCGTGGAGTGGATCAGCATGTCATCGGCCCCTGCCGACCGACCGACCCCCAAATTAACACGTGTGGCTATACCGCAGCGCGCGCGCGGGAACTGCACTGCTGCCCTCCCGCAAAAAGAGGACCAGCCAATAAATGCATAGATGGTAGTGACAATCTTTGGGAATCATACCTACATTTGTAACAGGATATCATTACACTGTTAAAACCTTACAAAGCAATGCTTTGCAATAACAAACAAAATGCTTCGCAATTGCGAAGCTTTTGCTTTGTAGCTTGCGAAGCATTTGCTTCGTAGCTTGCGAAGCATTTGCGAAATGCTTCGTATTACAAACAAAATGCTTTGTAATACAAAGCATGCAAATGCCTTGCAAGCTTACAAACTATTTTGTTTGTAGGGATTTAACAGTGTAGGAATCGCCACGAGAACCAATGGAAATGACTGAAAATCCTTGAAGACATCAATGAGAGACGTAATTCCTGGACTGAAATTGCTCCGTCGGTGAAAAGGTTAGATCTTTTTTAAGGTGGTAATATTACGTCCTATATGTACAGCTTCGCGTGGTATTTTCACAACAAAGTTAAGGGGTAAATGAAAACCTTCCTATTTTTATCTTCGTCGTTATATTTATGAGCGAATAACAAAAATCAATCATGGCTACCGTGCGCCGCGCTGCGTCGCTCGCCAACAAGCCCCGCTGATAAACCTTTCTCACTGATGAATAGTTATGCCCCTTTCTCTGTTAGAAGAGAGCGGCGCAGGCAGTACGACTTCCCTCCCTTTGTGTGGAGGTAGGCAGGCGCTGCCTTGTGCGACGCCATCGACTGTCAGCAGACACGTGGTGTGGTTCGCATAATAACTCATCACTACCGCGCTGCCGTACCGCAGCGCTGTCGCGTCGCGAGAAACAAAAGAATTACGGAAAAAGTACGGTGGTGACCTGTCATTAGAAGCCAGTCCAGTCAATACTTTATGTGAAACTTGGGCCGACTGTGAGTTGGCGAGGGAAGTGGCGCGGTGGCCGTACATGAATTAGAAAATAGTTAAGAGAGGGGGGGGGGGCAGTCAACCAAAAGCTATACCACTGACTTAACGAAAGCCACGCCAAGTTGGGCTGAGCAACTCGCATGTTTTATGCATGGCTGATAGATGTTATTGGTCAGGCTTCACTGTTAGGACAATCAACACCACGACCCCTCCGATCATTTGTGCACCAATAAACACATCTGCAAAAGTCAAATTCGTCCCGAACCCGGGATGGACCTCGTTCGCTGAGGTGCGGCACGTTACGGCTCGCAGACGAGCTAGAGGTAGGTAGGCGGAGCAACAGCGCTCTCACCCTTCACCATTGTGGACTCTCAGCGAGAGAGAGAGAGAGAGAGAGAGAGAGAGAGAGAGAGAGAGAGAGAGAGAGAGAGAGAGAGAGAGAGAGAGATATGACTCTGAAAACAATAGGTGCCTCCCATTTACATACATGACAAATGGACGAAAGTTATTCGGTCTGTCAGGCCAACTAAGTGCGTTTTCCTAAATTTTTTCGTGATTTGAAACAAACCGTCCTTTCAACAATAGCTTATTCAGAGAGTACAACTGGCATTTGAATGTGAACCCGGCACGCTGCAACAAGATCTGATGACAGTGTGGAACAGGAAACGTCGAAAGTCCTTAAAATACTCCATATAAATTTTTTTTGCCAGAATTGACTATGAGTGGTGCAGTTATTCATTTCTGCACTGCCCGATTTTTTTTTATAGGGCCTAATATGAAGAGAAATTAATGCCATATTCTTTGTTTTCAGGTTCTGTCGTCAGTGCGTCCAGTCTCGTCCTCTGCCACGAACCAGGTGGTGAACCAATTCTTGTGGTGCCGCCCAGACCTTACCGCCGCGAGCAACGTGATGTGGCGCCATTAGAGACTAAACGAATCCAAATCATGGCGAATAATTACAACCCGTAGGCCACCTATTTGTCAGCGATTTGTGCTAAGAGACCGCCCGGCCCTGGCCCTGGCCGACCCTCCGTTCCTCACCATCTGACTGTCCGCAGGAACCCTCCCTCTCCCCCCTCTTCATCCTTTTCACCTTTCCGCGGGTCGGATCCCTTTTAAATTGCGCTCCGCTTGCTCTCATCAACAAATTACACCTGTTATGAGTTTAATTCGGGCTGCGCGAGTGATCGAATATAATCGATTGATATTCGTGTGGCGACCAGACCGACCGCATTCGCATTTGAGACAACTGTCTGACGAGAGAGAGAGAGAAGGGGGGGGGAGAGAGAGAGAGAGAGAGAGAGAGAGAGAGAGAGAGAGAGAGAGAGAGAGAGAGAGGGGGGTTATGAGGGAAAGGAGAGGAAACTTCCACAAAAGCAAAAGGCAAACCGATCTAACGAAAAAGATGACTTGCTCTGCTCTGAGGAATAAAAATATTTGCTCTTTGCGTGCGGTCTGGTCAGCGTCTCTCGCATGAATATTTCGCCCCGGGAAAGGTTTGTCTCGACCTGCCGACTGCAGCGCAAGGGTTTGGTCGGTGCGCCGCCGTAGGGCCCCCGGCAGACCGGGCCGGTCAGGTCAGCCGAGCCTAATCGGGGCTATCATCATTATTGTCAATTATTGGTACTTATCGCTATGTGGTGTACCGATTGTTGCATTCTCGTGTCGAGTTGGCTGAATGATCTACGACTGCTGCTTCAACGCCCAAGCAGGAAAAACAAATTTATATATCAGATGTCGCACACAAGCGCCAGCGAGTGTAGAGAACTCGGATAAAACGGCTCGGGCTCGGCAAGTTTCTTCTAAAGCTAAAGCTATAGCCTTTCCGATTTTCGGCCGAAAAAATTGTCTCCGATTTCGACCAAACTCACAGGCTACCCTCTTCTGGGACTGAAAAGAAAATCGCTTTGGCGTGCGCCCTACCCTCTGCGTCGTTTCGTCGCAATTTTTCGCAGTAGAACCCGGTTTTTCGCCAACCAAACCCTCGGGGGTGGGTCTAGGGGTACGTAAGAGTTCCCCTGCACGACCCCCGTCACTTTGGAGCAACAATTTTTTTGGGCTGAAATTCGTAAAAATGCAAAGGCTATAGCCTTTGTGTTTTTGCGATTTTCGGCCGGATAAAAATTGTCCAGATTTCAACCAAACTTGCAGGCTACCCTCTTCTGGGACTCAAAAACATTTGGCAGTTCCAAGCAGCCAGATACCTGACTTCGTTTAGGACGAAATCGCTTTGGCGTGGGCCCTATCCTCTCCGTCGTTTCGTCGCAATTTTTTTGCAGTAGAAGCCGGTTTTGTGCAAACCCAACCCTCGGGGGTTAGTCTAGGGGTACGGAACAGTCCCCCTGCACAACCCCCGACACTTTAGAGAAACAATTTTTTTCCTTCGACCGAAAATCGCGAAAACGCAAAGGCTATAGCCTTTGCATTTATTAAGATTTTCCCCCGAAAACGAATTTGCTCCAAAATGACGGGGGTCGTGCAGGGGGACTCTAACGTACACCCAGAAAAAGGCTCCTTTGAATCAAAGGAATTTGGACTTAAAACTGGACCAATGCATATAATGATGTTGATACAATGAAAATTCTTTCAAACAAAGAAAACTCTTCCTTACTTTGAAGAATTTCAATATATTTCATGCCA
Source organism: Frankliniella intonsa (assembly GCA_033675135.1). Taxonomy (NCBI): domain Eukaryota; kingdom Metazoa; phylum Arthropoda; class Insecta; order Thysanoptera; family Thripidae; genus Frankliniella; species Frankliniella intonsa. Next base: position 8,833,513 of record CM066254.1, on the reverse strand, counting down.
AATTTGCATTGGTCCAGTTTTAAGTCCAAATTGCTTTCAATCAAAGGAGCCTTTTTCTAGGTGTACCCCGAGACCAACCCCCAAGGGTCTGTCCGTCCGAAAACCCGGTTTGTCTGCGAGGGAATGCAGTATTCCTAATAGCGCGCAATGTGTTCGGGCGAGGTGGCTTAGGGGCCTATTTTCTCTCTAACGAAGTCCGGTATAGGACTCCTAGGACTTGCTATGTGTTTTTTGGTCCCAGAAGGAGGTAACCTGTGAGTTTGGTCGAAATCCGAGACAATATATTTTCGACCGAAAATCGCAAAAAACGCAAAGGCTATAGCCTTTGCATTTTTATGATTTTGGGTCGAATTTTTTTTCTCTCCAAAATGACGGGGGTTGTACAGGGGGACTCTAACGTACCCCTAGACCAACCCCCAAGGGTCAGTTCGTCCGAAAACCCGGTTTGTCTGCAAGGGAATGCAGTATTTCTAATAGCGCGCATTGTGTTCGGGCGAGGTGGCTTAGGGGCCTATTTTCTCTCTAACGAAGTCCGATATATGACTCCTAGGACTTGCTATGTGTTTTTTGGTCCCAGAAGGAGGTAACCTGTGAGTTTGGTCGAAATCCGAGACAATATATTTTCGACCGAAAATCGGAAAAAACGCAAAGGCTATAGCCTTTGCATTTTTATGATTTTGGGTCGAATTTTTTTTCTCTCCAAAATGACGGGGGTTGTACAGGGGGACTCTAACGTACCCCTAGACCAACCCCCAAGGGTCAGTTCGTCCGAAAACCCGGTTTGTCGAGGGGAATGCAGTATTCCTAATAGCGCGCAATGTGTTCGGGCGAGGTGGCTTAGGGGCCTATTTTCTCGCTAACGAAGTCCGGTATAGGACTCTTAGGACTTGCTATGTGTTTTTCGGTCCCAGAAGGAGGTAACCTGTGAGTTTGGTCGAAATCCGTGACAATATTCTTTTGACCGAAAGTCGGAAAAACGCAAAGGCTATAGCCTTTGCATTTTTATGATTTTGGGTCGAATTTTTTTTCTCTCCAAAATGACGGGGGTTGTACAGGGGGACTCTAACGTACCCCTAGACCAACCCCCAAGGGTCAGTTCGTCCGAAAACCCGGTTTGTCGTGAGGGAATGCAGTATTCCTAATAGCGCGCAATGTGTTCGGGCGAGGTGGCTTAGGGGCCTATTTTCTCTCTAACGAAGTCCGGTATAGGACTCCTAGGACTTGCTATGTGTTTTTTGGTCCCAGAAGGAGGTAACCTGTGAGTTTGGTCGAAATCCGAGACAATTTATTTTCGACCGAAAATCGCAAAAAACGCAAAGGCTATAGCCTTTGCATTTTTATGATTTTGGGTCGAATTTTTCTCTCCAAAATGACGGGGGTTGTACAGGGGCACTCTAACGTACCCCTAGACCAACCCCCAAGGGTCAGTTCGTCCGAAAACCCGGTTTGTCTGCGAGGGAATGCAGTATTCCTAATAGCGCGCAATGTGTTCGGGCGAGGTTGCTTAGGGCCTATTTTCTCTCTAACGAAGTCGGTATAGGACTCCTAGGACTTGCTATGTGTTTTTTGGTCCCAGAAGGAGGCAACCTGTGAGTTTGGTCGAAATCGGAGACAATTTTTTTTCGACCGAAAATCGCAAAAAACGCAAAGGCTATAGCCTTTGCATTTTACGATTTTGGGTCGAATTTTGTTTTCTTTCCAAAATGATGGGGGTTGTACAGGGCGGCTCCAACCTTCCCCCTAGACCAACCCCCAAGGGTCAGTTCGTCCGAAAACCCGGTTTGTCTGCGAGGGAATGCAGTATTCCTAATAGCGCGCAATGTGTTCGGGCGAGGTGGCTTAGGGGCCTATTTTCTCTCTAACGAAGTCCGGTATAGGACTCCTAGGACTTGCTATGTGTTTTTTGGTCCCAGAAGGAGGTAACCTGTGAGTTTGGTCGAAATCCGAGACAATTTATTTTCGACCGAAAATCGGAAAAAACGCAAAGGCTATAGCCTTTGCATTTTTATGATTTTGGGTCGAATTTTTTTTCTCTCCTAAATGACGTGGGTTGTACAGGGGGACTCTAACGTACCCCTAGACCAACCCCCAAGGGTCAGTTCGTCCGAAAACCCGGTTTGTCTGCGAGGGAATGCAGTATTCCTAATAGCGCGCAATGTGTTCGGGCGAGGTGGCTTAGGGGCCTATTTTCTCTCTAACGAAGTCCGGTATAGGACTCCTAGGACTTGCTATGTGTTTTTTGGTCCCAGAAGGAGGTAACCTGTGAGTTTGGTCGAAATCCGAGACAATATATTTTCGACCGAAAATCGGAAAAAACGCAAAGGCTATAGCCTTTGCATTTTTATGATTTTGGGTCGAATTTTTTTTTCTCTCCAAAATGACAGGGGTTGTACAGGAGGACTCTAACGTACCCCTAGACCAACCCCCAAAGGTCAGTTCGTCCGAAAACCCGGTTTGTCGTGAGGGAATGCAGTATTCCTAATAGCGCGCAATGTGTTCGGGCGAGGTGGCTTAGGGGCCTATTTTCTCTCTAACGAAGTCCGGTATAGGACTCCTAGGACTTGCTATGTGTTTTTTGGTCCCAGAAGGAGGTAACCTGTGAGTTTGGTCGAAATCCGAGACAATTTATTTTCGACCGAAAATCGTAAATTGCATTTTTATGATTTTGGGTCGAATTTTTTTTTCTCTCCAAAGTGCCGGGGGTTGTACAGGGGGCCTCTTACATACCCCTAGACCAACCCCCAAGGGTCAGTTCGTCCGATAACCTGGTTTGTCTGCGAGGGAATGCAGTATTCCTAATAGCGCGCAATGTGTTCGGGCGAGGTGGCTTAGGGGCCTATTTTCTCTCTAACGAAGTCCGGTATAGGACTCCTAGGACTTGCTATGTGTTTTTTGGTCCCAGAAGGAGGTAACCTGTGAGTTTGGTCGAAATCCGAGACAATTTATTTTCGACCGAAAATCGCAAAAACGCAAAGGCTATAGCCTTTGCATTTTTATGATTTTGGGTCGAATTTTTTTTCTCTCCAAAATGACGGTGTTGTACAGGGGGACTCTAACGTACCCCTAGACCAACCCCCAAGGGTCAGTTCGTCCGAAAACCCGGTTTGTCTGCGAGGGAATGCAGTATTCCTAATAGCGCGCAATGTGTTCGGGCGAGGTGGCTTAGGGGCCTATTTTCTCTCTAACGAAGTCCGGTATAGGACTCCTAGGACTTGCTATGTGTTTTTTGGTCCCAGAAGGAGGTAACCTGTGAGTTTGGTCGAAATCGGAGACATAGTATTTTCGACTGAAAATCGGAAAAACGCAAAGGTTATAGCCTTTGCATTTTTTACGATTTTTGGCCCCAAACAGATTTGTTTCAAAATGACGGGGGTTTTGCAGGGGGACTCTAACGTACCCCTAGACGAACCCCCAAAGATCAATTCGTCCGAAAACCCGGTTTGTCTGCGAAACAATGCAATATTTCTGATCGCGCGCATTGGGATCGGGCGGGGTGGCTTAGGGTTGCCCCACAATGAACCGCTCGACGCTACCCATCACGCCCATCACCCACCATGATTTTTGGTTTCAGGTTCACATCACTGTCCGGCCGCTAGATGGCGCTTTGACCTGACCCAGCGTTGTTTTGCGCGCCGTGCTAGTAAAGCCTACTCGCGCATAAGTACTGTAAGCATAGCGTCCCAGGCCACCCGCACGACGGCACCACTTCAGACGCCGTCCTTCAGCTCTCTTCTCCAGTTGTTAACTCTCCAGCTGCTGGAGAGGCTCCAGCCTACTCTTCGCCCAAGTCGACGAGGCCGACGACCCGGGAAGAAGAAGATGACGCCTCCGCCTTCCTAGGCTCATCTCCGTAGGGTTTTTTCTTTTATTTGATTTATTTTTTCCCTGCACTGTTCTTAACCTTCAACTTACCTGTTTTTTGTTATACATTCATTTGCTCTAAATAGTAACCAAGGCGGGTTATAGGGACCGCCAAATCAATCTGTATGCACCTCTGTATGCAAAATCAAGATCAATAAAAACTTAAAAACTGAAACTGAATCCAGATCAGACCGATGTGCTCAGCAGACATTCTGTTGATGGACGGAATGCCTGACGCACTACAATGCCGCCCGTCTCGTAAACAGACGTTCATCTCATTTTTGAAAACAAATCAGGAACTTTATGCAGTCTTTGATTAATGTGGGATATCAGTGCAACAGCGGGAAGCAGCGGGCGTGCCGTGGTTGGTCATTGGCGAGAGCGGGAACATGTATTGACGCCCAAAGCAGGGGCGGCCACCAGATGGCGCCTTGGCTTGACCATGCGCTGTTGCTGCGCGGGCGGTCCTTGATACGCCAGAATATATAGTGCCCAACACCCATCTGGAAGGTTGATGTGAGGCTTACACCACGGCACGGCCGCTAGATGACGCTTTGGCGCTGTCCGTCTTTGTAACAGACATTCATCTCATTTTTGAAGACTAAGACGAAACTTGAGGCAGTCTTTGGATCATGTGGAATTTCGGAGCAACAGCGGGAAGCAGCGGGCGTGCTTGGTCATTGCTGAACGCGGAAACATATGTGTTGGCGCGTAAAGGCTGGGCCAGGTTGTGTTTTCCGGGTCGGCCACCAGATGGCGCCTCGGCTTGACCATGCGCTGTTGCTGCGCGGGCGGTCCTTGATACGCCAGAATATATAGTGCCCAACACCCATCTGGAAGGTTGATGTGAGGCTTACACCACGGCACGGCCGCTAGATGACGCTTTGGCACTGTCCGTCTTTGTAACAGACATTCATCTCATTTTTGAAGACAAAGACGAAACTTGAGGCAGTCTTTGGATCATGTGGAATTTCGGAGCAACAGCGGGAAGCAGCGGGCGTGCTTGGTCATTGCTGAACGCGGAAACATATGTGTTGGCGCGTCAAGGCTGGGCCAGGTTGTGTTTTCCGGGTCGGCCACCAGATGGCGCCTCGGCTTGACCATGCGCTGTTGCTGCGCGGGCGGTCCTTGATACGCCAGAATACATAGTTGAAATTCTCACAGGAGGCACCCGTGAGATCGCTCTTGATGGGTGGGTGGGCTTTCTTCTGCCACACCAACTCTTGTCGAGTAACTTATACGCAAGAATTTTTATTTGGCGAAAGTCAGTGTTGAGAGATGCGAATTGTATTTAAAACGCAACGTTAGCTCTCGCGGCTGACATCAAACACTCAAGTAACCTAGCCAAAGTTCGTTTTCGTCGGGTAGAGTGAGGGTGGGCCCTTTTGCCACAAACGTTAGCTCTCGCGCGGTCCTTGACACGCCCCAATACATAGTTCAAATTGTCACGGGGGGCACTCGTGAGATCGCTCTTGACGGGTGCGTGGGCCTTTCTGCCACACCAACTCTAGTTGAGTAACTTATATGCACGGATTTTTACTTGGAGAAAGTCAGTAATGCGTGATCACAACGTTAGCTCTCGCGGCTGACATCAAACACTCAAAAAGCCTAGTCCAAGTGTCTTTTAGTAAGGGTGGGCTCAGGGTGGGGCTTTTGCGGCCACACCAACTCTAGTTGAGTAACTTATATGCACGGATTTTTACTTGGAGAAAGTCAATGATGAGAGATCACAACGTTAGCTCTCGCGGCTGACATCAAACACTCAAAAAGCCTAGTCCAAGTGTCTTTTAGTAAGGGTGGGCTCAGGGAGGGGCTTTTGCGGCCACACCAACTCTAGATGAGTAACTTATACGCACGAATTTTTAATGTTGAATTGATAAATTTCAATAATTTGTCTTATTTTACCTTCAAAGACTCTGAAGAAACAAAAATCGTGCGTATAAGTTACTCATCTCGGGCGAAGAGTACTTGGACTAGGCCCTATAGGCTCTGCCTTGTCGAGGCCTAGCGCGCAACAACAACGCATGGTGGCGCCATCTATTAGCGGACCTGGAACCAGAAAATTGCTTCGAAAAACGCGAAAAATTACGCGATTCTACCCGGAGGTCAGCAGGAGCGAGGAGGTCGCCTCTTGTACAAGTGTGCATTCTCCGGTTCCAGGTCGGCCGACAGATGGCGCCACCATGCGTTGTTGTTGCGCGCTAGGCCTCGACAAGGCAGAGCCTATAGGGCCTAGTCCAAGTACTCTACGCCCGGTTGGGCATTCTCGTCCTCGACCAATTCTTGGCACGTTACTTATGCGCACGAATTTTTGTTTAGATCATCTTAATGATGAGGGAACCATATTATATTGCTAACAAGACGTTGGCTCTTAATTCTGACATTGAAACGTCAAATAACCAAGTCCAAGTTTTTCGAAGTTTAGTGGAAGGGTGGGTCTTAGTTTTCCAACCAACTCCAGTCCCGTGTGTTTGCCGATGAAACTTAGGAAATGCTTGCCAATGTCAACAAGAAAAATTCGTGCGCACAAGTTGCGCCTCTCGAGTTGGTTGGGGAAAAAGTTCCCTCCGCGCGAAGGAAATTTGGACCAGGCCCTATAGGCTCTGCCTTGTCAAGGCCTAGCGCGAAACAACAACGCATAGTGGCGCCATCTGTTGGCTGACCTGGAACCGGAGAATGCACACTTGTACAAGAGGCTACCTCCTCGCTCCTGCTGACCTCCGGGTAAAATCGCGTTTTTTTTTCGCGATTTTTGAAGGCGCTGTGGGGAGCCGTTTCGCGTCGGCCAACAGATGGCGCCACCCTGAAACGCCATCTGTTGGCGGACCGCGGTAACGCTTCCGCATCATCTTCGAAGAACGCGAGAAAACGCGAAAAATACGCGATTCTACCCGGAGGTCAGCAGGAGCGAGGAGGTAGCCTCCTGTGCAAGTGTGCATTCTCCGGTTCCAGGTCGGCCGACAGATGGCGCCACCATGCGTTGTTGTTGCGCGCTAGGCCTCGACAAGGCAGAGCCTATAGGGCCTAGTCCAAGTACTCTTCGCCCGGTTGGGCATTTTCGTCCTCGACCAACTCTCGGCGCGTTACTCATGCGCACGAATTTTTGTTTCGATCATCTTTATGATGAGGAAACCATATTATGTTGCTAACAAGACGTTGGCTCTCGATTCTGACATTGAAACGTCAAATAACCAAGTCCAAGTTTTTCGAAGTTTAGTGGAAGGGTGGGTCTTAGTTTTCCAACCAACTCCAGTCCCGTGTGTTTGCCGATGAAACTTAGGAAATGCTTGCCAATGTCAACAAGAAAAATTCGTGCGCACAAGTTGCGCCTCTCGAGTTGGTTGGGGAAAAAGTTCCCTCCGCGCGAAGGAAATTTGGACCAGCCCTATAGGCTCTGCCTTGTCAAGGCTCAGCGCGAAACAACAACGCATAGTGGCGCCATCTGTTGGCTGACCTGGAACCGGAGAATGCACACTTGTACAAGAGGCTATCTCCTCGCTCCTGCTGACCTCCGGGTAAAATCGCGTTTTTTCGCGATTTTTGAAGGCGCTGTGGGAGCCGTTTCCGCGTCGGCCAACAGATGGCGCCACCCTGAAACGCCATCTGTTGGCGGACCGCGGTAACGCTTCCGCATCATCTTCGAAGAACGCGAGAAAAACGCGAAAAAATACGCGATTCTACCCGGAGGTCAGCAGGAGCGAGGAGGTAGCCTCCTGTGCAAGTGTGCATTCTCCGGTTCCAGGTCGGCCGACAGATGGCGCCACCATGCGTTGTTGTTGCGCGCTAGGCCTCGACAAGGCAGAGCCTATAGGGCCTAGTCCAAGTACTCTTCGCCCGGTTGGGCATTTTCGTCCTCGACCAACTCTCGGCGCGTTACTCATGCGCACGAATTTTTGTTTCGATCATCTTTATGATGAGGAAAACCATATTATGTTGCTAACAAGACGTTGGCTCTCGATTCTGACATTGAAACGTCAAATAACCAAGTCCAAGTTTTTCGAAGTTTAGTGGAAGGGTGGGTCTTAGTTTTCCAACCAACTCCAGTCCCGTGTGTTTGCCGATGAAACTTAGGAAATGCTTGCCAATGTCAACAAGAAAATTCGTGCGCACAAGTTGCGCCTCTCGAGTTGGTTGGGGAAAAAAGTTCCCTCCGCGCGAAGGAAATTTGGACCAGGCCCTATAGGCTCTGCCTTGTCAAGGCCTAGCGCGAAACAACAACGCATAGTGGCGCCATCTGTTGGCTGACCTGGAACCGGAGAATGCACACTTGTACAAGAGGCTACCTCCTCGCTCCTGCTGACCTCCGGGTAAAATCGCGTTTTTTTTCGCGATTTTTGAAGGCGCTGTGGGAGCCGTTTCCGCGTCGGCCAACAGATGGCGCCACCCTGAAACGCCATCTGTTGGCGGACCGCGGTAACGCTTCCGCATCATCTTCGAAGAACGCGAGAAAAACGCGAAAAAATACGCGATTCTACCCGGAGGTCAGCAGGAGCGAGGAGGTAGCCTCCTGTGCAAGTGTGCATTCTCCGGTTCCAGGTCGGCCGACAGATGGCGCCACCATGCGTTGTTGTTGCGCGCTAGGCCTCGACAAGGCAGAGCCTATAGGGCCTAGTCCAAGTACTCTTCGCCCGGTTGGGCATTTCCTTCTCGACCAACTCTCGGCGCGTTACTCATGCGCACGAATTTTTGTTTCGATCATCTTTATGATGAGGAAACCATATTATGTTGCTAACAAGACGTTGGCTCTCGATTCTGACATTGAAACGTCAAATAACCAAGTCCAAGTTTTTCGAAGTTTAGTGGAAGGGTGGGTCTTAGTTTTCCAACCAACTCCAGTCCCGTGTGTTTGCCGATGAAACTTAGGAAATGCTTGCCAATGTCAACAAGAAAAATTCGTGCGCACAAGTTGCGCCTCTCGAGTTGGTTGGGAAAAAGTTCCCTCCGCGCGAAGGAAATTTGGACCAGGCCCTATAGGCTCTGCCTTGTCAAGGCCCTAGCGCGAAACAACAACGCATAGTGGCGCCATCTGTTGGCTGACCTGGAACCGGAGAATGCACACTTGGCTAAGAGGCTACCTCCTCGCTCCTGCTGACCTCCGGGTAAAATCGCGTTTTTTCGCGATTTTGAAGGCGCTGTGGAGCCGTTTCCGCGTCGGGCAACAGATGGCGCCACCCTGAAACGCCATCTGTTGGCGGACCGCGGTAACGCTTCCGCATCATCTTCGAAGAACGCGAGAAAAACGCGAAAAAATACGCGATTCTACCCGGAGGTCAGCAGGAGCGAGGAGGTAGCCTCCTGTGCAAGTGTGCATTCTCCGGTTCCAGGTCGGCCGACAGATGGCGCCACCATGCGTTGTTGTTGCGCGCTAGGCCTCGACAAGGCAGAGCCTATAGGGCCTAGTCACAGTTTGCGTCGGGCGGTGGGAACTTTTCCCCCAATCCAACTCTCGTTGCGCAACTTACGCGCACGAATTTTTCTTGGAGACATTGGAAAACATTTCCTAAGTTTCATCGGCAAACACACTGAACTTGAAGTGGTTGGGAAACTAAGGCCGAGCCTTCCACCATACTTAGAAAAAGTTAGACTTAGCTATTTGACATTTCAATGTGAGAATCGAGAGGCAACGTATTGTTAATATAATATGGTTCCCTCATCATTTAGATGATGGAAATAAAAATTCGTGCGCATAAGTCACGCGCCGAGAGTTGGTCGAGAACGAAAGTTCCCAACCGGGCGAAGAGTTCTTGGACTTGGCCCTATAGGCTCTTCCTTGTCGAGGCCTAGCGCGCAACAACAACGCATGGTGGCGCCATCTGTCGGCCGACCTGGAACCGGAGAATGCACACTTGCACAGGAGGCTACCTCCTCGCTCCTGCTGACCTCCGGGTAGAATCGCGTAATTTTTCGCGTTTTTCGAAGCAATTTTCTGGTTCCAGGTCCGCTAATAGATGGCGCCACCATGCGTTGTTGTTGCGCGCTAGGCCTCGACAAGGCAGAGCCTAGGGCCTAGTCCAAGTACTCTTCGCCCGAGATGAGTAACTTATACGTACGATTTTTGTTTCTTCAGAGTCTTTGAAGGTAAAATAAGACAAATTATTGAAATTTATCAATTCAACATTAAAAATTCGTGCGTATAAGTTACTCATCTAGAGTTGGTGTGGCCGCAAAAGCCCCTCCCTGAGCCCACCCTTACTAAAAGACACTTGGACTAGGCTTTTTGAGTGTTTGATGTCAGCCGCGAGAGCTAACGTTGTGATCACGCATCATTGACTTTCTCCAAGTAAAAATCCGTGCATATAAGTTACTCAACTAGAGTTGGTGTGGCCGCAAAAGCCCCACCCTAAGCCCACCCTTACTAAAAGACACTTGGACTAGGCTTTTTGAGTGTTTGATGTCAGCCGCGAGAGCTAACGTTGTGATCGCGCATCACTGACTTTCTCCAAGTAAAAATCCGTGCATATAAGTTACTCAACTAGAGTTGGTGTGGCAGAAAGGCCCGCCCACCCTTCAAGAGCTCTGAACTATGTATTGGGGCGTGTCAAGGACCGCGCGAGAGCTAACGTTTGTGGCAAAAGGGCCCACCCTCACTCCATCCGACGAAAACGAACTTTGACTAGGTTACTTGAGTGTTTGATGTCAGCCGCGAGAGCTAACGTTGCGTTTAAAATACAATTCGCATCTCTCAACACTGACTTTCGCCAAATAAAAATTCTTGCGTATAAGTTACTCGACAAGAGTTGGTGTGGCAGAAGAAAGCCCACCCACCCATCAAGAGCGATCTCACGGGTGCCTCCTGTGAGAATTTCAACTATGTATTCTGGCGTATCAAGGACCGCCCGCGCAGCAACAGCGCATGGTCAAGCCGAGGCGCCATCTGGTGGCCGACCCGGAAAACACAACCTGGCCCAGCCTTTACGTGCCAACACATATGTTTCCGCGTTCAGCAATGACCAAGCACGCCCGCTGCTTCCCACTGTTGCTCCGAAATTCCACATGATCCAAAGACTGCCTCAAGTTTCGTCTTTGTCTTCAAAAATGAGATGAATGTCTGTTACAAAGACGGACAGCGCCAAAGCGTCATCTAGCGGCCGTGCCGTGGTGTAAGCCTCACATCAACCTTCCAGATGGGTGTTGGGCACTATATATTCTGGCGTATCAAGGACCGCCCGCGCAGCAACAGCGCATGGTCAAGCCAAGGCGCCATCTGGTGGCCGCCCCTGCTTTGGGTGTCAATACATGTTTCCGCTCTCGCCAATGACCAACCACGGCACGCCCGCTGCTTCCCGCTGTTGCACTGATATCCCACATTAATCAAAGACTGCATAAAGTTCCTGATTTGTTTTCAAAAATGAGATGAACGTCTGTTTACGCGACGGGCGGCATTGTAGTGCGTCAGGCATTCCGTCCATAAACAGAATGTCTGCTGAGCACATCGGTCTGATCTGGATTCAGTTTCAGTTTTTAAGTTTTTATTGATCTTGATTTTGCATACAGAGGTGCATACAGATTGATTTGGCGGTCCCTATAACCCGCCTTGGTTACTATTTAGAGCAAATGAATGTATAACAAAAAACAGGTAAGTTGAAGGTTAAGAACAGTGCAGGGAAAAAATAAATCAAATAAAAGAAAAAACCCTACGGAGATGAGCCTAGGAAGGCGGAGGCGTCATCTGCTTCTTCCCGGGTCGTCGGCCTCGTCGACTTGGGCGAAGAGTAGGCTGGAGCCTCTCCAGCAGCTGGAGAGTTAACAACTGGAGAAGAGAGCTGAAGGACGGCGTCTGAAGTGGTGCCGTCGTGCGGGTGGCCTGGGACGCTATGCTTACAGTACTTATGCGCGAGTAGGCTTTACTAGCACGGCGCGCAAAACAACGCTGGGTCAGGTCAAAGCGCCATCTAGCGGCCGGACCGTGATGTGAACCTGAAACCAAAAATCATGGTGGGTGATGGGCGTGATGGGTAGCGTCGCGCGGTTCATTGTGGGGCAACCCTAAGCTACCCCGCCCGATCCCAATGCGCGCGATCAGAAATATTGCATTGTTTCGCAGACAAACCGGGTTTTCGGACGAATTGATCTTTGGGGGTTCGTCTAGGGGTAGGTTAGAGTCCCCCTGCAAAACCCCCGTCATTTTTAAACAAATCTGTTTGGGGCCAAAAATCGTAAAAAATGCAAAGGCTATAGCCTTTGCGTTTTTCCGATTTTCAGTCGAAAATACTATGTCTCCGATTTCGACCAAACTCACAGGTTACCTCCTTCTGGGACCAAAAAACACATAGCAAGTCCTAGGAGTCCTATACCGGACTTCGTTAGAGAGAAAATAGGCCCCTAAGCCACCTCGCCCGAACACATTGCGCGCTATTAGGAATACTGCATTCCCTCGCAGACAAACCAGGTTATCGGACGAACTGACCCTTGGGGGTTGGTCTGGGGGTATGTAAGAGGCCCCCTGTACAACCCCCGGCATTTTGGAGAGAAAAAAAAATTCGACCCAAAATCATAAAAATGCAAAGGCTATAGCCTTTGCGTTTTTTGCGATTTTCGGTCGAAAATAAATTGTCTCGGATTTCGACCAAACTCACAGGTTACCTCCTTCTGGGACCAAAAAACACATAGCAAGTCCTAGGAGTCATATATCGGACTTCGTTAGAGAGAAAATAGGCCCCTAAGCCACCTCGCCCGAACACAATGCGCGCTATTAGGAATACTGCATTCCCTCGCAGACAAACCGGGTTTTCGGACGAATTGACTCTTGGGGGTTGGTCTAGGGCTACCCTAGAGTCCCCCTTTACAACCCCCGTCATTTTGGAGAGAAAACAAAATTCGACCCAAAATCATAAAAATGCAAAGGCTATAGCCTTTGCGTTTTTGCGATTATCGGTCGAAAATAAATTGTCTCGGATTTCGACCAAACTCACAGGTTACCTCCTTCTGGGACCAAAAAACACATAGCAAGTCCTAGGAGTCCTATACCGGACTTCGTTAGAGAGAAAATAGGCCCCTAAGCCACCTCGCCCGAACACAATGCGCGCTATTAGAAATACTGCATTCCCTTGCAGACAAACCGGGTTTTCGGACGAACTGACCCTTCGGGGGTTGGTCTAGGGATTACGTTAGAGTCCCCCAGCACAACCCCCGTCATTTTGGAGCAAATTCGTTACGGGCCGAAAATCGTTAAAAATGCAAAGGCTATAGCCTTTGCGTTTTGATTTTCGGTCGAAAATAAATTGTCTCGGATTTCGACCAAACTCACAGGTTACCTCCTTCTGGGACCAAAAAACACATAGCAAGTCCTAGGAGTCCTATACCGGACTTCGTTAGAGAGAAAATAGGCCCCTAAGCCACCTCGCCCGAACACAATGCGCGCTATTAGGAATACTGCATTCCCTCGCAGACAAACCGGGTTTTCGGACGAACTGACCCTTGGGGGTTGGTCTAGGGGTACGTTAGAGTCCCCCTGTACAACCCCCGTCATTTTGGAGAGAAAAAAAATTCGACCCAAAATCATAAAAATGCAAAGGCTATAGCCTTTGCGTTTTTGCGATTTTCGGTCGAAAATAAATTGTCTCGGATTTCGACCAAACTCACAGGTTACCTCCTTCTGGGACCAAAAAACACATAGCAAGTCCTAGGAGTCCTATACCGGACTTCGTTAGAGAGAAAATAGGCCCCTAAGCCACCTCGCCCGAACACATTGCGCGCTATTAGGAATACTGCATTCCCTCGCAGACAAACCGGGTTTTCGGACGAACTGACCCTTGGGGTTGGTCTAGGGGTACGTTAGAGTCCCCCTGTACAACCCACGTCATTTTGGAGAGAAAAGAAAATTCGACCCAAAATCATAAAAATGCAAAGGCTATAGCCTTTGCGTTTTTTGCGATTTTCGGTCGAAAATAAATTGTCTCGGATTTCGACCAAACTCACAGGTTACCTCCTTCTGGGACCAAAAAACACATAGCAAGTCCTAGGAGTCATATATCGGACTTCGTTAGAGAGAAAATAGGCCCCTAAGCAACCTCGCCCGAACACAATGCGCGCTATTAGGAATACTGCATTCCCTCGCAGACAAACCGGGTTTTCGGACGAACTGACCCTTGGGGGTTGGTCTAGGGGTACGTTAGAGTCCCCCTGCACAACCCCCGTCATTTTGGAGCAAATTCGTTACGGGCCGAAAATCGTTAAAAATGCAAAGGCTATAGCCTTTGCGTTTTTACGATTTTCGGGCGAAGAAAACTTGTCTCAGATTTCGACCAAATTCACAGGTTACCTTCTTCTGGATCCAAAAAACACATAGCAAGTCCTAGGATTCCTATACCGGACTTCGTTAGTGAGAAAATAGGCCCTTAAACCACCCCGCCAGCACACATTGCGCGCTATCAGGAATACTGCATTGCCTCGCAGACAAACCGGGTTGTCGGACGAACTGACCCTTCGGGGGTTGGTCTAGGGATTACGTTAGAGTCCCCCAGCACAACCCCCGTCATTTTGAGCAAATCTGTTTGGGGCCGAAAACCGTTAAAAATGCAAAGGCTATAGCCTTTGCGTTTTTGCGATTTTCGGGCAAAAAAAAATTGTCTTGGATTTCGATCAAACTCACAGGTTACCTCCTTCTGGGACCAAAAAACACATAGCAAGTCCTAGGAGTCTTATACCGGACTTCGTTAGAGAGAAAATAGGCCCTTAAGCCACCTCGCCCGAACACATTGCATGCTATTAGGAATACTGCATTCCCTCGCAGACAAACCGGGTTATCGGACGAACAGACCCTTGGGGTTTGGTCTAGGGGTACGTAAGAGGCCTCCTGTACAACCCCCGTCATTTTGGAGAGAAAAAAAATTCGTCCCAAAATCATAAAAATGCAAAGGCTATAGCCTTTGCGTTTTTTGCGATTTTCGGTCGAAAATAAATTGTCTCGGATTTCGACCAAACTCACAGGTTACCTCCTTCTGGGACCAAAAAACACATAGCAAGTCCTAGGAGTCATATATCGGACTTCGTTAGAGAGAAAATACTCCCCTAAGCAACCTCGCCCGAACACAATGCGCGCTATTAGGAATACTGCATTCCCTCGCAGACAAACCGGGTTTTCGGACGAACTGACCCTTGGGGGTTGGTCTAGGGGTACGTTAGAGTCCCCCTGCACAACCCCCGTCATTTTGGAGCAAATCTGTTTGGGGCCGAAAATCGTTAAAAATGCAAAGGCTATAGCCTTTGCGTTTTTGCGATTTTCGGTCGAAGAAAACTTGTCTCCGATTTCGACCAAATTCACAGGTTACCTTCTTCTGGGACTTAAAAACATGTAGACCTCAAAAAGCTTTTCGCCAGCCGTCGATATCTTGGCGTCCAGGCTTGTAAACGCTTAAAAATCATATCTTTTGTGAACAATTTTTGTAGTTGACACTGTTTTTAAACGGAGCATTGCTTTGCATGGCCTGTGCAGCGTGATCATCCATCGGCCTCTTATAGCTTTGGTGGAGGAGGTTTTGCTACAGGTGTTGGTGGTCGGTAGTTAGAGACCCGCGTTTGGTCACGCTTAAGCGTCCGAGGGAGCTGGTCTGTTTTAGAGAACATACCACTCAGACCTAACGCCTTACTGATCAGTCAGTCTGAGACGAGCGTGAGCAGAGATCACCAAGGAAAATAAATAAAATGAAAGTCTCAGAGCCTATCATTACAAGTGTATTACTTTCGATAAATCGATTACTCACGCACACCAAGCAATTCGATACAAAAGCAGGGGCGTTTGAATACTGTCCGTGTGTGTGTGTACGGCCAAGAAAGGGAGACGGGGGGGGGGGTAGGGAGGTAAGTCCGGTCTGGGACGCGGGGTCGCCCGGGTAGGAAGGGCGCTTCTCGGGTGCGGCCTACGGACTGATCAGACATTACTCAGGAATTACAGCATACATATTTATGATGCGGACATTCGGTATAATTATGGAGAGGGTTCCGTACCGGGCCAGAACGTTTAACTTCTTTGGGGAATCGCCTTCACGAAGGCGAGCAGTCAACGCTACGTTCACGGCGCCAAACCGCAGCCCCGCATAGTTAGGCAACCGCCCAAACGACGTAACAAGTCGAAGCTATTAGCTTAAAGCAGGGGATTCACAGGGAAAACTACGACACGGCAGGACAGAAATGGTCAAAAGGGAGCAGAGAATTTAGAGCTTCAGTACAAAAACGCGTCTGCGCACTTCGTCCGATTTCAATACGATGTTCCATGCCCAAATATGGTTATAAGTCCTTGAAGATTCAATAATTAGTTTTATCAGTGCAACTTCCTCTTGATGTGGCCTTCCGAAAGAGTATGAACGAAGGTTACAGCAGCAAAAGGGGAGGTAGTGGTGCAGAGAAGATTGGTAAGAGCGAGATGGACAGACATACAGATGAACGTCGATCACAGTCCATCTCCTTCTGGCATCATGTCGATCCACTTAAATCGATCAACAATTTAGCCGATAACATAAAGGCCGAGTTCAGGGGCCCCCGAGCGAAGCCGCCCAGGGCCCCCATTAGGTGCTGCAGGTGCCGGGTGCCAGCGCCCCTAGCGGCTGCATCCCGAAGCGCACACATACACACCCGTGGGGATTAAATGGTGGGAGTGGCCGGGGGAGGTGCCCCGGCTCGAACAATGATCATAATAACCGGGATAATTCGTACTCTTTACCGGTAATAACAGTCATGATGTGAGAAAGCATGAAACCGACTCACTTAGTCGTTCCTTTATTTTGTGCGCCCTGCGATCGGCCGGACCTTCCCCGGCGGCCCGTGGTACCTCTCGTCGTGTGTGCACATTTGGCTCTACATCGTTACAGACGCCTTTCGAGAGAGTTGTGCGAGTTGAGCCAGGTTGTGCACGCGCGCAGCGACCCATGTTATGCTGCAAAAAAAAAAAAAACATTGTTTTAATCCACTTGATGCGGGAGAAGAAGTAAGGGCGGAGGAGAAGGCATATGTCGTATGCAGGTTTGGTCTCTAAATGGGCGTTGGCTCTGCACAATCTCCTAAATTCCTCTAGTCGACCACCGCGATTCTAGAAAGGTCAGCGCGGTATCTTACCCGATAAGGCGAGCCCTAAAGTTTAAAAAGACAGGTGACAAGAGACTTGATTAAGCGACACTCTTATCTCTCCTACTCACGGAATGCATCGATGAGAAAACGTGTGTGAGAGCTAGAGGGCAGAGGAAGTAAATGAGAGAAAAGGGGAGTAAACCGTTGCATAGTGAAAGGACTTCTACTAGCAGTAGGGCCCTCGCACTCTTAGAAACCAACAAAGTTCTACCCCAGCATGGGTGCCTTGCCGTGGCGGCGAAGGCTGCCCGCTGAAGTCTTATCATGTCGTTGTTGGCTGAGATGATGGAATCAGCAATTACGCCGCTGGTTTGCCGCGCACTGCGCACACACGAGAAAGAAAGCAAAAATTGTGTTTCATGGTGCTAAGATTAGTATTCTTGAAGAGTGGTACTTTATCAGCCCACGCTAAACAAGTAGGAAAAATAAGAACAATCACAAAAATTAAGAATAACTGTCACGAATAAATGCTGAACCGCTGTTATACGCTCCGGTTACTTCTCGAGTACTACCCTTTTGCAAAGCCCTGCCGAGCCCTTCTGGGTCTGCAGACCATGCCTCTTCGCGGCCTGACAGTTTGATTACTGGTTCAACATACAGCGCGGCGCTCCGGCGGCCCACTGTGCCGCGCGCGCTTGCTTACAGCTTGCCTCCCTTCCCCCTCCTCTTTTCTCCCTCTCTTTCTCCGCTCGCCATCCAGGCCTTTTCTCTCTACTCCATTGCTCCTCCTTCGAAGGCAGGGGACAGAAACAGCAGCACAGCAGAGGTGTTAAGTCTGTTTCCATGCAATGCTCTATAGTCCTGTGGTACTTGAACGCACGTTCCTATTTCTTGTTCTGCGGGTTCGGAAAAAATACAATCCTTCACATACGTTGAGGGCGGGGATAGTAAAGAAAGCGCACCGCGGATTTCCTTATTGGGTCGAAAGCTGATAAACGCGAAAATGCGGAGTGCTCTCTATGTAGTCAGGTTGGCCCGGTAGACAAGGAGGAAGAGGTTGAAGGGTGGAGAGAGGGGAAAGAAAATTGAATTCACGAGTCCCTCCTGACAAGATGTCAGTGTGATAATTAGTGTCAGTTGGCCACAAAATAAAATGCGACGAGAGAGTAATAAAAAAGACGCCTTCCGATGAAAAGCGAGAAAAAATTAAGGGCTGGAGTCAGACATCAACAAATAGGGGAAGCAACGGTCCCTAATCTGGGAAGGGGAGCAAAAGAGGATGTCTCTACCGAGCAAATAATTTCTGTCTCTTTTATTCTTGTAAGACCTTCCCCGGAACAACTGTGATTTTATTGGCAAAGGATTGGCGCGCATTAGCATCCACCGACCACCGACCTACCAAAGAATGGTCCTGGTTTGTCGTCATCCAAAGAGCCAAATCACATACGAAATTAACAAATCAAACGAAAGTGTGTTCCTTGCCAATAAGGCGTTGCCACCTGTGAGTAGCTTACACCAATTCTCTGCCCCCCCCCCCCCCCCTCTCTCTCTCTCTCTCTCTCTCTCTCTCCTTCTCTCTCTCTCTCTCTCTCTCTCTCTCTCTATCTCTCTCTCTCTCTCACTCGTTCGCTGAGAGAAGGCAAACTTGCGGTCACTCCTCCCGACGTTTATAGGCCTTTAAATGCCGAGGACATTTCAATCTTCTATTGCAGGAAAAGTGAGTTAGTTATACACAACTGAGTGTCTTTTGTCAGGCCTGGATCCTCCCGAGAACCAAAAAATAGTGCACCTGGCGACAAAAGTGACATCTGCCGGCAGGACAGGTCGCACATTTACATCCCGCCCGGTTCTACTTTTTGCATTAAAACGCCGCTGACAGAGTTGGGATGGCGACGGTGGGGCGGCGGCAGCGTTGGCAGTCCAAGTTCTTTTCAGTTATTCTGTTCGACAGGCTCGTAAAAAAATGTTGCGAGTCCAGTCGTCGAGTGTTTCTTTGCGGTTTCGCTCTCCAGAAAGATATCCTGCCTCCGCGGCGACGCGGAGGAAAAAATATACTGCTCCGGGCAGTAAAATGTGACAATCGAAAGCGATACAAGGCGCCGCCTGCCGCACGCGAGCATCAGAAACATAGACACCCCGAGGTTACTGTCAGGTGTTAAACCTTCTAAATTCACTTCCTCTAAATTATTTTGGATTGTATTTGTTATTATGCTTGTGATTTTATCAAAGAAAACATTAAGCAAAAATTACTGCAGTTAATTAACCAGGATGTTTCTAATTTTTTATGTTCAAACATTTTATACCTTTACCTCACAGCCCTTAGTCCCAAGAAGTAAACATATAACACAATATAGTGGGACTGCTCCCCAGAGAAGCTGATCTTTCTTTCTCTTTCCTATAGGCCTCTATTATTTATCATTTTGATGTGCGGGAGGTCTAATGCAAGACGAACATTCTTTTATTGGCGCAACTCATTGCTATTCCTGCGCACGGTGCGTTATTTGTCCGACTTGGGGGATTTGCATAGAGATGGAGGTCGGAGTGTATGAGGCGATGGGTAGAGCAAGAGGGAGCGAGGAAGGAGGGAGAGAGAGAGAGCGAGAGAGAGAGAGAGAGAGAGAGAGAGAGAGAGAGAGAGAGAGAGAGAGAGAGAGAGAGAGAGAGAGATAAAACGGGGAGGGTTTTAGCCTCCCCAACGCTCTGTCGCGGTCTCCCTCCCTCTCCTCTGCTCGCTCTCTTACCCCTACCCCTGCATGCGCAAAACGCATCGAGTCAAACGCTTTGGGCCCGCGCCGTCGAATGGAATTTATTTCGAGTTAATAACTGTTGCTCTGGGTGGGCCTGCCTGCTGGCGGGGCGGGGCGGCGCCCAGGCTGCCTGCTCTTTTGATGTGGATCGCACTATGAATAAAGAATTTGCATGTCGATTGTCCGATTTATAAATCGCTTTCCATTTGTATATTTTCGAGTCGCATGCGGAGTCCATCATGGGGGCATTGGAGGATCAAAGTGTACGGCGAACAGCAACAGCAATTGAAGAGGCACCCGATTTCCCCCACCCTCCCCTTCCCTCACACAGCGCTACTCCAAGTGCAGCGGCTAGATATTTTGGCGCAGATAAACCATTATCGTGCGGTCGTATCTCTCTGCGAATTTAGTTTAACATGAAGGCGTATTTCCTCTTTACACATACGGGCGCCACGGGACAAATTGTGATAAGAACACAGCGCGGAGGCGGCGAGACGCGGGGAGCGCGGGGGCACCGCCAGTATCTCGCGATAATTTCTCTCGATTTTTTCACCCCTGACCGCGTACGCGCCCCGCCTTCCCCCCGCGGTGTGTTCGTACGGCGGGATGGAATATGCGGCCGACACGCATTCTGGAGGCCCCCGGGGGCACGCGGGGCGCACTGCGCCGAGCCGAGCCGAGCCGAGCCGCGGTCCAAAAACCACGCACCAGCGCCGCCAGCCAGGAAACATTCGTCATCCTTTCAGCGCGGTCAAGCCCCGACCACGCAACTCTGCGCCGCGCCACCAGCGCCACGTCGCGCAGCCTAGGTCAGGGGGGACGCGCGCCTGCGTCTGCGCCCCTCGCCGGGTAGGCAACCACAACGCACGCGCGAGCAGCGGGCTGCCTACCCGACCAACGCGACGCCGATGCCGCCGGCAGACGCGGCACTGCCGTGTCGTCACCCGCACGAGGCTAAAAAGTATCACAAAATATTTATGTACTACGCACACACGCACGCTCAGAGGAGGAGGAGGAGGAAGGATGATGATTATTGTCGGAGCCGAAATGAAGTTTCCTTTACGATTCCGGGCCGGGACGGGACGGGCGGCGGCGGGGCAGGCCCAGGGCCGCGCGCTCGGCTTTTACATGTGTAATAAAATGTTGGACGAAATTTATACTCGCTCACCTACCTACGGGGCTTCACTGTGTGATGGCCTGCCCCTCTTCCATCTCTCTCTTTCTCTCTCCCTCTCGCTTCTCTCTCTCTCCCATATGCGCGGCCAGTAATCATATCTAACACACTCATATAAACACAATATAAGCGGCGTGGAAGCAATTACTTAGAGGACAGTAAAACGTTTGCAACATTGGCGCCGTGTGCGTAATGAGATTTAGGCCCTATACGGCGAGTCGTTAGCAGCGCTGGGAGCCGTGCTCGCTAGGGACGCTCCGGGTCAAAACAATGAGCGTGTACAAGTTTGATCAAAAATAAATTTGCCCCTTATCGACCCGTATTTTGTCAAAGGGGTCGGTGTTGGTCACATAAGGGTCGGTTCGGTCGCCTCGCCAAGCAACCCCCTGATGTGGACATGCAGCAAAGTACGTCCACGTGACAAGATGAAGACATGGCGAGCAGGGTGAGCGTATGTCAACAGGATGAGCCACACACACACACACACACATACTCACAGAATCTCTGTGTTTGTGTTTGTGAATATGGACCGTCGTGCTCTCCTCCTCACCTATCAGCCCACGTGGGTGTGTTTGCACCACGCTGATTGACGCGTGAGTAGATCTCGTACGGTCGGGGCGGGGCGGGGCGGGGCGGGGTGGAGTGCGGTCGCCGCTCCAGACTCATCAGCGCCCCAGCACGCTCACGCGAATTAGGAGGAAGAAGCGGCGCAGAGGAGGAATCATTCAGGGCGCGTACGCACACAAACGCACACACCGGCTCGTCAGAAAGGCGTGAGTGGTCCTGACTTTTCGCGCGCGTCCACTGCGTGAGACGAAACTCGCGTCGCCGGGCAAATCAGAGAAACAAAAGGGCGGAAGAAACCTCCTCTATAGCAGCCCCGGCTGCACAACACGTTCATACGTACACAGACACACATACACACAGAGGCGCGCGGCGCTCAGGCGCAAGGAGAGACAAAAACGACTGGGAAACCATTTGTCACAAAACTCTGCGACCAAGTGTCAGCGGGCAAGTGTTGCGGAGTGACGCGATGGTTAAGAGTTTCTCCACGTCTGCTGCGGGGGCGGCGGGGCGAGGCGGAAGGGGCGCCAGCGGCACACAACAGTTCGCGACAAAACTCTTATTTTTTTTTCCCCCGCCTCTCTCTTTTTGTCATCGCCATCACTGTTTCTGTTATTCGATCGGCTGATGGATTGATTGTCGTTCGCAAGCGGCAGAAGAGCTGCGCCTCCCCCCGGGGGATGTCGTGTTCCGCGCAAGGCCCCGCGTAATTGCCCCGCGCACCCCGCGCACGCAGTCACCAAGGCGGTGGATTACTGCACACAAAACTCGAGTTCAGGCCTCCGCAACATCTTCCATCACCTTCAAAAAAATATATATGTATATATTTGCACTTCTCTTGGCTACGCTCGACGCTCGCTGTATATATTCAGAATCCCTCGTCCATCACAGTTTTGTCCGCTCATCATTTCGACATTAGCCGGCAGCCGGGGCGCAGGGACGTCCGAAATAGAGTTGTACTCTCGGACCTTTGCGATCCCCTTTTTGTCGTGTGTGCGGGCAGAGGAAAAGGACACCCTCTCTTCTATCCCATCCATCTCCATGTCGTACGCGGCACCGTGTGTGTGTGTGTATGTGTGTGCGTGTGTGCAGTGCACCCACGTCTTGCGATCGAGAGCCCGGCGCCAGCCAGAAAGGGTTGCCAAACACTCGACAAGAAGAGAAGGGGGCCGGCCCGGCCCGGCCCGGCGGCTGGGCGACACCAAACCAAAACATCCCCTCCGTCCGTCCGTACGCCACGCCACGCCACGCCACGACAGGGCCTCCCCGCAAGAAGCGCCGTCCCCACAAAAAGCAGCGTGGCGTGCGCGCGTCGCCCCGCTTAGCGCCGCGACGACGGCGACGCCTCGAGCGACGCCCGGCCCGGCCCGGCCCGCGCCAGTTTGGAGCAGCAGTTGTTGCGCGAGGCCAATCGGATTCTCGTTTTGGAGGTGGAGACGGGGAGAGAGGGGAGGAGGGGGTCGTTGGGTCCGGGGGTGTGAGATGAGACGACACACTCTGCCACTTGGAGGACGAGGAGAAGGAGCAGGCGAGTGCAGGAGGTGAGATGGAAAATAGGGAAATGAAAACAGGAATAAATGAGGCGACAGAGAAACGAGGGTTGTCGCGTGGGCTGCGGTATAAGAGGACGCAGGATAGAGCAGATAGAGGGGGGGGGGCAACTTTTGCTGAGATGGCGTCTGGAAATATATATTCAAGAGAAAGGCATTCTTTCAATTTCGGACGAAAGAAAATGATATCGCAAGATGACAACACGAACAGGCGGCGTGGCGTGTTCGATAAGCAGCGGGGATCACCTCCCCTGTACGACCCTACCCTCGCGCACCGCTGGATGAATCAGCGAATACCGCGAACGACGTTCGGACCCTCTCCGCGGGGCCGCGCCGCCGTGCCGGAGGCCCCCGCCCCGCCCCGCCCCGCCCCTGCGCCGCCGCGAGGGGTTCGCAGTATTTTTGAGCTTCCGGTGTGCCGGGCCGGGGCCGGCGCGGCGCGGCGTCATTAAACAGGTTGCGTATCTTCGGCATTATCGTAATGCGATCCTCCGGGGGCGCCATACATCATGTCAGAACACTGAATGCGATTCCATCAAACGGACTCTCGCGCCGCATTATGCATATCGTTCATTACACCTGACGATATTCTACACAAGCGCGCGGGGGCGCTGGCGGGCAGGGCCGGGCCGGGCCAGCGCGCGCACGCGCGTCTGCTAAGCTGTACAAATTAAAACATCACGGAGGTGTTCTTCTGCGCGCTGCCCAAAGGGTGTTGAGGGAGCGAGAGAGAGAGAGGCAAGCGTGTTTCACGTCCAGGGGAGCGCTCCGGCGAGAGCCTCCTACACACACACACACCCGAGTCTCCGCGGGTGGGAGGAAGAGGAGGGCGGGGGATGGGAACTTTCGGGCAGGAAACCGTCAATTTTCATGCACAGAAGCCGCGCAATGGTGCTGACAACTTACCCGCTAGCAGCGCCTTTATTGTGCGCTAGATGGCGCCCGGAGCGGTTTGCAAGATAGTTGTTGTTGTTGTTTGTTGTTGGCGGCTGCCGCGCCGGTTTCCTGGCGCTATGAGAACGTTTGCCGGTCGCTCACCGGGTTCGACGAACTCGCACTCGCGGTGTATCAAAAAGACCAGACACACGCGTGTGCAAAGTCGGCTAACAGCATCGGATCGCGAGGAGAGAGAAGGAGAGAGAGAGAGAGAGAGAGAGAGAGAGAGAGAGAGAGAGAGAGAGAGAGAGAGAGGATGCGACAGCACTTGGAGAAGGAAGGAGGGAGGGAGGGAGGGAGGGGGACTGTGTTTCCACGGTTACCATAATTGATGGAAATCAGGCATTGATCTGTGTGTTCCCCTTCGCTTGTTGACGTCTGCCCATTACTCAACTCAAGCCCGCGCTGGATGAAAGCTTTGGGATTTCTGCGAGGAGCAGCCGCACAACACAGACGAGCACCTGAAACAGCGGCGAGACTATGCAAAGAGATGAAAAATAGATGCAGGTAGACGCCGCGAGTTGCAAACAAACTTTTATTCGCTATTCCAATTCACGCTCTCATCGAAGAATTCCCAACACACACAAAACTGTGACAAAAGAAATTTTTTGGAAGGATTCAGAAATTATTTTCCCTGACAACGTCCACTTGCATGAACTGCAGCAGAGGCAACTCTTTCCTCCCCAACAATTTTCTCATTCGCTGCCGCCATCAAAGGGTTCCGCTTCAATTAGTAACCGAAATAATAGCCAAGGAAGCTTGGGTTTCCCTCAAAAGACATTTGACACCAAAACTCCGTCCATCCGCATCTCCAACTTCCGGCGAAAGGAAGTGACGAGCAGCTAAAAGGCTTTGGGGAGGCACGCCGCGCCGCACCGGCCTCGTTACGGCGCGGAATAGAAAGAGATGTTATTTGAAGGCGGGGAAAATGGGATTTCAAAAAAGAAATTATAGCAGGAAAAAAGTATGAAAAGGAATCCAAAATGGCGTGGAGACAAACGACATTACGCGACGGGGCGCGACAGGCGAGACGAGGCGTTCTCTCCCTTCTCTCTCTCTCTCTCTCTCTCTCTCTCTCTCTCTCTCTCTCTCTCTCTCTCTCTCTCTCACGGCCCATCCGCGGTGTCCCGTCGGCGCCGTAAGTGAGAAAAGGACGGAAGGCAACGAGCTGCGCGCAAAGTTTTGAGCGGCGCCGCGCCACGCCGGGCGAGTCCTCCTCGAAGTGCTCCAAGTCCATTAGTGTCAAAGATGGGTCCAGTTAGAAACTTTTCCAGCGGATGGGTCTCTCGACTGGCATTCGGGTCCATTGAATTAGGGTGGCGTGCGGCCGGGCCGGTATCTGCGCCCCGCCACGCCCCTCACGGGCACAGGGCACCGCGCCATGGTGACAAACCAACGGCGGGGACAATTACGCGTCAACGCCCTTAGGACGTCACGGGTATGCGCCTACCCCGTGCGAAAGAGAGAGAGAGAAAGGAGGGGGGGGGGGAGCATCGCCACCCTTTGCCGTCCTGGCTTAGAACCCACTGTGCCGTGTAGCGCCGAGGTAGGCTGCGCACGAAATAAAATCCAGCTAGCTGTCTCTTTCTCGCACTCGGCGCCGGTCGGCGCGCGGGCGCCCCCGCGACAAGGACGGCGGCACGCCGCGGCGCCGTATTCCCATCGCCACGTTAATGAGAGTGGCTCGCGTGTCACGCGTCCATTTGCAGCCAACTCGGCAATTTGAGTCTCACAATGACGAAAATGTCTGGCATTGAAGTAGCGGCGGAGTGCGTCCAGCAGTACGGAACAGTGAACGCAAATGGGGGGGAAATGCGTAAAACTTAAATCAGACGTTTGAAAGCATAGAAGAGCCATGACGCGTGTTAATATTGAACAAAATTAATCTATGCTAGAATCCCCCCCCCCCCCCTCCGCGTCTCCTACAACCTTTCTTTCAGCCCGCGGTGTACGTACCCGTGGGGCCGGCCGGCGGCCGCCGCCATGCCCGCTGCTACTCACATTACTCACAGTCGTATCGCCGCGGCCGGCAGCCGGCCATCTTGAAATCGTGCGCGCGGGGCGTGGCAGGGCGTGGCGGGGCGTGGCGGCACGCGGGTCTCAGAGACACGAACCTAACCCCCTACTACTCCAACTCGAGGGGGAGGGGCAAAGGGGGGGAAAGGGGGGAAGCATATCAGCTCATCTCGGGAAGGAACGCCGCGCCGGCCGTGGCCCGGCCGCTTTGGCCATTGGCCGACCCACCGGAAGTGGGCAGTGCTGGGACCAAGAGATGGATGGACTCCGAGGGCAGCTTGAAAAAGGGGTAATTGTTTTAATCAATAATTGTTTGAGGGGGGCAGTTAGTTGAGTGAAGAGAGGAATGAAAGAGGCTATTGTCCGTCACATTTAAAAGGCGCACATACACGATGTATACACTTGCAGACGGCCATTTTCAAGAGAGCGGGTTCCTGGTTGTGGTAGCCTGTTGGCCACGGTGCCAACAAAATTACCGCCGGAATTCGTCGATAAATTTCCAAGATTTTACGTTGGTTCCATTGAACAAGAATCGCCAGTAGAAACATAGTTCTCGTGGGCTAAGTGAGGGTAGTAAGATCGCTTGCAGCTAGCAGTCACAAAAAATAAAACGGCGGCAGATCACAGATCCGAAGATTTGGTGAAAACCGAAAGGATAAACAGGGTGCAACAGCTCCACACAACAACAGCTCTCGTCTGGCCGCAGTGCGCCGCCGGGCACGGCAGAAGAAACATTGCCATTCGTCAGGTGAGCATTACCCCCGTACGTACCTACGGCCGCCCAGCCCGGCCCAGTCGACTCATAATGTATGGTAATTGAGAAGGTAATGTCGCAATTACGGCTGACCGGCAAGGGCCGGCCGAACAGCGCCATGTAAAACGCTAATTTTCCCAGTGACACCCGAGCGATGATGGATGGGGGATGGGCGCGGACGCGTCTGGGTCTGGCGCTGCGAGCCAAACATTTCACAGAGAAAACGCAACCCTGATTCCCTCGCCAAAGAGTAATACTTCTCATATGAGTTCTGCGGGCATCAGAGGGAAAATGCCTTATAATAAAAATGCACGTCTTATAAAAGCGGCAGGCGAGTGAAGTGGATCGAATGAAATGCGCGGCCCTTTTTTGCTCGGCCCTGCAGGCGCCCGGGGCCTTCCCGCCGGCCCTGCTGTGTGTGTGTGTGTGAGTGTGTGTTGCATGCGAACACGCCGTCGTGTATTGCAGTGCGTGCAGCTCCCGCGGGCTGTTCGGTACTGCCAACCGCACATTGTTGGAAACGTCCAGTGCGACGACTCGGCCGGCCTGCACCTGCCGCCAACCTACCGCCGTCACTGCGACCTGCGCGCTAAAAGTCGGGCACCACAAGTACTGCAGCGATAGCGAAGTGTCCTGGGCTGGAGCAGCCGCCCCAGGACCTTCCGTCAGCCCCGCGAGTCGCAATGCGATCAACGCCTCTTCGAAAATTACATTCCCTCCCTCTCTCCAGAGGAATGGGCGCCGCGCCGCTCAGGGCACCTTTCATTGTCTTGCTTGTCATTCATCTTTTTTTTGTGGGGTCTACGTTGACGTTCGCTAGTCCTATGGTGCGGTGGCGTCTTGGCACTATGCGTCACCTTAATTTTTTTATTATTATTATTTCTTTATTTTTTTTCTTACGCCCTTTCTCCCTTGGCAGCAGGCCTCCCTCTCGCTCCGTCAGCAACGTGGATGATTCCATTCTATTGTGAGAAAGACGTTTCGGATAAGAAGAGGCTGTGTTTTAGCCAATGGCACTGCGGCCATGTTTTCCTTCCATCATTGTTGCGCCCGGTCTTTGTTATTGGAGGTATTGACAATCGAGGGATGGAAGACGCAGAGCCAATCTGCGTCGCAGGCTACTATTGACGCTGTCCTACTATAAAAGGTATATTTCGTAACAGTATACATCCCTCCTTGTCCTTGTTTTCGTTAATTAATATTTCAGCCCGACAGCCTCGCAATCCGATTGTGCTCTAACCGCCCCTTGCTTCTTTCCCCCCTCGCTACGCGTTGTCCTGCCGGCCGCAAAGCCCGGGGGGCAAGACGACAGTCCTCCTAATGTACTTGAATTCATGACCCCGGCGTTAATCCAATAGGGTTTTAATTATGCGACCAGTGTAAGAAAAAGGGAAAGAGAAAAAAAAAGAGAGAACGGTTAATGAGATTGCTCACCTCTCTCCTTCCCTCTCCCTTTCTGCTGTCTCTAATGGGACGTCGTTTTCCCCGTGCAGAGTTCATATTAGTGGCAACAGACCGACGTTAATTTATCATGAATATTAAGAGGGCGCGGTCACCTCAGCCACCGCGCGTCGCGCCGTCTTGGGGAATCCTCGCGGCTCAGCTCGACCGCCCTCCTCCGTGGGTGGGTACGCGGCGCGCAGGTAGGACGCAATACACGCGGGGAATGAAAACTACAACTACCTTTACAAATTGCGGCAACATATTGGATAATATTTCGTGACTAAGAACTGTATCCGAAGCCGATATGGGCGACCGCGGGGGGATTCATCAAGTCGTGCTTGGCGCCACGCGGGAGGCCCCCGGCCCCGCCCACCCCCGACACCTTTCCTCCGGCCCAGCCCACCCGGCTCCCTCTTCTTACGCAAAAGGAAGAATCGAACACGAATGAGCGATAGCTCGATTGAGCTCGGTCAGCCGAAGCGGCTGCTACACTGCAAACCGGTAGAGCGGAAAACTCGCGGCAAATCACAAAGTCACACCACGGGACCTTCGAAGTAGTATATGGTGTATTCTACCGTACAATACAAAATTATAACAAGTTATAATTTTACGGAGTGTACAGACAGGGGGGCTCTTAACTGAAAACCTTCTTTTCCCAGAGTACTTATGGCCGTGGTATTTGTAATGACGGACTCGTGCATCGAGATAGGCTCCGAGTGATACCCGCGCGCCGCTCTGCAGTTACTCAGTGCGATGATCTTCCCACAATTACATTGTTGTTGTTGTTCGCTGTTGTTGTTTTCATTTATACCCTATTCCAACAACAACAGGCGAGTAGCTATGGAGAAGTGCCGCGCGGTGCAGACTGAAAGACCCTGGCCTGAGACCGCGGCGAGGAGAGAAACCTCGGCGTCCGCGGAGGTCAGGGCACGGCAGAGCACGGCCCCAGGCCGCTTCCAGCGTACAGGAAGGGCTGCACCGGTGCAGAGGTATTTGTTTAAGGAACAACAGAAGGGGCGGGGCGGGCGCGAGCCGTGTGTTTGGTGGCGTTGCGGCCCTACAGGGACCCCGACACGGGGCGAGACGGAGCCAGCCGAGCAGCCCCACAGGGGGTCCCACACCTGTTCGGCTCCTCAAAAAGGACCCGGGTGCCGACTGCCGACACGGTGGAGGCGGGGCTTGGCGGGGCGGGGCGGGGCGGGGCGGGGCGGGGCCCCAATGTAATGATGATCGCACGGTAGTTTAGGCGCCCCCTCCCCCACCCCTCCCCCCACGGGCCGCTGCCGTTTGCTGCTGCTGCCTTCTTCTTTTCTATTCCGTCGTGCGTTCTGCTTACCACTTTAGTGGCACCTCCACATTACGATTACTCCCAAACGCTTTCCTCTAATCGTGAAGAAAACATTCCGATGTAAATCCCATGCACCCCCGGCGGCCGCTGCTGCTCTGCTGCTTGCCTACATCAACAAAATCCTAAGAACGGGACGGAGGCAAGCCGGCGAGGCCTGCTTCAAACCCTTCTCCGCGCAAGCACGCAGACGAGCAGCGCGACGGGGGGAGGGGTGTCTAAAATTAATCTCGCGATAGCAAAATACCAACGGAAACTATTACGGTCTTTATTATTTCATCGGCGCCGCCGCCTTATGACGACCTGTCGAATCGTAATGGCGTGCGAATAATGCGCGCGCGGGCAAATAATAAGGAAACCGTCTGCGGCCCTGCGGTCCTTTCCAGCCGCCTACACCCTGATCAGCAGCGACACGCAATTACAGCGGCTCATATCTCCCCGCACGGCCTCCTCCACTTTCCCCCGGATGCTGCTATCGCCGTGCATGCCGTCGTGTTATCATCTCCATCAGCAGCAGTCAATGAGAATAGTTTTACAAACGTGAGGTGGTTGCGGTAATAAGTAAGGGGCAGAAAAGCCTTAACGCACTTAAGGGGTCCAATGCACATTTTGCATCGTCTAACAAATGAAGCCGAAAGACACGTCATTGGCACACCTGTTTCGAGTCTGACAGCAGCTTCGCCACAGCATATTGCCATTACGATGGATTTCAAAAAAACAAAGTAACCATGTTGGGCATATTTATAAAACACGGTGGCGCTTGTCCGCGCGGGGCGGGGGGGCTAGGAGGGACAGAACCCAATAGCGCCGCGCTGGCCGCGAGGCATGCAGGCAGGCAGGGGGCAGCAGCCTCATGCGCTGGGCTCGGCTCGGCTTGGCTTGGCTCGGCTCGGCTCGGCTCGGCTCGGCTCGGCTCGGCTCGGCTCGGCTCGGCTCGGCTCGGCTCGGCTCGTCTACCTACCGCACTCGGCCTCTGATTGGTCGTCCGCCTGATTGATTGTTGATTATTGACGGAGCGCCGCCGCGCCGCCGCCGCGACGAGATGCGTCGCTTCTTTTGTCGAGTAATAGAGAGGCGTCGCCGCCGCCGCCGCGAGAAAGAAACAAAAAACACAAAAAAAGAAGCTCGGCAGGCGCGACCGTCGTATAAAACACACAAGTTTTATTTTTATTTAAAAAAAAAATCTTTTTATCATGAGGGAAAAGAGTTGGTTTGGAAAAGTAGTCAGCGTTATGTACCGGGCCTTCAGTTTCTTTTCCGGGTTACTTTGGTGATTTAACCACTAATTTTTTGGATGCCACCGTACGCGCGCGCATGGCAATTACCAGGGGCACCTGCCGCGTGCCGCTCCTGGCGGCCGGCCCGGCCCGGCCCGCCCGCCCGGCGCGCGCCCCAAACAAATAACAGCAATCACACAATAAACACTTCGGCTGCTGAATTCGTAATAGTCGGTCAGCTTGTGTTAGTCGAATAGGGCAGAGAGGAACTGTTATCCATGAGTACCCCTTCTCTAATATGTATTACGTTTAAGTTATTGTTTTTGTATTTTTTTAAAAAATGGGAAATAAGTTTTACAGGGTGGTTTGACCGGCTGGAAAAGAGATAATCGTGCCTCGAGGGTCACGGCGGTAAACTCTTGAGGTGCCATATGGAGCGAGCTTATAGAACGCGCGGAGGCTGCGAGCAAATCGACCAAACGAGCACGCACGCGTCAATTTGAAAGTCGTAAACAAAAATTAGACGAATATTTTTCGGCCTCGTCATAAACAACCAAATCAATGGCAACGTGAGAGATACAGTCCAGCCCGGATGGACGTGGCGGCGTAGCGTAGCGCCGCGCCCCCTCCCCTCCCCCTGCTGGCGTTGGGACGCCCCGGTCGGCCCACACTGCATGACGATACGCCGGGTCGATGACGGGTCGAAAACTTCGAATCGACGTGTGTGCTTAGTTCTACTTTTCACTCCGAAATACCGACAACGTCGAGAGAAAAATAAGAGCGAGGCTCTGCTCTCTCTAGAAGTCGCGCGAGAAGTATCTAAAACGTTGAGGGCAGAGGCCGCGCGCATCGAGTCAAATAAGCGTCAGACGCGAGTCAGGAGTGTGAACTCTAATGGAGCAGGGACGATAAATCACGGCGCGTTCATTAGAACTCGCGCCGGCGACGAGTTACGTCACGACAGGGGGCGTCGCGGCGGCTGTCATGAAGTAGGTTAGTGGAGTACCGCACGCCGGAGCACACCGTGCACTCCATGAGACATAAGAAGGCAATATAAAAGAGTAACGCCTGGCAAATAGGCAACCACGAGGCACGCTATAAGCACTTTTTAACAGCTCTAGAAAATTTTCCAATCACGGGATTGGTCTGGAACATTTTTTTCCCTTGAAGAGCACAAAATTGTGAACAAACCCACCGATTGTCAAGACCACTTTAGGTTTCCCCAATTTCTTTGCTAATTTTCCTGGACTACATAGGCGCAGCATCCCGATCGTATTTGTGGTTTTAAATTAATAGAGTTATTGTCGATCGTGACCGAGAGCGCGGTCGTATCCAGGTCGCCGCGCGGGGCGGGGCGGGGCGGGGCGGAGCAGGGCAGGGGGGCCCCCGGCCACCGAGGCGTCAGATTTGGCATCCCTTTCGCCACGGTGGTCTGCCACCTGGCGCCGCGCCCCGCCCCGGCCCGGCCCACCCGGGGCCGACACAATAGACCAATAATCCTACAAAGCACACATAGGTGCGCCGCAGATGAAACAAAGAAACAATCACTGGGCTGGAGAATTAAAGCGCCGCGCACACACACACACACACGCATATGTGTGTGTCAGTGTGGAGGGATGGAGCATGTGTGTGCGTTGTTGCGCCGCCGCAGCCGCCGAGATAGATGGCGCTTCGGTCAGTAATGGAGTGTGGAAACAAAAGGCGGTGAATCGTGTTGTAGTTTGGGATTGAGCTCATTTAGAGGCGGCGGTGCCGACGGGGCGCCCCCGTGGCCCAGGCTAGGCCCGGGCCCGGGCCCCCCCGCGGGGGTGAGTGAGTGTGTGTGTGTGTGTGTGTGCAGTCATTCTCACGGCCCGCAGCACGTCCATCACCGTCAGCACCCTGTCCGTCCCGTCACGTGACGTCAAGGTGTGAGAGAGAGAGAGAGAGAGAGAGAGCGTGGGCGAGAACAACCTTCGCCTCCATTTGGACTGATCACTTACGCCCCGCATCGCGTCGAGCGCTTCGCGACTTTGCGCTTGTCCTTCCGCCCCGCGGTACAGTATATACCATCACACATACACGAACAGACATGCACACGCACACAAATATATAAAGATATATATATATATATATATATATATATATATATATATATATATATATATATATATATATATATATATATATATATATATATATATATATATATATATTCCATCATTCTGGATACGTCGTCCCATCACGCAGTGGCAACTTCACGGTACGCTGACAGATTCAATCAGAATAAATCGAATGCAGAGTATAGAGTGGAAGAGAGCGCGCGAGCAAGCGCCATAGCGCGCCACACGCAGTGTGTGTGTGTGTGTGCGGGAGAGAGATAGAACGTGAATAAATAACTCGCGCGCGGGTGTCTGGATGTGTATGGAGCGAGCGAGCGAGCGAGAGGGAGAGGGAGGGAGAGAAGGAGAGAAGAGCGCCTGGTGAGCATGCAGATAACACACCCCTTACTGCCCCGAGGCTCACCCTTTTGCGCGCCTTTTGAATGTTTCCTGAGGTGTGTAATGATTCCGATAATATTTACTTTCGGGGCTTGGCGGCCTGCCCCTGCCCCCGCCCCGACCCCCCGGGCCGGCCCGGCCCAGCCCAGCCCACACGCGACCCGGCCCGCGCCGCCTTGGCCTTTGCGAAAGCCGTTTCTAAATCAGATGAATACGACGACAAAGAAATGCGTTTTCCTTCACACATGGTAGGCAGAAGGGGGGAAGTTACACACCTAGAAAAGCTAGGAGAACAAGTGTGGAGGAAATCAAAAAAATGCTCGGCAACCTGACACGTCTGTATGCACGGCTTGAACACAATTTTACGTTTTCATCTCCCCGAAAAAAATCAAGCGGCGACTTGGCGGAGCAGCAGGCGTGCACCTTACCTGAGCCGCGACATGTGATATTGGAATATCTCGGCGAAGCACCGGCTGTATAGTCCAACCCAGACCCCGAAACTATCAGACTCCCGAGCCAAATTAATTATAATGCTGCATGCCCGTCACGCGTGCCGTACACACACACACACACACAGTCCACAAAGCGAGAGGGGCCGAGCCGAGCAGGATAAGGAGCGGAAGAGCTGGCGGCGGGAATACTTTTCGCATCACAAGCTGGAGCGGGATGGGAATAAAGGGGTGGGCGTCTGAGCTCATGTCTCTCCCGCTCTCTCTCTCTCTCTCTCTCTCTCTCTCTCTCTCTCTCTCTCTCTCTCTCTCTCTCTCTCTCTCTCTCTCTGCGCTCTCCTTTGTACCAAGAGTTTCTCCCCTGACGACGCTGCTGGCGCTACGACGAGGACTTTAGCCGGCGTACCCTAATATGCGCGCACGATTGTCGTGTCGCTTATGAGTCTTTTGAGAGAGAAAATTCCCCACTCATACGGAGAAATAAAGATGTAGTTTCGAGCGGCACGCGGGAAACAATGCCTCCTCCTCCCCTTCCCCGCCTCGGGGTCTCTCCCCCCTTCGTTCCCTTTTCTCGAGCAGCAGATACACTACTCTTTGCAAACTTAGAGGCCAACTTCCCTATAGCGCTCGCCCTTTACCGTACGCTCTCACGCTGCTACGCATACTCCATCACACACTCACACACCTGCTGCAGGGGGAAACGATGCAACTGGGAAACAAAATCAAACAGTAGCCCTGCGCGAACCGGCGTATGTGCGTATGAACGAGGCGGGGTAAAAGATGGAAAGGATTGGGGGGGGGGGGGGGGGGCTGTACAGACTGAGACGGCGCCGCGCCGCGCCACCCCGCGACCCACCCTGAGCCGACGTCGTTGTTTCCGCAAGACTTTCTTTGTCATAACTTTGCAAGAAGTTTTGCATTCAGCGATCGCCCAGGGTAGCAGTCCGCACATACACACACACATGCATACGCAACTCAGGCACGTGTACGCGCACTACTATACCACGCGTGTACACAGCACGAGCAGGAAATGAATCAGGGTGGCGTTAGGACGCCGACGAGAATTACTCAGGCAGGTTATATTTTTTCCCGCAACAGAATAAGCAGGTTCCTTCTCGCGAAACTCGCGAAGAAATCCCTTTTGACAAAGCTACCATGTCGTCGTGCGCAAGGTACTCCACTCCTCGCGCCCGTCAGCTAAGTGGGGGCGACGTGCATCGTCAAGGCGGAGTCCCTCCGGCAGAATGCAGTGTAATTGGCTGAGCGATAGTTTCGGACGAGTCGACGACTGTTTGGGTAAGACAAGGGGATGAGAGGCAGTGAGAGAGAGAGAAGGGGAGGGGGGGAGGGGTAAGTGCACGGAAACGCAAACACGGGGAGAGAGCTGGGCTTCACCCAGTGCGCACTGTCACCTCTCACCCCTCACAAAGCTCCTCCCAGACGCACTAGATTTTAAGTAGAATAACTGAATAACGAGCGCTCGTCTGCTAATGCGAAAAGCACGAGGCGAGGGCTGCGCGCCGGGCCGGGGCTGTAGCTGCGTTTCTGCTGCCCCGCGCTCCGTCAAAGGGGTGAGAAAGAGAAAGAGAAGAGGGGGGAGGGAAAGGCCGATTAGAAAATCATTACGCGACTCATAGCGGCGTGTTAATTACAATAAAGAAAACAAATTAGAGGCTCGCGGGACAAAAGCGCATCGGGTTGGATTATCGGGTAGAGGGAAGGAGATAGAGGAAGAGAGAGAGAGGGAGGGAGAGAGAGAAAGGAAGGGAAGGAGAGAGGGAGATAGAAGCGGGCTGCGCGGCTGAGAGACATGAACTGAGCGGGATATAGACGCGGACTTTAGAGAGGCACGACGGCCGCGCGCGCACGCTATGAATGACGTCAGTTTTCGACAGGGTACTCATCCGTGCCGAAGTAAGGAGTGTTGCAGACGCCGGGGAGCACAGCAAGCTGAGCCGACCTTCTTCGCCGCTGTAATCAACAGTTCATCGCACGGAAGTACGCGGGGCCTCCGTCTCTTTCCGCTCGGATGTGAGGCCGGGAGAGGGAGAGAGAGAGACTTTAAGAGTCAACGAGTGAGACGGAGAGAGAGGTTAAGCATTCGATGACGCGGAGAAGCACCACCGCCGTCTGGGCGGGGTTCACATGCAAATTCAGCAGCGGCGCGTCTTTCCGGCACATACACAAGTACAGGATAGGAAAGGGGAGAAGAAGATAGGCTCGGCTAGATGGGAGTTGTTAAGGTGACCCCACAATGAACTCTTCGGGAGGTGACGGCTCGAAAATTTGGGTACTAGGAATTTAATTCCTGCTTCGCCCTGCGCTTGGGCTCTCCGGGTAGGCCGCCACCTTTACATGAATGCATGGCGGGCTGGCCTATCCAGTGTGTCGCAGGCGCTCCGCCTCGGTAAC
This sequence comes from Frankliniella intonsa, assembly GCA_033675135.1. NCBI lineage: Eukaryota > Metazoa > Arthropoda > Insecta > Thysanoptera > Thripidae > Frankliniella > Frankliniella intonsa. The sequence goes on along the minus strand of CM066254.1, from coordinate 8,797,563 downwards.
GTCCACTGTGGGGGTGCCTTTAAAGTGTTTCATCTCGTTTTTCTAAACCAAGATAAGTAAATCTTTGCAAAGAAAAAACCAAGAAAAACCCTCACCTCGCGACAGTTTAGCAAACGGTGACGGCCATCTGCTCGCACATTGCGCTAGCCTGCTAATAGAGTGTTAGAGAGTGCTGTTCGTCACTATTTGCAAATTTACGCCCCGTTTGTGGGGCCCGGACCCGGAAACTCTCGCCTGCCGCCCCCATCTCCGCGGCGGGGCGGGGCGGGGCGGATCACCCTTTGACGCGATTATACCACCGCGCTCCTCCTCACTCACCCCAATATTTGCCTTTTCTCGCGGATTGCGTTCTCCGTCTTCGCGGAGGAAAGCGGCAGCCAAAAGGAGGAAAAGCGGCCCTCAAACATTTTCACGGTCAATTATCCCATTGAAAGCCCCGGCCCGGCCGAGCAAACACGCCGCCTTGTCTTAGGAAATTATTATTCACCAGGGCTGCTGTCTCCGTCGCTCGCATTTGTTTTACCATTTAGAGAGAGAGAAAGGGGGCGAGGTGGCGCTCGTCTTTATGTAAAGAAAGGGGTTGGGGGAGGCTGCGCGGAGAGGGGAGGGGTGCGTCTGGCGGGGGTGGGCGGGGGGCCGGACAAGACGGGGCTTTCCCTTCGATCAGAGGGGAGGAAGAGGAAGGGGCAGGCCGGCAGGCCAGAGGCACATGCTGCGGTCCCTCTCTACATTCAACGGGCGACAACTACTGATATCATAAAAAAAAGGACATAAAGTTCTTATTTTAAATAATTTGTTCTTATAATGATTAAATCGGCCGCACCAGCCAGCTGTTTGCGGTATGGCGCCATCGTCCGGCAGGGTCTATAGTGAAACAAAATCATGGTCGTGAACTATTATTCTAACCGCGAGACGGGCCGTGGGACCCGCGGTCTGGCAGCCATCTTGGCTCAATCCCGTCTTCGCGATCTACCTCTTTCTCTCTTCCCCCTTCCCTTCCCTTCCCTTCCCCCGAGCCCGTCCGAACGCGAAAGCGCTCCAACCCCTCTCCCGGCCCCGCCCCGCCCCGCCCCACACTTTTCCAATACCCCACTATTATTGTAGAGGCAGGGCGGGAGCGGCAGAGCGTCCCCTTGCCCAGGCAGCGCGAATTAATCAGGGAGAGCCATCTCCATTTTGCTCTCTGGCATTGCGGCGCGAGGCGGCGGTATAATCGGACTGTGTCACGACTCTCTGGAGGCTCCAGGCGGTCCTGGAGAACAAGAATATTCCAGGCGATCACCGCGCGCGATGGGCGGAATAAAGAGATTTAAAACAAAACCCGACGCGAAAATGGACAGAAGAGGCGCGACCTAACACGGCGTGAATTGACTGTGGTATGGGGTGGTCCGGGCTCGTTTTAACCATGCGTCCACATTTTCCTCACTTTTGATTCCTGGCGCATACTTTGTCTCTGATTCCGTGGGACCGGCGGCCTGATGGCCGGCTCATCAGTCGAGCGGCCGCACCGAGAGCGGCGCCGGTCAAAGAGAGCGGTGTGTAATTGATGGGTCGTGGCGATACCCCGGCGCGCCAGGAGACTTTTAGTGTGGGCTAAACGGGCCGCGGCGCCGCGGCGTGGGGTAGCGACAAGGGGCTATTTATCAATCGGTACTACTAAGTTATTCTAGTGCCGCGAAGCGCAATATTAAAGCATACGATCTTTTCAGCAGATTCGTTAATCCAGCTGGATTAAAAAAAAAGTTTCAAAAGTCTTAGGCCTATAGTAAGCCAGAGACGTCAGTACGGTACGTCAGAGCGGACGGGCTCAGACTTTTTTTGCGTAATATAGAAAGAAAATCTAACTTCTGTCTGAAGCAGGCTCGAATCAGATGAGCAGCTGTGCGGTAACGTGAGGTAAGGTGCCTTACCGTGGTATGGAGAGCAGCTTCCTCCGGGTGCCCCGGGGGCGCGGCGGGGACTCGGCGGGCGTGGAGCGGCGTGGCACGGCGCGGCGCGTAGCGTGGTCCGGTGTGGACGGCGTATCGTGCTTCGGATCTCGCGTGGCCGGCCGGCGACCGGTTGATGGTGTGGCGACCGTCGATTTCCTGACCGATCAAAGATCGATCCCTTCGTCTTCTTTTTTTCCTATCCGACGCCTTCCCTTTTTATTGCAGCCTTCTCTCACTGTTTTGTAGAGAAGGTAAGAGAGAGATGCAGGGAGGGACGCGTCGCCGTCGGGAGCGGCCGGGCCGGGAGCGAGGCAAGGCGGGCGCCTGAGGAAAAGAGAAGAAGAATCAGTGATGACTATAGGGAGCAGTGCATGGACGACGCGCCGCGCCAGCGCAAGATAGCAGTTAAACTATTTTTGCTGCAATCCCGCCGAGGATCTCCTCTCTCTCTCCCTGCCGCCGTTCAACTTTGTGTACGCTCTGCTGCCGCTGCAGCTAGCATTCCAAGGGAATTCGTAAGTAGCGGCGGCGGCGGCGGCAGTGGCGTCGCGACGCGAAGCGCAGGAAAATAATACCGAGGCGCCGTATGAGAAATGCATGGGGCCGAGTGAAACCTCCCGTAACCGTATTTTACGCTAAGACGTTTATGACTGGGGATGCCTAAGCGCACAGGGCCCGCCCGGGCTTACGAATCATTAAAACACAGCGCAAACTCGTAAATTAGAGCTCTCCACTTTACGAAACAGAAATCATAGAAGGAAGACGCGCTTTGCACAACCCTTTCCGAGTGTGCGCGAGGAGCAAGGGAGGGAGAGTGAGAGAGTGAGATGGAAAGAGAAGGGGAAGGGGGGAGAGAGAGAGAGAGAGGGTCGCGGGGGCTTCACACCCCACGCCGCGCCACGCCACATAAACCGCTTAATCCTCGAGGCGTAAAAGCGGAGGAAACAGAACCAGAGGGAAGTCCCGCGCGGCCCGCACCTACCAGCGCATGAATAATGCTTAACCGCGACACAGTGGTACTTGCAGTTGTAGTCTTGGAGGGATTACACGCCGGGCCCGCCAAAGAAACAATCAGCGGGATAGCCTCGCAGCCGGGCCACGGCCACGGCGCGCGGCGCGGCGGCACGATACCGACTGCCAAAAGTTGTCGCCGGCCCGCCACCCCGCGCACCCGCGGTTTTAATATTTTCCCATAATTATGGAGAAATGCGCGGGGCGCGGAGCTCCTCGGCAGCAGGAGCAGTGCTGCTCGAGATGACAAACTTGTATAATCACTCTTGGCGAAATTTGTTTCATCGCGCGGAGGCCAAAATAACCGCGTTTACGGTGCGCGCGGTTTTGGCGGAGATTTCGTTTCAAGAAGGAGACAGCCGGGCCGGGCGCGGCGGCCGGGGACGCGCGTGGCTCTAACCGAATTCAATGAGCAGCCGCCGGCTGCTGTGGCAGGGAGGGAGGGGGGGGGACTCTGTGCCCGCCGGCCCAGCCTGCGGGGCTGCTGCTGGCCATCCCCGTGGCGCGATTTCTGTTAAGTTGGCAGCCATAAAGGCGCCCTTTACGACTGCCGCCGTTACGTTGGCAACATAGTTTCACAGCCCGTCTTCGGACACAATCACACGCACACTGCCGCCGCCGCGCCACCGCGCCGCCAGCGCTGTTGTCTCAGGGGCGGTAAGCCCCCTGCCCTGCGGCCGCCCGGGACCAGCCCGAACCAACAGGATACATCGGAGACCGCCCACACGTAGTGCAGCCCGAGCCCACCCCGGCAAAGGCCAGCTGAAGATAGAGTGGTTTAAACGACTTTTTTAAAAAACATTCATAAAAAGGTGAGTGGAAACAGATCGCTGGGGTACCATATGCTGCCGAGAAATCGCAGAGAACGCGACCACCTGAGCGGGTTGCAGTGCCGGCGGGGCGGGGCGGGGCCGTGCGTGAGCGCGGGGAGGGGCGTGGCGTGGCGCGGCGCGGAGAGGGGCGGCCCCGAGCGCATGTGTGTGCACGCTCTACGTATTCATCTGCATTTCGTTTTGCAGCAATTATCTTCATCTTTGTCGGCGCGGGTAGCCAGCCGCTGCTGCTGCGGTAGCTGCAGCGCCCGAGCAACATGGCGGCTCGATTGTGCGTCCTGTAGTACGCCCCGCTATGACATGTAGCGATCGCGAACGTGATGCACAACCAATAATTACGTGCGGGCCTGGCCGGGCGGGGCAGGGCAGGGCAGGGCGCAGAGCATGGTCGTGCTGCTGGTGCGGCCGGTGCAAGGGCCCAGCGCACCGGACCTTCAGCCACCCGACTTGTTTTGCTTCATTTTTGCCACAGTAATCCATTTCGCTTTGCACGGCAGGCCGGGCCGACTATCTTCCCTATCTCTCTCTCTCTCTCTCTCTCTCTCTCTCTCTCTCTCTCTCTCTCTCTCTCTCTCCCCTTCTCCCACTCTCTCGAAACCCTATCGGGGGGGCCCTCCCTCCTGCTCTCTCTCTCTCGCACACGGTCAGCGCCATGGATTGAATCGCCGTTGCTCGCAGCGCGCTTTTTCTCTGTCCCTCGTTTTTTTTCTCTCTGCTCCCGCTCCTCCGGCCGCTGCTTCTAGTCGAATATTGCTCTATTGATTTGTCACGAGTGGGTGATCACAGCCCCGCGGGCGGCAGACGGCAGGGTCAGGGCGAACACCGCCCGACCGTGACGTCACCAGGCCACGAGCCGCGCGGTCAACGGTCTGTCATTGCAGGCCGTCTTCTGATTGGCGAAGGAATTGCAAAAATTATGCAAACTCGTAAAATTCCCAAAATATTTTGGGAAAAGGGGGTTCGACTGCGAGTGGCATAAGCGTACTGTGCAAGGCGCCCCAGACAGTCCCATGGCTGCCAGGGGCCCATGGTCGGGCTGGCCAGCCAATCAGGGAGCGAGACGGCACGGGGGGCGGTGCGGGGGGCGGTGCGGTGGCAATCAGCCCCGTAATGGGACCAATGAGTGTAACGATTGGAAATGCATTGGGCCCCTGGGATTGGACTGAGCAGTCGACTGAGTCAAGAATGCGGTCTGAACCGGCGGAGAGAGAGAGAGGGAGGGAGAGAGAGAGAGGGAGAGACGGGATGGGAGAAGGAGGGGGCCAGCCGAGTAGAGACAGAGAGCGCAAGGCAGAGAGAGATAGGAAACAAGTTTCCAGCAGACGATTAATATTCAAGGCTCGGATCGATCCGAATGACTAAGAGGAGGAGGAGGAGGTAGGAAGGAATCAAAGAGAGGCAGAGAGAGAAAGAAAGGCGAAGCATGACTGTGCGAGCGAGAGAGAGCGAGAGGCCGTCCATCCTCCAATTATTATTATTTTTCCGAGAGTCTTTTGATTTGAGACTCGCGTGGGGCGGTCTTTTGACCAACCGCGTAACGGTGGGTGTGGCGGCACAGGAGAGTGGGAGAGGGAGGGAAGGAGAGCGGGAGGGAAGGGAAGAGAGAGGGAGGAAGAGGGACAGAAGGAGCACACGGGGCGTGCCAGCATGCTTAAAGCTTACGAGCATTTGTATTGTTCGGCACTGTCCAGCTATGCGATCTCGCAGCCACCTCTCTCTTTTTCTGTTGGTTCGCGGGCGGGGGCCGGGCGGGGGCCGCGGCCGGGGGCGGGGCCACTACTGATGATGGTTCCATGTCGCCCCCGCCCTGCCCAGTGGCACTCTGCCCGTCAATATGGAAAGCTAATTTTGTATCTGCAGCCTTCTGCCCAATCGTGACTAGAAAGCCACATCTCTGGGGAAGCAAGTCACGCACAGCAGGCGTGGCGCAGCGGGGCGGGGCGGGGCGGGGCGGGGCGGGGCGGGGCGGGACGGGGGAGGCGAGGATAGGCAGGGAAGGGAGGGGCCTTCCCACCGCTACGGTTGGGGATTGAACCCAACAACAATAATAACTTTTTCGCGACGCGGTTTGTTGTCGGCGAGGCTGGGTAGATACGCCCTCCGCTTTAGCTCCGCCGTGCTGGGGGTGGCGCCACCTAGCGGCGGAGCGAGATATAGCTGTCAGAGTAAAATGAAACAAAATATAAACGCGGTCGTGCATACCGGCGGGCGCGAGTGCGTGCGGCACGCCACGGTATTCGCAGTCGGAATGCAGCGCGGCGGCACTATTCGCAGTGGCCTGCTGCCGGCGAGGAGTCGTGTATGGCTGCCGGACGCACGTCAGTAGAACTTCACTTCCATATGGTTTCCAGTAAGCCCGGGGTACGTAAGGGCAGGTGCGAAAACAAGCCATTGTCGGAATTTGAGGTCCCGGCGCTGCGGTTCAAAATCATATATTTTGCAAAGGGAGAGCGCTGTAACCCAGTTGTACGTAGCCTCAGGTCAGCCCTGCAGACAGATGAGAGCCCCGCGACCTGCCCCCTCGCGCCCCGCCCCGCCCCCGCAACGCCCCGCCCGCCCTGCCAGGGCGCCGTCCTCGCCTGAGTGAGCGCAGTACATCACCTGCAACCCCGTGCAAGCCCGTAATTAAGGCCAGCAGTCCTTTACGCGTGGGCGCGAGGGGCGGGCGGCGGGGGCTCAAGGAGAGGGTGCAGCCTTCTTGCATCGTTCAAAGCAAAAAAGAAAAACACACACATATAAGAAAATACCCCGGGTTTGTAAAGCACGGTGCATCAGAACTTCATCCCTGCCCATGTCACAATTCCAGGGGGAAAAAGAGGTTTGTGCCGTGGCAGAGCAGCAGAGTCCTGCAGCGCAGCCCGTGCGTCCTGCGGTGACATTGGTCTCATTGATCTGAATAGGGACAGGGACGCCCCGCGCGACGACCAGCGCCGTGAAAGATGGCCCGGCGTCCGTCGCTGCAGACACCTCTTTTAGTACCTCTCGAGTTCGGGTCCCGCCCCCGCGTCCCCCGCCACCGCCTATGGCCGCTGCACTTTTTTGTGGTCATTACGATCAGGTAGGGAAATACGACCGCGCAGCGAGGCGACGGCGGTGGCCTCCCCAGCCCCGGCGACAAGTGCTCTCTCCAGGTGGCCCCCGCCACGCCCCGCTACGCCACGAGAAATGATACCTCATATTTCTTCCGATTTACAAGGAGCCACAACGAGGGGGTTAGTGTCCGGCACAGCTGACCGCCGCGCGCCCCTAACGCGCCGCGCCTGTGGAAAATGTGTGACCACCGCCCCCCTTTCGGACGGACTCCAGGTGCACGCCGGCGGCAGGGCCGGGCCGGGCCGGTGCGCTAATAAATCAGACGATAATTCCAGGATGCGAGCGCCACCGCCACGCCCCGCCACGCCGCACTACCCGGGGTAACAACCGCGCACTCCCACAACGCGGCCGGCTCCGCGCTGCACAGCGCGCGCGCGCGAGTCCGCGCTCTCTGCATTTCCGGTCCGAATGCGGCGGACGCCGTACATAATGCGATCGGTCCTCCCGTCCTCAATTTATTTGTGCCGCGGTGGCGGCGGCGGGACGATGGAGAAATATATGCGCGGCGCGGGGCCGCGCGGGGCCGCGGGGTGGGGCCTCCGCGCGGCCGTGTCGAGGATTAGCATACCGGCGCGGCGCGCAGACTTTAGCACTCTCGGTCGATGGCCGCGGCATTCCAATCAAATCGACTGACTCGATACAGATCGCTGTCCGGGCGAAATGGTTATGACTGTTATAATATGGACTGCGCGGCCGGTTAGTAGTGTAGTGGGCAGCGGTCCCCCCGTCAACCCGATACACGGCGAATACCTGTCCCGTTTATTGACACTCGACGGTCACAGAAGCTTTATATTTATTAATAATAATTATGTATTATAATATTTTGCGCATCGGACTGCAGTGAGTGCATCGTATGCATGCATATCCGCGCCCGAAAAACACGGCCGCCTGGGCCGACTTTGGCCATGTACACACAATCTGCATGCGAATTACGCCAAACGAGAGAAGCAGCCTGAGGAATAAGGGAAGGCACTTGGCCAGATATGCGCCGATCGGCAGGCCGAGTTGGAAAAGTTTTAACCGCCTCTTTTTATTCCCGGGGATTTTCTTCCCGATTTTTTTTTCTGACGCATACCCACCGCACGAGGGCAAGGCAATCGAATTATACTCCAGGACGCAACCACACACGCACACACACGAATGCGCGAGCGGGTACCTGTGGGTAGGCGTACGAGAGAGAGAGAGAGAGAGAGAGAGAGAGAGAGAGAGAGAGAGAGAGAGAGAGAGAGAGAGAGAGAGAGAGGAATGGGAGGAGGCAGCTCCTCCAATGGGCATGGAACCGGTAGTCGGATGCCACGCCCTTCCCGCTGACTGCCCTGTGGGGCGTGGCCGGGCGCGGCGGCCGTGGCGTGGCGGGAGCGGGCCCATTTGACCAGTCCCGCCCACCCATTTGTCCACCGGGCCGGTGCCGGTCACACGGCAGCCGGGAGGAGCGGAGCGCCTCAACAGTCAGCGGCCGCTACTTCTTACTGCCTCCTCCTGCCCCCTCTATCTTGCCTCCCGCCAGCGTCTATTTGCCCCCCTACTTCTATCCATTACATATTGCCATACGGCCCCCTATCTCTATCCGTGCCACCATCGCCGTAATTCTCACTGCGCTGCGCACTCACCAACTAGTAAATGACTCGCGCATAAGTAGACGAGTGTGCAGAGGGAAGGCAGAAGAAGGAAAAGAAAAGTTAAGGACCCCATAAAAGTGTTAATTTCACACCTTCGCGCATCCATGTGCATGGGCCGCGGGCCGCGCGCGCACAGCGGAATCAGATCTCGCCAACATATTCATACAAAAGAGCTTTTGTTTCCGTCGGTTTACTCACCTTTATGCTGCTCGGCCCCGCGCCAGACGCCACTCGCGCTGCTGCGCTGCCTATCGACTGCATCTGGTAACATCAGAAAGAAAAGATAAGATGTAAAAAGCAGCGTGACGTGAGGCTTCAACTACTGCATTTGGTCTATTTCATTCTAAGAATAAGCGACGTCGATGCAGGTACAACACGGGTAAAACCGCAAGGAACTTTGAGGTAGAGTATTGATGCTGCTGCGTGCCGTGTGACAAGTGTGTGTCACAGTGGTGTCCTCGTCACGTCACGGCCCATTTGTGTCGGAATCCGTTACGCCCCTCTCCCGAGTCACCTGGAGAGCGGAGCGGGGAGCAGAGTCTTTTGGGCGATGGTCAGTGGTCGGCAGCGTGTTATTAATGCAATCTGCACACAAACACGCACGCACGGCCTGCCGACACGAACACACGAAAACCAAACGACGTCGTCTGCTTGTCGATGCATCATTTTCGCGAGCATCAACGGGCGGCGCAGCATTTAATAATCGATTCGTAATGATCAGGTCCACCGCGCCCCTGCTGCCCCATTGTCTGCTCATTATTTATTCTTATTATATTTTATTTTTATGTTTTGTTCTCTCTTTGTAGGGAAATGAGAGTTTCTAAAGAGATAACGCGTTAAATGCATACGGCCCTTTTATACACAGTTTTTCGCTTCCGTCCCGACTGAAACACGAGTATTTCGTCGAGAGAAATAGAGATACAACTAGATGGATAGAAAGACAGACATGTGCCGTCTCATGGCAGGACCTCTCACTTGGCTGGCGGGCCGGGCGGGCAGGCAGACAGACAGACAGTATCATGGCGGCGCATGAGCCGGGCGGAGCGGTCAGTGACAGGCCCGCGGGCCCCCACCGCGTGCGCCTATGGCCGCCTATGGCCGCATGCCGAGATGGAGTGTCCCAGATAGGCACGAGGGGAGCGAGGAGGTGCGTGCGGCGTGGCGGAGGAGGAGGGGGAGGGGCTCGCCGGGTGACCATGGCTCACGTGGATGACAGACCGAGTGGTGCAGCACCACTGTCATCGTCGTCCTGTCATTACCCCGCCCCGCATCCCGTGAATAATCAATTGACGGAGTGAATACGTTGCAGTTTATTTTCGCACACGCTGAGAAATATCGACGTTGGCTCGCTCGCGCGCAAACTACTGGGGTCGCACGCCGCCGCGGCGGCGAACGCGGGCGGGGGGACTCAAAGGGAAGGCGGAGTGTGTGTGTACAATCATAATTATACCGAAAAAAAAAATTACATTGGGGCAATTATTAATATCCGGAATCATATACGCACCTGCTGGGGAAACATCGGTACCGCGTTCGACAAAGGGCGCTGAAGACAAAAGAGACCGTTGCGAATCTTCAAGTACACACTTTCATCATCGATACTTTGGAAGATACAGTCAACTGAGCACGGTATCTCCTTCTCGTCCCTACTCTTACAAAGTCGACGTCGCTTTTTTTAGGCGTGTTCCGTTCGTTCATTCCTCGAGCCTCCCACCTTCGAAAATATTGAATGGAACCATCTCTCTCTCTCTCCCTTCTCCCTCTCACACACGCACGCCTTTCAAATCCATCCTCGGGCGGCTCGATTGTTACTGGCATGGCTGTGGGCGCGCCCAAAAGCGCCTCCAGACCACGCCCCACTACGCCCCGCCACACCTCGCTCGCCGCGCCGCCGGGAGCCACGATCAAACGGATTTCTTTTATAGGTGGTCCATGACCCCTATGGGCCCTCGCTGGCCTGACCCGAGCCCCCGCCGGACTCGTACGTCTCGAGACAAAAATTCATTCATCAGCATGACACTTTTCCACATCCCAGGCCAATACGTAAAATAAAAAGGCAAACTTCCAAACGACGCGACGGCGGCGGCGCGGGGCAGGCGCGCTGCCAGGCGCCGCGGCGAGCGGCGACACCTACCCTGCAATTACGGGTAATTAGAAAGTTAGCGAAATAGAGTCGTGCTTTATGAATCGTATGCATAGGGCAGCAGGGGCAGGCCGTGCCAGCGCGTACACTGCGCTTGTATTGATCGCACAGTGTATTCTACAGGGCCGGTAAGGCTTTCAGATCGGCACAGGGCGTCCGCCGAGGCCCTGGTTATGCTACACCGCGTACAGGCGTGTGGCGCGGGTTAGCCTACCCCGACAGGCGCCTGCTAGTAGGCAACCCGCTCGCACGCGTCAACGCTGAGGTGCACACCTGGTAAAAATGACGAGGCCTCGGAGACGCCATGTGCATTCAGCATTCCTAAAAGAAATCTCGGAACTGCGCCGAACCCCCGTATTTTTAGAAAACTAGGAAGAAAGAAAAAATAACATTTGAATGAGAAAACGTTCTTTTCCGAGCGGTCATGAAGGCGTCGCGAGAGGCGCTGCTGAGAGGTGTCTCATACTAGACAGTCATTACCTATGCAAATTGTACGAGCCACGACCAGGGCGCGTCCCACGGGACGGCCCAGCCCGAAAAGTAAGTGTATGAGCGAACGGAAACCAACACCGTGCAACAATTACTGCGGGTGTGTTGGTAGTGTTTTATGGCCCGTAATTTCCAGTACCCCCTCTCCCCTCTCTTTACTCCCCCACAAGGTAGAGGCGACTGGCCTCCGCCTCCCTTGTATCGAAATAAATGTTATGGAAACTGTATTCTGTATACGGAATCAAATTAAATTCATGGCAAAAGGTATGTGCCCTGTGCTATCACACTTAGACGAAAACTGGAAAAAATATCGTCGGAAAAACGCAATAACAGTGGTATTAAGGACACATTGGAATTTTGATTTGATTTGGGCCCTGCCGCATAAGGCGGTCCGTGTCCCACCCATTCCGAGAAGAGACACACGCTGACCGCATTATCGATTTCATGGCGGTCCGGTACCGGTACTCGCGAGAGTTTTATTTATTACATTCCGGTTTCGGTACGTTTCGGCATTTTCCGTCCACACGTCCGCGCGCGAACGGACGGCGAGTTCAGCTACAGAGCTGCCGCAGCTACTAGTTGGCTGAATTCGCCACGGCAAAAATGAGGCAAATGTGTAATTGAGTTTTAGAAAATAGTCGTTCTTGCTTACGGCAACATATGTAATTTATTTCTGAGATGAGGGTAACCAGCTCCAGCGGTAGCACGGCCGGCCAGGGCAGGCAGGGCCGCCTGGAAATGTTCCCACTTCTCTTTCCTTCAATCTCTCCTGACATCTGTTGCATGCGTGGCGAGCGATCATCTTTTATAGCGCCGTTCTTTATCGGAATCTGAGGCCCCGTCCCGGTACCTGCAGTAATAGCGCTCGAATCAAAACCAGCCATGTCGGGAGAGAGAAACACAACATAAAAAGCAATTTTATAAAATGCATCTCGCCAGTTAATTGAGTCGATACCGACCGACCGCATACTGCAGCGTGATTGGTCGAGCCAGTTCAGCCATACTCCGTGTGTGTGAGTATGTGTGTGTGTCGCTGGAATGGGAACCGGAGGAAGAAGACGAGAAAGGAAAGGCGCACAGGAGAGAAAAAGAACACTGTTAAAAAAGACCACGCCAGTACGTGCCCTAAAAGTTTGATTTTTTTACAATATTCTGCAAGTGGGCCGGTAAGTGACACTTTTGTTAGTAACTGCGCAGGAAACTAAAGGCATAATAATCAAAATTGAACACTTTCTCACCAAGTAAAAAATTCTAGGAAGCCGGGAAAGACTAACTTTTGGCCCGACTGTCCGTCTCCCTTGAAGTATCCCATACCCGCCGCACAGAATGCCCGGCACGCCGGTCACAAATCCTCCTTTCCGCTTTGTTGCCGGGCCGATCAAGAAGGTCCATCTCCCTGTCTAGAGAGATGTTATCGACCCGGAGCGGAGTCGAACCTGGCGCCTCCGAGATAGGGCGGGAGGGGAGGTGGGCTGAGGGGAGCGTTGTCCGGAAGGCATATGACGAATCACATAAATCAGAGGGGCCAATGCACGCGCGTCCAGGCCTCGGCCACCACAGCGCCACCTCCCCGACAACCGCACTAAAACACAACACCACCACCCCCCACCCCACTCCATTTAGATGGAACGGAAATTATTTCAGACTCGATTACAATTTTTAATTTCCCAGTTATCATCATAAGCTTTTGTAATATGTTTTAGGCAGTGTCGCCACCATGCTGAAGACGCGGTCCCGTCACGCTACAGTCACTCACACACACACACACACACACGACGGTCTCAGCCGCGTTCACGTGACGGTCGGTGGCGCGGCGGCGGCTCCACACTGTTAAAAATTTTATGGTTAAATTAATTATAAAGGAACCCGATACCTAGAGTGTTAATTACGTTCTAGTTGGACCTCACGCCGCTGCCTGCTGCCCGTGCTGGGCCGGGCCGGGGAGAGGGGGGGGGGGGGAGGCGTGACAGCCGTGAGTACGGCCCCCGCCGCCAGGGCGCAGCACGCTCCGGGTGAGAGCGGTGAGAGGCCGACCCCCCCCCCCTCCCCCTTCTTACCTCCACGCCATTCCGCACAACGACGACAACATGCGGATGTCTTTGCCATTCCCCGGGCGGGGCGGGGTGTGGCGGGGCGGGGTGGGGCGGGGTGGGGCCGCTCCCCCTCTGCAATGCAGCAGCAGCAGCAGGGCCCCTTCCCTTCCCTTCTCCAGCGCGCGGGTCGTGAGGGGAATGGATACGAGCTCCAGCAGCAGCAGCAGGAGCGAGCGCCTCCAGGTGACTCCAGCACGGGCGGGGCTCCAGGCAGCGGGCTGTCCTCCAGCAGCAGAGCGATTGAAACAAAAAGGACCGTCACGGTCATCGTCACGTGGACTCACGCCGCCGTGACCCGCGCACGCGGTGGGCTGCCAGCGCCGTGACCCGGCACCGGCACCACGCTCTGGACCTAAAAGCGAGAAGACAGGCGCCGGTGTGTCCTACCCTACCCGGCCCAGCAGGGCAGCCGTTCCCACAAAGCACGATGCAGAGGACCCACAACCTCCCGACCCAACCCGACGACCCGCCGGAGGAACGCTGGCTCCGGCTGCACTACAAGTTTGCAGCGGGCGGGGCGGGACGGGGTGGAGGTGGAGCACTTTGACTTGGGCCAACCTGGTGCGAGCGGAATTAGGGATACCCAGCCAGCCAGCCAGCGCGCACCGGTGCCGTGCCGTCGTGGGGTTATACAGGGAGGTGGGGGTCGTACGTGTCGACTGGTGTGGCGCCATCAGGCACACGCACACGCACGCACGCACGCACGCACGCACGGTACAGGGGATGAAGTGAGCCATTTGGATTCAGGCTCTGCCCGGCCGGCGTCGATCTATTGCGCACCTGTTCCCACGGCAGCGGAGCAGCAGGATAGAGAGGTGTGCGCGGCACGGCAACCCCTCCGCACGCCGGCCGGCCGGCGCCTGCACTCGCTCCTCGTCTCTCTCTCCAGCGTATCATCTTCTTTCTCTCTCGCACACGCACACACGCACGTACGGGGCCAGAAAAAAAGGGGTGAGTAGTGAAGCGCAGAGGGAAGCGCTCAAAACTGCTCAAAAGAAATGCCGGAAAGAAGAGAGCGGAGGGGTAGGTGGGGGCGGCCGGGGGGGAGAGAGAAAAAGAGAGAGAAAGAGAGACGCGCGACAACTCGTCATTAATCATAGCAGCACAGCCCGGTGCGGTGCGGCCCTTCAAACGTAAGAGATAGATAGATAGAAAGGCGAGCAGGAGTGCTTCTCATCGCCAAAAGTGATAGAGAGACAGCAGCCGCGCCGAGCCGAACCGGGAGAAAAAGGAGAGAAAAGAAAGAAGCGGGCGAGAAGGAGAAGTAAGAAAGAGGTCGAGGGGAGGAGGAGAGGAGAGGAGCAGACAACGATCGGTCCACAAGTAGTGTTTCCCACGGGACGTAGCGGTTTGTGTGTTTATCCGGCGATACACCAGGTGAGATATCGGCCGGCCGATATCGAGGGAGCGGTGCGGTGCCGGTAAGGGTAAGTGCACCGTGATTAGGGCACAAGCAAGGCACGGCGACGCCGGCGCGAAAGCGGGACCTGGAAGAGGGAGAGAGAAAGAGAGAGAGACAAACGGGGTGGGAAGAGGAAACGGAGGAGGAAGACAGAAAGAGAGAGAGAGAGAGCATCTGCGCACTGCTACCAGGGAACAGGGAGGCGAGGAAGGCGAGCAGCGAGTGCGGCCAGAATAAGATTGATGAAATGCCGCGCCTGCGCGCGCCGAGGAAAGAGAGAGAAAAAAAATATTGAAGGCGCGGGGGCGGTCGGTGTCATTGTGGACGACAGGGGACCGCCACCCGCCGCCACCTCTCCTCTCCTTGTGGCGGAGAATTCCCTGTGACATCTCGCCCCGGCCGCCCCTGCCGCCCCGGCCGAGCCGCCGCATTCCTGTCCCGATGGGCGCCGGGGAGGTAGGCCGCCCAGCCAGCACGCCAGTGCGGCGGACCGCGCGCTCCACGGCGCCCGGGCGGGGCGGGGTGGGGCGGGGCAGGGACCAGGACGGGCGGGCACTACTGTCTTGACGAAACGTGACGCCATGCCCAAGTGCTCATAAGGCCGTTTACAAAGCTTTATCGTGGACCTTTGAGGGGCTTCAAACTAAGGAAAAATTATCAACGTCAATATGCAGCGTTAGTACGGATCCGGCCACAAAAATAATTTACGAATATATTAGTAAAGATCGAGCCCTGCGTGCATGCACTACCGTGTGTGAGTAGGTTTGATGGTTGTAGATAGTTAGATTCCGCTCTGCGCCGTGGCAATTAAGCGCAGGCGCAGGGCACATTAAATGGGGAAGGTGACGTCGGATGAGGGAGAGAGAGAGAAGGGGGGGGGGGAGTGAGAGAGAGATGCAGACAGGCGCGGGGTGTGCTGGGTTGACGAGGCTTGAGCCGGGCGGAGCGGCCCACGCCAGGCCCGGGGGTGGCTCGCTGCGATTGCCTCCGGCGTCTTAGTGCCGATCTAATCGCGATATAACTCGCTTTGCAAGCAATCACACCCGCCCCGCCCCACCCGGCCCCACGCACACGAGCGGCGCGAACGTCTCCAAATGGCTCTGCTCTGAGGTGCGATCGCGCTGGCGGGCGGGGTACACTGGGGCAAGGCCACCCCCAAGGCCGCGGGCAGTGGGCGGGGTGGGGCGGCGCGGCGCGGAGCAAAGGGACACGCGTTTAACAGTGTGTTGGGGGGCTGTGCTGTCGCTGTCCAAATGTTGCCGAGACCAGCCCCGCCCCGCCCCGCCCCGCCCACGACGCTATCGCCGCTGGCCGTCGTCTTGCAGCCGAAGGGGTGTAAGGAAGGAGCCAGGCCGGCGAGGAGGTTTTGCAAATATTGACCTTAGGGTAATTTCCCAGTAATTAGTGTGGCGCCGCTGCTGGTCGGTCGGCCGCTTGGTTTGGCGACCCCACGCCGGTGTAGTTGGTGTGCGTTCCAAGTCGCGAGAGGCGGCGGGGCGGGGGCGCGGCTGGGGCGGGGCGAGGGCGAAGGACTGAAGGAGCAAGACAAACAAAAAGGCTGCGGCGCGGCATGGCCGTGGTCCATCCCCAGGCGCCGCGGGCCGCGGCTGCAGAACTCGACCATCGCCTAGCGCGACCGCGAGATCCGCGAATTCATGTCGTTTCAAAAGCGCGACCCGGTCCGGTACTACCGACACATCGTATCGTCATCCGCGTCAACGAAATTTCCGACGACAATGCTGGCCGCGCGGCCTTTCTCGCCAGAGTGCCACCCTCAGCGAGCGGCGAGGGGGTAGAGTTGAGGGGCGGGGACGGGGGCGGGGCAGTGATGCATGCCGCCATCTCAGGCGGAGCAGGGCGCGGCGCGGGCGGAGGCGGGGGCGGGGGCGGGGGCACGGGGGCGGGTCGACCCAACGCGAACCAGTGACCACAGCAGCATCAATGTTGAAGCATCTTAGAGGGTCCTCAGCAAACAACATTATCGCTGCTCTCCGGACGTCTCGGGCTAGGCACGGCTCGGCTCGGCTCGGCCCGGCCCGGCCCGGCTAAGGCCCCGGCTGGGATTGCCTTGGCGGGGCGGGGCGTGGCGGGGCGGGGCGGGGCGGGGCGGTGCGGGGCGGGGCGGGGCGGGCCAAAGTCGCCCCCGGCCTTCCCGCCGAATCAGCAGAGAAGGGTTGCGCAGCTCTGCTAGCGGTGCGGGTCGGCCGGGCCGCAGGGGTTCCCCTCGCTTCGCACCGCCGATACGCGCGCGCGCGCGCACGCACGCACCACAACAATAATAATTATTTCCCATGCGATCGTAGAGCCATGTAAAGTACGACGGCGCACGGAGACACGACGCGCAAAGGACGTTGACTGAAATATTTTTTATTATGATTCCGAATCGTAGGAAAGTGGCGACTAGCTGCCGGCTCCGTCATAAGGAAGATTCTTTCACCGACTTGACGCAGTTGTCGCCGTCGGACATCTGCAACATTAAACGCCAGCACCCGCAGCACGAGCGTATTTTATATAAAAATTCTCCGAGTCGCAGTCTCGAGCACAGTAGAAATTCAAGCGTATGAATTTCGCGGCGTTATCGCGCATTACCTTCCGGTCAGTCTTGATGAAGCCGCGCACGATGGGCGAGAAGAGGCGGGGGTCGAGGGCGGGGGCGGACGCGGCCGCCGGCCTGCACACCAGGGACACGGCCAGCGACACGCAGAGGGACACGACGAGGCCCAGCACCGGGTACAGCTGGTAGGAGAACCGGTACAGCCACATCGGCGGGCTGCACACAGCAGATTGTTGGCGAATGCACCGAGCAAAGTAGGCTTCAACTTTAGTGTATTGAATTTTGAACTAATACAGGAGTTAGCGCCGCATTTTTTATGAAATTTTTGAGAACCTCTCTGAACGTTTAGGCTGAATTATGTTCAGGACAAATGTCGAAGAACTAGCGAAGTTCGTGAAATTCGACCTTCAGTTTCCACATTTTTCGGAGCCCATTTCGCCTCGGGGGAGACTTTATACTCACTCGAGGTCGGCGAGGGTGACGGCGGGGGCCAGGCCGATGGCGGTGGCGTTGAACGCGTAGCTGCAGTTGGCCACGGACCGGGGCAGCTCGGGGAAGGACAGGCGGCCGTGGGCGATGGCGTGCTGCGCGCCCAGCACCATCCACGCCATGAAGCTGAGGCCCGCGGCCGCGCCGGCCAGGCACCCCTGCAGCAGCACCGGCTCATGTTCACAACCACGTTTCATACTCTGGTCTGGCAGACGTGTTCGAGTCCCTCACCGTGGCGTTGACCCAGGGCAGGAAGGCGCCCGCCACGAACACGGCGAGCACGGGGCCGGCGCTGATGGAGTTGAGGCTGGCGCTGAGCTGCAGCACGGCGCCGAGGTGCTCCACGACGAACACGAGCGCGACGCACAGCGCGCCGAACGCCACCACCACGACGCGCATCACGACGTGCACCGCCGCCTCGCTGAGCGGCGCCGAGGCCAGCGGCCGCCAGAAGTCCTCCACCACCACGGCCGCCATCGAGTTGAGCCCCGTCGAGAGCGAGCTGAGGGACGCGCGACGGGGCGGGAGACACGCAAGTATGTCATGCAGATTGCAAAAATATCGTACAGTAGAGGGAATTTTTTCCTGAATTTCCCTTATTGTTTAGCTTTAATTTTTACAATTCTATTTTTAACTTTTCCAAGGGATTGAGTGATATTAAAAAAAAAAAAAATCTTTTGAGTTATTATCTTTTTGTCAGGAACACACTCAACACACCTCAGAGCGGCGCTAAACACCCCGGCGACGAACAGCCCCGGCAGCCCGGGGTACGTCCCCAGCGTGTCCATGACGAGCAGGGGCAGCACCTGGTCCTTGGCGCGCGCCAGCTGCAGCAGCAGAACAGGAGTGAATCGCCGTGGAGGTCGGGAGGGGGGAGGAGGTTGCGCACAGGCTGCTGGGGCTCACCTTGGTGGTGACGGGGTCGCACTCGTGGTAGGTGGCGTGGATGAGCAGCCCGCAGTAGGCGCACACGATGAACAGCATCCAGCAGCCCGCCAGGAAGTAGAACGTGGACCTGCGGGCGGGCCGTGCCGTGCTTTTTGGGACTTTGTTCCTGGCAGGTTACGAAAGTATACGACCTACCTCCTGGCCTTGGCGAGGCTGGGCAGCGCGAGGTAGCGCTGCATCATGGACTGGCTCATCCCGCAGCTCACCATCGAGAAGCACAAGGAGCCCAGGGCGCAGGCCCACGCCGTGTGGCGCAGGAAGGGGTCGGGCTGCCACCTGCAAGTCATTCATTCATTCATTCATTCACACACTTCACCCGTAGAATGAATGGCGTGCCACGCTAGCTGCCCCCGCACCGCGCACTTACACCGGCTCCTGGATGCGGCCCGACTGCAGCCCGCGCTCCACCACCAGCCCGAAGCCGCCCACGTCCACGGTGCCCTTGTAGGCCACGAGCAGAATGCACGCCATCATGGACACGGTCTGCACCACGTCCGTCCACACAACCGCCTTCATACCTCCCTGTCAATTAAAGATTTTCTTTTTTTTAATTGAGGAACGGGGCAAATGTAGGAACTTGCACTGGGGTTTACACGAACGGGAGAATACGCACCACGCACGTGTAGAAGACGCAGACGGTACAAACGGCGGGGGTGACGAAGTGAATGTTGATACCCGTCACTGCGACAATAATTTGGTTTAAACACCATAATTTCGGAATTTGCTGTTTAAGGTCCCCTTCTAAATAAAATTTTAAAAAATACCGCACCTTGATTAAACGCCAGGGCGGGGACGTAGATGACGATGGGGAGCCACGTGATCTGTTGGCGGAGAAAAGAGTGAGCTGCAGGTGGGGGCGGGCCAGATGGTGGCGCGGGCGCGGCCGGCGGCGGCTTACCGTACCAGGTAGATGGTGAAGAACACGGAGCCCGACATGCGCACCCGCCGGTCGAACCTCATCTGCAGGTACTGCGAACGCAACACCAGGGGGGGTCAGCACACTGCTCAGCACACTGCTCAGCACACTGCTCAGCACACTGCTCAGCACTCAATGTCCGCACCTGGTACAGCGTCATGACCTGCAGCTCGTGGAAGATGGGCAGGATGGCCCAGGCGAAGAACGCGAGGCCGACGGCCATGCCCATGAGCCCGTACAGGAACTGCGTGCCGTAGACGTACACCTCGGTGGGCATGCCGAGCAGCGTGATGCCGGAGATGTAACTATGCGCACACAATGTTTCAATAATTATTTTTTTTAGTAAAACCAAAGTCCACTTTACTGTAAGACACTTTGCGGCAGCCAGACCTGGCCACGAGCGACAGGGAGATGGGGATTGTCTTCATCTGGCGGCCGCCCATCAGGTACTCGTCCTCGTCGTGCGCGCCGGGCGCCAGGTAGCCGAAGTACACGCCGATGAGCGCGCACAGCACCAGCATGGCCACGAACACCAGGTAGTCGGGCCACGAGAAGCGCTCCAGCGCCACGCCGAGCGCCGCCACGTCCGAGTCCCCTGCAAGCCGAAGATCGCGAGGGTGCAGACGAAAAGAAATAAAAAATCATGACGGACTTGGAGACGCGGTCTACTCACCTACCATGGCGCGGCCGGGTGTGAAGGTGGAGGCCGAGTCAGTGGCCGTCCCGCGGGTCCGTATGGCCCACTGATCCGCGCCGCCACGCTACGCCGCGCCACGCCCCGCGCTCAGCCGACACCCGCAGCTACTGCACTATTTCGGTCACGTGGACTAGCGCGGCCAGCAGGGGCCTGGAGACGAGCTGGACCCCGCCGGCCAAGTGGATAAGTGGGAGCCGGCATGGTCCTGCCTGCCTGGCTGCATGTGTCCGACTGACGGCCACAGCCAAAAATATTTTTTTTTATAACTGCGGCGAGCGCTGCACTTGCCACCTAATTTCGAGTCAGTTCGTGTATCATTCGCTTGTAATGAATGCCCCGGTGGTCGCGTGCGCGCGCACCCGCTCCTGGCGGGGACGCCCGTCCTCCGCTCAGAGGCGTCGCGGCGCCGATCACCGCGGATAGGACTTTGCGCCGAGCCGCTGGGCCGTAATTAAAAATGGCTTATAGGACCGCGCAAGTCGATTCCCCATCCCCTCTGATCTGCCCGCTCACTTTACTCGCTCGCTTTTCAGCTTGCCGTATTCATGCGGCGCAGGCGGGCATCCTTCATAAAAGGCGCCGCCGCGCCGCGTCCGCGCACAAGTGCCACCCAGTCTTATTAGCTAATCGCCTTCTTCGCCTCTGTGATGGGGCCTATAGGACGGGCCCCCCACCCCGCCCCGCGGCTGGGATCAATCCAGATCGATCGATATTGGCTCAACACAGTAGGGCCACACAATATAATGATAATAATAATAATGGCAGTAAAATGCCATGGGAATCGGAGTGGGCACGGCGGCGAGTAAAACGGCCCTGCCCTGCACCCTCCCGCCCGCTCCGCCCCGCCAGGTGTTCGGCAGCCTGCAGCGAGGCTATTACTTAATCGCACGGTCGAGCCGACCGACCGCCTGCCTGGCGTGCACAGCCCAGTGCTCTCCAAAATGCTCGGCTAATGTCTCCAATTTGGTCTTCGGTAGCCACGCGCTTCAGTACTCGGCCCGGCCCGAACCGAACCGACCCGAACGGACTTGTTATCCTTTAGGCTGCACCTCTCCTCCTCAACCCTAAAACTACTCGGGCCAGTCTACATGTAGCAGACTCCCCAAAAGTATTTATGGCATTTACAGTCAATTGTGGGACGTGCACATAAATCTCTCAGGAGAACGTGTCATCTTTTAGATTGTTTTCAACTTTGAATGACCTCGGCCACAATCTTTGCTTAACTTTGTTTCTCGACCCCGCCGCAGCAGCGAGGCAAAACGTTGTCGACCGTCATTTCCAGAGAATCTCATCGTTCTCCCGTGTAGTGCGGCGCGGCCTGCCTGCCTACCTCCACCGCGTTACGCCCCTTGTGCCCACTTGTTTTGTTTCTGCTCCGCGCCGCAGTAAACCCCGTTGGGCTCGGCTCGGCCAGTCTCCTGGCCACTGCTGCTGGCTACCACACCGCGCTGGCCCGCGCCGCCCCTGCTACCTACAGCGGCATCATTCAGTTTGCAAGGATGCACCTTTGCCCCCTCTTTACTCCCCACCTTCCCCTTTCCAATTTCTCTTCCCCTTTACCTCTCTTACACTTCTACACGCTCCCTCCTTTCAAAGTGCGTTTGCGGCCCCCTTCCCCCCACCCGCCCCGTTTTGCTTTACCTTATTAAAATAATTGTCCGTACCGCGGGTTGACCCCCCTTTCCCCCACACAATCCTCCCTCTCTTTCTCTCGCGTTCCACCTGATGGTCGCGTATAAATCATTGTCCGTCTTACAAAACTCCCGCATAAGGAATCCAGCACTATATACATTTTTTTTTTCCTTTTACTCAATGCAAAAATATTTCAAGTTTACGCGCTCTCCCCTTACTGCATGCGTCTCACGCAGGATCTTCTTCTTTTTTTCTAATCTCACTTTAAACAAATGGCAAGTGTTTTGGTGGGGGAAGAGACGATGTAGAAGAAGAGGATGTGCATGACGAGGGGACGAGGGCGGCGGCAGGAGTGCGCCCGGCCGGCCCCGCCCGGGGGCGGTGGACATCAGGACTGGACAAAACATCTGAGCGGCTCGCATAATAATTACGGGCTGCAACTGTTGGGA
Source organism: Frankliniella intonsa (assembly GCA_033675135.1). NCBI lineage: Eukaryota > Metazoa > Arthropoda > Insecta > Thysanoptera > Thripidae > Frankliniella > Frankliniella intonsa. Next base: position 8,775,267 of record CM066254.1, on the reverse strand, counting down.
GAGGGAGTGGGAGTGGGAGTGGGAGTGGGAGAGGGAGGGAGGGAGGGAGAGGGAGAGAGAGAGAGAGAGAGAGAGAGAGAGAGAGAGAGAGAGAGAGAGAGAGAGAGAGAGAGAGAGAGAGAGAGCGCAGAAGAAGCGGGGGGGTTGCAAATGTCGTAATTGCCGCCCTGAACTAAGGAGTTTACAGCGTCGTTCCTGTCGTGTTTTGTTGCCACCTGAAGCCAGCGGCAGCCGGTCCGGGCCGTGCAGCAGCAGCGGCAGCAGTCTACTCGCCTAAGGGGCCTTACTCGACTCGCGATGTCCAACAATTACGTTGGCGAGCGGAGCGGCCAGGAGCGACAAAGAGAGAGAGAGAGAGAGCTAAGAGGTTGCGCGGAGCGGGGCAGAGCGGCGCGGGAAGAGAGAGACAGAGCGAGGCGGCAGTTGTAGTGATTTATGCCAACATTTTGACATTTGTAAAAGTACAGGGGAGGAGGGCTTGGCGGTGCACACAAGGTCGGGCCGGGCTCCTGGCCGGTGCCTCGGCCCGGCGCTGCGCGCTTGTGGCACGTCCGTCTGTCTGTTTGTCTGTCTGAGCCGCCCTTTCGCTTCGTGTGTTACGCTCCCATAAGCCACGGACGCGTTTAGCAGAGGGAATATCCGTCTATGCATTTCTGCACTGGCAATGGTCGGACGGGGAGAAAAAAAAATTGGCAACGAAAAAAAAAATACTTGGAAAAATATGAAGACTTGAAGTACGCATTGCGGTTATGAAACCGCGTTAAAGCTATTCTCTTGTATAACGCGGTGCACGCGGTGGGTAATGCCCGTTGGTTTGGCCCGGCCCGGCCCGGCCCCGCGCGGCCCCGCGCCGCCAAGCCCGCGGCTGCTGCTAACATCATTCCGCGGGCGGGGCCGGGCCGGGCCGGGCCAGGGGGCAGCGCTCCTCAATGAAGAGCGTCAAGCAGCCCGCCGCGCCTCCTCCGGGCGGAAGGAAACGAGGGCCTATTAGTATGCTAAAATAAAGTTAAAACCAACCCAACCAACCCTAATGAAACAGAAGCACCTTTTCTGTGGAATGGAATAGGCAATTACTTGCAAGGCGTCGGCAGGCGGCGGCGTTGGCAGTCCGCGTCATCCTGGACAAGGTCCTGGACAAGGTCCCGGAGGAGCTGAGGGCGGTGTGAAACAGGTCGCCCTCGCTCTCTGCACTGGAGATACCCAGTGTGGGTGAATGTTGTACCCTTGAATTACTATTCGTACACTTAAACACTATTCGTATAGCTAAAAGTATTGAGTTTACTAAGAATTTCGCACACGCTTGAAGGGTCTAAATTCGAACACCTACAAGTGTGTGACACTCACACGGTGTGCAATGAGACGAGCAGGACGTGGTGATGACCGATGCCGATGCTCGATAGTGAGCTAAAGTCCACCGGCAGGCCCGTTGCGTCCGCTTCATCATCTCAACCTTTTTTATTCGATCCCTTCTTTTATTTTACATAATCGGTTCCGGCGAGTCCTTTCGATTTTGTTTTAGGCCCTCATATCCTTCCAAAAGCGCGCACCACACGACTTTTTTTTTCTTCCCTTCTTGCTGCCTTATTTCCTTTTTTTCTCTCTCTCTCTCTCTACCACCCCGCAGGCAGTAAATGTTTTCGGGGGAAAAAAATCGTGATTATAAAAAGCGCATATACGTTTCGTGCGGCGCTGCGATAGAGCTGTTGTGCACCCCCTGACCACCACCACCGCCACCACCACCCAGCCCCCCACCGAGGGCACGGGGAGGGAAAGAGAGACGTATTAGGTCGCCCAATTACCCGCCGATACTCCTCCGATATGGCCGCGGCCCGCCCCGGCCCGCCACGATGGCCCGCCCTCCGCGACCCGTTCTATTAACCGAAGAGCATAGACGCTCGCGTGTTTAATTTCTTCATCGCCGCGGTCCCGACTCCTTTCGGCACCCAGGATAGGTTTTTTTAAAAACGTACTTAATACTGCTTTCAATTTTTTTAAGAATTATTTTTTTAATAGATAAAAAGTCTTAGGTAGTTTAACTGGCTTCCAGCCATCTGGATGAGGTCGTGGAATCAGGTGTAACTGCGGAATTGTCACAGTGTGGGGTCACGGAGGTATTAAGGACGGGCAGCAGCAGCAGCACGGCTGCACAGCATCAGCTCCGCGCAAGAAGAACAGAGCAGAGCAAGCCGGCGCCGCTCCGCGCCGAGCCGAGCCGCGCGCGAACAATGTGGGACAGGTCCCAAAGTTTAATTAAAGCCACTACAGCCCGCCCCATATGTCCCCTGTGCCCCCTGCGCCCGCCGGCCCGGCCCACCGGGCCCCGCTCCGCTCCGGCAGGCACGCAATACCGAGCAGGTTCCGCACCTGTCCACCGATGGCGCCACCGGCGCGGCCGGCAGCGTATATCCCGCTGCCGCCCGGCGGGTAGGCCGCCCATCGCACATCGGAGTAAGATGGGTGGCCGAGCGGACGGCGCGGCCGGAGACAGGCTGGAAACTAACAGCAGAAAAGCGACGGACGGCGGGAGAAATTCACGCAGAAATTCGAGAAGGCTGGCGGGAAGGAGGAAGACCGTGGGTGCCCGAGCCGCCTGGCTTCCGGCCCGCCCTGCGACCCCAGATGCCCTGCTGAACAGTCTCCCGCCGCGCCTGGATGTGGGTGTGCGGGTGAGGGATGCGAGGTGAAGGGTGGGTGTGGGATGGGGTGGGGTGGGGTGGGGTAAAAAAACAGCCCACCGGCAGAACTGTAATAGTCGGGGATGTATTATTACCACCTCACTAGTTATTTATCGCCTTCGCGACGCGCGTGTAAGTGAGTATGTGTGTGTGTGTGAGGGAGTGAGAGCGCAAAAGACGAATCGCCCTGGCGAACGGGAGCGCGCGGGGCGGTGGGGGAGAGGGTGGGGGGTGCGAGTGGCGGTAGCGCTGGGGGCGGGGTTGGGAGAGGGGATGGAGAAGGGAAGGGGTGTGGGTGGGAGTAGGTGTGATTCCTGCCGGATATTGCACTATCTTACCCCGCTGCTTTTATTGCTGGTATATACGGGAGAAGAAGACGTTTTCATAATTACGGCACCAGAGCGTGCGAGAGAGGGCGAGAAAGAGTATTCCGCGGGTGCGACGGGGATAGGGCGGGAGAGCGAGAGAGAAGACAACCAGTGAGAGAGCTAAGATGCCTTACGAGTGTAATTTACCGAGGGGCCGCGAGTCTAGCAACAGTAGCGAGTGTCTAGCGTAATTTATGCCCCGACCACCGCAAAATGCTCGCGAAATAAACGCGCACACGCGCTCGCTCGCTTTCCTCTCCCTCTCCGAAGTCGTTGAGGGACGCGTGTAGTTCGGCCGCGCTTCCTGGACTTGTCCGCCGCATATCGTATATCGCCCCCCTCGTTGTGAGGCACGGATAGGTCGTGCCACGCCCCGCCCTGCTGCGGTTTTGCCTACCTCCCAGGGGACGGTCTCGCCGACTGCTCCAAGCAGTGGTGGTCGGCGCCATGTGCGGACCCATCCGGTCGTGGCGTAGGCGGCGGCCAAAGTCGCGGCGTGGCGTGGCGGGGCGTAGCGGGGCGGGCGCCCACATCAGTATGGTCTGATGTGAGCAGGAAATTATCGGACCCGATACGTGTTGTATCCTTCGCAGGGGAGAAGGTAGGGGAGCGGGGGTGGGGAGGGGGGAGGGGCCTACGGTCCCGGCCAAACAAGGTGGGAGTAGCGTGGCGCGCGGCGAAGAGGGGGGCGGAAAGACACTGGCCATGGGGGAAAGGGGGATGATAGAGAGGTGGAGAGCGAGAGAGAGAGAGAGATGGGGAGAGAGGGACTACGCCCTCATCACCGGCGTTGGCAGCGGCAAGCTCTCACGCGATAAAAAATGCAGAGAAGCGCTTTGGTCCGTAAAATAAATGGGAGAATTCCATCAGAAGCAAACATGTGAGCGGGAATGATAAAACGTCCCGGGAGCAGCGGCTCCTCTCTCACTCTCCTGCTCCCTGCTGCATCTCTCTTTTTCTCTCTTTCCTCGGGCTGAACGCGCTTCTTCTGTTGCGGGAGAGGGAGTGAGTGAGAAAGCTAGAGAGAGCAGTGCGTCCCCCGAGGGGATGCTTCGTTTCCTCTCTCTCTCTCTCGCTCGCTCTCTCCCGGTTGCTCTATTCCTCCACTACACACTTCGGTGCACACGCTCAGCAAATCAGCTTGCCAAATGATAAATACGCGACTGCGGCAAACGCAGGGCGACGTTTGCCTCCTAGTCCCGTAGGCCGTCCAGTCCCAGGTAGCGACAGGGCGGGACGGAGGTGGGAGCGACTCAAATAGAAGCCGCGGGCGCGAAAACGACAAGACGGTACGGGGTGGGGCGGGGCGGGGTGGGGCGGGCGGCCACTTGGACGTAAGTAGGGCGGCAGACGTGCGGGGCCCGGGCTGCGTCCGAGGGCAGCGTCGCGGGCTCCTGCAGCGGGATGGGCACCCCCGCCGTCCTCGTAGGGAAGGCCAAGCGTCTTGGAGGCAGCCCCGCAGGCAGGCAGGCGGGCGGGCAGGCGCAGCGCACCGCCGCCCGCCACCGCCCCCTGGCGGGATGCGCGCGCATTAAATATTTACCAGCTAATATTGCCGAGGAGAGTGCAAGGCAAGGCGCTTGCTGTTGTCGTTGGGTGATGACGTGTTGTTGTCTTTGTCTTGCCTGCTTGCACTGATGGCCATGATATGACATTCCAATTTTAAGTTCCCCGGCGCGGCGCCGGCCCGCCCCCCTCCCTCTCTCTCGCACCCTGCGCGATGACGACACGGGAGGGGAGGGGAGGGGTTGTAAAAAGCGCGCGAGCGAGAGAGGAACCAGTGAGTAGTGAGAGCTTTGTTTTCCTTCATGGCAACACGACGATGCCGGCGCACAGTATGGTTCCATGCTGTCTGTTCGAGTAGGGGACATATTGCAACTGCAGGAGGAGAAAGAAGAGGATCTGTTTCAGTCCGCGAGATCCGATCCAACCCCGAGTGGTCGCGCCCCGGCCGCGGCCGAGCCCAGTCGAACGTAATTAGAAACCTGCCTCCCTCCCGCGCCTCCCGCCGGTACTGCGCCGCGTCTCACCCGTAATGCGGCAATTATATCTCGATATTTCTCGCCGGCAGTAACAATGCAAAAGGGCGGCGGGGAGGAGGAGGAGAAGAAGAGGAGGAATACGAGGGGAAACAAACAAAAGTTGGCGCGGGCCTGGCGGCGGCGAAGGAGCACCTGCTCCCGGCCCGGACAGGCCAGAGTCATAACACTACCTCAGCGCGGCCCGCCCCGCCCCGCCCGTCCGCCTTCGCCTTGCCCCCGCCTAGGCGACTTCTCTGTTGAACACAGTAATTAAAGCCATTCTCATCTTAATTAAAATTTATCTTTGTCTCGCAATACTTTCGGGGTTGGCGGCTCGGCTGGTTGGCGCGCGACCGGGCCGGGCCGGGCCGGGCGGCTTGCATGTCTCAATGAATAGGCCGTTGTCTCTATGAATTGTGAGGCGGCCGCGCCAACCCCTTTTTACTCCACCTCCTCCTCCGCCGCCTCCTCCACTTCCTCACGGATGAGATCACATAAAAGTGCGCGTTTTGCCCGCTTGCTCCGCTCGGTCGGATTTATTTCTTGTCCGCTGGTGGCCCTACCCAGGCGAGAGGAGGGGCCCCTCGCTGCTCCTCCTCCATTTCGATTGTCTTTGCCTTGCTGTTAATCGCCCTGGCCGGGCCGGGCCGGGCCGGGCGGCCGCGCACCAGAGAGCGCGCGTCTCGATGAAAGTAAAGTGGTAAAGTAAAGAGGGTTTGTGTGTCTACAGCGGCGCGCTGCAGGAGGTCACAGACAACCCTCCAAGCTTTCGAGACAAAAATCGTACGTATTCGTCAATGACAACCCCTCCTCAAAGCTATCTCAAGATGAATTCGTATATTCGTCGCACTTTTTCTAGTAAATCTTTCACAAATCGAACCTATTCCCCGCAGGGAGAAAGTCGCGAGCAGCATGCACACCGCCCTAGTTTGTCGATAACAAGTTCAAAGCCAAAACTTTGAGTCTCGGTTGGTACTTCAACCAGACACAACCGACTTGCTTGAAAGACCGCGGCGGCGGCGACATGGGAGGGGGCAGACGTCGCGTCGCGTCGCCCTCACGGCCTTTTAATCCCGCGGCATTAAAACGCGAGTAGGCGCGCTTGTAATTGGCGATGATGAATGCGGCGCGCACTGCTCGACCCTTATTTATGGCGCAGCTAACCGCGAGGAACAAAATGCCCTTACAAGCGGGCGGGGCGGGGCGGGCCGGGGCAGAGCAAGACGGTTAAAACATAATCAGGAATGCCACGGCGGTGTCGGCGGCGGCGGTGCGACCGAGCTGGCGCGCGGCTGCAAGGGCAGAGGCAGGGGCGGTCTCAGACGACGCGAAAAAGGAGAGGGGGGGAGGGGGAAGTCCCATGCAGCCACCCACCCGCGGCCCACACAGGCTGGCCAACGGTAGTGGAGGGGGAGATGCGGCGGCGGAAACAGAGACTAAGAAAGGGTTGAAGAAGGTATGATCAAACTTACCGTTTAAAAAAAAATGGAAAATGCGCGCCGTTAGAAGCATTGCTGCCAACTATAGCGCCAGCAGGGCGGACGTTGGCACACTAAAAGTTTACGGCGCCGTTGTGTTGGCAGCGCGGAGGGGCTTGAGACGGTGTGGCGCGGCGGCGCGCTGCTCCACTGCAGAAACAGAAATATGATGAATGTTTATAATTAAGGGCACGTAGTCGGTGAGCGGGGCGGAGAGGAGCACCGGCACCCCCGCCGCGGCCGCCGCACCAACGCTCCCCCTAAAATATTAGATTCATTAAAAATCAAAAAGCACCTAATAGAGCCGTCCCGCAAGGTCTCTCTCCAGCCTCTCGGAGGAGAGAGCGAGAGAGAGAGATACGAAAGGGTTAAGCAGGAGAGAAGGATGGGCGGGCAAATTAAAGACGCGGCGACAACTTGAACCCTTGCCCTGCCCTGCAGGCGGGGGAGGCAGGCGGGCGGGCCGGTGCCAATGAGGAGGGGGGCATCCAGGGCCTCTTCCACCCCTCAGCATTACAATATTTGGCAGAGAGCAAACGTCCATCGCGTGACAGAAATTAGTTCGACTTAGTCATTTTTACTTTAAAAAGTGCCCGCCAAACTTTTTTTCTTTGAAGGAGAACATAGTATAGAAACAACCGGACAAGAAGAGGCGCCGTTGTACAGCAACTTTGATGTGTCGGCACACAATTTGCTGCTGACAATTTTCCCGCGGCAGCGCAGGGTACGTCTCTTGTGGGGTTGACGCGCGACGAATGTGATGCGACGGTGCGGGGCGGGCCGGGCCGGAGGGCAGTGCAGGAACGCGATATGAAGGAAGACGTCTCGGCTTGATGATCGGCAGCACACAGGCGTGTCTGCCTGGGCGTGCCGCACATACCTCCGCTCTGCCCCGCTCGACACGAGCGCGGGGGACCACTCGCTCCGCCCCACCTCTCCATCTCCCGCACCTCCGTGCCAGCCACCGTCTGTGTGGCGGCTCAAAGATCGCGACAAGAGGGAAGCCAGAAATTCGCTGTCAGAGGTGCTTCTGCTTGCGGTGGTCCAACAGCTCGGCGCTGGGCCTGTAGGGCAGTGGTGGCCCGCCCCGGATAGGGAAGGAGGCGGACGGCGGAGCGGGCAAGATGACCGTCAAGGCCGGCCCGGGGCCCGGCGCCAGCCAGCCAGCCAGCGCCGCCGCTAACGACATTTAAAGCTGGCCCCCTTCCTCGAGTCCTCTCCCCATCTCCGTCCCTCTCTCTGTGTCTCAGACTGCGCGGCGGGGCTTGGGCCGGGCCGGGCCGGGTCGGGCCAGCCTCTGTAATCCCTTGCACACCGGAGAGCCACGACAACTTCTAAGACTAGTCCATTACCATGGCATGACTGATCACTGGCCCCAGCTCTGGGCCCGTGCGGCGGGGCGCGGCGGGGCGCGGCGGGGCGGGGCGGGGCGGGGCGCCAGGATACTAATGCCCGAACCTCATAATGGGATCGCCGCTGTGGTGCCTTTCAGGTTGCACGACCCGACAGCGCCACGACCGTTATTGAAAAATGGTTGTGAAAAAATGCAAAGGCGCTCACAATTACTGTTGTCATTCTTCCTGGGGACTTCTATAGTTGTGGAGGTGATGGTGATTTTGCGTTCATGAAGATTAACTTACGGGCTATTTAGCGGTTTATAGATTCTTTGTTGGTGCGGGGTGGTAGTTTTTGGTCATCCCCGGACCCGGACGCACCCGCCCCGCCCTCCTCCCCGGGACGGCTGGGGCGGGGCGGGGCGGCTGGTTCCGCCCCCCGCACCACCAGAGCGAGACGCTTAGCAAGGCAGAGCTGGGCAGAGCTTTCTCCGGGCGTGGCACGCCGTCGGCGGCATTGTTTCTGAGTTCGCATCCCTTCCTCGGACTTGGCGGTGGGTTATGATGTTGGCTTCAGCTCCTTACCTCCTCCTCCCTGCCCGCCGGCCCGGCCCCGCCCGGCCCGGCCCTGGAGGCCGCAGGGGCCTTGTCCGCCCCAAACTGGGCGTGGCGTGGCGTGGCGTGGTGGCGGAGGGGATGGGGGAGGCGGTGGGTGGGAAATTGAAAGGGTGGAATTTACCGCGGAGGCCGCCGTCGACGTGATGTGCGAGATAGCCCCGCCGTGGCGGGCTGTGTCAACACGGCCGGAGGGGAGGGGGGGGGGGGGGAGATTAGACCCGAAGGAATCAGAGAGGCCCTTCCCCGCCACGCCCCGCCCCGCCCCGCCAGGGCCGCCAAGGAGACAACGGGCGGCTTGAGTGACCCTGCTGACCCGACACCCAGCGCACCCCCACCCCTCCCCGCCCCCGGGCGTCCTTCTCCTCCTCCAGCGCCACGGATCCGGTCCAAGGCCGGATTAAAATCAAATTATAACAGATTGCGGACCACGCGCCCATCTCGCTGCGGAGTCGGAAACAGGCACGATTCTCGTACAAGCCGCCGCCGTCCGAATGTGTACTCCGCTCCGCAAATAAAAAGGGACACGGCTATCATATTCAGTTTCTAGTACCATTTCAAAGACTTTAGTTAGTTATCATTGACTTTAATCATAAGTCTAGCCGTTGGCCTTATGACGTTTCGCTAAACCTGGACTTTGCCTTTGCGCCAATTTTTTTTTTTTCGCTTCGCTCGAGTACAGTATCACTAGGATAACGACACTTGTAATATTTCCGCGGCGTGCGGGCTAAAAGAGGAAAGAGAGAACGAAAGAGAGAGAGAGAGAGAGAGAGAGAGAGAGAGAAGACGGGCATAAAACCAACAAGCCATCGGCTCCGCCACGCCCCACCCCGCCCCGCCGCGCCCCAGCGTGCCTGATAAGACCATACACGACGTCTCCCGCGGCGCGGACGAGGTAAGAACAGCGTTCTGTTTTAAATTAAAGTGTGCTTACAAACGCTATAAAATTATTCCGCGCATCGGATTGGATTTTTTTCCTCCCCTTCTTTTCCCGTCTTCTGCTCTCTCGCGCTTTTATACCGCTGCAGCGCAGATATGGTAGGGGAAGGGGGGAAGGTCACCTGTACAACCCCGCACCCCACCCGCGACTTGCCTCGCCGCGGGGGCGGCGCGGGGGCGGTGCAGGGGCGGTGCGGGGGCGGAGGAGCAAAGAGAAGGCAACGGGCCCCGCGCGCTTTTATTGGCAACTTTATGAAAGAATTCGGCCGCGGCGGTGACGTTTCCCTTACTTTATGAGATTGATCGTTTCTTTTAACGGCCCCACCCTCGCGAGACGCCGCGCCGCCGCCTTCTCGCTCCTCGAGTGGCCCACTTGCATGGTCTCGAACATCGTCGTGCGAGGAAGAAAGAGTTACATTGCGTTGCCTGCCCTCCTCTCATGCTTGCGAAAACCCGTTCGGCCTGCAAGTATTTCGCTTCAGCTTAAATAAAACTGCCTTTTGGAGGGCTCAAAAACGATCGACTCGGCATTTTTTTCTTCGATCGCATTTTTAAAGAAATAAATAAAAAATAACACCGCCTTTTCAACATCCCCAGATGCTCATTCCTTATAGGCCTAGCCGCTTAGATAGGCTAATGTTTGCCAAGGGGGTTGTGTAGAAAAGTGCCCCGGTGGGCCCGGCGTCAGTGATAGTGCCCGCGGCCCGCCACAGCACCGCGAGTTTTTACCCGATATCTCGCCTATTACTCAAAAAAATCTCAATCCAGATAGGTGGAGGCAGATTATACTTTTTGTTGCTAGTTTGTTTTACGTTTTCGTCTGTGCCACGCGGTCTGCGCATCACTCACTGATTCGGCCCCAGTCTCCCCCAGCACCATGTACCCAGGGTCCCAGGGTATGCGCTTGGTTTCTAGACTCGAGAATACAAGCTAGCTGCGACCTTAAAATTTCAACTTACATTTATGTTTACTGTACGTGTTTGTCTGAAGGTATCATCTGCTAAAGAGGCATAACTAGCTGCAAACTAATCTTATTATGTAAAATAATATAAACAAAAAAAAACAAAAATTGGACCGACTTGACCACTCCATGAAAATGACCGCAGAATGGCGAGCACCACAAAACAAAGACAAAAGAAATAAATCAAAAACGTCAAGACTTCAGCTCGTTAATCTTCCGTGTGCGTGCGAAGATGTGCTATTAGAATACAGCTCAAAAAAATACTATTCTGGCACACGAAGCAATCGAGTAGTTACTCTCCTGTGTGAGTGCGCAGATGGCGACGCAGGCTATTAGCTTGTGAGAATGTCTTCTGGCAAACAGTACACTCTAAAGGTTTCTCTCCTGTGTGAGAGCGCAGATGGGCACGCAGGTGACTGGTTCGGGAGAATGTCTTTGGGCAAACAGTACACTCAAAGGGTTTCTCTCCTGTGTGAGTGCGCAGATGGCGACGCAGGTCACTGGTTTGGGAGAATGTCTTCTGGCAAACAGTACACTCAAAAGGTTTCTCTTCTGTGTGAGTGCGCATATGGACACGCAGCCCAATGCTTACGGAGAATGTCTTCTGGCAAACAGCACACTCAAAAGGTTTCTCTCCTGTGTGAGTGCGCAGATGGTCACGCAAGTAACTGGTTTCAGAGAATGTCTTCTGGCAAACAGTACACTCAAAAGGTTTCTCTCCTGTGTGAGTGCGCAGATGGCGACGCAGGCTACTAGCTTGTGAGAATGTCTTCTGGCAAACAGTACACTCAAAAGGTTTCTCTCCTGTGTGAGTGCGCAGATGGCGACGCAGGTCACTGGTTTGGGAGAATGTCTTCTGGCAAACAGTACACTCAAAAGGTTTCTCTCCTGTGTGAGTGCGCAGATGGGCACGCAGGTTACTGGTATATGAGAATGTCTTCTGGCAAACAGTACACTCAAAAGGTTTCTCTCCTGTGTGAGTGCGCAGATGGGCACGCAGGTTACTAGCTTGGGAGAATGTCTTCTGGCAAACAGCACACTCAAAAGGTTTCTCTCCTGTGTGAGTGCGCAGATGGACACGTAGGTCCCTGGTTTTGGAGAATGTCTTCTGGCAAACAGTACACTCAAAAGGTTTCTCTCCTGTGTGAGTGCGGAAATGGGTACGTAGGTTACCAGCTCGGGAGAATGTCTTCTGGCAAACATCACACTCCAAAGGTTTCTCTCCTGTGTGAGTGAGCAGATGGCTACGCAGGTTACTGGTTCGGGAGAACGTCTTGTTGCACAACGTGCACCCGATAGCTCTGCTTTTGGCGTGGGCGTCCATTTTTTGTGTAGGTGCGGTAAATCGACCTGTTGTTGGATTCTTCGTCATTTAGGAAAATTGCAGCTTACTTTGAACGTAAACGTAGCGGCCGCAAAAATTTTCTGTAAAGGAGCAACAACGATATTACAATTAGTATGTCTGATTTTGAAAAAGAGGAACATGAGAGGCCTGGCTTAGTGCGGAACTGATGATGGGAAACCGTGTGTCGATAAATACACTGCGGACGGTCATACCAGCTGTCTGACGGTCGCACCGCTATTCGTCAAGTACGGACATTTCGCACTGAAAGTCCTTTGTTTCACTTGCATCTCACGTAAAGCGATTAGAAAGTCTATTGGTATGACTACTGAAATACCGTCAGTCATCCATTTACTTTTTCCGTACGTCAAATTACGGAACAGATACGGTAACAATAACGGTAATGTAAGAACTACCCTTATATACTACAAAAATCTGAACAGAAGTTTCCGGATAGGGGAATAGTGTGGAGATAGAAAGAGCCGCTTGTTGGACAGTTGATTGTCATGTTCAGCACGCCCAAACACACGTCCGCGAATTACGGCGAGGAGGGGTGGGGTGAGGTGGGGCGGGGTTGGGTTGGGCGCTGCGGGGTAAGGTGGGGGCAAAGGGGCAATAGAGAGACGAGAGGCACGAGGGCGGTGGACCGCCGCTGCCGATCTTCGGCCCGTCACTGATGTGTGATTAGGTAATCAGCTTTCTCTTCCTGTCCGCCCCCCCCCCCCCTCGCCTCCTCCCCCCTCTCCTTGCTTGCCCGGGGCCTCGCCTCCCTCTCCCTGGTCCTCACTGCAGCAGGTCTCAGTCTCGTTAGCCCGTCCGTGACTTAGGCAAACTTCCCATGCGCGCGCCCCGCCCCGACCAAATGTGTATGTTGGCCGTGTTTAGAGTTGCGGTCGGCGGACGGAGAGAGAGAGAGAGAGAGAGAGAGAGAGAGAGAGAGAGAGAGAGAGAGAGAGAGAGAGAGAGCGGCGAGAGGGAGTACAAGGCAAGGCACCGCTACCACAGCCGAGGGCGGACAGTACCCCAGGGAGGCATAAGGCTTAAGACGCTCATGTATCGGAGGAACTTGCATTCCCTATCCCCTCCCTCTCTCCTGTCTCTCCCTCTCCGCCCTCCGCCTCTCTCTTTTCTCCATCCGGCCCGCCTCACCTAGTACCGCACTCACTTAGCGGGCGGCCCAGTGCGCAGTATGTACTTGTGACAGGTGGTGGTTGCCGCTGATGGGGAGGCGAAGGGTCGGGAGGCTGTGACAGGGATCTTGGATGAGCGAGGGTACGGAGATGGAAGATGATGAGCGACGGGGGAGGGAAGGGGAGGGAGGAAGGGGTGCTGACCCGACCCGCCCGCTCGCGCGCGTGTGTGTGTGTGCGTGCGTGAGTGTATTGGTTCACGAGATGACGGACTCAAGCTTTGTATGTGTAAGCCTCGACTAGGGCCAACTTGGGATATTGTACCGTGGCGTGGCGTGGCGGGGTGTGGCGGGGCGTGGTGTGGCGGTTGCGTTCTTGCCCCGTCAAACTCTGCGACAATGGACACACACACAACATCTCAACACCGGAAGGACATTTGGAACAGATGGTTGATAAGAAGGAAAATAAATCTAGTACAAGTAAAAATTTGTAAAAAGAGGAAAAAAAATCAAAACAGCATCACGACGACGGAAATCTCAACAACCATCCCAAATTCTCTACGAAGAGTCAAATGGACAGAGTGAGAGGGCGCCTCAATGTGATAATGCGAAGGCGCCGACTGTAATATCACTCTGCTCTCGTATCTCCCTCTCTCTCTCACACACACACACACACACCGCAAAGCCTAGCCTCGGGCAGTGTGCGCGCGCAAACTTCGTCAGGCCTAAGACTAAACACCAAACTATAACCCGTGACCACGGCCTGTCCGCCCCGCCCGCCTCCTTCAGCTCGCTCCTCCCCCGCCCCGCCAGCCCCTCCTTGCCTTTCTCACTCCTTCCCCCTCTCCCCAACCTCTCTCTCTCTCTCTCTCTCTCTCTCTCTCTCTCTCTCTCTCTCTCCATCTCTCTCCGTCACTTTATAATGTATGATTGCTACGCTTGATGATAAACCGATTAATCATTGTTCCTTACTGCACCCCGTCTCACGGGTCTGGCCCGGCCTACCCTTCCCTCCCCTCCTACCCCCGCCACGCCCCGCCCCGTCTTGCAGCGCCGCCCCGGACACGCACACACGCACACACAGTTTGGTCTTGCCGATGTCCTTTGCTTATCCATCGCAAATCCGCCTGTTCATACTTGGGTCCTGCAGGCAGGAGGGTCTAGGGATGAGTTTGGATGGGTATGCGCTGGAGGGAGGAAAAAGAAGTGACGGAAAAGGGGTGAACCCATGCTTCTTAAGGAGCAATTTTTCAACTGAAAAAAATTATGTTGTGAGATTATTGAAAATACTGGAATCTGATTTGTTATTGGTTACTGCCCGATTTTTTTTCGACTCGTTAAATCGACTGGAAATTTCCTATATATTTCTAGTATTTTAAAAAATCACTGATGCCATTTCCCTGGAGACAGCCACAATGGACTGTCCAATGGGAGGGCTGTGGTAAGGGGTGCCGTGCGAGTGGCGAGACGTTCCCGCCCTGGCCGGGCCCACGCCGTTCAAGGGGTGAGATGCGGTGGCTGAGACGTACACAAGATGTAATTATGGGTGGCCATGCCCGGCCATGCCTCTCGCATTTGGGCCACTAATGGCTCTGGCCGACCCGACGCCCCCTCCCTTTCTCTCCTACCTCACCCCCATACCCACCCGTTTTCATCACCCGCCCGTCTCTCCTCTCTCTCTCTCTCTCTCTCTCTCTCTCTCTCTCTCTCTCTCTCTCTCTCCGTCTCCTTTGCTCTCCGCGCGTCGCGTCTTGAGATGTGTCCCACACCAGGGAGAGACGCTGCCGCGCCATACCCCGCGGGCCAGCTCTCCTCCACAGTCTTCGGCCGCCGCGAGCCTATGAGAAGGCGAAGGAAGAGAAGCGCAAAATTACGGCCACCCGCGCAAAATCACAGCATCTGCATTCGGGCTGGCGGGTGGCGGCGCTGATGGGATTTACACGCACGACCAGGCCAAAAGAGAGGAGAGGATAGGCGAGAGAGGGAGAGAGAGAGACGGGGGTGGGGGTAAAAAGAGCAAAGGGCGAATTGGCACGACGAGTCGAATTCTCGAAGGGCGGTCCGTAAGTACCGCATAAGCCGAGGCGGGCATTGTAAACCACCGCCTTATATGGTATGCAAATTGACCCCGTAAACTGCATCCAATGTGCGCGTGTGGGACCAGCGCGGCGGCGCCAGCAGCGGGAGGGGCGAGAAGGGGAGGGGGACATGCACGGCTGCGGCCGGGCCGGGCGGGGCGGGGCGGGCGGGGCGGGGCGAGGCGTTTGCTACGTCGTTTGCGTGGTTTGCTTACGTCGCTGTTAACGCACGCGTCCGCCAGCGTACGAGCCGAAGCGCCCAAGAAGAACTTTGCCGTCCACGAAACGTCGCAATACTAGTGATATTGTAATACTTGTTCGGAGTTTTTTTTTTTTTTTTTTTTTCGAAAATCTCGCGTTTCCTCTGCTAACGGGGACAGACACGACAGACTGATGCAGGGATTCCGAATAGAAAATTTACAGGTAGCCTCTACCAAAACGCAAGATTGGTCTGGTGAAATAACGTTCAATCCTCGACATTTCATAATTTTTCTTCCAATAATAAAAACCGGAATATCTTTGGGCTGTCGCCAACGCGCCGCTATGGCGCCATTCATAAGCGCTGTCAGCGACAGCGCGGCCAGCGCGGCCCACTTTAAGGCGATGACCGACCACGAGGAGCCGACGTAGTGTCGCTTAACTCCCAGGCACACAAAAAACCACGAGAAGACACTACTCCCATCTCTCTCGCTATGCTCCTCCTCTTTCTCTCTGCTCCTCCCAGCAGCGGAAGGAATCGGTTTCTGATGATAGAGCCGAGTAAAAATATCATGCATAATAATACTAATACCAAAGACACACACACAAAAAAAAAAGTGTGGAAGGGGACAAGGGAGGGGCGCGCGCGGAGAACAGCAAGAGGCACACGCAATGGAGAGGTGGGGTGAAGACAAAAAAAGAGGGAGAGAGAGAGAGAGAGTACAAGTGCCGTCGTGCCACGCGGAAGAGGACGCCCAATAAACTAAGTAGAGCGGAAAAATTGTGGCTTTCCGGGGGGTGTTCGGCGTGGCGTGGCGTCTCGGAGTGTCGCGTGGCGTGGCGTGGCGCGCGGAGGGGTGGAGCCGCGCAGCAGCAGCGCCACTTGTTAGACGCGATGACTTCTGGCTCGGCACGATTATTGTCGCATCTGACACGCAGCGTGGCGCGCGGGGGTGGGGTGGGGCGGGGAGGGGAGGGCGGGACAGGGATCCATACATCATGTGGGGGCGCGAGAGACGAGCGCGCCGCGCCAGAAAAATGGGCGTAATACGGTACATGACGGGACGGGCCGGCGGCAGCGGCAGGGGCTCGCAGCTGTAGGGTAGGCACGCCCGCCGACCACGCGCCCGCGGCGGGTGGCCTACCCTCTCGACCGCAGGCGTACGCGTGGGGCCGGGCAGAGAGAAACCGGCGCAGAATCGCGAAGAGAGAGGGAGAGGGAGGGAGAGGGAGGAAGGGAGGGAGAGGGAGAGAGAGAGAGAGAGAGAGAGAGAGAGAGAGAGAGAGAGAGAGAGAGAGAGAGAGAGAGAAGGACGTGTCGCGGATCGGAGCGTGGGCACGGAGCCATCTCCCTGAAACGCCACCGGCGGAATTATTCGCATGCAAATGCCCAGCCCAGCCCTGAGCAGCGCCTGCCTGGCCCGCCCGCCCGCCTCCTCGACTCTCGGCCTTCTCGAAAATGGAAATGTGAAAAGAGAGCTCGGGCAGGCCACACATCATGCAAACAAAAAGGCGGTGCAGATTGCTGACGCCGCTGCTGCTGCACCGGGAGGGAGCTCGCCGGGCGAGGGGCAAAGAGGCCGAGAGAAGCGGCGAAAAGAGCCAGTGCCGTGACGAATTCCGTGAAAATAACACTTGAAATTCGCTGGTTGATGCCTTTTTTTAAAAAATAAAAAAAATCTCCTCCACTCCCTTTTACTCTGCCCTCGCGTGCTGCTAGAAAAGAAAAGTAGACTCGCTGCAGGCAGCAAAAGAGAACGCACAGTTCACAGTATAGAAAATCCCCCGGCAAGATACGAAATATTTTTTAATCACCTGCGCATTTTTCCGAATTCACTTCCCGCACTGTTTCCGCAGCCCTCCTGAGAGTCGGGCGGGCAATAGTGAGGGAGAATAGACTCCCGCCT
This sequence comes from Frankliniella intonsa, assembly GCA_033675135.1. Taxonomy (NCBI): domain Eukaryota; kingdom Metazoa; phylum Arthropoda; class Insecta; order Thysanoptera; family Thripidae; genus Frankliniella; species Frankliniella intonsa. The sequence continues at coordinate 8,758,222 of CM066254.1, read as the reverse complement.
CCGCCTCGACTCAATCAGTGCGGACTTGACTCCACTTAGTTCAATCTGGCGAGGCGGGGCGTGGCGGCGAGGCGGACGGGCTTGACCACGCTGGTCAGTGGCGGCTGCGCGCCCTGCAATTATCCACTCGCCTAGTCAGTCCACTCCGGCCCGGCCCGGCCCCCGCCCCGGCACGCCGTGTATGAGGCTTTAATTGAAAACGTCTCTAAGGCCGACGCCGTACGAGAGTGCGCGAAATAAGGGGCCAGCGGGGGAATTCACACGGCTACAAATGTGCGATATTCACACACTTGCAGTCCTGCCCGGGCCGGCGGCGCTTTCCTTATCAACCGCACGCTGCCCCGCCCACGGGCCGGCCGGGGTGGGCGGGGATGCCTTATGGTCGCACGCGCCTTGACGCCTTTGAGTGCCGCACCGCGGCGGCCAGGGCAGCGGGCCGGCCACCCCGACCCTCACAGAGGAGAGGGGAGACTTCAAACACCGCCGGACCGGTCAGCGCCCCGCCCCGCCCCGCCCCGCCACGCCGGACTGGACCGTTCATTTGCTCCTTATTATCAGGCACGCCTTTCTCTCCTCGCTCGCGCGCCTGTCATCAACAACACCCTCCTGGCCTTGGCCCGATGGAGAGTGCGGGGCGTGGCGTGGCGGGGCGGGGCGGGGCGGGGTGGGGCGCACGGACCACGATATCGCACACTCGGCGTAATGACAGGTCATTCCGGAAGCGTTTACCCTCCCCTCCTCAGAGCAAGCCCACTGGGATGTAGCTGTTTTTATTTTTATATATATATACTCGACACACACCTCAGCCAGCCCCCCCATCGGTGCCTCCCTTCACCTGCCTCGAGGGAGGCAATGAGGCTAGGCGATTACATTGGTGGAAAGAGAACACGACATGACCCCCGCGCGGAGAAAAATAAAACACGTTTCCGAATGCGACCGTTCGGAAGGCCGCGCACTGCGCGCGGGTTCTGTGTGAAAAGAGGTGAGCCAACCCCAGGCTCGCACATTAAAACTGACCGAGGCCTCTGCAGACCACACGTCGAAAATCGCCCTCCGGCGTCGGAAGTAAAATTTTAAAGATATTCCCTCTCCCTTGCGGCCCTCGCGCTGCGCGCCGGGGCGGATGATGTATGTGGGAGGGAGAGAGACAGTGGTGTGAAGAGGGCGGCGAGGCGCAGCGCGGACGTTATCACGGCGCGGGCGATTTATCGCCACTTTGTGACCCTGCGGTATTAGTCCTCAGATTTCCCGATGGTCATGCTCCTTTTTCTTCCCGCTTCCTTTTTCCACCCCCTCCGTTCTCTTCGTTTAGTTTCCTCTTATACTATAGTTATTTTGTGTTTTTTGTACAATTTTATCTTTACTGAAGAAAGGTGTATTTATGTATGTGAAGGGGTGCCGAAACAAGTGCAGTGATTTTTTCGCCCTTCAAACAACCGGTTCAATTATTGTGGCTAAAATCCGAGGCAGCACTAACAGGACGTATTTTAGAAGATAGGCAAAATCCAGTTTCAGCCACTAAACTTCAACCGCAAAGACAACCCGGACGGACCCAGTCTGCCGCCAGGCAGCCCCGCCCCGCCCGTCAACGGTCGCTCAAATCTTCCGAAGCGATTATCCCACGCAGCGGGCCGGGCCGGGCCGGGCGGGGCCCACGCCGCGCAGCGCCCCGATCTCGGTCGTCCAGGCGAAGGGAATGTGACGCGGATTGAAAAATGACGTACGGCCAGCGTTTTACAGGCACTCTTCGCAATACATCATAGGGCGCGGGGCGCGTCCGAATACGCGCGATAGCTCGGGCGGGGCAGGAGGGGCGGGCCCGGCCACAGCCGCCCCGCACGCGTCCCCGCCGAGGAGAGACGGTAACGCGGCCCGACACGCCATTGTCGTCACCATATGGAGCGCCATCTGCGACTGGAGGGGCCGCCGCGACGCGACGCGACGCGCCACCAGAGGGATGGATGACGACTGCCGAAAACATGTCTCCTGACGTCCGATCCGGCGCGGAATTTATGTCGCCGCTGCCGTAGTAGTATGACAGCGCATTGAAAATACTTACATATATTTTTTATTTATTTATTTTTCTTATTTGCGGGGAAGGAAAGGGTATCGCGGCTCTTCGGTTTTGTTACTGAGTCAATTTCCCGGCTGCACACAATCGCCTCTCTCTCTCTCATTTCTAATCTTCTCCTTCTCTTTTTTTTTTAGGTTTTGCAGATGGTTGGTCTGCGTGAGTAGGGGGCGTTTGTGTGTCGGGCGCCGGTTTCGGTTCACAATTCGATCGGGTAATAACTCTATTTTCTTGTCCGTGTGGATTGATTCATTTCGTTAATATCCCCGTCCATCCACGCCACACCACTCTCCCCCCGCCCCCTGCTAGCCAGGCGAGCTCTCTCGGACGCGACGCCCCCTCGCTTCCTTTTTTTCTCGCCACCGTCTCTCTCACTCTGTTTCACTCCGACTGAGTTATTGACCTTTTTTTCTAGCAGTCTCGTGCTGGCCAGCGGGCGTGATCGAGAGGGTCGGCCGGCCCTCTGAGGCGCACCGCCCTAGCGAAAGAACTCGGCAGAAAGCAGACAAAACGGAGGGGAATACATGCACAGGAAACCTGCATAAGTGTGTGAACGTCACACACTTGTAGGTGTGTAGATTTTCTTTCGTTATCCTTTAAGTACCTAGAAAAATTTAAACTTTTACTTGTCCAAATGTGAGAATGGGATTTCAAAAACAAACAAGAGTGTGACATTCACACACTTGGTTTTCAAGCGGGTGCACTCATATTGTGGTCCATAGGCGGTCACTTCAAGCTCCAAAGCACTAGACGGCGGCGTACCGCATTCCAGACGGCCGAGCCGACCCGATACATCAAAGACAGAATCACTTGATTGCTTCCAATAATGAGACTGGGCCAAATTATTATTAGCATATTCATTAAAGAAGATGTAATTAAAATTGGAGATGTGGCAAGACAGAGGTGGTGACGCGGCAGGGCAGCAAGGGTCCCGGACGAGGGCCCACTAGAATACATAGAGGCGCGCGGCATAATGTAATGAAATGGTTTACGGCTGAGGTCAAAAGTTACCTCAGGTTCAGGGGCGTGACGTTGGCGTTGGCGCGAGCGGGTCATCGTTAACAGAAAAACACATGCATGCGGCCACCCTAAAGGGCGAGGGGTCACATGTCTCGGGAAAGGTGAGGGGAATAGGCCGCCCACAAGATGTCGAAGGGTGAGCAGCCGGAGAGAGAAGAGCGAGAGAGAGAGGGGGAGAGAGGAGAGAGAAGAGCGAGAGAGAGGGAGAGAGAGAGAGAGAGAGAGAGAGAGAGAGAGAGAGAGAGAGAGAGAGAGGGTGAGTGAGAAGGGAAGGGTTGCGCGCGGTGAAAGGGGTGGGTGTGGCTCCCGCTGCCCTTTGAAGTCGGTGGCATTCGTTGGGGGCAAGGACCGCTTTCAGCGCAGACACGGCCAGGCCAGACCCAGCCCAGCCCGGCCCGGCCGCCCCCGCAGAGTTTGAGGAGTGCGAGAGAGAAACACGATCAGGACGAAGCGGCACGACGCGACTGACTGTGCCGACGGCAAAGGTGTGCGGGGGTTGGGGGTGGTTGGCGTGGCGTGCGGGCGTGACGGGGCGTGACTGGGCGGGGCCGGGAGGGGCAGGGACAGTCGCATTGATATGCATGGAGATGGTGGGGCTTTGACTCAGCCCCGCGCGCGCCTAATTCCGACCGCCACTTTTCCTCTTCTCTGAGGTTCCTGCTGCTCCTGCTGCTCCTGCTGCTACTGCCGCTTTTCCTGCTACCTTTAGCTACTGCTACTCCCCCTCATGCTGCTCATGCGGGGCGCGGCATTTCCTTCCAGATGCGGCGGCCAGCAGTGCGGCCAGCAGGGCGGTCAGCCGGGCGGCCAGCAGGGCGGCCAGCAGGGCGGCCAGCACGGAAGCCCCTCCTGCCTTATTGTTTCGGCGGGCCGCGCGACGCGCTCTGCTCACTCAGCAGGCTTACTTCGGGTCATGTGCCGGCAGGACCGTGCCTTCTGGGCCGCACGGACAGTTGCATGCAACGGCCCATAGGAGGGTCAAGTCAAAGTATTGTGTAAGAAAAGTCTTGACGAACGCTAAGGACTACGCCAAGGTAGCACATGGAATGCATTGCCAGCCCCTGCTACTACAAGAACTGCGTCGCGGCAGTCTTCAACTTAGAAAACAAAAAATGCAATACGATTCAAAACGTTTGCACTCTATCCACCCCCGGCATGCGCCCGCGTGGCCCATCTGCTCCTTGCACAAAGACCGCGAAATTCATAATGCAAAAATCGAAAGAAGATGACGCAGTCAGAAAAATACATCACAAAAGAAAACGGAAAACAGGGGCCAAAAAAAAAAGATATATAAGAGGAAATGAGCAGACTGCGAAGGAAACAGAACACAACCATCGCATTAGTAGCAGCGCGGCCGTGCGGCGGTGGCATATTGCCCTTCCACCCCAGCCAGCCAGCGCGGCACCCGCGACATTACTACAGCATTTTTCTTCCTTACTCGCGAGGCGCCGCTTTTGCATAAACACGCCATTTAGGAAGACGCCACTGTATAGAAATAATAGGCGGATACATCTGAATAAGACACGCGCGAGGCACTGCGCCGGGGCGGGCCGGGGCCGGGCCAGGGGCGGAGCATATGCTGGGGTTATGACTGCCGAGGGAGTAAATGAAGATTCACATCAGGAAAAGCAGTGTCAGTCGCGCCCTCCCTCCCTCTCTCTCCCTCTCTCTCTCTCTCTCTCGCTCAGCCCATCGCAATCACCCCACGTCCCGGCCCCGGCCCGACGCGGCGCGCGAGCGCGTCTCTTCTCCTTCCTATATTATGCAAAATAAAGTAAATGGTAACGGAAAACTGGAAAAGGCGCATTCAAATTTCACATCATGGCTCCTCGCAAATCCTTTTAAACGTGATGTTCTTCCATTTTTCGTCGGCGCTCTCCGCGCCCTCCCTCCCTCCCTCCGTCGCGTCCCTGCTGTCGTTGGTCTCTCTTTCCCTCTCTGCGTACCTGCGGGACGCGCCGGGAGGTAGGCAATGCGCCGAGCAGGCGTGCGCGCAGGCTGCCTGCGCACAGGCGCCTCCCCGCATCACAGTCTACGCTTTTTGCAATTATCGAAATAAATAAATATAAATAAATGACGACAATAATTTTTTTAGAACAGTAATATCACCATGAATTATCAAAACAGGCTCGCCGAGTATAATCCTGACGGAGGGCAGAGGACGCCCCACATAGTTGGGTTAAGTCCAACAAGTTTACCTCCCGCGCTCACACACACACACACACACGCGTACGCATTGACACGGTAAGACGACGGAGCCGCGGCGGCCACGGGCCACTCGCCTCGGGGCTTTGTCGACAGCGAGGAGGAGGAGGAGGTGTGGCACTACATCGGAGGCCAAGTTCGGCCAGCGGCGCGGCGGGGCGGGGCGGGGCGGGGCGGGGCGAGAGGTTCGCAGCCCGGGGGCAGCTTCTAATTCCGCTTATACTCCTTGAGGGAGGACGGGAGGAGGGGAGTAGCATAGGTGCGGCTGCCGCCCGGGCTGCTGCCTATGCGCGGCCACGTCTGTAGCCTCTCTGCTCGGGGGAGGACGGGAGGACACGGGCGCGCTGCTCACTGCCGACACGTCCACACGCCACGAGACCCAACCTCCTTAACCCTTACTTCTTGCACAATGAAGCCAAACACAAGCAGAGAGAGAGAGAGAGAGAGAGAGAGAGAGAGAGAGAGAGAGAGAGAGAGAGAGAGAGAGAGAGAAGGCAGAGGGAGGCGGAGAGTTGTGTGTGGAGAGGACAAGATACGACGCGAGAAGGGTCAAAAGCATTACTCTCTCTGCAAGCGCGCGCGGTGCAATAATTCTCATTTCTTAGCGCCATCGTGAAGTTTACTCGCGCAATGTCGAGTGTCACATGTGGAAAATTAGATATCTGTTATGCGATGTCATGTTCTATTAAAAGCGACGGGTATTTTGTATTTCTTAATCTCGCACCCTTCCCCGCCCCTTTCCACTGCTTCCGCCAGCTTTCGCTGACCTCACCTCCTTCCTTTTCGTAAACACACCACCTGCCGCCCCACCCCGCCCCGCGGGAGGACGAGAGCAGGCGAAGGCCGTATCTCCGGGACAAGACAGTGTCTTAGTGATCAGCACACACAAAGTTACACAACATATTGCCTGACCGGGGCGAGGGCAGGGCAGGGCAGGGCACCAGAGGTAGCTGCGGGCCGGAGGGGGTTTTCACTCGACGTGTAAGGAGCTTGTCAGGCCGGTCCCGCCCCGCCCCGCCCCGGCCAGACATTGTGTCAAAGTCTGCTGGTGAGCTCGGGCACCAACTTGGGCCGGCTTATAGTTATCTGCCGAGCGGACGGGGGGCGGCAGTGGGGGCGGCAGTGGGGGCGGCGGACCCCCCAATCCGTTCTCACAATGCCCCACGGCCACGCGCCCTGCTGGCAATAAGGCGGCCACTGTCAGAAAACACACGTACGTGTATCGGGACACGCACACATGGCCGCGAGCTCGCCAACATACACACTCCCACACACACATACATAAATATACACTCACACACGACTCCAATTTGAATCGTCGAGAGCTCGTGCTGAACAACGTTCGTGCCCAGGCATACCAAATGCGATGTCGGCGGTAAGGGGTGGGAGGGGGGAAAGGGATGCTGCTCTTGACCGCGAGCCTCCTCCGTGTCGCCGTGTTCTGTGGTGAAGTGCAGGATGGGGCGGGGTGGGTAGCGCGAGTGCGACAGAGGGACAAGTCTTTCTCGCGCCTTTCTCAGTCATCATATTACATAGAAATTAATATTTAAAAACATATGCACGAGCTTAGCACGGCATAAATACCAATGTTTTGACAAATATTACTCGGCAACATTCTTTTTTTTTTGTGAATTTTATTTTAAACTTTACTGCCCTTTGATCAACATTCATAAAACACTAAAATGCCAGCCACCCCCCCCCCTCCCCTTCCGTCCTCTCTCTTTACCTCTTCTCTCTCTGTCGCTCTCTCACACACTGCGTCCTCAAACACTCCCCACCGAGTTCGGTATTTGCTCGCGGTAAACGTGAAACCGCATTCCGGGTGGCCAGCGCAGCGGTGCGCCCCTGCCGGGCCCCGCCCCGCCCTACCCCGCCCCGCCCTGCCCCGCCCGGCGCCTGGACCCCCCACGGACCGCGAATTGGCCAGCTAGCTCGCTCTATTTGCTCGGAACAAACCCTGCGGCCCGGCAGATTCGCATAGCGGGAGGGTCCACTCCGCAGTCGTCCTCGTGTGTGAACAAGCACTCGCCGTCTCTCTCTCTCTCTCTCCCTCCGTCCCTCTCCCTCTTTCTCTCTCTCTTTCACACACACACTATCACATACACAGACTCTGTGCCAGCTTTGCATTTTTTTCAGACTCGCGAATTTTTCATCCTGCACTCTTTATTTGCTCTGGAGGTATATTCTATGCAAGAGGGGGAGCATAGGACGCGAGAGAGAGAGAGAGAGAGAGAGAGAGAGAGAGAGAGAGAGAGAGAGAGAGAGAGCAGAGCTGCTTATCTGGTGATGCAGTCCGGCCGGCCGGGTCGGCGCACACACGCGGAGAGGAGCGTGTCTCCGGGCAGGAGGTTGGATCTAACGCGTTTCGACAGGGCCAAAATTAATTATAAATCGAGGGAGTACAAAACTCGTTAGCACGTCACGTCGCCCCGCCCCGCCCCCCTCGGCCCGCTCCGCTCGCCTGCTCCAAGGAACAGAACTGTCGCCGTGTGCGCTGCTCGAGGTCGTGCGGGGGAGGGGACCGGAGGAGACCCACGTGGGGAGAAGGGAATTCACTTGACAATTCTCACACTAAAAGGCGAGTTGAGAAATTCCTCGCAACTCTCGTACGCATGAATTAAGGGGTAAAAATAAATTGGGGAAAACCCCACTCCCGGTTATAAATAGAAAGCAAGTAAGAACGAGGCATGTACTTTTCACCAACTAGACGGCCATAGTCTTATGCCTGAAGCTACCCCAAAGTGGAATAAGTAAAGAAGAATCCCGAGGGAAGTGGCTTTTTTTTTTCCTCGCTCTCTCTCGGCTGTGTAGTTGTAATTGTGTACACAGCCTTCCAAGGAGCAGAGTTCGCCGGAGCGTAAGAAGACGGCGCGAATTACAAGGCATTACACAACTAATGTATTCACCCCTTCCAGTTGGGTTTGCGCCGCCCGCGCGCGCGCGCTGGTCTGGCCCGGCCCGTGGCCCGTCAGCTCTCGGCCTTCCCTCGGCCAGTACAAATCCGGTGGCCGCTGCTGCTGCCGCTGCTGCTGCTGCCGCCCGGCTCTAGCACCAGCGGGCCGTCCCTTTTTCCTCATGCCTTGCTCGCCCCCGTTCGCGAGCTGCGCCGCGCCAAGCTCCGGCCAAACCTTTCGTATTTATTTTCCCTGCTCCTCCAGCGCGAGTAGCTTCTTTGCTTCGACAAACGAGATTTTCAGAGTTTCCTGGTTTTAAACAAACTCCATTTTGCCAACATTGTCGCTGCCAGGCGCCATCCGAGAACTAACTGGAAAACGGGTGAAGTTCGGAGAGAGCGCCTCAGCAGTCCCTGTCCTAATCCATTCCAAGCTCGCGCCTCTACGCCTCCTCCCCCACCCACCTCTCCCCTCCTCCTCTCTTTGCCGTGCTGTTATCCTTACCGCTTGCGAAATTCCCAATTTCCTCCTTTTCTTTTAAAATTACTCTGCTCACGCGCTCTCGCCCCTTCGCGTTTGGCTGGCTTTCGCTCGTCCTCTCATTTTGTCTGCGAGTAAAACACAATTTCAGATGGGGTGAGAGAGGAGCCGCAGTAACTCGGCACTTTCCTTCACAACAGGTAGAATTTCAGATGGAACGATTTCGTTTTCGAGGTGCAGTCGTACGACGCACAGGACGCGCCTGATAAATAGCAGAAAAATATGAGGGGCGATCTGAGAAGCAGCACGGCAAAAGCAGTGTCCAGATTTCCCAGACCCACCCTGGAAGCATGCGGTGTTCTTCATTCATTTATTCGTTCATTCATTTAAGCAGTATCACCGCAAATAGACGCCTATCCCTTTTTAGCCCGGCTCACTGACTGAGAGGCAAGGGAGTCAAACTAGAAATCGAGTAGGGCAACCCTAGCCTTCGTGGGCCTTTCAGATGCCTGGAAGAGGACCTCCATCAATATTGCATCCGGAAACCGCTGGCTGCGGCGAAGGGATAGCAGGCGGAGCGGGTCGAGCAAGGGTTAGTGGCGGGGCGGGGCGCGACCGCAGTCCATTGTAGCGTCTCTAATGCAGCGGCTAATCCCGGACAGGGCCGACCGACCCGATACCAGCCTTACATGCTTAAAAAGTTGGTCGAAAATTGAGCGAAATTTTGGTTATAGCACAGGATAAGTCAAAACAAGTTGACCAAAATATTGCCTCTTTAGAGGTAAAGTAGATCTCTTCTGCAGACATCATTATGTGTGTGTCTTAGTTTCACTTGAAATACGATATTACAGTAGCGCAAACTGGGGTACTCCAGGAAGTGTAAGGCATTCCCGCTCGGTCCATTACTGGGCTCCAAATCAAAGGTCCGAGCGCATGGTGAAGGGGGGAGGGAAAGCCCGGCGATTAGTGCGGACAAACGCGCTACAAAGTGCGGCGGTGGCGCTGCTGCTGCTGGCTAGCCAAGATTATTGTCTGCGGGGACGATGGGAGCTATAAGGAAAGGGGAGAACAGCAGAACCAAGACGATTAAATTCAATTCGGCGGCGCGGAGCACACACGGGGGGCCTATATTCATTACGTGTCCAAAGTACACGCCCCGCTCACTAGCAGCAGGCCCGCCCCGCCCCGCCCCGCCACGGTCACGCAAGCGCAAGCCCGCAGTAGATGGTCCTGCGGCTCGCTAAGATATGATTACCACGCATTCTGTAATGGGAGGAAACCTGAGAGGGAGGCGGGGAAGGGCGGGGGAGGGCGGGGTGGTGCGGGGTGGTGCGGGCGGGGTTTGGCTGGGGCTATGGGACCCAGCCGAATGACAACGGCAGGGCCAGCGCACAGTCGTTATCAGGCTGGCAACCACAAATACGACACGAAACAGAAAACGTGCAATGGAAAGTGTTTGCATTGGGATTTGAAAAAAAACACGAATCGTAATGCCGTGCGGTTTTCTTCACAACCTTTTTAGGGGTGCAATGGCTAGGGCACACGGAACACATCGATAATTTTGTCGGCATTAAAACTAATCGTTGTCGGCCCCTCCTCGTCCCACCGCTGCTAACGACGTCTTGGAAGTATCCTAATGACGTTATGCCCCACGCTACGGCACGCCACGCCTGACCATTTCGCGCACCGCCTCAGCCCCGAACCAGCCAACCCCCGGCATACAAACAAGTTGGGTTCGGCTCGGCTCGGCTCGGCTCGGCTCGGCTCGGCTTGGATCGACTCGGCTCGGCGGTCAAAGACGCGTAGTGGAAGGTGGCTGGTTGCTCCTTGGCGGTGCCCCGCGGCCCAGTATTAGTTTTAATTAAGGGCAAAGGGCTTTACATTCAAACAGCCAACTTTTAATCGAAAATACATTCTATTTCTGATTTTAATTAAAGTCTTATGCGTCCCTTTTGGCCTCCTTCTCCTTCTTCACCCCTTTTACTTTATACTCTCCCTCTTTTCGCACTGCTCTCTCTCTCTCGCCTTTTCGTATTCGAGCGTTTATTCGGCGTCGGAGAGAGCGGAGGGAGAGAGGGATGCTTTGTAGAGCGCCTGCACGGACGAGCCGCGGGTCGGGGCGGGCCGGGCCACGCTTGAGGTGAGGAGTTACAATTAACTTGTTGATTTGCGTGCAAGAGGCGAAGCGAGGGCGTTAGGACCCGGCCCAGGCCACGATGGATGCGCCTATCTTTGCTTCAAAGTATGGAGATTAGCAGCAAGCCTACTTAGTAATAACCCTCTGCTTCCATCCCTCGCCTATTTCTATACGCAACGCTACTTTTTTTTATCAAATGCGACGTTAGTTCAAAACAGTGAGTTTGGACATTGCACTATAGTTAAGCATGCAATGTTCACTTCTGACTACTCAAGCTACTTTTTTTCTCAGCGCAAGGTGTCTTTATTCGGTGACTGGAATTCACATTGCACGACTTTGTTGCGCAGCTACAAGTGTATGGAAAAATTCATTCATAACTGAGCTACACTTGGGTTTCCGGTGCGGGCAGCAGGACAGTCAGACCCGGCCCGGCGCCTGCTTCTGCTCCCTCCTGAAGAAGGGGGTGGTGGCGGTCCGGCCCGAGCGCTTCCGCGAGCATCTGGGCGCCATCTAGCGGCGTGGCGGCGAACCGTATGGCGCCAAATAAGACCGCGAGGACCGCCGGAGAAGGCAAGCTGGCTACCTCAAGTTATGGACAAGATGCTAAAAGAGGGAGCCTGAATGAATATTCACACCTCCAGCCAGGAGGAGAAAGGGGATGAGAGAGAGAGAGAGAGAGAGAGAGAGAGAGAGAGAGAGAGAGAGAGAGAGAGAGAGAGAGAGAGCGTTCTAAGCAAGGTGGCTGGGTCCTTTGGTTGGGAACATGTCTGGAAGATGGCTGCTCTCCATTATATTCTTGGTCGGTCGCTCCTGCCCCTCTGCTTTGCTTGGCTTTCCCCCCTGTCCGTCCCTCTCTCCCCTTTCTTTCCTCTTTAATGAATTTTTAAATTGTATCCATCCCGTCCTACATTGAAGCCATGACCTAACTGTGTTTATGGACTGTCGACATTGCTCCAAGTCTCTCTTTGGGCCTCCGTTGTACTTGTCTCCCGCCTCAGATAACAGGACAGGAAACAGGAAAGAGAGAGCGGGTCGCGCGGAGGCGTATAGAGAGGGGCGAGAAAGAGAGAGAGAGAAACTACATCGATGTAGCACAGCAATCTGCTACGCCAAAGTACGACCGGGCCGAGCCGACGTGCGGGCGACAATTTCAAACTGACGCTTCCAATAATGATCTCGGTTTTACCTCTCGTGGGGCCCGGCCCGGCCCAGCGCCGCGCCGGCCGGGCGGACGACGCCAGCGCGACGCTCGGACGGCGTAAAATAGGCATCGACGTCTCGTTAAAAAGTAGAAAGTTCCTGTGATGCGTTCGTAAAACGAAAAAGTGTGCGAGAGAGAGAAAAGTACAGAGCAGATAGGCTCAGCTTGAAAAGGGGCAGGAATCAGAGAGCGAGAGGGAGAGACGGGGCGAGGGGGAAATAGGGGAGTCCCTAACGCGCCTCGTCAAACCCTTGACTAAATGTCTACTTCTCCCTTCCAAACCTCTCTGCATAAAATGCCGTGCTTTTGCTCCCCGACAAGCACTCTAACACACACATACACACGCGCGCGCGCACGAGGGACGCCCCCATCCCCTCTCCTCTTTTACACACACCTCGCCGAAACAATTTCTAAATCTCGCTCCGATGATGACGACAACGCGCGCCAACGTCCTTGTAAATCCGCCAAAACCGGCACATCAAAATTTTACTGTGTCGCTCTGGCGTCTTATCATTATTATCATTGTTACGGGCGGAGCTTGGTTTACCGCGGGCCGTTTCAAGCACCTGCCGCTGTAACGGCGCACCCCGACAGGCAATGGCCTCCGCGCGCCCCTCGCATCCACATCTGCTGGGCGCCCGGTCGTGGTGGATGGGAGACGAGGCCAGAGCCGAGTCGTGGCGCAAAAGAAAGTCCTGAAATTCGACGCCGATTCCCCAGACATCTCGAGTCGGAGCCCCGTCCAGGCTGGCAACCCTTCAGGCCCGCGGTGACGGATGGGCTGCCTACCCGCACGGCGCTCTCGCCCCGCAGCTGCTGCCGGGGGACTCCCGTCCTTTGGGCCTTTTCGCAGAGTGACAGAGAGGCTTGGCGAAGAAGGGAGAGGAGAGAGAGAGACGGGAGGTAGGGGAGAGGGGGGACGAAGGAGGAAAAGCAGCCCCTGCAGCCTCCCCCCGCAGAGGCAGTCGTAGCAGACCAGAGGCGAGGTGAGTCGGGCGGGGCGGGGCGGGGCGGGGTGGGGTGGGGTGAGGCGGGGTGGGGCAGCCGCGCTCAAGTCGTAGGAGAGTCGTTGTGGGTGGGCCAAGTGGTAGCGGAGCGGGCGCGGCACTGTGGGGCACCACGAGGGCGGGGGGTGGGGCGTGCCAGCGGGGGGTGCGGGCGGGGCGGGCAGGGGAGAAGGGGAGAGGGAGACATTAAAGGACTGGTGCGCATTGATCGGGGAGTAGCAGCGGCGCGAGGCGCTTCACGTACAGACGTCATAAGGAAGGGGAGAGAGCGAGCGGGAGGGGCGAGAGAAAGACAGACGGGGAGAGAGGGGAAAGGGAGAAAGGCAGAGAATCCAATGCTCTCCACGAGGCGGGGCGGGGCGAGGCGGGGTGGGGCACAGCGAGCGCGGGAGCTGAAAGGGACGCGGGCGGAGCGGGGCGGAGAGTGGGAGAGCGATTGTGAGCGGCAGTAAAAGAAGGCAACTCTGCGAGGCGAGGGCGTTGCCGCAGGGGGAGAGGGAGTGGGAGTGGGAGCGAGAGAGAGAGAGAGAGAGAGAGAGAGAGAGAGAGAGAGAGAGAGAGAGAGAGAGAGAGAGAGTGGGGGGACAATGACACAGACAAGGAAGAAGATGGCGAGAGGGGAGAGCGAGAGCTACTCCCACATCATGCCACCACACAGCGCACTGCGCGCAGCGCGCACACCAAGACGGAAGCTTTAGCACTTTTAAAAAAATTCTTGTTTTGGTTTTATTCTTGCTTCAAATAAAACGATGGCGATGCCACAGGGGTAACCTACGCATTGATACACGTTTCGCCAAAACTGAGCAACATGGCTCCAGGGGCGATCTTAAAATTGGTGCATTTGGCCAAATGTGTAATTGTAATATAGTGCACATAGAAAACTACCGGTGAAAGCTAGTATGCACATACTTACAAATAAATTTTTTGTACAACTCGGATTTTACCATTTCCCTAAGTTACTGGGATAGAAAAACAGCAAACAAAACAAAGGCGACTAGCGGTTGAAATTACTGATATCCGCGTTCCGAGTTATACAGTTTTCGTATTCCAGACCTCTGTCTACGGAGCAGTATTCGCACTGGAAGCTCAAAAGAGCCTAGGGCGGCCCCCCGCCCCTTCAATACTTGGCGAAGGGCCTAGCGCCACCCCGCGCCTCGCAGAGCCGCGCCCTTCGCGGTCGAAGGAAATATTTGAAAATCAAATCGGCGTTCGAGGGGCGTTCGGCCGAAAGACGCATAGAGATAGAGAGGGAGAAAGGAAGAGAGGGACAGAGCTCTCTTTCTCTCTCTCCCTCCCTCTCCCGGCGGGAGGTAAGCGCGGTAAGAGAGGGAGAAAAGTTCTGGCCTGGGCTGCAAAGTGCCGCGCCCCGCCCCGCCTGGCCCGTGTCTTTGGGGGACGGAGAGTTATATATCCTGTCGATTTCAGCGTTTCCACCACTTTTTAGGAGGCGAGCCTCCAGCAGCTCAAGGCGAGTTACGGCACGCGGCTGGCTGGGGACGATGGAAAATGCCGTCATTCTCTCTTGTCCTCTCTTTCTTTCTCTCCTCCTTCTCTCTCTATCTCTTCAGCAAAAACTCTCTTTGCACTCTTCCCCGCGTCATATAGACTCGAAGTGGTGACTGCTGACGCCCTCACTTACTGCGTGGCCGTACCCAACTTTTTCACCACCTTTTTCGCTCACAGAACTTTCACTTTTTGCCTGTTATCGGCGCAAACTCCATGAGCTGCAGAGTTTCGTCTACTCGTTCCGAAAATTGTACCTAAGTAAAGAGGGTTGGTTGGGACTAAAATGAGGGTCGAAATTCGTCCCTGCTGAGCGAAGCGCGTAATTTCAAATCCTCGATCACTTTAAATAAGCAAATATTTTTCAAACACGATGACCACGAAAAAACAAACACTTAGTGTTCTTAAAAAGCAAAAAGATGGCGAGAATTCTAGATCTAAAGCAGCAAAGAGAGTACGGGCGGTAATAAAAGGGGCCTCCGCATCGGCCCCGCCCCAGCAGCGGGATGCGAATGCCAGCGCTCTCACCAGTGGTTACGCCCCGCAGCCGCTCCCCCTCCAGTCCGACTCAAACGGCCTCACAGTCGTACAAAATGGCGGCGGCGGGGCCGAGTGGGGCTCCCGCTCAGCAGTCCCATTCGTGGCGCCGCGCCGGCACTCGAGCGGGGCGCGCGGGGCGCGCGGGGGCCTCTGGGGGCGGAGCACGCGGTGCAGAGGGAACCGAAACGGAACGGAAAGCGAAGGAGGGACGGAAGGAAGGACTGGCTGTGAAGGGGCTGTGGGGTCGGGCCGGGGCGTAGCAGTGCAGCCATTGGCGACGGCCCGCGGCCCAATGACACACGATACGAAACGTGGCGATCAATACGCCGTCCTGTGTCGCGGCTGCCGAATGTCCGCGTCGTGCGTGCTTTTTTTAATTTTCTCTCCTTTTTGTTTGACATTTTTCGACAGCGGAAAAGTCGCCCGCAACACTCAAAATAGACTTTTTCAGAGGGCGTGGGGGGCGAATGAAATGCTGATTGCAGTCGCCATAAGGACACTTGCCACCGGTATTTTTTTTTACTTTGTGGGGGATTGAGCTCAGTGCACGTTTTTTGTATCAAAAACGGTTTTTGAGTGAAGAATTTTTTACTAATAATGTTAACTGTAAAAGATGCAAACTTTTTTTAAGATTACTTCCTGACTATTTTGTTTGGCATATCTTTTCTGCTGTTGCAGGGTCGAGATGTCGACCGCCGGCAGAAGCTGGGTTCCTATTCCTGGACGGTCCGAATCAGGAGCGGATGAAGCTATTGGAGTAGACGGCCAGCCCGTGAGCGTCCACGTTACAGAGGTGAGAGTGTGGGAGTGAGAGGGAGAGTGGCGAAACGAGATAGAACGAGGAGAGAGAGAGGGAGGAAATTGCTACGGATAAGGACGAGAAGGGGAGTAAAACAGGGGAGAGAGGGAGGGAGACAGGCGCACAGAAACAATCTTTCAAATGTGGAGGGCGTGCCCAACGGCGCCATAAGGCCTCTGCGACAGACGAGAGAAGTAAGAGGAGGGAGAGGCTCGGGGAGAGGGCGACAGGGAGAGATGGGGCGGGGAGGAGAAAGAGGGAGAGAGGACAAGGGGAGGAATGAATTGTGACCGCGCAGCCGAAAGGAAGTGGAATAATGCGCAAAGGCGTTCCACCTGGAGAACTCAAGAGAACGACCTTTCTACCCCTCTCTTCTCGTCCCCCCCCCCCCTCCCCCCCTCTACTCCCCCTCTCCCTCTCTCTCTAACCGCAGCGCCGCGGCCCGGCACATACTGCGCGAGGCGAGGCGAGCAGTAACCCTCTCGGCCGATAATCCTCGCGAGCGCGAGCGTTCGACCGCCCACCCCCCTACTCCTCCTCCTCTCTCCACGAAGCCCGCTGCTCCGCTTCTCCTTAACTCTCTCCCGCTCTCTCTCTCTCCCCCTTTCTCTTCTCCGTATCACTCGGACTCTCCCACCACTCCTCCGACCAACTCTCTCTCAGCCCGTCTCTCTCCCTCCCTCTCCTCTCGCTCTCTCTCGCTCCCATCCGTAGGTCTGCTTCCCGTATTATTGATGTTTCCTTCTCTGCCACCCCCGCGACCCGGGCTAGCTGCCTGACTGCCCTGCCCCCTCCAGCTCCCCTCCTCCCCGGCCTCCTGTGTGACTACTGCCACTCCGATATCCCCTCCCCTCCTCCTCCCTGTCCCCGCTCCACCCCATCTCCGCCCCCCGCACTTCTCCCCTTTCTCAAGTCACTGCGCAGCAGTTCGAAACAAACTCGCAAACAAACTGTCAGGAATAAATCGATGCGGTCGGGCCGGGCCGCGCCGGGCCCCGCGCCGTCACACTGCCGTGCGGAGCCGAGGGCCCTCCACGTCGCCGTGGCGAACAAGGTCCTTTTCAACCTCAGTCAGCGGGGGCCCAGTCAAACACGGCAGTCCTCCCGTAATGACGAGCCGTGCACGGCGCCGGATAGGGCATGTCGCCGTCGAGACGTCCTCCACACCGGCCTGTCCACTGCCCCCCCCCCCCCCACACACACACACACACGGCGGTAAACATCATTTCAGCTGCGGGTTTGTCCTGCTCTCAGTGACCCGTCATCCTGAAAGGCCGGCTCGGCCTGGCCGGCCAGGCAGTGCCACTCTGCGCCCCGCCCCGCCCCGCCCCGCCCCCCGCAACCCTTTCCCTAGCTCGCTGCTGGCCAGGGCCGCAGGGCCTGGCGCCACTGGCCGGCTCCTTTGCCAGACCTGCGCCTTCACTTTGGGTCAAGTCTGAGCAAACTTTGTTTTCTTCACCGCAGCGCAGCGTCCGTATGCCTCCCCGGCCTTTTTCGTTTCAGCCACAGAATCAACATCATATATATTTGACGGCAGCGCCGAACAACGATAGGTCATGTGTGACCTCATTCGCACAATAAATCAAGTCGAGTTGGTATCGCAAGACTTCACCGATTGAGGACGGATTTACAGTCTATAAATGTCCCGGGCGTAAACTGGGAGCAAGTAACGCACTAGGTTTCCATTCAAGTCTTATCAACAAGATTCATGTAAGCGTCTTGTTTTTCTTTTACTACAAAACTGCTTGTAGAACCAAGACGAGGGAAGTAAATTTCAAACGTTCCAGCATGTATCCCTTCCTTCCCTCACAAGTCACAGGAGCACAGCCCCTAGCGCGCGGCGTATCGCCGAGACGCCCTCCAGCCCAGCGCCGTCGCGATACCCCGCGCTCCGGCGCGGCCGGAGTGGAGTCGACGCAAGGCCGGGGCGGCGGCGGCTCACCCGAAGGGGCCCGGGGCAGGACCCTGAACCACCGCGCGAGAGCTGACCATCGAGGACGCGAAGGGCCTTCAAACTGGCTCGGCCCGGGGCGGGGCGGGGCGGGGCGGGGCGGGGCGGCCGGGCCCAGGGCCGCGGGCCTCATCATAGACTGACAATACCTCTGCTGGACATCACGTCAGATTACCTCTCGCTTTGTCGGTTTCTCGCTCCCTCTCTCTCCGTGCCCTCCGGGCATCCTCCCGTCAGGAGAGGAGAGGAGAGCTCAACCCGTCGGCCGCCGCCACTGACCTAGACACCGCCCTAGCGCTTGGGCCAGGCGGCCGGCCCAGCTGGAACCAGGTCATAAACCGGACTTATTGGAAGAAAAAAAATATATATGTAAGTATGCCTAGTGATCGTCGACGTTTGTAAATCCTTTTTCTCTTATTTGTATGACCCCTCTAACGAAAATTGAATTTTCAGTTTATTTTTATTTCGCTGTGCTTGCAAGGGCCAGGGCTTATAGAAGACAGAGTGAAAGAAAAATTACTAAGGTGAAAGTTAGTCGTCCTCAACCGTTATCCAAATTAACTTGGACGTGTCTGACTGATTTACCATCGGGGAACGATGGTGTTTTCTCTTCCGTCGTTGGATGTACGGCGACTTTGCGTCACCGCAATGCATTTGCATCACGAAGAAAGGTTTGTTTGTTTGTTTGTATATGCTGCTGACGCGCATTTCCGGCCCACGCGAAAAGGTCGTGACTTTTCCTTAAACTTCTAGCCCGAAAAGAGATTTCTTATCTAGCCGCGCCCTCTATTCTTTCCATGTAAACCGAGTCAAACTTGGGAAAGCAAAAACTATTTCGGGAGGAGACGTAAAAAAAAAGTTTCACTTCCAGTTCTGGGGAGTTTTGAAACGCCATTCACACACAAAATTCACCGCGGTAAAATGATATTATTTTTTTAAGATGAGCTGCGGCAAAGTGATAGCTGCTATGAGTGAGCCGTGACCCAGGCAAGGCCCCGTTCCCTCCCCTCCCCTTCCCCCTGGACCCCCGGCCCGCCCTGCCCTGCCTCAAGGCGCCCGAGGTTGGTGCGCTGCGCTGGTCCCTGCTCCCCGCAAGGGCGAGCGCAGCAGCGCCGGCGGCGCCGAGCCCAGCCCGCCCCGCGGATAGAGAGGTGACCGGGCCGCGCACAGAGCAGTGGCAGTGACACACTGCTCACGTGCACTTGAACCTCCAACCCACGCGAGGATAGGAATCGCAGCCGGCGCGCACAATGGGCCGGGGCGCTTCCTCCCCGCTCGCGCGAGCGCAAGGACAAACGGATTCTGCCTCCCGCAGGAGTGAATGATCCCCCGAGGCGAGCTTGTGAATGGGACCTCCCCGCCCCGGGACGAGTACGTCAGCGCGCGGCACCGCACACGGCGGCCGCGGCGCCGCGGTCCCCAAAAATACCGGCTATCGGATGGAGACGGCTATCGGCGGCGGCGGCGCGGGGCGCGTCCGCGTGCGCCGGCCCCCCTGGGGGCGCCGCGGAAACCGCGTAACTCGGCCGCGGCCGCGGCGCAGGTACGCGGCGACCCGCTCGCGACGAGGTTCAGACGCGGCTCCATACGACAGTCATACACTGGGGAGGAGGCGGCGGAGGAGGAGGAGGTCGTACCCAAATCCGTCTTCCTGGTGGCGAAGCCCCCCGTCAGAGGAGAGGAGGAGGAGGAGGAAGGAGAGGGAGGGATGGGGATACGGGCGGCGCAGGGGAACCGAGGCGTTAAGGAGGACCGGCTCTGAGGTACGTGGGTCAGTACTCAGCTGGTAGTCGGACCGGGTACACCTGGACCCTCCTGGACCATCCTGCAGCATCAGCTGATCCGATAGGTAAGTTAGTGAGGAGCCGGATAGTTCATTGCTTGGGTTCATTGCAAAAGGACTTCAAATTCAAACGTGGCGTGAGCGAGCTTATGGTGAGGTGGGGTTAAATTTTGTCTTAAAAATTTTCTGCCCGGCCGGAACAGTTACACCGCAAAAACAGAACGAACAAATTATTTTTTTTCCCACGAAATGGGCGGCGGGGTAGTTTTCGCGTGCTCTCATCACTCCGCCTAGCCGTGTCCAAAGCGTCCGCGGGCCGGGCCGGGCCGGGCGGGGCGCACATAACGGGGAAATAATGTGACGCCGCGGTGTAGTCCGGCCTCAGGGCGATCTTTACAACCATTCGTAACGGTCGGCGGGGTGTCGCCCCGGGGCCGGGCGGGGCCGGGTCGGACAGGGAGTAGGGCCCCTCGGGCAGCTACTAGCTCTCCCTGGCCAGCTCCCCCGGCTGCTCCACGGCGGCGCTGCTCGGTTTGGCGAGCCCCTGGCGCGTAGGCAACGCCAGCACACGCCTGCGCGCCACGCTGCCTAGCCGAGATTGCACGGCGCTCGCCGCTAGCCGGACTCGCCTGCCGGACTCGCCCCCCGAGGCAGATTTCTCTCCGCATAACCGAGATGACTTTTCGTCACTCCCGCAGGCTAACGGGGCGCGCTCGAGTGCTCGCGGCAACATGCACAACGCGGACCTGTACGAGAGCGCGAGCCAGCTGCAGCGGCGGGACGCCAAGGAGGCCCTGGACGAGCTCGTCCCGATGATGCGGTGGGGCGCCGGCGAGTGGGTCTGCGACCAGGGCTCGGGGGACGGCTACGTCACCGAGAGGATGCTCGCGGCGAGGTGAGTGAGCGGGAGTGGCCTAGCCTACAGTGCGCTGACAACCATACCCAAGTCTATCACGCAGGTTTTTACGGATAATTTAATCCGCCAGAAGTGAATGGATAAATAAAATATTTCCCCATAGAGAGGTAACAAAGTGCCCGGTTCGTCCACGACAGACTCCCCCGGGACTTTGCGCAGATCGTCGGCATGGACAAGTCCGTGGAGATGGTGCGCTACGCGGAACAGCACCACCAGTCCGACGAGCGGATCTACTTCGTGGAGGAGGACGTGGCCACCGTGGGCTCGCGCTGGCGCGGACGGTTCTCTAAGGTCTTCTCCTTCATGTGCTGGCACTGGGTCCAGGACCAAAGGTGAAAATTTGACCAAAGTTTGACCGCAGTTTAATAATTTTTTTGGCATCTGAATGATTTTTTTTTCTGTCCTAGTCGAGTTTCTAAAACTACCTACGATATGCTGGCCCCTGGAGGCGAGTTCGGGCTCGTGTGCCTTGCGCGCAGCCCCATCTATGACGTGTTCCAGGAAATGTCTCGGTGTCCTAAATGGAGCCAGTACATGAAGGTATTGTCTTTAGATTTGAAAGAGCAAAACACGCACAGTTGTCTTTTAAGTAGCTCAGATTTAACAGGCCCATCTATCCTAAAGGATGTCAACAAGTTTATTTCGCCTTACCACGAGTTGGACCGGCCAGACCTGGCGCTAGCCAAGTACCTGGGCGC
The DNA here is from genome assembly GCA_033675135.1 of Frankliniella intonsa. NCBI lineage: Eukaryota > Metazoa > Arthropoda > Insecta > Thysanoptera > Thripidae > Frankliniella > Frankliniella intonsa. Next base: position 8,737,017 of record CM066254.1, on the reverse strand, counting down.
AGCAGGCCTCCAAGTCAACTTCTGCACCTGCCGCGAGAAAACCTACACCTTCAAGTCCATGGACGCTTTACGGGGTGAGTACCAGGGCGCGCAGAGCAGGGGGAAGTGGGGGGGGGTTGGAGGTGGACGATGATGAGAGAAGGGGGAGGAGGGGAGAGAGAGGGGAGGAGGGGAGAGAGGGGGGAGGAGGAGGGGATGGAGGAGATGGGTAGAAAAGGAGAGGGATCTTGTCGAGCACACTCCAAAAGGTGTCCCAGAAAATAAGGTGCCCATTGTCAGGGGATAGGAAATTATAATGTGGTCAAGACTAAAACTTTTCTAAAAATATATCTTTGCCTCAAATTCTATGCTGAAGAGGTCTCAGAACAAAATATTGTTACTAGTAGTAGTGCGTAAACATGGAACTTGTAATTGAAATCTTATCCAGTAATTTTGACGATCTTCCTCAATGCCAACAGACAATGAGTAAATAAAATTCATGTTTGATTACTTTGCGTAGCCTAAATTCGTCCAATGCGGGGAGTTCATATCCCCTATCATTTAACACGGGAACTCGACCATATAGAAGTCGCACTCAGTGTGTTAAAGGGGAAGTTGTTGTTTAAAAAGATATGCAATAGCCAATTTCAAAGGTATCAACAAGTCAGTTGCACTAACCAGTTTATACAATCGAACCAATACACTATGAAATTCAAATTATTACTCCGCACCGTTTAAAAATGGAGAAATTGTTCCTCTAAGCCAGTAGAAAACAAGAAACGTTACATAGTAATTTATGTTAAAGAAAGTAACGTTCACCTGTTAGTAAATTTCTTGATGGTGTAGCCAGTTCTAACGTAACTAGTGTAAAAGAGACTGCATCAACTGCACAAGTGTCATAGTTCGAATCAATAATCAATAACAGAGTCGATAATTTCCAAAAGAAAAGACACTAAAGTTTTTAAAAAAATTAAAAATAATGCTGGGATGGAGGGGAGGGGGGCAGCCAACTTTTCCTATTGCTTCGACGCTTTCGGCAATTGGCTCACTCTTAACCTACACTTCTCTGTCCTCGCAATAAGAAAATAAGAAAAGTTTTTAACTCACCAAAACAGTAGACATCAGTGGTTGTATTCCAGGTACATCCTTAACGGTGATGGCACGATGAAGCAGGTTAGATCAGGACGCCGCCCCCAACTCGTACAAGAAACACCGTGGCCGCTTTTAAGGAAACTGGCAACACAAGCCCGCGAACTCAGTAGACTCTTTGACACAGAGGGAAATCGGAAGTGAGAATATTAACTTGAATATTTTTACTTACAACGGTATAAACTGTGCGGTTACGGCGGACACTCGGACACCTGCAATGTTGCGGAGGTTGCAACGTAAGGATGAATCAGTTATTCGATTTATCGTTTGACAGCCGCGGAAAATCGAATGACCTTCAACGAAATTATAATTTTAACGAATTTATAATCCGATCAACATTTAAACAAAGCAACATTTAACCGAAAAAGAACATTGTTATTCCAATCCTTCACGTAATCGAGTACTTGAGCTACGACAGCAGAGCGCTCTGGCGGTCATACCTTGCACTTGTGGTACTTCCCTGGTCCTGCTGGTCCTGCATTCATTTTGCGACAACACAATTATTTTCAAACCGCATGATTAATTTTAAAATCTTCAGCTAAGGCAACATTAATTTAATCGCCTAACAGAATTTCGAAATGTTTATGGTCGTCGAGTCGTCAACCGTGGGAGGCTCAACGCTCTCCTCTCACTACATACGCAATCTTTTTTTTTAACTGGGTATAATTTATTTATTTCAGAGTCCATCATGGCGGTAAACCCTTTCCTCAATAGAATTCCCGAAGAACTGCGCGAAGAGTACATCGGCGACTGCATGAGGAAGGTGCACGAGCTCAGACTGATCCACAACAACAACAACGACAAGGACGACGGCGTCAGTCACACTTATTCGCAACTTGTGGTTCACGCAAGGAAACCGTGGCATTGAATGCCCCATCCCCGCACTGGATAGCTCTTCAGTTTTTGTTAATAATTTTAATTAATTTTTAATTTTAATTTATCACTGTTATTGTTTGTTTTTCTTGTTATAACCGAATAAAGTATCGTACGAAAAATGCTGTTCGTCAAAAGAGTTCATAGGCTAGTCGTCGAATAGTCTAATAAAAAATTATGAAATTTACTTTTGAAATGCGGGAAGTTTAAAGCTGCCGCCACCAAGCCTCTTATTTGCGACCGTCTGTCGTTTGTCTTTTTTGATAGCTTCTTCTTCGATTTTCCATACTTCAAGGACTCATATGAGAAGTTCATGCGGACGTTAAAATACAACAATAGTTGGGTGCCGTCCTGACATCATTTCAGTCATTAGCGTTATTTTTGAGGTCTTTTCAAATGTGATCAGGTGGCAACTTCCATAAAACGCATTGTAAATGAGTCCTAGAGGCCTGCCTCTCTTTAAAGACGTCTTGAGGACTTTAAAATCGAAAAAAAACGTGGACATGCCGTTCTATGCGGTAGCGAGAGGCAGACAAGTTGGAGTGTTTCAATCATGGTGATACATCATCCTATTTTCCTCATTTTTCCGAACCTGTCTTTTCAGTCATAGAAATCTTTGATAGCCGCTACTTGCTACTTGGAAACAAACATTTTAACCTTTCTCGCATTAATTTTTATAATTGTTTCAAAGGGATCTTTGTCAAGAGAATGTCGCCAACTATAAGGGTGCCAAGTACAAAAAGTTTGAAACGCAAGAAGATGCTTGGAATTTTGTCAAGCAATTCCGGTTCAAGTCTGTTAAACCCTCTGATAGGGAGGATGAAGCACCTATTGCCAAGCAAATGAAGGTTGACACAACAAAAGAACGAACAGACGATTCATCAAATAGTACATTTGACTTTGCTGCCTTTAATGTCAGACTCACAAATTTAGAAAATTCGTATCAAGAAAAGGTTTGTGTGATGTTTTTTTCTGTCATGACTATCCATGCTACTCTTTTTACATTGTAGTACCTATATCTCTTTTCAGATAAGGTCATTAGAAGAGAGGCTCAGGGCTTTAGAAAATGATCGCTCAGAAGAAGGTAATAAAAGTGAAAGCGGAAAAAAGGTGACTGCAGATCCTTCGTCTGTTGCTGGGCATTCTAAAATGAGTGCTAGCAAAAGAAAACTTCTTGAAACTGCAACTGAGATTGCCAAGCCAAGGTGATAATCTCTGAGTTTTAAGAACATGTCATAAGTTTTCCAGTAAAATTCACAAATTTACAATGGATTTTGTTTCTTTAGACAATATTCCACTTCTGCTTTGAAAAGAATGAAGCCCTCTGAGGAACTGGGTGAAATAATGGACTCTTTTTCTATGGGAAGCTCCGTAAGTATTTAGCTTGTCTTAAACCTATGTGATGTCTCCAAATCTTATTTATCATTATTTACAGAATGATGTACAATTCAAAGTCGACTCTGAAAACTATGTGATGGTGTACACTGATGGTGCCTGTTCAAAAAATGGTTCAGGCCTAGAAACTGCTAAAGCAGGAATAGGGGTATGGTTTAATGACGGCCATCCACTGTAAGTTTTCTTAAATGCATTGCATTCAATGCATGTATCGTACTGCACAAATGCTCCTCATTGATGACATTTTTTCCTTCATTTTGAAGAAATGTTTCCGCACCAGTGAAAGGTCGAGCTACAAACAATGTTGCTGAGTTTCAAGCTGCCATAGCTGCTGCTGAAATGGCCGCTGGAGCTGGTATTTTCATTTTCTTATCACTTGTTAATTTTGACGAATTCACTGTCACAAAACGGTCTTAATATTTCTTCTCATCTTAATTTTTATTTATGAAGGCATTACAAAATTGTGCATTGTGACTGACTCACAGTTTGTTATCAACTGTATGTCTTCATGGATTAAGTCATGGAAAAGGAACAATTGGAAAACTCATAAGGGAGAGCCAGTTATTAATAAAGAACAAGTTTTAGAATTAGAAAATGCACTCAAAGCGCTGGATGATGTGAAATGGGTATGTAGTCTCATGTTCATAGCTTTGAGTTTGGAAAATATAACCTAATATATATATATATATATATATTTTTTTAGATGCATGTCAGGGGTCATCAAGGAATCCATGGCAATGAACAGGCTGATTTACTTGCACGGAATGGAGCTGAAAAGTATGTTTATGAAACCCATGGAGCCCACACAATATGATTCCTAGTGTTATTGTATTAATTTTTCCAGATTTGTTGAATTTCATTAAAGGTTTTCCAAGTAATAAATTTCTTTCAAACCCAACAGCAATATTAGTTTTGTAGATGCATGCAGCGGATAGCAGAGGTAGTTAGTAATGGCACAAGGATGCAGCAATAAATAACAAGATAATATAAAGGTGCAAAATGATTTCAGAATTTAATTCTTTTTAGTTTAAATGTTGATGAATAAACCAGTGCTGATAAAAGAAAAGTAGAACTTAAAAGAATTTTGTAAACTCATTCATTACTTCATCACAGATTTAAAGCCGTCTGTGTTACAAAAATACTTAAGATCAAAAAAGAAACAACAAAAGGTAGCACCCTTCCTAGCCTTGGCCAAACAGTCAATAACACAAATGAGAAATAATCCTACAGTAAGGGAAAAAATAATTTACATACACAAAACCTACGGAGACAGCTGGTATATACACAGAGAAACATTCACACAACATACTAGCTCAAAACATTTAAGGTTCAAGCTGCAGTTCTCATGATGGTAAGACAAAACACATCTAAGGTTGGCTAAATAAAATACTTTACAAAAACTTTAGAATGAATGATTTAAATCACATGTAGTCAAGATGTTCTATCTACAAACCTTTAAACACGCTAACACCACAGGAGGTTAAAATAGAAATTATTCAAGAGGCATATTTGAATTGAACAAAAACACAATGGAGGGACAATGTTTTGATAGACAAGTCACAAACTTGTTTGAATACTACTTCTCCCAAGGTCATTCAAAAGTTCGTGCTCATGCATCTGTCGCGGCGAAAATAGCATTAGTGACAAATTTCACAGTAAAATGCAAAATAATTAAACAACATAAAGTAAGCCAGTTTCAATGAAAATTTTGACACAAACTTGGTGATTGAGAAGTTAAAATTTTAGCAGTCCAAAAAGTTGGCAGCCATCAGCAGTTCTAGAGCAATTTCTGGGGCAATAGGAAACTCTGGAATTTCTGTTGAGCTGTTTGTATACCGAATCTTGTATGTGAAGTACATGCAGACTTTCTGAAGAACATGTGACCTAAAGAAAATAAATAAATTAAAAAGATAGATAAAACATTGAATTTCCAGTGGCTTTTCATTTATTTATTTTTAACTACTTAGAGTGAATGTTATAAATTGTTTTAACTTACGGTATTTCCCTGAAGTTCACTTCATTTGTCTCATTCTCTGCAAACTGGCCGGGTCCACTAAGCATAGCCTTGATAGTGCCAGAAGTAAGTGCATGTTCCCTTTTCACAATAAACTCATGCCCATCTGAGGATATGAGTTTGACATACATAGCATCTGGGCCCTCGCATCCTCCATAGATTTTGTCGTCCATTTCTTTAGCCTGAAATCAAAGAGTTTTTGCTTAATATTTGCATTTGTTTCTAATATTTTTCCTTGGTTAATGTGGAAGCATAATTAGAAGGGTAAAAAGCAGAATTAACACTATTTCAAACTAGGATGATAACCATTGCCTCAGTTTCTGCTTCTCCAGATTTTTCATTTCCGCCTGAGAGTTTGGCAGAACCATCTTGGGCAATATCTGCATCACCCCCTTCAGGCATGATTTCTTGTCTCTCATTGGTTTCTTTCAGTTTTAGAACATTGTCTAATGTAGTTTTTGATTGAGGAACACTATTGCTCCCATAGGGCACTTCTGAATCACGAGATGGATAAGAGATGGGTTGAAGGGTGGTAGTTGATAAGTCAGGATTAGGAGGACTATCTGGGTTATTAATAGGGGGCGTATCCAATCCCTCCAAATGAAGGGCATCATTCAAATCTTCTACATGGTCAATATCCATAGTGCTTGTCTGAGGGGATGGGGAATCCTATAGTTCATAAATCATTAGAGGATGAACAAGGCCAAATTGGAAAGAGAGGAGGGCTTTTCAAAAAGGTCAATCAGTTACCTTTGATTCATCCATGATGATACAAGCGTTACAATGAGCACCTGCTGAAAGAAGAGGTGAACTTATCTGCTTATTAAATTATCAAAAGCAGTGAAAAACTTAAACAGGATATTGCAACAAGAAAAACTACGAGCTGTCATGGTACTGGCTGACAAAACAAGACAACTTATAAAATTTAACATGAGAGTGGGAAAATTTAAAATGGATAGTTTTAAAAGGATAGATTGTATCGTGCACTGTCATTGCTATGTAATTTTGTTACTTTAAGCGCTTCAATATACATTGTCAGGAGGCAAAGTTCAGAATTATGATAAAATTTGGCATATCTTTGTCAGAGAAAAAATGAAGACGAGGAATAAAGAAATAATGTGAGTCATTGATAAATGAATGAGTAAGTCAAATGGTGAACATAACCAAAGAATAGTCTTGAAAATGTACAGTGTATTAAATGATAGCGTGTAAAACCAGGGCTATACTTTCCCTAAATGTAGATCGCTGATGTACTTCTATCCCTTCGAACCCACTTACACAAAACAACTTCTAAGAAAAGGTCCAAAATCTATCAGAAACATAAAATATCACTTACCGAGTGTAAGCCGATTGTGATCAGGTGTCTAGAGGTTTTGTCGGGTTTGTTGTTGATAACAGCACAAGCTTCCTGTTACCTAGCTACGAAAATTAGAGACTATTGATAGTCTACTAAATTGGGATAAATAAAACGAGAAGAATGATACAAGGAAAATCAAACGCTTTGATTATTGTGAAAAGTAAAGGTTAAATTTGTGTTTTTTCATGAAGTTTTGAAAAGGCAGATGTGAAATAGGCGAGTTTTAGTGTCGCGCAGTTGGCAAAACAGAACACAGTTTTGTATCCCGACTGTCAATGAAATCGTAGAAAGAAAAAAAATAAGCAGGTAGAATTCGCTGGATAAAGATATGCCGATTGCACAATGGCGTATCCCTTTAAAAGGAAAGGGCTACCCTATATTTATTCCGTCATAGAATCAATTTTCCTGAAGTATTTTTCGCCGTGAGTTTTTAGTCTTGAATTCATTATGCACGGCCTTTTAAACTACAGACGAAGAGTTCTCTTCTACGCCGGTACAATAGAAGGCGGGAAAATTTGAAAAAGAATTAGGTGACTTCCCTCACCAAGAAATCTACAAGATCGCCAGAAAATTAAATACTTCAAACCCATTGGTCTCTCTCAATTTCCCCCAAATAACTCATTTATTAGGCTATATACTTCACCACCCGAGGGTAGCGCAAAAAATATCAGTCAGAAATGGGGCTTTTTGACCTTTCTATAAGCATGAGTACATATTGCTTCTGAGGAAACGAAAAGTCGTAAATTTGTCAAGGGAAAGAAACGGGTCACTTTGAAGTCAAGACACAAGAGAGAAAGGCAGTGAGGATGAGGAGGTAGTAAATCCGTAAAGCCACGAGAAGCCACCGAATGCGGACCCACCCCCAGCCGTGCAAGTTGCACTGCAGATGCTTGAGGGAGATTTAGTGAAGAGAGATTTAGCAGAGTGAGTTCTGCTCTTGCTTCCTGTGTAGCGGTAATTACACGGCTCCCGCAGTCGATATGCCGCGCCGCCCCACCGACCGCCCCGCCCCGTCCCGCCGCCCCCCGAAATCCTTCACGAGGGCCTCTCGCGGGCCGGTGGGGCGGGGCGGGGGCGGGGCCAGGCAGGCGGGGGGCCCTACTCCACCGTCACAACGCAGAACGCAGGCAGGTACACGCGGCTCGAAATGTACGCCAAATAATCTTATATTTGTCCGGCAAACAGCCTTTTCTTCCGTGGAGACGTGAAGTGCGTCATGCCACGAGCGCGAGTACTCTTTACTAAGGTGGTGGGCCTTCCCTCCCCCGGTGTCGGTTGGATTGCCTACGCGCCGGGCGCGGCCTAGAAGAAGTGCGCGTGAGGAGGAGCGCAGCTGGGATTGGACTGAGACGATGAGCGCCGTGATGGCTTCATATGGGCTCGGCTAAAAAGCGCGGGAACTCGCGCGAGCGCCGCCCCTCCGCGCCCCCTCCCCTCCCGCCTCCAAATCCGCTCCCCGCGCGGCCCGGCCCGGCCGCCACCCCGCCCCCTCCCCCCTTTCACTCCTGGACGCCATGGCGCCACTCAGTTGTGGCCTACCAGTGACAGCGCGCGGATCGGAGCGGGGCAGCCTTTGGGCCAACGTGTAACGTGTGCAGCGAGTGACTGAGTGAACTGCAGTGCGTGACGCTGGCGTGACATCGACGTGACTGTGACGCGCAATGTCGCGCGGCTGAGTTATGCGCGCCGAGAGGACGTTGGCGGCATTCCCCAGGTATGCCATGCTGTCACCTGTTTCGTTTTAAAGTGTTACCTAGTTTTGTTGTGTGTGTGTGGGATGGGTTTATAATGAGTCGGATACTATCGATGAATCGTTTCAACACTGTGTTGCTTTCTTAATTTAGATTCACTCTGTTGATGGGTGAAAATAATCATTTTAAAAATAAATGAGTATTGTACAGAAACAAGAGCGCGAAAACCAGAAGTTCACGTGTCCTTACTGCTGAGAGCATTCCACTTGTTATTTCTTTCTTTTCCCTAATTGTTCAAAACTCAGTGTCATCACTCTCTAATTTTGCTACGCCACGCTTCGCGTTGATCTCTGCGACAGAAGTAATTCTCACTGTGACACCGCTTGCATTTCTGCCGGCGCGTGGCGTGGCGTGGCGTGGCGTGCGCTGTGTCCACCAGACTCACTGCGGGTGCGGGTACGGTTGCAGCGCGCGCGGTTTTCCAGGACTTGGGTAAACATTTATCAGCTATCCGGCGGGACCGCCGTGCCGCGCCGCGCCGCGACAAGTTTGAGGCCGAGCTGCGCCGTGAGCGTGGCGCGGGGAGCGTGGCGCGGGGAGCGTGGCGCGGGGAGCGTGGCGCGGGGAGCGTGGCGCGGAGGAGAACAGCCGCTGCGGCTCCAAGGCTGCCGATGTTGTGTCGGTCAGATCAGTTCGCGTCGCCCAGCTGACTGACGCCCTACCCTTTCAGCTTCCACGCCTGATACATTCTCACACGCTTGACGGCGGCCGGGCGGCGGGCCGCGCGCTCTCAACCAGCTCTCCCTCCCCGCGCCCAGGATCGCCTCCCACGTCGCCGCCGCGGCCACGGCCGCCTCTGCTGTGCCCCGCCTTGCCGAAAAATCTTTCCACATGTGACGCGTTGAGTCGCGCGAAAGGTCAGCGCGGGGTGCTGCCGACGCGTCCTACAGCGGGGAGGACGCCCCGCCTCGCGTCTACCTGCACGTCAGCCGTCAGAGACCTTCGTGCAATATGGATGACACCGCCCCGCCCGGCACGGTCCGGTGGGTCCGGCACGATAGACCGAGCGTTTGACGGGGAACTGCGCGCTGCCCTGCGAGCCGCCCTCATGACCCGCCCCTCCTCTGCCCTCCTCCCGACTGAGACGTTACTCCTCTCTACCGTCCCGCAGGTCGTGAGCATGCAGTGAGGGGCACGACGTCATGGAGCTCGTGGTGATCCGGGGCGGGCCGGGCGCCGGCCCCGCAGGCCCCGCGGGCCCCGGGGGGCCCAGTGGCGGCCCCGGCGGCGGCCCCGGCGGCGGCGTCGGGGGCGGAGGCACCGCGCTGGCCTCGGCCGACCACGGCGGCGCCGAGCACGGGCCGGGCCCGGTGCCCGCCTCCCCCGCCAGCACCGCCTCCGCCGCCCAGCAGCTCGACGACGGCTACGGCTCGTCCAACAGCTCGCCGCACAGCTCCGGTGAGTACGGCCAGCGGGGGTGGGCGCGAAAAGACATTGCACACGCCTCATGCCGGGGTGCGTGCGTGCGCCACGGGGACCAGACGAATCAAGCTCCACACAATTCCCTGAAAAAAAAATAATAACGCAGTGTTTGACCCCTTCTCGGCCGCTGTTCCTCTGGCGCCATGCAGGGCGGGGCGGGCGCGCTCTCTTGTGGTTGTGCGTGTCTCCAGTGGCGTCTGGTCCTATCGTCTCGTCCGCATTACACTCGCGCATGAGGGCGGTCGGGTCGTTAACAGACGCTGCTGATGCTGCTGCCAATGTCCGCGCGGCCGGCCCGTCCCGTCCCGTCCCGTCGCCATTAACAAGTAGTAGTAGTTGTAGTGCTCAGTGTGGGAGCCCGCCGCCCCCACCCCCTCCCCCTCCACCCGCGAAATAATTGTCCAGCCGCGCCAGACGAGACGGCCGCAGCGGCAGCAGGCTTCTTTATTCCCCCTAGAATGACAAACCCGTAATGTATAGACCTTATTTGCGGCGCGTGAGAAGGGGAGGGAGACAGATGGCTGGATAGACCGAGGCGGGAAAAGGAGAGCTAGACGTTCATATTGGTTACCCCCCTCCCTCCCCGCCGCACCCAGCCCCCCCACCCTCTTCATTCTTCGCGGCCTTATGGCATTCCTGTGCGACGCCCTCCCTCCCCTCGCCCCGTCTCCTTCCTCCACCGGGACAACTCTCTTCGGCTCAACCAGGACCCCGCCGTGCCCTGCCCCCTGCCCCGGCTCGGCACCATGACCCCCTACTGCACGTGCAGCTCTTCCCCCTCCCCTCCCCGTTCCCTCGCCTCAACTCTTCACTTTTACTCAATAAACCACCCGGCGGGTCATTCGCGAAATTCTTTGCACAAGTCGCGGAAATGGAACCCGTTGTTGAAGTCACAGGCAACCTAATAAGAGTTTGGAGGTCGGAGAAGATCAGTTTCAATCCCGACTTAAAACAGCGGCGAACAAATTTTTTTCATGATGTGTCCTTCCCTCCGCCTCTGTCTTCCTCTCTGGACTCGCCCGTTAGCTAAACGCGTGAAACGTGTGAGCAGTTGCGAATACAATTGTCGGTAAATGAATGCACGCTGGGGCGCGTGAAGGCCAGCTCCAGCTCCGCCAGCTCTCCACTGCTGCGCCCCAGCGGCCGCAGCCGCAGCGCGCGGGCCGGGCCGGGCCGAGCTGCGCGCTATGCACCCCGAGCCGGGCCACCCCGGGCCAGCACGGACCGCCGCCAAATGGGGCTCGTTTGAGATGCACCCCGCATGCCGGCCGCCGAGCCGAGCCGAGCCGAGCCGAGCCGGACTGGAAGTCGAAGTGGTGGCAATGCTCGGCATTGCCGGCCCGGGTATGCCGCCCCTTTTTCGGGCCCTTCTTCTTTTATTCGGATGCAGCTGCACCCACCCCTCCCCTAACCACCACCACCAGCTGCATACTTTTGCCTTATTGCACGAAACGACCTTGACCCACTTTTCTCAGTGCTACGTCCCGCACACGATGGTTTCATCGCTGGCGACGACGTGTCCAGCGCGGACCGCCGCGCCGCGCGCAGCCCCTTCCGCGGGCGATTTGTCGCCTAGGGTAATCCGTGCTCTCTTCTTCTCATTTCGTCATTATCCCACTACAACTCTTCAACCCTACCCCTACCCCACTCCCGCGCTTATCGGCACCTTTCTGCCGGCCGGGCCGGACCCCTATTAACACCCCCTCCATCCCCTGCCCCTCCCCTCCCAGCACGAGGAGTATGATATCGCCGATAGGAATGCGCACGACCATTTTCAGCAATGCAGGGACCTGGGAGGAGCTGCTCTGCCCCTCCCTTCTCTACCTATCTCTCTCTCTCCTTGCGTGTGTCGCCCTCTCCTTCCCTGCCCCTCTCTCTTTCTCTCACTTGCTCTCCCCGCTGCCCCTCCCCTTTCCGCCACGGCCCGCCAAGACGGCGCATCGATATTGCCCAGGAATGCCCGCAAGAATTTCTCGCACCGCCCAGACACGGCCCCCTGCTCCCTCCGCCACCCCTGGCCCTCCCTCTCTAGCCTTGCGCTCCCTCCTCTCCTTACAACTCTTCTTTAAGTGCGATGAACCCTTTCTTTTTTTTTCGATTTTCTTTTATTCCTTTGGTCTGGATACAGACCACCCAAGTTCTGGGCCTTCTCTATTTTCGGCGAGGTATAAGAGGCGTGTGTTACGGGACGGGGAGTGGCGGACGCGGGGTCCCCGCAGCTCCCCGACGTGCTGCCGCTCTGGCGGGACCCCGCCGTACCGCGGCCACCGCGGCCCGGGCCGCCCTGGCCGCCCTGGCCACGAGCCACAGGTGGCCCCCGCAACAGGGTGGCCATAAACGGAGGGGAGAATGCGGACGGATGCCTCCGCGGTGGGACGGGGCGGGGCGGGGCGTTCCGCGACCGCCCAGGGAAGGAGCCACCTCCCCGCCCCGCCATGCCACCACGCCCGCTGCCGCCTGTGCCCTCGTCGGGGTCAGCAGGATGAGACTTTTAGTCAGGTCTGGAGGGCGTCTTCCTGCATCGCGCTGCCCCGCGGTGTGCGGGTGGGGGCGGTGGGGGACAAGGTTGATACGAAACACACATTGATCTGTAACGATCACGATGTGCACCCCTCTGGGTGGGGCGGGGCGCGGCGGCGACGGCGCTCGGTGCGACCTGGCGGAGAGGGGCGGTAGGCGCGGCAGGGGGCGGAGGAGCACGGCGGCCCACTTCATGATGAGGAGTAAATTGTGGAGAGGTGAGGAGGTCTGGGCCAAGAGGTTCTCCCCGAGCAGAGCCGAGGGGTAGCGGCAGTGGAGGGGGTAAGCTCCGACCAGCATTCCTGTGGCATTCCAGTCCGCTCGCCGTCCATCCCGATGAGGTCCTGCCCTACCGCCTTGTCGTGCTCTGCCCTGCCTGGCCGAGCAGGCGCCATGCCGGGAACCCTTCAATACTGGAAATCCAAGTGTACGAATAATTTCATTTCAAGGTGGGCGATATTTTTTTCACTTGTAGGTGTGCAACAAATTATAGGAGTGGCTCGCAAGCGCTACAGATCACAACCGCTACAGGTCACAAGCGCTACAGCTCGCTAACGCTACGGGTCGCAAGCGCTACGAGTCACAAGCGCTACAGCTCGGTAGCGCTACGGGTCACAAGCGCTACAGCGAGAATCCGCGCGTTAGGCGGAGCCGAGCCGAGCCGAGCCGAGCTAAACCTTGAAAAATTACGCACGTGGCGTGAAAACATGGAAAATTTTTGCGACAGTAAACCTCCCGAGGGAGGTTGCGGTTCCCGCCAGGCACAGGGCTTTTACCCCCCGTGGCAGCCAACTACTTCGGTGTTCTTATGGGAACCGGTGCTTTTCTGGCCGCGATCCTGTCGCGCAATTCGACAGATTTGATCCCCGTACTGTCAGATTTAGTCGTACGGTGGTTAACCGAACTGCCCTGTCCCCAGAGCATGGAATAGCTATTTTTGGAGCCAGATTCTAGGACTTATGACCCCACGACCGACCACCAGTCGTGGGCACGGGACGGAACTTCCTGGCAACCCGCTGTCGCTACCAGTGAAGAACCTACCTGGGTTTGAACCAGGCCCCATGTGCCGAGTCTCACAGACACCCCACGGCTTTCGCGGCACCACTAGACCACTAGACCGTCGGCTATTCCACGAGGGAGCTGGTTTGAAATGGGGGCTTGAATTCCACTCTCCAAATTGTTGTCCTCAGAAAAATTAAATGTGTTGGTAAGATTCGAACCTCCGTCCTGCGACTCTCCGCGCGGACACTATGCCGGCACGGCTACGACGCCACGGTACCAGAAGCCGGACCACTAGGAGTCATGCTGCGCGAGGAGCCACAGTCACCGAAGAAACGAACCCGGTGTCATGAGTACGCCTGCTCTCTGGGCGGTACTGGGCTCTCATTCGACGCTGAGCTGGGCGTTAGTTTTCTTTTATTATTTTTTTGTTCCGTGCCTTGTGACAGTTGGGTCAACTATAGCAAAAAGGCACTTGGTCCGAACAAAAAAAAATAATAAAAAGAAAAAAACTTACGCGGTTTTTGAACCACATCCCGCCCAGTGCTATGAGCAGCGTCGATACCAATGACGCTACGCGGCCGGCCCAGTACCGCCCAGAGAGCAGGCGTACTCATGACACCGGGTTCGTTTCTTCGGTGACTGTGGCTCCTCGCGCAGCATGACTCCTAGTGGTCCGGCTTCTGGTACCGTGGCGTCGTAGCCGTGCCGGCATAGTGTCCGCGCGGAGAGTCGCAGGACGGAGGTTCGAATCTTACCAACACATTTAATTTTTCTGAGGACAACAATTTGGAGAGTGGAATTCAAGCCCCCCATTTCAACCGAGCTCCCTCGTGGAATAGCCGACGGTCTAGTGGTCTAGTGGTGCCGCGAAAGCCGTGGGGTGTCTGTGAGACTCGGCACATGGGGCCTGGTTCAAACCCAGGTAGGTTCTTCACTGGTAGCGACAGCGGGTTGCCAGGAAGTTCCGTCCCGTGCCCACGACTGGTGGTCGGTCGTGGGGTCATAAGTCCTAGAATCTGGCTCCAAAAATAGCTATTCCATGCTCTGGGGACAGGGCAGTTCGGTTAACCACCGTACGACTAAATCTGACAGAGCACAATAGGCTCAGCCTAGAGCTACAAATAGAGCACTACTACTACTACTAAATCTGACAGTACGGGGATCAAATCTGTCGAATTGCGCGACAGGATCGCGGCCAGAAAAGCACCGGTTCCCATAAGAACACCGAAGTAGTTGGCTGCCACGGGGGGTAAAAGCCCTGTGCCTGGCGGGAACCGCAACCTCCCTCGGGAGGTTTACTGTCGCAAAAATTTTCCATGTTTTCACGCCACGTGCGTAATTTTTCAAGGTTTAGCTCGGCTCGGCTCGGCTCCGCCTAACGCGCGGATTCTCGCTGTAGCGCTTGTGACCCGTAGCGCTACCGAGCTGTAGCGCTTGTGACTCGTAGCGCTTGCGACCCGTAGCGTTAGCGAGCTGTAGCGCTTGTGACCTGTAGCGGTTGTGATCTGTAGCGCTTGTGACCTACGTCCCAAATTATTCACAAAATTAACGTTGAGCGGATGCCTATTCCCTAATTATACATTTACAGTATATATTTTGTCCTGCTGCTTAAAATATTTCGTTGTGACACTTATGACAAAGTGTTAATGTGAAAAAAAATGTGAGTAATCAGGGTAATAAAAGCGTGTAGGGGTAGGGGTGGGGCGCACATAGAATTATTAAGAGAATAAAAGAGGGAAGAGTTTGATTAGAAATATGAGTTTGTTTGCGCAGCGCAGCCCGGGGCGGGCAGGGCAGGGGCGATAGCGCGTGTCGTGTCTGTGCGCGGGGCGGGGCGGGGCGGGGCAGGATGGGGCGGGGCGGGGTGCGGCAGGGGCGGGGCGATCAGGAGTGTGAGTGAGTGTGGCGTTTTATCTGTCGTGTTTGTGCGCAAGCGATGTGGAATCTGAGCCCGGTATGGAATTTGAGGGGGAAAAATAGAATCAAGCAGGGAGGAGACCGGGGCGACGGGGACGCATGTGCGGGATGCATGGCGGGGCAGGGCGGGGTGGGGTGGGGCGGGGCGGGGGGGGGGGGGGCGGGGCGGGGCGGGGTGGGGTGGGGCAGTGGCAGTCAGTCGCACACGCCAATGAGTTCGGCCGACTGTCTAGCCGTGCCGTGAGTCTGGCGCGCTGCAACTGCAATCAAAATCACACGCGGGGGAACAGGTGCGGGAAGGGAGAGGGCGAGAGAGAGAGGGGGGGGGAGGGAGAGGGAGAAGGAGAGTCTCCTGCTCCCCAAACACTACAGCGAGAGGACCCACCGCGTCGTACGCCGTCGCATGGCACCAAGACAATCAGTCGTAAAGCAGCCCCAGCGGTGATATAGCACAAGTCAGGTTGACGAGTTCGTTGTCCTTCGCGCGGTTCGGGCCAGGGCCAGAGGGGGCTGTCGGCCAGGGTAAGGGTGACGGGGGTGGGGGGAGACATTAAGACTTCTTTTATTATTTGGAGCCGCCCCGTATGAAACGTTACCCCGCAGCCCCGAGTATTTTAGCGGCCCGCGCCACGCCGCAGACTCTAGCTCTCCCACTCTCTCTCTCTCTTATACACAGACACACACGCACGTACTGTCTCTGTGTTTATGTGCGCCCATTAACTGTCGCTCACCCGGTAGCAGGCCCCCGCCCCGCCCCGCCCCGCCCCGGTACGGTAGGGGGTGGGAGGGTGGCGTGGCGTAGCGTGGCGCTGAGGGTTGTACCGCTGAAAGCGTTTTAGTGACATTCAAGTTGGGCTGCTAAGTGGCTCGTGTGAGAGTGAGAGTGAGTGAGAGAGAGAGAGGCTTCGGACGCGCGGGGCAGGCGATGCGACAGCGCGCCTCACACACACACACACACAAACTCACACATTTACACACAGAGACAGCTCGAAAAATCCCTCCGTTTCAACGGAAAATTTTCACCATTTCTTGTGTGCACACCTATATAATTTTTTTTGCTACATTCACAAGCCTTGGGTTTCTAGTGAATAAAACTAGATACAAAACTTGCGGCGCGAGTTTGTATGTATTTCTCCGAGCGCGTGATGATGACGAGAGCCGATATCAGCACCACGGTGTCTCGTCTCGTCACGCCGCGGCACGTACGGACCGACAGTCTTGTCCAGTCCGGTCCAGTCCGCACGGCGCCGCGCCGATGGTATCTCTGCGTATGCAGATGAGCACGGGTCGAGGCGTGGCGGGGCGGGGCGGGGCGGGGCGGGGCGAGGTGGGGCGGGGCGGGGGAGGGGGCGGGGCGGGTAGGCTCGTCCCGGCACGTAGCACGCAGAGGTGCTGCTGATGACGCGCACATCGGCACGGCCACCTACCTCTCGAGAGAATGAACCCAGCCCAGCCCAGCCCAGCCCAGCCTGCCGCTTAGAGAGAGGCCAAGAGCTTAATCATGAGCGGGAGGAGGCGGGACGGGACGAGACGAGATGGGTGTGGTGCGCGACACAGATCTAGGTGTCGTGGCGGGGCGGGGCGGGGCGGGGCGGGGCGGGGCGGGGCGGGGCGGGGCGGGGTCCGGCTGCGCTGCGCAGCGTCGAGTCGCACAGCAGACCGCGGCCCACGCTGTCCAAACACACGGCAGGACACACCATACGGGGACGCAGAGGAGAAGAAGGGAGGGGGGAGAGGGGCGGTGGAATATGAAATGTCCAGCATCAAATGGACTGAGGAAAAAATGTGTGATGGACTTGAAATGTAAGGGGTTTATCTGGTTAGTGAATGGGGAAAATGGGGGAAAAAATCTTTCTCGCTGTGGTACGTGGCTTTTTTGGAGGGGTCAACCATTTCAATTCCAGTACGCACTCGTATGGTACGGGGCAGCAAGCCTAAGTTAAGGGCTGTTAAGTTAAGGGTATCGGAATGGTATGGAGAAGTACAGCAATGTCATCGGGATATTATGGTCTTCTGCTGCTCAGCGGAGCAACAAGTGGCGCGGCCGAGGCGCTACCCGCGCAGTGTGTGCACACACATACGCAGGCATTCACACGCCTACGCCCTCCACCCCCTCCCCTCCTCTCTCTCCCTCCCCCTCTCTTTCTCCCTCCATCCTTCCTTCTCCGAATCGCATTCAGTAATGTGACCTGTGAGTGTTGCAAAAGCACCAACACTAAGTCGCGTCAGGCCGGGAACAACTTTTTCGCGACAGAAGTTCCGTCCCCTCAGAGGAGAGCAGAGCAGAGCAGAGCTGAGCAGGCGGCACGGGGCGGGGCGGCTCTGCGTACACACGGGGATGCCGCCGCTGCCCGCTCAAAGGCCCCAGCCCGCCCCCGCCGCGCCGCGCCACGCGCCACGCTCTTTGGGTTTGTGTAGTTCCGCGAATCGAGCTCGACGAAGGAAAAGTATTCAGGGTTGCGTGCGAGCGTCAAGTTCACCGCGCGCGCCTGTAGCAGCGCCCCCGCCGCGGTGGAGCGGAGCACTCGTGCGCGACGGCGTAATTAGAAATCACAACTGGTCGCACCGACGGCGTGGGCTATACAGTTTACCCTGACTCGAACGCCACCACTAAAATAATTTGCAATCGAACTATCACATGATATTTTTATCCATCGTCGTCTTCATCTTTTCCGATTTCCGAACCAGTTGTGTCTGAGGGGTATGAGAGGAGGGTGACGGATTCACGGCTTCATGTGTGCGACCCGTCCTGTCCCGTCCACGCGAGCCTCGCGTCTATAACGGAGAAAGTTGCGCGTCGCGGCTCGCGCGGCGGGGCGGGGCGCGGCGGGCAGCTCTCCCGAGCTCTGCTCTCCGCTCTCCCACCCACTCTGCATCCTCAAGGACACGGTCAGGACGCCGTGAGCAGGGGCGGGCGGGAGCCGCACGCGCCCACCCGGCCCGGCGGGGCTTGGCCAGCAGGAGTCAGTCGGGCTGTTCTCATTCAGCGCCGCCGTGCCTCCCTCTCACTCTCTCGCTCACTCTCGCCTCGCTCGCGCACCCCTGCCCTGCTCACTCACTCGTCCACTCGCATCACTTTCCTTTCCTATGTACTATATGAGTCGCCCGGCCGGCCGCCCGCCCCGGCCCGGGCCGGCACAGTGCACAATGGGGTGTGGGGGGGCTGCTGCTGGTCAATGCTAGGCATGTCATCCTAGTGCCGCCCCGCCCCGCCCCGCCCCGCCCCGCCCCGCCCCGGCTGATTACAACCCTCATGCTGCTGCTGCTCCCCCGCCACCCTCTTCACTGCCTGAGGCGATGTGCCAGGTTAGGCTGTTGTAGCGGCTCTATATGACTTCAAAACACAGCCAAAACGAACAAAAGACAAAACATGGAGCAAGTGATTTGTCCGCAATAAGGTCTTATAGGCGCTGACCTGTTTGCCTTGTGGGCAACTGAAGGCCGGCAGCATGCGGCCAAGTCAAAAAGATGGAAGCAAGCTGACAGGCATACATATACGCGCACAATTTTGCCGAAAAAAAGTCTTATCATCCACGTTGTTTTTTTTTTTTGTTTTGTTTTTTTACACAAAAAAAAATATTTTTCCTGCCCACCCTCTTCCTCTTAGCGGCGCGCTGCGCTAACAAGGAGGATTAACAGGGATAATTACTTGTTTTTAGACCGTCCTTAAGCCGACCGCCGCGACCCGCTCCAGGGAAACTCAAGGGGAGAATTTAAGGCATTATTTTAAACTCGTGTATGACGGCGGCGCTGTCGTAGTGGAGGAGGACGGAGCGGCCAGGAGGGAGGACCCCGCGTGAGGACGCGGGCTGGGAGCGAGAGCGAGGACGGGGCGGGACGCGCGTGGCTGGGTGGGACGGGGCGGGGCGGGCAAGGCGGGGTGGGACGGGCCGGCGCGGGGCGGGGTTCGCAATGAGCAGAGGCTCTTTTGTAGCCTTTTGCGATGGCCGCGCCCCGCCACGCCCCGCCCCGCCCCGCCCCGCCTCACCGCCCTCTCCTTATTGCTCCGTGTTTACCTTTGGCGGCGGTGAGGCGGGCACAGGCGCCAGTGGGCGCCAGGCTGCTGGTCACTCCAAGACAGAGGCCAGGAGGGGGGAGTGGTACAGCCGCCCTGGAGTTTTCATTATCTCCCCGAAGAGCACTCTCTTTCCTGGAGAGGCCGCTGCCACCACGCCACGTACTGCCTCGTCACCACGCCCCGCCCCGCCCCGCCACTCTACACGGCCACACATCGGCGAACCGCCCGCGGTGAACCACTCCACAGCAGAGTTGTGGGGGGGCCGCCCCGCCCCGCCCCGCCCGGGGGGCGTACGTTCAGGTGCGAGCGGAGCGATGACCCGGGCCCGTGCGGTTAATCGCAATGTGAATGTGGATGTAAACATTGCGCGGGGATGATGGTCCTCCGAGGACAGCACAGGCCCGGCGCGGTCCGGACAACATCCCCCAAGCGACGTCATAACTCGCAGAGCTTTGGGAGGAGGGGAGGGGAGGGGGTTGGAAAGCGGCCCGCCCAGGGGCAGCTGCTCCCCGCCGCAGCGGGCGCGCGCGCGCGCACCGCCCCAGAAACAGTCCCCGCCCCCACCCCGCCCCCACCCCGCCCCCACCCCGCCCCCACCCGCAGGGTAAATACCTCCTGCCGGTGCAGGTTCACAGAGCCTCCGTGCTGGCTACGTAAGCGGTTGGTGGAAATCAGAGGGTGTTTTTGAGAGAGGTCCACGAGGCGTCTCAGACGCAGGCCACCCGCCTCCCGCCTCCCGCCCCCCGCCCACCAGGGGTGCAGCCGTGTTGCCTACTGCGCACCTGCTGGGCGCGACATAGGCCACCCGCTCGACAGACGCGCGTGCGGGTTGCCTACCCCCACTCCGCCAGGCGCTCCGCTCCGCTCGCCTCCCCCGGGCGGTTGGCCCGGCCCGGCCCGGCCCGCGGCGGCGGCGGCGGCGCCCGGGCGCCTTGCCTAATGAAGCGGCCAGCAGCAGGGCTCGATATCTCGACGCGTCGGTGACGCTCGCTTTAACTCCTCGCTTTGCCGCGCCGGCGACACAAAAGCGGGCAGGCCCTTATTCCCTTCATCCTCCGGCGCGGGTCTGAGAGCCGCCGAGCCCAACGGCCCGCGGCCGAAGATAGCCGCGCCGCGCCGCGCCGCTGTGGCATCAGCGCGCTGACATCTGCGGGCCGATAACGGGAGCACGCTCTCCGACAGGGACAGGCCCCGGGCTCCCCCGCGTGGAGTCATTTACACCCGGCGGCGTCACCACCGTGTTCAATCTACAACTCCGTGACGGTCCGAGCGCACCTCCCCCTCTAGCTGTTCGCACATCGCATTCATCAAGGACGGAGAGCGGATCGGAGCAGGGGGTCGCCGACGGCGCGGCGCACCCGAGGCGAGGCGGGCATGGCCGGTACGTGGGGATGGGGAGGTGGAGGTGGAGGAGGAGGAGGAGGAGGAGGAGGAGGAGGAGGAGGAGGAGGAGGAGGAGGAGCAGGAGGAGGAGGGGTAGGAGGAGCAGGAGGAGGAGGAGCAGGAGGAGGAGGAGCAGGAGGAGGAGGAAGGTGCCATGGCCCGCCATCCAGAGAGCCATGCCATTCTTGTGCGGTTCGTCCTGGAATGCTCCTGCTATGTGAGATGAAGTAGTGGTGGCAGGCGCAGGAGGGAGACTGAAAGAGAGAGGGAGTGTGAGCGGGGAGGGAGAGAGAGAGCGAGAGAGGGAGAGAGGAAAAGAAATAGGAGGAGTATAAGGCGCGGAAAGCGAAAAGAGGCCGCTTTTGAAAGACTGTGACTGTGCGGGTAATACCGCAACCATCACATTTTCTAAAAATTCTTCCGGCTGAGTGGTTAGGCGGTTTGGCTGGGCCGGGCCGGGCCCTTCACTGCGCGAGGCAGGCAGGGAGGCAGGCAGGCCCTTCTCCCCCCTCCCCCCACGCCCGCTCCAGCCCCCTATGCCCGCCGTCGCCGAGCACCGCCCGAGTAGGAACGCCCCGCCCCGCCCCGCCGTATACATCTCATCGCTTTTCCACTGAGCCGCCCACTTTGGATTCGTTCTCCTAGTTGGCGCGAGGGAAGGACGCGCGCTATACATGAGGGGGATGGGAGGGAAATTGCGAGAGCGGGAGGAGAGGGAGGTAAGAGAGAGGCGGCGGAGGAGGGTGAGGGGGCACGGAGCCTCGTCCTGTCGTGCCGAGCTGCACTCCGGAAGCGCCTGTGCTCGGCTGGCCCGCCCCGCCCCGGCCGCCCCAGCCCGCCCCGCCCCGGCTCGCCCCACGCTGTTGTTCCACCTGAATCAATGGGATGTCGGCTTCTTATATCCGGGGGACGCCCCCCAGTCGCGTCCTTGTACAGCGGGGGCGGGGGCGGGGACGGGCCGGATCGGGAGCGAGGGTGGGGTGGGGTGGGGCGGGGTGGGGTGGGGCGGGGTGGGCCGCCGACTCATCGCTGCTGCTTTGCGGGACGGAGCAGCAGCGCGAGTGAGTGCTAATGAATCCTGGCTAGACTAATGACGGAGGAAGGTGAGCTCAAGGGAGAGAGGGAAGGGGCATGGTGGGGCGTGGTGGGGCGTGGCGGGGCGTTCCCCGGGTGGCCCGCCGCACCACCGCGCCCCTCACCGTCCCGGCAGCCTTGCTCCTTCCCGAAACCGCTGCAGCCACGGTGTTGATAGGCACTTAACGTACTGCCAATGCCGCCACCACCGCGGCAGGCCCGCCGCAAGACGGGGCGGGGCGGGCGGGCGGGGCGGGTGCGCGTTGGGGCGGGGTGGGGTGAGGTGGGGTGGAGTGGGACGTAGGGGTAGGGGACGGGGACGGGGGGCCTCTCGCCTGCAAATCTTATACAAGTTACTGTAGCGGGCTTAGGAGAGTGGCCACTCTGTTGGCTGTGTCGCGGAGCCCGTGCAGGGCGGCGCGGGGCCCTCCGACCCGACTGCCGCTCAGGACAGAAGGGAGATGTCAGCTCTGCTCGGCGGGTAGGCACAGGCGGCAGGCGCGCGCCCCCAGCGCCGTTGCGCTGTCCAAAAATTGGGGGGGGGGGGGGGGAGATGAGGGCGGTGCTTTTACAGGCATGATGCATCCAAGGGGGAAGGGGTATAGGGAGCGGGGACCGTTCTTAAAATACAACGGGTCCAGGCAAGAAGGGGGTGGCTTTTAAAATAGACCCCGCTTCTGGTTTGGTTCTCGTTTTTTGTTGTCAACATCAGTTGTTTTTTTTTTTTTAATATTCTTCATTTTTTTTAAGGGCGCAACAAAACACACTGAAGACAAAAGAACTTGTTGCGCTTTTGACGCCTCGGCCCCCCCTTCCAGCCCCCGCCCGCCTGACGGACTAATGACTTTACTTCAGAAAGTGATCACTTAGTCACGAGGACATTCAGCGAAGCAAAAACAAAAATAAAGGAAAAATCTCCCCCCGCTCGTTGCGTTCTCGCGATACACTCCGGCCAGCGACGTGTTGAGACGTTTAGGCCGTTCCGTTCGGGTTGACGATCTGGTGCCGCATGCCGGGAGTGGCGCGGCGTAGCGTGGCGCCATAAAACAAAACGCCGGGGCGTAACGCGCACGCGAACCGCGTTTTTAAACAAAACGGACAAACAACAAAGGCAACAACGACGACGGCAGCCTGCTGCCGGCGCCACAACCCCTATAGCCCTACGCTGCTGTAGTAGTTACAGCCCAGAGCCCACTGACTGGCATATTGATTCGCGGCCCAGCGCTACGCCGCGCCGCGCCGCGCCGCACTGCCCGAGGCGATCGCCCGCGCCGCTCTTTGCGACAGATGTACCGCCAGTCACTTTGCACTTCGGCAGAAACTTGAATCCGTTTCGGCTTGGGCATCAGCTGCCAGCTGCCTGCGTCGTCAGTTGGCGCGGCGGGGCGCGGACTGTGACGACTGCATCGACTGTCGCTTCTGCGGGCATCAAGAAAACAGAGAAACCCATACTTCTCGCCTCTGGCAGCCTGGCACGCGTTTATTTTCTCTCGCAGTGTCTGCGGTCGTCTGCTCCTCCACGCTGGGAGACAGCGCTCTCACACACACACACACGCACACTACTTACTTCCTTAAGCCCTCCCTCCCTCCCCTCATGTCCCGGGCCAGATTTACGGCAGGCTGTGTGTTATTTGTTGTTGTTGTTGGGCGATAGAAATTAGGAACAATTAAGGACGCAGTGAAGGGGATATGGGGGGAGGAAGAGGAAGTGGGGCACATAGCTGTTCCCCACCGCAGCTGTAAGTGCGCTCCCACTGCTCTTATCGCGACGTAACTCGGCTTAAATTTTTTTCCAAAGTCTTTAAAAAAACAAAACAAAAAAAAAAAAAACACGTTAATTTTTAAAAAAAAGCAAAAGCAGAGGAGCCGCACTGCCGTCCGGTCTCTAAGCCTGCGGAATTTATTGCTGTTTTGCCACCTGTCCGAGCCGTAGTGGCGAAACGAGTGATCACATAACACGCCGTGCCTCTTCTTATTAGTATTATTGTTATTGGCGTATTGGCGTTATTTTCTTTCCCCGCGGTTTACCCGTGGAGTGGACCTGGCGCGTAAGCTTATCCTCGCCGCGCAGTATAGCATAGGCCGCGCAATTCATGCCACAAAGCAGCGAAAATTTATTGCGTTTTGTCATTTGTATAATTCTCGCAATCATCTTCCTCTCTCTCTATCGGCCTCGCGCGCCGCACCGGGGCGTCATAAGTGGCGGACCCGGCGGGGTGGGGCGGGGCGGGGCGGGGCGGAGAGGGGCGGGGCAGACGAGGACAGCTGCTCACGGCTCGCAGCCGAAAAGATTGATTGCTTATGACGTGAGCCGGTGCCGGTGCCGCCGGCGCGCCGCTCGCAGGGAAACAAATTATTTTGCATATTTATATACTACCGTTTGCGCGCGCTCACGCCTGAGCGCTGCACCGCACCACACCGCGCCGCGCGCCAGCCAGCAGGTCCAGCAGGCGAGGTAGCAGGAGAATGCCAAGGCATGCCCTGCCCGCAGGCCCCGTAGGCCCCGCAGGAGGCGGCACATATTTTTTTCTCCAGCAGAGTTGAGGTGCTGTAGTGCGCTCGTGCAGGTTATCAGAGCGCCGCGCCGCCGAGAAACCCCTATTCAGTGGCAACAGCCCCGGGCAGGCAGGCAGCAGCGCCCGTGGGCCTAGCAAATCGTCAAAATAAATCCATTTCCACCTGACGGCTCTGCCGCCGCGCCGGGCGCACCAGACCTAGCCAGACCTGGCTTCACCAGCCCCCCCCCCCCCCCCGCCCCCTCCACCCCTCGTGCCAGCTTGCCCGCGGGCGTGGGCGGCGGGGCGGGCGGGGGCGGGACAAGTCGGCGCAGTACAGCGACTGCTGCTGCTGCCACCCACTCTGCAAACATATCGTCGCCCGTCTGGGCCCGCCACACCGCGCCGTGCCGCGCGCAGTTTCTCCTCATCGGCGAGGTCATGATTTGAGGCGAACGTCCTGCGAGTGAGTGCGAGCGCACCGCGCTGCCGTACGGAAAACAGTAGATGGGGGGGGGGGGGTGGCAGGGAACGCAGGGGATGGGCCTTGGCCCAGTCTGGCCGGCACTTGATTCGGTCGGGGCCGTTATCGAATTACCGTCAAACTTGTTTCCTGATGTCGTTGCGCCGTGAGATGAGCTCCGGCTCTGGCGGTACGCTAATCTGGAGCTGGGAGGGGAGGGGGAGGGGAGGGGGAGGGGAGGGGAGGACAGTGTCTGCGCGCAAGAGTAGTCGCGACGACCTTGCTGGCAATCGGGAACGTATCAGAGTATCTGATCTCCGAGAGAGGCAAGTTTGGTGACCCTGGCCGTGCGCCGCGCCCCGCCCCGCCCCGCCCCGCCCCCTTTACCTCCTCCACGCCTGCTTGTGAGTGAGAGCGGGAGTTTGGGGGGCGGAGGCGAGGCACGGCGGCAGGTACAGAGTAAGGACGTCCGCCCGTTTCCCTCCCTCTCTCACCCTCCACTCTCCACTGCTCTCCTCACCTCCGTCAATCTGCGCGCACCGCTGTCGCCGGGATGAGGACTTCCGACTCAACAAAACAAGCCCCCCTCCCCCCGCCACCCCGCCCCGCCCAACCCCGCCCCACCCTCGCCAACAGCTTCCTCTTCCCAATCGCAACCCTTTTCCCCTGTGGTTACGCGCGGGGGCCGTTTTGATGTCAATCGACTGAGAGAGACGCGGCGCGACGCGCGCCAAAGGGCTCAAGTGGGGCGTGGCGGGGCGTGGCGGGGCGGAGCAGCAGCACGGCGGGGCGGGGCGGGGGCCGCGACCACGGCTGAGAGGCCCTCGAGGGGACCAGCAGGTGAGTGACGGCTCCTCTGCGTGTCCACAGGCATGATCTCCACGGCGTGCGGCGGCGTGTCGCGGCACAAGGGCTCGTCCACGCCGCTGCACAAGCCGTCCCTCGCCGCCGTCGTCAACATCCGGGAGAACCTGGCCTCCATGGGGTCCATGGGGTGCGCGGCGTCCACGGGGCCCAGCACCCGCCTTCCGGCCGGCGCGCCGCAGGGGCCCACCGCCGCCGCCGCTGCCGCCTACCCCGCGGCGGCCGCCCTGTCGCCCACCGTCAAGAGTAAGTAGCAGGAGGGGCCGTGCCGCCGGCGGGGCCGGGCCGCGGTGGGCACCGGCACCAAGTACTTGTCAATACAAACGCTGCCCAGCTAACCCCAGTGAGAACTACCAGGGGAGGTGTTTGCCGAGGACTCGGCGCTCGAGTCCACAGCGCGCGGTGGGAGTGGGGGGTGCAGGGCGGGGGGCGGCGCAGGGCGGGGACGTCTCTGTTTGCAAGCGTGGCGACATTGACGCCCTGCCGCCGCCCACGCCGCCCCACGTAGGGTGGTCGGTGGTCGGGCGGGCGCAGACACGCCCTGCCCCGGCCCGGCCCGCTGTCACCCCGCTAGACTGAGCGTCTGGACTCGTGCCCCGGCTACACTGCGACCCCTGACCTGACCTGCGGTTTTCAGAGGACGTGCAGGTGGAGGTGGCCGACAAGGGCTACAAGTCGTACGTCGTGCCGTCGCCCTCCCCGGACGAGCTGACAGGGTCCGAGGACAGCGCGGACACGGCCGCCGAGGACGACGCCATCCTCGACACCTCCGCGTCAGCGTCCGCCCCACCGTGCGCGGCGGGCGGGGGTGGCAGCGGGGGCGGGGGTGGCAGTGGCGCCCCGCGTAAGAAGCGGAAGAAGCACAAAAAGGCCCGCAAGGACGTGGTGGTGGCCTGCACGCAGCCGCCGCTCGACCCTGAGCGGGAGACCTGGGGCAGGAACGCAGACTTCCTCCTGTCCATCATCGGCTTCGCCGTGGACCTCGCCAACGTCTGGCGCTTCCCTTACCTGTGCTACCGGAACGGCGGGGGTGAGTAGAACGCTGACCTCGGCGTCGTGGAGGCGGCGCGGCGCGGCGGTGTGGCGGCCTCGGCCTGACGTCTCGCGTGTGTCGCAGGCGCGTTCCTGGTGCCCTACACCCTGATGCTGGTGTTCGGCGCCGTGCCGCTGTTCTACATGGAGCTCATCCTGGGACAGTATAATCGCCAGGGACCCATCAGCGTGTGGAGGGTGTGCCCCCTCTTCAAGGGTACGGGAAAATAGTTTGATATGATCTAATAAAAAGGTTTTGCTCACTTTTGTGTTAAACAACGCGCACTTCTGCGCGCGGCGAGTCGCAGGTGTGGGGTTCTGCGCCGTGATGGTGGCCTTCTACGTGTCGTTCTACTACAACGTCATCATCGGCTGGGCGCTCTACTTCATGGTGGCCAGCGCGGCCGCCGAGCTGCCGTGGCTGCACTGCAACAACACGTGGAACACGGAGTGGTGCTGGGAGTCGACCGACGTCCTGGCGAACGCCACGAACCTCACCGGGCTGGCCGGGCCCGCCGCCTCCGTCCTGACCAACATCAGCACGTCAAAGTATGAGCCAGTGTGCGCAAAGTATTAAAAGAAATAATTTGCACAAAGAAGTAGCGTACAACACCTGTTTGGGCTCGGCAGGCTGCACCACTCGCCGGCCGCCGAGTACTTCCACCGCGGCGTCCTCGAGATGCAGTGGTCCGAGGGGCTGCACGACGTGGGCGCGCCCAAGTGGCAGCTCGTCGTGTGCCTGGGCCTCGTGTACTGCATGCTGTACCTGTCGCTCTTCAAGGGCGTCAAGTCGTCCGGCCTGGTGGTGTGGGTCACCGCCACCATGCCCTACGTCGTGCTCACCATCCTGCTCATCCGCGGCCTCATGCTGCCCGGCGCGCTCACCGGCATCCAGTACTACCTGCAGCCCGAGCTGGCTCGCCTGCAGGACACCCAGGTCAGTGCACGGCGGCCTGGCGGCGAGGGCCTCGTTCACGCGGGCACGGGCCGCGGCCGCCCGAGATACGGCCGGGGGATAATTCGTCCATTCACGGTATGCCGCCCCCACCCCCACCCCCGCCCCCGTCAGTCCCGCGGACGATACTTTTCCCGCCGCAAATATCTCGTTACGATGCAAATGGGGCGGAGCGACAGACGGCCGCCTTTCGTTTGTCCATGAACATCATCCCTCTCCAGCAGTCGTCCGGGGGAGGATAGGAGCGGGAGGGGTTGGGAAAGGGGGGGGGGTAGAGGAATAAGGATCTTTGTAATGCCCGGCTACGTCTGTGATTGGAGGACGCGAAAGGGGTGCGGGAAAGAATGGGGGAGAAAGGATGTTTAAAGCCCCCCTCGCCCTTTCCCTTTCACCCCCCCCCCCCTTCCACCCCGCCTCTTCTTCTCATTACATTGCGAGCTTTCGCTTTCCCCGAGACCGTCGTCGCGACTCGCGAGCTGCTCCCGCGCACTACTTCTCCAGCGCCCCGCCCCGCCCCGCCCCGCCCCGCCCGCAGCAGGTTGTTCCCAGCGCCGCCTTACTCTCCCTGTCATTGTCCTCCACGTGTGCGGGCGGGGCGGGGTGCTCCTGGGCGCGCACACACACACACATTCACCGGAGCGCGTGCAGCGGCCTAGCAGACGCGTGCGGTTAGGCGAGTAGAGGGGGACCGGTGGGGAGGGGAGCAGGGGGGTGTCCCGCCGCGCTGCCGCTCCATCTTGAGGGGTTCCCATACACCCTCCGAGTCGGAGCAGGGCCGGGAGGGGGATGATCCCGACTCGGGGAGCAGGCGAGGTGGGGGTGGGGGTGGCGGTGGCGGCACGAGACGGGACGGGGAGTGATATTCAATGTATCAGGAGAGCCTAGCCTCTCTCCTCTCCGGGTGGAGCGCGGCGCGGGGGACTGAGTGACTGTGAGTGCAAGCTGCTCACGCCACGAGCTGTACCCGCTGCACCCTGAGCGCCGCCTGCGCCCAGAGGCAGCGGGAGGAGAGGCCTGCCTGCCTGGGCGGCCCACCCCGGCTCCGGGCTCCGGGCTCCGGGCTCCGGGCTCCGGGCTCCGGCCCGTCCCTGAGAGCAGGAGAGTCGCGGGAGGTCAGCGGCGGGAGCAGCAGGCCCCCGATGTGCTTCCGCTTTGTCCCGGTGTCTAATCACCGTCCAGCCCCTCCGCCTGCCCCACCACCCCCAGCACGATCTCCGTCGGCCCGCCCCCCGGACCGTCCCCCGCAGCCCAACCGGGCAGCTTCTACGTCCCAATGCGACACGTGCGAACTCTTATACACACACATACACACGTATTAGGGAACAAATTAAATTAATGATAATAAAATGGCGAAAAGTGTCCAAACTAGAAGAACTCCAAGTGTACCAATGTCGCCCACCTGCAATTTTTTTTTCTCGCGTTTTTGTAGGTGTATGTGTGAGGAGAAATTCACTCACTAGCAAATGAGCGAGCGACATTCGTATTTGGATTTCAAGTGGCTTTTTTTATATCGGGCGTGACGTCACAGCACGAGCGTGCTCTCTGTTTACCTGATCGTCCCCTCAGCGTACGCAGCTCGCGCCGACCTTCACCCCCCTCTCTCCTTCCCCGCCCCTCCTCCACCACCCTCCCTATTCACTGCCCCCCACGCCCCCCGCTCCCGCTTCCCTATTGTGCTCTTGACCGGGAATCCGTTTCCTTTCATTCTGGCCCGGCCGAGCCGGGCAGCTCGTCCCGCCGCACTGGTCTACTCCAGGGGGAGGTACAATTGGACTGTGAGGAACAGAGAATAAGAAAGGGAACAGCGGGGAGAGGAGAGAGTCACCCCCGCCCCGCCCCGCCCCGCCCCGCCCCGGCCCGCCCCGCCCCGCCCCGGCCCGCGCCGCGTCGGCGTAGACTTGCGCGCGATCTTTGATTTTCCCGCGCCGCGCTGCCGGTTTGATTCGAGGTGCTTCATTTCCATTTTGTTTAAGGTTTAGGCTGAACAGGAAACAAAAAAATTATTTACTTACTGTTTTTTTTTTGGTAAAAAAATCTGATCCAATTTTATGTCGCACGCCCTACATCAACGCCGCACAATAGGTCATGACTTTTTTTTTTCCACACGAGTCAAGTGGCGTGGAGGACTCCTCTGGCCGGGGAGTGAGAGAAAGCAGACGGGAGGGGTGGGGGTGTACCATCAACCCCTCGACCCGCAATGCAAACACTACCTGGAGTGATCTGTCGTGTCTCTGTCGCTCGCGACCAAATTAGGGAGAGAGGGGGTGGGGGACAGACAGAGAGAGAGAGAGAGGGGGGGAGAGAGAGAGGGGGAGAGATGGGCGGCGGTGGACATGCGGTCAGTGAGAGTGTTTAGAGCTCATTCCCATACCCACCACCCCCGCGTGAGCGTGTTTTCCGCCTGGTCCCGCCCCTCACGCGGGTGAGAGCCCCTCCCCCTATTAGGTCTGTTCTGCTGAGGCGCTCAGCGCTGCTCAGCACTGCTCAGCACTGCTCAGCACCGCCACCGAGGCGTTACCCCCGCGCGGGGCCGGACCGGACCGGACCGGACCGCGGGGGGGCGAGATGGGCCACTCCTGCTTGGGCCAACTTGGAGAGGGCGTCAAGTGAATCGGACACAGAGCGCCAGGCAGGCACGGCCAGCCACGGCACAGCACGCCTCGGCCCGCAGGCCAGGGCGGCTGACAGTTCTTTTGTTCGCCGCGAGGAGCGCTGCTCGCCGCCGCGCCGCGCCGCGGCCAGAGTGGCGCGCGCCGCAAAGTTTTGTTTTAGAGATATCTATCAACGGGGTTGGTGGTGGGGGGGACCCCCTTTATTCGCCAATTTATCTCATTTCAGCGTGAGCAGCGCCCGCAGCAGCGCCTCTCAATGACCTGGTGGAGTGGAGTGGGGGTGGGGGTGGGGGTGGAGGTGGGGGCGGCCAAGGGGTTTGGCAGTAGGGCTGCTAGGAGGTCCCTAACAATTTTCTGACGGGATGCTATTATTGCGCTGGTTGTTAATACGTTAACCCGGTTAACCCGTTTTTGCCGCGCTGCGAGGTGAAATAACTAAAAAGACAGCAGGAAGGAGGTGCTCGCCGCTCGCCGCGCGCGGAGACTTGGGGGGCTGCTCGCTCGTCCCGCCCCGCGACACCGCGCTGCGCTGCGCGGCGAATAGGACCCGCGGGTTTTGTTTCGCAAGCGTCGCACCTCGTCGGGCCGCCGGGCGCTGGCCTTTCAGCCCGTGACGGCACCGCCCCCCCCCCCCTCCGCTTTCATGGACAGGGAAGTCCGGTCCAGCTCCGCCAGCGCGCAGCGGCCGTCTTACTGCTGGGCCAGGCCGGGCCGAGAACAAAACCATTATATCGCAATGAAAGGGGAATGTTTATTCTAACGGGGCCAAGCAAAAGAATTCTACATGACAATAAGACGCGGTAATAGTACATATATACGCGTACGCGAGTGAGTACAGGGAGCAGCAGCGGCCGCGGCGGGAGGTTCAAGCAGGGCCGTAGGGAGGCTGGGGGCAGGTGAGGGGGTGCGGGTGAGAGCGAGCGAGCGCAGGAAAGAAAGGAGGGGAAGCCAGCGGGACGGGCGCGGCGCGGCGGGGCGGGGCGGGGCGGGGCGGGGCGGGCCTATGTCGACCCTTCTTTGGAATTTCTCATAACTGAGCGAAAATGTGGATGCCCCATTGACGGGGCCCAGGCGTGGCGTGGCGTGGCGTGGCGGGGCGGGTTGCGGGGGGCTGCACAGGCCCGTCCCGCCTCACCCGCAGTCGGCCCGCGTCACGGGGATAGGATATTAACCTTCTCAATACTAAGACAGCCCCAGTCCTTTTCCTTTCGTATATGACCTTGATAGATTTTTTTTTTCATTTTAAATTAAAGCGTCATAAGGGACGGCCCTACCCCTGTGTATTCATTCCAATATTTTTGTGTATTTTTTTTCGCGGGTCGGGCTTCGATTGGCTCACGGCAGCTCGCGCCAGCTGTCTGCGGCATGGCGCGCTCAGTCCGGCGCGGCCCCGGCCCCGGGCCCGACTCATCAACACTCAGTAATCACATCACGCAGATCACTGGCTGCATCGGCAGCCGGCAGAAGCGGCGCGGCGGAGGGGGAGGGGATCCTAGCTGGAACTGCAAACTGCATGACGGACTACTTTAGGGTACTTTAGGGTACGAAAAGTTGGCACACTCGCTACCTCCTGTAGGTACTCTCCGTAGAGAGCCAAGTTAGGCCCGAACGCACGCCGTACTTATTAATGCACGCTGACTGTCGACCGACGCGACAGCGCGGCGGTTTGCACTCGTTGGTATAGCGCCCGGGCGGGTAGGCAACACGCCGACACGCGTGCGCGCGGTGCAGTATACCGCCGGGCCGCGCCGCGCCGGGCCGCCGCCACCCGGTACAACTCGGATGTTCGCTCCAGGAGCGAGCGCCGGGCCGGGCAGCGCGGGCCCACGGCGGCCCATCAACGCACAAGCACACGTCTAGCCTCCAGCTCCAGTTTTGGCGGGCCCGGCCCGACCCGACCCGACCGGGTAACACGTTTAGCAAAACCGCCTCCTGTTGTGTCGACGCCGTAGGCCCTTTGATGTGACAGGCAGCTAGTTTACCGCCCCGTTTGTGAGCGCGCGCGCGCCCCTGTGCGTGTGTGTGTGTGTGTGGGATAGAGAAAGAGGGGGGGGGGGGGCTCCATAGCACTCCTTCACAGCAACGTGCAATGACGGGGGTTTACTCAGGAAAATTGATTGTTTCTTAATTATGGTTGAAATACGTCTGTAGCAAACAAAACTTTGCTTTGCTGCGCATGTAAAGCTGGCTGCCTCCTTTTATTCGAGGCTATAAGTTGTTGTTTTTTTTTGTTTTTTTTTTGACCCGATAACCTGAGTGAGATGCAGTGCCCCGCCGGCCGATGCACACTCACGCTCTGCCTCGAGAGCTCGGGGTCGTTGACGTCCTTGTCGTTATGCGCGAGCACACAGGTGTGGGTGGACGCGGCGGTGCAGATCTTCTACTCGGTGGGGGCCGGCTTCGGCGTGCACCTGTCCTACGCCTCGTACAACCACTTCGACAACAACTGTTACAAGTAAGCGCCATCATCTTGTCATTTCTTCCACTCTGGAGGTCCTAGTGAACGAAGTCCGCTCACTTGGAAAGTGAGTGAATACTTGTCGCGCTGACCGTCCCGTCCCGTCCCGTCCCGTCCCACAGCGACTGCCTCATCACCACCGCCGTCAACTGCTTCACGTCCTTCTTCTCCGGCTTCGTCATCTTCACGTACCTGGGCTTCATGTCGCACAAGCAGGGCATCCACATCAGCAACGTGGCGACGGAGGGCCCGGGGCTCGTGTTCCAGGTGTACCCCGAGGCGGTGGCCACGCTGCCCGGCTCGCACTTCTGGTCGCTGCTCTTCTTCTTCATGCTCATCATGCTCGGCCTCGACAGCGGGGTGCGTAGCGTAGCATAGGAACACGCGAGAAATTTAAAACGCGGATATAAAGTCGAAATGTCCCTACGAAAAAGCCACCGAGACAAGCAGCAAGGAGGAGCAATGCCGCTGGCGGCTCGGCTGGTGTTGCAGATGGGCGGGATGGAGTGCGTGATCACGGGGCTCATGGACGAGTTCCACGGCTTCTTCCACGGCCGGAAGTACGCGCGCGAGATCTTCACCCTGTGCGCCGTGTGCACCAGCTTCTGCGTCGCCCTGGTCAACGTCACGCCGGTACGTCCCGCGGTCCCGCGTGTATGGGTATACTACTTTGTAGAGACTATCGTCGACGATATTGGGCGACGATGTGTGTGTTGTTTCAGGGCGGCATCTACATGTTCCACTTGTTCGACACGTACTCGGCGGGGATCTCCCTGCTGTGCTCCGCGCTCTTCGAGGCCATCGCCGTGTCCTGGTTCTACGGTGGGTGTGCGCGAGAGTGTGTGGCTGACGCTGTGGTTGTGTGTATACACTTTCTGAGGGGAGGTTTCGTTCGCACTCAGGTCTGGAGCGCTTCTCGCAGGACGTCCACGCCATGCTGGGCTTCACCCCGGGACTCTACTGGCGCATCTGCTGGAAGTTCATCAGCCCCTTGTTCATCATCGTGAGTGTCTCTTCGTTCCAGTCTGCCCTCTGCGCGCGCCCGCGCTCACGCCCGCCTCTCTGTCCTGTTCTGTCGCAGGGCGTGGTCATGTTCGGCCTGCTGTACCACCAGCCGCTGCAGTACAACGAGTACCACTACCCCGCCTGGGCCGAGGTGGTGGGCTGGGGGCTGGCCATGTCGTCCATCATCATGATCCCGCTGGTGGCCATCGTGCAGCTCTGCAAGACCCCCGGCACCTTCAAGGAGGTCAGTCAGTGCCCAGTAACAATTCACACACCTACGAGCGTGCAGCATTGGGTTTCCAGTGTGCGTGAGTACACAATGGCTTGTGTCGATGTTGATCTCTTGCAGAGGCTCGCCATCAACATCTCCCCCGTGGAGGAGCACGATCACATCCGGCGGACGAAGGAGGTGACCAGGTTCCACGCGCGCCACTGGCTGTACGTGTGAGCGGCGGCCGTGTGAGCACCAGGCCTGCCAACCGCCAGCAGAACCTGCTAAGCTTCGTTAATTTGTTCATTTCTCTTGTCATGGTTCATCGTTAGGAAAGTCATATCAAAGAGATGGAGATGGAACAGCGCAGCGACCGTTATACGGAGGGGACACGGTATAGAGGGGTACCGATGATGACGTGTGATGTTTATATGTTCGGATCTCATCGTAATAATAATAATAATAATAATAATAATAATAATAATAATAATAATAATAATAATAATAATAATAATAATAATAATAATAATAATAATAATAAGGGTAGATTTTTAAATTCAGAGCGCTGAAACGAGAAGCTTATTACAAGAAGAATATCTTGGTTTGAACGGGATGAAGCCAGATCGTGGAGGTTGCAGATAAAAATTTGAATGAGGTTGCTCATAATCCTAAACTGATAAAACACGTATGCTGCAATGGCCTAGCGAAAAGCTTCTTTTTGTCACAAGTTGACATATTTAGTTTATTACGCGAGCTACCTGAACTTGTGCCAATCTAAGTCATTTCATTCAATTGCATTCATATGGCCACGAAACGTAGGCGCTTTTTTGCAAAGAATGGTTTTGCTCATATGTTACATTGTAAGTTTGTAAATACATAATTTTTAAAAAATTATAATTATAAATGTCATTAGAAAATAGACAGGAGAGTCCATTTCTGACTCTCATCTAGATTTTACGAAAAGTATTTAATTGTATCCTAAGTGGCGCCTAACGTCTCAGAAATGAAGGATGGCGACAGGCCCATCCCTCCGCCCCGCCCCGCTGTACATACATCACCTCCGTGAGCTCACGGCACGTGGTTAAGCTTTGTGACGCTTATTTTCGGCACGTCAAATGCCATACCACACGCATTATGTTTTCGTAAAAATTAAGGGAAAGAGAGTCGTCTTTTCTCTCGACTTTCCGGAAGCGAACCGTCCTGAGAATCAATGGAAGTCCCCCCACTAAAATCTCTCTACGGCAGTCTGTCACACTTAAATGGCGTACCGGGTGTAACAGAGTAGACGCTACAGTGTTGCGGTTTTGCCTACACTAGGGGCCACGGTGCCTTACGGTTGGAGTGGGTAGGCAAACCCGCATACTGTTACGTGCTCTTTAAAATACCCGGTATGAGAAGGCTGCAGGTTTCACCGTAAGCTTTTAATTCTGTACGGTAATTGTCGGCTTTCCTGGACAAAAGTGTGGTAGTTCAACAAAAAGAAGGAAATGTGACAAGATGAAGGCAGCTTACTTATGTAAAGAGTTTTTGTTCAGAGTACCTGATGCAATAATATTGATAAGATGACCGTATTGTACTTCTTCGACATGGATCCATGTGACAGTTTAGTTTGGCAATCAAATAGTTTGTTTCTAGTTTGTTCTATGTAGGTTACGATATTTTTGGATGCTGTGCATCTAATTGTAAAGATTATGAATAGGCATCTACGGTGTGTCCCAAACCTAGATCGGTTGGGTCGGGTCGCAGAGCAACTTAACTCAACCCGGCCGACCTAGCTTTGGGACCGGGACACACTCCCTCGCGAGCCTGAATGGAAGGCGCGTCGTATGCATGTCTTCAAGAATTACATTTACAAAGGACCTTTTCTTATATAAGGGGAGCTATTACATCTGGAATGCTTATTCATAATATACTATTTTTCAAAAAATGTGAATATCTGCTTAAGAAGCTAAGTGCCAAAATTGCATTTTATTAATTGGAGACAATGTACATACTTTGACAATCTGTCATTGGGAAATAGTCATTCCAAGTAAGCCCTTAATTTTAGAAAAATTTAAGGCGATTGTCGTTTATTGCAAAGTAAATCAAGTGCCGCAATCCGTAACACAATAGGCTCTTTCGCTTACTTGCTCTCCCGTTGAAAGTCGCTTTGAACGAAACTTGTCTTCTAGGTATAAATATGATCCAAGTGTGTTAAGGTCTATCTACTGTCCTTAGTTTTCTACAAACATTTCCCACCGTGTACATTTTAATGGAATGGTGTATAAATTCTGTACAGTACATGACATGGGTACTGGGATTGTGAGAATTTCAGCGTAATGGACAATAAATGAGAAATTTAACAGGACGAGAAGACTAAGAAAAGATTGTTTGATTTTACTTTCCTCCTCTCGTATTGGCTTGTCCGCAAAAACCACATAGTGCTACTGAGGGATGGTGCAGGGGGTCGTTACATCACTTTGACTTTACGTATTAAGCGGAGAAGCCACAAAGCAACAAGCGGGAAGTGGGCGAGCGGAGTTGAGCGAGCGAGCACCATTGCGTGGGCCCCTGCGGCCCAGGAGGTAGGCAGCCAGGTGCATTTTACTGTTAAGCGGGGTGGCCTAGGCCGTTGATGACAGGGGTTTATCACGAATTGAAGAGACCAGAACAAAGTTAGGTTTTCACATTTAATTGGTGAATATTACGTTTAACAACTAAGACGGTATACCAAAAAAAAAACAAAAAAAAAACAAAAAAAAAAAAACAAGTTTTAGGTCTTAACAAACAATAATAAAAATTTAACACAAAAATAGTTTGAAAAGAGACAACACAGAGACAGAATACTTTTGAAAAGCAATGTACTTGAGGCAATAAAGATCTACATTGATAAAATGGATAGGATTGAAATCAAATAACAACAAAAATGGAAACAAAAATAATATCAATAGGATATAAATTTTGATAAATAAAATTTCCAATACTGCTGCTTATAGATGAAAATGTCACATTTTTTCTGCTATCTCCCCATCACAAAAAAGGAATTAGCAAATATAACAAAAATTAGTTTCCTAAAAGCAGAAGAGAATTCTAAGATGATCCTATCATGTAGGTTTTGTGCTTGATCTTTCATCCTGGCAATGAATTATGCACAAGGAGAATCGACAAAAAGAGAGAGACAGATGAGACGGATAGAGAAAGCTTGTGAGCTGCTCCCACTTCACACATTTGAGTTTCTGCGTACCATACTTCCATGCTGTATTGAGCTCCAGATTTTTTGAGCAATTTCTTGAAACCTTAATGGAGTCTCAATCTAAACTACACACATGTAAATGAAAATCAAAAGGAAGAATTTTAAAAAATAAAACAGAATAAATGAAAACATTTAAGAGTTTGAAAACAACCAAACCACATCAAGACAATAAAGGGCAAGATTTTCAAAGTTCTTTCAACAACCTCAAGAAATAAGTTGAAACATTAAATAAGTGACTAGATAACTCCATTAAACAAGTTGTATGCAAAAGAAACCGTGTGATGTACCAAAGTATCCATTAATATCCACCTCAATCCACTGATCAAATATAAATTGCATAAATGCATTTTATCTGCACTGAATAGATAAGAGGAGCCAGTGTCTTATTTATTTTTACTTCTTCAATCTGGAAGTCTTTGTAAGTCTATTTTCATTCAAAACTAGAAATAAACATTGGGTTCTGTGCAAGAGGCCCTCAACCAGAACTCACTTTATGTAAAATAAGCTTTGAAAACTATTTGTCATATTGATCAACATGACACGACCACTCATACCGAAAATATATTATAGCCTGCAGCAAAACAAGATGTTTATACTGATGATTTTAAGATAAAATCTTTCAATTATAAAGTGAAATAGATACACAAATATCTGGAAAGCTAATCTGAGCTTACAAATAAATAATTATAGTAATAAAGGAAAACTAACTTAAAATCTGGCATACATTTACTGTACCACAGAAACTCACAATATATCACATAATACTTCATAAGAGACCATGAGGGCTTTAAAAAGATGGGCTCCAGTAACTCACTAACTTTCCGTACCAAATTCCTGGCATACATTATACAGTCATCACCCAAATAGAGAAACCAACGGTTTAAATGCACGGTTAATAAACAAGATAATTTACGTACTACCAATGGAAAAGAAAGAACACTCACATTGTCTCAAGCTCCCTTACCTGTATTTGATTTCCCACTTAAGAGTACAATAAATCCACACACAAGACCATTTCACTGTGCAAGAATACACAGTGAAAACTGTTCAACTGAACTTTAAAGCATGGCAGTAGGGCACATTTCAGTAGTTGTTTAAAAATGTAGTATAGGTGGAGGTGAACATTTTAAAAAAAATCAGTAGGTATTACCATCAGAAGAGGTACCTCTTGGCATAAATAAGTTCTGTATTAATTTTGAAATGGTTCATTATAGGAAAAATACCGGTATTGTCAATAAGAGTCTTCCTACAGGGCTTGATTCTTAAACAAAATAAACAGTGATATTTTGGAAATTGAAGATTGTCACTTTCCTAACAAAAAGCACAACTATACACCACAAATACTGAACTGAAATTCTGTTGGAATATTTACAATCAGCTGGGAAAGCAATGAAATCTTTTGAAGGGGAGGAAAAAGGTCTCTGCTGTAACCAAAGTTGAAGGTAAGCCAACAATACTGTTCCATGGTACTGTGAGAATTGCTCCCTAAATGGAAAGGCTAAAGTTCTAGGCTTAAAACTGAATCAGAACAATCAATCAAATTCAGATAAAAGAACTTAATTTAAACCAATTTCACAATTATTCCTAGGTAGTATTCCATTCACAATTAAATCAGCAAGTTATAAAAAGTTAAATTTTTAATAATCAAGTTTTATGGTCTACAAAGTTACCTCCCATCTTTCTGTTATTTTTGAAGCTGGATGGATTTTCAGAATTCCTATTGGACGTGAAAGAAGTACATATGAGACATTTTTTAAGAATGGTTCTCCAAATTCAGATGAATACATAGGTTTCATGGATATGGAAACACATAGGGATATGGATTGACACCTTGTGCAGTGTATGGCTGTTCAGAACTCTGATAGTAACAGTAATTAGCCGAGAATTGAGGTAAGGGTACATAAGCATACTGATATGGCTCACCAACCTGATCACTTAACTGTGCCCAATACTGATATGTACTGGGATTTATTAAATAGTAGGAGCTATAAGAGTTTGAAGGGTAATAGTGTGTTGAGTGCAATGGTTGTTGCACCAAATACAACAGCTGAGGGTCAATTGCTTGCTCTGACAAATTTTGATATGTTGCCGTACTTGATTGATATAGCGTGTTATTAGGTTCATTAAGAGCTAGGTGAATTTCTACTGACAATCTCCTGTTGATCTTGAACTAACTCTTGTTCACCACTCATCTGTGGTTGACACTCTTTTTCATGGACAAGCTGGAGGGGGTCATTTTGATTTGAGCCACAGTCATGGCTTGCCTCAATTTGAGCCTCAAAATTTTCATCTATTTGGGAGGTCTGTGGAAGCAAATCAGTACTTTGCTCTTGAGAACCTAGATCAGTACTTTGCTCTTGAGAACCTAGATCAATTGAAGGGGAAAAATTTTCTTTCTTATCAGATGGATTATCAAAATGTGGAGAACTTGTCAGTTGAGCATGCCCATTTTGCTGAGTTTTTTTAACTTTACTATCAGGGATATGACAAGGATTCTTCTGAATAGAGATTTGTTCAAGAGATACAGACTGAGAGTTGTCAGGAACAGTGTCCACAGTTACACATAGAGGCGAATTATTTCTGAAATGGTACTCAATATACTCATCAACGGGTCTTTTCCAATTTACAGCTAGGTTTCCTCTTGGCAAAACAGGATCAACCCAGTCACAAGAAATATTTCTGCACACTGAATATCCAGGAACAGATAAATACTGATTCTGTGGACAAATGGAGGCAACGTTTTGCTCAAATATTAAATTGGCCAGTGATGTGTCAACATAAACAGGAACAGACGTTGGTATCCTATATGGGTCAAGAATATTACAAAATGTCTTAGAATTACATCTTGGATATAAGTCCTCATTGGCAACGTCCACAGAGATGACTGTTGTAGCAGAATCTGTAGAATCTGAGCTTGACGCAGGGCTTAACTTATTCTGACAAGGTAATGCACATTTATTATCATTTATGTCCAAATTTTCATTTAAAACACTTCTATCACTGTGGTGAGAAGATAAACTGTTCTTTCTTCCCAAGGGACTAGTGGGATTTTCATTTCCTGCCTCAAGGCAATCTGAGAAACTAGCAGTCTTTAAAGAGCACTGAGCACTGTCTGAGAGATTCTCGCAACTGGCAAAATGTTCCGATTTAATTTCGTTGTCCTGCCACACCTGAGCACTATGTTCTGTATTGGAGATTCTTTCAGAGAGCTCAGGGTAGGCCGTATAGGACTGGAAGCGCTCGGACTCCAGATCTTCGCAACATCAAGACGTCCTCATTACCTGTCAAAGTGAAAATAATTTGTTAATATTTTTTTGATTTAGTTATGCTGCTTTAACAACTACAAAACAGAATACAGATACATTGATAGAACAAATAGAACATTTAAAAAATTGATGCAAAGCTTTCTGACCCCATCATAAAATCAACTGTATTTACTATGGTTGGGTAAAATTATTTGGTGCTAGAAATTTTGCTGAAAGTGATGATGCAGATTAGTAAAAACTATTTTGACGATTAGAGGAATGAACTGGATTGTGCTAACTGCAAAATTGAAAGTGATACATCTTAGATGAGTTATCACAGGAAGCAGATGAAATTAGTAAGTAGCATCCAAAGTGTAGCTGTAAATTAAAAGTAACTTGTGAGGGTGTGAAGAAGAATGTGTGTATACCTAAAAACATGTTTAAAATGTTGATGCTCTCAGCAATAAGCCTAAATGTCTTTTACACTAATGAAGAGTGCCAATA
Organism: Frankliniella intonsa; assembly: GCA_033675135.1. NCBI lineage: Eukaryota > Metazoa > Arthropoda > Insecta > Thysanoptera > Thripidae > Frankliniella > Frankliniella intonsa. The sequence continues at coordinate 8,696,087 of CM066254.1, read as the reverse complement.
GATTTATAAATTGAGGAAACATTAACAAGATGCAATGAATGTCAAATTTCAAAGATAACCATATCACAATGAAAGTATGCATATTCTGTTAAATATATAATTTATAGAGATATATGCATGCCATGATTAAATTAAAATATTGGTATGAATGGAGTGCACGCGGAGAAGGCCACCAGTTCTAAGATAAATAATATGCACTAAGATAATGCCAATTGTGAAACATTAGTTACACCAAATGTGGAATATAGTTAAATATTTTCTGCAAATAATTAAAAAAATGAGATAAAAATGAGACCTATGGGATGGGTGTTATATGTGGATTAACATATAAACATAAAATCGATTTAAAGAAGAACTAATGAAGAATTATGAAAGCAAATAAAACTACATGCAGCAGACATGCAAAGCAATACTGAGCCTGCAGGATTGTGTATTGCATCCAAGATGAGAAAGATAAGAACAAGAGGATTTACTTCAAACCTCTCTTGGTGATAACCAACTTCCCCCACATGACCAGATTTCCCCTCCATAGCTGTTAATTGCAAGAAACAAACCCCTCTGCAGTATGGTAATGACGGGAAATGAGCATGCCATGCTTACATATGTGCATACATCTGAATCCAAAATTCAGTTTAGTTAAAAACCTCTAGGTGATATCCCAGGATAGTACCCTTAGCTCCCAAAATAACAACCTAACCATCCATTTTTTTCCTGCATGACTCCCATATGGAAAGACAAAGAAAACTAGTCTAACATTATGAACTGAGGAAATAGAAAGCGAATCACACCCATAACTTCCCGCAGGGTGCACTTACCACAGGTGGCTTTGAGAAAGCTTTGAGCTCTCTTCCAACATAAGGGTCCCGAACAGGGCTAGGGCTTCCTGAGTTGCTGCTGTCCACATAAACAGCAGTCATAAGCATGCTCTATAGCTAAAAATTTCAATGGCAAGAGCTTTTCCACTTTTATTACGCAAGTTACCCTGTTTCGATGCTGTTTAGCAGATTGATAGATAAAAATCAAAAGCAAAGAATAAAGAAAGAGACATTCCCAAGAAATATCTGTTGGGCTATACAAAGCCCCTCCATATACTGCTTGTAACTTTTGCAACCATTAACTTGACTCTTTTACCTACATGAACTACAAGCTCTAATCTGTTATGGCATTGCTAGTAATAGATAGTGTTGATCAAACCAAAATAGCTGAAGAATTACTTCATAGCTATGCAAAAATCTATCTCTACCTGGTGTAAGTGTTCATAGTAAACCAACAATCTTTCAATTTTGTGAAGGACTCAAGAGGGTAGATACAAGAGTGCTTATTTACCTGTGCACCCTTACTAAAGAATTGAAGCTGTGATGTGTTAATATAGCTTGCAGAAAAGCATGCTGGGTTTATCAGTTCTCCTTTTAATGAAGAGGTATACCTTCAAGCTATCTGAGTAAAGTTAAATTGAAAAAGGACATTGCTTTTTACCACGTCACTGAACAGAAAATACAATCACAGAATACGGTTCAGATCGAGGAGTATACAAAAATCAACATCATTTGAAAAATTGAGGAGTTAGGGGCAGACAGCTACTTGGCAACCATGCTTTCTGCCTCACCAAACCGACTCATGTTACTGGGGTTACAAGATACCATAATAAATCAGGAGGGGAAAAAAAACACAAAAAAAACAGTAGGGGCACACCTTTGTTAAAAATGACAATTTACACTTACGTTGGCTTCCGCACTCTAGGTGGTCGTGTATAACTTAAGGCCTCCCCTGAGGGTTGACTGTGAGGTCGAGGGTAGTAAGAAGTTTGGAAAGGACGAATAGCTCGATGGTAGGTATTGGTGGGGATTGAAAATGGAAGGCGCCCTGGCATGTACCTCATGTCACCTGGCGAACAAAGTGTATACAGGGTTAAAATGGGTCGGTTTAGTGACCGTAAAAGCACTAGAATGTGGCACTTAATCATTCCGCAATGCAAGTTAAAAAAAAATTTGGGCTTCCAGCACTAAAACAACTAAGAAAAAGTGTTCCACAATTTTGATTGAAGCATCTCAACAAACCTGACATGTATCTTGAAGCAGCAAGATTGTACATGGGTACTGAGTATGCCTGGGATCCTTGGTCTTTCCGTCCTACAGGACTTTGTCCACGAGGGAATCCCTTAGGTCCAATATTCCTTGGAGGGGGACTTGACTGCAAACCACCAACAATCTAATCGGACATATATTTATAACTATGCTTCAAGAATTTCATCTTCACTAGATAGTCATCCATTGAAGTACCAATTGCTTATTGATCACATACCAAATTTGGCCTCATCATCCTCTGAATCATGGGTGACTGATGAGGAGCAGCACTCTGGAAGTTTGCTGGAGATGAGGGAGCTCCAGCTCCATTGGATGCAGGTGAGTACATTCCGTAGACATAAGGGTGGACACCATAAGAGCCCTGAAACACACAATAATTGGAGAGGATGCCAAATGAACAGTTGTTTCAAGTGACACAAGTTTGTAATAAACACTCACCTGTGGAGTCAAGGGAGGTGTCCCTGGTGTTTGCATATAGTTCTGGGGTGGAGCATATGGATTTACAGGGACAAGCTGCTGGCCTTGTGATGGATTGCCTGTGTCACCAGCCCCTTGAATGCCTTGGTAATATGTTATTGTACTTGGTGGTGCAGCCCCAGAGGCAATTGTGGCACTAGCACTTGAGTACATTGCAGGTTGGTAGGACTGTGTTGGTACACTGCAAAAATTTAAAGAGTCCACAAACAACGCTCTAATACAAAATAAAATAACAAGCATGATAAAACTATCTCAGTGCTTACGTGCTAGAATGCATGGATGACACCGTATACACAACTTGCTGTTGAGGGGAAGCCACACCGACGCAGTCATTGGGATAACCTACAGCAAAAGTAATACTTAGCACTTCTATAAAACAAACTAAGAGGCCTTTAAAGTTCATGGACTTGGATTTAGACAAACCATTAATCACAGATCTGTCTTGGACTTGTGGTGCAATTTGCATATTGGGCATTGATGAATATACAGGGGGTTGATAAATTGCTGCACCCTTCGCATAGCTAGCAGCAATATTGCGATTATAATTGTTTCTATTGCTGCCCCCTTGTGAACTTGTGGCTGCTGGCACAGTTGAATTAGAGTTCTTATTACTATTATTTTCCCTATTATTAGAGTTGGCAGGACTTGTTCCTCGATTGTAACTAGAACTATTGTTTGTGGCTGTGCCTGATGAGCCACAGCCTCCTGAACTTGTGCTTTGTGGCGGGCTCTGCACATTGTTTTGAGGATAATAATACATGACCGTAGGAGGATATGCCTGAAAAATGAACAGGTGAGAATGGCTCCACAACAAAACACTTGAGCATTCAAGAAAAAACCAAACACAAACCTGGTTGTGACTAGAAAGTTGAGGTCCCCAGTAATAGGAGCCATTGCCAGCCACCATAACTTGAGGAGTTGGGGGCCCGTGTTGGGGACTCTGGCCATCAGAACGGTTTGCAGTGGTATCCCCTCCTGCTCTCTGATCAATGGCTGAACCAGTCCCATTCAGATTCATTCCCATCATGTAATTGGCCATGTCGTTTACGACCTGGCCAGACGCATCCTGTAGGGGAAAATAGCCAAAAGTAAAGTAAAATGACAAATTTACTGCTAAGCAGAATTGAACACAAAACTGACCTGACTGCGCTGGTCATAGCCGTGAGGTGGTGGTGGGCCGGGGGGCAGAGCGCCGGGCGCGGGGCCGGCCGTGCCATAGGGGCAGGGGTAGCCCGGCATGCAGCACGGCGCAGGCTGCGGCCCGGGGGCAGCGCCGCCAGGACCCGCGGGGCCGGCCGCCGGCGGCTGCCCCGACTGCGGCGGGGGCTGGGTCACGTACGATCCAGTGGCAGGGTCCACGCTCACGGGGTACGCGCCCATGTGGTACGGCACGGCGCCGCCGCCCGCGGTCGTGTAGCCGTTGATGTAGGCCTGGCCGTCGGCGGAGGCCGCGTAGCCGTAGGCGCCGTTGTGGTAGTGGGAGACGGCGCCGGCCTGCACCGGGTACGACACCTGGCCCGGCGTGGGCGGCAGGCCCGGGGGAATGACCGACATGGGCACCATGGGGCTGCTAGTCACGGCGTAGCCCGGCGGGCAGCCCGGAGGACATCCCGGCGGACACCCCGGAGGGCAGACCGGAGGACAGCCCGGAGGACAACCGGGCACCGGGGCGGGGCCCGGACCGCCCACCACGATGGGCTGGCCGGCCTGCGCGGGCAGCGAGCGCTGCGGGCTGGCCACGAGCATGGGGGAGGTGGCCGTGTTGGTCACGCTGCGCCCGCCCCCGCCCCCGCCGTCCACCGGCACCGCCAGGCTGGAGGGCGCAGCGGCTGTGGCCTGGTTGTCGTGCTTGCGGTAGTCCTGGTGCTGCCCAGAGCGTTTTTCTTGCGAGGACTCTTTGAGCGGAGGCTTGACTGGCTCACTCGCTTCAGACTTCTCTGTAGACTTGGCAGATTTATTAGCTTGAGTGGTCTGAACTGGCTGAGTTTTACTAGTTTCAGTCTGGTTTGTCACTTTCCCAGAGGTGGCTGATGGTGAGCTAGGTGACTGCGAGCCTTTGGGCGAGGGTGTTTGGTTTGACCAGTTAGATTTTTCAGCTGGTTCATCTGTAAGTACAGTTTCTAGTTATACCATAAATCTTAAGTGTGAAGGGCACATCATGTATAATTAAATTTGTACCTTTACCATTTTGTTTCTCGATCTGTCTGCTAGAGTTTGTAGGAGATGATTTACCAGGACTTTCAGAACGAGGTATATGGAGAGTCAGTGGATTGTCAGGATCATAACGATATACTGATCCATCAGCATTACAAATTGGCTGCCCAGTCTGCACCATGGAATAACATACATATGTTAGTGACGCACAAAAGATTAAAAAAGTAAGGAAAAAAGACTGACATAAATTTAATTGAACAAGCAGAACCTACAGCTGGGTTGATGAGAACACTGCCAGAAGGAATATTTCCCAAAGCAGTCATTGGCCAAATGACTGGAGGCTCTGGGGATAGGGTATCTTGACTACCTTGACTAGACATCTGTTGATGAACATGTTAAGAACAAGATGTTACACAGATCCTAAGTTGGATACAGCAAATAAATCAATTAAGGCTTACAGGCAGCAGGGAGAGGGGAGTTGCAGTTGGAGAGGGAGTCGCTGAAAGTGTAGCATCTGACTGCTGAGACTGGGATTTATATCCTGAGCTTGATGGACTTAACCTAGATGATACACTGCTTCCAGAATCTGAAGAAAACAAATATTTAGCCTTACGGTCTTAGGCCACAGTACTAATAAATCACAAAAAAAGTGTTGATAGAACTGTACCTTGTTTAGCAAGCATACGAGATCCTGTGCTAAGTGAGGATGATGTGCTATCTCCCCTCTGCAAAGCTGAATAGCTTTGACCCTGTCCAGAGATCATTCTTCCATTACTTCCTACGTTACCTGCATTACCAGTGTAACCACCAAAGCTGTACGACTTAGAGACAGCTGTCCTCATTGAATTAGATTTTGAGCTATCACGGCTGTCATAGGATTCTGTCTTCATTAGACGAGAGGACCTGTAAATAAAAATACCACATTTGCTAACAACAAGAAAAATAAAATAAAACATCAAATAAACAAAGTAAAATGTGAGTGTTTTATCTTACCTATCATTTGGCCTTAAGTATCTGCCAGGTGGTTCAGGTTCATCCCCAGACCATTGAACACATTCACTCCAACGTACATCTTCCATACTGTCTTGGTTTGAATCACTTTGGTGACAGCTTTCTGTGCTATCCTGTAAGTTGCAGAGGAGGAAATAAATATAAAAATTGAGACCAATAATGGTTCAAATAGATGATTATAGCACACGAAAAGTGTACAATAGAAGAGAAAATTTGTCTTAATTTGAAAACAATAAAAATATGCAGTAACATTTGACAAAATAGCCTTCACATATGTAACAATAAAATGAAGATACAGTAAATAAAAATGTGATGGAGGTTAGCAAATCATAAATGAATCTAATGGCAGCAGCATTTGTGAGTTGTGGTAATGGCTGAAGTGTGAAAAAAACAAAACAAAAAACATGACACTATACAATCCCAATAAAGTGTTAATATATGTGACAATTTCTAACTCAAGTATTACAAGCAAAAGAACACCTACAAAATCAATACAGGCATGGAAAAGAAACTAAAACAAGACAAAACTTAACAAAAAAATGATTAACAAAAAATTTGTGACAGTACATGCAATGAAATAAATACAATTGATATAAATGGTAAACTATATTAAGGGCTTTTGCATAACTATGAAAAAACAAAAAAAGAAACTACTTGCACATGCCAGCAAAAATAAAAACCTGTAGACATAGAGAAAATTTATTGGCTCATGGGATAAAATTATAAAAGCATAAGTCTACACAAGCACACATTACATTCGCATCAGAAAAGCCTTGAAAATAAAACAAACAAATAAGAATAATATGGGCTGCATTAATTAAAACATCCAACATCCATTCATTTCAATCACTCCTCCCATTTTCTCTTAAAATGAGTACTCACATCCCGGCTAAAGATGCGTCTCCTTGCCCTTTCATATTCCTCCTCCCTTTCTTCAAAACTCTTACTGCGACGAGATTCCAAACTCAGCTGTTTTTCATCTGACTGCAAAAGCCAAACAGATGTTTCTCCATCTTTTGTGCTTTTTTCATAGGGTCAAATAGCTGAACTAGTGAAATACTGTAGCACATTTGAAGCTTCACTACGTTAGATTGGGTCAGGGGTGGGGGAATAGGAAAACTACATGTAAATTTCTTTCCCGATGTTCCTTTTTCTCCATGCATAACATCTTTGATGTGATATATCAGAGGCCCAAAACCAATTCAAAAACCAGAGGAATGTTAAGAGTATGGTTGACAAAGCTTTAAGTGAATGTTAATTTCTTATGAATAAACTTTTCAAACACCAAATCACCATTCAATTCCAAATCAGTGAGTACAATTACATTTACAAGAACAATGTTTTCCTAGAAAATAAAAATTAAAAATAGGAACAAGTGGCAACAGGAATAAACTCCACAAACCAGCAAAGCAATTTTGGATACTAATAAAAGTTCTGGGTTTCAGAAATACATATGATTGGCTAAAGCAGCACTCCCAAGCACTGAAAAATATACAGAACTGCAAAAAGCCAACTACAATTTCTGATAATCCATACCACGCCCAAAGTTTTCTACCAACTTGCCATACACTGCATCAGAAACTTTTGAAGGCAGATTTAACTGGACTAGTCCAAATTTAACTTCAAAGAAGCTTTTCCTCTTTGCAATTTTTGAACTAATACTGTACTGAAGTTATGTGGTTTTAAGGGAGAGGATTTACTCTATCACTTCGTGATTTGGATGTGAAGACAAAAACCTACCTTATATTGGCTGTCCTCAAAGGAAGCGAAGTCACGTTTAAGAATAGACTTCCGAGGTTCTTCAGTAGAATATGCTCGATTATGAAGACCTTTGAAAACTTTCTGAATATCAGAAAAACTTTTTTCTGGTTTTCTACTATTCCTGTTTCGATTAACAACAACACATGTTCCAGATGAATCCAGATTGTGATCCATGCCAAAATAAGTGGCTGCTCGATGAACAAGCATTCGATGGAAAGAAGTCATTTGGGGAAATCTGAAGTATACAGCTCTGAAAAGATCCAAAAAAGAAGTAGCATTTAATAATGAAAAATAACTGTTAATAAAACAGGTGCACATGCTAGAAGATTTAGTACAAACCTTGGGTCATCTAAAAGTTTTACAAGCTCCTCTTCAACTCTCAATAAAAGGGCACGGTTCTTGGTGGACATCTGTTGAGCGATGAATCCATCCAGATCGGCTTTAGCAGGATCTACAAACTGGTCGAGACTATCACGACTCAACAAGCCACCCCAAGTTTCCTGTGGGGAGCTTATGTAAACAATATTTTTGTTCTGCCTGTGATTATTTCTATTAGATGAAGTGTTGTTTTGATCTTTATTTTTGTTGTTGCCATTTTTTGTTTTGTTATTATTGTTGTGACTATTATGATTGTTATTATTGTTGTTGCCATTTCCGTTGCTGTTGTTGCTGCCTGTGTGATGGTTGCTGCTGCCATTGTTATTACTAGTAGTTTTACTTGCCTGGCTATTATTTTTGCCATTGTTACTAACTGCTGAAGGTGTTGCTTGTGTATTGGTTGACGTTGATGTAGTGGCAGCATTTGTTGATGCAGCAAGTGCTTGCTGAACCGCTGAGGGATCAGGAGGTGGACTTGTTGCTTCTCGCATGGCATGACTCCGGGTCAGCATCTTCATTTTACCATTTGACTGGAAATGAAATCAGAATAATAAATAAACGCCAATGTGAAAACAAGAAGGATTTAGAAAGGATGTACTTACTCTCGAACGAGAGAGCTGTGGTTGAGGTCCACATGGTTTGTCTACATCACACTTCGAGTTTGAACCTCCAGGGCTACTTGATTTGGAACCACCTCCTGTCTCACCAGCCTTAGAAGAAGACTGCTGATTGTTGTTATTGTTTGAATTATTGTTGTTGTTGGTGCTATTTAGTGGTAAGCCAGAGGCATCAAGCTTAGAATGGTGAATGCAGCCACTGGATCCCGAATCACCATCATCCAATGAGGATTTCTGGAAAAATATTATTGTCATGAATAGTGAGTCATACACATTTTAGGGTTGACAATCTAGGACTCAAAGTGAAATAAGCACAGGTGTTTTCTTTACATACTTGTTTACGTAACTGAGGTGTTTGCCGGGCAGGGCGATCCATGCTCACTCCTGGCACACTGGGGGACCCACTGTGGACCACTATGCTTGGAACTGTGAACATAAAAATAAAATTATGTTAAAAAAATTAAAATGTTAAAAAGAAATAAAATAATGTAGAAATTATGAGTGGCCTTTTTTTTTTTTACATTATGAAAAAAGCTTCAGACAGATTTAATTGACATACACACATAAAGTAGAAGGAAAAGCAGAACAAAATTAAAAAAAATAAATAAAGTAGAGCATTTAATTAAAAAAAAACTCCATGCCAAAAAAACAAACAAAAAAAACTAGAAAGAAATAACAAAACCACTGTCTCACACTAAAAGTGTGAGCAATCATGTACATATGCCATTATACAGACTACTACAAAAGCATTAGAAAGCATCTGGAGATCACATAAAGAAAAATGTGCCTGATACAAGATTAAACATGTGTTGTAAGAGTTACTACCAGCACAACAGTTGATAATAAAAATCATTTGCCAAGTTACAGAAAGTTTGTGTGCAAATTTTATTTTGAAGTAAATTAGTTGTAGCTCAGTGTTTCTTCTATTATTTTGCATGACTATAACAATGCCACAACAGACTAGCAAGATATCCAACCATGATTTCGGTTAGTACTCACTTTCCAGTTTGGCCATGCTTAGGCTCAAATTCACTCTCAAAAGCCTTTTCTTTTAAAAGCTGTCACTTCCTTCACCTCAGTGAAACGTTTTAAGACCATCTTCACAAATGACCATTTGGGATGGCATCTAGGAATAATAAAAGAAACAAATTTTGTTTCAGAGATTTGTAAATTTTAAGTTTCTTTCCTTCAACAACCCTGCCTGAATTTTGAAATGCACCGATTTAAAATACTGGAAGAGTATGATAACTGTACACATAATCTTTTACATGGGTCTGAGTAGAATCCGAGCACACTTTTATATGTAAACATAGACTCCCCAGTGCATCTCAAAGTTCAGCCGTCATGACGGCGACCCTATCCATCATGAGCGAGCTGGGGGCCTGACAGACGGCCGGGGCCCAGGCCCGGCGGGCGCGACCACACTGGACCGCAACACGGAGCCACCAAGAGTAATCGGTGCGTGCGTCACAACAAATCCATACTCGGCTCTCTTCCCGCTCCCGCCCCTCCCCGGCTCATCGTACTCTCGGCTGGCTCAAACAAAGCCGGGAATCGCGGGTCGCGTTAGGGGCCCTTACTTTGCCGTTTTCCAGCTTCCCATTCATATTATTTTTGGTCAAAATATTTCAAATTATAACTTTTATATATTTAATTTCAAAAGAAACTAAGTCTTTTACAAATAATGAAGAAATTTACTCGACGACATTTGACTTAATAGCTCCCGCTGCCATCGGCTGCAGACCCCTCGGCCCGCTGCGCTCGGCTGTCGGCTCTCGGCTCCGCCCGCTCGGCGCTCGGGCGCGGCGTTGGAGCCGGTTCCCGGTGGGTCCCTCCCCAACAAGACGTAGCAGAGCAGAGCACTCTCCAGCGCACCGGGGGCGAGGCGGGGGTGGAGCTCGCCTGGAGGGTTGGCGGGAGTGGGGTTGGCGTGGCCAGCGCTACACAAAGCATTGCGTCTGTCGTGAGGGAGCGAGCTGGAGGGGGAGTGGGAAGGTGAAGGGGAAGGGAAGGGGGTGGGGATGGGGAAGGGGAGGGGTGGGGGTGAGGAGGCGGTGGGGGATGGGGTGGGGGTGGAAGGGGGAGTGGAGGGGAGGTCAGTGACCTGCACCCGACCCCATAATACACAAACACACCCTTGTCGCTTAACATCAGCCCCGCTTTTTTGAAAACATGGGGATCATCGTACCACAACATCCAATAAGACAACATCCGCCCCCATACCGGGCCCCACCCCACACCAGACACCAGCCCGACCCGGCCCAGGATCCACCCCCTCTTCATGAGAAGCTGTTTCCTCTGCCATGTTTCAGGCAGGGGGTCGTCGAGAATAATCCGCCTGCAAGCGCTTCCGGTAGCGAGGCTGGGCCGCTAGGGCTGGAGGGCGCGCGGAGGAAGGGGTGGCTGAGCTGCAAGTTGCGCCGGCGCAGCGTCAACTTCCAGAGAATCAATTCCCAAAGACGAACAGCCCCCCCCCCCCCCCCCTGCAGTGGCGCGTGGCCGCTGGCGGCTGCTGCTGGTGCCGCGGGGCGGGGCCCGGCCCGGGAGGAGAGGGCGGCGTTGGCCTAGGGCGAGCGCCGGGCCGGCAGGGGAAAATAGGACGCCGGGGGGTGGACAGGGAGGGAGGGAGGAGGCGAGAGACCAGAGGGGGTTGGAGGAGAGAGGGAGGGAGGGAGAGAGCGCGCCCCCGAGCCGTATACGCACCACCAGCATCCCTACCGAGCAGAGCGTACTATACGGGCCCGCACCGCCCCGCACCGCCCCGCACCGCCCCGCTCTGCCCCGGACTGATCAATACACACGTCGAGCTCCTCGACCAGCCGCTCTGCGCCCCGCCCCGCCACGGTCCACGGCGTGACCCGGAAGCCGAGACGGCGGCGGCCGCGGACTCCCGACCCAAACAGGGGGAGAGAGAGAGAGGAAGAGTGAGAGCAGGAGTGCGAGAGCGAGAGAGTGAGAGAGAGAGCGAGGGATGACGCGAGCGACAGAGAGGAGAGCGAGAGAGGGAGTAAGCGAGAGACCGAGCGGACAGACGGCCAAAGAGCAAAGGGTAGACAGAAAGACCAAAGAAGCAAGTATAGAAAAGGTAGAATAAGAGAGATGTGGAACTAAAAGCCTGCCCGGCCCGGATGTAGCTTTAGCTCATGCACGCCCGCCGCTCGTCGGCGACTACAGCGCCCGTCAGGTCGAGGATAGGCCACCCGCTACGAGCGCGCGCCGGCGGGTTGCCTACGGCGCAGGGGGCTCACTGTGCACGGCCGAGCAGAGCGGGGCGGGGCGGAGCGGAGCAGCGGCGGAGGGAGGCTCGTCACCCGGGCCGGGAGAGCCTCATTTTTCTGACATGTTCCATCCGTCATCCGTCACGATAGAAATGGCAGAGGCCGCGAGTCACAAAAGCAGAGCAGCAGAAAGCAGTGTCGCCGCCCCGCGGCCCTCAGAGACCACACTGCCCTGGGAGTGGATCGGTACGGCGAGCTCAAGGGCCCGGGCGCAACAGAGCCGAGCGACCCGCCCCGCCCCGCCCCGCCCTCCAGACGGTCGCGGAGCCGGCCCGGCGTGAGCTTCCGGATGACCTATATATGATCTGACATGGCCACGCGCAGTTCAATCAATACCCTACAAGAAGCGGTGAGCGGAGCGGGGCGGGGCGGGGTGGGGCGACAGCCTGGAGAGTGCGGGCCGGGCCGGGGCCACAAGGAGAGCGGTGGCAGACAGGGCCGGCGGGCGGGGAGCAGGGGGCAAGTGCATCCCCACAGAGGGGGGGGGGGGGGGGCACTCTAACCAATCAAAAGTGCTCGTCCCTTTAACCGCACCAGCAGGACCATCACCACAGCTACCGACCGACGGCGGCGCCAGTGCAGCAGGTGCCACTCAGACCTCAAGGGCCCGAGCGAGTACCCACCCCGCCCCGACCCACCCCACCCCACCCCGCCCCGCCCGGGCGACACCACGGCACGCTCGGCACGCGCCCCGGGCGGGGTGGTGGGGTGGGGAGGAAAGAGCAGCCCTGATTCAGTGGCGTCCCCCTCGGAATCTCATGGCATGTCGCCCCGCCCCACCCGGCAGGGATTCATCCCCTTGGCATGCAGACGCCCCGCCCCGCCCCGCTCCGCCCCAGGAAGGGAAGGGGGATGAAGAACGCGTGGGGGTGAAAGGGGGCTGCAGAAGGCGAGCGGCGCGGCGTCCCTCCTGGAGGTTGTGGACTCTGCGGCTGAATCCGGGAGCGTCAACGAACGCGTGGGGAGACCCGCGGCACCGCCGACACCTGCCCGGCCCGGCCCGCGCCACGGACTTACATTGAGGGAGGTTAGGGCGGGGCGGGGCGGATTGCGGAAGCGGGGAGCGGCCAGGGCGCAGCACGGCAGGGCCGGGTCCCCATAGCTGGCCCCAGCCGGGCGGTGCGGGGCGGGGCGGGTCGATATGCCGTGGTCCATATGGGCTGCCGCTGCGCCAGGAGCGGGCCGGGCCGGGCCGGGCCGGGCGGGTCCTGCCCCGCGGGGGGCGCAGGCTGGGGCTGGCAGGCCACGGGCGCTAAGGCTAAGGCAGAGAGCGGGAGACGAAAACGGCCGCCCGCCACCCCGGGCCCGGGTCCCGTCCCGTCCCGGCCCATCCTCTCTCCTCCCCCGTGACCTACATTTGGAGAGCGCCGCCCCGCCCCGCGACCACCCCGCCCCGCCCGCCGCCAATGCGCCGCCTGCTGCGCCTGCCCTGCCCTGCCCCCACCTCCCCCCACTACCCCAGCATCCAGGCCAGCCCCCCGCACCCCGCTCCCGGTGCAGCACCTGGACTCCGCTCCGCGACCTATATCCCGCCGGCAGCGCCCACAGCCTCCAGACTGACCCATTTCCGCGGTCCCCACCCCCGGGCACCGAGACACGCACCGAAGTGCAAAGCCACCCAGCCAAGGAAGGGAGGGACAAGATATATATATATACTGTCCGATACCACCCCGTCGACAAAAGATAAACATCAAAAGCGCAATAACTTTTATACACGACATTAAACGACAGTTCAAAAATGCATAGAGACCACCCAGAAAAACAATAAAGTCATTAAAAAAATGACTCAAAAATATGTTTTCCACCGCACTGATGCCATGCCGGACGCACCCCACCTCCACACTCACTCACCTCGGGAGGGCTCCCGGACGGACTCATGACTGGCGGCGCCGGCGGCGCTCAAGGGTCTGCCGGGCCGGGGCCGGGGCCGGGCCAGCGCGCAGAAGAGGGCAGCGGGGTACGGGGGCGCGTCCAGGCGCGGCCTGCAAAACCAACAACAACGGCATGAAGGCGGTCGTCAGCCACATATCGCGGATAATTTATGGACGATCCCCGCCCCGCCGCGGGTCGCTGGGCTCCACTCCGCTCGATACGCAGCCTGTCCTGTCAACAGTCCAACGGCGCGGAGCTGAGCGGAGCGGAGCAGAGCGGAGCGGCGCACTCCTGACCCCATTTCGACTCTCCGGGTGAGGAGGTGAGGCGGGGTGGGGCGGGGCGGGGTGGGGTGGGGCGGGGCGGCAGACGGCGGGGGGCCGGCGCGGTCGGGGGCCGCCACCCCCAGCAGCCCGCAGCGCCGGCTGGACCGACCCGGACGGAGGAGACGCAAGGAGCAGAGCGAGCTCTGGAGGGAGAGGGAGAGGAAGAGAGAGATAGAGAGGGAGAGAGAGGGAGGGAGAGAGGAGAGAGCAAGAAGCCACACGAGCGAGCTAACCATGCAGCCTGAGCGGCGCGGGGCGGCGCCGTGGAGTCGGGTGCTGCTCGTGAACAAACGAGCAAGACGACAGAGCGGGGTCGGGGTGTCTGCGCCGCGCCGAGTACCCACGGGACTTGTTGCTGAAACCACATGAAGAATGTGGGACACAAATTGCAGCCAAGTCCGTGTGTGTACGCGCGGTGCGTACGCGCCAACGGGGGCAGGAGGATAAGCAGGGGCAGGAGCAGCGAGGGGGAGGGAGGGGGGGGGGCACGCCGGAGACACCCCTGCAGAGAGGCACGGCCACTTGAGACGGCAGGGACGCGAGCCCTTTCTACCTCCCCGTCAGCACCACCCCACTCCACCCCAGAGCTGGCCGCGAGGGCCCCCCCCCCCCCTCCCCGCCGTTGACCATGGTCCTAAGTGACAGCCGCTACTCGAATAGCCGCTTTAACGAGCACACCGGACCGGACACACTAAGGCCGGCCGCCCCGCCCCGCCACGCCCGGGGTATACGCAACCAGGGGAACCCCTGCCCCACCCCCGCGTCGTTAACCCGTTATTGTTTTCGGGGATGAGAGGCGAGGCGCAGGGGGTGGCGGTAGGGCGGGGGAGGGGGTCCCTTCTTAAGGTCAGGGTGAAGTCCCGGGGGAGCACCCGTGCCCCCGCACCGCCCCCGCTCCCGCTCCCCCTCGCGCCCGGAACAGCCCGGCCCGGCCCGGACCGCGGACTCAAATGTCATCCCCACTGGCGGCAGTAACAATGTCTTGGAGTAAAAATGTCACAACGGCGGCGGCAGAAGAACAAATGGAAAGCCGCACCGGCGACGACACCGGCACAGCAGCTGCCTCTCCACCGCGTCCTGCCCGGGCCCGGGCCGGCGGGCTCCACCAGGCTCCACATCCCCCGCCCCACCACTGATGACAAATTGCAGTCGCGAATGAAGGTATAAACAGTCACTGCGCACAGGTGGCGCCGACATGACAAATTTTGTATAGTCAAGTCTCGGTTCTCCCGTAGAGAGGGTGCGGTGCATGTCGTGCCGGGACGGGGGCGTGGCGGGGCGCGGCGGGGCGCGGCGGGGCGTGGCGGGGGTGGGGAAGCGATAAAACTTTATCCCTCCCCTTATTTAGAACCCTGACGAGCGCCGGCGCCAGAGGGAGAGGGGCGGAAGGGCGAGGGGAGGGGGGATCTCCGAGAATTGAAAAGCATTCCGCTAATCGCCTTGCCTATCACCCCCTCCCCTCCAGGCCACGCGCGCATCGCGCCCTGCATGGAGCGCGAGATGCGCTCGCCCCGCCCGAAGTATTACAGGTGGTGGTGGTGGTGGTGCATCAGAATGGGGATGAGACGGGGGTGGGCGGGGGAGTGCCGCAGGGCCTGCACCAGGCCGCGCGTGGGGAGGCGGGGGTGTGGGGTAGAGCAGGGTGGGGTAGGTGGGGGGCGCCAAGGTCAGCACGCGAGGAGCGCAGCCCCAGGCCCAGCGCAGCCCAGCGGGCGCAGCCGCGCGCTGCAGCCTTCCCTCTCGCGGGGCAGGGGCGGGGCGGGGCGGGGCGGGGCGGGGCGGGGCGGGGCAGGCCAGGTGCCGCTCCACTTCTGCAAGTGCATGAGTATGGAGATGTGTTTCGCTTGAGCGTTCGCGGGGCCGCCGCCGCCGCGACGGACAGGAGGAATAGGCCGCACCCGGGTCGTGTGTTTAACTGCAAACGGCGTGGTCGCTTCAAGTGACAAATTTCGACATTCTTTTTAGGTGAATGCCACATTTTCCATAGAGACCATAGAGACCGCAACTTTTTTATGCTATTTCAAATGCCGAAATTTTGGCATTTGAGGCGACCGCGAAGTTTTAGAGTGTTGCACAGTACACAAAGGGCCAATCTCTTTACTGTCCTGAAGAAACGCGACTTCCTATAGCGTGCGTTTGCCACCGTGGTGGGCGATGGCAATAGCACTATTGCGCGGCGCGGCCCGCCCTGCTGCGCGCCCCGTGCCCACGGCGGCCACCCCCTGGCGAAGGTCGCCACCCCGCCCCGCCGGCGCCCCGCCACCTGGCTCCCCCTCCCACTTCCACTCCAGGCGTGACGTCAATCTCAGTGATAAACCTTGTCGTACATAAATAACGACACGCTGATCAAGCACGGGGCTGCACGCCACGCCACCTCGTCGCGCCTGGGGGCGTGGCGGGGCGTGGCGGGGCGGGGCGGGGCGGGGCGGGGCGGGGCGGGGCGGGGCGGGGCGGTACCGGCACTGACTCCCGCCCCGCCCTGCACTGCTCTATTCCACCACGCCCGAGGAGCGACAGAGTAGTGTTTGCCATTGCGGGGCACAACTGAATAAAAAGAAAACCCTGGTCTCAGTCACCCAGGAAAATTAAAAGCGGTGACAACTTCAGTTTGATGACTCGAAATTTGATTCATGCGAGTGAGTACAAAAACTGTACGAAAACTGCACTTGAATGGGGAAATAAATAATCGCATTATTCCGTGAGAAGAGCTTGAAAGTCTTCATGAAAGGCAAGACTTTTTCTTAACTACGAGAAAAAAAGGGGGAAAAAACACTCCGGCCAAGGCTATAATAATCATAGTGTTGATAGTGTTGCTCTGCAAAGCGCGCGGCACGGGGTCTTTACGCCACGTGGCGCGGTGTGGCGTGGCGTGGCGTGGCGGGGCGAGGCGGGGCGTGGCGGGGCGGGGCGTGGCGGGGCGGGGCGAGGCGGGGGTGGGTACCCCTGCCGCACGCGATCGCGCCCCTCGCGAATCAAGCTTTTCCCCAAAGTCACGGCTCGCGGTTCACGGCGCCAAGGCTAAGGCCACCGAGCCGAGCGGCGCGCCCCGCCCCGCCCCGCGCGTCGCCACGCCACCGACACCGGCGCCCCCCCGGGAGAGTGAAGACCGATATGAAAGGAGAGAGACGGTCCCGCCCCGCCCCGCCCCCACCCAGTCCACATGCAGTAACAATAATACAATGATAGTAAGAGCCCCGCGGGCGGGCGGGCGTATGCACCAAAGACGATCCTAATTCCGTCCCGGCACACACGGCCGCGCGGGTTAAAAATAACAACGGACGTACCGAAATAGGAAGGACTGGGGGCACCCCGGCCCCGGCCCGGCCCTGCCCCAGCGGGGATCGAACCCGGCGCGCCTGGGCGAACAAAGACACTCCGATTCATATAAGAGTGGAAACAACGGAAAAATTAAGTTTTCAAAAAGTTACATCCGAGGGGTTACCCAGCCAGCCCACGACCCGGCCCCGGCCCGGCGCACTGGATACACCTTGCGTGTGACTGCCACACACTCGTAGGTGTTCGAATTCCTCCATTTCGCACACTTGAAAAAGTCAAGTGAATTTTCCGAGACACTTGCGTTGTTATTTCCAGCGTGGTGAGCAAGCACCTCGCGAGTGCGACGCGACATATTGGCGTCGTTATTTCCGTCGACAAGAGCTCCCCTGCTAGTTGTATCCGGTACACCAGAGAGGGGCGGCGGGGAGGGGAGGGGAGGAGAGGAGAGCTTGCGCGCTCTAGAGACACGGAGCAGACCTGCGCGAAGCGGAGGGGCGCTGGTGACAATAGGAGAGAGAGAGAGGGAGCGAGCGCGACCAGACCGCGGGCCACACCACGGCGCGACGGGGTGGAAGTGAGTCCTGCCCTGGGCCGGGCCGGGCCGGGCACGGCAGGGGCGCCACGAGACGGCAATTAGCACGCAGCACGAGCACAGAGCACGCCACCAGAAAGGGAAAGGAACAGGCGGGGCTGTAGGCCTGGCCTGCAGGCTGGGCGGGGCGGGGCGGGGAAGGCTCTGGAGCTGAACGTTAGCAGGCTCATCTCGAAAAGTAAATCGAGGAAGCCGACAGGTGGCTAAACTATAGTAGAGAGTAAATATAGAGAGAGAGAGGTCCTGGAAAGGTTTGGAGAGTATCCAAAGCGAGTGGAGAGTGTAAACTATACTCAGGGTAATCTCTGCCCGGGGAGAATGGCCATGTACGAAAAACCTCCCCTGCCGCTCAACCCTCAACTCAACTAGCAGACCCGCCCGCCCGCCCGCGCGCTCCACCCCCTGTGGACGGGGGCACCACGCCACCTCGCGCCACCCCGCGGGGCAGGAGCTCGGGTCGCGGACTTCCCAATCGGAGGGGCAGCAGGTGAGTCAGAACCGGCGGGGCTCATGGGCGCTCTTCGAATAAACCCGACGGAGCGAGAGGACGGGGCGGGGCGGGGCGGGGCGGGGCGGGGCGGGGCGGGGCGGGGCGGGGCGCGGGGCGGGGCGGGGCGGGGCGAGGGCCCACCGCCCCGCGCCGATACGGGCGAGTAAATTATTGAAACCCGCGCTCGCTCACTCTCTCTCTCTCTCTCTCACTCACACACAAACTCTAGCCGCGGGGCTAGACCGCGCGTGGTTCCACTTCACCCCAACTCTTTCCCCCCATCCCCCCTCTCTCTCTCTCTCTCGCTCTTTAAACCCCCTCGAGTGAAGCGCCACGCTCCCGCCGGAGGCGCCAAAGCAATTGCAACTCGCCTCGCCTGCGTCCTCTTCCCCCTCGTTCGCCCCGATGACACGGAAGCAAAAAGAAAAACACTGCCAACTTCTCTTTTCTCGACAGAAAAAAAAACAAAACTTGAAAGCGCCAAGTTCTCGCGTAGCTCCAGCATCGCACCCATGTTGCATCACAGCAGTTTAACTCCATTTTAAGGACGTGGTTTAGTCACGTACTGTATTCAACGAGGGGAAAGGGAGGAAGCGGGAATCATTATTCAACTGTGGATGGAGGAGCAGCAGCTCGACACTGCACGACTAGAGCAAATCTGCCACAGAATCCCGATTTTTTCCCCCAGAAATTTTTCTGACAAGATTCCGACATATTTAACAGTTTTTAAAGATGGTTTTCCTGACGCAATTTGAGTTCAAATTCCTGTCATTTTCATGACACTATCTTACATTATTGGCATTTTCCCTATTTTATTTTTGACGAGGAGAGGCGCTACTGCACCTGTAGCGCTACCAAAAGGAAAGCCAGCCATTCCCAATCACTTCGCACTCGCGAAGGCGCAAAGAGCGGCGGGAAAAAAAAAACGTCGTGGCAAATAAAAGTAAAACCAACAAAAAAAGTAATATGCAGCGCGAAACTGTTGCTGCGGTGCTCCGCCCGCTCCGTCCGGTCGCGACCTCCCGAACCTTCACTTTCGTTATCATCATTTTTATTTATTTTTTTTCCTTTCGTACCTCCCTGCTCTGGGTCGTAGGAGCGTTAGGGGAAAGGTTAGGCAGTCCACCGGCAGGTACCCAGTTCCTCAGGGGTGAGCACTGTACTGGAGCACCCGCCGGAGGAGGGGGTGGGGTGGGGTGGGGGCCGCAAGTGGGTCACATCCAATGGAAACAACACACGGGGGGCGGGGCGCGGGGTGCCGCCGCCGCCGCCGGTGCGCCGCACCCCTAATGCAAGTCAGTGGGAATCCCACCCACCCCCCAGCGCGCCACCCTCCGCCACCCCCCGCCGCGCAGGTCGGGGGACAAACTCATGGGCGTACACGCGTTGCCGCGAGCGCTGGTTCCACAGAAATCGCCAAGTTAAAGGGCCTAGGGCTCGGGGAGGGAAGGGGAGGTTTCGGCGGGAAGTCGCTCAAGGCCCCGCGGCCTTCGACAAGAACTATTTTGGTGCGCGCTGCACCGGGCTGCAGCCGGCCGCCTGCAGCGACACAGCTGGCCTGCAGCAGCTGCAGCGCGCCCCGCCGCGCCCCGCAGGCAGATTTATAGCCGTTGGTCGAGGTCTGTCCGTACGGTCTGAAATATAACCGATCCGATACGCGGGGCGCGCGGCCGGCGCCGGGACTCGATCCCGCGGCGCCCGCCCGCCGGCCCGGCACAGGCGGCACAGGTACTCACCCCTTGGAGGACCTCTCAGCCGAGTCCAGGCTGCGGCGCGCACAGACCACGAGGGGCGCGGAACACCTGGGCGAGCACCCCGCGGGGGGCGCGAGCCGCGAGCGGGACCGGGGCGTGCGGCGGGGCGGGCGCGGCGCGGCGGGGCTAGGAGGCGAACCTCGCTGCGAGCATGCCTTCCCTGGACTAGGCTCCATGCTGCAGCCACCGTGCTCCGCTCCGAGCAGCTCCCGGCCCGGGGCCCCCGCCCCCGCCGCCCCCTCGCGCGCCTGGGGAGAGGGGCGGGGGCGCGACAAGTGTGGAGCCCCCGCAGCCCCCCCACCACCCCCGCGGGGGGTCGCAGCCCCTAGCAGCCCCGTGCGCGCCGCAAACCCGCCCCCGCCCCCACCCCCCTCTCCCCGACGTAGCCGGCTGACCCAATTTCACAGTGCGGAACGGCGGTGTCCGGGCCGGGGCGGGCCGCGCCGGGGTAGCGGAGTAGGCCACGGGGTGGCAGCCCTGCCTGGGCTAGGTCACTCCAGACTGGTATGCGGGTGGGTACTGGGTACCACCCACCATCATGAGAGTACTACCCCCTAGTCCCGCAGGAAAACCCCCCAAAACCTCAGGGTGAGCGCGCCCGCGACACCTTAGGCGTGACAGTGATGACCCGTCACACGAAACAAAGCATGTTCAACGAGCACTTCCTATGAGTGGTTGTACCTAAATTCTCTAAGCTCTTCTGTTTTAAGACAAACTGCTATAAAAGAAACTTCCTGTATTCCCTATTTCTTATCTCAACGTAAATTGAATGGGAGGAACATTTTGATGACGCAAACACTTTTCCATGTATTGCTATTGAAGTCGATACAGAAATTTAGTAGATTGATAGTTGCGCTTAACAGTAAGTCTCCTTACCCAAGTTTTAAAAGTAGTAGGTTACAAAAATTTAAGAAATTGAGCATGATTTTTTAAAAGGAAAAGAACTATAGTCATATGCTGTGGGTTAATCTCAGAGAGATATAAGGCACTTACCTTGCAGCTTTAAGGAAGGGATGTTTGGCCACCTTTCAGCAACCAATCACATCTGCAAATGGGAAATTTAGTAATTACTACAAATGAAAATTACAAATAGATTAAGAAAGAATGAAAACGAAACTTGTATACACAAAAAATAAAAACTGTCATATTTTCAAAAAGATGTGACAACAGTTTCCAACCTAACACTTCTTGAAATAATCATGAAGAACTCATCGGGGAGTAGTCAAGAACAATATATTATGAAATATATATTTGTAGGAGAAATTTGTCATTGAAAATAGCACAAACAAGCAATGAATGAGCTTGTGAACTAGTGCGTAACCATACATAAATATCAAGGCGCAGCATTTACAAGCCGAGACCAAACGTAGGCACACAATAAATATTTACAAGTCCCTGTGCATCCGATTGTTACAAAGTTTAATCCCTGGCAGCAAAAGCCTGAGAATTGTGAAATATTCGAAGCACCTCTAGCCTCAGTAGACAACTCTGAGCAGACAAAGGTTTACAAACACATACTGACAGAGGGCGAGAATCGTCCACGAAAGGGTCGAGTCCAAATGACACGCCGTCGGGGAATACCACTGAGCGCTCCGGTCTCCAGTAAAGAATGCGCCAGCCAAACTCTTTACAGACGTTGCCCACCAGACAAGGGGTAGCCATGTTACACGCTCACCCACCAGGTAGGCAGGGCAGGGCAGGCTCGCCCCCGACCCGGACCAGACTTGTTCTTACCTTCTCCTGTCGGCTGGGATGGTAATGTTGCCGGAGCTTGCGCCCGCGGCCGCTAACGAACTCACACACAAACAACAATTGGGCAATCTTCAAATTTTGAAAACACTCAGACTGCCCCACTCACACGATGAAGAGCAACGGCCGCAACAGAGCTAATTTTAACTACAAACTCAAATCACCTTTTCCTACCTACCTGATCGGCAAGTGTTTTTGTTTTTAGTACAGCCGTGGCCCGCGTAGTAGCGCTGGCGGCGCTGGGGTAAAATGGCGTCATTGGCTGACGCTGATTTTTGCGTCGTCTGTCATCTGTTTGTTTCGTTTCAATGAAAGTTGGGTGTTGGAGGAACTGCTGATGACGTACATGTATTTAACCTGTTTATGTGTCTGTCACTCCAGGTAAATGTCATTGAATTTTAGGGTACACTGAACGTTCATTTACCTTGGAAATGTTTTAGAATAGGGTTGCGTTGACGTCGTTGCGTGTCTTTCCATGCAACTGTCAGTATGTCGTCCCCAGCTGGGAGTAGCCTGACCTCAGTCTGCCTAACCTAATCAAGGCTGATTTCACATTTTCCTATTTTTATGACGTTATTAGTATTATTTAGCGAATTTTTGGGAATTTACCTGTCACTGCCATATTTCCTAAATTTTAAGTTACCATAGTATTACCAATATTTGCCATTTACTTCCCATCTCCAAGGTTATAAATTTTTTCCATTTAATATTTTTCTACTAAGTTCTTTGTTTTGACAGCTCAATTTTTTTTTGTAAATTCTATTTACATCTCTATCAGTAGGTCTTAACATGCTTTGTTATTTTCAGGTTTTAGTTCATAATTTGCACGTATGAACCAATGACTGCAAGACGTCGACGAGGGGGCTCAGAATCGGAACAGTCCCCAATTGTTATTACTGGTGGGGCATCCTATGCTAATAGCAGTTCTGCATTCTCCTCATATCGAGATGACGACTCTGGGAGCATAGATACTGCCTCATTTGGGAACAGTTCTGCAACTGCATTTAATCCAACCATGACTTCACGGGATAGAACTAATGAATTTGCGAGTGCTGTTAGGTCCCTGCAAGGGCGACAAATTATCCATGCAGCACAAGCCAGAGATCCAAGAAAAGCTAGGCATATCCAAAGCTATGCTGAATTTATGATGATTGCAAGAACTATTGGAAAAAATATCAGTAGTACCTATTCAAAGCTTGAAAAACTTACACTACGTATGTACTTTTATAATTCCATAATTTTACTGATCTATCCCTAAATGGTACATATCTTTTAAATTTTTTTAGCATTACTTAAATAAATTGGTTTCTTTGCAGTTGCCAAACGTAAGTCTCTATTCAATGACAGGCCCACAGAAATCCAAGAATTGACTTACATCATCAAAGAAGATCTGAGTAGTCTTAATGGACAAATAGCTAGACTTCAAGAAGTTGCTCGTAATCAACGCAGAGCTCAGCAGACAGGACGAGCACACCTGTTGTCTCACTCCTCTAGTGTAGTTTTGGCCCTTCAATCTAAACTTGCATCCATGTCCTCAGAATTCAAGAATGTTTTGGAAGTTAGAACTGAGGTAATGCTAATTTTTTCACTCTACCTTTACATCTTCTCTTCTGCGCTTACTTATAATCATACATTTATTTCTTATTATTTAATTCTTTCAGAATTTAAAACAACAAAAAAGCAGAAGAGATCAATTTTCCCAGGGGCCTGTTTCCAGCTCTCTGCCTCCATCAGCACTATCTGGGCACCACCATGGGTCTGTTCTGCTGGCTGAAGAACAAGTTTCTATTGACTTGGATGATAGAAGTCCCTTACTTCCAGCTACTCAGAAGCAAGCCCTAATTTATGATGAAACAGTAAGGACGGTTTATCTATTTATCAGTAAAATTTAATGCCTAGAAACTAATAATTTTTATCTTTTTGAAGGACAATTATTTACAAAGTCGAGCAGAAACCATGCAAAACATAGAATCCACTGTAGTGGAGCTGGGTGGAATTTTTGCTCAACTTGCAACCATGGTAAAGGAGCAAGAAGAAATGGTTGAAAGGTATATTATTTTCTTATTTTTATTTTGGGCTTACCATGACCTTCAATTGTTAATTTTTAAAATTTTGTCTTCTTTCTTATTAGAATTGATGCAAATGTTCAAGATGCTGAGTTGAATGTTGAGGCAGCTCATGGAGAAATTTTGAGGTACTTCCAATCAGTGACATCAAATCGATGGCTTATGATTAAAATATTTGCAGTTCTCATATTTTTCTTTATATTCTTTGTTGTATTCTTAGCTTGATTTATTCCTGTAATGTAGACTCTCATGCCATGCTTTTTATGAATTCAATAAGAAATTTGCTCAGTTACCAGTAGTTTCATAGTTGTCACTTCATGGTTGCTACACTTATGTCGAGGTTTGGCTGTTAGTGAAAAATCCTGTTCGGTCAAACCTAATCATAATTTTTTTTTTCTCGGAGAGCTCTATTTTTATTTAGTTTTTGATTTTTCTTATAGTAACTCTGTATCCCAATCATCTATAAGCCATAAATAATCTGGTGTTTGTCAACCTTACGTCTTATCTTTGTATTTTTATGCCCAAGTTATATTTTTGTAAATGTTTAATCATTTATAGAAATAAGCTTAGGTAGGTCAGAACACTTGCCTGTGGTTGTGTTTGAATATTTTTTGTGTAGAGTTTATTGAAGGGTTATACATACAATCTGCTTGTACTATCCTTTAAATTTGTCTTTTTTTTTATGACTTCTTGTTAGATTCTTCAAAAATTTAACAGCCCTTGTGGCTCTGAACCCTTTTAAGTAGACCATCTAATGATCATTCCATATCTGTATTTCATGTTCATTGGTAATACATACCTGGTAATACCAATACTGTTACAGCTCTCTTTGTTGTGAAAAATACCAGATTACATTTTAAATGATATTTTGCTTGGAGTTCCCATCAAATTCTTATTTGCCTCAGGTGTGTGCCAAAAATAGACCTTGAAAAAAAAAAAAAATTAAATAAGTAAGGTAACTTATTTTAACCAATCAAACGATTGCATCATAATTTAAAGACTGAAAGACGTAGACAGTCGTCATTGGTCCAATCAGACATTTTTAATGAGTAAAATTTAGTACATACTCTGTTTAAATACAGTAGATTCTTTTGAAACCAGTTTGTTGAAGACTGCAGCATTACTCATTACAGATATGAAATTTGGTGATAAGGTGCAGAGAGCACACTCCTTAGTAAAATTGAGTGATACTTACGAGGCTGTTCCATAAATAATGTGTTTTGTATACTCAGCTGGGCTGATTTTTAAAAGTGTGTTTTGCAAATGCTATGTTAAAACATTTTGCAGCCTGTCCTAACTTTATCTGAGTTGGTTTTACTACTGTGCATTTGTAATTTCTGTCATTTTGGGGCCTCACATGTTATAGGATAAAAGATATTATTGTTGAGTAAAATGCACTTAAATAGAGAAACTTTGTCAACTCCTTTATTAATGCCACCCTTCAAGATTAATTACTCTCCCAGATTAGGTGTTGGTTTAACCATGTGGCATGATATGTCTTGCCACACAATCAGTCAATAATATTTCAGACATTATGTTGAGAAGTAGTAAACTTCATGTCATTTTAATTTGTATTGGGTAGAAAACAATTGAGACTTTTAAAATGAAATTTCTGTTCAGCAATTAAATTAGCATCTTACCTGAAACCACTTTACACTGGCTTACTTACCATGCCTCAACAATCCTTAAGAGCTATGATGCGGTTTCATTATTGACTGAAATTCCATTGTAGGAGATGATTTGAAAATAGGGAATCATTCACATTCATGGAGCTCTAGGTATTTTTTCCAAGCATTATTTACCAAAGCATATCATCTCATCCATACATCTCTAGAATAATTCAAAAGAAACTCTAAAGAACAAAGATCAACTTTTACATCAGGTAGAAACCCTCCTAAAACAAAAAAATACAAAACATTTACAGGTTACATACAACATTAAAACTAGTGGAATATATAACAAAGTCATAAAAGACCTTTGTCATAATAATTACAAAATTATTTTAATATCATTCAGTCGTTGGGATGAATTCCAAGGTAAAAAGGAATGTCAGAAGTAAAGGTCTCCACTGGAATATTCTTAGAAAATCTCTGCCAATCAGTAAGGAAGGATACAGAACAAAAGATTAATTCTCATTGTGCCTTGAGTCTCTGAACACATGATGTTTTCTTAATGTGGAATAAGTTTACCCAAAAGCGATAGCACACCACTTACAGGGCATTGATCTTTTCAAAAATAGGAAAATTGTGGCATCCCTTCAATTGGTGAGCCGGTTCTTAAAGTGCGCTCCCTACCTTGGCCAACAAATAACAGAAGCATCTGTGTCCAGCGTACCACATCGATCGCATTTCAGAGTGGGTTCCTTGCTCATACCCAAGCACTCGATTTGAATTTAAGTCTGTCTCCCGCCCATATGGCAAGGACAAAGTCTCGCTAGGCCAGGGCTCAAAATGGGGATTTATTGTCCTATGAGGAACGGGAATGTCCCCGTCCAGTACCGACGACAGGCCTCACAGGTACATCCCGTTCACCAGGTAGTCGGCGTCGTGGGCGTACGAGGACTGTCCTCCCCGGCGCAGGAGCTTCCGCTTTATCATCCGGACTCTGCACACGATGACGACCACCATGAGGGAGGTGAGCACCATACCTGCGACGGCGAGACAACACTCAGAGGGCGTTCCACCAGGAGCAGGGCACCAGAGGCGAGACACTTACCTAACACGAGCGAGATGACGGCGCCCTTTGGGCTGACCGTGGGCCCGTCCGTGATGTCCACCAGGGCGGCCTGCTCCAGACTCAGGTTGGCGTCAGACCCCAAAGACGACGACGCCGCCAACCCACTCCCCTTTTTGCTCCCAATCTGTGTCGACGTCGGTTTCTGTTGGACCGCTTCGGTCTTGTTTCGCGTCGGCGTTTCGCCTGTCGGGACGAAAAAATTATGAAAGAGGAACTCGGAGCCAATCCTTTAACGGCCCACAGATGTGCGGCTGCGGCTTACCTGACGGTTTGACCGTGACCGTCGTCACAGGCGACTCGGTGGGCTTGTCCGCCGGCTTGGCGTGCTCCAGCTGCTTCTTGACCGAGTTCGGCTTGTCCTGGGGCCGCGGTCGCAGGGTGGGCGACGGGGCTCCCGGGGCGGCGGAGGCGGCGGGGGCGGCCGTGGGGGCCGCGGGTGAGGCGGCGGGGGCGGCCGGCTGCTGGAAGGCGGACGCCTGCTGCTGAGGCTGCTGCTGCTGAGCGGGCTGCTGAGGCTGCTGAGCGGGCTGCTGTGCGGACTGCTGAGGCGACAGCTGCCTCTCGTACGGCACGGAGGTGAGGTCCGCCTCGAGCCGTCGGCCGCTGTCGTCCGCCGTCACCTGCAGGCCCTGCTGGGCAGCACGGCACATCGTCAGCCGGGTGCCGGGGGAGCGCGCCTGTGCGGTAGGCAGCCCCGCCAAGCGCGCGTGTGCCGCGGGGCTGCCTATCCTGCTGCCGTCAGGCGCTCTCCCACTGCGACTTACCAGGCGGCCGATGTTCCCGATCTGCAGGCGGCTCTCGGACCCGCCATCCTCATAGAAGTAGTCCGGCTGCGCGCCGTACTGGCCGCCGTACTGGCCGGGGGACCCGCGCTGGGGGCCGCCCAGGGGCCCACCCGCCCGCAGCGGAGGGTAGTCGTCTGCAACCCGACAGTGTCAATAGGGACAGAATAATCGAATTTTTTAAATAATAAAGAGGCCGCCGCTTTGCACCTACCTGACGGCCTGGCGTTGGCCGCGCCCTGGCCGTAGTACGGACCCGTACCACCAGCGGGCCCTCGGATGCCGTCCCCGTAGCCGGCCGCCCTGAGGACCCCAGATATGCATGAGACGTTAACCTAAACGAAACAGGCACGCCGCAGGGGGTGGAAGACTCACCCAGTGTTCTGCAGGTCGTCCCCAAACATCTGGTGGGGGTGGTTGTGGTGGTAGTGATCCGAGTCTAGAACTCCACCCTTGTGTGTGAATATGTGGCTGTTGTGCTCCACTAAGAATACAAAATATTATAATAATCAATGTAATTTATATCTTTGTGAAAAAGCTTCGTTGATCTGTTCGGCTTTAGTACCTCCAGGCCGGAAAGGGTTCGCACCGGCGTCCCACTGGTTCCCCGCCCCCGCGCCGCGGGCGGCCCCGGCCACGCCGGCCCGCTGGAACATCTGCTGCTGCTGCTGTTGGATCTGCTGCTGCTGGGCCTGGAGAAGCTGTTGTTGTTGGAGAAACAGCTGCTGCTGCTGCTGGGTCTGCTGCTGCAGCGCGGCCGCGAGGATGTCCTGCTGCTGTTGGGGCTGCTGCTGCACCTGCGGGGCCGTATCATCGCGTTAATTTTCGAGAAAAAGTCGTTTCGTATAAAGTCTACTCATGATCAAGGGCTCTCAGCCGCGCACCTGCAGCTGCTGCTCTTGCTCGGGCTGGGAGGGCAGCCGCGGGTATTGCGGCGGGAGGCCTGCCTGCTTCGAGGGAGCAGGCGCGCTTCCCACTTCTGCGAAAAAATGACGAAATTAAGAGATCGATGTTACGATAATGAAGGGTTTAAGAGCGGAGTGGCTCGCAAGCGCTACAGATCACATCCGCTACAGGTCACAAGCGCTACAGGTCACAACCGCTACAGGTCACAAGCGCTACAGCTCGCTAACGCTTCGGGTCGCAAGCGCTACGGGTCACTAGCGCTAC
Source organism: Frankliniella intonsa (assembly GCA_033675135.1). Classification (NCBI taxonomy): domain Eukaryota; kingdom Metazoa; phylum Arthropoda; class Insecta; order Thysanoptera; family Thripidae; genus Frankliniella; species Frankliniella intonsa. The sequence continues at coordinate 8,667,514 of CM066254.1, read as the reverse complement.
AGCGAGAATCCGCGCGTTAGGCGGAGCCGAGCCGAGCCGAGCTAAACCTTGAAAAATTACGCACGTCGCGTGAAAACATGGAAAATTTTTGCGACAGTAAACCTCCCGAAGGAGGTTGCGGTTCCCGCCAGGCACAGGGCTTTTACCCCCCGTGGCAGCCAACTACTTCGGTGTTCTTATGGGAACCGGTGCTTTTCTGGCTACGATCCTGTCGCGCAATTCGACAGATTTGATCCCCGTACTGTCAGATTTAGTCGTACGGTGGTTAACCGAACTGCCCTGTCCCCAGAGCATGGAACAGCTATTTTTGGAGCCAGATTCTAGGACTTATGACCCCACGACCGACCACCAGTCGTGGGCATGGGACGGAACTTCCTGGCAACCCGCTGTCGCTACCAGTGAAGAACCTACCTGGGTTTGAACCAGGCCCCATGTGCCGAGTCTCACAGACACCCCACGGCTTTCGCGGCACCACTAGACCACTAGACCGTCGGCTATTCCACGAGGGAGGTCGGTTGAAATGGGGGGCTTGAATTCCACTCTCCAAATTGTTGTCCTCAGAAAAATTTAATATTTTGGTAAGATTCGAACCTCTGTCCTGCGACTCTCCGCGCGGACACTCTGCCGGCACGGCTACGACGCCACGGTACCTGATGCCGGACCACTAGGAGTCATGCTGCGCGAGAAGCCAGTCACCGAAGAAACGAACCCGGTGTCATGAGTGCGCCTGCTCTCCGGTCAGTGCTCGGCCGGCCGCGTAGCGTCATTGGTATCGACGCTGCTCATAGCACTGGGCGGGAAGTGGTTCAAAAACCGCGTAAGTTTTTTTTTCTTGTTAATTTTTTTTTGTTTGGACTAACGCGCGGATTCTCGCTGTAGCGCTTGTGACCCGTAGCGCTAGCGAGCCGTAGCGCTACTGAGCTGTAGCGCTTGTGACTCGTAGCGCTTGCGACCCGTAGCGTTAGCGAGCTGTAGCGCTTGTGACCTGTAGCGGTTGTGATCTGTAGCGCTTGCGAGCCACGTCCGTTTAAGAGTTGCAGAACGTGGTCGTTACCAGCTTGCTGGGACGTGTGCAGGTTCGGCACGAGCCCTTGCATCCTTCCGCCGCTCCCGCTGGCGGGCTGCTGCAGCTGCCCCAGCTGGTCCGACAGGGACAGCTGCTTGGACTCCTGGCCCTGCTGCAGCTGCGGCAGCTGCGCGGGGTGCTGGGCCTGCTGCGCGGGGAGCTGAGCGCCCTGCGGCTGCGGCTGCTGCAGGGTCTGCGCCCAGCTGCGGTACGCGTTGTACGCGTTCAGATCCTGCTGGTCCGCCTGTTGCAGCTGCGGCTGGGCCTGCTGGGGCGGCTGCAGCTGCGGCTGCGGTTGAGGCGGCTGCGGCAGCAGGGATGCGGACTGCGCCTGTGGAGCGCGCCGAGTTCAAAAAGACAATTATTCCGCAGCCCACAAACGATGCGGTGTCGTCAGGGCGGGAGCGGTGTGCGCGGGAACTTGCCTTGGTGTCCGGCCGCGGCATGCCCTGCTGGGCCTGCTGGGCCTGCAGGAGGCCCTGCTGGAGGCCCTGCTGGAGGCCCTGCTGGAGGCTGTGCTGCTGCTGCTGCTGCCTCTGGAGCTGGTACTGCTGCTCGCGCAGCTCCATCAGCTCCTGCGCGTGCATGTGCGAGTCCGCCACCTCCTCTCCCACGGACACCTGCGCCGCGCCAGGCCGGCCGGAAATTGCAAACGGTTATTGGCGCGCCCGGTATTTGAACCAGTGAACTTTCGATCCGTCGCGGTGCGGGCTGACCCACCTTGAGGCTGACGCTTGGCCCGGAGCCACCGCTCTGCACTCTGGACTGGCCGTCGCGGGTGAGGAGGACGGGGGTCGTCTTGGCCTCTGCGGGGAGGGGTGGTAAATCAGTACAAGTCTCCTCAAATTCAAACTAGCCAAACATTGCCCTTCAGAGTTCAAATATTTTTTTATTGTTTTTTTCGTTGTGAATGCTACAGCCGAGTGTCGCGCTCACCTGGGCAGTTGGCTTCGTCCGAGTTGTCGCTGCACTGGGGGATGCCGTCACACTTGTTGTAGATGGCGATGCACTCGACGGTGGCCGTGTGCCGGCACTGGAACTGGATCTCGGCGTTGCAGGGCGACGGCGCCAGCGGGCCTGCGCCTGGGCCTGCAACGCGACGTAAAGGTGAGCACGGCGGTGCCTGCACACCCGCACCATCACGCTCCTAAACGACCCCCTAAACGTCGCCCCGCCCCGCCCCGCCCCGCCCCGCCCCGCCACGCGGTGTTTTGGTCGGGTGATTCGACCGCGAGACCACGTGACCTCGTTTGTCTGTTCGCTCGTCATTCCGGCGCGAAACCCTCCCCGCCCATCCCCTCCCCCCCCTCCCGGCTCCTCCTCTCCCTCCCTCCTCCCCCTCTCTCCTCCTTTCTCCCGACGAGCCTTCGGGCGCGCACAGCGCACAAAGCACTTTGCGGCACGGCGCGCCCCCAGAACGTTTATAATCGTAATAAATAATGGATTTACAGTCGCAGCAGCAGGTCCTTCGAACTGGAACATTTCTTCGCCGCCAGGGCGAGCGCGCGGCCCAGCGCGCGTCCCAGCACCGACAGACATTAAAGGTTCAGAGTTGTACGCGTCCTGGACGTTTCGCGGCGAGAGAGTTCCCAGCAGGTCAGGTTCCCGCGCCTGAAGTCGACATACGCGACCCCAAGAAGTAGGTAAGAATTGGCCGAGAACACAGCCGTGTAGAGAGGCGGGCTGTCACTGCCCGCTGCTTTAGTTCGGGTATTCGGATGAACTCGAGGCTAAATTGGTAAGTTAAGACGATTAACACGGTACTAAATGTAATTTTTTCGAGCACTTTTTCTGGCAACACTGTCTCATGTCTCTCCCCGTCCCTCGTTCAGTACCGTGTTCGCTTCCAGCGCCGCCCCCCCCCTCTCCCCCCAACTCTCCAGCCCGCTCCAGCGGCTCCGGGGCTGCAGCCTGCTTTCTGCGCACGACTTTGACCTTCCCGCGGCCCGGCCGACCGCCTTACGTCCAAATAATAAGGTCCCAGATGGGAAACAAGGATTTTGTGCGGGAAAAGAAGAGAGTGTGCGGGGCGGGGAGGGGCGGGGTGCGGCGGGGCGCTGGAGCTGGAGCTGGCGGCGTGCCTGGGCTCAGCGCGCGCGGGGCGGGGCGGGGCGGGGCGGGGCGGGGCGGGGCGGGGCGGGGCGGGGCGGGGCGAGCACCGCGCCTTGTAAAGGGTTGCTCAATTACGTATTCCTGGCCGTGCCAAGTTAACTGGACGCGGCTTGCCTCTCCCGTCCTCATCAGACAAGCATGTGCACGGTCGCCAAGACGGGGGAACAATAATAATTTTAACGCCGTTCGCTTAATGAATTATAAAACCAGCAGCAGGGAGAATACTATGGTGCCAGCTCGACCATTGCGACCCTGCTCTTCGCTACAGTGCCTGGCGCCCTTATTGCCCGCTCGCCCTCTACTCCGGATACGTTTTCGTTATATTTTTCGTAGGCCGGTGCGCGGCCCGGCCCGGCCCGCCCCGAATAGCGTGGGACTGCAGCGCCTGCGCCAGGCCTTGGACAACCTTGAGGCACCGCTTCGCGAAATCAAGGCGAGACGGCGGGGCGTGGCGTGGCGTGGCGCGGCGCGGCGGGGGCTTTGGACGTTCGGACAGCCGGGTAATTAGTTGAAAGGGAAGCGGGCAGGGGTAACGCAATCGACGGGCAGCTCAGCTCAGCTCAACTCTGGTCGGCTCGGGCGCGGCGCAGCAGTAGCAGCAGCGCGGCCCGCCAGAGCGACACCAGGGGGGAGATCAGCCGATTAAACCTCTCTAGGCGATCCCACGGGAGTCATTATATGACAAGCTTTGCCAACAGTTTAGCGGGCTGAGCCGCGAGCACCGCGGCTGATGCTGGCGCGGCGAGGAGCAGTGCATTCCACCGGCAATTAACGGGGGCAGGGCGAGCCAGGTCGGGCGGGGCGGGGCAGCGCTCACCACAGCACCTCACCACGGCCAGGTGCATGCACCTGCACCGGCGGCAGGTGGGGCAACCCGACCTGCACCTGCAGCTGCGGCAGCGGCGGCCGAGGTGTGAACCGCCTCGCTGAGAAGCGGAGCAGCCGCACCGCACCTCACCGCACCGGAGTGTGTGAGGCAATGGGGCTTTAGAGTGGCGGGCGCCACCTGCAGGTGCTGCTGGGGGCGTGGATCTTCTGCTTGTGGGCGGCTAGGGCTGGGGCGGCTCGGGCTGGGGCACGGCTGTTGACCCCGTGCCGCCCTCTGCCGCCGTTGTCGCCATGCTATGCTAAACTCGTGGACCAGACCGGAGTTTCCGGCGGATGTCTCCGTCCCTCTCTCTCCCTCTCCCTGCTCTGTCGTGGAGCCGCGGCAGCTGTCGTTTCCGGCGCCGCGGAGACAGTACCGGAGAAGAGGGCCAGTATGGACCCCGCGGCCCCGGAGCCCCGGCCCGGCCCCGGCCCCCGGCGCTCACGGGACGTCCGTCCTGTGTTTGTGTTGCCGCCGCGCCGCGCCGTACCCGTCCGCCCCGCCCGGCCCGGCGCACGAGGAAGGAGACGGGACGGGACAAGGCGGGCGCCCACCACCGCGGGGTGGGTGCCCCGCCACGCCCCGCCACGCCCTGCCCCACCACGCCCAGGCCCCGCCATACGCCCGGACGGGCCCCGCGCAGCGAGGACACACACTGTCGGGTCGCGGTACTGATCGGCGTGGGCGTACACTTGTACTGACGGCACCAAATTTTTTCGTGACCATAACCATGCTGGCTCAGCCGTGATTTTATGGGCTTGACCTGAGCTTCTGATGGCTGCTTGGTTTCTACTAAGACGCAGGGAATACCCCCTCCCCGCTCCTCCAGCTGGCGCAGGACCCACGTACAGAGTACCGGGTCGGACCCGATGAACGGCACGCAGGCTGTTCTCCAGCTCCCTTCATCTGCTGGGCCGGAAACCGCGATGCCATATAATTTGTGTTTCTTTGTGCACTGCGCCGTACCCCCTTTTTTGTAAACGGTACTGTACTGTGCAAAGCGGCCGCAGCCAGCGCCGAAGGAGTTCACAGTTCACGGGAGCGGTACGACAATTGAAGAAAAAAAAGTGTTTCGTGGAAGTTAGCAGCAGCAGCAGCAGCAGCGGCAGCTAGAGTACAGTCGAGCGGGCTGCACGGCGGCGCGAGGCGAGGCGAGGTGAGGCGGACTGTACCGTACAATCCAGCGGCGCAGCGCAGCGGGGCGGGCCACCATGATGTTGCCGTGCGATGACCCGCACTCGCGCGGGAGGGGGCGGGGCGGGGCGGGGCGGGGGGGCGGGGTTCTGCCTGAGGACCGTGGCGGGGAGGCGGCGCGCGGGGGGTGGAGGGCGGTGCGTGGGTGCCGCCGAGTCGCGGACGTGTCTCCAGCGGCGGAGCAGCAAACTAGATCCGAGACACGTACGCGTGTCCCCACGGCCTGGCAGCACGACTCCTACTCCTACCCGGAAAGGTGGTCCTGCTGCCGCCCTGGCCCCTGGCGCCGGGGCGGGCGTGCTGCTCCGGGCGTCGTCCCCGCGGCCCCTCCGCTCCACGCCACACAATCTCTCCTGCAGACGCCCCCACCCCCCCTTCACCCGCGCGCGGGCGGCGCGGGCCCGGCAGGCATGCAGGCGCCGCGGTGCGGTCCACGGGTCCACGGCGGGCGGCCCGGGCCGGGCTCGCGAACACGCTATGTGGGCAGGGGTAGGCCCCGCGCGAGCCGAGCCGGGCCGAGCCGAGCCGAGCTGAGCCGAGCCGAGCCGAGCGGAGCGGGAGCCGAGCCGGGGCGGGCCGGGCCGGGCTGCAGCTGCGGGAGCGGGCCAAGCTAGCCCAGCCCAGCCCGTTCGCCAGTCCGTCCTCGGCTCTCGCACCCGAAGGTCGCCCCGCCCCGCCGGCAAGAGTGCCTAGCTTTATTCGCGAGTGTCTCGACTTGTTTTTTGTTTGACCGCTTTGAGCTTCCCTCCGTGTGGCCAGTGCCTGAGTGTGCGTGTGCGTGTATTGGTTTGGTGTAAGTGTGTGCCTGTGTGAGCCAGTGTGTGAGTGTGCGGTGCCTCCGCCGCCATGACGTCCAAGCTCCGCCGCGCGCCGCTCTTCACCTACAACGACATGGGCACCCGCTGCCTGGCCGCCTCCTTCGGCGGACCCTCGCCGGCGGCGACCCCGACCAACGGCCACCAGGGCCACCAGGGACACCCCGGCCAACTGCAGGCACACCCCGGCGCGCAGCACGCCGCGGCCCACCCCGCCGGCCACCACGGCCACCAGGGACACCCAGGATACGGGCCGGCGCCACCGCAGCACGGATACTCCGTGCACCGCGAGGCCCCACCGCCGCCCCTGCCCCTCAAGGTAGGCAGCCGGCCCGCCAGTATTTTACGGGAGGAGGTCTTTTTCTGCTTCGGGATAAGGAGAGAGAAAAAACGCTGCATGCCATTCATTCCGCGACGCGGCTCCGGTGCGGCTAGCGGCCCGCCCGGGCCGTGACAATCGCAAAAGCGCGCGTCCAGCACGGCAGACCTAATGGTCGCCCTTCCGTCAGCCAGCCCCGCCCCGCCCCGCCCCGTCCAGCGCCCGCTGGAGAAAGCGCCATCACCGCGGTCTGGACACGGGGGCCGAACGGAGGGCCTAACGCAAAGAGCCTTCCGCCCGGGGCGCGCGGGGCTCCGGGCTCCAGGACTCCGGGGGGCAGGGCGGGCACCAACGGAAAAGCAAGCACCACCACCGGCAGGTAGCGCGGCGTATGGAGGAGGAGGAAAGGAGACTGCGGGGACGCTGCGGGTGAGAGAGAGAGAGAGATACAGGAGACCGCGAGAGGAGGGCGATAACCGGGGCGGGCCCGGCCGGGGCCGCGAGCCTCGCTCATTAATGCCACCGCATTATTCCGCGTGTGCCGCGGGGCCCGCGGGCCGGGCCGGGCCTGGAGAACCCGCTGGAGCTGGAGGAGCCAGCGCGGCTGGAGCAGCTGGAGAACCCGCTGCCGAGCCGAGCCGAGCGCCCAGCCCCGCCCTCTGCCTAATTCCCCACCGTCTCCTTCTTCATTCTTGTTATTTTTTTCTCTCCTTCCTCTTCCCGGCGTGGCGGGGTGGGGCCGGGCGGGGCGGGGCGGGGCGGGGTGGCGGAGCTAGGCGCGACACCGCCGCGAACGAGTTCCCACGGCGACACACCTGATGGCGTGTGGCTGGTCCTGTTATCCGGGGCGTGCCCGCGCCAGTGTCGCTCTGGGCCAGCTCATCAGAGGACGGGGAGCACCCCGCTAACTGCCTGTTCACCACACTCCCGTCCCCGCCCCGCTGGTGTTGACACCCACTGACAGGACGCGATAGGCCCAAACAGCTGACTCGCTGTGGCTGTGGCGGCGGCCTTGTCAGCGGGCGGTTTGTGACCGGACCGCTGCTGAGGAACGGGACCCTGTCGGGCCCTGTCCTGTCCGCCTGTCTCCGCACCACCATCACCACCGCCGTGGGGGACTTGAATGCAGGAGGGAACGCATCGGAAGGGCGGCGCAGGGCCGGGCCGGGCGAGGTAACGGGAGGCACGGGGTCGGGCTGGAGGAGGCACACCGCACGCCACGCCACGCCCCGCCTGCGGTCGGCAGAAGGGCACATCACCCGAAACAACTAAGAACCGCGACGAAAAAAAATATACGAGGAAGGAAGGAAGGAAGGAAGGTGGAGGAAGAAGCAGCAGGAATCTCACAGCAGAAGAGAGCTTCTATTTGAGCGGCACAATGGTGCCATGATGATGGGCTCGACCCGGCCCGGGTGCGGTGAGGTAGGGGGGTACATATCACGGCGGGAAAAGTCACACGTACGCTCGCGGTGAGGAGAGTGGTGGGGCCGTGCGTAGCGCAGGCGCAGGGAGGAGATGCCGAGAGATAGAAAAGAAATAAAGGAGAAGGGAAAAAAAGAAACACGAGAATTCGATGCGGAAGAGAGCCGGCCGGGGCTGGACGGGGCGGGGCGGGGCGGGCGTAGTTGCGGTGAAGACCGACACGAGTAGGGCCCCGGCCCGGCGTAAGCAGGAAGGGGAATGAATGAGTGCAATGAATGAATTAGAGAGCGAATGAATGTATCGCGCGCGGGGCACGTAATGAAAGGCACGGGCGCGCGTGGCCGTGGGGCGGGGCGGGGCGGGGCGCGGCGCGGTCCTTAAAGGCGTCCCGGTGGAGGGCCCGCGCCCCGCGGCCTTGGGCACGCTGTGGAGAGGGGAGGGAGGTGGCAGGGCAGGGCCTTAACGTCACTCAGGTTGCAGCAAAGCTGGTCCAGTGCCAGCCAGGATCAGGGCGGCGGGGAGGGAAGCCGGGCCGCCACGCCTCACCACTCTATGGCCGCGTGGGAATACACCCGCCGCCGCTGGCCGCTGCAGCGACTCGCGCCCGCGGGGCTCGCGCCGGCCTGGCCCAGCCAGCAGCCCAACCAACCGGCTGGAGCACCGGAGCAGGGCGGGGTGGGTGCGGCGGGGCGGGGCGGGGCGGGGCGGGGCTGGGCGTGGTGGCCACAGGTGGGTCGCTGGGCCGAGTAACAGGATGGGAGAAACAATGAGTACGTCCCTACTGCCGCCCGCTACCGCTTCCCATCCCAGCGGGCGGGGCGGGGCGGGGCGGGGCGCTGCCCACCAGTCAGGCCGGGCCGGGGTGGGTGACAGGTCACGTTGGGGCTGTCCTCCTGTCTGTGCCGCACATGTGCCGTGTTCCGTTTGTACTGCCACGACGCTGTCCGTTCTCCCCGTCCGTGACAGGACAGCCATGCCGCGACTCGGACGAATGAGGTTACAAAAGAACTCCCCTTTACGAAAATGTTATGTTAAGAATTAATAATTTTAAAAAAGACGAATACGAGCATGGGATAATTTTTAGGGGTAAATTTTGGTTGATGTTGATGTTCCGGGCTGGCAGACACGTGGCGTGGCGCCGCTGACCGGTAGCGGTCCAGTCCCAGCAGGCCACGTGGACAGTGGCAGGGCCGACACCGGGCAGCCGACCCGAGACAATGACCATTGTTGCGCCGCCATTATTCGAACGGACAAATATCATTCATGGCGGGAGGGGCACTCGACGGTGCCGGACCGGGCCGGACCGGACCTCAATGAGATGTGTCGACCGACTCTACACCGCAAAAAAAATCAAAAAAATCAGCAAGAGTTTATAAGGTGGGGAGAGCGGAGATACCGCACCGTTTCCCTCAAAATCCCCTTGACATTTTTGTTTGCTGAGTGTACCGCTGCGATTGAATCAGAAAAATTTTGAAGCACGGTCGTAACGGTCGTAACTCTGTTCGGAAATTTCACGTATTGTATAGCGTGATTGCCGGCAGTTCGGCTGCGAGGAACTGTTTCACTCATCTTGGATGCCCACCCCTTAGTTAGCGCAGCGCTCCCGTTCGTGTTTGCCAATACTCGGGGCGGGGCGGGGTGCTGCTCAATGGTCCGCAGGTGCGCTGCGAAGAAGAGGAACGAGGAAGCGACGCCATAGTATTGGGTCCGTCGTGGAGCAATACGTGATTCGTTTTTAACGGGGCAAACGAAACTCCATACCTCCGCCGCCGCCGCGCCGCCAGTTTCAGGAGGACGTGCACGTTCCGAAACAGCTGGTCGGGGCAGGGCGGGGCGGGGTGGGGCGGGCGCTGCAGCCCAGCACAGGCGCCGCCGCCGCCTCCGGCTCCGGGGCCCGCATGCACCGTTACGCCGGTGCGGCACTGCGCTGCGCGTGTCTGGCTGAGCTGAACGCTGATTGGACGCCCGCTCCGCTCCTCTGCAGGATAAGCACAGTATAAACAGTTTATACCGTCGATTTTAGAAACGCATCCATTTGTAGGGTATGTTAAGCGCTTCACTCTCCCGCTGTTTCGCGCTCGTCGGCCTTGGCCCCGCGGCCCGGCCCGGGCCCCCAACTTGCGCGGGCCACACGATGGCGGGGTCGCGCATACCGCACGGTATGCGATCCCTACAATGGGGGAAAAGAGAAAGATTTGCATGTTTCTCGGCGCGGGGGCGGGGCGCGCTAGCCTCACTGTACTGCCCTCGGCCCGGCTCATGTGGGAGTGCGCCACAAACGAGGGGAAACTCCGCGGCCTGCACGCCCGCACCGTACTGTACCCGCACGCTCCTTTCTAGGGCGCGCAGAACGCGTTTCGATACGATAACGTTAAAACCATTTAGGTCGCTAAAAACGGCCGGCGGGAAAAGTTTTCGAAGTCCATGCGCGTTATGAAACGACAACAACAGCAAAGTAGTTAGGCGAGAAGGGAGAGTCGTCCTAGGGCCGAGTCTTTAATTCCGCTCAAAGAGGTTCTCGGCGAGGAGAGATGGGCCGGGGAAAGGGGCGGGGGCGGGGGCGGGGGCGGGCCGCCTCCTAGTTCCATTCCTGTCTGTTCCGCAAAATGGCTGTTTTCTCGCGGAACGCAACAAAGTCGCGTCCCGCCGAGTCACGTCCCTCCGCCCAGCCCCGCCCGCCGCCCCGCCGCGGGCAAAAAGGGCTGACGAGGGACTAAGAGGGCGGGCGTGCCTGGCTGCCTGCCTGGCAGACTGACTGGCTGGCTTGGTTGACTGACTGACTGACTGGCTGCCTTGGCTGACTGGCTGGCTGCCTGACTAGCTGACTGCCAGTCTGCCGAGGCACCTGGGCCTGGTATTTCAAGAAACTTGAACGCCAGGTCCGCCCCGAGGTCTATCGCCCCTATCTATTTATCTGTATTTTCGTGAGGTCGCGAAAGAAGTTTTGGCGGAGTCGCGGTTGTGTGTTACGTCGGCGTGCGTCCTTTACAACTCATTTGAAATCCCTACATAATCAAACGTCAGCAGGACGTATATGCCGCCTTAAAAAAAAATTGCCGCGCTCGGCCGCCGCCCCCGGCCTGGCGTTCCCCGGTGAAGGAGTGGGAGGACGGACGGGAGCGCCTCGCCTCGCCTCACCTCGCCTCACCTCGCACCTCGGAGGTGCGAATAGGTACGCCACCGCGAGGGGGCATGCGACACCACACAACTGTAGATCGTCCCGCCCCGCCCCGCCACACCCCGCCCCTCGCACATTTGTAAGAAAAAAATAAGAGGAAAAACACAAACAAGACAGCGCGCCGCGTGGAATTTGAACCCCTCTGTCACACTTTGCCTGTACGACAATTTTAAAACAAAAAAAGACAAAAAAGAGAGACATACGATACGACAAGCCTCCGGAAAAAAATTAATAGCACGACTTGTCGGCCTGAAGGGAGTACACGGACCACGAAGACGAGGAGAAGGGAGGAGGGGCGAGGCGGGTAAATACGGACGCCCGCGTCGACCTTGGAGGTAAAGGCACACACCACGACGCCAACCCCATGGCACGGCAGAAGAGATGGGGGGGCACTACACAGCGCTCCGCGGTCTGGTCCTGTCAGGATGCTGGGCCCAGCCGCCCTGCCTGCCTGCCTGCGGGTCCTGCGGCGGGTCCTGCGGCGGCGCTATGGAGAAATGAATGGACGATAATGAATGGGCTGGATGTGGGGCGGGGCGGGGCGGGGCGGGGCGGCAGGAAGGCGAGGACCCGCAGGAGCAGCAGCGGCGAGGACCAAACCTGCTGCGGCCCGGCGCGGCCCGGCCCGGCCCGTCACGAACTGACCACTGGCGGATAACGGCGCTAGCGGAGGACGCGGAGGGGAGGGGGTATGGGAGGGGGCAGACAGCTGTTTTTGGAGCCGCTGCCGCCGGTGGGCCGCGGGCCTAGCGCGGTGGAGGGGGGGGGGGCCTCTGTCGGGGCCCGACGCACTGTACACACACCGGCGAGGACCACAACTATTTCTATTTGACAGAGGCTGTACAGTACACTGTGTGTGGTGAGGGCCAAATAAGGGTCGCACCTGTGTGGCGCGCGTGACTTGGCGTGACGTTAGGCAGTGAGCATGCGCGAGGCGGGGCGGGGGGCGGTTAAAAACACAAAAAGAGTTCCCGCCGCGTGAGTGAGTGTTGCAGAACACGGGTGTCTTTGTCTGAGTGTGTGTGTGCGCGTACGTGTGTGTGAATACGTGTGTAGACGCGTGTCCGAGTGTACGCGTGTGTGTGCGAGTGCATGTGTGTGGCTGCTGCGCGCGAGTAACAGGGCTCATCGGCTGGGAATCGGTTTGCCGGGAAAGTGAAACTGCTGTCCGTCTGTCTGTCTGTGTGCAGGTGTACCTGGCTGTGTAATAAGTGTGGGAACCGCCCTGCTCTTATTTCCTAGTGCGCCTAGTGCGGGGGGTCTCGTCCCTGCCGTCACCCTCCTACGCGGTGCGCAACAGTGGTGACGTGCTGCGCCTGCGCCCCGCAATGTAACGCCTGGTAGGTAGGCAGTGTTGCGCTGCAAAGCGTAGGCGCCCCCGCCCCACCCCGCCCCGCCTTGGCACGCCTTGCCACCCACACCCTGGTCCAGGTCCAGGCCGCACGAGGCGTGGCGAGGTCTCGGGGAGGTCCAAGGATCGGCACTACTAGTTGACCGCGGCGGGGCGGGGCGGGGCGGGGCGCCTCAGATCGCGCCCGCTGATCTTACAGCAGCGCCGCCCGTGGGCTAACGAGCCTTACCGCCCGGCGCGGCGCGGCTCGGCTTCAGATCCTATCAGTGCGCTGGAGAATTTTTAAAGGATTGTGATCCGATCGTGCCGCGGCGTGGCGCGGCTGAGGAGGCCGTGCTTAGCTCAGCCTCTCCTAGGCGAGGCGCGGGCGGGCACGCCCAGGGCGGCTCCAGGGCCACTGCAGGCGATTAGGAAAGCAAAGTAAGGCCGTTGGGCCAGGCGGGGCCGGGGGCCGGGGCCGGGCCTCAGGGAGGGTCACACCGCTGCCTCGCCGGGCCGGGCCGGGCCAAGCCGCTGACCCGCGCAAAGCATTATCACGTCGAATTTCTCGCGTTGCTGCTGCTGCTGCCGCTTCTGCTGCCGCGCTTTCACTCAAATGAGCCCAAAAATGAGCATCGTCAGCTCTGCGCTGCGCTGCTGCAGAGGCGGCTGGGCAGCGCGGGAGTTCCGACCCGAACGCCAGGATTGCGGACGTGACGGGGGCGCGACCTGGGCGGTCCGGTCCGGCCCGCGGGCGCGGCGCGGGGGCTTCGCCTCTCACTCCACTTATTTAATCCCATGTCTCTTTCCACCGCCTAAATTGCAGACGCCACCTTCTTCATGTCTAATATGCCCAAAAAGAAATGTTTTCATTTTTGCTGCGCATCGTTTGGGAAAAATGTTTTTTAAAGCTTTCGTGTGCAGTTTAAATGCAGAGAGAAGTTTTTAGATTGGTTTTAAGTGGGTGTATCTCCTAAGTCCTGCAATAATAATTGCGCACAGTAGTGCGCGTACTACTTGCGGTGTTACTGTTACACCTGCCATACCCTGATTATACGTGGAAAAAAAAAGAAAAAAAAAAGAGTGGCCGCCGCGTGGCGCTCCAACAACGTGTCCTGGACGGCGAAAAAAACCTGCGATGACCGTTTGTTTAATTCCCTGTCCTGCGGCCGCTGCCACCACCTCATCGTCAACTCGGGGCGGGGCTTCCATGACGCGGCCGGGGTTGGGCACTGTTATGATTACTAGTATTACCAGTGGTGAGCTGGCACGGAGTAGCGCCTCTGCGCCCGGGCGCCCGGTCACCCCGGCGGGAAAGAAAGAGTCGAGTCGAGTGGAGTGGGTGAGCTGGCACTACACGAGCACCTCGCCGCATGCAGCTTCCCACTTTTTTTTCCGCGCATGTAAGCGCGCGTTCAAGTGACAAACATGCAAATTTAAATGAGCACGTGGCAAGTTCTGCTAGCAGATAAAACGTAGGAAATAAAAAAAAGCCGGGTGTGAGAGGGAGGGGGATTGCGTGGCGTGGCGTCGCGTCAGGGAAGGCGACGTGTGATCCGCGCGTGGCGAACGCACTGCGCAGCGCCGTGACATCAGCGGCCGGTCGGGCCGGTTCTGTCCTCGCCCTGCTCCCCACACCGCCCCGCCCCGCCCCGCCACGGCCAAGATCACGACACGACACGCTCCGCTCCGCTGCTCGTCCTGCGGTCCTGCGAGCGTGTCCTGCTGCAGCAGGCCGCAGGCCGCAGCGCAGCACTGGGCCGGGCCAACACGCCGCGACAGGACAGCAGGTATTAATTAACATTTATTTCCCGCCGGGTAGAGAGGCAGCAGGCGGCAGGATGACCGGGCTAAAGACACCGCGATAGGACTGGAGGGATCAGAGAGAGAGAGGGGGGGGACGGGGAATAGGGAATGAGGGAGAGGAGGATCCATCCGCCGAGCGCGCGGAGCGGGACTGAGCGGAGCGGAGGGCCGAAATGAGCAAAGTGCAGCGGGATTTATTACGTTGATTCGCCTCGCCGCCATGCAAATTGCAGCAGAGGCAAATCAGAATGATGATGGGAGCAGAGTCTCCGCGTGCCTCGCCTCGACCAGTGTGCAGCTGCGCCTCGCCTGCGCCTGCGCGTCCCGAGGTAGGGGTGAATGTAACGCGAGCAGCCCTAGAGCGGTCGTAAGTGAGCGGTCGTAGGCGGCCTGCCGGCCGGGTCGAGTGCAGCGCAGCGGTCACAGCTGCTGGGAGAAGCAGGCGCCGTGGGTAGGCAGGCCCGCAGCTCGGAGCTGCGCAACGGGACTGCCTATCCCGCAGGGGCGCTGCTCATTGAAGAAAGCCTTCCTCCTCCATTCACGTAGACAGGACAGGCGCGGCTCCCGCTATCGGAGGCTGTGCGCCAGGTGCGCAGGTGGCGCGCGCTCCGCAGCTGTGCAGCTGCACCCCCCCCCCCCCGGGAGGGTCACGTTAGTCGCGCTGGCAGACCTGCACTACTACTACAGCGCCGTGGAGCTGCGCGGCGGCGTCGCGTTGGCTCGGGTCACTGACTCCACGGCTTCCTCAGCTGCTGGAGCCTCCGGGGGACTTCTGAACGAGGAGCTGGCAGATGGAAATACGGGGCTGCTGCGGCCGCACTGCCGCATTATTCGCAGTCAGCTCGTGTCTAGTGCTGCCCAAATTTCTATTTATCTAAATTTCCTGAAGAGGGTACAATTATCCTGAGATAGTTACGCTCCTCTTTAGTATTACAGAGGACGCTTAGTTATCCCGGGATGGTTATGTCCCCAGGTCTATCCATGGTTCGGGCGGGGGGCATGGTGACACCGGGATGATTTAACTCCCGTACATCCCCGGCATATCTCGCAGAGGGACAGTATAATCACCTCACACCGCGGCGCTGCTACTCGAGAAGCACTTCTACTACGTTTGCGTCGGCTGCCGACCATTCTACCGAAAGATATCTCTCCTTGTTCGGACGCAGGCTGAGCGGAGATGCCCCCACCCTCCCCTTCCCTTCCTTTCCCGCCGGCGATGTTCCGCAGATACGTCCGTTTGATTCGGTGACGGAGCATTAACACCGCGCCTCGCCGCGCCGCACCGCGCCGCTGCTGCCGAAGGGGGATTTCCTTTTTTTTATGTCTCCCCTCTGCGCCTCCCCGCCGCCACCACCACCACTCTCCACCTCCGGCCAAATTGCCGGCGTTGCACTTTTCTTTGCCCCTGCGGCAGAAGCGGTACAGTCGCGAGCATGGAGAGCAGCAGAGGGAAAACGAAGGGGTATCCATGAGCAGATTTTATTTATACGCGCGGTGCGAAACTCGAGAAGTCCTGCGGATTAGTCTTAAGGTTATGTGTGAGTGTGTGTGTGTGTGGGGGGGGGAGTTATTATCCCAGCCTGGTCATCGCCACGTCACGTCAGGCCGCGTACCGTCACGCGTACCGTCACGCGTACCGTCACGCGTACCGTCACGCACGCACGCGCGACGCTGTGCATCCTGCTGCGCAGGTGTGTGCTGCCCTTATCTCTGGCCGCCGCCAAGGACACCCACCCCGCCCCGCCCCACCACACTCCGCCCCGCCCCAAACCTGACCGCGCGGAGACAGTGAAAGCCCCGAGAGCTGGCGGCGCGGCGCGCAACAGGCGCGCTTCATAGCTTCATGAGCCCGCCCGGCTCGCCGAAATGTTATCGCCCGGATTTTTTCCCTCTCTCTTTTTTTCTCTTTTTATTATTTTTTCTCTTGCCGAGTCGAACGCGCACTGATGATGGGCCATTCCTACACGACGGCATCGAACACGCGGGGGGTGTTTCTTTCTTTGATCGTTTCGTTTCACGGGTTCCCCTTTCTTATTTTCCAAACAGATTTGCGGGGGAAATGGCAAGTACTTGTTTCAGAAATATTTTTTCTCTCTTTCAACCGAGGAGACCTCTAGCAAACGCCGGTCGTACAAAACCCCTAGGTCCCGGGGGATTCATTTTCAGTCGAAGACTGCCAAAATAGTTCGCAGCTTACAGACTACTTTGTTCCTAAGGTGCTTGCAGTGCAAAATCAGCGAAACGAAAGAAAAATGAATGCGACAGCAACACCAGGAGGCGGTGGGAGGTGACGATGGCGCGTGGATTTTGGATTTTGTCCGCGGGTCAAGAGACCAGGAGGAGGAGGAGGAGGAGGAGGGTCCTGGAGGAGACGGCGCGGCGCGGAGCAGCGCGCACATCGTCGTGGGCGGTCAAGCGTGAAGGAAATGCTGAGAGGGGGGAGGGTCAGGCCCCGGCAAGGTCCTGCTGTCCCGGGTCACGGGGGGCCGGGCCGGGCGGGGCGGGGCGGGGCGGGGCGGGGCCAGTGTAGCAACACCGCTTCACACGCACGGCCGCCCCGCCCGGGCGCACGCCAGAGCGCACGCACTCTGCGCACGCAGCCTCACCTTGCGCCACTCCCCGCCCCGCCCCACCCCGCCACAGGCCCCGTGGTTGTGATGCCTGTGGAGGCTGTGTTGTTATGGTTTCCGCTACGTGCGGCAAAAATGCGGTAATAAGAAGGCGAAGCACTGCACACTGTGTGCGGCCGGGGCGGGGCGGGGTGGGGTGGGGCCGGCCTGCTCTATGGCTGCGGTGCAGGCGAGGCTGGGCGCGAGGCTACACCCGAAATAACAAACACAGAATGTGTTGTGAGGTGGTGCTGCAACACGACAGCGGCAGCGGTGTCACTTGAGGCGTGTGGAAGTTGTTGGATGAGACATGGCTGCAAAACATTATTTTTGATACTTTTAAATTCATATTTGTTTTGCCTATGGCAGAAGCGTTTTAAATAATTTTAGCGCGTGTTAAAGTGTTAAAATGTTTTGAAATTCTATAAGGTAGGCGCTAGTACGTGTTGGCGGCTAACATAAGGGCAGTAATGTGAAACGTTAATTAAATTGTAAAACACGCCGGTCTAACTGTGCTCCGGCCTGACGCAGGGCGGGGCGGGGCCGGGCGGGGCGGGGCAGGGCAGGCGTGTAGCCCGCGAGGAATCAATAAAGATAGTGATCGTGCATCGGGTCGGGACCGGGACCAGCCGCCCTGGGCTGCGTCAGCTGCGTGCGCGAGAGAGAAAACCTGTGCGGTCTTATATGCATCCCTCTCGCTCTCTTTCCCTCACTCCGCGACCATCGGAGTCTGCAACGAATTTTGAAGGGAAAAAAAGAGAGGTGGGCGGTGCGAGGGAGAGAGCAAGGTTAGCGCGCGCGTTCGCCCGATTTATAAAAACGGTCATCAATCGGCCAAGGTTTCTGGTCTGTCTCGTGTTATTAATTTACAGAACGGGCATTTTCTTGATTTGCCCCCTGATGCCTCGTCTGCTGCAGGCGAGCGGATAAGCTGGAGGAGTGGGATCAAACACGCGCAGACGTATAATGATATTTACAGCGAGCTGTGCAAGGCGGGGCGGGGCGGGGCGGGGCGGGGCGGGGCGGGGCGGGGCGGGGCGGAGCGCGCCCCCAGACCCAGAGATGCAAATGCGTCTGAAATGACCGGTCCGACCACGCTGCCGTACGGCCGGTCTGAATGGTCATTATTTTCAGGTGGACAAGTCGGGCGTGTTCGTAAACACACGCACTCCTCGGGTTGCACCGCAGTGCAGCAGGGCCCTCGTTGCCGCCCCGCCCCGCCCCGCCCCGCCCCGCCCCGCCCCGCCCCGCCCCGCCACACCAACCCGACCCGCGGTTGTAAAAACGGACGGGGCTCATTCGCGTTTCATTCATCGCAAGCCGGTTAATGAAAGCTCTCGGCTTTTACTTCTTGGCCCGTCCCGTATGCACGTCTCGCTCGTACGAGGTATGGTCGTTCGGCGTACGGAGGAACAGGGAGGGAGGGAGGGAGGGAGGGAGGGAGGGAGGGGGGAGGGAGGGAGGGAGGGCCGGGGGGGGGGGGCAGGTAAAGGCCAGCAGAGGAGGACGCTGAGAGGGGAGGTGCGAAGAGAACGGCACACTGCACATTTTAATTAAAGTCATGATGTGAGTACTGCGCGGCCGCGGCCACGGATGGTGTTGTTGCTTTTCTTTTGTTTTATTCCGCCTGCTCCTCCTCCTCCTCATTGCCAGAAGTGTAAACGAAAATGTCACTCAAGCAGCGCGCGGCCTTTCGGCAGTCATCCCGCGCTCCACTACGCCCCACCCCGCCCCGCCCCGCCCCGCCCCGCCACTCTCACTCATCCCCGCCTTTCCTTTTCTCTTTAGCGTGGGCCTCATACTCACTCCTCACTCACTCACTCCCAAACTTGGGCCGTACGTCCTTGCGACGAAATGGCAGTGGTCCGACCAGGCCGCCCCCGCAGTGTCTCCTCTCTCTCCCTCTCTCTCTTTCTCGTTCCCTCCCTCTCTCGCTCTTTTCCGCTGAAGCTGCTAAAACCGTACGCTCCTAGAATGGCGATGCTGTTACACCATCGACCTGGACCCGCATTTGCCGCACGCGCGCCCGTCAATGCCCCCCCCCCCCCCCCGCGGTAATGTCATACAGCGAGAAAAGCGTAAAACACCTGCTTGTGCCGCGCAGAATGGCGCTTTGTTTTTCTCGCCCGAAATACTCTGCTGTGTGGGTGCGGAGAGGAGAGCGGGCTCTCGCTCTCGCTCTCACATTGGGATCGCCGGCCCGATGTCGCGTGAACTGGGATTGCACAGTTTCCCGCCGAGTGGGGCGGAGCGGAGAGGGATCGAAGACTCGTCGGCTCGGCTGCGCGCAACTTTCGTCTTCCCTTCCTTTTGTTGTGATGCGGTGCATATGTAGGGCAGCCGGGGCCGGGCCAGAGGAAGCGAGTTGTTTCGTGGCCCGGCCCGGCCGAGTGAAGGTAAAGGGAAGAACCAATCAGAGGACGGAGAAGGGGAGGGGGACACAGGAAGAGAGGCGGGAGAGGGAGAGAGTGAAACGAGAGCGACAGGGTGATGGCCGGGGCCGGGCCTGGCCGGGCCGGGCCGCGCGGTGCACGTTGTTCGTTCACGCCCCGGAGAATGGGAAGAGCAAATCACCTTCCGTTTTCTACAAACGGCGGCCCCGCCCCGCCCCGCCCCACCCCGCCTCGACCACGCGTCCGAATAGGAGCAGCGGCAGCAGCAGGGCGTAGGCCGCCCTTTCGCGGATTCGAGCGCGAAAGTCGAGAGTGTTGTCGACGCGGGGCGAGTAGCCTCGTGCGTATTGAGAGCGGTGCATGCAGAGACAGTCTCCCGCGCCACGCCGCGGTGCGCGCCGGCCGGCCGGGTACGCCCCCGGCCCCGCCCCAGTCACCGCCGCATTAACAACAACTCTTCATTTAGCTCACTTGGCGAAAGTGAAGGTGTCCGGGCCGGGCCTGACAAACTGGTCCAGTGAGGCCAGGCCTGGTCTGTTTTCGGGAGGCTGTTCTTGATGCCGCACCGCACCGCGGCGTGGCGCCCGCCTCGCCCCGCCTCGCCCCGCCCCGCCCCGCCCCGCCCGACTCGCTTTCCTCTCGTATCGTACGCCCTGATCAAGAGCGCCGCGCCTGGCACGGCCGGGTCAGACCCGCTCAGGAGACATTTTCCCCCTCTGTTTCCCTTTTCTCCACCCCGCCGCTCCCTGCTCCCTCCTCCCTCCCCTCTCTTATTTGATTTTCAAAAGACAAGGAGTGGACCCCTGCGGTCTCCAGGATAGGCCACCCGCCCAACCGTGCTGCACTGCACCACACTATGTTGCCTACATACCAAGTGGTTTTCCCACGCACTTGCCTTAATCTTGTCTACCTATTGTATTAACATGAAACTATGATACTGATCCCAAAACTCATTCAATCTGTTGGACTTTAAATTTTTACTCCGCTTCGTTTTACACGAATAAGTACCCCGCTATCTTGATTCTGTTCCTACCGCAACCCCTTGAATACCTGCCTTGCCCGACCCACGCGGGGCGCTATCTCTCACACGTCACTCTGGCGGGGCGGGGCGGGGCGTGGCGGGGCGGGGCGGGGCGGCGCGACGGCCCACGACGACGGCGGCGACCACCGCGCTTTCGCGAGCTGGCAAAAAGTCTCCGTCGCGCCGGTACGGGCCTGTGCTGCCCCGCGCCCCTTCGCCCTCACCCCCCCCCCCCCCCCCAGCTATCACGCCTGTCAGTCTCAGCCACCCCTCCCTCCCCTCCCTCCCTGCCTTCATGGCAGCGCCAATAAGTAGTAGTGACACCGCTCAGAAATTATTCCACCGTATGATTTCCGCGGAGGCACCGCGAGGTGCAGCTTGACCACATGTTGCGACAGGTGCGCGGTGGGAAAGCTCTCCCCTCCCCTCTCCCTCTCCCCCCGCTCCCTCTCCCGCCGAAGCTGGGTCAGCATTCATGTTGCAAAGTTTTCGTAGTAGTGGTAGTGTAACAAAAAAACCGCAAATAAACAAAGGAGAAAGGACTGTTATTTTCCATCGGACAAAACGCCGAGTGGATATACAAACACACACATATATATACATGCGTACGCGCACACTCACTTACATATACATCGGCAGACGGGGACAAATTATACAGCAGACGGCCGGAGAATAATACAATGAAAACAAAAGTGAAGTCGGCCAAACAGTTATGGGTGGAGGTCGTAATGGCTTGATTGCAAACGCTCCTGCCCGATGGGCTGCCTACCTGCCAGGCGCTACGACGCGCCCGCGCCTCCACCAGCAGCCTCCACCCTGTGGGTTCGATGTTCGCCGTACTCAATATTTCCGTAAATCTAGTAAATACAAAAGTGTTTTCGCACTCAATCAATGAGCTAACAATGCCCTGGAGAGTCTAGATAGTTCGAAATGAAATTGACACACCCAACTAGAAGTTGTGTTTTAACGCATCACTTGTGTTTCCAGTGTGGAACGGTGGTCGTTCTGTCGTTCTAAACTGTCGCGCCGCAGAGTGCTCTTCCGACAAGAGCGCTGCAGCCGGCCGGCTGCGGCGGGAAACAGGCAGACTTGGCACCGAGTCCGAACAACGCACGACCGAGGAAATAAGTCGAAGAGAGATACCAAACGGGTACCCGACCCGCCGGAACATGGGACGAGTACAGAGTTGTGTAGCAGGGATGTGCAGCGCTCTGCTGCCGGACCTTTCTAAATGAATGACTCTAGAGACAGAAGCTCGCACTTAGTGTCAAAATAAATTTCATATAGTTGTCCCATAGAAAAATTTCGGTACTTAGAAACCAGGGCCGTCGTGAAAAATGGCAATGATACGGCTCGGGTCACAAGGTGGTAGGGAGCGAGACGACAAAAGACGCGCCCCGCCCCGCCCCGCCCCACCCCGCCCCGCCCCGCCCCACCCGATGTGGATACCCCTCGCGCGAGGGACTGCAGTGGCCTTGGCTAAGATCAAGGACGGCATCCGGTCGGACAGGCCGTGGCGGGGCGGCCCCAGCCACACCACATATGAGCATTGCACGCTGTCCGCACCTCCGGGGCGGCGGGGCGTGGCGTGGCGGGACGCGGTTGCCACATCCTCACTGTACACACACTGCAGGGAATTCCCTCCCCACAACCGTATTCGCACTCAATTCGTTTATAACATTTGCCAAGTAAAGTCTATCCTCGTGTACATTTGCATACGCAGTGGATAGGTTAAATGGTTCGTCGGCCGTGCACGAGGGGTCGTTAATTGGCACATCCCTTGTTGCCCCAGACTTAAACACTCGCCGTTTCAAGCGCCCCTATTTTTCCACAGTTTGTTCGCGCGGCCCCCTCACGTGGCGACATAATTATCGGCTGCGCCGAGTCCCGCAGGCCCCCGCCACGTGACAATCAGTTGCGAAAAGGGAGAGTTAAACGCGATGCGATGGGTATTACATTATACGCTCAAGATGTACTGGAATATCACTAGATGCGACCTTACTTACCTAATAAAGCATAATAACTATATACACTAATACGCACCTAAAAGGCGGCTAATCTAAATACTATAGAGTTTTGGTATCACAATAGCAAAATGGAGGGATATTATTTTTTGGGAGATCTGCAGCCCAGTCCCAGGACAAGTCTTTGCTCAGAGAGTTCCTTGCGGCCGGCGTGGCCTGGCGGGCCCGACCCGGTCGCTCACCGGGCGGACGCGTACGCCGGGAAGGCGGCGTCCTCGAAGTCCCTCCGCAGCATGGAGGCGGTGAAGCTGGGCGGCGGCCTGGCGGCGGCCTCGTCCCGCGGCGCCCTCGGCCGCATCCGGATGTTTAGGCCGCCGGCGACGGTGAGGAAGGTGGTGATGTCCAAGTTGCGCTCCAGCTCGGCCATGGTGCCGCAGCCCTTGCCCGGCAGGATCTCGAAGCGCCGCACCACCGTCGACATGACGGCCTTCATCTGCAGCATGGCGTACTTCTGGCCGATGCAGTTGCGCGGGCCCGCGCTGAAGGGCACGTAGCTGTAGGGGTGGCGGCCGGCGCAGCGCTCGGGCAGGAAGCGGTCCGGGTCGAAGCGCAGCGGCTGGGGCCAGTGCCTGGGGTCGCGGTGCGTGTAGAAGGGCAGCATGGCGACGCACGCGCCCGCCGGCAGCACGCCGTCAGACAGCAGCGTGTCCTCCGTGACGTCGCGGCCCATGGCGGGCAGCACCGGGTACATGCGCAGCGTCTCCTTGAGCACCCGCTCCAGGTACTTGAGCCCCGTGAGCGAGGCGTATGTCACGCCGCCCTCCTCGGCGCCCAGCTCGTCCTCGCACTCCTCGAGCACGCGCTCCTGGACGTCCGGGTGCAGCGCCAGCAGGATGAGCGCGAACGACATGATGGTGGCCGAGGTCTGCTGCACCGAGATGAAGGTGCGCAGCTCGCCGCGGATCTCGTCGTCGTCGAGGACGACGGCGTCCTCGCCGTCGCCCGGCTGGGTCTTCATCATGAGGTCGAGGAACGAGTAGCCCGGGTCGCCGCCGCGGCTCAGCTTGGCGCGCCGGTCGTCGATGACGCGCTGCGCGAAGTCCTCGATCATGGCGACGGCCTGGTAGAAGCGACGGCCGCTCGGTGTCAGGCGGTACAGCCAGTCCACCAGCAGCCAGGGGTGCAGCACGCGGTACTGCACCTGCTCGAAGGCCTCCTCCATGGCGTCGACGAACTCCTGGCGGTGCGCTGCGCTCACCGCCGAGTTGGTTGACTCGTCGAGGCCGAACGCCGTCTCGAAGATGGTGTCGTTGGCGGTGAAGGCCAGGTGCGGGAATACGTTGAAGGTGGTGGCGCCGTCGGCGAGGTGCAGCACGCGGTCGCCAAACTCGCGGCCCTTGCGCTCGAACACGTGCACGTACCGCTCCAGGATCCGGAAGTGGAACGCGTGCGTGATGTGCTTGCGGTGGGCGCGCCAGGTCTCGCCGTTGAGTGTGGCCAGGCCGACGCCGAAGAAGCTCTCCACCGCGGCGTACACGTGGCTCGCCTTGTGCGTCAGCTTGCCCATGACGGCCTCGTAGTCCTCCGGCCGCGTGAGGACCACGAACGGGATCGGCCCCAGGAGGAAGCGGAACGCGGCCGGCGCGCACTTGGCGACCACGGCCATGCCGTCGCGGAGGATCGTGTTGCCGCCGAACAGCATCTGGAGCAGGTGGCCGATGAACGGCAGGTCGGGCCCGGGGGACGGGAACGCGTCCATGGCCTTGCGGAAGCCAGGCCGGCCCCACCAGTAGGGCCCCAGCAGCAAGGGGGCGCAGCGCGCGAGCAGCGCCACGACCAGGGCGGCCACGAGCAGGACCAGCACCTGCATGGCGAGGGAGCTGAGCGTAGCGACCACGCTCGGCCGGTGCAGGACAGTCAAATGACGGCCGGACGGAAGTACCCAAGTCTTATAGTACGACGGCCCGCCGGCCCGCAGCGTCCCTCCACGCCACGACACGCACCCCGCCACACCCCACGCCGCCTCACCCCAGCCACTCCTCGCTGCTCCACGACGAGATGGTACTGACCTGCCCCGACCCCGCCCCGCTCCGCCATGCCCCGCAGGGCAGGGCAGCAGACTCCTGGCGACTGCCGAGCCGGGTCGCGGCCTGGCGAGACCTTGGGGCTGCAGCAGGTGGAGGGGGCGGGGCGAGGCGGGGTGGGACGAGGTGGAGCGACTGAGTGTTGTGTGGCTGCACGGGGGTACGGGGTACGCGACGGGGTTCGTCGGGGAGGGGCGCGATACTGGCCTGCCACACCGACACCAACGCCGCCTTGCGTACTCTCAGCCCACTTCACCTCCAGAATTACCTCCCTCCCTCTCTTCCCGCCACAGCCCCCTCGACCCCAGGCCCGGCTGGATACACCCCTGCCTGCACGAAGCGTTGCGATAAAAACTGCACCGGGGATGACCACACATCCGAAAATGGCGCGTCACCAAGGAACTGCTCGGTCATGGCTAGAGAGACTTCTCTAGTCATGGCCCGACATAGAGATTTATGTGAGAAATCCTCAGGGTCCTGCGCTGCGTCTCCAGGTCCAGTTCCAGGCCCGGGAGTGCCCTAGGCTCTGGCTGTATAGGAGCGGCCGGCGTGGACCTCGCCCTTGCCCGCGACGGGTTTCGTTGTTTGTGTGTGGGGTCGATACGCCGTGTCATCGCATCTCTGCCGGCCGCTGCAGGAGGCGGCCCCAGGCGTGGCGGAGCGGGGCGGGGCGAGGTGGGCGAGGTGGGGCGGGCCGCGCGATCGTGCACGAGGAGAGGGGATCTACCTTACGGTGGGGCAGGTTCGCACATTTGACGTCAGTTCTACGTCACGGCGACGTCGCCGTGAGGGAGCACATGCATGCAGCCAGCGCGCCCTGCCCAGGAAGTATTCGCGGTTACGAATGCGTACACATAATTAACATATTTGGCCATACTTAAGCTGGCAAAATAATGCCGCAGGTATGGCTTTTCAGATTATATTTTTGGACCAGCCTGATCTCGCCACGGTGAGAAAATTTTACCCACTCGCCGGTTCTGCAGAAACAGTCAAGTTCACGGCTGCTGTGCCTGAGCACGGGCCGGCCGGCAATCCACGCCAAAACAGCTCCAGGCCGTACCCGTGCCGGCTAACCACGTGGGCGGCTGCTCCGGGCTCCAGCTCCGGGCTCCAGCTCCGGACTCCAGCTCCGTCCCCACAACCAGAACCACCTGCCTCCTCACGTTTCCTCATGCGATTTTCGCGACCGGACATTCCTGCGACGCGTGTGTGTCGCTCGCGCCGCCGCCGCCCGCGGTGGCGGAAGACACAGACACACACACACACCGTCACACGAGATGTCACCGTGGAGTTCGCACAAGGGACCCCTCCCCGCCCCACCCCGCGAGCGCACCGCGAGCGCAACTCACGAGCGCGCAGAAAATCCCAGGGCTGACAGTCCGCGGGGCGGGGTGGGTTGGGGCTCGTGGAGCAGCGACCGCAAACGCTCCCTGCCGCACCGCGGTGCGATTATCGGGTTTCCACATACACACACACACACACACACACACAATTCGCACAACGCTACGCTGGGATTGCAGTGCCCCCGCTGCTGGACCGGGACAGGGCTCAGGCGCAGGTAGGCCGACGTCACGCATCGTGTTCCTGACGTGTCGCACCACGCTACGCCAGCCCTGTCCCGTGCACGATGCGGCGGGGCGGGGCGGGCTGCACTGACGTACGCGCGCAGTGATCCTCTCCTCCCGGCGGGGTTGAAGGACCCCGCCATCCTCCTCCTCATCTGCCTCCACCATCTTCCTCGATAAAAAGGAAGCGACAAGAAACAGCCCGCCGAGGTACATGCCCGGGCGCGGCGGCGCGGCGCGCGTGCTGAGCCGCACGTCGCGTATGCTAACGCGGGGCCGGGGGTACTCTACTCACCTTGCTGCGACTGCAGTCCGCCGCCGACCGCGTTCCCGCCCGCCGCCATCAGGGGCCCCGTCTTGGACGCGAGCAGGTGGGCGCCGGCCATCGAGGCGGGCGTCGGCTCCAGGAGTAGTCTGCGAGAGGGCAAGACGGGATGACGTTAATCGCTTTTGCCATCGAGGAAACGAAATCTCCATGGGCCGCACACCGCGACGCCTTACGGTCCAGCGGTTAGGCAACCCGCCGCGGAGGCATGCGCGGCGTTACGGCCTACGACGCCGGAGCCGGTGGGAGTGCTCACCTCAGGCTGCTCAGGTCCTGCTCGTGCTGGTCCAGGATGCGCCTCCGCGTGTCCAGGATGCCGGTCGAGTACGACTCGTGGCGGGTGAACTTGCAGCGCGAGTCCTCCGGCGGGCCGCAGTGGAACATGTAGCACGTGCCGGGGCTCTGCAGACAAACGCAAAATAAGCTTAGAGAGGAAAATACCCAAAATTATGGGGGACTATTTGATTGTGAAGCGCAGCAGAGCGCGTATCCTGTCCCATTGCGGGGCGGGGCGGGGCGGGGCCGCGCGCAGCGTATCGCCCTGACCATCGCAAGGCTGGCCGCACCGCGCCGAGAGTCATTGTCATGGTGAAAGGCCCCTGCCCCCGGCCCGGCCCGCTGCCCGATGCTGTGCTAGAGATGGAACTACTCCGCGTTTTACTACTGTACAACTTTCGCGTCATCAACTGGTATGCCTTTGCTACGGCCCGGCCCGGCCCGGCTCGCGGCTGCAGTGCAGGCTAAGGTTACGCCCGTAAAGTTTCATTTTTTTTTTTTTTTTTGGGTGACGAAAAATTTTAAACGTTTGTTTCTACTTTTTATGTTGCAGGTACGTCGCTTGCACAGTACCGTTGAACTTGGTGCGCGCAGCTGTGCTGAAAGGAGTAAGTAGTTTCTTTTTCTTCCTGTCCCAAAATGAGCAATTGTCAGCGACTCTCCTTTATATCGTCCTGCTCGAGCTGCGCCTTGGTGTGCAAGCGAGCAGCAGCGGTGATATGGGAAGGCTGCCCGGGCCGCGCCGGGCGCCGTCATGTGCCCCTAGATCTCTCACCCGACAACTTTGTTATTATTGTTACGTGGGCTATCATCCGCGGCTTCTCCTCCCGGCCGCGCGGCCGCGGCCACCTGCAGAGCGCGGGGGCGGGAGAGGGAGAAGTGATCCAGCGGCCGTCCTCCTAGAGGAGAGCAGAGGGGGAGGGGAGGGGAGGGGAGGAAGAAGAAGCGCCGCAAACTCCCAGTGGAGAAAGACCCCCCCGTTATAAAGAGAACAAAAAATGTGTAATGACGTAGAATGGAACGCCAGGAACTTCGTCGGTTCATCGTAATGAATACTGCCGGTATAAAACTTTTCTGCCGTCTCGCCCTTCTCCCCTTTCCGGCAGGTCGGTCGGTCGGGAAGGGGCATTAAAAAAAATTTGCTCGTGGGGCCGTTACCTTATATTACAAACCGCGTTAAGGAGTAGTAGTTGCTCGCGCGTGGGAAACAGGTATTTCGTGTGTCGTTGCGGGGGGGAAGGGGGAGGGGACCGGTCAGTCGCGGCGCCGGGGAGGCGGTGGGCGGGGCGGGCTGGGGCTGGGCGGGCGGGCGGGCTGTTGATTTCCCTCGGGTCGGCCTGCGGCCTGCGCTGCGGTCCCCGCGCCCTCCCTCCCTCCTCACCCCCTCCCTCTGCTACACCCCTTCTCTTACGCACATTCCCTCTCTCTTTACCCCTCCATCAGACACACAATACTCTCTCATTTCCGCGGTCGGGTCGGGTGTGATGAAGCAGATGAATCCGGCAAACAAAATCGCCCGCAGGAGGTTTGCGGAAATGTCTGCGTACTGCGGCCGTGCATCAACATCAACATCAACAACAACAACAACAACATGGAACGCATTAGGCGCGGGGCGCCTTTCGCGGAACAGTAAACAAGCTGGGCCGGGCCGGGAAGCGCGGAGCGTTATCGGTTGATTTCCACGCGTTCCAGGTCCGTGTCGTGTATTTCATTACATTTCTTCCCCCTCCGGGCCCGTGCTGTGATGGGCGGGAGGTTAGGGCGGCCGGGCCTACGCCTACGTATACGCTGCGCGCTGCGCCACCCCACCCCCTGGCGCCTGGCGCCTTTAGGTTAGGGTCACCACCGCCAAGGTAAGTCAACAATCCGCGCGACTGACCTAATTTCCAGCGACACATAACTCGCTAAATTTGGCGGGCACGTAACGAGCAGGGTGGATCATAGCGGACAGCGCGAGTGTCGCGAGAACCGTCGCGCCTCTCGAAGTTTGATTCCACCGACATACGGGGCGAGCGGGGAAAACAAAACACCTAACCCCCCGGGGGGCCTCGGAGGAGGCCCAACAGGAGGCGACGGCGCGCTGCGCCGCGGGGGCGGGCGCCCGAGCAGGAGCAGCCCCCCGGACCGGCCGGCGGCCTGGCGGAGGCACCGCGCCCGCTCACCTGCTTCTCCTCGAACACGAACACGTCGCACTTGTCCGTCTCGCAGCACAGCCGCAGGCACTCGTCCCGGGTCAGCACGTCCTTGACGGCCAGGTTGACGGCGCCCATCCGCTTCGAGTCCTGCGTCCGGATGATCTGGTCGCGCTGTACGTCAAAGCTGTCGACGCAGGTCTGCAGGTCCAGGTCGTAGCGCTTGGCGACGCGCAGCGGCAGCAGGCCGAGGGCGGGCGCCCCCGCCCCCGCGCCCGCGGGGCTCAGCAGCTCGCCCGGAGATGAGGCGCCCGCCGAGGTCGCCGCCGTGGCCGCGACGCCGAGGACGCCGACCAGCAGGACGACGACGCCGTGGGCGTCCATGGTGAGGACCTGCGGCCCGGGCCGGGGCCGACGCCGACGTGTCTCTGCGTCGCGGCGCAGACGGTTTTGTTGTCAGGTCCGATCCCGAGTGGCACGGAGGGCACGGAGCGGGGCGCGCTGCGGGGAGCGAGTGCTGCCAACCCTGCGCTCGCAACCAGCGGGGGTAGGCTGTAGGCCCGGGCCCACAGCTGTGCGCGACGGGGAGGGCCGCGTCCGCAGCGCCGGCAGCGCCCCGCAGCTCAGCCCGGCGGGATAGACCACCCGCACGGCGCGGATGCGCGGCGGGCCGCCCGCGCCCCGGACGCAGCCCGCACGGGAGGGAGGGGGGATGCCTGCGGAAAATCAATACCTACTGCGCAGGCCGCTTGCCTGCGCTAAAGGGATGGGCCAAAGGGACTCGCCGTACTGCGGCCGGTGGGCAGATAGCGGCCAGCAAAATACGAGGGAACCATTCAGGCAGTGAGCAGAGTAGTCCACCAAAGTAACGCGAGTTTTAGGCGTTATAAACGAATACGCAACGTTGGGAGAGCGCGGAGCAAAGCGCAGTCGCATGCGTCACTACATCCCTCCTGCGGCCGCGCGGGGTATCCGCGCCCGCGAGGCTCGCAGTGGCCGCGGGGTAGCGACGGTGCGCGGTGCGGTGGCGGCCCCTGGCGGCTGGCGGCGCAACTCGGGGGAGACGCCGCGCGCTGTTCAAGCTCGCCGTCGTGCAGGGCAGGCAGGAAGGCGGTGGGACCTAGCGGTGGGGGTGGATAGGGAGTGTGAGGGGGGGGGGGGGGGGGCGCCGCGGCGGGGCAGAGTGAGCGTGTCTGCCGTCAGTCTGGTCCGCCTCCTGTACCAGAGCGCGTGTCGCACCGAGCTCAGCCCCGCCCCGCTCCGCCCCGCCGCCGTCGTGTGTGTACCCCGCGTCCGCGGCCGTGTGTGTGTGTGTGTGTGTTTGACAGTGTGAGCGTCACACCGCTCTGCGACCCCCTCGCTCACCCCTTGGATTACCCCCGCAAGCCTTTCGTCCACAGCCCAGCAGCCTACTGGACTGAGTCAAGCCGTCGCACTCAGCAAGCCGGTAAGACAGCAGAGCGCAGCAGCGCCAGGGCGCTGGACCAGGGGTTGGGGGTGGAGGTGGAGGTGGGGGTGGGAGGGGGTGCAAAGGAGAGGCCAAAGGAGCTGGGCGGGGGAGGGGGAGGGGAAGGGCAGGCGCTAGATGCCGCCGAGTGAGTGGGGTTGCTTTCCCTACGCCGCCGGGGGTTGGGCGTAGAGGCGCGCGGGGTGCGTGGGGCGCGGGGCCGCAGGGGCGCAGGGGTTGCTGTCTGCCGTGCCCGCCGCCCCCCGCGCCGCCCCCGCGCCGCCCCCGCGCCGGCCTACCCTTTCCTCTGTTTTGGTGAGCCGCAGGGAGATAAGCTTGTTCCCTGAGCGTAATCTACTTTGCTCCCACCAAGCACATGTGCGTATTCTTTCTTTCCATCCGAACCGCATGCATGATCAGCGGCACTACCGGATGACTCTTCTCCATCGCGCACAATGTTAGCATTCGGCCGTCAGCCGCGGGATGTTGCGACTTTTTCTTCCTTTTTTTTGCGCACATGGGGGACAATGAATAAAAAGTATACGAGTCCCGCGTGCAGCTGCAGGATCGCTGACTCTCCCTGTGTACCTTGTTTTCCGTCAGCCACAAAAGAAGCAGCAGCGGGTTGGGCTGGCTATCGATTCGCGTTTAAGCACCCGGTGCGGTGTCCGCTGCAGAGCACCGGGTGCTGCCCGGGCCGGGCCGGGCCGGGGGTAACGGAGCTGCGTGACATCCTGACACACGGGCCCGCGGGCCGCGGGGCGGGGCGGGGTGGGGCCAGGGCGGCTAACAATTCAGCCGGCGCCATGTCCGTAGCCGCCCACCCCGCCCCGCCCAGTGCCTCCACCCGCTCTGCCTCAACGCGGCAAAACGCGACCCAACCTGCCTGACGGGCGCTGCTGTTAGTCGACTCCCGACAACAATGGGGCCTTACGGACGGAGGAGCCTGGCCTGGCCAGCCTGGCCCGGCCCGGGGCGTGGCCAGGCAGGGGTGAGCGTCCCCGATGAGGGATGTCGTCGTCGGCTCCCTTCGGGGAGGGGGGAGGGGGGGGCGCTACGCCGGGTCAAACTTCTTGCTAGCCTGCTGTCCTGGTCGCCGGCAGGACACGCAAGAAAAAGTTGCCGCTGTGTATAGTTTTTTGCGTGCGTCGACAAGGACGCTGTATAGACTTGCTACTTGAGGGCCCAGCCAGCCCTTCCCGCTTCGCACTGCGGGGAGATGGAGCGGAACAGGGGGGAGGTGGAGGGGATGATGGAGGGAAGGAGGAGGGGATGATGATGAGGAGGAGGAGGTCGGTTCAGAACGGGAAAAAGAGACAGGATCCAATAGCGATGACCTTGCAATCGGCCTCCAAAAGCAGAAGGATAAGCAAGGAGCCCACGACCACGACCACCACCACCACCACCACCACCACCCCGTCCCGCACGCATTTTTATCTCTGCTCACCCCCTCTCCATCCTCTCCCTCCCCTCCGTTGCGGGTCGGCGCGCAGCTGCCGCAGGGGTAGAGGTGGGTAGGGGGTAGTTGCCTGCCACCCCCCGCCCCCCAACCGCCTAGATCCTTTCGCCCGCTGATTCCTCACGTATCTAGCGCCCTCGCGGCCCCGCCCGACCTCATGGCCACCCCGCCCCACCCCGCCCCGCCCGCAGCGGGATCATCCCCTGCAGCAGCCCCACATGGCAGCCACCCCTGCTGTGGCGTGGCGCCGCGGTGCGCACGGCGCTATTGGGCGTGCGCGCCGGCGCTTGGAGCACCTCACCTCGGCGCCTCCCCTCCCTCCCCTCCCCCTCACACACGCGGGCGCGTGCGTGCGTGCGTGCGTGTGCGCGCTCGCGTGCGGCGGGCCGTGGCGTGGCGTCACGCTCTAACGGGAGGACGGAGCATAGAGCACGAGTAGCACGCGGAGCAGGGAGAGGAGGGGAGGGGCCGTCCCGCAATCACCGCGGAAGCAGAGCCACGAGGAGTGGAAAGGTTTTTTTTTAAGGGGGCCGTCCTTAAGCGCGCATGCCTGGAGCGCAAAAGTTATTACCACTACTGCCAGGCGCGCGGAGGCTGACGAACACCGTTATGTGAGGATAATTACAGCAAGAGAGTTTAATCACGGCTGAAAGGGAATCCTTGGCAAGGCCACTGAGTGTCTCCGCGGGGTGGGGTGGGGCGGGGCGGGGCGGGCGGGGCGGGCGGGGCGGGCGGTCCGGGCCGGAGTCACGACGGTAACGTGCCGCGCCCGGAGCCAACCGAGCTGGGAGCCAGCCCTCCGGCTCCACCCCGCCCCGCCCGGCACCAGCTCAGCCGGCTTGGGCGCAATCCAAAAGCGATTCTTGTTTTCGGCTGCCGCCGCGCCGCCTCGCCCGGCCCGCTGCACCCCGCCCTCCCCGCCCCGCCCCGCCTGTAAGCTTCCCTATAAACCTGCCTCTTGTTCGACAGCTTGAGCTGGCAACTTAGGCCAAAGGCTCTGGCCCTGCCCGGCCGTGCCGCGCCGCGCCCTGAGGAGGCTGCCTGGTGCTCTGCCCACTGCAGCGGCCGAGAGCCGGACCTCTACTCCCACCCTGGCCAGGCTCGGGCCGCGCGCAGCGGCGCAGTGCAGCTTGGACTTGGACTGCACCGGCGCTGGCGCTGGGGCCGCACTGCATTGGGCGGGACTAATAAAACACACACACACACAGACTCGCGCGCGGATAACGACATGTCGTATAGGCGGAAGCTACGGCTGTGCTGGGAGCAGCGCACTGCTCTCTTGATAACCCTTCTCACCCGGAACATCGTGCTCCCCGATGTGTCTGTTTTTCCTAGAATGTGTGTTGTGGTTGTGCACTTGACCCGTGCGCCCCCGCCCCGCCCCGGGCCCGGGCTTTATGCGATATGGAGAAGATACCATTTTGTTGGAAACAAAGAGCGTTGGAAGAAGTTTCCTACGAGCTCATATAGCAGGGCAGGCCTGGGCGCTCCAGAGCTCTCTCACGCTGGTTGGGAAACAGAGTGATGCATATCGGACGCGGCATTGCGCTGCTATGCGCTGCTGCGGAGCGGAGCCGTTCAGGAGGAGCCTCCCCGTGTCAGCGGGCCGGGCCGAGGACGAGAGAAGGAGATTGAAAAAGTTTGAAAAAGTCGATAAGTCGACGATAAGATTACCATTTTTTCCCCCCGTGCCTCATTCCTTTTTACACCCCGGCCCATAGCACGGGGCGGGGCGCCATACCGACAGCACTGGCATAAAGCAAGTGATGCGCGACTTGGCACCTTTAAAGACGTGGAAGGTTTAGTAAATCCCCTTCAAAGGCAACTCCGAGTGGTTTTCAGACGGGAAAGTGCAGCGAGAGTGATACATAGCGCGCATAAGCTGACCAAGGTCGTAGAGTAGCCCTGCCGCTGGACCCCTCTGGTCTGGTCCTGGATGTCAGCCTCATCAGTATCTCCCCCCCGCCGCGAGCCACTCGGCCCGCCCCTGGCGCCCCGGGTCCGGCGCCGCAACGCGCCGCGCCGCACTGGGGGGGAATCATGCAAATTGCGTGTCCTTGGGTCCGCGCCAGCGGGGCTGCTGGACACGGCCGCGGCAGACACGCCCCCGGAGGGAGGGAGGGTGCCGCGATGGACACCTCACCACCCGGCCAGCTGGGGGATGGGGGCGGGGGTAACACAACCCCCGGTGTGCCTCGTGTGTGTGTGCGCCGCGAGGGGTTGGAGCGTGGGGTTGGGGCGCAGCCTGGCCGTTGCGTCGTCTGCTGGAACGATTACGGCCTCCGCACTCGCGCCCCGCCGCGCCTCTCTACGCGTCGTCCCCATGCGCGCCCTGGTCGTTCTCCCCCTCCTCCTCCTCCTCGTGCAGGCGGGGTGCCCGCCCCACCCCACCTCGCCCCGCCCCACCCCACCCCACCCGCAGTGCGTTCCGTCCGCCCCGATGTATGCAAAATGATTCCGACGCGCGGGGCGGGGCGGATATAGAGACCGAGAGGAGAGGAGAGCAGAGCCACGTGCTAATGGAATCCTGATTAGCAGCCAGGCCGCGCCCACTCGGGGTTAGATATAGAGCGGGGCGGGGCGGGGCGGGGCGGGGCAGCATTGGAGCCCAGCTGCCCTGAGCTGAGCTTCGGTCGGTGGGGGTGGCAGCGAGGGCCGCGGGGCACACGAGGCCAGGAAGGCTCCTCCTGTCTGCTTGCTGCCAAATTTGCCGCCTACTCACTCGCTCACACACACACACACGCACATACAGAGGCGCGAGAGAAGAAGTATGACGCACGGGGAAAGAGCGAGACGGAGAGGGAGCGAGAGTTTTCTTCTTTGCCGAACTGCTGCTCTACGTCGTTTCGGAGAAATGAACAGGGCTATTGACATTATTACTTTTTCGGCTCGGGGGAGGGAATGTGTGTCGAGAGGGATAGGAGCACGAAAGGGGGAACGAGAGGGAGAGAGAGGGAAAGAAGGGAAAGGAAAATTCGTGGACCCAGAAGATTGGTGGGAAAAAGGCGAGGGCGGCGCAGGGTCAGAGCGATGAAGAGAGGTGAAATACGAGCGAGGGTGAGTGAGAGAGCAAGAGAGAGAGAGAGAGATGTCTGACGCAGCGCGACAGGTCGGAAACCCGCAGTAATGAGCCAGCCAGCAGCCCGGCCAGCACCCCACCCGTGCCCCCCCCCCCCCCCCCCACTTCCAGGCGCTGCCGCTGGGCCCACCGGAGCCACCGGAGCATCGCATTAGCCGTCCGGGAGCGCCCCCCCCCCTCCCCGATGCGTATCCCATGCCCATGCCGGGAGGAGGAATACAAAACAGAGTCGAAATTACGTGCTTGTGCGTCGAGCTGAGCCTCTAAGCCGTGCCGGGTGGGTCCGGGTCCGGTCGTGCGATTAAGCCGTAAGCACTGAGAGCTCTACGGCCGCCGGTCACGCCAGGACAGTGCAGCAGGACGAGCCCTGCGCCTGCGGCCCACCGTACACGCCACTGTACAGAGTTCAAGCCGTTTCTCATTTTATTTCTAGCTTTTAAAAGCTCTCTTTGAGCGAACAAGGTGCTGAGCTAGACTGAAGGCTTTCGGTCCAATGATGATAAAACTAGTTTCAAAGCATCAATTAGGAGAGAAATAACTCGATTCTGAATAAAGTCAAATACTATCATCGAATGTGACAGTAAAACAGTGTGGATGGATCAAGCCGCTTAGTCTTTAACCGTGACTATACTTTATTAAGACCCAGGCTCGGCTGCACTGCGTGTGCTTCGGCCTTGGCCGATCGGCCGGGGTCGACCTCCTCCGTCCGCCGGTCGGCCGGGTGGCCGATAACACCGATGCAGCGCCCTGTCCTCGCGCATCGGGAGGCCATCGGCCATTGTCTTCAGGTCCCGCCGGGGTCTTCGGGAGTTGAGACGTCAGCAGCCCAGCCGGTGACCGGGCCGGGCCGGGCCGGTCGCGCTCATGACTAGTCAATGACCGGCCGGTGCCGTGGCAGTTAGGCCCGTCGTCCTCCCAGCCCGGCCCAGCCCTGCACGGCCACCGGCTCGAGCTCGAGAAATGAATGGACCGTCACACCTGACTTCGATTTGTCAACTCGGCGCAGCCTAGCCGGCGGCCGCGGCGCGGAGGCGAGCGATCGAAAAGTTTCGAGTTATTCGAGTAGTCCCCCTCCCTGCTGCTGCCTCCTCCCAGCCTAGCAGCAAGTGAGACAGAGAGCGGCGGAAAGAACATTTTTCTCGCGGTGCCCGTCAGCTTGCTGGTAAAGCCGGGTGCAATGCGATGGGGTTGTCGCAAAAATATATTGTCGTGGCGATGGAGGCAGGAAGGACGAAAGTCAAGGATCTGTGTGAGGTACGAACCATACGCACCGCGTTCCTTTGACATTCCTGAGGACACCACGTCATTATCGCGATGCGCTATGAGAGGGACGGGACGGGGTGTGGCGCCTGGGTCCCCCTCCCCTCCCCTGCTCCCTTCGCCGCCCAACAAGAAGACCCTTTTCCCGGCCGGTGGCTCCGATCCGATAGATAATGGCGCCCCATTTCGCCCCGGCCAGTCGGCCAGGTAGTCCTCAGCTCGGCCCCGGATCCTCCTCTCTAAATTAACTCGGCCAGAGCCGATTGGACTGGACTGCAGCCGGCCGGCCATGTCCTCTGCCCCACCCGCCGCCCCGCCCCGCCCCGACCCGCCACGCCCCGCCACGCCCCGCTGCACATCCGCGCGCGCCCGTTCATCGATCTGCGCCAAACTTGCGGAGGCGCGCGCGCCGCGCTGCTGTACTACTCCGGCCGGCGACATTTCAAACTTCCCCCGCGGGCCCGACCCGGCCCGGCCCGGCTGCGACCTCCAGGCCCCTTTCCTGCTTCCCGCCTATTGACAAAGTCAACAGGGAAGGACGCCGCAGGCGAGGGGGCGGGGCGGGGCGGGGCGATACATCACTCTCTGCGCTGCGGCGGCATGGCATGCGTTACCGCAGAGCGGAGCGCCGTGCCGGTAGGCAGAC
Organism: Frankliniella intonsa; assembly: GCA_033675135.1. Lineage (NCBI taxonomy): Eukaryota > Metazoa > Arthropoda > Insecta > Thysanoptera > Thripidae > Frankliniella > Frankliniella intonsa. The sequence continues at coordinate 8,631,144 of CM066254.1, read as the reverse complement.
CCGCCCGGCACCCGTGCCACCCCGCTGCCTACCCTTGCAGGGTCCCGCACGGCGCGCTTGCGTTAAAAGTGAAGATAGAGCTTCCGATCCCAGCGGCGCTGCGCGGCTCTTCCTCGCGGAGGTCTTGTCGCACAGACACCTCTCCTCACCTCAGCGCCGTGCCGTGCCGCGGAGCGCCGGCCTGGGCGGGCGCCAATTAAAATTCCTTCCTCTCAGTAATGCTTCACAGAGACTTGATCCTCCTCCTCCTCGTCCTCCTCTCAGGTTTAACAAGACGGCAGGCAGTGTTTGACCGCACTCTTCCCTTCCCTGCGCGCCTGCTCTCAAAACACACGGTCGCTTCAGGTGTCACCAGCTCAGGCCTCGCAGGCCCGGGCCGGGCCGCTCCGCTCCGCGCGTGGGGCTTCTGCAGCGGCGTGTGGTGCGGGTGCGGCGGGCGGGGCGAGGCGGGGCGCTACCTGTATCGAGTTCCTCCACGCCCCGCGCACCGCCCCGCCCCGCCCCGTCGCTGCGGCACAGGGCGTGCGGATGTGCGGGAGGTTCGGCGCCCCGCCCCTGTGCCCCTGCGGCCCCGCCCCCCGCGGCCAGGCTGAGCCGCCCGCCCGGTGCTACGCCACGCCACGCTACGGTTCTGTGGTGGCCGCTGGCGGTGGTGCGGGTGCGGTAGGCCGACCTCACAGCTCTCCGATACACCTTCCCCCTGACTCCCCCCCCCCTCTCTTCCTCCCTCTCAATCTGTCAGGCGCTCCCAGGCCGTTCCATCTCCGGCCCTCTCTCGTCTGTCCTGCCCGTGCCCCACCCGGCGACGCCTGACCAGACAACCAATAGTGTCAAATGCGCTCCTGTCTTTGCCGCACCGCAGCCCCCCACCCCGCCCTGCCCTGCGGTGAAATACTACGCGGAGGCGACATGTCAATGGGATCAGGCCGCGGGCCGCGGGGCCCAATAATCTCTCTGTCTCTCTCCCGCTCGCCGGCCTTGGGCTGTCGGCTCCACCATTCATCCCCATCTCAATACCCCACCGCGAGTGCCCCCGCCCCGCCACAACCCACCCCGCCCTGCCGATTCCATCGGGTTTTCCTTGTTCCGGTGCTTGTGCTTCCCACCCCTGGGCCGGGCCGGGCCCCGGGGTACAAGCTGCTGGGAGGCTCCAGCCGCGCTGCTCTCCCAGCAAATAAGTCATGCGGCTCTTCAGACTCCCCCATCGAGCTGAGCTCGGAGCTGAGTAAGGAGGGGGGGGGGGGTGCACGAGTGGTGTGCAATTAGCCTGCAGGATGCGAGGGGGGGGGGGCGTGCCGTGGGACCCACGAGGGCCCACTGCTACCCACCCCACCCCGCCCCGCCCCGCCCCACCTCGCATCGCGAGTCGGCTGATCCGCCAACTCAATCGTGCGATGTGGGTGGGGCCATACTGGGCCACAGCTAAGAGATTTTTTAAAAAAATAAAGAGAGAGAGAATAATATTTTTTGCGGGGAGTTCATCGTTTCTCACATTGCACACACGCCACGCCATACCTGTGTGTGAGGACGAGCGGGGCGGGGCGGCGCGGAGCGGATCTGCGGCTGCATCCCGCAAAACAAGCCGGTATTTAACAACCCGTTAATTCCCCGAGTACGTCCGTCCCGTGCAGACAGACAGACATGCCCGTCGTGTCCAGCCGGTGCCTCCAGCCCGGCTCCAGCCGCAGCTGTTACTGGAGTCCACTACTCCGCTTCACACCGCGATGGACTGCAGGAGCGCGGCGTTGCAGCGCGTGCCGCGCCGCGCCCTACAAAACGGGCGAGCAGCGTGGCGCGGCGCGGCGTGGCGCCGGGGTCTCATTTCAAAATGCAGAACAGTTCGGCGGGGGGGGGGGGGGCGTGTTATTATGCACTATCCAATGAATTAATGACGGCGGCGGGGCGGGGCCGGGGCGCTGGTGGTGTCCGGTTCCGATGCTGCTGCTGCTGCTGTTGCAGTTGGAGAATGAACGGCTAAATAACTAACCAACTAGTTCCATAATAAACTAAACTGCGGGCCCCGCGCTGCCGCTGCGCGCCTCCTCTCTTTTTCCAGACGTCTTTTTCTCCGCGCTGTGTATGCGGGAGCCGTTTATTAAAACATGTGCTCCAGAGTCCGTCGCTTTTAATGAAAGTATCCCACCAAGCAGAAGGCAGTGGCAGGGCCGGGCAGGGCTGAGCATGGCCGCGCAGACAAAAGAGGAGTTACTCTCTCACAAGGAGCGGGGCGGGGCGCGGGGCGGGGCGCGGGGCGGGGCGCGGCGAGGCGGCGTGCAGAAAGGATCCTGCTGTGAAACGACGAGCTTATTTGCAAGTGCGTCATAGACCCTATGCGCCTCTACAGTCCTTGTAAAGCGATCGCGCTTTTAGCAGCTGATTGCAAAGCAGTTGAAAATTGCTTTTGCAAAGCTAGCACACAAAGTTCATCGAGTAATAATTTTTTTTTGTAATGCGTCATAACGTTACAGATAATAAAGATAGGTCTACTTCTAGGAAGGTAAAGACGAGACAAGCAGCGTGAGCGATGTGTCAGTGTACCTGGGCGGGCGGGGGAGGAGAGGGAAGGGCTATTGCCTACTTTGCCTGCCCCGCCCCGCGGCCCCGCGGTGCATCGTGTCAGGTAAATGTCACGGAGTCACGTGCGGCTGAGCGGTGAGCTGCGAGGTGCACTGCACTGCACTGCAGATAGCCTGCTAGCCGCGGTGCGCTGCGCTGCGGTGTGCATTGCATTGTCATCCGAGAGCTAAGAGTCCCGCCCCGCCCTCACCTCTCGTAAACGACCTGCGTGCGCGCGCGCACGGTGATAGGTGCGGCACTATGGGGTGGCTGTGCAAGAGAGAGAGAACCTTGCAGGTCCGTGCGTACAACAATAAAATCGTGCTCTCTCTCTCTCTCTCTCTCAGTTGCACAATCAACGCCGTTGACTGACTCCCGCTCGTCTCGTCGCCGCCCCAGGTCCCGATAATGGCTGACCCTGGCCCCACCCCGCGGCGCTCTCGGATGGATGTCTTTTGTCTCGTTGTCGTCTCCTGGCGGCAGTAAACCTTCTCCCTTGGAATTCCCTGGCGCGCCCCGCCCCGCCCCGCCCCGCCCGCCGGCTATCTCCGCGCCGCACCCACGCACGCACGCACGCACGCGCACACGCATAGGTACTCCTATACCCTCCGATAAACGACCTCACTCGCTCACGGAGATAAGAGCTCGGTAGAGATCGCTCCGCTCCGCCCGCTCAGGGCGGCAACGGCACGGGCACGGGCGGCCCCGCTTGGTCTATATATCTCTCTCCCTCCAGAGATACGCTATATTCGTCTGCCTCCTTTCCAGAAAAGGTCAGCGGGGCGGGAACATCTCAGCACTCAAAACCATAAAAAAATAAAAACTGTTCCGTCACACCGTGCAGGACAGCGGCAGGCCACCGACATGACAGCCACGTGCTAAAGCAGCACGCGGCACCGCACTGACCTGCCTTTTTCTTGGCCTCCCCCGCCCGCCCGTCCCGTCCCGTCCCGAGACAGGACACGGACAACGACGGCGACGAGGACGTAATCGAGAGTTTTAAAACGACTCTCCTCTGCCCCCCCGCGCCCCTGCCCTGCTGCGCGCCGGAAAACTTTCTTATTCCGTTCTGCTCAACGGTCGCCGTGAGAAATGTCCCGCGGCCCGGCCGTGTTTCCCCGCGCCGCGCTGCGCCCCGGGCCGCTCTGCTCCGCTCTGCTCTGCCCTGCTCTGCTCTGCCCTGCCCTGCCCTGCCCTGCCCTGCCCTGCCCTGCTCTGCCCTGCCCTGCCCTGCTCTGCTCTGCCCTGCCCTGCCCTGCCCTGCCCTGCCCTGCTCTGCTCTGCTCTGCGCCTCTGGCTGACGCTGCCGCTGCTGCTGGGCCCGATTATACCGCTGGAATTAGAGCACGCTTATCCAGAAGCAGCCAGGCGCCGCGGCGCCTCGCGCCACACCGACGGCGCGCGCAGGGCGGCGCGGTTTCCTCAGCCGCGGTAACGACGCCGAACGTCGCCCCGGCCTGACTTCATCCATCATGCGACTCGTGGGGGAGGGAGAGAGATAGGGAGAGAGATATCTATGTATGAAGAGAGAGAAAGAGAGAGAGGGGAGAGAAGAGAGGAGCATGGCGCGAGCAAAAGTTTTATCAGCAGCAGGGCATCATTACCCATAACAAAGGAATAAGGGTCGGTACCTGCCCCGGGAGGGGAAGAGGGAGGGAGAGGGGGAGGGCAGCGCTGGAGCAAACGGCGGCGCCTCCCCCCACACCCTTCTTCATGGCGGAAAGCGCTTGCGATAGCGCTAGAGCGCAGCGCCCGCGCGGGCGTTCAAGCCGGGCACATCTCACTGGAAAAGGGCCGAAGTTGCGTTCTGTCGGCGGGGCGCTCCGGGGCGGGGCGGGCGCGGCGTTCTCCGTCGCACGCGCTGTGCTCGGCCCGCTATCATCTCGGGCCTCGGGTAGGGTGGGGCGGGGCGGGGCGGGGCGGGGCGGGCACAGCCTAGGCTGCCCTGTGGCGTGTGCCCTGCCTTGCGCTGCTGAGGTTGCTGGTTGCGCTGGGCTGCGCTTGTGGTCTTAGACGGCTCGGGCGGGGTGGGGCGGGGAGGGGCGGCCGGCTAGAAAGGAGGGCACAGACCCCTCCTTACCCCACCCCACCCCGACGCCGACCACATCCTCCTCCTGCCGCCACGCCAGGCCCCGCTCCGCCCCGCCCCGCCCCCGCACCTTGCGCGCGCGCGGGACCAGCCCCGCGGAACGCCCGCGTGGTGCGGTACGGCCGTGCGGTGGGGCGGGGCGGGGCGGGGCGCCTCCAAGCTGTCCTGTCGCCGGCCTTGGCCTCAGCAGGGCCGCGGGCGTTTACCACCTGCACAGCACGGCCGCGGTGGCTCTGCTCTGCGGTACTTTGCACCTCTCTCCCGCTCTCTCTCTCCCTCCCTCTCACCACCTCTCCCTCTCCCGGCCACGGCCTTTGCGATCACACCGGCCCCCGGCCCCGTCAGTTGACCATCAGCGGTGCGTCCTGGCCGCGGTGTCCGCCGGGACGTCTAAAAATAATCGCATCTCTCCGGCGCAGCGCGGCCATAGCGGCGGCCGAGCCGGCGGACAAGACGAGATGGACCCATCGGCCCCGCCCGCCCCACCGCTCCACCCCGCCCCAGCTGTGTTCGGCACGCCGGGCCGGACCGGACCCAGGGCGCGCGTGTGAGTGTGTGTGTGTGTGAGTTATGAGTGGATTTGGGTGAGCCGAGCCGCGGCGGAGTCGGCGCGGCCGCGGCCGGCACGGCACACGACGCCGCCTTCGTATATTTAGAACGCATTCCTTGCGGTCCGCATGGACGCCACCGCCACCGACTCGCCGACACACACACACTCACACACACGCGGGCGCGCGCGCACTTGGGTGGCCTGATGATGATGATGCCGGATTACCAGCGGAGCGGCCCACCACCGGCCCGCGATGTGTGTGTGTGTGTGTGTGTGCAGCCTTAAGGCGCCTTAAGGCCGCCGCACACGGCTGGGCAGTTTGGTATGAAGCACGGCGTGTTCATTTGGCCACGCTATGCCCACACGTCACGATTTTACAATGAAAGACCAAAGCGTCATGCGTTTTAATTCCTATAGACTCGGCACAGTTATGGCTTAATAACCATTTTCATACAATTCGTCCGCAAAAAAAAAATTAGGCGCGACTAATCGCAACTCTCATGGTAACGCGGTGCCCTCGATGACCCAGCCGGAGCGGGGCGAGGGTTCCGTGTACTGTAACCAGCCAGCACAGCGGTGCAGGGGCAGGGGTGCAGGCAGGGTGTGGCTGCTGCTGACGTGTTGCTGACGCGCCGCCCCCGTCACTAAGCCGGCTGGCGCTGCGGGGAGTGACCCCCTCCCCCCGCCACCCCCCCGCGGGGCCGCAGGGGCGGCCCTTCTCTCCCTCATCCTCACGTAACGCGAGTTGGCAGCCAGCGGCCGGGGCAGCGTGACGAGTCACAACACTAGCCATACGTTCAGATGGCCAATGTAATGCCAACAGAGTGCTGCTTCGCTATACGCTCAGCAAACTAAATGACGCGAATACAGAGGGGAGACGCACAGCGCAGGGAATTATACGCAAGAGTTAGAATGCCGCGTAATTTGGCAGAGGAAAAGTGCCAGCGTCTACACACACAAAAGTAGCCAACCTTAAGTTTAAAAAAAATTTAAAAAAAATGAGAGACTAAAGAAAGAAGGCGCGTGAGCCACCAGGCACCAGGCAGGCTTCTTTGACACTTTCTGCGTGTTGTTATTGCTGAGAGCCCCCCCCCCCCTCCCCCATGAATGGCACCATACCGGGTGGCGCTAACGAACAGGTGGCGCACTCGGATGCGCGCTAATTGGATGGAAATCATTGCAGCCCTCCCCGCTCCTCCTCCTCCTCCTCCCCGCACCTCCTCCTCCTCCGCGGGCAGGAAGGGGCGTGGCCGGTCCGTACTCGGTTTGGAGCCGCCGCGCCGGCCTGGTGCGGTCCGCTCGCGGGTCTCGCGGCCTGCGGGGGGACGGAGCCGCGGGGCCTAACCCGCTGGAGTGGCCCTTGGCCCGGAGCTACGGCTCTGTCTGCAGCCGCTGGAGCCGGCTGGAGCTGGAGGAGGGCGGGGCGCGCTGATAATCGAGTGCCCTCTCTCTGCCCCTTACATTCTCTCCCTTCCTCCCTCTTTTCTCTCTCTCTCCCTCTCTCTCTCTCTCTCTCTCTCTCTCTCTCTCTCTCTCTCTCTCTCTCTCTCCCTCTCTCTCTCCTCTCGAGCGCCAGTTATTTGCCCCAAACCCCGCGCATCGACCCTCTCCCCCGCCGCTGCTCTCCTCCGTCGGGCTGGGCCGGGGCGTATGTTGTACGTGAGGGTGCAACGGCCTTCTCTGCCCCCCCGCCCCCGCCCTTCTCCTTTTCTACACCTATCCCATATCTTTCTCTATTTGTCCTTTTCTTAACCGCCTTCCCTCGTCCTCTCCCCCCCCCCCCCTCCGCCTCGTGATGCCCAGACTGCAGGCAGACCTGCAGAGCGAAGCTCACGATACTTATTATTACAGCAGCAGACCGCAATCTGCATGCACGTTTGTACTGGCAAACACTGCGCTGTCCTTGTGTGAGTGTGTGTATCGGTTGCATGTGCATATATATGTGTGTGTGCGGATGTGTGTGTGTGCGTGTGTGTGCAGTTGATTGGTGGTATTGGGAACAAGGCAATAAGTCCCATCCCGGTCGCTGGTCTGCCCCCCGCCCTCCCTCCCTTCCTCCCGCCCGTTTGTCAATGATAAACCCCTCGAACACAGCACACCGTATTTCCTGTAGTAGTTTTTTATTTTTTTGGACAAGATTAAAACGTTGGGCGCCGGTTGTTAAAAATAAAAATACACGTTTTGTGCATTTGCAGCGCGTTTCTGCGGCGGCGGCCACACGGCAGTCCCTCTGTCCGCAACACGATACCGCCCACTTGATGCATTCATTCGTTCATTCATTTGTTCATTCGTTCATTTCCCCCCCAGAAGGGCGTGGAGCGCCGAGCAAAGCCCGAGTACTATAAATTGGCCGCCCCAGCGGGAGGAGACGCTGCTATTCTATGGCTGTTTTAGCGGCTCTCCCTACCCGCCCCTGCTCCCCCAAGACCGTCTAGCAGAACGCTACAGCGGCACCCCGCCCGAGTACCAGAGTGCCGTGCAGGGCGGGGCGGGGCGGGGCGGGGCACTGAGACTGCAGGGGCGGGGTGAGAGGCGCTCAACACAACACACGACGTCGTCGTCGGCGCGCCCGGCCAGGGAATAATCCTTTAGGAGCTGCGCCCCTTCCCGCCCCGCCCCCTGCCGACGACTTTTATGGCGATGAGAAGTCTCGGCCAGCACCACGGGCGGCCGACTGGAAAGGGTGGAAAAAAACACCCGAGACGTAAAGAAGCACGGGCGTGGCGCGGCGTGGTGGCGAAGGGAATGGAGCCGGGGCGGGGAAGGGGTGCTCATGGCGACCTTTACCGTCACGTTTTATCGCCCCTCTCCTCTCCTCTCCGCGGCGGGCTGCAGCGCGGCGATGCACGCAACGCGCGGTGAAAGGATACGGAACAAAGTACAAAGTTTTGCGAGTCCCCTGGGCTCGGTGCCACCCCACCGCAGAACCCCTGCAGCCTCTTAGGCATACTGCACCGCACGCACGAGTGTGGGCGGGTTGCCTACCCGTAAGGCGGTCGCATGGTTTCGGTTCCGAGAGTACTAACTACGCATACGCAGACCAGAGCGAGCTGGTCGGCGTCGGCGGCCGCGACCTCTTGTAGACCGCGCTGGGCGCAACGTTCTCGCGTGGTACATGCAGTTGAGTTCACTTCAAGCCGAGCGGTGGGCGGCCGGGCCGGGCTGGCCGGGCCCCGGTGCTCCGTTTTCGACTCGCCCTGCCCACGCTAGGCCGGATGTCTATCCACCAGGCATACCACTACTGCGTGTCCTCGCTATCAGGCGGCGGGCCGGGCCGGGCGAGGCGGGCCAGTCTTATCGCAATAACAACAGCTGGACCAGGACGCGGGGCTGGGGGCGGGGGCGGCACCAGGCTGCACCAGCGCCTTTCTCTGCGCCTTATTCTAATGCCCGCCCGCTCGCGGTGGCGTTCCGTTTCGCCAAGTTGGCACTGCTGCGCCGGGCCGCCGCGCGGGTGGCAGCGCCTCCCCCACCTCCTAGTTGTTTGGCGCGCTTTCTTTCATTATTCGCCGTGTTTATATTGGCACCACTGCAGAGTGGAAGGGAAGCCCTCCGCCGCCGCCGCCACTGTTGTTGTTGTTTTTGTTTTCACGGCCAACTTTTCGGTCCCTCTGCTCTGCTCCGGCAGTCGTCCTCTCGCGCGTCCGCCCCCCTCGCCCCCAGCCCCCTGCACGCCTTTGTCCGCCCCCGCCCCGCCCCCGCCCCGCCCCCGCCCCCGCGGCGGCCTGTGTTTGTGGAGACAACGACGATTGTTTTTACTTTCGCCGAAAACTACTCGCAGGCAGCACTCTGAATATTAAAACAGTCCGGGTCATTCCCCGCGCGCGCGCGACAGCCCTCCTGAGGTGCATCCCAGCCCAGTCGTGCCACACCCGATACACACAGCACGGCCCGTGACAGCACCGCCCGCAGTGATAAGGATCGCGCCGGGCCGGGCGCAACACAATGCCGCGTGTGGTTGGCAGACCTGGTCGACTGGGCCGTGCATCTTCATTCTGTTGTGCTGTCCAGATAGAGCCGGGGCATAAACTTCCAAGCCTTCCTCCCCGCGGACTCGCCCGCCCGGGGCGGGGCGCTCTCTGCCGACCCTGACCCCGACCCGTGGCGTTCGCCATCACATCACATTGCGCGTCCGCTTAGCGCCACCACCTTGCACTCGCGCCCCGCGAAATCGGCGAAACAAAAACGGGGAAAAAAATATTGTTCTTGTTGTCATTTTAGCAGAGGACAAAGGAGGATTCTCATTCTTTTCACGCTGGCGCGGCGCGGCGCGGTGGTACTCGCTTCCCTTTTCATGAATAAATTCGACGCGATACCAAGGCGCGTTTACTCCTTTGAAAATGGCTCTGCGCGGCATAGCTGGATGACTCCCTGAGGAAACCACCGAGCCGAGGCAAAACAAAAAGAGGGAGCAGAGGGGTAAAAATATAAATAATAATAAAGAGAAGATAAAACGCGACTTCCGGTGAGCGCAAACGTGCCGCGATTCCATGAAAACTACTTTAACACGCCACGTGATAGCGCAGCAGCGGCGCGCACGTTCCGATTGCAGTGCGTGGCGCTGGGCAGGGCTGCGTGCGACCGGAAGTACAACAGGAACGTCAGCCGGGAGATGGAGGTGGGGCGCCGCGCCGCGCCGGGGGCGGGTCGTTCCGGTGTGAGGCTCCCCGCCGCCTGCCTGTGACTCACATGTGCGAAATCACTGCCGACCGGCACCGACCCCATCCCGCGGTCTTTCAATAAAAAGTATTACGCCGCGCTTAATCTTAACAAAGATCATAATGTGACAAATTTGACACGTCACTACAGAAACGTCTTTTTTGGCAAAGGGATGTGACAGTCTATAAGAGAGCGAGGGAGCGAGAAGGCTATTGCACGCGTTCCCCCATCGGCAGGACGGGGCGGGGCGCGAGGTGGGGCGGGGCGTGGGCTGGGGCAGGGCGCGGGATGGGGCGGGGCGTGGGGTGGGGCGGGGCGGGTGACTCGCGCTGCTGGTCATGAGAACTTTGTCATTAATATGCAGTGGATGGGTTTCCATGCTGCTGGCCGGTGCGGCTCAGCGAGCGGGGCCCGGAGTGTAGGAGGGAGGCGACGGAGGTGGAGGAGGAGGAGGAGGAGCAGGAGGAGGAGGCTTGGGCTTGGAATGTTTCTCACGTGTTTGTCGGCTGGTTTGACGGGAGGGCTTTCTTTTTATTACCGAAGCGCTGCCGGGCCGGGCCGTCACTCACATCATCACCCGTACACTCCCACACGCCCCCACGCTCACACACACGGACATAAATACACACACACATGCGGGCGCGGCAAAAGGCGAGCGAGCTATATAGAAGGCCCGAGCAATCTTCCCGCTTATGATCGACGCTGGCTTTGCGCCGCCGCGCCGGGACGACAGGTTCAGGTTCGAGCCGTTGTCGAGGTGGATTTTGTGACTCGGCAGCGCGCACGGTCGGGGCGGCGCGGGGCAGGGCGGCGGGGCCACCTGGGACCGACCCACCGCCAACATCGCACATCCCAGCGCTTTTGTGTCGTCGGGCACGTGATGGATCAGCCCCAGACACACACACACAGTCACGGGCCTTTTTTTCCTCGTATCGAACGTGGCTGGTCGGGGCGCCCAACGGTAAACATTCCCATCTGCCGCATGAGCAGTGCCAGCCGCCCCGCCACGCCGCGCCACGCCCCGCGGTCCTAGAGGTGCGCACCGCGCCCCGGGGCAAGCCTGGCCCCGCCGCACCCGCAGGGTATTGTTTTGTTGAGGCGGGGCGGGGGCGGGGCGGGGCGGGGCGGAAGGCGCGCTACCGGAAACAGTTGCATAAAGTAAGCACGCGCGGCGCACTGCAAGCCCCCCGCCCCGCCCCGCTGTTGCTGCGGGTAGCCACGCCCCAGGGTCAGGCGGACCCGCCCCGTCCCGGCGCCGCGGTCCCTCCCCGCCGTCACGAAGTCCATCCTCATGGCCTCGTCCGGGCCTACGCCGCGGCCCGTCCCGTCTCGCGCGAACTGGGATGGGAGAGGAGAAAACCCAAGAAAACGCCGAACGGCGCAAAACTTCTCCCCGGCCGCGCGGGCTAGCATAGCGGCGGCAGCGGCACTAGCCACTAGCCGGCCGTAGCAGCACGAGGAGGAGTGCTTTCGTGGAACAGAAACGCCCCCTCCCCCCAACCCCCGCCCTACGCGATAGCCAGAAGGCTGGTCGGAAATATATTATTTCCCCCTTGAAAAGTTTGGGCTGCACTCGCTCACTCTGCCGTGGGGGCCTCTGGCTAGACTCGTCCACTCCCCTGCCCCGGCCCATGGCGCAGCGCAGCGTAGCGCAGCACTGGCCATGTGGATGTGGCTCCGATCATTATCCGGACGTTCGTTTGTTTGTTTGTTTCCTCGCATGGGATGGGATGGGATGGGAGCGAGGGCCTGGAGCCTGTGTGGAGCGTGGACAGGTCGGAAGTGACAGTGACCACTCACGAGGCCTCTCCCCTCCCCCTCTCTCTCTCTCTCTCTCGCCCCCCCCCCCCCTCTCTCACCCCCCCCCCCCTCTCTCTCTCTCCCCCTCCCACACGCCGGACAGGGGGGGCACGTTGATAAAGCTGGGGCGCGGGGGGCGATAGGGCGGTTGAAACGCAGCGGCCGAGAAATCGAAAGGACGGGTGACGGGCCGGAGCGGGGCGGGGGACAAATTTAGAGCGTGATAGGGCGGGGCGGGGCGGGGTGCGGCGGGCGGGGCCCCACTCTGCGGTGCGCGCGCCACCGCTAAGGGCCTCCACGCAGCCAGTGCCGGCCGGACCAAAGCCGCGAGCGTTAGGGTGGATAATAAATGATCATGAGAAGAATTCAAACAAAAAGAACAAAATAAGAAACCTATAGCATCACTGCTGAGCTCAGCTGATTTTGATTAGCAGCCGCGCGCCTTGTTTACATTTATGCGTTTTGGAAGTTAATTTCTGTGTATTTTTAGAGCACTTGGCGATATTGTTATTTAACAATACAGCACAGGGAACCAGGACGAGAGGTGCGGAGGCGCGGGAAGCCATACTACTGTCACTCGGCTCGGCTGTTTTCCCTCTCACTCCCTCTCTCTTTTCTCGCGCCGTCGTAACAAACGACCTCTAATGAGTCTGCATTAAAGCGGCCTGCCGATTTGCAAAGGCGCCTCGCCGCCTCTCCTACGCAATTTCTTTCCCTCCCGCGGCCCGGCCCCCCGCCTCTTTGTCCCGCCAAATGGTTTGGCTTTTCGCTCGCCGGGGCGCCGCGCCGCGTGAGGCTAAGACTCGTCTGTGCGAGTGTGAGAGAGAGGAAGAGCAAACGCGCCGTCATTTCACACCGATGCACCACATCTCGTGCTGGCAGCAGCAGCAGCAGCAGGCTTAGTGCTTAATTAAAAAGCCCACGCTTCACCGGCCGGGGAGGGTGTCCTGCTGTTGCATTGCAGCCAATAATGGCGGGGCAACACGTTTTGTGACGCCCACCTCGGCCCACCCCGCCTGGCCTCGCCACGCCAGGCCACGCCACGCCAGACGCCCAGGGGGTGAGCGGCGCGGACCACACCGCCATTCGGTCAAATGTAGGGTGTAAATGCCGCGCATGGTGCGCGCAATACCCTGTACACGTGCATTCCCAGCCCGGCCCAGCGGCACAACACACACGTGCACACACACGTGTCGATGACGCACGCTCACTCACTCACAGCTGCCTTTCCGCTCTCTCTGTCGACAGCAGAAGAAGCCGCAGCCGCCGCTGCCGCTGCAGGCCCCGCTGCAGACCCAGCCGCTGCACCCCCACCACCACATGGAGTGCGGCGTGGCGGGCTCGCCCGCGCCCTCCCCGCTGCTCAGCGCCGGCGCCATGGGCGGCGCCATGCAGGACAGCCGCGCGCGCCCCGAGCGCTCCCCGGCCAAGCACGGCCTGCACGTCAACTTCACCGAGAAGGTGGAGGTCAAGGAGAGGCGGGAGAAGTTCCTCACGGCCAAGTACGGCTCGCACCAGATGGCCCTCATCAGGAAGCGGCTCGCCGTCGAGATGTGGCTGTACGACGAGCTGCAGAAGCTCTACGAGTCCACGGTGAGTGAGTGTTCGAAGGGGAGCGCGCGTGCGCGGAGCGTTTTGGGAGGAAGTTTAGGGGACGGCACACGGACAGCTAACCTTGGCGACGCCCGGGGCGCGGCGCGACGCTTCCGAGTTGCTGACGTCCCGCGCGCCCCGCCCGGGGCGTCTTGGTCGTGACGTCGCGGGGGCGGGCGGGGCGGACGAACGAACGGCGGCAACAACAATGAAGAACAACCTAGCAGAGGCAAGGGCGGGCGGGGCGGGGCGGGGCGGGGCGGGGCGGGGCGGGGCGGGGCGGGGCGGGGCGGGGCGGCGTGACGTGACGTGGGCGCGCAGTGTTTCCTGCAAAAGGTCAGGGCGTGGCGGGGCGGGACGGGCCGGGCAGGTGCGGAACACGGACGAGGCACACGGGGCTTCGGTCGGACATTGCTCCGCACAGTGGCGGGGCGAGGCGGGGCGGGGCGGGGCGGGGTGACCGCGGCCCGTGTGGGACCTGCCCCGCCTGGCCCAGAGCGAGGGCCCTGCTGTCCCGTGTCCCCCGTCCCCTGGGAGAAGCGCAACCTGTCATCGCGCGCACGCAGACCACTAACCCCGTGGCCCACTTTAATTAATCACGAAACACAAAGGCTAGCGGGGCGGGGCGGGGCGGGGCGGGGCGGGGCGGGGCGGGGCGGGCGGGGCGGCGGGCGGGACCCGGGAGCTAAGAGTCTGCGCTGAGCTGCGGGGACGGGGCCGGGCCGGCTACTGCTCCGGTGCGAAAGCTCCCGCGGGAGGAGACGCGGTGGAGTGAGAGCGGTCTAGATCCGGCCCCGCCCCACCCCGCCCCACCCCGCCCCGCCCCGCCCCGGGGAGGTCGGCATGGCATGTCGTCCCCGACGACCGTCCCAGCAGCGGGTCCCAGCGCTAGTAAACCTTTAGGCGGATCGACTGCAGCCTGCTGTTCCCCCTGGCCCGGCCTGGCCCGGACCGACCCGGCTCCCGGCTCCTCGGCCTCGGGTCGGCCGTGGGAGTCGAGTCAGTGGGCCCGCTCCTCCCCCCGCGGGGCGCGGCGGGGCGCGGCGGGGCGGGGCAGGCGATGTCGGGTCGCCCGTCTGTTGGCCCATATCGCCCGCGGGCAGGCCCTACTCTGCGTCAGCCAGACCCTTCAAAAAGGACGCTTAAAAATGTATATAAACGATCGAGGAAGACAGACTTCAGGCCTCGGCTCGCTTTACGGCGCGATTGCACTTCCCGTCTCTTCATCACCTGCGCATGATGATGGTACCCCCTGGGCCTCCTTGTGGCTAGGAGAGGTATGATCATCCTGCGCGTGATGATGGTACCCCCTGTATCGGTAGCGGACTTTTTTTTTTCATCCGCTCTCTTTTTGCGTCACCCCTTTGTGCCAGCGTCGTGATGGCTTGAATGGCAGCCCGGCACTCTGCTCTGTTGGAGTAGGTCGCCGCTCTCCGCGCCGCGCCGCGCCACGCCACGCCGCGCCACTGTCATCTGCCATTCATGGCGCCCTCCGCTCTAAGGCCAACAACAGCCCCGTCCTCGTCGTCGTCCGGGCGGGCCGGGCCAGGCCGGGACCTCGACCCCCCGGCGTGGGGTGGGCGGGCAGGGTCTCGGGGGAGGGGAGCTCTGCGACAGAGCGCACGTGCTGCAGGAACCCGGTCACACACCTGCAGGTGGCCCAGGTGGCCCAGGTGGCCCCGGGGAAGGGCGGGGGAGGGGGGCCACGACGGCTCAGCCCAGTCGAGATAATTCATTTACGATGAGCCGGCGGAAAGAGCCCACGGCCCCCAACAGCGGTGTGGCCCCACCCCGCCCCGCCCCGCCCCGGAAGGATTTCTGATCCCCTAGCCGCCCTCGTCGCATGGAGTGTGTGCCTGCCCCAGTTTCCCCCCTCCTCCACCCAGCCCCTGTCGCGTCTTACACTTTATACCTGAGCGTACGTCGCGTGTGATCCGCACCCGTGTCTTCCGCCGTCCTTGCGCAGCCCCGCGGTCCCGCCCCGCAGGCGCACTCAGTGGGTCACGGGGGCCGCCACGCCCCGCCACGCCCCACCCCGCCCCACCCCGCCCCACCCCGCCTGGCCCCTCGCTTGCCGCCCGCAGAGCGTCTCAAATTGGTCGGGATTGATTTGGCCGATTCGAGCCCTCCCATCCCCCCCACCCCGCTGTCCCATTCCTTTACTTGGCCCGCACGATAGCCTGTCTGTAGCAACCCCTCCCCTCCCCTCCCCCGCTCCTCTATAGGACCCGCACTGTAATATTCCAGTAGTGGTGAAATCGGGCGCGACGAGAGGTCGTCCGAGGGTCGCATGGCGCGGACGCAGCAACCTTGGGTTTCTCTAACACCCCCACTTCCCCGGGCACAAAATAAAACACATAACAAATT
Source organism: Frankliniella intonsa (assembly GCA_033675135.1). Taxonomy (NCBI): domain Eukaryota; kingdom Metazoa; phylum Arthropoda; class Insecta; order Thysanoptera; family Thripidae; genus Frankliniella; species Frankliniella intonsa. The sequence goes on along the minus strand of CM066254.1, from coordinate 8,615,530 downwards.
GTTTCTGCGATTTTTTCGACCGCCTGAACGTTTGAGCAGCGCGCAGCGCGCAGGGAGCCGGCCCTGCGCCCTGCGCGGCCATGCAGTGCCCGACCCTGCTCCGGTCCCTGGCCAGCGCCTCCACTCTGCGCTAGGCCGCGGATCGATGTGTGTGTAAGCGCGCGCGCGCGCAGGGGTAATGTGCTGGAGAGGAGTTGCAGAGCCGGGGTTGGCTGCTGCGAAACTTTCCAGCATCAGCAGCCAGCGCGGTGGTGGAGGGAAGGGGGGGGGCGATTTATCAGGGCCTAACAAACACAGTTAAGCGATAAACGAAGGAACATCGAAGACAGGAACGGGGGCGAGGAGGGGGGGGGGGCGAGAAATGCAGGGTTTTCTAAAACAAGAAATGTGCACTTTGCACGATGTGGGCATGAGTCAGGACTCTGAGGTCCAGAGGTTATTTGTCTGCATCCGGCAGCGGAGCAGACCTGCCCCGCCCCGTCCCGCCCCGCCAAACCACCGGAACCTGCTGCCCTGCCCGCGCTCACGGTGAGTCATGCAAAGTGGTTCGCTGCGCTGACTGTCCGCACCTGCTCACACAGGCAGGCACACGCTGGGGCGGGGCGGGGCGAGGCGAGGTGTTCCTGTCCCCGCATAAAGCACACACATGTGCGCACGCAGGGAACGCCGCCACGCCGCGCCGCCGCGCGAGGAGAGAACAGGACGTGTAAATAAGTAAAGCGCAAACAGGACACCACGCAGCGCGGCGGGTCAGCAAGGGATTATAGCGAGGAATCCCAAGTGGTCGGGTCGCTGCGGCTGCCTGGCCTGCAGCAGGAATCCTCCACGCCCAGGTCACAGCACCGGGGCAGGCGCGCGTAGGCAACCCGCACGCATGGCCGCGAGCAGCTCGAGAGGGGAAGAGAGCGGGCCGGGCTGTTCACCTCACCTCGCCTCGCCTCTCGATGGCGTCGCTCAGCTCCCACGTTAATGTCCCTTCACAGTGAGTGCTTTTCCCGGATGAGGCCTTTCGCGAACCTGCATTACTCACCCGTCCGCCCCGCCCCACACCGCCAGCCACGCCGCGCCGCCCCGCACCCCGCCCCCTCCCCGCCCCGCCCTCCAGCCGCCCGACTGCTCGGGATGAGTGAGAGGGGTCATGTGCCCGGCCGTGCCCGGGCTCGGCCTTCCCCGCCGCGCCCCGCCGCGCCCGCGCCCCGCCGGGGTACGCAGCAGTACGGCGCAGCTTTGGTCCCATAATTGTGATTTAAGGTTTCTCTTGCCTTCATCGCCATCCCTCGCCTGAGTCATCTCCTCGCAATCCACCTCGCGCTTCCGACAACGCGCCGCCCCGCGGGGTGGGGCGGGGCGGGGCGGGGCGCGGGGCGGGGCGCGGGGCGCGGCGCAGGGCGGAGCGCGAGGCTCTGATGATATTCCTTTATTAATATGATTTAATTTTGGACACGGCGGCGGGGTGGGGGCCCCTGGCGAAGCCGGTCCAGCGGCTGGCGCGCTTGCGCGGGGCCCCTTGCTGTGTGGGGCGGGGCGGGGCGGCTGTGTTTCATGATTGAATGGTCATTGCTCGCTCCGCCCCGCCCCGCCCCGCCCCGCCCGGCAGGGGGCACAGAGGACCAGAGGACCCGGGCGACGGGAGGAGGGCGCCGTGCCGCTCCGCACCGCCGGTCCGGGCCGGGCCTATAAGGTCCTTGATGTGACGCGGACTGTGAAACTGTTACCATGGCGACGCACGCAGGGGGACGATGCGGGGTGCGGCGGGGCGGGGCGGTGTGGCGTGAGGCGGACACCACCGCACCGCCAGCAGCACCCCGCGCCACCCTGCGCCCGAGCGGAAGCAGAAACTTATTGCGCGGCGCGGGGCGGGGCGGGGTGGACCAGCCGGAGCGTCGATCTCTCAGAGAGTGCGAAGGGGACGGGACGGACACATACATCGTGGCCCGGGCCGCACCTGTCCTGCACGCTCACCACCCGCGCCGAGCCCCAGCACCAGCACAGCAGCGCGCCAAGCGGAGCTCAGCCCCTTTATCTCCATCTAGGAGGCGGGGAATTTTAAATGCAGCGCTTCCGCTCGGCTCCGGGCTCCGGCGGGCTCCGGGCTCCGGCTGAGCGAGCTTGTCCCGGAGCAGCCGCGAGTTCACCGGAGGGCTTGACCTCCCCCGCCTCCCCTCTCTCCCACCTACTCGCCTCTGCATTACTGAGCACCTCCCCCCCCCCCTCCCCTTGCTTCGCTCTGCTAGGCTGGCACTGACACTGCCGGGCGGGGCGAGGCGGGGCGGGGCGGGGCGGGGCGGGGCGGCGTCTGTTTGCACGCCTCGTTTTGGCGACGACGCTCGCGACGCTCTTCTTGTCCGTGTCGACGACTCCTCCACCGCCGCTCCCCCTCCCCCCCCCCCCTTCTCCTCCTCTGGACTTAATGCACGACGTCACACACACACACACCTGCTGAACCCTCCAGCGAGCACCCACCCCACCTCTATGGCCATAGCGCTCAGCTCACGCTAGAGTAAGCCACCAGCACCGCCCTGCACAGGCGGCAGGGCAGGCCAGGACGACGCCTGATGAGTTTGCGCCAGTGCTCCTCTTCCCCTCCCTCCTCCTCCTCCTCCTCCTCCTCATCCTTCCCCCCTCTGTCCACCTCCGCCTCCAGCAGCAGCAGCAGCATCGGGCCGTTGTCATTATCAGCACTCGAGGCACGCACACACACACACATACACATACAGAGGCACATGGACATAGAGTCACGATCGCATCGCAGCCAGGCAGCATTGCCAATTATACCGCGACGACTCATACTACATGCCCGGCCCGGCCCGGCGGACATAGATAAACGAAAATGACAAGGAGTAATATGATGGCAATAAGAATAATAAACAAAGGAGCTGGTGAGGATGATGATGAGTCGCTAGGAAAACAATCCTGACGTCATCGTCATCCTCTTCGCCTCCATAGACGACGCGAAGCTTCGCGCCCGTATAGCGGAGCGAGCCGGGAGGGTCTTGACCTCCGGCCGGCCGCAGTGCGGGCGGGGCGGGGCAAACAGTGCGGGCGGGGCGGGCATCGAGGCAGGCACAAGATACAATTATGATCGCCTCGCGAACATTCTCGCGCCCCGTTCGGATCGGAGCGCGCCGCGCCTCGCCACGCCCGCCGCGCCAAGCTGCTCCGACTCGTCTCATCGCGATGATGACTTATGTTATTCGCTTGTGTCGTCTGGTCCGCTCGGAGCTGCGCTGCGCTGCGCTCGGCGGACAAAGGGTTTGCGAGGCGGAGCGCCGTAGGGGACGGAGCTGTGCGGACAGCTCATAGCAGCGCGCCTCCTCCTGACGCTCCTCCTGACCCTGACTGACATGACTCACGCTCACGCTGCTCAGGGCGTCGCGCCGCCGTGGCCCCTAAACGTCTAGACAAACCCTCATCTGCGGCGCGGTGCGGCACCCGTCCTGGTCCCGGCCGGGGCGCCATAATAGCGCCCTCTTGACACCAAAGGGTAGCAGAGACCCAATAAACGCGCGCCTAGATCCGGACTAATTTGGCGAGCGCTCCTCTGATTCTTTTTTTTAACACCGAGAGTCGCGCACGAAATGCTTTTCCTTCCTATGTAATTAATGACCGGCCGGTCCGGCGGGGAAATGGTGGCAGAGCAGGGGCGGGGCGGGGCGGCCAGCAGGGTGGCTGGCGCCGGGAGTCGGGTCTCTCCTCCTCCCCGGGCACCGGAGGCCCAGCAGAGGGACAGGGTGAAAAAAGCGGCGATAAAACAGCGCGCTGCGTTCGTCTCCGTCGCACCCGGCCGGGCGCCGCGGGGGGCGGGCAGACAGGGAGGTATAGTACGCGACGCAAGCTGCGCCGGAGGGAAGGCCGAGGGAGGCCAGGCCAGGCCAGGCCAGGGCTGTAATAAACGCAGAAGACAGTCTTAATTCCGCCTCAGCCTGCCTGTGCCTGCCAGGGTCCGCCGGAGCCCCGCGCCGCCCCGCGCCGCCCCGAAGCATTTTCCTTATTTCCCGTTCTGCCTCGGCCCCTCGCGGCGTGGGGACGGACGGGGAGGGTACGCTACAAGGCTGAGAGCCGCGCCGGGCCCTGCTCCCTTATATTATTTGGGTCAGTGGGGTGACAACAACATCCCCGCCGTGCCCTGCTGCCTATACCCCCCCCCCCCTGCCCATCGCTCCGTTCCATTCTCAACTGTTTCCGCGAAGGCTGGTGTTTGAAACTCGTCCTCTCCGCTGTCCTGCGGCATCCGCTGCAGGCCAAGGAGATGCGACAAAGTTTCCGCGGGATGACAATCGGACCCAAGTGTACAGCGCATTGGCCAGGCGACTCACGTGCCCCCTCCTCCTCCTCCTCCTCCTCTATCCCCATCTCTTTCCTTTCCTTCCATTTGCAAAAGCAATTGCTCCCAATCGAATATCCCGCCCTGGTCTGCTCGTCGGGGCCCCTCTCTGGCATGCGGGGCGGGACGTAGCCTTTGCCGGGAGACACCCCCAAAAAAAAAAAAAAAAAAAGTTGGCTATGTTTTCGCTATGGCGAACGCGTCAGCCAGACCGCGGGGGCGAGGGCGGGATTAGAACCCGCCACCTCGGCCTCGGTGCGCTGCGCAGCCCCGCGCCCCGCCTGCCCGCCAGGACCGCATGCCGAGTGTGTGGCGCACAGTAATAGTGCTGGGGTCCCGGAACGCTTTTACGACAGTTGTGCAGGAGTGGCGTACTGCATCACGCGACCACGTCCTGCCCTGCGGCCCGGCCCGGCCCGGGGAGGGGGCCGTCCGTAAGCCGCTCAATGTATACAAGCATGGTTTGAAGTCTCAGCCCCCCCGCCCTGCCCCGGCCCCAGCTCCGGCCCCAGCCCGCGAGCACCCTCCACAACTCTGCACTCTGCGCCGCTGCCATGGCCTCGGCCTCGGCCTCGCGGCTTTGGGGGCCAATAACGTTATTGCGTGCGGCCTTGTCGTAGTGCCTCCGCACCGTGTCGCCCCCCGCAGTACCGCGCCGCGCGCGTGCGCAGACCGCACCTTGTTTGATATTCCCTTACACGGAGAAACCGCCGCGGAGTACTAATCCCCCCCTTTCCTTGTTTTCTGTTTCGCAGGAGAACAACAAGACGGACGAGGTGGATGTCGACATCGACGAGCTCCTGGACATGGATGACGACAACCAGAGGAGGATACACTTGCAGGTGTGTTTCTTATTGCCTCCGTGAGGTGAGGTGAGGCGAGGCGGTCACGAGTTGGCAGCCAAGGCCAGGGCCACAGCGGGGCGAGTCGTACATCGGCAGGATGAGGGGCCCACCCCGCCCCGCCCCGCCCCCGGCCCGGCACAAAGACCGTCGTGGTGCTCCCGCTGGGGGGCGCACTTTCTCTGCATTATTTGTCTTTTTCTTGTCGATACGCGTCTCGTTTCGCGAGGGCGGCGGGCCGGCCGGGCCGGGCGGCCTATAGCTGCCAGGGGCGCGCGGGGCTGACTGGGATGCGGGGTCACGCAGGCTCGACGGGGACCCCCCGCCCCGCCCCGCACCCCGCCCTGAGGGCCCGTCCAACCCGACCAGTCTAGGGAAGGGCACACTAAAGAAACGCCATCATCGCAGTGTCAACAAGAAACTACTCTGAGAGGGTCGTAGCCAAGTGACTCCGGGCAGGCCGGCCATGGGGGGCGAGTCTTTATAGGGGCGCACAAGATGATCATCCGATACTGTACCCCCCCCCCCCCCCCCAAAAAAAAAAAAAAAATCGTCTGCCAGAGGCACAGAGTCGCAATTGCTCTCCTCTTCCGAGCCCTCCGCCAGCTAGGCTTATCGATTACTCGCTCAATTATGGATTCCGTGCCGGCGCTGTCCGGGCTGACGTGTCCTCGGCACGACCCTCGAACGGACTCTCCTCTCGAGGCAGGGTCAGCCGGTCTCAAATAATTTCATTGTCCGGCGACGCGATGAGTGGGGGGCGGGGCGAGAGACAACAAGAAAATGCGATTTTCAGTCCGCGACACAATGCGATAATAATGTTCCCAGAGTTTCTTTCTGAGTTCTCCCCGGGGTTCCTCTCTCCCTTTCTCTCTCATTCCGTAATCGTCGAGGCGTTTTCGTTCGGTAGTGGCCGGCCATCATTTGGCACGATAAGCGGCTTGGGATAAGAAGAACAGTTTTTTGGCTGAGCCAAATAAACTAAACTCACCTCTGCCATCCCCGACCTAACCCCCAACCACCCTCCCCCTCTCCGCTTAGGCTAATGACGGTCGCAGTATTTGTCCGGGGCGAGAGTAGAATCAAGAGACTAGTCTCTTGGTAGAATACAAATAATTCAAAGCTGAATCGAAAAAACACTTTCCCCCTACCTGAAACACCGTGCTGCAATGGAGATGGCTGCGCGCTGGGACGGGACAGCGACATCTTGATTTGGATCTGGTGTGGAGCTCCACCGAGCCGGGCCGGGCGCTGGCGGAACGGACCGACAACAACAACACCAGTCTGCCCTGGCTCCAGTTTCAAGGGACACACGGCCGACGGAAACGCGATTCGCGATCATTAAAGGTTGAGGCAAGCTGAACTTGAATAGTTTCCTGTCCGAACTATCACCAAACTTTTTGGATTAGATTTCACTCGCGGCGCGAGACGGCCAAGCGCACGGACGGCTGGCCGGAAACTGACTAGAGGGCGATTCAAAATAAACCGTTTCATTTACTGCCAACTTATGCATGTTGCAATTCGGCTTCAAATAACACTAGGTGTAGTCCTCACTAAAGGCCGAGCTAGTTACACCCCGCGCTTCAAACACTTTCATAACTTTAAATTTGAATCATCGTTTGTTTTTTTTTCTTTTTTTTATTGCTTTTTGTTGTTTCGCTCCTTCCGCGGAAAAATAGGATATGTGATTGGATTATCCATAATTTTCGTTTGAATCAAAGCGGTACACTCAGGGCTCGCACTGCCAACATAATACCACCAATTTGGCAAAAAAGTCAGGATTTCTTTTGTTATATGCTTTTACTTTGAACAAAACCCCTTAAATAGTTAAAACACAATACTTTCAAGTTTGTTCTTTGTTTCTTTACTTTGGTAGCGATAATTAACAAAATACTCTCGTCTTTTTATTGTTAAGTTGGATCCCCATAAGTGCAACTCCAATCTCCATCACGGAGCCCGTGCTTCCCTTCTATTGAGATAGAGATATATATTGAGATTAGCTCATCCAATCACTTCCCAAAACATGTTTCGTGGGCTTGCTAAACCTGGTAATTTTTGGCTAGCCTTAAGTGTATACATTTCCTAGAATTTTAAAGTCCCGTTGGTGTGTGTGCGAAGCTGATTATTGTTGACGCTGACGGTGTAGAGGAGGTCTGGGGGCTGTCCAGCAGAAGGTGTAACAGGGCCACAAAACAAGGGTCCGCGGGGCCGGGCCGGGCAGTCGAGTAAAAAGGAATGAAGGCCGTTCCCCAAAAAGGGAAAAAAATAAGAATAAGGGGAAAAGGGGGGGCAACAGTTTGTGAAAGAACAGGGTTGGAATGAAAAGTCCGAGCACGGGTGGCGGGCGAGGGGCTGCACCCGGCCCAGCCACGCTCCCCAGCCCACCCGGCCTAAATAATGTAAATAGCTATCGCTGTCCCCCTGGCCCCTCGGCCCGCCCCTGCCCGCCCTGCGACGCCCGCGACCCCGCCACGCCCCCCCCCCTCCCCCCGCCACTCCACCTGCCCCCATAGCAAACTCCCCCAGAATCTGTGCTCAGCGGCCGTCAGAACAAGAGACCGCGCCGCGCTGCTCTGCTGCACTTTACCCCAGAGCGGAGGGGCGCCTGTGAGGTAGGCAACCCCCCGTCGCAGGCGCGCCGCCGTGCCCTCGCGCTGCCTACCCTCCCGGAGCCCAGCCCTCACACATGTCTAGGCCCCCACGCCCTGCGCGGCCCGTGGAGCGGTGTGAGTTTGCAGAGCGTGCGTGCCTTCGGCACTAAAATCTAAATCCAGGCGGGGGCGGCGGGGCGGGCTGAGGCGGGCTCATCGCGCACCGTCCAGCGCGGTCGGGACGGCGGCCCACGCGGCGGGGCGCTCTATGTTCCACTTGGATCGTCGGAGTGGATTGCCTGTGGTGCGGCCTGCGGCCTCATCTCCCTGGAGCACCCCCAGCCCAGCCCGGCCGGCAGGGCGGAGAGGCACTCCACGGCTCTCGCTCATCGCGATGACAGCGTCACGTCGCCGTCCTAGAGGTGCTGTAGCCGGGGCCTCCCCGCGAGCTGTGCCTTCCCCGCCGGGCTGGGCTGGGCTGGGCTGGGCCCCTCACTCCAGCCAGTGCCCCGGTAGGCCCCCACCCGGGCCCACGCACTCGACTGGAAAGTACGGGCGCTCCTCTGCTCTCCTCCCCTCTCTCTCTCTCCCTCTCTCTCGCTCTTCTCTGGGCGCTGCTCTCCGCTCCGGGCAGCACGATGAGCACGGTGTGGCACGCGGCCTGCTCGAGGCCTCCACGGGTTCGGGGTAGTGCTGGCGCTGCAGAGCTGCACTACGGGCTGTCACGAGGGAATGAATGTACGGTATTTGTATGATTTATTTTCCTTTCGTTGTTTTTGTTGCAGAGGATCCTGGTAGATGCCAAAAAGTCTTCCCACGATGTCAAAGTAAGTTAAAATTTTACATGTTGCATTTTTTAAAAAATAATTTTGGGTCCTTCATGACCGTCCGTCCTCTTGCTTTCAGAAATTTGTTGAAGATCTCCTTGAACGGACAAAAACGCTGTGAGGCCTGCCATTAAGAAGTGGGGCCACCCTCATGCCACCACTAATGCTGCTATAGAGCCTGCTGAGCAAGGGATGCCAGCGTTTTGTGTACCATGTACTGCAATCAGTAAAATATGAGCTGTGAAAAGCTTTTTATATCAATGTACTCACAGTGACTCACTGTGATAAATTGTATTTACGTGTAATAATTCATACTTATTAGAGATAGTTTGGTCTTCAGTTTGTAAGGCAGAGGTGTAGCAAAATATATCCCATTGAACAATTGTTTTTCCATTCCTCGAAAAACATAATTTCTTGTATGTCAAATTGACATTCTTTAAGATCTGGAATCTTATGCTGTGGGATTGTTGAATGTAAATTGGTTAATTAAGTAATTTTCATTTCTTATCATTGCTGCAAGTATCAGTTAGGGTGTGTATGCTCCATGTAAAAAAACAATGATGTGCTGTACAATTGGGACAGTTTGTCAGTCAGTAATAACCAAAGATTTTGGAGTTGTATTTATTTAACACACTTCAAAACCCTCTTTCTTGTGGGCTAAATTTTTTTTAAAGAACCGGCATTAAAACTTTGCCTTGAAAAGTCTGATGTGACTTCTTTTTAACACCTTAATCTTGTCTCATTCAAAAAATCCCCCATGCCACATACTAGTTGTGTAAAGATTGAAGTTTGAATTCTTCTTGAATTTTGATGTTAGAAAGGCCACTGACTCCTACCTTCCTGGATAATGAGGACCAAGTTCTGACAATCACACTAGTAAGTTGCTTGAAAATCATACAACTTACACTTGATGTGAGGCCTGATTCAAAAATGGATGAATTTTAAATTTGTATCATGTGTGGTAGAATTTAAAATACCATTTGAAATACAAGATTTTCCAGTCACTTGAGTGAACATTGTGAATAGGTTTAGGATACCAGCACATCGACGCATAATTGACATTTACTGTTCGAGCAACATTGGGTTTGTGTGATGTAGACCATTGTAGAAATGTGATATAGGAGCAATTGAGGCTGCTTTGTTATTATTTACACCTAAATAACTGTTAACAAAAAAAAATCTCAAAAGATATTTGTTGATTTTTTTTAACATGAATATGTACTTAGTTCTTCAAGTTTCAATAGGTATAAATGCCAAATGGTCAAAAAATTATACTGATCAAATTGTGTTCTAAAGTAACAGTAGAGATAGATGAATATGTGATCTTCACACATAATTATTCATCATATCTATAGATGACTTTTGCACTGTTTGCTATTTGAAAACAATGTGAAATATTGGAAATTATTTTAGTCCATGTTATTAATGTAATTCAGGAAATAGATTAGGCTGCAAGCTTTTTCTTTCTTACTTTGACTGAGGTTACCACATTAATTCCATCTACTTAGCTCATGAAAGGAACAACTATGATATTGTTATCATGTTTTGTTCATGTCACTGACCATCAACTGTAAAAAAAAAATATATATTTCATTTCTTTCCACTCCTTTACTTGAAATATGATTATACTTCTGTTAAGAATGTGATATCAGTTCAGGTTATTTTGTTTTTACATACCATCCACTGACCTATTTACATTAGTATCTACTTAAATGGGTAGGCTTTTTTGTACATAGTTAGATTATGACCCATTTTATCTGGCTCTGGCTTGCGTTTTTCTTGAGTGCCAATGAACAGCTAAAGAGCCTTCCTATTTAGCAAAATTTTGGTACTTGCAACATGTTGTGTATGTAACAATTTAAATTGAGATAAATTTTAATGGCTATGAAAATTGTAGAAGGATCATTTTCTTTTACTGTTACTACTGAGTAAATTATTGAACACCACAAATTTGTTCTGTTTTCCTAATACAGAAGTGTGATCTCATTACTGAAGCAATTGATATGTCAGCTTGATGCCAATTAGCTTTGAGAGGTAGACTTTCAGCTTGTAATCTTAGGACTTTAGAATAAAATAAAACATCAACTGAGTCAGAGAGTGCTTTACATACACAAGTCTACAACCAAATGCTTGTTTTAAAAAAGCTTGCATTAATTTTGGGATCAGGCAAGAATGTCTAAAAAGCTTGTATCTCATGTTGAATCTACACACAATTTAAGACATCGAATCAGACAATACCTCAGAGAATTATCTGCCTGACAAAGTAAATGCAAATGTACCATTTAGATAGACAGGTTTTCAAAATGAGCCTAGGTAAGAGAATTCAATAGTAATGGGAGGGCTCTAATTTATTTATTCAAATGCTGATGTTGTAATTTGAAATCATTAAATTGTTAACAAATGATGGTCATAACACATATTTATATAATTATGAATCACTTTTATAAGTATGATAAGATATGAATGTAGTTTACAAAATAATTTGTACAATGAAAAAATTGTATGTTTGTTCAGTTTCTTCCATAGAAAATTTCTAAACAGACTTTAAAAGTACAATTTGTGTTTCATTACCTCCATATCTTTTCTAATTAGGTATACATACAACAGACATCACTGGAGAATAAAAAGAAAATCTACTCTTTGGACACCGTTAAAATATTACTAATAACAATTCATTTTAATAGGCTTAAGCAACTAACAAATGCAAGTTGCAGAAACATAAGCATCTTTGAATCAGCCCACAACTTAAATATTACAAACTGTACGAAACATAGCACCTTCTTAAATAAAGACACCTAAAAAGAGATAATAATTTACTATATTTAACTAGAAAAATACAAAGCTACACTCAAAAGAAAAACAGAAAATGTTACCTATAATTTTAAAAAAATCATTACTTGGATACAGAAAATAGAATAGGGGTAAAAGGCACAACAATAAAACACATCACCTCTGACATGGACATTATCAGTTCTTATAGGAAAGATAACAAAATTTCAGAACAAGTTAGTTTAGCATCTTACCTACAACTTACCCACAGCCATAAATTTAAAATTAAAATTTATATGACAAAATGCAATAAAAATATTTTTAACAAGCTGGTTGAAGCTGTAAATACTCATAATTCATCTCCCTCATCTTCTAAATAAACCAGAAACTCATCATCTGAGTCTGAGTCTGAATCAGGTAGGCCATGGAATAACAATTGGAAGCAGGCTGAATTGGGTGAGTTGAAGTGATTGTATGGATTTCCAGGATTTAATCTTGTATTACACAACCAGCAGAAGAATGTATTACACTTCCAGCAAGTCATTTTGTTGCAGCCATCAGATTTCTAAATGATGTTAAGATATACAAACGTATTAGTTTAGAAAACAAAAAACTGATATTCACCACACCCTCACACACATTTCAAAAATGAAATACCTCAATAGCAGTCTGGCAGTGAGGACATTGCTTGGAATTCCCTTTAATCCACTGTTCTGAGTAACCGGTTTCAAGTAAATCTTGTATAGTTTTACGTCCATGCTTCTTTTCCAAAAGGCGTTTTTTCTCCTCTGAAGCAGATTCATACTCTGCAATCAATCCCGAATCTACCAAAAACAGATAAATACCGTTAAAGAATATAGGATCTAGTAATTAATGAATAACACTAGAAAAGCACACGACAGTAGGAAGTTACCAATCTTCAAACGACACGGATCAATTCCATGGTAGCCCATTCGACACAGTATACAGAATGTATAAGAACAATGTGCACAACGAGCTAATTTCTCTTCTGGGTCATAAGTAACCGGATACTGACATGTTTTTCGTGGACAGTATACAATATCCTCCATCCCATCCAAAGCAGAAGATAGTAAAAGTTCATCATACCGTGAAAACAATTCTGGACTGACTAATGCACTAATCTGAAATAAACAATGGAGTTAGTCAATTCCATTTACACTGTAATCTAAAACAAATTGTTATTGAAAATTTGCACAAACCTGGCTTTGAAGTGCCTCTGACTTACAACCTTTCTCTGGACAAATCAATCCATGGATGTTTCCTTCTTTAATATTAACTTCAAAGAAAGTTCCAATACACTCTCTACAAAAAATGTGCCCACAGACATTGAATTCAATGCACTGGCTACCTGGTTTGTCCTGTACAATTCGTGAGCAGAAAAAAGATGTTAGCTTGGAATATATTTTCTACAGCAAATGATCATTTGAAGGGAATATACTTACATCAAAGCAGATGGTGCACTGATATATATTTCTCTGAAACTCTTTATCACGCTGGTTTTTATTGTATTCAATTATATGATCAATAAGAGATCCTTGTAAGGATTCACAAGACACTGCACGACTGTCTAGTCTTTCTGATGTGAAAGACTTTGATTTTGACTCTGGACTTTGACAGTCTGGGGAACTGGGGCTAGGATATGCTCCTGCATTTGGTTGGTTGAAGGGTGATGGGTCATTGTATGATCCACAATCCTTACTCCCAGGTTGGCGATTGTCTCTGGGAGAAGTTTTCCCTCTACCTCTGCCTCTTCCCCTTCCTCTCCCACCAACAACGTTTGAAGCTCTGCTTTGCGGTTTAACTGAAGAACTGGGAGATTTTGAACTACCAGCAGTTTCTTGAGGAACTTTAGCATTTTCTTGAGAAGGTTCAACACTAATTTCACTCTTCAAACGCTTTTTCCTTTTCTCAAGTTGAACCATATTATAAGTATATTGCTTACTGAGGTTTATGACTGATCCTAGTTCAAGATAGTTAAATGTTTCCTCCTTCAAAAATGACAACCATAGAAATAGAATTTCAAGACCTTTGTTTTCTTCCCATAAAAGATCCAATTTTTCACATAGCCGTGAAAGCTGAAAGAAAATTAAAATAGCAGCACTTTTATAACTTCTACAGACACATGAGAATATTTATAAAATGTTACATATTAATAAATACATAAAGTATTTTAATAAAAATATTTTTTTACAGTAAGTACAAGTACCTGCTTGCGCCCTAGCCAAACACAAACCAAGGTAAACCTGGGAGGTGAAGTGGATGGATAATCAGGAGGAAGAGTAAATGAAATCTCAATAGGTGGGAGAAATTTAATAGAGAGCTGATTGAAATCCTCTGCAATTGGATTTTCAGTACGATTTGGCAAACGACTTTTGAGAAATTCAAATCTATATTGTAACTTAATTTCTTCATCCCCTGGGAGTGTTACAAATGCTTTGAATTGTCCACTAAACTCTCCATCTTCTTTCTTGTAAGAAAACTCATCTGTGTCATAGATGCTGGCCAAAGCCAACATTTCATCATTTTGAGCATCAATGTCGTTTGACATCTGAAACAAATTAAGTAATGTTGAATCAAGAGAAATTAAGTAGTAACCTATCAAAGTTGTTGAGAGTTATTCCGATAAGCAGCAAAAACGAAATGACAGAGTGACACTGTAGCTCCTTAGTAGAGCAGGGTCCCATAGAAAGTGAATTTTATCCTCACGAGCGGTTTTAAATGAGGGTTAATCTAATAATAACCGTAAAAACAAATTAATGTGGAAAAGGATTTCTTGAATTTGCGACTACGTACGAGCAGAAAGATTAGTAACAGCGCTTCAGTCGGGTAAAATAAGTGATTGGAAAATACCACAAAAACGTTATCATAAGATAGAACCGAGAATCAATGCGCAATTCATAACACTTACTTTACCGTGAATTAATCAATCGTAATCGGCGATTAACCAAAAAAGTCGTGTTTAGAGGATGTTCATTTTGAGATACGGTTTTGTTTTTATTTGTGTTGTTCCCTTGGTCTTGGTCTTTTACTGGTCTTATGCCTTCTCGAAATATTTCAAACGTGTCCGTGAGCTGTTGTTTCTTTCTGCTTCTCAAGAAGCGGTCTCGTGCGGTCTAGAACACACCTTACGAGAACACCGACTCATCTTGTTCGAAAAGTGACAGTGTAAACTTGTGGATCATTATGGCTCATTTTGGTTACGATAGGTTTTCTGCAGGTCCATTGTGGCATAATGGTCCCGCTCCCGGTGGAATTTACAATTTTCCGGGCCGTCAGGTTGAGGATTCCGGCCGTTTCATAGAGCGATCAAAGTAAGTAAATAATCATCATTACTTGGTCTTCATGTCAGGGCCCCTCTGGTGTCCCTTTAGTTTGTGTTTGCAAGTACAATTTTAGTTGCGACCATAACATTTTTTTCGTCCAATATTGTTTAAGGTCTTGATGACCAAAGATCTCAATGTGCTTAAAAATCTCATTCATTCACTTATGTGAAAGGTTATGTTGTCATGATATACCTTTATTGTATTTTCAATCTTTTCACCTTTGTTTCGGCAGGCAACCTATCACAACTGGAACGTCTGTCATGGCATTTAAATTTGATAATGGAGTTGAAAAGGGGATCGCTATTGCCTCTGATATGCTGGGATCATATGGCTCTCTTGCTCGCTTCAGGGACTGTCGACGACTTTTTAAAGTCAACAATCAAATTATTATTGGTGCTGGTGGAGACTATGCTGATTTTCAGTATGTTCAAAGCATGATTGAACAGAAAAAGTAAGTTATTTGACTTTTTTATTTAATGGTGCGCCCTTCAAATTTTTAATCTATTTAGTCCTAAAATTGTGTGGGTTTTAACTGTTTTATTATTTAAGCATTGATGATGAGTGCCTTGATGATGGATTTAGTATGAAACCCAAAGCAATCTACACATGGCTTACCAATGTACTTTATAATAGAAGATCAAAAATGGATCCCTTCTGGAACAACTTTGTAGTTGCTGGTATTCAAGATGGTGAACCGTGAGTTTTTGCTTTTGAACTCTGTAACCCATTTGATTTAAGGAGTGGGAAGGCAGTCTGGAAAGATCTTATGATTTGATAATGGTTTCAGGTATCTTGGGTCTATTGATAAATTGGGAACAGCCTATGAGGACAATATTATTGGAACCGGTCTGGGTATGCAAATTGGTGTACCTCTTATCAGAGAAGCAATTGAGAAAAAGCCAGCCATGTCCAAGAGTGAAGCTCAGCAACTGTTAGTACACACAATGGAAGTCTTGTTTTACCGTGATGCAAGGAGTTTCCCCAAGGTAAATATAAAGTTGAATCACATTATCATACCAATTGTCTAACATGAAGATAACATACTTCTTCTTTATTTTTTAGTACCAAATTGGTATTGTGACTCCTGATGGTGTAACTATATCAGATCCTCTTTATCTTGACAACCAGAAATGGGGATTTGCTCTTTATGTAAGTATTTTGATTCCTTTGTGTACTTTATCCTCATTCATATTTTTGCTATGTCACTAAATATCTTATTTCTTTTCCCCAGAAAAAATAAGCAGTTTGATGTTGAAATATCAATTCTGTAAGATCACTTTTCTATACAAGAACAGTACTGTCCTTGGAATTAAACTTTTAAAAATATATTCTTAATGGTACATAATAAAAGAGAAAAATTGAAAACAAAGATAGTTTACTTTAATAAATTTTTAATTTATTTTCAGATCTACACTCATATACATCATTCACAATATTTTACATTCAACAAATACAAATGGTTTGTAAATTGTTATCACATTGTTCTACATTCCACTACAAAATCACTAATAAGGAGGCATCAAAAATCCTTTCAGGATGTCACAAGGCAGAAACATGTATCTGATTCTGCAACAATTAGACCTCACCCACCAAAATGAATTCATAGAATGTAGTTCTAACATTTTCTGATACAGAATACATTACATCACAGACAAATTACCTCGGTGGCCCAACATCCAAGATGCCATTGATTTATGATTCAGTATTTTTCGGCACTAATATTTCAACCTACCAATAAAAGAAACTACAAATTATTGCACTTCCAGCATGCAATACTCACTCCAGTCAAACAAAATTCATTATGTGCCATCAGAAGTTTGAAAAGACCTCAATGTGGAAAAACTGGACTACAACAAAGGACTGAAAGGAGCCCAGTTGTAATCCATTTCTTTAGTACCCTACTGTAACAATGAATAGGATTGAGAAAGCAGGCTCACTCAAAACAGTTTTGATTATCTAAATATAATCAATCAAAGAACTAAAAGTATCCACATTCTGGGTATATCATTTCAGAATAAACTTAAGTACAGATCAGAAACCATAAAATGCATGCTATATTTCTTAGAGAAAAAAATCTCTTTTAGATGTCAAGAGAAGTTGACATCTAGTACCATACTGTTGAGTAACCTATTTATAGTACAGTATCATTCCCACTACACATAGACCACAGAACAGCCCAATTCACAAAGAGATTGCTAGCTTTTCCTCCAGTTGCATTTTTTTTTTCAAAATTGCATGAAATAAAAATATCATCACAATAAACATACAAAGTAGAGGTTGGCAACAGTACTGAAATATTTCTTAATTCAATTTCTAAGGTTTAAAAAATGCAGAGTTCAAATTATTGAACTGATTCATAGCGGAATGCACATCATAAATCAAAGAAGATTAAACAATAAGTCTTAAAAATTTTCAGAAGATGAGTTTGTGCACTCTCTTACTTCTGTGCCAATCATGGCATACCTTTTAGATGATATTTATTTAACATTGAGCAGGAAGATCAACATTGGTCAACCAACTAAAAATACAAATTGGACTTTTTGCAAATTTCCACAGTACAGTAAGGAGCTTAGTACACAAAACAAAGAGAGCGCTTGGAAGTAAGGCCACAAAGTAAAAGATAAAGGGAAGCACATGTTTTTTTACCTGGTTGTGCACAGCAGCAAAATAGTATCTTAAATTCATTGAGTGTGGCACACAAAAATGTTTTCAAACATTAGCTCCACTTAATATTATACCCTTTCCAGTTGGCACTTGGTGCCAAATATACTCTTCGCTTGTTGTACATGAATGTAACAATGCCACGATAGGCAGTCCTTGGCACCCCACTCTGCAATTTAAAATTTTGAATAGATTAAGAGTGAAAGATTAGGAGGGGACTAGAAAGTGAGATTTATGAATAATTTTAATTTTACCCTAAAATCATCCATGAGACCAAGCATCTTGGCTGTTCTCTTGAACATGTCTTTGGTATGATACTGAATTCTGACATCACCGTCAAAGGAGATTTTTCCTGTTTTCAATTCTTCATAAGATATAATTGGACTGTCATAAACCTTCTTCACAAAATCTACATCATACACATCCTGACATTTCAATAAAAATAAACATGTTAGTTCTCAGATATATTACATAAATAAAATTTTCACAACACAACATGTTAAATTATTTACCTTGTGTAAATAATTCAGATCCATTTTTGTGAACTGCACAGGCTTATCATTTAGTTTAATGAACTTAAGGTGTTTTTCATAAAAGAGGCCACTGAAAATGGGGAATGAGGGGAGTGAATAAGTGAAGAATTGTAAACAAAAATATAAATTATCACATTTTAGGACCAATACTTACTTGCTCACTCCCACTTTACCAAAAGTCCTTGTACGAGAAACTTCTGGTCTTATACAAGCCCTGCCTTTCCTTTGACCTGGATCTCTAATCCAATCGTCCCAATACCTAAAATTCACACACAAAACTAAGCAAATGGTCTTGGAATTCTGACTAAAAGCACACAACATAGACTTACGATTTAGGCCATTTCACAGATAGTTCAGACCATAGAGCACGAGTGAGCATCCACCCAAGTCCAGGGAAAAAATCAGTGCGATAAAGAAGCTCTGGATGTGATGTATCCACTAATGCAGCCTTTCCATTATCATTCCATGCTGAGACACACCATAATGATGGATCTTTCAGGAGAAGTTCATGGGTACCAAGGAAGTACTCAAAAAAGTCTGGGGCTACCTCAAGATCATCTGCAAGTCAACATTCAATTAGTTACGTATGGTAATATGTAATGTGGATATGTATTATGGAAATGCAACATTTGTTGGCAATATTTAAATCACTGCAGTAATAATTAAAATGGTATGTGATGGTGTTGAAAGACATTTGCCTGAGGCCTCCCTGAATCCAGGGTGTGTGTTTTTTGTGAGAATAATAAATAATTTGAAGACCACATACATCCTATAGTAACAAGCATAGAAAGAGAATAGTTTTGATATTGTCTGAAAAAATGCATACCTTCAACTACAATGGCAGAGTTGTAATTCAATGAGAAAAACGTTTGATTAAGGGCCCATCCATAGTGTCTTGCAATTCGAAAATAGCCTTTAAACTTTTTCTCTTTGGGTGGGATTGGAATATCACTCTGATCTGGTTGCTGAAATAAAATTAAAAATCAGAAAAAGTTTCTAACATGTCCCTTGAATTTTCCGCTAAACACACTTTTGTACCTGAATGAATGTAATCTGATCTCCATATGAGCGAATCACATCGGCAGTCGCACTGTGCATACAATCCTGAGAAACAATTATTGGAAATTGTTGTTTAGATGGGCGGTATCGCAGAAGCCCATCTATACATCTGTTGACCGTAACTCGATTACAGGAAAACACTAAAATTGCAATGACTGGTTCTTTGGGAGGACCATCTACAGCCTGAAAATGTAAATTTTTATTGCTTTTATGGTCTTAACAGTTTGACCAACAACTTATGATTACAAAGATAAAAAGAAGAAGAACCTGATTTTCATCTTGTTGTACTTCTGAATTATATTGAGTTTCCTCTGGATCTGGTGGGTCTGGTACAAACGAATCTGCAGCACCAGTATTGTCTCCTCCTTCAAATGTATCTACAGCGCTCTTAACTTTTGGAAGTACATTGTTATTGTTTGCTTTGTTTCCATCTTCTAGCAAAAAGAAAGGTTGCAGAGTGAGAGACCTGTGCAGAGATATTGGTAGTCTATGTATTGCACCAGTACTTACTTTTATTAATTAATGATTGAATGTGGTTGATTAGAGAATCATGTACATGCGCTTCTTCTATTAAGGTAGATTCTAATTTACTAAGTCTTTCCTCTAATTCTGCGTCTTTCTGTAAGGCATTTAAGAAGAGCTAATGAAAACCAACTAAACTATATAAACTTGTATAGCTGGTCACTAAAGAGCAACACATTTTGAAATTATGACTAACATAAGCAATTAAAGAGAGTTCAAACAACAAACTGTAAAATTTACCTTGTAATCTTTTGAAGAGCTGAGGGGATGAAAGAATAAGAGGAAAGATGTCATCAAGACCCAAACACAGAGCACCACAAAAGCACAGGCCACAGCGTCTTTTTTCCGCATTTCATTGAATTTTGACTACATCATCTGCAATATAAATAGAAAGAATAACACTTAAACCTCTAATACTTTTTCTTATAATAGATACATGGATCAAATAAATACATGAAATTTAAATAGTGAAAACTAAAAATGTGGAAGCATAGAAATAGTGGTTAGTTCTATTTTTTAATTCTCATCAATTTGTTTGATGTAGTAATGAGGGATAATGCAAAACCAGGAAAATAAATGAATTTTAGATAAATCCACCCTTACAGCTGAGTACTTTAGTGTTGACTTACAAAAGGTTAAGGTAGAGCCTATGAAGTGGTGTTTTCCAGAGAATGGATTTGTAATATCAAAGAAAGACAGGGACACATCATGATCGAGTCCTAATTTGTTTGTTTTCAGATACAAACTAAGTGGATACCGTCAGTGAACATTGTATTGTGCTAAAAATGTAACAACTTCGTTCTGACAAGCAGTAAGGAAAACAGATAGTGATGATTACGACGACACCTGGTAGGTTGGTGGTACTGCTGCTTAAAGCAAAATGTGTGATTTAGTTCAGGCTAGAAAATATGGAAAAATTCTGGCATTCATAAAATTTTATTTCGTTTTAAAATTTACACACAGTGTCAACTTGTATTTGATTTAGTCCGAGATCGGTATAAACTCTGTAGGAGAAATCTCGCACATACGAATTGGTAACACTGTATCTGAGTTGAGAATCTGAAAGCGGGACGCTCAACTAAACCGCGGTAACAGATAGTCGGCAGTGAATGTGCTGTTAACGTTGTGATACTTGTTTTTATTTTCAGGGAGGAAAAAACGTTTTCTAATCTATCAAATTAGTCGATTGAAAAAGAGCACATCTCCATACGCTGTATGCTTTGTCCAGTGTATTCCTACAATACTGCTACGTCGTGCAATGGGGGCTTCAGTTGTTTACAGCTCGCTCAATTGATAGAAACCGCAGGCAACTTCTTAAATAGAAAAGAAAAGGAAGGTTTTGACTGGTCGAAGTAAAAGAGAGAGAAAAAGGGCGTTAATGGGTTCAGTCCAAGTCCACGTGGACTCGTTTGACAGCTCCATAACACCACCCGCCTCGCTGCGACTGGCTCGCGGCTCACATAATAGGAGTTACGTAGTGGCGAGCAGTGGCGAGCGTCCACAGACGGCCGGCGTCTGTCTCCCCTGGGCTTCCCCCGCCCCTGCCCGCAGCTCGCTGTCCGCTGTCCCGCTCACCAGCGCGAGCGGCGCAGCGGCGCGGGGACAGCTCCAGGACAGCGAGCAGGGCCGGACCACAGGGGCCACGGCTGGAACCACTCTGGCTCCAGCGACTCCAGACGTGGATCCTGGGACTGGGGCCTTGTCCTGCGGGGGTCCTGCTGACGCTGGGCGAAGACAGGCGGAGCGAAGCTCAACTGCGCCGCGGTTACAGCCCGGGCGGGGCGGGGCGGGGTGAGGCGGGGTGGGGCGGGGCAGGCCACCGGGTGAAATTGATAAAAGTTGAGGGGAGAGCAGCGCGGCGAGGTGAGGTGGGGCAGCCGCAGCAGCCGCTGCAGAAGCCGGTTCGGCCTGTCGCCCCCCGCCCACCTGCTCCCCTTGGCCAGCAGGAGGATCGGACGCGGGGTCTACAGAGTGGTTTTACTGCAGCGTTCAAACATCGCGGACCGTCCGCACCACCGCGCATGGAGTAAGCCGGCCTTCCCCGGACAGCAGTGCGTGGCGGGGCGTGGCGGGGCATGGCGGGGCGGGGCGCTCCAAGGCTGCAGCGTCACCAGGACTCATCCTACAGGAACACCCCTCCCACCCATGGATTTTTTATTTCCCTTCAACCAGCGCTGAGTCTCTCTAGAGTCGGGCTCGCGCGTGGGATTGTGCGAGCATCAAGAGAAGAAGTACGAAAAGACGGGCGCCCTGCCCGGAGCGGAGGGGAGAGAGGGAAGTTCCCGTGGTGGTGGGAGCCAACTGCGCGGGGGAAGGGAATGCCAGAGGCGGCCGCGGAGAGGCGAAGAGAAGAGAAAAGTAAGAAGGAAGAATGGGGGGTAGAGAGAGGGAAGCGAGAGAGAAAGTGGACGGCCAATGAGGCCCGCGGGACGCAGGACCTCGCGGAGGACGGGGAGCGGGGGGATGAGGGGGTTCAAGGGAACGACAAGTCAACCGACTCCCTAAATGTTGAGCCCAGGCCAACCGGCTGGGCCCGTCGGGCACACGGGGAGCGGGGTGGGGCGGGGGCGGGGCGGGGCGGGGGCGGACCCCTTGCTGCCCTGCCCTGCCGCCCCTAGCGAACCCCGCGCGGGCCCGCCGGGCCGGGCCGGGCCGGGCCGGGTCGCTGTGCGAACACCTCAGTATGAATCGAGTCGCGAGACCGTGCGGACGCGAGTGAGAGCGAGACGAGTTGACGGTGCACCTCACCGTTCCCTCAGCGGCCAGGGCAGAGCTCCACAGCGCAGCGGCGGAGCGGAGCAGCGGAGCACAAGATGACCCGCAGCACGCTGGTCCTCGCGGTGCTGGCGGTGATAGTGGGCGCAGGTGAGTGCGCGGCGCGGGGCGGCGCGGGGCCGGATCCGCACGCCTCACCCGGAGGTGAAAGAGACAGCGGCGTGGCGGTTGCGTAAGACCAGCGGTCAGTCTCCTTACGGCGCCAACTTCCGTTTTAAGAAAATTGGACAGGCGGGTATGGAAGTGCGAGGACCTCCCGGGGTTTCGGTCCTAAAACGCTACGGTTAGGAGTTGTCCGGACTGGCTGTGTTTTGATTTATTTTCCCATGACCACTGGCTGGTGCATGTGCATATAGTGATGGTTCTGGGCGAGAGGTGTACGGCGTGAGTGAGCGTGTAAGTATACTCGCCAGCTCGGCGACGACGGTTTCCTGTCCACCGTCGGGTGTGGGAGTCTAGCGGGAGAGAGGGGTACGGGCGGGGAGGAGAAAGAGGAGGCGGGGGAGGGGGAGGGAAGTCACGTAAGGAAAGGTGCCGCGGTGCAGGGGTGGCGGTGGGGGGCAAATAGGCGTGATCCGACATGGCAGGGCCGGCCCTGCAGGGCTCGAGTCCTAGTCCTGGTCTCTGGGCAGCAGAGCAGGGGACTCCAGCTGCGCGGCCGCGCTCTGCTCCGCTCGTGCGTGGAGGTCTCCAAACCGGCTCCGTGTCGCTGTCCTGTCGCTCCACACCACCAGGATGCATGCACGCGCCTCCTCGCCGCGCCGCGCCGCGCCGAGCAGAAATGCACTTGAGCTGCTGCGCTGTTCGGCGCGGAGCTAGACCGTTAGCGACCAGGCCAGAGGCTCCAGAGGCCGGGCCGGCCCCCAGAGGAGCGCGGAAGGGACGGGAGACGCGCCCGACTGCGAAACAGGTCTCGTGCCGAGCCCGCCGGGCCGGGCTGGATGGCTTCAACCCTGACATTTCATTATAATCCCCAGCAGCAGCAGCGTAGGAGAATAAAACACCAGCGGCGCGCGATGTAGCAGGTCCCCTCCTCCTCCCTCCGCCCCGCACTCTACTCCTATCGCGTGGATTATTGTTTGAGAAAGAGAATGTTTTCTGCGGTCTTTAGGCGGGCGGGGACTGTTAGGAAACAGGGAAACGGGTGGTGGAGGTGGAGACTCTCTCTCTAACCACACACAACATGCAACGGCCTGCAGCAGTGCTGCTGCTGCAGCGGCGGCGGAATAGTGCGGCGAGGGCGAGGCGCACAGCGTTGCACACAGCTTCGAAAAATAGGGTCAGTTGCGGCCGGAGTGGAGTGGTTGTTCGAACCTACGCGGCGCTCGCGAAGTTTAAAGTTTTCACCACAGCATGGACAAAAAAAAACTTAAGAAATCTTATTTGAAAAAAAATTGCGAGAGAAGAGGCGAGGTGAGGGACCCAGAGGACAACAAGGTCGGCGTGTTCTGAATGCATCCCGGCTGCATCGCAAACCCGTCCCGTCCCGTCGGCACGGTGTGTGAGCCCCTCAAGGTGAGCTTCGCCCCTCTTCCCCTCTCCCCCTTCCCCCGCCGTTGGGGAGGGGAAGAGGGGCGGCGGGGCGCTGAAAGCCTCGCGCGTGCGGCTCTCGGAAAGCGCGATTGCTAGATCATAAATACGTCGCAATTGTCGAAGGGCAACGAGAAAGGGGAGAGGGTCGCCTTCCGTCATGTTTCAAAGAAAGTCTGGCTGCGCCGCGCGGCTCAAACCCGCGGGTATCGGCTCAGATTCGGCGCGAGGGAATAGGACTGCCTGGCGGCTGGCGGCTAGACCCGGCAGCGAGTGGCAACAAGGGGTGGGGGTGGAGGAGAGGGGAGGGGGAGGGGGCTCACCCGGTAACCAGATTACTTACTTTCTCCTACAAAGAGTGACCTTCAGAGTGGCGCGGCGGGCCGGGCCGGGCCGGGCCGGGTCGGTCGGCTGGTGCCCCGCTGCGTGACGTAAGGTCGTCGGGTGGAGGAACAGACAACAGACACACAAACACACAAACAAAGACGGTCGGACGCGCAGCACACACTCCGGCCGGGGCGGGGACGGGAGCTCAGGTGTCGACGGGGCAGACGAACTAGAGGTGCGGCGCTGCGGTGGGCCCGGCCCGGCTGCTGCAGCTGCTGGCTGGACCCGCTGGGCTCGACTGCATGGCCGCGCCGCGCGACGAGCACCCGCGGACCCAAAGCACCGTATGAACACAGCGATAAAATAATAAAAACTGGGAAAAAGTACCGGGCGGGCGGGCGCGGCCGGTGCACAGCCGCTGGGCCGATCAGATCAAACTACACTCGACGCAGAGCGGAGGCGGCATGGCACGGCGGCGCACCGTGTCGGGGGCGGGGCGGGGGCGGCGAGGGCTGCTCCTCTATCGACAGCCCGACCCGCGCCATGGGTTACCGTTGTATAACGTTCGGCTGATTTGGTCCGTGCGTTCGATACATTTCAATCACGAGGATACTTTTCCCCAAACTATTTCCGCCGGGTGCGGGGCGAGTGCTGCACGTGAGCGATGATGGTTATCGCACAGCGCTCACGCCACCGCGGCGGGCCGGGCCGGGCCGGGCCGTGCAGCCGCTGCCTGGGCCTCTATCCGCCCCGGGCACGGGCCCGGGCACGCCCATGACGACCGGACAATAATCCTATGCCTTCTCTGCTTCCCTGCCAGCGCTCGCGCAAAAGAAAGACGACAAGAAGGAGGACTTCCAGTGTCCGGATGGCGTCGGGAACGGCAACTTCGCGGACCCGTCGACGTGCCGGAGGTTCTACCAGGTGAGAGCGCCCGCCGATGGCGGGATAGGCCACCGGGCCGGCCACCCCTGTCCGGCGGGATGGCCTACCTGCGCGGCGCCTTGCCTTCTCACCGACTGCCTCCCCGCCCTCTGTTGCAGTGCGTGGACGGCTACCCCTACCTGAACCGCTGCCCCGCCAGCCTGTACTTCGATGACGTCAATAAGCTGTGCACGTTCAAGACTGAGGCGCGCTGCGGGCCGCTGCCGACGAGTAAGTCCGACGATTGCGACACGCGCGCTCTGTTGGTGTGTCCAAAGATCCAAAGACCTCGAAACGTCTCGTCAAACCCAGTCAATATCGAGTACGTCGGTGTCAACATGGCGCCAGGCCGGGGCCCGTGTGTCCACGCGCTTGAACCACCGTGACGTTTCGAGGCCAGACCGGTGTGCTGCATGTGCTCGAACCTCTCACACCGTCACGCTCGACGTCACGCCTGTCCTGTCCTGCCCCACAGCGCCCGCGCCCATCACCGAGACCCCCGTGGACCTGGCCAAGAAGTGCGACACGAGCGAGTGCCAGCTGCCGTACTGCTGGTGCTCGCGCGACGGCACCCTCATCCCCGGCGGGCTCGAACCCGCCGAGACCCCGCAGATGGTCCTGCTCACGTTCGACGGCGCCGTCAACATCAACAACATCGAGCACTACCAGAAGGTGTTCACGGACCAGCGCAAGAACCCCAACGGCTGCGCCATCCGGGGGACCTTCTTCATCTCGCACGAGTACTGCGACTACCACATGGTGCAGGAGCTGGCCTCCAAGGGCCACGAGATCGGCACCGAGACCATCTCGTGAGTATTCTGTTCAGCACTTGGACCTCCAGCGCCGTCGCTCTCCTCTCCGGACTGCAGGTCTCACGGTGACGGTGCTCTTGCAGGCTGCAGCAGGGGCTGCAGGACAAGGGCTACGAGGAGTGGGTCGGCGAGATGATCGGCATGCGGGAGATCCTGCGCCACTTCGGCAACGTGTCCCGGAGCGATGTGACGGGCATGCGCGCGCCCTACCTCAAGCCCGGCCGCAACACGCAGTACGAGGTGATGGAGGACTTTGGCTACATCTACGACAGCTCCATCGGCATCCCGCCGTCTAGGGTGCCCATCTGGCCCTACACCCTGGACTACAAGATACCGCACGAGTGCAAGTCGGGCACCTGCCCCACCAAGAGCTTCAAGGGTGAGTGCTGTGGCGGCGTGGTGCGGCAGGAGGGGCGCGGCGGGGCGACGCAGCGGGCTGACTGGACCGCTGCTATTTTTTTCCAGGCATTTGGGAAGTGCCGCTCAACGCCCACTACGTGGAGACGTACGAGGGCGGGCACTGCCCGTACCTGGACCAGTGCGTACTGCACAACCACAATTCGGACGAGGTGTTCGAGTGGCTCAAGGAGGACTTCAACCGCTACTACAAGCAGAACAGGGCGCCCTACATGATGCCCTTCCACACCAACTGGTTCCAGATCAAGGAGCTGGAGCAGGGACTCCACAAGTTCATAGACTGGTCCAAGAGCCTGTAAGTTTGGAGGGAGCGTACTGTGCGACGCATCGCCATCACCCACCGCTACCTTTGGGGCCCAATCCGACTCATGCTCTTTCCGTTTCCGTCGCAGGCCGGATGTGTGGTACGTGACGGTGACCCAGGCACTGGTGTGGATGACGGACCCGCGCCCCGCGAAGGACCTCAACTCTCTGGAGGCGTGGAAGTGCGAAAAGAAGGAAAACCTCCCGCCGCCACCATGCAGCCTGCCGAACAGCTGTGCGGTACCGTTCAAGCCGCCAGAAGCTAACTTCTCGGCGACCAGGTAAGTAAAAGAATCTCGCTATTGGCGGCAGTTAAAATTAATAAAAGGGGCTTCCTCAATAGCTGCTATTGAGATAAAAAGAACTGAGAGGATAGAAAAGAAGTCAAAGTGAGGTAATTGAAGAAAAAGTGCCTTGTCTTGATTGTTTATGATTATCTGTTCTAGGTACCTTACAACATGCCGGTCCTGCCCAAAAAGGTATCCCTGGCTCGGAGACTCGGAAGGAAGGGGTATTGATGGTGTAGATCAGTACACACCAGAGAACTGATGTATGACATCTGATGAGGTGCACACAAGTGATGCTGTTTGGGGTGTTTATGCTTTATATGAGACATGTGGTTCAGTTATTTTCAAATTGTTGCAATTCTATTTCTTTTTGGATGTTGCTACCCTTTCTTGTATTTTTTTTTTTTTTTTAAATTTAAACTGACCAAATTTGATACAGCAATTCCATGACAAAACTGATAGCACTTCTACAAGGGCAATAGCCCTACAGTTAGCTAATTACAGCGTGGAAATGTTATTACTGATTAAGGAATGCATGATAACTTTTTATGATAGCAAAATATTCTAAACCATTTCTCCCATTCAATATGTGACTGATGTAGGCTCTAAATAAGTCATTAACTATCGACTGTTGAATTGTTTACAACAATGTTGTTACTTTAGTTAATAAGTAAAATGTAAGTTTGTACTTATTTGTTTTTCTGTAAAAAGACTTAAATATAGTTCATCTTTCCGTTTTTGAATAATTTGTTTTTAGTATAACATGTTAGTGCTTGATTTCTATCAAGATAAATGACCTTCTCCTTGGTATTTCTCACTGTGTAAAATCATTCAAGGTTCAATATAAGCAGGAGATTCAATACAGTTGTGGCACATTTGAGGCACAGAATGTATGCTAGATGGGTGTTTAAGTCAATCGCACCTCAAATGTGTCACAATAGTGCACTAATGTCATCTACTCTAGCATTGCTCTCTTATTCAAAAGGCTAACACCAAAAATTCTAAATATAACCATAGTTGATAGCAGGTCAAATTTCTGACAATACAAATAAATTGGGAAAAAGAGAAACAAATAAATCAGGTTACCATTTATAATCTGTATTGTTTTAAGCTTGGCAGTTGGTATTATGTACAATTATAGAGTCATTCCAGAAATTAAACAACTCATTTCGTTAAACTAGTACAAATAAAGACCCATTTCTGAAATATTTCTCAATTAAAAACCTACACTTTTGCAAGATAATGACTTCTAACAATCACCAGCCGGTGCGCATGGGTATCCATGGTGCCAGAGTATCTCCAACTTTGACAGGTGCTGCAGCAGAAAACACAAATGTTATTGATTTTTAAAGGCAATTAACCCTGGTGAAAGCAGTGAAATTCTTAATTAAGGAATGATACACAAGAGAAGATGATTTTTTTCAGCACATTAAGACTAACATGTAAGAAAAGGAATAAATTAATGTATAGTTTAAAATTAAAGTAACAAAGCTAATGCCAAAGAGCAATCAAATTGAAGACAAAATTGATAAATATTAATTCCAACACTTCAGAAAAAAAGTTTGTTTTCATTGACTTCTAAAACTTACTCAAAACCATAAAATTATATCATATGGTCACTGATTTATGTTCAACTTTCTTGCTTTTCTTTCCTTCATAATTGAACCATGCTCCAATCATGTAAGGCACTTACGGGGATAGGGAGGAAAATCTTCGGGATGTAGCTCAATGTAATGCTTGTGGGCTGCCCACTTCACACGAGCTTTTTCACGTTGCCTATCACGGAGAAAGATACCTGCATAAACTCCAATCGGAATGGTGATTGCACATCTCCAAATACCTACATGAGAAATGTATTCAATATTTAATAAAGTTTATGACATTGTGACGATCAAATAAATAATAATAATAATAATAATAATAATAATAATAATAATAATAATAAAATATTTGTCATCAAAGCTAGTTGAGCGACAAACTTTTTCAGAACACTGATAAATTAGAGTCAGAAACTGTCGACAAAAAAGTTACTGGACAGAGGAGTAAGAAGCGAAAATAAGAAGATGGCAAACACCTACCTGCGTGAAGTGGTCTCTGCTGAATAGAATTCATACCAGCAATACCCAACCAGCCACCCAATCCGCACGATACAGGTATCCAGGTTTCGCTGAAAAGCGACTTTTTGTTTCTGTACTCATCGTCGGCTAGCCTGTCCAAGTCACTTTTGATCGGAAATTCCACGTAAGCCATCCTGCCAATGACAAATGTGTAGGATCCTTAACATAAAGTGTTAACCCTGTCCTCACAAATCTAACCAAAGTCAAAGACAGACAGCAGGCAGCAGCAGACCAGCAGAGCAGGCAGATGTGATGACTGCTTACCAACCCTACATCGAATTCTAAACTGTGGTGATGGTACAAAATAAGAAAGCGTCCCTAAGTTGGCCCAGTCAAAAGCTATTTTTTAAAAAAACTGACATAATGCCAGTGCTTTTTTACACACAGCCGTCATCTTAGGAGTTCAAGTTAAAATGCAGAACAGTTATCTCAGGCAGAACTGTTGTTGAAACTGATGTGTGTCCACCAACATTTGTTTGTTGTTGCTAGAAGGCATCGTCTGCCTAGTGTATTCGCTAACAATCACCAGAAACACGCAGTGTTCTTTAGTTTTGTAACATGACATTTTAGTGTTCAAAATGCATGGCAGTCGCCCTCCTTCAGTAAGAAGGAATAGTTTGCCAGCTAGTAGACTATTAATGGCCGGCCAAAAAGAATTTGGCTGCATTCCTGCTCATGGCCCTGCAGGGACGGTACGTAAGGACTATCCTTTAGGCCTTTTTCATTCGCTACATATCTCAGCCACAAGGCCACTTCGATAAGATTGCCCCCTTTCCTGAACCGTTATTGTCTTTGCAAAGTTCGTTACCATTGTTACTATAAAATTATTAGATCGAGCTGTTTCGTAACGGTTTTGACATTCACGGTGTTGACGTCATGTGACTGTAGTGCTTCCTCAGCACTTCTGTGTTGATACTTTACTGAAACACTTACAAAAAAACGTTTTTCCATGTCTTCTTAAATTTGTTTAAATATCATCATCAGGGTTCTGTACAACTGACGCTCAAAGAAAAAAAGTCATGAATATTGTAAATCTGCAATGTTTCATTTTCATTCTAAAACTATTTTTCACATTTATTTTTATTTTTTTTTTAAATTCCCCTGTCCTAGCTTTGTAATTAAAATTAAAGTATTTTGCTGTCATGTGATTTCTTACAGGCTGATGGCACGATACGCCGTCTTCGTTTAAAAGTAGTTGCTGGTCACTGTTTAGCCAAAAAAGATATTTTTGGTGCCAGGTACCTCTGTCATATGCTTTTTAAATTTTTTTTAATTTCTCTTTACCACAATGACAATATATTTCTTTAAATATCCTTTTTTTGCAGTGACCCATATGTTAGGCTGGATTGTGTGACCATCAATGGTGACCAAACTATTGACTCAGTCCTAACAAAAACTAAAAAGAAGGTTAGTTTTGTGACTTATCCCTCAAAACTTGCCCTTTTTTTAAACTTATAATACCTTTTTTTCCCCTTGTTAAACAGACTCTAAATCCAGTATGGAATCAAGAATTTGTATTCAGGGTAAGTTTTTATTGCCTCTGTGCAGGATTGAACTATTTCATGAACTCAACACTAAATTTATTTCATGATATCCTTTTACCTTTTCTAATTTGTCACCAAAATAGCTAAAACCCGCAGAACACAAATTAATTCTTCAGGTTTTCGATGAAAACCGCCTTACACGAGATAATTTTCTCGGCTTAGTTGAGTTAAATTTTCAAAATATACCATATGAAGCTGAAGGACGAAGTATTCCTTCTAAACATTACGTGCTTTTACCCCGCAGGTAAATATTATCTACCTAACATAAGTGTTATATAACAAAACATTAGTTTGAAATATAAATTTCGTATTACAGTAGTGCCAGGTCCAGAGTGAAAGGACACTTAGAATTATATCATGCATGGATGAGAGAACCTGGTGCTGCTACTTCTCAAGAGGAGGGCTCTGGGCGCTTAAGACGTCTATCAGAAAGAAGCTCCACTGAAAATGATTCCACATGGGAAATGGTGGAGGCAGATCAGACACAGGTGGAAAGACCAGCCCAGGTATGTTGTGTGAAGAACATATGAAGGAAAGGATGAATGCCTGTTTTTTTCCCCTTTTCTTTTTTACCCTCTTGTCTTTGGTTTAGTCTGGAGAACAGTCTATTCATCTTCCCCTGGGATGGGAAGAACGACTTGACGGGAATGGAAGAACATACTATGTAAATCATGTTGCACGAACAACGCAGTGGGAGCGACCAACAATTAGGTAACAGCTAATAACTGCAAGAAACTTTTCTATTAACAGATATGTTTTATTAAATCTAATATATCTACCCCACAGTGAAAACAATGTTGGCTCTGATCAAGTAGAGATTGCAGCTGTTGAATTCCAGAGAAGGTTCCACATCAGTGCGGATGAGGATGATGCAAGCAAGAGAAACAGTGCAAGCTTAAGTCAAGGAAGTGATAGTGTGGACAGTCCAAGTTCTTCTCGTAGAGAATCGAGCAGTGTATGTTCATTGCCTAAGTACGCCATTCACAATTTTAAATCACACAGGCTGAACTTGATGTTTGTATTTCAGGCACCAACTTCTAATACTGATAGTGATAGTACAAGCAATACTACCTTGAACACAACAGGCAACTCCAATATAAATTCAAATAATGATTCGAGTGATGTTTCCACTCAAACCCAAGGGGGAAATATGAGTTCTGCGGGCCTGCCACCTGGCTGGTCAATGCAGATAGCACCAAATGGCAGGATGTTTTTCATAGATCACAATGAAAGGTCAACATCTTGGGTTGATCCCAGGACAGGTCGTGCAAGTCCTATGCCTAACCCACCATCAACCCAACCAACTCTGAGACAGCAACCTGCTGATGAGCTTGGTCCCCTTCCTGAGGGTTGGGAGGAAAGAATGCATTCTGATGGAAGAATATTTTTCATTGACCATAGTAAGTCAAGAGTGAAACACAAAATCCTCTGCTTTTAGATGATTAATTTATCACATCTTGTTTACATTTGTCTATTCGCAGATACACGTCAAACACAATGGGATGACCCAAGATTGTCAAACCCTCAAATAGCAGGACCTGTAAGTTACAATTTAAGCTAGCTGATGCCTTAATTATTCCTTTAACTTGTTATTTATATAATCTTATGTAACATATATCTGTTCTAGGCTGTTCCCTATTCTAGAGATTATAAGAAAAAATATGACTTTTTGAAGTCTCAATTACGGAAGCCTGTAATATTCCTTAGTATAACTTTTTATTAATTGTTTTAATTATCTTTTATGCTTAGATTAATTTTAATTTGTTTTTCAGAACAATGTTCCCAACAAATTTGAGATTAAAGTCCACAGATCAAACATCCTGGAGGATTCTTATAGAATCATAAGCAATGTCAATCGAACAGATCTTTTAAAGACAAAACTTTGGGTTGAATTTGAAGGAGAAGTTGGTTTGGATTATGGTGGTTTGGCTAGGGAATGGTTCTTTCTTTTGTCTAAAGAAATGTTTAACCCATACTATGGACTTTTTGAATATTCTGCCATGTAAGTGTGTGACACGCTCCCTTTGAATTGTTTCCTTTTTTATCTCTGAAACTCATTTTTCTATTGTAATTTTAAGGGACAACTATACCCTTCAGATCAACCCCTTGTCTGGACTGTGCAATGAAGAGCACCTTAGTTATTTCAAGTTTATTGGACGCATTGCAGGAATGGCTGTCTACCATGGAAAACTGTTAGATGGTGATTATCTTATAACTTTCCTTAGTTACAGCTGTTTTCAAATCTTATAACTACTTTTATTGTTTCCCTTTAAGCATTTTTCATCCGTCCTTTTTACAAGATGATGCTGGAAAAAAATATTGATCTTAAAGATATGGAAAGTGTGGATAGTGAATATTATAATTCCTTGTTATGGATAAAAGAAAATGATCCGTCTGAGCTTGAACTAACATTTTGTGTGGATGAAGACAGTCTGGGTCATACTTCTCAGCGGGAGTTGAAACCCAATGGTGCTAATGAACCGGTCACTAATGAGAACAAAGATGAGTACATAAGGTATGTGTTTGCAATAGCTTATGTTAATGAAATTCTTTAGAATTTAAAAGTTACTAATGTTTTATATTTTACAGTCTTGTAATCAAGTGGCGTTTTGTTTCCCGTGTACAAGAGCAAATGAATGCTTTCCTGAATGGTTTCAGTTGTCTTGTACCTTTGAACTTAATCAAAATTTTTGATGAGAATGAATTAGAGCTCTTAATGTGTGGAATCCAAAATATTGATGTAAAGGATTGGAAACAGAATACTTTGTACAAGGGAGATTACCATCCCAACCATATCACAATTCAGTGGTTCTGGAGGGTAAGTCACATACTGTATGTTAAACCAATGTTCAAAGTGATGAAGAGCAGCTCCTTATTGTTTTCTGACCATCAGGTGGTGCTATCATTCAACAATGAGATGCGCTCTAGACTATTACAGTTTGTAACTGGTACATCTAGAGTTCCTATGAATGGCTTTAAAGAGTTATATGGAAGCAATGGTCCTCAACTATTTACCATAGAAAAGTGGGGTAAACCATCAAACTATCCCAGAGCTCATACATGGTTAGCATATTCAATTTCTGGTTAAAAAATTTTATCTATTGATGTTTTATATAAAGACTGCCTTAATTTTTTTTTTCTTTTCAGTTTCAATCGTCTGGACCTACCACCTTACGAGAACTATCACCAACTTCGGGACAAGCTCATTAAAGCCATTGAAGGGTCACAAGGGTTTGCTGGTGTGGACTGATATTGGAAGTGAGTATGAACTTAATGGTATAGTGAAATATTAAAAATTTTCATATCAAACTTTACTAGAGCTATTTTTAACCGGGAGACACTAATCTTTCCCTAGTTTATCCATATATTTACAATATATATTATGATCTCTGATGAGTTCTTTTAATTATGTATTCTACTTAAACAAGTATGTCAAGTATCTTAGAGTGCACTTTCTCAAAGCAAGAACACCAACAAAATGTTTTGGTGGGGTCCAATATTGATGTCTGGTTTTCCATCCATCCAATTAGGTATAGGTGCACTCTTCAAGCCATTATTGTGCAATATCTTATCTTAATCCTGAGTTACTTACAGGAGCATCTACAGTAAACTTCATTGTTTTGCTGTCTGTTAATAATTATAATTACTCACCCCCAAAACAGTAAAACGTTTCAGAAACTGAAATTTGTGCAATTAGACCAGTGAAAGTTAGGTTTATGTGCCTATTTTATTAAATTGTTATTAATGAGTCTGGCAATTCCTTGGAGTTTATTTAGACCATGTGCCAGTTTTGTCCTCATTGAGTGAAGCTAGCTTTGTTAACTTGAATATTTTTCATAGGCCATATTTCTATGTATTTGTTGTCCATCTATCAAGGCAGTTTAAATTTTTATATCTCATATGTATTAGATTGTAGAATTGGTGGAAACTTAATTTCACCATATATTGTTATTAGCTAGCATATAAAACAGGATCATTAGGTTAATGTATTTTGACATTGGACTTCATATATTTTCAACATACTCTTGTTCCATGATTGCGTGATTTGTGGCTGCCTTCATTTAATTGCTTTATAACTTTAACTTTCTTTCCTCTTGCATTTTTATCACATATTCCTGCGTGAAACCCGAATTTATGGCCTCAGGTTTTAAAACTCGACTTTGGCCTTTTGCTTTTTTGGTCATGTTGTTTGTTGTAACTTTTTAAAGACGTTGAAGAACAGGTTTTTATCTCTAATTTTAAATGTTTTATCTTGTGTTGTATGTGTTATCAATATGTTTATCATCAACATGCTGTTATATTTTCTGTTGATTGTACATTTCATTTTTAAAAAAAAGTAATCTCAAGGTGAATGACACAAATATTTTGTTTCATTTCAGTTTGAGGTTTTTCTAGCTTGTAAAGGTTTATCTTCTGTAGTTTGAACTACATTCCATAGCAATCAACTGAAACCATTGCAAACTGCCTTTGTACATTTGAGTTCAGGCCATTGGCCAAGTCTAATTTTCATATTCCCCCCCCCCCCTCCTCCCTTTCTTTTTTTTAGACTGGTGTAAAACTACCAGGTTTACTGTTCTGTGATGCTCATTTCATGTTGTAGTGTACATATGTAAGCATTATGCTAAGCTCATTTACTCCAGTTGTGTAAATATTAGCACGAATATTTTACTCAAAAAATAACTTGTCACATTTTGTCTCTTCTTTTTTGTTTTAATTTATGTACAATACTTGTTATTTGGTAGAAAAATCTTGCAGCTTGACACATTTGCTCATGATAATTTTGCTTTTGTTTCATTTTACTAGTTAACAATATAGATGTATTCTCTTAAAGATTTGGATAAATTGTATTTAGCAAGGACCATATATTTTGTTTTTAGTGAGTTACAAATTTTATGGATTTGAATGTGCTTCATAGAGGATGAAGTTGATAAGCACTCTGTGATGAAGAACAAATCATTGTGCCTTCGTTCATCTGTACTCACATTGCATAAGCATTTTTCTAAAGCTTCAAAAACAAAATTATGAAACTTCATCTCAAATCACCAAGCGTGTGTTGAAATTGTATTGTAAATTTCACACTGTTATATTTGTTTCAATTCTGTTAATATCTATTTTAGTCATGTCATATATTTGATGGATATTGTATTACAAATGAGTTGTATTATAATTACATTGTTATTAATGTTGTTAATGCAATTGTTACTTTTTTCTGAATTGGGATCAATTACCATTCAATTCTAAACTGTTGACAATTTCCCTTATTCTTGTAGTGAATGGGCTTTTAGATTGCTCCTCATTATTCATAATGCTCATTCTAGCCTTTTAAAACCACTGCACAAGCAAACCAAGTGTAGTGTTCATATTTCAGTGGAGAGTAGTCTCAGATGTTGACCAGTGTTATTTTGGTCAAGACATAACAGTGAAGGGTTATGTTTTAAGCTTTGCAGCAGTTTCCAGATTGCTGAACAATTTTTCAAAGAAAACAAGCAACAGCAGAAAAAAATATATAAAACAGCTTGAATACCTGTGAGTCACAGCATTGGTTGCAGCAGAGAGCAGGGAAAGAGGGGATATCAATCCCATTTATTTTGGAATATTATTAGTAATTGAGATCATACCAAGAGATGTCTTCCACTGGAACTATTTTAGACTATCATGCAAACTAGGATATTATGTGCAGACAAACTTCCCAGGATCATGGTGGTCATTTCCCCTTATTTATATGTAGGTTGTCCAAGTTTAAAAAACAATCCTTACGCTCTAATTGCCTAATGATTCAGCTTGGGTTAGAAACCATACTGATGCACAACAATGCATCCCGTCCTTGTGAGGTGGTGTTAAATAAAGTAGTGTAATTGATCCAAATCTTTTTAGGAACTACAGGAAACAGATAATCTTGTGTGTGATCTAGGTAGATCCTTTCCAAACGAATTAAAGATTTATGGTGCTTCTCTCAGGCTGACTATTTCTTTCAAAATTTGATGGGCAGACAATTTTGAGAAGACTCAAAAGGGAATACAGGAAAGCAAGTTGATTAAGGAACAAACCTTTATTTGAAACATTTTATTGTCAAGTAGAAATATCACAAATGAAATCCACATGCCAGAAATCGAATAAAGAACGCAGATAGCAATTACTCAAATTAGAGCACTTGGCTTTGTTCCCAGCCCAACAATTTGAAATCAAAATACTCAAACTCATTGGTCTCTAGCTAAATGAAATTAGCTTAAAAATAGCTGTAGACCATATTACACATTTCAGGATATAATACTCAATACAATGACTTACCTTAAAAACACTTCAATCGTGGCTCGGTCAAAAATTTGCTAAACCTCAAGAACAAAAAAAAAAAAAAATCAGCACAGAAAGGGCAAAAAGCAGCTGCTGAAATTTTACCTAACTACTACAGATGCAAATGCTGGGACAATTCACCTGAACTACACAGTGTTCATGCCAACTTCATTGTCAGTATTAAATGTTGCGCAGTAAAAAAAGCCAAGAGAGACCAATAAATTTGAAATGCAGATATCGGCATTGAACATTCATAAAAATATCAATCTAAAAGAGCTGAAGAAAAAAAAAAGAAAAAGAAACAGCTGTCAAAAGTGGAAAAATGAGAAAATAATTCTAAGCACTAGTTTTCAATAAAGCAGAAGCAAATGTAAAATATAGTTAAATGTGTCCAAAAAAATCATCTTTTTAAATATTAGAAGACTGAAAACCACATCAAAGACAAACAATAAAACAGGGTAATTTGTTGGAAAACAGGAAGAGAGTGCAAAAGGCAGCAGATAGTATTTGCCATTAGAAGCTCAAACCTCAAAACATTCCTCACATGTGGGTATTCAAAGTTTGATAATGGGACAGTCACACTAATTAATTTCCTCCAAAAACAGAGAGGATTTCAATTAGTCAATGAAACCAAAAACGATCATGAGGCAGCAAAACAAGAAAAAAGAAGGTGGCATTTGTCCATGAAAGCACTCATGTTAAATATGTCCTCTTGAGATGCATTGTAATTTGTCTCATAAGGCATGCAAAAACTCTTCAGAAATAAAATTACACAACCAATCAAGTAGCACAAGAAAAAAAAAAACTAGCATGTCAAGAAGCAAGAACTAGGAGAGCACTCACGTAACGCACTCCACAGTAACAAGGAAAAATTCCTGAAATCAGCTGACTTAAACACATCATTGCATCAGTAAGGGTGGATTTAGTAGGGAAGATATACTGGTAAAGACTATTTATCAATTTTGTCCTCTGCTATGAGAAAGAAATGGTAAATGGTCCTTTATTTCATCCTCATTTGTCTTCAGCACTCTATATTCCTCTTAAGTGTTGCAAGCAGCCCAGAGGTTCACAATGCCATACAAAATCAGACAATTTGAAACAAACAAAATCATAACTATTTCCACAATGATTGTGTTATTTTACTGAGCAGGGCAAAGCCATTGCAAGAAAAACAAAATAGTCATAGGGCATGTTTCACAGTAATTTGATAATTACCTAATGTGCAGTATCAGTATAAAATGTCATACCATGAAGAACTTGTAAAACCTGGCTCAGATAGTCATCTTTGCTACAATTCAGTAACTACTAGCAATCCACACCAAAATCAGGAAAGCAACAGGGTTCCCTGCGCCATAATTCCTGGATCACCTGCGATCATACATGCAGTGAGAAAGCCAAACAAATATGTATCACACAAGATGTAGAAGATATTACTATTGATGTAAGCAAAATCATTCATGCCAGCCCAAAAGGCTGGAAACCTGAGCTCTGTAAAGGAGGCAATTCTACCATACCATCAGAGCAATAATCCTTACAGAAGACAGACACTGCTTTGGCTGGGAAGTTACTTATCTGCTAATGGAAGGAGAGCTAGGCAAAGCATACCAAAAATAAGATAATGTGCACTTGACTAAGAGTCTGAACAGGCCATAAAGGCAAGCAGTGTCAAAAATGCACAAGTTTCAAACCCTGTACAAAGACAGTTTATCCTAAGATGTGTAAAGTCTCATTTTGTTTAGTGAGAGCAAAACTTATTTGTTCTCATCCTTGGCACAAGTCAGAGATGAAGGGAAGTTCACAGCAAGTAGAACAAAGCTGATGACATAGTGACTACTGCAGATAACAACAGGGACTGACCACATCAAGCAAGTAAACCTGGTATATTTGATACAAAATTACATGCTTAAACCACAGAATAAAAATAGTGCATAGGGCTACCGTTCAAATTGAACACAAATCTGAGCAATATCTCTGGACAAAGTAGATAAAGCCTGTGACCAGATCAAAAGACTTATACTCACCTTGAAGGGGAAGGAATCTAGGCTCCCAAATAAAATAATTGAAGTAAAAAAGGGGTAAGACGCTGAAAGAGCAGCACTCACCTTACACTCAACCAGCATTCATTTGAACACACAGCATTCATTCCAACTTCAAGGAAATATATATATTTTCAAGCCAATTGCCCTTAGTGTACGTAAGTTCTCTGCCTGTTTAATAAAGAAAGGGGGGAAAATAGAAGGAAGGAAGGAACCACCCAAAATGACAACAGAAAAAAGGGATCTGACATAGAGAAAAGGATATGAAGGGAAACTTTTGGGTAATGCCAATGAAACTAAATTAGAGGAGAGGGTGAGACCTAAGTAACATGATAAAAACTGGGAGAGTCAGTATCATTTGACACTGTGATACCTCTTACCAGGCATGGGGTACAATACAAGCAAAAAGCACATCAAAAACCAGTTAGCAGTGGCAAACCAAACTCCATCACAACAGATTTCACCATTAAATAGAACTGAGCTTGCAGATCACGGGCGCAGCAGAGCTAGCACCTACTCCACACAAAGACAAGCACGATAGACATGTCCCTAACACGGGGTGAAGTTCAAAGGCAATACATCTGACTGTTTACAAGAGCATAAGGTCAGGTATGAATAAACTAAGAGCTTTCCTGATATTTGAGAACAAGAGCAATACGACACAACAGTAGACACTTGGAGCTGATGTTAGAAAAGAGTACCCTGGGTCAGGATAAAGCTTGCAGACATATCAGTGTGTGTTCAATTTAACACATTTCCCAACCTTGCAGCACTCATGCTAGTCTTGATACTACCTACAGTATATCGAAGGAAGAGGGGTAAGGCTAAACACTGAGATAAAGGGCTCAAAAAGCAGAGACTTTCAAAATCAATACCTACAACACATGAAATTTTGGGGTGAAATCTCATCATTCACATCCCGCAGACATAATCAGCTAATCTTCAAAACTCGCACTGCAAATATTTTCCCCAAAATTGCTTGGATGAAAGTACAAGATAAACTGAAACTTGCTTCAACCTTTATTCAAAATTAACGCAAAATTTAAAATTCAATAGATGTTTTTAAATGTAACCAAATTTGAACAACCCTGTTCTCAATAGACAGTACATTGGATTGAAATATTTACAACACACCAATCTGCTTGTTTGGACCTATGGACAAGGAGGGTGTGTGCCATGACTACAAGGAATATGGATTTTGGGACTGAGTAGTAAGCAACTCAGATTTCATGTAAGATAATAGGGGAGTCAACCACAATAAAAACACTGAACAAGAAAGTGGGGGGAATTGGGGGGGGGGGGGGGGGGGAAGAACCCCCTTAAAAAAGGGACATTTAGACATCCCTCTTCACCCCTCCTCAATTCTTCAAAATGAGTTGGGAAAAAAAAGAAAGAAAAAAGGGGGAAAAAACAATGTTTGCAATTGTTAAGTGTAATGTAGATTGATAGCTTCGTAGGACAAGTGAAAAACAGATGATGTAATACACATCAAGAACAACTTGCGACAATTTCAATTTTCAAATTCATAACTCTCATTCCATTGCTTATAAAAACATTGACAGAGCTGTCAAGTTGAGAGTTTAATGCCACATTGTCAACAGTCAGGAAGCAAAGGGCGAAATGAAGGCAGGGGTAACTTTCAAATAAAACAGAGGGAAAGAGATGGCCATCCCAACAATCTCCAGGCGTCGTCTGCTGCCACAGACCTGGGGGTTCAGGAATAACAAACCACCAAACAAGTTATCAGGGACATTTTAATATTTAAAAACAATGCAAGAGGAAAGAACGGAAAGACATGTTACAAGTAATACCCTAATACAATGATCAACATAAGACATTTTAACTTCATTTAACAAATTGAGCTACAATATCTTATTTTACCTCACCACAATGAGCACAGGGCTCAGAGATCACGTGCTTCTTGATGGATGAATGATGAACACGTCCTTGGCTGCCCTTGCCATTTGTAAGGGGAAAGTTAACTTTGAAGGAAGGAAAAGAAAGAACCTCTTTTGCAGTCAAATCTTAATATAAATAATGGACTCTTCTATGATCATATGTCAAACAACGGAAAAAAATAAATGAGAGCTTAATGAAAAGCAACACTTTGAAATACTTTCACACCCTATCACATACATTCCACAAAATGAAGGGGGAAAAAAAAAAAAAATCAACATTGAGTCTGAACATCAAGCAAGTCAAAATCAACCACTGAGCTTCATCCATTGATGGATGAAATTAAATAACTTCAAGACCAGGTGGAGAAACTATCATAAAAAAGGAAAAAGTTACAAAATATTTCAGCAGTTAGCATTCACAGAAGAAAACATGACTCCAAATTAGAACTCCCCACCAAATTCATTCACAAGGGATGCATATAAGTATTTTTAAATATATATATATAAATCTGATTAAACGCTGGTATAGATTCTCAATATGGTGCAGTACACTAGGAATAACAGTGATCTGATTGCTGGCAGAACACGCAGACATAGCAACAGCAGGCCAATCTGTAAACACACAGAACAAGGCATGGTTTGTCACAACATAACATGGCACCTCTTGCCTATAACCCTAAGACTTCATTTGAATAAGGAAAACTGCCAGAAGAATGGTAAGGGAGGGAATTTTATATCTGTCTAGGTTTAATCTGTCTCCAATGAGTGAAAGGTATAAATGACAAAACTCCTTTCCTTCACCAGGGTAGTATTCACTAGAGCCTATGAATCAAACTTCAGGGAAAAGGGATGCTAGTTGTTTGGATTTTCATTGAATGCAAAGGTGGTTAAATTGGAGACAGCATGAAAACTCAAATAAGCCTCCTATGACTAAAAGCACAATTTTAATACATTGTACAGATGCCTGCCTGGATTGATTAACTACAGTAAACCATTCAAAAATTTCAATCCACATTATAGATCTTTAAAAACGATATGTTAAGAAAAAAAATATTGTAAATGTGGGTATATGTATGTGTGATTTTGTATGAGTGTAAGTTTAATTGTATCAAAGGTATGAGACATGATAGCTACCATGCCCAACTCCGACAGCCCCGCCACAGCACACCTGTAAATACGAGTGCTCCCCTTGTTCTACAGCACTTTAAAGCACACCCAAAGACCATTCCTGGCACAAATCAATCATTTGACCCTGTTTCAAAGCTAACTTACAAGCTTGGCAGATCAATTTTCAGGTCCACCGGGTTGACCGCCATATGCTCCATAGCCAGGATATCCGTACTGAGGCTGTTGACCAGGTTGCTGAGGTGGTTGAGGTCCTCCAGGCGCTCCATAGCCATAACCAGCAGCAGCCTGCACACAAATTTTAGTTCAGTTCAAAATATAAAATAAAACTTCGCACTTTTGCCAAAAAAAATTCGCACCTGGTAGCCGTAAGGTTGGCCATAGCCAGACTGTTGCACAGGTGCAGCTTGCCCTGGCACCTGAGGTGCAGCTCCAGCCTGAGGTTGAGATTGTACCTGGGCTGCCTTGGCAGCCTTCATCTGGGCTTCAATAGCATCGGCTTCCTTTATCTTGCCAACTGATCTGTAGTACTCCGCCCACTGAGCACTGTAGTCTGGTTGACCATTTTGAGCAGCACCAGCAGCAGCTGGCTGAGGCTGAGCGGCAGGTTGAGGCTGAGCAGCAGGTTGAGGCTGAGGTTGCGCTGCCTGCATTCCCTTTGATTAAAATTAAAGTTTCAAAATATTAAATAACAAAGTTTTCAAATTTTAAAATGTGACACTACACACACTTACTACTAATTTACCTTATTAGCTTTTGCTTGCTGTTCTATCATATCAGCTTCACGATGCATTCCAAGAGAGCGATAATACTCAGCCCATTGGATAGAGTAGTCTGGCTGTCCTGTCTGGGGATTCACTTGTACAGCATTGGGTTGGTTCGGATCATTGGGATGAGCCTGACCCTGTTGCCATTGAGGGTACTGTCCACCCCAACCTTGTGC
This sequence comes from Frankliniella intonsa, assembly GCA_033675135.1. Classification (NCBI taxonomy): domain Eukaryota; kingdom Metazoa; phylum Arthropoda; class Insecta; order Thysanoptera; family Thripidae; genus Frankliniella; species Frankliniella intonsa. The sequence continues at coordinate 8,572,729 of CM066254.1, read as the reverse complement.
AGCAGCGTAGTGTTGAGGAGGGCCCCCAGGTCCTCCTGGTCCACCAGGCCCGCCAGGTGGACCACCTGGCCCTCCTGGAGGTCCACCACTCATTGGGTACTGACTTGGAGGGCCCCCATTTGGATTTCCAAGAGGCTGTACAGAGAATTCAAATTTTAGGTGATTTGTAAGTTTAATGTAAAATACATACAAAAAGAAGAACATACCATCCCAAGCTTTTCCTGAATAAGTCGTTTTGCTGTCTCAATTTGGTCTGGAGAACCACGAATGAGAATGATCTTTTCTGTTGGGTTATTATTTGGTCTCCTATCCATTTCACAATGGGCACCAGATTGAGAATTTATCTGTTTAATAGTCTCACCACCGCGTCCTATAACAACACCACACTTTGTGGCAGGTATTGTGAAAGCCATCTCTTGCTTATCGCCCATTGGTCCACCAACTCTTCCACCACCTCTATCCCATCCAGCCCTGTCATCCCGACCGAACTCTCGGCCTCCCATACCATCAAAAGGTCTGCCCCCTGGTCCTCCAGGACCCCTCCTCCCTCTGCCCATTTCATTGTCTCTTCTCTGCACAAATATAACAAAAGAAAATTAGATAAACTTTCATGGATGAAGTGTTGTCTACAGAAGCATGTTCTAAATAACTCACCAATACACTATCAATCAATTCTTCAATTCGCATTCTTGCCTCTTGAACTTGTGATGGTTTTCCAGTTAACAAACACTTTCTCTCTCCTGGACCATCATCCCGCCCTTGTTGGAACTGAACTCTGGCTCCAGTCTCAGTTTGAATCTTTTTTATCATATCACCTCCCTTTCCTATTACTACACCTACAGCTGCTTGGGGAACCAGGACCTGAAAGAAATATAGGCTTGCATTCAATGACACGGTACAGTAATAAAAAAAAAAAAATGACCTGAACAGTGAACAGGGGATGTTAGTGATATCACTTCAACATTTTGAAAGGGAAAAATTGAATGTGTACCTGCAAACAACGAAACGCAAACAAAATTGTGTTCATAGGGGTGTGGCTATGCAAGTCGTGTTAAACCCAATCACTGACTCACCTCCATTGATTCTCCACTGCCCCCGATGCTCCCAGCACCACCACCACCCATATCATTGAAGTGGCCATCTCTTCGGCCACCGCCACCGCTTCCGCGGCCTCCAAATGCATTCTAAATCAAATGAAAGTGAAAGTCAGCTGCACACTCAGGGGCCTTGATAACCAAGCATCCATGCCTCCCATGCCACTTACCTGCATTTCCTTTTCAGCTATCAGTTCATACACCAGAGCTTTAGCATGCTGGAACAAAAATTGTTCGGTCAAGGCTACCCCAACATTAAGCCCGGAAAGAGAACCCAAGAGAAAGGCACTGATATTTAGAGCACATATAGCAGAAACATCTACAACTACCACTGAATTTGGATTATACATTAATTTAATTTGCTAACATATCATGCATGTACCTAGTGGAGGCATTTGATATTCACAGGTCAAACATTTCAGGATTTGTAAGGTTAAGAGACCTGAAATGGTCTGCATAGCCCAATTGAATACTGCTGATCAGTGCCTAGCCTTAAGTTCAAAGCAGTTTGAAAAAGAAAGCAGATAGTGAATACCTCAACACTCTGAGGATCTCCACATATCCTTAGAGGCTTCTCTTGATCCTGATTCATAGAACCATCTTGAATGACTGTCATGCGGGCTCCTGATTTGTCTTGGAGCTGTTTGATAGTTTCACCACCCTTGCCGATGATAAGACCAACCTTTGGTCCAGGAACCATGATCTCCACCTGGAGGACAATAATATTCCTCCAATTTACAACAGCCAGAAAATTATGCTGACATGGTTCCCCAGTTAAGTAATTTGACTTTTTTCTTTGTATATATAGAAAAAGGAAAAAAAAAACTAGCCAGTGTATTTTAGATGAAAGGTAAACTTAATGTATTGCTGCTGAAGTACAGCCATGAAAGATAAGCTCAGGCAAGAGCCAAGTCTACAAAATTAGATCCCGGGCAAGCGGAATGAATTAAGAACAGGAAGCCACAGCTCATAAGGGAAAGCAAACACAGTGAAGTATTCTCACAGAGAACAGATTACCAACACGCTGAGTATGGCTTGGAAGCATTTTGCGGACATATAGCACTAGGAAAACCGCTCACCTAAAACTCCTGGCCTTCAGCATGCACAAGTCCAAAGGAGATCAACTACTCACCTTGCTCATAGATGACCTGTTGAACTTACTAGAAAAACATGCAGAACAAAGCTAACTTAAAAGTGCATAATCAAAGCCTGATAACCAAATTTTGATTTGGACCACAAATTGACAGCAAAAGACATTGAAGACAATGTTGTGAAAGGGAAATAAATAATCTGCAATGACAGTTGAATATTACATCAATTCCTAACATCTTTACTAATGGTAATCCCCCCCCCCCCCCAATTAAAAAAAAAAGTGTTTTTTAACACGACTTGCATAGACAATTTCATTCCCATCAATTGCAGGTGAAATAAAAGCCACACCCCCAAAAATTGGTTATACATCTGTGTTACAAAGTACAAAATTACTTAGGAGGGGGGAGGAAGGGAGTAAAAATTGAGAGAAACTAGTTCTTACCTGAGTGGAATTTACTCCCATGTCACCACCAAGTCCTGGCATGCCACCGCCTCCGCCACCTCCACCGCCACCGCCGCCTCCGCCGCCGCCTCCTCCTCCTCCGCCGCCATTTCCACCACCTTCTGTTCTGCTACGTTGTTGAACAATAGAAGATATTAAATCCTTGGCTCTCCTGTAAAACAGATAAGAAATAAATGAGAATGACAAACCAATTGAAACACACAGACAACGCACAACAACTCACGTGATGGCTTCTCTTGATCCAGATAATGTGCAAACTCTGTCAGGTTGTCCTCCACTATCAGGGGCCATCTGAATTTTGCACCCAGATTCATTTTGTAACCTGCTGATTTGCTCCCCTCCTCTGCCAATAACTGCAAACAAAGGATACAATTGATTATTCACTAATGCCAAGAGTCAACAAGATAAAATGGAAGATAGGCTAATGTTAAAGTGTGCTATTAAGCCTACTAAGGTACTAGTTACGTAATTGAAAATGCAAAAGTTTACTCATGTTTTTCTTAACTAAATTAAGTCATGCTGAAAGTATTATCGTTACAGCAAGTACTATTTAATCCATTTTCACAAAAAAAAAAAAAAAACAATCTACATTACTGTCCAAATGAAAAAAGCTCCATTGATTTGCATTAAACAGTTGCTGCACATTTTCTAGAACAGAGCACAACTTCTACAGGCAATATGCGCATGCTAGCAAAACCCATACCTAATAGATGTTTAACAAATGAGAATTGCATTTTCACAAAGATACTCTTTGACATGCACAGAAACAAGAACCACCGCAAACGAGTGGATTTGGGGAGATGTTGGCCGGCCCTCTAATTTCACTATATAATTTTCATGTGAAATATGTGATTTCCTATATCATAGGGACTTTAATGCCTTTCAACCCCATTTTTCTTTAAAGGAATAGAGAGCCTTAAAAGTTTGATAAAACCAATCACTTTGTTTAAATTTTTTGATAAATATATGTATAAAATTATCTGTTTGCGGATGACTTAATCCTGAGTCATGCAAATTTAATGCACAATTGTACACTTGTTAATTGAAGTTGGCTCAATTCTACTTTGCTGCAAATAACTACTATAAACAGCAAAGCACCATTATTAAAATGGAGCCAATAATAAGTTATGATTTGCTTCCGGCCCTATCTGTCCCCTACACCACACTTACGGTGCCCAACCATCCGGTCCGGAACCAATATTTCTTCAGTGGTGATGGCGCCGAAACCCAAATGTGGGCCGCCACCATCTGGAACCACACACAGTCATCACATCGTGTCATGGCCCACACAATCATCACCATGAAATTGCATATTTTTCATAAAAGAGCAGCAAAAACAGAAATGGGTATTGGAAAGGGAGAGGAAAGAGGCCATGTAAGAAAACCATTAAAAAAAAAAAGAAAAACATAAACATAACAAAAACAATCTTCCCATGTTAGGTTGAGCTCCACAAACTTCCAATGCACTGAACAAATGAGAAAGTGTACTGTAGAACTAGCCGAACTATGGGGAGGCCTCCAAATGCTGCAAAGGGGAAGTTACATAAGACATAACCCCAACTTCAAATAATATAACCAGAAAATGAGGTCTTCAGACCACAGTCCAGCATGAGTCAAGATAAACAAAATACATAGTTGAGAAGGAGAAGGGGGTTGATAAAATAGGATTGAGTTGGTTGAGGGCAGGTTCATCAAGAAGCTGCAAGAGACAAAAATACACAATTCCATTGTGAATCAAACAGCTAGTCATGACAACTGACATGCTCAACCTCACTCGCATTCTTGAATTTACAAAACCAGGGTAACATAAGTCATTAAGAAAATTGGGAGAGAGAAAAAAAAAAGTACAACACAGCCATCTTGGCAAGTGTAATAGAGAGGACCTTAAGGGTTTGTGTGTTAATGATGGATGGAATTATGCTAAATACACTTCATATTATCTGAGCCAAGACAAGGAATGTATGTACAGACTGCCCTGATAGCATGAGAAGCACTCCATTCGTCAAACAAACTAATGTTACCCTTCAAATAATTACATGCTCACACTTCCATAGACTTTGCATTACAGAGAACACTCCACTCAGGGCATGCAAACCACATGTCCAGTTCCTTCTACCTGATCAGTACATATGGTGGCTATAAATATCAACCTATCAAGCAAGACTAAAAAATCCCATCCCAAGAGATAGCAACCATTCACAGAAAAAAGAATGAAGGAAAATAAATGTTAGAATTAAGAGTCAGCACAAGAAGAAGCATTTGTTGACATCAGCGGCATAAGAATATTTGTCTGCAAACATGAAATGAACTGAACAAAGCTGTTACAGCAGGAGTTGAGAACAAAGCCCTTTAGCAACTACCAAAACCACACTTCAGGTGTAATAAAAAGAAACAAAATAATTAACTTCAACAATACATAATATTGCAGAAGGCGATTTTCAAAGCAGGGAATTATAAAGCAACTGATGGAAATTGTAACTATAGAAAAATGTGACAGAAAAAACATCTTTCCATTAAGTTAACTCATATCATGCCAGTTTGCAAGCTGTTGACAGGTGACTTCAGTTCATCTCAAGAGAAAATTAAACATCACCGTAGATATAGCCTTCCCAAAAAATTTCAATTTGCCTCCCCTATTTTCTTTTTTATTGTTGATTATAAATATCAAAATAAAAACAGCTATACAATCCAGTTAAAAAGAGGGCAAACATCTAGCAGAACCTATGGCAAATTGTAGACAAGCATCAAAGTGGCTGGAGCCACTCACCCCAAAAAATGTACAAGAGAAATTAATCCAACACCAGTAAAACCTCTAGAGAGGCAATAACATGAGCACTGGTAAACAACAATGAGTGACTTACTCAGTCCCACCATCTTGTCCGGAACCCTGATATCTTCGTTATGTACGCCGCCGCCGAGGCCACCAAGGCCCAGGCTCCCGGCAGCTGCCTGAGCCGCCACCCTGGCTGCTACCGCTGCTGCCTGAGCCGCAGCTGCAGCGGCTGCGGAAGATGCGCCACCTGACATAACAAGGGTTAGAACCAGGTAAATTCATAGTTCAATAGCATGAGAGCAATCAACTCCCTAAATAAGCTATAGATGCCCGCAGTATACCTGTGCCAGATGCTTGTTGAGCTCGAAGAGCACTGAGTTGGGCTGATGCCACAGGGTCGTTGGTAACCCCAGCCACTTTCTTAGCTTCAGGTTCTAGAAAGTGATCAATATTTGTGATAGCTGTTCTTTAGGTGAATGTGAGGAAGCAGGAAATACAAGCATACCTGATCCGTCTTCAAGTGGTCTCTTTCCGCCACCTTCAGCAGTACCCGGATTTATTTTGGCTGCAATCTACAACATTGACAAAATATGAACAAGAGTTAGTAAAGTTGAGCATAATATAAGTGGTGACACGAATATTTCATATACTTGGAGATATATGTTAAATTGGTGCTGAGATCAGTCATGAGCATCATACAATGTAATTGTTCCATTAGTGGTCAAACACTGGAGGAAAATTGTACTCTTCCCTGCCAAAGAGTAGCCCGCATTTTCTATTTGCCTTGAGGTATTCATCAGCCGGGCATACAAAAGAGCAAGGAAGTAAATCTCCCTCTCAGCCTTTTGATTTAGATTGAATCTTTGACAGAAAGTGATTCGAGAGGTTAAGGAAGCCGGACGCCATATTGATTGTGCAGCTATTTCCAACTAGGCCACAATTGCATCCCAAAATCAAAGAGAGTAATACCGTATTCGTCAAAATATAGTAAAGTAGAAATGTAAAGGGGCACTATAATCAACGGGGCTGTTGGTAAATAACGAAAGGGAAAAAGAGTTAAATCAAAGCGCAATACAGATAACTCTGAAACCTGGAACATCGCCCGCTATCAGGAGAAGTGTCTCAGGCGCAGAGACCAACATAGGAAATCAAGAGTAGAATAAAATACACTCGAATTCGGCGACATTGCGATCAGGCACGAGGTACGGTAAGGGAGGCGATGGAGAGGCCGCAAACTTGTAATGAACTGAGCGAAGGGTCCGCCCAACACTTGGCATGTAAACACAAGCGGCTCCGGCCGGAAGCAAGGAACCTAGAAAAATTTTAGCAGATCCACAACGTACCTGACGCGCACGTTGCAGAGCTGAAGCAAATGCAGCACTTTGAGTGAAATTCTGAGGCGGCGCAACCGCTGAATAATCACTCATTGTGAATCATGAAGCAAGGGGATAAAATGGCGTCTTCACAAATGGCGGAAAGAGAAACAGGGGCAAGAGACGCTGCCCGTCGCAATCGGAAGCGAAGGAGATCAAGAAGGCCCTGCATCATCATTTTAGTGTAATGCGGCAACCGTTAGAGAGCGGCACAATCGGACTTCGCTTCATTCGGTCAGCGTGCAAGACTTTTGAAATAACTACTGATTAAAAGGTGATGACTTTCTATTGTTGTTTTTAAATGATGATGAAAGAGATTTCAATTGTATAGTTTGAGTAATACTTCATCTAATCACATATATTGCACGAAATGCGAGACAAGTTTAAAATTGCCGCTTAGAAAACAAAGGAATGGCACGGCAAAGCTGATTATTAAAATATTATAACAAACAATTCAAAGGGACCATAAGGGCCCTAATAATCAGAATTTCAATTCACCTGCTTCAAGAGTTGGGAACCAAAAGCTATTGATACGCCACAAATAGGCTTTTGAAGGCAAAAGTGGGATGTGCATCACACCGCCCGTGCTCAGCGTCACAAACAGAAAATCTGAGAAGGTTGTTGATTGGTGTAGAGAAATTCTCTCACCCAATCAGGATCAGCCTTGCACCGAGGTCAGGCATCGCTCGGCCATCTTGTTATTTTGATGAGAGAAAGATATTTAGGTTGGAATCAGTACGAATTGACTGAAAACTTATTTGCTGTTAGTTTTTTTTGTGAAAGATAGCTTCTCTTGGTATCCGTTGTGAGTAGTCCCTTTCTCACTTCACATGGTCGTATGTTTTGCGGGCTTTTGACGTGCTTTTAGAAAACTCCTCGTGCTGGAGATCAGCACAGCGGCGAGCAATGTATGCGCAGTAATGCACATATACGCGCGGGAAGAATGTGTGCTTCAGTAAACAGTTAACTTGTGTCATTGTCACATCAAGGATAAGAACCCCCTGCAAAGTGAGAGTTTAATACATCCGACATACCGATAGTAGGTCCTCGCATGTGTTTGGGTTTGTCCTTTTGTTGATGTTGCTCTTTGGTGCGCGTCGTTTTCGGGTGGGCTGGTATAGCCTAGGCCTACCCTGTTTGGTCCAGCAGGGGGGTTAACGTCCCGTACCATTCTCACATCACATTTCGACCGGAACAACCTGTTAGAAATATTTCTTTTATCAGTGTTTAGTTTCAGGAACTTGTCAGTGCTGAGTGAGCACTTATTGCTCAGCCTCTCAGGTTGACACAATATCAGGGAAGGATGCTTCAACAGAAAGGTCCCAAACTTCCAATGCTCATTTCTTTAAGAGTCTTCAACTTTAAATTTTCACGCAATCTTTCTTTGGGAATTTTTGCCATCTAGTCTAGTGATATTGTATTTGGAAGTGTGTCAAATCAGCTTCTGATAGCTCTGAAAAATTTATCAAATGCTATCACCTTGCTGTTGGGGTTAAGTTTTGTGACTCATTGGTGTTCATAATTCATAATTCATAGTTTTATTTGGTTGGATACAACACTTGCTGATTTATGATTAGCTCTTTTGGAACATCCATTAGGTTTGATTAAGTTCGCTCCCAAGTTAATTTTGATATCATTATCATTATCGTATATCCCTAGGTTGTCCTGTTGCTCCATTCTGAAAACGTTTTCAGAAATTTTCTGAAATCTATACAGCTAATACTTATTTTAATAGCAATAGTCCTAGTTGTCCTTAGTATGATGTCAATGACATTAATGTAACCTTATCCTAAAAGGATATTAACAAAATTAATTTCTGTATCAATGATTTTAAAATAAATAGATTTCTTTCCGCTCTTCTTTACTGTCCTTTGGTGTATTGCTGATGATTCTGTTTGTGTGTATGTGGTAGTGAATGATTCATGCTGTGTGGTTTCTTCAGAGTGCTGAATGGTGTGGATTGGCGTGTGTCAGAGTGACAGTACACTTAAACAATGTTGCTATTTAGAGTGCAGAAGAAAGAGAACTGCTGCAAGTGACAATGACAACTGATCAACTGACATTGAGTGTGGGTGTGTGTGTGTAAGTTTTCAAGCTTCATAGAGGGGACTCTCATTATTTCAATTGGATTAGGTAGTACAGTATTATCCCCCCCTACCCCTTCCATTTTAGTTTTTCAAGAAGTTTTGATTCATTTCAGTGGTAATGAGCTTTATTCTTGTGGGCTCCTTTGTAACTCTAGCATTTCCCTATGTTTTATTACATAAGGTTCTATTTGTGCATTTATTACATGGGTAGGAATTTTTTTAGGTATCCCTTCCCTTTTTGAGATACCTCTCAATCGGATACCAAGAGAAGAGACCCTTTTCTTTCTTAGTCTTTTTAATCTCTAGTCTAGTTTTAATTTTTTGCAATATTATCTTTCAGGAATGAGCAGATGAATGATATTGTGTGGAGGTGTGCTGTATTGTTTTGTCTGTGGAGAAAGCCTTAACTGGCCAATGTATGATTGATTCTTCTTTTTTATTCTGTACATGTAAGTGAGTTCTTCCATTTTTTTTATTCTTTTTTAATAAATCACAATCTTACTTGAACGACTGTTTGTTTTTGTAAAATAAGAAAGTAATATTTTCACAAATATTTTGTCCCAATCTCCCTGTAATTTTGTTTTCTTGTGGTCATTGTATTAGAGTATTTTTTCTTTCTAATTGGTATCCATTTTATCTGTAGAAGTGTGAGTGAAAATGGCAACCCTGTCTGAACAAGCATCCAAATTGCTGGACTTCAACCAGAAGTTGGATATAACTCTTCTTGACAACATTGTAGGATGCATGTATGCAGGGATCGGTGAGCAGGTTAGTTACCTAGTTTTATCTTATATGTAAAAAAAGGAAATCAGGTAATACAAATTTAATTTTTTTTTTTTTTTTAACCCTCTTAGCAAAGAGTGGCACAAGAAGTCCTCACAACATTGAAAGAACATCCAGATGCATGGACCCGTGTGGATGCTATTTTGGAGTATTCCAGTAATCAGCAAACAAAATACTATGCCCTTCAGATTTTAGAACAAGTCATCAAAACAAGATGGCGGGTGTTACCTAGAAATCAATGTGAAGGTGAAGGGCATCAATTGCTTGACTATTATTTTGATTCTATATGGTTGCATGTTTAGCTTATAATTAGCTAATAATTTATTTTTTGTCATTTTAGGCATTAAAAAGTACATAGTAGGTCTTATAATTAAAACATCTTCAGACCCTGAAACAATGGAAAGAGAAAAGATTTACTTAAACAAACTCAATATGATTCTTGTTCAGGTGACTATTATACTGTCTGTTCTCCTTTATGTTTGGATATTTGAGTACAATTTTAATGTTTTTTTTTTTTTTTTGTTTTTTTTTTTCTTTTTCCCATTTCTTTCTTATGTTAGGTTTTGAAAAGAGAATGGCCCAAAAATTGGGAGTCATTTATACCTGATATAGTTGGTGCTAGCAAGACCAATGAAAGCCTTTGTCAAAACAATATGGAAATCCTGAAACTTTTGAGTGAAGAAGTTTTCGATTATTCCAGTGGGCAAATGACTCAAACAAAGGCAAAGCATCTGAAGGACACAATGTGCTCAGAATTCTCTCAAATATTCCAACTGTGTCAATATGTCATGGAAAATTCACAGAATGCTCCTTTGGTGGGAGCTACCTTAGAAACACTCTTAAGATTCTTGAATTGGATACCTCTCGGATACATATTTGAAACAAAAATAATTAGCACTCTCATATTTAAGGTGACTCTCCTTCTATTGTACTATTTTAACCGTTTAATGTGCTTTTGATATAATTCTTCTTTTCTTTTTAGTTCCTTAATGTACCCATGTTTCGAAATGTGACCCTGAAATGTCTCAATGAAGTCGCTGGAGTGTCAGGAGCTAATTATGAAAACATGTTTATTGCATTATTTACCCAAACGATGGATCAATTACAGCTTGTAAGTAAAGTCTTATCTTACACACTTAGTATTTCAAGACATTCTAAAAGTTGAATGTTTTATAGCAAACAATATCCAAAATGTGGCCTTGTGGGGCTATGTTTTAAGCACAGCCCATTATGTTTCCTTTTTGTCCCCTTGTTCTAATTGTTCTACATATTTTATATTATAGATGTTGCCAATTAATACTAACATTAGAGAGGCATATGCATGTGGTCAAGATCAGGAACAAAATTTCATTCAGAACTTGGCTATGTTTTTGTGTACATTTCTTAAAGAACGAGGGCAACTTGTGGAGAAAAAGGGTTTGAGTGAAGAATTGCTGACGGTAAGAATTGTTCCGATTGTAAAATTTATCCTGCAATACTGTTGTGTTATTGGTTAAAACGCTTATTCATATTTTTTTTTGTAGGCTCTTCATTACCTTGTCCTAATTTCTGAGGTTGAAGAGGTGGAAATCTTCAAAATATGCTTGGAGTATTGGAATTACTTGGCAGCTGATCTTTACAGTGAGAGTCCTTTCAGCCCACCACCAACTCTCTACCTCAAACCTTATTCTAGTGTTGCTGTGCAGTCTCGACGGGAATTTTATTCTCGTGTTCTTACTAAAGTATGACAAATTATATTTCACTGTTGCAATTCTTAACAATAATCCTAAAATTATTAACATCATCTCTTCCCAAATTGAATTAGGTTCGATATATTATGATCAGTCGTATGGCCAAACCTGAGGAAGTTTTAGTGGTGGAAAATGAAAATGGAGAAGTTATCAGAGAATTCATGAAGGACACAGACTCCATCAACCTGTATAAGAACATGCGTGAAACCTTGGTTTATCTCACTCATTTGGACTGTGCTGATACAGAATTAGTTATGACTGAAAAACTTCATCTTCAGGTCAATGGTCGGGAATGGTCATGGAAAAATTTGAACACAGTGAGTATGATAAAAGATGCTCATCTTTGAAAGTCAGTCATGTCATCATTTTAATTTCTTTTCTTTTCCTTTAGCTTTGTTGGGCTATTGGTAGTATCTCAGGTGCTATGCAGGAAGAAGATGAAAAGAGATTCCTTGTCACAGTTATCAAAGATCTGTTGGGTCTATGCGAGCAAAAGAAAGGAAAGGATAATAAAGCCATCATAGCATCAAATATTATGTATGTCGTTGGCCAATATCCTAGGTTTCTCCGGGCTCATTGGAAGTTTTTGAAGACTGTTGTAAACAAATTATTTGAGTTCATGCATGGTAAGTACGCATTCCTTTCTTAGCTTTCGTGTGAAATATGTAGTGCACTCCAGTGTTCTATTTCTATCCTTCCAGAAACACACGAGGGAGTTCAAGACATGGCCTGTGACACTTTCATTAAAATAGCAATCAAATGCCGTCGCCATTTCGTAACCACTCAAGTTGGTGAAGTCATGCCTTTTATTGAAGAAATTTTGAGTACTATCAGCACTATTATCTGTGATCTACAGGCACAACAGGTACCATTTCATAACCAATGAATATTGGGTTCTATAGTTCTTTAGTGGTCTAATGCTTCGATTTTTTTTTGCACTATGTACATTTTTGTAGGTTCACACATTCTATGAAGCAGTTGGGTACATGATCAGTGCTCAGGTAGATACAATGGCTCAGGATGTTCTCATTGAGAAGTACATGATGCTCCCTAACCAAGTATGGGATGACATTATCAGTCAGGCCTCAAAGGTAACCAATTAGCTATTTGTTCTGTATTTGGTAATTGTTTGTTTGATATTAACTCACCTCATTCTTCCCCCTTACAGAATGTTGATGTTCTGAAGGATCCAGATGCAGTTAAACAGTTAGCGAGTATTCTTAAGACTAATGTTAGAGCCTGCAAAGCTTTAGGCCATCCATATGTTATTCAGGTATGTTGAAAGTAGTTTAGTGTGTGTGCCTTATGTTTGTTGGTTTGTACATTGCACTTATTTGTTGTTTATTGTACATTAATTATGTTTTTAAATTTTTATTTTTTTATTTTTTAGCTTGGACGCATATATTTGGATATGTTAAATGTTTATAAAGTAATGAGTACAAACATCAGTGCTGCCATAGCTGTAAATGGTGAGGCTGTTACAAAGCAGCCTTTGATCAAAAGTATGAGAGTTGTCAAGAAAGAGACCATAAAATTAATTGCTGACTGGATTTCACGTTCACAAGACCATGCTATGGTAATAGTGGTCGACCTCAGTTTCTGTCGAGTCCATGTTCTGCTTATTTACCATACATTATTCAATTATTATAGGTTTTAGAAAATTTCATTCCTCCTCTGTTGGATGCTGTTCTTCTTGACTATCAAAGAACAAATGTTCCATCTGCGCGAGAACCAGAAGTTCTTAGTGCAATGGCTACAATTGTGAACAAACTTGAATTCCATATCACTCCTGAAATTCCAAAGATATTTGATGCTGTCTTTGAGTGTACCCTTGAAATGATAAACAAGGACTTCGAAGAGCACCCAGAGCATAGAACCAACTTTTTCCTCTTATTGCAGGTGAGTCCTTGTGGTGGAAAACTACAAATTTGTATTAATTAATTTAAAAACATTAAGCATTTCTTTTATTTTGCTTACAGGCTGTCAACAATCATTGCTTCCCAGCTTTCCTTAATATTCCTCCTCCCCAGTTTAAACTTGTTTTGGACTCAATCATATGGGCATTTAAGCACACAATGCGAAATGTAGCAGATACAGGCTTACAGATCTTGTATCAAATGCTTCAAAATGTAGAACAACATGAGGCAGCAGCCCAAAGTTTTTATCAAACATATTTTACAGATATTTTGCAACATATTTTTTCTGTTGTTACGGATACTTCTCACACTGCCGGTAGGGTGTATCACATTACTTTTCTCAAATGTGCGTTTTTTTAAATAAGGATCGCAACAAAGTATTTATTTTTATTCCAGGTCTTACCATGCATGCAACTATTCTGGCCTTCATGTTCTCTCGTGTTGAGCAAAACAGGATAAAGGTAGCGCTTGGACCAACCCCAGACAACGTAGCTTATATTCAAGAATTTATTGCCTCGTTACTACGAGCTGCATTCCCACATCTTACTGACAACCAAATTAAAATTACTGTTCAGGGCCTCTTTAATTTAGATCAGGCCATACCTGCTTTCAAAGAGCATTTACGTGACTTCTTAGTTCAAATTCGGGTTAGTTGGTAACTTATATAGTACTTCCCAAACTGATTTGTGCCTTGTTTTAATCAAGTTACTTGTATTTCTTTAGGAGTACACTGGTGATGATGACTCTGACTTGTATCTGGAAGAAAGAGAACATGAACTTCAACTTATGCAAGAGGAGAAGAGACGCATTCAGATGGCTGTACCCGGAATCCTCAATCCCCATGAAATCCCTGAGGACATGCAGGACTAGCGGCTGTGATGTGTGTTACTACACTACTTTGTGGTGTCAAACTGTAAAAAGTGGCATAATTGTTCTGTTACTGTGAGTGAGAAAGAAGGTAGATTAGGTCATGTTGATGGTATGTGCAAGCACTTGCAACTTGATGATCGAGACCACCCAGTTTCACCCACCCACGCTAATTGTTATGGGATACTTTTACTCCAAGTCACACCATATTATGCAAGTACTCGTCACTTTTGGGTCAAAATTTGTTAACATTATTCGTAATTTGTTTTGACATGATACATCACCTAAGGTCTCTCTATAATTTATCTGAACATTTCCATTGTATTCTAAATTGAAGTATTGAAATCATTTCTGCCTCTAACTTGCATATTATATTGAATGTACGGTTTGTAACCCAGTGGTGAAAGATCCTCTTTTAATGTGTTACCTCCCTATGGTCATTGCTGTTTTGCATTGCTGTCTTTTGAAACTTTGAGTGATAATCCCATCTTTGTTACTATTTGACATCAAGTTTTTTTTTTTTTTTATCAGTTTTATTTTTGTTTGGTTTTCGTTTTTTATTGTTAATACAATGCAGGGTGGTCCAATATGGATGGGTGGTTTTGTTGTGTCCTCTGTTAATTTTTGAATGTACAACTAAGACTGTGTGAAATTATGGAACGTAAACTGCACCCATATAGAGCTTCCTGAATATTTTTAAAGTTTTCTTTTTTATTTAAAATTAAAAAAAAAATGACTTTAATGTGTTTTACCAACGGGTCTTTTTGTTCAATCCTCATTATTTGAAAAACTTATGGTATTTTGGAACCATTTGCACAGTGCGTGCTAATTTTCCCCTCTATTCGTACAGTATCACTGATTCAAAAGAATGTTCTACCCTCACGAAGTTGCATCTCAAGAAAACTTTATTCTATTGTTAATAAATTCCTTCTAAGAACATAGCTGATAATCTTCTGGGAAGATTAGCTATGTTTGCTGTGTGGAAGAAACTGTTAAACTTCATTTAGCTGCTAATATTTCTTTGATTAACATGTCATCTTCTCCCACTTTCTTGTATTTTTCTTAGTTCTGTTTTTTGATTAAAATACATTCTGTTGGATACAGTAACATGGATTGGGAACAAGTGTTCTCATAATTATGGACTGACTAGTGCCGGGAGCTCTAGTCCGCATTTATACTAAAAGCTTCTCTGGATACTGCAAACAAGGGAATCTATTATGTATATTTATTAAATTATTTGTACTTTTAGGATAAGGAACAACTCCATGAGAATGTCATGTCATTTGCTTTTTGATAAACACTACCGTTTGTAACCTGCCTCAGGCAGTGGTCAGCTTAGTTTAGTCTGGTGGTGCAGTATTTGTACTTTTTATATTCTGCTTGAAGCAATGACTCAATCTCAGTGAAAGTTCTGCACTTTCTTTTTATACATATTTTTGCATTTGTGAGGCAGGAGGGAATGTGGGGTAGGTCAGTCTCACTTTGCCTTGTCTTAAGTACTTGCGCCACTTACTGTTAACTTTTTTGTGTCTATGATACTGTTTCTGGTTTGTATTGAAAATGAAAATGGTTTGAAGAATTACCCTGGTACCTGAAATTATCATTAGTGTTGCCTTAAAACAGTTCAATGATAATAATAGCGTGATTGAGTGAATTAGCCCGCGAGGAAGTTTGCTGACCAGCTAAGGTTTCCTTTATTAGCTACAGTGTTTTACTCGTGAGTAATGACGGCCTGCATAGTTAAGGAATAGCGAATGATGGATGCCTGGAGTGAGGGCGTGTTTATGGAAATTTGTAGTGAATGGAGGCTGCTCAAGCCTCATGTGGTGTATCTCAGAGCATGGATGTGTTTGAACTGATGTGTATTGACCTCTGAATGTTGTATGGATGTGCATCTGGTTGAGTGAGATTGCATGTGTGTGATTCTTGTTATTCATTCATTCAACCTGCTAGTTCTACAAATGAAGAAAAATTTCTTGGGCATTTTGTAATGTTATTTTTTTTCCTTTTTACTGTTGAAAGAAATCTCATGGATTAATTTGTTTCTGGTTTCATTCACACTGTAGGTTGATGTTAATCCATGGAAGGTTTTTCTTTTTGTTGTTGTAAAATTTTATCTGCACCAAGTAGTAATTACTGTTGATTCATTGATGAATTTGTCTTCTGCTCTTTTAATGAGTAAGGAGGTTGTCACTTTGGTCAAATTGCAGTGGAAGCAAAGCATACATTCAGTAGTGTATGGTTTCTGCTGTTGTTAGGTCATGAAAATCTTATCACAACAAGGATTTAAAAAAAAAAAAAATTTTTTTTCCTTTTTGTTTTTACCTTACTATCAAATCCCTACTTTTTCCTTTTCAGTGTGGGGTAAGGGAATGGGGGAGGACATCTCTTTCATCTCCTCACATGTACATTAGCGTGTTGTGTATTTGTGTGAAGTGTTAGACTTTTGCTAAACTGTAAGTAATTCTTAGTGATCATTAATATAATTAATTATCTTTATTATACTTGTAACAGACTTTTCATTATGTCATACCCCAGACTACTTTCACCTATATTTTTTCACAGATTTGTTCATTTTTACATAAAATGGAGGCTCACAGTAAATGAAGGAATGTTAAAATTTTTAGATGTCACCGAATGTTACAGATACACAAGTATCGTGATGTAAATTGCAGATCTTATGACCCGATAAAAACAACAACACAGAGCTTTAGACAAACTAAAAATGAATGATAGGGTACAAAAAGTACCATGAAAAAATGGCAGACACAAGAATAATATTTGTTCTAAATTTGTTATGCATAAATACAATCACATAAGTAAGTACGCATCTCAATGAGTTAAATTCATCATATTTGTATTACACCCAGTTAAACAAAATTCAATCATAATTTTAGTACAATATATGTTTACAATGTTGACCTTCAGCTTCACCTCAAAGTCCCTATGTGGATGGCAAATTGAACTGTTTTGGAATAATGAAGAAATTGAATTATGGTACAATGAATCTAATGAAATGGAAAGACTCCACAAATCATACATTTATTCTGTTTTAAGAAAAAAAAGAGGAGAGATAGACAAGAAATGTTTGTCTAAGCTAACTGTCACAGAATTGCTTAAGCTGAGATGAGGGAATAAATCATCCTGAAAACATAATAAAAGAAGGTAAATTTGCTGCATTTTAAAAAGTACCACAAAGTATAGAATATTGTCAGAACCCGCTAAGCATGACTTAAGAAAAAAACAAAGTCAATGGTTGTGAGTAAAAATTACTCTTTTAAAATGGCAAATGGCTCTATCTGATAAATGTACCATATACCACAGGCACAATTTTGTAATTAGTGCTGCTGCCAGAATGGTCTAAAATGTGTGGTGTTACAGCACCAGAAAAAAACATTAAAAAAAAATCAACTTACCCATATAAATAGTAAAAGAAGGACAGCAAGTAGAAGGACAATTTGATCCAACCCTCTCGCTGACATTTGCCCAGAACATCTGCATTCATTATGGTTGTTGCGTCGTATAAACCATGTTCACTCATGTAGGAGGGTCTGTGAAGATACCTGAAAGGGAAAACTATGTAAGCATTGTTTCAAGAGAGAATGTAGCGTCAGATATGTTTAACTCCTTCACATACCGATTAATATGGTAGGCAATGAGAGGTATATTGAGACATAAAGAGAAGAATTCACCAGCAAACAAAAACAATATGTTGAAGGCAATATGGAGAATATATTCCGGGAGCACCAGCTAAAAGAAATAATGCAATAAATGTTAAAAGAAAAATAACTCATGTCACAGGAATGAATGAGTATCAGCACTCACTGGATTTAAACTCCTGCACTGTTCAATAGGATTTTTATAATCAGTTTTCAGTTCATCAAAGGCAATGACCTGAAAAGTCAAACATTCACTCAAAATTAATCGAGAAAAAAATTCCATTAACTGCTACAAAATAAGTTTTCCTACAAAAATGAGGTTAATGTAATGTCGGGAGGATGATACCTACATGAAAAATAGCAAGAAAAATTAGAAAAGCATCTGCTATCAGAGCAATAATATAAGAAAATGCCGCCAAATTGAACGCCATCATAAAACGGTATAATACGGTAAAATACTGTAAAATATTTTGCAATAAATAGGCGTATTAAAGTTGTTTACAGGCAATAGACAATCTAGTTGACAATTTGCAGGACTCATCGCCCCCTTTCGATCTTTCGATATATCGACAAAGTTCTCCCCCCCCCCCTCCCCCATTCCCCGGCCCCTTTCTCCTCCCCGGAACTGTAAATTTTTGTTGGCTTCGCCCAACAAAATATGAGAAATTCGCCGCTCAGTGCACATCGGCTCGTGTCGGCCTTTAAGGTTCGGCCAGAGATAACTAAGTAGGCACTCGTTTACATTTTCTTTAAAGACCGAGATATGGTTCCCCGTTTTTATAAAAGTCTACATGATTTGTTGGCTGAGGCTCTTTAACAATATCTATATCTTCTGCTTTAACTTCTCCCTGTGAAAATTGCATTTCCTAAATTTCAGTAACTTCATCTTTGACATTAATACGAGATGGTTTTTATTATTAAAAAAAAGAAAGACATCAATTTAGCCTCATGCCGCAATTGTTCGCTTGTTTCGTTTGAAACCTCAGTGCAGCGTGGGTTGGTACGCTCGCATCGACTAATCGACTTCACGGCCTTGACGCGAACGCTAGAAGAAAAAAAAAAAAAAATCCGACAAGGTGCATGAGGCGTGGTTGATGGTTATGTCACGATCAGTTGCTCACTGTAGACATCACCGCGACACTAGCTGGAAGTCAAGGAAACCTGGAGACACGTGGCATTTCTATCCGCTTGGGATTTCCTCTGCAAGTCTCGGGTGGAAAGTGGAAGATAAGTCAGAAATCATCGTGAGAACCCTCCCATAACCTCAACGTTCATGTGAAGGCTGCATGACAGCTGTGCCTACTCGAGAACTTCTTGGCGCCAATTTATTTATGGTTCGGCAGTGGTATTTCAGTCAAATCCTAACCCAGTTGGGTCGGCCTCCGCTTGTTTCTGTCTGTCACTTGTCGCTTGAAGTCTCATCGAGGCATACTTTTGGGCGCCTGTCTTATCGCTGATCGTGTATGTAGCATATTTTACTTTGCATTACTTGATCTTACAACTCTCGCATTTTTCTCGGTCTTTAAAATGTTTTTTAGTTACAGATTGAGTTCCATCTGTCATGACTCTTCCTGGACTCTGCTTGCCACAATGCGGTCTGAAACATGTAGAAGGATGGCCCTATGTCAAGACTGAAATTAATTTGGGCAAGCTAATGAAATATTGTGAGACCAAGTGTGACTGATCTGTAATGAGTGTTTTGCGCCTCCCAAAAATTGTCCAAGACCATTTGCATTGTGTGTTTCAGTGTGTTCATTTGTCTGCATCCATTTGGTTGTTTCTTTGGTTGGTTCTCCTTTTTTGTGTGTCTTTTGTGTGGTTTAGTTTTGCTTGCCTGTAAGTTTGTGTTGGGTAGTGGTACTTTAGTGTTAGTTGTTGCTGGGCCCAGCACTCGTGTTAGTTTAGTTGAAATGGCTCTTAACGCAATGTTTGCCTTTCAGCTTCAAATATTGAACATTTTGTGGATTTTAGTGGATGGCTCTCGACAGACTCTCACCTTGCATCAAGTTACATGAAGCAGCTGTAGAGGTGAGTTTGTGTTGAGTTTGCCTAAACTTTCTTCTGCCACTCACTACTAAGCTCTAATTTCTTTCTGTTTGTTTTGCAGACTCTTTGCCAAAGTTGAAAGCCTGATAATGTTTGCCTGCTCACAAAGGCACTCCTCGGATCATATTGGTGTGCTATAGGCTAGAAGCAATACATTCAAATAGACATCTCATTTGTCTCCCTGCTTCTACTGCTGCTGCTGAAGCCCGTATCAGTTGTTCGCCTTAGCCTAGATAGTTCTCACTAATGGCACTGGAGTCACGAATGCAAAGTATCGTGCACTTGCGTAATGAAGAGAACTTGCATCTTCAGCTGTGACCCTTCTTGCACTGTCAGTTTCCGCAACCCACCTGTAGCTTACTCAAAGTCTCGAATAAGGTGAGCTTGCGTTCAGTCCAGTGCCCAAACTTTCTTCTGCCTCTCACTATGACAGCTCTAATTTCCTTCTGTGTAATTTGCAGACTGTGCCAAGGTCTACCTGCTTCTGCTGCTGCTCTAGCCTGTATCAGTTGTTTGCCAATGCCTAGCTGGTTCTCACAAAAGGCACTGGACGCACAAACTCATTTACTTAATGAAGAGACCTTTGTCGGACTCAACTCAACTGGCCCTCGTGAAGACCTCAGTAGGCGAAGGTGATTTTGCATTCATTAATGTAGCGAAATTGGAAATTTTTGGACGGCGTTAAGCCAAGGGGTTATCACTGTTTATTTATTTTCAGAGGGGCTGTTGGGGGCAGCTGAACTACTTGAGGAAATCCACCCTTCGACAACAAGGCTGTTCACCTTCAAGAACATCTCGGTCTCCTTCCAGCTCCTATAAGTATTCCTTTAATTTCACTGTCATAAGTAAAAAAACCTATGCCATGTAATACTCATTTTCATTCCAAACATACATTTCATATCACTGTTGGGATGCTTCTCTAACTTGGAAACAGATTTTTGTCCACTTCTATTTAAACTGTTTCCCTTTGACTTGGTGGCTTCCAGTTAAGTTCTTTACTTTAAATTCACAGTATAGTTACAATGAAACTGTGCAGGATCTTTCCCCTTTTTTTTTTTTTTTTTTTTTTTTTTTTCATTTTTCTTTGCAAAGTAAAATTCAAAGGTTTTATGATATTTCACTTAGTTTGAAGCTTAGCTTTTCAATTTCATATTTGCTTTTGACGCTGATGTTTTGGGGCAAGTAAAGTTTGCATTTTATGATAGGAAGTCTTAACTCCAGTTGGGTTGGCCTCTCTTGTTTCTAGCTATCACATGTCGCCTGTAGTCTGATCGAGGCCTATTATTGGAGTGCCAGTCTTTTCGCTGATGGATGTAGTGAGGGGTTTTCCCACCTCTTTCTCTGCCCCCCTCGCACTCCTGAGGGGATATGGGCTGGTGCTCCACTCTACCCTGGCTTGATCCTTGATCCTAACTCGTTTGGCTAAGTGGATTGGTACTTCCTCATGCGTAATTGTGGTAGTTGGAAGCTGGAGGTGGTTGTACTCCATCTAGGGGCAGATTTCTTGAGATACAGTTGTTGAGCCTTGTGGTTTCAAAAATTTTTTTTTTTTAATACATGCCACAAATGTATAAATTTGTATAGTGCTTATATCTGTTATGAACAAAAAAGTACATGGGGAGATATCCGACACAGTGAAGTTAAATATGACAGGAAACCAACTTGTCAAATTATTCAACTAGAGGAAGGCAAGATAAAAAAAAGCTTATGACATTTAGACTAGTGGTACAAGCGTAAAACAAGAAAGCAGTCTCTTAACAAGCAAGGGGAAAAAAAGGTTTCATGTTTGCTTTTTTTTTCTTTTAACTTGGGTTGATGAAATGTTTACTCACAGCTCTTTTTTAATACCTTTATTTAATTTGTTTGTCCATACAACTGTTTTTTGGTTACTTAAATCAATTTTTTATTTCCAGATTTGAGTCCGAGCAGATCTTGTACCATGTGACTTCTCCAACACCACCAACATCATCTGCCCCAGCGAGATGGTGCTGGTCCTGACACTCACCCCTGCGCCTCCCGCAACGCGCCTGCGGGCACCGACTCCCTGAGCTTCCTTCGACACCTCTTGGACGTCGTGCTCTCTCACAGCAGTGTCGAGGCAGTCCAACTTCTGCACCTCCCTGCCTCGACCTTCCTCACTGGACTCATCTCTCCGCCTGCCCTGGAGACCTTCCCCATTGGACTCCTCATCTCTTTCCGCAACCCATCTGAAGCTTACTCAAAGTCTCGAATGAGGTGAGCTTGCATTCAGTCCAATGCCCAAACTTTCTTCTGCCTTTCACTCTGACAGCTCTAATTTCCTTCTGTGTAATTTGCAGAATGTGCCAAGGTCTACCTGCTTCTACTGCTGCTCCCGCTGCCGCTGCTCTAGCCTGTATCAGTTGTTTGCCAAAGCCTGGCTGGTTCTCACAAAAGGCATTGGACGCTAGAACTCATTTACTTAATGAAGAGAACTTTGGTCTTCAGCTTTGACCCCTATTGGACGGTCAGATTGCACAACCTTCTTTGTGACTTCAGCCAAGCCCTGACTAAGCAGTTGCTAAGGTGAGCTTTTGTTCAGTTTTCCTAAACTTTGTTTTTTGCGCAAAACTGATCTCTCATTTCCTTCTGTTTGATTTGCAGACTCTGTGTGAAGGTTGCAAGCCTGATTATTTTGCCCAGCCAACAAAGGCACTTCTTGGATCATACTCCCTTCTTCTTCTTCTACTGCTGCTGCTCAAGTCTGTATCAGTTCGCCTAAGCCTAGCTAGTTCTCACCAATGGCACTGAAGGCACGAACTTGGTATCATACACTTGCTTAATGAAGAGAACTTCGGTCTTTAGCTGTGACCTTTGTCGGACTCAACTCAACTGGCCCTCGTGAAGACCTCAGTAGGCGAAGGTGATTTTGCATTCATTAATGTAGCGAAATTGGAAATTTTTGGACGGCGTTAAGCCAAGGGGTTATCACTGTTTATTTATTTTCAGAGGGGCTGTTGGGGGCAGCTGAACTACTTGAGGAAATCCACCCTCGACAACAAGGCTGTTCACCTTCAAGAACATCTCGCCCCTTCCAGCTCCTATAAGTATTCCTTTAATTTCACTGTCATAAGTAAAGAAACCTATGCCATGTAATACTCATTTTCATTCCAAACATACATTTCATATCACTGTTGGGATGCTTCTCTAACTTGGAAACAGATTTTTGTCCACTTCTATTTAAACTGTTTCCCTTTGACTTGGTGGCTTCCAGTTAAGTTCTTTACTTTAAATTCACAGTATAGTTACAATGAAACTGTGCAGGATCTTTCCCCCTTTTTTTTTTTTTTTTTTTTTTTTTATTTTTCTTTGCAAAGTAAAATTTTAAGGTTTCATGATATTTCACTTAGTTTGAAGCTTAGCTTTTCAATTTCATATTTGCTTTTGACGCC
This sequence comes from Frankliniella intonsa, assembly GCA_033675135.1. NCBI lineage: Eukaryota > Metazoa > Arthropoda > Insecta > Thysanoptera > Thripidae > Frankliniella > Frankliniella intonsa. Next base: position 8,549,436 of record CM066254.1, on the reverse strand, counting down.
GGATGTTTTGGGGCAAGTAAAGTTTGCATTTTATGATAGGAAGTCTTAACCCAGTTGGGTTGGCCTCCTCTTGTTTCCGGCTGTCACATGTCGCCTGTAGTCTGATCGAGGCCTATTATCGGAGTGCTAGTCTTTTCGCTGATGGATGTAGTGAGGGGTTTTCCCACCTCTTTCTCTGTCCCCCCCCTCGCACTCCTGATGGGATATGGGCTTGGTGCTCCACTCTTACCCTGGCTTGATCCTTGATCCTAACTCGGTTTGGCTAAGTGGATTGGTATCCCTTGCGTTATTGTGGTAGTTGGAAGCTGGAGGTGGTTGTACTCCAACCAGGGGGCAGATTTCCTTGGGATACAGTTGCTGAGCCTTGTGGCTTATAAAAAAAAAACAAATCAAATACCTATAAATCTCTATAGTGCTCATAGCTCTAATGAGCAAACAAAGTATATGGGGAGATATCCAAATTCAGTGAAGTTAAATAAGACCGGGAAACTAACTTGTCAAATTATTTAACTAGAGAAGGCAAGATAAAAAAAGTTTGACAATTAGACTAGTGGTACTAGCGTAAACAAGATGGCAGTCTCTTAACAAGCAAGGGGGAAAAAAAGGTTTTATGTATGCTTTTTTCTTTTCTTTAACTTGGGTTGGATGAAATGTTTACTCACAGCTTTTTTTTTTTAAATACCTTCTATTTAATTTGTTTGTCCATACAACTGTTTTTTGGGTACTTAAATCAATTTCTTATTTCCAGATTTGAGTCCGAGCAGAACCTGTACCATGTGACTTCTGCACCTTCATCGACTGCCCCCACCTTCACACTTCCTTCAGCCGCCCTCAGCCGCCCTCGGCCAGCTTTCCTGTTCGTGCCCAGCGGCCCAAGGGTTCCATCACTGTGGGATCTAGTCATCCGCCGTTGCCCTTCACCTCCAAGAACATCTCAATCTCCTCCCGGCTCAGAAGTTTTCATTAAAAAAATCACAAGAAGGCAAAGGTAGTTGTATCATGAACAATATTTCTGAATTTTGTAGTTTGTCCCCACTGTGGCTAATGATGTGTTTGTGTTGCAGATGGGGGCTTCTACTGCTGGTGCTGCTCAAGACTGTATATCAGTTGTTTGGCTAACCCTAGCTAGTTCTCACAAAACGCACTGGCGGCACGAACTCAAATTACCATGCACTTTCTTAATGAAGAGAACTTCAGTCTTCAGTTGTGACCCTTATTGGACCGTGAGATTTCACAACCCTATTGTGCTCAGTGGCGTCAGCACATGTCTCCGTGCTACTGGACTACTCAGCTTTCCTGCCCCAGACAATTCTTGGATAAAGCATACTCTCATGGACCATATTTTGAGTATGTATAATGGTATAAGCGTTAAGGAGATAGCAGTCTTACATCAAGCAAAATAAAAAAAAAAAAATTGTTGTAATTTTGCTTTTGTCTTTTTTAACTTGGGATGGATAAAATGTGGTAACTAACAGCCTTTATTTTTTATTTATTTATTTTTTTTTTATTCTTGTAGTTTACTTTGTTTTGAGATTGTTGCAATGGGAAAATTCCTGAGTTCAAATTGAGCTGAAAGCTTTAGTGGCTAATTTCTAAATACTGCGTACTCCGCTCTTGACCATACAACTGTTTTCTTGGGTACTTTGATTAATTTTTTATTTCCAGATTTGAGTCCGAGCGGGTCCTGTACCGTGTGACTTCTGCTCTGCACCTCCCTGCCTCGACCTTTGTGCTTCATCACCGCCTTCAGCCAGCACTACCTCACCTCCACCACCGTCATGTGTTCCCGGCTTTGTCATCCGGCCGCCGAGGGAGCGACGCGCTTCACAGCTTTCCGGCGGCCCCAGTCAAGTCCTACGTGGCGAAGGTAATAACGCCATCATCTACAATATTTCCTAGTTTTCTGGTTTGTCTTCACTGTGCTAATAGTTCGGTTTTTTGTTGCAGAGGGGCCCCGACGTTCTGTTCGTGCCAAGCAGCCTTCCCGGCGGCCGACAGCCCTGCCTGGCGCTTCGGCTCGTGGGATTGACCAAGGGTTTGACTGCCTCGCGCGGCGCTCCGCAGCCCGGCCAAGCCCGTCGCCGAGCTGAAGGTCAGGGATCGTGTGGCCAGCGGCCTTGTGCCTTCTGCATCTGACTTCGGAAGCAAGGCCCGCCTGTAGAGCAGCCTGCGGGCTCACCCACCGGACGCCTGCCTGCTGGGCACGCTTCGCTCGGCTTAGGCTCGCTGGGAACGGGCGCGGCCGAAAGGACGTAGCTGCACCGTGGGACGCCATCCGCCGAGGGAGCGACGCGGTTCAACACAGGTTTCCAGCGCCCCCAGTCAAGTCCTACGTGGCGAAGGTAATGACACCATCTCCATATCCGAGTTTTGTCGTTTGTCTCGTCTGTGCTGATAAGGCGCTTCTTTGTTCTTTGTCTTGTAGAGGGGCCCCGCCGTCCAGTCTCTCAAGACGTCATCCGTCGTGGGAGGATTGCGGGGCTGCACTTCACCTCTTCCACCATCAGCGTGAGACTTCGTCAACCGCCATTGGATAACAACGCTCTCGCTGTTCACCCCTACCATCCCAGTCTTCTCCCGGCTCATATAAGTATTCATAAAAATTCATTGTTAGAAATTTAAAAACAGTACCTTCTATAACGGTGTTAAACTCATTTTTCATTCCAAATATATTTCATATCACGGTAAATGCTATAATTTTGGGGATCAGACATAATGAGAAGACATAAGCAGGTTTAAAATGTACATTTTAGCAGTACTTTTGTGGGGCTCTCATAGATTTTTATTCACTTCTATTTTGTTGGTCTTTTTTGACATACTGGTTTTCCAGTTTAGTTCTGAACTTTGAAGTAACAATGTAGTCACAATGAAAACTTGTGCAGGATTTCATTTTCCTTTTTCTTCTTTTTGTTGCATAGTATATTTCAATGCTTCATAATATTTGGCAGTTTTTTTGTTTTGCAAGTACTGTTTGCATTTTATGAGGGAATTCCAATTAATGCTGATTCTTTGCGCACACATCATATTCATTTTCACGCAATCCTTCCCCTTTCATCTTTAAAGGTTTGCCATTGGTTTTGCCGCCAGCCATTGGCATTCCATTCCATCCCAAGAAGTGGCATTGGTCTTTGGGAGGGGGCCATTGACACTTCAATATCCTTTCCTCTCCTTTCCCAAACCCATCCTCTCCTCCATCTTAACTCATTTTTAATCTTTTAATTTTCAATTGGTTTTGAGGATAATATTTCTGGTAATGCATTCAACAATGTAGCCATTTTGAATTCCTGCACATGTTTTCACCTTGATTGTGACTTGTAACTTAATTCACTAGTCATTTCTTTGTGGCATATTTTACGCTGCACTCCTATTCTTTCTCTTTTTAAAAATACATGTTTACATTTTGTTTGCTCTTGTTATGGGCACAGTATCAGAAACCAACTTGTCAAATTTTTGAACTAGAGAAGGAAAGAGAAAAAAAGATGAGGACAATTAGAGTGTAGTGGTATTAGCGTGAAAGAGAGCAGTCTTATATCAAGCAAAATGTTTGTTTTATTTTTGCTTCTGTCTTTTTTAACTTAGGGTAGATAAAATGTGGTTACTACCTGTATTTTTTTTTTTTTTTTTTTTTTTTCAATGTATCACTTTGTTTTGAGACTGTTGTAATGGGAAAATTCCTGCGGGATTGAGTTAAAAGCTTTAGTGGCTAACTTCTAAATACTGCGTACACCACTCTTTACCATGCAACTGTTTTCTCGGGTTCTTAGATTAATTTTTTATTTCCAGATTTGAGTCCGAGCAGATCCTGTACCATGTGACTTCTGCTCTGCACCTCTCTGCCTCGACCTTCGTGTTCAGCACCATACTCAGCCAGCTTTCCCGCCCCCGCACCGTGGGAGTTTCGTATACGCCGCACTACTTCACCACCACCATCACTTGCTCCCGCCTTCGTCATCTGCTAGGGAGCTACGCGCCTCAGCACAGCTCCCCCGCCCCAGTCAAGTCCTTCCTGACGAAGGTAACTACACCATTATCTTCAACATTTCCGAGTTTTGTGGTTTGTCTTAACTGTGCTAATAAGGCGCTTCTTTGTGCAGAGGGGTCCCGCCGTCTTGTTCGTGCCAAGCAGCCCACCCCCGGCGGCCGACAGCCCTGCCTCGCGCCCTCGGCTCGCGGGGTTCACCAAGGGTTGACTGCCCGCGCGGCGCTCTGCAGCCCCGCCAAGTTTGGAGATGGTTCGGCCAGCCTTCTCGTCCCTTCTTCCTTTTGGAACCGTCTGGCAAGGCTCGCCTGTAGAGCAGCCTGCGGACTTACCCACCGGACGCCTGCCTGCTGGGCTCGCTTGGCTCTGCTTAGGCTCGCTGTTGGGCGCGTGCGAGAGGATGTAGCTGCACCGTGGGGTGGCCTCAGCATCGCCTTCGGTCAGCTTACCCGCCCCTGAACGTAATTCTATCATCGACAATATTTCTCGGTTTTTCTGGTTTTTCTCCACTGTGGCTAATGACGCGCTTCTGTGTATTGCAGAGGGGCCCGACACGTCATTCGTTGTGGGAGGACTGCGTGTCTGCACTTCACTTCTTCCACCACTGTGGGACCTAGTCATCCAAGAACATCTCAGTCTCCGTGCTTCTAGGAGAATTTTTCAGCTGTTGGATACTGCCTGTCAATGAAATTCATCTGCCCCAGCCAATTCTTGGATAAAGTGAAGGCATACTCTCTCATGGACCATATTTCTGTATGTTTGTTTTTTCTGATGTAACAAGCTATTTCTTTCGAAATCTGTTCTGAACTCATTTTCTTAATGTTGCATAGATTTCAAAGTTCTGGTAATACATCCCCAGCGGTTTGAGCCTTTGCTCTGCTCCATCTAGGAGAACTGTTCAGCTGTTGGATACCGCCTGTTAATGAAATCAATCATCAGAAAGATGGACACCCCAGGGGACCACAGCTTTGGCTCTGGAGACAGCTTCAAGCATCCTGCCATAAGCTAAGCTTAATGCCAGGTAATACTCCCAGTTGTGACTTTATTTTGCCCTATAACAGGTTTTAATTATTGGATTACCACGCTTCTTGCAGGAGGCGAAGCAGAGCCCTATTGTGACAGCTCAGTGGCGTCAGTGCAACTTCGATCAGAATAAGGATTTTATCATGGACTCAAGCTTGCTGAACAGTCTTTTTTGTTGAGAAGTGTTGCCGTTTGAATTTGACTCTTGGAACCCTAAATCAATTTGTAAGGGCTATTTTAATAAGTGCACATTTTGCTGCTTACTGCTCAAACTTAATAGTTCTGTAAAATTTGGTTGCTTTAAAATGCCGTAATTCTTCTTTCAGAGTGTCATGAGCATCTGGCTGGTTCCTGTATCAATTTAAGCATCCTGCTTAACTGCCTCACCACCAATGGATACTACTGGCTGACTTCAAGAAGACGCCAAGCCAAACTAGAAGTCTCTCTCCTGTATCAATTTTATTCTTCAGTGTTTTTTTTCTTTTCTAAATATTATTATTATAATTAATTTTGTTACACATTCCTCAAGAGCACGGCTCCATAAGAGGTGGTGGTACATTTCAAAGTGAAATTTGCAGTCAATTTTTAAATTAATTTGAAACTATGAGTCGGTGAAATTCAACAATCCTCACTCAAAAAGGGAGGGGAGGTGCACTGACTTCGTCTGACAGTAACTCTTTTCTATTGCCTGTATTTGTGGTGAATGTATTTGTGGTGTCTGACTAACTCTTTTCTATTGCCTGTATTTGTGGTGAATGTATTTGTAGTGAATGTATTTGTGGTGTCTGATACTAACTCTTTTCTATTGCCTGTATTTGTGGTGTATGTATATGTGTGTATGCTCTCCTGTTGGTTAGTAAGTTGGGTTAAACATACTAATGCTGTCTCTTCCTGTTGGACAAAGTCAGAGCGCTCTGATACCCAGTACCCTTTTTTTTCTACTTCCACATATGTAACTTCATATCAATGTGCAATAAGAACAATATTTTTGCTTCATAAAATTTTGTGCTAGCCATGTTAAGTGTCAGGTAGATACTGTTCAATTGGAACTTGGGCCTTTAAAGATCATTGCTGGTGGCTATGAATGTACAGATGCTGTTTAGTACATTTTGAGCTCATAACAGGTAATACAGTCTAATGTGCCATCTAGACTTTGGAAGAAAAAACACATCTACTCGCTTTTTAATTACTTTTTTCCAATTAGTAATTTGGAGCCTCTTTTGCAAAATGGAAGACTTCCCTAAACCTTCCTGCAATTTCAAGTGAATTCAATGGCGGCTTAAGTTTCACCACTTCTTCATTTGTGGGTGGATTATCACATCTGGGATCTAAGGTAAGTTTTAATGTTTCTTAGTACAATTTATTTATTTATTTATTTATTTATTTATTTATTTATTTATTTTTTTTTTTTTTTGTGCCCTAATAGTTGACAACATGAAACTTTTTCTTGCAGAATTTCGTGATTCTGTTGCTTGACGCTAGATGGTGCTTTTGAGTTGAATTTATCTCAACCTCAGCATTCCCTTGAGGGACATCTGGTTACCTGATCAAGCATTAATGGCTTTGCTTCATAAAATTTTGTGCTAGCCATGTTAAGTGTCAGGCAGATACTAATCCATTGGAACTTGAACCTGTAAAGATCATTGGTGGTGGCTATGAATGTACAGATGCTGTTTTAGTACATTTTGAGCTCATGACAGGTAATATGCAGTCTAATGTGCCATCTAGACTTTGGAAGAAAAAACGCAACTACTTGCTTTTTAATTTCTCTTTTCCAGTTACTAATTTGTAGCCTCTTTTTCTAAATGCAAGACTTCCCGAAGCCTTTCTGCTATTTCATGTGAATTCAATGGCGGCTTCAGTTTCACCACTTCTTCATTTGTGTGTGGATTATCACATCTGGGATCCAAGGTAAGTTTTAATGTTTCTTAGTAGAATTTAATATTTTTTTGCTGCCCTAATAGTTGGCAACATAAAACTTTTTCTTGCAGAATTTTTTGATTCTGTAGCGCTTGACGTATCAGGAGAAGATAACTGCAGTCATGATTCGTCCTCTGAAACCTGTCCTACCCCATGAGCTCCAATGGAGCAGGTTCCGCGGGGCTACGTTGTAGCCTTGTGGACAAAAACGGCTTTGGTCTGGTCGTTGTACTGATGTACGTAGAGAAGTGTCTTGTGGGATACTTTGCCCGACAGCAGAGCTTTGTTAATGAGAGTCCTAGTTTGCGGGCTTAACTCGCCCTGCAGCACGTCAGACACTGTCTCCTGCACATGAAAGGCAGTTCATTTAAGTATTCATAAAACTTCACTGTTGTAAGAAGAAAACAAACTTCATTAATCATGTAATTTTCATTTCAAACATGTTTCATATTACTCTAAATGCTATAATTTCGAGGGTCAGATAGAATGGGATAAGAAATCGGGTAAAGAATGAGTGCATTTGAGCAGTACTCTAATGATGCTTCTCTAACTTGTTTATCATGGAAACAGATTTTAATTGCTTCTCAGCAATTCTTATTTATGGGGCTCTCATAGATTTTTGTCCAGTTCTATTTTCTGTTTCCGGTTTTTGACATGGTGGCTTCAAGTCTAGTTCTGAACTTTGAAGTAACAATGTAGTCACAATGAAAACTTGTGCAGGATTTCATTTTCCTTTTTCTTCTTTTTGTTGCATAGTATATTTCAATGCTTCATAATATTTGGCAGTTTTTTTGTTTTGCAAGTACTGTTTGCATTTTATGAGGGAATTCCAATTAATGCTGATTCTTTGCGTACACATCATATTCATTTTCACGCAATCCTTCCCCTTTCATCTTTAAAGGTTTGCCATTGGTTTTGCCGCCAGCCATTGGCATTCCATTCCATCCCAAGAAGTGGCATTGGTCTTTGGGAGCGGGCCATTGACACTTCAATATCCTTTCCTCTCCTTTCCCAAACCCATCCTCTCCTCCATCTTAACTCATTTTTAATCTTTTAATTTTCAATTGTTTTTGAGGATAATATTTCTGGTAATGCATTCAACAATGTAGCCATTTTGAATTCCTGCACATGTTTTCACCTTGATTGTGACTTGTAACTTAATTCACTAGTCATTTCTTTGCCCCTCTTATTTGTTTTATTTTCTGCCGATATGGTTGTCTTGTCTGCAATGGTGTACAGTCAAATTTGTTGACTTGGACTCGCAATCTTTCATACGCCAATGATACGGTCACTTTCAAAAATGAATGTTAAGTGTTGTCTTGCTTCTGAGAGATGGATGAGAGATTGAAATTTTTGTTGATATATATCTCAAACTGTTGATGGACCTCGTTAACTAAGCTACATATTGTAAATATCACACCTGTGTTTTTTATTACAATATTAAGTCTCTCATGTTATCCTTTTAAGTTTCGGTGCAGGGTTATTTTCCCAAGTGGTTTTCCCCTGCACACAGATGCATAAAGCATTTGTTTCGAATGAACGAAACTAAAAATTTGCTGGCTGGATGTGCGCTTAACGAGTGTTTTCAATATTATAACATTTGTAGTAAATATTTTACCAATTGTCTATTTCATTGTGCAATAATATTCAGAATTTTGACTGTGCATGTATCTATTGTAAATGAAGTGATGACCAGGGAAGTAGCCTGCTTGATTGATGTATGCAAGCTTGATATGTGTTAACTTTTATTTGCTCAATAAACTCTTGGCACTCCTGGCTAGCAACTTGACAAATTATGGTTTTCTTCCTACCTCCCCTGCCCAAATATGCAGTCCACATTGTGATCAGATCTGAGTACAAGCTGATCATGTACAGTGTTCTTTTAATTACACATTTGTTTCTTTCCCAAGCTATTCCTTATTCATGAATCTTGTTTGCCTGAACCAGAAACTATACCTCACCTTAACTCTTTTCACAATTTAGAGATACTTTGAAAAGTGAAGTTGGGGTTTTCAATGCACTTGGACAAAATCGCTAACCAATTATGATTTTTAAATCAATATATTACAGCATACTTGCATTCTATGAAATATTCAGAACATTATTTAGGACTAATATATTCTGGGGTCCCTCCAAATAAGCTTACTTTTCCTTCTCAGGTTTAAGCTCTTTTCGCACTGTCTTCGTTGCTGAAAGCTTCCCTTTGTTGAGTTAGGGATATATTGGGATTATAGGTATTATAGGGATTATCGCACATCACACACCATCGCACACTACACAACACTCATTTTCATTGTAAAATATAAACCATTTACCAACGTGTACGGTGCTCTCTTACTTTAATGAGCTGAAGAATTTTTAACGAAGAATGAATCATTTCTACGTTTTTTTTGTGGTAAGAACTGCGAAGTGACTGGAGTATATATACCATTGCCCCATTTTGAAACTTATTTTTGTTTCAGGATTTTTACAAGTAATAAGCCATTCATTGCTGTGATCAAAAACTTAGTTTCTTTTTGAGACTGGTGGTTTTTCCCTCTCTCAAAGACTGTTTAGAGATTGGCAATAATTTTGAACTTGTGTGCAGTTGCACTACTACCGATAAGGAAGCATAGTAGTATGTCAAGTAATGTCAATAATGCACACAAGCATATTTTTGAGACATCGCTGTTAAGTTTTATCGTAGCATGTTATTGGCTTTGTTGGCTTGTCTGGCGAGGCGAACGCCGAAGACACTAAGACACGACACGCGAGAGCTAAGCGTGCCAAGCTGCGAAGCTCAAATGCTGGGGCGGGGTTTCTGGCTGCAGCTGCAGCTTCGAGAAACAGTCGAGTCGGCCGAAATGCTTTGAGTGCCGAATTTTTCATACTTGAAGTTCCTCTACGTTCACAACTCTGGTACGGAGTCAAATCTAGCGGCCAGGGTACCAACCCGCGCCGGGCGAGGAACCGGGCGACTACCACCCTCGTTGTGGGAACATAGCTAGTTCCGCAACGCGTTCCAATAGCAAGGTACCACTGTACAGTAAGTGTTTGTGCGCCGTGTGGAAGGAGCGCCGTGCTGTACGAACGGTAGGCCGGCGGTTAGGGCCGGCGGCGGTGGGCGGGGGGTAGTGGTAGGGATGCCCCTTGGCGCTTGGCAAGGTGGGGGCGGGGGCGGGGGTGGTCGGGGCGCCGCACCGCGCACTACTACTGGCCCACCCCCGCCCCCCGCGCCGCCCCACCACATATTGATCGCGGCGCTGTCCCTGGGCGCGTTCGCAGTGTTTGTCTTCTACCCCGTAGCACTCCCCCTCCAGCACGCGGGTCCCAGCGCTTCGCACGCACCCCCTCGGACGAGGCAAGGCCCCGCGCGAGCGCACCGAGAGGACCGTGCCCGTGCCCCAGTGTTTACCAGGACAGCCATGTAGTCATGCCGCATCAGATCCCCTTCACCGTCGTCTTCGCCTCGGGTGAGTAGATCGTCCAGACTGCGTCAGGCCGGCCCCCAGGCCCGAGGGGCGGGGGCGGGGAGGCTGCGGGGACAAAGACGGACTCGTGTCGGGGAGAGGTTATCGGTCCTCTCCCTCCAGGGTTCGGCGAGAGGTCCGGGGTCCGCGAAGGCTAGGTGTTGCTGGCAGCGGCCTGGCCGCCCTCTCGGAGAAACCTTGCCTGCCCAGGCCCTGGGCGCCCGTGTCCAGGTCGGTCGCGTAGCGTTCGAGACGTGTGATTTTTTTAATTTTTTTTTTCGGGGAAAATTTAGGGAAGGGCTGCATCCATGGGTAGAGTTGTAGAACAGAAAGTCTCGGGGAAAAACTACAAACAGAGACCTTAATAAGGCACTCCTAGATTACATAATTTATTTATTTAATTTTTTTAAGCGGGCATGTATATATCTTTTCTCTTGTGGAGTAACTCTATTTGGTGATGAGACACCCCCTGGGCTCGAGCAGTGAGGGGCGCTGTCCTGTCGGCCTGGAGGACGCCCTCCTTGGCGTGCGCCACGACGTGACGTGACGAGACGTCACGCGACGACAGCCTCAGGTGCCTCGATGTCACCGCTTGTCTCCCGCGCCCCTCTGCGCCCCGCCGCGCCGTCCCGGGCGGCGAGTGACGGGTGGGTAGGGACGAGGTGCTACTAACACCGATCAATGCCCTCCGCACCACACCAAGCAAACTGCGAACACTGAAAAAAATGCTTTTCTTGAGTGGAAGGGGTGTGCGGACGCCTGGGGGGGGTAACTATTGCGTAAGGTCCTAATAAGGTAAAGGGGTGGATGTGGAGGGAGGCAGGGGGTGGGCCGGGGGGGGGGGGGGGGGGACTAGTTGTTGTCTCATCATCTATCTCCCTGGAGCGATTGTCCCGCAGCACCGCTCCGCTGCCCGCGGCTAGTGCCGTGCGGGGCGGGGCGGGGCAGGCAGGAGGCTCGCATGCTGACGCCGAGGTGTGCGCGTGTTCCAGGCGAGGAGGAGCGACACCCTGCCTGCGAGCTGAACCGCCACGAGCCGACCGTGCGCGGATGGCAGTCGGCGCGCAACTGCAAGTACCCGCAGGAGCTGGTGCTGCGCCTGCAGCGGCCGTCGGCCATCCGCCGCGTCCAGGTCCTCGCCCACCAGTGCCTCATCCGTGAGTACATACCCTGTCCAGTCCCGAAGCACCGGATCTCCGGTAGCTCTAGAACCACAAGTGTGTGTGTGAAGCTCAGCTGTCTCTAACCCCGTGACGACTGTACTGTACCACACAGCGGAGCGCATCGAGCTATGGGTCGGCACCGAGGACAGCTGGCGCGGGGGCGGGGGCGGGGCTGCAGCGCAGAACGGCCACTCTCACGCCGGGGGCGGGGGCGGGGGCGGGGAGGTGGCGGGCGAGGACGGCGACGGTGACAGGGACAAGGAAGAGACCGACACGGACGCGACGCCCTTCCAGTACCTGGGCTTCATCACCCTCTCGGACAACCAGGGCACCGGCTTCAAGTCGCGCGAGCTCAAGTCGGTGAGCGTGCCGCCGTGCGCCGGCAGCTACCTCAAGATCCGCCTCCACCGCAACCACTCGAACCAGTACAACAGGTACAACCAGGTGAGTCTCAGGGCAGACCGTCTGCCCGGACCTTTAATTCATTCGCACGCTTGTCTCTACAAGAGTGCGAAATTCCTAGGAAAACTCACCTACAACGGGTTTCCAGCTATGCACAAGGCTGACGCTCCCTCTCTCTTCAGGTGGGCCTCATCGCCGTCAACATCCTCGGGGACGAGACGGACGCCGTCACCGCCAGCAACGGCAAGCTGAGCAGCCCCGCGTCCGACGGGCCCGGCCAGGGGCAGGGCCAGGGCCAGGGGGGCGATAACACGCCCTACGATGACCTCGCCTTCCAGATGTATGTGGACCAGGACGCGGCCCGGATCATCCGGGAGATGGAGGCCAGAAAGGCGGTCGCCGTGCAAGGTGAGAGCGGTGGAGTATGGGAGGGGCAGGTTTGAGGGGGTGGGATGGGCGAATGGGTGCGGCGCGGGGCGGCGCTCCGAGTGGTGACCACACCCCGTGCCCTCGAGCGGGTGACCCCGTAATGCTCGCGGGAGGCGGCGCCCTGCGCCCCTGCTCACGCACGCGACTGCTGACCCTCACGGTGTGGTCCCCTGATTGCCAGACGAGCGCTTCGAGTACGCGCGGAAGCTCAAGGCGGCCCAGGCGCAGCTGCACGCGGCCGGCGAGCGCCTGGCGAGGATGACCCTCGACAAGCGGGCGGCCATCGCGGCGGAGGACTACGGCAGGGCGAGGACGCTCAAGACCACTCTCGACGAGCTCCGAGACCGGCTGTACGCGGAGCTGGCCGTCGACGATTTGCTGGAAAAGAATGGGGTGAGTGAGGCGGGGCGACGAGCGCAGCACGTCTGAGGGAGAGGTCAGGGAACACCTTCTCAAACATTGCCATCGCTGCTCCCCGCGCAGCCCGTCTCGAGGAACGACGAGCCGCCGGACGAGGAGGCCGTGGACGGCTCGGCCTCGGCCGTCTCCAGGGTGATGCCGGACGTGGAGCAGGCGCTGGAGAGCCGCCTGCCCCTGCCGCCCTCCTCGCCCCTGCACTGCATGGTGCACCGGAGCACGGCCTCGCCCAGCCCCACGCCCACCAGGCCCACCACCCCGGCCAGGACCAGGTAAGAGCAGCGCCGGACCAGCGGCCAGCACGCCGCACTCACCACGGCACTCACTGTCCCCATGCGCGCCCACAGCGGCCTCCCGCGGCCCGTCGTCAACCCACCCGCCAAGGAGGCGCCCCCGGCGCTGCGCGGTGGCGGCGCGGCGGGCTCGGCGCAGCGCCGCCGCCTCAAGTCGGCCCCGGCCACCCCCGTGAGCGCGCTGGGCACGGCGGCGCACGCGCACGCCGCGGGCAGCGGGTCCGGCGCGTCCACGGGCGCGGCGGGCTCCTGCACGCCCACCGCCAGGAGCAGCTACGAGGCCTACGAGGAGCGAGCGCTGCCCGCGCTCCGCCAGTGAGTACAAGATGATCCACCGGCAACCGGCAGTGCATGGGGCTCCTTGTGTCTAACGCTCGCGCGCTCTTGTTGCAGCGGCGGCGGACCCACCCCGGACCAGGAGCACTCGGAGCGGCCGCGCTCCAAGCTCAACGAGCGCGAGCGGAAGCAGGCCGCGCTCCCCATCTCCGTCTTCGGCGTGGAAATGGTGAGTTGTCTGTCGAGCTGTCGAGGGGAGGGAGGGCCGGGGGGGGGGGGGGGGGGCGCCCGCCGCGCTGCTGGGCCGACCGCCTGCAGGGTAGGCAGCGCGGAGGGAGCGAGCGCACGCTTGTTCGCGCATTGCCTACGTCCCGGGCGCCCCGCCCGACTCGTGCGAGCCGCGGCACTTTCCGCTGACGCGCGTCGCGCCTTTGATTCCGCAGGTGGAGAAGTTCTACTCGAAACACTTTGCGGACAAGGAGGAGGGCCTTCGCCGCTTGCGGTCCGAGCTGTGCGACGAGGGCCGGCCCACCCCGCAACCCAACAAGAAGGCCAGGGCCGCCATCTTCCTGCTGCACCGCGCCCTCCGGGACAAGGTGTTCTCGGTGTACAGCCTGGCCGCGGAAGTCATTCGGCTCTTTTTCACGCACTTTGTGCCCGATAGGTTGGTGACGCTGATGTTTAATTTTGTGATTACCGAGAAAAACGCAACTAAAGGATGTTCCGCCCGACCCCCGACAGAGTATCGCCAGCGGAAGTGGGCCGATCTGTAGACCGTCTGCTGCCGGAGCTGCTCCTCAAGTCAGGGGACTCGACACCCCGGATCCACAACATGGCGGTGCACACCATCCTCAGCATGGCGGACGTGGAGCAAGTCAGGTGCGTTGCAGATCCGAATGCGGCTGCCTGCGATGGTGTGCGAATGGGCTTGCTGTAACGGTGCAGAAACGCACTAAGTCGATCCCTCGTGCCCCCATCTCGCGCAGGTCCCTCAACGTGATCCCCGCCACGCTGACGAGGCCGCTGCAGGCCGCCACGCACCCGCGCCTCGCACTCAGCCGCCTGGAGATGGTGGAGCAGCTCATCCTGAGCCACGGCATCTCGCAGCCCGGCACCGGCGGCGCCCGGGGCAGCAGCGCGTCCAGCAGCGCGGCCGGGGCCGGGGCGGGCCGGGACAAGGCTGGGGCCGGCCGCGAGGGCAGCGGCATGACGTGCCGCACGCTGGCCGAGCTGGGCGCGCAGGGCCTGCAGCACCCCGCCGAGGCCGTGCGCAAGGTGGCCGAGCGCATCCTCGTGCTCGTGTACCGCGTCAACCCGCGCCTCGTGCGCAAGCAGCTGCCTCCCGACGACGACATCACGCGCCGCAACCTGCTCTACCGTCAGCTCTTCACCGACTTCGACTCAATCGACGTGCAGGTAGGTGATCGGCGCGGCAAAAGGCAACTCTGAAGTTTGTGCAAAATTCAAGATTTTTTTAAAATCAAAAAAATAGAGAGGAAAATCAAGAAAATTAAGAACAGCTGCGCTAAAATTCTGAGAAGTTTCCTCGTCGGTACTGTAATTAGCGCCTTGAACGTGCCCCACTTCGGGGTACTGATCGTCCCCTCCCCGATGTTGCAGCGGAAGCGCGAGATGCAGGAGCGGCAGCGGGGAGAGAGCAGCGGGTCGGGCTCGCCCGCGCCCCGCCCGCCCGCCGGCTGGGTGCCGCCGTCGTCCATGAGCGCCTCCTGGCACCAGGGCCAGGGCGGTGGCCTCGCGGGCCTGCCTACGGCGGCCACCCTCTCACCCGCGCCCTCGCCGCGGCCCGGCCTGCGCCGCCACGCCGCCGCCATGAGCTCCTCCATGAGCGCGTCCATGTGTGCGTCGTGGGCCAACGGCTCCACCGCCAAGAGCGGGTCGTCGTCCTCCTCGTCCGGGGCTTCGTCGCTGGCCTCGCCCACCGAGGCCGCCCCGCAGCCGCGTATGGTGCGGCGCGGCGCGGATGGCGACGGCGACGTCAAGGCCTGCGACTTCTGCGGCGCCGTGTCCGAGAGCTTCGCGTCGGACGAGGGTCTCAACTCGCACTACTGGAGGGCGTGCCCGCTGCTGACCCGCTGCAACGAGTGCCAGCAGGTGGTGGAGATCGCGTGCCTCGCCACGCACCTCACAGGTAGGTGTGGGTCGCCCTCGCCCTGCTGCGCCCGCCCCACGCCCCGTCCCACCGTCATGCACCCTCCTGTTGCAGAGGAGTGCGAGCTGCGCGCGCTGTACCGGCGGTGCGGTGGCTGCACCGAGGCCGTCCCCCTGCAGCGGATGCAGCTGCACGTTTCGTCCTGCGTCCGTGAGTACTCCGTGTGCTGGACAGTTACCGGGTCTTTTTCTTGTTGTGGTTTTGCCCTGACCGTTTCTCGTACCGCCGTGCAGCCCTGGGCGCGCAGTGCCGCCGCTGCCCGTTGTGCCACTCGGACGTCCGGGACACGGACGCCGCGTGGCGGTCGCACCTGATGGGCCCCACGGCCAAGCTGTGCACCGCCCACCCCCGCCTCAAGTACGCCCGGGCCGTCCGCGCGCCCGCGCCCGCGCCCGCCCCCGTCGCCCCGGGCCTGGCCCCATAGCCCCGGCCCGCGCCTGCTACCCCCGCCCTCGCGGACTACGTGTACGTCACGAGGAAAGTGAGGTTCGCCGACAGTAACGTGGACGGCAGGCGCCAGACGACTAAGTGCATGATGGCGACCAGGCAGTAAGGGAAGTCCCGGCCCTCCGCCTCGCTCCGGCCCAGTGCGGTGGTCGGTGGTGCCCTGGGAGACGTTTTCGACGGCAAATTCTGAACTGGCTCCTTTCCGAGCAATCAACTGAAACCTCCCGTGTATGCAGCAGGCAAGTAGTCATTCATACTTCTAGCTTCCACAATCTCACTCGATGTGACGAGCTTGGCACATCAATCGCGCTGCCATCCCAAGGAAAACGGTTTTCTCACGATGACATAATTGTGATCTCTTCATGACTTACGAGGTCACGATTTTTGCACATATGACGTCACTGGTGATGTCAAAAAACGTCACAGTGACATCTTTGTGACACCCGTGACGATTTTGTGAGTAAAACGTTTTCCTGGGGATGCTTAAACAATACGAACAAAGGACTCCAATTGCTTATATTTCAAGTTAAGGTAATTAAATGTAAAAAAAAAAGTCCTTGAGTGTCCTGGCTTTATTAACTTATGATCAGGGTAATACTTTATTCATAAGGAAGGACCTCAGATAATAGGTATATTTAAGCAATTTTATTTAAGGGTCATTCAAACATTACTTCACACTTTTTAGGCCAATTTTTAGACCCCCCCTATCCCTGGTGTCACAGATGGTCACATTTTTTTTACCCCCTCCCTTCACCCTGTCAATCCTCCTACTTTTATTCTTGATTGATATACGAGTGTTTCCACGAGGTTGTTAAAGCAGTTAATTGTACCGTCAGAACTCACAAAATAGCCCGTGTTTCTTTTATCCAAGGGACTGTTTTTCTATTGTAGCAAAATGTGACCTCACACCATTGGTCACCCCACCCCTACCCATGTTGTCACACTTGGGCTTGTTTTCACATCCCCCCTACCCCCCTAAACCCTAAAAAGTGTGACATAATATTTGAAAAGCCCCTTATCTACCAAGCGGAAAACTCTGCCAGATCATTCAGGTTAATACAATTTAAAAAAAAAAGAAAAGTGGTGCTACTTTAAACATTTTGGGACAGTATCTGTTATGAAACTTCAATTGTGAAGATTATAGAATATAACATTGAAAATCAAGTGTCTGACCCGTATACCTATGACTAAGATAAGATTTTATTGACAAGTTATGAGCTTGTTCTGCATCCATCCATCCAATTAATAATTTTAAAACAAAAAATAATCATGGAATTTATAACAGATGTTTTGATATAAAACACTGACTTGATTTTTTACATTATTTATTTCTTCCTTTGATATATTAAATGGCTGTCATATTTGAAAGGTTTCTTGGATGAAGAAAGACAACAGATAAAGTATCATGGATTTCCACTGTCCTTCTCCTTAGTTACATCAACATTATCTTTCCCTGCATTTTCTGTTGTTTCACTTGGTTCAGATTCCTGTTTACTCTCTTCGTCAATTTTAGCATCTTCATTTGCTTTATTTTCAGCTTTAATTTTAAATTTATTCACCTCTGGAAAAGACAACCCCAAATTCTTAATAAAAGAAAAGAGAGAAAACCAAATACTCACAATGCACCCGTTGTATATGCATACCAAAATCTGAGACATCTTCTCCAAGTAATCTGAGAGTGTGAACACATTCATCAAGACCTACATAGGCTCGGACAGAACATGTTCCCTTCCAACCCACTAGTGTTGTTACAAGTGGTCGACCAGAGGCAGTTTTACCTTCAAATTCAACAACAAAACTTCCTCGATCCTCTGAAAAGGAAAACATTACAAATGATGAAATACTTGCGGTTGGAAAAAATGTAAGGTACACCTTCAAACACTAACCAAGTTTCTTAAGAGCCTCTTGAGTGGGAGTGCTGTACTTTTCGATTTCAGGAGGACATGAAGTATCCCGACAAGATAAAAGGAGTACTAGATCTTCCTTGGTCACCTTTATTCTACGTTTGGGTCCAATGAAAGATTCAATATATTTCAAACCCTCCTGAGCTAGGCGGAAGCAACATTCCATTGCTTTATTGTCACACCTAACAAATGCTTTCACACCAGTATTAACAATCTAGAATGTAGACAGAAAAGAAAAGGGAAATAATTGTAATAAAAATACTAGGATGATATTTTCTGAATACAGCAAGATATAGTACCTTTAGTCGTGGTGTATTGTTCACAATCAAATCTCTAAGAGCAGGAGTTGTGAAGTAGATGTTCTTCTTTTTTCCAACCTCACAGCGTGTCAAGAAAGAAGTGCAAGAGAGTTCGTGTTTCAAATCATAGGCATCCTGAAGAACAGGCCATAGCTTCTCATCCTCAGGAAAGAACACAAATGGATCTTCTTTAAAGCCTCGTGTTACATGATTTTTCTTAGGATTACGTTTAGGTGGCTTGACTTCATTAGATTTCTCCTCTATTTCATCTGCATTTGCACTCTGCTCTGAGTTTTCGTCATCTGTCTTGCGCTTTTTAACAGGTGGACTGTTTGAAGGCTTTTCTTGAGCACCATCATTTATTTCTTCAGTGAGTTCACTTTGCTCAGAGCTTTCTTTCACCTTAGAACGGACTTCCCATGGCAGAGACTTCACTTTATTTAAAACTGCCACAAAAAATCCCCCGGTGTTTTGCAGATGAGGAAGAATACGTATACACCTTTCTAAATTGTATTTACTGGCATCTTCTTTTGATGGTGGAAACATTGATGGTCGCACTTGAGTTCTCCATTGCTCAGGTACATCTTCATATTTTTCATATCCAACAAGGTCTTTGGAGCATGGAGTCCATGTTGTCATTCCTGGCTTGTACAGCAAACCTGGGAGGGAAGTACTTACATCGACAAGCTCTACACTGCCTGAAAATATGATGAGACATTAAGAAGATGAAACGAGCTGAAGAACTACAAAAAAAAGTTAGGTGCATGCAAGATATGATACTGGTTAGTTCATCATATGGCTTACCTTCACATTCTTGCAGTATTCTATGTAATACTGCTTCATTTTCAATGGGATTCAGTGAACAAGTAGAATAAACCATCCTTCCACCAACTGCTAAGTGTTCAAGGCCTCTTCGAGCAACCCTATACTGGATTCCATGAAGATTATTGGCATTAGCGGCATTCCATTTTTCCCATATATCAGGATTTTTGCGAAGCGTGCCATCACCAGTACATGGTACGTCACACAAAATACGATCAAATTTCAAAGGTGTCAGATTTCCATCTTAAAACAGATAAATATTTTAGGTAAGTCCACAAAACCACAAGAAAATTCAATATGCAAGTACTAACAAACCTTGGCCAGAAATTTGCAAATTTGGTAGCAGAGATGCATCATGATTGACAATGATAACACAGGGACTGCTAAGCCTTTTCAACTGATGAACCAACATGTAACACCGTGTATTATCCATGTCATTAGCAACAACAAAACCCTCTGGGGGAGGATCTCCTGGCTGGTGGTCAGCATGAAGCATTTCTATGAGTTGGGCAGTCTTAGACCCCGGAGCAGCACACATGTCAAGAACCTGTAAAAAATTATTTACATCCGGGTTTCAAAAAAAAACAATAACAAAAATAAAATAGACACAAATAGCTCAAAATTACCTTATGATGGGGTTTCACATCTAAAACAAGAGGTGGTATCATGCTCACAGCTTCCTGACGGCTGATGTTCCCACTGCTTGTTTCAGCAATAAGGAAGTTGTGAAGCCGATAGTACGCCTCTGATCGACGAATATCTTTTCTGGATATATCTAGCTGCCAGGCAAAA
Source organism: Frankliniella intonsa (assembly GCA_033675135.1). Lineage (NCBI taxonomy): Eukaryota > Metazoa > Arthropoda > Insecta > Thysanoptera > Thripidae > Frankliniella > Frankliniella intonsa. The sequence continues at coordinate 8,529,651 of CM066254.1, read as the reverse complement.
CGATCAGGATACCATGGGAGCTGTTTTGGTGGTTTAATATCAGTGCTGGGATCAACCCCAGCTCGTAAGAGTTCTTCAAAGAATTGCCCTTCAATGACATCCAGCATAGCAGATGCCTCCATTTTGGAACCACTTATCCGAAAAGATGTGGGTAAAGTTTCTTTGAGGGTTGCAATCATCTGATCCCACTCACTTTCAGGGCACACATTCTGTTTCTATAAAACCCACCAAGACCAAACTTCAAATAAAATCATCAATGTTAAAACTAAGAAAAGAATTTACAATGTTTTACACACCTTGTAGTAGCTGTAGAATGCTTCATTCTCACGCACTGTATCAACATAATTCATTCTTGTTTTAACGGGGTCCCACACATCTTTATGCTGCAACAATAAAATTGGCTTTTCAATTAAATATATAGATATATATCTATAACAAGAGACAAGCTGTGCCAGCACTTGGCAAAATGCACATACATGCTATAATTTCAGGATTAAAAATATATATAAAAAACAATTAAACAAAAAAAGATACAAAACTTATACATTTTATGAGGTTTTTTAACACACATGTATCTTAACATTTGGTTATGTTTCCCATGACAATAACCAAGATTGGACTGAAACAATTAAAACAAACCTTATGTTTCTGATTGCGTTTCTTCTGTGCGAAAGAAACTGAATTACGAATGCCATGACGCCGTCCCATTTTAGCTAAAAGCACTTCTTCGCGTGATATCTGAAGTATCAGGAAACCTAAGACACTGCTAACTGCACACACATGGAGTTACAGTGTGATGTGTTTCTGACGATGATAGACGATGTTGTTGAGATGAGACACCACTATACACTTCTCCCGAAGGTACTTCCTAAGAAGTCAACAGGCAACCAGCCTCTGAGAACGAAATTTCCCACAAATGTGCTTCCACAAGGAAAATAAAACATTAACAGCTACTTTCCTATATTTTCAAACTACGCCCTTTTTGGCTGAGCTAAACTGAAATTTCAGTTTTCAATGCTCAGCTCTGTCAGAGAACACCACTGGAAAACGTGGCAGGAGACATGTGGCTACATATTGTTAGCCAACTTAACTTCACAGTGACCACGGGAAGTCCCGTACCATACCTTCCCCACGCCTAGACGCTACTCTACACTTGTTGTAGGAGGTTAACGGAAGGGAAGGGGTAAGCAGTTGTTGTTCCACAGTGCCTCTCTCAGCTGATGTGCCGCTTATTTTCTTCTGCAATACATTTTACTAATGGTGATTTACTGTTTGTTTTAAATGCGAATGTTATCTCATTTACTTGCTTTTCATATTCGTTTGTAATTTACTCTTTTTACCCATAGAGTAGGTAATACTTATTTTAGAAAGGCAGGGATGATTCAACACAGTAGGGTTAAGTTGTCATTTTGACAGTCTGATCTCAAAACATATTTGAAGCCAAGGGGCATGTGAGTTGTTTTGTATTCAGTGAAGGTTTGCTGTTTTCATTTAATAGAAAACTATAATTAATTATTATTATTATTATTATCATAATCATCAAGAACTTGTTTATTGCTGTTCTACTCAGAGTATGCTTCAGGTCAGGGTGGATCTTCAGGGGATTCTGTGTCAGTTCTCACATTGTCAAGTCATGAACTATAACTTTTTCCATAATTATTGTTGTTGGAAATTTTATGTCAAGAATTTTCTCATATTCCGTTCTGAATTATTTTTCTCTGTGTTGTCAGGATGACAACGATAAAGGGACAACTTTTTTCTTGAAGTCAAAATGAATTCATCAACAATCCCCAGCATAGAGAGCTGGGCTTTTAAATGGAGTTGGGATGAAATGTGTGGACCAGACGGCCTTGTTGTCTGGTCCACAACACATCAAGACCTTGGACTATGCTTTCAGGAATTGTGCTTAAAGGTAGAGTTTTAACAACATTCTTTTGGTCACAAAGCATTCCAATATAATTTTACTGTAACCATTTTTTTTAAAACAAAACAAAACAAAGGTTCCGTCATTGACTTTACTGGCTGCCGTGTCTGCCTTTTACTGTGGGAGTCAGGACAGATGGGTGGTGCGAGACCCAAGTATGATTAGAGTTATCTTCTTGCGCTCAGTTGTAGCTCTGGTACTTGCTATTGAACCAATTATCAGGGTGTGCTATAGTATTAAAGATGCTCCCACGTCCTTGAATCCTGTAGACTATCTTTTACATGGAGTTGAAAGCTTTGCCTGGCTGGTGCATTTTGGATACATTCTTGCTTTAAGGTATGACCATTCTTTGTGGGGAGGTTTATCATAAGAATCCAATAAATCTTTCTCATTGTGTAATTCTATTTACCTCTAGACATCGTCTGGGAGTGAGTCCAAGAGGACCTATAATTCCCTGTGTCTTGTGGACACTAATACTAGTATTTAATATTGTGTCAGTTCGCTCGTTAGCGAGAGTAATACGAGAAGGAAATGCATCTCAGTCAGTTTTTACTGACTACTATGCAGATTTGATAAGTCTGTGCACACATGTTGTTTATCTTATGACCCTATTGCCTGGGAGAGGAGGAACTCATGCTGCTTATAATAGGATGTACACAGAGTATTATCATCAACGTGTTATTCAGGTACAGTAAATATTGCTCTTTGCTTTTATTCCTTAGACTTACACATATACACTGAATTAAAGTTTTTATTACTTGTGTTTCGCAGAGTGATGAGCGGCAAACACTTTTGGGTTCTCGTCATGCCTATAGTGGTTTTAGAGAGGAACAAGAACCTGGTTACCTAGGGGTTGCCATGGAAGATTCATCATTCTCATCTCGCTTACTTTTTCATTGGGTCCGGCCACTTATGGTAAAAGGTGTAGAAGGGCAACTACATGATGTAGATGATCTCTTTGATTTGCCTGAAGAACTTGCACCGTCTTATATTCATGCACAACTTGAGCAGGCCATAGGCCGTTCATGTGCCATAAATGCAGAAGAAACTAGCCTTCACTCAGGTTTAACACTACTTCTGTTAATAGTCCTCGTTAAATCAATTTTCTCTCCAATGTTATTTTTTTAATAACCTGATCTTTTGTGTTTCAGGACAATATGGCAGTGTAGAGGCTCCATCAACCTCTCTTCAGGCATCATCTGCCACTCCAAAACCAGATCTGCATGTAGTCACTACTCCAGTTTCTCTCTTAAAGGCTTTACATTCGTGCTTTGCGTGGGAATTTTACAGTGTTGGAGTCCTAAAATTTCTGGGAGATTCTGTAGGTTTTGCTTCTCCCGTTTTGTTGAATTTGCTTGTTAAATTCATAGAATCTAAGTCTGAGAGAAAAGAAGATGGATACTTTTTTGCTCTTGGTCTTTGCCTGGCAGCACTTATTTGTAAGTGTGAAGCATTGCCTATAAACGAAATATTCCCCAAACTCCTTGTTTAACATATTGTCTTGTTTCAGCTGCTCTCTGCAATGCACATTTCAATTTCCTTATGGCAAAAGTTGGAATGAAGATTCGTTCAGCTATCATAACCCTTGTCTACAACAAAACCCTTACTCTGAGTACAAAGTCTTTTTCTCTCTTCAGGTCTGTATGAAATAAAATTTTAGTTGACAACGATACAATTGAATAATGGAGTTTCTTGTATGTACTTACTTCCTTATTAAAATTTTGTAATTTTATTGCAGTTCGGGTGAAGTTGTTAATTTTATGAGCATTGACACCGACAGAATTGTAAATTCATGTCCAAGTTTTCATGCCTTTTGGAGTATTCCATTTCAGGTAAAAATCGTCTCAATATTATTTGTTTATCTTGATGTCATATATCATGTAAAAGATTTTGAAGACCCAAGTACAAATATCAACGTTATTGTTTTCAGTTAGCTGTAACATTCTACCTTCTTTATACTCAAGTGGGCTTGGCTTTCTTAGCTGGAGTCTGTTTTGCTGTTGTATTAATTCCAATAAACAAGTTAATTGCCATGAAAATTGGTAAGTAAAATTCTTAATTACTGTAATTATTTGCTTTATGCCTTTGACATTACTCTGATTATTTTCCTTCTTCAGGATCACTTAGCACCAAGATGATGGAAAAGAAAGATGAAAGGGTTGATATGTGTTCTGAAATCCTTCAAGGTATACGAACTCTCAAGATGCACGTATGGGAGGAACATTTCCTGACCAAAATTTTACGTGAGTGAGCAAATTTTGTTCGTGAAAATCTAAGTATGCAGTGAGCTGAAATAAGACAAGACTCCCCCTTTTTTCTAGGCATTAGAGAGAGTGAGCTGCATTTTTTGAAAGGAAGAAAATATCTGGACGCCATGTGTGTGTTCTTTTGGGCTACTACTCCTGTAATCATAGCTTTGCTCACCTTTGGTTGCTATGTCCTATTTGGAGAAGGGCAGCTAACTGCTGCGCGAGTAAGTAGATACTCTTTAATTCAGTGAAGAATATTATATCATTATTAAAAAAAATATTAAAGTAACCCCTCCCTCTTAACTATATTTTATTTCTTTTTAAAAAATTTCGTGTAGGTCTTTACAACTATTGCACTTTTAAATATGCTGATTGCTCCGCTTAATGCATTCCCCTGGGTGTTAAATGGATTGGTTGAGGCTTGGGTTTCTGTTGCTAGAATTCAGAAGCTCATTTCAGTAAGTAAACTTTTGTGTTACTTTTATATTGTTAATAATTTGTTTTCCCATAATTATACATAACTATTTTGTTACCTCTTCTACCCTACCAACCTTTTTGCTATTAAAATTGTTTCTTAATGTTTATCTTCTTTAATATAGCTTCCAGATTTAGATTTACATGAGTTTTACCACCTCCTACCCATTGATAATGATAATATTGCAATTGTGGTTCAAAATGGGAAATTTGAATGGGGAAATGAAAAATCTGAAGAGAGATTTCAACTAAGAGGTGTGAATTTCACTATTCTTAAGGTACTATTTTTGTTATTTTAGTGCTTTCCTAAACTTTGTGTTTAATCATCAAGATTTTAAGGAAAGTCTTATATCCTGTACAGGGTCAGCTCATTGGTGTGATAGGAGAGGTTGGCAGTGGAAAATCTACACTTCTGGCATCCATGCTAGCTGAGCCAGAAAAATTATCTGGTGTGGTGGCTGTAGATAATTCTGATCAAGGTTTCTGTATCTGCCAATTTTTTATTAGTTCATTTTTTTTTTTAACCTTAATGTGTGTTTATTATTATTGTTTTTAATTGTTTTTTAGGATTTGCTTATGTGGCTCAGCACCCATGGCTTCAGAGAGGTACCATTCGAGATAATATATTATTTGGCAAACCATATGACCAAACACGTTACAGGTCAGTTAATAAGACAGATTATCTTGACTGAATCAAATTTTAATGTTTACCATGATACAAACTTATTATTTAGAAAATACTACAGTCAAATTAATTCTACTTTTGATCAGATCTGTTTTGGAGGCTTGTTGTCTTGAGGATGATTTGCGCACCCTTCCAAAAAGAGATCTTTATGGTATTGCAGAAGGTGCTTCAAACTTGAGTGGTGGACAGAAGGCTAGAATTGCTTTAGCTAGAGCTGTATATCAGGTAGACTAAAAAGAGTGAATGAAATTTTTATTGATAGTTAACTAAACTGGTATTGGTATGCTACATAATTAGCAATGAGTCAAGTTCAATTTTTTTTTTTTTTTTTTTTTTGTGATTCCCTTTCAGGACAAGGCAATTTACATTTTTGATGACATCCTATCATCTGTAGATCCCCCAGTGGCTAATATGATTTTTAATAAGTGTATTCTCAAACTTCTGAAAGGGCGTACTCGTATTTTGTGCACCCACTATGCTCAGTGCCTGCGTTATACAGATGGAGTTATGAAAATAGCTGATGGGCGAATTGTTCAAATAGGTTTGTCAACTATTTTTTAATACCATATTTTTAGTACAACATTTATATATAATGCACCATAATTTGTCTGTGTTATTTTAGGCTTGCCTACAGATGTTATCCCTGAAGAAATAGAAAATCTTGCTCTTCTTGATGCTGATATACTTCCATCTGAAAAAGTGGATGGCACCAAAATTACAAGAGATGAAGGTAACATATTTAATAAAAATCTAACATCTGCAAGAAAATAAGGGTTATTTATGAATTTGAAATACTAAGTCAGTCTCTCATTTCAACAGATATAATCTCAGAGCAAGAAGATGACATACTACTAAATGAACATAGAGAGACAGGATCAGTGCAGTTAAAGGTATATCGGGCATATTGGAAAGCTTTATCTCCTGTACTATGCATTTCCATCATCATAGCTCTCATTCTCATGCAATCAACAAGAAATCTTTCAGACTGGTGGATGTCTTATTGGGTTTCAGGTTTGTTTTTTTTTTTGTTTACAAATGTAATGAAGAAGATGATGGTTGAAGCAACATTTACCGCTTTTTCTAATTAATTGACACTATTTCAGAATCTAAGATTGACTCTGGCAGATTTGACACATTTAAGATATTTGAGGCCCTTACTATTTATGCAGCAATTGCAGGACTAAATGCATTCTTTACTCTTTTACGTGCCTTCCTCTTTGCTTATGCTGGTATTCATGCAGCCACAGGTCTTCATAAACAGTTAATAAAAACCATCATGCGGGTGAGTAGATATATTCCATCTTGTGACTTCCTTGAAGCTTGTGTTTAAAAAGTTTTGCTCTTGCCCTTTTCAGGCAAAGATATTTTTCTTTGACATATCTCCTTTAGGTCGTGTTCTGAACCGCTTGTCATCAGACACATATACAGTAGATGACTCTCTGCCTTTTATACTTAATATTTTACTAGCTCAGCTTTTTGGTTTGTTTGGTAGGTTTATTTTTTGTATAAATTGAAAAATAACATTTCAGTTGTCTAAAATTTTTGTGTTTTTAAATTTCTGTTTACATTTAAAGCTAATGCTATATATTTATTTTGAATTTTGAAATAGGAACTCTGTTTGTTACAATTTATGGACTGCCTTGGCTCTCTTTAGTTCTTATACCATTAGTACCAATTTATCACTGGCTACAAGAACAATATCGTCAAACATCAAGAGAACTAAAACGTATATCAAGTGTAACACTTTCTCCTGTGTACTCTCATTTTAGTGAATCTATGCTTGGACTAGCTACAATACGTGCTTTTCGAGCAAGTTACAGGTATACTCATGTCATAAATATTCAGATTTTTATGTAAATTCAATATTTTATTGCCATTTCTTTTTACATAGGTTTAAACGACAAAATGAGAATTTTTTGGATTGCAATCAACGGTCAACTTTAGCCTCCCAGGCTGCATCACAGTGGCTTGGGCTACGACTTCAGTTAATGGGAGTTGCCATAATAAGTGGAGTTGGCTTCATTGCTGTTATACAACACCAGTTTGATGTTGCAGATCCTGGTAAGTAAAAAACTTTGTGACGAGTGGTGGGATAGCTCCCAGCCAAGAAGAAAGTACATGCAAGGTGCTTAACTAAATAGGCCTTTTATATATACATGTATTTTTTTCAAATTTCCAGGTATTGTTGGTTTGGCTATAGCATATGCTCTTTCTGTTACGAGTATGTTAGGTGGTGTTGTCAATGCATTTACCGAAACTGAGCGTGAAATGGTAGCTGTTGAACGTGTTCATCAATATATTACTGATATTCAATGTGAATCACAAAAGACCTCATTATCAGTTCCTTATGCTTGGCCCTCCAATGGCGTGGTTCAGTTTCAAAATGTTATCTTAAAGTATAGGTAAATACTGTATTTTGAAATATCTATTTAATTAGTTGTATCTAAAAACATTTTCTATTTTTTTTGTGCTTCAATTTTCAGAGAACATCTTGCACCATCACTGAAGTGTGTAAGTTTTGAAACAAGGCCCTCTGAGAAAGTTGGAGTTGTTGGTAGAACAGGGGCAGGAAAAAGCTCCCTCATTGCAGCTTTGTTTCGTCTTGTTGAGATATCAAATGGATGTATTGTTATTGATTCTGTTGACATTGCAAAATTGAGACTTCATAGTCTAAGGTTTGGCTTTATGAAGGCAATTTAATTAGATAATCCCAAGATTAACATCATATTTTACTTTAATTTTGTCTCTTTGTAGATCTCGATTAGCAGTCATTCCTCAGGATCCCTTTTTGTTTGCCGGGACTGTAAGGGACAATATAGACCCACTAAAACAGTATGATGACCATGCTGTGTATGATGTTTTGAACAGGTGCCATATTGTAGATGTAGTAAGACGAATGGGAGGGCTGAATGCTCATGTGGGACCTGGAGGTTCTTCCTTCTCTGCTGGTCAGAAACAACTGCTTTGTCTTACTAGAGCTATTTTGCATAATGCCAAGGTTTGTTTAATTTATCTAACTCTTTAAGTTATTTACCTCTATATTTTCGTCTTGTCTTGTTTCATAATAATTTTATTTTAAAGGTTCTTTGTATTGATGAGGCAACAGCCAATGTAGATCATGAAACTGATCGCCTCATCCAAAAGACAATAAGAGCATCTTTTAGGCAGAGCACAGTAATTACTATTGCTCACAGAATTGAAACAATCATGGACTCAGATAGGTAAATTTGAACAGTTTAATTCTTTAACTAAAGTCATGACATATTTTACCTTATCTTACTTTTAATTATATTTCAGGGTTCTAGTTTTAGGTGAAGGAGAGGTATTAGAATTTGAGAGTCCTGAAATATTGATGGAAGATAAAAGTTCCTATTTTTATCATCTTGCTACTCATGGGCAAGGAAGGACATAATTTCTGATTATTCTTCAGCATTCTGTGATTTAATATGCTCCAAAGGTTTAGACTTGATGGGCTGAGCAAATTGATGCAAGGTTACTAGTGGAGATCTGCAATATCAGTCAGTTGATATTTTCCTTGTTCTTTGGCTGTGAATTTTGCCTATTTATCATTAATATATTTTTATTGGATTGAAATTTATTTGTAGATTATTGCATTTTCTTACATATAAGAAAGTATATATTGTCATAAGGTCATATATCTGTATGAATATTGGGTTATAAGTTGTATTGTAATGTTTACTCTGTGTTTGTTAGATGTTCATACCTTTTAACGGTTCTTACTTTGATGTGATTTCTATAAGTAGAGATTTACTCTCGGGATACCATCATGTCCATTTCTCTAGAGTTTTTTTGGATTCTGTGTTCTTTTAGTGTCATAGGAAACAAAAGATAAAAATAATTAATCTTTATAATCATGTTTCATTTCTTTGTAGAGATTTATACCACAACAATTCAACTTCAGGGGGTGACTCCCTGATTGTCCAGTATTATAACTGTCCTTTTCTTTAGGGCCTTGTGAGATTTAATAATATTTTTCTCTATTTCTACAAATTAGCAGTTGGACAGTTACCATGCTGGACATTCAAAGCAATTTCAATTTCTGGCTAAATGATCAATTTCATAAATAAATCATTATTTAATACACTTGTATATGGGAATACCTTGCAATAATAGCTAATATAAATGACTCTGATAATACTCCATTCAACATTGTGTCAAATTGTTACATAAACTACAACATAGATAAAATCTTATTTGGCCACAGCAACAAACATGCCCAAAATAAATTATGATCACAGATGAATAATTCAAAATACAAACAAAAATAACTCCAGAATTTCACAAAAATAATAGAGTAAGTAATAGGCGAATCTTTAACACAACATTTTCAATACAGACACTAACTTTGTACATTTTAAAACTTCTAGGATAGATAAAACAGTCTTCAAAGAGGGCTTCAGTAGCTGACTTGAGGGGAAAAGAATTCCCCCTGAGGTTGAAAACTAACCAAATGTACCCTTGGTTGTAATTTGGAAAACTTCAAGCCATTGGTCTCAGCAATACCTATAGTATCAAATACAGTAAAACATTAAACATGGATTAAGTCATGTGAAGTCGTGTACAAGCCCAGCCAAATGTTTGACTTCACTTAAGTACAATGTATGCTCCACCTAACTTAGTCCACTTTAATTTGACAATCTTCAGAGAGGATTATCCATTCTCCATAAGTTCTATGACTAGAGTGGTATCAGGGATGGATGAACTTATGAGATGGAAAGTTACAGTTGTACACAATGAAAGAAAAACAAATATGAAACATAATTTTCTGAAACTATAGCGTCTATCAGGTAAAAGCTATGCTCATGGAATGTGAGGCAAACACAAAAGACAGAGAGCAATGTCAGAATGGGCGTACCAACACTACCCTAATGAATGTTTTGATCTTAAAAGCAAAATAAAAGGACACTCGTCAAGATTTCCTAACATCAGGATGGGCATAATAGTCATTAGTAAAGTTAGAGTTTGAAGATTATAAGAAGGAAGAGCATAAGAATGATGGCTGCAGCAAGGACTAGAATGCACACCATCTTTCTATTTTTCCTTTGATATGAGTCAGCCTTTTGTAGTTGTTGATACCCTTGACCCACTTGTATTTGAGTTTGTTCGACATTATAATCTATCCGGTCCAGAATGGTTCCCTGTTGTCAGAAAATAAATTGGTCTTTTAGAATAATTGACAATGAAAACAATGAATCTGCTCGTCATATTTCTTTCTGCTTTTACCTGATCTGCAACCATATGAGCCAAATCTTTGAAAATTGCATTCAGTTCACCTATAGATTGCACAATATGGGAAACTTCCTTTTCTCTTTCGGCAATTAGTTTAGTGTTTTCTTCTTCCATGAGGAGAAGTTGAGTCTGGGTCATTCTCCCTTGAATTTAAAAAAGGAAACCTAAAGTTAGAATGTGGCAAAATCAAATATGGTCCAATTATCCTTTATAGTTACCTGAGGCAGCATTTGAAAACTGTTGGTCTATATTGTCCAGACTGCTATCCACTTCCCATCTATCATCTAGACCAAGAAAAGCAGCATTACTTTGTGCAGAGGCTGAGTTGGGCACATCCCATGGATTTTCAAAATATTGTCTTGATCTCTCTTCTCTGGAGTTAAGCTCTAGAATAAAATCAAAGTGGAATTGGTTAACTAAATCTAAAAGTGATATGTACTCATGAACCTTCATACTACATAAAAACATACTTCTCAAATAGTCTCCTTGAGAGGTCTTGAAATTGATGGAAAGTTCCTGAAGGGAGTTTGCGAGGGCTGCTACAACACTTCTAGCTAATTGCCTCTCTTTACCAGACCCATTCATACCATCATGCCGGATCTGCTGAATCAATTTGTGACAGCTGTTGAACATCTGAGGTAAAAAATTAAAATGTTTAGATATTTTTCTAGACACATAGCACTAAAAATAAATAAATCACAGAGCAATTTTACCCTCATAATTTCCTGAGATAAAGCTTCAATCTGGATTTCTTCGTTTCTAGTGTCATCAAGTGTAGGACGCTGCAAATGGCGAGTATGCAGAGCAGTTAGTTGCCTTAACTTCCCACGTATTCTTGACAGAGCATATTGTGCTTCTTCTAGTCCATCAGACCATGTTGGTGGTAGACGGGAATCAGCAAGTTCAATATCAACATCTACAGAACGAGGTACCAGTGCCATACGATCTGAGACAGCCTAGAAGGGGACACAAAAAAACAGTAAGACTTTAAAGCTCTAACAGAAACTTAAAAATTAAAATTTAATGTGGATACAAAAAATGCAGGTTTGATAATCACATGAGCATTTTATTGAAACGTTTCCTCATCGAAGAAGATTTTTACCAAGCCAAAAACAAACCTGACGAATAGATTGCAGTAAAAACTTTTCTCAAAAAGAAAAGTGTAATTTTAATTGGAACATTGGTTAAACGTATGGTACTCACCTGTTCAGTATAAATATGCCGACTTTGCATGGCATTGTTTCGCATTAAAACGAAAACCTCAGTCAAACTTCTAGTTGCCATTTTACTGAAAGTCAACTGTCAGTTCCAAGTAAATATTATTTCTGAATCTGGCTAGGCTCAACTTTCAGTTGTGTTTTCAAACAACCAGAACCAGAAAACTTGCATCTGTCAAAGTAAACAGGCCGCCATGTTGGCTTTCAGAAGTTGGATGATGTTTTAGACAAGGCAGTGCCTTTACGCGGTTGGACCGCCGTTGGGTTCAAACCAGGTTCAACGGTTACACTTGGTTTTTCAACGGGATAAATGCGTTCAACTCACTCTCCGCTGCAGCTCGTCCTCGCGAAAAGCATGAAAAGCCATGCCGGGCTGTCAAGAGGACACGTCAGTCGGAGGCAGCCACTCGACCCGACCTCGACCACCGGACCGGCGTGGTAAGTGTGGGGTTAATTAACCCTCTACCATAGACTTCTCCCGTCCCATCCTCGCCCCCTACCGTGTCAAATTATATAAATTTTGTTGTTAATCATAATTAATTTTAATAATCTTGATGAACATTCGGCATTTAAAAATGAGGTAGTTGCCAACAGTGGCAGAGCGTAGCGGGAACCAAAACAAAGCAGAGAGCGCTGTCTAAATAATTCATATTACGGGTGTAAAACATTATTTAAAGTGATCCTAATGAATGTGCAGCTCTAACAGACACATCTTTTTGACCACAGCCACCCTAGAATTGAATCTAAACCAAGATTTAAACCAGTTCTATGCGAAGGTTATGGTGCTTTGTTTTGGTTCCCACTACGCACCGCCACTCTGGGCAACTACCTCATTATAAGTTTGCGTCGGAAAGAACCTTTCACAGAGTACGAGATTGCGGATGTTCCCCCTAGCATATTATATACGTCATTAATCTCGGCGTTATGGTAGTCTCTGCGGAATACTCCTGATAATCGATACGGACCAGGCCGTTTCCTCAGCTTTCGCGCTGCGCACAGCCCACGGTCGCCGGGGACGACAAACGCGCCAGCCGCGTCGACACAAATCGCCCCGCATTACACTGCGTTGAAGAACGTGTTTAACTTATCGAAAATCCTGATCGAACGAGCAATTTTGTGCGAAAGGCGGATTCAGGCAAGCTGAAATCCGGTCGTCCAGCCTGGTCAGTGTGCCAGCTTGTGCGTCACGCGTCCTGGCACCAGGTAAGGGAGGCGAGCCGCGCCCACGGCCGTCTACTGCAGATCTTGGTCAGCCCTTCACCCCGGCCCCGGCCCCGGCCCAGAACCTCAGAGAGGACGGAAAAATCTGCCTTCTCGTGGGGCAAGGCACGTCCTTGCGAACCAGGGCTCGGCTAAGGGTGGCATTGACTTGTCACTTACGCTAGGCAATTTTTCAATCACTCACGCGCTCTACTGGAGAGCGGAATTGGCGAAGAGAGACCTCGGGGCGGGGCTGAAGTGTGGTATGGCCGTATGGCGCCCCCCAATGGACGTTACCGAGACGGAGCGAATGGAACGCCTGCGACACACTGGATAGGCCAACCCGCCAAGCATTTGTGTGAAGGTGGTGGCCTACCCGGAGAGCCCATGCCAAGCGCAGGGGGAAGCAGGAATTTAATTCCTGGCACCCAAATTTTTCTCCCATCACCTCTCGAAAAATTCATTGTGGGGGCGCCTGGGACCGGATGACCGGATGGAATATGGAATTCTTTTCCCTCTTCCCTGCACATTAGGCGAAAATCGCAGGACTCGTTTTCACCGCGCTCCTGGTTCAAGCCGAAATGCGCATGAAAGTTATAATCGAGGATCGGCCCCCTCCTTCGTCTCGCGGGGTTGCCCGGGCCCGGGCTGGGTCCGCGCCAGTGCTCGCAGCTCGCACATGGGTATGGGTATGGCACTCGCTGGTACCAGTGCGCCCACCTGACCGCGCCGCCGCTGCTGCTGCTAGCGCCACCGGCCACGACGATCGCGTGTCTTGCACGCCTACAATAACACCATTCATTTCGCACTACAGCAGCGGTGGCGGTGTTCCCCCTCCTCCCCTGGGGGAAGAGGCGGTCGTCTTGACTCCCGACTCGTCCGCGCCGCGGCCACGCTATCCCGGCCCGCACCGGCCCGGCCCGCCCCGCCCGGCAGCGCACGCTATTATTCCATTCGCGCGGTGATTAGGATAGAAAGGATAGAAAGTGACCGGGCCTGGCCTGGCCGGCTCAGCTCAGGGAGCTGGTGCGGTGCGCCAGGCAGGCCAGCGCGCCCATACGAGCCCGCCCCGCCCCTGTTCACTTAGGCCCCTGACAGTCAGCTAAGTAGCGCCGGCAGCCCAGCCGCTGACAGCTGACACCTGCACCAGCGGGCAGTTCATCAGCACGCGCAGCGCGGGCGCGGCGGGCAGCGGAGCCGCCGTCAACACCCGCCCCGCCCCGCCCCGCCGCTGCACAAACACGACCTGCATGTGCGTCAGCACGCGTGTCCGTTTTGACCGCGTGCCAATAAAAGCGAATGGCGGGCGCTGCCATGCCGCTTAGTTCAATATCACCGGTTTTAATCGCCTCTTTGAAAATTGTGAATAACCGCCGGGTTGACGTTAGACACGGCCGAGCACCTGCTGCACTACTTCCACTGCGCCCGCTCCGCTCCGCCCCGCCCCGCCCCGCCCCGCCCGTGGAGACAGCCCCGGGCCGGCTCTGTTCGCCTGACCGGAGCCCCGCGGGGGGCGCCCGCGCCCGGCCCGCGCCCTGCAGGACTGTTGGCAGGTTGGCTGACCGGTAGTGGTCCGCGTGCAGGAGGGTGGGGCGGGGCCGGCCGGCCGGCGGGCGGGGTGGGGCGAGGCGGGGCGGGGCGGGGCAGAGCGCGGCAAGCCTTCCTCGCGCGGGCCGCGCCCGCTGGTCGGCACTCGAGGCGCGCGCGTCCTACCCGTCGGACGTCGAAAGTCAGTTTTCTCTCTCCCGAGAGACCTCGCCTCGCGGCGCGCGGAGCCACCCGGAGCAGTCCGCTGCGACGGCACGAGGGAGAGGACGTCGAACGGGAGCGAAGCGGAGCCGCAGCGCCGCACGGCTTCAGCGCCCCGGCGGGCGTGTGTGTACGCGTGTGATTACCGGTGTGTTCGTGTGTGCGTGTGTTTGAGGAGCCCCAGCGTCGCGCCCGCACGCCCAAAGTGTGACTTTGCGCTGCTCCACGACGCCGTTGTTAGGAGCGGGCATGTTCTGTAGCGAGATGGCAACCAGACGACCTGTAAGTACGCCTTAAAAAAAAACTCCTTTGGGGATCCGGGCGTATTCGCGGGGGCGGAACTGCCGGACGCCGCGACCCTCTTTCCCAGGGCCGACGCCGGGCGTCGCGTCGCATCTCACTCGCTGGTGCGAGAGAGATGTGTGCCTGATGAGTCTTACGGCTCGCAGATGCAAGTGAGAGAATACAGGTGGCAGGGCGCCGTCCGAACTCAGCCGTCTGCAAAGAAAAGTTGTCGGGGTTTCCGTCCCGCCCCAGTGCTCCGCACGCTCTTCCTTAAGTACAGGCGGTCACGTACGCCGCCGCCCCGTGCCGGTTTTATTTATTTTCTCGAGAGTCAGTCCCGCGTTCTTTCGATGGCAACGGCACGCGACACTCGCCCTGCGATCGCCGTACGGGGAAGGACCTAACACCGGCCAGGCTCCGGGTAGTAAAAAAAACCGCAGAGTAGTGCCACTCCCGGCCGGCCACGCCACGCCCCGCCAGGCCGAGAGCCCCATCTACTCACACCCGTCATGGCGTTCTAATGCACTCGAACGCGGCCGCCTCCCGCGGGCAGGGGCGTCGGAAGTGTCTCTTGGTAGGGGGCGCTGACTCAAGGACGTCGACTCGTCTACTTTTCCAAAAAAGGGTTGGGGGGGGGGGGGGGGATAGCAAAAGAAAATTTCGGAAAGTTGGCTACCTACTACGTGCCACCACACTTTCCATATTATTTTAGGGGGTGCTCAGCGCACCCCCTGATCCCCACTTCCGACGCCCGTGCCCGCGGGCTGGACGGGGCCGGCCACGTCCAGATAAGGGCGTCCGCGTGTCTGAGGGGTTGCCTATCCACAGGGCGCACGCCGTGAGCATTGCCTACCTACGACTCATTCATCGTGTCATTAGAGCAGCGCGCAGCCCGGGGAGGCGCACGAGTTTGGCTGGGGACGCGCATAAGGCGTTAATTACCGGCGCTTGTAGAAGACAGGAAAAAGTCATGTTTTAATAGTTGCTCATCTCGTGCATCTGGGTCAGCCCCGCCCGCGGCGCTGCGGGCCGGGCCGGGGCCGGGGACCCCGCCGGCTAAGGCTTGCGGGCCCGCACCGCGCCGGGGGCCTGGCAGTCCGGCCCACTCATGTAGAAGTAGCAGGCGAAGTGTCTGCGGCCGGGCCGGGCCGGGGTGGATTTAGAAGACCAGGGTCCGCCTCGTTAGCCGCTGGCTTCCGATGGGCCGAAGCTATTGGCGGTCCCGGAATAGGGAGCCGGAGCCGGTCCCTTTCGCGACTCGTTTTCATTACGTCCGTCCTGGACGTGTATGCGCGCCCGTGCGGGCACAAGTAGCTCCCCATACGATCTCTTAATTTACTATGACTTCCTTACCAGTCGCCTTACCTATAGCGACTCGGCCGTTTGTTTGAGACTGCGTAAAAGGCGAATCACAACGCAGCGAGACTGCGGCCCGCTGCGGCCGGGCCGGGCCGCGCGGGGCGCGCTGCCCCGTTTGGTCGTCGAGTAAGTTTCAGCAGGCGGGGAAGCCCGACATTAAAGACTCGTGAAAAAGGACTGCTCTGGCCGCCGGTGCCGGTGGGTGACTTGGAGTCCGGGAGGCCCGCGGGGGAAAAGGGGCCCCCGGGCCGGGCAGAGCGGGGCGGGGCGGGGCGGGCGCCTTAATGGTTCGGACAGCAGGCCAGGGACAGCGCCGCCCCGCCCGGCCCGGCACGCCCCGGCACGCCCGCATCCGCACCGAAACTAGTCCAGGACGCTCTGCACGGCCGCTGGCCGCATTCGACATTCGATACTCCAGCAATATCAGCCCCCCCCCCCCTCTCCTCTCCCGCGATCAGAGACGCGTTTTATGCAGTGGTCTGCACGGTTTGTTTGCGGATGGGCGGCGCCAAGGGGCACTCGAGACGCGACGAGACGTCGAGACACACTCCAGACCATTCCAGACGAGAAGTCAACAAGGTGTGTGTGTGTGTGTAAGGGGGGGGCAGGTAGGAAGGAACTGAGCGGAGCGGGGAAGAGAAAGGGGAAGAGAAGGAGCAGATCGTGCTGCTGTGTGAGAAATCATCGGTTAGGGAGTCGCACTTGCACTCTCAAATAATTGGCATTGCTCTCTCGATCGCTTTGCGCCACGCTGGTGCGAGGCGTGTAGCGGGCGAGTGGTCAGAGGAGGAGGAGGAGGGCGGGCGTTGTTTGTGAGTAAGCCCGCCCGGGAGGAATTCGGACGAGTGAGGCGAGGAGGCGGGGGAGGAAGGAGGCTTGCTAAGAAAGAGTGAAAGTATACCAATTAGATCTCATCCGACTGGGCTGCTGCTCTGCCGCCGTGCTGGCCAGGGTCACGGCCAAAAGCTCCGAAAAAAGAAAGGAAAACAGGGAAGGATATGCTGGTCGGTGGAAAGCTCGCTGGGCGGCTTGATTTGAAATGCGCTTATTTGCCCGCTTTGCTCCGCGCTCGGGCCAGGAAAGGAAAGAGCGAATAAGCCGACGCCGCCGCGAGGTTGGAGGGAAAGATGAATAAATTTGCGGTGCGCGGGGAGCCGCGTTTGATGCGGTTCGATATGCAAATGAGTGTCAGTGCTCAGGGCGTGACTCTGCGGGTCTAGTTGCTGCCGGAGCGCTTCCCTCCTTCTTTGCCCCACCTCTCTTTTCAACGAGGAGGCTGGGTGCAGCGTGCAGGCGTGGCGCGGCGTGGCCGCCTGTGCCGTCACCGTGCCACCCCTCCGCGCCGCGCCACGCCGCGCCACCGTATCGGCTGGTCTGACGGCTGGACTGGACTCTCGCCGCGCCTCGCCCCGCTCACCGAGTAACCTGCATATTATACTTAGAGAGTCGCATAGTAGGCCAGTGGGCGGGTCAGAGGTTCCGGCCCCCGGCCCGGCCCGGCCGGCGGGGCTCGCCAAACACGCTGTATGTATGGCCGTGGGCGTAGCGGCTGGGATTAGCCCCCTGGGATGAAGCCCCCGGCCCGGCCCAGCACCGCAGGCGGAGCGAGGGGCATAGGCCCGCAACAGGTGGTCGGAACACAAGACGAGATGAGTCAAACCACCCCGACCTTTTGGCGCGTCGATCGATGAGGCCGCCCCGCCTCGCCTGCCCCGCCCCGCCTATATTAACACGCCGGCGTGATACTTCGGGATCGCTTTGGGCCGCCGCCTTGTCTGCGCCGCGTGTGACGAATAGCAATGGGCCGGGCCGGGCGGGACCAGCGGCGGACCATCGAGGGCGGGATGCTGATGAGCGACTGCATATAATGGCGGAGCATTACTGCCGTCGGCCCGGCCGGAACACGTCGGACTGACTGACCGGTTCCCTGCTCCGTCCGCGTCGTGTTTCTCACAGCCCCTTTTCCTGATTCCTCTCCTGCTTCCACACCCGGCGGCGGGCGCCTGTGGGGTAGGCAACCCCCTGACCCGCATCGCACGCATGTGCTGCGGGCCGACCGGCGGTCTACCTCCCAGGCGCTCCGTCTGGGATAGAAAGAGAGAGAGAGAGAGCTTGGCGGTGGCCCCGGTCCGGTCCCGCCCCGGGGAGATTCCGTGTCCGGACCGCAGCTTCCTCTCCTCTAACTCACTGCCTTGTCGTCGGCGCGCCCCGCCCCGCCCCGCCCCGCCCCGCGCAGGCTCGCGGGCCGGCGTCTCTATCGGATACCCGTTTGGGCACACATGCTCATCCGAACCGGGCAATAAAACGCGCCGGCGAAAGTTCATCCCAGTGGAATTCCCCGCGCCGTGTTCAAACATTTGAATACGGCTAATGAATACTAATAATAATAGTAAAGCGCGAGGCGATGCGAGGCGAGACGCGCGAGAGAGCTGCCGGCCGGGCGTGGAGGGCGCCACCAGCGCAGCGCCACCACGTGAAACCCCAAACACGTGTTATTTCTCGCGATTAGAGGCCCGGCCAGGCGCGCCGCGCGTCGGATCGGTCCTAAATTGGACCACTATTATTGCGGGTCGGGGCAGGGCAGGGCAGATCACGGTTAGGTCGCCGCCGCCGCAGCAGCCCAGCTAGCAGGCAGCGCGTCCCGCGCGCGGCCGATGAACACAACCAAAGGAGAGCGTATCAGGAAAACATTTAAAATATGCGACGGGTCATTCTGTCCGGGGGGGGGGGGGGGGACTCCACGTGTAATTTTCCGTGCGGTGGCGGGGAGGGCGGGGCGGGGCGGCCTCACGCCTTTCTCCTGTGCCCCGCCCCGCCCCGCCCCGCCCTGCCCCGCCCCGCCTCACACCGAGAGCAGTCCGCTCTAGCGGCCATGAGTCCACGCGCACTCATGCGTCCTGCTGCCTGCTGCCTGCTGCTGCTGATCCCGTGTGATCGGCGTCCTGATCGGTCCGGCCGCGGCCCGGGCGGAGCACGTGGGAACAGCGCGGCCAGGCCGCCGAAAGAGGGGCCCTTCCTCTCCTCCTCCTCTTCCTCCTCCTCCTCCTCTTCCTCCTCCTCCCCACCGCGCTTCCGCTCTCAACAGGACAGGTCAGTCCCGGCGCTGCGTGCGCCGTACGGGGCCTATTGGCTCATGGAGGTCCTATAGCCCCCGCGCCGCGCGCCGGCCCCGCAGTAGGGGGGGGGGGGGGGGGGGCTCCCGGCGCGCTGCCCG
The DNA here is from genome assembly GCA_033675135.1 of Frankliniella intonsa. Taxonomy (NCBI): domain Eukaryota; kingdom Metazoa; phylum Arthropoda; class Insecta; order Thysanoptera; family Thripidae; genus Frankliniella; species Frankliniella intonsa. Next base: position 8,510,045 of record CM066254.1, on the reverse strand, counting down.
CGAAAGAGGTCACAGACACACAGACACACCTATGGAACATTCCGTCATACATCACACCGGGTAGTCAGCAGGTCCTCATCCGAGCCAAAGTTTTCCACTTAACCCTTTCTATTACTTCCCCCCATTTGAATACATCTCAGCAGCGAGACCAAACGCGCGGCTGACCCTGCACGCGTACGTGCGGCTCATTCAGACCCAAGCAAAGTGCCTTGTCTAGTTTCCACTCTCTTCGCTGCTTATATGTATTCAAATCCATTATATTTTTTTTATTTGTACCCCCTCTCCCCCTGGCCGGGCCGGCGCCACCTGATGTTTTTCAGCGGGGCGCTCCGCCCTGGCAGTGAAAGCTCTTTGTGCTGGCACGTACGTGCCTCCTTTGAGCCGCGGCGTGTTGTGTCGTGCCGCGCCGTGGCGGCTGCATGGCTTATTGGGGGCCATACGGTCATTATCGCCGGCTGGCGTTTTTTTGTCTTCTGTTACGCGCACAGACACACACATACACACACACTCATTCACGATTAGTGTTGTACGTCTATTCCTCACACAAACACTGACAACTCTTTCTCCCTGCTGTCGCGCGAGCGCCGTCATCACTCCGTCAGGAACATTAATCTAAACATGCATGATGTACACACACACACACACAGACATACGGAGCCGTAGCCAAACATCTGCGAGTCTGGAGTGGTGGGTCCAGCTGTCACGACAGTGGAGGCCCCTCCCCTACCTCTCCTGGATCCGCCCCCTTTGCATGCTGATGACTCGCTCACTGACTTCACCGTCTGCGGCCCGCTGCTGCCCCCACGGTACGGTCAGCGCGCGGCGGGGCGGGGCGTGGCGGGGCGTGGCGTCATACACGGCACGGTCGGGTAAAGGTAACGTCACGTATGTTTCGTGACGAGTCGCCGCCGCCGCGGCGGAGGCGTAGGAAGTGGCAGTGGCAGGCCCCTCCCGCGGCCCGGCCTGTGGACAGACCCCGTTGCTCCTGCTCGTACCGGTACGGTACCCGATGACGTGACGACAGACGGACAGACAGACAGAGGGTGCAGCGCGCTGCAGGAGGCACAAGCCTCTCTGCTCATTATTCTTCACATTTATTTCTTGATAACTTTTGCAAGCAATCGTCTTTGGCTACTTCTCATACAAACTGTAGAACCTTACAGAGGGCGTGGGTCCCGGGCCCGGGGGTGTATGTAAATTGTCTGACAAAAAAACAGAAGGAAAAAAAAATTGGCGGGTGTTGAACCACTGTCCACCTGGGGCAATCACCAGTGTCGATACCAATGACGCTACGCGGCCGGCCTAGCATCGCAGGAGGGCAAAGAGCAGGCGTGCTGATGACACCGGGTTCGTTTCTTCGGTGACTGTGGCCTCTCGCGCACCATGACTCCTAGTGGTCCGGCACCTGGTACCGTGGCGTCGTAGCCGTGCCGGTTTAGTGTCCGCGCGGAGAGTCGCAGGACTGAGGTTCGAATCTTACCAATACATTTAATTTTTCTGAGGACAACAATTTGGAGAGTGGAATTCAAGCCCCCCATTTCAACCGAGCTCCCTCGTGGAATCGCCGACGGTCTAGTGGTCTTCGTGCCGCGAAAGCCGTGGGGTGTCTGTGAGACTCGGCACATGGGGCCTGGTTCAAACCCAGGTAGGTTCTTCACTGGTAGCGACAGCGGGTTGCCAGGAAGTTCCGTCCCATGCCCACGACTGGTGGTCGGTCGTGGGGTCATAAGTCCTAGAATCTGGCTCCAAAAATAGCTATTCCATGCTCTGGGGACAGGGCAGTTCGGTTAACCACCGTACGACTAAATCTGACAGTACGGGGATCAAATCTGTCGAATTGCGCGACAGGATCGCAGTCAGAAAAGCACCGGTTCCCATAAGAACACCGAAGTAGTTGGCTGCCACGGGGGGTAAAAGCCCTGTGCCTGGCGGGAACCGCAACCTCCTTCGGGAGGTTTACTGTCGCAAAAATTTTCTATGTTTTCACGCCACCCTTTCACTTGCAGAGCACGTACGTAATTTTTCAAGTTTAAGCTCGAAAATGTTTGTATGCTTTCGATATGTTGTTGCCCAGGCTTCAAAACGCCCCCAAAAAGTATATCTTGTGCGAACACTTTTTCGAGCCGACACAAAAAATTTTCAAGGAAATCGTCAGGTCGGACAGAGATAGGTCGGACAATCTAGCTGCACCGGGTCCCGGTCCACCCCACGCGCCGCTGCCGACTGATTCGCGAGCATCGCTCTCCGTCTTTGTCGCACTCGTGGGGCACCGCCGTGCTCTAACGCAGGCCGCCGCCATGAGTGCGACAAGGACGCAGATACAGAGACGGGAGCGGTCCTCTGCGTGTCGGGTCAGTGGTCGGGCTGATAACCGCTCTGGCCCGGCCCGACCCGACACGGAACAGGGAACAGCAGGTGCCATGCCTCTGCTCTGCTCGAGGAAAAGGAGAGTGCTCCACGGCGGCGAGTGTTGTGGAGGTACCTGCTCTGCTCAGCTGCGGTCAGGGCGGGCTCGGGCTCCTCGGCGTAGCGCGGGGCGGGGCGGCGCGGGGCGGCGCTCTTGTCGCGCGCTGCGTGAAAGTCTCCCGGGCCGGGCCGGGCCAGGCGGGGCGGGCAGGGTGAATGAGAAGTGAGACTCACCGGGCCTGGTGGGGCGGGGCGGGGCGGGGCGCGCGCATTGTGTCCTGTGTCCCATGTCAAATGGCACGCGCTGCCCCGCGGCCCCGGCCCCTGCCCCTGCCCCCGCCCCCAGCGGGCACGGCGCCAGCGGCAGCTGCTACAGACGGCCCACGTTGTGGGAGCCGGGCGCTCGGCCGGCCGGTCGTGAACTTGAACACGTCCCGCTCATGCGTCTTTCTCTCTCTCTGCTTGCAGGTCATGCCGTGGATGGCGCTCGCGGCCGCGCTCGCGCTGGCGGGGACGGTGGCCGCGGCCGCCGACGGGGAGGTGCCGCCCGCCTCCATGGACGCCGACCAGCAGCACCAGGGCGGCACCGTGTCCCTGCTCTCCATGGCAAGCTGCGTCGCGCACCGCCAGGCCATGCGCTGCCTGGAGGAGCGGGCCCTGAGGTGAGAACGCTCCCCGCGTGGTCCCACGGCCCCGGCCCCGGCCCCGGCACGGCCCGGTGTCACCGCGCTGCTAACGCCCTCTCCCCGCGCCCGCAGGTACCGCGACCAGCTGATCGGCGACCGGCGCGCCTGGGAGTCCCGCGCGCTGCAGAGCTCGGACGCGCAGGCGGACGCGGACGCGGACACGGCCGTCAAGGCGACCGAGGCGCTGCTGGAGGGCTTGGTGCCCGACGTCCCCGGCGAGGACGCCATGAGCGCCAAGGAGGCGGCCGCCGGACACAACAGTGAGTGTGGAGTCATCATAGAAGGGCGCCCTCCTCTCATTGTGGAGTGCAGCTCGGCGTTACCGTTCTCCCTGGGCCGGGCCGGGCCGTGCCGGGCAGCCTCTCCGCGCCGCGCCGTGAAGGGGCGGGGCGCATGGACATCAGCAGTTAGGACTTCTCTTTGGCTCCGGCCGACGCGGAATAACCGGTCCGCTCCCGCCCGACCCGGCGGGGCCCGGCCGGGCACGGCCAGGCACGCTCTCGGCAACACTGTTGGAGTGCGCAGAGTGCACCACATACAGCTCGCGCGCGCGTGTGTGAGTGCTTGTGGTACAACTTGTAGAGAAAGTGATGGCCGCCCGGGGCCGGGCATGGAGGGGCCTGCCGTCGTGCACTTGTCCGACAGGTCCGCAGGAGGTGCTTGTGTCCCTGACCTTGGTGCAGTTCGCCGCCCCGCCCCGCCCGCGCGGCCGTGTCGCGCGACGAACGACTTCCCCGAAGAAGGGCTAACACTAACGATTTGTCGTTTACGATCGGCTCGCGTCTCGCTCCGTCTCGCCGTTCGTCATTTGTCTTGCACGAGGTTTGCTGCCACCGCGGGTCCTACTGGCGGCGCTTCCCTCTGTTTTGCCGCATCACGCCTCGCCCCGGCCCGGCCATCCCGTTCGGTGTCCTCGCGGTGTCCCGCCCCGTCCTCTCCCCGGTGCGGATGTCCTTTCACCTTGTCGATGTCCAGCGGCGCGGCCGGCTACCATACGGCGCGGTGCCTCGCAGCTCTGAGCGCGCGGCGGCAGCGCGGCTCAGCGAAAGTGAGATGAGATTTATAATCGCCTGATTCGTCTGGACGGGCTGGGCCTCGGGCTGGGCCCACTTAATTTAACGGTTACACCTCCAGCTTTTCGGACACCTCTTTTATTTTTTTTTTGTTGCCTTCATTTACCGCCCTTAAAAGCGTTGTGGCGCGGTCAGATATGGTGGATGTTGAAGTCCAAACCGCCGCAGTCCAGCGCGGGCAGGCGCGGCACGCACTCACGCACCGCTGCCTTCGCGACGCCCCGACGCCCCGCGCCGCGACGCACACACGACTTACGCCTCGGCCCGGTACCGTCGCTCCGCTCTGTTTGAGGTGCTGCGGGTAACACTGACTCTGACCAGGCCCTGCCCGCCTCGCGGGGGACGTCCCTAAACAGCGCTCGCGCGAAATCGCAATAATACCGAAGCGGCGTGCCGAAGTCAGTCAGTCAAGACTAATTGGTCGGGCGGGCCGGGGCCGCGGGAGGAACATTATGAGCAGAGATGTAAGGTGGTTTAAGAGCCGCGTGTAGAGCAAAAGTTTCACTCTCAGCACGGCCGGGACGCACGGACGCGTCCACGCGTACGTTTTGCGCCCTGGACGGGCGGGGCGGGGCGGGGCGGGGCGGGGCGGGCCTAGGAGAGGCAGATTATCCTCGTTGTTCTGGTCGTGCGTTCGTGCCGTGCTGTCCGGCAGAGATGATGAACTCGTAACGAACCCCCTCCCCGTCTCGCCTCTCTCGCGAGATGAGTGAGTGGTACTGCTGCCCGCCCCGCCCCGCCCCCCCGCCCAGCCGGTGTGTAAGTCTGCCTGATTGTCGCTGATATGCGCCGCCATGGTCACTCCCCGCAAACGAGAGCCTTTCCCCCCGGCAATGGCGGCTCCCCCTTCCTCAGGGGCCGCGCTGGCCACTTTCATTCTTCTTGCGCCGCACACGAAAAAAAATAAAAACAATTTTAATCTCCAAGGAGGTGGATGAGGCGACTATATCCGGCAAAGAAAGGGAGCGGCGGAGCGGCTACCGGTCAATCGTGGTTGTAATTACTTGAATGGCCTGGCCAGACCGGGCGGGGCGGGGCGGGGCGGGGCGGGGCGGGGCGGGGCCCACCCTCTCACTTTATATTAGTGATGAGTCTCATGGTCTTACGGAGCGGAATCGGCGGCTTAATGACCGCCTGCCCGCTGCCGGGCCGGACATGCCGGGCGGGGCATGTTAAGCTCGTCCAGGGTGCAGGGCAGGGGAGAAGTGATGGGGCACAACACAGCGCGGCGCGCCGCCCAAAGTGCAAAACAACTCACTAACGAAGTCCGGTATAGGACTCCTAGAACTTGCTATGTGTTTTTTGGTCCGAGAAGGAGGTACCCTGTGAGTTTGGTCGAAATCCGAGACAATTTTTTTTCAGCCGAAAATCGCAAAACCGCAAAGGCTATAGCCTTTGCATTTTTATGATTTTGGGTCGATTTTTTTTTTCTCCAAACTGACGGGGGTTGTACCGGGGGACTCTAACGTACCCCTAGACCAACCCCCAAGGGTCAGTTCGTCCGAAAACCCGGTTTGTCTGCGAGGGAATGCAGTATTCCTAATAGCGCGCAATGTGTTCAGGCGAGGTGGCGTAGGGGCCTATTTTCTCACTAACGAAGTCCGGTATAGGACTCCTAGGACTTGCTATGTGTTTTTTGGTCCCAGAAGGAGGTAACCTGTGAGTTTGGTCGAAATCCGAGACAATTTATTTTCGACCGAAAATCGCAAAAAACGCAAAGGCTATAGCCTTTGCATTTTTATGATTTTGGGTCGAATTTTTTTTTCTCCAAAATGACGGGGGTTGTACCGGGGGACTCTAACGTACCCCTAGACCAACCCCCAAGGGTCAGTTCGTCCGAAAACCCGGTTTGTCTGCGAGGGAATGCAGTATTCCTAATAGCGCGCAATGTGTTTGCGCGAGGTGGCTTAGGGGCCTATTTTCACACTAACGAAGTCCGTTAAAGGACTCCTAGGACTTGCTATGTGTTTTTTGGGAAAATTAAGAAAAAAAATAATTTACTCGGCTTTTGAACCATTGTCCTCCACTGCCATGAGCAGTGTCGGTACCAATGACGCTACGGGGCCGGCCTTCCAGGTTACGGAGAGCAGGCGCACTGATGACACCGGGCTCGTTTCTTCGGTGACTGTGGCTTCTCGCGCAGCATGACTCCTAGTTGTCCGGCTTCGCATACCGTAACGGCGTAGGCGTGCCGGCATAGTGGCTGCCCGGAGAGTGGCAGAACAAAGGTTCGAATCTTAGCCGAAAATTTAATTTTTCTGAGGACAACAACTACACGGAGTGGAATTCAAACCCCCCATTTCAACCGAGCCTTCTCATGGAATAGCCGACGGTCTAGTGGTCTTAGTGCCGCGAAAGCCGTGGGGTGTCTGTGAGACTCGGCACATGGGTTCAATCCCGTGCCCACGACTGGCGGTCGGTCGTGGGGTCATAAGTCCTAGAATCTGGCTCCAAAAATAGCTATTCCACGTCCTGGGGACAGGGCAGTTCGGCTAACCACCGTACGACCAGAGATATATCCACCTACCCACCGTTCTCCGTAGCTCGCGGAAAGGCGGTTGCCCTGAGTATCTTACTCGTCGGGGAAACACCGGATCCCATCTGAACTCCGAAGTTAAGCCCGTGGGGTCCCTTCAAGGGATGGGTAGGTCATCCCCATTTTTTTTCGGTTTACGTACGTATTTCTTTCAAGTTTAATCTCGAATGGTTTTGTTTGCTTTCGATATGTTGTTAACTAGGCTTCAAAACGCCCAGAAAAGTGTATCTCGTGGGAGAAATTTTTCGAGCCGACACTTAGAAAAATTTCGCACCAAGTAGTGCTTTTCGTCTAAGTCTTTGAATGGAACTGAAAAAACTTTCCGCCAGCTCTCGATATGTTGTTACCCAGGCTTCAAAACGCCCAGAAAAGTGTATCTTGTGGGAGAAATTTTTCGAGCCGACTCTTAAAAAAATTTCGCTCGGGCAAAGCAGGTGGCTTAGGGGCCTATTTTCTCACTAAAGAAGTCCGTTAAAGGACTCCTAGGACTTGCTATGTGTTTTTTGGTCCCAGAAGGAGGTAACCTGTGAGTTTGGTCGAAATCCGAGACAATTTATTTTCGACCGAAAATCGCAAAAAACGCAAAGGCTATAGCCTTTGCATTTTTATGATTTTGGGTCGATTTTTTTTGCTCTCCAAAATGACGGGGGTTGTATCTCGCTTTATAGCGCGGGGCCGGTGGGGGGGGGGGGGGCGAGAGTGCGGCGCGGAGGAGACGTGTGACCCCCATGTCACCCGTCGTTTCGTTTCGTTTCACCCACCGCGCGGCTCCCATACCCAGGCCCAAATGCATACTTCTTCTCATATATATGACTCGCCGGCGCGGGCCGGGCGCGGCGCCGTGGTGGCAGCTCGCATGAGCAGCGTTCGCATTTTCTATTCAAGTAACGGGTCTTTGGTCTTTGCGCGCAGCGCGTCGACAGATACTCGGCGATACAGGGAGCGTAGCGCGTGGCTGGGAAAAAATGTTGCAAAACTGGCATGCTTCCCCTCGATGCTGCTCTCGCTCCTCCTGCTTCCTGCTGCCCCCGTTCTAATTCGCCCTGTTCCTATTGCCTATTGGCGAGCCCGGCCCGGCCCGGCCCGGCGCGGCCCGTCCACACCGCCGCAGTAAAACGCAACGCCTGTCGCCCCCAATCAGAAACTTGTGCTGCTGTTGGCATGAAACACGACGGGCTGCAGAGGGGCACCCAGCCGCACCCGTCTGCCAACAGAACAGGGCGGTCTCTCTTGAACGTCCAGCAGAGCCAGCCGAGCTACTAACTCATGCGGGTCTGCCCGGCCGTGGTGGGGAAGCAGTGCGTGGACTGAAAACACGCTGCTTGCCGCATCTCATTCTACCTGAATAGCACATCGGCTCTTTATTTTATTTTTTTGCTCAGTTCCGACTGTTGATGCTTGGCGTGCGACCCATGTCGGCCGGGGCGAGGCGAACTTCAGCGTGTCAGCAGCAGGGTCAGCTGTGATCTGCTCAGGAGCTGACAGAGTGCTTCAGCAGCGGGCTGCTCTCTGCGGCGGTATCGGTGTAGCGAGAAAGCGACGGCTCCCTGCGGGTAGGCAACCCGCCCTCAGCCTCGAATGCGGTGCAGTGTAGCCAGCTCGGCTTTCTTCCTTCACCGTTGCTGGCAGCCTCGAGCTTTCTCAGCGCGCGTATCGACGAATCAGTGAATTTCTCAATCAGACCTGCGGGGTCTGAGGCCAGGCCGGGGGCCGGCTGAGTGAGGGACTGGACTGGTGCACGTGGTCAGTGAAGGTGCACTCACTCCAGATTCCGGGTGGGACATGCGATGTGATCCGGCCGGCCGTTTGAAAACCGGCCTGGCCTGCCGGCAGCAGCTCTGCGACCGGCCCGGCCCGGCCCGGCCCGGTCGCGGTCCACGCTGCGGTTACGGCCTTGCCCTTGGCTCAAGCGCATGAGGACGTGAGGTGAGGTGGGGCGGGGCGAGGTGTCGCCTTTCGATCCGTCGGTAATTAGGTCGCCAGAGCGATCTCCTTCCTCGCGGATAATTCAGCAACGATAAAATGCGCGCTCGAAATTCAAGTGTACGAATGTCCGCGCTGCTTGTTCACTTGCTGCGGTGAGTCCGTTTTTTTAGACACTGCCACAAGGGGAGCTACGGGGAGGGGGAGAAGGGGGAGGGAGCCGCCGCACTGCGAATAACGGCGGATGACCAAAGGCTTGCGAGGCGTGAGTCCTCAATGAACGCGCGGAAACCGATAGCTGCCATACCCGTGTGCACCGCGCGGCTGAGGTGAGGTTCCCCCTCCTCCTCGTCATGCTCCCCTACTCAGCGGACACTCTCAAGTTTTAAGATGCGCCTCAGCGAGTCGTGATGGATGTCCTGCCCCTCAGACGCACGGACACATGGCGCCTCGCGTGGCGCGCACTTACTGCTGTGCAAATGACCGCAACCCGTACCCTAGGCGGGCCTTTTAGCAGGATCCGCATCCGCCTGGACTTGGCCGGCCCTGGCGCCGGCGCCTGTGGGCGGAGCGGGACGGGAACGCGCGCCAGTTGTAGGGCAGGGTGACCACCCCATGCGCCTCCAGTCGCCGTCCTGCTCCACGCACTCGTTGGCCTGTTGCAGAGCGCGAACCGAATAGGGAAGTAAAGTGTGTGTTTCTGTGGAAAGCCGGTGGCATTTGACTTAAAATTTTGTCGCTGTGCCATTTTGCAGTTGCCCGAGTCACAAGGACGGTATAGCTGGAAAGAACAATTCGTCCAAAGAAAACGAAAATTTAAAAAAAAAAAAAATTACGCGGCTTTTGAACCATTGCCCTCCACTGCCATGAGCAGTGTCGGTACCAATGACGCTACGGGGCCGGCCTTCCAGGTTACGGAGAGCAGGCGCACTGATGACACCGGGCTCGTTTCTTCGGTGACTGTGGCTTCTCGCGCAGCATGACTCCTAGTTGTCCGGCTTCGCATACCGTAACGGCGTAGGCGTGCCGGCATAGTGGCTGCCCGGAGAGTGGCAGAACAAAGGTTCGAATCTTAGCCGAAAATTTAATTTTTCTGAGGACAACAACTACACGGAGTGGAATTCAAACCCCCCATTTCAACCGAGCCTTCTCATGGAATAGCCGACGGTCTAGTGGTCTTAGTGCCGCGAAAGCCGTGGGGTGTCTGTGAGACTCGGCACATGGGTTCAATCCCGTGCCCACGACTGGCGGTCGGTCGTGGGGTCATAAGTCCTAGAATCTGGCTCCAAAAATAGCTATTCCACGTCCTGGGGACAGGGCAGTTCGGCTAACCACCGTACGACCAGAGATATATCCACCTACCCACCGTTCTCCGTAGCTCGCGGAAAGGCGGTTGCCCTGAGTATCTTACTCGTCGGGGAAACACCGGATCCCATCTGAACTCCGAAGTTAAGCCCGTGGGGTCCCTTCAAGGGATGGGTAGGTCATCCCCGTTTTTTCGGTTTACGTACGTATTTCTTTCAAGTTTAATCTCGAATGGTTTTGTTTGCTTTCGATATGTTGTTAACTAGGCTTCAAAACGCCCAGAAAAGTGTATCTCGTGGGAGAAATTTTTCGAGCCGACACTTAGAAAAATTTCGCTCGGGCAAAGCAGGTGGCTTAGGGGCCTATTTTCTCAGTAAAGAAGTCCGTTAAAGGACTCCTAGGACTTGCTATGTGTTTTTTGGTCCCAGAAGGAGGTAACCTGTGAGTTTGGTCGAAATCCGAGACAATTTATTTTCGACCGAAAATCGCAAAAAACGCAAAGGCCTTTGCATTTTTATGATTTTGGGTCGATTTTTTTGCTCCAAAATGACGGGGTTGTACAGGGGACTCTTACGTACCTCTAGACCAACCCCCAAGGGTCAGTTCGTCCGAAAACTCGGTTTGTCTGCGAGGGAATGCAGTATTCCTAATAGCGCGCAATGTGTTCGGGCGAGGTGGCTTAGGGGCCTATTTTCTCACTAACGAAGTCCGTTAAAGGACTCCTAGGACTTGCTATGTGTTTTTTGGTCCCAGAAGGAGGTAACCTGTGAGTTTGGTCGAAATCCGAGACAATTTATTTTCGACCGAAAATCGCAAAAACGCAAAGGCTATAGCCTTTGCATTTTTATGATTTTGGGTCGAATTTTTTTTCTCTCCAAAATGACGGGGGTTGTACAGGGGGACTCTAACGTACCCCTAGACCAACCCCCAAGGGTCAGTTCGTCCGAAAACCCGGTTTGTCTGCGAGGGAATGCAGTATTCCTAATAGCGCGCAATGTGTTCGGGCGAGGTGGCTTAGGGGCCGTGGAATAGACAGTCTCGGTGTTATCTCGTCGTACAAGACACACTAGCGCTAGTAGTGTAACCGCGGCTCCTCACATGAGGGAAGGGGAGCCCGGCGCAGCAGCGCAGCGGTCCTGCGATTATCGTGATGGATGTTCATTCACGACACGCGCACGCGCACTCTACTCTCGCGGCTGATGGCTGAGACGAGGAGGCCCCGACGGGAAGGGTTGGAAAGGTCGCTGTGTGCAGATACGTACCGCATGCACTGGGCGCTGGGCTGGCCCCTGCTAGCCAGGCTGGCGCCGCGCCGCGCCGACACGACTTGGGTTTCAATACGCTCGCGAGGTCTTATCCCCAACACTGGTTCCACTATAAGCCCCCCCGATATTATGCGCGCGGATTTGCGTTTTCATGCGCGTCGCTCGGGGTTGACACGCGGCGGGGCGGCGCGGTGTTCGGGAGGGTCGGGGTCGCGGACCGGTTCCGGCCTCAATGCATCCCCCCCCACCCCCCGGCCTCGCCCGGGGTGCAGCGCGCCTCACACGCCGGCCGGCCAGATACCGCACAGCACGCTTTCACAATTCAGCCTTAACATCCTATATACGCCGGCGGGAACCGCTGTAGGTACATGAAGTCGCATCGGGACAATTATGCAGATGGAAATGCTTCTGGCGCTCGTCTCCCGGGCAGTTCGCTGAGTAAATAAGATATTCATCCTCCTGATATGTTGTAGAAAAAGTGTAAATAGCTCGGTGCTTGGCTCGTCGTCCGCACGAGCGCGCAAACAGGTTGAATGCCGTGCCAGAGGCGATGATCGTAAACCGATGGGATACGGAGCCACAGCAGCACAAATATGATTATTTTACAGTTTTTGCCGGCTGGCTCCGGTGTAACAGGATGGACTGACCAGTCGCTAAGTGGTCAGCGGAGCTGGACCGGGCCCCGCCGCGCCGGCCCGACTACCGGAACATACCTCATAGCGCGGGTCCGCGCGAGGCAGGGGGCGGGGCGGGCTGCAGGACTTTCACTAATGCTGGCCCCGCGTGCTTGACCTCCCGGTTATACCCTTTCCGAGGGCATTGCTTTCAAATCCGCCCGTATTTTTCTATAAACAGTAGTATCTGGAAGACATGCAGTTTGACAGCGTTTGGTAAATTAGTACAGCCGCATCGTTAAATTGTCTTACGACCAGGACGCTGCGAGCGCGGCGAACAGTTTCACTGGTGCTCCAGATTTCGCAGAGCTCGCGTCTGCTGCCTCTAAATTGCGCGCCAAAACCGGTACAAAACGTGGGGTTTAATGACGACGCCATCGTTTGGTTTTCGGCGTTTTCCCCCTGGAGAGCGGCGCGCACAGCACAGGGAGCCCCATTCAGCTACCGCCGCCCTGGTCCATCCGCTCCGAAAGGCGTATTACAGGACCCACCGTAATGCCCAGGACCGATCATTGCCCGTTCAAGTCAATGAACGGAGATGAGAGGTGTCTGCCCGTAAGTGTGTGTGTGGGAACGTCCGGAGCCTCGCGGAAAAACGCCACCCCCCTCCCGACCCCACCTCACCCCACCCCGCCCGGCCTCACCCCGCCCCGCCCCGCCCCGGCCGCGCACCGGAACAGTAACGGGTAGCTGGTGGTGGGCGCCAGGAGCGGAGTGGACGCGCGGGGCCGGGCCTGGCCGGACCGGGCCGGACCGGCTGCGGTAACCTGCGCTGCGCTCAGCGATACGTGGGGGTATTTTGGGGCAGCACAGGTATCGGTCGATGGGGACCGGGGCGCTATGGGGAAAATGACCGCGAAATGCGAAAAAGGAAGGGCTTGGCTTCTTTGAGGTACGGAGTAACCTAACCGCGGACAGACATGAGCAATTTACGAGCCGCCAGCATTTCGCGCGCCGTATGGGGAAGCGTTACATGGGCTTGGGCGCACGGACTACTAGTGTGAAGAGCATGACACTTTGTCGCACGCCTGTCTTGTCTTGGTATGTGGCGCCAGTTACCGGCGCACTTTGAAAAATGACAGTGTGTGCTGACGGTGCGAAGGACTATTCAGTTAATTGCTCCCGGGCGACCACTTTCAGCATCCGGGAAAAGTCTTGTTTTATATGGATTTCGCAGCAGACTCGCAGAGAGAGAGAGAGAGATTATTATTAGCTCCTTGCAACTGGTGCGCACGGCACGGCACGGGTCCCGGCCCGCACGAGCCTGTTTGTGGCCACAAAGTTGTGGCTACAACAGGTGCCCTATCAGATAGCTTCAGCAGCGTCTGAAATTTCCAGTGCGCGTCTCTTAATCATGACTCGTCTTTTGTTTTTCTCTCAGGCCGAGGACACAAGCTCAAGAAAAAGATCCACAAGATCATTAAGATCATCAAGATCATCATCTTCATCGTCGTCGTGAAGCTCAAGATGGTCTTCGCGATGATCATGATGCAGACGCTGTTCCAGTTCAAGCTGATGGCCATCACCTTTATGATACTGCTTATCAAGAAATACTACCTGTGGGTGGAGTGGAAGCACAAGAAGGAGGAGAAGAAGGTGAGAGAGGGGCGGAGGTTGCGAGGGCGAGTGGTTGCGGGGAAGGGATGTGGCCGGATCCAACAGGGCGGGCGACTCTTCCTCTTTTTAATACCTGCCTCGTTTTCCAGGCCGTGGTGTACTACGAGCACGCCCAGCACCAGCACCACTACGACGAGACGGACCACTTCCACGACGGCCTGGGTGGCCTCCTGGGCCAGCACGGCTACGACAAGCACGCGGACCCGAGCGGCGCGGGCGCGGGCGCCGAGGCGGCCGGCGGCTGGGGCGGCTGGTGGGGCAAGCGCAGCGCCGAGTACCCCACGCCCGTGGTGCCGCAGGTCGCGGCCGGGGCCGGCGCCGGCGCCAACCTCGCGGCGCAGCAGATGGCCTACAACGCGTACCGGCCCGCGCAGCCAGCGGCGCAGCTGGCCGGCTGAGCACGGCTGAGCACCGGCCCAGGCAGGGGGAGGACGGGCGAGCTTTGATCAAGACTCTGTCCTGCGAGCCGAGCGGAGCGGTCAGGACGATTCCACCCCCGGGGCCACGGTCCTCTTCGCCAACTCGCTCGCACAGATGAAGTCCTGATCTGATCATTGATCCGGTCCTCCCACGAGCTGTTATCTTTATTGCGTCCGCTTTTTGCCGCGCCGTTTTAAGTAAACTGCGGGGAAAGTTGCCGTTCGCCATGCTCCGAGACCAGACCAAATTTTAAGACTAGCCTGCCATTTGGCCGTGACCTGGGGGAATACAAAAGAATGATAGTGCTGCCGCTGTCGGCTGACGTTAAGGGGCGGCGGGCGGGGCCCGCGGGCACCTCGCGAAAACGCTGCGCCAACAGAAAAAGTTTCTTTGGGCAGGGCAGTGCGGGTGGGTGCGACTTCACGAAAGGACATCTTGATTTTCCCTCTGTGATAAGATAGAACATGTTTCTCAGATGTCGCAAATGTCCCTGCGGAGGCTTCTCGCTCATTTCTCCGGAGACCAGAAGAGAAAGGGAAGGAAGAGTTGGCCCAGTATGGGCCACATGGTTGACTGAAAACTAAATCTTATAGTGTGACGAGCATCTCGCGAGGCAAGTTTTCCGGGTTCTGTTGGACTCTGTTTATCACGCTTGTTCAACTTTTGTATACTTTACTACTTTATAATACTTGTGTAACTCATAATCAAAAATGTTTGGCCATGGATTTGGAAAACACATGTGTGCTTGCTCAATAGTGTGTAGGTTTGATGTCAGTTTTAATTTATTTCCAATACTATATGTTTAGAAATGTTAAATATATGGATTTGAGCAGTTCATATTTATTTTGTTATTTATTGAGAATTCTGTTTCTGTGTTTTGTGTAACTTAAATTATTATATTTATTACTTATTTATTTGTTATCATCACTGTCCCACAATGCTGAATCAAGTTCATAATTGTGACATCATCTGTAACTGATTGTGATGAAAAGATAAAAATGAAGAAGAAACAAGTGGAATGAAAATGCATCAAATACATTTGATACAATGTGGAAAAACCTCGTTCTTTACCTCATCTAATAGTGTTATGGGAAATGGTAATTAAATTTATTAGTTCTGAATCAGTAATAGTGGGGAAGAAGTTCACGGTCCGGCCGCTAGATGGCGCTTTGACCTGACCCAGCGTTGTTGTGCGCGCCGTGCTAGTAAAGCCTACTCGCGCATAAGTACTGTATGCATAGCGTCCAGATCAGACCGCTGTGCTCAGCAGACATTCTGTTGATGGACGGAATGTCTGACGCACTGCAATGTCGCCCGTCTCGTGAACAGACGTTCGTCTCATTTTTTAAAACAAATCTGGAACTTTATGCAGTCGTTGGATTATGTGGGATTTCGGTGCATCAGCGGGAAGCAGCGGGCGTGCCGTGGTTGGTCATTGGCGAGAGCGGGAACATGTATTGACGCCCAAAGCAGGGGCGGCCACCAGATGGCGCCTTGGCTTGACCATGCGCTGTTGCTGCGCGGGCGGTCCTTGATACGCCAGAATATATAGTGCCCAACACCCATCTGGAAGGTTGATGTGAGGCTCACACCACGGCACGGCCGCTAGATGGCGCTTTTGCGCTGTCCGTCTTCCTAACAGACATTCATCTCATTTTTGAAGACAAAGACGAAACTTGAGGCAGTCTTTGGATCATGTGGGATTTCGGAGCAACAGCGGGAAGCAGCGGGCGTGCTTGGTCATTGCTGAGCGCGAAAACATATGTGTTGGCGCTTAAAGGCTGGGCCACGTTGTGTTTTCCGGGTCGGACCTGGAACCAGCAAAATTGCTTCGAAAAACGCGAAAAATTACGCGATTCTACCCGGAGGTCAGCAGGAGCGAGGAGGTAGCCTCCTGTGCTAGTGTGCATTCTCCGGTTCCAGGTCGGCCGACAGATGGCGCCACCATGCGTTGTTGTTGCGCGCTAGGCCTCGACAAGGCAGAGCCTATAGGGCCTAGTCCAAGTACTCTTCGCCCGGTTGGGCATTTTCGTCCTCGACCAACTCTCGGCGCGTTACTCATGCGCACGAATTTTTGTTTCGATCATCTGTATGATGAGGAAACCATATTATGTTGCTAACAAGACGTTGGCTCTCGATTCTGACATTGAAACGTCAAATAACCAAGTCCAAGACTTTCGAAGTTTGGTGGATGGGTGGGGTCTTAGTTTTCCAACCAACTCAAGTCCCATTGTGTTTGCCGATGAAACTTAGGAAATGCTTGCCACTGTCAACAAGAAAAATTCGTGCGCATAAGTTGCGCATCTCGAGTTGGTTGGGGGAAAAAGTTCCCTCCGCGCGAAGGAAATTTGGACTAGGCCCTATAGGCTCTGCCTTGTCGAGGCCTAGCGCGCAACAACAACGCATGGTGGCGCCATCTGTTGGCTGACCTGGAACCGGAGAATGCACACTTGTACAAGAGGCTACCTCCTCGCTCCTGCTGACCTCCGGGTAAAATCGCGTTTTTTTCGCGATTTTTGAAGGCGCTGTGGGAGCCGTTTCCGCGTCGGCCAACAGATGGCGCCACTCTGAAACGCCATCTGTTGGCGGACCGCGGTAACGCTTCCGCATCATCTTCGAAGAACGCGAGAAAAACGCGAAAAAATACGCGATTCTACCCGGAGGTCAGCAGGAGCGAGGAGGTAGCCTCCTGTGCAAGTGTGCATTCTCCGGTTCCATGTCGGCCGACAGATGGCGCCACCATGCGTTGTTGTTGCGCGCTAGGCCTCGACAAGGCAGAGCCTATAGGGCCTAGTCCAAATTTCCTTCGCGCGGAGGGAACTTTTTCCCCCAACCAACTCGAGATGCGCAACTTATGCGCACGAATTTTTCTTGTTGACATTGGCAAGCACAATGGGACTTGAGTTGGTTGGAAAACTAAGACCCACCCATCCACCAAACTTAGAATATCTTGGACTTGGTTATTTGACGTTTCAGTGTCAGAATCGAGAGCCAACGTCTTGTTAGCAACATAATATGGTTTCCTCATCATACAGATGATCGAAACAAAAATTCGTGCGCATGAGTAACGCGCCGAGAGTTGGTCGAGGACGAAAATGCCCAACCGGGCGAAGAGTACTTGGACTAGGCCCTATAGGCTCTGCCTTGTCGAGGCCTAGCGCGCAACAACAACGCATGGTGGCGCCATCTGTCGGCCGACATGGAACCGGAGAATGCACACTTGCACAGGAGGCTACCTCCTCGCTCCTGCTGACCTCCGGGTAGAATCGCGTTTTTTTCGCGTTTTTCTCGCGTTCTTCGAAGATGATGCGGAAGCGTTACCGCGGTCCGCCAACAGATGGCGTTTCAGAGTGGCGCCATCTGTTGGCCGACGCGGAAACGGCTCCCACAGCGCCTTCAAAAATCGCGAAAAAAACGCGATTTTACCCGGAGGTCAGCAGGAGCGAGGAGGTAGCCTCTTGTACAAGTGTGCATTCTCCGGTTCCAGGTCAGCCAACAGATGGCGCCACCATGCGTTGTTGTTGCGCGCTAGGCCTCGACAAGGCAGAGCCTATAGGGCCTAGTCCAAATTTCCTTCGCGCGGAGGGAACTTTTTCCCCCAACCAACTCGAGATGCGCAACTTATGCGCACGAATTTTTCTTGTTGACAGTGGCAAGCATTTCCTAAGTTTCATCGGCAAACACAATGGGACTTGAGTTGGTTGGAAAACTAAGACCCCACCCATCCACCAAACTTCGAAAGTCTTGGACTTGGTTATTTGACGTTTCAATGTCAGAATCGAGAGCCAACGTCTTGTTAGCAACATAATATGGTTTCCTCATCATACAGATGATCGAAACAAAAATTCGTGCGCATGAGTAACGCGCCGAGAGTTGGTCGAGGACGAAAATGCCCAACCGGGCGAAGAGTACTTGGACTAGGCCCTATAGGCTCTGCCTTGTCGAGGCCTAGCGCGCAACAACAACGCATGGTGGCGCCATCTGTCGGCCGACCTGGAACCGGAGAATGCACACTAGCACAGGAGGCTACCTCCTCGCTCCTGCTGACCTCCGGGTAGAATCGCGTAATTTTTCGCGTTTTTCGAAGCAATTTTGCTGGTTCCAGGTCCGACCCGGAAAACACAACGTGGCCCAGCCTTTAAGCGCCAACACATATGTTTTCGCGTTCAGCAATGACCAAGCACGCCCGCTGCTTCCCGCTGTTGCTCCGAAATCCCACATGACCCAAAGACTGCCTCAAGTTTCGTCTTTGTCTTTAAAAATGAGATAAATGTCTGTTAGGAAGACGGACAGCGCAAAAGCGCCATCTAGCGGCCGTGCCGTGGTGTGAGCCTCACATCAACCTTCCAGATGGGTGTTGGGCACTATATATTCTGGCGTATCAAGGACCGCCCGCGCAGCAACAGCGCATGGTCAAGCCAAGGCGCCATCTGGTGGCCGCCCCTGCTTTGGGCGTCAATACATGTTCCCGCTCTCGCCAATGACCAACCACGGCACGCCCGCTGCTTCCCGCTGATGCACCGAAATCCCACATAATCCAACGACTGCATAAAGTTCCAGATTTGTTTTAAAAAATGAGACGAACGTCTGTTCACGAGACGGGCGACATTGCAGTGCGTCAGACATTTCGTCCATCAACAGAATGTCTGCTGAGCACAGCGGTCTGATCTGGACGCTATGCATACAGTACTTATGCGCGAGTAGGCTTTACTAGCACGGCGCGCACAACAACGCTGGGTCAGGTCAAAGCGCCATCTAGCGGCCGGACCGTGATGTGAGCCTCAAACCAACCATCATGATGGGTGATGGGCGTGATGGGTAGCGTCGCGCGGTTCATTGTGGGGCCACCCTTACTGATTCATTAGTACCCAAAATGCCACAGTTTGGTTATAATATTATAACTGTATGTATTACCATTTCTCAGGGGAAAGTGTCAACTAAATTACACATTACCGAGCACAATACTCGTTCTTCCACCTCTACTAGAGTAGTAGAGAGGGGTGAGGTAAAGAACGAGTAAAAAAGAACTAGATCAAATGCATAGAAGTTTTCTTTATTTATATTAATTTTGTGTGATGATGACTAATTACCTAATATTAAAATACAGTTGGACAAGCCAACAGTATTTTGTAGGGGAAAATCTGTACATAAATTTACAAGACAAGATGTGTGTTCAGCTCTTATTTTAACACAAAACCTAAACTACTATGAATTGATGATATTTGTGATGTGACAAAACTCAAAATTTCACATAGAGAATTAGTAAGTTCATGGATTGAAAGGAGAATATTTTCCTGAAAAATAACATTATCTCTTCTTACACTTGATATTGCATAAGATTAGGCACGCATTTAATACACCGTACAAAAATCTAGAGAACTATAGAGAGCAACAGTAAAGTGAAATCTTTACTTTACATCCACCCAACCACTGTTATCACTTCTATATTAATCAAACCTACTGAAAAGCAGGTAACACAAACAAGAAAACATTGACATTAACATAAGGACATTGTCTAAGACAAAAACAACAAAAAAGATAGAGGAAAAAAAAAACACAACCTTGAAACATATAAGAAAGCTGCCCAATGAACAACTGGTAACCAAATACATTGCCATGGTTCCTTATAAAAGGACTCTGAAACATGGTAACATTAAATATCAGTAATTAACAATAGGCCCATTTCAATAAATAAGCAAAACAAAGAAATGCAGCAGATAGATCTGTCAGTCTTCTAAATGTTCAAAAGTTAATCTGAAACAAAATCTGATCAATTCTTTTTTCAAAACACAATTTTTTTTAGGAATAGTAGCAAATGAGCTGCTCAATGTTGGGAAATGGTAGAAATTTATGTACAAAACATCAGACAGATAAATACTGGCAGAGGACACACGAGACATACTGAGACTTCAATAGGATGATACAAATTGATTTCTAAACACACATATTGACATTATCAAAAATCATATGTATAACACATTTACACTGGAGAATTCTTATAAATACAAGATGCACATACAAACATACAAAGACATTCACTTGTCACATTCATAAATTCATTCATACTATTAAATTGTCAGTTCATTAGCTTGGTACAAAATACCTATTACAAATACATTTGTAAGCTGCACAACCCCAAGGCAGTGAAATAATGGCAAAATACATGAATCCAAAACAGATTGCTGAGCACATGGCAGTGAGATTCTTCATCAATTATTTCAAAAATGGGGTAAAATAGTTTGAAACATCCATTTCATGACTTTCTTATATCAATTGATTTATATGGATGCAATGACACCATTGACACTTTTACTTTCCAGTACCTGATTTACACAAAAGACTTGTTTGTAAAATACTGCATTGGTAAAAATAAACCAAAATTATTGTATTTTGAAAGGTGACATGCCATGAGACCTGTCATATTATCCTGCAGAGATACCTACATGGAGGAGTGATGCACACATTGTTCAAATTTTATAAGAAATTGGTTAGAGCCTTACCATTTGAAAATTTGTCACACAACTTATACAAAACACTGAGCACTTTAAGATGTTGTCAGACACTGGTGAAAATTATCACATCACCAAAGAAGGTAAATAATAATGTACATACAAAAGTTGCTTCAAATTTTAAAAAAATCACCACTTTCTAGACATGCTAATTTCTATACTTCAAGATAGCAATCCATCTTTCACCGAGATTCATAATCTGGCAGTCAGAATATCCACAAAATCCATAATATGGATTACTTTTACATAACACACCTGACACAGAAATTAACAAACTAGTTTAATTTTTTCAGGTTGATGTGTAAAAAACATATAAGACTGAGTTACCATTTACCATAGGCTTCTTGTTGTAATTTACGTATGCACAAGGAAAGATAAAACCTACAAAAATGCTTCCTGTGCAAAGCACTTACAGTCTTTAGATCACAGTGCAACTGTATCTATTATTCTTATTTGACATATTCATACAATTTACTTCATTAGGAACACAGGAACTTTGATTCTATAAATAAAATACATATGGAACATTATACAATGACATGTCTTAGCACCTTAACATTCAAATTCTGAAGCTGTAATTGCATTCAAATCCTTCATGAGCCCTTCCAAATTTGCCATTTCTTGGTTTAATTCTTCAGTGCTATATGATGGCTGGAAACACAAAAGATATGATATTTACCAAACCAAATGAAGTAAATCCATAAAAATTCCCATAATTTTATGATCGACCTACCTGTAATCTACCAGGGTCATGAAGACCAGAACTTATAGGAGGGTTGATAGACCCCACCCTAGAGCCTCCAATAGGAACAGCAGTGACTGTTGCCACAAGGTTGGACTTTTTATAGGGACTTGATGAACCTTGATGAGGCCTCACATTGACTCCTGATACAGAACCTGGAAAAGAATCAGAAAAATTGTGAACAAATGATATTATTTTAAATCCAATACAAAATTAACTAGGTGGTGCCAAGGGTTCACATTTAGAAAAGTCAATCAAGAGACTGCTGTTAGATACTCATATGAAAGGTACATAGAGGTTTCAAAATTAAGAAAAAAGAAGTAGTTTTTCTTTCTCAAAGGCATTCAAAGTGAATAATATGTTATCTACTCTTATCAGACTTTCCAAATTAACCCATAATTACTGCATTGAATGTGGTAAACAATTCGACACAGTAATTACCAATACAAGTATGTTGAGGCGTACAAGGAGCAGATTGAGGCGGGGGTGGAGGTGCAGGGACACTAAAACTCTTCAGTGGGTGTCCCTGGAGCCGTTTGGCACCTGCGTTTCCACTGACACTCGGGCCAATCGTACTCCCCACAGTGCTCCCAGCACTACTGGATGATGACGAGTTACATTCTTGAACAGTTGCCAGGCCTGGTTGAGATGCTGGTGACTGACCCACTTGTAATGGTGGTGGCAACTGCTGGGCATTAAGTCCAGGACTACAGAAAAACGGGAAATTAAGATTAGGCACACTTCTAACTTCTAGTAACTGCAAAAATATAAAAGGGCTTAGAACTAATAATAACCTGTAAGTTGATGAATGATTTGGTGTGTGATGTAAAATGGGTGGCCCTGGTGCTCCAACACCACCTGGTATACTAGAAACTGTGTCGTAACCACCTTGTAATGAATAAGGACTCTCAGATGTCTGGCCTGTAATAAGAAATTTTTAAAACTCTGCTCTCTACAAGGGAGAACACATCCAGCATGAGAGAGCTTGAGAAATAATGAAATTTACCTGATGGGTCCATAGTTACATGGGCACGTGCCATGGAATACTGAGTGCGAGGATAAAGTGGTCGGCCATCAGTTTGAGACTGTGACATGTTTCCATTGGATATAGGTGTAGCTGTGGCCACAGCTGTAACAAGAGGAGCAGCAAATAAATCAAATGCTCAAGAAAAGCACAAATATCTTTCAGGCAGTGAAGATTATTCCACAAATATTTTTCACATTTGCAAAGATCTGCAATGTTTAGAAAACTTATTACTTACGTTCCCTCAATGGTTCACTCTCCACTGGGAAAGATATAATGGGTTTGGCTTTAATGATATGACGGGCAGTAGAGGATTTTTCATCACATGGGTTCAGTGAGTTGCCTACAGGTAACACACAAAAGTGCAGGGTAGCGTGCAAAATAAAGCAGTGCAGTAGTTATATATATAAAAGCGTTTGATAAGAATGATGGGTTGAGATTAAAAGCACCCAACTACGGCTTCGCCAACTAGCATGATGGAGGTGATTACGGATGCACACTTGGTAACTCAGGATGGGTGAGAAAATAGGATTAAAACATTAAGTGCCAGGGATTTTGTAAACGCTTGATTATTGTCAGCTGTAAAGTACAAGTGTGGTCTTTCGCACTGAATGTTTCATGATGAGGTTTATCTCTAATGGGTGCACGCATAAGGAGGAGAAAGATGTAGGAAATTTATGTGGGTAAATGCTTTGGAACAAGCAGAAAAGATATTTTGTACAAAAAAAAATTTCTTATACCAAACCTGAACAAGGAGAAAAGATTTTTAAATGGAAAAGTGATTGATACTAACCAACATAGGAAGAGATGTAGTTTCTTTTATCCAAAGAATTGGTGTGATGTTGATATTTAGGTGGTCCATCTGAAGAATAATCTTGATGGGTATTTGAGGCACCTGATCTTGGTAAAGTTGTTGCCAAAGTGTGAGATGATGAAGAGGTTTCACCACTAGGATTTCCATGATTATTCCCACACTTGTCCATATTTTTTAATTCCATTTGGTCATGATGAATCCAAAGGTCTGGTGGTTTTATATCAGGCTTTGAAGTCTTAGTATTCCCTTTCATGTACCTACAGGAAATATAAAAAAAAATAAAAAAAAATAAAAGCTATTAGCATAATCCTTGCAGATATGGTCAATTTTGAAAAACAGTACGACAAAGTAAATGGTACATACCCCTTTTTACTTCTTTCTTGTCCCTGCCCAGAACGCTTACAGCATACGACAGCTACCCCAATGATGGCAACAAGAACAATCAATCCAACCACACCGACAATAACATACACGAGCATTGTTCCATTCAATCCTCTGTTTTCTATAAAAGCAGAAATATTATATTAGATTAGAGCAACATCAAATAATTTTGAATAGACAATACAATATTTTTAAAAAACTGAATCATAAAGTTGAGATAAAGACGGGAGTTAAGAACATACCTTTGCTCATTGCACCAACATCATTAGTTGAAATTGAACCTACGATAACAATGCATAATGTTAGTTTGTAAACACACACAGAAAAAATGACAAGCTCTGGTTGTCGCTTTTATTAGTTCAAAAAGCACACTTTAGTGAGAAGAAAAAGAAACAGCAGATGGTTTCACACAAAAGGAAGTTGGATAATATTCACAAGTACACGGCATTATTTTTTGTAAGAGAAATAGAAAAGCACAGGTAGGAGAGAAAAACTAAGACCATAAGAATCATTTATCAATCGGACAATACTCATAAGTTGTACATGTGAGATTGCACTTACTTGTAGAAGTAGTCAATGAAACAGTTGAAGAGAATGGACCTGGACCTTTGCTGTTTCTTGCTTGAATCTTAAAGAAATAAGTTGTGCTTGGAGTAAGTCCTTTAATAGTTGTAGTCATCTTGTCTCCAGTTACTGATTCAACCACCCAATCACGATCTCTCAAAGTAATGTCGGTTGTGTAGTATATTGTATACCCTACAAAATAAGGAAAATATAGATAAAAATAAAACAAATAAAATAACAAATAAAGTTTAGTTGAGAACAGTATTCCTTAATACCTCTTATTTCTCCATTTGGTTTATTTGGTGGTTGCCAGTTCAGATTAACAGAAGATGGATGATTATCAACACTAACAACAGTTAGATCTCTAGGAGGTGAGGCAGGTGCATCCTCTAGTGTGGTATTCAAAACCACCATACTCCATGGACTTTGTCTTCGTCCCTTAAGAAGATGATGCCAAATGTAAGTTACAACATTGTAAAAAGAACAACTGAGCCTTTCATTGAGTTACACTGACTTACTTTTATAACCTTAACGGTAAATTCATATTGTGTATGTGGCTTCAAATCGTCAATCATACAGTTCAAGTTGGTTGTGTTTTTATAACGTTGACTCAAATGATTTGATGTGTACCGTACCATATAAAACCGGTTATCAGTCACAAACTAAAAAAAAAAATGGTTAATTTAATGATAAAAGACAGAAAATACCACAAAACTACCTAAACTTTAGGTGCTGCCTACATGATAGATACTAAAACTGAGCAAAGCTATACCTGACTTTGTGAAAGAGTGGTGTCAGTCCAATACACAACAACACTTGTGGCGGATAAAACAATAGCCTTTAGACCAACAGGCGGTATCAAAGGAGACACAGGCTCAGGTGTTGATTCTTCTCGTGTGCGATTAGATTCATATCGTGGCTGACCATCACCAACTTCATTGAAAGCTCTCACACTTATCACATATTCAGAGTTGGGTTCTAGTTAAAAGAAAAAAAGCAGAGTGAAGTTAGGCATTCTTCTTGTTGGGTACCAATTGGCAAATACCAAATAAAGTACGTAATATATACCTAATTCTTCAATGGTATAAGTTCTTGCTTTGTCATCTAGCAGCTGGCTATACACATCAGGGACTCCCTTTCCCCAACCAATAGTGTAACCCCGAACTTTTATATTTTGATCACGGGGAGGAAGCCAGGACACTTGCATTGAATCAACCATTGGGCGTACTGCAATTACCAAAATCAAAAAATGATAATATAGTAAAGGATAATTCAACACACAAAATCAAATCAGTACAGAAAAAAACAAAAAAGCAGTCAAAACTTACACTTGAGCATGGCTGGAATGTCAGGAACCATGCTTTCGTCTAAATCTTTTTGATAAGTTTCAATTGTATACCATTCAGTGGGAGGGCCAGTTCCATTTACATTCATTGCATAAAGTCGCACATTATAAACTGAACCTCTCTCAAGATCGGTTAAAGTATATAATCTGCGGTTGCCAGCAGCAGTGACAGTGTCACCTTTCCCACTTCTCCTGTCTTTCTTTCGATATCGAAGCTTATAACCAGTTATTATACCATTCTGTCCTTCCTTGGGAGGCGGCTCCCACCGTACAGTTACACTTGTTGATCCAGCCGCTTCCAAAGTCACATTTTGCGGAGGATCACTGGGAGGTGCAGATAGTGTTCTTGCGGTCACCTCTTCAGTACTAGCCCCCTGCCCATTTTTATTTGTCGCAATAACCCAAATGCAATATTCAGTATACTCTTCCAGGTCTGTCAATTCATAGTGAGTTTCGCTAGTTTCTATATGATGTTCTTCAGCAGATTCTCCCTGGAAAAAAAAACAACAAATATTTAGGCAAGGTATTATTTAAAGAATCCAGCCATTCAAAGCAGTAGAATATTTACCTCCATATAAAATAGTCTGTAATTTAAAATAGGTCCATCTGAGGTAACAGGTGGTTTCCATTTTATTAAGAGAGATTTTGGGGAGAGAGGATTTGCAACCAAATCAAGAGGGGGACTGGGCACATGAACCTGAAAACAATGGAAAATACAACTTAAAAAGTGCTGAGGAGACTAGTAAAGAAACGTCTGTAAGAGAAAGAAACGACGAAAAAGAAAAATAATTGCTACAAACCTCAGGAGAAGTTGTAACAGTGACAGTAGGACTGCTAGGGCCTGCTCCAACTTGATTGTATGCAATAACTCGGAAATGATATTTACGGTCAGGCTGCAAACCTGGTACATTTGCTTCCTCTAGCCTGGATCTTGATGTATTCATTACTCTTTCCCTGTGACAAGATAATAAAATATAAGTTTGATTTCAAACTTCAGATACAAAGCAAACAGCAAGAGGGTGCAGCAGCAGGTCACCTTTGGGAACCATCCTGACGATAAAAAACAGAGTATGTTTCAATATCTCCATTTTTTTCCTCTGGCTCTTTCCACCGGAGTGTTACAAATCTTGTTGTTACAATCACTGCTTCCAAGTCTCTTGGCTCGGATGGTGTACCTGGTAACCTTGAAGGAGTCTCATCCCCTCTACCATGGTCAAAGTTGCCTGACTGGACTTCTCCTCCAGCTGGGTTCGTTGCATCCAATTCACCATCATATTCGGTTTCATCATCGTCGTCATCCCCGTCATCAGCGTCATCATCGTTGTCATCATCATCGTCATCATCGTTGTCATCATTGTTAAAAGGATCAAAGATATCGTGTGGTTCAGAGTGAAGAGGTGGGGGTGCATGGGATGGTCGAGGCAAGGCACGAGAGGAAAGAGTGTTATGAATTTTTAAATTGCTATTGCTACTTGAGACAGTAAAACGAGGTGGAGAGGTACTGGTATTTTCAGAAGAGGGAATTTCAGATTCTACAATAATGGGTTAATAAAAAAGATAGAAGGATGGAAAGAAATAGAAAGGACAGAAAAAGAAGAAAAAAAGAAACAAAATAAATTAAAACAAATAAACATAAAAAAAATAACAAAACCAAGAAAAATATATACATGGAAAAAAATAAAATAATAACTAACTCAAATGCCTGAAAAGGGATTTAATCTTTTAAGAAAAATAATACTTGTTCATACCTGAGCTAACTACAGTTAAACTTGCAGCTGCCTGTATATTTCCTGCAGGGTTTGTTGCAATACATTGGAAGATACCTGAGTCCATGCTCATTAGACCCAAAATTCGCAAATTATTCCTACAATTTCATATCGCATTAATTAAAAAGTATTTTCTCAGAATGATAATTAATTACAACACTCTTTAGAATGCCTTAAACTCACCCTCCAACAACTTGAATGTATTCATTTTGGGTGATAATGTCTCCATTTTTCACCCAGTAAACTTTTGGTTCTGGTTTACCATACACTTCACATTCTAATTCTAAATCATCCTTTTCTACAGCAACCTTGTTTTGGGGCTGTTTAATAAATCGTGGAGGAACTGCAGGGAAGAAAGACAAAATTGTCTTTTAAGACTTTGAAATTATGGAAAAATAGATGGTAAAAGTAGAGGAGATCCTAAGTCGCTGCAAACCTTGCACTTCTAGAGTAGCACTAGCATCCACGGAGTCCTCTCGGTTCTCAGCTCTGCACTGGTAGTCACCCGCATCCGACTCCTCGACATTCAAGACCTGCAGACTCCCTGTCCCAACCTTGCGGAACCGACTGTCCAAGTGTCTAAAAAACAATTAAAGGGTCAGTTGCACCAAAAACAAAACGCGGCTTAACAAAACAGGCAAATGCTACAAACAAAAAAAAAAGAGAGAGAGAGAGAGACGAGTCGAGTTACTATACTCACGCCATGTCAATGGTGACGCCGTCCTTCAGCCAGCTGATCTCCGGGCGGGGGTTGCCGTTGGCCGCGCAGTCCAGCGTCACGTTGTTCCCGGCCATCACCTCGGTGGACCTGGGGGTGGCGATGAACACCGGCGCCATGATGCTCTCCCCCGCTTCTGAAAGAAATGAGAAAAAAAAAAGGTCAGAAAAAAAAGCCCCCCAAAAAATAAAAATAATAAAAAAGCAAGACAGCGCGAGGTTCCTCGGCGTACCTATATCCATGTCGATGGTGAGCGCGGCCTTGTTGCTGAGCGCGTCGGCGGCCGGGCCGGAGGGCCCCGAGGCGTTGCACTGGTAGGCGCCCTGGTCCGAGGCCTGCACCTCGTCGATCTCGAGCGCGCCGGACGGCATGACGAGCATGCGCGCCGCGTCCAGCAGCAGAGGCCGGTCGTTGCGCAGCCAGGCGACGTGCGCGCCGGGCACGGCCTGCGTCACGCACGCGAAGTGCGCCGTCTGCCCCGGGAACACGCGCAAGTCGGCCGGCTGCTGCACGATCTTGGCGGGCTCTGCAAAAGGGAATCACCAAATCAGGACATTTTTTTTTCAACAGCAAAAAAACGCGCAGTGGAATTTTTTTCTTTGCGTTAATTTAAAACAACCCTGCAAGTGCAAGAGTCGGATGTCTTGTCTGAATGCTCGTGTACTCACTGGCGAGCTGCAGGCGCGCGGTGCGGCTCACCACGGAGCCCACGCCGTCCAGCGACACGAGGCACTGGTACTCGACGTCGCGGTCCTCGTCCTCGCCGAAGGCGCTGATGTAGAGCGAGCCGTTGGGCAGCTTGGAGCGGTACGAGTCGCCGATGAAGGACAGCGTCTGGCCGTCGCCGCCGCGCCAGCTCACGGCGGGCTGCGCGTGCAGCTGGGCGCCGCTGCGCGCCTCCGCCTCGCAGTTGAGCAGCGCCGGCCGCCCCGGCAGCACCACCATGTCCTGCGGCTCGGCCGTCAGCACCAGCTCCGGCACCGACAGGACGCCTGCACAAAAACAAAAACAAAAATACATTTTCCCTTCAATTAGCAAAACAAAGCGCCTGGAATCAGCTGCCGTAAAATTAAAAGTGACCCGGAGAAAATAATTATAATGCACCAGAAACGCGAAAAAATTCTCCAGCACCCACCCATTTTATTTTACAACTTACTTGATTTTTTTTTTCCTATTGATAAGTCTTATGATGGGTAAAATTAGTTAGCTCGAGGAGTAGTGCACTTAACAAAAAAATACGCAAACAATAATAAATCCTCGCCAAACCTCGAGCTGCAAAAATGTTTCCCTCCTCGCCGCAGCTGCGGCGGGGGCGTGGCGGGGTATGGGGTAGGCCAGCCCGCCCGACAGGCGCGGGTTGCGGGCGTGCCTACCCCGCAGGCGTTTCGCTCCTCGCGCGCCGGCCGCAGAGCGCGTAGAGGGGGGGTTGAGCAGCACAGGTATGCCTCTCCCAATTCACACACACGCACGCACACGCACAACACGGGCGAGCCAGCCCAACACACATCACGCGGCACAGCCGCCGCCCGCAGCAGGCAGGGAGTTTCCATTCAGTTATTCGCTCGCTCACCACCCTCGCCACAGGCTCGGAGGCATAACGTCCAGACGAGCCCCGCCACGCCCCGCCCCGCCCCGCCACGCCACGCCCTATCCGTGCCAAAACAGGGGCAGTTCGTCGGGTGGGGGGCCTAGCTCGCAGGCTAGGCAGGCCACCGGGGTGACAAAACAACAACAACAACAACAACGGCCAGACCCCGGAACAAAGGAAGAGAAAACATTGTCACAGCTGTCAGTGGCAGAATAGCCAGCCGGGCTTGGCGCGGCGCGGAATAAAACTTGCGATGGTGAGCGGGGAGAGATGAGCCGCGCACTACCAGCACTTATCAGCAGCAGCAGCCACGGGGCGCGCCGACACCGTGACAGTGTCACTCGTCACAGGTCGCATGATCGTCACACAGTTTCAAAGCGCGTGACGAGAGGAGGGGATGCCATAGAAAAATTCCCAACACGGTCAACGCAAGCAATACACGCCTCAATTTTCCCCCGCTTTTTAAAAAATGTTTAATGGTAAGATTGATAGTTATAATAATGAGAAACACCTGCAGCGTGTTCCGGCACACGTGTTACACGACGTGACGCTTCTCCTTTCTCCTCATATAGAGCGAGCGTGACAGCGGTGCTCTGGCATATCCACGTCGCTCCCCCGTGTCCCGTGCTACTGTGTCGCGTCGCGTCGCGTCGGGCCGCCCGGCCGGCGGAGATGAGGGAGCGAGCCCCCGCGCGGCCCCGGGGCCCCTCTCCGTCCCGCCCCGCACCGCCCCGCCACGCCCCGCCACCCCCGGGAGCGAGAAAAGGGAAGGCCAGCCGGGGCGGGGCGGAGGGCGAACACACCACAGCCGATCAAACGAAACGTATCGAACACGCGCTTCGAATACTAATCACAAAGGCCGCTCCTGCGGGGGCCGCCGCAGACCTCCCTACACAATTGGCTGCGTTCGCAATTCCACAGCATCCTGGCCGCCCCGCCCCGCCCCGCGGCGCCCTGCGTGCTCGCCCCTCCTTTATTCCTCCTTCATCTTTTGTCCTTATTCCGCTCGCCCTGCGCCTTCCGGCCGCGCCCTCACGAATTCATCCCTCATATTTCTCCCCCCCCCCCCTCCTCCCCCACCAATGGAGGTGTATATGAAAGAATTTCTTTCTCCTCTCTTTTCTTCTTGGTCGGTCGGTATGTATGACATTGCGTCATGGGGTTGGGGGGACCGCGAGGCGAGCGAAAGTCAAGTGTCGCTCCGGCGGCGGGCGTGGCGTGGCCCCGGTCCAGGTCCGGCCCGGACACACCTCCGGCACCAGCCGGGCCGAGGCAAATTTGTCCCGTATTGTTCATCCTCTCCGCGGTGTCGGTCCGGGAGCAAGAAAAACACACGGCGACGCCGGCTTCCATTTATATCCGCCCCGCCCCGCCCCGCCGCAAACGGGGCCACAATAAAGCACCACCAGAGGGGCGGGTGACTGACGCGACCCCTCGGCAGCAGGATCCTGCCCGCCCCACCCCGCCCCGCCACAGGATCAAACGACGAGGCACAGAAACTGAAAATACCGCCTATTTTGCATAATTTACATGAAAAAAAAAAACACGTCAATTCAAAATATTGTAGAGTGCAAAAAAATAATTTAAAAAAAAAAACGCTAGGGGATAGAGAGTGCAAAACGCGTGTCTCGTTTCCCCATGCGCGCTTCGGTCGCCACTGAGGGGCCTAGAGTGTCGGGTTACCTCCTGGCGCCGCCGGTGCGCCCGCCCCGCCCGCACAGTAGCCCATATCCCCGCCCCCTTCTCCCCGCCCCGCGCGGGGCCCGGCCCGCCCCGGCCCGGGGCCCTATCCCCTACCGTAACGGTGATTGAAGCCGACGACCTTGCAGTGCTTCGCACACGCCCCCGCCCGGTGAGTGTGTGTGTGTGTGTGTGTGTGCAGTGGGCTGGGCCTGCCTGCCTGCTCTTGAATCCATCACACTTACCCTCCCTCCCTCCCTCCCGCCCGAGCCACAATCTCTCCAATTCTCTCTATTCCCTGAAATTTCGCGCCACCACCAAACCCCGTCCCATCCCGCGTCACCTCGCAAGGACTTGCCTCCATCTCTCCCTCCTTGTCCTTCACCCCGCCCGCACCCGCCCGCGCCCCGTCAAAAAGAGTCGGCTGCTGCGGTCTGAGCCTCCCGCCCGCCCCGCCCGCCCCCGCGTCCTGTGCTGCTGCGCCCCGCCTCACCCCGCCCCGCCCCGCCCCGCCGCGCACAATGGAACGTCAAGTAGCGTCGGCAGGAGGTCAAAGATAAGCTCCCACCTCCACCACCCCCTCGAACCCACCCCGCCCCGCCCGGCCCCGCCCGGCCCCGCGAGCTCCGCTCCAATCTAAACAGCAGACATTGCGCGAAAGGGCCGGGGAAAATACAAAATTTTAAAACAAGGCGCTTAACAGAGGACACCAGCGGCAATGCCTATACCGATCCCAAAAAACAATCCAATCAAACACCGGGTCATACAAACACCTAAATCCCACGTCTCCACCGCCCGTGTGTTCCGCGTGCGTACACACCAATTCAGGTGGGCGACAATATGAAACAAGAAAAAAAAGGAGTCACACTCCAGGCAGGCTCACTCCCTTTTGGCTTTGCGCGCTCTCGTCCCCTCTCCGTCTGACTCACTCGTCTCATATCGCCATGGCCCCCCAGTGCCTTCAAAGCCCTGCCGATGCCAATAGCAATGTGACTGGCATGTGAATGTGAATCAGAGACGGCCGGTGACAAGCCGCGCTCCCCTTTCTCCCCCCCCCCCCTCTCTCTCTCTCTCATCTGGTCGTTCCCTCTCACCCACTCCCAGCCAGCCACGCATACAAAGGCTACACACCCACCGTGCGATCTATCAATCACTTGCCGAACTGCGCGGCAACGTCACAGTGACTCTCTCGTTCACACTCTCCCGCCCCCCCTTTCTCTCTTTCTTTCTCTCTTTCTCTTTCCCACCCCCTCTCTCTCTCTCACTCACACGAAGCGAATTGACGACGGCTTCCCAACCTCTTTTATCGCCGGCTGGTTACAAATGGACCTCAAGCCCTATCACAGACGGTCGTAACTTCCCCTGAGGCTTCTTTGCGCGCAGTTGGCAAAAAACGAGAGGAACCGCAGAAGTCCCACTATTTATGCTCTGCCCCAGTAACATTCGATATATTTTTCCCTCTCGACGCACTTTTCGTCCCCGCTACTTTTGACACTTTTTTTCCTGTCCTTTTTTTTTTTTCAAGGCGAGCGCGACTGCAGTCGTACGACGGGCCGTGCCGGACCAGAGCCGCGCGCCGTGCAGTTGGCTGGAAGGGTAAGGAGGGAGTGCGGGCGGCCCCCTCGCTCCGGTCGTCATGGCAACGCAACGACTAGGCGGGGAATTTGCAAGTTTGGAAAAACAGAATGGGGTCGTCGAGGGAGAGAGGGAGAGGCAACGCGAGAGAACAGAAATGACGAGCGAGTTCGCATGTGTGCGAGCGAGAGAGAGAGCGAGAGCGAGAGCGCGAGCGCGAGCAGGAAAGGTTTTGCAGTGTGACTTAAAGGACCCTCCTTGGAGTGCGTGGCGTGGCGTGGCGCGGCGCGGCGCGCCGGCAAGGGTGTTGTGCAGCAGCCGGCTGGCTGGCGCGGGGGTGATTTTCAGGCCAATTAGAGAGCACCTCATTAGGGTCAATTTACGGACCGTAATTGGATTATCCTTACCGCGCCGGCTTGGACTACGAGGGGGAGGGGGAGGAGGGGGGGGGGAGCCCCCTCCCGGGGAGAGCATGGAGAGAGCGCGGGGCGCAAGGACACGTCGTCGCCTTTGGGAGGAGCCTCGAGGAAGGACCCCTCCCTGTACCCGCGGCACAGCACGCGGTACAGTAGCTAGTAGAGTACCACCCGCTACAGTACAGCCGGTATAGCACTCGGTACAGTACCTGCCCCCAGCAGCGCACGCGGCCAGGGGAGGGCCAGCAGAAGCAGCAGCAGCGTCCCAGCGGAACACGATAACGCCACCATCTCGACGCGCTAGTTACCTGCAGGCAGACAAAAACACACACGTAAGGTTAAGCATCATGCGGAAGTTATTTCACTTGTATTAAATCAGGTGGACTATATTTTATAATTTAAGTAAAAAAAAAAAAATAAATAAACAAAATGAACGAGACACAATAACGTGATGGCAGGGAGCAGCACGAGCAGGACGCGGGCCCTCAATAAACAGACCGATGGCCGTCCGATCGTGATTAGCCTTCGGATGGGATAAAAGTGCGTTTGGAAAGTAATCCTGGCGGACGGGGCGGGGTGGGGGTGGGGAGGGGCGGGGCGGAGAGGGGTGGGGCGGGCGAGGCCCGATACACGAGGACAGCGCAGAGGGCAGGACGACTCGCCCTCACGGCCGCCTGAAACCTCCCAGGGCGCCGCAAACAAATCAACAAACAGACGGCAAAAATAAAAAAAGAAAGGAATTACACCAAAGTATACACACGATACACCAAAATAAAACACGATGAAGCAAAAAAAAAAATATATATTACACCCACGATGCGCGATGCGCCCCCGGGCCATTGCAGGCAATTACGTACAGCCCCACGGCAGAGCAGCCCACAGGGCCGGTAAAAGTTAAAGTCCGTGCCGGCCGGGCCTTGTGCCGGACCTGACAGGAGGCATAGGGAGGGGGAGGGGGGGAGAGGGAGAGGGGGAGAAAGCAAACAACTTGCTTGCTACAGCTACAGCGGCGAGGCGCGAGGGGAGAGAGTGTGTGAGAGAGAGAGAGAGACAGAAAATAACATCAACAAGAAGTTGATTTGACGGTGCCCGGCCCTGATGGGCTCCCAATGTCCGGCCCGGCCCTGGCGCCAGTCGGACGCGCCCCGCCCCGCCCCGCCCCTCACCTGCGGGAGGAAAAAGCAGGTGATTGGAGGGAGAAGGGTAGGGAGGTGAGGTGCCACTGCTGAATCTGGACGGCAATTGAAGAGCGAGAAAGAAAAAAAAACGAGAGAGAGAGGGTGGAAGGGGGCGGTAGCAGCGGGGTAACATACGTCAACCGGGGCAGGGCAGAACCGGGCCGGACAGGCCAAGAGGCTTGCGCGCGCGAATCTGCCAGCACACAGTCTGGCTGCCGTCGGGGAGGCACGGCAGAGGGGAAAAAAAAGGAGGCACACTAAGACCCTAATAAAGCTAACCTTTTGTCTCTTGCCACCACCAGGGCGGCGCCGGCGTGACAACCAGGTCACCGGAGGGGCATCAAGAGAGGGGGCGGGGGGGCAGCGGGGCGCCAACCAAAGGTATAGTGAGAGAAAGAGAGGGAAGAGAGCCGTTGTAGTGTCCTGGGAAATGTCAAAAGGTTGCCACGGCGGCGGGGATGGAGTGGGGCGTGCATTACAATGCACACGAGGAAAGAAGAGGTATGGGAGAAGAGAGAGAGCGAAGCGAGAGACACTAGAAGAGACGGGGAAGAGAGACAGACATAGAGAGAGAAACCCCAGGGCACAGAGTAGGGGGATTAGCTGAGCGAATAATTCAAGGCATTTGTCAAGACGAGACGATCGATGAATAATTGATTGGTTTGCAGCCAAGGCAGATGGCGCCCGCCTGGCCGCCCCCCTGGGGGGCCTGGGGGAGGGGGGCAGACGACGAGGGGGGCTTAGAGCGCAGCGAGGCGGCTGCGATTGGATGGACAATGCGAGGCGGGTTGACTCGGTTGACTCTCTGCTGCCGCTGCGCTGCGGGGGGCGGGGGCGAGAGAGCGGAAGGCGCGAGAGGCTTAGGGACGAGAAAGGGAAAGGAAAAGGGTATAGCAGGGACAGAAAAAAAAGAGAAAGAGAGAGGGGTCCGCTGGATATAAAGAAACGCGGAGAGGAGCCGGCGCGGGGCGGGGCGGGCACTAGACTGGCTGCTCCAGCCGAGGCTCCAGCAGCACCGCTACCCTTTAGCTCCACTCCAGAGCCAGTCAGGGGCTGAGCCCGTCGGGCCGCGCCGGGGGAGAAATCGTGTGGAAGACAGAAAGCGATACAAAAGGAGTACAACACGCACAATGAGGGGCTCAGGGCGTGGCGGGGCGTGGCGGGGCGGGGCGGGCTGGCCGCCGCGGCGGTGGTCTTATCCGCGCGGTAAGGGTGGGGAGGGGGTTATCTGGATATGGACCGGGCCGGGGCGGGGCCGGGGCCCGGCTCGCAGGAGTCTCTAAAGGCAGCGCGGCCCCTTATGGACCACCCCACCCTACTCCACCCCACCCCACCCCTCCCCCGCACGGCCCTACAGGTCGACTCATCAATGATTCACACAAACGAGAGAAGGGCGGGGAGGGGCGAGCCCCACGCAGAGCCCGCCTGCACTCAGCAAAAATGACTCACAGTCCGTTTGAGAAGGAGCAGGAGGAGGAGAAGGCATGTAAATCAGCACCTCATCTTGTTGTGTGCGCCCCCTCCCCTCCCCCTTCCCCTCCCCCGGGGAGCACTGCCCACCTGCCCTAGTCGGGGCGGGGCCGGGGAGGCTCAAAGAGAATTCGCAATAATTCGACGCACAAGCAGATCGAGGGAGCATTATTCGAACAGGCCGGGCCGGCTGGGAGCCTAGGCTTAAGGACGAGGAGGGCTTAAGACACTCGTAGCGCTCTGCAGCACTGTCTCCCTCCCCCTCCCTCCCTCCGCCCGCTCCAGGCGCTCTGCTCGTCTCATCCACCAGGTCCTGGCGACGGCAACGCCCCAGCAGCCGCCCAGAGGTACGAGTAAGAACGGCGAGGTGAAGAAGAAGACCGTTTTCCACTTCCACCACTTTGCTGATGTCCTTCAGCCTGGCTCTCCGCGCACACCCACCCACACACACACGCGCGCACTCTGCTCGGGTATTGCAGACTTGTCCGTCGAGTTAGCGTTTCGGCCCGCGAGGTGGAGCACAGTCGTCTCTCTTGTGGTGCCGTTGACCCCCGCCCCGCGCCGTGACCCCACACTCACACACACACGACACAACACAATTTCGGACGCACGTTCACACACTGCACCCAACAAGGCCGAGCAGTGGCAGGCATATAGCCCTCTCCCTCTCCACCACTCTCTCTATTTCTCTCTCTCTCTCTCTCTCTCTCTCTCTCTCTCTCTCTCTCTCTCTCTCTCTCTCTCTCTCTCTCTCTCTCGTTTGTGAGGCTCGGCTCCACTCTCGGCATTCCCCACATATCTCCCGCCCTTCCGCGCGCGCGCGCGTGTCTGTGTGGGTGCAGTGCACTGTACTGTACTCTCCGGCCCAAAATTAATTGTATGAGCAGCGTCCTATGGTGTATTTCGGCTTTGCGTGGTGAGGAGGCGGGGAGGGGGCGGAGGAGGGAGGGGGGCCTTTGTGATCCTTCGGCCGAGAGGGAGCTGGAGCTGGGTAGGGCGGGGTAGTCCGGGGTAGGGCGGGGTAGGGCGGGGAGAGATACGTTCTCCCCTTGCGGGTTCCTGTGTCTGACGCGCGGCCGCGCTGGCGGCTGGCGGCGGCTGACGGGTACGGGTATGGGTTTGCGCGCGCCCGCTCTGACTGGAGATGTTGGCGCCCCGCCCCGCCCCGCCCCGCCCCGCCCCGCCCCGCCCCACAGCTGCTGCCGCGGGTCGGGTTGCTCTGCGCGCGGGGAGTTATCGCCTGGCTGCCTCGCTCGCGCCACCACTGCTCTGCTCGCTGCTCACCGGGGGAGGGGGGGGGGGCAGACACCACTCTCCCTTACAGCCCTCCTGTCCCTGCCCTGCTCCGGGCCCGGGCCGAACCCTTTCCTCCCAGACAGCGCGCGCGGAAACACGCTGGCAAGATGCCTAGATCTCGACTCGACCCGAGTCGAGGAGGTAATAGAATGCGATCAACAGGGTGGGGCAAGGACCGGGCGTGGCGGGGCGGGGTGGGGTGGGGCTCCAGTCTCCGAACAGCCCGCGCGGTCCACCGTGGGCCTCTGGTTGCGGCCCTGCCCTGCCCGCGGGCAGGCGGCGCCGGCAGCCGGCCCGGCAGAGTTAGAGTTGCCTCTGCCTCGCTATTTACACTGCTGGCTCTCTCCGTGTGTATCAGCGCATATGACCCGAGGGCCGACCGGACCAAGGGCGGACGAGGCGAGTGGGGGAGTTTCCACGGGAGGAGGGGTCGTCTGAGTCCTCGGGCGGGGCGGGGTGGGGCGGGGTGGGGCGGGGCGGGGTGGGGTGCGGCGAGGTGTTGAGATCCGCCGCTCATCTCCTTTGCCCCTCCCTACCGTCCGCCCCGCCCCGCTCCCCTTCTACCCCCTGAGCCCGCCCCCGCCCCTGCCCGCCCCCCACATCGATTTCAAATTGCGCGCGCCTAATGTTCGCGTGCGGATTCGTATTAGCCTTATCTACGCAGCTGCCCGTCCCGTCCCGTCCCACCCCGCCCACCCTCCGGTCCCCTCACTAGGGGAGGGTGACTGCCCTGCCCCCTACCGTCCTCTGTTTGCAACTCCGACCCCGATAATAATATTCCATTTTATTTTAAAAACGGTGTTTTTTAATTCCTTTGGAAGTTCTACATATTCAACAAAGGGGTATGCAGAGGTTAACTTTTATTAATTTTTTATTTTTCTTTCTAAAGAAGCTGATTAGTCCAAAGCCGATGTGCAGCGCGGGTGGAGGGAAGTACCTGCGCGGCGCACCGCGATGAATATGGAAATGGAAATGCAAAATCCGCTGTCCGAGTGATAAGGGGAGGAGAGAGAGAGAGATTGCCAGAGAGGCTCGGAAACAATGAGAAGGAAAGAGAAAGAGTTGGAGTGAGTGGTGCCGGTCCCGTCCCGTCCCGTCCGCAAAGAAAGGGAAACGTGGCCTCATCACACCGCACCGGGCGGGGGCCGGGCCGCGCGCGGGACAGCGCCTGCAGCGGCCAAGATAGGCCACCCGCCGGGCACAGCAGCGTGCGGGTTGCCCGCCTCCCAGGGGACCGGCCGGGCCGGGCCAGGCCAGCGGCAGCCCACCACGCCACGCCACCGCTGCTCGCTTTCTGTCTCCCTCGCACTCACGCACACAGACTAAAGGGGACCGGCCGGACCGAGCGCACTGAATCATGCTATATACCCGTCACAGGGGAAAATCGCTTTTCAAATTTACGCGCTCGCACACCACATCCAATAACAAACGGTGCGGAGATGTGCGCGCGCGCGCGCCACTGTGTGTGTGTGTGTGTGTGTGAACATTACACCGCTACCCTTTACCCCCTCCCCAGGGAGTTGCAGCAGTTGCGGTACGGCCTGCCTGCCTGCCTGTCCACCGGTATGTCCGCCCCGCCCCCGCCACCCCCGCCTCCCCGACAGCGTTAGAACCCTCATATACGGTCTCGACTGTACTCTGGAGCAGGTAGTCCGCCCCCGCTGGGGCCCCATCCCGCTCCGCCCCGCACGGGGGGCGCCCCCCGAGGGGCCCCAGCAACCTTTTAGCGCTATTGGCCGGGGGGACGCCCCACGCCCCCTCGTACCAAAGCCCCCTCAGAGCGGCGGCTGCTGGCTGCGAGCCCGAAAGTAAAACGGGGAAATTCTGTAAAAATCGGCAAAGTGCTGAACTGCGCCGAACCCTCTTCGGTCCTGGTGGCAGCAGGGGAGGGGCCGGGCCTGACCCGCAGCCCAGCCCCAGCGGACTTCATTCCGCAGAGACCTCCTCGCCTCCCTCCAGCGCAGGGCAGGACTCTTCAAGTTTCCGAGCCGAGCTATTTTCCAGGACCCTCTCCGGCTATCCGCCTCGCGCCTGCGGGCGCCGCCCTCCTCCAGGATTTTCTCCAGGACTCGCCTGGCCCGGCCCGGCGGCGCTGACCGCCTAATCCGTCTTACACCGCCGCGCCGCGGGACCAACGTCCTCCCCGAAACGCTACGCTCAACGCGACAAATTTCAGCCCTCCTCCTCCTCCCCGCGGCTACCGTCTGCGCTCCCTCCCATCTCAGGGAGCGGGCAGGGCGGAGAAAAGAGCAAAAGAGACAGGGAGGAGGAAGAGGAAGAGGGACAGGGAGAGGGAGAGAGCGACTCGACTGCGAGAGACACGGAGCTCTGGGGAGGCTGGCCGCTGGCTGGGTCGTCTGCCTTTCAGCACCTTGGCGAAGAAAGCAAAAGTGAATAAGGATGTAGAGCGACGGGAGAGTAGGGGGGAGGAGAGAGGAGATACAGAGAGGGAGGGGGAGAGGGGGGAAGCTTCCGATAAAGGAGATATGATTAAGATAAGTTAGCGCCGAGCCGGCGGGGCATGGCGGGGGTGGAAGAGGAAGATAAGCCCACGAGGGCGGCGGCGTGGGGGAGGCTAGCAGCCCACCAGGGTGCAGTGGGACCTGACCTGCACGGGGGGTGGCGCGCGCCGCGCCGCCGCGGGGAGCAAACGGGGAGACGAACGCCGGCCAAAAATTGTGCAAAGTTATTAATGCGGAAGCGCGAGCCAGGTAGAAATTACATATTAATCCAAATGGCATGGCGGCTAGATGTTTAATTTCTTTCCTGGTCCGGGCGGAGGAGAACCGCAGTGTGTG
This sequence comes from Frankliniella intonsa, assembly GCA_033675135.1. Taxonomy (NCBI): domain Eukaryota; kingdom Metazoa; phylum Arthropoda; class Insecta; order Thysanoptera; family Thripidae; genus Frankliniella; species Frankliniella intonsa. Next base: position 8,470,276 of record CM066254.1, on the reverse strand, counting down.
TCTATTCGAGGGGAAGGGGAGGGGGAGGCTGCTGCGGGAAATGAAGCGAGAGCAGCAGCCCCGCCCCGCCCCGCCCCGCCATGCCCCGCCCCGCCCCGCCCCGCCCCGCCGAGGCATCGGACCAGCGCCCGAACCAGCGTGAGCAAATATCGGATTCCCGATTCGCGCCGAGCCACACCACGCCCCGCCGGCCCCGCCCCTCGGCGCGCTAGTGTCTGTCGGACCGGCGCGGCGGGCGAAATTCCTGGTGGGGCGTCCTGGTGGTGGAATACACGGGCCAGCAGGGTTTGGTCCGGCGTTCAAACCGGACCAGGCGCACCATAGGAGGAATCTACATTCATTCATTCTCTCACTTTTATACATCCCTTTTCCCACCCCATAGAAGACACTGTCAAAAACAGCACGCAGGGACTGCTGCGGATACAATATGCGAGAAATGTGTGCAAGGTGCATAGGCGCGCGGGAACTATGAGCGCAGCGAGATGCGGAGGAGGAGAACGTAAGAGGAATAAAAAGGAAAAGAACGAGAGAGAGGAGAAAGAGGAGGGGAGAAAGAGAGAGGTGGTCGTGGGTAAGCATAGGGATGGGGACGAGGGGGAGCAGGAAGCCAGGGCCCCGTCCCGCCCCGCCCCGAGGCTGCCTGCCTGCCTGCCTGGCCTGGGCTATATTAAAACGGGCGCAACGCCCCGCACTGCATGCACTGGGAATGACACGCCCCACACTCCCCCACACACTCGCTCTCTCTCACTCCCACACAGGCGCCCCCGCCCTCACACTCGCTCCCTCTCTCTCACTCCTACAGGGATGCCCCAGCCCAAACCTACGGGGCATCCGGCGCCGCTGGCTTCAGTTGGTTTAAAATAGTGGGACTGGCGCTCATTGACCGGACGGAATCATATAAAATTGAAAAAAAAATTCTCGACATTATTCATGCTGATAATATTTCTTTGGTTCAATACCTTATCGTTGTTTCTCTGGCTAATGTCAGGTTGACTCCCGTGCACGCCGCGCGCGTTACAGCAGCGGCTGCAATTTGCACGCGGCCTGTCGGCGTGACGGCGCGTGGCGGCGTATAGCAGCGTGACGTGACTGGCAGCGCGAGTGACAGCCGTTCGTCACGCGGAGCAACAGGAGCCCGGAATGAGCGGCCAGGCCAGGCCCGCGGGACCCGCAGTCAGAAACTCAAGACGAGAACACGCTATTTAGGGCCGGTGCGGTGCGCTGCGGCGGGGGAAGGGAAAGGGAAGAGAAAGGGGTAACGTTTCGTCCTGGGCGGGCGCGGGCGGCACAGAGGCGCCTCTACCACCATCCATGTAATCATTCACCTCACGGGCAAAGACAAAAAAAACTAGTAGAAAAGTATTAGATTCATTTTCACGGTATGCCTATATATGTGGTGAGTTAAAAAAAATAAAAAAATGAAATATACGGCATGGCGGCGTGTGCATTCCAGTCGCTCGCTATTATTCCCGCGGTCGCAACAAAGACCGCCCTCACCTCACACCCGTATGGCACGCCCACAACCTGTGAGTGCGGGGCACGCACGCGCACACACACACACACACACACAATGCACCGCAAACCAAACGCACGACACGTGCCCCCTCCCATCCCCTCAATCAAATGAACGCCGCGGCGGCCCGGCTGCTGCTGCTGCTGGCGAGAACCGAATAAAACATTAAAATAAAGGATTAATTGATTTTTTTTTACCGAAAGGTAGAAAGAGGGGATGCAATAAAATCAGAATAACCTGCTGCGTTTGCGCCCGGTGTACGCGTTTTATAGGTCCACGTGTGTGTGGGTGATAGAGAGAGAGTGAGATTGTCGAGCACTTACCCTCCCACCCTACACCACCTCCTCCCTCCCGCAGTGCTTCGACAAAGCGATGAAAATTCCCGAATTACTCGCAATTATCCCCGGGGGCGGGGCGGGGCGGGGCGGGGTGGGGCTGCAGCCGGTCCGCCCCGCCACGTGTTATTGTCCCGCCTGCCGGCGCGTTATTCGCAACACGGGCGCTAATCGCAGTTGTTTTCCCCGCCCCGCCATACCACCTCATGTTATCAAAATTTTGCGCAATGAAATAAAAAAAATAAAAATAAAGAAATAAGAGCGAGAGACTAGGCAGCGGTGAGGTCGTTCCCCGCGACAGAAAATGCTAAACTCGCCATGCTTCTGCTCGTCGCGACGTGACGTAAGCGCCTGAAACATGAGCGCGGAGCGGAGCGGCTGGGAGCGGCGCAGGCAGCTAACGCGTTTGTTCTCCTCCTTGCTCGTCTACTTTTTCGTCGGGATGTTTCGTTCAGCGGCGGGAGGGGTGAGGAGAGGAGGGGGAGAGGGGCGGGGCGGGGGATCGCCTGCACGTGCAGTACCGACGAAAATTTCATTAAACGTTCTCCTGAGGCCCGGCCTGGCTCGGCTCGGCTCCACCGCCTCCGCGTATTCAGCGCGCGCGCTTTGCGGGAGACGCGAGGCGGCAGAGAAAAGGCACCACTACTGAAAACTCAAACGTGTGAGGAGTGTTACTGCACACTTGTAGGTGTGACAATTTTCATTCGTAAGTACACTTGACCCAACCGACAAGTGGGGCAAAAAATTTCTCGGGAAATCAGCAAACCTTTTTCGTGTTTAAGTGTATTTTACGAATGGAAATTCACACAATAGTACTGTGCGTCGTTCACACATCAAATTTGTTAGGTTTCCAGGGACGCCACACACCCCCTGGCGCGAGAGAGGGGGGGAGGGGGTGCAGGATACTGCAGGGCGGGGCGCGGTGGACACATTCCGAACCTGATAGTAGTGCAGTAATGCACCACGTCCCACCGGCCCGGCCCACATCACGGCTATTCTCAGCAGGGGCGGGGGGAAGCTCTCGGGCAGAGGGCGTTACGCTCTCACGCGGTCGTGAATTCACCCCCCCCCCTCCCCCCACGCCGCGCCCCTGAAGCGCTCTCATTGAGTGGCGTCACTTGTCACGGGGACTGTCACACGCTGTGACAGGCGCGTGCATCTGCATGTCATCTGCCATGGCATGGCATTCGGCACACCTGCATCTGCATCACCCCCCCACTCCTTTGCTGCACTCTACGGATCAAAGGCTTTGCCTCGCTAACGCCCTCCCTCCTGCAATAACTCCCCCGACAAACTAAACTACACCCCCGCGACGCCTTAGGCCTCCGCTAGTAAGTACCCCCTCCTCCTCCTCCGCAGCCCCCACCCACCCGGTATAGTTCTTTCCGGAAGCCCGGTGCCGACGCGATACGGCGAAAATGCCATTAATGTGATTTACAGCGATTTCACTAACAGCTTCGGCCTCCTTTTCCCGCAGCAGTGCGGGTGAGGGCGGGGGCGGGGCGGCAGTGGCTTAGGACAGGACTGACTCGCGCTGGCCCCGGCCGCCCCGCCCCGCCCCGCCCCGCCCGGCTCCTGATCCTTTGGTTTAGGTCAGCTGCGCGCGCCTCCCGGCGCCTCCCTTCTCTCCCCCGAGGCCGAGGCCTTCTCCAGCAGAGGCGGGTCGCGGCCGAGGCCTCCGACTCCGACACGACCTCGCCAGGAGGGCACGGGGGCGGCCGGCGCGTAAATTTACGAGTGAAACCGAGTGGATCCCGAGAGAGGGCGGGGCGGGGCGGGGCGGGGAAAGGTTTACTCCGCCAATCCTCTGGCAATCCTCACCGGAAGACGACACCTAGCCGAGCTCTCCCCGCCCTGCCCTTACACCCTTTGCTCGTCCGGGCCGGCGTCCTCCTTCCTCTCTCTCTCATCCTCTCCCTCTCTCTCTCTCTCTCTCCCGCACGCGTGCTCCGCCCGTGATAAGGGAGGGACCGTGATGCAGCTGCTGGACCGCCGTCATGCCGTTAATGATGACGGCGGCGACACCAAAACACACAACGGTGCGCGCTGGCAGCGGAAACGGGTGCGCGCGCGGGTCAAGGAAGAGAGAGAGAGAGAGAGAGAGAGAGGAAATGGGAGAGCGAGAGAGAAAGAGCGTGCGAGGGCGGCAGAAAGGAAAGAAAGAAAAACACAGACAGAGGGTTATAAATACGGAAGTAAATAAAGCAGACGCGTGCGCCCGGCCCGGCCCGGCCCGCACGGTGATTGGAGTTTGATGCGGCGGACACGTCGCCAGCCCGTGGGACACCCTGTGGGGGACGCCCCGCCCCGCCCCGCCCCGCCCCGCCCCGGCCCCGCCGCTCACTCCAGCCCTCCACGGGGCACCGCGCCCGCCCCGCCCCGCCCCGCCCCGCCAAGTCACGCGGGGCATAGTAATGAGGACGGTATTTAAATGCGAGAGAGGGTCGAGAGCCCCGGCCCGGCGGCGGCGCGCGGGCGACAAAAGAGTGCGGGAGAGGGAAAAATACAGAGGGGGCGCGCAGGCTGAGAGAGAGAGAGAGAGAGAGGAAAAGAAAGAGAATGAGGGAGAAAGAGAAAGCGGATATGAGGTTTAATGAAACCCAAAATCCAATCTCGTCACACGCACACTCGCGCGTACGTATACACACAGTGCGCAGATCTGATAGCGCCGTGGGCCGCTGCATTCGGGGGGGCGGGGTGGGGCGGGGCGGGCAGAGGCCCGGGGGCTGAGCCTATCCCGCCTGCAGGCCTCCACCCGCCCCGCCCCGCAATGGCCGGACACTTCCTCATATATCTCGGCCTCGGCGGCGACGACGCGACGCGCGGCGGGCCTCTGCCGGCCGAGATTTACGGCGAGAGGAGAGAGGGAGGGGGGATGCGCGAGGAAGGCAAAGGCCGACGACGGAAGAGCAGCGGCAACGACGGCGGCGGACGGCGAAAAATCGAACGAAATAAAAATGTCCTCCCTTTCTCTTTTTTTCCGCCGTCGCTCCTCTCCTTCCGCCCAGAACACATTGACCGCGCTCCGCTCCACATCATCGAGATCAGCCGCGAGAGTCGCTCCCCGCCCAACCGATTGTTACAAATTGCCCGTCGGCTGCTGCCGCCTCGCGAGGACGACGAGGAGCAGGAGGACCGCGCGGAGGGAAACACTGCGAGGGGCCTAAATACCCGACATTTCACAACACCGGGCGGAATGGGGCTCTTAACATTCCGGAGGGATTTCACGAAATAGGGAACGTCGCGGGGATTATCCCGACGGAGTGCGGAGGAGGAGAAGGAGAAGGAGGAGCAGCAGGGTCAGAAGGCGTCCCTCCTCTGCCTTTTCCAATCGACGGCTATTTTTAAGGAAAACACTACGACCCAGCCGCGGCCCCATACGTCACGCTATAGCCGCAGCTCCATGACTGCGCGGTCAAAACCTGGGGCGGAAAAAAAAATGTCGGGGAAAAAACCGAATCACGCTGTTTAATTTGTCGAAGTAAGGAAACCGCTTGTCATTCAAACACACCGAGGTGGCGGAGGGCGGCGGCGGAGGAGGGTGTCTCTGGAGTACAAGTTGGAAGCAGATAGCAGGGCCGTGGGAGTCGCGACGGGGAGTGGAGGGTGGAGGAAATCTGAGCGAAACAAAAACTCCCATCTCATCGTCTGATGGCGCGGGGCAGGGCGGGGCGGCCCCGCCAGGAGCGACACGCCAATCGAGTTAGACCGGAGAGGGGAAAGAGAAGGGGGCCTTTTGCCTTGTTAACAAAGCAGTTCATGCATTTTTGAAATTGGGCAAAGTGTCTTACAAGTTTCGGCTGGCGCGCGTCGGCGGCGGGTGTAGGGGCGGGGATGGGGAGGGAACCATAGGGCGCGGAGTCGTACTTCTGGTGGAGGAAGAGGGGGGAGGAAGTACACGCGTAATACGAGCAAATAAATAGTGGTCAGACAGACTGTTTTCTGCCAACAGCCCCCCATCCATAGCCCGGCGGCCTGCGCTGCGGCAGGGGCAGGCCAGCCGGGTGGGGCCCGGCCGACGGACACTTACCATTAGCCCCTCTGCACTGCACTGCCTACGGCCCGAACAGAGTTAGGACCGGACGGAATTAAATCTCCCAGAAAAGGGGGGAGAAAGAGAGAGAGAGAGAGAGTGAGGAAGGGGGCGGGGGAGAAAGGTTACACTTGAGGAAGCATGCCCGCGCGACACCACCGCCTCCCCGCCCGGCCCACACGAGCGTGCCATGGTGTGGGACCTGCGCTACACCCCGCTCTCCAACCCCTCTCATGGAGAGAGTGCATAACTGAGAGAGAGGGAGAGAGAAGAGAGGCGATAAGGGCGCGCGTGGAGCACGGGGGCGGTATTGAAAACTGCTTGTGTGTGGTGGATGTGCCCTGCACGGCCCCTCCCTATCCCCTCAAGAATGAGAACAACGTCGACGCGTTCGGCCCCTCACTGCGCGCCGCTGCGCCTTTGGGTCGGGGTGTTTCAAAGTCATATTAATATTCGCGCTCCATTTGCTGGGCCCGCGCAGTTGGAAAGAGGGTCTTTCCTCAAGTCCCTTTAGGGAAGAAATAAAAAAAGAAAAGAACTCTACACATTAATAATACGACAAAACGATATCCGTGGTGTGAAAAAAAATCAACAGTAAAGAAATTTAACGTACGTCAAGAAAATTCTAACATAACGAAGACAGAGCGAATAATCTACACAAAATATTAAAAAATAAAATAAAACGAAGAGCTTTTGGGAACAGTGTAACGAACGCGCGTGCCACGCTACGTGCCCGGCATTGATTTTCAATCTCCAGTCCATTCGTCGCCACTCTACTGCGACGGTGTTTCCGTTTTCTGGAGGCTTTGTTCTCCGCTGTCAGCCCCCTTCACCGCCTCCTCTCCCCTCCCACGCCACTCTGCTCCGAGCAGGGGCACACAACTGCGCCCCTCCTTAGCGCGTGGTGCGGCCCGACTCGAAAAACTTTGGCGCAGCTTTCACTTATCTGAGATTCATGAGGAGCCCTCCCTCCCCGTGCCGTGCCGTGCCGTGCCGCGCACGCGAGCAGCACGCCCCCATTTTGGCGCCAATTTTCGTCCCGTGACAACAGCAGAAGCCGCCGGCGCGGCCGGCCGGCCAGCCAGCCATCCCTCTCCTCCTTGTTTCGTATCGAGATTGCGATTCGGCCGCCGCCGCCGCCGCCGCCCGATGTCGGGGTGACAAAGGAGCGGGAAAGGAAAGGGGCGTTATTTACGACAGAGCGCCGCGCCGCGCTCAAGCTCAAAGTTTGTGGAGACAATAAGATGTCGGACGCGACGAAAAGGGGCGGACTAGTTTAGCAATTAAGAGAGAAAGTGGACGGCCGGCCGGCCAGGCCGATAGGGGCGCGTCGCATTCAACCCTCTCCACTCACTCAGCCGATAGCACGGCCACACTGGAAACACAAGTGTGTAAATGTGGCACACGTCTAGGTGTGCGAAATTTCCACTTTCACACTATTTTTGAAGTGTGTGGAATCCTTAGAAAAGTTAAAACACCACTTATTTAAAGTGTACGCATGGGAACTCGCCTCGGAAGGAGGCGATACGCTTACGCTTACCCGACCAGCTCACTGGACCCCAAAATGTTCCGCATCTCCAGCCGCAACCCACCTGCAGACAAACGAGAAGAAACACTTACATTACTCACGTGCAACAGCCAAAATCACCTTACATCACATACAAAAAGACGAGGGGAAAAAAAACACCGCACTACAGTCGAATCTGAATCGCGTCGTAAAACCACGTCAAAATGGTCATTTCTCATGACTGTAAGGACGGCGATGATAACCATTTATCATGCAGCGGGGAGGATCGTATCATGACCATGATAATGATAATTGCGTGCGTGTCGCGGAGCACCATGCATCCCCCGGGCCGGGCGCGCACGCGAGCGGGGCGCTCACCAGCAGCAGGGTGACATGTGGGACGGGGCACATCACGCGCACACACACACACACACACGCTCACAAACTACACCGCTGGGCACCTCCGCGCGGCCCCGGGGTCAGGGCAATAAAGAGAAACAAACGAAAACGTGAACGGGGAGAGAGAAAAAAAAAGGAAAAAGAATGGTGGCAAGAGAAGCTGTCAGTCACTTGTCCGGTCCGCGGCCAAACGCCCTCTGCCCACGCCCTGCCCATCCCTGCCCGCTTACGGACAGAAGCGTTGAAAAAATAATTCCAGGCAGGAAAACAGACTCACGTCGGTAGTGCCCTCCACACGGCCGCAGCCCTCCAGTTTGTTTCTTTCCATTTTTTATATCACGCAGCCTACTACGTACTACACCCCACCCGCCCACACTTCGACCCTCACATTCGGAAAAAAAAATACTGTACGGCTTGGATTTACATAATTTGCCCGTACTAAGTGCAACAGAAATGTGAGATTAATTTTGTTGGGGCGGGGCCGCACTACTCTCGCACATAACGATAGAATGGCAGCTCAGCCCACAGCCCCATGCACACTGCGGCACACACAAATCCGACTTCTCGAGGGGCGTATAGCGTGGCGGGGTGGGGCGCGGTGGGGTGTGGCGGGGCGGGGTGCGGCGGGGTGCGGCGGGGTGCGGCGGGGCGGGGTGCGGCGGGGTGCGGCGGGGTGCGGCGCGTGGCGTCCGTCCCGGAACTTGATTTGTTGTTGTTTGGTTCCCGACGTGACACAGACCCACCGCAAGCCATTTGATTAAAGTTGCTCCGCTCGCTCGGGCAGCAGCGCGGAAGCGCATTCCCTGCCTTTATTTTCCCTTCCCCGCCAGTTTCTTATTTTTTTTCCCCCTTTCTCTTTTCCCCCCGCCCGCCTCCGGCTCTCCTCTCGCCCCCGACAGCCAGCTTTCCAATAGCACGGCAGTAGTGGTGGCAGGGAGCGCAGAGGAGACCCACCCGCAGGGAGACCAGACGGACTCCCCTCCCTCTCACTACCCCTTCTCATCCCCCCGCACGTTGCCCTTTCCGGGTCCCTGGGCAGACGGGGGGCACGCCGCCGCGCCGGGGCCGGGGCGCGCAAAGGCCCACCACCCCCGAGGGAAAACTTTGGCCGCGCGCATTCGAGATATCGAAGGAACAAAAGAAGGCGGCCTGCCGTCATCATCATCATCATCCTGCTCCTCCTCATCCTGGCGAGTCCATTATAGTTGTCTGCCGGCCGGGATGAGCCGGCTCTGCTCTGCTGGGAGACGTCGGCCGCAGTCAGATCTCTTCCTCCCATCAACAAAAATCATTTCATCCCCCGTGCTATGCCGCTCTCTCCCGCCCGACCCAGCAAGAGCCTGCGCGCGCGCGCTCTCCCAAGTCGAGATGCAAAAACGCTTGGGAAAAAAAAGTAAGCCAATCCGATGACGGAGCAAAGCATAAAACAAAAGGCCAGCGCCGCGCCGCGCCACCCCCCGGCGCGGCGCCAAGTTTGAATGTGTAAACAGGGAAGAGTATGACAATCTGCGGGGCGCGACAAAGGATAAAGTAAATACCGGAGAGGAGCGGGGCGCGGGGCGCGAGGGCGGAGCGGACCGGCGAGAATTACTTTTATGCAACCCCCATCAAAAAAAGAGAGAGAAAGGTGCGAAAAATTTCGGGGACGGCGAAGCGCTGCGGGGGGCGCGGCGTGTGAGTATGAAAAAGATGCAAATAACGAGGCTATATAGAGGGATAGGGGAGAGGGAGGGGGACCTGATTGCCTTTCTTGATATTCTTGAGACGCGTTTTCTTCCCTTGACAGTGGGGGAGAGGGAAGTCCCCCCGCGACCCCCGCTGCATCGGGATGCAACATACATCACGGCCGCCAACGATTCGGAAATAATGAGCGACCGCGGAGAGCAGCCGAAATGAAAAATGGGATATAGAGGGTTTAGGAGGAGGGGCGGAGGGGAGGGGTCGCGGGTAGGAAAAGCGAAGGGGTTCTCTCCGAGCCGCTGAGCAGGGCCGGCACAGCACACCCGTTGCGCTCCCACACAGTGCGGTGCGGTCTGCGGTGCAACTTTGAGTCCGCGCTGCAATATTCTGCCGCAAACAAGTTCGCGGTAAAGCAGTGAATCAGTTTAACGTTTCTCGCTCATCGCTTTCACGGGCCGGGACCAGCCGCACCTGCAGCTGCTCCCCCTACCCTCTCTCTCTCTCTCTCTCTCTCTCTTTGACAGGTTCGATCTGCTCTGCTTCACGCAGCAGCAGGCGCAATGTTGATTCCATCAGCCCCCTCCCTCCCTCTCTCTGTTCGCTTTGAAGTCCGCGCCAGTCGGGTCGGGTCGGGTTGGGGGTACCGTACCGCCCTTCGCTTGTTTCATCACGGTCCTATCAGCGAGGTGTCACCGACTCCGCAGACTGCATACCAATGTGATTGTGCGGTGCCGGCGCCCTCTCTCCTCCTCGCCGCGCCGGCTCCACATCCCCAACCCCATGCAGCATGTCGCGGCAGCCGATACTGTTTGCGCAAAAGTAAACGCGGCTAACATATCCTGGCCCGGTGGTTACTCCTCCCCCCGCCCCGCGGGGATCCGGAAGGCGCCGGCGCGGGGCGGGCGGGGCGCGGATAGCAGACAGATAGGCGGCCATTTGTCGACCCGTCGGGTAATGTATACCTCTGCATACATCAGCATCATGAGTGCGGCGCGGCGCGGCGCAGCGCGGCGGCCACGTCTCCATCTCGACACACACTCTCCCGTCGACACTTTTCTCGCATTTCCTTCGTGCAATCATTCTCTCTTCTTCAGAGCCTCTCCTGCAATCTCTCTCTCTCTCTCTCTCTCTCTCTCTCTCTCTCTCTCTCTCTCTCTCTCTCTCTCTCTCTCATAGTATACCGTGCGTACTGGCTGTCCTGCAGGCCGGACCAAAACAGCATTACCCGCCGTCCAGAGGGCAAAACGGAAAGATAATAAAAACAGAAGCAAGGTCGACGGATTTTATGTGTCCCGTCGCGCGAATAATTTAAGTGCTGCGGGCGGGGCGGGCGCGACGGAACTGCCCTGCTGCCTGCCCCGCCCCGCCCCGCCCTGCCCCTTTCGCTCTCCTCATACATTTTTATCCCGCGTCACTTCCTTGTTTTGCTGCATTTCCGGCAGAGCTTGCTCCTGTTGTAAGCACCCGGGACCCCAAGCGAAGCGGTTTAGTCTCTCTGTCCCTCCCTCTCCACGAGCCGGCCGGTGCAGCATTATCTCAAGTGCGCGAGATTTACGGTCCATTCTTCCGCATCGGGCCGCCGCCGTCGCCGTGTCACCGCGCCAGAGCGTTTTTACTGCCGGTAAAAGCATTGTGATGCGGACAACGGCGTTGGCATGTTTGACAGGCGCGGAATTAACTTCTTTCTCAGGTTGTCTCCCCCCCCCCCTCTCTCTCTCTCTCTCTCTCTCTCTCTCTCTCTCTCTCTGTCAGCCGAATCCCTTTATGATCTGCGCGGCGCGTCGTCGTCGGTTGGAGGTGAGCAGGGAGAGAAGAGGAAGAGATCCACTTGGCGAGATGAGGTGCAAAGCATCCCCCCCCCCACTCACACACACACAGCAGGACACGTGTCAAACCGCGGGGAAAAGTGTACAGCGCAGCAGCGCACCTTATATACGAGTTTGTGTGAGTGAGAGCTATTAAATTTCCAACTCTCCCGCGCGCTCGTGCAGCGATATCTCTCTTATTCTCTCTCGAGCCATCTCTCTCTCACGCAAGTTGCGAAATAAGGACTGCGCTCCAGACGGCGACGGCAGCAGTAGCGGCCCGCTCCGCTCAGCTCCACAAGTTTGCTGTTTGTCTAACGCGTCGTGCGGGTCCACGCCCCCGAGGGAGGCGGCGCGGGGGCGGCGCGGGGGCGGCGCGGGGGCGGCGCGGGGGCGGGGCGGCGGCGGAGCGAGGGCGGACTGAGATGATGACTTCCTATGGTGGGAGGCAAGGCGGAGACAGAGAAGGAATGAATCGCTGTTATTAAATTGGCGGCACGCACGACAAAACGCACCGCTGCGTGAGAGGCTATACTTGTGGATCGTCTTCTTCTGCAGTCCTCCGCAGGCTTCCAACACGAGTGCATTCAACACTGTCAACCCTGCTGCATACCACGTGTCTTAGCACTGCCGTAAACCGTTTATAGAAAACCACAAAACAGTAGGCGGGTTTGCTCTCGCGCTCTTGCCCTCTCGCCTGAAGGCCTTTACAGTAGGCATACCCGCAACACTTTTTCGTATTTCCTTTCACACCTGGGGGTATGTCGCGGAAACCATCGGACCATCGGTCGTCCGGCCAGGTCTGCCCACAGGGGATCCTGGATCCTGCTCGGGGTTGGGAGTGTAGGTGGGACGAGTGTGAGGAGTCTCAAGGGTTCTCGTTCGCTAATCTGATGGCCCGGGCCGGGCCGGGGCCCGGCTGCCCGCCGCGTCTGATGGATCGGACTGGTGTCGGAGGGCGGGGCGGGGCGGGGCGGGGCGGGTCGCGCGGCCCTCGACCTGTATTGTGGTCCACTCTGACCCGACCCGGCCGGCGCTCATGTCATTGCCGATGGGACCGGGCCGCGCCGCGCCGCGCCGTCACTAATGCCATGGAGAGGCGCGGCGAGGCGCGGCGGGGCGCGGCGGGGCGCGGCGAGCGTGGCGGGGCGCGGCGGGGCGCGACGGCCCGAGCACAGCACCGCCCGCCGCCGCCTCCACCGAGCGGAAAACGAGCGCGCCATGAGTCGACAAAGAGGGAAGTCCCCATGGTCTCACGCGCCGCATATGGCGGCTGCGTCTCGACCCCGCTCAACCCGTCGCTGACATCCCCGTGAGCTTCAAGAAAACGCCTGAACGGTAGGCAAGAAGAACGCCACGCCACACAGCGGTGTGCTGCGGGTCCGCTGCAGGCCTTGCGAATATCACACACCTGCGGGCTTATGATAAGAGGTTGACGCAGCCCATGACAGGGGCCACTGCTGCGAGGCGTTTCCATGACGGTGTCCGTCCACCCTCGACTGGACGGTTCCGTCCGTCCCGTCCCGGCTCGATAGGGTGCTGCCATGGGCGCCGTGGCGCTGGCCTGGGCCTGGCCCCGGGCCAATAATAAAGCCGCGGACACGGCTTATACCCACTCATTTGGACGGGCGCCACCCTATGACGGGGCGGGGCGGCCGGGCCCGGTGTTTATGAGGAGGGTCCTCCCTGCAGGTGCCATTCCACACCGACAGAGTGGACTGGACAGGACGGGGGTATAGGGTGGGGGGTGCAGCAGACGACAAATAAAATTTTATTGAAAGATCTATTTTATCTAGTTCTACTGTGTATAGTTTCTCATATTTTTACGCCGCTTTTGCTTGTCCGAAATGCAAGTATAACCTTTTCCAAAACCAGTTCCCATGAGCTAGCTGGCGCCTCCAGGCCACCACAGGACCCCAGGGAGCGTTAATTATAATGCGAGTGTGGTTTTGCGAGATGGTTGCGTCCCCCCCTCCCCTCCGGGGGGCCCCGTCGCAGATCCACTCCACGGGCGAACGTGCCGCGCCTGGCGAGTAGGCAACCCGAGAGCGTCGCGCGCCACGCAGCCCCCCGCGCCGCGCCTGCGGGTTCCCTGTGAATAATTTACCGTCACATCGCCGTTTTCATCCTCCAAGAAAATTGAAATTGCATGGAAAAAGGAAAGTGCGGAAAAAGGAATCCGATGTGAATTTTTTACTTGGGGAAGAGGGAGGAAAGGAAACCAGAAGCCGTGTAATCTGACAGATGATATCTGTAAAAAAAGAATTCTTATCGCCTCCGATAAATGCTGGTAAAATCAGTCCGGGACAGTGTTTAATGACCTTGCCTTATCGATCTCATTACCGAGGGGGGTTTATCTTATCACCGAGCACACAACCCTCCTCCCGTCAAAACCCCCCGAAAAAAACACCTGCGCACGCCGAGACGGGACCGCCTTTTTGCTTCCGTCCTTTTATTTTAGTCCCACCTTCTCTTTACTCCAGACTGGAATGAAAGCTTTTCCACGCCGCGCCGCACCACCCCAAAGCCGCAACAACAGTATAAATACAGAGTCTATCGGAGAGAAAAAGTCCTTTTCTCGGTGAATGGGGCCGTCTGCTACTTCATACCGACGCTAAGGTCGTACACAATTCATCTCAATGGAGCCAGGCACGCGAAAACACACTGCCGCGCTGCTGCTGGCGACCCCCTCCCCTTCCCCTTAAACCTTGTTCTCTCTCTCTTTCCCTCATTCTCTCTCCGCGCTCACTTTTTCTCCCCGTGGAAATGCACCACTTAATCGTTACACGCCGCATTGGCGCCCCATGCGGGCGTGCCTCGGCGCGCGGGGCGGAGCGGAGGGGTGGAGCGAGAGCCTTCAGTCAAGTAGGGGGTTGATATTGCGGGGCGGGGCGGGGCGGGGCGGGGCGGGGCGCGCGTCGTGTGCCACTCAGTCCCCACGACCGCATTCTGCACCACCGCCGCCGCCTGCACGGCTCCCTGGCCTTTGCACCCGACCCTGCGAGAAACGCTACGCGCGGTCTTTATAACCATCAGAGGGAAAGAGGTACAGTATATAGACTGAACTGTTGGAGGGAAAAAGCAGGTGGGCAGCCGCTGCGCCGCGCACAGCCTCCTTGATCCAGGCAGCGGGCGCGGGGCGGGGGGAAGTCCACACACGACACACTTGAAATGTGCGCACCGCGCCGGCCGGAGCAAAGCCCACGGGATTGTTGCGCTGTCAGAATGCAACAATGCGCACTGTGATGGAGTAAGCTTAGCGGGAGAGACTTTTGTCTCCAGGAGAGAAAGATGTGCAGGGGAAGCAGAGAATGAGAGAGAGAGAGGAACTGAAGAGTGGGGGGCGCAGAGCCAAGGTGATATAAACTGTGCAAAAGGGGCTCTCCTCTCCACTCCTCTTCCTCTCCGCCCAGTCTCTTCTCTTCCCTCCCCGCCGCAACATTCCACAGTGCATTGCCCCCTCCCCGCTGAGGGGCTTAAGTCACGCGTATACCGCCTTTGTGACCGCGAGGAGGGTGGGGCGGTTGGGTTGGGTTGGGCTGGGTTGGGTGGGTTTGGAGGACAAAAGCACTTCCTGAGAGGAGGGAGGGGGAGGTGGATGTGGATCACGACGACGGCGGGTGCGGCGCCCTGGCCGAGCCGAGGGTGGGGCGGGGCGGGGCGGGGCGGCCGAGGTGTGATAAGGGCCCCCGCGACATACACCTGCCCCGCCCCGCCCCGCTCGCGCACACCTGCCCCCGCCTTTAACGCGCCGCTGACCTACATCTGACCAAAAAGGGGGCGTAAATCGCTAAACTTGTTGTTGTAAGTGGGCGGTAGGCACGAAAACAAAAATAAAAAGGGGGAAGAAAATTAGGGTCCGAAAAAAAAAATTATTCAATGTTGATACGAAGCAGGTGCGCGCGGCTAATGGCGGCGACATTTAAAATTTAATCGCGACGGTCGCGCTGTGGCGTGCGGGCGAGCGGGCACCGCGTCGTCCCATGCATAATGATCGCCTCGGCGAAAATATTGATGATCAAGTGT
Organism: Frankliniella intonsa; assembly: GCA_033675135.1. Taxonomy (NCBI): domain Eukaryota; kingdom Metazoa; phylum Arthropoda; class Insecta; order Thysanoptera; family Thripidae; genus Frankliniella; species Frankliniella intonsa. Next base: position 8,454,978 of record CM066254.1, on the reverse strand, counting down.
CGAGCGGCGCGGGGCGGGAAGGAGGGGGCGGTGACACCGCAGCGGACCGGCGGGAGCAGGGCGGGGCGGGGCGGGGCGTGGCGGGGCAAGAGCGCGGGGCTGTCATCTCGTTACCGTTAATCTACGCATAATCCATGGCCGGGGCGGGGCGGGGCGGGGCGGGGCGGGGCGCGCACGGCAGAGCTATCGCCGCCCCAATCTGGCCCCCATCGCGCATACAGCCGTGACTGCCCACCAGGAGGGGGCCGCGCGCGCGGGGCGAGCGGGGCTGTAAATAATCACGACCAGGACGACGACGAACACCTCATCGACGACAACCCCGCGATATACTGCGCCGTCACACGACCAGCAGCAGGGCGTCGTGGTGGTGGTGGAGGCCGGTGAGTGTGTGTGTATGTGTGTGTGTCCTGCTCTGCTGCAGGCCTCATCTTCGCCTTGGCCCGGCCCGGCACGGCCTCAACAAGTAACGACCACCGCGGGCCACTCTGCCAACGCAACATTATTTCATCCCATGCCGTTCCACCATATTACAACACGCACACACACACACGTATGGACAATTGCCCAGTTCCGGCCGACAAAACATCTCTCTCTTTCTCTCTCTCTTGCTCGTTTACTTTCTCGCTCTCTCTCTCTCTCGGTCGCTCGCTCTCTTGTCTCCGAGCGGCGCGACCCCCGCGAGCGCGCGGCCGCGGCGGTTCGGCCGCTGTGCGTGTGCCCTACTCTACTCAAGTCTCAGCACCGAATGGCCCCGCACTAAATGAATCCGGTCCGTGTAAAGCACCCGAAATCACACCCACGCACACCCCCGCCCTGCCCCCGCCCAGAGTGTCGAACTCGTCACCCCGCGCAGGGCACGAGCAGGCCTGGCCTGGGCTGGGCTGGGCAGCACTTCACTTTTATCTTTTCTCTTTTCGGCCGCGCAGCGCGGGGGGAGAGGAGGAGGCGGGCGTCGACACCCGCATCTCTTGTACATACAGAGTGTTCCATTAGCACAGAGTGACACTGATCGATCATGAGGTAGCCGCACCGCACCGCGCCGCCGCGCAACAGGCCGGCAAGCACCCGGGCCAGCAGCCCCGCCCCGCCACGCCACGCCACGCCACGCCCCGCCACGCCTAAGCACGACCGGAGCGCTTGTAGCCCAAAGTGCGTTGCGGCCGACAACATCATTTATTAGTTGCAGCGGCCATCCCACATCACCCCGAGGAAAACACGGGGGCACCGGCCGGGAGACGAACGGGAACACATACCCGCCCACCAAAGTAAACGAGAAACATATATTTTTAAAAAAATTCAAAAAGATAAATCCTGCCGCAACACGGCGCGACACTTAGGCGGCCGACACACCGCTAGAAGCTCGCTTAACCAACAACACTCTTAGACGGCAGTTACTGACAATCTATTCGAGCTGTCAGCAGCTGCTCAGCTAGCCCGAAAACACACGACACGGATGATCATTTCTGTGAACTTACTGCCAGCGAACACTGAAGTCAGCCGCAGAGAAACATAGTTTTGACGACTGTTAGTGCCGCGGGGTGCCCCCCCCCCCCCCCCCCGGGGCGGGCTCCCACTGCGCAGTGCCACTGCGGTGCGCGCGATACTCTCGAATGTCACTCGTCCCGCCCGCTAGCGAAGCTCGCTCGGTCTTTCCAGCCTGACAGACTCATTTCCTGAACTAAAAAGCACCACCCTCCCTCCCCGACCCCTCCCAACACCAGCCAGCCCGACTCTCTCTCTCTCTCTCTCTCTCTCTCTCTCTCTCTCTCTCTCTCTCTCTCTCTGTCTCTCTCTCTCATGACGAGCTGCCACCCGCAACCGTCACCGCCACCGCGGAACACACACGTTCCCTGCCGTGTAGCTTTCTCGCGATATAGTTTTCCGTCCCCAACTTCGCCACACATCGTCCTCGCCCTGCCGTCACACCGTCACACCGTCACGCCGTCAGCCCCAGCCGCAGACCGCACAGCCTCGCATAATTTCGGCCGACCCGACCCCGTCCTGCAGAGGCCTCCGAGTGCCTGGTCCGGTCGTTCCCCGGGGACTGCGCGCGCGCCCCGCCCCGCCCCGCGCTCTCGCCTGGTTGGAGCAGCACGCCAGCGGTAGACTGATGGGCTCTGAGTGTGTGGCCACTGGTCACAACACGCACGGCAGAAGCTCTTCGGGGCACAATGCGATCTCACAAGGCGACACAATCGCCCAAACTGCCATGCTCACATTTTACACGGGGCTCGATATGGTCTGGTGCTCGTCGAGTTACGTCTTTTAACGCAATTTTGCATTACAGGCTAGATTTCGATTTTGAGTTTGAGTCTATTGCAAAATTCGTCGAAAATCCGAATTTTACACGCCCATATCTACGGAAACGTTTGACCAACAGCGCCCACATTTTGCAAGGAAACTAATCTCGAGTAGCACAAAGAAAAAAGAAACGGGAAAAAAATGGGACGAAATTGCAGGGGTTCGAAAGCAGTAGTATAGTAGCGACCGGGGGAACACAGGAGACGTTGGGGCGGGTAGAGAGGGGTGGAGAGGGGGCGAGCTGCGATTATTTGATGATGATGAGAATGCGGGAGAGAAAGAGGGGGGTGGAGGGAGGGAGGGACGGGCGGGGTTACGCCACGACTTGCCACGTACACCCGACCAACCCCGCCCTCCCCATATGCCGTGCGCTCGCATTAGGGATGCCCAAGTTTTAATAGAAGTGGCGCCCCCCCCCCCCCCCCTCCACTATACCCCAGGACGGCCGCGGTAGGCGCTGCGCGGGGCTGCCCGGCCCGGCCCGCCCGACAGCCTGTCGCGTCCCTTAGCGTACCTACAGCATTACAGCACTGTCGAGAAGTTAGCGCCAGGAGGAGTGCGCTCCGCTGCAGGAGCAAGACGTATAAGAGCGCGGTGGTGGAAACAACTCCAACTTTGGTGTAAGTTTCTAAATTTGTTGATGCTGACGTGCTGTTGGTGCTGAATATTTTAAAACCCTAAACCTAATTCTTCTCAATTTTTACCCGAGCTTTTTGAAATTTTCCTTATTTGAATTTTTTGAACTTATCTGGATAGTTGTTAAACTGTCCGCAATGCACCCACTGCAGCGAGCAGGAGGCACGTGGCGCGCAGCAGAGCACCGCATCGATCTGCTGTAAGCCAACAACCGACCGCGCTGCCCCCTACCACCCCTACCGCCCCTTCCTACCCCCCGCGGAGAGGCGTGAGGCGCAAGGAGCAGCGCGGAGAGAGAGGCAATGCCAGCCAGCGACGCAACTTCCTCGAGTAATCAATCCTCGCTAGGCTGGCCGGCCGGAGCACTGCCCTCTACTACTCTGCTGTGCGCCCCCTGGGCCCCGCCCCGCCCCGCCCCGCCCCGCCCCGCCTGTCCGTCTCCCACACATTACAAAAGCTAATGAAACTAAAGGAGACGGACAAGGCCAGGCCCGGGACAATTGTGTATATGGGGCGCTGGAAGCCACACCCTGGAGAGGGAAAGGCGAGAGAGAAACACTGGGAGATCTCCTGTAAGACTCCTGTGTCCCATCTACGTTGCACTAAAAGAAAATTTAAAAAATTAGAAAATAAAATTAAAGAAATTGAAAAAAATATTTTTCAATTAAAACTTACGGTACGCGCTGAGCAGCTAAAATTTTAATTTCGACCGCTGAAGAGTACTACAAAAGTTAGAAATATCCCTTTTCTAAGATCGGCCACCCCACGACCCACGTGTGCAGGCAGGCGCAGCTGTAGCCCGGCGCGGCGGGGCGGTCCAGTCGTCACACGGATGCCGCCTACTTTTTAAGGCCGCTCCGTGCGCTCCTGACCCCACACACGCCCCGCCCCGCCCCGCCCAGAGAGGAAGCGTTTGGCGGATGAGGCGTCGGGGCGGGGCGGGGCGGGGCGGGGCGGGGCGGGCGACGCGACGCACGCGCCGAGCCAAATTTACGATCGCCCCGGACAGGAGAGTCCCGGTCATATTTCCGGCTCCGGAGCGACGCCCGTCCGGCCCGGCCCGGCCCGGCCGCACACTCTGTCTGCTCGGCTCGGCCCGGCCAGCCAGCCCCCCTCGACTACCCCTACACTACACTGCCGCAAAAAAATTACATTAAAAAATTATTTTTAAAAAAAGTGGATTAATTAGAACACGACGCTACGTTACGTTCCAACTCGAAATCATTTTTCAGGAGTGACGAAAATGAGAGCAAAAAAAGCCTAAATTTATTCAGTTATGAACAGCTGTTTTTAATTCTGTCTGAATAACTATATATTTTCTCCTGCATCGCCCTGGGTGCGCCCTGGGTGCGCGCTGGCGGGCGGGTGGCTGCGCCCCTGGCCGCATAGACAAACAGGCACGCCATACGTCACGAGCAATGCCAATCTGACTATTGTTAGGGTGGTGGCGTGGCAGGGAGGGGGAGGCACATTGGCGTGACTTGAACCGGGCGGCCCGCGTCGCGTCGGGGGTGTCGCCTCCATGCGGGCGGGCGAGGGGTGGGGGCGGGGGTGGCAGGAGGGAGAGGCTGCCTGCTGCACCCGGTCCAGTGCACAGGCTGGGTCTGGGTAGGGGTTGCCTGTTGAGCATCACAGGACTGCTCACACACAAAAACAAAGAAAAAAAAACTAAATTGGAACAATCTGGTATTTGAGTTATACGCTGTATTTTTTAATTAGAATTTTTTTTTTAAATATATTTTTTTTTAGATATAAAGATTGAACAGCGCGTTAGTTGTACAGATGAGTACTCCATTTCGTCGCGTCACGCCCACCGCCCGTGGTGGGTGGCCGCGGCGTCGTACATCGACGCGTCACGGCGAGTGCAACAAGATGCGGCCGAGATTAGAGTGACGTCACGCCCGTCACGCGATAGGTTTTATACAATTCGTGTGCGTGCGTCAGAAACGCTTCAACTAACACGTAACAGACGCCCAGATAGAAACGCTCAAGTTGGTGTAAAACGTAATGGAAAAAATAAATCTCACGAAATCGCGAATCCGTACAAAACCGAACCGTTCTCTAAGAGTAAGTACCATACTTCCGGAATAATACAAAGCAGCAGGGGCAGCGCGCGTGCACATTGCACAATGTGCGCGGCGCGGCGGGCAGGCCATTCAGTTTAGTAAGCACGAGTCCATCATTACTGACAGCAACAACGCGATTACCAACAGCGGCCGGGTTGGGCTAGGGCAAACACACGCACACGCACGCACACACACACGGGCAGCGCATTAGAGAGAGGCCAGGCGGTGATGAATCCGTGCACTTTGTTTTACTACACGGCAGCAGACGCCGTTGACGCCACCCTCTCTGCCGGCCGGACTCTACAGCGACCACCACCCTCCCCCTACACGCACACACACACACACTCCACCCCGGCTGACAGCTGCTGCGCCCAGCCCTGCCCTACCCGCACGGCCCCCTCTCTCTCTCGGTAGGGTCGCGGGGTTGGGGGGTAAGTAACCCGACTCGGGTGGCTATCAGTAGCCCCCTCCAACCTCCCCCTCCCCCGTCGCTCGCTCTTCGGTGTTTTGCTCGAACCCCCAAAACTTGTATGCGCGCGCGCGCGCGGCGAGCGGGTGCGTGCTGCAGTTTGAGCAGGGAGAAGTTTTGGAGACAAGGAGAGAGCGAGAGAGGGAGAGAGGGAGAGGAGGAAGGGGGCAGTGGCGGGCCACTGTTAAAAATTCCCGTAGCTCGCGCGCTAGGCGAGGGGCGGATGACAACGCGGCGCCGCAGCAATCGGAATTAATTCTCCTAGCGCCTGGCGGGGCGGGGCGGGGCGCGCGCTCCGAGCTGCTGCTGGTGCACTCCCACTTAATTAGCGACTTTTGCGCTAATAACGCCGATGAACGAGGCATGCGCCCCTTTTGGCTTTTGGGGTGAGTGGAGGGGGATGCTGGTGGTGGGGTGTTAAGGGATGAAGGCGCAGGAGAAAAAAAAAATTACGAGACCATCACACTACCGGACCGAGAGAAAAATGTTTGCAGAGAAGAAGCACGAGGCGTAAGGGGAAAAAAAACGAGGTAGCAGGGGGGGAAGCAAATCTGAGAGGTCTAAATAAAAGGCGAGTTTGTGCAGGCAGCCGCACTGTGTACCCAGCCGGCCCTCCCCGCGCTCAGACACGTCTTATGTACGGATTCTCCAGCGTTAATCGGTGTTAAACACACGTGCGAGCCGTGCCGCGCCCGCCCCCAGAGCAGCAGGACGGAGCCAGGGGGAGAGCGGGACTGGTCGAATTTCATCGGGCTGTGGTGAGGATAGGGCACACCTCACCTCACCTCTCTCTCTCTCTCTCTCTCTCTCTCTCTCTCTCTCTCTCTCTCTCTCTCTCTCTCTCTCTCTCTCTCTCTGTCTCTGTCTCTCTCAGTCTCCAACCGATATCAATCTCTCAGGAGACAAACAAAACGAAAGAGCGGAAAAAAAAAAAAAAAAAACGAACGACGCCTTGCGCAAACTTTGACATGCCAATTTCTCCTCGTGGCCCCCTTCTAGCCGCGCGGTGTTCGCAAACCTCAATTTTCGCCAGGTTTTCATCAGAGGCGCGCGTTGATGAACTTTGTTCAGGTCCATAACTCGGCTCTGGCCGCGTGGCATGGCAGCATCGGCCGCAGCACAGAGCACGGGACAGAAATCAAAAGGGAGCAGAAAAAAGAGATTGGTTTATTCAATGAGGGACCGCGCGCCGTGCCATTGCGAGCCCGCCCCGCCCCGCCCCGCCAGGGCCTGTTTATGCCGGCCAGGCTTATCATCACATCAAAGAAATCACGGACTGGCACACGGGCACGGCATAATCAGAGAGTGGGCGCCCCGCCCCGCCCCGCCCCGCCCATTGCGGGGAGTTTGTGTTGGCCGGGCCGGAGCAGTGAGTGCGCGTCGCACACGGATGGATATCAGGAGAAATAATCGACCCGCAGGCGAGACGACATCTGAGCCCGGCAGGCATAGAGCGAGCGAGAGAGAGAGAGAGAGAGAGAGAGAGAGGGAGAGAGAGAGAGAGACAGAGAGAGAGAGAGAGAGAGGGAGAGAGAGAGACAGAGCAATATAAGACGGAGAGAGAGCCGTGTAAGAGAGTAATGAGGGGGCGCGAGCTAGTCGCGGCGACAGTAATGCTTCATTTCACACGGCTCGGCCGGGGGGGGGTAGTACCCTCCCCGCGCTCCAGAGACGAGGTTCATTATTAAAAAAATAAAAATGTCACGCATCCTCTGGTGCGGCTGTAATTTCACGAACTCACTCACTCTCTCCCTCTCTCTCTCCCTCTCTCTCTCAGTGCGTAAACACAACCCTCTCCCCCATCCTGTGTGTTTCAGTAATGCAAAGCTCCCGCCCGTCCCGCCGTGCAGCGCGAGCGGGAGCCAGGCCGGGCCGGCAGGGGTTGGAATGTCATTACATATATACCTAAAACCTCGCGCACCGCCTTCCCCCTAACCTTTACAGCTCGAGAGCAAACAAGGAGGGAGAAAGGGAGAGGGAGGGAGAGGGGGAGAGAGAGAAAGAGAGGGTGGGGTGTGGGGAGGGGTCGAACGATCGCATCAGATACAGGAGCCGGCCGGGCCTACCGTGGCCGGGACGGGCTGCCATGGGGCCCCTACGACAGCTGTAACCTGAGAGTGCATGTAATTATGACATGCATGGGAGGGGGAGAGTCGAGCGTGAGGCGGAGGGGGAGGGGAGGGGCGGGGAGGGGACGAAGACAGAAGCACGCAGCAGAGAGGTGGGGGTGGAGGGGGCGGGGGGTCAGACGACTCTACGTTAGGGCGCATATGAAGAGCAGTAGCAGAGGGGCCCCCGGGGGGGGGGGGGGCGCTACACGACGCGCCAGCAGTAGCTGCAGCGAGGCGAGGGGAGGAGGGGGGTCGCTGGAGGGGAGGGGGTGCAGCGGAAGTCATTTCTCGCAGTCCAACATGAAGCTCTGGCCTACATACGGTATATACACGGAGTCACTCACTCAAACTCTTCCCCCCCTCCCTTCCTCCCGGGGGCAAGTAGTCTCCACCGTCGTCCTCGTCCGCTACAAGATGAGCCCGCCTCGCGGGTACATATGAGATTGCTCAAGCTGGCATGGCATGGCATTGGAACACACAACACACAGCAGCCAAAGCGAAATAGAAAATAATAAATGTAAAAATAAAGTCAGTGGTAGGCGGGCGCGGATGACGAACGGGCTCGCACGCGCGAGCGTTAAAAGTGCGTCCCGGAGAGGCCTCGCCCCGCCCCGCCCCACCCGGCAGTAAAGTCAGGTTATGTCCCGACTTATTGGGATCCTCTCCATCCCTATAACATTTTTATACGCCTTTCGTTCGTGGGCGGCTTTTGCATTCGCTCGCCTCGCCAGCGCGTCGTCCTGCCAGCCCGCGGGGAAATATTCAGTTTTTTTTTCAGGGGCAACATAGAAAAAAAATTGAAAATGATGGTCGGATCGTCTTCTCCTCACGCGGGCAGGCAGGCAGGCAGCCCAGCAGCACGTTAAAGGTTGTCGCATCTTGGGGAAACACTTTTCCCCCTCATTAGCAGACGAGACGGCGGGGCGGGGCGGACCGGATAGCATGCCGGAGGGAGACACGCGTCATTTTTCGCCCAGCTGCTGCTGCTGCTCCCTTGGCAAAGCAAACAGAACAACCCCTTTACGGGACGACTCGGAGACAGAGCTAAGGAGAGAGAGAGAGAGAGATAGTGTGCAAAGGGAAGCGAGCGAGTGAGTGAGGGAAAAAATAGAGAGGAGATGGAATGAGAAATGTGTCGCCTAACAGGGACCTGACGCCCTGCCTGCCGCCGGGCCGGGCCGGGCCCTGCACCATACGGCTCACAATTGCATTCCTGCCGACATTTCTCCTCCGTCCGCTGTGACGCCATACCTATACTCTCCTCGACTCTTTCTCGCGCCTACTTGCTTCCCATTGTTCTCCGTCTCTCTCCATCTCTCATCACCCCGTACGCCCCGCCCCGCACCCCACATGCCCCGCCGTGCCGTGCCGCGCGGCCCGAGCGATACAAGCTGATGGATGTGGCTGTCTGCTGTCCTGCCGCGCGCGCGGTGGGGCTGCGGGGGCTCCCCCGGGTCCCCCGTGGGGCCCCGTGGGGCCCGCCCGGCAGCCTGCTCCACCGCCCCGCCCCGCCCCGCCAGGAGGCCCCTGAGACGTACCACGCCGGTGCGGGCGACACCCAGCAGCAGGGCCCGGCCGGGCCCGGCGCCCCATCTGCTACCGGCAGCATGGGGAAGCTCGCCTCACCTGTGACAGAGAGAGCAGATCGTCAGTATGTAGAGGGACACACACACACGCGCACGGGAGTGGCCGCCAGCGAGCCCCCGGGTCAGCCGCAGTGGTGGAGAGGAGGAGTATGCAGCATGTGCTCAGCCTACCCCAAAGCAGCGTACTGTCTGCCAGCCCCCTCCCTCTCCCTCCCTCCCTCCCTCTCTCTCTCCACTTACTCTCGTGATTGTCGGGCCGGCTGTGTAATACGCACAACCCCTGCAGGACGACCGGCCCGGCCCCGGCCGAGCCCCGCGGCGCTGAGGCCTCGCCTCCTGCAGACTCGCCCCGCCCCGCCCCGCCCCGCCCCGCCCCCAACCAGTGCCGCCCCCCAGCGCCCCAGGGCGTGGCGCCAGAGGTCGTTTTGGGCACAATGATAGCACTCTTTACTTTCCTCTCTCTCTCTCTCTCTCTCTCTCTATCTCTCTCTCACTCACTTTCTCTCTCCCTCTCACTTTCTCTCTCTCTCTCACTCACACAGTAGCCTCCCTCTTTTTCTCTCCCTCTCTCTGCGCTCCTCCCCTAGTGCCACGTCTCCAGCACGAACACGCAGAAAAATGCGGCCACGCGCGCAAACTCAGCATCGCCTGGAGCGGGGCGGGGGCAGCAGGGCGAGCAGGGCCCCCGGCCGGGGCGGGGCGGGGCGGGGCAACAGTGGCGGAAGCTGTGGACTCACCCTCTGCCCGCCACGCCCCGCCACGCCCCGCCACGCCCCGCCACGCCCGCTCCACGCACACACAAAACGCTATATCATCGGGCAAAAATTAATTAAAGCAAAACAATGGTCAGAACGTGAGGACGCGGTGCTGTCCTCGTGATGCACTGCGCGCTCAACGCCGGGCGCGGCGGGGCGGAAGCAGCGTCCTGCTGGAGAATCCTGCTGGAGAATCCTGCTGGAGAATCCTGCTGGAGAATCCTGCTGGAGAATCCTGCTGGAGCCTCCTGCTGGAGACACCTTGTGCTGGAGCCGCTACTACTCCACCGCACCAGTCGATCCACACATATCGGCCCAAAGCGCAAGTAGGTGCGGGGCGGTGCGGGGCGGTGCGGGGCGCGGGGCGCCTTACCTGGATTGGCCGGGCTCAAGCTGAACGGGGGGGCTCAGGTCCCAGATCCACCCCGGATTGCCCCTGCTAAGGCTGCCCTCCCTCCTCCCCCTGTACGCCTCAGCGGGGCGAGCGGCACGCCAGCACGCCAGCCTTAGCCTTAGGCCTTCCCCACAGCGGCCCCGCCCGCCCCCACCCGCACCGCCTCAACCCCATCTGTCCATCACCCACCCACGCACACACACACGCGCAGAGGAACATCTACACGATTCAATCCTTCTTCGCAGTGTTCCGTCTCTGTCACCTCGGGTGGCTGAGAGCGACAGAGAGAGACGCAGCGGTCCCCCGCCCCATACCTCTTGACAGGTGAGGCGAGGTGGCCCCGTAGAGGCCCCACTCTTCCACCACCTGGCCCGGCCCGGGCACAGATTTACGAAGCGAGGGGGCGGCGGGCTGTATTGCGAATACTCCGTCTCGTTCTCTCCACGCACTTTGGGGGAAGAAAAAGAAGGAAAAACACCCATTTCTCCAAAATTATCTCCAAAAGTGCGGCAGACTGTTTATAAAATGAATCAACACTTTACGCCGATAAATCGCGCAGTTGGTCATGAAAAATTCCTGTTTGCTCGCGCTGCCCGGCACACAGTGGGGTGGGGCGGGGGGCAGGACATGTGACCCGGACGGAAGGACGAGCGGGCGACAGGGGCTTTTAGGTGCGGGGGCGGGGCGGGGCGGGGCGGGCCGAGCGAGCGCAGGAACACCACCAAGCAAAATATTGACTTTGGCGCCTGTCCGTCTATAGTGTACTACAAGCTCGTTGTGTGCGTGCGCGTGCGTGCGTGTGTGTGTGTGCGTGTCACATCCAAAAAGCACCTCCCGTCCGGCTGGCAGGCTATTCGTCCTCGCCTTTTATATTGCTGCGCTCCGGCGCGTCGGTAAATTAAACAATTGTATGACCCTGGCAAAAGACTCATGCGGATCGAGGAGCATGTGGGAAGAAATAATCTAAATCACAAAATAAAAAAATAAAAATTTCGAAGTTAAATTTCCGTCCCGGACATAGGACGCTCCTCGCTCGCAGACGGGCGGGTACTCGGCTCCGGTCGCTCAAGTCTCGGGTACTTCGGGAGGTGCTACCGTGCTACCGGGTGCTTACACACGCACACACACTGAGGCGTAGCGGCAGCTCGCCAATCAAACGGCCATTAACCGGCTCAGACAGCTCAAGACTCGAGGCACCCCGGCTGCGGGTTACGATTGGTCTGTCTTGCCTCGCGTAATTAAACAGTAATGATACCCACCCCCTCAATCCCCCCCAACCTGGTGCTCCGTTCCCCCATCCCTAGACGGCTTTGACGAGAGAGAGGGAGAGTCTGCTGCTAAAGGCCGCTAGAAAGACGGCAAAGACTGGGGAGACGAGCAAGCGGGGGATAAAAAGGGGTTGGGACGTGCTGTTGGTTTTGGCACAGGTTAAGCCGCCCGGATGCTGCTATCGTTAAAACGCTTGAGGGCGGACAGTTTTACGTTCAACCACCGTTGGTGATGGTGCGTCTAAAGACGCCAAAAAACTACCGTCTTACGTTGGGGTGGAGTGGAGACATGGTAAATATTTCCAGCATTAAAGCTTTAGAATGTTGAGGCATCACACCAAGTATTCCCCCACTCTGACCCCGCCTGGGGCCAGCTGGGGCCTCGGGAGTTGAGCGCCCTCTGGGTCTAGGCGGGGCACAAGACTTGAGCAGCGCTTGGAGTAAGGAGGAGGAGGAAGAGGAGGAGGAGGAGGAGGAGGAGGAGGAGGAAGAGGAGGAGGAGGAGGAGGAGGAGGAGGGAGGAGGACGAGGAAGAGGGAGTCGGAAGGGCAACCGCACACATGCCGGGCTGGGGGAGAGAAAGGGGTATCCACAGCACGCGGCGCGCACCAGGGACCCTCTCGTGAGAGGGCGAGAGAGCGAGAGAGCGAGCGAGAGAGAGATAGCGAAAGAGATCCAGAACGGGCGCACGACCCGTATGTCCGTCCGAGGCAAGCAGGCGCGCGCGTAAAAACACGGACGCACAAGTTACTTCTCTCCTACACGCACACACACTCGCGCAGACCCTTACAAATTTACGCCGTATCCCTTGGTATAAAAGTGTGAAGAAAGAGTGCTAGCAACAAAGACAGGCGGGGAAACGGGAAACGACGAGGAAATGGCAACGAGTTTCTTTTCGATTCTCTCTCTCTCTCTCTCTCCCTCCCCCTCGTTGACTGCTGCCGGCGCTTCCTTTTGTAACATTATTACACTTCTACTACAAACTTGAATTTTCTGCACGCCCCTCAATAAGAAGAGTGTATCCGGCAGCGTACATAAGAACAGGAAGGGGAGGAAGCGTGGAAAAAAACGGTATTCGTTTCCAGTTGCGGCGGCGAGCAGGCGTATACGATCCAGCCTCCTTTGCGCGCGCAAACCGATCGCACGAGTCCAATAATAAAAAAGGTTATTTAGACACCAAAAATCCAACAGGGGTAGAACAAAACGGGGCGTGAAAGAAGACCGAGGAAGAGATGGAGCTATGGGGGGATGAACAAGAGGAGGGGGAGAGTCTCTGGCCTGGTGGGCAATCTGGGATTGTATTGAATGAAAATAAAACTGGCGCTCTATTATGCCAGTAGGCCCGGGGCGGGGCGGCGCCGTGGGGCGGGGCGGGGCGGGGCGGGGCGGGGCGGGCTGGCCCCGAGCTGTGCGCCGAGCCGCGCCCCTCTGAGGCAGACGAGATGCGCCGCCAAAAATTTAACATCAGACAAACAAAAATAATAAAGAGACCCCACGAGGAATAAAAAATGAGAATATGTAAGAATAATTTTGCACCTCTGGTACAACGTGTCACATGAGCCTGCCCTAGCGCTGCAGCAGAGCGGACGAGCGGGAATATTCATACATATCGGAAAACGGATAAAACGTTACGCGCGGCCGCCTTGTGTTGGCGCGGCGGATCCCGCATCGCTTCGGCGGTCAATAAAATACGAAACGGATCAAAAAGAAAATTAACAGCAGCGGGCGAAATGCGAATAATTTCACACGCAACCAAAGTAGCATAACGGCATGGTTATTCTAAAGTTTTTTGTTTTTTTTTTTTAAATAGAATATGTATTTATTATACCCCACAGCCACTCAGGCACACGTATATGTTAATATTCCATGCAGCGTTCCTTAAAAAAAAAGAAAAAAAAAAGAAAAGCAATAAACGACTGAAAATGCATTTTCCCCCAGCCGAGTCCACTGCAGCGCAAGGGAGACCCTCCTGCCCTGTTTGCCGATCGGCCAAATGAGGACACGACCAGCAGCAGGGAGGCGAGGTGAGGGCGTGGCGTGCGTGGGCTCAGGCTGGGGTGCGTGCAACACAACCTGGAGCAAACAAGCAGCCAGCTAGCCAGCGCCGCCCCGGCCCGGCCCGCCCCGGCCCGGCACCGCCAGCACCAGCCCTCCTGGCCAGAGCGAGCAGTGTGTGGATATGCCTCCTTCATTTTAAAGTCAAATTACAAGACGAGCAAGAGGGCGCACAGGCTGAGCCGCGGGGGGAGCGGGGGCGCGCTGCGCTGCACCACATTCTCTCTCTCCCTCTCTCACTTTCCCTTTCTCTCTCTCTCTCTCACTCCCACCGCAGGTCAGCCCGCGTGGCTAACAGGTGTACCTAGCCGCCGCCCCCTCCTCCCACTCTCCCCCTCCGTGGCCTTCGCTGCGCTACAGCCACCCACATTTTAGAATTTTCCGCGCGTGAAAATTAAAACGCAAAATTAAGGCTAGGCCCCCTACTCCGCCTCTCTCCCCTGGCAGAAGCTCCAACCAGCAGCAGCCCGGGCCAGCTGCGCGCAGAGGGAGGGAAGGACCAACTCAACTCGTCAAAGTCGTCGGAGGTCCTTTCACAGCAGCGGCCCCTCGCCTCGGCCCGCTCTCCAGGCGACCGACAGAAGGATGAGTTTTAGTACTAGTAGGCGGAATTAATGCCCAAATTATTCACAGGGCGCGCCGCGCCGCGCAGCGCTCAGCCCCGCCTAAATCCCCGCCCCGCCCCGCCCGGAGCCAGTCCGGCCAGAGGCCTCCGGTCCAGAGGCAAAAATCACGCAGCGTCGAGCTCCGAACTCCCAAAAATCTAACCGGAAAGAAGCCTCCAAATTTGATCGTTTCGCCGGTTCTTAAAGTTTGCGAAAACAAAATATCTGCCTTATGTTACAGTAAGGCGCCACGATGATCCCTGGGCTAGGCGCAGCACACGCAAATCTCTCGCGTGTTTTCTGTTCCGCCGTGCGGGTGCAGAGGTGAGTTGCGCCTTGTTGCTGATCCGCACGTGTAACCACCGACACCCGCACACGTGTAACACACGTGTAATCCGACTGACGGGGCCGCACTGTAAGGGGAGAGGGTGTCAGGGTGTGCGGTGCGGGGCTTCGGATCACCGCGGGGGAAAGGGGGGAGAGAGGGATATTTACGACCCCGCGGTGACAGTGTAATGATTTGAAGGGGGAGGAGGGCGGGGGGTCTGTGTCATCCCGCACCGGCTCGGACCGCAAAAACGGACCCGATAGCTGCGATTAATTTTACCCTAACGCTATAGGGGGCCTCTTCTCTCTGTCCGCACACCTTCCTCCTCCTCCTCTCTCTCTCTCTCTCTCTCTCTCTCTCTCTCTCTCTCTCTCTCTCTCTCTCTCTCTCTCTCTCTTGCGACAAGGGATGTTTCCTTTCCGCCCCGTCCCAAGCCTCGTGGAGGTGCTTACGAGAGAGAGAGAGAGAGAGAGAGAGAGAGAGAGAGAGAGAGAGAGAGAGAGAGAGAGAGAGAGAGAGAGAGAGAGAGAGAGAGAGAGGTGGAAGGTGAGATAAAACATGGCCGGGCCGTCCGGTCGCGCAGGGCTCTGCGCCCTCCTCGAGCAGACCGCACCGCACGACAACGCTTATGCGAGGACAAATTTCCACCATTTTTGCATTCGGCCATAACCATGTCAACGTCGAGATATACTGCTGCGCGACCCACGAATGTGTGTGTGTGTGAGTGCAGGGCGGGGCGGGCTAAGACAGCGGTGGAGGCGGTGGAAGATGGCGCCCGCCCGGCCCTGCACGGCCGCGGTGATGTAGGACCCCCCGCCCCTCACCTCGGCGTACGAAAGAAAAAAGCTCGCGTCCCATCGAAGGATGGCAGGGCCAGGGCCGTACGCCCCTTGTAGTACGCTGTACCGCCACGCACGCGAGTGTCGAGCGTTGCCTACCCCGTGGGGAGCTATGATAACAAGCGCTGCGTCCGGAGCGGCACCTTAGCCTACCTAGGGGGCGCGGTGAGGTTAGGATGCCACCGCAGTCAATATTTAATTCGATTCCCGCTGTTTACATGTTTGTCCGGCAGTGTAACAGGATAGGTATTATGCTTATCGCCGACCGGCCGGGCCCGGCTCCAAGGCCCTACCTTTCCTTTCCGCCCCTTTGTTTCGCACCCCCGAGAGAGAAGGGGAGAGAGAGGGAGGGGGTGGGTGTCCAAGTGTGGCCGCTCCCAGGGGGATACCGAACGAGATTCAGCAGGGGCGGGGCGGGGCGGGGCGGACGCACTACGCCCAATCTCTCCCCTGGAACGCCCCGCCCCGCCCTGCCCCGCCCGTCGGCAGGCTGACCGCACAGCCCCAAAGCCGCCTGCGCACGTTTATTTGAAAATTTCCCGCCGGCTGGTCGAAACGAGCAGGACGGGACGGGACGGGATGGGGAGAGAGAGCGAGAGAGAGAGAGCAGCTGACAGTGAGAGAGCGAGAGAAAGGGAGGGATGGAGGGAGAGAGGGAGGGAGGGAGCCGTTTTGAAAAACAAAGCAGCTCGCTCGAGCTCGCTCCGCACACGTGCTCTGCCGTCTCCGTCTCGCCCCATTGGTCAGCCCGGATGGAACGAGAGCGATGTAGAGCGAGAGAGAGTGAGAGGGGAAGGGGTGAGGGAAGGGTTGCGGTGACCGCAGTGGGACTAATAAAAGGATTCCAGGAATAAGTGGCTGCTGTGTGCGTTTTCTCCTGCCCCCTGTCTCTCTCTCTCCCAGCAGCACATTGGCGCGCACGCGCGCATTCGAAAGAGAGAGAGCGAGAGAGAGAGAGAGAGAGAGGGCGGGGGGGGTAATCACGTGTGTGTGTACAGTGCCAGGGGGGGGGGGCGGCCGCACAAAAAATATAAGAAAATATCCGCCTAAACTCCTCCAGCCCAGACAGACTCTTTCCTGCGACCGCCTCAAACCCCTCGTCGCTGCACCTGCAGGAGAGGGAGGCGGCCGTGGCGGGCCGGGGGCGGGCCGGGGGCGGGCCGGGGGCGGCGCGCGCGGCCGGTGGAGTGCGGCCTCCTCCCTACGCCACGGTGCGCCACGCGCCCCCCCAGCCCCGCCCGGTCCGACCCCACCGCCCTTCGCGATGTGCCTGCGCTGAATTCGAAGTAGTAACCGCTGAACGCTACGCCGCGCTACGCCACGCCGCGCGGGCTGCTGTGACGGCCCCGCCCCGCCCCGCCCCGCCCCGCCCGCTGTCCCTCCTCCACTCACCGCCGCGGACGTGCCGGGCCCGGGCCCCGGCCCCAGACAGGCTCCTCTCCGCACCTCACAGCGCAGCGCCAAAAAGGAACCCCGCCCCTCCTCCTGATATACGCGCAGCCATTTTTGACAGAGTAACAGCCCTCCGCTCCGCACCCCACAGCAGGCTGGCGGGGACAGCGCAGAGAGCAGCGGGGACGGAGAGACAGGGAGGGAGAGGGAGGGAGAGGGGGAGTGAGAGAGGGAGGGATAGAGGTCGCCGGGGGGCCCAAGGGCACAAGACTTGCACGCTGCATCCCATTGGCCGCCGGCCAACAGAGCGCGCGAGGGAGAGAGCGAGAGAGAAGAGAGCAAGCACAGCCCGACCCGAACAGCATGTCGCACCGCAGGGGGAAATGAGGAACTCGGCGACCTCCTTGGTGTGTGCGCGGGTAGTTCATGCGGGGCGGGGCGGGGCGAGGATGCTCAAGGACGCGCACTCCAGTGCTGCGGGGCGGGGCGGGGCGGGCCAAACGGAACGGGTTGCTTCGCAGCTAGTTGGCTGCGCTGAACTTCGCGAGTGTGTGCGGGGCGGGGCGAGGCGGGGCGGGGCGGGGCGGGGGTCGGCTCGGCCAATGACGCTGTATTGTGTGTATAATCCGGCCCTGCCCTGCAGCTAGCGGCGCCGGGGGGTCGGGGCGGAGGGATTTCTGCAGAGTTACAGTGTGGCGACAAAGACATACACTGGGCGGATCATCATTTCACTCGCCCCCCGCCCCGCCCCAGAGATACCAACCACGACCACTGCGCCGTGTGTGCGTGCCCGCCCTCGAACTGCCTGTCCGCTCTCATCTTTCCCGCCCCATTTTTTTTTTGCTGGCCACGCATCGTTTCTCCCTACTTACTTTCTTCCTTATTCTTCTCGCCTCTTTTCCCCCCTTTTCCCCCAAAAAATTCCCCCACGTCCGTCCGAGCCCTGGTCCATCTCTATCCATCATCTGGCCGCGGGGCGGGGCGGGGCGGGGCGGGCTGCCGGCCGGACCTCCGCAGTATTAAGATTCGCGCCCAGCAGTCGCCGCCCAGTCAGCAGTTGTGGCGGGCAGGGGGCGGCAGTGGTCCAGGGGCGCGCCCGGGGGCGGGGCGGCGGGGGCAGGGCGGAGGCGGCTCATTTGTCCGGGGCCGGGGCGGGCCGGACCGCGCGGGTGTGCTCAGCTCAGGGACGTATTTATCAGCGGCCGAATCGACAGCAGCCATCCCGGCAATGGCCACGTTATTGCCGATTTCCAATTTCGACGCCCAAACAAACCTATCCGCCCGCCGCCGGTGCTATCTCCCCAAATGGCCGCCCCGCCCCGCCCCGCCCCGCCCCGCCTCGCCCCACGTCGGTGAGGTCGCAGGAGGGTTCAAACACCCCTCGCCCCGCTACCGGTCCACCCCGCCCCGCCCCACCGCATGCCCGCCGGAACTGAACCCAAATCAGAAAGCGACGAGTCGCTCGCTCTCCTTTCGGCCGGAAGGACGACGGCGATCTCCAATTAGATTTGGCGGCGTGGCGGGGCGTGGCGGGGCGTGGCGGGGCGTGGCGGGGCGGGGCGCGAGGGGGCCGCTGTCGCCGCCGTCGTCAGGGGAGCCACTCTGGAGGACCGACCCGAGCGGTCGGCTGGTCGCCATGACAACCCCGGCCCGGCCCATTCCGTCTGACCGAGCCGCGCCGCGTCGAGCCGACCAGAGACGAGCAGTCAGAACGCCGCCAACACAGCGCCTTACACTTGACTTTCCAGCAGGCGAGGAGAGGAGGAGGAACTCGTCAGACCCGAAGTCCAGCCGGCCGGGCCGGAAGCAGGGCCTACACGCCGAGGACTGCGGCGCGCGTTTCAAAATTCTTTCCGCGCCGAAGACCACGGCGGGGGTGGGGCGGTGGGGCAGGCCACGCGGCTCGGGGGCGCAAAGGGCCACCTCGCCCCGCCCCACCCCGCCCGCGCCACGAGGCGGCGTCGTCATCCCCTCGCGGCCCACCGCACCGCACCGTATCTACCTAGTGCAGCCAGCCTCCCCGCCCCGCCCCGCCCCACCCCACCCCGCCCCTTTTGGCGCGCGAGTGCCGCCGGGGCGCGCCCCGCCCCGCCCCGCTCCGCCCCACCCCCTTCACCTTTACGCTGCGCTAACATGCCAGAACAATTTACTCGCTCCTAAAGCACCCAGCTAACCACTGCCACCCCAAACACTTTGACCGCCCCGCCCCGCCCCTCCCTCCCGCGCGGCATCGACCTCCCGCCCGCCCTCCCTCCGCGGCGCGCGCGCGCCCCCGCAGCGTCATACGACCCTCCCCTTACTCTCCTCCCCGACCGGCAAATGTCCCCTCTTTGGCAATATCTTTGCCATCCTCAGCAAGAAGTGCGCACCGTACGATTTTATATATTTTTAAAAAAATTATTGAAAGTGACATCAATTTACAGTTTTTATTCCTTTACTTAGGAATATCTGTAGTAACAACACGGCGCGCTTGTTTAGAGGCCTAATTTAGAGCACTCTACTCCGCCGCGGGGCTTGACGGCGCGCAGGTGGCGCCCCGCCTCCGGCCCGGCCCAGGCGCGGGTCACGGTGAGCAGCGAGCGACCCTATTAGAAGCCAGTGTCGGGAGGACACGGTTGATAACGACGACGGCCCGCAGGCCCCCGCCCCGCGCGCGGGGTGGAGTGAAATCGGGTTCGCACGCGAGCGCATGGGGTTTGGAGGGAGGAATATAACTCCGCAGCACACGCAACCAACCAGCCCCCCACCCTCTGCTGTCGGTCAGACTACAAACTCGGATTTCAAAACTGTCACGGGCCCCCCCCAGTCACAGCCCGCCCAGCCTGCCGGCAGACAGGTCGCAAGCGTGCCTACGGCGGCCAGGGGGCCGCGTCCGAATAAATCAAACTACGGATCCGAAAATGAAAATAAATCCGACAGCAGCCCACCCCGCCGCTCACTCATCAGGGCGCGGGGGGAAGTCACAGGCAATAAAGGAGGAAAAGGGAGAAAAAAAAAGTTTCTCACCGGCGAGGTCCAGTCCAGTCCGGCCCGGGTCATCTGGGCCGGACCACGGACCACACCAATCAAGTCGGCCACGCCGGAGACCAGAGCAGACCAGACCAACCCTTCGCAGCCGCGCTGGCGAAGCACCCCGTTCCCTACTGCTGATACAGCCTCCCCGAGAGACCCCCCAGTCACCCTCTCTCTCCCCCATGCAAATAAAAATCAGACCCGCCCCACACAGCCACAGCTCAGCCCCCTGTCTGCCCCGCTCGCACTACTATGTGTGGCCGGAGCCGGACCGGACCAGACCCAACGATCTCTCTCTCTCTCTCTCTCCTTCCCCCAATCGCCGTGCGCTTCTCTTTTCCTCTCCATTTCCCTGGTGTTCAAGCCCCTGCCCCCGCCTCATCGGCAGACTACCCTATCTGAGCTGGGCCCAATGTGCGCAGGCCAGTATGTACTAGGACCGGGGCTAAACCCATGATAAAATGTGCAAAACAAAAAAAAGACCCCCCAAAACAGAAAGGTGTTTGGTGTTTGCCGGCTCTACTACACTCGCCCGGTACACGATGCGCGTCGACACGCTGCAGAGACGCCCCGCCCCGCCCGCTTCTATCTCGGCTGATAACAGCCCCTTTGTGCAGCTCTTTGATCTCCTTCGCCACTCCTCTCCCCACTCACCTGCCGGCCCTCCGGCTGCTATCCAGCTCGCCTCGCGCACGTACCTGAAAGCAGAAAAAAAAAGAGATTGGCAAATATTAGGAGAGACGAGGGAGCGCTTCTTTCACCTCTCCACTCGCGAATTTTTGTGAAACATGACCCGCCGCCCCTTTACGTGTTCTGTGATACTACTTTCATATCATTTCTTTTTTCATCGTGAATATGCATGCACCTGAGCACGCAGGCGCACATGTCGACACCATAATAATAATTATAATAATATGTTTTGTTTTTTCTACAAAAAAGATCACAGAATTTTACCTATTCCATACAGTGTGGGGCACAAATTCTCCTCCCCCCCACCACCCCTGCAGCACAGCACGCCTTTACCCCCAAGTACTGCGTGCCCCTCGCAAGAACGGGACGGGGGCCCCCGTGTCCATAACGCCGACGTAGTCACAACGTAAGTGGACCCCAGGCGGCGCTATCTCCCCCGCCGCGCCCCGCCCCACCTCACCCCGCCGCGCCCCGCCCCGCCCCGCCGCGCCCGGAGGCAACTGGCCATTTCCGTGGCGGCGCGCGGGGGGGCCGCCTGGGGCTGCCGCGGGGGCCCCGATTCGACCCGTGTGGATGCTAGAGCTGCTTAGCTCACCGTCGCGCCGCGCGGCCGTGTAAACACGAGACCCATTCGGACGTCGTCGGGGTAAAAACCTCATCCCGCCGCCCGCGCTTGCACGACCGACCAAAAGAAGGAAAACACGTCGGGGGAGGAAAAGGGGATGAAATTTCCCCCGCAGTCTGCAATGGGCGCGGGGGAGACTCCACGGTATTCCAGCTCGCGGGGCGGGCTGAGTCGCGGCAGGCAAACATACCGAAGCCGAACCGTCGGGCCAAATATCGCGGGGAATCCATCTCCAAAGGCCTCGCCGGGCGGGACGGGGGAGGAAGGGGGTGAGGGAGGAATCGAGGAATCTTACACGCCCCCGGGCGGCAGCGACACGACGATAGATACTCTCTCCCTCTCTCTCTCGAAACCATTCCACGCCCCTCACTCTCTCTCTGTCGCTCTCATTTCAATCAAAGGGTCTGCTGTTATTCCGAGAGCCCCCCCCCCCCCCCTTTCCCCTTCCCGCTTCCGCCACCCCCAACGGCTAGCCCAGAGGGCTTAATCGACTCGAAACCGATCCAGAACAATAACACGCAGAGGGCGCGGCGGTGGCAGAGGGCAGCGGGGCGACACAAGTGGATGAGAACGGGCAAAAAGTGGTGACCGGGCGGGGCGGGGCAGGGCGTGGAGGGGAAAGGAGCTTTCCAGCGAAAAGAGGCTTTTCAAACACCGCACTACGATCAAACATCGAGTGGGAGGCCTTCTCATCAAGAGCGAGAGAGAGAGAGAGCGACCGGGGTGGACGGGGAGATGGAGAAGAAAACCTCTGGAGAGAGAGGAAGAGAGGGAGAGAGAAGGGGAGGGGCGGTGGTGCGCTGCGCTCCGTTGGGGGACACGCTCACCAACTTGTGTGGAGTATCCTGTCTTATTGTGTCAAGTTCCAGGAGCAGTGCGGCTGGCCGGGCCGGGCAGACTAGGGGGCGGTGGTGGCGCCAGCGCACTGTAGGCCCAACAGCAATCTTTCCCAAACATTTCAGCGCGCGCGCACAGGCCGGCGGCAAAAACGTGCGATACACTGTGCCAAATTGGATTAAAGAGAGGGGGAAAAAAATTAACACCGACAAAACGCGACAGCCCGTCTTTCTCACTTCCGGTCGGTGTGCTACGCGTCGGGACACAGTTTTTTTTGTTGTCTTCTTTTTGTTTATTTTTATTCGAGCACCGGAGAGAGAAAAAAAGAAAGTGAGGAAGATAGGGTCTTCAGATGTCGGACCGGCGCTTCTGCAAAACGCCGCGCCGCGCCATCGGGAGAGAGAGGGGAAGTCTCGGGTGATTTAGCGCCGGGCGCCAACTTGCACTGAGCGTCGGAGGGGCGCCGGCCGGGCCGGGGCCGGGACGGCAGAAATAAGAGTAAAAGAGATGAACGCACCACCGCGCCGCGCCGGCTGCTACTACAGCATCTACATCCCCCTTTTTCCCTAACTAGAAAACACGTTTCGCCGAGATCGCCTCCCCTTTGACGCCCCAGAGCCACGTAGCCGGCCGGCAGGCAGGCGCCCCTTCATCAAGCCATCCGCCAAGCGGAATCAAAATTCCATCAGGCGGCCGAGCTGCGCCCGGCGCCACGGCGCCGCCAGGGGGCGGGAGAGAGAGAGAGAGAGGGAAAGAGGGAGGGAGGGAGAGAGAGAGCGAACTTAGGGACGGCTAGATACCGGCAAACAAGCAAAAGGGTTGCACCGAAATAATGCCCGCGCCCCATTACACCGCTACACACCCGCCCTACACATTTCTCACTGCCTCCCTCTCTCTCTCTGTCTCTCTCTCTCCTCCGCGGTTGCATCCGTCACACTGGTCCGTAACAGGTGGCTGGACAAGGAATTTTCTTCATCAACGTTGCAATGGCGCAGCAGCAGCGTCGGCAGGGCAGCACGGCGCGGCGCGCCCCCGCGGGGGTAGGCCGACCCGTCGAGCAGGCGCGTCCGGCGCGCTGCCTACCCACCAGGCGCCCGCCTGCCCGCCGGCCCGTGCCGTGCCTCTGCGCTGGCAGCGCCCTCTGCACTCATCTACCGCTGCCCACAGGCCTGAAAGCCTTTATACCGCCGCTACGATTAGCCAACCATCCAGAAGAGAAGGAGAAATGTAGGGGGTGGGGGAGGGGTCAAAACGGAGCCGGCGGGGGGTGACTGAAAAATGACTCCATCCAGGAAGGCCATTAGCTCTGCCATTGGCGACGGCCAGCTAAGGTGAAAGGAGGGAGGAATGGAGAGCGGGAGAGGGAGAGGGAGAGAGGGCGGGGAGGGGAGGGGAGGGGAGGGAGAGGTTCGCGAGTGACGTGGGGGAGGTCTCAATTACCTGCCGGCCGGGGCAGGGGCGCTGCGTCGCTGCTGAACAGAGTGATGCTACGAAAATTAGTAATAATTGAAACTTCATGAGCAAGGGGGATCTTTGCCTCCCCCATGGATCGTATGCTAATGTGCGCAGGAGGGGCGGAGCAGGGCGGAGCAGAGCGGAGCAGAGCAGGGCGGTGGAGGTGGAGGTAGTGATGGATGTCGGTAGAGCGACGGGCAGGTGCATCCGGGAGGGGAAGGGCAGGGCTCCGCGCCGCTGGAATAATGTAACATTCAGCTTCACATTGCGCGGTACACTTTCGAAAATACTTACAATATTTTTTTTGTCTCATAATAATTTGTACAATTTCTTTGCCTTTCGCAGGAGCGCTCACAAGCTGCCACCCACCACGACACAACCACAGCCTGCAAGGACCAACACGCCGCAACTCACACAACGGAACGGCTCTCCGCCGCGCCGCACCGCGCCGTCGCCAACTTTACCGCGTATATTTCAGTCCCGCAAAGTCAACACATTACAAGCGCCGCTGCGTGCAATATCATAAGACGGCCGTAAAGGCGCCCGGGCCGGACCTACTCGGGAGATAACACTGGTGGGCATTAATTTTGCAGCAGAGCGCGGCAGAGCTGCGGCGGCGGGACGGGGGCGGCGTGCTCCCCCAGCCGCCCACAGAGGCCCCCGGCCCGGCCCGGCCCCGGCCAGCTGAAGCAGCCGCGTCTAAGGAAGGAGACACTCAGCCCCTAATTTATACCGCCGCACCGTTACCTTATCCCTGAGAGCGGCGGGGCGGGGCGGGGCGGGGCGGGGAGGGCCGCTTAGAGCGCTTCACTAGAGCCGGCCCGGGGGGCGTCAGGCGCAGCCGGGCTAACTACCAGCCAACACCGCGCACTACACAGCAGTCATTACACACCGCCCTCTGCAACCTTTCTCCCAACTAGAAACGCCCCTCTACTATTCTTAAAACTTGACATCGAGAGTCTAAAAATATTCTTGCTAAAAAAGAAAAAAAATAATAAAGAAATAGCACACTCCGCGTGTTTTGGCTAATGTAGTGTAAACCTCCAAGTAACTACATCCTCTACCACTGCAGCAGGGGCACCCTGGCCCACATGATACCCTGGTATATGCGGGTGGCACCCCCTTGTGGGCCAGCTGAGGCTAGCTGAGGTAAGGCGCAGAAGCGCTTAGCTCAAGCTCACCGGGCGGGCGGGCATAGGGGTGGAACTGCCCCGCCCCGCCCCGCCCCGCCCGGCCGGGTCATATCCAGTAATATTCATGATGGTCTGGCAGCCCATTCCAAGGAGCTGGCCGGCTGGCCGGGCCCCGGGCAGGGCAGGCAGGCCGCACAGAGCCCCGGGGCCGAGCCGAGCCGAGCGGAGGGGGCGTACCTGCGAAGTGCCCAGATAAATCTCCTCGGAATCTGCACACAAGCGCGCCCGGGCGTGGCGTGGCGGGGCGTAGTGGGGCGGGAGTGGCTCGGCGCGGCTGAGCCCCCGTGTAAAAGAACGGCTGCTCCGAGCCCCGTGCTTATTAGCCCCTTAAACAAGACCTCGGTGGCACCGGCACCGCCACCGCCGCCCAGGTGGGGGGAAGGGGCTTTTTATTCGCACGCACAGGGGAGCCGTCGCGTCGCCTTGAAGGGGAGGGGGGGGGGGGTCGTAAAGGTCCGACGCCCCGCCACCCGGCCCGGCCCCGCCCGCACGGCATAACGATATCAAATATTCCCAAACGATGCTCCAATAAGTGTCGCTCTCCCAGTGTATCGGAAACACCCCCTAGAGAGGGATGCCAGGGGCGGGCCGGCGTTGTTTGTCCGAACACGACGGAGCCAAAGAGGTGGAGGGGGAGGGGGGGGGGTGATACAGCGGGGAGATAGTCTCCATTGTGACCGATTGGGCGGCTCGGCGAGGCACCTCAGGTCTTGGAGGAAAGGGGCGGGGCGCGCAGGGGGCGGGGGGCGGCGCACTAACGGTGGCGGCGGGGTCCTGTGGGAAATTAGTTTCCTGGGATGCCACCCACCCCGCCACGCCACGCCAGGCCGCGCCCTACAGGCGCGCGCGCCAGGCCACGTCTTCAGTAGTGGTAATGCACTAAAGCGAGCGCGAGAGAGGGGGCGGGGGGGAGGGAAGAGACTGGGAGGTAGAGCCCCGCCCCCTCTCCCACACACACACACACCGAAGGGTGGCGCGTTCCAAGAGCGGCAGCGGAGATCGAATCGCAATTACCTGCAGGATGTTACGTAATGAGCGGGCCTCATGACGGTTGGGGAGCGAGGCGGCGGCATACCTCATTGCTCCCGACGGCCGTCAGCGCGCTCCTCGGCGCGCCCGCCCCGCCCCGCCCCGCCCCGCCCCGCCGCGCTCCATTCAATCGGCCGCTGTTTCACGCGCGGAACAGACAGGTCCCTCGAGAGACCCTCACGCGTGAGGCCCAGGCCCCCCGCCCAAAGCCAGCCTCACTCCCTATCGCGGGCCCCAACAAGAAGCTCCTCCTCCTCCTCCTCCTCCTCCTCTTCCTCCTCCTCCTCCTCCTCCTCCTCCTCCTCCTCCTCCTCCTCCTCCTCCTCCTCCTCCTCCTCCTCCTCCTCCACCTCCTCCCGCTCCGTGTAGTTTCATGCAAAGCCTCCGCCTTGTTCAAAACAGCTCGCCGAGTGATACTGAACGACTACCGTGATAACGATGACGACGTGAAGACGTAAAGCTGCGAAATAAGACGGCAGTGGAGCGCGCAGCAGGGCACGGCACGGGAGCGCAGGGGGCAGGATTAGAGCGAGGCGACCAGCAGGGGGGAGGAAGGGAGGGAGGGAAGCCCCAAGCCGCGCCGCGCCGCCCCCGCGCGGAGAACAAGTTGGCGCCGACAGCCCTACCCCTACCTCACCTCCCAGTCCTCGTCCGCCAGGGGGATTAGCCGACCCGCTCGGCGTGGAGCGATCGAGGACCCCGGCCCGGCACAACGCGGCACTGCTGCTACAGCTCAGTTTTAACTCCCCGCTCCAGCTCTACTTTTGCCAAAACTGCACGGTCGGCGCGGCGCGCAGAGCCCCGGGCCCAATCCCGGCAATAGACTTGGGACTCTACTCGGCTCGGACCGGGCTGGGCTGGGCTGCGGGATCAAAAGGAACCCGCCCCCGCCCCGCCCCCCGCAGACTCAAGCTCCGCTCAAGCCGCCGAGATGGAAATTTCTCATTGAGGAAACTATGGTCCATTCATCGGGCCCTGTTCGCTGCTTGTGTTTATAGGGGAGACTGTGCTGCTGTACGCCCCGCGCCCCGCCCCGTAATCCCCGGCGACTTCCGCCACAACTTGCCATCTTCGCTTCGACACCCCCGGCCCGGCCCCGCTCCGCCGCGCCGCGCCACGCCCCCGCATCCCCCTATCCGGTCGAAACTTAACTTGTTTTCAGTTGGAAAAGGGACTCTTGTGTACCTCCACTACCAACGCGATTACACGAGGAATAAAATTAACAGAGGCAGAGCAGGGCGGGGTGAGGGCGTGGCAGGGCGGGGTGGGGCGGGGTGGGGCGGGGTGAACGGGGCGGGGCGAGGGCGCCGCCTCCGGCCCGCTTCCCTCCGCCCTGGAAACTCAATACGGCAGCGCGACGTCTCCGCTCTCTCACTCCCTTATCTAACTACATGTATCTCGCCTGCTGCCTTCTCTCTCTCTCCTACACTCTTGTCGTTATCTCTCTCCATCTCTCTCTCTCAAGCACATCCTCCTGATGGCGCACGAGTCTGCTGCTGATGGCTTCAAATACCGTCGTCATGAAAAGCAAAAGTGCCCCTGGTCCGCTTCCCGTTCGTTTTTCCCCCTATCGCCCCTCCCCCTCCCCCCCAAACGCGCCGCCGTTGACGTGAAGGGCGCAGTGTGCCGTTGTCGGTCTGCAAGTGTTACCATTACAACGAGGGTCTCGCCCGCCCCGGCCCGGCCCATGTTCAGCTTTTTGCGGCGGCGTTAGCTGCGCGGCCTTTCACTGCCGCGGCGCGGGGCGTGGCGGGGCGTGGCGGGGCGCGGCCTAGGACAAGACGGATGGAAGTTGTTGGCCAACTGGCAGTGCGCTGGGCTTGTGGTGCGGGTCGGGCAGAGCTGGCCAGCACAACACCAGAGAGCGAGGCTCTTGGGCCCCGCCACGCCCCGCCCCGCCCCGGCCTCTTCGCGCCGACTTGGTAGCGTTCATTACACTTACTTAGACACCACCACGACTGCTACACTACTACACTCTGCGGCAGACGACTAGCACTACGGCTCCACCGCGAATGTGGCGAACAAGAGTCTGAGTGCAGCGACACTAGACACTAAGACCCCGCGAAATGATAATTTTAAAAAATATTTTAATTCACAATGCTGCATTTTGAACTCAAAAAATATTTTTACGCGAAAAAGAAAAAAGAGCAACAATCTGCGCAAAACCTTTAAAAAAATAAAGAAAGCCTAATAAAATAAGTGAGGCGAAACACGACACGAGCACACAGAACGGCCTGCTGATTGCTCAGCCAATTCATCAGACCCATAGGCCCGATAAGGCAGCAGCCGCAGCTGCAGCAGCTGGTGGGGGGAGGGGGGAGGAGCAGGGAGTTAATTAGAAAGCTCGGTGCAGTCGCACCGGGGAGGGGGGGGGGGGGGGGCTAGGCCTTTGGCCACGAGGTTCGGTCCACACTGCATAACTACTGTCACCCCCTCTCCCCACACACATTCACATTGACTGGCGTTCCCGGAAAATGCACGCTTATCGTCCCATATTATACGTGTCACCGCTTTTATTTTTTTTATTATTTTTTTATTTTAATTTTTTCGCATGCGCGTCGGCACAGATATGAACTGAGAGAGAGAGAGGGAGAGAGAGAGTGCGCGTCCGCAGTCCCATGCCCAACAGCAGATCCCACACTAACGCTATAATAACTTCAGCTCCAGCTGCCCTCTCCTCACCCACCTCCGCGGACAGCCCCATTTTGACCCTCATTTCTTTATTTTATTTTATTTCTTTCACATGCTACTTTTTTTTGGGGTGGCGCTCGCTGCTCTTCGTGTCAGGTACGAAACGCCCGCGCTAACGCTACCTATTCCAATGCGCAACGCATTTACGTCAGGCATAAACGAGATCGTAACGCGTAACGGTAACGGCGCGTGTCTCGCGCGTATGTCACCCGACCAGCTCCGCGCCACACACGCCCCCGGCGCTAGCAACACCACTGCCCCTGCAGGCCGGCAGGCACAATCATGGAGGTGACGCTACGCTACGCTCTCTGCTGCCGTTGACTCCCGGCTGACCCCATCAGCGGCAATATCTCCCCCGGCCAGGCCAGCAGGCCGTCAGCATTAGCGGGCCATTGTCACTGTGCGCCGTCCGCTCATCAATAAAAAGGCCCCATCACACTTTCCGAACAAAACCGTTATTTATAACTTTACAGAAAGCCCCGCACTCTGCTCGAAAAGGGCAACTGGAAAGAGGACCCTACCCTCGGGCAAGCACTGGTTGACTTGTAATTTTTTTTCCTGGAAAATTGTCTGGAGAAGGAGGCACTGGAAACTTTGTGGATGACGCTACATCTCACTTTCTAGTGGAGGCAGTACTTCTTGAAACCATGCCGTATCTAAAAGGTCATGAATGAATTCACGGCAATAATCATTCCCCACCACAGCAAAAAATAAAATAAAATTGGAGTCTTTCCTGCACCCAAGTACCCGCATCGTGTGGTCCTCGGCAGCCTCCCCCCGCAGCGGCCATCTAAAGCGCTGCTGTACACACATCACATCATCATACGAATGCGGAGGGCGCCTAAATAAATCCTCCCTTTCCCACGGCCGCCCCGCCCCGCCCCGCCACGCCCAGCCGGACAAAACTTTTTTCCTCGGCGTCGCTCCGAGTCTCTCCCTCCCTCTCTTTCTCTCTCCCGCAGCCCCAGGCCCTGCGCGGGGTCGTCTGTCTCCGTCGCACCCGCAGCCGTCGCGGGCGCCGCGACGCGTCGCTGCCAGAAATCCGTAGGGGCCATTATGGTCCGGGCCGCGCGGATTAATGGCGTTCTGCTCATTCCAGTCGGCTTTTCATCACTTTTGCCATAAAACGCCATGGCGAATGTGTTTGGGGGGGGGGGGGGGGGTAGGGTTAATACACGTAGACACACTGCCGGCCTGGCCTCTTGAGCTACAAATCCCGCCCAGTGTTCTCTCTCTTGCGAGCCTCTCATCTCTGCCCTCCACTCTGTAATCTCTCGCTCTCCATCGCCCTCCTCCCCCCTCTCTCTCTCCCTCATTTCCTCTCCCCCCTCCAAGAGGAAAGGGGCGATTCATTTATTGGCCACACCCAAAAGTTTCTGCCCGGAAACAAACCGCTGGCGGCAGCGTGGGCGCGGAGGCGCAGGGATCCACACCGGGTCACCGGGGCAGACCGAATGAGTTCTTCCCAAGAGAAAACGTAGTCCAAAGTACTCGGTATTGCGCGGTATAGAACGCCGATACTACGCGACACAATCCTCGACCACGAACAAATTTTGCTGCGGTTTTCCGATATCCCATGACAAGTACACCGCGCCGCGCCCCGCGGCGCACAGGCGCGAGGGAGACAGACACTCGGGGGCATAAAGCGGCGCGCAATGATGACCAATAATCATAATAAGAGAGCAGCTAGCATTGATAGCGGCATCAGTGCGCCCGTCAGCATCCTCAGCCTCTCAGCTGGCTGCTTGACAACAGCGGGCGGGACGCCTAGCCTCGCGCCCAGGCTCCCCTCGGCCCCGGGTCTTCCCCGCCCCGCCACACAACACGACTTTTCTTATTTCCCATTCCGTCCCCTCCGCCGGGCCGCCCGCCCCGCCCCGCCCCGCCGGGACCCGCGGATAACAAACACGGCGCGTCCATTAGGCCCCTCTGCTGTGCCCCTCTCGGCGCTGCCAGGGGCGCCCTGGACAAAACCAAGGCTCTATCCAGCTGCAGGACCAGAGGAGGGACTGCTCCCGTCTCGCAGAGTGCTGACGTACCCAACTTGAAAAAAATTACGGACAAGCAGCGTTACCGATACAGAGTTACATGTCTGCTGGGAGCGTAAGCCCCTCGCCCGGAGCCCTCTCGAGGCTCCGGCGGGCTCCGGCGGGCTCCGGGGGCCTCCCGCTGCGGCGCCTCCGGGCCTCCGGGCCGGAGCAGCGCCCTTATCTCGGGCGCCCATCGCATCTCCTCCTCGGGATCGGATCGCCCCCCTCGGACCTGGACCCTCCATCCATCCCGCAGGACTGCCTGGGCCCCGCGCAGTGTCGCGCGCCACCATTGGTCAGCGGGGGCGCGACGCTGGGGCTCACAGCCAATGGGAACGGGCCGCGCTCGTGCAGGCAGGTGCAGCGAGAGCGAGGGGGACAGAGCATCATTAGCACTGGTTAGAGTCGACCACACACCTCACCGGCGGGCTGCAGCTGGAGCAGTGTAACGCACCTAATGGGATGACATCCACGTTTTATCACCACGCAGGACACACACACACACACAGTGCGGAGATGGCCAGTTCGCTCCAATTCCTCCCCTCAGCCCCAGCAGCGCGCGCTGTCAGTTAAGGTCTGCATTTTAACAAGAAGATGAGCCCGGCAGCAGCCCGGGCAGGCAGGCAGTTTGCCGTCCCCGGCGGGGCTGGGCCGGGTTGGGCTGGACGCTCCGGATGACAAGGCAAAGAGCCCCGCCCCGCCCCGCCCCGCAGCGCCAACCACCCAGATTACAGGCGAGCGAGCAACTAGTGGCGCGGCGTGGCGCGGCGTGGCGTGGCGCGGCCCTGGACAGCATCAAGAGCAATTAAAGCCCCGGGAGAGGAAGCGGAGGGACGGGACGGAACGGGACGGGCACATGGGCAAGAAGGGTCGCCCCGCCGAACCGAACTGAACCGAACCGCGCCCCGCCACGCCCGGGAGAGCTTCCGCCACCAACGCATCGCCGCACCTCAATCACAAAGTTATTTCCTCACCGACGAGTACAGAGAGAGCCCCGTCTTGTCCTATCAATTCTATATCGCCGTCTCGCGCTTACACACGAACACGCACGTGTATGCGTGGTAGTTCACGAGGTGAGCCGCGCGGGGACAAAGAAAAAAAAGAAGGCAATAACGATTTTATAGACGCTCCCCCGGCGCGCGCGGGTCCAAATAAACACTGTGTGCCAGCGCGCTGGTCACTATCTCTGCCCCCTATACTTCTTTCCACTTTCCGTATCCAAATTTCGTCCGCGGCCGCGGCGCGGCTCGGCGGCTCGGCCCCACTAGGGGAGCGGCAGTAAAAGCGTTTTATTTCCGAGCCTCTTTAGCGGATAAAAGCCCCCTGATGCCGCGCCGCGCGCCGCCCGCCTCCGAGTAGCGCGAGTGTTGCGGCAGATGGCCCCAGCGCGGCGCGCCCCGCTCAGCGCTGCTGGTGGAAACAAGTGCGAGGAGCCGAGCTGCCGCCCGGGCTCGCCTCGTCTTTTCCAGTAATTTCATCTCCGAGCGACGTACAACAATGTTACAACCCCCGCGCCCGGGCGGGCGAATGACGGATACCATCCCGGACGCGGACGCTCTCTGGTCTACCCTGAGACACATATATGTACGACACTTTACCCGCAGACCCGGTCGGGAGGGAGGGGGGAGGAGGGGGGTCGCATACCAAACCTGCAACAAAGGCTAAGCCGAACTCAATATCCGGGCGGGCAGTAAAAACGCTATTCGGATTACCGAGCCACGATTTGCACGCCGATAGTTCTCGTCTTCTTTTACGATCGACATGACAAAGGCACTGGATATAGCGTGGCGGGGCGCGGCGTGGCGCGCTGCAGGGCGACGACAGCAGGACAGAGGGAAGGCCCAGCCGGCTTCAGCCAGTCCAGGTTCATAAGCACAAGGAGTCTGCCCGGACAGGAAACTCGCAACTGTGTGAATGGCGCACACTTGTAGGGAAGTCAACTCCTATTCGTAAGTTCTGAATTTTCTGAAGCACTTCACACATTTGAAATTCCAGTGCAGAGACCGCATCTGGACATCTCCAAAAAGTGCGTAACGCCCAGCGGCAGCGCCCGCCCCGCACTCTAAATGCCGCAGTGCCAGTGTTTTTACTTTATTGGACCGGACCGGTCGGCTCGACGAGGTCACAGGTGCGGG
The DNA here is from genome assembly GCA_033675135.1 of Frankliniella intonsa. Classification (NCBI taxonomy): domain Eukaryota; kingdom Metazoa; phylum Arthropoda; class Insecta; order Thysanoptera; family Thripidae; genus Frankliniella; species Frankliniella intonsa. The sequence goes on along the minus strand of CM066254.1, from coordinate 8,422,476 downwards.
CGGGGCGGGGCGGGGCGGGGCGCCAGGGCGCTTATATTGCTTCTGCCGCCCTGGGCGGGCTCCGCTCCGCACCCGGCACAGAGGGACGGACGCGTCCGGACGGGGACAACGCAACAGGACCGCAATACCTGCGCGCAAAACTAACTTTAAAACTCTGCTCCACTCACGCGGGGCAGGGCAGGCCCTCTCCCGTATCGCTCCGCCTCGACGTGGTGGTACGCCACCGCATGACTTATTAACCACCCTCGATAAAGAACACGGCCGCAAACTTGGGACCGACCCGGGCGGGCCGCGGGCCGGGCCGGAGCAGCAGCAGCGGCCTGCGAACCGCGTCAGACCGGCAGCCGCAACTTTTAGACGCGTATACCAGGGGCCACTTTGGCCGTGTTAAACTTTCACGTGGGAAGGTCCGCAATGGACCCTGAAACCGCTCGGGGGATAGCGGGGCGGGGCGGGGCGGGGCGGGCCGGACCCACTGGGCCGGACCTTAACCCGATCATCTTGTCCATCTCCTCTTATTGGCTGCCTTACCGGGCCAGGCCAGGCCTGCTCGGCCTGCTGCTGCTGGCCCGGGGCACCACGGCCCGTGTGTGTGTGTGTGTGAGTGTGAGAGCGGCGGCACGGCGCGCACACGGCCTCCTGTATCCCTTTCCCAGCAGCCGGTAGCCCCCCCCCCCCCCCCCAACCTCTCACTTGATCCCACCCACCTAAAAAACAAGGAAGAAAATAACCCCACCAGTACAAGCACCAGCGCCTCCCTCCCGCCCCGCGGCGGCCAGGGAGGGACCTCATTTCGAGTAAGCACAGCTGTGCGCAACTGACACTTAAATTTTCCAGAAAAGCATCACATCCACTACCAGGAGCAGCAGCAGGCCCATCCGTCCGGCGTGCGTCCGTTTGAATGAGGGCTGTTCGTCCACCTTATCTACCCAGCCCCCCCCCCCCCCCTCTCTCTCTCTCTCTCTCTCTCTCTCTCTCTCTCTCACTTGCTCGCTATCCTCTTCGCTCCGCCCTTGAAGAGGCGACGCACGGACCGTCACGTTGAGCACACGCACATTGGGCAAGCCGACCTACGGCGCCCATCAGAGGGCCATTGTCCACGGCTGGCACCTGCCTGCTACTCTGCCAGGGACACACACACACACGCGCGCGCGCGGCTTGCGCTTTACACAGCCACCTCTCCTCTCCTCTCTCGCCTTTGACCTTTACCTCTCGCTCTACGGGCGTGCCAACATTTTGATCCGATTCCCCAGGCTTGCCTTGCCCTGCCCTGCTCGGCCCCGGCCCTCGCTCGCCCGGGGTTGCGGGGGGTCCGCCCCGTCGCGTCCCGTGTACTGTACCTGGGGCCCAGGCCGCCCAGGCCCGGTCGGACGGCCCGCGGGGGGCCCATAGCCCGGCCCGGCCCGGCCCGGCCCGGCGCGGGGACCCACAGGGGACCCTCCGGCCGGTCACGAGGGCGCTCCTAGATGGGCACGCCGTTATGCCCCGCCACGCCCCGCCACGCCCCGCCACGCCCCGCATACACCGTCACGACGTAAGTACGCTGCACACAAAGGCACAATGCAACCTTTACGACGTGACGAAGAAAAAGCAGGAGGGGGGGGGGGTGCGAGGAAGAGGACGACGACGAAGAGGAGGAGGAGGAAGGGAAAAGAATCCTTCCTAGGATGCAGTATGTGCGGAGAGGAGCGGGGGAAGACGGTGGCCCAGCCCCAGCCCATAGCCATGCTGCCGATTTGCATAGGCTCCAATTCATCCCTAGGACTGCATACGACACGGCGGAGGCTTGCTGGAGGCTCACTGGAGGCACGCTGCTGGAGGCACGCTGCTGGAGGCACGCTGCTGGAGGCACGCTGCTGGAGGCACGCCAGCCCTAGCACACTACACACCGATATGCGTGCCGGACGGACAATGGATCCTTGTTCTTTACTGTCCTGTCCGTCCGGTGCCGCTAGGCCCCCCGCGCCACGCCGCGCCACGCCACGGGCCGATACACAAGAGCACGACCTGGAGCCGGGGGTCCGGTCCAGCTCCAGCCGGTGGGATTCGAACCAGCGGCCAGGAGAATGGCAACCACCAGAGAAGTGGAAAAGGGGGAGGGGGGGCGAAGCGACACAGAGAGGCAGAAAAGCTCGAGGGCCGTCAAAGGGATGTCACGAATCCTCCAAAGCCCAACGAAGCGGGGCGGGGAGGGGCGGGGGTCCTGGATAATTGGGCAGACCAGACCCCAAGCCCAGGCGTAGGCCTCCCTCAAAGGTCTTCCCCTCCCCTGTACCGGCCACGGCCCCGGCGGGGTCAACCCCACTCGTTAGTTACACTCGCCCCACCTCGCTGGAGAGCGGGGCGGGGCGGGGCGCGGCGGGCAGAGGAGATGAGATTCCAGCAGGCGGGTTGCGGCGGCCGGGTGAGCAGCACCAGTCACTTGCGCGCGGGTGGGGGCGGGGCGCGGGCGGGTCGCGGGGGTTGGGACCTGGCCGAGCGTCGTAACCCCCGCAGATCCCTCTTCTTCTCCAGGGTGTTGGCGCCGCGCCGCGGGGGAGAGTAGGAGAGCGAGAGAGACGGGCTGATGCACAGTCACCCCGCGGAGAGAATAAAACAGTGCAAAGCCGAGGGGGCGGGGGGACAAGCTCCGGGGTCACCACACCTGCTACACGCGCGCCCTCTCTGCCCGCCGCCGCCGCGTCTCGGAAAAGCGCCCCCACCGCCCTTTCAGCAGGGCGGCGAGTTCATTCAAAGCCGCGGCAAGTGGTCTACGGCGGCCACAACCCGATACAACCCCACCGCACTAGCACCAGACCCACACCTGCTGGGAGGTCGGGAAGGGTCTGGTCTCCCTCACTAGATATTCTCGGGGGGTAGTAGTCGGGCCGGGGTGGCGCGGCGTGTCGTGTCGGGCGGGAGTGCAGGCCATGGACCAGGCAGGCCTTACGATGGCATAAAATTCCGCCGCCGTGGGAAGGCTAGGCCGGGCCGGGCCGCTACACTCACACATACGAGAGCGGGGCGGGAGAGAGGAGAGGACCCCCGCGTCGTGTGGAGCGGAGAGGAGGAAGGGGAGGGGAGGGGACGGGGTGGCCATAAACTGAAATTCAAGCGGCCCGCCAGGATAGCACCGTACCGTACCGCGCCGAGCGCTCCGGCCCCGCAGTCGCAGTGCGTGCGAACAATGCTGCATATTCGCGAGGCGGGGCGGGGCCAGCCTGCGAGGCTCTTCCTATATACAGTACACTACCTCCAACCTTCTACTCCTCATCATCTTTCTCCTCCTCCTCCTCCTCCTGAAACCGCGCACACCTCGTTCAGGACACCTGCGCATCACACAATTCTGTCTCTAGTTTATGTACCATTGGCAGAAATGCGGTCGCAGCGTTTGGAGAGAGCGGCGTTAGGCGCGGTGAGAGGGAGAGAGGGAGGTAGGGGAGAGGCAGAGAGAGGGGCCCATCTTGAGAGGAGCCCACAACATGGCCGTACTACAGCCCCGCGGAGGAAGGTGGAGTGTACCGCAGCGGCCCAGCCCGGCCCGGCCCGGCCCGTCAACACCAGGCCGTCAGAGCGACGTACCGCTAGAGATGAATACAGCACCCCCCGGGGCGGGGCGGGGCGGGGCGGGGCAGAGCCTGCGGCGGGTAAGAAAGCCACGCCACGCCGCTGGGGTGGGCGCGCACGCGCCTGCAGAGAGAGGCGAGGCGTTCCCTCCGCTCCCACGCACAGCGAGCAGCGCGCCAGCCATGCCGAGAGGTTGAGCAGAGCAAAAGGGTTGAAGTGGGAGACACAAGACGGGGGTGAACGGAGGAGGGGGAGGAGGAGGAAGGCAGTACGTCACCAGCACCCCGTGGCAGTGGCCTGTCACTGCACATCGGGAGAGACAGGGAATATCGCATGACACAGGAAACACGCAATACCAACAAAAAACAAAACCAAAAAATACCCTGTGATTGTATACAGATTCCTGGACCAAATGCCACTACACCTTAAACACGACCAAAGCACTCGTATTTGCGCGCCCTATGCGGCCGGACCCTTTTTGCTATGCGTTATTCTAGTTTCAGATTGGAATTGGAAAGCAGACGACATTCGAATTAAATCCGCGAACGGCGTGGCCCAGCGCGGCCATGGGCGGACGGGCAGGAATTAAATGGCAGAGCAGAGCGCCGTCCCAGCGGGGGCGGGGCGGGGCGGGGCGGGGCGGGGCGAGGCGGGGCGGGGCGGGGCGGCCACCGGACACCAATTGACTGACCGCGCACCAGTAATTACTTTCAATTCGACACCCACAGCGGCAGCAGAAGGCTCGGCCCAGCCAAACCGGACGCAGCAATTTTTTTTTTAATTTTTTTTTTTTAGAAAGACCAACGTCGACGAGGGAAAAGTGCAAACAATTCCACATTATTCAAATTTCCGACCGTCTGCCGCACGAGGGACAGCAGAAAACTGTTATTTTTCCTCTCGCTCCCCCGCAGGCCATACCAGGCGCGGCCTGATTATTTGACGAATTTATTTCCGGCCTCCTGCGAGGCGCTCGCCTCTCCATCGGCACGCGAGCGCGGCGCGGCACGCCCCGCCCCGCCCCGCCACACCACGACAGCGCCGACAAACGAAGCGGTGTGCAGAGTAATGGTACAAACTCGTGTGGGCGAGTGAAAAGAGCCGCGAGGGAAAAATAATAACAAACGAAAAAGAAGAAGAACGAAATTATGATGACGATAAAAAGGAATGAAAATACTCTAAAGGGGGCGGCACGGCACGCGAGCGCATCATAGCGCTGGGCCGCCCGCGCACGCTCGGGACGGGCCGAGAGGGAGTCGTAGCTCACGACGAGTAGCTACCCGTACCGCACCGCACCGCGCCGGCGAGAGCGGAGCAGCGCCGCGCGGCGCCCCAAGTGGGAAAACGATACCGTGGGAGAGCGGCAGGCCGGGCCGGGCTGCGCCATTCATAGCGGCCGCCCCGCCCGCGGCCGGGCACGCCAAAGCCCAATTCAAACGGAATACAATACGCGCCGCGTGTGTTCGTTGCAAGACGTTCTTTTGCCATCGAAAAGGACTTTTATTACTCATTAAGCGCGTAGACTTTCGCGTAGAAACGCAGTGATTAAACGGGAGGAACCGCAAAACATTCTTCTGCTACCTGCTAGCCTAACCCAGCAGTGCTGCGCTTGCTTATTGCTGTTACGAATTCAGCAGACAGGGAAGAGGAAACAAAACTAGGTGGAGGCGGTCCGGTCGGTGCATGGGCATAACCGTGACATCCGACAGACGTGCGCAGCCCGGCCTCGGGCCAGCGGTGGGAGGCTGCCTGGCTGAGCGACCGCCGCGCCCCGCCCTCCCCGCAGCGTCAAACGCCCCGCCAATCCGGCCAATTAGGCGGACCGAAATATTTACCATGCGCCCGGCGAACAGGACGGCCGAGCCACAGGAAGTAAGTAAGCTCACGAAATATAAAACGGACCGTCGCGATTTTTTTATGTCACACTCGTACTACATATATGCAACTGTGCACGCGCATCTAGGTAGCCATAAGTAGTACTATTTTACCTTTCCTCTCCAGTGTCCCTTTTGGGCACCACAGAGCCGCTTGCGGTGCGACGGCCTCACCTGAAACAGAAGAACACGCTGTCAGAACGGGCTGTCACTCGTCAAGGCGCAAATATTACGTGACTGTCGCAATGTGCATGCGTAAGTGGGAGAGCGCGGAGTGGGGAGGGAGGGAGGGAGGGAGGGAGGGAGAGGGAGAGTCGGGGGAAGTGGGGCGCGGCGGGGAAGTTCAGTCGGGATACGAGAGCGGCACCCAAAGGAAAATTGCAGCCCAAAACGCGGCCCCGTATGGAAACACGCGGCGTGCCGAGGGGCGGGGTGGGGCGGGGCCGGGCGTGTTCTGACGGGGCGTGGCGGGGTGTCACAGAGGTGAGCGATCCCGCCCCGTGCTGTAGCCCACATTCACCGCCACGCCACGCCGCGCCACCGCCGCTAACCGACCGGTCAATATGTGATGAGCCGTGGCAGTCTAGTCTTGCAATATTCACAGCCGCGGCCGGCCTGGCCTGGCCGGCCAGGGACCGGGGCGTCACTGTCGATATGTCACCCGCTATGTACTGCGGCGGGGCCGAACGGACTGCCGCACCGCACCATTTCCGGCATAAAACAGTGTTTCGGAAATGCGATCACGAGACAGACACTCCAACCACAGCGGGATTTTTTTTAAAGCAAATGACGCGAAGTTTCGCATGTATCGGTTTCATATTACGAAAATATCTACATACGTCGCGGCGCAACTCGCGGTTCGGCGCTCTTAGAGGCGTATATTTAAAAAGTTGATATCTTGACAAAAATTGGGTTTTTGCAGGTTTTTCCTCTCTCGTTATGGAACACACACACACACACACGCACTGAACCCGCATGGTCTCCATGCAGGTGGGAGATTGGGGGCTTAACTATATACACGTTGTGGCATCAGAGCGCCCGGCCCCCTCCCCTCGCGTCCCTACCGGGGCCCACCTTGCATCGCACACTACTTAGCGTCCCCGCCCCGCCCCGCCCATAATAGCAGCGTCGCATGCTACCCGTGCGTCGTCGCCAAAGTCGGCGTCCGAAGAGAAGAACGCAAAGCACACCTCTGTCGCTCTGCTCCGGGGCCGGGCAGCGAGAGCGACAGAGACAACGCGATACAACGGCCCATGTATCGATCTCCAGCCTGCTCACGCGCCGCTCCCGCTCTCTCTCTCTCTCTCTCTCTCTCTCTCTCTCTCTCTCTCTTACTCGCTCGCGCTCTGCGCCGGACAGCCAGGGCCCTGCAATCTTGATAAATCGCCTCAGGACCATTTTTAATCCGCCTCTTTTCGGTCTCCGGCGTGTGTCGGTCTGTAACGACAGCCAGCCCAAAGGGTTGAAGCGAACGCGAGACCAAAAAAAAAAAATATATCTGGGATAGGGGGAATTTGGATCGCGGGCGGGGGTAATGTGAATAGAAGCAAAAAAGGAGCCAAGTAAACGCATCCCTACCAAAATAAAAAAAAATCTCATGTCACTCCTTTCCTCGGAATATCACTAGGAATATAGCGCAGGGTGGAGGGCGACGAAATCTGGGGCGCGCATCGCGGCGCGGCGATGTGAGATGGCGGCCCAGGCCACCAGGCCGGCCATCCGGACTGTATAGGCCATCAAAACGGCGGCGCCCGGCGCGGCCCGGCGCCAGCGGAGCGCCCTGAGAAATTGACAGGCATCTCGACCGTTGGCGGCGAGGCGAAGCAAGGCGAGGCGAGCGTCCGGCTCAGCCAGCCCGCCGCGCCGCACAGCATACAAATATATAATCCCACTCGATGAAATGGATTTGGGGCAAAAGCAGGGCAGGGAGAGATGGGGAGGAAAAAAGAAAAAAAGTAATTCCCTTGCCTTTCCCCGTCAGCCGATGACCCTGCTTTACTTCAGCCTTTCCCACGACGACGCCTCTGCCTCTCACGGCGACAATAAAGATAAACCTCACGCGTGGGCCTGGCGGCGGGGTTTCGGCCGACTTGGACTCCGCAAAGTTGTTTGTGCTAATTCCAGCAACAAGGGGGGAGCGAAAACTTTCAAGGGTGTTCATAGAGGGAGCCACCAAGTAGCCAGCTCCCCACCGCCGCTGCTAGCACCGCGCCTTTAGCCTCGGGCCCCTTTCCGCCAGGGGCGAGAAAGAAAAGCGCGAGATAAAAATTACGCAAAACTTGCCAAAAGACGCGAGATAGCGGGCCGGCGCGGGGCGGTAGCCTCATTATCCGTACCGACTTCTTTCCACTTCTAATACCAAACTGAATTATCTCGGCCCGGCCGGCCGGCTCCTGGTATCTAGTTTCCCGCGGTAATCATATCGTAAGAATTTGCATCCAGAACCTGCTGCAGCCGAGTCGGAGCGGCCGAGCCCTCGCGCTACAGGGTAATGAAGTCATTCCGCGGCTCCAATCTCGATGCCGGGGAGGGGAGGGGAGCGGCGGGGCCGCGCGGGAGAAGAATCTGACGAAATACCAATTAGGGCGCTTTGGCGCCTCGGCCCGGCCCAGCCTGCCCCGCGCGCCCGCCCCCGCGCTGTCGGGCCGCGGCTGGCACAGGCGAGAGGTGATAAGAAAGGTAGGTGCCAGAATGAGAAACGGACTGGATCAGATATCTCTGGCGGGGCGCGAGGAGGGAACGCCCCACGTCCCGCCCCGCCCCGCCCCGCGGACAGTGAGAGAGGAGCCGGCGCCCCGCCCCGCCCCGCCCCTCGCCCGTCCGCGCACTCAAAATCTTGATCAGGCCGCTCATAATGAAGTGCCCGCTCCGCCCCGCCCCGCCCCCGGAGCGGCGGGTGTCACCGGAGCCTCCGGCAGGAGCACCCAAACCCTCACGAGGCTGCATGTAATGTGCGCGCGCGCGCGCGCCTCCAGCGGTGCGCCCGGAGCGAGGCTAGGCTAGGCGTCGCTATTTGCCTTCGACAACTCGTTAGGCTAACGGGCCGGGCCGGCCGCGCAGCAGCAGCGTGTCCGTCTCTGTCAGATGCAAATGGCAATGGGAGAGCCGCGCCGCGCCACGCCGCGAGCCGATCGAGCTGAGCAGCTCCGCTCACTCACTCAGCGGCTCATTCGCTCACCGCACCGCGGCGCAGCGCTGCCCGCGGGCCAGGCAGGAGTGGGTCAGGCGACCACGGCCGGACCAGCACGGCCCTCCAACGATATTCGTCACTCCGGCCCGGCCCGGCCAGGACCAGAGGTTCAGGTTCAGGTTGCAGCGGATGGCGTTACAGGGACCGCCCCGCCCCGCCCCGCCCCGCCCCGCCCTGCCCCGCTACGCCCGGCCTCTGCATGTGGGCGAGGCGAATCGTGCAGCGCGGCGCGGCGGCCAGGCCGCGGCGCGCTAACGCTAGCGGATGCAGGACGGCCGGACACCCGGCGGACAGACGGACACATTCTCCACCGCGGCCAGGTGCCACTCGCACGCAGCATCAGTGCTCCGATACCCTGCTGCCTCCGCGCATTTGATTTGCTATTACATTAACCACACAAAAAAAAATTGTGCTAAAATTCACACGACGTTTTTAAATGTCCCGCGCGCGTAGAGCAATTAACCTCCCTTACAATTTGCAAAAAACAATATAAAAAAAAGATTTTACTAATAACCGAATTTACATGCCGAGGGTGTCGTGGGATCGCCTTATAATCCCGTGAGAAATTTGGTGCAAATTGGACGCGGCCTGCGAGCGGGGATGGAGGCGCGTAGGGCGTAGCTGCGGGGCGGGGCGGGGCGGGGCGGGGCGCGCCCGTCAAAGTATAACACAAACAAATGATCCGGCGGCAGCCCTCGAGGCTGAGCTGAGCCCTCAATCTCGCCAATTTGCTGCAGCGCGAATCTGCCGGCTGCCGCCACCGCCCTTCCACTCGCCCCGCCCCGCCCCGCCAGTGCCAACAATTACTCACATTAGTCCAGCGTTACCTCGTTGCCCGACGCGATTCCCGCCTCCTCCAAGTTGCCTCCTCGTCCTCCTCCTCTCCTCTGCCGTTGACCCGCAAGAACAAGTCGTCGCCACCTTATTAGCAGTCGTCCTGGGCTCTCATTTTCCTCCCCATTCAATTTCCTTCTTTTCTTTTCTTCTTTTTTAGAAAACGAAGCAGGGGAAAATTAAAGGAAAAGGCAATTTTTCCTCAGTGAGAAATAGGACGACGACGATGATGATAATGACGATAAAGAAGGCAATTAATCGGCAAGGTCCATGGCCGGCCCCGCGACGCGGCGATTACATTTTAGATCTCGCGGCGGAGGCTTTGCGCCCCGACCCGACCCGACAGCTTAGGCCTTGGCATAAGGCCCCACAGGCCACGGGCAAAATGCAGCGAATTTGTTACGCACAAGTGAGGGAAAAAAACTTCCTAAAAGACTGCTGGCGACTTTTCGTGTGTGGGGTGGAGGGAAGGGGGCATGACGGGAAACCAACTTGCATCGCAACAGCCAGCAGCAGCCGGCCTCAGGGCGCGCGGCCGGAACCCGGAGGAGCCCGGAGCACTGCTGCCAACTCCGGGGAAACATGCGTGCCGTGCGGGCGGGGCGGGGCGGGGCGGCACTCACGGCAGACAGCGCGGTGCGGCGCGGCTGCAGGCTATTTATACTCCGCGTGTCACACTCGTAACGCGTTACGCACGCTGATAGCATTATCACGCGGAGCGCGGCGCGGCGCTCGCGGGGCTGGCATGAGAGGAGGGAGGAAGGGTTGCGGGGGCGGAGCGAGGGCGCCGCGCTACACTGCACGTAAACAAGTACCTCCAAGTTAAAAATAATTTCTATTTTATCAAATTTTTAACAAAATTTATTTTTTTGGTGTCGTGGCGCCGGCCGGCAGAGGGCCAGGCCAGTTTGCTCCTTATACTTTCGCCGCTGGCCTCGACTCGACACGCCAGAACGATTAAAAGTCGCGTTAATTTCCGTAATGGAAGGGCCCTGCCTCCCCTTCACACTAGTCATGTGGAAGCCCCGGCCCGGCCCTGCGCCCCTGCTGGCCGGCCGCGCCACCCCCCACCCCCACGCCACGCCCCGTGTCAAGTGTCAAATTAAGTCGCTGCTCTGCTCGACCCTGGGACCATCATAAGTAACGCTATTAATGCAAACGTCGCCACTCTGCGTCTTGCTCGTGTTGTCACAGGCGTTACTATCAGCAGGCCCGCATTATGTATTGGGGAGGTGGGGAGGGGAGAGCGAAAGGGAAGCAGGACGGCCTAATAGGCCCCGGGCCTCTACGGCGCCCCCACGGCTTTTGAATCGATGACGTCAGAGTCGAGAGTCGGTCTTCGAAGAGAGGTTTCGAATAAGATGTTGAAGGGAAAAGTTAAACGGGGGTCTCGAACCCACGGCACGGCGCGTCAGTGAGTCACTGCAGAGTCGTGTAATGTCAGCGGCTGCCAGAGCAGGGCGAGCAGAGCACAGCGCGGCTGGAGCGGCTGGAGCGGCCGAGTCGTCTGCTGGCTGGAGAGCCCGGGGAATAAGGCATCATAAAAGTCGAGCAGCTAACAGCGACGACTTGCAGGGCGGACACCTTTTATAATACTCTGGCCGGCTGATACCCACAGCGTGCCCGTGGCCATCCGCTGTGCGAGAGAGAGAGAGAGCGGGGTACACTTGTGTTTATGAACCCAGGTGGGCGGACGGGGCCCGAGTATATGATGTCCGGGCCAGGCCCGGGCCAGACTCCAAAAGGCCCGAAAAACACTTGACTCGCGACCGCAAGAGCGCGCGGCGCGGGGGGCCCAAAGAAAATCCGCTAGTGTAAACTTCGCCGCGAGTAGTCGGTTCGCGCGCGTTTGAGAAAATGATAGGGGATAGTAAATACAGTGCGATCCGTCCGCGAGAGAGCAGAGGCGGGGAGGGCGCGGCCGTAAGCGCGCAGCGCACCACTTTACTTCTCGCCTCGCCCCTCCTGCTGTCCACCAGACATTATATACGGGCCCACCTCGCGGGGCGCGGCGGGGCGGGGCGGGGCGGCACCTCGTCCAATTCCCTTTCCGAACAGCTCATCAGCTGCACTCCGTCTCGACCGTCTCCATATATAGATATGTGATGTATATCGCCGCTCGCGCGTTACACAGAATATGCCGGGAGCTCTCCACCAAATTGTGAGAGAGAAAGAGAGAAAAGGAAAAGCCACTGGGGTCCGGCGTGTTGTCTCTCTCTCTCTCTCTCTCTCTCTCTCTCTCTGCTAGGCTCTGCTCCGCAGTTTCAGAGAGTTCCCGCCGGTACATCCGGCTTAGCGTTGGGATGCGGCCCGGCCAGGCCGGCCGGCACCTCGCCAAGTGGATACCCCCCCCCCCCCCCCCCTCTCTCCTGTACGGCCGCGGGTGTCCCTTGATGTGAATTGTCCTCACAGCAGCAGCCCCGCACTATAGCAGCCCGGCTCCAGCCCGGCTCCAGCCCGGCTCCAGCCAGCAGCAGGGGGGCCTGCATTCGTTATCCCCTGCACGCCAAGCTACGCTCCGCCACGCCACGCCCGGCCCGTCCGTACGTTCAAATTAGTCCTTTCACCAGGACGAAGCCAAGCAGTGCCAGCAGAGCCGAGCCACCACGGCCCGGCTGGAGACATTATCTCTCCAGCAGGTTCTCCAGCGGGGCGTGTCCTATTCGGACGCAGCCCTCCTCTCCTGCCAGCCGAGGCGAGGCGTGTGTGTCATTGTGCATAGCCAGCCAGGCAACATATGGCGCGGCGGGGCGTGGTGGGGCGGGGCGGGGCGTGGCGGGGCGCGGCGGGGCGTGGCGGGGCGCCAGCAGGAGGGCACGAGGCGGGCGCAGCGCGCAAGGTTTCACTCTCCGCGCCGCGCCGGGTCGGGCCGGGAACGGGCCTGCCGGAGCGATCGTCGTCGGCCGTGTCCAGGAGGCGTGCTGGACAAACAGTCTGGACAACAAACCCTCCGGCCGCTGGAGACAGGGAAGGGCAGGGCGACTCACTTTATGACGGGCCTCAGAGAGAGGGGACGGGGACCCCCGGGCCCCGGGCGGGCAGGAGCAGAGGACAGGCCAGGCCAGGCGTGGCGGAGGCCAAGACCCCCGTCCCGTCCCCCAGATGGACGGATTGCGGTGGTGTTTGCTCCGGTTGACGCGACGCCCGGAAGGCCCCTCCGCCCCCTCCCACAAACACACTCGGCCCCAGCCTGAGATTTGTCTCGTGTCTCCTCTCCTCTCCTCTCCTCGCCTCTCCCGTCCTCGACTCGTCCACCAGAGCCCAGCCTGACTTGGCAGACAGCCGCCCTTTTCCACACTGTGGCACTTCGGCGTCTCTCGTCTCCTCCCCCTCCCCTCCTCTCTCTTACTCTCCCTTCTCTAGCTGCTTCCAGTAGTATAGGAGGGGATCGCAGGCAGGCGCTTGAGTTAGGCCCCCGCCACGACCACGCCGCGGGGGTGCGAACGAACCTCAGCCCGGCGCGACACGACGACACGTACCCACACACTCGCACACCGGTTTCGGAGGACGGGTATGGATATGAGTGGGCGGGTGCGGTGGTATGTACCCGCCCCGCCCCGCCCCGCCCCGCCCCGCCCCACCCCGCCACACCACACCACGCCCCAGCGCGCAGGAGCCGGCAAGCGAGTGAGCATGCGTCTTGAATGTAAACTCACCACACTGCGTCCTTTGCCCCAGTTGCCCTTTGGGGCGTGACCGCGCGAGCGGGGCGTGGCGGGGCGGGGCGGGGCGGGGCGAGCAGACGGACGACCGTGGCGCGGCGCCCCAGGAACAACAAGCCCGCCGTCACCCCGCCCCGCCCCACGCAGTGCGTGACAAGAAATCCACTCTACATTCGTCATCGCGAATCTATAAAATACACTTCGGCAGCGACGTCCGGCGCGTGGCGCCGCTAATAAGGGCCATCGTCGGCCCATCCAACAACCACCACAATAAAGAGGGAAGACAAACCAAAACTCGGAGTCAATAATCTAGTCAATAAAACAAGCAGTGAGTGGGCCTCCGCTCCGGCCGCGCGGCGGGGCGGGGCGGGGCGGGGGGTAGCGCCAGCGCGGCCCGGTCACTTTGGACAAACTTCCACTCTGAGCGGAGCGCGGCCCGGCCCGAGCCCGGCCTCGCGCCGTACTGAGTTGTCAAAGGAAAAGGGGGAGGGGGAAGGACGGCATGTCCGCGAGGCGAGGAGCAGAGGGGAGGAGGGGCACACACCAAACTTAAAGTGCGTCGGTAATCACGTCCAAGCAGCATGTCGGCTTCGGCCCTCCATAGCCTCCACCTTACACACTCCACCGCAGGTCCGGCGGAGAGAGCGAGAGAGAGAGAGAGAGAGAGAGAGAGAGAGCGAGAGAGAGAACTGGAGAGGCTGTTCCGCCTAGAGCTTTACAAGTTTCGAGTGTTTCTGCCAATCACGGCCGCCCTCCTCCGTGCCCTGGCCGCCCACAGCCCAGTCTTGCTTCTGCTCTGGCCGGCAGCCGCCCCGCCCAGGCTTCCTCTTTGCCATTCAATGGCTTTAGCTGCTTTAGCTATAGCGCTATAGCGAGCGCTTAGAGTTTGAAGGGACCGCTAGCGATTACTCAACGAACGAGCCGCGGACGGTGGCGTGTTGGGCTCCGGCTCAGCCTCAGCGTACACGAAACGTAGCCCAAGAGAGGAGAGAGTCAGGGCGGGAGGGGACAGTCTCTGGTCCTGGAGGCGCCGCGCTGGGGGCGGCGGCTGCTGCTGCTCCCCCTACAGGCAGGGGCAGGGAACCACACTTCGAAATTGAGTTGGCGGTGAGGACGACGCATCGGCGGCGCTGCGCTCGAGGGGAAGGTACAGGGGAACGCAGCAGAAAAAGACGAAAAGAGGCAGAGCCGCGCCGAGGTTTGGCCGCCGGAAAACCGCGTGCAAAAATTTGCCGCGTGTTTTGTTGCGTTCCTGACAATCTGGCCGCGATATGACGTGTACATTTATCCGCGACCGTCACTTTTCTCGGATCAGAGGAATAGGTTGCCGAGGAGGGCGCACTTACTTCGGCCCGCGAGGCCAACAAAAGCAGCCAGCGAAACAACCCTCGAGTCCGGCCCCGGCCCGCCCCACTACCCCAGGTGCTGCCCTCCCCTCCCCGCCCCGCCCCGCCCTACCGTGCGTACTTGCGCAGGGAGCTCCTCTGTATTGTTTCCTGATGCGCTATAAAACTCGGCGGCACAAAAGTTTTTGGATATCGACGATAAAAACACGCAACGCCCCACCGGTAAAACTTTGTTTACGACAAACCTTTGGCCCGTTGTCGTTGTGCCCCGCGGTGCAGACGGCGCGCGCGCGCGTGTTGTCTCACGTGGATATATATACACGGCACAGTATATTCGCAGGGAAGGCAACATCTCGGCAGGGGAGGGGGGCACGCGTGCGCAGGGGGGTACGCAACTTTGGAGCGCGGCGGCCGGAGATACGTCGCTCCGCGTGGCGTATCGTAAATCCGAGCGCGCTATCGAATTCCGGGCGGACGCAGCGGGTGCAGGAGCAGACAGAGGGCGGCGGCAGCAGCTGCAGCAGGAGCTTCTGCTTCAAATAACTTTGCCTTATCACAATTTTTTTTTCTACGTTTGTGTTTCATCGTTAAATATATAACACTCACGGCATTTATACCTTCTTTTTATGTTGTAAAGTGAATAAACTCACGGCATTAGGGACATCTCGAGGAAGCGGCTGTTAAACAAGCTGCCTCTCGTTACTATACCCCACCCCGCCCCGCCCCGCCTCGTGCGCGGACACAGGTGCGCCACTCAAAGTAGGCCCAGCAAATGGGCCAGACCAGGCCAGGGCAGGGCAGAAAGAGAGACAGGGAGAAAGAAAAAAGTTCATTAAGGTAAGAGGCGGACGTATACGCGAGATGCTACGTCGCGGGAGAAAAGAGCGTCCCCTGCGCGGCCAATATCGGGTATTAGCCGTCGCCACGGCGGCGACCAAAAGTTTGTAAAAAATGAATGGCGGATCCAATAATGAATGAGTCACGCCGCAATATCAGGCAGCGCGAGCCAGGAGCCGCAGCAGGTGCCCGGCGGGCGCCCTTGGGGGTGGGGGGTGAGGGGTGGGGGGAGGAGCACCGGGGGCCCGGGGGCCAGGGCCAGGTCAACGTGTGGCGTGGTGCATCATCAGGTAAGACTTGGAGGGCTTCTCGCTCTCCCTCCACCTCCTCCTCCTTCTCAGTCCAATACATTCCAAGCCCATGACACGGTCATCCCTAGCCTATACTATTCACTTCCTAAAAACTCGACGCTTTTAGAGCGGCAGGGCGCGGAAAAGCGTACAGCTGTACTGTTTTCCTTTTTCTCCCGAGCCCAACAATTTTTCCAGCAGTACAACTGTACATCTCTCGCAGCTCTGGGTTACCGATGAAAGAGCGGGACAAGGCGAGCGGCACGGTACGGCACAGCGCGCCATTCCGGTGTGCTTTTATCTGCAGCCCAGACGCACCCCCCCCCCCCCCCCCCGGCCCCAACCAGCCACCCTCTCTTATTTCCAATTGCAGAGAACAAGATTATCCCGCGACGAATAGACGCCCCTCAGACACAGACACGCGGCCGGGCCGGCTAGCCAGGCCAGGCCGACAGAGAATAGCAACCCCGCCCCGCCCCGCCATATCCCTTTTATTCTAT
Source organism: Frankliniella intonsa (assembly GCA_033675135.1). NCBI lineage: Eukaryota > Metazoa > Arthropoda > Insecta > Thysanoptera > Thripidae > Frankliniella > Frankliniella intonsa. Next base: position 8,406,400 of record CM066254.1, on the reverse strand, counting down.
CCAGCCAGCCAGCCCGGGCCCCCGCCCCTCTCGGCATAGTCGCAGGACATAATTCCCCTTCTTTTCATTTACAGTGTACGTACGCACCTATCCCTTGTGGCGGTGGCCGGCCGGCCATAGCCCCACGCGCGGGCAGAGGGGACGGCGGGCGGGGTGGGGTCGGGTCGTCTAGCAGTCCGCAGGGAATCGCACGCACGCACACGCACGCACGCTCACACACACACACACACACACACGCACGCGCACGCGCACACGCACACACGGCGGGCAGCGTCCGTGCGCCGCCTTTAGGCTAAATCGTGGCCGATACGTAATTGCCGGATTGGTGTGGGCGTGGCGCCACCCGGCCTTGCCCGGCCCGGCGCGGGCAGATGTACGGGACACGGCGGGGGGAGGGGGGAGCACGGAGGGTCGTGTGGCAGAGAAATCACTTTCCCTGATTGAAAAATTACACCACCACCGCCGCCGCGCCAAATGCTTTCCAGAGGCCTGCGGGCCGGGGCGGGCCGGGGAACTATAACTGCGGCGGCGGGGCGGGGTAACGTCTTGTGGCGTCGTGTGAGCCGAGCCGAGCCCTGCACACGGCACGGCCCTGCTGCCCTGGCATGACACAGCCAGAGGTTTCACGCTCTACCGCAGGCCGGGCGGGGCGGGGCGGGGCGGGCAGCACCTGCACCCGGCACCACGGCCGGTCCCTGCCCCCCGCCCCTCACCACCAGGCTGGACGCTGGACCATCGCGCGCAGGCGGAAGAGGACGAATCGAGGGGGAGGGGAGGGGGGGGGGGTGATTATATCCTGATTAAGCCTGATTAAGACAGGTCAACCCCGCGTCACCCGCAGCTGCCCCCCGCCCCCCTCTCAGCCGCACACAGCCGCCGCCGGCCGTCCCGCCCAAGGCGTTCGTTCGCTGTTTCCCCGTCCTCCCCTCCCTTTGCACCCCATCACCATCATCATTTCGTCGTTGCCCCCTGCCCCCGGACCCCTGCTGCTCAGCACTTCCACAATCACCCCCGCCCCCTCCGCGGCGCCCTGCGGACAACGGCCAGTGCGCACAATGTGCTATTAGCGTCCACCTGATGGATTGGATCGGATCGACTGTGTATCGGCCGCGGCGCGCAGCACGGTCGTGCCGTGAACAACAACATCAACAACAACAACAAACTGCTGCGCCTCAGCTACCCCCCCCCCCCCTCTCCAGGCCGCGAGTACAAAGTCCAGCCGTAGGCGGGGCTCGCCGCCCCCCACGCCGACACAAGCGCGCTAAATACATTTTCCCCCGGATCGCTATATGAACGAGTTCCCGCGGTTTCTTCCCGGCGCGTCGAAAAGGTACCCGGCTTATTCCCTGAATTTTACGGCGCTGACCTGACCTGCTCTGTATATCATACTCGCGTGCAGCTGTGCATTCCTTTTGTTTTATTTTTATTTATTTTTTTCAAACCGCGCGGTCCGCGCGCTGTTTCGCAGTGCGGTGGTGAGCGGGCTGGTATGCTACACGCCACGGCCGCATGCCCGCGGTTCAAACACCGCCACGCAACCAGAATCCGAGCTTTTTTTTCCCCTTCACCCCGCCCGCCAGCCCGCCCATACCTTTGCGCCAACACACGAATCTTTTCTGCATTTTCCGTTTTATTCCTTCCTTCCTCGCTCGGCCACCGCGTCGTGTCGGGCGCGCTGATTTGGCGACACGCGTGAATGCAGACACGCGAGGCGGCACGGCAGCGGGGGGGCCTCACCTCACTCACGGAGGAGGGACACACGCGGAGAGAGAAAAAGAAAAGAGAGAGGGGGAGGGGAGGGGAGAGAGAGGGAGGGAAGCTGGAGAGAAGGGGTCAATGGGACCGGCGCGAGCCCGCGATGGGCGGGGGCCCTTTTGTAGTGTGGATAATATTATGGGATTGCCTGGGCCGCGGCGGGCAGGGCCTGGACACCTGGTGGTCGCCACTAGAGCGGGCGGGGCGGGGCGGGGCGGGGCGGGGCTGCTAATGGTCCTTGGGCGCGCGCCGCGCCGCGCCCCGCCACGCCACGCCGCCCTACCACTACCCGCCGCCGTACCGCACCACGCCGCGCAGGCCACCTGGCCGAATGGAACGCACAGCGGGGCGGCGGCGGCGGCCCCGCACAGCGACGCACACACACACAGACACTAACAAAACGCGCAACTAGACAAAACAAACAAACGAAAACACAAACGAGGAGGCACATCATTATTAATCCCCCTGCAGCAGGGGCCTAACGCGCCTAACGCCCGGCCCGGGCTCCGCGGGGTGGTTGACCTCTCCCTCTCTCCCTTCTCCAGCGCCCCTCCCCCGGCTTCCACTCCCTCCTTCGCGTAAAGGTGACAACCCCCAGCCTTTTAGGTTCAGCCCCTCGGGCCCGCTCGGCTCCGCTCCGCTCCGCCACGGCTCCGGGACACACTTCTCTCCTCCAGATTCGCTCGCGCCCGGAAAGAAGAAGAGGAGGCCAAAGCACCACGGCCTAGGCAGGCGAGCCGGAGCCGAGCCGGAGCGGGCCGGAGCAGCAGCGCGCGCTAACGATTCTCATCAGAATAAAAAGCCTATCGAAACAGTCGTGCCGGCGCGGCGCGGGGGCGGGGAGGAGCGCGTCCTACAGAGAGGGGCACATCACATCCCTCCCCTGGGGGTTAGGGGGCGGGGCCGGCGGGGGGAAAGGCAAAGGGGACTTCCCCCTGGGCTAGGCGAGAGGCCGACCGACCGACCGACCGGATGTCGTCGTGTGTGCGGCCGGGGGAAGGGGAGGGGGGGGGGGGGGGTAAACAAAGCCCCGGCCCCGCCGCTACTGTTACAGCCCGGGGAAACTGTGTCTCCACGCCGCTGTGCGGAACATCGCGACTATGCCAGTTACGCCCACAGGAAACGCCCCCCACCAAAAAAAAACTAAGTTAAAAAGAAAACAGAGAGAAAGTTGTTCACGGTACGGTATTTAAAATCTCATTTTGGGTCGAAATTTAACTCCTACAACCAGCGCACATGGGAAAAGAGGCGTAATAAAGGTGTTGAGGTAAAAAAAGAGGGAGAGAGAGGAGGGGGAGTTTAGGCAACAGTGCGCGTGGGGTCTTGTGGCGACGAGTGCAATGGCCAAAGTCATCGAGGCGGCGCACTCGGCGTGGGCGGGGCGGGGCGGGGCGGGGCACAGTATGTGCGTACGCTTTCTGGTCCGGTTCCAAGATTTTTTTTCTCGCGGCGACGGCGACGGCGGAGGGGTGCAAAAAGGGGAAAAAGGAGAGCTAAACAGAGAGGCCGGGGACATCTATGCATGAGTCTGCCCGACCGACATGTCGACATCCCCGCGGCCCTCCTCCCACCTCTCTCCTCGCCCGATTCCGACCCCCCAGAAAACTCCACCCCGCGTACATTAGCGCAATTGAAACGAAAAAGTTGGTCCGGCTCGGTGGCGCGGTGCGGCCCGGCCGGCGCGCTCCGATACCCTGCGGCCTTTGACGACCATGTCCTAACGTCCTGGCGGCGCTGGCGGGGCACGGCAGGGCACTGACCCCGGCGGGGCGGGGCGCCGGGCAGGACGCGGCCACCAAGCTCAGCTCCTGAATAATGCCGATCCATCGCGCCAGAAACAATCAGGTGGAAATTACGTCCGCGTCCCCATTCCCTCGGTCCGGTCGTCGCGCAAACCAAGGAAAAGAAAAGGGAAATCCTTTCTTCTCTCTCTCAATCCCTCTCTCCCTCTGCGCCGCGCCGTGGCCGCGCGGGGCGCCATCGAGAAAAGGTAGGAGAAATAAGGTCCTTCGGAAATGAAGAGGGCCGGTCCGCTCCCGTCTTCCCTCTCAGATGAGTGGCGCTGCGCGGCGGGGCGCGGCGGGGCTGCGCGCAAAAATTGGCGATCGAGGTAATATTTTCAAAAGAGAATCCTTTGCCATATCCGCAGCGTGTGAGTCAGTGTGTTCCCCGGGCGGGGCCCCGCGCCGCACTGCCAGGGGGCCCTCGGCCTCCCCCCCAAGGGGGTGCAGCAGACAGGGCATAAGCAGGAGCAGGCCACCCTCCCTCTCAGTTTATAATCGCCTTTTCTCAGGTTATATCTGTTCCCCCCCCCCCTCCCCCCCGAGTGTGATCGAAGCGCCCCGTACGGCCGGGCAGAGCCCAGGAGGAGCCCAACAGGCCAGCCGCTGCTGCCTACGGGTGCACTCTGGCCTGCATGCTTAGGTAAAAGGGAAAACACAAAACATTCCTCCCCTCCCTTTTTTTTCTACACGTAGAGAGAGAGAGAGAAAAAGGAGAGCACACACACCACAGATGCTGTAAGGGACCGAGTGGAAAAGAAGGGAGAGCACACCAAGCGACGAGGCCAAAAAAGTATAAAATGGAAAGAAGAAAAAGAAAGACGAAACGCATCGGGTTTACGGTTTGTTTGTTTATAAGGTGAGCGACATTAATATGGAAGCAGCAGGCGATCGTATCGCAGCACGCCTCGCCTGCCCGGGCGCTGCGCTCTGCACTTCGAGCCGTCGCGTCGCCCAAGCCCTGCCATGTCGATACATTATCGGCATTTACATTTCACATCAAACTAAAAGAAGCAATAAAAAAAAAGCACATTCCACCACAGAGTGTAAATAAAAACGAATAACAAACCAGGTGAGACAGGTGCGACGCTAACGTGCTCATCAAAACATTTGGTACACACACCCGCACCATCAGGTGGAAAAATAAAATAAAATAAACGACGCAGTATTAATTCAACGAGTCGAGACACGCGGAATAAGGGGTAGCAGTGTCGTCGTCGCTAATTCTAGTAGTGTAGCGAGGCGTAATGGCGGCTAATGCCCCGCCCCGGCCCCGCCCCGGCCCCGCCCCGGCGTGGCGACGCGATGCGCACTCGCACCGGCAGTTAATTGGTCACACACGAGCGCATCAGCCGCTGCAGCAGCAGCAGCCGGATGTTGAAAGATAGCTGAGGAGGGCTCCGCTCCGCACACCGCGGCACGGCGGGGACGGCAGCCCACCCTTCTGTTCCCGCCCCGCCCCGCCCCGCCAGGACGACAGCCGTCTATCGGCAGCCCTACGCTACGCAGCTCCCCGCGCGCAGTCAGTCAGCACGGGCCCACTCTGGTCACGTGATGTGATGGGGGTGAGATGAGCGCCGAGACAGGCTGAGAGGGAGGGAGGGAGGGAGGGAGGGAGGGAGGGAGGGAGGGAGGGAGGGAGGGAGGGAGGGAAGGAGGGACAGGAGGAGAGAGGGGAGTGAGCGATTCGCGACAAACAAAACGGTCCACAGCATCACAAATAATGTTAAGAGTGGCGCTGCCGCACGACGCACCGCCCCACCTCCTCCTACACCGACGCACACAACAAAAAAGAAATTATCCACACGCCCGAATACACGCGGGATTGAAACAACAATCTTTTTTTGACAGAGTTTCAACATTTTCCAAACTAATTGTTGTATAACGTTATTGTAGCGTATAACGTTCTGCCATGAAATTTTATTTAAAAGGAAAAAACAGTGAAAGAGGCATGGCAGAAAGGGCAGCGAAGGCAGGCAGACATTACCGCGTCAGAGAACGGCGATTTACGAGGGGCACGGCGAGGAATTACGTGTTGCCATGAATCCAGCGAAAAGGCGCACTTTGTCCTGCAAAAACTTTGCAACAAGTGTTTTAACCTGTTCATTACGGGAGAAAATATAGAGGGCAAAGGCGCCTGCGCCGGCAGAGCAGCAGGCGTGCCGGCCCGGCCCGGGCGGGGCGCACTCGAGGCGATTTGCACGCCATTCTGCAGATTCATGGTCTCTCTTTTATTTCATATCATTATTCTTGCTCTACTTTCATAAATAGTATTTTTAAAAAATAAGTTTCTTTCTTTTGTTTAGTTTTTCTTTTTGTTTTATCATTATATTTTCATTCAATTTTTTAAAGGCAAGTGCACACTTCTTCCCCGCAGTTCCGAGCAGAGCAGAGCAAAGAGCCGTGGGCTCGCACCCTACCCTCCGCGTGTACCAACCACCGGGCCGTCCCGTCCCGTCCCGGGCCACCCCCAGGCGCGGCGCGCAGCCACCCCCGGCCCGGCCCGCCCCTGCCTGCCGGCACAATCACCCCCTCCGACCCGGCGCGGCGGCGGAGGCAGCAGCAGCAGCAGCCAGGCATACAAGCAAAGTTTGGAGCTGGGGCGTGGCGCAGCGTGGCGGCTGAGGGAGGGCAGGGCAGGGCGGCGGCTGAGCGCGGCGCGGCGCAGCACGGACAGCACTAGCCCAAAGAGCCCGCTGCGGCGCGGCGCGGTGCGGCGGCGACCAACGCCCATCACGCCTCCTGCACTCGGGGCCCCCTGGCGGGACCCACCTCCCCCATGGCTCCGCAAATATTGAACCGCAGTGTACACAACCGCGTCACGCGCGGCGGCACGCGGGGAAAAAATATAAATTTGCCCCCCCCCCCACACACACACAAAGATAATGATTAGGGAGTTTATGAAGAGAAAACAAACGGGTATATAAAGTCGTGTGTCCACGCTGCCACACCCCTCTCACCTCTCCCTTTCTCTCTCTCTCTAGCTTAGCGCCGCGTGTCAAGAGATCAGCGCCCCCAACCCCCTCCCCTCCGCGGCGCCCCGGCGCCTTACAGCCCCCCGAGCACAGCATTAACACGACGCCTCCCCCCCTCCCGCCCTGGTCCTTCCCTTCCCCTTTCCCTCGACCCCACATTTGGCCCCGCCCGTCGCCGTGATGGGACGGCGATCATAACAGCTGATTAATTCGGAGAAGGGGGAGGGGGGGAGGGGCGACATTACTTCTCAAAGAGCCCCACTCACTCTGTGACTTGTCGGTAAAAGGGGCCCAGCAGAAAGGGGGAGGCAAAGACAGGAGGAGAAGTGAGGGGAAGGAGTAAGGCCAAATTAAACCCGCGACCAGAGAAAGCAGGAGGGTCACGCTATAGCTGCAATAAGGAATCCCTCACATTTTTTAGCTTATTATTATTATTATTCCTGGCCCAACTCTTTTGCATTTCCGATTTCAGTGAGGCCTTATATAAGGCCAGCTAAAGCTCATAAAAATCTCCGGCATGATTTTTATTTACGATTTTATTAAAAGATGAAAGAGGTTATTTTTTTTCCCCCTTCTGCAAACATTCGATCGCGAGCGTTCCTCTTTTCCGCTAACGAGGCATCATTCCGCACAACGCCGTAAATCAAAGAAATAAGGCGCACTGTTGCACCGGTCGGCCGGTGGGGCCGGCGGGGCCGCCGCCACCCACGCCCGCCCCGCCCCGCGGGCGCCGCACTCTTGACGAGTCACCCCTGCCCTCTCCCTACTCCTCTTCCCCCGCTCTCACTCACTCTTCTTTACGACGAATACTCTCAACGATGTTTTTTCCCCATCTCGTCCTACTCAAGGCTCCTCCACCCCGCCTCGCACCGCCGCAACCCGCTACGCAACGCCCCCCTGGATTGGATGTCACTCGGGCGGGCAGGATCCTCGACACGAAACTACGGCCCCGCAACGTCAAGCCGTGTAGCGTCCTCCAAAGGTCCAACCTGGGCCGGGGGGAAAAAAAACAGTTTTGCGTTGCCGCCAGACCGTCTTGTAAGACGTCCCTTTTAAATAAAGTCCCGAAACTACCCGTCTTGCTCTTATTTCGCCCAGCAGCAGCAGCACCTCGTTATGCGGGACGCATGCTCAGGTGCCGCCCCACCCCGCCCCGCCCCGCCCCACACCACCAGGGCATTGCAAACGAGCACCTCGCCTCGCCTCGCCGACGCAGGTCCAGATTAAATCGTATGCGCGAACAACAAAAGGACGAGGCCGGCCGGCCGGCGACGCGCCGCAGGACGACACAGCAGGACACGGCAGGACCAAAAACGGAGGCGCGCCGCACCGCGCCGCAGGAGCAGAGCAGAGCCGTGAGCGCGGTACAAATTCCACGCGGAGGACGCGGCCGGCCGGGGGCGGCGCAGATTAGGCGCGCCGACGACTTCCAGGACCTCCGCCCCGCGCCGCCCCGCGCCCCGGGGGAATGTTAACAATCCCGCATCAAGACGGCAGCGGCGGGCGGGGCACAGGCGCGCGCGCGCACACACGGGACGGGGGGCAGAGCACAGCTCACCTCCAGCGTGGAGGTCCGAGGGGACACACGGAACGGGGCACACCCGGCGCGTTGGGGCCCATCGTCTCCACCGCCGCGCCGCGCCGCGCCGGGTCCGTGCATGGGAGGCCCCGCCCCCGCCGCGGCTCGAGGGGTGGCTGCGAGGCGCCAGGTTGCGCCCCGGAAAAAACACACACGTGGGGCAAAGACCAGCAGCACACACGTGTGTGTGTGGGTATTGGCATACGCCAGGCCAGGAGACCCGACCGGAAACATCTTCATTTTATTTTACGGGGAGCAGCGCAGGGGTGCAGCCGCAGCAGGGGCGGGGCGGCCCAGACTACGCGCTCCGCGCCGCTGGAGGGCCCCGGCCTGGCCCCCGCACCGCACCCCGCGCGACGCGACACACCCCGCCCACCCCCCGGCCGCGCCAGCAGCAGCAGCAGCCCCCCTCACAGCCGGCATAAATTCAAACGTCAAACGGAACAATATTTCCACTGAAATATTGATCCCGGGCCGTGCCGCCGCTCCACTCTGCACCTCGGGCAGCCAGCCGTGCCGTGCGGCGGGGCCATGCATGCCAACTCGAGAGGAAACAAGTGAGCGAAAGGCCAAAGGGCGGCAAAATGGACCGCCGCGCCGCCGTCGGGCCGCCGTCGGGCCGTGTTGCAGCGGCAGTGCCAGTTGCCAGTGCCGCGCCGATTTTGAATTACGAGCTTCGCCCGCCGAGCGGAGAGGAGCGGGGGGACTGCGGGAAAGGGGATGGAAAGGGAAGAACGAGAGAGGAGCAGTAAGGGGATAGAAAAGGTCGAACGAATAAAATTTTATCATCTGATTGTAATGTATATAAACAGCAAAAGCGCCTCAAGCGGCAGTCCGTCAAGACTTTCATTTCAAACGAGGAGGAAGAAAGGGTTGGTTGGATGCCGGCGGCGCGGCACTGCTGCTGCAGCTTGGAATTTGACTGTAATTTTGGGGCGGGGTGGGCGCTGCGCGGGGCGTGGCGGGGCGTGGCGGGGCGGGGCGGGGCGGGGCGGGGCGGGGCGTGGAGAGCGCAAGGTGTTGGAGGGCGGGGAGGGCGGAGGGGCGGAGGGTGGTGCTGTGGTGCTCAGAGCCTCACCGGCTGTAGGACCGCACCCCAACGGTCGACACCCCCGCCCGGCGCGGCGGGGCGTGGCGTGGCGTGGCGTTACCGGCCCCCAAAACTTTGGCAATCCCCCAAAACGCCGCGACGTTTATGCATTAATAAATAGAACCAAGTTTGAGCGTCCGGCTCCGACTCGAGCAATCGCAGATCTCACAACTACCTCTGGGCGACTTGGCAGAAAGGGGGCGGGTCCAGGGGGTGAGACTGGTGAGACGGGGGGAGAAGTCAGCCACTATGATAAGGACTAGAAGGGAAATCCAAATGGCCTCATTCAATGGCATTCAGTTATGTAGAGTAGTGAGAGATTGAGACTTGGTATGAAACTTAAATTAATAGTATGCAGTAAAAATCAGAGTTCAAAGAATTAAATACAAATCTGTGTCGTCACAATCAAAAATGTACTAAGTCAGCGACAGAAAGATATAAATTTCATGGGACCTTGAAAGAATAGTTGTAGCGGGCAAAGAAAAAATTAATAAATGAAAAAATGAAAAAAAATTGGTAAAGTAAAAAATTATAGCCATGAAATATTTATAGCCCAGCACGATTAAGGAGGACATTTTAAAAAATACAATTAAATACAGCTTTTATCAGAAAGTAGTTGTAAGGTCAGATATTAATTAATTAATGCCACAAGAAATATATCTTGAAGATAAAATGGAATATTGAATTAGATTTAGAATTAAACAATATATTTCACCCTCGTAGAGTGACCCATACACAGAGATCGGAGAAAAGTTTGAATGAGAAACACAGCGACCACAACTGGAAGACCAAGGGTAAACATAACCCCAAAATTGACAACCGGGACCGAATCAAAACAATCGCCGGCACTCGCCTCCGCGGCACTTTTCGACGGTTTTGCGAGCATAGAGACGTCGGCGATCGCCTTCGACAACCGTGCCCAACCAGCCGCCGTGTCCTACCTTGTACAGCAGCCAGACTCGGCGCCACGGTGAACGCCGACAGCAGCAGCAGCAGCACGACAGGCGGTCCCAACGCGCAACATCTCCGCTGGATAATCCCAAGCATAGCGCGCAGCTCGCGCGGCGGCGCCGCACACATTTCACAGAGATTCACCATGGTCGTCCATCACATTTTCACACACACGAAACACTGCATCCACAATCCACCACAGCATGTAAACAAAAACAATTTCCTAGCGCCCAACACAAACAAAACGACGGAACATCGTCAGACGGGAAAGCGGCCGGCACGAACACACCGTGCGCTAGCTCGGCCGGAGCCTGACTGAGTTGAAGTCGGGGCGAGGGGAGGGGCGCGGCAGGGGGAGGGGGTTCAAAGGGTGGGGGGTGCGGAGCGTGTCTGGACGGATGCGGGGTGAGGAGGGGAGAGGGGTGCTGGCGCCCGGTCGACCACCGGGGCCGCGTCGGAAAACAAAGAGGAGTGCGTCCGTCTCTGTCGATCCCGCACGACGGCGCCTGGCCAAAGCGAGACCGTACGGACCAGGCGAGAGCCGAGCCGGCTCCCAGCGCGTGGAGTATATCCATCTGCGCTCTCAGGGAATACTCTTGATTCCATCATACGCTTTACGGCAGACATTTTTCAGGTTCAGACGAAGTTATTAGCGAGTACAGTTGCCAGAGAAAGTGAGATTTCAACTAGTGGAGTTTCGTATAAATAAAATGTTTCGGTTGCGGCTGCGGCTATGCTACGTAGCGCCATCTCTCGGACTGAATATGGAACTAGGTTGGTAGTGTGGTGTATTTCCTGTTTGATTCCACCCGGTTTTTTTAAGACCGTAGGTACAAGTTGCAAGTTGGACAAAGGGATATACAAAAGACACTGTTTAAACAAAAGAACAGAAAGATATATATTGTCAACAAAGAATAATGCATAAATATAATTATCACATAATAATCTTATCCCTTTCCAAGATTAATTAAACTAAGACATAAAGGTGTTAGAATCATACATATTCACATTACGAAATGTACAATGTGCTATACCCATGAAGATAGGCTCTAAAAAATGTAGCCAACAAAGGCAAAAGTTTATGAAATTTTTGCTGAAGTTCACCAAAATTTATCAAAGTTCATTGTAGTTTAACATAATTTTTTTATTGAAATTAAAAATTCACTTAAGTTCAAGCCTACTTCCCCTTGGGTATGCCACAACTTACTTATACCAAAAGGTAGGTTTTACAATGCTGCTTTTTTTCTTTTTTTTTCTTTTTCTTTTTCAATTCAGCATATTGTCTGCACACTAACAATTTTAATCAGCTATATAAGCTGAAAATATGAAGCCAAGGTCTAAAGAATCCCAAGGGCTTGATCAATTAAGTAAAAATATGTAGATTTAAAAAAACCTATAGTCAAAGTCAAACCTTCCTTTATGTAGGGGTAAGAGTAAGTAAAACAAAAAAAAGGTAACTACTTCTTTGACTCTTAAGAAATTAATAACAAAACTTTGAACATTGCCCAAATGTTCTTTGACTTTAGCAATTGAACAGACCTATGAAGGAATGTTTTTACCATTTAATAACAATATACACCAGGCTAACCATGTTGGAATATATCAGTAATGTGTGTCATCATGGTGTGTTTTGATAGGGTCTCATTTCATTTAAAGTTTGCTCGCAATTGTACCACTGACTTGTTCTAATTGCACATTTGCATGAAATCCTCCTTCAAAAGCTGCCTGAAGTACTTCATCCACATGACTTACAGTGATAATGAAAAGGTCCTTCTACAAAAAGAAAAAAACGTTACAAAAAGAGGTAAGAAAATTGTTTGAGCTATACAGAGCTTTAGATAAAGTTACCTTGATGCTTTCTGGGATATCCACCAAATCTTTTTCACATTTTTTGGGAATAATAACTCTGCGCATACCAGCGCGGTGAGCAGCCAGAACTTTTTCTTTAATGCCACCAACCTGCAGCCATAAATGTTAGACAAAATAGATTACTTCATTTTACAGATGGAAAATTGATTTGAGCTGAAAAACCCTTACCGGTAGTACAATGCCCCTAAGAGTAATCTCTCCAGTCATAGCAACATCAGATGCAACAGGACGTCCAGAGAAAAGGGAGACAAGAGCAGTGGCAATTGTTACACCAGCAGATGGACCATCTTTGCCAACTGCCCCAGCAGGGAAATGAATGTGAATGTCAGTGTGTGACATCATCTCTCCATCAAGTTTAAGACCATACTAAAAAATGATCAAAACATTTACATTACATGTAATATTTTATGTGCTCAATAATAATGTACATGATATTAAATGCACATGAGGAGGTGTAATGCAAATACCTCTCGTGATGCAGTTCGAACCCAATTGAGCGCTAGGTGAGCTGATTCCTGCATAATATTGCCTAATTGGCCAGTGAGCACAATTTCACCATCACCCTCCATTTTACTTGCCTCCACCATCATCACATGGCCACCAGCTTGGGTCCAGGCTAGGCCAACAGCAACTCCTGGAACTCCAAGTCTTGACCAGATGTCATCATTATCATAGATGGGGGGCTGTTCATAAAACATAGCAAGTTCATCAGAGTGAAAATCTCCAATCAGCACAAATTATTTAACAATTAGATGTTAGTTATTTTGTGATGACATACCCCTAAAATATCCTCCAGGGCAGCTTCATCAAGGATTATAGGAAGCTGAGGAGGAATGGCACAGGGTGCAACATCTATAGTGGTATCAAGTGAATCACTACTTCTGATGTCATTCACAACCTCATCAGAAATATTATCAATGTTAGATTCATCTGAGGACTTTCTCAATTTCATTTCAGCAACACGTACAGCTACAGCTCTGCACAGTGCTCCAAGTTTCCGCTCCAAAGTCCGAACGCCAGCTTCTCTTGTGTACTGAGCAGCTATAAAGGAAATTAAAAAAAAAAAAACGGTAGTTAATTAGTGATTTCATAATTTTAAGTGGATAGTACAATCAAGTAAACATACTCAAAGATTTTAAGCTATCTTGAGGTAGTTGCATGTGGCTTGAATCAAGTCCATGTTCACGTAATTGTTTAGGAAGTAGGTGTCTTTCAGCAATTTGCATCTTTTCCTCCTAAAATTAAAAATTACACTCTCACAGAACGGAAAACAGGACTTGCAAAACACATGAGGTACCAACACTAATTGTGTTGATTAAAATACATTACCTGAGTGTATCCTGGAACATGAATTATTTCCATTCTGTCAAGGAGAGGGGCAGGAATACTCTTTGTTGTGTTTGCTGTGGCAATGAACATTACTTGAGACAAGTCAAAGGGAACATTCAAATAATGGTCAACAAAACTACAGTTTTGTTCTGGATCCAATACTTCCAAAAGGGCAGAAGCAGGGTCACCATTTATTCCAGAGCCCTAAAAAAGACAATGAAAAAAAAAATGTTAATCTATAGAAATACTTAACTATCATGACAAAAGATTACTGTATTTGGTTTGTGTTCCTACCATTTTGTCTATCTCATCAAGAAGGAAAACAGGATTATTAACACCAACAACTTTCAGTCCCTGTATAATTCGTCCAGGCATGGACCCAATGTATGTCCTTCTATGCCCCCGTATGTCAGACTGATTGCAGATTCCTCCAAGAGAAATCCTAGAAATTTTATATAAGTTCAGATTAATTATTAAAGAGATGTTTAACTATAACAAACCTTCAGTCTACAATGTTCTGAATACAAATGTTACCGATAGAATTCTCGCCCCAAAGTACTTGCAATAGATCTACCCACACTGGTTTTTCCAACTCCTGGTGGACCAACAAAACACAAAATTGGACCACGGAGTGTGTTCTTAAGTTGTCGTACAGCAAGATATTCCAGGACTCGTCTTTTCAATTTGTCCATAGCATAATGGTCTGCATCCAGGTCCTGGGAAAGATGGAGTTATTATCTTAGTAAAATAAAATATGATGCCAGTATTGTTAACAATTTCCTACTTTTCAAATTATTCATATTTTCTTACTTTTCTTGCTTTATGAATATCAAGGGTTTCTTGTGATGCTTTGGCCCATGGTAGGTCTGCTATAAGTTCTAGCCAGCTGCGAATAACACCATGCTCAGGACTAAAAGGACCCATTCTTTTAAGCCTCTGTAAATCCTTCATTACAATTTTGCGGGCATGTTGAGGTAATTTGGCCTCCCTAAAAAAAAAAAAAAAAAAAAAATATACATGTAAATTTTCTTTGAGTTATAATCATATTTTTAGAATAAATTTTTAATGGAGTTTAGACTTACTTTAATTTGGTTTGTAGTTCTAAAATGTCATTTGTGTCACTATTGCCATCAATCTCATCATCAGACCTTTTTGGAGTTTTTGGCCCATCAGCAATATTCATCCGAAATGGCACAATCATCCGCCGCCCTGGATTATTCTCCAGTGAGGTTCCCTTACGAATAACCTCCAACACTGGAATTGGTAAGAAAATATAATTTTGCTCTGACATTTAATCTTTAATTTTAAAAGAGAAAGACAAGCCACAATTAACCAATTACAATATACATACTCTTTACTTGTCTAACAAGCAGAGGGAGAGCTTTTTTAAATCTCTCCATTAGATCAATTGCATCAAGAATTTCTAATTTTTCAGTAAATGAAGCTTTTGTGAGAGATGCTACTAAATCCGCAAGCATAGTGTGAGGAATGGAGTTCAGCATTTTCTGAAAAATAGCCAGAAGTTTAAACAACAAAATTTGCCAGAATAAATCAATTTTTAATTTAAAGAAAAAAATTTAACAAACCTTGAGTCTTGCCACAACAGGACTGGACACATCAAGCATATCAAGTAACTTAGTTGACTCACTTCGAAAATTCTCAACCAGAGCAGCAAATTCAGGATTTTCATCATCATCTTCTGAAACAAATAAAAATTAGTGGACTTTCTTCTATGACGAATATGATTAGCATTATGGAAACATTAGAAATATTACTCTCACCATCATCAATTGATAATTTGTCCAATTGTGTAACAACACCAACAGGATAGGGTACTTCCATAACAAGTTTATCAAGTCGGAAGCGGCAAAGACCAGTGACAAGTAGGGTAAAAGAAGGACGTGGCCAGTTGGTTCCAGTGACCTGAACCACTAAGGCTGCTGTTCCAATATTGTGTAGAGCCCCAATATCCTAAATGTGAAACATGAATTAGTAAAGTATTTATTGAAGCTAGTAACACAAGAAAAATTACAAATAGATTTGACTTACATCTGATTCAAAGTGGCCAGGTTCTTTGGGTAGAACACCAATTATAGAACTTGACAGGGAGCTCTTGCTTAGAAGGCGACTCTTCACCATATTAATACTAAGAGGAAAAAAATATTTGTAGTATTTCAACAAATTGATTAACGGGACAATTTTAAGAATAGACCTAATTTTTCAGTTGTATATGCATGAACAATAGTTGTACCATTTTGACAGGATTTTAAGTTCATGCAAGATACATAGAAAGTTCTTGAACCTGAAGCAAACAACAAATAAACAACATATTGTGAAGTACATACTTTGCTGAAGAGGTAACAGACACCCGTATCGATGATCCGGGGAGTAAAACATCTTCAGTGACCAGAAGCAACGGTAATTTTCGGGGTATACTTGCAATTGATGTCATTTTCATTTAGCAAAACAAGACCTCGGTCCCTATTGTTTTGGTTTTGGTAGAATCATTGCCACTGCCTTCCAGACAGAGTCCAAAGTCTAGCAGACGCCGTTTACTACAGATTCATATTCAGTTTCACTTTAAATCTGGAGCATATGTATGAAAAATATATAATACCCGCCAAGATGCGCTAAGATTTGAAAACTAGGATGTTTCTGACGTTTACTTACCACTTATGCACACACAATAATTGACTAGGAGAGGCTCGAAAACAATAGGAATGACGCGGGTGAATCAAACATACTTAGGAGAATTTAAAAAAAAAACGGCGGCCGGTGGCGCATGGGGTGGTTACCCTGTCCTACAACATGCGCGCTCTCCTGCAGGCCAACGAGTGCGTGGAGCAGGACGGCGACCGGGGCGCATGAGGTGGTCACCCTGCCGTACAACATGCGCGCGATTTCGTCCCGCTCCGCCCACAGGCGCCGGCGCCAGGGCTGGCCAAAAGCACCCCCGCAGAAACCCATACTGTACTTCCCTATTCGGTTGGCGCAGAAATGTAGAGACCGTAGAGTGCAAGTGAAGTCTCGGCACGGCTACGAAAGACTTCTCGTGGCACTTTCAAAAGGACTCGATCAGAACCACCCTCCGCTTGGTCTGAAAATTGATCGTCCAGAGCAAAGGCCCGCATACTGCCTGCCGGACGGCAGTGCGCAGCGGGTGGCCTATGCTGACTCCCGCAGGCGCTCGCCGCTCCCCGCCGCCGTTTGCGGCCGCTAACATTGTAAGGGATTCTTAGTGGAATTATGTTCTCTCGTCCCCGATTACTGACCCGTGCGATTCAATCGCAAGCGCGGACATTGGGCCGATGAGCTCCATCCAATAACCACACAATTAAATGACGCATCTGAAGATAAGTCCACCCCATTTCCCCTGCCTTCCCTTCACCTCCACCCTCTCTTCTCCTCGCTCCGCTCCTGTCACTTCGACCGCGTTTGCCCCCCATGGTTTGCCCGCGCGGCAGACGGAAAACATCATAATAAAAATAAAATAAAAACAAGATGGCGACCGAGGAAAGACAATGTGGCAGGCGTGGGAAGAAGATGGACCTGGCCTGGCGGGGTGGGGTGGGGCGGGGCGGGGCGGGGCCCCGGCCCGGGCGGAGTGAAGTTCCATCATCAGCTGGCCACCGGAATACGGGCCATTAAAATAGGAGCGCGGGCTTCGAGCCGCGCACTCAAGCTTTGCTCGGCAAAAAAGATTTAAAAACGAGCAATAGAAAAACAGGTACTTTTTCATCCGCAGTAACAAGGCATAAAACATACAGTTGTTTTTTTTCAAAGTCATGAATTGTAAGGGCGAATCTTTAACTCTCGCCGTGCTCTTGGTGGCGCGGGGCGGGGCACTACCCTGCCCTCCGGACGGAGCAGGTGAGTTCATCCCTCGGGTCACCCGATCCGCTGGCATTGCTGCCGCCTGATGCGACTCGACTCGACTCGCCTCGCCTCATCCACCTGTGCAGTGCACAGACCAGTCGGTCAGCAGCATCGGCTGGACGTAACCCGGCCTGGCCCCGCCCCGCCCCGCCCCGCCCCGCCCCGCCCCGCCCCACCCCGCACGGGGAGGTGGCGCGGCGTGGCGCTATGCCAAAGCGCGCGGCTCAGCGTGTGAGAACCTGGCGGTGACCGCCTTCCCGGCCCTGCCCCGCCCCGCCCCGCCCTGCCCCGCGGCCCGGGCTTCATTCATAGCTCTTTCTTTCGCGTGTGTGGGGCTCCCGCTGGAAAAAGAGGGAAGGCAAGGTCGGGGGGGAGGAGCGGGAGGGGGAGGAAAAATCCTTTGTCTCTCTCTTTCTCCCTACCTTTTCCTTGTCTCTCCCCGCCCCGCCCCTCTCGCTCTTTCTTCCATATCTGTCTATCTGGCGCGGTGGAGAGAGCGAGATAGACACACCCCCCGCATGTTGCGAGAGGGGCGCCTTCGTGGTGCGTGTCAGCCTCTCTCTCTGTGTGCGTGTGTGTGTGTGTAAGTGTGCGTGTGTACGTTGGTGTGTGTGTGTGTGTCATTACGGTACGCTTATTTTTCCTCCTTTTTTTTTCTTGGTTCTGAGCACGCGCTAATTAGTTGTTGGTTAACCCCTTTTTTCGCTCGAACGGAGGAGGGGGAATTCCAATACATTATACAATTTATGTACACGGGGGCGGCTGAAAGAATAAGCCACATTACCCGCGCAAAATATTTTCTTTTCCGTAGCAAGGCTATAGTACCCGCCACTTTGTCGATAGTTTAAGTTTATAATCGTACACGCGCACTAGGTTGATTTTCCAGTGGCGCATCAGCTCTACTAAATGCTGGTACAACTTTTGCACTCTTGTCCCTGGTGCCGGTGCCGTACAGTTGCAGTGCGAGCGCCCCTCGCGCAATACCAGGCCCGCGGCCATTGGCTCACGCCCGGCCCGGCCCGGCCAGTCCCCACAGTGGAGGAGAAGAGAGGGCCGCGTTTGTTACCGGCATGGCGCTGGAATGCACTTGCCCCGCCACGCCTACCTCGGCACTTGCCTTGTCTTGTTATTATTGGTGTTGCTCGGCTCGGCCCGACACGACACGACACGACACGACCGTCCAATCGCACAGCAGCGCACGCCACGCACGCGGGGGCGCTTGCGACACTCGCTCGCACCGCCCGTTTGAAGTGCACACCGCACCGCACCGCACCGCACGCGCACTCGGAGGCAACACTGCACAGGGCTGTATGTATCTGCAATGTTGCAATGACTTTGGGAGGCGTAGAGTTGTTTCTCTCGAAAATAATAATGAACGGGCAGCGACAGCTCAGACACTTCGATATTGCAAGTATAGGTAGATGGGAAACAACAAAAGACCTCAGGACGGAGGGAGTGCTTTAAGGAGCGCTTCAAGGAATGCTTCGGGACGTGCTGCAAAAAGTGTTTCAGCACCAAGGTGTGCTTCAGCGAGTGCTTTCAGGGAGTGGCCGGAGGCTAGAACAGCGCGAGTCATCAGCTATCGGCGACCGCATCGCACCTGGCGGGGCGGGGCGGGGTGGGGCGGGGTGAGGGTGTCCTGGGCCGGCGCGGCGCGGCGCGGTAGTGCTGCAGGGCAAGCAGGGCCCTGCCCGGGACCGACCCGGGCCGGGCAGCACCGCGCCGGCAGGGACTGCATTCCGCGTCGGCCCCCGGCCCATTGTGGCCCCGGCCCGCCCCGCCCCGGGCCTGCGCGCCGTTCCCACACTACCGCCGCCACCGCCTCCGCAGCGGAGAGGAGCAGGCAGGACCGCGCGGGGCGGGGCGGGGCGGGAGCAGGCCCCCTCGAGCCCCGGGCCTGGGCCCCCCCGGCACGGCCCAACAGCAGCGGATTATTCCGCGGAGATCTCTAAATTCGAGGGAGAAATCTCTCATCGCTATCAAAGCGCCGCGCGGGCGCGCGCGAGCAGCAGAAGGCAGCAGAGCGGCGGGGCGGCTGGGCTGGGCTGCGAGGATCCACTTTCGCCCCCGCCCCCGCCCCGCCCCGCCCCGCCCCGCCCCGCCCCGCCCCGCCGCGAGCCCCTCCACGTCGTGCACCGCTATCGTCGCGTCTTTATGGGGCGGAGCGCGTGAGGCGCCTTCGTTAGCGGTGGCGGCCAGTCCCGGCGGCCAGGTACCTACCTATCCCCCGGGGATAAGATAATTCTACCCCCCGCCATGTGATGGCTCTACTCTCTGGTCTGTGAGAAATGTTGTAAATTTGCGAAGGTATTTTTGACAGTGCAACCTCTGACTGGGATAAGAGTCGTTGGCAGTGCATGTATTATTTTCCATCTCGCCTTGTCGGGTGCTGCAGGTCGCGCCTGCTGTCATGCTCGGTGAGCCGCCCCTGGCCGCCCCCCCCCCTCCACTTGGGCCCTACGCGCCGCTGTAATCTCGCATGTTTAGTGTAATTGCATTGCGAGGCGTGAGAGATAGACAACGGGTCCGCTGAGCGTGGCGGGGCCGGCTATACATAATACTGAGGTACAAAGTTTTTATAGCAACTACTACAAGACTTCTACTTCGAAAGGGAAAAAAACAACAACACAGATTTCAAAATGTGGCAGCAGCATCCGTTAGATGTCCTGCTTATTTCTTTTTAATTCGTACAGCACCCCTTTCTTTAGCATTAGAGCCACCAAACACGGCATATTCTTTTCATGCACAGGTGTCGCAAAAATGTGAAGAGCCGCAAATCAAGTGTGATCGGTACTCGTTATTTGCAGCGCAGCGCACGTACCCGTACGAACCACACAGGCATTCGGGAGCAGTTCGCGGTAATTGGCGCGGCCCCACCCCGCCCCGCCCCGCCCCGCCACACCCCGGCCTCCGCGGCTCGGCCCGCCGGCCAGGCCAGGGCAAATGCTAACAAGACGGCCGTGTAAACAATTTCACATGACGAGGTGGCGGCCCTGGCGGCCCTGGCCGCCCTGGCCGGGCCGGACCGGAAGCGGTAGCGGTAGCGGGATGTGGGGCGGAAGCGCAGCGGGGCTGGGGCTGGGCACGGGCCCCTCCGCACAGGGGGAGGATTTGCGTCCGTCCCCATAACACATTTCTCTCCGCAGAGATAGGGGCAAGAAGGGGACTCGGGCTAACAACCGGATACAAAAATAAATAATGAAAACTGCAACCGAATCAGCTGCTTTCACCGACGATAAAAATAAAGAACGCCGCACTCGATTCATTTGATTATCCATTTAGTCGGCGGGCAGCTGGCAAACGCCTTCATCATCACCAGGCCAATCACTTATTCAATACGCTCCTCAGCGCGCCCCGCCCTACAGCGCCTTGCCTCGCCGGCCCCGCCCCGCCCCGCCCCTGCGCGCTGAAGGCATGGGAACGCCCACCTGGCACGCTGCCCCCCCCCTCCCCCGCCGCACACGTCCATTCACTCGTTTGCTCATTCATTCCCCCGTGCGGCCCGTGTACGGCCCGGCCCGCTGCGGGGCGGCGGGGCGAAAAGCCCTTGCAAAGTTGATATACGATGCCTTGGCCCACTTACGTGGCTCATTAAGCATCGCCGCTAGAGTTATTGTTTTGTTTGTTTCAGGTGGAATTATTTAACATTCTACGTAAAGAAGTGAATAATGAAGCTTACTAAAATATTTTTTCCTTATTGACGCTTACGTTTTTCCTTTGGTTATGCAGAAGGCGAGCTAGCCGTCATGCAGGCACTGCGAGAGTCCGGCTTGGTCCAATACCTTCTCTGATTTCCGCTTCAAGAAAGGATAGGAACTGCCACGACGGCGGCCGGTGACACCGACCGCTACTACTTGGCGCGCAACATGGTTCCTGCACTGACCGCCCCGCCCCGCCCCGCCCCGCGCCACGGCTCGGTACGGCCCGTGACGTCACACGCGCCCGCCCAGGCGTGGCCAGGTTCCCGAAGTCAAGCCGCAAGATTCCCAGAGCGTCTGGCCAGGGCGTGTCGGGCGGAGCACTGTGTCAGGGCTACCGGTGTCCCACGCAGCCCCGCCCCGCCCCGCCCCACCCCGCCCCGCCGCGATCAGCTGATCGGCCGGGCCTGCCGGGTGCCGGGGGGAGGCGCCCGCGGGGTCTCTGTCAACACTGCGCACATGACCTAGGCACGGCACGGTGACAGGCTTGGAAAGGCGGGGCGGGGAGAACAGCTGATTCGGCTTTAGCTATCCTGTGACCGCGTAGTCATACAGCAGGTCGCGCCTGCGCCTGGCGGGTAGGCAACACGACGTCGACACGCACGCAAGCAGTGCGGGCGGGCCCGCCTGGGCGTAAATCAGGCAGCACCAGCCACCAAGGCGAGCCGCCTCACTATGTACACGCCAACCTGCCGGCTGCATCCACCCCACCGAAATTGAAGCACTTCCCGTTTCAATTAGTTTTATTACAGGCGAAACAAATCCGCGGCGCTCTCCAGTGGAGCGGGGCGCAGCACAGCAGACAGGCGGGCCCAAGAAGGAGCAGAACCAGAAGAAGGAGGAGGGGAGTGGGAGGGAGGGCAGCCGGGCGCGAGGAAAGCGTTTTAAATTTTAAAAGCCATCTCTGGCCAGCTGGCCTGGCCGCGCGGCGTGGCGCAGCGCCCTGCCCTGCCCTGCCCTGCCCTGCCCCGAGCTCTGATTTTCCCACACGCGGAGGAGCTCATTACCACAGACTAAATCAAAGTGGCAGAGGGGAGCGCTCGGCGCACTCACTCGGAGCGCCGTAGCGAAACAAGTCGGGCAGCCCCCCCTCCCCCCTCCCCCGCGCGCCCAGTGACCACGCGGCGTCGGCGGCGCGGTTGACTCTACTCCTCGAGGAGTCGCGGTGGTGGGGCGGTAGGCGCGGCGCGGGCCGGGCCGCGCCGGGAGGGGGCACCCAGGCACCCACCTGCGGCCTGCGGGGCGCCAGTGCCGGCGGGGAGGGGGCGACCACCTCCTCCCCCGCGGCGCGGTCAGACCCCCCGGCCTCCGCAGGTCCCCCCCGCTCCCGCTACTGCCGGTCCCCCTGACGGCGGCGACGACTGCGGCGGCCCGCAGAGTCTCGGGCTGACCGCGCGGCCACGACGCCGTCCAGAGTCCGTCTCGGCCCCGCACCGTGCGAGCACGTACCGCCCCGAGGCCGCCGCCGCCCCCGCCGCCGCCCAGACCCGGCCCGCACCTGTTGATGTGCGACCCGCCCCGGGGACCCAGTGACTGCCCGCGTCCTGCTCGATTCCGAGGCCGCCGTCGATAACCGCGGGTGGTGACGCTCGGCCCGCGCCGATGTGGAGGCTGGCCCCACGGTGCCGAGGACGCCGCCCCCGCCCCCGCCCCCACTGCTGACGGCCGGCCGCTGGCCCGCCCCTCCCCGCCCCGACACGCTGCCTCCCGGGCCCAGCGCCATCCCCCGGTACGACGTCGACGTCCACCCGGCCAGGATCACCCTGCCGGGGGTCATCGCCACCCTGCCGGGGGAGCAGGAGCAGCACCTGCACCAGCTGCACGCCGGCCACCCCCACGGAGACCTGGACCCGCACCTGGACGCCGCCGCCCACACCATGCCCGTCGTCATGGAGAACGGCGCCAGAGGACCACACTCCTGGGTCAGTGCCGTCGTCATGCAGACTCGGACCGGCCCGGGCCGGCAACGACAGGTTGTGTTACAGCGCGCGAGGCCAGCGACGAATAATGCGAGAGTCTGGACCGAGGAGAAAATAGGCTTAAACTCCAATGTGTTATTGTTTTCCCTCAACTTCGACGAAAGAATTCCGTTGCGACCTTCGACGGGAGGTTTTACGAATTCGTAACTTTAAAGTTAACTTTTGGTGAATTATGGTAAACTTCAGCTAAACTTTCATGAACTTGAAGGAGAAATTTCTGAGAACTTGAGCAGCGAAGTTCATGAACATCGACCCTGCCTATCTTAGGTTGTAGATGTAGTGCGGCCTACCTTTACGGAGGGGCTGGAGGCGCGTCCGCCAGCCCTTGTTGCTCCCTCGCTGCCTCTCTCGCTGCGTCCCTCGCGGCCTTGTTCGCCTTCTGGCGGTCGTGTCGTTCCTCGGCGAAGTCCAGGATCCGCTTGGTGCTGGCTCTCCAAGCTGGGCGGTCCTGGGCCGCCTCCCCTCGGTCTAGACGAGAGCGAATGAGTCACTTTAGATCAGAACAGAATGAACTTGTATCAGTAGTTCGGATTGGTCCTGCGACCGATTCTGTTGAGATGGAGAGGGACGCGACCTGTTCTAAATTAGAAACAGATTTTCGCGGGGCAATCAATTATTTTTCAATTTCGACGTCAAAATTCCGTCGATTTTCTAGTTTTTGAAGTCTTGCCGGGGGCGTCTGTGCGCGCCCGTGTCCGGTACGGTGCGCGCCCTGCCCGGCCCGGCCCGGCCCGGCCCGGCCGAGGAGTCCGACCCTGCGGTCTCGGGAGGGCCGGGCAGGGCTGCGTTTCGAAACGGAAAGCAACACTCTGTGATTGACTTCCGTCCCTGTCACACCGCCGGGCGGGCGGGGCGGCAGGGAGGCCAGAGCGAGACAGGACGATCAGCCCGGCCCGTGTACTGCGTGGGGGGTGTCCTTAATGCAACGCGGGCCGGGCCGGGCCGAGGGGCAGAGGAGCATCTGCAATTACAATGAGGCGAGGCGACGATTGTAGCGCGACGCTCAGCTTATACCCTTTGACTACTGTCCGGCCCCGGCGGCCAGACCTCGTGGCCGCGGACAACATCACCAGCAGGTGAGGGCTGCGCCGCCCTGCGCCGCCCCGCCCCGCACGGGCTTAAGGCCTCATTACCTTTGGCAGAGCCGCGTTATATAACCGAGAAAAAACCCAGGTGAAAACATATCTTTGTACGTAAAAAGGGACCTGTAGCACATCAAGTAACTAAAAGTAAAAAAAATAAAAATAAATAAGGACCACTACCTCACTCGAGGAGTGGCTCGCAAGCGCTACAGATCGCAACCGCTACAGGTCACAAGCGCTACAGCTCGCTAACGCTACGGGTCGCAAGCGCTACGAGTCACAAGCGCTACAGCTCGGTAGCGCTACGGGTCACAAGCGCTACAGCGAGAATCCGCGCGTTAGGCGGAGCCGAGCCGAGCCGAGCTAAACCTTGAAAAATTACGCACGTGGCGTGAAAACATGGAAAATTTTTGCGACAGTAAACCTCCCGAGGGAGGTTGCGGTTCCCGCCAGGCACAGGGCTTTTACCCCCCGTGGCAGCCAACTACTTCGGTGTTCTTATGGGAACCGGTGCTTTTCTGGCTGCGATCCTGTCGCGCAATTCGACAGATTTGATCCCCGTACTGTCAGATTTAGTCGTACGGTGGTTAACCGAACTGCCCTGTCCCCAGAGCATGGAATAGCTATTTTTGGAGCCAGATTCTAGGACTTATGACCCCACGACCGACCACCAGTCGTGGGCATGGGACGGAACTTCCTGGCAACCCGCTGTCGCTACCAGTGAAGAACCTACCTGGGTTTGAACCAGGCCCCATGTGCCGAGTCTCACAGACACCCCACGGCTTTCGCGGCACCACTAGACCACTAGACCGTCGGCTATTCCACGAGGGAGCTCGGTTGAAATGGGGGGCTTGAATTCCACTCTCCAAATTGTTGTCCTCAGAAAAATTAAATTTCTTGGTAAGATTCGAACCTCCGTCCTGCGACTCTCCGCGCGGACACTATGCCGGCACGGCTACGACGCCACGGTACCAGATGCCGGACCACTAAGAGTCATGCTGCGCGAGAAGCCACAATCACCGAAGAAACGAACCCGGTGTCATGAGTGCGCCTGCTCCCCGGTCAATGCTCGGCCGGCCGCGTAGCGTCATTGGTACCGTCGCTGCTCATAGCACTGGGCGGGAAGTGGTTCAAAAACCGCGTAAGTTTTTTTTCTTTTTATTATTTTTTTTTTGTTCGGACCGGAAATCACCTGGAGCATTTCGAGAATAATGGTAAATTTTGGTCGACGGCGGCGGGGTGGTGGTCGCGAGGTGCGTCTGGGTCCGTCACCGGATAGGATGGCGAGATGAGGAGGAGCAGGTGTCTCCGCTGCGCCCCGCCCGCCCGCCCGGCCGGGCCAGTCCGGGTACTAACCTCGTGTGACTCGCTACTCGGCCTTGCATTGAGATGGCGAGGCGCGGCGTGGCGTGGCGCGGCGTGGCGGGCGCATCGATCACCATGGGAACCATCGAGGATCCTCTCTGCTCGGTTTGGAACACTGCTCCTGGCGCGTCGCGTCGCGTCGGGCCGCGTCCGACCAGCCTGGGAAAGTTCCTCTCGCCCTGTCCCGTCCGACCCCGCGGCCCGGCCCGGCCCGGCCCGCCCCGCCCCGTCACACACCTCAGAAGCGCCGCGGCCGCGACACGCGCCCCGCCCGAACTCGGTCAGGTCAACGAGTACACCCGCGTGGCCCCGCCCCGCGTGCACGTGGCTCGCCGCGGTCATCGAGTCGGTGTCGCGGGGAATTTTTCTTGATTTTGACCTATAAATTAACCGACACGGTACGAGTACGGCGCACGGTGCGGTGCGGTGCGGTGCGGGCTCACACGGGTACTCGCACGCGCGCCCCGTCGCAATGGACGTACAATGCGGGGCAACAAAGTGAATGCAGAAGTACTATCGACACGAGAGCATACTCTGCAAAGCTGACTGGTCAAGTTGATGCTTTCAACAATCTTTCGAGTTTCCTGAGAATGACTTTAGAAAAGTTTCTGCTCCAGGTGTTGGAGCCCCACCCGGTGTGCGTGTTGTTCAGAACAGGTTGGTTCGTGTGTTGCAGGCGCAGTACGGCTACATGGTGTCGCCCGGCGAGCTGGACCCCGCGGCCGCGCAGGACGCGTGGGGGGTGGGGCCCCCCGGGCCGGGGGCGGACCCGGGAGGCCCCTACAGCGCCACGCCCCCGCCGCCCCCGCACCACCTGGCGCCGCTGCCCGCGTTCTACGTCCAGGTAAGCGCTGCTGCAACAACTGGAGAGTCGCAGCCCCGCGGGGGCTTTTCTGTCGCCTCCGGGGGGACGCTGTGGACGCACGCGCGCCCGCGACACACGCCTCCGCGACCACCCCGCCCCGCCCCGGCACGCGACCGTCTGCGGCGGGCGTGCCGGCCGACGACAACCCTACCGTAACGCACGACGCTCTCGCCAATTGCCTGTGACGTGGCGTCCAAGTCAGTTTGATATCGGTAGGAGACGCGCCGGGATGCAGCAGGGTGCCGGGCCGGGCGCAGCGCGAGGCAGAGAGGAAGGAGCAGGGGGAGGAGGAGGAGGAGTACGCAAACAGGCAGGCGGGAGGTGGGGCCTGCCCCTGCCCCGCGCGGCCGCGGCGGCGAGCGAATAGGCGGAGAGAACAGCCGGGCCGTACTGGCAGGGGCCTAAGTGGCTGGAGGGGGCACGGCCGGGACGGGCACGCGCGGCCAAAATGGAGTCGGTAAACGTCCGCTGGCGGGCTCCACCCCGGCTGGCGGCCTGCGCCCCGCTACCGCAGCACGGTCCAGAGTCCCCCGCAAGAACAAGAGCGCCCTCGCTCGCCCGGCCCGGGCAGCGGTCCTCTGCCCCGGCCAGGCCCGGGCCCGGGCCGGGGACATCCTCGTGGCGGCCAGGCCTGTGATCAGCGCTGACCCGCGCCGCCCGGGTCACCACGGCCCCTGCCTGCCTGCGCGGCTCACAAAAGACGGTGCGTGGGCGTGGCGAGGCGTGCGCCCCGCGGGGCAACCCCTGCATTAGAGTGGCCGGGCGACCGTCCGGGCCGTCCGGGCAGGGCCGAGCCGCCGGGGCCGCCCGGCCAGTTCACGTGTTTGTTCACCTCCACGACGACACGGGGCAGCCTGAGATCGATCTCGTACATCCGTCCTTGTCGCACCCTTGGGGCATTGCCACGAGTGCGACAAGAACGGAGATAACAGAGCGATCCTCGGAGTCACTCGGCACTCGGAAGGCGGCCGCAGGCCCACGAAATGAAAAGCGCAACACGGGAATGCACTTGCGGCCGCGGGCTGGCCAACCCGGTCGGACTCTCTCCTCCCCGGGGCCGGGCCGGCGTGCTCGTCGTGGGCGTGCCCCGCGCGGAGCCTGCCTGCCTGCGTGCGTGCACGGCCGTGTTTATTTTGGGCTTGGCGAAGTGCTGGCCCGCACCCCGCCCGCCCCGGACCCCGGCTGCGTCTTCTTCTTCGTCTCCGTCTTGGACGTCGCGTCTTGTCGCTGCCCCCCCCCCCCCCCCCGGCCCTCCTCCGCCGCGCTCCGTTGCGCAGGACTTGCGGTGTGGGAACGCTCCCCTCGCGGTTTCTCAGGCCGGACGTTCGCCGGGACGGGGGCGTGGCGGGGCGTGGCGGGGCGGGCGGGGCGAGGCGGGTGGAGGGGGCCCCCGCACGGAGGACTTGATCGGAGGCGCAGGAGCAGCGGCGCAAAGGGCCCGAGCCGTGCGCCCCGCCCCGCCCCGCCCCGCCCGGTCCCGCTCCGGGCCCCGGCCGCTTCCGGTTCCGAGCATCGGCGCTGAGCGCTGCCGGGCCTGTGCCGCTGGCGGCGTGCCTCCGGGGCCAGGAACAGAAACAGGTTCCGGCCTCCACCGCCGCGCTCCGGACGGGGCGCCACTTAGGCCCTTCGGTGTTCGTGTCGACCTACGACGAGCAGGTCCGCGACGACGACGCGACGGCGCATCTGGCCCGGAGGCCCGGAGGCCCGGTGGCACTTGTTGCGTCGGGACGAGCGAGGCGAGGCGGCGCCGCCCTCACGGAGACCTAAACGCAGGCAACAGCGGACTCCGCGGAGGCGAGCGCGCAGCGCACGAGCCGCCAAAGTGTTACCTCGCATGACCAGTAATATAAGTCAGCCAGTCAGCAGGCAGTGTTAAGAATATTCTTTAGCGTCATAAGGGGATGGCACGCCGCGCCGCGCGGTTTTAATGCGCTCATTGGGCATCACTAAACACAGTGAAAAAAAATTCTACGCAAGCGCGGTGAAGAAAGTATACGCTAAGTACTTCCGGGTCAAGGGAAAACAAAAAGCCCGAACAGTTCGGGGAAAGTACAGGAGGTAGGGGCGGGAGAGCGGAGGTAAAGGGGTTTGGCTTGGCGCCTCCTCCCCGGCCCGGCGGTGATTTAAACTCCGCGCTAATAACATGCAAGGCGGGCGGAGCGGCATGAGCCGGCGAGGGGGGAGGGGAGGGGAGGGAGCTGTTCTTATCGCCGTCAGGACCTGGCTGGCGCCTCTGCTTTCCCACACCTCCGCCCCACCCGCGCCGCGCCGCGCCCCGCCGCCCCGCGGACCAGGGAGGAAGAGGACCTCTGCAGCGAATATAATAAGACTAATAATAATGATAACAACAGCACACAACAACAAAAAAGCGCTGCTCCAATTTGCCACGCCGCTAAAAACGTCAGCTTCTCGTGCTTATTTTATCCACCGTTTTTTTTCAAACGCACAATTTTGTGCGCGTAGCCTAGGGCTTGAGCAGCGGCGTAACATTGCGTTACCGACCTCCTCCATGCACACAGTTGGTTTAGATATTGAGAGAGCGAGAGTGCAGTGCGCTGCGGTGCGCCCCGGCCCGGCCGCGTGCCTCCTTCCTGTCCCGTCGCGTCCCGTCCCGTCCAGGATGCGCGCGCAGGTACCTGCTACTACCATTTTCATACACGCACTCCTCGCGGGCGCACGCACGCCGCTCGATGTCGCCCGGCCGGCCCCGTCCCATTCATATCGCGTTTTCTCTCATTATTTTCTCCTTTGGCTATTGTAGTTGGTATGATGCCCCGGCCGCGGGTGCGGCGCTATTCCCCGGCAGGGCTGATGTGATGTGATTCCAGCAGGCGACTGCGGCTGGCAATTCTATTCACCGTGGTTCATAGAACGAGGAGGCGGGCGCGTTCGTTTTCGTATATAGTCGGAATGAATGAATGAGATGGTGAATGAATATATAGTTTGCGCAGGTCGACGGAAAGGAAAGCCGTGTAGGGCCCCGGAGGGCGCGTGCGGTCAAGTGCCCGGACGAGGGAGGAGAAGGGTTGCTGAGGTGGGTTGGGAAAGAGTGAGGCTAAAGTCGCGAGGACGAAAAGGTGGAGGGCAGGGTAGAGGTCAGGCCATGGCGCTGAGGACGCGCCAAGTGAAGGGAAAGGCCGGGATGGAAGAGGGAAGTCAAGTCATGTTAGCGATTAGGAGGGCGTCGGGCGCCTGCAGCTGAGGACACGATGACGCACTCGACTGAGGGCGCGAGGAACACGGTCCCCGGCCCTGAGGACGCGTCGCGAGTGGAGCCGCGCGGGTCATCCTCGCGATGAGGACGCTCCGACGAGGGGCGCCGTTGAACCGAGCGATATGTCGGCAAGCGTGCGTGGCTCCCACGCGACCACTTTGCCATGCGGAACCCAGCGGGGAGTAGGAGAGGGCCCGGCGGGGGTGAGGGGGGCTCGTGCGCGGGGAGGGGAGGGGAGGGAGGAGGAGGGGCGAGCACCGTGAGAACTCCGTGGTCGGCCCGGGCCCGGGCCCTGCTGCCGCGCTGCTATGAATGAACGTACCCATACCGCTACCTCTCCACCACCTCCTCTCCCTCCTGCTCCTTCCACCACCACCACCACTGCCGCCCTGCTCCTGCCCTGTCAGAAACTGGATCAGTTTCGTTGTTGGTGTCAACTTACGCAGTGAGACAGACCCACAATGAAGTTCGGAGACCGCGCGGCGGTGCCGGGCCTCGGGGTGCCGCGGGGCAGCAGGCAGATTCCGCAAAGTGCGCTTTGGAACGAAGCGACGGTATGGTCTACGCGTGGCGCGGCGTAGTGGGCAGGACCGGACTGGGGGGTCAGGGGCCCACCGGCTAAATAGCTGGAAGGGGCCCGGAATTGCCTACCTTCAAGGGGCAACGGGGGCTTAAACGTGTGAAACTGAATCCCGGGCCCAGGACGCCTGGCGGGGCCCGAATCGTGCACTGTTACTAGCCAGGCAAGCCTTCAGCTTGAATGCTGAGCTCAATCCCGCCTTAAACTTGAAAAATTACGTACATGCTCTGCAAGTGAAAGGGTGGCGTGAAAACATGGAAAATTTTTGCGACAGTAAACCTCCCGAAGGAGGTTGCGGTTCCCGCCAGGCACAGGGCTTTTACCCCCCGTGGCAGCCAACTACTTCGGTGTTCTTATGGGAACCGGTGCTTTTCTGACTGCGATCCTGTCGCGCAATTCGACAGATTTGATCCCCGTACTGCCAGATTTAGTCGTACGGTGGTTAACCGAACTGCCCTGTCCCCAGGGCATGGAATAGCTATTTTTGGAGCCAGATTCTAGGACTTATGACCCCACGACCGACCACCAGTCGTGGGCATGGGACGGAACTTCCTGGCAACCCGCTGTCGCTACCAGTGAAGAACCTACCTGGGTTTGAACCAGGCCCCATGTGCCGAGTCTCACAGACACCCCACGGCTTTCGCGGCACCACTAGACCACTAGACCGTCGGCTATTCCACGAGGGAGCTCGGTTGAGACGGGGGGTTTGAATTCCACTCCAAGTTGTTGTCCTCAGAAAAATTAAATTTTTGCTAAGATTCGAACCTTCGTTCTGCCACTCTCCGGGCGGACACTATGCCGGCACGGCTACGTCGCCGCTGTATCAGATACCGGACCACTAGGAGTCATGCTGCGCGAGAAGCCTCAGTCACCGAAGAAACGAACCCGGTTTCATGAGTACGCCTGCTCCCCGTGCGCTGCAGGCCGGCCGCGTAGCGTCATTGGTATCGACACTGCTCATAGCACGATATGGGCAGTGGTTCAAATACCGCGTATTTCTTTTAAGTTTTTTTAATTTTTTTTCTGTGGACCAATTGTTCTTTTCAGCTATACCGTCCTTGTGACTCAGGCAACTGCAAAAAAGCACAGCGACTGACTAAAAGAACAACATAAAGAAAATGTGACCGGCTTTCGAACCACTGCCCACCGGTGCTGTCACCAGTGCATTTTTTGCAGTTTGATCCCCTCCCCTCCCCTCCTCTATCTGTAGCCTCTCGGCCCGGCAGTCGTCAAGCTCTATTACAGCACCAAGGTGTTCCCTAGGCAGGCCGGGCCGGGCAGGCTCTGCCCGCCGCGACACACCGCGCCGCGCCGCGCCACACCCGGGCAGACGCCTCTCATCTTCATTACTCCCGCATGCTAGAAGGAGGAAGTAGCTGTCCCGTATATTTTTTCACCTTTTTTCCACCTTGTCTTGTTTCTTTTTTTACTCCTTTTCCTCCTCCTCCTCCCCCGGCATGGGGCCTTGCCTCTCATGGGAGGGGCATTGTGGCGACGCGACGCGACGCGAGCTTGTGCCGCGCAACACACGGCCTGCTCACCCCGGCCCGGCCCGGCCCACGGGGTTTAGTAAAAAGGGGTGAGAGGGAAAATAAAAAAAAGAGGTATAAAGGGAGAGGAGGTGAGGTAACGAGTAGCGCGGTAACAGCGCTGCGGCCCGGCCTGTCCTCACCTCGCGGGCCCTGATGAGGTATTAAGTACGCCGCGCGCCCTGAGCGGGGCGGGGCGGGGCGGGGCGGGGCGGGGCGGGCTGCTATCGGTGCGTTATTGCCTCCTGATAGCGGGATGGGGCAGGGCCGTTGGGCCGGGGCCAGGCAGTGGGGAGCGGATTTATCCCCCTGGCTCAGCGCGTGCTACCGGGCTGGGCCGGCCAGGCGCCACCTGCTGACTAGATGTCCATACGGGATGGTCAATGGTCAGTGTCAACGCGGATTGGGCTGACAATATAACCGAGACCCACCACACCATTCGGCCCCGCCCCGCGCTGCGCCGCTCGCTCGGCGCGATATCGGATCGCACTTACTTTTTGGATGGCCTGTCAAGGTCGTTCGTGGGCCCGGGTGCGCGCCGGGGCGGTGGCGGCGGCGATGCCCGGTGTGGTCAGCAGGAGGCGGGGGCGGGGCGGGGCGGGGCGGCGCGGGGAGAGGCGCGGTGCTACGCGCCACGCTCGGCTGCGTCACCGGGCCGCCGCCGGGCCGCTGCGGTGGCGGGCCCGGGCCCCTGGGCCAGGCCGGTCAGGAAGACGGCCCGAGCCGGATCCGTGTCAACCCGAGCTCATTCTTAAAAGTTAATTTCCAACTCTGCCGTCATCATTAGTCTGAGAGTCGCCCTGCCGCTACCCGGCGGGCGGGTCGGGTCGGGCGCGACGGGTAGCGGCGACACCAAGGGTAAGTGCGAGAGGTGCGCGGTCTGAGGGAGAGAGAGAGAGAAAAGGGAGAGAGGGGAGAGAACGGGAGGGAGGAGAAAGGAGAGGTCCTTGTGGCGTGGCCGCTCGAGCCCTGCCCGGCCCGGCCCGCTGCTGGAGCGGAGCATAGATATGTTGGCCAGATTGCGGCACCTACGTGGCGTGGCGCGGCGCGGTGGAGGTTCCCCCTCGGTTCCCACGCCGCCCGATGCCCCCCTACTCCCCGCTCCCGCTCCATCACCAGGGGCAGAACTCTGTCCCCATCCCCTCCCTCCCTCCCTCCCTCCGCTCCGCTCCAGCCGCGAAAAATGATACCTTGGCGCAAGTTTTGCCCTGTTGATGTCGACTCTGTTGCGACGCGTAGGAAGCGTTTTTGAGAAAGAAAATTATCCTCAAGAAATGATGCCGCGCGCAGTGCATTCCGACGATTTGCAAGCGAGGGACGACATGTTCGTGAAGTTGTAGAGTCGCTCTGAAGCCCGACAGGCAGGCACACCTGGACGCGAAGGAGGCCGTCAGAGAAACAATAAATGTCTGCGCGGTCAGCAAGAGAGTGTCATGTTTTGATTGCGGCGCCCAGGCCGGCCCGGGCAGGCCCGCTCTAATCAGTGATCACGCTGCAGGGAGCGCGCAACAAGGCGTGAAACTCAGAGAGGGGGGCGGGGCGGGGCGGGGGCGCTCTCACCACAACAGGTGTCTGCGGGGGCTGCATAGCGCGCGCCCAGCCGACCGTGTATGGAGCTGCGGGCCGAACAAGGAGCAAGCCCAGGTGCGCTGCTGGTGCGCCCAGGTGGGGTGCTGGTGCGCCCAGGTGGGGTGCTGGTGCGCCCAGGTGCTTTGAAGCGGGCTGCATCAGCGCCTGCGCACTATGCAACACCTTAGCACCCGTGCGTGCATGTTGCCTAATGATGGTTCGGTTCACTTTTTGCCTTCTTTCCTGCGGCAACTCTGGCGAAGTGTAGTCCCGAAATAAAGGAGAAAAAACTACTGTTTGGACTAAAACTAATGGTGGCCCGCTGCCCTCTGCCTGTCTAGATTTTCTCGCACCCGAGCAATGTGGCTCGTTTTCAGCACGAAAAGTGCGCGGTTCCTTTGGGTGGCCGCCCCAGGGCCCACCGCGCCCCTTCTCGGGTGTTCCGCCGCCGCACCGCACCGCACCGCGCTCTCGGGTGGGATTGATGTTGGTGGCGCGCTGCGCCGCCCGGATGGCGAAACACACACTCCTCATCGGAGCTCGGCCGAATGGATCCGGTAGCGGGGCGGGGCGGGGCGGGGTGGGCGGGGCGAAGCAAGTGGGCTCATGGGAACGCCTGCCAGACGTCATCTCCGCAGCAGCCGCCGTCGTCTCTTCGCGGACGACACGAGGCGAATCAGGGCCGGGAGGGGCGGGGCGGGGAGGAGCTTTTAGGCGGCCATTACATTAATTATGAAGCCCCCAGCTCGGCGCGGCGCCCCCCGCCCCCGCCGAGGCGCCTGGAGGAGCCACCCTGTCAATAACGTCCCGCGGATGCGACAGAAACGGGGAAAAGGTTTTGCAAGACTACAGTGCTTGGTCAACCTCAGCGTTCTCTCCACCATGAGAGAAGGGCGCCCTTCTCTCATGTCTCCACCATCTCCTCCGCCCAGTGACACTGCAGAGCTAACTCTCGTCTCCCCCAGGACGGGCCGCTGCCGCCGCTGTTCGGGGAGCCGATGCCGCTCGCCGCCACGGACGTGGACGGCGACCCGGTGGACCTGTCCGCGCCCGCGAGGCTCCACGGCCTGGCCAGACTAGACCCCGAGCACGACCCAGGTGAGTGAGCGAGTGAGCGCGTCCGCTCCGTCCCTGTTGCACTTCAAGAGCAGGAGGGCACGACTCTCATAGAGGTGCGCGACAAGGACGGAGGTACGAGCCCGATCCTCGATTCGGGTGTGAGAGGAGAGGAGCCTCCGCGGTGAAGCGCTCGCAGCGCTCGTGACCTCGCGTGCTTATTAGAGAGCGCTGCCGGGCGGGGCGGGGCGGGCGATAAGGCGGATGATTTGTTTCTGGGAGAGCATCACCTCGGCGCAGCGCGGCCGCGGCCGGGGCCGGGGGGCCTTAATTGCTACCAGTCACCCCCTTTCACCGGGGCATATAACAGTACCGGGCTCAAGTCGGCGGGCGCACGCCATGCACCCCGGGCGGGGCGGGGCGAGGTGGGGCGGGGCGGGGCGGGGCACGCGCCCGCGGGCCAACAAACTCTCCCATGTCCATGTCACTCCCGCGGCCCCGCCCCGCCCCGCCCCGCCCGGCTTGAGCTTTCAGGACCGCGCCCGACCACCTCCCGTGGAGGATAAAGGAAATGGGAACTAAGCTAATTAGTGGCGCCTACAAGGCGCCGGGTAGAAATTAAAGTGGCTGACCGCGCTGACTTTGCGCTGAAGCCTCTACAAATAAACACACATACACACACACACACACAACACACCTCTCTACCTTCCGCGGGTGGGGAGCGGGTGAGCGCCATTGGGTAGCAGCATCAGGCCGTGGGAACGCCCAGATGAGCACTTTTAATTAACAGGAATAAAAAGAACAGAGGGGAATCCTGGAACAACTGGTTCTCTGATCTACGCAGTTATGGCGGGCGGGGCGTGGCGGGGCGGCAGAGGGCGGAGCATCCTAGAGGACTTGATGAGGATGCGACCCCCGGCGCGGTGCGGCGGTAATGGCTGCTGACGGCCCTCTTTTCATCACCTGTTATATCGCCATCTTTGCGCGCCCCGCGTGCAGTGCGTGCTGGGCGGCTCCTCGCCTTGCTCTATATTCATGTGTTCCGCGCCGCCCCCGCGCCCCCGCCCCCGGCCCGCCCCCGCGCCGCGCTTGCACTTGCTATCCCTGTACCACAAACCCCCGACGCCAGCCAGCCGGCCCGGCATCCCCCCGCCCTGCCCTGCACCCTCCCTCGTCTCCGGCCGGGCACCCCTCGCGCCACCCCTGTGCGTGCGCGCGCGCGCGCGTTTGCGTGTGTGTGAGTCGTGTGAAACCGTCACCTGCACTCCAAGCCACCCCTCACTCTCCTCTCCCCCTTCACCGTCCGCTACGTCACCCCTTCGCCCTAAACCCTCCACCCCCCGCTCCCCTACCTCCTGCCTTCGGGCGACTCCACCACGTTGCTCAACAACCCCCTCCTCCTCTTCCCCAGTACTTTGCCCTAGCGCCAAATCCTCGTCTGTGCAAATAAGATGCACATGAATGTCAAAGAATAATGCACTTTACCGCCGATGGGTATGGGTCTTATTGGACCACACACGCCATGCTGTGCGCGCCAGGAAAATAAAACGTTCCTCTACAACATATAGGTTGCCATTAAAACGACTCCTAGCGTTTTCCTGGCCGTTCAAAAAATAAGTGCACGCTTTACAAGTGCGCGCTGTGCCCACATTTCATACCCACCGAAGCGCCCCTCAACTTACTTCGGATACAGGAGGTAGGAGGTCCTGGCCGCCCCCACCTCACCTGTCAATGTAAAAGTCTCTCCATCTCTCTCGCACCGAGTGTTTTCAAATGGGCGGATAGGGGGCCGCGGGTAGCGGGGGCGAGCCAGGGCGGGGCGGCACGACGCGCACGTGCAGGCCCGGCGAGGAGCCCAGCGATCACCCCCTCCTCTCCCCTCCTCTCCTCTCGCCGCGGCCGAGCCACTCGAGCGTGACGCCCCCATCTAACCCCAATAATAATTGTCTGATGCTCCCTACCCCTGCTCTGCCGTCCCCTGCCCACCACCGCACCCCGCACCCCTCCTCGGTGCTTTTCCGCACCCCGTCGACCTTTAGCCTGCTGAACTACTCCAAAACTCACTACCCCACCACCATCACCACCACCTCACTACACTGCCCAACACTTTTTATTTCGCTCCATACACCCCCCCCCCCTCTCCCCTCCACCCCTCCTCTAATTCAATCCGGTTGATCCTGGCCGGCGGTCAGCGCTGCATTGCCATGACGAGCCGAGTGTGTCTTTGCCTTTAGGCTTTTGGCGTCGCGTCGCCGGGAGGTTAAGGTGCGAATAATTCAGTGCGGGATCAAAGTTGGACGCGCGAGGCGGGACGGACACGCGACGGCGCGGCGCGGTATCTGCCCTGCTCGGCCGCTCTGTTCCGCCGCCCCGGAAAAGAAGGGAAGGACTCGCCTTCACTTATTTATACGTGTTTTTCAACACGGCCCGCCCGGCAGTAGTGGGGGGTTAATCCGATCCTCCGGTCTCGCCCCTGGGCAGGCCCGCCACGCCACGCCACGCCACGCCACGCCACGCCACGCCACGCCACGCCACGCCACGCCACGCCGCAGCCGGCCGTATTGTATTGTGCCCAGGCGACCAAGTGTTTGTCATTCACTATTAAAAGGAAACATAGAAGGCTGCTGGGGAGTTTAAATGCCCCGTGCCGGCCCAGTGAGCAGTGCAGGGAGGGGAAGGCAGGGGAGGCAGGGGAGGCAGGGTCAGGTGGTACGTTGGTAGTAGAACTTCATTCCATTCACACTTTTAAAACGTACAGTCGAACAAAAATGCACAGTAAGTAGGGGACAAACAAACAAGCACACACAACGGTAAATAAAAATTAGCCGAGGTGAAAATGGGTCGTGGGGATGATGTAATGGCTGCAAATTATCTCGCTCCCCACATTCGCACCGCCCCCCCCCCCTCCCCCGGCCCAACACCACCCCCGTGGACTGCCGAACAACCCCCATGGGAACGTTTTCGGCCCCAACAGGTGTTTGGGGTAATTAAGCCTGCAACTGAAGGGCCCGGGCGGCCCCGGCCCGGCTCCGCCCGCGGGGGCGCGGGGCCGCGGGGTGGGGTAGGGTGGGGTGGGGTGGGGCCGGGGTACGCTGGGGTGGCCCGAGCGGCGCCCCGCTTCCGCTTCGCCATGTTTTGATATCCCCGGGCTGATATGTCAGGATGTCGTCATGAGTACCGGCGCCGGCGCCACCAAGCCGCGGGGCCGAGGCCACCGCGAGGCCTTGGAACCGCTGACCTCCTGGCTCCTGGCCCTGCGCTCGGGCCCGTCATCATGACCACGGGACGTCGTGGCAGAAAACAGAAAAAATCTGGTAACTGAGATGAAGGGCAGGGCACGGAGTTTGAAGTGGCATAGAACAGACGTAACGCGGAGACGGGTAGGGGACGCTATGTCTACACGGGGACAATGAGCACCACGGCACGGCGCGAGCGAGCGAGAGAGGGGAGCTGGGCTCGGGGGATGCAGAGGGAGGGAGAGAGAGAGGAACGGCGAGGAGAGGGGTGCACGGGCGCGGGGGGGTGCGTGCGGCGGGGTGGCGAGGGGCGGGGCGGGGCGGGGTGGGGAGGGGTTAAGTCCGGGCGGTGGTGGGGGTTGCTGGCGCGTAGGTCGAACCCCGCCATGCCGCCACCCAGTCCAGTGCCGTCCCGCGATTCGAAGCTGCCGCGCGTCTCGTGTTCGCGACCCGCCCGCGTCCCGCCCGCGACCCTCCCGCAACCCGCGCGGACATCCTCGGGGTGGCCGGACCGCCAGGACCGCGCCCTGGGCAGGCCACCTCGCGCCTACCCTGACATGTGCGCCCCCACTGCGCTCCGCGCAGACACCCCCGCAACCTCGCCGGACGTGGACGTCCAACCCGCGACCAGCTAGGCCGTCTTCGGCGACCCTCGAGCCGCGCGCCCGCCGCCTCAGACCGTCGTCAAGTTGGTCCACCTCGGCGGTGTCCTCGGCGAGGCCTGCGCGCGCGCCGGCGGGCCCGGGCACGAGCTTGAAGGCCCAGCAGGCCAGGGGCGCTGTGTTGGGGGCGGTGGCGGGGGCGGTGGCGGGCGGGGCGGGGCCGGGCGCGACCATGCCCTACCCTCCCTGCCGCAGCCGCAGCCGCCGGCCCAGCGGGACCGCCCGCACCGGCGCGGTCACGGGGCCTGCCCGGAGGAGATGAAGCCGGCCGAGCTGTCACTCAGAGACCTCGCCATGCCCCACCTCGACCCGTCGCTGCACTTCCCTGCCGTCGGTGCGTACCTAGCCTACATGCGCCGCGCCGTGCCCCAGCGCGCACCACATCCCTATCACCATGCTATCACCTTTACACCGCTGTTGGCCGTGGGTGCCGCCACGCGTATGGACTTTTCCGACGGCAACAAAAGGAAATAACCGTAAATCGTAGTGGTGACGACGCCTCACCACGCGCCCACTCGTCTCAAAGTTTGTTTGTTTTTTTCGCACAGCGTATGACGCGTTCGCATGCCGGTGCCTCGTATCCTCGGCGCGGCGACACGTCAAGGGGGCCCCTAAGGAGTTGGCCCGGCCGGGCGGGGCGGGGCGGGGCGGGGCCGCGGGTGCGGGGACGCCCCGCGCGTCAAGGTCGCCCGAGGGTCACCTCCAGCTGAACAAATGTTATGGGATTTAGACTGCCGCGCACCCCGCCGCCGCCTGCTCCCAGCGGAGTATTACTATATTGTACCAGGGTCATTCACCACGAGTTCCAAAATGATAGTTTTCGGATTGAGCTGGGAGAGGTAGAATATCATTTTCTGTATTCAATTTTTTCGCCGGACAGCGCTGGTTTCAGCGCCTCTTTGACCTGAGCGACACCCGACATGTTCTTTTTATTCACCGTGAGTAGACCGTCCGAAGTTGTAGAATAAATAAGTAAGCCGCGCGCGCATTGTGCGAATGAATGACAATCCACTTCATGAATGCGGTAGGCGAGGCGCGGCGAGAAGAGGAGAGCGCCCGTCTTGTTATTACGCATGCGGTCTGGTCTAGGGGAACGGCCTTGGGAAGGTATAGACAGATGAGCCCCCCACCACCCCACCCGTCCCTTCGCCCCTTCTCTCCTTTTCCTTTCCATTTCCATCCCTGTGTGAAATTTTACCACGTGATTCTCTGTGCTGGGAAGACCCGTCGGAAGCCGCGCCGCCGGCCGCTGCCGCCCTGCTGCCGCCGCGGATATCGCACGGCGACGCCCTGGTCCGGCCCGGCTCACACTTGGGACTTGGGACCCTGACCCTGCAGGGGCGCCTGCGCCCTCCAATCGGCGCGAGCAAAAGCCTCTCAAATCGACCAAAGGCGCGGCGCGGAGGTCTCTAGAGGTGCCTCGCCGGCTCCTTCACATGCGAATAGAAATAGACGCTGCGGATTATTCCGCATGTTAACCATGAAACAAACGAGGAACACCGTCGTTGCCTCGATCCATGCGAAATGTAAAAATTTCCATGGATATTTGCAAAGCTAATAATACCGCAAAGTACAGCAATGAAAAAAGTGAGCAAAAAGTCTAGCTTCCAAGCGACCTCCGGGCGCTGGGCCCGGTCGCGATCATCGTTTTCCGCACCCATCCAATTGTAATTCTGGCCCGGATGTGGCTACGCTACCATACTTCTGGTGCAAGCCGACAACTACTATTTTCCAGCAGCCACCCCCAGTCCCAGTCCACCTCTCGCACCCTCCCCCTCCCCTCAACCCCGCCACCATCGTCCCTGGCCGTCCCGTGCCTGCGCCCGCCTCCCCCAGAACTGCCAACCCCGCCCCCAGCGCACTGCCCCCATCCGCCCCCGCCCCCGCCCCCGCGCCGCCCCGACCCCTCTCCCCGAATTGATCGCAGCTGTCAGCTGATGGAGTTCCCACGCCGCGCCCGCCCGACCCGGCCCGACCGGGCCCGGCTCCCGCAGCAGCAGAAGCGGCGCTGGGCGGCACGGGGGCGGCGCGGGGCGGCGCGGGGCGGCGCGGGGTGGCGCGGGGGCAGCGCGGGTGGTGGTGGCAAACTCGGCTCCTCTCGCCCAAGATGTTAAGCGAAGCTGCGCTACCGCCACCTCTTGGGTCCTCTCCTCTCCTCTCATCCCCAGGCCACCTCCACGACGTGCCCCTTGAGAAAGACCACAGAGAACCACGCGCGCAATGCGCATTTTCCCCTTCGCCGGTAAGGGAAGCCCCCCGGCCCTGGCCCCGGCGAGGCGCTTAGCGGAGGTCGTCAGCCTCGCGGACACCAATAGTTAGTTGGCACAGCGCGGCCCGGGCCGGGCCGGGCCCGGCAGGAAGTGGGCACTCTGGCGATGACGCGGCTACCGTCATGTCAGCCACTACATCGCCACGTCCGCGAGCACCGCGGAGGCGCGGCTAGATCAGCCACCTCCCTCTGCGCCGGCCGGGGGCCGGGCCGAAAGATCAGCGCGCACGTCCCGTCCCTGTCACGCCCACTGCGCGCTCGCTCGGCGATTTTATTCATACAAGAAATCTTCACGCAAACTTGACGCGTTTGCGTATGAATCGATTTACTAGTTTCCCGGCCCCCCACCCGCCCCTCGCACAGACATGCCACTTAAGCCCGAGACTTGAAATATGCAACGGTAGTGTCTGCAGCTGCAGCAGAGCCATGCGATTCTCAGTCGCAACAACATGCATAGTCCAAAAGAGTGCGGCACGAAACGCAAAGAATGAAGGGGTGCGGCGTGCGGGACAACCGCGGCGCGGGCGGGCCCAACGGGTTGCACGCGGGGTCGGGCCGGCCCCGGCGGCCCCGGCCCGTGCGGCGGCCGTGGCGCGGCCCGGCGCGGCGGTGGACATGTCATGTAAAATACAGCCGTAATTGGCCGAAAAGTGGCTTTCCGTGATTCGTAGCAAGGCGACTACTCCGCCTCAACTCCTTTTGCCTCGTCTCGTCCCGTCTCGTCTCGACCTAACGACGTAATGCGCGGATTCGAGAGAGGCGAATCCTTCTTCCAGGCGCGCCGCGCCGCGCCGCGTAACGATCTGGCATTCCTCGAAAACGTCGCGTCTCGTCGCGCCGGCGCCGCCGCCGCGCCCTGACAAATGTACTCGAGTTTTGGGGTCCAAAAAGAAAAGGCTCCTCCCGCGACTGCGCGCAATCGCCCTCGTCCATTCAATTCGAACGCCGTCATTCATTCATTCATTCGCTCCACCCTTGCGTTGTTTGCTTTGCATCATTTCATTCATGCAGACCGCCCCGCCCGTCCCGAAGCCGCCTCATTCATTCATTCATTCGGGCTTTTGCCATTAGTTTTCAAACCTGGTGCGCACGTTGCACCACTGCCCCGCGGCCAGGTGTTTCAGGGGCCCGCCCCGCCCCGCCCCGGCACGCGAGCGCCGCCCACCCCTCCCCCGCCCCGCCCCGCCCCACGGCCATCGCCTCGGCGTTCCCACGTTCGCCTCGCCAGCCTGCGCATGAAGTTGTGTGTACCCCCGGCCCGGCGCGCTTAATTGAACGGATGATCCCAGCGGTGTCGGCCGCGCCCACTGCACACTGCGCAGCGGGGAAAAGGAGATACACCGGGATAAAGAAACGGCAGCATCCCTTGTATAATGACCAACCTCGCGGACCAGCGGCGCACAGCTGTTCCGGCTCAACAGAGATGGAGACGGGCCGTCCCGTCCCCATCCACACCCACCTACACCTCTCCGTGTAGTGCGAGCAGCTGCACCCTAGATCTGCTGCAGTCTCGAGTTCGGCCTGCGGGCGCGGGGTCATGCACATTTATGGCGGGCCAATTAGCAGTCGGAGCCTCGCCCCGCCCCGCCCCGCTAGCAGCCTGGGGAGGCTGTGGAGGCGGCGGGCGGGCCGGGCCGGGCCCCGCTGACTATCTATTTCATTATGCGTTGCCCCGCGCCGCCCCGGCGCGCTCCGGAGCCGTTCGCGTGTCGGCCGCCCCACTGCGCTGCGCCGCCGTGGCTGACGCAAGCCGATGGCGCGTTGGCCGACAACCCCCACCTTTATATGCGAGCGCCGTCACGAAGATTTAAAAAAATTAAAAAGGCAAAAAATAAAAACTTGCGGTAGAGGTGAAAATTGTCTGGGCTAATGGCGCGTGTGTGTCTGTTTCTGTTTCAGGAGGCGGCGCCAGCCTGTGGCCCTTGTCTCGGTACTCCCCGCGCGTCACCTGGCCCGCCGAGCCCGCGCCCGGCGCCCCCGCGGCGCCCCCGCACACCGCCCCCGCCCCGGGCCCGGGGGGGCACCCCTCCGGCCTCGCCCCCGACTCGCCCGCGTCTGCGGCCGAGCTGGCGTCCTATGGTGAGTGCGAAAATTGACTGAACGATACGCCGCCGCGCCTCTGTCGCGATTGAGGCTAAGGTCGTGGTCGTAGGAGAACTCTTTCTGGCCGTGGCGTGGCGGTCAGAGCTCCACATAGAGGTTCTGCTGCAGTTACGATGGGAAAGAGTTCTATACGCTTGCGCCGATGACCTCTGCGAGGCTTTAGAAGGGCAACTCTGGAACGACGGGTCGCGAATGTCTTTGGTCGCAGAGAGGGAGGCTCACCTGCTGCACGGCGGCGAGTCCAAGATGAACGGCGTCGTGGACCACCATCAGCAGCAGCAGCAGCACCATCACCACCAGCAGCACCACCAGCACCACCTCCAGCAGCAGCAGCTCCACCAGCAGTTCGGCCTGAGCATGCAGACGCCGCCCACACCGCTGGCCGCCGCCTCGCCGACCATCCCTATCGAGAGGTACAGGTAAGAGCGCGTCTGTCCGTCCGTCCGTCTGCCCACTGATTCCATAGGATCGTTCTCGTGCCTCCGTCCTTGTCGCACTCATGGGGCACAGACAACGCCTTTATGAGGCACCGGCAAGGACAGAGATAAGACGAGAGCTAACCTCTGAATCAGACCTGTCTCTCACTTTCTCTGACACTCACCTTTCTGCCTGCTGTTCTATCTATCGTTCATCCTGTCCGATCTCGTCTCTATTTTTCCGCCTTTTCACTGTAGCACTAAAGTTAAATCGAAATGGTGGCCTAATTTCTTTACCGCTTCGATGAAAACGTCTCGGTATATGCGTCC
This sequence comes from Frankliniella intonsa, assembly GCA_033675135.1. Taxonomy (NCBI): domain Eukaryota; kingdom Metazoa; phylum Arthropoda; class Insecta; order Thysanoptera; family Thripidae; genus Frankliniella; species Frankliniella intonsa. The sequence goes on along the minus strand of CM066254.1, from coordinate 8,363,242 downwards.
GGCCCGAGGAAAACTTCGCGCGCGACTCAAGCGACCGTTACTCTGAGCTGCAGGGGACCGGCGGCGCGAATCTGGTTCCGGTCTGGGTTCATCTTTTTGTCTTCTCTCTCCCCACCATTCGAGAGATATCGATATCCGCGGAAAAAACGGTACAAGTTTGAATGGAAACATCCATTAGGCTACTTCGTGCCTAAATATTTTATAACCGTAATACGATTTTTCTTTCCTAGAGAAATGCGTTATTGGCTGAGCTAAATTTAAATTTAAATTTAATTTGAACTTTAAATGCTCAGCCCTGTCAGAAAGCGCCAAGGGGAGACCGACGGGAAGACGGCGTGAAGTGACGCGCCAGTCGTGAGACGTGGGATGAGAGATGTGGACAGGCTTACCAACCACTAGAGCAAAACTACCAATTGTAAATAAATCATCCGTGTTTTAGCATCCAACTTCAGCGCGCCGCAGGCCAACGCACTTTTAGCTCAGCCTTATACGGTTTTAACGTGCGTCTACCTTGTTTACTTTTATAAGAGCGCACCTCCAAGGAAAAAAATATGTTTCAAAACACAGTAGCTGTTGGCCTTGCGACGAGACCATCGCAGTAAACAGCATGGGTAAAAGAACTCAAATGTCCTCGAAAACGTTATGACTCCTGCGCTCGTGACCGGCCGAGAGTAGTACTCGAAAGTGGAGGAGAGCGGATCGACTCGCGAGAAAGACGCAATGCACGCCCCCTGTCCCTCTCTCCCAGTCCCCCCTCCCCTCCCCCGGTGCCCCCCGGTCCCTCCCACCGCCATAAGTCCCGCCTCCGCGCGGGCGAGCGGGGCGGGGCCTCGGAGTCGAGCGCATGACGGGGCCCCCCGCTCTGCCCCGGGCCGGGCCCCGGCTCGGCTCCACAGCAGTAGGTCTCCCCTCTCCCTCTCTCTCCGGCTGCCCTCACTCGCTCGCTCGCCTCCTCCCTCTCTCCGGCCCGGTCTCGCTGGGCTGGGACTTGGCCCTGGGCCCCACTGACTGCCGTCCGCCATGACCGCCATACTGCCGCCATGCTGTCCGCAACCCGTTCAGCAACATCTAAACCAACGTCCTCGACGCGAAAAAAAAGAAATAAACCCTGTGCGTGCTGTGCTCTCTTCCTCGTCCTCACGGCCCTGCCTCCGGTGTGACCTGCTTGCAGCGCGTTCCTGGCGCGGCCCAAGGAGCAGCGCCTGACGCGCGACGCCATGCAGCGCTACCTCCGCGAGCGCATGGACCTCACGCTGGTCGTGCTGCACGCCAAGGTGGCCCAGAAGTCGTACGGCAACGAGAAGCGCTTCTTCTGCCCGCCGCCCTGCCTGTACCTGGTGGGCTCGGGCTGGCGGCGGCGCCAGGAGTCGCTGCTGCGCCAGGGCGAGTCGGAGCAGGGCGCGCAGCTGTGCGCCTTCATGGGCATCGGCGGGGCGGACCAGGACATGCAGCAGCTGGACTTGGCGGGCAAGGTGAGCGTAGCGGCGCGGCGTAGCGTGAGCAGGCAGGTCGACTCGACTCGCCTCGCCTCCCGTCCGCAAGATTGCAAAGGTCGTGTTCAATTTTTGTTTTTCCCACCAGCAATACTGCGCGGCCAAGACGCTCTTCATCTCCGACTCGGACAAGCGCAAGCACTTCATGCTCACCGTCAAGATGTTCTTCGGCAACGGCCACGACATCGGCGTGTTCCACTCCAAGCGGATAAAGGTCATCAGCAAACCCTCCAAGAAGAAGCAGTCGCTCAAAAATGCGGATCGTAAGTGACAAATGTAATAATACACGACGACGGACGGACTCGGCGCAGCGTAGCTCGGCGCGCAAACTCTATTTTTACTACACTTCATGGCTGCTTTTTCTTTTCCCTGCAGTTTGCATCGCGAGCGGCACCAAGGTGGCCTTGTTCAACAGGCTGCGCTCACAGACGGTCAGCACCAGGTACCTGCACGTCGACGGCGGCAACTTCCACGCCAGCTCGACGCAGTGGGGCGCCTTCACAATCCACCTCCGTAAGTTGCCCAGGCGCAGAAGCAGTAGCCCCTGACGGCGGGTGGATAGGCAACCGCCTCGGACGGCCGTGCTCGACGGGTCTGCCTACGCACAGGCGTTATGCGGTCTCAAGGGCAGGCGATGACGGTTTTGACCTCTGTGCAGTGGACGACAACGAGTCCGAGTCGGAGGAGTTCTCCGTCCGGGACGGCTACATCCACTACGGGTCCACGGTGAAGCTGGTGTGCTCGGTGACGGGCATGGCGCTGCCCAGGCTGGTCATCCGGAAGGTGGACAAGCAGATGGCGCTCCTGGACGCAGACGACCCCGTCAGCCAGCTGCACAAGTGCGCCTTCTACATGAAGGACACCGAGAGGATGTACCTCTGCCTGTCACAGGAGAGGATCATCCAGTTCCAGGCGACGCCGTGCCCCAAGGAGCCCAACAAGGAGATGGTGAACGACGGCGCGTCCTGGACCATCATCAGCACGGACAAGGCAGAGTACCAGTTCTTCGAGGGCATGGGCCCCGTGCGCGCGCCCGTCACGCCCGTGCCGGTGGTGCACAGTCTGCACGTGAGTAGTCTGAGCTGTGAGGCGGTGCCCGAGCCGAGCGCGGCCTCGAGGGAAGCCCAGCGCTAAAAGCTGTACGATGTTCCGCAGCTCAACGGTGGCGGGGACGTAGCCATGCTGGAGCTCACGGGGGAGAACCTGTCGCCGTCCCTGCGCGTGTGGTTCGGCGACGTGGAGGCCGACACGATGTACCGCTGCCAGGAGAGCTTGCTGTGCGTCGTGCCGGAGATCTCCGCCTTCAGGGGCGAGTGGGGCTGGGGGCGGCAGCCCTCGCAGGTACGTCATGTGCGCTGTACTTGGAATGCTCTTCTGCAACTGGCACACCTGGTGCGCGCTGCAGCCGTGACATGCTCATGACCCGTGTGCTCCGCCGGCAGCCGGTGCAGGTGCCCGTGTCGCTGGTGCGCAGCGACGGCATCATCTACGCCACCGGCCTCACCTTCACCTACACCCCGGAGCCCAACCCGGGGGCGCGGGGGCCCGGGGGGCCGCCCAGCTACCCGCAGCCCGACCAGCAGGGCCACCAGGGCCACCCGCAGAGCCACCCACAGGGCCACCAGGGCCAGGGGGGCATGCTGGGGCCGCAGGGCCAGGGTCAGGAGCCCCACCCGCACGTCATGGCCGCGCACCCCAACGCCTTCCACGCCCAGGGCGGGCTGTAGGCTGAGGGGCCGGGCCGGGCCGGGTACGAAGCCCAGAAAAAAAACGACACAACAAACTCTGTGATCTTGTTAAATGCTGTGGTTGACTATATGAGTACTGTATGTGTTCATGATCATGTGCCGAGAGGAAACGACAGAAATCTCTGTAAATAATCATGTCCATTTACGCAAATAATTAAGACTTGACTCTGAGAAAAGATAATATATGTAAATAACATTGGCACACTAGGTTTGACTGGCGTTTGAGAGGTGTCCCACAATGTTTACTTGGTTGAATGAAATGTTGGCTTGAGAAAGTTTCCAAATGGAGAAATTCTGTTTGCTGTATTGCAATTATTTTAACAACACAGAGTGGGGATTGCCTTGAATTCGCTTGTATACTTCTTGGTATACATAAAAATGAAGAGATGTGTGTGAAAGCAATACATCTAAAGGCAGAATTTAAAGCTGGTTAAAAGTCAGCACTGTAGGTCCTATGGGCAAAATCAAAAGGTTTGTGATATTGATAAAAGTTTTCTTGTAAAAATTTGATTGTAAGTTATTTCTTGACATGCAAAACTATAAACTTGGTTCTGCTAATCAACAGTTACTATAGTCACTATTGAAAGCAGTTTTGGGTCTTCAGGCAATCTCAGAAAGTAAGTGATATATGAGGGGAGTCAGTATTTGTTTGTGTTTCAACCCTCCTCTCATTAATGACAATGCTCCAATTTGTAGCCTCTTAGGATTAAAAATGAACACTCCATATTTTCAAGGCTTACTTTGTACAAATCTGGTATGTTTTATAGTATTATTTTATCTGTGATTTTTAAGTGCAGGACTTGTACTTGAAATTAAAAAAATAAATCATACTTCTGCTGAATTATCAAACTTATTTATTATTATAAATTATAAAATACTACACTTTAAAATTTAAACAGACAATTGCATTATGATTTACAAATTGATTGTGTGCGAATTAACTCACATTTCGCTCAACATCTGGATGACTATAAAAAGATGACTAAAATCAATTAACATACAGGGAACAACAAAATTATTTATTCAAAACATTATGGTTTATACCTCAACAATGATCTTTAAAATAAATTCAAAGAAGGGAATTTTGGAAAAATTACACCTTGAAAAAATGACATCTAGATCACCATGTTGGATCACCAAATCTTTGCACAGCTTTGTCTTGAGTGACAAGCTCCATTTGGACCTTCTTACGCATGTAGAATATAGGACAGTCACGGCTGAAAATCAATTAATATGTAGTTAAGAATACAATTAGTTTGATAAGAAAGTTTACCTACGGAGAATTAAAAATTTACTGTACCTGGTGCATAGGACCTCTTCATGTAAAGATCCTTGGCACCTTTGGCATTCAGTCCACAGTCTACTGAACCTGTCTTCAAGACCACGGTACCTTTGCAGTTCAGTAAGAAAGAGCTTTGATTCATTAGGTGCGCAATGTGAACATAAAGCATTGGCTTCTTGATCTTTAGGTAATACAGCTTTACAGCCAAGACAGGCTTGACGTTTCACAGTAAAAGCTGATAGAGCACCAACCCGTGATGTCATTACAGCTCTTGTTCTTGTGTGGTCACCACCTGAGATTTAATAAAGATAAAAAAATTAATTGTTATGAATTTTATTATGTTGAATATTGTTAAGCTCATAAGCAGTGTACTTACGAAGCAATATAGATTCAGCCTTATCACCCAGAATTGGCTCAAATATTCTAAGTAAAGGTTTTGAAAGCTGATTTTCCAGGTAATAGGTGAAATCAATTGGTATACTGTTCTCAAGTACATATATAGGATCCTAAAACAAGATAAGATAAGAATATCATATGGAAGCACAATAAAATGTCCTAAAGAAGCATCCAAATACTTACCTCAGCTTTCATATATGCTGGGGTTCCTTTTGATGCAGATATTAGTACGTATGGCACACGATCTCCTAATTTTGGGGCATTGCCTGGATCACGCTTCTTCATTTTAGCAGCAAGTTCGACATGTGCCTGCTTAGCAGCATAGTCTGACTTTGTTAGTTCTTTTGTGATCACCAAATTTGATATATCGATTCGGTTACAAAGAAGATCAGATATGACCTAAAGAAGTTAAAGTTCAATAATCTGTCCCCAAGAGCACAATTCACTACAAACAGTTTCTTTTAGAATTTTTACCTGTTTAGCATAAGCTACAGCCCCATCAGGATTTCGGTCAATGAGAATCTTTTGGAGACAAGTATTCATCATGTTTGCGACAAGTGGACAATTATCTCTTCTTACTGTTTCCAAACCTTTGCAGTCCATTTTATCATACTTATCAGCTCGAGTGAAATACAAACCTGCATACCTAGCAGAAAAAAACAAAACTTCTTTCAGTGTCTTCTACTGCTTAATAAAAAGTATATGTACATTAGAACCAAAATAAAAACCTTTTTTTGTTTATTAGAAGATAGGGGAAATACACTTTTTCAAACTCTAATTTTATGGGTTTTATAAATTTTGAAGTGACATATTCAGCAGCCTCTTGGCCAAGTCTCATAGCCTCTTCAAGAGTCTTCACTCCAAACTTAACCATTACAGAGTCAGTATCTCCATATATAACAACAGCATCGTGTTCATAACCATTTTCAATACGATATCTACAGATAATTGAAATATTAGTGAATAATGTTCTACAACAGAGCAAAGGTAAAGCAAAATATGACTTACTTAGTTTCTACTTCAGTCTTTGTTTGCTCAATCATAGTACGCCCATAAGCTGTGACACTTCCTGATATCTCAAGGCAAGGTAGTTTACCCACCTGAGTGAAAACAAATATTGAGATTCATATAAAACATTTAAAAAATACAGAAAAGGAGGTGGTGGGATAGAGACTGGAAATCCACAGCTCACCTGAGCTCCAGTAAACCCATAGACAGAATTAGCTGATATCTTAAGAGCCAACTGACGTCCATCCAGCACTTTCTGTTTGAAGGGATCAGTTTCTTTTTTCAAGTCAGCTTTTGCCTTTTTACGGGCATTTAAAAGACTTTCCAAAATTTCTGGCAAGAGTCCTTTGCGTACCTGTAAAATTACAGATTTAGATGGCAGTCAGAATGATAAGATAAGAGATAGAACTTGATGGATTACAACAGTATACTAACCGATGCCTTCACAAAGTAGTTATTGGCAGGTGTATGGGAATACTGATCCGGTGTAAGACCCAGTTTTTCTTTATTATTGCCCTGCAGAAGTGTGGTGTAGCACAAATTGTGAGCCATCATGATACTGAAAACAAATTTTCACAAATGATTTGCTATAATCCCCCAATTTATAAACACCAATGCTTTGCTAGGCGTAGGGCAGACCTTGGATATAGTGAACTGAAATCCAAAGTTGAAATGGGGTCTCCATAATACCCTCTCTTTGGTTCAATAACTGTGGCACCTTCATACTGATCGTCACCTCCAGTGCTTTGGTAGGTTGGCATAATATAATCATGCTCCTTAGCTTTACGTAAGAGTTGTGACACCACTTTGATTTGCTGTCCCCTGGTCAACAGACTTCCCAGGGTCACTCCAGTTACACGAGCCATCTCCATGTAGTTAATAATGCACATCAACTTCTCCAGCAGGCGAAGCGGTAGATAGGCATCTTTAAGACAATAAACAGCAAGACGGCGTCTTGTTTGAGATGTGCCATTCTGCAAGTCTGTTATAACTGAGTGATGTACATCCTCTTTTTGTTCCTGACAGTAGTATAAGCATATAAATTAATACTGAAAGTGATTAGAGAAAAAGGATATTTCTTAAGTAAACTCTCAATACATACCTGGAGAAAATGGTAACTCACAGCATTCAAAGTATAGGATCTCAATTTGTAATCTCTTACCAAGACTAAAAGCAAATCAAATGGAACTCGTCCTTCAAAATTGACATTTTTATTTTCCCTGCGACCCATCTGTTTGCTAAAAAGTTGTGATTCTTTAATGACCTGCAAAGAGAAGAGGGGTGAAAAGGGAGATTCCAGGGACAAAACAATGAAGTTAGTCAAGAAAAACACTTACAGATTGTATGTCCTTAACTCTCCCAAGGTAAGTGAAGTTTTTAACAGTCAGGTGTTTGGCACGATTAATTAAGTAAGGAAAATCAAAGTTTGTTATATTGTACCCAGTAAAGATATCTGGATCAACTTCTCTCACAAAGTCAGCCCATCTCTGTAAATAAATAAAGAAATAAATACAACAAAGATCAAATACCTAGTCACACAGAAAAAAAATGAGAACTAATGTGTACATTATTATTATTTTTTTTTTTTTCACACCTCAAGCATTTCAGTTTCTTTATCACAGCTAATAACCTGACATCCAACTATTGGAGCACATGTATTTAAGGTAAATACGTTTCTAATGAAAGGCTCGGGTTCTCCTTGTCGTATGACCATGTTTGCAATTTGAATAACAGGATCATGATTGGGTTCGGGAAAAATACCTGTGACATTAAAAACTCTTCAATAACAATAAAACAAAAAAATTAAGTTTGGGCTAGCTAGAATGAATGAAATACCTTTACGCCCTGCACACTCGATATCAAAACTGAGAATACGAAAGGGAGCTACTTTCGCCCACTCTCCCTCAGGGGGGTGAGAAATAAGTTTTTCACATGAAACATCAACTTCAATTTGACATCTAGATGCGAATGGTCGAGTTTTGCTGTCCTTACTTCTCATTTTCCACTCACCAGCTGGAAGTTCAATCCAGTTACAACCCACCATATTTGCATCAACCATAAATCTGAAACATAAAAAATTTCAAGAAAAGGACAAAATTTGAATAGGGTATTGATATACAGTGAAACAAACAGTACCTAATGTCAAAATCAATATTTGACTCGTAACTAGTGAATGCATGAGGACCCAAAGCTGTAAAGATATCCCCCTTTTCCAGTAATCTTTTGGAGGCAGCAATAAGACGGGGCAAAGCAACAGTCACTCTCAGAAAGTCCTGCATATCATTTCCTTTATAACCATACAAGCTCTGCTTCTTAACAATTTCTACAGCCAAAACAGCTTCCTGTACATTGTCCCTGTTACCCTTCATATCAGCAAGAACAGCTTTGTTAAGAGAATCCTGGAAAAAGGAAAATTATGTCATTGGTTTCTTATATATTGTTTCAGCAAACGAATGATTGAAGATTCACTTACTTTAAATGGCTTACAGTGGCTGTTGTTAAAACCCTTTGGGGCAGAGACAAAGAAATAAGGTGAGAACCCATGAACATGGCAGCAAACTGAATTACCCTCCATTGTCACTCCATAAAGACGCATAACTGGGACTGGACCAATCTGTGATCCAGGCATTCCTGGCATGGGTGCTCCTGAAATTAATTAGGCAAAATAAATAAATAAAGTTTAAATTGTGTTTTTTTTTTTTCTGAGCAGTAGAATCCATAACTATCAGCAAAAATTAGAAATCAGTTTTGAAGAAATCTGTTGTTACCTGTATAGTGATCCACATCTATTTGCTGAAATACCAAACTTTGCAGGTCTGGATTCAATGGGGGTGGTGCAGGACGGCTCCATTTGACAGATGTCTGGTTGGTATCTGGGCCCTACAAAACAAAAAATTATTTTTGTTAAAGAAGTTACAACTTTTTAATTATTTTTTTCAGCTACACAAGCAGAGGGAAGACAGGGAATTCACATGACAAACCACACCCCTACATATATGAAATGAAAAATAAGCGTAGGATGTGAGAAATGGTAATAGCATTAAAAGGTTTAAATGCCTTCAATTTATGTCTGTCTAAAAAGGATAGAGATGCAAAACTCTAACCTTGCTAAAACGAATTTGATGATCTGCCATTGTTGTCAAAACATTGCAGTTTTAAGTGCATCTTAGATGCAAGAACCTTGAAAATTTGCACAAACTTTGGATCATGTGCTACAAAGTTTGTTTGGAATTTTAAAATGCAAGTGAATGATAAATACCTTCTGAATGAATATGGATCTATTGAAAATTAGATAAACTGTCAGGTAAAAGGCAATGCCAGTGTTGCAATTGAAATAGAAGGGGGTTGGCACTGCACTATTTAGAACAAATGAACAGAGCTAGAAAAACAGTTGAGTTAAGTAGTAACTAGGAATGGATTTTGAATTACAGTTGCATTTGCATTGTTTTGATCCCAACACATTGAGATACAAAGAAAACGCTCTCATTCAGTCTAAAACTGTAGACTCTCTTACTTAAAGAAAAAAAGATAAGATCGCATAATACAACCACCTGTCCAATTAACTCCGTTAAATCCGCTTCATTAGCATCCATAAAAGCAAGTTCCTCCTCAAAAGTTCCGGGGAAATCCTCATCTTCGTCATCATCAGGCCTGAAACAATATCAAGAAAAAAGTCAGAAAAATACACAAACCGTAGTAAAAAAAAAGAGTAAAGCACAGACATAAATTGTTGTATGAGTGCAGCGAAGAAATTTACCAGACAATAACAGTTAGAACATTTTGCATTAAACATTAAACATTTTTCAAGTGAGGATAAGGCATTGACAAAATAAAAGATGAGACACATATGACCCAGACCTTAACATGGTTATGGGTGCCTACATAGGTGCCCAAACTTCTTTGACGGCACACTATACCAAATAAAAAGTACGAAATACATCAAGTGGGAAATGCAGAGCAGCGAAAATAAATTAAACAGAAAGTGTCATGAGGTAGAAGTGAATAAATATATAAAATCAGTAAGAGCAACAGGATGCAACTTGGCGGTCCAACACATTTAGCATGTGACGATAAAGTATTTTGAGTGTACCTTGAGCGTTTAGCAGGAGCTGGGCTCTTTCCGAACCCTTGTTTACGTTTATCCATTGGAAAAACCTATCTCCTATTAACGAAGCCACAGTCAACAGCTAACACTTGCAGCAGGCAAAGTCTCTTTCTCTTTGTGTTTTGATCGTTCGGAGTAACAGTTTTCCCGCGGTTTACTTTCCTAGCCCAGGCTGAGATGGATTTCGGAAAGCAGTCTTTGCACTATACATCCGGTACCCATTGATCTTCCCTTCCTCCCTGAAGTTTTGTTTATTTTCATGCGAAACTTTTGAAAAGCTGGGGGTAGAAGAAGGAATGTGAAGCTTTGACAATTTGTGAAAGGGTAAAAAGTTTTCAAGCATTTCTGTCATAATTTGTTTTGACAAATTTTTTTGATAGTGAGTAATGTTTTGTCTTTAATTGTGACACTGCTTCTGATTTGAAAGTATTTATTTTTATTATTATTTATTCTCTAAAACACAGATGAGTGGTGATGATGGCATTCCTCCCCAAAACGAAGAGATTGATGTTGGGCCAGGACAACTCTATGCGCCTTTCATTGTTATGGAAAGTTTGTTAGACAAATTAAAACTTCTTAGTTATGACAAAGAGTTCATTGGTGAATTAAAAATGAAACCTTTAAATAGGTAAGTTTCCTTGCTACAATGGTAAGCAATGTAATATTTTGTGTTTGTAACATTGGCTTAAACTGCAATTACTTTATTCTAGGCATTATTTCATGATTCCAACAACTGGGGGTCAGTTTTTCATGTTCACGTCAATTGCTGCCTGGCTGATTCGCAAAGCCGGAGGGAAATTCGAGCAGCCGCAAGAACTTGATGATCCAAATGCTGCTATAGCTTCTATTCTGGACTTTCTTCGTAAAATTGTTTGTATATTTGATGCTACACAATGTAGTTGAACAGAATAAGACCAGCCCCAAACCAACCAGAATTTGGAATATTGTCAACAATTTGTAATTTGACACCAGAGGGGTCATTCCCTAAGATGTATATATGGCCCAGCTAATTTAATTTTCTAAATGCTTTTTTTTTTTTTTTCAGAACAAACTGTAGTATTAGGTAATTAATATTTACGATTTTTTCATCCTTTCTTTCCCTGTACCGCTCATTTCTGGAAATCACAAACTTTGGCATCAGCGCAGGTTCCAGTTGGTTTGTGGGCAGAAGTAGTGTTACTTATGGAAAATTAATTTTTCACCTCTGTTTATGATTATAGGGTATGAATGTAGATTTTCCTCCAAACCGACTGAAGCCAGGATATGGTCAACATGTTGTGCTAGTTTTGGACCGATTGGCAGACGAGGCATTAAAAGCAACCAAATTCAAGTGGAGCAAGTTGGTTCTTCTTTTTTCTTTTATATCTTGCTTTGTGCTTACTGAACTGTCAAGAGAGTCTGGTAATCTGTTATCCTTTGTTGATCAGACCTGAGCCTAAACCTGAGATAACTGAAGATGATACTGTGGAAGAGGATGATTCCGAACTTCTTTTGGAACGAGTTGAAGAAGAAATGGCAGCTGTTTTTTCTGATGATGAAGATGATAATCTTTTAAATGTTGATGATCTCCGCACCATACAGGGAGTTGATATGGTATGGGTATTACACCACAATTCATAATGAGAATAGTTTTTTTAAACATTAAACATTACATATTTGACCATCTAATCTATATTACACTCATCCTCTACAGAACAACCTAGAGTCCCAGAAACCTGAAGAGATTTTAGAATCAACCACAACAAGCGAAGATTGGCAGTTAGAATTAGAGAGAGTTCTACCACAGCTGAAAGTCACTGTAAAATCAGGTATTCACAGGCCTCCTATACAATTTTTTTTTCTTGGTGTTTCTTTAGAAGTAAAACTTGGGTGCCAGATTCCAGGGATTGGCGAAGTCATCTTCAACAAATGCATACCCAGCATGATGGCATTCAAGAGTCTCTCTCATCTGCCAGGACAAGACTAGATAAATTATTTATTGACACCACTCAAACTATGGACAAAATTAAAAGCAGGGAAAAGTTCCTCAATAGCCAACTTGATCCTATCCTTATAGAGTATAGAGCAGTTCAGGTATTGTAGTTTCCAAATTTCTGGGGTTGTCTAATAGTTGGGTGAAATATTTTATTATAAGTTGATTTTGATTTTTAATTATTTTGTTTCAGGATGAGCTAGCAAGAGTATCAGAACAATACCAAGAAGTAAATGGGGGCGTAACTGAGCGTCAACGCATTCTATCACTCTTAACTGAAGAACTAGATGCTGTCAAGCAGGAAATGGAGGAGCGTGGTTCAAGCATGACAGATGGAAGTAAGTGGAAAGTTTTATACTTATTTTAAAAATTTAAAAAGAATGTTTAAAATTTTAATTCTTCTCCATGTATTTTCCAGCTCCATTGGTAAACATCAAAAGAGCTGTGGGCCGAATGAAGAACGAAATAATAGCAATGAATGTCCAAATAGGGGTTCTGGAACATAGCCTTCTACAGGCCCGATTGAGGGATAAGTCCATCTTGCAACAAGATATGAACAGTAATTCTTACTTAACCGTTTAGTCATTATTGCCACTGAATTACAATTTCTTTTAATTCACATTTATCTGACTTTTAAGCTGAATGAGATGTGTTGCATGATTTCAGCCACTTTGCTAATCAGCTATCAAAACACCTATTATATGCGTGACTTCAGTCACAACAAACGTATTCAAAAAATAAATAAGATGAAACAATCGCTTTAATAATTGAAAGAAGAATCAATGTTTATTGCTGTAGTAGGCACAGTTACAACTGATATCTAAATGATTTTGTAATAAAACTCTTTGAAACAAACAAACAAACAAACAAACAAACAAACAAAAGAAAGTGGAACACACCAAATGAAGTTTATGTTTTAACAAGATAGATTTCAATGAAAAATGTGGTTCAACAAATGAGGAGGCACAACACTTCATGATTCTCAGAGCAACCCATAAAGCTGTGCATCCAGAGTATTTGAACAGTTTCTTAGAGTCGTGGCAAACTTCCTTAGAAAAGAAGATATTACATGCCAACAAGTAAAACGACTGCATGGTCTACCTACAGTTAACGACACAAACAATAAAGAAGGCATTATTGAGGAACCACTAAATCGAATTAATTTAAGAGCAGTGATTTAGTAGGATTGATAATAGCATACGTTGCTGCTCAATTTTCAATTACGTCATTTGCTAAATTTACTATTTCAATTATTGAGAGTATCTCCATTATCACTATCACATTTTTTGGCATAGGCTTACTGTTTATCGCTTTAGAGAACTAAATGAATTGTTAATTATCACAATATCAGCAATTGCACTTCAGAGTCGTATGATTAGAAAATTACAGTAGCTACTTATGGGGCAAACCAAAACTGCAATAAGTATAAATAAATAAATAAATAAAAATATTGATAAAAAGCACCACACTTGAGGTCTGGGCACCTAGACACTGACATGACATATAGTGTGAGATATAGACTAAAGCAAAGTAGAAACAAGGGATGATGTAAAATTTGGATGCCCCTCCAACTTTTAACAAGCTCCAACATTTCCTTCAGATTAGAAGAATACAATGTCACATAAAATGCATCACACACCTACTCAATCACATCCAGCATCCCATATTTCCCTAAATATAGTAATGCAATCGCTCCTTGAAACCAAAACAATCACAGGTACAAAGAATCCGACAAGCTCAAATATTAATGATTCTGTTTCCAAAAATAAAATAGTTTTGCTTCATAAAAATAGAGCCATGAAGGATACAGTGAAACAGTAGATAATTTGTAATGGTATGTACTGAACTTTCTTGCTAGCTTCAGTGAAAAATTGCACTACTGTACTACAAAGATAATAATTATCAAAAGATTCAGGAAAAGAGAGCATTAAGTGCATCATACAATACTTTGTATACTTTCCAAACTTATTATATGATAAACATGGAATATATGTAGATAATGAAGCAGCACCAAGGGGCCCATCACACACAAATTTGATCAGTGTTAAATAAATTTAATTCAAAACAAAGTCCTGAAAACCTGACAGAAAAATGGCAATATACCTCTAATCTATACATCATCTTAACTCTTATAACATAAATAAGTGCATCTAAATTTGTGCTAAGAAGTTGTGGGACTCCAGTTTATTGACAAAAGCTCATTTCTTCAGAAGAAATAATTTTAAACCAAAATTGAAATAAATGCTTTCATGTCAGCATCATCCTTTCAATCAAGATAAAAATGTACCATGAACACTCTGGCAAAACATTTGACAGCTGAAAATTGAAACTTGACCAGAAACATAATGAAAATAAAATAACTTGAGCATGGTCAAAGTTTGTATGCGTTCATTATTATTATAATATTGTTGCCCAGTGACCAAAATATTTCCAATGAGAATTTTTTCTAATGCTGAATGTTTTTTGATTACTAAAGAAGTGATGAATATTATGATATATTATGTATACCAGGCAGTCTACAGTCATGAATGCATAGGAATATACACATAGGAAAGTGCTACAACTGGGCTACAATACAGATTACAGGTTGAAGGTCATAAAGCAAAATTTGGCAAGTGTATCTGTCAAGCAAGATCAAGCAGGAACTTTCTATCCACTAATTATGAAAGTGAATAGGATGAAACTGCAAAACCTGTTAACAAAAAATAATGGCTCATAAATTAAGAGGAAAGATTTCTAAGGTCAAACATCAAATATCTAAAAACATTGTGCGAAGAGGGAGATTTTATCACATCGCATAATGTTGTCAGAAATTTGAGAGGTATAATGGTCCCAATACTAAAACTACAGATACAATACAGACAAATAAAAAGAGAAAATGCACAGGTAATGAGTAAATAGAATACAATTTAGAGCAAAATATTGTTGCACATGATATAACTTTAAATATTTAGAAATACAAGATAACAAATGTACTATGTAGTTCATTGCTTCTACATATACAAGCTCTATATAAGATGTAAATATCACACTACTTTACCCAAGAGACTAGTCTCTTGCTTTACCTGTACAACCACCAATTAATAAGTGGGGTGTACAAGACTTATTGTTCAATTTATACTTTACAATGAGGTAATGAATTGAGAGCACCTTTTAGTGTGCTACAAATATGCACATCTACTCAGGTTAAATCTATAATCACATAAAATGATTTCATGACTAGCTTGGTATGTTACAGTCTTCTAATAAAATGTTTAAAAAAAAAAAAAAAATAACAAAAGCACATGCTGTTGTACAAATGGCAGTACGAATGTCAAAGGAACAAACAGGACCAAAAGGCATTATGCCCTGAATTAAATAATAGAACTGGTAGATGTTCACAGATTTTACCAAGTGAAATCCAAACCTATTTTGTTTGAACCATAGTTCACTGTTAAATTAATTTAGTCCACTCAATTTTAATTGACAATACTGTAGACATTTTCAGTGCATTATCACTTTGCTTTTTGGCACGGTGCCTTAGTAAAGTCCTTTGACCTATATTGTACTTTTGATGGTCCAATGTACCTTAGCTAGTCATTAACTGCACCCAACAAAAAGGAGGGTAACAGCACTTGTCCGAATGAGGCAATTGGTTGTCTCAAAAAGTTTGAGAATTAGATGACTATTGCATGTCTGCCTGAAATGCGTCAATCAATTCTCATAGAGACGTGATCAAACATAAAAATTGGTAATTAGCAACAACAATATAACATTGACACTCTTAACAAATGACTTAAAATTTTTGAAGTTAAGAACAAGGAGAATGATTTCTATGTATATATTGGTCATGCTTAAAAATTGCATGTACTGATGTAAATATGCCTTTTTAAAAAAATCTAGCATACTGCATACAATGTCTTTTGTTAGGTGACTGAATATCAACACCTGTCCAACAAATCTTTTCTAGAAACCAAGTTTTGACACAAAACAGTAAAATTCATGCATGGTAGTTCTCTGGATTGGTTACAAATTTTACAATTCTCCATTTTCAATTTTAGAGGTAATTGAAATCAATTAATATTTTCATGCTCATTAAGCATGCAGATTTCTATTCCTTTCCATCACTTGACATATTAGAGAGCAGATAATAAACATTCCAGTAATTAAATAATTTATGTTTTAAGTGGATACTAGGTAAATGATATGTTACATAGAAAAACAATTCTAACAAATATAAGTATGTAGCTTCCACAACAATATATCAAATCCTTCATCTTGTGCACAAATTCGGTCTTGTTTGTGGCAGTAGAGCAACAATTCATTGTGAAAGCATTGAATTTGAGTCCAACAACAAATCAACGCAATCAAGTAGCACTTTGGCTCAGCCAAACCATACAAAACCTAAAAGTTGCAAGTGAAAGATGTCATTTTTAGCCTGAGAAGGCATCATACAATCATAACTACATAATCAGAAAGAAATTGAATAGAATAGTTAAAAATGACAGTTATGCAAAACTTAAAAGAAAATAACAGTTATCTCACTATCTTACAAAGTACCAATCTTTAACAATCTGAAAGATAATTGTGAGAAAGCATGGACAGAGCCATGATAAAATTGAGGTCATCATTCCTTCTTCTGATGAATAATTGGAAGTTCTTCCCCTGCCTTGAAGTCTGATGATAGCAACAACCCACTTTTTCCAACCATTACATGTTCATTGGGAAAATCTAGAATAACTGTGCAGTGGTATGCCATATTGCATGAGGCAACAACATACTCACAGAAGGCAAACCAAGTAAATGCTGAAAATTAAAATAATGCACAGTCTTTAAAGGTGTGAAGAGAAGAGAACAGTAAAAATAAGAATGTGGGTTAAGATCATTATAACCCGTCAGTACAGAAAAACACAAGACACAAAATTACTTACCCAAATCATGGCAAAGAAGTCGATGTTTTAAAAAGAACACAATAAGTCCAACAGTGCTCACAATAGAAATGGCAAACAGGCCTTTCTTGATCTGGTATGAATTGAATTCCTTTGGGGTCATGACAGGTTGTGAGGCACGTATTAGGCGCACAAGAGCCAGCATGTATGTCAGAGATGATATCATGAATCCAATAAATATCTTTTCATGTAATGCTGAAAAACAAAATAAAAACACAATAAATTGAAGGAAAGTCTCTTTTGAAAAATCAAAAATCAAAATACTCAAAAACTTACGATAATTTTCTCTGTTTGAAACATAGGTCACACCGCACAGTGTTCCAATCTCAATCATACTGAGCCAAAAGCAGAAGCGTAAATGCTTCAGAAGTTGATGCCTTTCAGATTGAGGGCGTTGCATGATAAGTGAATGGTAATGGGCGTAATACACAAAAGCTATAAGCACTCGAGGTCCAATATGAAAGGCCACACAAATTCGCCATAAATACCGCTGAGGACTAACTCCTGTGATAGCACTGATAGATGGTATTACATTATAAACCTAAGAACAAAATAGGCAAGAATTAGGGAAAAAAACATGTAATGTGATAAATAGATAATAATTGCAGACAAATAGGGAAAAAAGATAGATTGACATACCCTACAATGTGTTTCATGGATGTCATCTGGTTGAAATATATTTGCTGTTATAAAACAAGTAAGAAGTCCCACTAAGGGAAGGAGTAAGGCTCCAGTACACAAACGTTTGAAGCTTATAGACAGAAGCCCCATAGAGCCAGAGGATGATGCTGGCACTTGATTCTCAACAGGCAGCATGTTGTAATAAATTTGTAAAATGAACAGATAACAGGAAAGAGATCTGCAGGGTCACCTCAAAACTTGATCCATGATAAAAATTTTGGCAGTCATCAGGCATGAAAACGATGAATAACAAGCGGGTGTTATATGCCACAGATGTGCATCTAGGAAATAAAATACATCGAGGTAAAATGAGGTCAAGCTTTAAATCTTAATACAATCCTTCATAATATATCATTGAGTGGCATTTCAGAAGAACTTGAGAAACATCAGTATAATCAAACACCGAATTTCAAAAGTAAGGGAATTATTGAAATAAGGATGTCAATATTTCATTCAAATGAGAATGACAATCACAAATAATCCGTTAAAATAGTGATAAACTTAGAAAATATCAGAAGGGAAAAGCTACTAACCTCCTGGAAGCACGAAGGCAGACGACAGAATTATCGATCCCGGGACAACAGAAAACAGACGACAGGCGATAAAGTTGCTGGCGGCAAGATCTGCCAATAACGTTTCTCCCGCGAAAAGGAAGTCGGAGCGCGTAGTCGGAGCGCGCGCCAATATCACTCGGTGAGGCGTTAACGGGGGTTGAACTGTTGAACTTTTCCGGAGCGGTCTCTGAACCTCACTCACTGAAACAATGGCTACGTTCGCTTTGGTTAGGTTCAAGTGTGATGGCCGAGTCGAGGCAGTCCCTGTTCAAAATATGCTGGCTAAGAGAAAGAAGAATGGCCAGAAAACTTTTGAGCCGTACAAGCCAACAAGTGTCACTGACTTCATAGTCAGCACGAGGCACAAGTACGCTGTTATTGCAACCGATGGTGATGGTAACCTACGGAGGTGGTATGCCATGATCGCACGTCTCGGAGGTGAGTTGAGTTCCAGTTTTCTACTTAGTACCGTCAGAATTCGGCTGAGCTTAAATTTACTGTTTCCGTCCATTGAAGAAACAATATGAATAAGTGACTGCGAAATCGCACAATGGCTTTTTTAGTAAAGAACTGTTCATTCTGCGATGGCCCTAACTAAAACTGATAATCAATCTGCTGTTGTCTATTTTACAGCATCTAAAGATGAAGTGCTTAAGGGAGCTGAAAGTCATGTATGGCCAGGTCCTAGCAGCAAAAGGAGTATTAAGAGCTTTGTATCATCTTACCATGCTTGTCGGCAGGTAATATAGTTTGGTGATTGAGTATAGCAATCAATTTCTCAAGCAAGCATTACAATTTTTTGGAGTAACTCATTTTACTTTTTATGTTTTTACAGATGGCAAGGGATTTGGAGAAGGAAGATGCTGTAGTACCTAATCTTATGCCCCATCTTGAACTTAATTCAAAATCAGCTCACCTAGAAAGTTGTGAGAGAAGAGGAGATAAAATTAAATTCTGTGGATTTCAAGGTGTTAAACCACAACCCCAGATGGAACCCCTTAAGCCAGAGTCGTTCCTTAAGCTACTTGAGATGCTGGATATGGTCATGAATCATATCAGTGAAGTTGGTGACAAGATTTTTCAGAGAGTTGATGAACTTGAACGAGCCCTCTCCCGCCCTCATGTTCGTGAATGGCTCAACAACATTCCTGATCCTTTGCCGGGAATTATTGGTGCTTCAGATGTTAAGGCAGATCAAGCGAAAAGTAAGAAATTGGACATTGCAATGGGAGATACGCCATTAGAGGGTGAGGTAGAGGAAAACTATGTAGATGCAAAGTCAGAAGTAGGTGAATCTAATGCAAAAGGAGACCAAAATATTGAAAAAGACTCTGAAGTTTTTTCAGAAAATGAGTCCGACTTTCCTGAAAAGGATATGTTCTATTCCTTTTTGTCAGGAGTTCTTGAATAAATTGAAACCCCTTGTCAGATACCAATGAAGCCAATCACCTTAATGGAAATAATTTTAATTAAACAAATCATGTGATTAATGTGATAGCAACCTATCAGTATTTATGCCCCATTAAATTTTTTTAATCATTAGTGACAGCTCAATCAAAGCTTGTATTTTAATTGTTATTTTTTTGTTAATTTTTTTAAAAATCATTTTATGTTTGTTTTTCCTTTTAGTTTTGCTTACTGTGTTTAATTAAGCATGTGTTTATGGTAATAAAAATTTAAATGCAATATTGTTTCCTTACATTTCGTGCCTGAAGAAAATACTGAAGGAAACCCAGCCTTGACCCACAAGCCCTCTTGAGCCGAAGGGTGGACGGTCATGTTCGAAATAGGTGAAGGAGCCCGGCCTACGCTGGGGGCAGTGGATGCAGCATGCGCTTGCGTCCTGAAATGTTCCTTATAATTTTGAGCGCGGTCATGTTCTATGGCTATGTCTGAACGGCCCGTGCTGGCTCGCGGTATTTTATAGGCGCTTAAACCCTCGCACATGTGTGTGTGTGTGTATGTGAGTGGGCGTTAGTGTGTGTTGGTCGGGTCGGACCCGGGGGAAGGGGTTAAGGGATGTGCACCTGAGGTGCGTTCCGAAAATAGCCATGGTCCCGCAGTGTTTTGGATTCCTTCACTGCAAATAGCGCCACACGAGTTATTCTCGTGAGTGTGTGGTTGTGGTCGGGTATATGTGTGAGAATAGGGGCGCTATGTATACTGTCGCCAGTTTCCTTCCCCTCCCCCCGACCCTCAGTATGATAGCTGGCGGGTCGGCGGGTTACCCTTTTTGGCGGTGCTTATGAATAGGACCGTTTAAAGGCAATCAGTTTCTCCGTTGCAAATAGTAAGTGACCCTTTGCGCCCGCGGCACGCCTCTCGATGGCATGTATGGGGACAATTCACCTCGAAAAAATGTGCTCCTTCCTATAAGGATAAACATCGTGAAAGACGCCCCCGTGTGTGCGTATTAGAGAGGAACAGCTTCCCTTAGATGCACGTCACATGAGTCACTCTCTGGTATGCACAACACGGGCATAACGCAAAGCTGGGTAGTAAAGCTTGCGCAAAGAAAACAGACGCATCCAAAAAAAGGGCTGTTGAACCCTGCACGCTCTATGTTCGCACTCCGTTCTCCCCTGCCCGTGTTACACACTTCTTCCTACCCCCTTCTCTAGCCACAGCGGGTCGTGCATGTCTGAGAGAACACTGACCAGACACCCTCGACCCGACAGTGAGAAACTGATTGTCCCCAAAATCACGCTTGTTTCCAAACATTGACTACTCGCTGCACAGCCGTTCCTAGCCCTCTTATCACGAGTCACCCTTCTCTTTCCCTCACTCGCGTCCTCCCCTAACACCGCCGTGTCCTTACACGCCCCCGGCCCGGCACACGGCCGTGACTCCTGACTCAGCCTGCATTTATAAACGCACTCCAACCCCGGCGCCCGCGCGGGTCGGGTCGGCCCGGGTCCTCGCGAGAATGTTACGCCCCCACCCCCGCACCCCGACAAACATTTTGGAATTTGTGGCGGACGTCCAAATTCCTGCGGCACCTGCATGGCCATAACTAGTAAATAAAATTATCCACAACACCGGGCCTGTGCTCGCTCATCTGCGCCTCGCACAGAACCGTCCGTCAACGTGATGAGGTAGGCAACCAGCGTGCAGCGGGCGTGCTTCTAGGCAACATCGATAAGTTTCCTACACTCTTTTTATTGCAGCAGCGCCCTTTGCGAGCCGCAGAGCGCCCGGCGGATAGGCAACCATTCGCACTCCGGTGTCCTGTGCCCGGCAGGACCTTCCGCACAACCGGCCTGTCCTGTCACCGGCGCGGCGTGGCGACGACCCTCCTGTCCGCACCTGCGACAGGTTCCCCGCTGGCCCCTGGTCCCTGCCGCGCGCCAAAAAGAGAAAACCCGAGTCGCGACCATTTTCATTGTATAAGAAATATGGAATGTTTGAAGACAGTCGGAGCCGACAATAAGAAGAAGAACAGGGATGTTCTACCCCCCCCCTCCCTCCCCACCTGTCAGCCGAACATCTTAATGACTTAATTCATGCCGTGATATCACGTCCCGAAATACATGCCGGCGAGGTAGCCCGCCGTGTCCTCTCTCTCCCTCTGTCATCTGTGGCGCGGCCCCAGTCAGTCAGGATCGGAGGATCAGGTTTAAAGGAGACCGGCGAGGAACTACGATGGGCCTGAAGAGAACCTCTGACTCATCTGTCCTCGCTCCGCCTCCCTTGCACACCCGCGCGCAGGGCGCAGGCCCCGCCCGGGCCAGCCGACGGTTGGCGCCACCCCGTGCTCCCGCTGTACTGCTGCCCGTGAGGGCGCGGGGCGGGGCGGGGCGGGGCGGGGCGGGGCGGGGCGGGGCGGGGCGTGGGTCCGAAGGCACGCGGCAGGAGGCGCCCAAAAGCTTGGCGCCGCCCGCTTTGTGGCGTCCTGTCGTCTCCTCGGCGGGGCCCGGCGCGGGGCCTCCGCGTGGCGCCGCGGCCCGGGGGTGGACCATGTATGCTTAGGGGTCCCCAGGGAGCCGCCCCGCCTGGCCCGCCCCGCCCCGCCCCGCGCCCACGCGCCGCTCGAGATGCGCTCCACACACACACACCAGCTGAGCCCCGTGGCCACGACCACCACGACACACCAGAATTTTGTTGTCCTCGCACAAATCCTCGCGCCAATCGGGCGTAACTGCCCACGGCGCTGCGGCCCGCCCCGCCCCGCCCCGCCCCGCGGGCCGAGTTACGGTGCGGTGCCTGCCGCGGGTGGCTGACGCGCGTCCGGCTGCCTGGCTGGATGGACATCGCCCCCAACGGACATCGCCCACATCCTTGCAGGTGCGCTCTTAAAGTGGCGCGGGGCGGCGGGGACCTAGGTACAGAGATCTAGTGATCCCCCCCCAAGTGCCAGTCGCAGGTGTGTATGGGCGATCCGCGAGGATCCGTGCACCCTGGAGGCGGAGGCTCTCGTCCGGGGTTGTCCACGGGGGAGACGCAAGGTGGGGAGACGTGAACGCCTCGAATCTCAGTTCTTCGCTGGCTCGAATGCCGCGGGGCGGGGAGGGGCCGTCCTCTCCGAAACCGTTCCGCTGATCGGTTCCGCTCGCGGAGGCAGAGCGCCGCGCCGCGCCGCGCCGCGCCGGGCTGGACAGGACGCCGGCCGGCGTGTCCCCGAGGTACTAGTGACGTACGCGCCCGAGACTCGCGATCCTATTCATGGAAGTACTTATCACCGCCGGTGCCCTCTTCCTCATGACAGAAGGCGGGGCCTTTCCGCAGGCCCGGGACGGAGACGGAGTGAGGCCCTTCGCGCGCGTTAGCAACACCAACTTTTCTTGCTTCCCTTATTTTCTGTGATAATTTTTTTCAGCTCGCTCCTCGCTGACGCACAGTTTGAAGGATTGGAAATAAGATAGAAAGAGCGCACCGAAAAGTCTTATCGTGCTTATCCAGCCGGCAGCCGGCGCGAAGGCGCGAAGGCGACCGCTGACGCCAAGGTTTGAGTCACCCTCGTTCCCTCTGCTCGACGCGTTAGGGTGGGCAAAGGTTTATTATGACGACCCTCACACAAATATGTAGCGCCCCCCCCCCTTCCCCCACCTCCTGCCTAGCTATTTTCGAGGAGGAAAACCAGTCAGCTCGTCTAGAAAAAGAAGTTAGTTTAAAAATGGCTCGCCTCGCGCGGCCGCCACTCCTTCATAAAAGAACAGCAGAATCAGTAAAACGAGGCCTCAGCCGGGAGACGGGGTTGAACTTCCGGCCGGTGACCTAGTTTTGAACACAACAAAGTGTGTGAACCGCACGACAAGACGCGCGCCCTCCCGACGGCCGAACCAAGCTGTAGTCTGGAGGAAGTAGCGGGGGAATGACCAGGACCTGCCGTCCCCGCGCTTGAGCCCGGGTCCCGGTTACACTAGTGAAGCTGAGCTGCCGATGAGTCTTAGCGGGGCGGGGACACTCAAAACACGGCGCCTATCCTACCCGCGTGTCGTCCTGTCCTGCCCTGTCCCGCTCCACCCCCGGCAGCACGCGCCCCGAGTCAAGAATGTGGCATATAAACTGAGCCGGGCGGGGCGGGGCGGGCCTTGTGTTTAGCTGCCCCCGCAGTAATAACCGCGCCACCCCGCGTGACCAACCCGCCCCGCCCCGCCCCGCCGCGCCCCGCCGCGCCCCGCCCCGCCCCGCGCCGCGCCTCACGCCCCCGCTCCGGCCTGCTGGCCGCCCCCTGTACAGGCTCTGGGCTGCAGCTACGTCAGAGCGACGTTCCTCGCTGCGATTTTTAAAAACGCCGCCGACGAGCAGCAGCAGAGGTGGGGTCGTCCGCGAAACTTTCCGCCTTGAGGCATTCCCCGTGTAAACGCCGCCGCGCCGCACCGCGCGTCCCAAATACGGTCGGTTTGCGCGCGGCATAGCGCGGCCACCCGCTACGAACCCTTCCTTCCTGACGTCATTTGTGTGCTACTTGCAGCCATTTTAACTGGCTCCGCCTACTGCTAGGCAACCCCTCCAGCAGTGATCTTACATGCAAGCGCTAGATCACAAGCGCTACAGGTCACAAGCGCTACAGCTCGCTAACGCTACGGGTCGCAAGCGCTACGAGTCACAAGCGCTACAGCGAGTATCCGCGCGTTAGGCAGAGCCGACTATTGACGGAATCCGGCCGTCCCTGGCGCCGGCGCCTGTGGGCGGAGCGGGACGGGATCGCGAGCATGTTGTAGGGCAGGGTGACCACCCCATGCGCCCCGGTCGCCGTCCTGCTCCACACACTCGTTGGCCTGCAGCAGAGCGCGAACCGAATAGGGATTAAGTGTGTGTTTCTGCGGGGGGGTCTAAATTTGTGGGTACGGAAGATTTACGGAAATGTTACCGCCCGAGTAAATGTCTGAGTCACAAGGACGGTATAAATGAAAAGAAAAAATGGTCCACAGAAAAAGAAAAAAAAATTACGCAGTATTTGAACGACTGCCCACCTGGTGCTATGAGCAGTGTCGATACCAATGACGCTACGCGGCCGGCCTGGCAACGCACGGAGAGTAGGAGTACTGATGACACCGGGTTCGTTTCTTCGGTGACTGTGGCTTCTCGCGCGGAATGACTCCTAGTGCTCCGGCAGCCAGTAGCATGGCGTCGTAGCCGTGCCGGCATAGTGACCGCCCAGGCAGTCGCAGAACGAAGGTTCGAATCTTACCTAAAAATTTAATTTTTCTGAGGACAACAATTTGGAGGAGTGGAATTCAAACCCCCCATTTCAACCGAGCTCCCTCGTGGAATAGCCGACGGTCTAGTGGTCTAGTGGTGCCGCGAAAGCCGTGGGGTGTCTGTGAGACTCGGCACATGGGGCCTGGTTCAAACCCAGGTAGGTTCTTCACTGGTAGCGACAGCGGGTTGCCAGGAAGTTCCGTCCCATGCCCACGACTGGTGGTCGGTCGTGGGGTCATAAGTCCTAGAATCTGGCTCCAAAAATAGCTATTCCATGCCCTGGGGACAGGGCAGTTCGGTTAACCACCGTACGACTAAATCTGGCAGTACGGGGATCAAATCTGTCGAATTGCGCGACAGGATCGCAGTCAAAGAAGCACCGGTTCCCATAAGAACACCGAAGTAGTTGGCTGCCACGGGGGGTAAAAGCCCTGTGCCTGGCGGGAACCGCAACCTCCTTCGGGAGGTTTACTGCCGCAAAAATTTTCCATGTTTTCACGCCACCTTTTCACTTACTTGCAGAGCACGTTCGTAAGTTTTCAATGTTAAGCTGGGCTCGGCTCGGCTAACGCGCGGATTCTCGCTGTAGCGCTTGTGACTCGTAACGCTTGCGACCCGTAGCGTTAGCGAGCTGTAGCGCTTGTGACGTGTAGCGCTTGTGATCTGTAGCGCTTGTGACCTACGTCCTGGCGCCCCGGCGCGGAGGGCTTTCCTTCTCCTCGCCCCGCTATGACTCAGTGGCCCGGCCCGGCCCGGCCCGGCGCCGCACCGTGCGTAGTCCCCTATCTCCTAAGAAGGGCATTCACGGCGCTTGGCTCTCTCTCCTGCTCTTCCCCGCCGCGGCCGTGGCGGTGCGGTGCGCCTGTGCGCGTATCTGAGTGTAATCGGCCGGCCCGACAGGGAAGGACAGGACGTGACATTCTTCTCGGGATTTGCGCCGGCGCTTGCGGTGCGTCAATGAAGCGCGTTGGGGCTGACGACGCGGTCGCCGGAGGCGTGTTTGGAGTAATGAGATACGCCGTATATTTATAGAAAAAACAAGACGAGTTTATTGGAAATACAATAAGCTGGTGCAGACAATAAATAAATGTAATAAATATAATACTTTTAAATAAAAGGAGGTTCTAAGGATATGTGCTCATCACTAAATAAATAAAATAAGCCCCTCAGGGGGGCAAGAGAGGGTTGTACTTTTGCCCGGAGGCGAAACATTGTACTTCGTTCACCACGGTGCGGCCCACAGCTCCACAAGGACCTGACACAGCAGGAGCGGAGGGGAGGGCCGCGACCGCGGGAGGACACAACCACCAAAACATCACACACATCCTTCGAATACTTCGTATATAAATACTTAGGAAATAATCATGTATCACATATTTCGGTGGTCACACAAATGACGCGCCGAGCCGAGCGGGACCTGATGTAGCGCGAGTCACTGCGATGCCCAGCGCCGGCGCAAGCAGACCGGGCCAGGCCGGGCGCGGCCCGCCGTGACTAGGAACCCGGCAGACAGGAACAAAAAAGGGGCTCATCATTCCACACACCATTCACACACACGCACTCGACGCTGGCGCCGAAGAGCATGCCACGTCCAGCGCGGACACGCCGTCGACCCGCCAGCAATGACAAAACATTATGAACAGAGTTACATACTACGAGATTCACACTGAGGATGACACTTAGACTAGCCTTAGGCGGCGGCGGCATCCTCGCCCTCGCGGAGGGTGAGAGAGAGGAGGTGAGATCATGTCCAAGTGGAAATAATACTAGCTACAGACAGTACGTCGCCGGGCCGGCCGGGGGCCCGCCCCGGCGCGGCGTGGCGCAAGGTAAATGCAGTCCTGTTCGTCCTGGCCAGGGCCGGCCCTCACGCGCACGAGCAGCTCACGACGCGCATGGCGCTCATGGGCGCCCGCTTGAGCTTAGTGGGGTCGTTCTCGTCCACGCGCAGGATCTCGAGCGGCTCGAGGCGCGCGGGCGCGCAGCACGGCCGCGGCACGCGCGGCGCCCGCTTGTCGCCCTGCTGGGCGTCGTGCTGCCGGGCCTCGCGCTGCTCGCGGCGCCGCAGCAGGCCCTGGATGAGCGAGTGGTGGTTGGCGGGGTGGTAGCGCGGCGGGCAGCGGCCGCGGCACACGCCCGCGTCGAACGAGCCCGGCTGCAGGATGAACTCCATGCCGGGGATCTGGCGCAGGTCGACCTGCAGCGCCTGCCGGCAGCACTTGGTGCCGTCGAGGCCGCAGTTGGAGCGGACGGCGCGGCGTGCGCGGGCGTGCGCGCCGGGCTCGGCGATGGCGTTGGCGGCCGCGGCCTCGCACCGCGCGCCCGGCGCGCACCTCAGCTCCAGCAGCAGCGGCGCCCCCCGCGACGCCGCGCGCTGCGCCGCCTCCAGCACCGCCAGCCGCTTCCAGCCCGGCCAGGTCGCCTCGTGCTCCGCGAGCAGGCGCCGACCTCCGCGCCACACCTGCACAAGGAAAAGGGAAGCCGTTTTAGAATTTGCGCTCAGATCGTCGGGTCCGCAGAGATCGCACGGCCAAGGGGCTCACCTCGAACACCCTGACGGTGCCCGGCTGCTGGACGAGCACGCGGACCTCGGCGTCGTCCACCACCGAGTCGGCGGGGAGGTCCACCCGGAGGAAGGAGCGGACCCGCCTGCGCGGGGAGCGGCGTCCGCGAGCGTCCGCGTGGTGTCCTGCGAACAGAGAGAAGAAGGCGGAACGTCAGACAGTGTGTGCACAACGACGTACGCAGTGCAGCAGCATGAGCAAGATGTGCGCCGTGCCGGGGGGTGTTGGCCCGCGCTTGAGGGGAGGTATGTGGAGCAGGCCTGCTTTTGTTTTCAGCTCTTGTTTTTCGTCTTGTTTTATCTCGGCCGCAGCGCAGCCCCGCGGAGGCGTGGGGAAACATGTTTATGTAGGTGGATCAACACGAGACTCCCATGCCTGGCCGGGCCGGGCCGGGCCGGGCCGGGGTCAATCCACGCATAGCGAGAAACAAAACGCATTGGACCTCCGATAACAGGGCGCGGCGCGGCGGTGAGGGGCAGGGCGGAGGGAGGGGGCAGTCGGTGCCAGGCCGGACCCTCGCGGGGTCGCGGGGCCTCCTCCGCCTCTGTACGCGACTTTGTCCACATTGCGCACTGTCCTCGCACTTTTTTCCTATGATTTATTTGGCAAACACGCTTGACTAGGACAACGAGGGGTTTCCCCACCGGTCGGGTCATCTGCTTCCCAAATCGATCTGTGCCAAGTCGGTCTTCCCTCCCCCCACTCCGCGCCGTGTTGCACCGCGTCGCCACACAAACGACGCCTATCGCTCCCCCTTTTTTTTTTGAGCGAGTCCAGCGAGAGTGGACCCCGAGCCGATCGGCCCCTCTCTCTCCCCCGACCCATCGTGATGCAAGTCCAAATAAATAAGCCACACTCCACACTGCAGCTAACGGCCCATCGTGATGCAAGTCCAAATAAATAAGCCACACTGCAGCTAGCGGTGTCGTAACGCGCAACGCTGCAGGCGCGACCACCACCCCCACCTCGCGGGCATGGATAGGCCTAACGCAGAGAGGAAAAAAGTTTATCAATTTCCCGTTTCAGCTCCATTTATTATCTGTCGCGGCTCTTCGCCGCCCCGTCCCGTCCTCCCGTCCCGGCCGCCAGCTAAACATAGCGCCGCTCGGGCCGGCCGGGCCGGCGCGGCGCTGCTGGACCCGCCGAGAGACGCGGGGCGGCGGGGTGCGGGCCGGGGGAGGATTCTCAAGGGTCACACTCTCCCGCGGGGCTGTGCAGCAGTATTGCTCGCCTACGCCTATCAAGCCGACCTTTGCTTCCGCTTCTTTGTTTTCCCCTCTCAGGTTTCCGAACGCCCCGTGTACGCCTGCTGGACCCACACGTCGTACGCGAGGCGAGCGCGACTGGACTAACTGTTTGCTCAGAGCTCGTTCGCTCTCGCGCACGCGACAGCTTTAGCCGGTTTCGCCGAACAGCGCCCGCCGGGCCAGCTCTCCTCTCATATCGCGAGAAATGTCAGGATTCCATAAGGCAGAACTAGTTCGCGGAAGCGCGCGCGGGGCGGGCGCGGGCGCGGACTAGCGCCTCCACCACCTCGCGCGCGAGCCCCGCACGCGTATATTGTAACCCGGCCCGGGGCGGGGCGCGGGAGATAGGCGCGTCTCGAGGGATCCGCGCGACACAACACGTGAGGGGAGATGGAGGCGCTTTCCACCGGCCCGGCGGAAAATCACCCGGCGCGACGGGAAAGGGTCGCGGCCCTGGTCGCTCTTCACTGACGCTGCGCGGCGCGGTCACCGTGGTCACGGCTGCTCTGGACGTGGACCCGGCCCGGCCCGGGCCGGGCATTATCGAGGAGCTGGGCGGGGCCGTCACCAAGGCCCCCGGGAGGGGAGGGAGGGAGCCCCGTGACAACACACAGGCGCGCCCGGCAAGGGAAAGGGGTATCTGGCGTCCTTGCCCCGCGCTGCCCGGTCCGGCACAGCCCGGTCACCGCCGCCTCGGCCGTGACGAGACGGAACCGCCCGGTGCGCAGAGGTGGCGGTGCCGGTGCCACCCGCCGGGCCGGGCGGCAGCAGGGCGTACACCTGCACCTGGACCCGGACCACCCCGCGGGCATCCTCAACAACGCCATCGCAGGGCGCCGCCCCGGTCCGGTCCGGCGTGTGAAACCCGTCGGACGCGGAAGAGCAGAGCGGTCAGCGGGTGCGCCCCGCCCCGGTGCACTGCGGCAGCGGCCGCCCACCCCGCCGCCACCAGGACCACCAGGATGCGCGGGCCAGCTATGCGAGCGTTATGCTAAGCGAGAAGGAAATGGGGCGGGGCGGGCGGAGGACCCGCGTAACTCCAGGCCGACGACGCGCCAGCTACACGCGCCCGGCCGGCAGCGCGCCTCGTGGCGGCCGTAATTGCAGGTTATCGCTCCTGTCAGCGGCATGTGGCCGGCCTGCCGCGCCCCGCCGCGCCCCGCCGCGCCCCGCCCCGCCACAGCACTGGCTAGTCGATCATCGGTTTGATGAACTGCCCCACGCGCCTATGGACGGGCCCGGGCCGAACCGAAAATCCAATACCCCTGGTGGCGGGCCGGGCTGTCCCGGGTGGGTCCGGGTCGCTGTCTCGCTTTTGTTTCACTGATGTAATGGCCGATTGTTTTGCTGCCCGCCGGCCGCCGGCCCGGCCGAGCCGGAAGAGCAGAGCAGCAAGGCGCACGGTGCAAGGGTAATCGGAGGCGATTATCGGATGGAGTCAGTGTGTGTGTGTGTGCGCGTGCGCGTGTGTGAGAGAGCAGAGTGCTTGACGAGAAAGCAAGCGCTGCTAGAAAGCGATGCATCTCATTGATTCCTGAGGGAGAGTGTCGATACTTGTCGTATTACTCTCGGGCACACTCTGGTAATTTCATGGCAATTCCTTTTTGGTCGGGTCGTCCTGTACCCAAAGCATGGTTGAAAAAAAAAACAGCATTTTTACAGCTTTGTTTCGCAGTGTACATCCGCATTGTTCGTGAGGTAAAGAGGACGAAGGCACGGTATCACTTGCGTCATTCGTCTTGCCGGGGCTTTCCAAGTCGCCTTTTTTTTTTTTTTCTCGGGTGCTCTTGTTTCTAATACCGAGACATTCCTAGACACCTCGCCGCCGGAACCCGCATCTCCCGTCAGAACGGACGCCAAACAATATAGCAACAGAACGGCAAAAAGAAAATAAGGAAAGATGCTAACAGCTGCCCCGCCCCGCCCCGCCCCGCCCCGCCCCGCGTGCCGCCCAAGCGACCATAGCGTGCGCCTCACGGATGTTGTACGGCGACCGGTCCCCGACGCATCTGAGAAATCTGCTGACTAGTCTGAGCTGGCGGCCGGCGCGGCGCGGCGTCGGCCGGAATCGAGACGAGCAACGCCAGGCCTGGCAGAGCCGGGGAGCCGGCAGAGCCCCGAGGGCAAACCTTTTATCTCTCTCCCACTCTGCGCGTACTGGAACTGCAGTCCTGGAACACGGCCCGGTGACTCAGCCGACCTATCGGACCTGCGCGTGGCGCGGGCGCGGGCGCGGCGCGGCGGGGCGGGGAGCTCCACACTAGCCCGTAGCGTGACAGCTGACGAGAGCGACCGGTCGCCCCGCCCTGCCCCGCTCCGCCCCGCGCACGAGTCTGCGAGGTCACCCACTCTCTCGTCTTCGCGGGAAAATTCAAATAGAAATCCATTCACTGCTGCGGCAGCAGCGCACGTAGAATCTCTCTACTACGACTGTCGCGGGGAGAAGAGAAGGAGAGGACAACGCCGCGCCGCCGCACACAGGCGACAGGCGCGCGGGGCTAATTTTAAGATCAAATAGCCCGGGAAGAAAACTTCGCGTGAGCTGCGCGGGAAAGGGGCTTCCCCACGCTGCGCTGCCCCGCCCCCGCAACTGGTTTCCTAAATGCAAATACTCAAGAGAATGGGACGCTGTGCGCACAGCGCTACGCCACGCCACGCCACGCACCACCTGCCGACCGCAGGACGCCTTAAGCCATAGCCGCTTCTTTATAGACCAGCGCGGGGATTCCCCTCCCGGGCCCAGCAGGACCCAAGGAGAAGGTAGGACAGCACGACAAAAAATAAAGTACGCAGGGCAGCGTGCAGGAGGCGGTGGTTGGAGGAGGATGCGGGGAGGAAGGCCTCGCCGCGCCGATGGGTGAGTCACTCCTCCCCTCCTAGACGCGGAAGGCTAGGGCCGGTTTCGGGACCAAACGGAAGCCGGTCGGGGGGAGCGTGAGGGGCACAGGTTAGAGAAAGGGAGGCAGAGGGGAGGGGAAATGGAGGGAGGGCGATTACGCGGGCCGCGCGGCCGTCCACTTCCTGGTGCGCGGCGCGGCGTGGCGTGGTGGGGTGGGCGGAGCCCCTGCGGTAGGGCACATAGGCCACCCGCTCCACTAGGGTGTCCAGCGGGCCGGCCGCCCCGCCCCCTGCCCGCCCGCGCGTGCTGCGTGCCCCGGCCCGGCCCCGTGCTCTTCCCACGCGCTCAGCAGCAGCCGCTCGTGGTGGAGAGCGCCCCCACCCTGCTCTGTCGCGATTGCATCTCTGTATTCCAAGAGCCGGCGGCAGAGCAGTCACCGCCGACACGTACTCTCCGCACTCACACTCGCTGTCGCTCTCCAGTGTAACACTACTTACACTCCCCGCGCCGCGGCTTCGATCGCTACGTGACACAAGTAAAGTAGTTGTTATCGCTCAGCCACTCTGTCGCGTAACGCCCGGTGTAACGGCCAATGCAACACGATGAGTGCGCAGGCCGGGCCGGGCAGGCCGCGCCGGGCAGGTACAGGCCATTGACGCTCGCCCCGCGGTGAGGAGAGGCGTGGCCCCACCGCCCGGAGATTAACTAAGCGCGGCGTGCGCACGTTGTCACTTTATCAGGCCACAGTGATTCTGTGAGTTTCCGTTTGCGCGATGCGGAGGATCTCGTCGGAGGGATTAGCCTCTGGCGGCGGCGCCACCGCCCTCCACCCCAACGCCCCCCGCCCCTACCCCCACCTGCCCCCGTCTCCGCTCCTGCCCCCGCCCGTATACGGGGCGTGTATACACTCACCCGCGCTGTGGAATGTGTAGAGCTTCCGCTTGTCGGGGTGCGCGTCCAGCTCGGCGGCCTGCTGCGCGGCCACGCTCGCCAGGTACTGCTCGTGGCCCCGCGTCCACTCCTCCTGGGAGATGTTGGCCTGGACAGAGAAAAGGGAAAAAATGTGATTAGGTATTTGAGCTCGTGCCCGCAACACAGCGAATTATACACCGGCGGCGGCGGCGGCTGATGAAATGGGCCCGGCGGGTGAGGTGATATGCCGGGCTGGTGCTGGTATCTCTGTGGCGGCGGCGTCTATTAGCGGACAGCCGGGCAGGACACGGGACACGTGGGGAGGCGGGGTGAGGGGAGGGGGCGGGGCGGGCCCCTCCCCAGGGTCGAGGTCGATTACCTCAGCCGTGTGTCGCTGGGTCGGATTTCAGCTGCAGGTGGCCCGGGTGGCCCGGGTGGCCCGGGTGGCCCGCCCTGCGCCCCATACAACACACGCCGATGCCGTGATGTGGTGTCGCGTCGCGTTGCCAGCGCGTGACGCAACGGCCGAAATAACGATACCGACATGACAGCTGGGCCGCGTGGGGCGGGGTGGGGCGGGGCGGGGCGGGGCGGGGCGCACGGCCCCTGCACCAACTATTAGCGGGGCGAATGTTCGAGTCACCCCGTTACGCCGCACCGCCATGGACCACAAGGTACCACACGACACCCCGCCCTGGCCGGCGGCCCCGGCCCCGGCCAGGACCGCGCTGACACAGCACTCCTCACGTCGCCGCGGTCGCGGAGGGGGATTAAGTGAGGCCGTTGGGCAAGTTCCGAGGCAAGCTCCGCCGCGGGGCACCCGGCACCCCCAGTTGAGCGGGGAGACGAGGGCAAACCGCAGGGAACAGGAGCCGGGTCGAGCGGTCGAGATAAAAAGACAACACGGGGGAGATGGGCAATAGGAAGTAAGTGAAAACAGGGACAGTGAAGGGGTCGTCAGAGGAAAGAGTGACGGGGGCGTGGTCACGGTGTGGCGGTGCGGCTGGGCGCCGTGCAGGGGGGCTGTGCTGTGCCGCGGCGCCCCGGCGCCCCCCTCCCCGCCGCGCCGCGCGCTCTGTTGCCGATGGTCAGGGCCGCCTGCTCCGTGACGTGGCGTGACGCGGCGTGACGTCACGCGCTGAGGCGTCACATCCCCCCCCCCCAACCCTCTCCTTGCCGGGCCAATCTCGCGGCTCGTCGACCCGCCGACGCGGATCCCGAAGCGGACCCGAGTCCCGGCGGCGGCGGCGGCGGCCGGGCCCGAGGCGAGGCGAGCGGCGTGTGTTCGTACGACGCGTGCCGTACCGCGCCGCGCCACGCCGCGCCACTACGCCGCACCGTTCTCAGGTGGTGATGTAATTGCTACCCGCCCTCCCCCTCCCCCATCTTTTCTTTTTCTCTGTCTTTCTTTCCGTCTGCGTTGCTCTCGCTCGCACGCCGCCCCCTTCTTGGCTAGTGTCTCAAGTGTAGCCGGAACCCAGAGAGCACTCACGCGTGAAAGAGACCTCGCGCTGGCCCGGCCCGGCCCCCGCTGTGATGGGAATGGGAACTACCAGGGAACTCCCAAAGCTGCCCGGCGCCTGGCCTGGCGCCGCCTGTCCGCTCCGCTCCGCCTCGCCGTGCTCGTTAGCGCATCGCGCGGGTCAGGACTCGACCCCGCCCCGCCCCGCCTCGCCTAGCCGAGCAGAGTAGAGCGCTTAATCTAGTAGACCGTCTGATCCTGCGTACCGCCCCGCCCCGCCCCGTCCCGCCCCGCCGCCGCTTCGGCCTTCCCCGGAGCCGTGACCACAGTGCGGTGCGGCCCGCGAGCAAACTCTTTAATAACTTCGATCTTGGTTTCCCCTCTCGTTACCGCGAGAGGTAAAACCCGCGCAGTTCGGTGCAGCAGCGCCAGCGCGCGCGGCGGGGGAGGCCGATTGTTTAAGTAGAGGTTGTTGGCACAACTGTCAAACTCCTTGGGGGAGAAGTGGCACGCGGCGCGGGGCCGGGCGGGGGAGTGCTGGGACGCTTGCGCGGAAGTCTGACGCGGGAAATACCATTGACTCCAGCGGCCGGCGCGGCGCTGGGGGGTGGGTATGTGTGTGACCAAGGGGGTGGTCGAAAGGAAGGGGAAGCCCCATTGCCGGCGGGACAGGCCCAGGGGGGCACTCACCCCCACCTGCGCCGGGGGGTGGGGGTGGCCGCGGCAGGGGGCGGCAGTGACCGCGCCGGCTCGCCGAGAGTGGGGGGGGTTTACGGGAAGGCCGCGATGGATGGGGCCTCCCGCTCCCGGTGCAACCGCAGCTCGTACGGTCGTAAAAAAAAAACCGGTGAGATGAGCGGGAAAAAAAAGAGTGTGGCATTGACATAGGTTAGGACTTCCTCGCCTTGCCTCGCTGCCACACCACGCCCCCGCACTGTCCCGCTTCTACGATCGGAAATAGATTCTGCATCGTAAATGTGACAAAACTGTGTCACTCTGCGACGCGCGGGGGCGGGGCCGGGCGGGGCCGGGCGGGGCCGGGCCGAGGGTGACTCAGTCCTGAGCGCGGGGCGGGGAGGAGCAATAGCCTCGTTTCGTCGGTCATTGAAAAAGTTATCACGCCTCTCCTTGTCTGCCTCACTATATCTGCATCTATCTATGTATACATCTGTCTCTCTCGCACTCGTGCGACCACAGACGTGAGAGCGAGGACGTACGTGCGGCCGGCTCGGGCCGTGGCGCGGCGCGGCAGCGTGTTTCGTAACGCCTTCGCGAGGATGAACTAGATTTAACAAGTGTCACTCCCGGGCCGCCCACGAGTCGGGCCGCGCCCGCGCCCTCTCGCGGCCCACAACAAGCAGTGCCTGACCCGCCCGGCCCGGCCCGGGCCACTACATCACGCTGGCACGCGAGTCCGAGATGTTATGTTACACGGGGTTTAACACGAGCGCTTTATAATCCCCACGACGACGCGCGGCGACGCGGCGCTAAACTACTCACTCACTAAAACATGTGGCGGGGCGGCGCCGGGTGTGTCGTGTCATTGCTCTTCGCGCTCCAAGTTGGCGAAACATGATTCTCAAACATTTTTCTTAGGAAATAACTCCTCCCAAAAAATTGGGTTCGGAAAACTCAGCTGATCGTGGGCTGATGTGGGTGAATGGTCCAAGTAAAAAAAACATACTCAAGATTACGAGGCAAAGTTGAATAAGGCGATGCGTCGCTCTACACATCGCAAATCGCCCATTCATTCTCGCGCGAGAGGTGTGTGGGAGGCGGCGAAAGATGAAAGTCGAGTGGGATTCAAGGGTCCCAGTACAAGAGTGCATTTGAGTCCGAGCCGGGCCGCTCCGGAGAGGGACCCGGACTCCGACTCTTGATCGTCGCGGTGGGCGGAACGATACATCGATGCTATGGCAACAGCGGATGGGGCTTATCGAGGCCCTGCGCCGTTCGGACTTTGGCCGGGTCTCCTGAGCGGTGGTGGACTCCGGTAGACGGGCAGCCATTGGCCAGTCAGTCATGTCCTCTTCACCCACCCCTGCGGACCCGCCGCCATGGTCGTCCATCTCTCTCCCTCTCTCTCGCTCTCCCACTCGACCCGGTCCAGCAGAGTCGCATTTTGAGACTCGCGGCGCATTTCCTCGAGGGGCTCCTCGCCTCGCCTCGGCCAGACATGACGCAGATTACGCAGGTGGAGTAGAAGTCGCGTGTATCATCGCTCCGACAAGAGGCTCTCGACGTGCATACCAAAGCGTTCGCAATTAATCCTCACAATAAAAAAAATACTTTGTATAGCAGAGAACACGCTTAAGCAGCAGCAGACATTTGAGAATAAAGAAATTGCGTGTGTAGTTCGAAGTACCGGCACGCTTCCTTTTATTATTGTCGGGGGTCGCGGGTACCACCTGCTCCGCTCTGCTCTCGATACTTTTTATGCTCCGGCCGGGGCCGGACCCGGACCGGTTTGCCGTTGCGGTTGATCGACTCGTATTATGACCGCGCGCGCAATGAGCGTCCTGGCGACAATGTTGTTGCGTTAGGCCCCGGCCCCGGGCTCACGCTCACGCTCACCCCACCAGCCGCCACGCTTCTACGTAATCTCTCCCCGTTGTACGCGATCTCCGGGCGCAGTTATTAAGCTGTCGAAGTGTGCGTCCAGCAAACGCAAAGTTTTCGGGGAAATCAGACCAGACCCGCCGCCTACGGTCGAACAAAAAAAAAACAAAAACGCACACACACACACAAACCACGCGATACATTGGGCGTGATTGGGGCGGCCGGGCGGCCTCTCACGCAGTCAACGGAAAGGAGGAGGAGGGGGAAGAGGGGGAGGGTCGCGAAGGGAATTCCACTGCGAACTTCCGCCCGCGTGATTCTGCTGCACCAATTATTGCAATCAATCAATCGATGGCATCAATCGAAAGAGACGGGAGGGCGGGGGGCGACTGAGCTGAGCTAAGAAGATGCGTGTGGCTCGGGGCCGGCTGCCGGCTCCGCCAGCCGCTCCGGCGGCTCCGGCCGGCTCCCAGGACCGCGGTGAACGACTCGCGGTGACTCAGTGCGGCTGCTTTCAGCCCCCCCCCCCCCCAAAAAAAAAAAAAAAAAAAAACTCAATAACAACACTCGGAGAGTGCGGTGGCTGCCTTTTACAGTCCCATTTGAGGCAGGTCACGAGAGTAGTTATTACGTCCTCTGTCAGGAATGGGGGTGGGGGGTGGGGCTGGGGGGCATACGCAGATTTCCATCCGATTCCAACTTGCGCAATGTGAGAGAAATCACTCGCGGAGCAATCACAATGACGACGAAGTTTCGTCGAGTCGTGCCCGGGACGGGAGGAGAGGTCAGGTCCTCCGGGCGGCGCGCGGCTTCCTACAACGGTTGTGTCGCCCGATGGGCGTTTTCTCATAGTTCCGTTTTCTCTGCGGCCTGATGATTCGGTGAGGTCCTCGCGAGGTAAAGCTGGAGTCAGAGGGGCGCGGGGCGGGGCGGGGCGGGGCGGCGACGGAGAGGTCCGGGCCGTCCGGGCCGGAGGGGCCGTATCACAGCGCGCCGCGCCGCGCACGCAAGCAGGTCCAGGAACCGTCTGCCCGCGAGCTATCGTGGCGACGTCGGTCGGAGATACAGAGAGAAAGGGTGAGGGGAGTGGGGGATAGAGAGAGAGAGGGAGAGAGAGAGACGGAGATGCTCTTTTGGGCGGTGACGACCGGCTCGACTGGGCACCGTAATTTTACCGCAGTGACTCACACGGAGCGTGTGTGTGAATGTGTGTGTGTTGGTACGTGTCGTCCCTTGGGTGCAATATTTGCCGAGAGCCTTCATACTACTAGCGCAGGGGTGGGAGAGCAGGTCTAGACTCGTCTAGAGATAAGCCGAGTAAATGATGGCAAATCGTCCCTTTCTGGCCGGGCTGTCATCTAGGCCCCTGATTGAGCGGTACCTGTACAGCGGTGGTGCAACCGCCTGGGGCGGGGAGGGGAGGGGAGTACACTGTTAATTTGGCGTACAACACACAAAACTGCACGCCTGGAATACGATGACAGCACACCTTCTCCAGACAATGCAACAGGGGGAACGCCAAGGGTGTGCTGTCATCGTACGCCTTTTGTGTGGTGTACGCCTTGGCGTACGATCATACTGTACGCCTTGGCGTAAATTACTGAGCACCCGGAATTCAGGTGCTCCCAATGAACGAACTACGCAAGCTATACCCCTTCTTTGACAGGTGAGAGGGCCTCCGGTTGGAGTTAGGCCCTTAGCTCGATTAGCTCGCATTTTGCGGGACTCTTGAGGGGAGGCGCGGCACGCGGCGGCGCCGGGGGGTGCACGAAGACACGGGGGATTTTGCGCGCAGAAAACCTTTCCGCGGATCAAGAATGACATCACGAGGACGATGCAAAATTACGAGCTAGAAAGATGCACGCTAGTAAGTGGGATGATGAAATGACTCTATCCTGGAATCACTGACGTCCCGGGTGCGTAGGCTCCAGCACGGCGTGGGACTGGACTGGGCTGCGCCCGCTTACCTTGGAGACGTCCGGGACGCGGTCGGTCAGCCCCATGGCGCGGACCAGGTCCTGGCCCAGCAGCGCGTCCTGGTCCTGCGCGTCCAGGGACTCCAGCGGCTGGTCCGTATCCTGCAGCGTATCCATGTCCGCGTCCAGGCCGTATCCAGAGGGGGCCGGGCCGGCCGGGCCCAGGGCCAGGGCGAGGTCCACCACGAGGAGGAGCAGAGGCAGAGGCAGGCAGCCCATCACACCACTGCCTCTACCGGGGATGCACTTTCACTTCACTCGAGCACTGATCACTGGCCGCGTCACGTGACGCGCCCGCTGCCGCGCCGCCCACTGCCGGTGCTGCTGCCGATGCTGCTGGTGCTGCCGATGGCACTGCGGTACGCGACTCATGTCGCCCTTCGCGTCACGGAGCCGAGCCAAGCGCGGAGTGGGCCGCGCTCGGACCCGCTGCTGCTTTTATATGAAGCGCGCCGCGGCGGGCCGGCCCGGCTCGGCTCGGCCCCGGCCGCCGCGGCCCGGCCCGCCCTGGCTGCTCGGCTCGGCTCGCCCCGCGGCACGCTACTGTCCGGCACACAATATTTGAGCACGGCCATAAACATTTTCCGAGAAATAGTGTCGGCCGCCGTTTGTGGCATCCAGGGGAGTAACATATATGAAAAACCGCGGCATCCAGAGCGCTCTCGTAAGATCTGAATTGTCGCCAACATTCTTCGCCGCCGAGAGGGAGGTTTCTCTGGAGCCAGCGGGGGTGGGCGCGGCTTGCTTTCCCTCCTCGCCCCGTCCATCGCCGCCCGAGAGAAGGGTGGTTGTCGTCGACTGTTTCATCAGCATTTCCGTAATCATAACAAGCGAGGCGCACCGGCGCACCTGAGGTGCGGGCGGGGGGACTTCCCCGCCCTGGTCCCCCCGTTATCTTTGGAGAGTACAATGCCCTGGACGCCCCCCCCCCCCCCCCCTTGACCTGCATTGTAATATGGTCTTGTTTTGGCGGTCCGCCCCGCGCAACGCGGTGTGAACGACCGAAACCATCGCTGGGGGTATTCTTTGGGGCTCGGTGCAACGACTGAGCAGAGGAGAGCGGAAGAGACAGTGGCAGCTACCGCGGGCAAGCTGGCCGAGCCGAGCCGTACGTGGGTCAGGGGTCAAGTCGTTTGGTCTCTCCCAATATACAGCAATGTTGCACCGAGCAGCACGCAACACTGAGCACAGACGGGCTTCAGGACGTCTGCAGTGATGTTGCAGACGTCCTCTGGTATGAATGCCCAAGGACATGTATCTTGAGAATGTTCGGAAAAACGCTTTTTTATATAAACACGAGTTTTCTCTGCTTTATCCACCAGCGGCGCTAGAACATTGAATGCGCGGTGACCACTATGTGGTCACGCTCCAGTATACAGTCATAGGAAAATAAAAACGTATCGCACTGTGTTAAGGGGTTGTCTAAAAATACTTGTAATGATAATATCATTATTACTACTTAATGATAACCGCGCTAACTTAACGACGCTCTGCCCTCGCCAAATTTCCGCGCGAATCTGTTCTGCTGTATGAGTGGACTTCCCGGCTACTTGGATTGAGCAGCGATCCCCGCCTCGGCGGGTCGTTTGGCCGGGTCCGCTCCGCAGCCCGCGTGGCGAGACAAGGTTAGGACGGAGGCGCGGACCCGACCGGGCGGAGAGAGATATTGCGCTAGATTGCGTGTACCACAACCACGCGGCGCCGCGCCGCTATCTGTCACTCCGTCTCTCTAACTCCATGGGTGCCCCCCCCCCTCCCCCACCTTCCTCCTCCGCCACTGGGGATGCCCC
This sequence comes from Frankliniella intonsa, assembly GCA_033675135.1. Taxonomy (NCBI): domain Eukaryota; kingdom Metazoa; phylum Arthropoda; class Insecta; order Thysanoptera; family Thripidae; genus Frankliniella; species Frankliniella intonsa. The sequence goes on along the minus strand of CM066254.1, from coordinate 8,323,081 downwards.
CTCCCCCCCCCCTCCCCAGCCGACACCACGGAGCGGACGCCGAGCGCCTGATGAACTGGAGTTAGGCAACCCGGACGCACCGCGAGGCAGGGGGTGGCCTACCCTGCGGACGCGCGGGCGCTAAATGTTGGTCGCCTGTATCGCGATCTGTCCTCAGGAACAGTTCATTTGGGAGATAAAAATAGGAGGGGAGTCCAGAAACGTGTCGGACTGTCTTCTTTGCTCGCCCTACAGCCTGATAGTGTGCCGTGTATACATATACAGTAGTATTTTTGATCGCCAGAAGACACTAACATTTGAATTTGCCGCTGTTTTCGTTTCTTACTTTTGATTGGACCACGAATAAAACACGTCAGGCCTACAAGACAAAACAATAGCATAACCTAGGAGTGACATTAAATAGAAATGATTTGAAACAAGTGGCTTTTTTGCAAAAGATAGAGGAGAAAAATAACATCTCCTTGCAGTGCGAATCCTACAAAAACATTCGTACCAATATCTTTTGTAGTTTCCGATTATTCTTTTTCTTTGTTGTGTTGGCATCACAATGTAGCACCTAGTGCTTTCTGCTACAAGTAAATACACGCAAGGACGTCGCTCTGCCCAGCACACACAACCATAGAAGAACTGGGTCTTTGGACTCCGAGTTGCTCTGAGTTAGTGGATAGGATTTCCATATAGTAATTTGGATTGCCTTAACTTTTTAATTAATAAAGGTAAGAAGCACACGGAAAGCTGATTCAGAAGCATTGTGTAACCTATGGCTATGTGGGCCAAATGTCAGTGGGAATTCTGATAACCCTTCTTGTACTTTCACTTTCCCTTTCGAACTGGTGAGATCTGCATTTTGATTTGCTGCGAAGCAAGATTCACTACGCAGTCGTACACACACTAATTGCTTGTTTTAATTTTATCGTATTTTTGATTGTATAATTGTTTGTATGCAACATGCGTACCTAACATCCATATGGATCAGACAAACAAAATGAATTCTGACTTGTGCAAGTATTTAACACCTTATTTCATGTTTGAAATATGCGTACAATTGTGTTATAATTTTACAGATTTTTAGAGACAATCATCAAAATGGAATGTGGATCCCTGAAACTCTTCGCCTTTGTGTTAGCCTGCCTGCTTGCCATAGAATTAGTTGTTGCAAATGAGGAACAAGACCACTACAAAGTTTTAGGGGTGGAAAAGACAGCAACGCAGAAACAAATTAAAAAGGCTTACAAGCAGTTGGCATTAAAGTATCATCCTGATAAAGTCAGAGGTGCGAAGAGTAAAAAAAAAGCTGCTGAAGAAAAGTTTTTCAAGATTAATCAAGGTGAGCACTCAAACTACCATTTATCTCTCTTTTTAATGTTTTGAATTAAACCATTGTAAAAAAGAAAATTTAATTTTTCAGCATATGAAACATTATCAGATCCTGAAAAGAGAAAACTTTATGACATGCAGAAAAGTGGTAATCCCAATCCTTTTAGTTCTGGATTTGGTGGACAGCAATTCAGTGGTCAGGCTGGCCATGACTTTGGATTTGAGTCTATGTTTTTTGAAAACTTTGGAGGTAGACCACAGAGACCATTCCATTTTGCACCTGATTTCCAACAAGGGGGTGGAAATTTTTTCTCTTTTGATAATATGTTTCCCGAGGTAAGCAATGTGATGTTTGATGTTTGAAATTTTCTGTCAAACTTATGTATGCGGTTGAATATCATTGTCTTCTACTATTTCAGGACCACCACCCTTTTTTTGAAGACCACTCGTTTGGAGACGGAAGTTCATTTTTTGGTAGTCACTTTGGTGGTCATGCTGGGCACCACCATGAAAATCACTATGCCCATCATTCTGAGCACCAAAGACCCAGACAACACCAGAGTCATTTCTCCCATCAACATTCTGAGCAAAGATCTTGTAAAACAGTTACTCAAAGAGTGGGCAATGTTGTCACTACATTTATGCAATGCTCCTAATTCCTGTTTCTAGCAAAGGTTGCTGTTTCCACAAATCTAACAAAATTAAAAATTTACTGTGAACTATTTCCCAGTAGAATAGGTCTAATATGAATTTGTGCAGCAAGTCCAATCAAAATTTTGTGTTTTTCTACCCTTAAAATTTTTAGCTTGTTTGAATGAAACAGTAAATATAATAAGAATTATTTAGACCTCAATAAACTGTGATATTAATTTAGAATTTACAATCAATGGTTTTTTTAAATTATTAGAGTTATAAGTATGTCTGCTGTAGAGTTAGTTAGTCCATAAATCTTTTTTTGTGTTGTGTGCACTTTTTAAAATTTCTGATGGAGTTAAACCTCTTTTTATAGCACTATGTTGACAAGACCACTGCATACCCCAGTGTGCCTAAGATATTTCATGAAATAATTTAGAGCAACACAACTGTATCGAACGTACATGTGCCTTGAATTGTTTAGAAGTATGTGCAGTGTGAGGTGCACTTTTCCTCACTCTATATTTAATTATTTTTGTCCTTTCTGTGATATAGTCTTTCAATAATATTCTTGCAATGGATTAAACTATTACATTGGTTTACTTTTTGATAGTTCTGAAAAATGTTTGGATGTTAGATGACAACTTTAATTAGAAAATCTAATTGAGCTTTTCAAAAGACTCACTTGGCATAGCCATGTCCAAACTTTTAAGTGCCGCACGGAACATAATCTAACTCTCTACTGGCTCAAATGAACTAATATTTTTTGCCTTCCAGTTTTGTGGAGCTGAAAATGGAAATCACATGTATCACCTAAAGAACTTCATTTGAAAGGGAGGAATATTGTAGCCACTAGCATTTTAAATATGTACCTTTAACAGCTGAACTGATAGAAATGCTGTTTCTAATTAGATTAAGAGAAAGGGTCAAAATATTTTGTTACTGATAAGTAGATGTAATAAAATGATGTTGACACTAGAGCGTTATTTTCACATCAACATTTTAAAAAAACTCCATTCTGGCCACCATTAGCATAGCTTGCAATACTGGGTATGGTCCGCTCCAGGTTTCAATTTAGAGTCTTGAGTGTCTTGGAAAATATATCACTGACATTTTCTACCACAGAGAGAAACAAAAACTTTCAACAAAAACAAAAGAAATAGTTTTTATTATCTACAAATCATATGATGATACCCAGATTAAACAGAAACCAGCATGTTGTTATACATCCATGAATCATCTTCGGTGCGATGGAAGTACTTTGTTGGGAATGATGTACCAGTAGAGGCACGATGTTTTTCTCCAGCCCGCTGCTGCTCTTCCAACTAAAATAAAAACATGACAATAGTTTTACAAACGCCAATATTTTGCTAGACTATTGGTGCAAAGGGGTGTACTTACATTTCTTTTGTGGTCAGTGGCTCTTGAAATGTCACCCTCTGCAAGGGCATTGGTAACTTCATACCATAATCGACGCGACTCCATACTCCCCTGTTTGGATACCGGTTTCACTCTTTTCCTAATAACAGGTAACCTTGTAACATCAATGACTTTTGTGTTCCCCTAAAAATCGAAGGAGTTAAATTAGTTACTTATTACAGTTTGACTTTTATACTATTAAATAAATAAATTTTTCTAAAAATAAAATTAAGACTTGCCCCAGGATAAATAAATTCAAACGATGAATTCCATTCCCCTTGAATTTTGCATGTACTTTGCCCAACATCATTTCGAACTTCCCCAGTCACTTGATGAACCTTGCCACCATAGAAAGGCTGAAACATACAGATGTTACTTATCTCTTTTAAATAAAAAAAATTACAAAGAAAAAACACTGAATTACATCACCAAGTATTACCTTTGTGTGAAAGATTATGTTGGCTGAATACCCTGTGGTGGGACAGTTTATTACCACTTTGCCTCCTAATTCAATCCAAGGCACTGATATGATTGAGCGAGCATAAGCAGATGGTAAAGTGAAATCATAGCGTTCTCCTATGTCCCCCAGGAGAAGATTCACTTCACCAACCATAGTGACGCCAACAGACATCCCAGAAAAGTTACTTTTGGTCCAAATGGATGCATTTAAGCACATGTTACGAGTTGGACATTCAGCATAAAATGCAGTTACTAAAAATAAAAGAGCATTAGAACCAATTGAAAGATAAAAAGAAAAAGAAATGGTGAGCAATTATAATTTATATTTCTTACCAGGTGGATGGTGAGAGACCTGTTCTGCTGTGTAATGAACATAATCTGTCTTATCGGAATCTTGCACTCTCCAAGAACAATGGAATGTTTCACCAATAATTGGGTTGTAGGGCTTTTTTGCAATTGAACAGTCTCTTCCAATATGCAATGATGTAAGGTACCACTCTAAAACAGCCATCATTCTCATTTCCGGAGTAGAACTTTCTATTATCCTTTAAAGATGTGCAATAAAACCCGTCTCTTCATCACATATAATCAGTAGAGAAATTATTTGAGATACCACAAAATACTTACTTTAAAAATAAGTTTGGATGACCAAGGCAGTCTGCAAACATCTCAAGAAGAGATCGTCTCTCTAATATAAATGTAGGCAGAACCACTTTAGTGAGATCCATACCTAACTTTAATTGGGATAATAAATGTAAAATGACAGACTTGTTTTCTTCAGCTTGGAATGTTCTTCCAGTTCCTCCACCTCCGGCACGGACATCTTCCTCATCAGTCACTTGCTCATCTTCTCCCTGAGGGTCATTTTCTGGTGCCTTCACTTTCATCTTTATCTGATCCTCCTGCTCCTTCTCTTTTAGCCTTGTGTCTTCCCTTTCACTAGAGCTAGAGTAACTTGCATCAACTTTAGCTGTAGATAAATAAAAATTAGTTTAAAATGCCTTTAATTTTCATAACATGTCATGTGCTTTTCATTTGCTACTCATACCCAATTCAACAGGTGCTACTCGATTGCTGGGGTCACTTCGTCGCGGTGCTAGTTGTGCTGTTGAGGGATGTTGATGGTGAGAGCGTTCACTTCCACTGCAATGAAATAAACAATATTTCCTTCTGAGAATATTCCAATGTATATTTTGTGATCCCTCAATATCAGCAATGCTCCTGAAGACTAGCAAATTATGGAAATCAATATTACAACAGCCAACCAGATCTAATCTCAAGAGATTTTGTGGTCAAAGCCCTCAGATAGTTAATTTGCATATGTGCACAACTTCTATCTTTTAAAAATTCTTGAGAGGTTTTTTAAAGATGTAGAGTAAAACTAAGTCAAAGAATTATAATTAATGACATAAAAAGCATAAGATTTTGAAAATCAGAAAAATACAAACGGGGAAATTTGTAACAAATCATCTAATTCTTGCTGAGAGTATTAAACATTAATTCGAGCTCATTGACATTATTTCACTTGACTACATTTATAACTGATACAATGTTATGGCTCTCACTGAGTTTCAATTGAGAGAGAACATAAACAGATTGTAATCAAAGGCATAAGTAATGGGATGTCTTTTGTCTTTTGTTCAGAGAGGGGTGACTCAGTGATTAACAAAAGCCATGCTATGAACTTGCTTCATTTATTTTTGACCCATACAAACAAATAATAGACCTTACGAATTATTCTAAATTCTGTGAATAGACTAGTCATAGCCCATAATTGTTGCATCTCTCAAAAAGCGTAGATATTGTAATATGGCAGGAAGACAACACAAGTGATAGGTTGAAACTACAGATAAAACCTACATACCTAGATATTTATTGTACCAGAGAGAAAGCAACAATTTGAGATGTCTATAATTTATTTAACATTGGATGAAAACGTGAATCAAACAGTGCAACAAAATTAGTTGAACTGGAAATCAAACACACTTAAAGACTCAGCTGAAAACACTGAAAAAAGGCACTGTTTTCTGGCCCAATGAGCCTGTTCTCCTTATACATGCCATGCATTTCTACAAATACTAATAACAAAGGCTGAAACTAACAGGTTGAAAGTTGTGCTCTGAAATAAAATTTACACAAGTATACCATAGACAATTCAACAATAATAGAGTTAAAAATATGTTTCAGAGCTGAGAACAAATATGGGAAGACACAAAGTTAACAACGGTGTGTGTTGAAAACTGTGTAGTACCACAAAATACAAATCAACAAGAAAAAGAAATCTTGTTATAGTACAAAATCTATAAAAATGAGCAAGGATTAGCCACCAAGTGATAGTAAAATTATTTTCAACACACCCTATTATTTACCTATTACGTACTTTACAAATAAAATTGTTTTGATATGAAATCAAAAAAGTCAACAGTAACATTAGATTGGACAAACAAAAATATATTTTGAGGCTCAGCCTCTATATGCAACAAAACTTTCTTTAAAAAAAATTCTCAGAGTGTAGTTTTTAACACAATTCTTTGACACACAGAACACCCTTCAATTAATTATCATAAGAGAGGATATCCATTAAAAATAAAAATCAAATATACCATATTTGTACATATACGTCAATTGGGGTTTACCATTCACAACTTTGTTGTACTAGAAATTGAAGCAGGCTGTCTATTTTATAAATTTCAATTTCAGCAAAACTTTAATCTACAAGCATTCAAGCCCCTAAGGCAGTCTCATTCTTGGTTTCATAATAAAAGTATCATAATATTTTTGAGCTCATCTAGAAGCTGCCCAACACTTGCATGCCTTGTGCAATGGAAGAACTCCTGATTTATTTTTTTAAATGGCAAAACAGTTTCCCTTCTACATGTGACTAGCACCTACATGACTTACAAATTCCAAGAGAAAAGAGTAGATTTTATAATAAAGGAAAGATGACTCATTCGAAACTGATCGGATGGAAAGTATTTATCTGCATCAGAACAGTAAGCAAATTATGTAGCAATCCACAATCTGCCCTTATGTATGGTTATCATAGACTACATGTATCATATTTAGACATTACATGGACAGAAATGACAGACATTAAGGGACAATTGAAAGAATGAAAGAAAATGGATGGCTGGGGTTGCAGCACAAAATGCTGTGCTTTATCAGTCTTACACCTCAAGAACTGACAAACAAAGTACTTGAGCAAAGCCTGAAGAGTTCTTTCCTTACCATCTAAGTCAAAGAAGTTAATAACAATTCTACAGATAAAACTATTGTTAGTAGTGAACACTCCTTGCGAAATAACAATATAATGAGGTCTTAATGTGTTCATAGACATAGACCAAAAAAAGAGTTTGGATGTAAATTGGATGATGTTTGACATATTAAGCAAAAGGAGATAAAAGTCCAATCATTAAATGTGATGATATGTTCGCAACACAATCACTTCACTAAAATCTTGAGCAAGTCACAAGGCATTGGAGGTTAGGGGGAAAAAAGGAATTCTGAGACATTATATCACAAAAGCTTTAGCATCATTCTACTCCACAGTCTTGCTAAAGCAGGGACAGCAATGTGATCACCACACTGCAACATTCCAGACTTTCATATGACTCTCACCCAGGAGCACACATGGGGTATATACACATGCAAATTTTATAGTAAAAGCACACTACAAATAACATTGAGGCAGAAAAAGAGAACTCCTCTTGTCCACCACTGAACAAACGAATGGAAAGTTAGTTCAGATCAAATGAGGCTGGAAGAAACATGTGGAAGTCTTTAAACATCTTATTGTCATTAGATAAAAATATTTAAAGGAGAGGGGGAGATGTGAAAAGGAACTACCTAAAACACAAAGCATAAATAGGATTCCTTGGTATGTTATTGTTGAAAATTTAACCAATGTTAAAGTGCAATAACTCATTAACTTGCAAACTTGCTTCAAAAATACCATGCTATGTTGGTCCCAAATTCAGTCCTGTCTAAAATTTCTAGCATAGAAGAGTTTGTAATCTGAAAATTCTTCTGTAACAATAATCTGAAAAATATCTAAAAGAAGAGTCAAATTAGCTCAACTTAATTTAGTTAGTTAGAACAGTGGGTAACAAGTGCATACATTCAGACAATTTTTTTTTCTTGTTTGTAACTTCTACTTTCAATACTTTAAAGGTAAACACTCCCATTCATTCAATTGTCCACACATTTAATCACAATCATACTATATATATACTCAAAAGGGATAGGAAACAGACTCAAATATCCTGAGGCCTATCAAGTGAGACCTATTTATCTAAGTTTCTGCTGATTTGGTATTTTCTAAATAATTGGCATTAAAATTGATAAACTACATCACAATAAATATTTGCTCAAAAACAAACCTGAAACCCTTGGGCAACAAAACAATGCAATTTGAAGAAGTACCTTGATACTGCATTTTTTTTATACATACTAATCTAATCTGCACCATTATTTACTCTAAAGGAAAAATTAGATAAAATAACATTTTAAAAACAAAAAGAAGAAGATAGACGATACTCCAAAGAATGGTAGTAAGATTCTGACTACATATGTTGAAGGATACTACAAATTTAAGAACCTAAATTATCACTGTAATGGAATAAAAACCTCAATGGCCACAAACACAGCCCGATTCTGTGCTGCAAGATTGATTAAAAAAAACATTGGATAGCCAGTCAAATTTGAAAAATTAAAAGGGTTAGGATCACCAGAAATCCAGATGAAGGATGAGATCAAGATTGTTCTGGTTTTAAATTTAAAAACAGTAGGATAGTCATTGAAGTGTAGGGAGATATGTTACTCACTATTTCAGCTTAGGTTCACAAAATGGCACTAATTATACACTGAATGAAACAACTACACAAACACAAACTTTGAATTTACAGTCACAATTACTTGATCAACCAAATTATTAATCCTGAAAGAATTCTTTTGCAAGTGAAGTTGCCATAAATGTGCATTTATAAATAAGGTAAACAAAAAACTTCACACCACATACATCTACTTGAATTTTACTGAGATGCAGTTTAAATATACTATGGTAGAAGGACTCAATGATTGTTTTACCTGATGATTTTTTAGCTGATTTTCACATTCAAATACTTGATGGGCACCAACATTTGTTGTAAATGACTACTTATCAGGAATTGTAGATTTAGTTTAGATACATAGGGCTTTAATAACCTTCCTGTATTGTTCATTGATATAAACACTTCCAAGGGTTTGCAGGCATGCATACCTTTCCTGAACAAAGAGTAAAGCAACCAAAACAATTCCTAACTCAGATGTCAATCATGTGTTCTCATTTGACTTTGAAACATGTCCAAGATCTTTTTTCAGACTTCGGGAATGCTTTAACTTCTTGAATTTTCCAGATCTGCAAAAAACAAATGCATGCACAACCAAATCAGAAGATTTTAACAGATTTTACATTGAAACACGGAACTAACACACATGTTGAACAAGCATGAATGTCAAATATTTCTACACTACAAATCAAGGAAAACAAGTGACAGAGATAAACGATTTGACCTTGAAAAACAAATTTCAGGTTTAATTTTATATTAAAATGAATTTAAAAATTAAAAAAATAAAAAAATAGATGATACAATTGTCCCCACAATTGAATGAAATAGACAGAAGAAGAAAAGGCCCTACTTGGTTAAGAAGACTTCACATCACTGGTAAAGACAATTTTTCCACACCCTGTGATGAGTAAGCTTTATGAATTTCCTATCAAAACACTCTTTGTGTAACAAATACGTATGGCATCTATAATGCCAAGTCAAATTAATTTTTTCATTTTTTATTTAACTGTTTGACAAAAGTTCCATATAACTCAATGCTGTTGACTACATAATGAAACCAATAAAATAGCAGATGGAAGGGGCAAAAAAAGAAGGCAAATTGTGATCTACACAAACACCATGCACTCCTTGTTTCCTCTCCTCATGAATATGACCCCAAAGCTGTTTTACTTTCCTTTACCAAATGAAGGCATTTCCTATTCAGGACAACTTCAAATGCACGGTGAAAGTGTTTATGATTGATTTAAGGTCAGACCTAGCAGTCGTGCACCCATTTCACAATGCTCAAATTCACATACTAATAATATTCATGTTGAAGCTATTAAAATTCTATACACAAATTACTGTTAGAAATTTATACAAAAATATTTTTTTTTGTGCATAATTACCTCTTTACACCTGGAAAAGATTATTAATTACTTGAATAACCAGTAACACTCACCTTTTTTTTCCTTCAAAATGAGAGGGTGAGGCAGGTGTATGAGATGGAAGGGAGTTCTTTTTAGTGAGAGGTGGTTTCCCAGTGCTTGATAATGACTGAGATGAACCAGGAACAGTAGGAACTGGTGGCAGCGCTGGAGTAGAAGGAGGAGCCAACTGCTGCTGTTGCAGTATGGAAAGGCAGTGGCCTAAGCACTGCAATGTGGCACTTGTTGTTGCCTTCAAGACTAGAAGGTCCGCATCAGAACTGTGCATACCTGGACCTGTAAATTGTGAAATTAAATAAAATTTACCCCAAATCACATAACTATTTAAAAATAAAAAATATTGAATCTAAACTCAATTTAAGAAATTTAAAGTTTGTTTTATTAATTTATTTGTTTATTGTGATTTTCAACTTTGTGACAACATACCCGAAACCGGCAAGTCCTCAACAGCACGAACAAGAAGTGAGTTGCAATGTTCTGCCTTTTGAAGATGGTCACGTACCATACTGAACGCATCTAGAAGTGCCATGGTGCAATGTACCAATGTATTGGGATTGGCAGATGATGTACTTAGAGTGTGGTGTTCCCGAGGAGGTAAAGGAGGGTTACTCTAGGGAAGGAAGTAATGGATAATTACAATCAGATAAAGAAAATATTGAATTAGCTAACTGAGAGATATTTAACATACCTGAGCAATTGCTATGGTGTGCATTTCAGCAACAGCTCGTAATCTATTCACCCAGTCTTGTCTTGCTCGGGCATCACCAGCTCGTAGTTTGAAAAGTTCACCACTTGTAGAATTGACGGTAAAAGTATTTGAGTCCTCATCACTAGGAGATATTACAGCTGCAGCTAAGTGAATAGAACCTCTGACCCTCGATTTGTGATCAGAATCACTCTGCACATAATTTTTAAAATGTCAATACTCCTTCACAACTTACACCAATGACATGAGAAGAGATCAGTTTTATGCCTACCAGAAAATAGCTAAGTGTTCCCATTTCAGGATCCAAAACAAACCAACGATGTTGCCATCCTTTCATAACATTAGTATATTTGTATAGCTGGCCTTCAAATTGCTGTCGCAGTTTATCTGAATGGATGTCCATCCTAGGAAACAAAAATGACACGCAATAGAATAGCAGAAGTAAATATAAAATATATTGGAACCCCAATACTCCCCAAATATATTTAAGTATAAAATGAAATAATAATAGCCAGCAAAACATCGAATGTCAAATTTGCCACCTGCCAATCTGACAATAGGTTAGAGGCATACTTACTTGATTAAAAATAAGGTGAATAGAAAAACTAAAGTTGCCCGTTAAGAGTAAAAGGTGGAATGTGGTTTTAAGAGACAGTCACTGTAAAAATTGACATTTCTGCTAATATAACTTAAAGTTAAAAAATGTTAACTTCGCAAACTGCATTTATTCGGCTTGTAAGCAGACATCGAGAAAAACATATTCTATGAGTTATATCATAGAAAACTCAGCACAAACGAAAATTCAAGCAAATAACCGTGAATTAAAAGTCTTCTCATGGCAATATTTTCACTAATTTTTTGTTTTTAAACTAATAATTGATGAGAGTGAGATACGACGAAAACCATTTTCAAGTGTGCAGGTGCGGTCCACAATTCCAAATGTCAGTTACTGATGCTGGCTGAGCAGACTACCCACAACGACCAAAGAGACCACTAAACCTCTGGCCGCAGAAAGCCAGCACTCATCCACAGGCCAGCAAAGAGTGCGTGGCTGAAATATCTTAGCCTCTTCCGTTTCCTTTCCAGTTTCTTTCCGCGTGAGTAGGGGATCGTCCTCCATCGGTCCAAAATGACGTGAGTATCTAATTGTTAAAATTTAATCCTAAATTTTGGTGAACTTTTGACTATGAATCGCTAATTCGATGCTACGACCAGCATACATTTGTGTCAATAGTTTTACGCATTTCTACTAAAAATTGATGTATTAGTCCTCTGGGGTTAGGGTGCTGTTGTACACTCAGCGTCGTACTATTTGTGGTCCTACGTCGGGCGACTAAATTAATTCTGTTGTGTTGTGGTTGAAGTTCGATTAATCTTTAGCTGCCTGTGAATTCCTTTCCATTATATGTAAAGTGTCGTATATAATTCTTCGTATGTGCCGGCTTTGTTTGGTTAGGTTCCCCTCTCGTCACGTATGCTCACGCTGCTCGTGGTTTAGAAAGTATTAAGTAAGGCTGGCTTCATATTCTGTCTCATTTCCTTTCAGGTCGAAGGTCTCCAGGGACACACTCTACGAGTGCGTCAATGCTGTCCTGCAGCATTCTACGGAAAAGAAGAGGAACTTCATCGAGACCGTGGAAATCCAAATCGGTCTGAAGAACTATGATCCCCAGAAGGACAAGCGTTTCTCAGGCACAGTCAAGTATGTGCATTTCACCTGACTATCGGGCAAGGTTTTGTCATGCTCTTTGTCAGGTACCTGGGCTTAACCTGGGGGACCTTCACCCAGGGTCTTAAATTATATGGGGAGGTAGTGGCAACATTACCGCTATTTTTGGTCATTAGTTGGTGTTGTGGTAAGTCGGATCAAGCGCAATGTTTGATCCGTGCGTAAATTGGTAGTCAATATCATTTCCTGTCGGGTCTTTCTTTTTCATCGTATTAATCATCTTAATTTGTTGACAGGCTGAAGCACATTCCCAGGCCGAAAATGAAGGTCTGCGTCCTTGGAGATCAGCAGCATTGTGATGAAGCCAAGGCCAACAATGTTCCTTTCATGGATGTTGAAGCTCTTAAGAAGCTGAACAAGAACAAGAAGCTCGTTAAGAAGCTTGGTGAGTATTTGTGATTACAGACTTTTGAACCATTTGGCATTTACAAGCAAACGGTTGGTTTGTTGATCACCTTCTGTTTAAAGGAATAATGCCAGATCAAGTGGAGTAGGGCATAACTACCACTGTCCTGTCTGATAAGGTTGTGGTTGTACACCCTATCTCACAGTTGATCTCCTTGCATCATAACCATATTTTTCTATCTATTATCATTACATTGCCAATTATCATTCCAGCTAAGCAGTATGATGCTTTCCTTGCATCTGAGGCTTTGATTAAGCAAATCCCCCGTCTCCTGGGTCCTGGTCTTAACAAGGCTGGTAAATTCCCTGGTCTTCTTTCTCACCAAGAATCCATGATGGCTAAGATTGATGAAGTCAAGGCTACTATTAAGTTCCAGATGAAGAAGGTACTGACTCTATTATTGTGAGAATGTATGAAATAAGTTGTTAAAATCTTATTTACAATAATTTCTTTGCTTGTCTAGGTCTTGTGCCTGTCTGTTGCTGTTGGTCACGTTACCATGTCCCCCGATGAGCTGGTCCAGAATGTCCATCTGTCAATTAACTTCCTGGTATCTCTCCTGAAGAAGCACTGGCAGAATGTCAGATCTCTGCACGTCAAGTCCACCATGGGACCACCCCAGCGATTGTACTAATTTGGTGCTGCATTAAATGTTATGTATTCTATTTTTCATTGTTTCATTTCCATTCCCCTGCTTTCACAAGTATCCTACTTTTGTGGTGGGCTAAAACTGAGTAAAATTTCTTTACTTGCTGCACTGAACTACCACATGGGTATACTCATAAAAATTCATGAAAGAGGTCAACAGGGTGCATAACTTTCTTTTATCATTTCCTTGTTAAGTGTGACGTGTATTCAGCTATTTGGAACATTTTAATAGAATTCTAGCGAAAAATTGAAGCTCGGTCATTTCACAAGTCTATGTATCCGCTCAGTCTTCAGTCGCATACCACTCACGGAAACGCGTTGAGGCACAATATTGCTGAGAATCTAAATGTATTCTTTTATGTGCTTAGTTTGTAATGGATTACTCTGACGGTCTTGCACCTTACTAGTTACGCCGGTTACGCCCTGGAAGACACAACAGACTGGGACGCTGATCTCATGCTGGCTGTGGCCGGCAGGATGGTTGGCGGGGGCCTTGATCGCTGAGAGCGCGAGGCGAGGGGAATGTCAGGGGCCGAGGGCTCCAGCAGCAGCTGGTGGCAACCGCAGCGCAGCGCGCGCCCGAGGCGGGGCAGGCCCACGTCCAGGGGCCCGGGCCCGTCCAAGGGCGGGGGCGGGTGTCATAACTCAAGGAGGCACACCCTCAGCGGGAAGGGGTGGCGGTGCAGGGAGCAGAGGGCCTGGTCGGGGGCGGCGGGGGCGGAGCGCGTGAGGCGGAAGCTGGCCCTGGAGCTGCCGCCGCCCTGGCCACCGCCCCCGAGCATGGGGCCCAGCATGGGTCCTAACCGAAGCAGGTATTGCCAGCCTGCCGCAGAGCCGGCGCGCATCGCGGCGATGTACCTGTCGGTGGGAATAAATCAAAAAATTAAAATTGGCACATGGTCTTACTTGCTGGCGCGCGGCGGAGCATTGAGCATCCCCTGTGCTCGTGCAGTACCCACCGCGACGTCTCGCTCCACCAGCGCCTCGCGTCCCGGCGGCGCACCTCGACGACGCTGCCGGGGGCGCGGCCGCCGGCCACCCCGGGCGCGGGCAGCGCCACGCCCAGGGCCTCGCGCGCGGCCTGCATGTGCTGCTGGAAGCGCGGGCAGTCCTCCAGCACCATGGCGATCTCTGGCCCCTCGTGCGAGTCGTCCGACTCCCAGGACATGTTGGAGGCGCGGCGCGGCCGCGGGGGGATGCGGTGCTGGCGGGCGCGGGAGGCGCGCGTGGGCGCCGACAGCCGCTCCACGTCGAGCGGGCCGCCGGCGCTCCGCCGCGCGCCCACCCCGCGCGCCCGCGCCTCCGCCTCCTCCCGCTCGCGCTTCTTGCGGGCGCGCTCCGCCGCGGTGGGCCGCCGCACCCCGGGCGCGCAGCCGAACAGCCCGCGGGCCTCCGCCATCTTGATCATGTAGTTGGCGTCCATGCGCATGATCTCCTTGCGCTTAATGAGCGCCAGGAAGCAGCCCTCCTCGGACGTGGTCAGGCAGCTGTCACTATGCGGACACATGTCGGGAAGGTTGCCTATCTCAAACAGGTCGCACGGCGGAACCTGAAGGTTGAGAAATATGTGTTGAGCTGGAGCGCTACCGGGCGAACACTCTAGTCCAGCGGGAGTCGTACCTCCACCACTTGCGGCGCGGGTGTCGGCGGGGGCGGGGGCGGCTGCTCGGGGGCGGGGGTGGGCGCCAGCACAGGAACCTCCGCAGGAGGTGGTGCCGAGGTCTCTGCCGCTGCCCCGTCGGTGCCCTGGACCTGACCGTCAGTGACCGCGATATCTCCCTCTCCACTGTCCACAATCTGCCAAAAATGTGAGTTTTAAAATAATCCCAACCCTGATCCGAGGGTGCATGCTTGCGTAGAACTCTTACCATTTCCTCGGCCTCCCCTTCTCCCCGAGGCTGAGCCGGATCAGGAGGCCTGCCGTGCTCCAGAGAGTCCGAGGCCGGGGGGACAGCTGGGGGCTCTGCGGGGTCGCCGTGCACTGACGGAGCGGCCGAGGCCGTCGCGGTCCCTGGAGTAGGGGTCGGGGCCCGCTCAGACGCAACACCCTCTGCGGGGGCGGGGGTGAGCGGGGCACCAGGGTCGGGGGTGGTCACAGCGGGGGTGGGCTGCTCTTTGGCCTCCTTGGCTGGCTTGGCGGAGCGCCTCTTTTTCTTGGCGCTGCCCGCGCCCGCGGCTGCGGCCGCCTCGTCGGCGGCCTTGTCCGCCTTGTCCTTCTTGGCGCGCTCGCGGTCGCGCTTCTCGCCCTGCGACAGGCCCATGCCGGGCACGCCCTGGTCGGCTTGCGCCGCCAGCGAGGCGAGCCAGGCCGCGCGCCGCTGCTCCTCCGCGTGCCGGTCGCGCGCCAGGGCGTTCATCTCCCGCACCAGGCGCCGCACCAGCCGCTCGTTCTCCACCGAGTACACCGAGTGCGTCTCGTACACCACGAACTGCACCTGCGGCTTGGCCATGGCGAGGCGGAGCGTGGCGGCCTGCTCCTGCAGCATGGCGCTGCCCGCGGTGCCACCCCCGCCCCCGCCCCCGGTGCCGCCCCCAGCGTTGCCTCCGCCCTCGGTCAGCTGGTGGAGCATGCCGAGGTCGCCGCCCCGGCTGCAGACCAGGTCCACCGGGTCCGTCACCGCCGAGTACGAGTTTGGCGGCGTGGCGAGCACGGCCACCACGTTGTCCAGGAGGCCGCCGTCGTGCGCTGCGGCGTCCAGGAAGCGCTCCTCGAACACCTCTGCGTTCGTCACCCCGAGCTTGCGGAAGTAGGCCTGGGAGCATAGTGGCAGGCCAGCAGGCGCGGTGAAGGAGAGGCCAATAAGCGCTAGCCCGGGCTGACTCTGTGCAAGACCCACCTTGTACTGCTGCTTGCGGGGCCCCGCGCCGAAGGCGAGCAGCGTGTCCACCTTGACGTTGTCGGCCAGGATGGAGGCCAGGTACGCGGTGGAGCGTGGTGAGTGGATGTGGGTCTGCGCCACGCAGCCCGTCAGGTCGTAGTCGGACAGCAGCTTGCTCACCATGGCGGGGCCAAAGTTGAAGGCGCGGTCCTTGGAGGAGCACAGAGGAAACGGAACGCGCGTCACGGCGGGCGCCTGCCGTGCGGTGGGTAGGCCAGCCGCCTCGCTCGCGCAGCGCATGGGCGGCCTACCCCGCCGCCAGCCCTCGCCTCGCCTCGCGGCCTTACCTGCAGGACGAGGTAGCACTTGCGCACGATGGCGGCCTGCGCCAGGTCGTCGCGCTGGTCGGGGTGGCACACGATCACGTTGGGCAGGACGGGGTCGAAGCGGAAGTCCTCGTGCGAGACGGAGGCCGCGCCCTCGCGCGCCGCGTCCACCGTGAGCCGGCGCCCGGCCGGCCCGTCGTCCACCAGCCGCAGGCCCTGGCGCTCCAGCCCCGCGCACACCTGCTGTTTGCTGTGCCGGACCCGGAATGTCTCAACGCGCACGCCCTTCGTAGAGGCGCCGTAACGTCAAGACTTACCTGCTCTTGAAGGTGTTGACCCAGCCGGTGACCAGGGCGTCCTCGTGGTTCACGATCCTGCCGTCCTGCAGGTGCGGGGGCAGCAGCTGCGAGAGGCGCAGCGCGCGCTTCTTCACCCGCAGCCTCGCCAGCGCGGCCGCGAGGTGCACGCGCGTCTGCAAGCAGGAGCAGGCACTCTCTGTCCTCCTGGCTGATTCCATCCTTGTCGCGCCAATCGGCCACCGCCATGAGTGCGACAAGAATGAACCAGTCGGGGAGCGGCCGGGGCGCGCGCCCTCGCGCCCGCGCTCACCTCCCAGAGGTCGTCGTCCATGTCGGCGAGGCCGGCGCTCTGCAGAGCCTGGCGGCTGCTGACCTGGTGGCCGCTGGGCGGCGGCGGCAGGTGCAGCTCCATGGCCTCCCGGGGCCGGAAGTGGCGCTTGTGCAGGTCGAACAGCAGCAGCCACGCGCGGGCGGGCTCGCTCGCGTGCTGGCCAGAGACAGAATGCAGTTGGGACGAATGCTGTGGGGTGTATGTACTTCATCGTCAGCAATAAGCGAGAGGAGCACCTGGGGAAATTGCACGAAAAACCCGCAGTCCTCCAGAGCTTGCTGCAGAACTTTTTTATCTGAAAACAAGACGTTCGTACTCAAAGTTATCTGCAGAGGACTCCGATAAAAAGAAACCACACGGATGAGAACTTACACCGGAACACGTCGTAGGCCAGGGCGAAGACCCTCCGCATCTCCGCCTCGTCGTCGAAGTCCACCGGCTTGGGCGGCAGGGCGAGCAGCAGGCCCGCCTTGGCGAGGTCGGCGCACGTCCAGGGTGGCAGCGCGGCCTCCTGCGACGCCGAGGACCCGAGGGACGACGCGATGCTGAGCTGCGGGCCCGGCCGCCTGGGCCGCTTGGCGAGGGGCTGCCAGTGCGTGGGGATGGGCGACAGACCGCGCTCCGGCGGCCCCGTCACGATCCTGCAGGGGGTAATAAAATCATCGTGTGAAGATTTTACCCTAGGGGTGCGCCCGCCCGACAACGTCACATCATTGGCGTGGCGTGCGGAGCGGCATAGCGAACTGACCCTCCCCGTCGGCCTTGGGTCTGTAGTCATGCCGACAGGGCGACCCTGACCCACCCCGTCTGGGAACGACACCTCCGCGATGTGGCACTGTCCCACGCCCCCGCCCCGCCCCGCCCCTGTGACTGCAGCAGAACTATTCGCAGTGACGGATGGCGTGCAGGGCCGTGCCCGTGCCGCGCGCCGGCCCTGGCGGCGCTGGGCGTTAATAA
Organism: Frankliniella intonsa; assembly: GCA_033675135.1. Taxonomy (NCBI): domain Eukaryota; kingdom Metazoa; phylum Arthropoda; class Insecta; order Thysanoptera; family Thripidae; genus Frankliniella; species Frankliniella intonsa. Next base: position 8,304,779 of record CM066254.1, on the reverse strand, counting down.
CTACATAAATGCCGTCAGGCGGCCGGAAGGGGTGGCAAGGGCGCGGGGACGGCGTGATGCTGGAGGAGAGAGGGGGAGCGGGAGGAAGAGGAGGAGGAGGGGGCAGAATGAGCGATAAGGGCGGCCTGGGCCGGGCCGGGAGCCGGGCCTGTCGGCGCAGACGCGATCACATTTCCTGTTGAGACTGAAGGCTGAATAAGGGCTGGGCCGGGCCGGGGAGACGGCCGTAGGGTCGGGAGGGCGGGAGAGGAAAAAGTCAGGGGATGGGGGAGAGATAGGAGAGAACGTGAAGGGTGGAGGAGTGGGGAGGGCGGCGGAAGGTGGGTGGGGCAGTTGAACTGACAGGTCCGGAAACTTGCTTCGCGAGCCGACGGGGCAATACTGCGTTGGGAAGGAAGGTGTCTCTCTCTGTAGCGCGAGCTCGCGCTTCGACCTACGACTGATGACGATAACGGATAACGATATCGCGTTAACCTGGAAAGCGAACACCCCCGTGGACTTCCCTGTCAGTAATATAGCACGGGCCAGTTTTGCAAACGCCCAGGGTATGAAGACCACGATATCGTGTATGTCTGTGCTGGCGGCCCCGGCCCGGACAGGCCCACGCGTTAGGGGTTGATTCAGTCGCGCTCCTCCCCCAGCAGCTCACCACTCACCTCCCTGTCCGCCGCTGCTGTTTGTGCGCCCGGGGCGCGGGGGTACGCACGGCTGGCAGTGCCACGGACACTTTGGAGCCATCCTGGGGCTTCTCGGGGACCAGGAGGGACTTGAAGCCCGCCAGGAGCTCCACGTCCAGATCCAACTCCATCGCCATGTCGGGGGCGGTGCGGTCGGGTAGGCGTCGAGGGCCCGCGGTCCGCGGCGGGCCGGGACGGGACGGGCCGCTGGCGGTCTAGAGGCTCGCCCGGTCTGCAGTTGAGCGTCAATTACTGCACTTTGCACCCCGAGGGGCCGAGGCGCGCCCCCCGCGATGCGCCTCGAGGGGCTGGTCTGGGCGGGGCGGGGCGGGGCGAAGCGGGGCGGGGCGGGGCGGGGCGGGGCGGGGCGGGGGGGGGGGGGGGGGGGGGGGGGGGGGGGGCGGGGCGGGGCGGGGCGGGGCGGGGCAAGTGGAAGGGGCTGAGGGGCTTGCTGCAAGTGATTATGGAAACCCGCCGTCCGCCGCGGGCCGCGTCCGCTGCAGCTCCCCAGCCCGGCCCGGCCCCTGGAGGGAGCGAGGTGGAGGGCACGGCGATCCGGACGCGGCCCCTCCCCTCGGGCCGGGCCGTGCTAAGCGGAGCCGCCGCGCCACGTCGGCCTATTTGCACCAAGTTCGTTACTTGAGCCCCTCCCCCTGCTCCTCCAGCACAAGGCGTCTCACTCGCAGGACGGCGACGTCAGGGTTACATTTTTAATCACGAGTCGGAACGTGAGAGTGAGCACACGTGGTGCCGCATGTGCGCGCGGTGCGCTCCACCAGCCCGCGGCCCTCCCTCCCCGAGGCGAGGGGGTCGATGACGACGGCCTCCTCCTCCTCCTCCTCTCTTCTCTGAGCAGCCCGTACATACACTGCCGGGATTTACGAAGGACCGCCGAGGGCTACTAAATCAGAGCCCGCTCCTGCTCCAGCATAGGCCGGAAACACGACACGGAGCCGCTTGTCTTGCGGCGCGGGTCCGGGCGGTGTGTGATCGTTATCTTTGGAGCCCCTGCGAATGGCAGGGTAGGCAGCCGGCACACCTCGCGTGCGTGCCTCGCCGGGGGTGGCCTACCTCGCTCCAACGGCCCGGTGCAAGTCCGACGAGCACGCACGCGGGGCGGGGGGAGGGGAGGGAAGCGGATCCTCTCTTCAGTGTTGCACCCGCCGAGGAGGCCCGCCCGCACGCCAACAACAAACCCCCCGGCCCGGCCCGGCCCGGAAGCGCAAAGGTTATTCAACCGAAACTGTTTCTTATACTCGACTCGAAACGCGCCCACTAGACCCACTCGCGCCCCTCCCGCCGATCGCATGCACGGCGCGGCTGCTCGCACGGAGGACCGCGTCAGCGGGTCCGGATACACCAAAAACACACCGAGTAATGATTTTCGCAGAGCGGCGTGGCTTTCGTGTCGTGCCTGGCAATGCACGCGGGGTTCCGCTGTGAGGGTTGAGCGGCCAGCCGTCCAGCCAGGTGCGGAGGGGAGTTTGTGGCTTTTCGAGTTGGGCGGTTCCTGAATGCGGTGGTGAGGCGAGGGTCTGCGCAGCGCTACGCGGCCCGGGGCCCCCAGGGCCTTACCCTCAGAGGCCACCAGGCTGATTGATTTACAGGGAGTGAGGCGGTGAGGGGTGAGGGTGGGGGAGGAGGACTTGAGGGGAATAAGGTAGAAAAGCAATCGCCGCGAGCAGAGCGAGCAGAGCCCGTCCGCAAATCCTCCTCGTCGGGCAGGTCATTGTTTAGCCAGGCCTGGCCCTGGCGGGGAAGAAAGGGCTCAAAGGGCTGAAGGAGCGAAGGCAGCGTCCCACTCCACCCCACCGCGCCCCGCCCCGCCCCGCCCCGCCCCGCCCTACTCCACCTCGCCCCTCGTTCTCAGACTGGAGGCTTGCGCCCCGCTGCCCCCCCGCGCGCGCTGCGAAGGGCTTTCAAAAGGACGAGCACACGGCTGCGGGGAGGGGCGGGGAGAGGGAGGCAGAGGGGTACGCCCCGAAGGGGACCCACCCCCGGTGGATTGGCCGGGCCATGGCATATTGGGTCACGGGGTCACATGGGGCTCGCTCGGCCCCTGCTCGTGTGTGTGTGAGTGCGGGTGCGCGCGCGCGTGCGTGTGTGTGTGTGTACCTATGTGCAGCGCGGACAACCACTTTACCAAACAAAAATAAATAGATAAAAAGGATGCCATGCGCCAGCGATTTGTTCCGCGGTCGCTGCGCGCCCCAGCGGCGCGCGCGCTGTGAACGAGGGCCTTCACCCCTTTTACCGGCGCACCCCGCCTACCGACCCCCCGACCCTTGCCCGCCAAACTAAAATGGGCCTTCACACGCAGGCGTACGCCACTGTGGCTGCCATAACTTTACTCTTGTGTCTGCGGTGTCCTCGTCGACAAATGAGGCCCCACCACCGCCCCACCCACACCCACTCGCTTGTGCCCGGTCTGCCTCTCCCCCTCCTCTCCCTGAAGCATGACGCCTGCAAGGTAGGCACTTTACCCGCGTGCTAAGGCAAGAACAAAGGGGGGAAACACCGTCCCATCCTCTCACAATTATGAAAAAAAATAAAAAAATTATACAAATTAAAAAAGAACCACCTTTGGGTTTTGGATACTCCATCGATCCTGGTCGTTCAGTATTACTATTTTAAAAACTTGGCGAGCTATTTCACAGCGCCCCGCACCGCCCCGCCCCGCAACGCCCCGCCGCGGCGCTTTGCACGTGTGCTGCGTGCTGCCCTCTAGTGTACTGACTCAGACTACTGGGAAGTGATGTGGAGGAGAAGAGAGGGGAGCCCGCCAGCCAGTATGCATGGGTGTTGTATGGGACGCAGCGATAATGCGCCGCTGAGCTACGCGATGTGGGCTGGGCTGCTGTGGGGCGGGGTGGGGCGACAATGAGGCTTCATGATGGGGGCTCAATGCTGGCGGGGCGTGGCAGGGCAGGGCGGGGCGGGAGCAGCAAGCAGTCATGCAGGCTGATTGATAAGACTTCCATCCCATGCGCCAGCATTGCCGTTTTCTGCGAGCCCGGCGCGACCAGGCGCGGCGCGACGCCTCGCCAGCTCTTGTGCCGCACCACGCGTGCTGTCCTGCGCTGTGCTGCGCTGCGCTACTCACACGTCCCGCGCGGAGGCCATGGGCGTGGCCCCCAGCGCGCGCTGCTTCTCCACCAGCTTGAAGTAGTTCTTGTTCTTCCAGTTCTTGTCGCTCGGCAGGACGAACTGGAGGTCCACGAGCTCCCCCGGGCCGGCGGGGACGGTGTCCGCGGCCGCGGGGGCGGGGGCGCCCCCGGGCGTCGGCGACAGCGCGGGCGAGGCCACGGGGGCCGCCCGTTGGCCTCCACGATGAGCCTCCGCGGCCTGCACCATGACGGCCGCCACCTCGGCGTCCACATCCTCGCCCTCGGAAAACGTTTCCGACAGATCGGCGACCAGAGAGAGGTCACTGCAACACGCGAGCCAGCCGGCGTAGAGCTAGGCCGAGCACAACGCACCGCACCAAGCCCGAGAACTGAGCAATGCCGCCCCCGAACTGAGCTCACCCTTCATCTGAATCCGGAGCCTGCTGCAAGGTGACGGTGACCCCGGGGTCCTTGGCCACGACCTCGAAGGACACGCTGAGCTGCTTGCCCGAGCGCTGCCGACCCTCCGGGCTGCCGGGCGCCGGCGCCTCCTGCCAGCCGCCGCCGCCATCCTGGAGGTCGACGGAAAGGGCGATGCCGCTGTCGGAGCGGATGCTGCTCGCCCCCGGGCCGCCGGGCAGGGTCCTCAGCCCGCCGTAACCGCCGTTGGTGACGAGGGTCACCTGCGGGGCCCACGCGGAGCAGGGGCGGTTAGTGGCCTACACCCTGGAGAACCGGTTCTCCCTCATGCAATCGAGAAGATTAATTCAAATACAAAATTCACTCGAGCAAAATTTCCTGACCCTTGGCGCGCAGAGCGCTCACCTGGGTGACGCCGACTCGGCCGCAGTCCTCGCCCAGCCCCAGCCCCAGCGCGCTGTCCGCCGTCTCCCCCCGCCGGGGGAAGTCCCCGCTCCCGGCCACAGGCGGTGCGTCCACATCCTCCGATTCGCACACAGACACCGACACGGATGTGATTGACATTTCCGATTGGCGTTTGGCGGCCGGGCCGGGCAAGCCCGTGTGGAGGCGCCGTCGCGTCGCGACTCGGCCGTCGACGCCGGCGCCGGCGCCACGCCCCGCGCCGCTGCTCACGCCGGCCGCCGGATGCCCGCGGCCGCGCCCATCGCGACTTCCGGTCCGGGCGGCTCACCGCGTGGCTCTCTCGGCTACGCCCCGCTCCCTCCGCGCCGCCTTGCGCTGCTCTTGGGGCCCGCCCCGCCCTATGCCAGGCCTAGTGTGTCCCCCGAGCCCTCTCTCCCCGGACTGTTGAATGGCTGTCGGGGTGCCCTGCCCCGTGAGGGGCCCCGTACCGGCGCCCGGCCCGGCCCGGCCCGGCCCCAGGCCGCCGGTGCCCTCCGGTGCCCCTGTATGTGCGCCCCCGCCCCGCGGTCTCCGGCCTCGCCCCGCCCCGCTGCAGCCTTCCCCACCCTGAGGACACATGATGGGAAGGGGAGGGTAGGAGCGGGCATGACAAACCCCCCAAAGCCGGCACCGGTAATGGGGGAGGGGAGGGGGAGGGACGGGAGGAGGGGCTGTGATTGGAGAGTGAGTGGTGAGGGTTGCGGCGGATGGGCTGGGGGCGCAGGTTGGCTGAGGTTAGGCCCGCACCCCCGCCCCATTAGGCCTGCGGTGGCGACAGGACAGCCGCTCCGCTCCGCCCCGCCCCGGCTCCGTCACTCAAGCCAACGAGCCGAGCCTCGGCGTCCCGGGGAGCGCCCAGCACGGAGAGTCTAGGGCTCCATCGTGCGCCATGTGCGTTAACCGCGCGGAAATTCAGCCCTTCATCCACTGCGCTACACACGCTGCGGTACGCGGCGCTGTGGGCTCAGTAACGGCCTCCTGGCCAGCAGGCGCTCTGCCCCCCCCCTCCACCACCACCAAACACAACAAGAACGCGGGGGGCTTTTACGGGGGAAAAGAGGATTGCCTACAGCCGTCGTAAAGTTCACCAAGACACTTGGCCCCATTTTTATGGGTGTTTCCTCGAGCACGCGCATCCCCCGCACGCTAGGATAATGTGAAGAAAATGCGGCAAGTAGCGCTTCCAACACGGCGTAACAAGGCCCGCAGCCCTGCTGTGGCCTGCGGTGCCCTGCGGTGCCCTGCGGGCGGGGCGGAGGGCAATAATTATGACTGGAGCTGGCACTGCTGGCAGTCCTTGCCGTACTGACTGGGGCGGGGCAGGGAGGGTTGGGCGTGGCACCGCGGTGACACTGTGGCAAAGGTGGGTGGCCCGGCCCGGCTTGGCCTGGCCGCGGGGCCCCTCCTGCCTGCACGCTCTAGCCCCTTGTCTTCGATGGTTCGCGGGTGGAAAGCTCCGCCCCGCCCCGCCACACCCCGCTCACACTACGCTCATAAACTGAGGGCCCCACAACAACAGTCGCGTATAGCGGGGAGGGGAAGGGGAAGAGAAGAGAGGGACATAAGAGAAGGGCTGTCAGAGAAATCTGTTTCTGAACGCTAACAATAGCCCCGGCACCCCGGCCACCTCCGCCCCCGCCCCGTCCCAGCGTGTCCCCCGGACGCCCTGGGCGCCGCTCCTGCCTGCTGAGGGAGCCCCTCTGGAGGTGGAGCCGGAGCAGGCGCGACCAGGCAGGGCGCAGCAGCTGACGTACCCGGTGTAAAATAAAACACGTGCCATGCGGGTCTGCCTACCCTGTGGACCATGGCGCCTTGCGACAAGAGCGGCAGTCAGACCCGCGTACGCACATACAGTACGTCACGTGTTTTCTTTTTCACCCGGTCCACAGTCCGCCCCCTTCAGGTGCGTTAGTGGAGAGTCCCTCTTTTTGTGCCGCCACAGTGCTGTCAGATGAGCAGCGGAGGCTCAGTAGACTCGCGCGGCCCGTCCATAAATTACGTGTTCTTTTCTTCATGGTGGGCGCGGGCGCGTGCGCGCGCATTGCGACATTGTCGCTGTCGTCCGGATCGGCCTGACCCGCTTATGCCCACCCCGCGTACCCCGCGTGTGCACTGCAGTTGATATTAATACGGCTGTAGCCAATCTGTTATCGGTTCGTTATCGATTCTCCAGTCCCCGCCCCGCCGCGGCCGCGCCCCGCGCAGCGCGGTCCTATCGCTTCTGCCCCTGATGCTCAGTTGTATGGCCCCCTATTAAATGATTGTGATCTGAGCCGAATCAGAGAGTTATTGGGAAGGCCGCCTGCGCAGCAGGCGCGGCGCGGCTGCTGTCGGCGCCAGGCGCCAGGGGCCAGGACTCGGCGGCGGGGCGGGGCGGGGCGGGGCGGGGCGGGGCGGGGCGGGGCGGGGCGGGGCGCCGGCGGGGTCAGGGTGAGATCACGGGCAAAAACGGCACCTGTATGCCCTGCCCCTCGCCTCTCCCACCTATGCCTCACTAACATCCACACACACGGCTCTGTCCGAGCCGGGAATCTACCTGTCCAATGGCTCCGACGTTGAACCAGGGCGTGTCCAACACAACTGGTGGAGTTCCCAGCACACACCCCCCCCCCTCAGGCCCAGCGCCCTTCCCCTTTCTCTCTTTCACCAGCGACCCTGCTGCTCTTTCCGCTCCTCTCTCGACGTGTGCGAAACGAGGAGGAGCGGCAGCGGCAGCACACCTGCTAAACCTCGCCCTCGCCGCGGTATGATCGCGGCGCCACATAAAAGTGCGATAATCACATTTATTTTAGGAATTCGTGTTGGGGTTGGCGTGTCAAACGTAATTCCCGCCGCTCTCCCTCACCCCGCTGCCCTTCAACGTCAGCGTGTCGCAGAGCGGCGACAAACTCGCTCTGCTCCGCGCTGCGGAGGGCTCCATTTCGCCCGCTCCCCCGCAATTACCGTGTGCACGGGACGGGCTTTAATGGTCCCACCGTGGAGACCGGTGGCCGTGTCATGGCGGCGCGGCGGCGCGGAGTGAGTGAGTGAGTGAGTGAGTGGCTCACTTGTAACACCCCTCTCCTCTCGCCCGTGTGTCCCACGGTGCCGCCCTGCACTCCCCCACCCGCCTCTCGCCCCTCACTTCCCGAGAAAAGAGATGGAGCGGGAAAGGGTTGGGCGGCGAAGGGTTGGTGGCGGGGGGGCGAGGGGGCAGCTACAGGTGGGGCCACGACCCCCTCGACGCGACGGCGCGGCGCCACGCCCCTCTACTGTCCAACCAGAACGGTGTGGTGTGGCAGGACGAGAATGAATGAGGGAATGCGCTCCAGTCTGTTTCGCAGGCTGGTGTGCCCTGCAAAGCCGCTGTTTTAGTGACATTTTCGCCTCAGCTAAATTATAATATGATGAGGTCGCTGAAAAAAAAATATACACTTAATTTGGGGGGGGGGGGGAATGGTACAGAAATTTCCGATCATCATTGTCCCTGCTTAAGATGTTGGCTACTGTCTCGTGGTGTGTGGGATTTAATGCATATGCCTTAATAGTACAGGTGATCGTGCGTGTTTCGCCTTGTTATGATAGGTCTCCTTCCCCCATAGAATTTGTACACCCCCAATGCTTGCCAAATCACCGTCAATTCACCCGGAATCTTTTAAATCGATTGCCATTCGGCCATTGCTTACGGAACTAATTCTCCAAAACTGCCAACTGTTGATAAAATAATCGAACGGGAATTTTCACTCAAAGACTCAATGTTTCTGTACTATTCTGTAATAACTTAATAAAAATAGACAATTTGTGGTTTTTTTGTTCGTTTTTCAACGGTTTCTTTTCCTTGTTGAAATTTTTAATTTCACTGAAAGCACATGCGTTTGTTGGTCAAATCGACGCATGCGTCAACGGAAGTTGGGAATGTCGGGAAGCCATCGCCCCTAAGATAACGGTAGGCTTACAGTTGATTTCTGTTCACGAAGCAAATTGGTTATCTAGTGAATTTCTAAGAAAATTTTGACGTGCTGGTCGCTTTGGCTCGAACCCTGGTCACCCTTGTCTCGGTCTTTCGGGCCGGTTTGTGAAGAGGTTTTCATTGCGCCGTGTCCTTAATTCGACGGAACATGGCATTTTGTTGTGCTTAATTAGGGAAAGGAGTAGAAAGGGGCGGGAGCCGGCCCATTACACAAGTGAAATTTTTATCCCTTAAGGTAGGTTTTAGAATTATTTTGCTGGCTAAGCCGTCACTTCAGTGCTTATTACTGCTTCAGAACGATAGTGCGTTGTCCATACAACTGCTTGCTAGGCCCTCCTGAGGTCGGGTGCGCCCACCTCTTGCTGGTATTTTTTTTCAGCCGCCTATATTTAGACACATACATATTTGAGAGTATATTATTGAGAAAATATCGCAAGTTTTACTTTGTCGCGACGCAATAACCCACGCGTCATACAGACTGGTTGCTTTGATACTTCACAACTGTCCGTTGTTAGGTTAGGTTGGAACGTTTGTAATGACGTGTTTTGAATTTCTCACCTGACACTTAATTGTGGCTTAGTCACTGTACTCAATCCGAGCGTGCCTTGTTGTTCCGTGCCGAGGACTCCTTGGTGACTTTACGTGAATTAAGGTGGTGATTACATTTGTGTAGTGCTTAGTCTTCATTCATTTAGGGGGTGTGGGCTGGGAACATTTCACTGTGATATCATCATGATATAGTTTTACAGAATATGCACAGAAACCTTAATTTTTGTTTTGTTGAGCTCACCCTTCTTTTTTATTTGTTCATTTGAATCTGTGCCAATTCTATTAGACTGGTTTCTACTATTAAATTATCAACAATGTTTTACCAAACTGAAGCAGCTTTCCTTAGCTTGCTGTATCAGTTTTATGTACATAAAATAATATTTATCATTTTGTGTATATTAATATAATTCTTTGTTTTCGCAGAGACACACTGAATTCGAGAATGCGTGAATATAAGATTGTTGTTCTGGGAAGTGGTGGTGTAGGAAAATCAGCCTTAACTGTGCAATTTGTACAAGGGATATTTGTAGAGAAATATGACCCTACTATTGAAGACAGTTACCGGAAACAAGTAGAAGTAGATGGTCAGCAATGTATGCTGGAAATTCTTGATACAGCAGGCACCGTATGTATTGTATTTTTTGACAGTCTTCCTACTGTTCTTCATTGTACTTAAATGTAGCTTTAAATAATTTTGTTTCAGGAACAATTTACAGCGATGAGAGATTTATATATGAAAAATGGCCAAGGATTTGTGTTGGTATATTCAATCACTGCGCAATCAACTTTCAATGACCTACAAGATCTGCGGGAACAGATATTACGGGTCAAAGTTAGTGAATGAAAAACACTCTTAATGTATTTTTCTTTTTCCTATTGTTTCAACTAATACCTATCTGTTTGTTGTAGGACACTGATGACGTACCAATGGTACTAGTTGGCAACAAGTGTGATTTGGAAGATGAACGAGTTGTTGGAAAAGATCAGGGAGTGAATCTTGCCCGACAATTCAATTGTGCCTTCATGGAAACTTCTGCAAAAGCTAAGATCAATGTTAATGATGTAAGAAAAGGGTCCTTTTTGAAATCTTATTTCTTTTCATAATTTGTTGCTGGTCTCTAATTGTATACCTTTTTTAAATTTAGATATTTTATGACCTAGTGCGACAAATCAACAAGAAGTCTCCAGAAAAGAAACAGAAGCAGAAGAAGAAGAGTGTTTGTGTTCTTCTTTAAGAATCTCAGTGAACAGTTATGAACAAAATGCTATGCACTGCAAGAAGCCAAGTATGTGGCTGGGAACAGTGGTGCAGTGTTGCAAATACCGCTCTATGCATGGTACCCTTATTCTGTCTTCAATGGGAACCAAGTCAGGAATGACAAAGGAGTGCACAAAGAAGCATTTGTTGCTAGCATTCAATGTGGAGTGTTTGCTGCCTTCTTGAGGGTACTTTATTTCTTTATTATTAATACAATTTTAACCTGTTTCTGTCCTTTAAATTGCACATCACTGTCTGTTTCATCTAAATTTTAACTTTGATTTTATAGTTCCACCTAAATTTTAACACCATTTTTTTCTGGGTAGTCTATTTTAGAAAAAGTTTGGAAACCTATGGCGCCCTTGTGTCTTCCATATTTTGGGTGCCAGGAAGGGTTTCAGGACAGCAGCATTTTTATGCCTGGTTCCTCTACCTGCCTTCTTCCCCCTAAACCATGCATGTCAAACTGCCAAGCTCTTTGTAAATTTGTGCAGAAATCATTCGTATGTTGTAATTATGGTGACACAGTATTGTTTCCTACCCCTTTCTGAAGTGTAGAAACTGTTCATATGTAGTTCTTGTTTCTATCAAGACTTAATGATGAGTGTCAAAAGTTAATTATTGCATATATAAATAGAAAAATATATATATATAAATATATTACCTGTTTTTTTCTCTTTCTTTGGAGTGTCATATTGATTGTTAAAAGGTATGTGTAATATAACTGGCTGCTCATCCAGTTAGCTCTTCTGAGCTGCTACTTGGTCCTTCTTTTTTTAATTGAGACAAAATGTTGAACATTAAGCTCTAGGTAGTTCATGAAAGAGGAATCAAACAGCACCATTTTGATGCCTCTATCATGTTAACTCTAAAGTTTGCTTTTATCCTTGTCCACCATGGAAGTGTTCTGTAATTTGTTTTTAGTTTACTGAAATCTAGAGTGATGATATTTGTACATGTGGCATGGCACTGATTGTGTTCTTGTCTTATTTTTAACCTAAAAGCTGGCTTCTGAGATTTGTGTATGTTTCGTTTTTTTTTTTTTTTTTAAATGTCCAGTTATGTTTCTGTGGTAGGAAATTATGTTTGCAGCATGCAGGCCTGCCTTAATTTTTTTTCCTTTTTTTTTTTTTCTTCTGAGGAAAGTATTTTCTAGATAATGACTTCTGTGTTAACTAATTGTATTAGTCTTTGAAGTTTATGAGCAAAGCAAGTTTTAAGTATCTATCTGGACTGTGGTACTTCTAATTAATCGTAAAAAAAAATTTATCACCTTAATCTTCCGGTATTTTCAATCTGATAACTTGACTTGTTTTAAAAATTTTACTATTAATGCCAACAGAAAGAAAGCAGAATTTTTGATGTGAGGTTACATATCAGTGTCACTCAATATTTGCTTCAGTGGATGCAATTTCTTTGGCCTTGCTTTGTGGCTATCCAAAATTTCAGGCTTTACCAGTTTTGTAATTGGCATGAGATATGGAAATTTTAATTTAGTACCTGTATTGTTGGATATAATAATTTCTGCTGAGCTCTCTCTATTCAGTTTATAAATTTTTATTTTTAAAAGACCTTTCCTAAGAAATGAAAGTTCTTTTTTTCCCCCCATAACTTTGTTTGATGGCTTATGTGTCTTCCGCAGGGTCTGTCAATGGATATTATGGAATGCCAATTCCATTTTTCTGGTGAGTCAGTGAGTTATTTTCTGTCTGTAGTTCTTGGTGGTTAAAAATGGAGTTGGCATTCTGTTTTCAGAATGTGACTGGCAATCCTTACCTTGCAACTCGCAAAGGCTCAGTTCAGGGAAGTTTGGGATATGTAGAGAAATGTTTGTTATGGTTCACCAAAGTCTGTCGATACAAGTGTTAAAATGGATGAGCATATTCCTGTTTACTGGTTAGATTGTTATGATTTGTATTAGCACTTTACTGAAGCCACTGTAAGTTAAAAAATTGATATCTTTACTTTTGCTTGTTAACTTCATTCATGATAAATTCCTTGTTAAGATGCATGTTTACTCTGTAATAAAGTCCTATAGTTTTTCACTTTCATGTCAAGTTGGTGCTGTTTTGTGGATTCAAATTCAGCATGATATAGCACAAAGGTTCTGCTTGTATAGGAATCATCTGTATTGGATTTCTTTTGAATTATGTAATGTCCCAATCATCTATTGACTGTTCTTCATTGAACTCTTGAATAGTTTAAAAATTAATGTCTGATAAACAATTGCCACCTTATGTTGTGAAAAAGATTAAAAATGTTACAAACTTAAGACAAGTCCTAAGTTTTATTGTTCTAAAGTATTCTTTGGAAGATACAGACATAAATTTTCATCCAAGCCTCATGTTCATATTTTCCCACAAAGAGCACAAAATTAAGAGTAGCTTATGCAGTAGTAGAAAGCTTGTTACAGCAAGCATTTCAGGGACTGAATTCTTACTGGTCTGAGCCTTTATCTGTGATTTAATTATTTGCCACATGTTTTTATAATTTCTGTGTTTAGACAAGTGATTGCACTTCAAATGTAAATTTTACATTTGGTTACAATGATAACTACTTTAATGCTGATTCGGTCAATCTTAGTGTTTTCTTCAAATAATTGATTTTCTTTCATGGACAGCAAGAATTCATGGCAAGTGTGTGGAATTTCATGCATTCACAACACTGTACATTTATCAATACGAGTATTTCCTGATGTTTACTCCCATTTGATTTGGAACAGTCCAGGGACCAAATTTAAAAGTAAACAAGTCATTAGCAAAGCATGTCAGTACACATGATATAGATTGTTTTCATTTACATCTTGTAGTGTTTTTATTCTTACAAATTATTGTGAATGAATGATAGGGACATTGCCAACTATACATGGACTTCCCATGAAAACACCAATAAGCTTTACTTTGACGCAATATATTGTAATCAAAAAATCTATCATGTCAATACCATTATTTTCCTCAGCCTTTACCTGTTTTCTTTGATTGTTAAAAATATGGTGTAGTGTAGTTTGTGACATAGCACAATTTCTTATTTCTGAACATTAAATGTTTCCCCCAAAGTACACACTTGCGCAGTGCAGTCTACTTACATAAAATGTGTTGAGAGCCTGAAGGCAGCTATGTTTTTCTAAGGTTATTACTTTAACATGCAAATTACAAGAAACAACAACACATTGCTTCCTATTTTTAAAACAGGAAAAAGAAAAAACTAAGACAAGTAATCAACAAAGGCTTGGTACTTTGTTATAATTAAGACTGTACAGACATTTTTCATCACACTCTCACTTAAGTTGAAATCACAGCTCAGTTCGGTAATATCAAAAGCACCCTCACCAAATGAAAAAAAAACTTCCTCTAATTCTTTGTACTGTGAAGGTAAAATAAAATCAAAATAGTCCTCAAGTCTTAACAAGGACACTATTAAAACTTCAGCAGCAGGAGAAGAGTATTGAAGTCAGAAGCGCAGTATTGTCCTTTTTATAATGAGCTGTAGTGTGCTCAAAGTATTAAGTTATTTTCGTGACTTTTGAAGTTGAGGAGCAGATACTTTCACAGAACCAGGAATATTGCGAGCCAAATCTTGATCTTTAACAGCTTTTAGGAGATCCTTTTCATGTCCTGTAGCCTGCCGATCCTTTAAAAACATGTTCAGAGCAGTTCGTGCACCCTTCCCTCTCTTGCCTGTGCCAGGTGTCAACTTCACTTTGTACCTTGAAAGATAAAAAAATTATTATGAAATTATATCTCACAACTTATCTAATATCACTAATCAATGTTCTAAAATTATATCTTGTAAGTACTTGTAGTTTTGGAGAGCGTTGTATGGAGCAACCACGGGAACTGCAAATAGAATTTCATCTTCAGGTAGAGGAATTCCTGTAAGGGATTCCAACATATCTACTTCGGCTGAAACTACTGGCTCTGTTGTTTCATCATCATCATCTCCCTCTTCCTTTTCACCATCAGGTTTGGCTCCATCTAAAACTCGAGGAGCCTTCTTGGGTCCTTTTTGTTGAGGCACCATAGGGCGTGGGTTGGGTGTGATGGATCCTTTCCCTTTTTTGTTTTTTTTATTGGAAGTTTCTTTAGGGCCGCCAGCAGACTATCGAAAGCAGTAATTAAGTAATTACTAAGGTAAGTAAGTAAGTAATTTTAACATTCCCACATTTTTTATATGGACGGATCTTAGAGTAAAAGATTACCTGAAGAACTTGCATGCGTAAAGCTCTGTCTTCATCATCTTGGTCCTTATACTTCTCTTTCATTTTCTTCATTTTTCCTTTCTGCCCTCTTTTAATTTGTGACTGCTGTGTCTTACTAGTTTCATCATCATCTGATTAACAAAAATCAAACGGTAGATAAATCATGCAATCCTTTGCTATAGCATTACCTTGTATAAATAATCTCTCTTCAAATACCTTCTTTTTTCCCTTTAGATACTTTCTCTTCTGCCTTTTTCTGATTAGGTTCTTTCTCCTTTTTAGGGAGGGGGCGACTATTACCCACAATAAATACTGAGTCATTTTCACTAACAGAGACTCTAATTTCATCTCTAGAAGAATAAAAATGTTGACAAATGAGAGACGTACATTACCATTGAGATGTAATAGTTTCTGTGAAATCAATGTAGTATTTTCTTTTTTATGGAGAAAGGAAAGCTATCTCATGCTGCTCAGTAATACATACACATTTTTAACAAGGTGATCAACTGCAATTTTTGTGTCAGGGAAGAGAGACTCCTCTTCTTCCTCAGTACCAGAGTTGCTATTGGTTTCATTTTTATCATTAGATTTTTCTTCAATGAAAGTTGACTCTGAATTTTCTGAAAATGTCACAAAGGAAATGAATTTGATTCAAAAGCAAAAATTTGCATGAAATAGTCAAAGAGAGTGGTAACTCACCATTGTCATTCTTATTTTCATCATCAGAATTATCAAGTGAAACCTCCTGATCCACCTCATCAGTCACAACCTCTGGCTTAAAATCCGCATCTTCGTCAGCAGTCCGCACTCGACGTTCCCCGGCATGTCTGCTCAATCCAAATCGACATTTAAAGGTAGGACATTAATTATAATAACTAGGTAGTTCAACAGAGAAAACAAAGCACACCTTGGAATTGAACTCTCTTCCAACTTAAACAGGAAGCTAAACCCCATTATAAGGTGAGAAGGAGGTAGAAAATTTTTTCTACCACGTATCATAAAGCTTCCTGTTGTCAAATACTCTCCTGTAGGGGCAGTTTTAGAAACTTGATCACTCTGCACCCACCATGCATTTGTAACCACTTTGGCTTCCCATGCAACACTATAATCAGAACACAATTTAGCATAAGACAATTCATTGGAAGTGAACAAATTGCTAGAAATTGCTAAAGCACTTTTCAAGAAAGTACCTGTAAGACACAGCCATCACTCCTGCTTCATTTAAAGTTTTAGGAGGAATAGGCTGTCCAGATGGATTTTTTATGACAACACTGCTGGCACCAGATAGATCAGCGTGAACATAAATGTCTCCTGGTCTCATGTAGCGCTTTACAATTAACTCATTTTGAACTTGATCTCGTCCACCAATAACTACAAGAAGATTTATCAGTCAATATATGTATACAAATTAAATATTGAGCATTGCTAAAATTCTACTTACCAAGATAATTTTCTGAACTTATGAACCAGAAAAACTTTTCAAACCAAAATGTTTTTCTTGCTTTACTAATATTTGTCAATGTTTGCACTTCTTTTAAGGTCTGTTTAGTTTTCTTCTCAGCACTTTTGAAGGCTTTTACTTGTGACTCTATAGTTTTCTGGTGTTTCTTGGCAGCAGATCGTTTTTGATCATAATAACTAAATGCAAAGCGTGGGAGACAAATGTTAGAGCTCACTAATGTAAAGAATATCAATTTCCACTCAAAGTAAAAATTTACCTGCGAGCATTAGCAAACGCTCCTAGATCCAAGTTTATATCAATAAGCATTGGTTTTAGAGGAGGTTCATCAGAGTCTGAGTCTTCTTCAGCAAAAGGATCACTAATATTAAAATAAGAAAAAAAAAAAACCAAAAACATTAAAACACTCACTTAACTTTACTGAAAATTATTAAGTATGTATTGTCAAATATAATGGATATTACTGTTGGGAATTAAAATTTATACATTATCAATACAACACTATACCTCAAAAGAATTGTAACATGGTTAATCTCAAGTTTTAACTGCTTTATGCAGGTAGCAATGGGATCCTTCTGTGCCTGAGCTTCTTTGAGCATACTCTCAATATCTGTCCAAGAAGCTTGACTAGCAATAGCAGTACGTACAGCAGTAATTGCATTATCCACAAGTTCCTGGTTGCGCATAATGAGTTCTGCCTTGACTCTGTCTACCTCCTGAGTTTGGGTCAATGCTTGCAGACGATTTTCATGATCCTTCTTCACATTGTTTAATTTCTTTAGAGCTTCTCTTTCCTAAAATGAGATTTAAGTTTTACAGATTGGTCCATGGATACAGGAAAATACTTTGCTTTGTTTCCATTTAAGCATCTTACCTGTTGTAAAGCTTTTAAATCAATTTTTTGACTTTCTTGTGAGGAGAAAAACTCATCAATTGCTTGATCAAAAGAAGGAAATTCTTTTATGGGTTGCCCTCTCATTTGGAGGAATATAATTGGATGAAATTCTTGATTGCTTAGTAAAAAATCTTCACTAGAGGGATCACGGAGTTCTTTCTTTTGAAGTATATAACCCTTCAATTATACAAATTAAAAAAAAAAAAAGGAGGACAAAAAATAGTTTAAAGGTGTGTAGATGTATGCTGGTAGGTTCATCACAAGTTCAAAAACATTATTTACTCTAGAAGGTTCCTGCAAAGCTCGGTCAATCATATGCTCTGCTTGCCTCAGGGCTTCAACTAATTTTGTTATATCTTCATCTGAGTTAGGATTGATTCCCTTGTTTATCTTTACACCAGCAGGAAATCCCACCAAAAGTAAAACATGTTCAATTACAGCAGGTCCATATTCTGTAAAAGATTTGTCCTCTGCAACACTCCAAAATAGATGAACAAATAGATTCAAAGTTCAACCTCAAGCTTCCTACCTAAGTGGGGATTAAGGACTTTTTTCAGACCTTCCCCTCCCTTGGCACTAGTTAAAATACGTTTAAGTTCTTCAGCTGACGGAGGTGGCCCTCTTTCTCTTGCACGACCTGAAGGATATTTCTCCCTTACACAAAATCTGGAAAATACAGATAATACTTTCCTCGTTAATGACAATTATTTCAACTTATTAGAAGTTTTCAACCACAATAAAATACCTTATCTCTTCTCCCTCAGTGTGAGGGCGCAAAATATTTAGTATAGTCATTTCATAGTCAGTAAGAATTATATTACCACGGTCATAGAGCTCAAGAATTACATGGTAAGCAGCTTCTCCAGTTCCAAACTGAAAATCTACAATACGATCTAAGCCCATTTGGTGCAAGACCTCAAGTCTCTTATTCTTCAAGTGTTTTCGCAACTGTTAAACAAATTACAGTTAGTGCGATGATGGCAGTGACCAATAAAATATCAAAAAATACACAGAACTCGAAGCCTACTTTCATGCTGAATCCAGAAGGTGAGGGGTTTTTTGGCCATTCAAATCCAGTTGAATGGAACCTAGTGCCTGATTCAAGAAGCAACACAGCTTTCTCCTCTGGGCGTTGTAATTTTATCAAGTATGTAGTGTTGTCCACATCATAGACTTGCGCCACACGCATACCCACGAGCCTAAATACAAACAATAAATAAACAGAAAGTCATTTGTAAAATATAAAATATACAATACAAAAGAAAAAGCAGTTGAACTTAATTTTTCTTCAATATCTGTTATTCGTCTGATGACAACCCACCTCTGTAACTCGGTAACATTACAAATAATATCATAAGTTGAAAACCTAGTCTTCATTTTGTTTTGCAAATGCAAGTACTTTTTTATTGTTTATCAAATAAATCGGTCGTCAAAACAAAATCAAAACAATTCACATAACCTGTGTGTGCCACATTTCTTTCAGGCGAACTGCCGATAACGGTGCGGGAGGGGGGAAACAAAAAAACAAAAAAAATGGAAGGGGTGGAACGTCTTGAAAAGGTAAGTAAAAATACTTTTAGTGCTACCAAAAGGAGCTTATTAAGATCATCTCAAACTTGCAGTCACAAAAGAAATCATTCGCATTCACGTATTCAAGTTAACAGGTCCAAAAGAAATACTTTCAGGGTGCTTGAACAGCACCGCCAGTAATTAAACATTCCCGCCACTACTTTTCTGTAGGACTTCCTGTAATCGTGATATCTTTGCATGACTCGGGCTGCTAGAAGGCGGAGTGCGGCGTTGCTGCGAAGTGAAGCGAAGTCGGAGGTCCCTGGGAACTTCCCATTTTAAGAGTAAAGACGTGAGTAAAGTGTATTTTCTTTTAACTTTCATAATCCTGGCTATTTGTACTAGCAAGGCCTATAGCAGAAATGTGGTCTGGATTGTTTCTAAAGCATAGCACGCCCTAGATTTGTGTTAGACTCCGTTGCTGCAGCCGGCGTCATCGCATCGCCTCAGCTTAGCCTCAAGTGAAATGGCGTCTTGAATTCCGATTTTCTTTCTAAATTCCACCGAAATTTCTAGGGGCCTGCCTAGTTATTTATGCGCGGCCTGTGATGGCGTTTGTAGCTAGCAGCTGTATCTTGTTTACTTGCGACCTCGCACTTCGACGCATAAGATTTTGAAGTAGACCACAGTTTAGGCCTCAGCTTCGAGCAAGACCGTTGTTTCGTCTGGCAGTGTGTGTTAATTCTATGTACTCTTATTCTCCACTACATCGGTGGGTTTAAATCTTGATATCAATGTTTTCGCCCCTTTCTCACGAAAGCCCCTTTTATATGTAAAACGTGTTTACTGCTTAAAGTTCCCTAACCCTTTCTATTTTCAGTAGGAAATTCCTCAGTATCTTAAGTGTCTGGTTCACTGACCGCCAACTTTCGGAAATATTTTCGTTGTTAGCTGTATCTTGTTAACAATTTTCTATTTTTGAAAAAATAATTTGTTATTTCTTTCAGGCGCCAAGATGGAAGACCAAGCCAAACCAAGTGTGGCAAGCACATTCAAGATTTTTGTTGGCAACTTGGCTGACAAAACAACATCAGAGGAGTTAAGACCACATTTTGAAAAGTATGGCAAAGTGGTTGAGTGTGATGTGGTGAAGAATTATGGATTTGTGGTAAGTTTAAAACTGACCATAGGCTATTTGAAATGATATTTCTATACTGTGTTTTAAACTGTGCTTTTGCAAACAGCATATGGAAAAAGACGAGCAAGGAAGAGAAGCTATACAAAACTTAAATGGCCTGACCATTGATGGAAATGCTATCAAAGTTGAAGCTGCTACTAGCCGTAAAGGCCCCACATCTCAAACAACCAAGATCTTTGTTGGCAATCTGACTGACAATACTAAATCTGCTGAAATTCGTGAATTGTTTTCCAAGTTCGGGACTGTAGTTGAGTGTGATATTGTGCGTAATTATGGATTTGTGGTAAGTATTTTTATTGCATAAATTGTTTTATTTTTTAAAGTTTATTTTTGTTATTATTTCTGATCATCTATGTTGTTGTTTTCTCAGCATATGGAGTCTACGGATAACGTTGCTGGTGCAGTCAAAGAGTTAAATGGCCAAATTGTTGATGGTCAACCATTGAAAGTGCAGATGTCAACTAGCAGAGTTCGTCAGAGGCCAGGGATGGGTGATGCTGAACAATGCTATCGTTGTGGAAGGGGAGGACACTGGTCTAAGGAGTGCACTAAAGGGTAAGTTGATAATGGATTGTATTTGATATTTTTAAGGTTTAAATGTGCATGTTCAAATCATAATTATTGCTGTAGGATGAGAAATGGTTTCAGGGGCCCCATGTTTGGACGTGAGCCGTACCCCCCACCACCTCCACCACCACCCTTCATCCGTGACCGAATGTTTGGAATGAGGGTATGTACATTTTTCAAAGGCCATATATTTTCTTGACATGAATATCTAAGTAATTCTGCAAAATTTTAGGAGAGCTACTATGATGGCATGTATGACCGCCCCCGTTACGATGAGCGAGACTTGTTTGAACGCCGTGGTTATCCTGATATGTCAAGAGCACGGGCTGACTATCTTGCCCCTCCACTTCCACGTCGGGACATGCCTCCTCTTCCGACTCTGGGTACTCGCAGAGAGCCAGGCTATGATAGACCATCAGCAGCCTACGATGGATTTACTCGTCGTTCTCCACCTGCTGCTCCACGCTTTGGGTATGTCATATGTAATAATTGGCATGGCAGAAATAGAGTATATCATGCATATTCGATGGTTGTGTCATTTTATTGTGGTGGTGCAACTGAATCTTGTAAGAATTCATGTCTGTTTTAAATTGCATGAGGTTTTTTTTTGTTTTTTTTTGTATGTGTGTGTATTTGTTTTGTCATCAGATTGCTAATTTACCCTCAGATTTACATTGAGTTCAGGCTTTACTTCAATAGAACTGAATTTTCCCTCTATTGGGTTAACATGTGCGATTCCCAAAAATCCCTCTGCCACCCTGGCTCTTTACTTTAAACTATACTTACTATAAGTACAACCTTTTGGAATCTCTCTTCCATAGCCTCCAAGATGCCACCCCCAACAACAATCAATGCAGTGAACCAGGTGTTTGAATTCTTCCCCACCTCCCTCTGTTGCCTTCCATAAATGAGGTAGTAGGGATCTCATCTAGAAATGGGTACTGAAAACTTTGCATGCAATTAGTTGCTTTCCGCCTATTTTGTGCATGTTTTTTCTTTTCTTTTTTTTTTTTTTTTTTTTCTAATCAATGTATTGCCTGTCTTCTTAGATCTGCTTTTGTGTTAATTCTTTCCCTATCTTATACTATTCCACTTTCCAATTTTTTTTCTCTTTTTCTGAAGCATTGATATTTATTTTAGGATAGTAGGGCTGTTACTAGATTTTCTTTCTGGTACATATGGCCTATTATTCATGGTTTAGAACTGATAGTATTTTAGTTTGCTCATTGTGAGCTTCTTTCCAAGCTTTTTGAGTTCTGCACTCAAAAGTGACTCTCTTTGTGACATCCAACAGCTAACGCCAAATTGATAGGCGTTTGTGACAAATCGTTGTCAGGCGTGGTCTAATAATATGGTTTTTGTCTGCTCATCAGCTCGACCTCGCGCTACGCGCCGTATTGATTCGAGTCGCGGTTCGCCGTGCCTTTCTGATCGTGGCGTCGCGGTACCGAACGAGGCATTGCAAGTCGCGGCAAGGCGTTTTATGGAGGTCGGAAGCCTCACTGGGATACTTCGTCAAACTTCAAAGTCTTCTTCCATAGCCGTCTTTTGGCATCTTCCCATTTGCTTTGTTTTATTTCAAACGATATAACCAAGGACTTTATCTTGGGAAGAAACCTGTTGATATTCATGGTTTCAGTGGAATTAGCACATAAGGGAGTGCGTAATTTAAGTACCTGGTTGTCCTGTGCGTGTTAATTTAACAAATATTTGACAACCACTGAATTTTTTTAACAACTCATTTATATTGAGTTAGTGATATATTGATTGCTGCAATATAGTTAAGGTTATTTATCAGAAAATATCAGTACAATGCTGTAGGTAGGAGAGATGTCCTTTATTATATAAGATTTTTTTAATTTTATGACGCTATGGAGATGTGTAGCTATCAATCATATGTCTTTTCTACAATCGCTGAGCAAACTGTTGAATGCGTTAAGATCATTTTATTGTTTATATCAAGAGGCTAGACTTATCTTTTTTGCTGCACATAGCATCTATATTTTCTATGGTAAATCAAATGATGTAAGCAGTGGAATACCATATTTATCTTATGGTAGGGGTCCTTTCTTTTGGGAAATGTAGCTGTTATCATTTAAATTAAAGGTAAACTGATCTTAATTTGACAACTTCCTTTTGTTTTTTGATAATGTTTGAATGAAAGAAATGTCCATGAAATCTTCAATGACATCCTACTTTAGGGTTTAAAATATATCAAATTTTAACAAATAGAAACCTACATCTGGATATATGGTGAAACTTAGCAGTGAGATAGATGTGGCTTGCTGTTACATTTGAATGTTGCTTCCTAGAATAAATCATTCTGGTAAACATTTGTCATTCTTCGCCCATACCATGTCTGGAACATTTGCCTTGCATTTGGGAAAAGAGCATGGAAGCTGGTTTGAATGGTGTCATGGTTGTATCATATTCTGGTATAATTTTGGTAGCTTTTTGCTTGCTTGGGATGCTTAGTCCTTAAATGCAAAGTTAGATAATCCTACAGGACAAGCCTACAACTAGATCAACCTGTGGGTTTGCAGGTAAGATATTTCTTACTCTTTTGTTTTGATGAAGTTTGAACAAATTCATGTTAATTTTTTCTAAGACATCATCAGAAAGGTAAAGGAAAATGTCGACTGTGACATGGAGGCTTCCTTGTCCAAACCGAGAATTTTATGAATAAAAGGAAAACATGCATTTGTCTTAATTCTATCAATTCCCATGACCCAGCAAGTAATTTTTAAAGATTGTAGCAATTGCATAGAGTTGTTAATAGCTCAGTTCCAGCAGCACAATACTTCTATTCTAGAATAGAAGGGTGTGTGTGTGTGTGGAACTGTGCGTTTGGCTCGGTTAGGCACGGCGCGGTACGGTGAATGCCGGAATGCCGTGAATGCGTCATGCGTCGTCGGCCATGTTTGGGTTGGAAAAGCTGACTGGAAAGCTTTCGGCTCTCAGTTCAGTGCCAGTTGGCAGCCATCTTTTTTTTCTATGACTCGCAGGCAAATATCCTAACACCGTCGCACTACTTTAAAACTACAACCGATCCCCAGGGGTATGTTTTATTTCTATCGCGACTCGTTATTTCTAGCGTTAAATTCGTTCTGAGCTTTAAAAGCCGATGTTTTTGGTGATATTTACACTAGCGTCCCATGGCCGTACTGTCACTTGGGACCATACTTAGGCTTTCGATCATTTTGGTGGTTTGTATTTAATCCTCATAGCGTATTGTTCTTTCCCACTGTTTTTACAATTTTCAAAAATAAACCACACTGTGAATTAAATTTACATATTCCTTTGCTAGTTCCCTTCATATGTTGTACCTTTTAGGTTAGTATAAGAGGTCAAATAAGTTACAGCGAACATAAATTTTCTGGTCTCTTTAAATATGTGTACCACATTTTTGTCTTATGATAACTAACCCCAGGCAGTTTTAGTTGTGTTTACTGTTACCAATTCATAGATTGAATCCTGAATCTTCCACTTACAGCTGTCTGCCTGCTAACTGTCAATATGCCGTCCCACAGTAGTGCAGGGACATTCAAGCTCTTTGTGGGGAATCTTGCTGACAAAACTACTGCTGCTGAACTCAGACCATTATTTGAAAAGTATGGCAAAGTAGTCGAATGTGATGTTGTCAAAAATTATGGATTTGTGGTGAGTTTCTGAATGGTACTCAAGTTACCTATGTTAAATATCTTGTGACCTACCAAATATTTTCATCAGAAATAGCAGAAATATTTTTATTTATCTTACAGCACATGGAAAAAGAAGAACACGGGCGAGATGCCATATCAAACCTGAATGGCTTTAAGGTGGATGACAGTCCTATAAAAGTAGAGGCTGCAACCAGCCGCAAAGGTCCTCACACTGCTACTGTGAAAATATTTGTGGGAAATCTCACAGATAATACTAAAGCACCTGAAATCAGAGAGTTGTTTGCTAAATTTGGCACTGTTGTCGAATGTGATATTGTGAGGAATTATGGCTTCGTTGTGAGTATCTTCTAAAGAAGATAGTATTTACATGCATGCATTTTTTATTTACCACTGTTACATAATATTGTTCTAAAATTTAACCAGCATATGGACGCCACTGATAATGTCTCTGAAGCAGTTCGGGAGCTAAATGGACATGTAATCGATGGTCAACCCATGAAAGTTCAGATGTCAACCAGCAGGGTACGGCAGCGCCCAGGAATGGGTGACTCTGAAATGTGCTACAGGTATATGTATATCCAAAATGGTTTTAATTAATGCCTTATTTACATTTTTACTCATATTGACCAATAATTTCTGGTAATTTTAGATGTGGTCGTGGAGGACATTGGTCCAAAGAATGTACCAAGGGGTAAATTTTGTAACCGATTTAATTTTTATTGTTGTTGTCTCTGCTGTCTTTAATTCAGTAATATTTTATTTTAGGCTTGGTGGTCCTAGTAATGGATTCCATGGTCCTATGTTTGGCAGAGATTACCCTCCTCCTCCTCCACCTCCTGCTTTCTTCAGGGATCGAATGTTCAGGGTAAGTCCAACTACTTCTGTCTTGACTGTGATGTACTCTCTTTCATTAAATCGCTATTCTTTAAATTTTGTGTAGGAGGGAGGACTTTATGATGGAATGTATGACCGTAGAGGCTATGAGAGCGATATGTATGAGCGCCGGTACCCTGTTCCTCCACGTGGCCGTGAATATCCTCCTCTGCCCCCGGGACTGCGTGCTACCAGAGAGGCCTTTCCCCCACCTCCCCTTCGCAGTCCATCAGCTGACTATGATCGTGGGTATGAAATGTATTCAAGGCGTTCCCCTCCCAGCGCTGCTGCTGCTCGCTACAGGTAAGTTGCTCATAGATGCAGAATTAATACCCTGCATCCCGCATCAATTCCTGCCTCTATGGTATGGAAGCTGGAAATGTTGCAAACATATTTCAGAGTAATCTAAAACAAAGCTGCATTGCTGTGCTGATGGTGTGAACAGTAGAATAAGGAGTTCCATCGACATAATTCACACTTTCTTGCAGATTTCAAGCTCTCATATGTGACTTCAAGTTAATTAACATGTTTGAGTAGTGAAGCTAACTATTTGATTGTTATGTGCTACTTTTCTGAATTTCTTTGTGCTAAATCTGCATTTCCCAAGTAGTAATTTGGCTTTTCTTCTTTTGTTTTAGTTGTTATTTGTTGTTAGTTATGATCTTTTCCTTGGCTGTAATAGTTTCATATTTCCACTTTTGAAAGATAGAGCTACAAGTGGCAAATTTACAGCTCTATGTATGGCAAATGATTTTTCTTCTTCTCTTGTCTTTTTTTCCTTTCTCTCTTCCTCTGTGCTTTTAGTCTGAAATTTACTATCAATTAATGACAGAAATGCTTAACTTAGTCTTTAGGGTTCAATAACAAAATTGTGCGCAAATTTATTCTAGTGTCGCTTGGTTTTGCTTAGTATCTACTACACTTCTGGCTCATGCCGTGGGGTTAGAGCTAAATCTATGCTCTGGGTTTTGGTTTCGGCACGCTTAGTTCATAGCTTGGTCTGTGTGATGTGATAGCACCTCGATTGAACTCCTTTCTGTTCCAACAATGCTTCAATGCAAATTTTGTTCAGCACATTTCTTTTCCAGTTATGTTGTGTTCCCTTCCTAGACTGCAGGCACTGATATCCTACAGGCAGTGTAGTAAACTATAATGTTGATGTTCATACTCAAGGGAAATATTCACTAACATTCTCAATCTGTTACAATGCATTGTAGAACTGATCTTTGATGTAGTTCATGAACCATTACCAATAATAGTTTCAATAGAAATTCTCACTTTTAACTAAAGGGTGCAGTGGTCCAGGTCATGGGAGTATCTTTTCATACATCTTTTTCAGATTTTGCTGTCAGAACAAACAAATTCTGTTTTCTGTCTTATTACAAATGGTCTCAAAGCTGAAATCCATGTCAGTCAAGTCAATTTTAACTGTTCTGTTCCCGCCACAATTTTTGCTGAGTTCAATAGTTTTTTTCCCGCCCCATTGATCCCACTGGCAAGCTGTTGAACATTCAAGTGTACAAAGTAATTCCGTTTGCTGTTCACGGTTGGGCAAGGGACTCGGTCTTGTTCTGGCAGCAGTTGGCCTGCACTCGGGGGTGTTGTGGTCTAACTGGTCTTGTTGTTCCCGTTTAGCTCTGCCGCGTCCCCCACCGCGCGTCGATACGCCCCCTATTAGTCCGAATTGGGTGATCGGATCATCTCGGATTGGATTTGGATTGGCGTGGCGCGATCCGATCAGCACGGCGCGATCCGATCAGCACGGCGCGTGTCCCCCGCCCCGCCCCGCTCCGCTACTTCACGACCCAACGCGGCTCGGCTCGCCTCTTGGCGCGTGACGATCATCCACGCTCTCGTATTCCTTGTCATTAAATCGGATCGGGGAGCGAGAAGCCCAGCCTCGGCACGGCTCGGCTCTGCTCTGCTCGGCGGATGGCTGACAGATCGCGGATGACAGACTTGGCGAGGCGGTAACGCATCTCCGCGGATCGAACGGATCGCATATCGCATCGGAACGCATCGCGACGCCTTCTCGCGACGGCCTACGACGAGGTGGAATCGGCCCGCGCCCGTGCATCACGATTTGTCTTAGATGATTCACTTTAGATTTAATGTTTTGATGACTAATGGTTTGCATTCTCTCTCTCTCTCTCTTTCTTTCCTCTTGTTTTCCTTCATCATTTTTGATTTGATTTTTTATTTTTATTTTTCTCCTTCTGCCTTCCCAGCTATTCCAACTATGAGTATCAATCAGGTTACTTACAAGTTGCATCGAAGTAGCACCCTTTGAAAGAAGGAATCAGTCACCCTATTCTTGAAAGACTCCCAGCAATGTGGAATTCTCAACTGTTGCTGTCTATTATTGACTAGATAAAGTTATTTATTTTTGTTTCTTACATGAACACCAAGTTACCATTGTAGTGTTCAAAAATTTCGTTTCTTAGTTCTATTTTTTATTTGACTAGAAATACTATTTATGTTGCAGTAATTCTCTTCCATTTGATTTTTGGAGGATATGTTCATTCATTTTTTGGACACTAACTCAATTACTGTAGGGCATAAGAGTAATTGCCTAGATTCATGTACATAATTTTATATTGAAGTTGAAGATTTTTTTAAAAATATATTTTTTTTTTCCTTCTTTGTTTACTCATACCCTTTTCTTAGTTTCTCATAGCTGATGCCTCCCCATATTACAAATTAATAACGCCAATTGCATGAAGGAGCTTTATGGGTAACATGTTCATGTCTCGCGCACTTGGAGTAACTGATAAAATTCAATTTAAGTTTTGACTTACATTTTAATCAACCCATTCTGAATTTTAAGACAGCTTAACTACTTAAATTCATAAAAGAAAATAATTATGCACCCAAAACTTTGTTTTAATTTAAATTCAACTCATGAACATTTTTATAGTTGTATTTTGTGTTAAAGTTAAGCTAATTTACCTGTGAAGCATGTCCTTCAGCATTGTTTAGGTCTGCTTGCTTTTTAACATTTTCTTTTGCATTTCCTTCAAGCAGCTTTGCATTACAAAAGTGTCAGCACTCAGCACTCATTTCGAATGAAATGCCTGTGTGTGTATGTGTTATTTCTGTGCGTTTATCTCCAGGTGGACGATTTTTTTTTAATTTTACTACTTCAACAAAACAGTAATTATTGAGGTAATTGTTTCATGCCAAAGTGTTCTCAAATTGAGTTGCTTGTCTGGAAAATACCTTTTACTTTACACACAGCTTGAAAGTTATGCATTAATAGTGGATTAATCTGCTGTTCCTGCACACTTTGAAATTTTGAAATTGATATCAATAAAAACCACTGCTATTTATTGGACATTTGATTGATTTATTCAAAATAAATGACCTTACCCACAATACATTGACAATGTAAACAAGAAACACAAACCAAGGTTTGAGTAGTACACACACGAAAAAAAATACTAATATAGGTCAAAACATCACTGCAGAAGTGTCTCATTTGTTAATTAATTTCTCCTTAAACAACTTGAAGTTGGCGCGCAGGGGCTGCTGCGAGTGTCACGCATGCCGCCACTGTGCACGGGGCGGGAGTGTCGTGGGCGCCATTAGGCGCCGGGCTGCCGTGCAGAGTTAGTGCTGCTTGTCGAGAAACGTTGGGGCAGTCCTCTGCCACGAGCTTGGGCGGCTGTGAACATCTAAACGACAAAGAAAGGAGATAGTTAAATTTTGTACGTGAGGGAGTAGGTGTAGGAATGTTGCACATCTGATAGTGAGCCATTGGGATGGGGGGCTGACTCACCTGAAGGCGAGGAGGCGGAGCACCCTGTCGGTGAGAGCGGGACAGCCGCTCAGGTCGAGGTGCTGCAGCAGCGACAGGTCGGCGGCGCGCAGGAAGTGCAGCAGGGCCGCGGTGGAGAGGCCGCGGGCCTGGCGCAGCGTGAGGGAGCGCAGGCGCAGCCCGGTCAGGCTGAGCAGGCCGGCGTCCGTGAGCGCGGTGCAGTCCTCCACGTGCAGGCTGTGCAGGCCGGCGCACTGGCCGGCCGCGGCCAGCAGCCTCTGGTCGGCGGGCACCAGCGCGCCCAGGCGGAGGTGCGCCAGCCTGGGGGCCGCGTCCAGGATCACGCCGGCAGTCTCGTCCATGCCGGCGGAGCTGTCGGTGTCGCAGCGCGCGTCCAGGTGCAGCGAGCGCAGCGAGGGAAGTCCCTCGCGGACGGCGCGGCGCAGCGGGCCCCAGAGGGTGGCGGCCGGCTGCAGCGTGGCCACCTGCAGCGCGCGCAGCTGCCCCAGCTGCCCGAGCCGCTCCAGGCTGCTCTCCTGCAGGACGAGCGCCTCGACGCGCAGCTGCTGCAGGCGCGGCCAGTGGCGCACCGCGTCGTCAGCCATGTCGGCGCTGAGGGAGGGCAGCGACAGCTGCAGCTCGCGCAGCTGCTCGCACAAGGGCAGCATGGCGGACAGCTTGTCGGGCAGGTCCTGGGCGCGGCGCAGAGACACGGCCAGGGCGCGCAGCGCGGGCGCGCGCCGGAGCACGCGGCGCTCCGCGGCCGTCAGGGGGCGGTGCTTGCGGGGGGCCACCTGTGGAAGCACAGCGGTGAGTCCGGGGCTCTGGGCGCACCTAAAGCCCTACTCTAGGGCTTTAGGCGCACCCACCGGCTCATTCCTATCTCTGTCCTTGTCGCACTCCCGGGGCACTGCATGGAGCACCATGGGTGCGACAAGGAGGGAGCACTGCAGCCGCACTTACCTGCACGCGCCGGCCCTGCCACGCGGCCGGCTCCATGGCGAGGTCCTGCCAGGCCCGGCACACCCCGCTCACGCTCTGGGTGAGGTCCGCGGCCGGCAGTCGGGAGAACACCTCCAGCAGGGCGTCGACCGGCAGGTCGGAGATGTGTGGACTTTGTGTCTCCATCGCTGCAAC
Organism: Frankliniella intonsa; assembly: GCA_033675135.1. Classification (NCBI taxonomy): domain Eukaryota; kingdom Metazoa; phylum Arthropoda; class Insecta; order Thysanoptera; family Thripidae; genus Frankliniella; species Frankliniella intonsa. The sequence goes on along the minus strand of CM066254.1, from coordinate 8,275,120 downwards.
AAGACGAAAGGCTTTATTGCCACGATTGTCTCGCGGGCCGCCCCGTCTGACCTAAGACAAGAGAGTCACCCCACGCTGCTCTCTGGCCGCGTCGCCTCGCCTACCTCGTCTCGGCTGTGCTAAGCGGCTGATGCAATGCTCGTCGTGCGACTGGTGCCCGGGTCAGTCCCGCCCCCGCGCTTATATACGTCCTCCCCACCGGGTGTCGCGGAGGCCCCGTCAATGAGTGCGAGGAAGAGACCCCGCCTCGTCGTCAGAGCGAGAGCGAGCGAGCGCCGGTCGCCACCCCCGCCCCACCGCTGCTTTGGGGCGGCCCGGCCCGGCCGGTTTTGGGGGCTCGCACCCTAGGCGCGCTCTCATTGGCTGACTCCTGGTCGTGACGTCACGAGTTGATAACCGAACCTCGCCGCCGTAGCCGGTGGACGTGACGTGTGCACTGCGCTGCACGTTGCGGGGCCGGGCCGGAGGCGGGGCGGGGCGGGGGCTCAACGTGGGAGCTTGGGGGTGGCTGTGTTGGCCCAACCTCGCGTACGAGTCGGAAAAGAACGAAATCATCGACGGGGTCGTCCCTGGCCGCCCCGGCCCCGATACGATGTACGGTCGTGCGGTACAGTATCCGCGTCCCGCGAGGGGCACCCGCGTTGATACGGGAGACCCGCCCCGATAATAGTGCCGTTTATCGCCCGGACGCGGGAGCGGGTGTCGAAACACGTAACGTGCAGAGGAGGGAAGTTGAGGGGAGTGCCGCCTTGGCGTAGAGCGCCAGGTGTGGGAGAGGCGGTGTCGGGGGAGGGGGCGCTTTCTCAACCCCCTTCGCTCTGCACTTGGGTCCCTCTGGGGAGGAGCGCACCGCAGCGCCGCCTGGCCGGGCCGGGTCAGCCTCACAACACTATCGGACTCAAAACAAATCGAGCAGAGCAGAGCTCAGCGGCTCGGGGACCTTGGCCCGCTCTCAGCGCGGTCTTGTTTGCAGTGAAGGGGCTGCGGACGGACGGCGCAAAGCGGGACGCGGCTCCGCTCCGTCTATTTGCCTCGTCCACAAAACGAAACGTGACTGGGGATTTGCTCTGCCACTTTTTCGAAAGCCAAATTTAGAAAGTCACGTTTCTTCTCCGGCGAAGGGGAGGCGCACGTGTTGCGGGTCCCGCGGCGCAGTGGCCGCGTAGGGTCCGGAGGTCCGGGCCGGGGCCACGCACGGCACGGCTATCTCGCGCCCGCTCCGCTCCGCCCCGCTCCGCCCCGCCCCGCCCCGCCCCGCCCCGCCCCGGGGACGAAGTGGAGTAAAAAGGCCTGTAGGCTGGTCCCTAATCAGCAGCGGGGCCGTGCCCCTGCCTGCAAGAGCACCTGCGTGCTACGGATAACGACATCCAAGTCGACGAACTTTCTATTCCAAGCGGCCGATAAGTTCGTCTGCACCGTGTTGACCCTCGGCGCGCACCTCAACGTCATCCCCCAAAATAAACCAAGATTTGTTTCTACAGTATTTCCCGAGAAACCATCTGCCCCCCCACGCTGGCGGTTTGAGGTGGAGGTCGGGTCGGGGACCCGACTCACGTCCACGTCACGCGGTTCAGCGCCTCACTGCCCCAGCCCCAGAGCGGGCCCGGGCCCGGGGCCGGGCCGGGGTTGCACTGAGTTGCACCAGTTGCACGGTCACGGTCGGTGACTTTGCGTCTTCCCGCGCGGTCCTGGTCTTGACCCTGGTTCTTCGCGGCGCGGCTCTACGTGCAACGTGCACGCCGCGCCTTACATTCGCCATCGCCACCCAGTCGCCACGCCCCTGCGCCGCGCCGCGCCGCGGGGACGGGATTCCCCTCCAGGGCAGGGCGGCAGGGCGGGCCCGGGGCCGGACCCGGCCGGCGTTTTGGCGCGGTCCCTATCTCTATCCCTGCGTGCCCTGCGTAGAGCACAATGCAGTGCCTCCTCCCCCACCTAACACTGGTGCTGCCCCCGGATTGGCTGGACCGCAGACACACCCATATACACACCCGTCCGTCACCGCCACCGGTCAGCTGTTTCCCAAACCTTCTTTACACGACGTGCAACGACGTGTTCCCCTGAAGTAACGGTCGCGTCTCTGGTAAACATTCAAAACTTTCTGTGTACTCTGACGGGCTGCTCCCCGACGCCATCCCCAATCGCGCATTTCTAAACTGAATGAATCTCGCAATCGGTTTGCCTTTCCGATGTTTCCCTCCGTCGCGTCCCCCAGAAGGAAGTCCGCGCAGAAACCACTTCTCGAACACGGCCCGGGCGCGCTGGCCGGCCTCACGTGTTGTTCCTGGTCCCCGCCACCACCAAGACCACCGTCAACAAAGTAGGCCCCACCGGACAACACAGCCTGAAGGTGAGTTTCGACCGCACTGCAGAAGTGCACAGCGGGCATTAGCGGGCTTACCTGTAGCCATGATCAAGACGAGTTGATCGGGTGGTTGTCCCAGGTGCACGGGCACGGCGTGCTGGGGGTGCTACAGCACACAAGTCCACGACACTTCTCGAGCCACGCCAGGAGACCGACTGCGCCGCAGCTGCACCAGGAGCGTGCCTGCTGGCAGGTATGCGGCGGGGCGGGGCGGGGCGGGGCGGGGCGGGGCGGGGCGGGGCGGGGTTGTCTCCCGGTCGGCCGCGCTTGCTGCCTCCGTCTGCCCCCTGCGCCCGCGCTGCCCCCGCGAGTGCGAGAGAGAGGGAAGACCACACGGGCTGACGGCGGGAGTCTCTTCGGACGCGTCAATGGGCCAGGTAGGGGCGCCACGCCACGCCACGTCTCGGAGGGGGTGTTGTTGTCTCACTCCCACACGCGGGCGCGCGAGCCAGAGGCCAGAAGGAGCGGGAGGGGAGACACCTCCGTGCATCCGCGAGCGAGAGCGAGGAAAGTAGTTCGCTTCCGACGCCGGAATAAAAAATGCTTAAGAATTAATTATTTTAATTTACTTATGAATTTTTTGTACTGGATTTTATAAATCTAAACATGTTACAATTTTTTCTATGTCGGGAATCACAGCTGTGGCGGCTTCTCCTGGTTTTCCTTTACGGCCCTAGTGTTAAGCAGCACGTGGTCGTCTTTGCGCTTCTGGGGCAGCTGAACGGTCGGTCAGGGCGGGCTAGGGCTAGCAGCGGCAACAGGGGTAGGGGGTGCGAGGAGCTGACAAGGTTTACGCCTATGTTTTTCGCGCAATTTTGCCGAGCGACCAGTCAGTGCATAGAGTTTTGCAAGCTCTACAATGAGTAATCTTTGTTTTTGTTTTTTTGATCGGGCCAACCGTTTTCATCCCCTATGATTAACACGGGGACGTGACCACACAGAAGTCATGCCGCAATAAATGTGTTAATGGAAGGGCCACATGCCAGGCAGGCCGGGCTAGGGACGTCCTAGTGCCGGAGCTGGAGGGCGCTGGCGGCCGCTGCGAGGAGCAGCAGCAGCCCGGGGGCGGTCGCTCCGGCCGCGGACTTGTCTTGGAAGGCCGAGGCGGGGCAGGGCGTCATCGGCGTGGGCACCATGGCCGACGGAGTCCAGCCCGCCGTGACCACGGCCTCGTTGGCTTTCATCTGGTGCGTCGAGTTGAGCCCGTGCGCCCTCGACAGCACGAACACGCCGCCTGCAAGCAGAGCAGAACGCACGATTGGCTTGAACCCCACGCGCCGGCGTCCTCTGTGCACGGGACATCCACTCGTCGCCCACTTGCAGCCGTGTGAATTTATTCACACACGTGTAAGGTGTGCGACACTGACTGGTGGCGGTAGCGGTATTGCTTACCTCCGGGCGTAGGGGTGATGTCCAGGAAGTCGGGAATGCCGTCGCGCTTCGGCTGCTTGACGCACACGGTGAGGACGGCCCAGTTGTCGTAGTCGGTCCCGATGATGCAGAACCTGTCGTTACTGTCGCCGCCGACGACGCCGAACTCGGCCTTCTTGTTGTTGACGTCGAACCACTTGCCCGCCAGGCTCTTCGGCAGTTCTTTCCCCACGCTTCCGTCGAGCCTGGGAAAGGGAGAACAACTCGTTGATTTGGGGATACCGAACGCGTTTTCGCCGCCGCGGATCGCACCAGGCCAGGGGGACGGACATGTAAGTGTACATAAAAAGTCATGGGCGAGCCGAGGTTGTCTTTGTCTTGTTTGCTCTCGCGCCTGGGAACATATACCGCCCCGCCGCGCCCGGCCCCGGCTCTGGCCCCGCTGAGCTCTGTTGTCTATACTTTTTATGACCGGGTAGGCCCCGGCCCCTTGCCGCCCCGTGCGATAGCCGGGCCTGGGCCAGGTTGCGGTAAACCTTCTGTCGTATATCCCTTGCTTCCCCCTTCCCCTCACGAGATAAGCCCTGCGAGCGCATGATTCACCTGTACTCGATGGCGTTGACGTCCATGGTCACGCCGGCGTCCGTGGCGCTGAACTCGGCGTACGGGCAGCTCTTGTTGTCGGTGTTGTCGGCATACAGGCTGTGCTGCAGCTCCCACCAGCGCCCGGCCAGCTGCGCGCCGCGGAGCAGGAGAGGATTGAACACAAACCGTGTGGGTTGCGGCGATCTCTAGGCAGACGCGACGAGGACGAGGGTTACCTTGGTGATGTCAATGTTCTCCTTGGCCTGGCACGGCTTGCACGCCGTCGCCGGACAGTTGTGCTCCACCTCCCTGAGCGCGACACTGTCGAGCTTGTTGGTCTTGAGGAGATCATCGACGGTCGTCTTCGTCTTCTCGTCGTACTTTTCAGGGTGACGAGCCAGCACCCACAGCGAGACTGTGAAACGGGGAAATATTATTACGAGATTGCCGACGCGCCATTTGCATTTGAAAAGAACATTTTGACGTGCGTTTGACTTACTGGAGGGAAGTCCTGTGTCGGCGCTCACGCTGCAGGAGTACACCACGGAGTAGGTATCGTAGTCGGTGCCCAGGACCCAGTACATGGACAATGGTGCTGGAAGTAGAGGAAGTGGACGGCGTCTGATTAAGCTTACGGGGTCCCGGCCGGTATCGCGTATCTATTCGTCTTTTGCATTCTAGAAGTGGCTTGCTTACTTTGGGCCTGTGGAGAATCCGGTGGGAAGGAGACTTTGAACTTGCCCTCGGCTAGGACGTCCGGCGTAGCTATAAGTTTCACCGAGTAGTTTCCTGCCATTCTGCAGGTATAGGACAAAAATAAATAACAACGCAGTTTTCTCGGGGAGCAGTCGCGCTCGTCTCCCACGCCCGGAGTGTACCTACGTCGGCACGAAGTTGGTGTTGGTGACATCCACGGCTGTCTTGTCCGCGTTCCAGGCGTAGGACGCTGTGCCGCACTGACCGCCCTGCTCGTAGCCACCGCCCGCCGTCTTCATCTCGTACCACAGGCCCAGGTACTGAAATCAGCACAGCACTCCTGTAGGATCTCCTGCTCCCGCTTTCATTTATTTCGGGTACAGGTGGATTTACTTTGTTTTTGGTGAAAATATAGACATTTGCATGCAGACATGTGCAGCGGGTCGCGAGTGCCCCCTGATGGTCGGGCCGTGCGGGCCGGCAACAGACTGTTGGGAATTCCCTCGGGTTCTCCACATATCACCTCCTCTACTACGTCCTGCAGAGGGCACCGGAAGCGCGATCTTGTTGCAGAGAGGCTCCTTAATGAGGCCTAGCAATCCTGTCTAGTGAAATGCGTGGATTTCGGGCGATAAAACGCGCAGGGAGAGCTACCCGGGCCGGCTCAACATGTTGCGTCTGCTCGGCGCCAAAACCCGCCGCAGAAGCGCTAGACAGAGATAACGTAGGCAAGGGAGTATAGCGTCAACGATTTTTTGTTTCTTTTGAATTTTCCGATGGCGATAAAAGAAATCATATTAAAAGTTCAATGGCCGACTGGCGCTGCCATAGTGGGTCAAACAAAACTGGTTCGCCTCGCCAGGCGGCAAAAATCATTCCATGGGTCAAAATTGATGAGCGCCCTTACTCTATCCGCGTTGAAGTTCTGCTGTGTGCTGGGCTTGGGGCACTCGCACTGGGCGGCGGCGCCGAGGGGGGCGAGGGCAGCCAGGACGGCGATGACCACCAGGCGGGCGAACATGGCGGAGGATAGCAAGGTGTCACGGGGCCAGGCGGGGCGCGGAGAAGGTCTGCCCTGCGCGGCTGTGCGGTGCGGTGTGTGTGACGAGAGTGCGAAGACACTACGGCCAGGCTCAGCGCGAGAGAGGAAGGGACAGAGAAAGAGAGAGAGAGAGAGAGGTGGGAGGGGGGGAGCGTGATTATCCTGCGTGATATCAGACAGCCTGTTCGGACAATGTTTTTATCACGGTGTGCGCCATGCTTGCTTTACCGCACTGTTCAAACAGCTGCTTGGCGCTGACCACAACCCCCGCCTGTGCTGCGAGCCGCTGCGAGCCCCCGGGGCCCCGCGCGGCCTGACTGTTTTACTGTCTTGGTTGGTACATTATAATTTGGGTTTTTACCTACCTACACCCCCGCCCTACCGTCACCCCACCCTTCCATCCCCTAACGCTGATCCAAACCGGCCACCCCAAAAGCCCATGTATCACCTCCTCCGAAGGGTGAAAGAACGAATGTTTTTACACGAACGAATCCAGAAGTGCCCCTATTAATTAAGGGACTATCGGCTTTTCTTATCAACCGGTGACTTGACACTAAAAGCCTCTGTTTTGTAATCAGACAGCTCTTCGTAACATCGTGGTCTCGACTATGTCCTCGTTATGTAAGGAACCATATCGAGTTAGGATGGGCTGGATTCCGAAGGGCTCAGCGACGACGTCAGGTATGAGTCAGTCGATTGTAAAAAGTCACCCTAGCCCGCCCCAAATCTGCAACATGTTCCTTCCAACATCCTCATAGCTGATGGCCTAGTTGCGTAAGGCCGGTTGATATCGACCGCTCAACACGGCTGTGTTGGGCGCTTTTTGCCTACTTTTCTGGCAACACTAGAAATAAGTCCTACAAAATCTGTGCATGTTTTTTAGAAGGCTTTTTCTGAATTATTGGCGTCACATGTAATTTCTGGTGTTGCCAGTACTTAGAAGTGTCGGATCGGACGATCGAACCAACTTAAGCAGGGAATTCCTTTCAAGGGAAAATTAATTTGTGAAGGCCAAGTGCAATATTTAAATCAGTCTTCAGTAAACAATGACGTTCAAATAACACAGATTTAATTTATTTGTCGTTCATTCAAAACAAGATTTTTTTTCAGTATGTTATAAGAATACAATTGCGCTTAAAATGATATAGTGAGCGAACGCTTTTGAATAGGAAATGTCTTAGCGCCAAGCGCTCCTGCCCAATCAAGTTCGTTCACATAGGAAGATGGTGGGGGTTGCCGCACACCGGTCAGAGTAGGTCAAAACACTGGCCGTTTAAAAATATCTATACCAATGCCACAATCGAAAGACGTGTCTGAAGAAGAAGTAAACAAAATAAACAGGAGTTATCAAAACAAACACATCTCAGCGCTCGATTTTTTCACAATTTCGCTTTAAAATGATGGAATTTGAAGAAATGGTTATCAGCGGAGGCAATGATGGGGACGAGGTAAGTTTTGGAGTGTTTATTTGTGATTGTCGCGAGCCGTATGTGGCTCTATCGCACGATTTGAAGTTGTAGTCTGTTGTGTAACGTTTCAAGGTTTTCCTCACCTGTTTGTTATTGACTCTGAGCATGTGCTGTGGTATGTACATCGCTCAAAAACTGTCTCTGACTACTCTAAATGAGCTAGTTTGTGCACAGAAACGATCGTTTTGGACATGTCTGATGCCAAAGGAGCCAATTATTCGAAACCTTGAAGCGCCACCTCATTCTCCTGCCTCAGCAGTTCTTGTAACCTAGGCCTAACTTGCTTTGCCAGCAGAAGGCTTCGTCAAGTAGTTTTGTCTTTGTCTCGGATACCTTAGCGTCTGGTTACAGTTCGTGGTGGAATTGCTTCTACCTGAAATAGACATCCTTAAACAAAATCAATTGAGCATTTTAATTGTCTTTTGATTTGAAACAACATTCAACGCCTGTTGCTTCACTTTTTCACCAATTTGTTTTATTGATTTTCTTGACCAAACAACTCATAACAAATTTTAATTTTCCTCAAACAATTTTCTGTTTTACATGCTGAAACATTTTAATTTAATGTAATAATCAATAACCACTAAAATTCAAAAATATTATACCATTGTGACTTGTCATCTGAAACTACCTTGTGCTGAATGCAATATTTTATCAACTCAGGATGGTTCACGTGAGAGAAAGGAGGGTGGCAAACGAGGCCGCAAACCAGGCAGAAAATCAGCAGAGAAGTCTGATGTAAAAGCTAAATTAGGTACAGTTTTTGATTCTCAAACATGAATTATTAAACTGTATTTGACTTTTATTTTATTCAAATTAAATCTCTGCTAATTAAAATTTTTCTGTATCTGTCTTTCAGAAAGGAGCCGTCAGAGTGCTCGTGAATGCAGAGCAAGGAAAAAATTAAGATACCAGTATTTAGAAGAACTGGTTGCAGACAGAGAAAAGGCAGTGCTGGCGCTGCGTATTGAGATAGAAAAGGTATATTTACCCAAATTATGTTTAATTTAGATGTGTTTATACTGTTTATGATTAAAATCACATTTTAATTTTCTTTTGTAGTATAAGGTATGGACAAAGGAACTAGATGATGGCCGAATACCTGAAGGCTTCCAAGATATGCTGGAAGAGATGGGTGTTTTGAAGCAAGAAAAATGAAGGTGATATATTTTTGTCCTGTTACTCATCGTCAAACTCATGCTGTTTATATAATTCTTAGTACTATATCAGCAGTTAATATTATTATGTGTGTGAACCATATTTTATCATGTTAAATGTAGTTCTTTGGACACATCAAAAATGATCCTGAACAGTGGTTCACTATGGAACTAGAATTGAAATCATGACACATTCCAATTCCACTTAGTTCCAAATGTGATGACTGTTAAAAAATTTGACATTTAAATTTTGTTATTTCTTACTTTTTGAGTTGTGAATGTAGAAGCTTGTGCATCGTACATTTGCACACACCACTGGTGTAAAGGGTTTGGTATCTATTTCTTTTTGAAGTCATAATTCAATAGTTTTTGATGTAATATTTTAGATATTAACTTTGCACATGCAAAGGAGTACCAAATATTTTTAGTCCAAGATTGTGATTTTGTTCATCTTGTCAAGCTGATTGTTCTTTTTGGTGTTTGCGTACTGATTATAGGGTCTGGTTGTTGTAGAATTATGAGACATGAATGTAAATCACATTTGTTAAGTTTATGTTCATCAATCTATTATAGATTAGATTTATGCACAGGATAAACCTTATAAACGGATAGTTGTACCCCTGTCTCGCCTTATGATGAGTCCTTTGAGGTATTAAATATCCACAAAGACATTAGCAGTTGTTGTATTCTTTATGGTTTTATTTATTGCAGTATGTTTTAGTTTAGCTCTCTAAATTTTTATATGACCATATCAGGCAGATCTTGCTTTTGTTTGTATCATATTATTGTTTCGCTTTTTCATGTCCCAATGTTTTCTGCTGGTTTAAACTACTCATTTGTTTTGTAGCCAATCTCAGATATGGTCATCTAATTAATGTGTTTGTATAATAAATTTTGGTTTCAATTTGTAAGTGTAATATGTGTTTATCAACATTTATTAGAATAGTGGAAAATTTTATCTAATTTTATAACAGTTGCAATTTAGTGACTGGGACAGCTGGCATGTTTCCGGAAGCTTTCTTCACAACGTTGCCTGTGGGATAATTATAAATAATCAGTCAGTGTCATTTGTTGTGGACTTACTCAACTGGTGTGTGGCTGTGAATGCTGCTGTTCTTTCAGCGTATCTAGCACCAGAACTTCAACTCAGATGGAATAAAAATGTGCCTAATAGGTCATTGAAGTTAATGGTACTTCGCCTTATTTTGTGACAAATGTTATAGTTTTTTTTTGTAACAACCAGCAGTAGCAGGAGACTTTAAAGTTGGTATCACTGCATACTACAACAGAGATGATTTGCCACCGATCCCTCTTGTTGTTTATTATTTGTTTTTACTTTCTTGATGTTATTTGATGCATGGCTGTGGACTAAGGCTTTGGGATAAAGATTATGCGGGTAGTAGCCATTATTATAGAGTAAGAGCTTTAGTTTTGTAATTATTAAAGGTGGTTCTGTAATTTAAAGTTTGAAGTTCAAGGAGTGATTATCTTTGGTTTTAAAGATTTGAGTGAAGGTGCTTGTCTCCATTGCCATGTGTGATTTACCAAAAATTGTTGGTTTTTGTTTGTACTTAATAAGCTCTGATTTTAATGTCCATTTTTAATTAATAGTACTCCAGTATTAAGTTACTAAGGTGTTTCTCCTTCCACTTTAAATAACTGTCACACCATTATCTCCCCACCCACCCGAAAAGTGCTTTGCCCGATCAAATTTGCTTGATTACCCTTCCAAACAGAGATCAAACACAACTTCTTCCAGTGAAAGAAAAACAAGGCTTTCTTTTTTGTTTGTCATGAAAGAAGACTTTATGATTGAAATTGTGTTTGCGTGAGTCATGGTTTAACTATACTCACTCCCATATCCGTTTCACTTTTTATTAGTGCATACTTCAGTGCTTTTCAGTATAATTTTGGGCTCAATTGAAATTGTGTATCAGGGATATCACTTCACTCTGTAATTTCTGTGCCGAAATTATTTTGTTGTCTCTCAGTTCTTTTTCCTTATGATTATTTTGTAAGAAATGAGATATATTTAGGGAATGCCAATGTCTCTTCGAATCTGTTTTTCTTAATTCATTTGCCCTCTCAGGTGGAGAATAAATTTGCTGCTATTATTCTAAATGACTGAGAGTGCTTCCTTATCGTATTGTCTTATCTTATCTTATTTTCACAAAGTTGTCAGTGGATTGATTAGCGGCAGCCATAAGTTTGTACTAGTAGATTTAGAATGAGAGTTCATTCCCTGTGTGTTGTTTAATTGTATACCTATGGGGAAATCTATTTATTTTGACATGAGTTACAGAAATAAAAGTATTTATCAGTATCTTATTTTTATTATTTCAGTTTTTATTATACCTCAAAAGGTTGAAAAAACAATGATCAAACATCCTTATTATGTTTTGTATTGCTCATTGGTAAGAAGAATAGATTCAAGGTACATTTGAGGTCACAATAACACAAAATAATGCTCTCTAAAAGAAAAATTTGAGAAAATCTAAAATAAATAAATAACATCTTAAATTGGTGGGTCAACCAATTCTGAAAACATCATCAAAAGCAACTAACTACCTCTCTAATGTACAAAAGTCTTAAGTCGTTTAAAACGAGGCTCTGTTATATCAGTGAAAAACAAACAATTACTACTCGGTCCACCAGTAAAGATAGGGTAACTCTCTACTAATCACATATACATAATGTAATGAAGTATTCCCCTGCATTCAAGTCTTAAAGAGCTTCCTAAGGCCTAAGCCTGAGCCTGACTAGCCTTCCATGTCCTGTCATCTGGAAGAATTCGGGATCAGAATCGTCTACCTCCACTGTAGGGTGGCAAGTAGTCGTTTGTTGGTCTAGGAGGCGGGGGTGGCGGCGGAGGCGGCGGCGGGGGAGGTGGAGGTGGCCTCGGTCTGGGGGGTGGCGGTGGTGGAGGCGGCCGAGGCCTTGGCGGGGGTTGCGGCAAGTACTCTCTTGACGGGGGCGGCGGCGGAGGTGGCGGTGGCCTTGGACAGCGGGGATCCTTGGAGCCTTGGTAGCAGCGCAGGGGTGGTGGCGTCGGACGGGGAGGTGGTGGTGGTGGCGGTGGCGGCGGCGGCGGCGGCGGTGGCGGTGGCGGTGGCGGCGGAGGTGGAGGCGGCGGTCGTGGGCATCTACAACCAATTCAATTCCGTGTTAATCGATGAACACAGAGTAACTGAATACAGGCGCCCCCACAATGAACTTTTCGGGAGGTGACGCACAAAACCTGGGTGCCAGGAAGTAAATTCCTGCTTCCCCCTGCGCTTGGTCTCTCTGTGTAGGCCGCCAGCTTCTCACAAGTGCTTCGCGGGTTGGCCTATCCAGTGTGTCGCAGGCGCTCTCATTAGCTCTGCTTCGGTAACGTCCATTGTAGGGGCGCCATCAAGGCGTGAAGAAACTCACCGTGGATCGGGGCTTCCTTGATAGCATCTTGGTGGTGGAGGTGGTGGTGGTGGTGGTGGTGGAGGTGGTGGTGGAGGAGGAGGAGGGGGCGGAGGAGGAGGTGGCGGTGGGCACCTGTGTGTCACAAGCGGCAGTAAGTAATTTGCCCATTGTAACGGAGCACTTGAACGGAGAGGTTATCGATAATGAAGACTATACCTTGGGTCAGTGTTCCCGGGGAAGCAGTTTGGTGGACACCTAGGTTCCGTAGACCCCGGCCTGCATGGAGGCTCCGTTGTCGTTGTCGGGCGCGGTGGAGGTGGCGGAGGTGGTGGAGGTGGTGGAGGTGGTGGAGGTGGTGGAGGTGGTGGAGGTGGCGGAGGGGGTGGAGGTGGTGGAGGGGGCGGAGGTGGAGGAGGCGGAGGGGGCGGAGGGGGACACCTATTTCAAGGATGGTAAAAAGAATTAAATTTTAAGCCATGCACATTTGCCTACCCTCATTACATGTTTCGATTTACTTTCTGCCATGTTTCTACGCAGAGTGAAAATAAAGGTGCACAAACCTGGGGTCCCTGTTCCCAGGGAAGCAGTTTGGAGGGCATCTTGGTTCCGTCGACCCTGGTCTGCAGGGAGGCTCAGTGGTTGTAGTTGTTGTTGTTGTCGTAGGTGGTGGTGGCGGTGGTGGTGGTGGCGGACACCTGTGAATCATATTTATCAGTAACCAATTGATCCTGGCAAGGAAGTGCATTTTCAGCCGTAGCAGATAAATCCACCCATACCTTGGATCCCTGTTCCCAGGGAAGCAGTTTGGTGGGCATCTCGGTTCTGTCGACCCAGGTCTGCAGGGAGGCTCAGTAGTAGTTGTTGTTGTTGTCGTAGGTGGCGGGCACCTGTGAATCATATTTATCAGTAAGTAATTTTATCGTAACAAGGAAGTACTTTTTAGCCTTAGCACATAACTTCACCCATACCTTGGATCAGTGTTCCCAGGGAAGCAGTTTGGAGGGCATCTTGGTTCTGTCGACCCAGGTCTGCAGGGAGGCTCAGTAGTAGTTGTTGTTGTTGTCGTAGGTGGCGGGCACCTGTGAATCATATTTATCAGTAAGTAATTTTATCGTAACAAGGAAGTACTTTTTAGCCTTAGCACATAACTTCACCCATACCTTGGATCAGTGTTCCCAGGGAAGCAGTTTGGAGGACATCTTGGTTCTGTCGACCCTGGTCTGCAGGGAGGCTCGGTTGTGGTTGTTGGGGGAGGGGGTGGTGGCGGTGGCGGCGGCGGAGGTGTTGGTCTTGGATACGAATATGTTGTTGGGGGAGGGGGACACCTAAGGACCGTATCAGCGTATTAGAAATGTTCCGTTTGCGCGTTTTTGAGTTCGCAGAAAAAAAATTCGGGGTTCCTTACCTCGGGTCCGGTGATCCGGGATAACATGAAGGTGGGCACTCTGGCCTAGTAGATCCAGGATAGCACGGGGGAGGTGTGGGAGGGGGGGGAGGAGGCGGAGGAGGCGGAGGAGGAGGAGGAGGAGGAGGAGGAGGAGGAGGAGGGGAGGAGGAGGGGAGGAGGAGGGGTGGAGGGCAACGAGGGTCAGTATTGCCAGGATAACAGTTAGGAGGGCAACGCGGGTCGGTCGAACCAGGATAGCAAGGGTTAGGGGTTGTCGTGGGAGGCGGAGTTGGGCAGCGTGGGTCAGTATTGCCACGATAACAGTTCGGCGGACATCTGGGATCAGTCGAACCCGGATAACATGGATTAGGGGTGGTTGTCGGCGGAGGTGGAGGAGGCGGCGGGGGCGGCGGAGGGGTGGGGGTGGGGAGGAGGAGGAGGCGGTGGAGGGTGGGGAGGAGGTGGAGGAGGAGGCGGAGGAGGAGGAGGAGGAGGAGGGGGTGGGGACAGCGGGGGTCAGTAGACCCTTGGAAACATGTTGGAGGGCAATTTGGATCTCTTGAGCCAGGGTAGCAGTTGGGTTCAGGGGGCAGATAACCTGTGGCTGGAGGCTGCGGCGGCGGTGGCGGCGGTGGCGGTGGCGGAGGTGGCGGTGGCGGAGGTGGCGGTGGCGGCGGTGGTGGCGGTGGTGGCGGTGGCGGCGGTGGTGGAGGAGGGAGGAGGAGGGAGGAGGAGGGCAACGTGGGTCAGTGTTGCCAGGATAACAGTTAGGAGGGCAGCGCGGGTCGGTCGAACCGGGATAGCAAGGGTTAGGGGTTGTCGTGGGAGGCGGAGTTGGGCAACGTGGGTCAGTATTGCCACGATAACAGTTCGGAGGACATCTGGGATCAATCGAACCCGGATAACATGGATTAGGGGTGGTTGTCGGCGGAGGTGGAGGAGGCGGCGGGGGTGGAGGAGGTGGCGGGGGTGGAGGTGGTGGCGGTGGTGGAGGTGGTGGCGGTGGTGGTGGCGGTGGCGGTGGTGGTCTCGGACAGCGAGGGTCAGGATTCCCCGGATAGCAGTTTGGTGGACATCGGGGATCGGTCGAGCCCGGGTAGCAAGGGTTGGGCGGAGGAGTCGGGGGAGGGGGAGGGGGGAAGGGTATGGCCGGCCTGTCGTAGTTGTAACCGTCCTGCCGTTTCGTTCGTGTTAACTCTGACTCTTGGTCCTGAGGTACCTTCTCCTCAGTGATCTTCTCAGCCTTTCCGGAGTACGCCACCTGTGCGAGCGCCGATGCGCACAGCACCAGCGCCTGGAAGATAAATACAGATGCGTGAGCTAGTATGGCAGCCAGCAGACATTGAAACTTGCATCGTGGCTCACACACGAACGCATTGAAACCGCGGGCGTGCGTATCTCTTTCTTTCTTCTCTACCTAGCCCCACGACACACGAGAGAAATTAACAGAAAACCTTCTCATCGGCGGTATCCCCAGCGTGCCTGTAAGGTTGCTCACGGTCCAGCCAACTGAATAAGCGGCAAGGGCAAGTTATGCAATGCCGTATCTCTACTGTAAAGTACTATTGCGATATTATTGGAGTTATTTACGCACTCGTCTGGACATGACGGCCGTAAGGCAAATGGGTGAAGGCAAACACGGCCCGTAACTCGGTACACTGCGCACTCACTGGGGATGTACAAATGTATAAAAATGCACAAAATTAAAAATGTGCACGTATAAAACTGTTCATAATTATGCACAATTTCATCCATAAATCCGTACGTATAAATCAGTGCCAATCACTTGTACGATAAAGTACATTGTCAATCAAAGTGTAGATCTAGGCTAGACCAGGTTTCGCAATCCACTGCTCTAGTGGATTATCTTCAAAACGTGATTAAAAATGCACACTCACGCGCGCGCGCAGCGAATACAACGGACATACCCACGCGGAGAGCTTCATGATTAGGTCCTGAGTGGCGTATCCATGCCGTGATGTAGAAGGGCTCCTTCCTCTGCCGCCCGAGCCAGTGAACGCCTTCACGTTTTTCAAAACACAAACTAACAGCGACAACGGCCCTTGCCTCTTATATAGCCTTAGGCAATGAGACAGCCATCTAGTTACCCCACCACGCTCAGCCCCACCCCGCTGTGCCGGGGTACCTCGCGGGAGTTGAGGAAACGGTGGGGATACGAACCTTACCTCGCAGTGCGAGAGAGAGAGAGAGAGAGAGAGAGAGAGAGAGAGAGAGAGAGAGAGAGAGAGAGAGAGAGAGAGAGAGAGAGAGAGAGAGAGAGAGAGAGAAAGGGGGGGGGGGGAAGGGCAGAAAAAGAGGGAAGACCAGGCTGCGAACTCCCAACGCCCCCTCTACCAGTACCTTCTCCTCCCACGCCGTTGTCATTGCCAATTTGTCACCCGGGGGAAAGACAATATTCGGTCAAGTTGACGCCGATAGGCCCGCTTAGGCGTTGGCGGGGTGCGGGTGGACCTTGCCTAGCTCGGTTGCCAGCAGACATTTTGTACATCATTGCGACAAGTTTTCCATTTCGATATCGCCCTCTGATACCATCGTTCCCGATGCCAATTTTCGCCCAAGGTCCCTCTGGTCCCTATCCTTTTGCCTCGATAAGTAAGTGGCCGTGCAACGAAACAAAAGGCGCCGTCCGCTAGCTCCCTCATCCCCGCCAGAGACGCCCGGGAAAAACAAGCAATAAGAGACAAGCCCAACCATAGTTAGACTATTAGACTGGCTCATAGAATGGATTCGCACCAGTTGCTTAATCTCCATCTTCCTTTCTCTCTCTTTCTTTCGCCGGGCGGAATCGTGCTGAGCGCCTTTGCCGTTGCAGTGCGTTTCATCTTCGAAGCACGCCCAGTTAATAGAAGAAAGGTGTTGGGCGACGCAATATCGAGGCGCGCAACAGGCAAAGCGCATACACGGCACCTAAAGCCGAGCCGAACGCCAAACTTTGGGGTCAACAAGGGTGAAGAAAAGTGTAAAAAAAGGGGGACCACCCAGCGAGCAGATTTTTCTCCCTAGGCAAAATTTCCGAAATTTCCGTTTTTTGCCTCCCCGCCTCCCCCTCTTTTGGAAAAGTAGACGAGTCGACGCCTCTGAGTCAGCACCCCCTACCAAAAGACACTTCCGACGCCCCTGATTACTAAACAATCTCTTAAGCGGCTACTGCTTTGAGCCGAGGGCTTCTAGTTTTCCGTTCATGCGGGCCGGTGACGCGGCGGGAGCCTTGCGAGCCGTATCCCCCCCCCCCTCCCCCCACGAAAAGTACCGCGAGGGAGTCGTCGCCCGGCGCGACCTTCTTTTCTGCTCAGTTTACCGCGCCTTTGATTGTGAATGTGAATGTACACATCGATGAGCAGGTAAACCGCAGAGCGGCGCAGCAGTGTGGCGTGGAGGTAGGCGACATGGCTGCCGGCCCGGCCCCGGCTCCACGCCAAGGAGCACCCGCTGCACCACCGGTCTCGCCTGGCGTGCGTCTGGGTTCGAACACCCGAGTCCCGCCCCGCCCCGCCCCGCCCCGCCCCGCAGCGCATTCGGTAGCAGCACGCCGCCGTTAGGGCGACAGAGACAGAAGGCGGGAGGCGGCGCGGCGAGTCCCGGAGGCTGCCTTGCGGGGAAGGCGATTACGATGAGGAGGTGGCCTCCTCTCATGGGCCGCCGCCGCCGCCGGTGGCTAATGGTCTGCGTCTGCTGCGGTTTCTTCCACGGGGATACAATTATCTCACCTTCTTTCGCCTCACTCTTTCTCCTTAAGAAAAAGGAATTTTAGTAGGCAAACAATGAATGACTGTGGAGCCATGCCGGGCAGCGTACATGCCTCTGCGGCACGCTGTGCTGTGAGCTTGCACTTCACCCTTCACCTACTTAGGCGGCGGGGTCTGGTCCACCGGCTAAGAGGCTGAAACGACTGGCGTTGTTTTACCGAAATGTTGCGCCCTTACTCCAAGTGACTTGTCCATATCGTTTGACCCCGGGGCTTCCCCGCTCCTCCACGCTCGGGGGTCAATCTTCAACACGGTGAAAACGAGGTCTCAGTTTTGGAGGCTACTTTGAGAAAAAAATAGAAATTCCTTTGAAAGAATGAATTTTCTTAAAATATAAGGAAAACGAGGCATATTCCTCAATTTCTAAGGCGTGTCCCGCCAATATTGCCTAAAAATGAGACCTCGGTTTTACCGTGGAGTCCCCCTGAGCAACCGCTGCTTGTTATTATTTTAATTTTTTCTTTCCTAAATCCAGTTCATGGCAAAGCCCGGGTCGTGATAGAATCTGAGATGCTAGACGGCGCCTTCAGGACGGGCGCGGGGCTGGAGGCTGGTGGTGGCGGCGGTGGGCGGAGGCGGGCGGAGGCGGGCGGCGCGGAGACAAAAGACGATCGAGTCACTCGCAGTGCCACCCCGCCCCACCCCGCCCCACCCCGCGGCTGGTCCGCGCCCGCCCGCCTTTGCGCAACGGGATAAATGTGGAGGACAATTTCGAAAATCGCCTGTCTGCCCGACCCGACCGACAGCTGCGAAAAAATAATAAAAATTGTCGTTGTGCAGCTCGGGGAGGCGCCCGAGGCGCGAGGACCTACTCCCCGCCGCAGTGCGGTCTGAGTGTGGAGGCCGCCTGCGCGGGTAGGCTGGCCCGCACGGCATATGTGCGATCCACGCACAGGGTTGCCTACCTACTAGGCGTCTGGGCACAGAATCGGGAGAATCCAAGGTCAGTTCGTCCGAAAACTCGGTTTCTCTGCGAGGGAATGCAGTATTCCTAATAGCGCGCAATGTGTTCAGGCGAGGTGGCGTAGGGGCCTATTTTCTCACTAACGAAGTCCGGTATAGGACTCCTAGGACTTGCTATGTGTTTTTTGGTCCCAGAAGGAGGTAACCTGTGAGTTTGGTCGAAATCCGAGACAATTTATTTACGACCGAAAATCGCAAAAAACGCAAAGGCTATAGCCTTTGCATTTTTATGATTTTGGGTCGAATTTTTCTCTCCAAGATGACGGGGGTTGTACAGGGGGCCTCTAACGTACCCTAGACCAACCCCTAAGGGTCAGTTCGTCCGAAAACCCGGTTTGTCTGCGAGGGAATGCAGTATTCCTAATAGCGCGCAATGTGTTCGGGCGAGGTGGCTTAGGGGCCTATTTTCTCACTAACGAAGTCCGTTAAAGGACTCCTAGGACTTGCTATGTGTTTTTTGGTCCCAGAAGGAGGTAACCTGTGAGTTTGGTCGAAATCCGAGACAATTTATTTTCGACCGAAAATCGCAAAAAACGCAAAGGCTATAGCCTTTGCATTTTTATGATTTTGGGTCGAATTTTTTTTCTCTCCAAAATGACGGGGGTTGTACAGGGGGACTCTAACGTACCCCTAGACCAACCCCCAAGGGTCAGTTCGTCCGAAAACCCGGTTTGTCTGCGAGGGAATGCAGTATTCCTAATAGCGCGCAATGTGTTCAGGCGAGGTGGCGTAGGGGCCTATTTTCTCACTAACGAAGTCCGGTATAGGACTCCTAGGACTTGCTATGTGTTTTTTGGTCCCAGAAGGAGGTAACCTGTGAGTTTGGTCGAAATCCGAGACAATTTATTTTCGACCGAAAATCGCAAAAAACGCAAAGGCTATAGCCTTTGCATTTTTATGATTTTGGGTTGAATTTTTTTTGCTCTCCAAAATGACGGGGGTTGTACAGGGGGACTCTAACGTACCCCTAGACCAACCCCCAAGGGTCAGTTCGTCCGAAAACCCGGTTTGTCTGCGAGGGAATGCAGTATTCCTAATAGCGCGCAATGTGTTCGGGCGAGGTG
Source organism: Frankliniella intonsa (assembly GCA_033675135.1). Lineage (NCBI taxonomy): Eukaryota > Metazoa > Arthropoda > Insecta > Thysanoptera > Thripidae > Frankliniella > Frankliniella intonsa. The sequence continues at coordinate 8,255,861 of CM066254.1, read as the reverse complement.
GCTTAGGGGCCTATTTTCTCACTAACGAAGTCCGTTAAAGGACTCCTAGGACTTGCTATGTGTTTTTTGGTCCCAGAAGGAGGTAACCTGTGAGTTTGGTCGAAATCCGAGACAATTTATTTTCGACCGAAAATCGCAAAAAATGCAAAGGCTATAGCCTTTGCATTTTTATGATTTTGGGTCGATTTTTTTTCTCTCCAAAATGACGGGGTTGTACAGGGGACTCTAACGTACCCCTAGACCAACCCCCAAGGGTCAATTCGTCCGAAAACCTGGTTTGTCTGCGAGGGAATGCAGTATTCCTAATAGCGCGCAATGTGTTCGGGCGAGGTGGCTTAGGGGCCTATTTTCTCACTAACGAAGTCCGGTATAGGACTCCTCTCAGGACGCGGCTGGAAGCTCTGGATATGCTCGGTGTACAGAGCACCAGCAGGACCCTAACGAGGCCCTGCCCGCTCCGCGTCCTTCGGCGTCCCTGATGGCGCCCGTGCCGAGTGCGGCTGAACACCTTTCTGGAAGAAAGTAAAGCCGCTGCGTGAAGAGCGGGAGAAAAAAAATAAAGAAACACGAAAAAAGCGTGTCTCAAGGGAACGACAGAAGTGAAGACCCCGGCGGGGCGCAACAACCACATTTCGCACGCCGCGTGTATTATACCTTTCCCCGCGCCCCGCCCCGCCCCGCCCCGCCCCGCCCCGCCCCGCCACGCGCCGGCCAAGGCCGGTCGAGGTCGCGGTCAGACGCCGCCCTGTGCCGCACCGTAACTTTTGGCGCGGAGGGAATTTCCCTTCCCCCTCCAGTAAGACTCCGCCGCGCTGCGCCGCGCCGGGCCCGGTGGGCCTGGGCCGCCGGATGCGACCTGATGGGCTGCTTGTTGAGCACCGTACCCGCCCAGCTAGAAAAGTCACACCTGCGAGACGCCTGATAGACGCCAGAGGCCTGTTTCAGATCATCTTTCTGGCCGAATGGGGCCTCTGAATGGGGCCTCGTCATGTAAATGTGACGAGTTTGCCAGGGTGGGGCGCGGCACTCTCCCCGTCCCGGGACGCTTGCCCTACCCCGCCGCGTCCCTCTCCACCTGGCGCTGGAGCGGTGGCCGACCTCGCAGGAGTCGTGTCAATCGATACCGCGTCAATTCTGTGTGTGTGGCGGAATGTGTTGGGCGGGCGGCGGGCCTGAGGGGCCTGTCGCTGTCGCCTGTGCCACGGGCCGGGGGGTGGCCGGGGGCGGCCGGGGCCGGCTGAGGCCGCCCGGGGGCGCCCTCCCCCAGCCCCAGCCTATAGCACGCCGCGCCGCGACGCCAAGGACAAAGGTGGTCACGAATCTCCTGACTACTGTACTTCTCCACCTCCGCTGGGCCAGAGCGCAGGGCTGCTGCAGCCGGCCAGGCCCGAGGAGGCCTCAGCGCGGTTCTAAAAGAGCCATTACGGGATTACGACAAAATCCGCGACAATTTGACAGAGCGGCCGGCGGGCGCGGGGGCATAGCGGGGGAAATGAAATGGATAGGCCTTCCGCGCCGTGCCGCGCCGCGCCCAGCCGTGCCCGCGCCGGTCCAGTCGGGTTGCGACGCGGCGGAAAGTGCGTCGCATTATTGATAACTGCGACTGCGGTCCGCTGGACCTGCTGGGGCGCGGCGGGGCGAGGCGGGGCGCGGCGCGGCGAGGCGAGGCGCACTGCTGACCCTCGCGAGTCCCCTCCCCGTCGCCGTCCACTATCCCGCCGCCTGTGTGAGAGGCACCGCACCGCGTGGTACGCTACCCATTGCCATCATCCAGGATTGCGCTCAGTGATCCGAATTGCACCCGCGTCTCCATCGCGTCGCGTCGGGCTGACAGGCTGGCTGAGGGACATTAGCGGGTCATCGGATCGGATCAGGTGCAAAGGTAGGGGCACGGGCGTGGGCGGGAGTCGAGTCGGGGGCCAGAAAGGGTTGGGGTTGGCTGGGGAGGGCTAGTGTGGAGCAGAGTCGTACATAGGGACTCTGGTGTGGATTACGCGTAGCTCACCGGCAGGGGCAGGACTCGCCCGGCACCAAGGTACCCGCCGAATGGCACTGTGGCACTCTAGCATAAGCCGGGACGGGGGCCGGTTGGCGTCAAGGGGCACGACGGCGCTGCAGCGGTACATTTGTGTACCCCTTGTGAAAGGATACACTTGCTGGTGACAGTGTTGCGGGTCTACCTACTCCATGGGGCTAGAGGCAGGCAGACCCGCATACTGCTATGTGACGCTCAAGAGCAAAACCAAGCCATCCTCAGCAGGTCATCCTCACAACTTTTCACCATTGCGTCCGACAGAACGGCAAATTATGGTCGGTCAATGAGTGTCGCCGAACCCCCACCCTCACCCGCACCCCTCCCCTCCATCCAAACGACCACCAATAGCCTGGCAATATGTTGTGGTCACATCATTTAACGCCAAGGCAAGGCCTATTCATTACAGAAACATCGTCTTAGTTCCTTCGCGATATGTAAAGCAATAAAAAATATGAATAAGGATATTAGCATGAACATTATTCTGATTTTTTTCTCCCAGGTCAGCGGTGTGCGCGGCGGCCGCGGTAGCGAGCGAGCGGCGTCGAATTTGGCGCGCTCTCACTTTCCATTTGCATTGTGTTTTATTGTTCTTTGTTGAGATAAAGTGCCCGTCTGGCGGGTGAATGTAGAAAAACAGAATTCAAATAATAATTGATAGTTAATAGAAAATATAACTGTTTAAACCGATAATAGTTTTCCAAACACTAAACCTACCAATTCTTATTCGCCCCCGCATGAAACAAAAGAAGGCCACGGCTTTGTCGTTGGTGTCGTTGGTATCTTGTTTGTTTGAGATTGTGGAGGGGGGCTTCAAGATTCTTGGCTTACGTTTTTTAAAAGTCTGTTTATCAAGACTCTATCGGCTTTGTTGTGAATCTGGATTTTGTTTCTAGAACACTGTTTTTAATTTATTTCTATAATGTCTTCTGCCAACCTCAGACAGCAGAAGCTGGAGCAGCAGGTATGAAATGTTTTTGTTTGCTGTTGTCAATGACATTATAACCTATAAACCAACATTCCGTTCCTTAAAATTGTCGGTATTTTTTCACACAATACTTTTTTCCCTGTTTCCATAATTATTGCAAGTAAAACTGATTCCTACTCCACAACGTACTTTTTATAAAGCAGATAATTTTTCTAGCGAAAAAACCACTGCTTTTCACTGACAATTATATATTTTTTTGATGTTTATTACTTTAATAGCTAATAGTTTCCATAAGCTGGTGCTTGTTCACAGAGACACTTAACAGTCATAAAATTAATAATTATATTATTACTCTGTCAGCACAAATGTGTACATTGTACACTTTAAATAAAGTATACATGCCATGTACACTTTAATAAATGAATACATCACCATGTATACTTTAATAAATGTATACATGCCCATGTACACTTTAATAAGTGTATACATGACCATGTACACATCTTTCAAAGTGTACATGGCCTGTAAGGTGACAGCAGCCCGTGTGTTCTTTGCAAAGTGTACATGGGTATGTATACATTTATAAATGTATACATGCGCATGTATACACATATAAATGCATACACGGTGTGTAGACATTATTTAGAGTATACACGGCATGTATACTTTATTTAAAGTATACAATGTACACATTTGTATTGACAGAGTAGGCATTTGAAGTAATAAACAGTTATTTTCAAAGAAGTTTTTAACATACACATTTTCAATCAATGGTTTTAATTACTTAGAGAATAATTTTTAATTGTTCAGTGTTATTTTACATTCATTTAGTCTTACATTCTGCGACTAATTAGGCCTTACCTCTTATAGCGTCAAATTATGGAGCAAAAGATGCGCCTTAAGCGACAGACACCTGGCATGGTTCAAGCCTCTGACGTGCGTACGTCATCAGCCAAATCCAGAAGTGTGCACAGAGAGTTACATGGTATGTTTTCAGTCCCATTCATATTTAAATTTATCATGAGGCCTATAAGTTAATTTTGTTCTGTAATCTGGTGGCAGGATACGATGGACCCTTACAGTTCACTATGTCTCCTGGAAATCCAGATGGTGTCACAGATCTTAGGCCAGTTTCAAACATTGAAAGTGGTGAGACATGTATGAACCTATTACTAAAGCTTTGAATTGTGTTGCCGATTTTTCAAACTAACTTTCTGATTGTGGCTTGTTTAATAGATGATGATATTGGCGATGTGTGTGAGGTTCAGCAGATAGATCCTGAAGAACTGGAAGATGAAGAGTCAACACCTGTGGCCCCTCCAACTCCTGATGCCCATTTAGAGAGCACAGTCGTACCATATTCAGACACACCAAACATCATTAACAATTCTAATGTAAGTGTGATCATGTATGAGTGGGAACATCTTGTTTCACTTAATATTTCTGACATTTGTTAGATATTAACAACCAAAACTTTCAGAACCCTGAAGTAGAAGGTGATGTCGTTGGGAGTCTTGAAACATTTGTCCTTGAACCCGCCTGCCAACGTATGCATTACAAGTGCAGGATAACTCGAGACCGCAAGGGAATGGATCGTGGTCTTTATCCTACATATTTTCTTCATTTGGAACGAGACTATGGGAAAAAGGTTCTTTCTCAGTACTTGAACCTGGTTTAGTTCCCTTTTTTAAATTGTCAATTTTCCAAACTCTCTCTTTTAATTGCAGGTCTTTCTCTTGGCTGGACGCAAGAGAAAGAAGAGTACTACCAGTAACTATCTTATCTCAACTGACCCCACTGATCTGTCTCGTGGTGGGGAGGCATTTGTTGGAAAACTTAGATCAAATTTGTTGGGAACTCATTTTACTGTCTATGACAATGGCAGGGCACCGGGCAGCAGATCTGATTCCAAAGAGGAACGTGCCACACCTCGGCAGGAACTTGCAGCAGTGATTTATGTATGTCACTTTATCAGAAAAGGTCTCTGTTGGAATTTAAATTTCATGCTAGTTCCTTTCACAGTATTTTATTTTTTGTATATTATAGGAAACCAATGTACTGGGCTTTAAAGGGCCACGTAAAATGACAGTCATTCTGCCAGGTATGACGCAAGACCAACAGCGAGTTCAAATATGTCCCCAAGATGAAAGCGAGACATTGTTGGGTGAGTTAGATTTAGTTACTGTCATATCTTTTCTTTTAATAATTCATCTATGGTTTTCTTCAACACCATTCTCTTCCTCTTAGAAGGCACTCATTTACCTTTTCTTTTCCTGTAGAATGCTACAAAAACAAAAACATGGATAACTTGATTGAGCTTCACAATAAGACTCCTGTGTGGAATGATGACACTCAGTCTTATGTCCTCAATTTCCACGGAAGAGTGACACAGGCATCGGTGAAAAACTTTCAGATTGTTCATGATAGTGATGGTTTGTTCAATTTTTTGTTAAAAAGATTTTTTTTTTCATTAAATTCTTCTTCTTATTATTATACTGGTATTTACATTTGCATTTATCTCGTTTTACAGTGGAATATGTTGTTATGCAGTTTGGACGAGTAGCTGAAGATGTTTTCACCATGGATTACCGCTATCCAATGTGTGCACTGCAAGCATTTGCAATTGCACTCAGTAGTTTTGATAGCAAATTGGCATGTGAATGAGTTTCCTGCATCCGTCCCTTTTTTCTGCAATATCTTTTTCAGTCGTCTTTTTTACTGTAAGACTCTTGGTTGTCTTTTTATTTTATTTATTCAATGTGTGATGGGTACCAAGTCTAAAACGTGAATCAGAATCCCGTTTGCGTGGGTGTGTGCGTCACAAGGAATTATTCCCAATCTCTGTACTTTTTTGTATGTCTGCACCTGTGTAAATTGATTGTATCATGTTACAATTTATTGTGGGCCACTTGTTGACATTTCTTTGTCTAGGTAAAAATTTAAATTTCTGTGAATCATCAGTCATAGGTTTATTACATATTTTTGAACTAAGTTGTTGCTTGACTGAAAAATATGAGCTCTGTTTTATTTAATTTCTAAGTGTGAATAATAATTTCTGACATGGTTTTAAGTAAATTGAAGGATCCTAATGGTTGTGTATTAAACCATGCCACCTAAGAACCACCCATTTTATAATTCTAGAACATTGGTTTGAATAACTCTTGTGATTAAATTCACAAACTACTAATTTATTTTAAGCAATTGTGGGTGTTTTATCAATAATCTTGTTGGTTTCTATGCCTGTGAAGTGCAAAGACGTTGTATGAAGGTGATCCTTTTCCTAACTATGGTAGTTTGCAATTCACTTTGCATTTTGGGCTTTGTTGATATGAAATTTTCTTGTCTTGCTCATTATCAATTTAGATCTCTTGTGCTGCCTGCATATCCATGTATTAGATTTGGCAAAATATTTTGCTCATTTCACTATTATGATGTCTTTCTTTTATTATTGGTGATTAGATTATCATTCTATCCATTAATATTTCTATCATCTACTATCAATGAGCTCAGAATGCTTATTAACATCTTTGTACTGGTTTTTGTGATGTTCCTTGTGCCTTTTTATTCTGAGATCTCCTTATTTTCAAGTATTATTGACTATGTTTTCTGATTTATTGACTAACTTCTATACATTTGAAAAAACTGCCCATCGATTTTCTAGTCCAGTGGTAGTATTAAGCATTATTAGCGTAAGTGAAACTTTTAATTTATTCTAAGTTACAGCCAGTGTTGTCTTTTCTTGTCCTGTGCAGCCATATCACTCTTGTCATGGGTTTTATATTTTCTTTGTCTATTTTGTTCACATATCACCAGTGTGTTTTAGTGGTAGATAATTTTTATCGTCTTAGTACGAGGTGGAAATTTATTTTCCCTGTATGGTCCTTATTGTGGGTGTGTTTTCTAGAACCATTTTTAATTACAACAGTGGTTTCTGTGCCTTTAAGTATATTTTTCCTTTTTTGGCCATATTGTGTGCCACTATATATAAGAAATCTCAGTACCTATCTTACTAAACAAACATCCAATTTTAGGATCTGCAACGTGATTATTTCTTAAAAGGCCTAAGAAATTTAAGAGGGGGCTGGTATGAAGTCTCTATGGTTGTGTTTTTTTCTTTTCAATTCATCTGATAGTTTTATTGATTGTTTATTTTCATTACGAGACATAGATCTGTCTTTACAATCATTGTTTTAATGCTTTTCAGAGGAACTGTTTCAATTTTGAAAATCTCTTTTGAAGAGAAACTTATAGTATTTTCAATTAGTCTTTTTGCAAGTTTAGTTTTATCAAGTACAGGATACCAAAAAGCTTAATAATAAATCAATTGAATTCTGTTGATCCACGTTAGGTTGTGTATTGTATTAATACATTAATGCTGGTGAAAATTGTGTAATTTTCTGCTCAAAGCTTAATTGTGTATGTTTGTGCGAGTGGTTTTCATCATTCCTCACATGTTAAGTCTTTAAGTTCACACTTGCATTCCATTTATCTATTCCTTGGTGTGACTTGCCTAACATTAAGTTATTGAAAAAATGTTTCCCACCTCACTAATATTGTTTGTGTGCTGCATTCCTTTTCTGTGGTGTAGTTTCATGGAATGTTACAAACAGCCTCTTACAATGACAGTGTTTGCTAATCTTATAAGAAGAGTACCTATTGTAAAACATTTTCTCTGGCCCCAAGTTTTCCTTTGACTAAAGGTGACAAATACAGTGTATTCAAAACTAATTATTTTCATTTGGATCTCTACATCTAATCATGCTCATGCGTATCTGGCCTAAGTGCAGGCTGCCTTGCATACAAAATTTCTTTAGTGTTTTATATTACTCCACTTCATCTCTAAAAAGACTTGGTTCCTCTTAAATGGTTGTCTGTGATATTGTCAGTATTTCCCGTTAGATTTAAACCCTTTGAGTTGATTAGAGTTGCGTATGTTGTATATGATCCCCGTAGCTCAACTGCTCCATTATGCAGGTAGTGAGTTAAGGGGGTGCAGTCTATGGAAATTTTCCATCAACTGGTAATGGTGAGTTTTGTTTCTCTTTATTCAAAGGCAATCTTTGTGAGGCATTGTGGTCTTTCATTTGAATTAAGTTGGATGTTAGCACTGTTTCTTTCTCTATACAGATGTTCTCTTCTAGCTTACAAACATTTTTACTGAGGCAAAATACTACTGGAAGCTGCTCTCCAGCTCAGTATTTTTGTCAGTACTAGTTTATTAGGTGCTTCAAAATCTAATTTTTTACTTGAAATTTTATGCACTGTTGTATGATTTTGTGAAAGAATCTTCATTTCTTGGTAAAAGTAACATTTGTCGTCTTAAAGAATACATTTTTTAGGGTCACTTTGCAAACGTCTTCAGTCATTCAAAAATAAGAACTGTAACCAAAGTTTTATTTTATCTCCCCACTTAATCAGTATTTTCTGTTTTCCTCTGCAAATATTTGAACTGAACATATCATATGTAAGAACAAAAACTTATATTTTTTAACCAAACTATAGTTAGGTTGGTTATTTGAGGTATATCTTTAATATGTCTGTTGACTTAAACTTTTGTTACAGTTAGTATGTTTTATTGTAAATCATTTAGAAGGTACAAGTGTTTCTGTAGTATCTTTAGAGTTCTATGATTGACTGACAGTAAAGAATGCTTGTATACCACTTCAAACATTCATACTTTGGTTAAGTTCTATGAACTAGGTCAAAACTACTTTGTTATTATTTTCAACCAAAGATGATAAATAAGAATGTTCATGCTGGCCACCTCCACTCCTGCACATTTACCTTGCTGATACCAGCAATGGTTGTATTTGGATGCCTGCAACCTGTAACGGAAAACTTTTCTGTCTGCTTCAAAACACATTCATTTAAGGTGAATACTATGAATGAATTCTACAGGTGTTGTAATTTATTTTGTTCTGTGTGCTCTTATATGATTTTGCATTGCTGTTAATTTTGATGGTGGTCAAAAGTATTCAGTCTGTTGTGTTCTAGTATAATGAGGCTGGAGCACTAAACTCTTTTTTTTTTTTTATGTACACCAGTGATTTTTGTCATCAATGTATATGTGAGCTGCAGTATACAAATTCACCGAATTTATTTTAGAATTTTATTTACTGTTATCCCGAATAAAACGTTCGCCAAAGCGAATTTCTCCCAAACCAACTCCCAAGGGTTCAAATAGAGGTTTCCATAAAATAAAAATAAAAAAAAAAAGAATCGGTCGGGATCGAACCCACAAAACGTCTCGACAGCCTAGATGGTATCTCTTATTGAAGAGATAGTTGTTTAACTTGGTTGACTTCTGGCCTTTGCAGGTTTACAATCTGAGTCCATGTGCGGGCGAGGTGGCTTAGGGCCTATTTTCTCACTAACGAAGTCCGGTATATGACTCCTAGGACTTGCTATGTGTTTTTTGGTCCCAGAAGGAGGTAACCTGTGAGTTTGGTCAAAATCCAAGACAATTTATTTTCGACCGAAAATCGGAAAAAACGCAAAGGCTATAGCCTTTGCATTTTTTTGATTTTGGGTCGAATTTTTTTTCTCTCCAAAATGACGGGGGTTGTACGGGGGACTCTAACGTCCCCCTAGACCAACCCCTAAGGGTCAGTTCGTCCGAAAACCCGGTTTGTCTGCGAGGGAATGCAGTATTCCTAATAGCGCGCAATGTGTTCGGGCGAGGTGGCTTAGGGGCCTATTTTCTCTCTAACGAAGTCCGGTATAGGACTCCTAGGACTTGCTATGTGTTTTTTGGTGCCAGAAGGAGGTAACCTGTGAGTTTGGTCGAAATCCGAGACACTTTATTTTTGACCGAAAATCGCAAAAAACGCAAAGGCTATAGCCTTTGCATTTTTATGATTTTGGGTTGAATTTTTTTTTCTCTCCAAAATGACGGGGGTTGTACAGGGGGACTCTAGCGTACCCCTAGACCAACCCCCAAGGGTCAGTTAGTCCGGAAACCCGGTTTGTCTGCGAGGGAATGCAGTATTCCTAATAGCGCGCAATGTGTTCGGGCGAGGTGGCTTGGGGGCCTATTTTCTCACTAACGAAGTCCGGTATAGGACTCCTAGGACTTGCTATGTGTTTTTTGGTCCCAGAAGGAGGTAACCTGTGAGTTTGGTCGAAATCCGAGACAATTTATTTTCGACCGAAAATCGCAAAAACGCAAAGGCTATAGCCTTTGCATTTTTAGGATTTTGGGTCGAATTTTTTTTTTCTCCAAAATGAAGGGGGTTATGCAGGGGGACTCTAGTGTACCCCCTGATCACTTCCCGAGTGTTGATTGAACCAAAAAACCGGGGTTTTCAGCGAGAAAATGCATTCTTCCTGAGACAGCAAACAGCAAACCTCTTCTGCTGTGTTGTTGTTTGTGTTGTTGTTGTTCTTGTTGATGGTGCCCGCCGCTGGTGTCTGTTTTCAGGGTAAGTTACAACATTAAATTTCCTTCGGAAAAGTGTTGGTTTTGTGCCGTAATAGTCTTTTCCTGTTCAAGTTTTACTTGTTCTTTACCCCTTTTTGTGGGGTATATGATGTGAAGGTAAAAAGAACGAGTATTAGTCCCGGCTTGGTGTAATTTAATAACTCACTTTCTTCTCGTTAAACACAGCATGTACCCATGTGAAAATATGTTCTCAGCAATTAACACTTGAACACTGACAAAAAATGCGAGTTGGTTTTATCAGTTCCTGCCTCACGTAAAAAATATTGGAAAAACAAGTTACTGTGTAAAGATAGGTTATGTTCTCGCCATATCAGAGATTGAAAGTATTGACAAATCTGCATCTTTTAAAAGGTTTTTGATATTTTGAAGTGATTTTAGGGTGATTTCTTTGATTTTAAGGTAAGCACAGAAAGAAATTAGAAAAGTTACCTCAAGATGCGAAAGGTCTGTGTCAGTTTTCTAATTCCCATTCATTGTCATTGAAGTGATCAGATGAGTAGTTTTTAAACTTTAAAAGGTGCTTTTGTGCTACACATTGTGCTAGTTAAGTAAACTATTTTTTTGAATTTATTCATTGAAAAATGCTATTAAATGTAAAACTATTGAAACTAGGTGAAGGTAATTTTTCTGGGTTCAGCATTGACACAGGTATTAGCTAATATCAATTGCTCAGTAAAAGACATATTTTCACATGTTAGAAGGGTAAAGAACGAGCACTATTTCTAAACGACATTATGTCGGTTAATTTGGCAACTTGTTTTTTTAGTGGGCTTGTTGAATTGACACTGTTGTATGTCGGATATCGTTCTTATATGATTAAGATATCGCATGTAAATTTGTTCCTCTCTGGGTTAGGTTATGTTGATTTTGTAAGTGATGTGTTTCAAGCCTGCATTACAAAAATCGTGAAATACTCTGAAAGACATCAAAGAGTCCTCTTACTTGTATTTCTCAAACTCAAATGGAAATTAGAAGACATGTTCTACAAGTCAGTGCTGCAACATTTATATTTCCTCAAAATTTGCTGGTTTTCTGTTAATTCTTTTGTTTGAATATATTTACCACTTTAGTTTGGAGAAGAAGTTTTCAATAGATGTTTTTTGTCAGTAATGTTATGGAATTCGTGGTGGTTAAAGAGATTTCTTTTTTGTTTGGCTCTAAGCGTACCCATTACTTGTTGAGACAGTATCAGGAGCCCATTGTTAAAATAAAAATTTGTTAGGAATTGCGGAAGAACTAAATTTGCTTTAGTCTTTTATTTTATGTGAAATAATTGACAAACTTTCTAAAATTGTAATAACTAGTATTCTACTTCTTCCTTGGCAGGACTATTATCCTGGCCCCTGCTCACTTGGCGCCCCAAGATCCCAGGATCCACTGGCTACTGCTCGTCAGGAGAAAATGCAAAATGCAAATCTGCAAGGTGAGCAATCACTGAGTTGGTGTCACAGCAATTACCACTCATCTAATTCATCTAATTGCTCATGCCTGTGAGCTTTTAAATTTTTTTCTTGTTTAAAGTCATTTTGCGTAGCCTATTTTTTATTTTGCTCTCATAAGCTTTTCGCTGGCCAGACTTTGTTGGCTATTAAAAGTTTCAAATTAATAACATCTCTTGTAGCTTCCCCGAGGGCTGGGGTGTGGGTGAAAAAATCCTGCAGTTTGGGTGTTTTCCACACTGTAGGTGGCCTGGCGAGGCCGTGTCGCCCCCTGGTTGTTGTGGTTAAACAACCCCATGGTTGCTATGGTTAAAGCAAATACTCTTTGCCAGCTAGAGTCTAAACTCGGCACCAGACGGCTCTCACCCAGAGGATAAAGGGTCCCCCCAGAGCTCTGCTAAATGCTGTCCTAGTTGATTCGGTACGGTGATTTGGCAGAGCTCTGCTCGTCCCCATATTACTTAACTTGACTTCACTTGAGTGGTAACCACTGTGACACCAACTCACTTTTTTTGAAATTTCTATGTTGTAGGTGCCTACGACTACCTGGAAGGACAGGACCTGCTCCTCGAGCAACATCTTTGACAGCAAAGGAGAAGGGAAGAAGATTTAAAACAATAAATAACCTTACAACATTTCTTTGTTTTCTTTCACACGCATAATGTGAGAGGTTCTTGGATGAGGAAGCAGCTTGGTTGGGATTGGTGGATTTGATGAGGTACAAATTGAAACTGAGTTTATATTTTAAAGTGTTGAAATAATTTTTTTTTAAACGTACAATATTCTCTTCTGACCCAGGTTTTTCAAGCAGCGTTCTTGATCCCCTTGTGAAGCAGTGTATGGTTTCGCACATGATGTTCACTGCCGTCTGGCTTCCATGACTTGAATGTTGATCGGCAAATGTCAAAGAAAAGAATCATCTTGAAGAAAATAAGTGAGCCAACAGACCTGACAAGAAGAAAACAATTGTAAGTTTCATAAATATTAGTTCTAATATTTGAAATAAAATCCAAGTCATGATTCTCACCCTGATGATTCATCTTGTGATTTCTCTGCAGCTCCTCAAGGCTTGATCCGTCTCGGTAACAAGATGCACCACGTGGAGGCCCCCTCCCCATCAGCCTGGAAGGAGAAGAGTTGTGGAACTAGGAGAGCCAACCCTGTGGATGAGAAAGTATCACAATAAAAATTCAAGCGTTAAAAATTGCGCGTAAAATTGCGCGTAAATTTAAGTATGTCCCCCACCCGCAACCCCAACCACCGTCTCGGGGATCCCCCCCGAGAATTAACAATATAGGAAATCCTCTGTGGGCACACACCGCGCAAATAATATGAGCGTCCGGGTCGAGCGCCACCTAGCGGACGACCCGGCCGAAACAATCTATACCTGTCTATACTCGCCTTCCTTCAGCGCCAGAGATACTCCACCACTCCCGAGCACCGCTGACCAATGCCAAGCCTCCGAATGCTGCTCAACCACACTCAACGTCACGGCGATACTCCGTCAACCACGACATTCCGCGAGGGCTTCATACGACAGATCAGTGAAGGGCCGGTACGAGCTCTGAAACGCAAACATGTCAAATTTAGAAAACGGGCGCGGGAATTTAACAAAGAGCAGAGAGAGCTGGAGCCTGTAAAGCTTCAGATCAAACTATCAAAAATGTACAATTTCCTCTCACATATCAGCATGTAAAAAATTAACAACTGTCCAATGTGTTGTTAAAGCCTCAAGATCCTCAACTCCACATCACAGCAATTAGTGAATGGAAACAATATTACAAATATCCAATTCTCCAACCACTTCCCAAAAAATACTATATCAACAGTTTCACGAGTTTCCCCTGCCATTTCCTATCACAACAAATGGACAATCACGCACAATGGCTTGACAACATTATGTCACGTTGAAATCGATAACCAATTCAAAGAGGCTGTCATCCTCAACTTGCTTTAAACTTGGCCACTTTCCTACCATTATTCTGCCATACAGACCGCCTCTCAAACAAGCTTCAACGCAACCTTCCCATATCCCCTACTCAACAAGCTGCATTTAACAACCAGCCAAACTATATCTCTCGTCCTTATGTATAAGAGCCTGTGCTATTCCACGGTCCATCTATGCCTGCTTTCAGTATAGACACCCTCACCTCCCCTGACTCGAACCTTATTCTGTGCAATAACTGACCAATCACTTCCAATCCACTCATTTTCAAGTTTGCAGCAACATGTAAACTACTCAAATAATTGCCGGACCCCATCATACTGTCACATCATTCAACACATATGACTAACACATACTTCAGCATGCTCTCAACTAAACAAACAAACAATGTTACAATCATAAACCAATATTCTACTGATACGTAACTATTCACTATTTTACTGTCAATTCCCCATCAATTCCCGCAAAGCTCAAGTTTTTGATTCTTTAACTCATATCAATCTTTTCTTTACTGAAAAATCATTATTCTCTTCATTCCTAACAAGACAGCGAAAATGGAACTCTCAATCAGCACTCATTTTATAACTTTAATCATGACAAACACCCATACAAGACTTCTCCCCCAGACACACTTGAAGGTCAACAACAGAAATTAATTACCATCTTCAATCAGGATTGGACATACCACAGCAAAGTTTCAAAAACAAATTTATCCAAAAACCAACAAACAGTACTGGGTTTTCATTTGCAGGCGTCCATCACGACAAGTTTGAAATAAAATGTCAAAAGAGACAACATAACCTCCCCCACCTCACAACTTTAAATTATACCATTTCCCCAATCTTCCAATTTATCGGGAAACTGCACCACATAGTTAACTCCCTCAAACAGTTTTAGTACAACTTCCCATAAGAAAATACTATTAAAGCCATTTCAACTGAAATACTGAAATATCATGTTTCCACTTACCAAAAACAACAACGCCACCACAAGTGCGCCTTGCTCCAACAGACGATCGGATCGGCGAGCGGCAAGCCGAGCGGCCAGGAGTCAACGCTGCCGCCGCACAGTGGGGCGAGATCGGAAAAAAGCGATTATTATGAGATTTTTGAGAATTTCAAAATTTGTATTATGAACGAGTGTTTCTTGTTCGGAAAGGTTCAAAGAACACGGTAGAATAGGTCGTTTCGCAATATGCGAATGCTTTCAGGTCAAAATTTTATGCCAAAGAGCAGCTATTTGAAGCTAATTGTGGGTGGTAACGTACAAGTTCAGAAAAATTGCTCTCCTAGCCACAAATTTTGGGGCAAAATCAAAGTTATCGGTATCAATGAAAAGAAAAAAGCATGGCGAATCGTTCTGTGCTGGGCGTTTACTGATTAATGTAAGCGGAAAACAATAAATGGCTTTTAAACTTCAGTGTAAATTAACAGCTGGCCCGTTTTCAATGAGGCCTACACAATTTTGCGAACGTTTGCGAATCGTGCAGACAACGAGAATTGGTAGTATTTTGACCTGACTTCACGAGCGTGTGACGGAAAAAGTGCCGTTCGGTGCCGTTTTCGCGTAATACGCAGTCAAACATACGACAAAACGCAGCGGCAGCGAGGTTAGGTCTGGCCCAGCCGGCAGTGAAGCAGCACGGCTCGGCAGAGCAGTCCTGTGGGCTGCGGTCCCCGAGCTTTGGGCGATGTCAGACGTCTCCGCAAAGGGTGTCCTCGACCAGGACGAGCTCCCCGTTGATGGAAGTGGCAACATGGCGTACTTGCCGCGCACCGATCGTCACCAAATTTCAGAGCTGCTCTCGGGCTGTGGGGTTCGAGCTTTGGGCGCACCCGAGACCCTCGCCTTCGTGTTCCCTGAACCCGAGAACCCCCGAGTACGGTTTTTGGCTGTACACGACGTTCTTTGATCATTTAAGCCCCTCGAGGGACCTGGATCCGCCCCTGTGGTCAGAGATTGGCACCTGAAACCCTCACCATCGTGTTCTCTGACCTCGAAAACCCTTCCAACCGAAATTTGAGACTTATCACATGCATAACCAGTGTGAAAACAATTATAATCGCTTTTTTCCGATCTCGCCCCACTGTGCGCCGGCCGCCGTGACGGCAGGCAACCCACTCACCTACGGAGTCGTACTGGATGCCTCCCCGCCCACCTCACCTCTGCCGGCGCTGTGCATTTCTTCGCTGTAACCCCGGCTTGAGGGTGATGCGATCATTGCGGGGGCTGGTCTAGGGGCACATAAGAGTCCCCCTTCTCAACCTCCGTAACTTTGGTGCATAATTTTTTTTCCCACGGAAAATTGTAAAAATGCAAAGGCTTTATATAGCTTTTGCGTTTTGCAATTTTTGGAGGAGAAAAAATTGTCAACGATTTCGACCAAACTCACAGGTTACCTTCTTTTCGGGCCAAAAAACACATACCAAGTCCTAGGAGTCCTATACCGGACTTCGTTAGTGAGAAAATAGGCCCCTAAGCCACCTCGCCCGCACATGGACTCAGAAGAAGGGAACCTGTGAGTTGTTACAATGGGTGTGGAGTGTACTGGGCTTGGACTTAACATTACTTGAATGAGATTGGAAAGTTTATTTATTATTTCAAAACAACAACTCTTTCCATAATTTCACAACATTAAGTTCCTATAAAAACACCTATCAATACTGGCATCTAGAATCCACATGACATGCAAAGAGCTGAGATATAGTCATGTGTTAAAAGTGAACTCTACAGAAAAAGGCACTGCCAAAATGGAAAAAAAAGGAAAAAGAAAAGTTTTAAAAAGGAATTTCCCAGAACTTTTAATCTATTTAAAAATAGGATTCCTTAACACAGCCATGACAAGAAAACATTTTATTTCCATGAGGTACTAAAAAAAATGCAGATTTGTCTATACTAGAATGTAACTTTGATAGATACATATCACAAAACAAGAAATTAAACCAACACTGCATAGATGGTATTGGCCTTAAATTGAAACAACAAAAGTACAATTTCACATTTTCTGTATACATCAGCATGAATAATGTGGTATTTTCATTGCATGTATAACATGCCAGATCTTCACAAATCAATGTTTTCAGAAAATGGCTATATTGCAACATAAACCTCTCTCTTCACCTGAATCCAGTCAAATCTTATACAATCTTTTTTTTTTTTACATCTTGCTTTTCTTACATTGAAACAATTGAAAAAATACTTTGGAACAAACAGCATACGAATGAACTATGGTGAACTTCACCTATATTATGAAATTGTGATAAAGAAGATTAAAAGGGTGAAAAGCAGAAATAAACTGTCAACTACAGTTTGTGAAAACTGTCAACTACAGTTTGTGACATAAAAAGTGGAACATATCTAAGATTATCTGTGATTTAGAAAACTTTATGCATTAAGGAGTTTAAAAGTACTTCCTAGATTGTCTTTTCAACTTCTTTGAGGTAAAAACTAGCATGAGGGCAAGGATTTAGCTGTATAAAAAATTAAATGAAGAGAAAAACATTCTCACACTTTTGTATGTCATGAAATGATTTTAACACTACAGTAATGTATAAACTACAACTTGTATTTTTTTCTTTCTTAATTAGCTATGGTCTAAAGATGTGAATTTGCACTACAAAATTAAAAACATGGCTAAGCTACTTCAAATTTCTCTATGCAGTGTTGACATTATAAAGTACAGTGCAAACCACTGTATATGCAATAAAGCCAAAGAACAATAGAAAACAAAAATAAACATAAAAAACAACAACAAACAAAAGCCAAATATTATAATAGTTTTGTATAAATATTCTAAAACCCCAAAATGGAAAACATAAGAGATTAACCAATTATTTCCATACTCATTCTAGAGTCACAATCATTCAGAAATATTATTCCTACCTGAATAAAACCTATTTTTACTGTGTTCCCTTACATCTGAAAGTAATTAAAATGGACAGACCAATAAATAGAAAGAATAATTTTTCAAGGGTATGCCTGATATTTTTGACTTAGGTTTTTGATCTAAACGCCAAGAATTAATAAAAGAAAAGAAGCCTTTCTTGAGCATTAGGATTGCCTGAAAGAAGTTGCCATCCACGTTTGATATTGAGGTAGTGCACAATAGCTCGAATACAAATAAGAAGCCCTGGGAGGAGAAAAGATAAAATGATGTTGTCAGCCAATTACATAATAGATAGGTTATTGTAATGCGTAATGCTAGAATATTGTAAAGTTAATATTATTAAAACCATAAAATTGTAATCTATATGACTTACCAAACGACATGACAAGCCAGTACAGCCACACATGATCAGTGACATCAGAAGAATGTTTAACAATAAGAGTCCACTTTGATAGTGAAAGGCCAAATCCTGAAAGAGCTCCATATCGAGCAGCAATGGTATGGCAAAAGCACATGAGTAAGAGGAAACCAATCCAGTTGAACAGGAATGACACTAAAACAGAAAATTGCAGATGTGAGTCAGGGAATTAACATTGGTACGTTGGCATCATAACAAACATGACATGATTTTAACTTGCCTACAAAAGCAGTAAAAAACATGAAATCAGTTCCTAGCATAGCTTTATTTGACTCATCAGGGTGTGTATCAGTATCAATGGCCATAAACATTGGCATAGAAGCAGCTGATCGAGGTGTCTGAGCCGGCTGATGCTGCAATATAATCATAAGAGTAAAAGTTTTGTGATGATTTTATCAGCACATATCACTCAGAGGTTTGGATAAGATTTACCAGAGGTAAAGTAGGAAGAACACCACCCATTTCACCCTCTCGACGCTTTTCTTGCTGTACCTCATCATATGTTGGCAACTTTGTAGCAACCTCATATGGAGGTGGAGCTGAAAAATCAGCCATTGGTGGTGGAATTTCATAGCTCTAAAGTAAATGGAAGGAATTAATTTTGCAATATCTTTTGTGACATTAATGACATAATTGGTATATCATGTATTCTGTTCAGATGCGTTTTTTTTTTCTAGGTTTCATGTTAAGACTTTAGTTGAAAATACAGATAACAACCATTTCAATTAAAAATAATGTTTTGGGTATCATTCTAGAAGAATCACAACCAAGTATTACGTACCGGAGAGGGAGAGTGTTGAATGCAAAGGGCTACAGCCCCTGCGTCCTCAATCATGTGAGAACTGCAAGGCTCACCAGGCTCACCATGGTTAATGCTGCTAAAGGCATGTGTGTTGTGAGCCCCATAAGATGGGGGAGGCGAGTTAGGGTCCTGTTACAAACAATCAGTTTCAATAAGATGGACATGTAAATATTACATCAGTTTTACTTCCTAGCTAGAGCTTAACATTGACAATGACTGGTTATAATTGTCACACACGGTTCAGAATTAGGTTAACTCTGAGTGCCAAAGTGAGATAAAATTGTTCGGTATGACATAATAATTAATAAGGCGAGACTGATGGAAATTGCATCTAATTACAAGCATGAAAGAAGTGAAAGCGCTCTGCAGCAGCTGACAGGTGAGAACCGTTTTCCTATATCCGTGAAAGACTCACCATTGACGCAATATTGAGCTGCTACAACACTTCGTTAAAACTTCACAAACACTGTGTAAGAAGGCAAAACTAACGATTCAACAATTAATTTCAGCGTGAAAACCGTGAAAATCGTGAAAACGGCCTGAAGAAAATATCAGCAAGGGCCTAACAAGGCCTAAACAACCACGACATGAAGTCACTGCTGCCAACTTCACGAAGAAGTGCCTGATATGAAGATGCACCCTTGTTTGAATCGACAGGATGGAAGTATTGGCTTTGATTAAGAAACTAAAAAAATAAAACTGGTGAAGAAACAAGCACGTTACAAGCAAAAAAACTGATCTCAGAAAAAAGCTATAATATTATTCGGATGGCTAAGTACAAATCCAGCATTCAGGGAGCGGGAGAAATGAATGCTGTAATCGTAGTGATATTGATGTGCATTTTTCTAAAAGCAGAAGGTAATACTGAAAAGTAAAGGGAACAAGAATTTAATCTTCTTTCATTTAGACTATATAAAATTGAAATGTCAAAAATGTCAATCAACCAAAATCTTAATGAATTGAGAAAAAGTAAAAGAATAATTTGAAATCAGCCATGAAATTAAGTGTACATTAACTGGTAAATTCAATTATAGTATTCCCGACGAAAGAATGACCAAGGGCAGATAGTGAACGGGTGCTAATCTCTGGCTGGGAAGACTTGCACTCTCTTTTGAGAGAGGTACATCACTTTTCTTGTGTCAGTATATACATGTATTGAAATATTGAATTAAATTGTGACTGGTATTAGGTGTAATGTTATACATAATTTTTCTTCGCTGGATAAAAAATTACAGCTTTAATGGACTTAAAATAGTCTTTAGTGGATCAGGTACATAAAGATCAAATATTTTTTGTGAACATGTTTTTGATGCATTTTATATTGCACAAGACAAGTAGAATATTTAATGTAAAGCAAAATTTTAACAGGTAGAATAAAACTATTTTTACTTATTTACTTAAGTTTTCTCATGGGTGTATGCTTTATTGGACTTTTTCATAAACAACATAATGAAAACTAACACCATCTTCTTCTTGAACACCTTGTGGTACAGATGAATCTACGACTTGAACAAACTTCTCTTCGTTAATACAGTCCATGAATGTATCACACTGAAATTCCTTATGAATTTTGGTAAGATAGATACGGTGACAAAATTGAGAGTTCAATGCCACATTATAGACAGAGGAGCCACCAATAACCCAAGCTGTTTCAATTTGTTTGGATAGTGGTCCTTGTTGCAGTTCATTCAATAAAGAATCAAAAGAAGAGAACACAAGCACACTTTCAGGGACATCAGTGCTTTTTGTTTTAGTGGACAGAACAGCATTTATTCGTCCAGGTAAGGGACGAAATTTTGAGGGAATAGAATCCCATGTCCTACGGCCCATGACAACCAAATTTTTCTTGCTTTCATCACACGTTTCCAGGGTCATTCTTTTAAAAAATGCCATCTCCGTCTTGAGTTTCCAGGGCAGATTACCATTCACACCAATGCCCATGTTTTCACAAGCTGCGACGATAAGGTTGATGCGCGGTGCCATCACACAGTTTGGCTACTTTTGTTGAACGATCTTCAAAATTATTGGGCAGAGGCTGTACCCAGCACGGTTCTCAATTTTTTTTTATCAAAAGGGATGTAAAATCAAAGACGTAAGTCTTGACCAAAGTAGATGGGAGCAGGAAATAAGACGTTTTTGCGATAACAGAATTCCCGAACTCTGTTACAAGTAAGTGTCGTCTGCTGCTTGCTCTTTACGCGCTCAAATAATGCCAACCACAACCCTCAAAATACCTTTCAACTTGCACTGGTCACTTGCTAAAGCCTCAACTACAGCGAATATTACATTAAATTGTTCTGAATTTCTTTCTGCCCAGTTAAGTTGAGTAATTTCGTGTCTGCGGAAAAACGCTACGGGCCTAGGGTGTTCTAGAATCAATGTAAGTTCGTCAGGTTTTCCCCTGCTGGTGACTCCAGGCCGGCCTTAGGTGGGCGGTTATTTCAAACCTACCTGTGAGCTCACGCTTTCCAACATTATCTCGCCTTGCCACTTCATTCCGGGACCGAGATACAATTTACTCCGACGATATATACGGCAAGTAGTCTTCCAGGGCGTAGTCAAACATTTCGAAGTCGAGCCTGTACTTCTCGTAAAGTGCGCGGAGCTCGTGCTCGCTTAGTTGCGCGAAGTACCGCCTGCTCGTCGCGTCGACGTCCTGAGAGGAGGACGTCGGGAGGCCCTGCTGACCTCTGGGGGCGGTGCGGTGTCTCCACCGCGGCCGGATGGTGTCCTGAAGCCCCAGTGCCCGGATCATGTACACCTGGTCCTCCAGGTACGTCTCCACCTTGGCGATAATGTCGTAGTTGAGGAGGCACGGCGTGCAGAAGAGGTAGTACGGTATCCAGTGATCGTCCGCGTAGTTAGCTAGGTCCACGTCGATCAGGTACTTGACGAACTCCCTGAATGTCGGTTCGTCGTCGGCGGGCGGCAGCGTGGAGGGGTCCCTGACCACGTGCAGCGGCGACACGACGCGGCTAGTGGGCACGCTGGCGCCGCCCGCGCGGTACTTGTCCACGATGCGCCGCCCGTACTTGCGGTAGAAGTGCGCCGTGCCGTGCTCCGCCCCCGCCACGCGGTTCTCCAGCTTGTCTCGGTACGCGGAGAGGAGTCTGGCGAAAGGATGGCGGACCACCAGGATCTTGCGGCTGATGCGCAGGGCCTGCATGGCGAACAGAACAATGAAAACACCGACAATAGGGATGCAATTTAATGTAGCATATTGAATCGGTGAGTCGCGTGTTACCTCCTCGGCCTCGGGGTACTCGAGTTCCGGGTACGCCTTCCTGGCCAGCGTGCTCAGCTGCTCTTTGGTGGAGCTCAGCTCCCTCTCCGAATATCCGCCGAGTAGACACAGGTTGTACAGCCAGGAGGTGGAGCCGGCCTTGTACAGCGGGCACCACGCCATCTTGTGTGACCTGAGGTGAGAACACGATAAAATCAGGGGGCCGACCGAAATGTTACACCAGAATGAGTCTGGCTTCCTCACCTGTCGTAGTAGAACACGGCGTACTGCGGCGTGGGCGGCAGCTTGACGTCGGGCGGGGCCGCGGAGGAGCGGTAGAGCCCCAGGTTGTGGCGCGCGCAGACCTCCTGGACCCTCTGCAAACGATGCTCGTTCCACCGGCTCGCCGCTCTCTGCCAAGCACAATAACCGCACCAGAAATTAGGCAAAAATTGCACACTAGACACCTGTGTACGGGGGAGGTATCAGCGCCTGCTTACGAGAGGAAAAAATATTCTGTGTGGAGAGTATGCCGAGTAGGAAAGTGTAGATAACACCTGCTTCACATACGTGTATCGTGGGCAATTTTTTGCCTACTTATCTGGAAACACTGAGTAAGCTCCGGCCTTTGAAAACGGCAAACGACTCACGATGTAGCTGGCCGCCTCCTTCTCCGAGACGTTGACGGCGTCCTCGGCGTTCTTGTCGCGACGCTGCCGCTGCGCCTCCTCGGCCTTGCGGCGCACCAGCTCGTCCTGGAAGCGGTGGAAGCCCCCGGGGTCGTCTGAGCCGAACGGCAGCGGCAGGTCCTCGTCGTCGTTATCCTCGGCAGCCTTCTTGGCCTGCAGCAGGCCGTCGTCGAGGAAGCCCAGGACGAGGGACACGACCAGAAGGAGCGCGCCGCACGCTGCCAGCGCCACCACCAGGCGCCGGACGTGGCGCGGCTTCATCGCTCGCAGCACGTCCACGGTGTCTGCGGGCACGTCCACGATGACGACCGCGATGCGCTCACGAATGCCGTCCGCGACCCGACGGCATCCTCCGCGGCTCTGTCTGCCCTCGCTTCAAGGGGATCGCGACCGACGAAACTGTC
Source organism: Frankliniella intonsa (assembly GCA_033675135.1). Taxonomy (NCBI): domain Eukaryota; kingdom Metazoa; phylum Arthropoda; class Insecta; order Thysanoptera; family Thripidae; genus Frankliniella; species Frankliniella intonsa. The sequence continues at coordinate 8,232,654 of CM066254.1, read as the reverse complement.
AACTCCACGTCGACGCCACCGTCCGGACCGGCAAACTGCTACCGGCGGCCTGCGAAACGACCGCCGCCCCGCGCCATAGCACGCCCGGTTCTGGCAACAACATCGCCAACATCAGTTGGGCCCCTACTCCCCCCCTCTTCCGCTCCCAACGGGACCGCAGCTCCGCGGCGCGGAGCAGTGGCTCCGGAAAGAGAGAGGTAACGGAGCGCCGCGGGCCCGGCCGGGCCGCCGGGCCGGGCGCTGCGCGCTGCGCTGCTCACCGTGCAGGCCCGCGGGGCCTAGTGCGCCCCGCGTGGGCGTGCAGCCTGGCACCGAGCGCGGCGCCGAGCGTGGAGTGGACGCTACCGGGGACGTGCGGGCTCCAGCCCCAGTGCCTCAGGGATTTCGTGTACAAATGTAATAAACTTACCAGAATTTTTCGTAATTTTTCTGTACTTCAAAAAGTTTAAAGCTGCTGACCTCCGGCATACACGATAGACACTGCTCCGTTTGAGCCCAGGGCTCTCGCTGCTACTGCAGCAGCACAGCCCCAGAGCTGGAGCGTGCCCGGAGTGCAGCGACCTCCTACCGAACAACACGACTGTTCCACTCCAGGGCGCCCGGCGCGGCGTGGCCCGGCGTGGCCCGGCGCGGCCCGCGAGGCGGCGATGCGATAAGCTGGTCTGGAGACGTCTGCTTTACCACCCTTGTCGTGTCGCCAGACGAGCTTCTAATGGAGATGCCGGCTTTGAAGCCTCGGTGAGCATCGCGCACCGCCATCTCGTTGGAGTGGTACCGCTTCACACGCAGCGCGCCGGGTGTATGCTGGGTGCACTGCACGGGTAGCCGCTCGTCAGGAGAACAAACCGACAACAAGCCTAGCCTAGCAATCATTCCTGTTATTAAAAAAAAATCCAAATTTTCATTTTAAAAGGAAAAAAAAAATCCGGACGTGGCTCGCAAGCGCTACAGATCACAACCGCTACAGGTCACAAGCGCTACAGCCCTAAGCCACCTGCTTTGCCCGAGCGAAATTTTTCTAAGTGTCGGCTCGAAAAATTTCTCCCACAAGATACACTTTTCTGGGCGTTTTGAAGCCTGGGTAACAACATATCGAGAGCTGGCGGAAAGTTTTTTCAGTTCCATTCAAAGACTTAGACGAAAAGCACTACTTGGTGCGAAATTTTTTTAAGTGTCGGCTCGAAAAATTTCTCTCACGAGATACACTTTTCTGGGCGTTTTGAAGCCTAGTTAACAACATATCGAAAGCAAACAAAACCATTCGAGATTAAACTTGAAAGAAATACGTACGTAAACCGAAAAAAAATGGGGATGACCTACCCATCCCTTGAAGGGACCCCACGGGCTTAACTTCGGAGTTCAGATGGGATCCGGTGTTTCCCCGACGAGTAAGATACTCAGGGCAACCGCCTTTCCGCGAGCTACGGAGAACGGTGGGTAGGTGGATATATCTCTGGTCGTACGGTGGTTAGCCGAACTGCCCTGTCCCCAGGACGTGGAATAGCTGTTTTTGGAGCCAGATTCTAGGACTTATGACCCCACGACCGACCGCCAGTCGTGGGCACGGGATTGAACCCATGTGCCGAGTCTCACAGACACCCCACGGCTTTCGCGGCACTAAGACCACTAGACCGTCGGCTATTCCATGAGAAGGCTCGGTTGAAATGGGGGGTTTGAATTCCACTCCGTGTAGTTGTTGTCCTCAGAAAAATTAAATTTTCGGCTAAGATTCGAACCTTCGTTCTGCCACTCTCCGGGCAGCCACTATGCCGGCACGCCTACGCCGTTACGGTATGCGAAGCCGGACAACTAGGAGTCATGCTGCGCGAGAAGCCACAGTCACCAAAGAAACGAGCCCGGTGTCATCAGTGCGCCTGCTCTCCGTAACCTGGAAGGCCGGTCCCGTAGCGTCATTGGTACCGACACTGCTCATGGCAGTCAAGGGCAATGGTTCAAAAGCCGCGTAATTTTTTTTTTTTTTTTAATTTTCGTTTACTTTGGACGAGTTGTTCTTTCCAGCTATACCGTCCTTGTGACTCGGGCAACTGCAAAATGGCACAGCGACAAAATTTTAAGTCAAAGGCCACCGGCTTTCCACAGAAACACACACTTTACTTCCCTATTCGGTTCGCGCTCTGCAACAGGCCAAAGAGTGCGTGGAGCAGGACAGCATTCCCTCGCAGACAAACCGAGTTTTCGGACGAACTGACCCTTGGGGGTTAGTCTAGAGGGACGTTAGAGTCCCCCTGTACCTGTACAACCCCCGTCATTTTGGAGAGAAAAAAAAATTCGACCCAAAATCATAAAAATGCAAAGGCTATAGCCTTTGCATTTTTTGCGATTTTCGGTCGAAAATAAATTGTCGCGGATTTCGACCAAACTCACAGGTTACCTCCTTCTGGGACCAAAAAACACATAGCAAGTCCTAGGAGTCCTTTAACGGACTTCGTTAGTGAGAAAATAGGCCCCTAAGCCACCTCGCCCGAACACATTGCGCGCTATTAGGAATACTGCATTCCCTCGCAGACAAACCGGGTTTTCGGACGAACTGACCCTTGGGGGTTGGTCTAGGGGTACGTTAGAGTCCCCCGGTACAACCCCCGTCATTTTGGAGAAAAAAAAATTCGACCCAAAATCATAAAAATGCAAAGGCTATAGCCTTTGCATTTTTTGCGATTTCCGGTCGAAAATAAATTGTCGCGGATTTCGACCAAACTCACAGGTTACCTCCTTCTGGGACCAAAAAACACATAGCAAGTCCTAGGAGTCCTTTAAAGGACTTCTTTAGCGAGAAAATAGGCCCCTAAGCCACCTCGCCCGAACACATTGCGCGCTATTAGGAATACTGCATTCCTCGCAGACAAACCGGGTTTTCGGACGAACTGACCCTTGGGGTTGGTCTGAAAGGTACGTTAGAGTCCCCTGTACAACCCCCCTCATTTTGGGAGAGAAAAACAATTCGACCTAAAATCATAAAAATGCAAAAGGCTATAGCCTTTGCATTTTTTGCGATTTTCGGTCGAAAATAAATTGTCTCGGATTTCGAGGGGCGGCTAACTCGAAAAAAAAACGTGTACACAGAAATACCTGTGTATTTCTACAAAAGCACTAAAAAACAAACAATACTCTTACAATACATTCTCGCAGAAATACATACAAATACTCAACAAAATACGAGAAAAATACCAAAAAATACATTAGAAATACAATAAATACAAGGCAAGTGTACACAGAAATACGTGAGTTGGCCACCCCTTGTCGGATTTCGACCAAATTCACAGGTTACCTCCTTCTGGGAGCAAAAAACGGACGTGGCTCGCAAGCGCTACAGATCACAACCGCTACAGGTCACTAGCGCTACAGCTCGCTAACGCTACGGGTCGCAAGCGCTACGAGTCACAAGCGCTACAGCTCGGTAGCGCTACGGCTCGCTAGCGCTACGGGTCACAAGCGCTACAGCGAGAATCCGCGCGTTAGTCCAAACAAAAAAAAAAAAAAATTAATAAGAAAAAAAAATTACGCGATTTTTGAACCACTGCCCACGTAGTGCTATGAGCAGCGTCGATACCAATGACGCTACGCGGCCGGCCCAGCACTGGCCGGAGAGCAGGCGCACTCATGACACCGGGTTCGTTTCTTCGGTGACTGTGGCTTCTCGCGCAGCATGACTCCTAGTGGTCCGGCATCAGGTACCGTGGCGTCGTAGCCGTGCCGGCAGAGTGTCCGCGCGGAGAGTCGCAGGACAGAGGTTCGAATCTTACCAAAATATTAAATTTTTCTGAGGACAACAATTTGGAGAGTGGAATTCAAGCCCCCCATTACAACCGACCTCCCTCGTGGAATCGCCGACGGTCTAGTGGTCTAGTGGTGCCGCGAAAGCCGTGGGGTGTCTGTGAGACTCGGCACATGGGGCCTGGTTCAAACCCAGGTAGGTTCTTCACTGGTAGCGACAGCGGGTTGCCAGGAAGTTCCGTCCCATGCCCACGACTGGTGGTCGGTCGTGGGGTCATAAGTCCTAGAATCTGGCTCCAAAAATAGCTTTTCCATGCTCTGGGGACAGGGCAGTTCGGTTAACCACCGTACGACTAAATCTGACAGTACGGGGATCAAATCTGTCGAATTGCGCGACAGGATCGCAGCCAGAAAAGCACCGGTTCCCATAAGAACACCGAAGTAGTTGGCTGCCACGGGGGGTAAAAGCCCTGTGCCTGGCGGGAACCGCAACCTCCTTCGGGAGGTTTACTGTCGCAAAAATTTTCCATGTTTTCACGCGACGTGCGTAATTTTTCAAGGTTCAGCTCGGCTCGGCTCCGCCTAACGCGTGGATTCTCGCTGTAGCGCTATTGACCCGTAGCGCTTGCGACCCGAAGCGTTAGCGAGCTGTAGCGCTTGTGACCTGTAGCGGTTTTGACCTGTAGCGCTTGTGACCTGTAGCGGATGTGATCTGTAGCGCTTGCGAGCCACTCCGAAAAAATCCCGGTACTTTCTTTACGTTTCCATTTTTGGGGCGCAAAAGATTTAAAAAATGTTAAAGAATTTTAATTTAATACATTTCTTTGTCTGATCCCGCTAACGGTGACCTATTGCTTGCTTAGAGTAACAACTGGTCTGCAGCCCATGCAGCGTTGCAGTATCATGGGGTGCCTACCCACCAGGCGCTCGGCTCCGCGCGTCCGCGATACCCCGGGCCACCGCACCACTGGGGACCGGCGATACTCCGGCTCCGCGTCCCCGTCGACCTGTGGCGCGTTCTCTTGGCGTCGCCTCTAAGCTGGGAAGAGCGGCGGTCGCGGTCGGGCTCCGGGGAAGATCGGGAAGATCCGCCTCGTGTGCTGCGCGCTCCGCTCCATCCCCGTCCTGCAACAAGGTACGGCGAGGTGAATGCGTGGCGTCGCGTCGGGGAGCATCAGGACCTCTTGTTTGACAATTTTTCTCAAAAATAATTCACTTAGCTGTCAGGCTTCAAACCCCGGAAGTGCGTCTACTCCCTTCAGTCTCTGGCCGGCCGTGTCACGGCAGACCTTAGAGGCGTGCGCCACGCCGCTCCGCATCGATACATACCTATGCATGAGGGGGTTCGGTGCACCCCACCCCACCCCCACTGTGTCAGCGCGAACAAAAGGCGAGACAAAAGACGCTGGTCACCTTTGAATGAGCGCGACGCACCGCCCAGCGCCGCGGCCCCCGCCGGCCCGCGCCCCTCTCCCTCTCTCTTTTCTGGTCGCGTGCGGCGCAGTCACGAAGGTGTGGCCCCGTCTAGTTAAGTCCAAAACTCCCCGGGTCAGAGGCGCGTGGCGCGTGGCGAACGAGTCAAATGATTTGACGTAATTGCGTTGAGGGCGGAGGGGAAAGGTGCTCGTAATATCTCCAGGCCACAAAAAGTAGAAATATTTTATCTCTCATTTAATGTCGCTTGAAAAATATGCAGCTTTATATGTGTGTACGTGTTTCGAGGAGACGCCGTGCGCGAGTTTATTATTTCAGTTCATTAACCACAGAAGAATCCGACGTTCCGAGAGGTACGGATGCAATAAAGTGGCATGGTCACGCACACACACGCACTCTCACACACACAGTCACGCGGAGAGAGGAGGGCGATAAGGACGAGATTCGGCCTTTCGCGTCGGTTTACTTTTATTGTTTGCGCGTTTTTGCCGCAATATGTGCGGAGCTCCACCGCGATGGTGCGGTCGCATGAGTGTGCGTGTGTGTGTGTGCGCGCGCGTGTGTTGCTGCAATCAGGCACATCTGTCGCATCCCAGCAGAGGCTGCAAACCGCGTGTGTTTTATACCCCCTCCTTCATTACCCGGAGGTGACAAAGATGCCGGAAGGGGAGCGGCAGTACCGCGATCGCTCGTGTGTGTGTGTGGGGTGGGGGTGGGCGACCAGGCTAGGGGAGGGGCTGGCCTGGTGGGTGTGAACATTGCCACCGAAGTCTAACCGCATATACTCCGAGACTATATATTTTTTTTTATTTTAATAAATCCCTCATAGCAAGGGTACACAAAGCTCCTCCGCTGCTTTATTAATTCCATGAAAGCATCAAAGGTCCGTAAATTGACATGATACTTCATGTTCGGATAATGGATAATATGCCAGTTCTTATTTTACTCCTCCGCATATTCGTTTTACAAACTTCCCCCCTTTTTTTCCCGCCAAGGTGTAGTGTGCGCGGCTTGGCCCCGGTGGCGTACGTGCAGAACGATCAGCCGCACGGACCGGGACCGACCGGCGCGGCGCCCCCCAGGCCTGGAATTGCAGGCGCCATCTGGAGGGTTGGCGGGGCGGATGCGACGGAGCCTCGGGCGTGGCACCCCCGGCCCCGCCCGACCCCGCCCGCAGAGGGCCACGCTGCCATATTGAATTTTGTAAAGCAGCAATATCGCGCAACACGATAGGGCAGGACGCCGCGCCGTACTGCACGCCGTTTTTGGCCCCTGCCCACAGCAACATGGCGGCGGCGGCCGCGTGGACCATTTCCTTGTCGTTGAAGTTATTCAGGCCGACTGAATACTTTCTTCATTCGGTGACCGAAGGCATGTTATTGTTATTTTGATTATTTGTTACGCGTCGTTTTTGGTGCGAAACGCGGCAACCTCATACGAACTCAAAGTTATTCCCGCATCACTTTCATTGGAGGGCCAAAGACTGTTCGGAAGTAGGACGTCCTCTCCCATATTCATGTTATTTCTGTACGGAGATTTCCATCCAAACCGTGAAGTGGTTTGCCAGGTCCGTTTGATAAGGGACCGGCGGGGACGGGACGGGGATGGGCGGCTGGAGAAGGGGAGGGAAGGGGAGAGCGGGCCAGTGAATAAGCGCGTCAGCACATAAGTGCCGTGATTCTGCATGCGCAGGCTGACCAACTGACACATCATTCACGCTGAGTGCTCGGGCGGGGCGGGGCAGAGGGGCCGCGATATCCATGGGTGCCAACATCTGCGCCCGAAAATGGTGCGCTTCTCCGCTGCGCGCGCGCTCGGCTCGGCGAGGGAGAAATAGATGGAGGTGATGGAGTATCCATGGAGATGGACGACATCGCGGTGCGGTGCCCCGGCCCGGCTGGCAGAGTGCTGCTACGGGAAAGTTGCTGCGTCGCCCCGTGATAAGGCAAGAGGCGCAGCTCGTACTGATTTTTTTCCCCTTGCTCCTCTTTTTCGACTGGAAGACATTTTTGAAATATACACTTCTTTCTCTCTCTGAGCTACGCGTTTTTTTCCTACAGAGAGAGAGAGAGAGAGAAAGAGGGGTGGCGCCCCGGTGAGCATACGTCTACGGTTGTGTTTCACACACAACACGCCGCGTTTTGTCGCGCACGGCACGACGCACGGAGCGCAGCCCTGAGCAGCCCTGCGCGCAGGGACCGGCCGCCCGGCCTGCAGGCGCCATTACCTTCTGATGTGCATTTAAGTGCTGCTGGGCTGGCCGGGGCTGGCCGGGGCCCGGCCCCCTGGGCCCCTCCAGCGCACCGGCTGTAAAAAAAAATAAAATAGGGAGGCTTCGAGGAGAGGCCCTGCCGAGAGTAGGGAGGTCGTTATCTATAATGCTGAAATAGGCAACTCGGGCTGGGCTGGGCTGGGCTTGGTCCCAGTCTGCTTGGGCCAGCGCGCCACTGTGTGCGCTCTCACCTGGTGTCTCCTCGCCGTGTCCTTGGAACGCCCTGCCGTGGACCGTCCAGGCTGGACACGTGGACGGGGCGGGACGCTGCCCTGCCGCTGCGAAGCTCCTGCCATTCTTTTCGGCCGGCGCGGAGAACCGCAAGGGTAAAAACCGCACCGGCGATGATTCACTGGAAACAATGGAAACGACTTATTTTGAGAGTGTAATTGGATAATGGCTTGCTTCGGCCGGCGCGGATCGGTCGTTGCAGTCCTTGCGGTGTTTTCGTTTTGGGTTTTTGAGCCTTGTCATAATTGTTCGGCGTCGAGCTGGAGGGGGAATGGTGGGCGGGGGGAGGGAGAGAGGGAGGAGGTGGTGGGATGGGGGAGGGGGGCACCAGCACACTGCCAAAACACAGACGGGGAGAGAAATTCATATCAGGGAAACGAGTTTAAAAATCTCAATTCCGACGACTTGCCATATACGCAGATGATCACTATAATGACTATGACGACGCATGCGATCGAGATGGCGACGCGGGACGCAGGGCCCGAATAAAGTCGGCGAAGGCATTCCCGCACTACCCGCAGAGCACAGTGCGACGCTGATTCTCTGCCCATCAGTTTTGCAGCTCCGTGTGAATTGTTCACGGCCTTCCCTTCCGCTGCTGCTGCTGCTGCTGCTGCTGCTGCCACCCGGCCCCTCCTCTCGTGAGGCGAGCCGAGGCGGAGGAGGAGCCGAGGCCGGGGGAAGGATCGGTTCATCTGGCGGACGCATAAGTGGGCTTGGTTTTCACTGACTTGAATAATAATATTATTAGCCGGGCCCCGGCCCTGCCGGCCCGACCCGGCCCGCCGCGGCGGCCCAACCCAGCAGACCCGTCCGGTAGGTGGTACCTCCTCCTCCTCCTCCCCCTCCCCCTCCTCCTCGTCCTCATCCTCCTCCTTCCCCCTCCTGCTCGCTCATGGCTGCCATCGGGGGGCGGGGCGGGCCCACAGCTCGCTCGGCTCCCTTTGACAGCTCAGGTATTAATCATTTCTCCCCTGCGTTTGTTGGAAAATATCTGTATATGCCGCAGCTGCGTGGTATGTATCACTCCGCCAGGGGTCCCCCGCCCCGCGCCCCGCGCCCCGCCCCGCGCCCCGCCCCGTCCAGCCCCGCACCCTGCCTCTCCCCTATACCACCTCATTTGTGTCATTTGCGTCGTCCCGTTTCCTCCACACGAACAAACACTCTGGCGCGTCTGCCTTGTAGTATTTTACTCCCAGATCGTTGAGGCATTCGCTCAGAGGTCTCTCCCTGCCTCCCTCCCTGCCTCCCTCCCTCCCCCCCCTCTCTCTCTCTCTCTCTCTCTCTCTCTCTCTCTCTCTCTCTCTCTCTCTCTCTCTCCTTATAAAGTTGGCAACGCAGGCTCGAAATAACAATAATCAGACCGCGCAGCATTAATGTATCAATCCGCGGCGCGATGTGCTTGATAGGCGCGAGGAGCGCGGGGCCTGCGCGGTGCTGCCCCTGGCGGCCGCGGCTCCAAGCTGCACTGGACGCTCCCCGGAGAAGCCCCTCTCTCTCGCTCTCGCTCTCGCTCTCGCTCTCGCTCTCTCTCTCTCTCTCTCTCTCTCTCTCTCCTCATTCCTCAGCATGGGCGAGACACTGCGCGCAGCCCGCCGCACGCCGGACCGCGGCACTTCAATGCATGCAGCACAGCCATGTCGGTCGATCCGGACGACTGTATCAGCAAAGGATCACTCCTCGGTACCAGTACCCAACTCGTCCACACAACACACACACACACACACGCACAAAGTCTCTCTCTCCCTCCCCCTCTCTCTCTCACACACACACACAGCCAATATAACAAGCACGTTTGGCGGGCCTAACAAACTACTCCACGCCCCGCGCCTTCACTGCCGGTAGCGTGAAAATCATTATTCCTCGCGGCGGCTGAGCTGAGCGGCTGAGCTGAGCGGCTGAGCCGAGCGGCTGAGCCGCTGACAGCCGCCCTTGGCCGCCCCGCGATGTTTCCATTCCCCGCGCGTGCCCTTTCGCGACAATTGCGCCGACAGGACAGCCCGGCCGGCCCGGCCCGGCCTGCCTTTGCCCGATAGATGCCGCCACGTCTGGTATTGTTAGCGGTAAGGAAGGATTCCGAGAACGCGGCGCCTCGCCTCTGTTGTTCACCTATTAGCCGTGACGCAGTGAGAGACAGATCGAGCAAGCGAGAGAGCGAGAGAGCAAGAGAGCGAGAGAGAGAGAGAGAGAGAGAGAGAGAGAGCGAGAGAGAGAGAAAGAGCGAGAGAGAGAGAGAGAGAGAGAGAGAGAGAGAGAGAGAGAGAGAGAGATGAGAAATATAAAAACTCTGTTGAAAATGAGGGCTCTGCCTGCTGGCCTGACAGGAAATTGAATTTTTTTCACTCTCTCTCTATCTCTCTCTCTCTCTATTGCTCGTTCTGGGAAGGAATCCATTATAAAGGGGTCGATGAGAGCGAAGGGCAGGGAAGGGGAAGGTGAGGGGAGGGGCCGGGGGTGGCAGTGCAAACATCCGAGAGGAACGCGAGGCGAGGAGGCGCAACTCATTAGCCAAACAGGTCAATCAGCGTCGCGCCGGCCCGGCCGGCGTCACAAACACATTGTGCCTCACCGTGAGGTGCGTGTCGCGCCTCACTCTCCCACCTGCGGTCATTAACGCTGGAAGTTGATACGTTTATTATCTCTTTTAATTTTACTAATTTTAATTCTTTTTACATAATTTTATTAGACAAAATTACACCGGCAGGTGATACTGTACCGCCCGCATGCGTGTGGGCGGGTTGCCTATACGCGCCCGGGGCTGTTGGGCAGCGGCAGAGAGCAGGCCGTAGGTAGGCAGACCCGCTCGACACGGCTGTCAGGCGGTACAGTATAAGCGCGCAGGCGGCCCGGGCGGGGCGGGGCGCCGGGCGGCACGACTCGCCCGCCCGCCTATGGGGACATCCTATATGCGCGCGATGCAGGTAACTCCAGCCGATAGCCCGGCCTGCATGCTCTGCTCCTCTTATTGCATTCGCCCGCGCCAGCCAAAGCCCACGAAAGCACCGTTGCGCCAGTTAAACGAAATCCAAATAAGCTAATTGAAAAACACAGTTCATCACGGCTTTGGCTCTCGGGGAATGTGTGCGCCCGGCCCGGCCGCCCGGCCCCGCGGAACAAGAACGAAAAGTCGGCGCAGGCGGAATAAGGATGAACAAAAAGAAAAGCGGGAAAGGAACAAGGGGAGGGTCGCGCGGGACGGAGGAGAAGGGGGGCGGGGAGGGAGGCGCAAGTCGATGGACTTTCGTAACGCAACAAACTGGACTGTCGGGCGGGCGGTGGCCGGGGCGGGGCGGGGCGGGGCGGGGCGGGCTCTGGCTGTGCCCGGCTGTCACGAAACACGCCCGCCGGGCCGGGCCGGGCAGCAGGGCCTCGTAAGGTAGCGGGAGGGCCGTGCCGGGCCGGGTGGGCCCAGTGCCACGCCCGGTGCGTTAATATAAACAAGGAAATTAAAGTGCGCCGCGGAACATCGTGATTCAGGGAGCGGGTGCGGCCCGCTCGGCACGCACCGCCTCTGCTCGGCCCGGGTCGGCCCGGGTCGGCCGCGCAACAAAGGCGGTCGGTCGGTCGGTCGGTAACGCCCGACTTGCGCTCGGCCGCGACAACACGCGCCAAAAGAAATAAGCCTCTTCCTCCCTCACACGTCAGCGCGCGGCCGCTCCTCCTTTTCATCAGATACAATATTATTATTATTATCATCATTCCGCGCCGACCGCTTCCCATTTTTCTGAGGCGGTCGGTCTTATTTTCCGGGCGAACGACTCGCGATGCGTCAGATATCATTCCGGTGCATCGTCGCCGCGTTATCGTTGACGGCCGCAGGACCCGGTGCACGCGTACCAACAACAACAAATCAAACGACAACACAACACACCAGGATGCATCCCGCGCGCTCAGCCTTGGGGCTAGATAAGCTTATTACACTCCACGTCCACCAAATCAACGGAGGAAAAAAAAGGAGAGAAAGGAAAAGCATAGTATGAGATAAAAATAAGAGGAACATGAAAAAGAATCAAGAGTCGGAACAGGACCCCAGAGGGCTGAAGGCCTGGCCTGGCCTGGCCTGGCGTGCTCCGGGCCCCGGCAGGCCGAGGCCGGGCAGGCAAGCAGGCCAGCCAGCCCCCTTCCCCCTCCTTTTCGGTCGCTGGCCCCGCCCCTTTCCTCCCCAACCCACCGCTGCTGCCGTTGCTGCTTCAAAAGCACACAAATAACTTTATTCCTGACATGGCTGTAATTTATATAAAGACATTAATTGCGGCTCGATCGTCGTCCGAGTGCGAATCGCGTGTTTTCAGCAGATTGCCTCGGGCAAAGACATTTCCAGCGCAGTGACGGAAAATAAACAAAAGCTAACCAAAATGACCGAAAACTTTGGTCTTTTAAAAACCCAGTGTCCTACATCTTTGCACAACCAACCTAGCTGCTACAAAAATAAAATTGATGTAATATATTTTGATTTAAAATACAGCAAAAATGTTTTCAGGTGTGATAAAATCCTATATGGACATGGGAAAAGGTTAATATACCCGAGCTCTTTGAACTCGCCATAAGTCGCATAAGTAGCCGGACGCAGTGGCTCAAGAGCAGTTGTGTCACGTGACTAGTGCGGCAGACTAATAGTGGCATTACTCCCCGACTCCATCATCTCATTTGCATCATAAAAGTGTAATTTTGAAACACGCTTTAGACCGGACTGGCGCGGTGGTGGCCTGGGCCGGCCCAGAGTATGGAGAAGTTGGTCTTAATTTACACCCCGAAGGTTGTTTAGCAATCAAATCGTGACAGCTTCAGTACCTACGACGCGCTCGCGCGCCCCTGTGTGTGTGTGAGTGTGTGTGTGAATGTGTTGTGCACGGTACACCGGGAAGGAAAAGGCGGAGAAGGGGAGGGGCGACGTTGCGCGAGAATGAGAGATGAAAGATGGACACGACACGGACGGCGAGGAAGTGGCGTGGCGTGGCGCGGCGTGGCGTGGCGGCGGCGCGACCTGAAGGGTGGGGAGAGACGGGAGCGCGGCCGTCCCGCGCTAGACTACTGTCCCCCTGCAAACACACGGGTGAAGTAATCATCATGTCGCATTCGAAACTCGAGAGAGAAAAAAAATGATATGACAGTGTCTACGTCACATGAAACTGCACTTTGGCGCATGTTAAACAGCACCCCGTCTCTTTGACGTGTCTATGAAAACATTTACGTATTCCACATGGGGACGATTCAACTACCACATTGTTGTAGGCGGAGCCATTTTGTTCTTCCTGTCTTTTCTTGGGAATCACAGTGCTCCTTTGGATCGGATCAATTAAGGGAATGAGAGGGTTCCTTCAGGGAATTAAAATATAGACGCCAGATAAACACACAGACACAGCCTCATCACGCACCTCTCTCGTGACCAGGTGGAGGGGGGGGGAGGTGTACTAGCTGCGTGTTGTGAGGGAGGCATTTAGAACTGATTTCCATTCTTTTTTCCCTTGCTCTTATTTCACCCCGACACGACTCCCCGCCGCACCGCAGTCCCGCAGCGCGGGCGTTAGCGTTAGGGGCGCGAGCCTTGCGAAAACACTGGGCTGCTTCGTCATCACGCGGCCAGCGGCAACCGGCGCAGAAACTTTTACTACGTTTTTCGAACAGCGGGGGAGCTTCGCCTGGGCTTCGCCTGGGCAGACCGGGCCATTTCCCCTTGGCAGCAAGCGAAATGAAAGCTTTTTATAATGGGACAAGCGGCAGCGCCATTTTGGATGTCATGTTCAGCCTCAATTTGGGGCCTTAATGGCTTATTATAAGGCAGTTGGCGCAGAAAGAAAACGAGGAGCCAGAGAGCAGCGGCAGCAGCAGCGGTCGTCGTGGGCCGGGCCGGGCCGGGCCGGGCCTCGGGACGTAACGACAAGGCGGAGGCAACAAGTCGGACTGCAGCGGCGGTCCGGGCTCCATTTTGGTTCTGGAGAAAACGGAAGTGATTACGGGCGGGATGAGCCGAGACGCTGCGCTGCCGGCGGGGCGGGGCGGGGCGGGGCGGGGCGGGGCGGGGCGGGGCCCGGCCGCCACCCTCCTCCTCCGGACGCCTATCCGCTCGCCAGACAATGAGGGGGCGGAAACAGAGCGGGAATAGTCAAACAAACACGGCAAACGGACGCCCGCGCGGAAGCGGCGGCCGGTATGAGAAGTTTACTGGTTCGCTGCTCCTGGTTCGCCGGACGGTCGGCGCGTGGAGAAACGTCGTGTGTCGCTCACGCGGGCGGTGGTCTTACCTCCAGGCGCCTCCCCCACCCCACCACGCCCCGCCCCGCCCCGCCCCGCCCCGCCACCCCCGACCGGGTTTATTGCGGTCCGGTACCTCGCGGGGCGTGGCGGCCAAGTCCATTTGGGGCGAGAGCATCATCTCTCCTCCCCAGCACGACAACATCTGTCAGCCGCCATCGTAAAAATCGCCTGCTCCTCCCCGTCGCGAGGGGAAGAGGAGAAAAAACTTGCGCGCGCTTTCCCCAAAAGTCATGATTGCCCTGCCGCCGGCCAGTGTTGCACTGTTGGCGGCAGAGGTCCAGACCGCCCCGCCCCGCCGCGCCCCGCCCCGCCCCGCCGCCGCTGCTGCAGTGATCATCATTATCACCATTGTTCACCCAGGCCGGCGACACGGCGGATGGGAAGCATAACTCCAGGGCGTTTCGTGGAAGCGGATGAGAAAACAATGGAATATCAGCGAACCGAACGGCGGGGAGGGCGGCCGCGGCGCGCCGGTCCGGTCCTGCACGGCCGGGCCCCGGGGCCAAGCGGCCATGCGCGCGGGTTGGTCCACTCGTGGGTGGGTCGCCCGCCCCGCCCCGCCCCGCCTGTGCAGCGCGCCTCGCGGGGGCGGAGGGGACAAATGGCGCCAATGACACCGGAGGCGCCGCTTGGGCCGCTTCCTTCCTGATATTATCCCACCCCCGACATTACCCGCCGCCCCGCCCCGCCCCGCCCCGCCCCGCCCCGCCGCGTAGACACGCTGCTGCCGCCTCCTAATTTTCCCCACACGGACGGGGCATTATTTTCATTTCTTCGGCCAGCAGCACCAACACGAGATAAAAAGAGGCGCCATTTGTCCAGCTCATCCCCGCCTCCTTCCCTTTTTTTTTTCGAGGAAAAAAATAATAAAAAAACACGGGAGATGGAGAAAACTCGTGAGCTGCAAGCGCCTACTACAATTTGTACACAAGGGAGCGAGCGTGCACAAAGTACCGATGTACTTACTTCGGGGACTCAGAAATTAAAGCGCCATCTTGCGGAGGAAACGCTCGACGATAATGTAGGTCGGAGAAGGACTTTAGCCGTACCTCGCAGGTGGTTTGTTGCGCGCCGGACGTGCGTCGCCTGCTCTGCTCGCCTTCACGAAAAAGACATAAAACCGTCTGTCCGCCGCGACAACTTGGCTTTCACGTCGCCGCGCGGCACAATCACGCCATTAGACCGGTCCTGAGGCAAGAGCCCAACACGGTCCAGCGGCGCGCAGCCACGGCTTAGGCCCGAAAATTCGGCCTGCCTAATATGTGACTTACCGAGGCGTCTGCGTCGTTTTCGTTTCGCAGTGTGAAGGGAAAAGACGTAAACGCGACACGCCTCGCCGTGAAGAAGTTTTTATACGCCCGCGCAGGGAGCTCCCTTACAAAACAGTAGGAATGTGACGGGGAGCTTCCTGTGGACATACGCGCGCATCCTGTAAACTACACGCGGGCAAACACATTTCGCCGCTATTTTGCCGGTCAGTATCCGGTGTTTGAACTGGCCGCCGCTCATTGTGGCGTCGCAAAAGCAAATCGCAGGACGGTCGCTCCGCTGCGCTCCGCTCGCCCCGCCCCGCCGCGCCGCGCTCCCGCTGTGACACCTGGCGGCACCTGGCGGCAGACCGGCTCTTGCGCTGCCCTTTGTTGGCACATGCCATCCCCGTTCCGCTCAGCTGGACCACTCCCGCCCCTCCTGCTGCTGCAATGGGACCCGGCTTTCCATACCTGCCCAAGAAAACTGAGTCATTTGCAAATCAAATCAAGGAAAATCACAAGCACGGAAGTCTTCTTCTGCCCGGTGAGGGAAGTAATGTGGGCAGCAATCCTTACCCCTCAAAAGGGGCACGATACACCCTTATTGACAGATGAACGGTTTAGGATCTGATGTGATGTCCATCCGTTTAAAAAAATAAAAACGAGAACCGAAGAAACACGCATAAGTTAACGCATAACGCTTGAAGCAAAACGGCAAATCACCCCACGTCGGCCGGGGAGGGAAGGAAGCATAAAAAATGGCTTTTGGAAAAATGAAAAGCGCCTGCAGTCTTGGCTGCGGTGGCTGCCCTGCCGCCCGCTCGCTCCGACCCGACGCCCCGCTACCCTCTCGTGACAGTGCCGTGTACCTGCGGCCGCTATTAGTCTGCGCCAAAATCCCTTAAAGACCCCCTTATAATGGTGCGGGCCCCGGAGGCCCCGGACTGCCCGCTGCGCCCCGATGCAGGCCGGGACGGAGGTGCAGCAGCCCGCCCTCTGCGCCGCCCTCTGCGCCGGCTGTTGTGCGGCCCGCCCGGCCCGGCCCGGCCCGGCCCGGCCAGGTCTAGGGGTGATGTTGAGCCAACAGCGACAACGCGACAACACAAACAAACTCCTTCCCAGGTGGGGCGTCCCCTTTGGCCGCGCCGCCGCCCCGCCCCGCCCCGCCACCACAGAGCCGAGCCGCTATATAGTGACTCCCTGACGTTTCGGCTCGATTTAGCTTCGCTCTTGCATCCCGTCCTCCTCCTCTCTGTCCCTCTCTGTCCCTCTGAAGGCCCGGTGTGCGAGAATAAGGCGAGCGTCGCCTCCCTCTGCCACAACAGAGGTCAAGAAGCAAATTCTGTTGAGCGCGAGGTTGAATTGCGCTGCGTTCTACAAAGGGCCCGGCGGGGGGTGTCTTCCTGTTGTTGTTGTTATTATTAGCTTCAGCTTGTTATTACTAGGCCCCCGCGTCGCCTCCCGACCAAACGTACAAAATATAATAACAGAGGACATGTTTCCGATACATCACCCTCGGAAGCATCAGCGACACAAACACACACAAGCAAAGCCCCTCCACCAATGCGCTGCGCCCCGCCTCGGCCGCCGCGCCGTGACGCGCCCCCGCCCCCACAGCCCCGCCCCGCCCCGCCCCGCCCCGCCCCGCCCCGCCCCGCCACGCCACGCCCCGACCCGACCACCCACGAACTCTTTGGGGACGCTGCATGCCCAACACATTGATTAGGCCACGCCGTTTTCTTTTTGCATGTTTTCATCGCTGTTCGCGATAAACATTCTGATTCCGCTGCATGGAGCGCTATTACCGTGAACCGGAGGGGGAGTTGGAGAGTGTGCTGGCCCCGCACCGCACCGCAAGGGGGAGGAGGACAATAGGGGACAAAAAAGGCGTGGCTTTAATTAAGATTTCCAGGTGAGATTTTTCCGTGGCCGGGGCAAAAGGCGGCCGTAACCTCCACGACGAGTACTTACCCCAACGCGGGACACCTGGGCCCGGCGGGGGTTGGGCCAGGCCGGGGCGGGGGCGGGGCGGGGGCGGGGGCGGGGCGGAGCCCCTCTGGGGCTGGGGCGCAGGGGGCGTGGCCGCCGCCGGGTGGTGCGCGGCCAGGTAGAAGGGGCGGCAGCCTCCCACGCCCTTAGCAGGGGCGCGTTCGAGATCACCTTCACGGCCCCCGGCAGCCCGACGCACAGGACTACGCTATTCGGACGCGGACTCATCATGGTCGTTTCCTGCGGCCCGGCCCGCCCGGCCCGGCCCGGGCGATGTGGTGGCTCCATCACAACATGTCTGTTCTGTCGAAGACGAGCTGAGAGCCGGGCCTCTGGGGAGGCTGCAATGTGTGTCGACCGTAATGACTAGTTTGAGCCTTGTTTCCGCCTGTGGCGGGCAAAACGAGTGTCGTGTCTCGACGTTTTCTAAGGCATTCTGCAAAGGCAGCACTCGATAATTTCTTCACTAATAGAAATTTGGAAACGAGATTTTAGTTAAGTTTTCGGTCTTTTCCATCTTCTTTAAGGCCAATTTAACAATTTAGTTAAGACTATTATCTGTAATTTATGTATGAAGAAAGGAAAGGAACTTGTCTCCCCTGTTGGACCCCCAAAGGCAAACAGAGGATGTGTGTGATGAGGAAAAAGGGAGAGGTGGGGGCGGGGGGACTCACGTTATAGACATGTTTTCAGAGACGTTACAGAAACGTGTACCATGAATCGAATTTCCATTTAAAATAGCCATCAACAATCAACTAACATCCTCGTGTCATGATGATATTGGGGGAGGCGTGGGGTTGGGAGGTGGGTGGGGAGGAGGAGGCTGACGCGGGCCATGGCATACACAAGGCAACCCTGGGCCGGGCCTGGGCCTGGGCCCCCCGTAGACTGCTGCCTCGAAATCCTGCTGGCTCTGATTGGCCCGACGTGGAAACTAATGTTCATCTCTGAGCCCGGGAGAGAACAGGGCAGTCGAGCCTACGAACGATATATCCAAACGGACCTGGGAATCAAACCCCATGATTTCCGAGAGCAGCATCAACGCCATAAACAATGACGAAGGACCGTTCTGAGGCCCCGCATATGATACAACTGGGAAGGGGGGTGGGAGGCGGGGGGAGACTTTTGACTGATCATGAATCTCCTGACGTTTATGTACCCGAGAAGTTATTTGGAAAGAAAACCGCGGGCGCGAGTCCAAAGTAAGTGTTCAGGTGTGGGCTGCGGCCTTTTACCGCCATTCGTAAAATATCAACATTTTATTGACTGGCCGGGAAACATGTGGTTATTCGAGTCCTGTTCCCGCTGGGCCACCTGGACGGGGCCGGGGCGGGCCACGGGTTTCTCTAGCGCTCCCGATTTTAACGGACGGTTGATAGCTGGCGTTAGGACAGCCCACGGGACGCATCCCCGCAATCACATCTTGTTAGCGCGTCATAAAACGGGACACGCTTATGGCGAGCGAGAATAACAACAATTTTCGCGCAGAGTCCATTTCGACACACCGTAGAGGAGGCGATGCAAACCTCGCTCGCGCACATCCCCCTACTTCTGCGAGCCTATACATTAGCGATTCGCGAAGAGACGGCGTGAATAGCGAGCCGCTGATTCAGATTTCGAGGCCGAGGAAGGCAAAATGGGGTAAATTAGAAATTTGGTAAAGAAAAATTAAAAAACAAAACAATAAACATTAGGACGGAAACATGGCGTCAGTGGTCGGTGCGGGACATTCGGGTGGGGTGGAAAGGCGGCTTGGTAGGGCTTTAATCAGAACAGAAGCCACGACGCCCACTGGGTGGAAGCGAGAGATATCACGAGACTTTTCTATCAGGGAAAAGAAACAGAGAGAGAGAGAGAGAGAGAGAGAGAGAGAGAGAGAGAGAGAGAGAGAGAGAGAGAGAGAGAGAGAGAGAGAGAGAGAGAGAGACGTGTCCGTAATGATGACGACACAAAGAGTGCCGCTGGTTCAGGACCAACAGGAAGCCCCGCATTTTCTGTCTTCTTATTTTTATTTCGTCCTTAATTTCCCTTCAAAGAAAAGCTCTGATCAAAACTGTGCCACTGTACGAACATCGTCTAGCCTCGCACTTCCCGATTAATTTTCGTGAATGCTGGTGGCCAGGAGAATGTGACTGTCACATTCTGTGATTTCTTATTTTTCCCAGCACCGAAATAATTTTTTATACCGTCGCTAAAAATGTTGTCGGTCTGCGAGTGGCGGCAGCAGCGGCGGCGGGGACCTCAGCCCACATTCTTCACGCAGCGTGTCTAAATCAAGTTATCTATGGCTGCCCGCTATACCCGCCCATAGCACGCGGACCGACGGGCTGCGACCGAAAAGCCCTGCCCTGAACCACACACCGCATACTATAGCGGCGCATAGTCCTCCGTCACGAATTCAGAAAATCGCGCTCTCGGATGTGCCCATTTTGGAAAAGAGCAGGCGGTGGAATTTCCTACCCCAAATAGGGCTCAACCTTGACTCCCACGGGGGCGTCTGAGCATAAGAGAGAGGAAGAGAGACCTATAAGCCGGTGCTCTGCGCGTTCCATCTCTTTCTACGGGACTAGATGCAGCCCCCCGAGTCATCGTCAGGAATTGAAAGAGTCATTGGCGCGGCTAGCGTCGGTAGGCCCCAGAGGGCCTGGCTGGCCGGCCGGCGGCCCGCGGCCGAGATGAGGCGCGATTTGTTCCAATGGGTGGCGCCCGATGGTTGGCTGAGGCGCGGTGCGCCGCCGGCAGGGCCCCACCCATCGACTAGGCCTGTCGAGCCACTAGGAAATAATCTACCCGTCAGAGAGAGAGAGAGAGAGAGAGAGAGAGAGAGAGAGAGAGAGAGAGAGAGAGAGAGAGAGAGAGAGAGAGAGAGAGAAAAGATGTCCTCTGAAATATCCTTGTACTCTAGTGTTTGTAAGTGGCGTGTACGCAAAAGTTAAAAGGTCTTACATGCAGCCAGCCGAGAAACATGCACATGTCTGCCCAACTTTATGACAGCGTAAATGGCGCACTTTAAACCTCCCCTCGCCCCGCGTCCATTGCGCTTCAACAGTTTGTCCAATTACATTATTAATTATCGATGCTGCGTGGGCCGAACAATGGAGTGACTGCAAGAGCGGCCGCGTGACCTCAGTACTCCGCCGCGCCGCGCCTGCATGCTGAAGACAGCCCCACTATGTCGCGAGTATAATTGCTCGTCTGCAAAAAATAAACGGTTCGAATCGTATTTTATGCGAAAAGTTCTTTCAGGACTTATTGTCACATACACAGAAATGTTGCTTTCAAAATAATGAAAGCCAAGGGTTTAGAAAATTAACTTGAAGTATAATGATTTATGATAGTTCTCAGCTGTAAAATGTCTACTGCGTTTTTTTTTTCGTTCTTAAGACGTGTCCTACTTATGGCATGAATGTTAATTTAAGAGTTTTGCCAAGACTTTTGAAATCTATCAGGGGTCGGTGGAAGGGCCACTTGGATGTCCACTTTTCCTCTTCGGACACCAGATGCGTACCCGCCCCCAGTAAACGCACTGCTGCAATCAGGTAATGGTACAATAGACCTCGCTTTGCTAAAAGACCGCGTCTTTGAGGCGGTAAACTTGAGAAAAAGGGAGAGAAAAAAACTGGTGGCCCCACCACCAGACAACCGCAGTGTCTCGGCAATTCCCCGCGCCCTCCAAGTGGAACAGAATGAGAGGAAATGACTGAACCAATGGCACTGGAAGAAGCCTCCGAAACTCTGTATTGAATTCTCACGCGCTCCCAGAGGTATTTGCCGCCGCTGTCTAGTCTCAATATATGTCGATGCCTTGTCGAGTGTCTCGAGATCTCAAAGCAAGGGCAGTTGGAACTAGAATCTTTGCCGCTATCACCGCTAAGCTCATCGTGAGAACGCCGCAACCCGTTATCAAATGGAAAGGGTTTCATTCGCTTTATTTTGAGTCCTTTTAATATTTCCTTTCCTATTGTTGTAAAGTCAAGCTGAGGGGTAAAAGGAGGGTCTGGTCAGTCTGCTTAGTTTTTGCCGTGCATTGTTGTGGTCGGGGGCGAAGGTCAGGCTAATGAGGGAGACATACAACAACAACAACAATATAAACAAATAAAGGTGGGTGCGTCCGGCCGGCCGGTCGGTCCAGTCTGTTGCGAGTCGGCCCCGCCCCTCGCAAGGACGCGAGGGTGGGATGCCGGCACAAACCGCAAGGGAAGAATAGGGAAAGGAAATCACTACCTCAGGACAAGGTGTTTTGACTTTTGGTATGCGATCGGCCCGTTTGATGTGTTGATGCGACCGAAAAGGGACGGTCCGTGTGACAAGTCACAATAGATCGCCCCCATCGTTTATCTTACCTGGTCACCTCTCTCTCTCTCTCTCTCTCTCTCTCTCTCTCTCTCTCTCTCTCTCTCGCACACACACACTTGCACAACACGGCTCCTCCTACTCGCTGCTCGTCCCTTTTCATAGGCACGACCTTTTGTGTCGCCCTCCCAAATGAAAGGTAAAAAGGAGCGGAAAACTGACCGGCCCATCCCGCCACCGCCTTGTAATACTTATCGAACTCCGCTATAACCTCAAAGTGGTGTTTTGCCGCCGACTGATGTTCACCTTTTGTCGCTCCGACGGACCACCCTGGGAGTGTCCTGTGCGCGTTGTCTCCCCAAGGTCTGTGGGCTCGCCTGTGTTGACGGTCCTTTCCTTTATCGGATTTACCATCTTTGGGGGGCGAAAGGCAGCGGGGGAGGGGGGGGGGTGACATTGAAACCGCATATCTCGCAGTCCAGCGTGACTGCACCGTCAGGTCAGGGGAGCGGTTCACAAAAATCCCTGCCACGCTTTGGAGATCAAACGCTTATCTGCTTTATGTATCGTGCAGTTTTTTACTTACCCATGCGCGAACCTCGATTGATGTTGAAATTGTATGACCACTGCGCACGCGAACCTGGAATCAGAGCAATGCATTCCAAGTTGAGTTCAACGTCTGGAGGCAAAAGTTATTGCTAAGAAGGGGTGGGAGAAAAGGCGGTGGTGTCTACTACTGCTTGTTACATTAAGATTTAAAAAAAAACAGTAGGGGTTGGCTCGCTGCGCAGCGACCACAAATGTGCAAACCCTATTCGACGTCAAGACGATAGAACCAGTGTCAATAAAATTATTGAAAGATTAATCTTCATTTTAGAAGACATTACTTGTGCGGGGTAGAAAGTACAATTGCAAGCCTGCAGCACGCTTTTGCTTTGACATCGGGACCAAACACTACGGCCTCCGCCACAACCAGCCCGCAAGCGAAACTTGTAATTAAAATCCACAATAAATCATTCGCGCAGGATGAATAATGAGTCCACGACAGAAGGGCGGACAGCCTGCTGACTCTCAGGCCGCGTGCGAAACTCCGCGCTCTCTGCTTTACTCTCAGTGAAACAGCAAGCAGAGTGACAGAGAAAAGCAACCTCCGGCCAAAAAGCTGCTTGCGGGGGCAGCGAGAGAGCGGTAGCACTGTGGCTTGTCGATTGCTGCGAGAGAGAAGGAGCTGGGAAGAGAGAGACGCGATGATGATGCTCTGGCCGTTAACCTCCATTCCAATTCCGATTCCGATGGAAATGCCCTCGAACCTAATCCCACAGCCAACGCTTCGAGACAAATTGCGTTTCCTTTCTGTTTCCCTTTTGCGAGGCACCTCATAAATTACAGGAACCTTTTACTTGCCAATCGCCAGATAAAATACGTAGACCAAATAGCGCAAAGCAATCGTTAGATGCATAAATCCCGTGGCTTCGTTATGTCGCGCCGCAAGGTGGGGAGTAACTAAAAAATAACATGAGGAAAGGTTATTGTTGGGCTGGATCGTAGAGCTCCTGTCCAGAGCGGCGCGCCTGTTGGCACAGATTTTCATGGCGCTCCAGGTTATTGGATAAATAACTTCCTCACGACTCATGGGAATCGTTCGGCGCATATCATGGCAAGTGATTTAGTGGTTCGCCAAATGCCAGCCCAGCCGGGCTAGTGTGGCTAGAGAGAAAGGCACTTGAGGCCTGTCAGCACGAGTAGGGCTCGCTTGCCCAGAGTACACGCTTCGAATAGGCTATCTCTATGCTTGACCAGGCCACGTCATGTTTCCTTTTATTCTTACTACGTTTCACACAACAGTCTTTCGAAATTCATAAAATGTTCTACACAAAATTGTACTAAAAAAACGGTCGGTTTAGTAAATGTCGCTATACGGTAATTAACGCCCAAAATAACATTAACCTGTTAATACTCACTCGTAGACTGAGTTAATTATTTTTGGTCCATTAATTTTCTGATCCTTAAAGGCCCTAGGCTAGGACTAAAATATTTTTTTTTTTAAAGAGCGTTCGGCGCGATGGCAGAAATACAATCGAAGGGGAGTGACACCCCGGGTCGCGAGCACTTGTGCGTGCTCCTCTTCGGCGCGGCGCGATCAAATGGGACGGGCAGCACTAGCGCGATGCATTAGCGGTATAACGCAGCGCGGCCCATTCCACGCGCCTCATTTTTATGTCATCATTATTCTTGCAGGCTGTTTGACAGGCGCTGTTGGTTATACGTGGAACAGGACGCCATTTTCTTTTGCCCCGGGTATGCGCGCGCGACTGCTCCGCTCGGCCGTACCGAGAATCTTAAAACAAAACAATGACTGAGATGATGCCGCCGCAGAAACAGAGTGTCCAACAGGAGAAAATAAAGCACAGCGCGCTTCTGTTGCTGCGAGGACATAAAGGGGAACACGTTGAATGACGACAATAACGAGGAAATAAATACGTAAAATTTTTCTCTGCCTGAGTGAGAGGTGAGGGATAGCGCTGCCGAAATTCGGCTACCAAGTAAATATTCTTGAGGTCCTGCAAAGCATTAGGCTTAGGAAAGATCGACCGAAAACCATTCTCTAGTACCCTGACGTACATTTAAAAATATGGGTGCTATTCGTCGTAATTATTGGGGAGCTTGCATCGGGGGAGAAAAATACAGTTTCCTGATGATAATGTGAGTAGGGTGGGCCTGGCACAGAGGAGGAAAAAAACTTGTGATAAATGTAGGCTGGACATGAACGTAAGGGGTGGTATCATCCCAACGCAACCCCTCCCTCAACAAACACCCCTAGTAGTGGATGAGCCCCAAACAGGCAAGCCCCTGTCAGATGGGGAAAACGAAATTCTGTTAAAAGCACGCATATTGTAAATTTCCTACGCGTTACGTAAATGATTTCGTAGTGTGTCTTGCGATGTCGACCGATTGGCTAGTTGCACAGCTCTGGCGAGGAGAGCACTGTTAACTTGTGGAACTAAACACTCGGCATTCCAGTACAAGAGCCTCCGGTGCCGCGCACTTCGGCCGTGCTGGCATGCCCGTGTCTCAGTGTGTGAGTGTGTGTGTGCGCGTCTGCCGCTTGTCTGTGCGAGAGTGAGAGAGCAGTGAGTAACGTCTCACTTTACGAGCTAATCCGCACGGTGAGTGACCTCCAACCGCATCAGGACTCAATTAAACCAAGGTTAACGTCTGCCGTTCCTGTCTTCGTATTTTTTTTCCAGCTGAATAATCGATGAAGTTGGAGACCCATCCTCGGGCCGCGTCATCGTAAAAATTAAAATAATAATTGCAGCTAAAGGTGACGTGTATCAGTGAGTTTTTCTGTGACGGCAGTGCAAGCGCACCACTGTCGACGGGCGGGTTATTTCGCAAGGCGCACGCCTGGTAGTTATACCGTGCCCCAGGCACCGGTGCGGGAGGGGTGCCTATACTCTCAGGGGCTCCCTAAGCTACGGCTTACTTTTTCACACATGAAGCGCGTGCATGTTTAAAATACTGTCTATCACTGCGCGCACACGATGGTCCCCCTTGCTATTTCGCTCCTGGCCGCTCTTCACATCATCATGATGCGCGGCCATACAGCACCGCTCCTGCGCAGGATAGACTCGCTTCTTGGCTTACTCTGGTCTCTATCCGTCCCCAGCGGCGAGCCAGCTCGACCACATCGGCCCCGCCATGCCCCGCCCCACCACGCCCCGCCCCGCCCCGCCGCGCACTCAGCCTTATTGCGGGCGGGGCGGCCATCACGACTCGGAGCGATACACCTACGGCAGCAGCCCGACTCGACCAGCAGGTCGATTGAAAGACGCTCTGCTGTTCAACTGCCGCCGATTGATTCTTCCGGGCCGCGGGTCGGGTCTGCGCGCGGCCCCCCACCACCGCCGCGCAATCTGTGCGCGCTGTACATACTGCAATTGCGTTTGCGGCGAGCCCCACGCTAAACGGTTTATGAGCTCAGCCACTTATTGCTATTCGCCTTTCACTCGACTGGGTGGTCACGGTGGACACGCCGCGGCGCCCACGCATCTACGGGCGTACAACTCCCCCCCTAGAAAAAATAATTATCTCAATAGGCTAGCTCGAGTGATGACTATTTTCCGGCGCGTTTAACCGAGACTCCTCCTGACGCTATTTTGGCCCACACAAACGGTCGCGCGGGGGGCGCATTGTTTGTAAATTATCTTTGGCCCGGCCCGGCCAGGCCCGGCCGGCTCTATCGAGGGCGCGACAGGGCGGGGCGGGGCGGGCCGGGCGGCGCGGTGGTGAAGAAAGGGGGATAAAGGAATAAAAATCACCGCGGTGGGAGGTGCGCCCCTCTCGCTCGCGCACACCGCCCCGACAGCAAGGAGCGAGTGAGAGAGACAGGCCCGGCGCGGCGGGCGCGCCTCCAAGCACGGCCCCGTGGACACCCACGTCAGGTGCAATTTAATTAACATGCTTCGCTGCACTCCACCGCCCCCTCGATGACTCTGTATTGATGGCCGGGTTGACAATAGACTGCAGACGGTGCGGGCGGCGGCGGCGGACGTGGGGCGGGGTGGGGGGAGGGAAGGACGTCGTCGCCGGCGCCAGCAGGCCGCCGCACCGCGCCGCGGCCGCCGATAGGATAAGTCTTGAGCGACCCGAGCGCTCCGATTCGCTTGGGGCTCGGCCAAAGTGGTCCAGAGCCGGCCGGCGTCACCCGCGTCAGAGGCGTATGGGCGGCCGCTCCGCCCGCGGGGAGAATGGGGGCAAGTCCCCCGCCCCCTTCCTCTCCGCCCCGCCCCGCCCGTCGCTAATTCGTTTATAATTGTGGCTTTGTTGAAGTCTTATTTATCATGCCGGTCGCCGTTGGGCGTGGCGCGGCGGGGCGCGGCGGGGCGCGGCGGGGCGCGGCGGGGCGTGGCGGGGCACACGGGCCATGATGGCGCGCCGCCGGGGCGGGGACAGGCGGATGTAATCACGGGGGGCGCGGGGGAGACGGGGGCGGGGCGGGGCGGGGCGGGGCGGGCAGACAGACAGACATGCAGGCAGCCTCTTGGACGGGCGGGCAGGCAGACGGGCGGTCACATCATGACTATTATGGCAGCCAGGGGAATGAGACGCGGCGTAAACAAATAAAAGGACGTCGCCGTCGACGTGGGAAAGCAGCAGCGCCGAGCATCTCTCCTCTCTCTCTCTCTCTCTCTCTCTCTCTCTCTCTCTCTCTCTCTCTCTCTCTCTCTCTCCACACTCCAACCCTTCTCCATCTCTGCCTCACTCTCACACTGGCATAACGTTCTCCGCGCTGCCCTGGCAGGCTATGCCATAGGTCCGTCCTGACCAAGGGGTTTCAGTCGAGGGTCTCAGCAGGGAGCAGAGCAGAGCAGAGCTCGTGATTGGCCGCCCGTCTGGATCTGAAATACGAGCTGCAGTTTGGAACAGGCATGACTCAGGTCCCTTTCTATCTCTTTCTCTCGCTCTCTCATTCTCTCTCCCCTACTCTTTCGGCCGATAATTAGACCGCCTCTGGCTGGGACATAGTGAAGGGAACTATCTCATCTAAGACAAGGGCTGATGCCTCCCGTTTTGAAAGAGGTCGGAATGGTGAGAGGCCAGCGGGGCCAGCGGGGCCAGCGGGGCCAGCGGGGCCAGCAGGGGCCTCAGCCGATAATAGGAAGATAAATACTTGGGGGTAGCACACCCACCAACACATATGTCTTATCTAGATACTCAATTTCGAAAATTATAGACACAACTTTTAGGTAGGCCAACAGGCAGTAAAATTATACCTATGTAAAATGGCAGGGCTTAAGAGTCATAAAAAAAAAACAAACGCGCGCGCGCGCGGACAAAAGCCAAAAATAGTCAACTAAAAAGACGAAAGCAGTTAGTTGCGAATAAGTTTACGAGTCCGGCAGGTAGCTCATAAAAGCGCAAAGAAGTCCGAGAGGCCTGCCGCAGGACTATCGCTCCTCGCTCTCCACCCCTCCCTCTGCGGAGAGCGACACACTCAACTGCTGGGCCCAAGTGATTAGCCAGCCCAACCAGAGTACGTGCACCTTGAATCCCCTCCGCCCGATATCTCGCGGTCTGACCCCGAGAGAGAGCGGGGGACCAGGGCCCTGCAGGGAGACCACCAGGGGAGAGCAGACACATGGTGGTGATTGTCAGCTGCGCCGAGGGGAGAAGAGTGTGGTGGCTAAGGCCGCAACCAGGTGGATGAACCCCGAGGAGAAGAATAGAGTGTACACTACACGGATCTCAGTCCAGTTTTGATAATCCAGCGATTTCTTCTGTAAGGGGTGAATAAAGTCAATGAGACAGTAGAAAAGGCATGTCACCGTTAACAGTAAGAGACGGCCCGTTTCAGTGATGGACTTCTCTTTGCCGCCCTTGTTCAGGCCGCTGTTCTGTTCAGTTCAATAACATTCAGATAGTTAGCGGCAGCCAGCCGCCATTGTAGTCCATCTATTACCCTATGGAGACGTACTTGGAATTGGATCACGTCGGTACCTCTGCCTCCTCGCGCTCCAGAGCACGCCCTTCTTCTCTTTCTCCTCTTCCTTCCTCCTCCTATTCGTTCTTCGGGCACCCCCTCCCTGCCTCTCTCCCTCTCCTCGCTCTCTCCTAATTATCTGGTTGTCTGTCTGTGCCTGTCTTGTACCGTAGCGGGCCGTAACAAGTCCTCTCTTCCTCTCTCTCTCTTTCTCTCTCTCTCTCTCTCTCTCTCTCTCTCTCTCTCTCTCCCGCTTGCGGCTTGCATCCCGCTGCTGGAGAGCTCGTTTATTTGTTTGCTTATTTTTGGCCGGCGCTGCTGCTCACTGCTTCTTCCCCGCCCTCTTTGTTTGGCCGCATAGCTAACCGGTGTCGCCGCGCCCTCCGCTCGGATCGGCCGTGCAGATTCAATAAGCGACCATCACGCTCCCCCCCCGGCCCGGCCCGGCTGGTGCTGCTGGTGCTGATCTTGGCTCGGGGTAATCATGCGCCTTTAAACAAGATGGCGTCGCCGCCGCCGCAAACGACGCGGCCAAGAGGAAAATGACCTTCTCAGTGAGCGCTGCGCCGGCATAGGCATGACCCCAGACCGCCATGACGACCTCCCAATCTGGAACACTAGCGTTGCATGACTTGGACATATATCCGAGGTCGAAACCGTCGCGTTGCCGCCACGTTGGCAAGGCTGGGGAATTGTCAGGAGAAAGGGCGTAGTTATATGTAAAAAAAAATCTTCAGCGTGTGGTCAAGTTATCCTTACGACCCTATAAGGAAATTTATGCATTATCAATTCGGCAGGGGCAGTAACATACTCCTAGGATTGCGACGGTGATGGAATACGCGCATTTTTCAGTGAATACGAGAAATAATTGATTAAAAAGTTATTTCGGAAGATCGTCGACTTGGAGGTTGAGGTTTGAGAGACTTGTCGTAAGACGCGACCTCATTATAATACGCCGCATTTTCGTCGGCGGTAATTAAAAATGGCCAAAAGGAAACAAAACAAACAAAAAAAGTTTGCCAATTATTGCTAGTGTTGGCTGTGCTGTGCGCCGGCCGGCCGCAGCGACACGCACGGGCCGATGTACCTGCCAGCAGTCCCGCCGTTAATTAGCCGCATGTAAGGTGCGCGCTGAATAACGACCACACGCCCGGGGTTCGAGTCCCACCGAGTCCTCCTCTTCCCTTATTTTCTCTTCCTTGTTTTTTTTTCTTTTTTACACCGCCCTTCTTTCGGAGGCATCGCGCCGAAAAGGACACGGCCACACCAACAGCGGAGGAATGAAATAGAAGTACATAGGTTCTCTTCAGCTAATCAGAACCCCTTCTTGAAGGAGGCTGCCTCGCCTGGGGTGGAGCCGACGGCAGACCGATTCGGCCGGCCCCGTCCACCACCCACTCGGCCTCGCCAGGCCGCTGATGAACCCGGCCGAGTATATATCTGGCCGACAGCTGACGGCTTATTCGCTGGAAACATACTGGTGGAGTACGGCGCAGGTTTTCACGCGGCGTGGCGGGGCGGGGCGGGGCGGGGCGGATGTGCCGGAGCGGAGCGGTCCTGCCCGAGCTGGAGCGGCGGAGCGGTTTGGGTTCGGCCCTCTCACACCGCGCCCCGCCCCGCCCCGCCCCGCCCCGCCCCGCCCCGCCCCGCCCCGCCCCGCCCCGCCCCGCCCCGCCCCCCTGCTTCTCCTCGGGACCCACACAGGACGGCCATCCCGCTGCTGCCCCGCCGCACCGCGCCACGCCACGCCCCGCTCTGGGCCCTTAGCAGCCACCAATCCTGTGCCGGCCCCGCCCCGCCAGCCCCGTCGCTCGTTCAGCCGTAATAAATAATGTTATTGTCATATCTCCGTCTCTGTCCTCGTATGGCTCGCTCTCCTTCTACACCGCGCCGCGCTACCTCCGCGCCGCGTCTCACCTCCCTCTCGCGTCTTCTTTTCCTATCGCTCTGTCTCCTTCCTCCTCTCGATTCGTCGCGTCTCGAAACATTCTTCCTCGTCTCTCTTCTTTCTCTTGCTGTTCCTTTTATTATGTTTTTTTTTCACGCACACACACACGTATACCTTACACACACCATCTTCATCCGCTGCCTATATTTTAGAGGTACACGTCTCCCTCTCTCCCTTCGTCCCTCTCGCTCTCTCGTCGTCCTCTTCCTTCTCACCTCTTCTTCCAGCCTTCTCCTTCCCTCCAAAGGCAGAGTAAGTGGATCCATATATCTATATTTTGAATGCGTGTCTCGGGCTGGCAGCTTGACGGCTTGCATGTCCGCCATACACACTACGCGCCTCTCTCTCTCTCTCTCTCTCTCTCTCTCTCTCTCTCTCTCTCTCACACACACACACACACACACACACACGCACACAGCGTACTGCCCCCGAGCTAATGTACCTAGGAGAGCGCGTCCGAAAGGCCGCCTGGTGCGCTGCACCACCTATGGCGCGTTCTCTTGAACCACCCCGAACGCCGCCCTAGAGGAAGGCCTTCAGCCCAAACAATAAGCCCCGTCCATGTGGGGCGGGGAATGAGAAAGCGCGCGAGCCACGTATTAAATTTTCGATTACTATACGGCTCTGATTATTACCTGAATCGAGCCCGGGCCTGCCGGCAGGGCCGGCCCGGGCCTGGCCGGCGATTGAGTTATAGGACAATCCGGGCGGCACGCGGGACAGAGGGGTGGGGGGCCCGCAGCCCGCACCTCCGCCCGCCAAAAAGGACTTGAAAAACATTTGCGAGCTGAGTTTGGAGAAAGAAAATCACGCGGAAAAACAAGAAACAGGACAAAAGCTTATGTCTCCAAACGGAACACAGGGGAGGGAGGGAGGGAGGGCGCGGCGTGGAGCGGCGTGGTCGTCGCCACGGCGTCGCACACTCGTCGTGATCACGATCGTGTAAAACTATTCCGAAGCGGAGTATAGATAATTGGCCGCAGATTGCATAAAACATATACTCGCCGTAACGGACGCCCTTATTGGTTTAGCGCTGCTTTGCGCGGTAATTTATTGCGGCGAGGGAGGAATGGGCAAAAAGGTTTCGATCTCCGCTCAAATAATTATGATACTGGTCTGCTGCTTGTTCATTCGGATTGCGTTTTCCTTTTATTGACTCTGGCCGAGCGGGTCGGTCCGGGCGCGGCGGGGGCGTGCCTGCTCCGGGGACAAAGACCCCTGCATGGACCGATAATTATTATAAACGGACAAAAGACGTCGTGTCGTGAGGCAAAACAATATCCCGTAACCGGACTACGACAGTTCGACGAAAATATTATCAGCGCAGAGCATTACTACGCTTTTGGAAAGTTTTCAAATTACTGCTTGAAACAGAAACGAATTTAGAAGATATAGAGACGTTTGTCGAGCAAAAGGCACTCTCCCCTCTCCACTGGCGTAGCCTTATCTGTTCTCTTTTAGCGAGCTGATGGAGCCGCTCGACCAATGAGGAGCCGTTGCGGCCGACGCGCGGGGCCCTCGCTGGCGGCGCTCGCGATAATGTTGAAGAAGTGACCCATCAACAAGGATCTCAGCCAGCAGCAGCAGCAGCAGGCCCTGGCGCGGCCTCGGGCCCGGAGACAAGCACGCACGCACGCAATCGCAGAATCTTCCAAACGTTCGGCCCCCCGAGTCCGTGGTGGGTGCGCAGGAGGAGGAGGAGGAGGAGGAGGAGGAGGAGGAGGAGGAGGGGAGGAGGAGGAGGAGGAAGGGGAGGAGGAGGAGGTGGAGACCCCCGAGCAGGACCAGTCGAGTGCCACTCCTCTCTGGTCGTGAAATGCACATAAAGAGATCAGGTTTCCCCGGCAGGTCGCCTAATCCAACCAATCAGGATAGGGTATCGTTAAGCAGCAGGGCTCGGCTCGGCTCCGCTCAGCTCGGGAAGGGAAGCGGGGTCATTTCAGCCATGAAATACAACAGCGCCGCTCATTTGACTGGACTGCGTCGCCATCACGGCCGGGAAGAGCCGTGCCGGGCCGGGCTGGCCGAGCGAGCCGGGGCCGGGGACTGAACATCATCCCCCGACCCCCCGCCCCGCCCTGCCCCACCCGGCGATCACAGTAAACGAAAACGTGGTTGTCTTTTTTTTTACCTTTAGAATGCCATGCAGCGCCGCGCCGGGCTATTAAGAGTAGCTTCCCTAAAACACGGGCCGGCGCTGGGATGATCATCTTTCTATCTCCAGGAGGGAGCAGCGCGGCGGAGCTGAGCCTCCTCCAGCCGAGATTAGTTTTGTGGGCGTGACAAGACGACATTCTGACCGGAAGGAGCGAGGCTGATGGCCGAGCGCACGTAGGGGAGTGGCGTGGCGGGGCGCGGCGGGGCCGGGCGGGGCGGGGCGGGGTAAGGCGGGGCGGGGCGGAGCTGAGCGGAGCACCGCCGCCGTGCCGCCGCGCTGCGACTCGCTTGTGGTTTCGGTACATAATAGCCTCGGCGTTATTACGGACGAAGCATTCCGCTGCTTGGATGCTGCTGCTGCTGCTGCATATCCAGAGTAATGCTCCGGACAATTGTTCCCTAATTGCTTGTTACTGTCACACAGTTGCAGCATACCAGCGGGATGTTGGAGGAGCGCGCTGCGCGAAGGGTTGGCGGGGCGGGGCCAGGGACGCGCGCTGGTCGGCTCCGCGGCCGGCTATATAGCGTTGCGGCCCCCTTGTTTGAAAGGGAATAAATTTGCAAACACACACAAAGCGCACGGCAAAAGCGCGCACAACGGCGACCACGCCACGCCACGCCGCGCCGCGCCGCGCGCGCCTGACGGGACGGGTTCAGTACATGTATACGACATGCGCTGCTCCCCGCGGCCATGCCGTCACTCCCCCGCCCCGCCACTCAATGGGACCACGCAGCGCCGCCCTCCCTCGCGGTCATGAATGACGGGGGAGCGTACGCTCCGCGATGCACATATACACAGGGCGGGGATTTGGAACAAATTGTGAAAATAGCGACAAGATATTCCGTCCGTATAAATAGATACGGAAATTCTGGTGCGCAAATGTTCCATGCCCGGCCTATAATTTAGAGGTTTAATTTTATGTGACAAAAAAATAACTTTGGGACTATCTGAAAAGTAATCGTAACTTCGCACCATTATTCCAAATTTTTGCATGCATATAACATAAATGTTTAGAAAAAAAAATCAACAACCGCGTGCGCCGCGCCGATTGTCTGCCCTTCTAACTCTATCGCTGAGTCGCTCTCGCTCCTCCACTTCTACTGCTCTTTCCTCTCTCCCGCCCTTCTCTCTCCCTCTCTTTCTGCCTCTCCCTCCCTTGTACCGCCACGCCGCCGCTCCTCTGTTTTGACTTTTGTGTTTTTATGTTTTATTGCGTATTTATTACGGTCAGCATTCCTATCTGCTTGGGTGGTCTCGGCCCGGCCCGGCCCGAGGGAACGGGTGCGCCCTGGACGTCCGAACATGTCCCTCTCGTGCTCTCGCTCTGCCGCACGCACCGGGCGGCCGGGTCCGACAGAGAGGCAAGGGCCGCAGGGCGGCGGGGGGCGGGGGGCTCGTGAGGGGCACACCGGCAGGAACAAGGGGGAGGGCCCCCGGGCCGGGCCGGGCCGGCCCGGCCGCAGAGGGGAGCCAGCCCCCTCGGGGGCTCATGCTGGTGACAATGATCGTCGGGCTTGTAGCCGACGACTAAGAGGGCTCTTCGACACACTACGGCCCTCGTCGCGCCGTGTCACCCCGCACGACTACGTCCTCGCCGCCCCGCCCCGCCCCGCCACTTTGCTCCCCTCACACCACTGAGCACAGCCCCCCCCCCCCAGTATAACCGCACGGCCCAGCGCAGAGGTAATTCCTCTTCGTACAAGGGCAGCGCGCCGTCTGTGGAAGCGCAGCACCGGCAGTCTGTGGCGGCGCGCCGGGGACAAACTAACCTACCCCAACCTAAAACAGGTGTATCATCACCGGGCAACGGTGTCGAGGCGGAGAGACTATCCGCTAATTATGAGAAATAACCAAAGGTTATCACTCCTCCCCTGGCGGCCGCGCCGGAGCGCAGCGCTGCCGCCGCCACGGAGCCGAGCGGGTAGGCCGCGCGCGCGCAACAGTGAGTGGCGGCGCTGCCTACCCGCCAGGGGCCCCGGCCACCCGCTGGGCAGGTGCACGCAGCGCGGTCACGCTTGCGATCATCTGTCTTTTTTTTCTTTTTTTTTCTTCTCTTTCTTCGGGGGTTGGGGTGTTTTATAAGACAGGGGGGTTTTGCCAGACCCGACAGCAGCGTCCTGAATGATGGATATATGCGTTTGTCCGACGACACCTTGGCTCCGATAAGCAGCGCTCGTTTGCTCGTCACGGTAGGAGACAAGCGCGAGGCACACTCACATGCGGGTAGAGAGGTGGGGGAGGGAGGGGGGGGAGGCAAAAACATAATCCGGGCGCCCGGGCTCACTCGTGAGAAGAGTCGGGGTCACGGGCCGTACCCGTCATGTCCAGAGCAAAGTTCGGAACGGGGCACACAGCGCCCCGGGGAGCGGCCTCGCCCCGCCCCGCCGGTGATCGACATTTGTGTTATAAGAAAAGTGCTTTCTCCCCCGGCAGTGTACACATGCCCGCCCCGTCCGGACAGAACCAACAACCATCCATCGCAGGTTCGTCTCCGCCGGCCAGGCCAGGCCTGGCCAGGCCGCCGTCTGCCCGGCTCGTTCACCCGTCCTCAAACTGATGGCTTCCCGCTTCGAACTCAATTATTTCCGTGTACACACAGTGTCGGGTAGGCGCGGCGGGCGCCCCGCTCGGCCAGCACACCGGTACGGGATGTTTTGCGCCCCTCTTTGGGTTCCCAGGAGGCGGCTGCGTGCGAATACTAACGCGGTCCGAAACTCTTCCTGCTCGCGCGCGGAGGATCGCTTATTCGCAGAGTGTCGCGTTTCGGATGCGCGTCCCGCGTGTCTGCACAGACGCATCACGTCGCTGTCCCCTCGCTGGACGCGCCTCGGAGGATTTTCCAGTGATAGATTAATTAGTTGCCGGTAACGCATGGAGCCCGGCCCCGGCCCCGGCCGGCAGCGCCAGTCGCGGCGGTCACAACACACGCGTCCTCCTCACAAGTGCTGCCGCGCGCCAACATTTCTCACCCCCCACTTTTCCTCTAAACATTTTTGTCGCAGCAGTCTTTGGTTGAATTTCTTTTCCGCCCTCGGAGGAGGACTGGGTCTCGTAGCCTAGGGGTCTCGTACATCCTCGGTAAACAGGGGGGTACTAATTTTCTGGCCATTTAATACCCCCCCTCCCGCGGGATTAATCGCCTAGGGGTCTCGTACATCCTCGGTATGCAGGGGGGTACTAATTTTCTGGCCATTTAACACCCCCCCTCCCGCGGGATTAATCGCCTAGGGGTCTCGTACATCCTCGGTATGCAGGGGGGTACTAATTTTCTGGCCATTTAATACCCCCCCTCCCCCGGGATTAATCGCCTAGAGGACAGAGGATTTCAATGACAGAAAGCTTTATGAATTTTGAAATGCTAGAAAAGTATTTCGCTGGGACGCCTCCTTTGTCAAATGAGGCAGTTCCACATTAAAGAGAATATTTTCCATCTCCTATTTTGATAGTATATTAACATTTCCGCTCCTCTGCCTGTCACCCTTTCAGTCCCCGTGGAATCATTACCACCGCCACTATGCTGCCTGCACTCTGCCACATCCCATCTCACCATAATGATCCTCTTTAATTAGATAGACAAACCGAGCAGCCTGCTTCCCATAGAGACCTCCATCTCCCCTCTCCACCTTCCCCCCTGCCCCTCGGGTTGGGCCCTGCTCCGCCCCGCTCCTGCTGGTGACCGTGTTAAACGGGTGACACCCTATAGTGGTGTTTATCTGCCAGCCATCGGGCCTCTCGCCCGACACAAAACTACAGCGGCGGCTGTCGATCCGGACGGGCCCCGGACGGGCCCCGGACGCGGCCTGACCGCAGAGAGGCTACCCCGCGCTATGGTGTAGTGGTGTGATGCGGTGTGATTTGATGATGGAAGTCGTCAGATCAAGAGTTTTAACTCCGCTGTCAGGTTTTATGTTGTCACCTCGCCGCTATGAGGACCGTTTTCTCCCCCGTGCGATGACGGAATTCGAAATCGTGGTAGGTGTGTCGCAGTGTTATTCTTATGCTCCAGCCTGAAAAATACCCCTTTTTTCCATATCCATAAGGTCCCATGATGAAGAATGGCCACATCATCCTTATCTCCTACGTCAAGAGAGGCAAGTCTACCCATTTTCTCTACATTTTTCGAAACGTTTTTGACCTGTTATGCTAAGTGTTTGTGCAGATGGGCATATGGGGAAGTGAGGCGGGCTCAGAAACGAATCCACCAGGCAGACGCCGCCACGTAATTTCCACCAAAAAATACCTCGGCATCGGCCCTGCCCGGCCCGGCCCGGGCCACATTGCCCTATCGAATTTGTCCCCCCGGGCGGACTTGTCGCCTTGAGCCGACGCCCCTGCTTGTAACGCCCGGTCATTACAAGGGTTTTAGAAAGGGTCGCCGTCGGGCCAGCGCCATCTTGTCTCGTGATTTACGCCTCTTTTCCGTCCGTCCCGACCCCGGGGCCCGGCCGGGCCCGGGCTGGCAGGGGCCCTCGTACGCGACGTGTTCGCTCCCGGGGACTGGCCCGGCCTGCTCGCCTGATAGGAGATAACCCACCATAATGGAGCCCCCGACTACAACATGCGCCTAAATTTTGACTCCCATTTATATGTATTACCCTTTTCAGGTTTATAGGATGTCCTGTCGTCCCTTGTGTCCCGGTGCAGCAGGGCAGTGTAGTAGGTAGGGGTCCCGCCCCGCCCCGCCCCGCCCCTCCTCGCCCGGATACCAGATGAGGCAGGCGATGTGCATATAAATGTCACTCCAACAGGTGGCCGACTAGCGGGAGGTCCCCTCTAAGCCGGGCGGCTCTGCCGGCCGGATAAACACCATTCTGTATTTCGCGAAGGAGGGAGGAGCGAGGCTGTTCGTCACCGAGGCTCCACACGGAGAGAGTCTCTATCCCTGTCGCGGACGGATAAAATGCTAAGCGCGAAAGAAGGCGTGGCGTGACTGATAAGAGCTGTAAAGAGAGAGCTAAAGAGCAAGCGAACGAGCGGGGAAAAAAATGTAAAAAGCGAGGTATCCGACGAGAAGCGAACCCCCGACGCGTCGTGGCGATATTCGGCCACCGCGGCCATGATCGCCACGTGGCCAACGAAGCACGGCGCGAAGTCGCGAGTCCAAAGGAATATCGGTCGTGCATCACATTTTGACACCGCCGCGTCACGCGGGCGTCACGCGGGCGTCACGCGAGCGTCACGCGCGCGCGACGAGCCACACAGACGTATCGCGCCGCGACAGGCGGCAAATCGTTTGAGGCGCTGTCGCGCGGGCCGCCGCGCTGCGCCCCACAACGGCCCAGCCCCGCCCCGCCCCGCCCCGCCCCGCGCGCCGTCCGTCACGACGTCTTCGTCACACCCCCGTTATTGTCGCGTCCTCGTCGTCGAATATTTTCCTCGTCACGCGCGAGGAGCACCGCCGCCTCTCCTCTCTGCGCCGAAGGTCGTGTTGCCGCCATAATGCTTCGGATAATATTCCCTCGCAAAGCAAAGTACACCACACCGCGGTGAGCGCTTTCCGCTTCCCTCCGCGCGCGGGTAACAAAGCTACCGCCTCTCGCCGTAGCGCGACCGGAGAGAAAACACTCCCTCTGTGAGCCGTGAGCGGGGCGGGGCGGGGCGGGGGCTGAACAGAGAGGCGAGCACGTCGCCCCCGCGCCGCGGCTCCCACAGCTGCATAGCGCCGCGGCAACCCCCTCTGCGGTGGCCTTACCGCCCCGCCCCACCCCGCCCCGACTAGTGCGCCGGGGCATCGTCGCGCGCGGCTGATGGAGTTTGCACCGCAAATGGCGCGAGGCTGGGCGAGGCGGGGCGGGGCGGGGCGGGGCGGGGCGGGGCGGGGCGGGGCGGGGCGGGGGATGCACCGCGTTGACAGGCTCGCACGGTAGCATCTCCGCCCCAAGTGACCGCGAGAGGCCGCCGGCACACCGCGAGAGCCGCGGGGGTGAGTCAGCTCCGCAGACGCGACGGCCTCGTTCACGTGTGAGGCCAGGCCTCGACGAGAACCCCCAGGGAGGTAGGCAATCGCCTCAACGGAGCACTGGCACGGCCCGGCCGCGGCGGAGCAAGAGCACGTATATATCTCTCCTCTTACAAATATGACCATAATAAAAGAGAGAGAAAGAGCGACCGAGGGGGAGGAGGGGGTGGGGGGAGTATGTTATCGGACATGGGGCCGCATGCATGTTGGTCATTGAGAGACGGGGAGAGAGACAAGGAGAGTGTAGGAGTACGGAGTGACGGAGCAAGAGAGACGGACAACATGGTGGTGGTGGGAGAGCGAGCGAGGGGCCAAGATGGCGGCACGTCATGACGGCCGCCGATAAAATATGTTGTCCGCCGCGGTGGTCGGCGCAGGGCGGGGGGACGGGCGTGGGCGTGCCCTTATAACTCATTTATATTGACTTAGAGAGGAAGATTAACTTCCCGAGCACAATCGTAACAAATGGCGCTTCGCGGGCGGTGCTCAGGGCCGGGGACCAAAACCGCACCCTTCCCATGAAGGCGTTGTCCGGAGGGGCGTAAAGGGTAACACAGATTTTTCAAATCGTCGTCATCCAACGCATTTCGTTTTTTTTTTTTTTTTTTTGTCTTCGGATCCGCTCATTAAGGGTAGCCCACGCCTCGAGGCGTCGAATCAGAAAGGCTCGCCGGCCAACGCGATTTCTCCGCCACTGTCTGCTTCAATAAGAAGGGTCATCAACACAGGTGGCGCGCGCAGCGTGACTTCTCACTTCATCATATTATACAGTGACGTGGCGCAGCGCGGTCCCAGACCGCAGAAACAGCGTGTCCGAAAGAAGGCACAGGCAATTAAAATTACTACTAAAAGTATTGGTATTGGTTCCATCTGAAATCAAGGATACGAGGGAAACTTATTCACCAAGAGCACCCGCTGCTGCAAGACACGTCCACTACAGAAAGGGCCGAGAACTAGAGTTCTCTCCGCACGTCCGGGGCTCTTTAGCCTGCTTCAGGCTGCGGTGGCACTTACTTGGATAGCGTTGAGACCACCGCGGCACTATCAAACCAACACATTGGATTCGTAGAACGCCGCACAGATATCCCCTCTGCGCGAATTGGTTTTCAAAACAGAGAGAAAACACGAGTAATCATTCCCATCTTCTCCCTCCAGCGGCGTAAAGCACACAGCGCGGTGGAGGGAGGGAGTCGAACGCATGGGGTCTCTGACCTCGTCAGAAAAGCAACCTAAACATACTCGTTTTAATGCTATTATTGGCTCTCTGTAACAATGGATATTTTGCTTCGGGTTTTATACTTTACGAGTACGGCCCTGCAGTACATCGTTCATTTCCCAACGGACACAAAAGGCACAAAGGCAACGGCAACACACACAGACGCTCGCGCAATTAGGGTTTAGGCTCTAATTAGAACTGGTCCTTAAGTGTAGGACGTCCAAAGTTATTTGCGATCGTTATATGCGGCGGCCTGGACCGCCCGGCCGGACCGGAGGGCCTTATAGTTAATGAGAAGCTCGTCACTAATGAGAGTGATCCCCTCCTCCGCTTTCCTGAGAGATGTCGTGAATCAGGCTGGGGCATCTGACAACTAAAAGAGTTACCAATAATAGAGAGGTACTATTTATATTGACTTTCCCAAGAGTGAACCAATAATTACTTTTTTAAACTATTCTGTACACGGCCTGGCCGACGGAACGTGGTTCTCATTTTATTCAAGTACTCGCCACGCCCCACAACGTCCCACTTAGCGTCAGCTGTAAATGAAACGAAAAAGTGTAGGCAAAACGGGGCGTATGGCGTGTGATCTATGGCCGAAGATGATGACCCCGGTCGTATAAGTCGAACAAGTACCGGTAAGTCAATAAAGTCGGGCAGAGCGTCGGTAACGCCCCGCGGCGCGCACTTCGGGGAAGCGATTACGGCCGGAAATTTACATTCCGCGCGCCAATATCACTATTCCAAAATGGCGGCCGACCCGCCCGCTCGTCTAGAGAAATCCTGCTCGTTAACGATCGCAGGGCCAACCGTACGACGGACGAGATACTTAAAGCAGGCAGGGTCGTTATGGCGCACGGTGCGGGGGTTTAAAACAGCATGATGTGTCCGGTCCGCCCGTAAAAATCTCGAATTTTATCGATCCAAAATTGAGTTTCGTGTTAAGGCAGGGCCTCGCTCGGTTTTAACAATAAAACTGAAGACGACTCAAAATACAAGTCCGCTCCATTTCGTCTCGTCCCTCCCAGACTTCCATCCACCTATGAGACACCCGCTCTCTTCCTTGTCTCAATCTTAGAACCAGTTCCACGCCCATTTGTCCTCTCCCCAAGCCTGGCACCCGAGTCTACTTGTCACATCTCAACATGGAGGCCAAAGGGTTACCTAGATGCAAGAAGGCACAAAATGCTAGGTGGGCACGCCTGCTCTACAAGCGTGTATTCCGATACTATATAAATTATTTCTGAATGTTTTTGAACATCTTTTCGCAGTGTAGGGGTGACCACAAGGCCCCCAAGGCCAGCTGAATGCATGGGGGTGAATACAGTGAATACACTCTAACGCCATGGAGTGACAGGCAAGAATTCGTGCGGCCTACACAACGAAATGTGCTCCATCACGCTTCTCTCCACCATGTTGTAAGCCATCATCATCAGGGCTCAGCGCTATGCCCGGGTAAAAAAGTGCCCCAAGCTTGCTGCCCGTAGGTCGTAGGCCCGGCAGCGCCGGACACATTAAAAAGTACGGCAAAAGGCAGCGGGTGGTTTTCGTTTCCATGCGGAACGAAAGACAATCACAGCGAATTGCATCCGCCCAGACCCACCTTCTACCTGAGAACCTCTAATACGTTTTGTTGAAAAAAAAGGAGGAAAAAAAACACAGAGAAAATGAATTCATTTTCAAAAATGATGATTCCATGACGGAATTTTTAGATATTTTATCATGCACCGCAAACGTAAAGAACAATCTTAGCTTGCATCAAAATGTACCGCAATACCCAGTCTCCTAAACCTGGAAAAGTTCCTTCTCGGTGCGGTCGTCAACGAGGCGGCAACGTTCAAAGTCCAAGAGATGGGGCGCCCACTCTCAAACTCGAACCATTCCAAGCGGATAAAGATAAACCAGCCGATTTCGACGAAGACAGCAGCAGCCAGTGACTCCGATATGCGAACCCCCGGAGAATCAGATCCCCGGCCCCCCCAGAGCGGCAGCGCCCGGACCGAAACCGCTTCGTATTTCGCTTTTCTCGCTCTCTCCCGCTCCTAAGACGTGTAAAGGAGCGGGCGGAAAGGCGTGGCCTTTCTTACGCCACCCTTCAGAGCCAGGTGGTAGTCGAACGCCCCGCCGGGCACTCAGCCATTATATTGAATAATAATGTAGTTAGGGGGCGGCAGAGGGGAGCGGCGCGGTACGGTGGGACGGCCAATATGGCCGACGAACCTTCCTCTCCCGCAGCAGATCCGCCCGCGCCCCCCTCATAAGTTTGCCGTCTCTTTCTCACTTCCCCACCGCTGAGCCAGAGAGGGAGCGAGAGAGAGAGACATCCATGCGCTCGCACCAACGGCGGCCGGTCGCTCCTAAAGGTATTTTCGCGCAACGTTTTAATTACAAGAAGCGGGTGAATAATCCCCCTCCTCCTCCTCCCCTCTCTCTCCGATTATGCGCACGTCGAGATAATGACATTATTTGCAGGCCGGGCACCACCGTGCGTTCAAATCTCCCGCGCAGCGGCCATTGTTGTTGTTGTTCCTGTCGGTGCGGGCGGCGGCCGGCGGCCGGCTGGCGCTACCGACCGGGTAATGAAGACGAACAACTTAATAACACGTCTGCGTGCGAGGGCTCGCCTGTCCGTAAGACGAGGGTGACAATCTACAAACGAGCATCGAAATTAGACTGCTCTTCTGCGTCCGCGCGGCCGGTGGACGATGCAGTTGGCCGGCCTGCATGCTGGGGGCTGTTGGATGGGGCTCTTGTGACGCCACACAGGCGACCGCCGCGCGCGGGGCCACGCGCATAACATTCTTCTTCTCCGCCCGGAATCTCTCCCTGCAGGGTGAATTGACTACGGACATCATCGTAAGACCCAGGCTCTGCACTCGGCTATATGGCCGTCTGCCAGGAGTACATCTGCGGGACCCCCCTGCAGGCAGGTTATACACACATACACACGCGCACACACACACGTGGAGATAGACTATCAAGTTTGGCTCCTTGGGAAATTTAATCCGGTTTGAGTACTTTAGCGGGGAGGTCCACAATTAAAGTCCCTGGACGGGTTTACAGCGTCGCATCGGTAACCCCGCTGCAGATTATATTTTGCACCCCGCTTTAATGGCCGCCTTATCTCCTTCGGCTGATGGAAGGGCGGAGAGAAGCCCCATGATGATAATCCCCTCGCAAGTACCGACCGGGCCGCGCATTTTCGGCATCTTTTCTCTTTGCCCGACCCCATTCGCGTTCTCACCCTCTCTCCACCCGACTTTATTTCGGAGGCCGAACTATAACCCGCCGTGTAAAGGGCTACGGAAAATAACCAGTGCAAATGTAAGGGTACATGTAATGGCCAAACCGGCCGAGCCGAACAATGAGGCAAGCGTTGTTACACTGCTACACTCGCTCCATTGTGGCGGTCGAAACGTTGGCCGCTGGCTCTCTGGCTGTACTGGAGGCACCGCCCCTGGACGTACTATACGACACGAGAAATTCGCAATTAGCACTCTAAAGTAGCGCGTCTTCAACTTCTGGCAGCTTTTAGAGGCAGGGAAAGAACTGCTTTCGGTCGAAGCGCACCGTCGTCCCGGCCAGACACACGCGCGCGAGCACACACACACACGCACACAAACGCAGAGCAAAGACGGCCCGTGCGCGCGGGGCGAGGCGATATCCTAATGCGCATCTGACACGCCAAAGGGACTCGGTGACGTCTCAAACGGCTCTTCGTCAGCAGCGCTTGCGGCAGAGATTATTTTTCAATTCAATCGCGGTAGACTGACTTCTCTCTGCCCCGCCGTCGGTCCTTTTAATTCCAAGCTGCTGTTGCAGCAGCCTTTTTACTCAATTGCCATCGTGCGTGTGCGCGCGCGCGCGTGCGTGCCGGCGATATTGTAGTACAGTGTACGTGGCG
Organism: Frankliniella intonsa; assembly: GCA_033675135.1. Classification (NCBI taxonomy): domain Eukaryota; kingdom Metazoa; phylum Arthropoda; class Insecta; order Thysanoptera; family Thripidae; genus Frankliniella; species Frankliniella intonsa. The sequence goes on along the minus strand of CM066254.1, from coordinate 8,189,529 downwards.
GGGCGTAGCGCGCGGCCATGAGTCCGGCGGGGAGTGGCGCGGCGCGGCCCGGCCCGGCCCGGCGGGGCGGGGTAAGCCACATACCAGCTCCGCCCAGGCCGCCTCTTAATATCATAATCGACTAACTGGCCCCGTCTCCCCCACCTCCGTTTTGCCATCATGACTACGGGCGCTGGGCATTTGAGACCTCAACAGAATTCTGTGATTGAAACGTGTTGAAACTCAATGACTATTCTTTAAAAAATCCATTACAAAGTCCGTTTCAAAATTATAGATATAATTATGACTAAAAACAATGAAATTCAAAGAGATGGGCCTAGAAAATACACCACTAAACTCATTTTTGGATTCCAAAGAACAATTTTTAGAAACCTTTAGAAGGGAAGCTTTTCTGCATAACGCTCTCCTTTTTATTTCCCAGCCGTCGCTGACTGCCCCGCGAGCGCCCCGTTCGATCGGAACGGCTGGGCGGCCGGGGCGCGTTCGAATACGAGGCGTGACTGTGTGATCCAAATCGGAGAGAGGAGTTGGGGTCGGCAGGCGGCCGGGAGGCGGCCCAGATAAATCAGCCAAGAGCCACGGCGACTGGCTCTATTTCATGTTGACAGGCAGTGCTGACAGCCCGCGGCCGCAGCGCTCTCCGTCTCTCTCTCTCTCTCTCTCTCTCTCTCTCTCTCTCTCTCTCTCTCTCTCTCTCTCTCTCTCACTGCCCCGGCCGGCCGCGGCGAGGGAGGAAGACAGAGAGAGAGAGAGAGAGAGAGAGAGAGAGAGAGAGAGAGAGAGAGAGAGAGAGAGAGAGAGAGAGAGAGAGAGAGAGAGAACAGTGTTCCGCAGCTCGGCGCGCGCGAGTCTTACAGCAGACACATCCCCACACGGGGCGCAGGCCGCGGGGCGGGGCTGGGGGGCCCCCGCTGGCTCAGTGGTCTATAGTGCAGCACCGGCGGCGCGGACAGCAAGGCACTGACCGCATTGGGCCGGGGCCTTGTTCAGAAAGAAAGCAATCTTGTGAAAGAGTAAAAAAAGTGAAGAGTGTAGTCGCTCAACATCGTGCGTTTTGCAGCTCCCGCTGAAACGTCTCTTTAGGCCCCAGAAAAAAAAAATTGTATAGCAAATAAAAAATGTCGTTGGCAGCTCTAACGCGACGCCACGCGCCCACTACATTCCAATAGACGTGCGATAGCATTTCACTGGGAGTGCCTCAACACAGAAGATAAACCCCACTACGAACACAGCCGCAAAAAAAAAGGTTTCCATTGCCGACGTAAATTTTAATACATACTTCACTAATCTACAGCGATCGCGGTTTGCAATAAATAATTCACTGCTGCTGCAGGCGATATTAATCCGCGGCTTCACACTGCGAACATTCATACAAAACCGGTCGAAAGTACGAAAAGTGATGCGATGCCTACACCGATCAAAATGACGCAGCGTCACGTTTGCCCCCTAGGACTACCCCCCCCCCCCCCCCCGGTCTCCTCGCGGCACTTTCATAATAATAATTACCCGCATGCCGCCATGGCGCCGTGCCATATTATAAACAGAGTTATTACCGACGCCATGTCGCGGTACGCAAAACGCCTCGGCGCGCCGACCGACCCGCCGGGATTATTATTATTACTATTATTATTATCATGACCGTCATCATCGCGGAGGCCTAGAGGCTGTGCGCGCCGCGCCGCGGCTCGGCTCTGCGCATGCGCACAACATGATCGGGGCGGATTGACACATTATCATAACAGCTGGGCCCGCCCCGCCCCACCCCGCCCCGCCCCACCCCGCACGGCGTCGAGCAACGCTCCGCCGTTCTGCTCTGTCGAAGCGGAAAATGTTTCGAACGCGTCGCGTCGCGCGGGCGGCACGGCACAGCGCTGCTGGATGACCCGTGGACGCGTGCCGGCCGGCAGGGCGTATTAGCACACACGGGAACACACCCACCAGACCAAGGTAGTACGCTGCCAGAAACTTTTTTATGTTTTCTTTTTGCGCGGCCGAGCAGTCCACATATTTTTGTATTTGCGCGATAAAAAACACTCTTGGTACCCCAAAATTTCCATTGAGTGATTGATGTAGTGGAAGATACTCTTAGCCGAATGAAAGCCGGACGGCGCGGCTAGTTTTATTTATTGCGCGCGGAAAGGTGGTGGATGTTGTGGGGTGCATGCGGACGCCTCGGTTGATGCGCGGCGTGGCGAGGGACTGCCCCCGGCCGGCCAACCGGCCGGCCAATCTCTCTGATGGAGCTGCGGGCCAGCGCGGCAGAGCAAGGCAGAGCGCCGCTCCAAACAAGGAGAAGAGCGACGTGTCTCGGCGGGGCGTACAGCAAATAGCCCCGGCCGCGCGTGGTCAGTGCGGCATGGCATGAGCAGACCTCGTGGCTTCGAAATTCGCCAACCCCGACGGAGGACGCGTTGGATAAAAGCCTATAGTAAAACCCCGTTTCAGTGCGAAAAACGCACAGCCAGCCATCATCGCCGGCAATCTGTTGCGGTGAGACGGCTCAGTTCCGACGAGGAGCGGACTGCATCATTTTTGGCGGTCGGGCGACGGACAGGGGGCTTGAGGCGGGGTGGTGAGCCGTGACAATGAGCGGGTGAGCGGGGCCGTGAGGTCCTGGTGAGGACCCGGACCGCTGGTCGCGGTGGTGGTGAGCAGGCCCTGATGAGCCTGGTGAGGACCGAGACCGGTGGTCGTGTTGGTGAGCAGGCCCTGATGAGCGGAGCCATAGGGCGTCCAGGGCCGGCACGGCTCGGCCTGCACCGCAGAGGAGGATGTGGCCGACCTGTGTGACAGGCAGGCGCATCAGGCGGCCGCGCCGGGCCGGGACCACAAAGCCACAGATAAAGCATGGTCGTTTGTCGTGCAGTACCATCAGCAGCCGTTTCGATTAGCCGTAAAGCCGGACCAGCAGCGGGCTGCAAAGCCGAAGGGTTATTTTTCGGCGGAGACCGGGCTGCGTATATGCATATTTATAACGGTCACGGCGGGCTCTCCCTCGTCGTAGAAACACAAAAGCCCTTGAGATGCAGACCACTAAAGAAAGGGGGGAAAAATGTCGTCGAATCGAAATCGTCTCTCCCGCGGGGCGGCCGCTCCGCACGCAAAAGGGCCGTAACATTCCTGCATAGTAAGAGGCATATGGCCTTATCGGCGCACCGGGCGGCGGACGACGAGGCCGCCTGGACGCCATCAACGGCCACCTCGACGACGACGACTTGCCCGCGTATAATGGGGTCCTCTCCCTCAACTTGCCCGGCATCACGAAGAAAATGCCGTCGTTGCTTCTGGCGGTGTAGCACATGTTGCGCGCGCGGGACCATTGTACCGCTTGCGTGTCCGAGGCGTGTTCACAGCTTTTGTGACCGCAGACGCACTAGGCGCGAGGCGGGGTGCCGGCGCGGCGGCCGGCCGGGCCAGGTGAGGAGGGCAGCTGCGATTGCTACTACAAGGTGTCCACAGGGTGCTGGACGCCCGGGCCCCGCCGGCGCACGCGCGGACTCTGCGTGACGCAGGACAGCGGGCACAAGCTCTGTGCTTCTCTCCGGCATTGTCTTCTTTACCTTTACAGCCGTCGAGTCAACAATTCCCTGCTGGCCCAGAAAAGCGGGTGCAGCAGGGCAAAAGTTTTCTGCTCGCCGAGAATACTGATTCACCTGGCAGAGTTTTCGTGGCCGCGCACACCCGCTCCCTTTATGCTCACATACCTCTTCTTCTTCGGAGTCCATGAATAAAAATATATCGGTCTCAGCTGGCGGCGGCGCCTTACGTCCGCGATCAGGGTCTTCTCGGAAGGGCCCGGCTGTGCTGGGCTGGGCTGGGCGGCCCTACCCGGTTGCGCGGGCTGTGCTCCGGCTGGCCCGGCCCGGCTCGGCTCGGCACGGCCAGACCGGCGCAAGGGCCGTGAGGGGGAGGCGGGCCCGGCCGCCTGCCGGAGGGAACCGGAGGGCCAGCCAGGGACAGGTGGCGGCCATTTTGGTGGAGGAGCGGCGCGGCGTGGCGGCGGGCGGCTGCCGGCCCGGCCCGGGCCCGCCCGGTCTCGAGTAGCGCTGCCGAAATTCTGAAGATTCCTGTGAATTTTTTATTTCTTTCGATTTATTTCCGCGCAAACGGTATACTTGTAATAAGGTGTAATGCACTGATGGTCTTCCGGCCGATGTCGACTCGATGGGCGTCGTCGAGCACGAAAAGGGCAGATCGAGGACGTCTCGTCCCCGCAGGCCGGCCGGGCCCGGTGAAGCGAAGCGTCCCAAAGTGCCGTCCGCAGGAGGTAGGTGCGGACAGCCCTAGCGCTGACCTTGACCCCAGTCCGGGCCGGGCCGCGCGGCGCTCACAGGCCCACGACCGCGCTTCTTCTCTTCCTCTTCCCTCCCTGCCGCAATTAGGAACTCCTTGTTCTTCTTCTTCTTATCCCTCGCCTGTTGCCCGATTGACTTTCCTTTTCGCGCGCCATCCGCGCCGCACGCCCCGAAAAGTTGCGTCACTTCCCAGCTCATCCAGTTGCCGTGCCATTCAGCGCCCGCGATTAGCCACCGCCGCCACACTCTGCCGCTCGACGGCTCCGCGAGCTTCCGCCGCGACGCGCTACACGAGGGGGAGGAGGCCGCGCCTATGCCCGGAGGCCCACCGATCGAGTGCAGCAGGATGTCGCGAGCATACGCACACAAAAACAAAGGGGCGCGGGGGGAGAGTGGGGAGGGGGTCGTTCGATTTCCCTCCTCGTTGTCTCCTGCGCGAGGCGGGGCCATTGAGCTGTCAGGACAACCCTAAGGGCCGGCCGCTCACACGTCAGGACTTCTAATTGTTACATGCGACACACCCTTTTTTTCCCCTCTCCATGTTCTTATCCCCCTTTTCCTTCGCTTGCGTCGCACATCCTCGTCCTCCACCCTTTTCGCCATGCGGGGATATTTTATTAAAACAAGAGAGAGAGAGGATCTTGGATTAAGCGCGCCTTATTCCCGTCGTCAGCCAGGCGGCGGCATCAACGTTCGCGTATGGAAAGGACTCCTTGTTCATGCAATGCGATCCCAGTCATTACGACTTCAGCGCCGGGCGATATCTCACGTGCGCGTATCTTCATCAGGAGCGCACGCGCACACACACACGCACAAAGGAGAAAGAAAAATAAGACACGCGAAAAAAGGCAAAACAAAGCGCAACGGCGGCGGCGTCGCGCTGGCGCACAGGAAACACCCGGCCGGCCGCGCCAGGGCCGGTAACTTATGCCGGGATGATCGCCAGAGAGCCGGGCTTGCGCCGCTTGCGCCGCTTGCGCCCCCCGCAGTCTAATTGGCAGCAAATGAATAATGCAGTCCCCGTGCAGTCCGCTGCGCTGCGCCCGGCTGCCTGAGCACAAGTTAGTTGGCGGACCTCACTAGCGGTTGCCCGCGGGACCCCGCCGCCGAACTAGAGAGACCTAGAGAGACCACGAGAGGGAGACCTCGGGGGCCGCGGGGCGGGGCGGGCAGCACCCGTTCACCTCCTCTGCGCCTCTCTGATTCAAGTGCAACCGCTCGAGGAGGGCGCGGCCCTCGAGAGAGGCGATATTAAGACGACGACCGACGCGGGGACGCAGAAGAATTTGGAGGGAGACAGAGAGTGAGAGAGAGAGAGAGGGGGGGAGGGTACCGGACGGGCGTGGCGGACGGGGAGAAAAAAGGCGATCATGTTGTTTTCTTCCGGAGTTGAGAGCGTCGCCGCGAGATGGCGCGGCGGTGCGGCCGGCGTCCGGAGGCCTACGCTACACGTGCTGCCCTCAGCGGCCCGCTCGGAACTACCTCAGCCTCCCCCTCCTCCTCGCCGGCCGGCCGGGCATGCTCGCCCGCCCGCCTGCTGCCATCGCCGTCCGCTGCGGGCTTTACCAGAAACTTTGTGCCGTGCTCTTCTTGTTCGCGCCAACAAATGAGGCCAATCTTGGACAGCGCTGGGCTGGGCCGGGCCGCGCCGGGCCGGAGCCGGCCGGGCAAACACTTTCACTTCATCTCCGGAAGGAGGCGCTGGGTGTCGCCTCGCGCCGCTTTATGGGTGATGTGATACGTCGACGGCGCTCCCCAACAGGAAAAAGGGAACCGGGGGAGGAAAAAGAAACACGCTCACCTTTCTCTCTCTCTCCTCTGCTCCCGACGGGCGCGTCTCCTCGGGATGAGCCCGTCAGAGGCTGCTTGCATCACAGATTGTCTCACGTTGGCGTGTCGATAATAAACTGAAATGCCGGGTGCGGGGCAGGGCAGGGGCGGGCACATTCCTCGTGCCCCTCTCCCTGCTCAGCCTCCCGCACACGCCGCCATGCCGCGCCACCACCCCCAACTCGGAGACACGATATTCCGCTTAATTCCTTTTCCAGCCAATTAACTTTTTCAATTTGAATAATTAAAATGGAGAAGAATGTTAAGGGAGCGGGCTGAGGGGGAGGAGCAGCAGCGCTAGTATGCAGAGGAACACGCTGGTAAAGCTCGGTGAGAAGTCTTTATCATTAACGGTCTGCAGACATGCCTTCCTTGGGCCGGAAGAGGAATGGCGCCATGTTATTTTGGCCTTCTTCTTTTTCGGCGACCAAGAAAAAATATCACAAAAGTAAACTAAACTGAAGGGCTGCGCACGTCGACGATCGACCGCTGGGAGTTTCAGCTATCGAAGCGGTAGTCCCCACGCAAATATTTTAATAAGTACGGTATAATGATAATAGTACCCGTAATAAGGGTGGTAACAGCGGCGCCTGAGTGCGTGCAGAGCTGCTATGCAAGGCTTGTTAGCAGAATAACACACACACATACGCGCGCGCGCACACGGAAACACACACACACACACACGCCCCAGGCTAAGTACCACTCGAATGGGTTCATTGATGCTGGTGGAGCCGGGCATAGCGAGCGAATCCAAGAATCCAAAGAGAGTAAGAGATTTTCTACCACCAACCAACCAACATCTTTCAATGCAGTTCAAAGAAAACGTTAGAGGCCTGATAAAATTGGAATCACCCTTTTCTACGTTGAATTAAAAAAAAGATGGGGCTGTATAAAAAGCGGAACAGAGAGACAGAGAGCCGGATAGGTCTCCTGAGTTTTCGCAGGCACAGTGCCGCACGATCAAGTTTGTGAACAAGTAGTAGAGCACCACAACCCACCCTTCCCAATCTGGGGCGGTCCGTGTCCGCGTGTTTGTCTCTCTTTCTCCACCGTCACGGTCCCAGTTGTTCCTCTCTCCCTCTCTCGCCAGGCGGGCAGGCAGCCTCCCTCCCTCCCTCCCCAACCCTTCCTGTGGCGGCTCAAATTGCCTCCTATCTGGGTTCCGCAGCGACAGGGGCTGTCCTGCCGGGGGCGTGGCGGCGCGTAGCAGAGTGGCAGAATAGGGGTGCCTCCCATTCTCTCTCCATTTCTCTCTCTCTCTCTCTCCCCCCTCCAGCTTCAACCCCTTCTCACTCGCTCTTGTATTAATTCCATCTAATAGTCCACATCTTGTTAACAGAACAAACAAAACGGTTCGCTATCTCTGCGGCCAGCACATACATGGTACAAATGCCATTTAAAGGCAATTTTTTTTTCGTTCGCCGCAAAGAAATGGGGGGAGGGGATATTTCGACTCAGTTAAGTTTCTGGGAAAACATAAAACTTTAACAAACTTTGAGTATTATTTGTCAATTAATATCCCCGTTTCGGCTCAATTACCCAAAGTAGACCTTCCTTGTACAGTGCGGGCATGGGGGATTTAGTCAAAGGGCGGGGGAAGTCTGAAAGCACTAACTGTTATTCATTTGACCACAGGGCACTGGCGCGCCCGGTATAACTTGTTCGAGGTGGGTGGTGGCTTGGGCGTGGCGAGGCGGGGCGTGGCGAGGCGGGGCGTGGCGAGGCGGGGCGGGGCGAGGCGGGGCGTGGCGAGGCGGGGCGTGGCAAGGCGGGGCGTTGTTGGGGCGGGCGACCACCCCATCAGAACTACCTCCAGTCACGAATTCTACCCCTGGGAATAATGACTTTGCGGGTGAAAATGAGGCGGAAATTTATGCACAGCGTTGCGGCGAAACGCAAGCAGAGGGAACGGGAGAAGGAGAGAGAGAGTAGTTTGGTTAAAGAGAGAGAGGGAGGGAGAGGGACACCCAGGAGCAAGCGTGTTAGCAGACGGGGGTAATAGGCGCGGTGGATGATGGCGGGGGCGGGACACCCCCTCTCTACTTCTCTCCATTTTCGGCCGTAATGGCTCTCTCCCTTTCTCCCCCCTCTCGCTCTCTCTCTCTCTCTCTCTCTCTCTGGCTCTCTCGGCCCGCCCACGCCCCCACCCCCAAGGCACCCTTGCGCCCTATCTCCCCGCACACCTTGGCCGCCGCCAACACCGGCCGCGCCGTGCAAATTGCCCTAGCTCTATCTGTCTCTGCGTGCGAGAGGCGTTTATGATTCTAGAAATAAAGTGTTTAACGTGTTACGGAGAGAGAGAGAGAGAGAGAGAGAGAGAGAGAGAGAGAGAGAGAGAGAGAGAGAGAGAGAGAGAGAGAGAGAGAGGGGGGGGGGGAGGGAGAGGGCGCCACCAGCGTACTGCCCGCGCGTCCCGTCAGACAGGGATGGGGTCCGCAGGACGGACGCTGGCGCCAGGCGTCATGGCAGCAGGTGTCCCGTCCCGTCCCGCCGTCAATCTCGAGCGAGAGGGATGTGGCAAGGAGCGAGTGGTAGGAGGGGGGGGTGCTGTTTTATTGAGTTGGTTTAATACGATACCGCAAATTGGTGGAAGGCGAATAAGTACACTGGTTGGAAAGGGGGGAGGGAGGGGGTCAAGGAGGGGAGAATGGGCTCCCCGGAGCGAGCTGTGGTACTCACTGCGGCAGCTGCGAAATTGGACGCGAAAATGGAGGGAAGGGAGAGAGAGAGAGAGGGAGAGAGGGAGAGAGAGAGGAAGAGAGAGAGAGGGGGGGAGAGAGAGAGAGGATCGAGGTGGCGGCTGAGGAAGGAAGAGGTGTGAAAGGGGCGGAGGGGAGGGGTGGAGTGGGTCATAGGGGCGTGACAAGACGGGCGCGCTTGAGCGCTTGAGCCTCCGATATCGAATAGCGTCGGATATTGATATCACGCGAGGGGCGTGGCTCCGTGATAGAGACTGACGGCCCACTCAGAGGCGGGCAGGGCGGAGGGAGGAGGAGGGGGAGGAGGGACTCTTTTGCAGGGAGAGGAAAGTCAAAAGCACCGAGGCAAGACTCGGCGAAATAATAAGAATAAAGAAGAGGCGACTAAGGTAAGCGAGAGAGAGAGAAAGAGAAGGGGGAGGGCGGGGGGGAAGGGGGCAAAGTGCGTGCTGAGGCAGGCAGACGGCACGGTGCTCAGCCTGGAGTGAGGGAGACAGAGATGGAGAGTGAGAGCGATAGGGGGAGAGAGCGAGAGAGACGCGGGAGGAGATAAAATAAAAGAATTGAGTGTGCGTGCCGTTTCCATGGTAACCGCCACCTATCGACCATTTCGCTCGGTAGGCCCTTGTAGGCGCACTGGGTGGCAGCAGCCCCCAGCGGCGCCCTGGACCAACATGGCGCCACTGCAGCAGGGCCGGAGCACCACGTGACAATCGTCCCCCCGGTGCTGCCAGCAACAGCCTCTCACCCCGACTACTAGGCAACACTCACACACACATGCAAACCGGTTGCCTACCTCAAAGGCGACCCTCAACTAGTCGGTTGTTCTCTTTCGGCTGCCTTTGTTTGTCTACTTTGGTGGCAAGGACCAGGAGCACCGACTTGGCATGTCAACACGTCCAAATAACGCAAGAGCAGTCGTTTATTGACATGCTCTTGGCCTGTGTGTGTGTGTGTGTGTGCGCGTGACGGGGAGCGGAGGCAGGGAAGCTCTGCAGCTGTGATTGACACGGTGTGAATGTGTGAGAGGGTGGGGGAGAGGCTCCTCGGAGCCGTGTGGAGAGCATGCACAACGAGGGGTCGGAGGGGAGGCTAGGCTAGGCGTCAGCCCGGCGGCACGGCCCCCGTCCCGCCGCGCACCAAATCACCAATACGCGCGGGGAACACTAAATTCCTCCTGTTTATTTCTTTCGATCTATCCCCGCTGCAGAGATCCAAAAACTTTTTAGCACTTGTTCCTCCCCTTCATTTCAATTTTTTTGTTTTTGAGGGGGCGACGGGCGCGTTTTCCGCGCTGCAAAAATCTCTAGTCGAGTGAATTCCTCCTTCCCTCGCGCGCGCCACATGGGGCGTGATAACCGCACGTGAGCGCCGCGCCACGCCACGCCACCGCACGCGTCACGTGCGCGCGCTCAATGTTTATCCGAGCGGCGGCATAAGGCGCGCCCATTGGGCACGGCCCCGCCCCGCCCCGCCCCGCCCCGCCCCGCCCCGCCCCGCCGCTACATTGACTGCGCGATGTCACCGTGGTGGGCGGGGATGCGGACAAGTGAGCAGAGAAAAACTGACCCGAACAATAATGAACCCCAGATTATAGTTTTGACCACAAATTCAGAGTGAGCAGGTGATACGCGCGGGGTCACGATCAGCTGTCACTACCACCAGGAGGGTGCTGCATCCTCAAATAAATTCTCTCTCTCTCTTCACGCCAAACATCTTCCATTCGGAATAAAACAAAACACGATATAAAAGAAAAGAACTCAAACTTGAGCATGAAGATAGGCGCGCGGGTGAGGATGAAACGAAAACGATTTGCGCGCTGTCTCCTGTTTCGCTTTTACTACCCTCTGGTGCCACCCTCTCCCCCTCCCTCCTCCTCCTCCCGCGTGACCTGAGGAATGCGACACAAACACTTGGCACTTGTTTCCCCGCCGGCTAAATTAAAAAGTCGCGCGCTGTTTTTCGTTGTGTGTTATCACCCCTCCCGGAGCCGGACCGTCCCTCCGCCCCCCCTCCCTCCCTCCCCACTCCACCCGGTATTTCATTTCTTTGTGCTGCACCGTGTAACGTGTTGATCTCCGGGCGAACATCTCTCTGCTCTACTCGGCCTCCTCGACGTCGAGCAGCGAGCAGCCAAAGGCCCTGCCCGTACCCGGACGCCAAGGACTTTGACAGCTTCCGCGGGCGAGGCGCGGTGGCACAGCAGCTCAGGGCGAGAACCACTCCCTCCTCCTCCAAACCCCGTCGAGCTATCGTCGGCCTCTCTTTCAATTTCGGGCCGTCTACTACTGCGAATTCAATATTGAGTCCAGCGGAAAAGTGAGAAAGAGAGGGAGCGAAAAGCGGGAGAGAGAGAGAGAGAGAGAGAGAGAGAGAGAGAGAGAGAGAGAGAGAGAGAGAGAGAGAGGGAGAGAGAGAGAGAGCACGCGCTAAAGTGATGAGAGACAGAGGGAGCGGCGCGGAGGGGGAGGTTGCAGCGTCGGTTTACGAATCATCGGCTCTGAGTAATTCAGCCGGGTAATCTAACACTAAGGGCGAGCTTACGTAATTGATTCCGCCACTCTCTGTCTCCTTTCCTCTCGCTCTCCCACTCAGCCCGACCCCCTTCCTCTCACCCTCTCGCTCTCTACATCTCCCCTCCAGCTCTCTCGCCTGATGGCAGCGGCCAGTGGGACCCCCGGCACAGCAGCATCGCCAGAGAGTAACAGACCGAGTATGTAAAAGAGGCAGCCTTATTCGCTGGGGTATGGACCAGCTCCGGACTGAATGATTCTGCTATCTTGTGCATACAAAAGTTATACCATCAGGGTCCGGGTCGAGCTCGGCGGCCAGGGGTGGGGCGCGACGGCCCGGCCCAACAGGGTGACTTGTGACTCCGATGGTCCTTGACTCTCAATTGGACGGAACTCGGTGCAGCAAACTTCAGGCAAAGTTGAAATGTCCCCGAGAGAGGTAAGGTAAAAAAAAGAGCTTTGTTCGATCTTTGTCTCGATAGAATTCGTGCTCACCGAGTTTCCGCAAACAATTACCAAGGGATATGCATTTGGTGTGGTAAAAGTTTGCGAAACACCAAAGTGTTTGCGGGGCGTAGACTTCCACGACCCAGCGGCAAAGAGCGGGAATAGGGGGAGAGGGCCGAGTGCAAAACTCACTCAAACTAACTCCGCTTTGGGGTTTAGAGAAGGAGAGAGAACCGTTCCCCTGACTAGAGCAATTACTACAACAAGCCAAGTCGCTACGTCAGTTTCCCCGTCACTTTTCGACAGAATGAGTCGCAGCCCTGCTCCCCCTTCAAGGAGGCCTCGCTCCTCGCTGCTTCACGTGCTTAATATAATTAGACGTTTCTCACAATTCAGCGAAGACGTGTCGGCATTCTCGTTGGAACGGTAAGCTGTGATATGAGAAATTTAACAAAGTGTGTGTGTGTGTGTGTGTGTGTGTGTGTGTGTGTGTGTGTGTGTGTGTGTGTGTGTGTGTGTGTGTGTGTGTGTTGGAAAGGTCGAAGAGCGACATAACGTCAAGCAAGGTGGGGGAGGAGGGGAGGTGTAAGACCATATTTCTTTTTTCCTAGGAGCGACACGGCGGCGGCTATGACATTCCGCCTGTTCCAGACTCGGTTCACACCTCTCTCTCTCACCGTCTCATTCTCTGTCTCTCTCACTCTCCCGCTCGCCGCGCGCCAGCGCCGCCGCTCGCTCAGAAAGGATATTCAACAATAATTAGACGCATAGAGACGCAATTGACATGATGAAATTGCGCGCGTCGCTCGCGACGTTCTCTTGTCCGCGACGTGCGCAGACAGACGCAGACAATTAGCCGCAAGGTCTGCCGCGCCAGCAATGCATGCAGACATCCAAATTACACTTTTTCCTTCTTTGTAAACGGGGACGTGTCACGGCAGCCTAGACCTAAAGGACGGGGATGAGGTTACGTTGACACTATTTTGCTTTTCTATGGGTGCAAAAAGGCTACATGGAAGCGCGCCATCAACCCTTAAAAATATTTATACCGTAACTTTTAACAGCCCCCCACCCCCATCCTTTCCTCGGTCTTGTCGTGAGATACAACCTTTTACGTCGCTTGATTTAGGACCAGAAATTCTCTCGGCGGGGGAGAAATACCTTCACCCCTACTTCTGATGACGGTCAATCCCTCTCCTACCCGCCCATGTGGACGCTTCGACATCACTCGTGTCAACTAACTCGCCGCCGGTGCGGCCGCCACCCCCCCCCCCCCCTCTCTCTCTCTCTCTCCGCCGCCAAACGAGTATCGGTCAAACCATGGAGGGGAGAGGCGCGGCGAGCACGGAAAGGGGGAGAGAGAGAGGAAGAGAGACAGAAAGAGAGAGGGGGGAGGGGAGGAAGTGCCATCGCCGACATTCTCGACAGCCGTCCTCTGGCGCGGCCCCTGAGTGATGCTGCTGGTTTACGCTGAGTGCCTCCGACGACAGAACAAATAGCGTCCATCAGCGCGACGCTGCGGTGGTTGTAGCCGGCCTGGCGCTGGTGCTGGTGGTTCCGCCGGTGCCAGCCCAGCCCAGCCCAGCCCAGCACTGCAGCCTGAAGCGCATGCGGTCAGGGAGATCGACCCCCGGCAACTCATCAGCGTACCAGAGAGCGCGGCATTCAAAGGGGAGCTTCAGCAAACGTGTCGTATGCCCGAGTCGTTGCCTAATAACAAAAACTTTGACGACTTAAAGGATTTACACAATGACTCAAAGCCGATTGTGCGCTTCTCTTTCAGTCATAATCATCAAGAGGGCTTTGACACCGCCAGAGACACGCAAGGTGCGCGGCACGGAGGCGGTGCACAGGGCGGGGCGGGGCGGGGCGGGGCCCGCCTCTTCCTCCGCGGACGCGGCGCCGCCCGCCCAGCGTTTTGGTCATTTCGAGACGACAATTAAACAATCAGCCTAATCACCATAATTACTCGACGGCTCCACCCCTTGACCAACGCGCCGCGCACCCTGCCTCCCCCCTCCCCCTCCACACAGTGCCTCGGCTCCTCTGCAGGGCACAGTACAGTAGAAGGAGGGGTAAAAAAAGGGTTGAACAGAGCGGTGCAGGCAGGTGCGGGGGAGAGGTCACCGCGCGCGCCGCGTGTGAACCAGCTCATAACGAAATAATAATTTTGAACGCGACCACACCACGTGCTGGTCCTGCAGGCCGCGCCGCCCGCCCCCACGACGACGGCCGCGCGCGTGACCCCTTCTGCCAGCGCGCCGCCGCCGCCCACCGCGCGCCGCCTTAAACCCGCCCTTGATGTGCAATCAATAAGCTCGGGGAACAACCGCAGTGGATCAATACCCCGCCCACCCCCTGCCCCGCCCCGCCCCGCCCCGCCCGCTGCTACCCTTCGCTTCCGTCGTTTCACACCTAAGCGATTGCCTCTCCACACGCCCGCCCGGCCCGGGCCCCACAGGGCCGCCCCGCCCTGCCCCGCTGCCCCGCCAGGGCGTTACACGTTGCCGGCCCCCGAGCCGCTATCGCTCGACCCACACCGCCCCCTTCCACTTTGGCACCGTGCGCCCCCAATTTCCTTGCCGGTTGAGTGAGATTTCAGGGCGGTTAACTGCCAGGCCAGCAGGCCCGGCCGGGCACAGTTTGTTATATCGCAGAGGTGCGCCCGCAGCACCTGCAGCGCCTGCAGCGGGAGGATCGGGCAGAGGTGACCGACCCGGGATCGGACCGACCTGGGATCGGACCGACCGGGGCCGACCGACCCCGTCATACGTGTCACGCCCCCCACCCCCCACCCCCCCGCGACATGAGGCATCACCCTGGCCTCGAATATCTCACTCGCTGGGCCTACAACGCCCTCTCGTGACCGGAGGCAGTATCTCAGACACACGGTGCCGGCGCCACCACGCCCCGCCACGCCCCGCCACGCCCCGCCCCGCCCGCCAACACGGCGCATGGGGGCGTTTTTGCGAGCGTGCTTCGTAGCGTAATCTAGGTCTTGAATGTGTGGAGCCCACGCCAGCGGTATACGGCACCGCGCCCGGGCCCACAGGATGTTCTTATGCGGGTGGTGGGCCCCCGCGAGGGAAAGAAAGAGAACAGTGCAAACAAAATTATGGCGGCGTTTTCGCAAAAGCATTTTTGCAAAACGCTCGCCGGACGCTCGCTGCGCGCCCTTTTAAAATTTAATTCTGCTGCCTGGGGATGAGAGGATGGGAGTTTTTTTTTTCCTTCACGAAACGTTGGCTTTTGGTGTTCTGTTGCCTCATTATCGCGCGCGGGACGTTCGTTAAACTCGTGCGGTAGCACACACACACACACACGAGGGCAAGCGCGCTCTAATTCGACCTTGTTACAGGCCGGTCGATGGGCCGATAGCTGAGGAGGCACACGTAAATGAGGCTAGGACCGTATGGCCGTGTAGGGGTCACCTCGCTACTATACCACCGCCGCGCCGGCCCGGTCCGGCCTGACAGCCTGCGCGACAAGTCGTTTGTAAGGGCCTGTGGACTGGACTGCAGGCACACGGTGCCGCCTGGAGGCGCGCCTGGAGTCCAGGAGGCCCCACCTGCCCGCCGACTGGACGCCCTCATTTGTCCCCCGGGCCGGGCTGAGTGCCGCCCCGTCACTGCACGCGCGTCAGCAGCGCCATACAAAGACTTTTTGAAAAATACCGCGCGCTGCACGGCCGTGACTCGCCGTCATATTCTCACTATTTTGATCCGCGCGCGGTTCGACCTCCGGGGAGGAAGGCAGTAAGTGACGCCCTTGTTATACGGCGTCACCGTGTGCGTCTCTCGCGCGCACACCGCCTGTTTGCGAATTCCGCCGATGTATTTCCAGTTTCATAAGGGAAATTCCGAGAAACGTGAGATGGACGTACCTTGCCGTGGTGTCAGCAGAAGGGACAGGAGACGGGGCTGCGGCGGCGGCAGAGTGGGCACAGCGCCCCTGGTGACGGATGTGGCAACGAGTCACCGCCCTGTACAGCAGAAAAACATGAAATAGAAACGAGCAAAACCAGAGGCGGGCAAAAAAAAAAAATAATGTCCTTCATGCCACGACGGTGCGTGCGGAGCGTCAAAAGTAATTCACTATCTGCGCCCCACGCTCTACAAACTTATTGTCACCGTCGTCATTCTAGTATGTTTGTGACACCACAAATTTGGACAGCATAAATGGGGAAAAAGTAGAAAAAGAAACCTTGCTATTTTTTTTCTCTTTATCAAGTTTACATCTTTCAGGATGCTTCCTCTCCTGAGATACTGGGCAGCCACCTTCCCACGCAGAGGCGCGGCGGTCACTGCCTTGTCGGACCTACACCTCATTACAGGGACACGGTGGGCGACGCGCGGGACGCACAGCAGTCCAGGGGTGGCCAGCACCACGGGGTGACCAATGACTATCCAATTCAAATTATTCAAAGTTTGTAAAAGGGAGAAGCAGCAGAGACCCCCAGAACTTCTACCCACCGGCAGACACCAGTAGCAGTCAGGTCCAAGACACATGGGCGCTGGAAGCGTCACTAATTACCGCCCGGTCACCCGGCGCAGCCGCAGCGCGGGCGAGACCACCGTCACCCAGAACCATCGAATTCCGTCGAATAAAACAGACGACACGGGGTCATCCATCTGCGGGCGCGCATCGCCGGCTCCGTGCCCCGGCCACCGCACACAGACACGTCGAGTATTCTAATTGCAGGAGAGAGGTGGCTGCCGTGCCCTGTGGCCTCCAGGGGTGGTCCTGTCGGTCTCCACACTGCA
This sequence comes from Frankliniella intonsa, assembly GCA_033675135.1. Taxonomy (NCBI): domain Eukaryota; kingdom Metazoa; phylum Arthropoda; class Insecta; order Thysanoptera; family Thripidae; genus Frankliniella; species Frankliniella intonsa. The sequence goes on along the minus strand of CM066254.1, from coordinate 8,172,982 downwards.
GCAGCAGACGATACGGCGACTAGGCGCACGGCAGGCCCTCTCGCCGTTTATATTCAATTTACTCATCATTAAAATAAAAACACTTTGACTTTCGCGGCCAGCAGTCGATGCGAATAAGTAGCGCCGGCAGAGCGTCGGCAGCGAGGTGAGCTCAGAGAGATAACAGCGTGTCGGCCACACGAGATAATAACTTAACTTTTGTATAGGAAATTGGGCAACACAACACAACACAAGAGCGGCCCACGGAGCCCAGCCCGGCGGCGGATAGCAGCCCGCGCGCGAAAAATAAAGCAAACAGCAATTACAGCCTCTTGGCGGTGTGCGGGTCCCGCGCGCTAATTAATTACAGGCCGGCAAACTTATCGGGCCGGCCGGGCCGCGGTGCATCAAGGCTTGTTTGGGAATGAGATCCTCGCTGATTATCTGAGAGGTTAGGTGGCGGCCGGGCCGCGCCGCGCCGCGCCGCACCGTGCCGCTCGCGGTCCGGCTCCGGCCCGACCGTGTCATCGTGCTCTTTGGCGGGCGCGCCGCGCACACCGGCCCGGGGCCAGGCTGCCCTGATTAGTCTAAATGAATGGGGATTATACGCCAACCTGGGTGGTTCGGTAGCGCGCCGGACATTCCTCGGTGGTGTCGGAGATGTGTTATTGGGAGGCGCACCTGAAGGGTGGTCCCCGCGCCCACGCGGGCCTATAGGTTACGGAGAGAGAGAGAGAGAGAGAGAGAGAGAGAGAGAGAGAGAGAGAGAGAGAGCAGTGTACTGCTGCTGCCGCCGGCACCCGGGGCGGGTGAGGAATTTTCCGGGGGGAGGGGGGCGGGTAGAGATTGTCACCGACACGGCCGATAGGGTCGCGCGCTTGCGCCAGCTATTTTAATTGATTGGCCGGCGATAAAGGGAATGTAAATGCCCACCGAATACGTGTGTGGGCAAAAGTGTCCGTGTGTGTTGTCTGGCCGATGAACAACCGACAAGTAGCAAAAGAAGAATGTTTGGGAAATCGGAAAATTGGTAAATCATGGTACGAGCATAAAATATTACGGTCGGCTTTACGCAACGTTTGAATTTTATTCCGAGTCGCGCTGGAATGATTATTATCGTGAGAGTTTAAGGTGAGCAAAAAGAGAGAAAGATATTTGCAAAGCGGGCGGGACATGCTTCAGGTCTGGTTATTTTCCTCAAAGCCTTTCTCTGCAAAATCAGCTCGGTAGCACCCTGGTGGCCTGACATGCAAACTACACGGCGCCGCGGCCAACACGCAAACAAGGAATACTATGGGCACAAAAGAGAGGAACGCGAGGGGAAGGGGAGGAAGAAAAAGCAGAGCAGGGCACACATTTTATTTTTCGGCCATGGTCTGGCCGGCCGGCTCGTGGGGGGCGAGTCTCGTGGTGTAAATGCACCCTGAGCGTAACTTCCGAGAAGCTCTTGCATGCGCCCAATTACCTATACCTGCCGTGTCGTGCTTACTTTTCTCCTCGTGACCAAAGAGGCACGCTCGGCAAAATGTTCTCATATCAGCGACTAAAACTACACGACGGAGATTATACAGATGAAATGAGAGGAAAAGGCTGCGCGCTGAGGTGCAACAAGGCGCTGTGTACAAAGCCAGCTGCCCGATTCCATCAAAAAATAATAATTTGCCTTTACCACGAAGGAGACGCGAGTCTATGAGGGAGTTTACCTGGGCGTCCTGGTCCAGGAGCAGCAGCAGCGGGTCAAGCAACAATGAGGAGTAGCGCCAACAAAGAGGGAAACAATGGGAGACACTGCTACCAAAACAAGTGCTTCACGGTAGCCGTGCTGAATGAGGGCACGTAAAACTTCGCCATTGTAAATCAACCTTTCAACACAGACCAGCGGGGGAGGAACACTGTGTTTGCTGCCACGAGAAAACAACGTTCGTTCAATCTAGCGCGTTGCGGAACCATCCAATATGATTTGAAAAATAAATCTCGAAGGCTAGAAATTGAAAAAGAAAATGACTTGCCAGCCAGCCAGCAGCCACTTTGCCGGCCGTACTGTTGGCGGTGGCTCGCAGACGGGTTATTGTCTCGTTATTGCCACTCGGCGATAGTATCGCCCCGTTATGACTTCTCAATCAGGCGGCACGGCTGAATTGGGGCCAATGTCGCGCGCGACCACCATCTTGCGCTGCCACACAGGGTGTGCGTGGCGCGGAGCAGAGTGGAACAACTCCACCGTTCATTCATTCATTTACTCATTTTCTTTGGAAACTCTCTCTCGAGATGAGGTGGCAGCAGCAGTGCCAGGAGCAGGCCCCACAACCCCTGTATCGCATATGGTGGCTGTCGTGCTGCCGGCACGGCGCCACCGCAGAGTCATGGCGCGTCCGAACAGCAAACAGATTTGTCGGCGAGAATGACCCGCACCGCTCTCATCATGACGATGAATAATGCATGTGCATTAGCGGGGATTGAGCGGCGCCGGGGGAGAGATGAAGTGGCCGACGTTGCGGCAGCATTCTGCCCGCGGCTCTGCCCCTGCAGCACGGGCGCCTGGCGCGCCGGGGTCAAGGGTCGCCGTCGACCGCCGTAAACCCCATGCCAGCCGGCTTGATGTCATCGGGCATGCACTTGTGACCATCCATTGTACGGACTGATAGAGCAATCACTCAGCGAGCCCCCTCCCTACAATGAGGGTACCTAAAAGGTGCGCGGTGCACCTGCTGCTCAGCGCCGAGGAAACCTGAAAACCAAAACGCGACACAAAGACGGTCAGGTGCAATAAACCACTTTGTCAACCAGATGCCAAGGGGGCCAATCAGGTCTTACCTCACACAGGACAGTGCGCTGCGCGTCGACAATGACCGGCCGATAGCCTCATTCTCCGGGGCCGGGCCTGGCCTGGCCGCGCTATAAAAGCGCACGCAGGCTGATTAGCTCCGGCATTGTTCCTGGAATGACTTTATGGAGCCCCGCATTGTCCAGTGGTATGACTTTTGTGTCCCTGCTCCTGGCATTCGTCATTGTGCGCCGCGGAGGGTTGCTACCAACCGCCCCCAATAGGTGAAATAAAACTGGATCGCAAGACAAACAAAACCACCCGAGCCCTTTGCTCTTCACGAAGCAACAACGACATTTCCGCACCTGTGCCGTCTGGGGTCCGCCGCGCCGGCGCGGCGGGTGTGGGAGTTTCATCAATTAGGAATCACCCTGCTGGCAGGCGGGACGCACCTTGCAGGGGCAAGCCCACTTATGTCAGGGGCTCCTGTAAACAAGCGGCCGGTACATGGCACTCCTAAAATGGCACACATACACACTCGCGTACGTGCGAAAGACGGGCGGACACCGGCGGACGGCGCGGCGGCCGGCGGTGCGGTCCCCAAGGCGTGCAAAAACTGACAATGCGAAGGCACACACATGACACCCGCGCTCGCCCCGACATGTTTGTGGTAACGCGCTCACAGACGTTTTTCTCCTTCCTGAGCGCGTCTGTGCGGGCCGGCCCGCGACATGATGGCCGTCTCCCTCATGCAGTGAGTGACGCAGTGCATCATCACGACTAGCGCGCTTCGTTATATTGGACACAAACTGTCCCAGCATGCACCAAGCAGGGGTCCACGTACCCACCGATGGAATGCTCTCGCATCCAGCTTCCACGCATCTATGTGTGAGTATCCGTCACGCACGCGGAGCGGCCGAGCTCGACTCATCACCCATACTAGAGAACACTTTTACAATGCCTTCTCGGGGGTGGCCACACACTACTCTATACGAGGCCTTTATCGCGCCAGCCTCGTCTTCGACAGAGTGGCGCGGGAAATCCGCCAGTCTTAATTGAGCAGTTGGAGTTAACTAATCAAGTCAATAGCATCTGCAATAAACGACTAAACAAACACCATATAATCCCTGCGTCGTCAAAGACTTACTTCGCTTTGCCCTGCCACAGCGCCAGCTCGTTTTTTTTAACCGCTTTATATGGCGTCAATTGAGCTGGGGGCGCTGCTAGCAGCACACGACGCTCCGTCTGGGTGTCCGGCCGCTACCCGCCGGCGAATCCTCTCAGTTATTCCGTCACCTTCGGCACCCCCTACTGTCTGACAGCACCTGCGGCTGAGGTCGTTGACTCGGACAGCAGGGGTCACACACTTATTTATTTTGGCGCCACCAGTCCGTCGATGGGTGATGTAGTGCTCACCTCTGAAAGGCGCGACACCTCCGGGTCGGTATGGGCCTCCCACCAAGATACGGGCAGCGGGCCACCACCATGAAACCACAGTGTAACATAGATGAACCGAAAGTGGCCGGCCTAGCTATATAGCACGTATTTGCCCATTCTTCCAGCTCCAGACTCATATACCGCTGCTGGCTGCCGCCGGCGCTAGCGGGCTGAGCCGTAGCAGCAGCACGCTATCTCTGCTCCCTGATAGACTGAGGTATAAATCAGGTGACTCACCCGCAAGGGAGCGAGAAGGAGAATGAGAGAGCGGGCGAGAGATAAAGCTACACGCGCTTAAGGTGCCCCGCTCCCTATGGTAGGCAACCCTTGTTCTAGACCCTACCGGGGTGTGCGCCGGACCAGACATCACAGGCTGACGAAGGATGCTGTTGTGACTCTGAGTCTCCCTCACACACACACATGCACCCACGCACGCACCTCTTCTCACGCGAAAGCTCAAGCTTCTTATCGGAATCCAGCCCTCAATACCCCGTACCGCACGGCAGGTGGCGCAGGGTGGCACTGACTGTGTCTCCGTGCCGCCGCCCCGCCCGACTTCTGTGTGGTCCAGGCCGAGGCATTCAGTGCCATCGGGCAGGGCGGCAGGGCACCCTCCGGTGTCAACGCGTAGGGATTTTTGCACCGCCCGCCCCGCCAGGACAGGTCATCGACAGTATCGATATCTCGCCGGGCCCATCGCACGATCGGCTCATGGAGCCTCTTCAAGGTCACCGCACATTATGAGTGATTCACTTTTTTCACTTCCATCGCGACTTCCAATAATTGCAAAATAATACTAAATACATGTTTTTAAATAGTCCCAATCACAAACATTGGCATCTGGGTCCATACAGTTTCTAATTTAAATTTGACATTTCAATTTCAGCGCAGCGTCATGTACTGGTTTCTCCTGACGAGTCTCGAGTGGTGTGCTCGCGCGGCTGTGCGCGGCGCGGAAGGCCACAAAACAAAACCAGTCGGGTATTCGATCTCCCGCCCGTGTAGCTGTCACTCCGCGGCGTGCGTGCCGTCAAGTCAATGACTGTGACGCGCGGTGGTTCGCTGATGTCCGTCTCTCTCTCTCTCCTCCCCTCACTCCCCCTTACTCCATCTCTTTCACTCGCACTCCACGGTGCAATCAGAGCGACAAGGACGGAGCGAGAGCACGCGTTGAGCTGTAGGGGTGGCTGCAGTGATTTTAAACCGCGACCCGGTTAAAACAGATAGAGGAAGGGGGTATGGGGGGGAGGCACATAGAGGCGTGGCTAGTAATAAAAACAGCTGTAGCGTTATCAAAGTGAGGCAGGCGACCCCGAAGTTTGGAGAACAGCATGAATATAGGGGTATACGGGGATGTGCGCATAAGAAATATCGATACGGCACGTTCGAAGTTATTACCTCAATCGATGTCGAGTATAATTAATTCAAACGATAAAAGTACAAAAAAATAAAAAACTTAAGATGTTATTGTGGTAGGAGCGGTGGGTGTCGAGGGACTCGCAAATCCCGACGAGTAAAACTGACCGTCCAATTTGAAAGCCTCCCTTTCGTTCTTCTTTCTATTGGCAATGCCGCCATGCATCCCCGGTGAGAAGGTCGCCACGTTTTTCTGTCTCCCTCCCTCTCCTTCTCTCTCCCTCGCCACCCACACGCATCGACCAAAGGCGCCGACCCAGCACGACTCCTTCGTTAGGTTTGGTTTGGCCGGTGCAGTGCGGCGCAGCGCCCTGCCCGCAGTCTCATGTTGTAGGAGGCTGGAGGGATGCGAGAGCCAAACACATAAAAATGTCGAAATGTCCCCCGCTGACTTTCGCCCGCAAAGTGTGCAAGCTTGCGGCGGCGCGGCCGGTGCAGCACCGGGGTGCTGCCTTTGCAATACAATCAACGGGGAGGCAATATGAAAGATTGCTTAGCGCCCTGAAGGCGTAAGGCTAATCAAATAATTCTCACCAATTTGACAAAAAACAAATATTATTTCTATCGACTCAACTATGACTCACCCCCGATAGGATTACGCCGTTCGCACACACGGTCGCGGGGGCGGGGGGCGCGGTGTGAGGGACACGCTCCCCCGTAATCCTCACACACAGAATCCAAAACTTTTCATACTCGAATGGGTAATCGCGCGCGGACCGCGCCGCATCCCTCCTGGATCATATTTGCCTCTTTGTCGGCTGAACTCCGGAATGTAACATACGGCGAAGCGATTTTTCCATGGCTGCGCCCAAGGGTGACGTCAATAACTGAATTGAAGACACACTACACACACATGGTACGTCAAGAATTTAAATTTAATTTTTTTTTAAATATTTAGTTTTAAAAAATGCTTTAATTTTGTTTAGAATTTGCAAGTGTGTCCTGGAGGCCGTTTGTCCTCCCTGCGAGCCACCTTGTCACTGACCCCAGAAGGGGCCCCGGGGTGCCCACTGTAGCTGCCCGCTGTGGGGTGCACACGCCGGCGGCGGCGGCATCTCCTTTAGTCTGTGTGTGGCGCACAGGTCCATCTGGGGCCAGTGTCCTTCACGTTTCCACCTTTAATTAATTTCCCGAGAGTCGTGTTGGTGGTGGCCAATTCATTCACGGTGCGACTGGCAGTCAGAGGCATGCAAACAAACACCATCACAACTGTGCGGACTTGAACAAGCACCTTTGCACCCACTCGTTTTCAGTTCTCTCCGATACATGAAAATTTTACACCAATACAACTGCCTTGTAAAAAAAAAAAAATGTTTTTTTAAAGTTATGTCAGGGAATCTCCCGGCACATGGCATCACGAAAGAGTCCCCGAGGACAATCTCCGTCCAATGGGACATAAATATCCCATTGAGCGGGGCTTGTATGTAACACGCTTTGATAAAAGGGGGGAGGGGCGGTGTGGGCCCTCGGATGTAAACGTCGCTTCACGTCACACAAAGACTGCACTATGCTCTCTCTCCCTCTCTCTCTCTCTCTCTCTCTCTCTCTCTCTCTCTCTCTCTCTCTCTCTCTCTCTCTCCACTATGGGCACCGGAGCGAACAGAGTAGTGCAATATGCAACACGCACACTTACACATTCTCCCTCTCCCTCTCTCTCTCTCTCTCTCTCTCTCTCTCTCTCTCTCTCTCTCTCTCTCTCTCTCTCACTCCCTCTCTCACACACACAACAAAAAGCTACGATTTCGCGCGCCACACCCCCTGCACCCTCCCACACTCGAATTGACAAGGAGAGCGATGGATGTGTTTACCTGAGTTTGTCCCTCTATTGTGACACCGCAAGTCAACATTACCTGTTCACCTTTCCCCCGGGAGGCCCCTGGGGAACACGAGGAAGAGGCCTGCCTGCTCCCCATTCAACCGAAGCTTGACTGAGGCCAGACCCGGAGCGGGAGGAGGAGGAGGCCGGAGCTAATGCACATACAACACATACGCTACGGACGACCGCATCGGGTCCAGCAGCAAATTAAAAAACGGGGAAACAAGACCTTACCAAAAATATCGGCGGTAATAGTTCCCCGAAGGACCGCGAAAGCAAAGAGTTACAGTGAAATAAGAGAGCCAAACCCTCTGGTAACGCTCGACGATTCTATGATATCAGGTGGTGCCCTCCCAGCCCGCCCCTCGAGTCACTCACTCGTTGCGATCCTCTAATTGAGGGACGCAAAGCGCGCTGCCCTGGGTGGTCGGAGCGGCAGTACTAACAAGCGCGCACATTTAAATATTTCATCAGGTTTTATTACCCTTCTCGGAATAACTTGATAGTATATGTCGTTCATTTCAAATAATAGTGCGCTTTTCTTTTCTTTATTTATCCGCGACTCCTCTCACGACACGCACACACACTCGTTGCGCGCGTTTACATGCCGGCCGACGCCGGGCATAATCATAAATTGTGGGATGACGTGCTTTCGCCGTCCTGCTCCCTCTCACCCACGAGAGCATCTCTCTCTCTCTCTCTCTCTCTCTCTCTCTCTCTCTCTCTCTCTCTCTCTCTCTCTCTCTCCGTCGCGGCCAGGTGCGACCCGGACCGAGCTCTTTATCAAACGACCAGCACGGCCGGGGCCCAACTCGCGTCTCGTCTCGAGGCGGTGCCGCCACGCTCCGCCACGTCCCGGCGCGCCCCGCCGCCGGCCCGCCTCTCAGCCAATGGCGCGCCTCGGCGGCGGGCGTGGTGGGGACGGCCCCGCCCGCGCGCATGCGCACCGCCGAGCCTGGCCGCGCCGCCTGGAGGGGGGAAATAGAGCTATACCCGGCGCGCACGCGGCCGAGAGAGACGCAGCGAGTCGAGGGGGCCGCCGGGGGCCGCGGGTGCGAGAGAGACGGCGCGCACTGGGCGGGGCGAAGCGACAGCCAGGGTCCGAGCCGGGGCCTGGCCTGCCCGGCTGATTGTGCCGTGTTTGAGTTGAGAGCAAGCAGACAGCTAATATAGACGTGTCCTCGGCGAGTGTCACTCCCTCCTCCGCCAGTCCGTCACTCCGAGTCGCGAGGTGTTAGTGTGAACATGTGTGCCTAAGGCGGCAGTGCTCCAGTGAACCCTAGTGCATCCTAGTGCATCGCAGTGCAGTGAACCATGGCCCTGGAGACGGAGCGGTGTTCCCCGAGCAGCGCGACCAGCGCGTCCAGCCCCAGCCCGGGGCCCAACAACCACCACCACCAGCGACCCGCCCTGCCCTCCTCGCCGGCGCAGCAGCAGCGGTCGCCCTGCACCTCGCCGTCGACATCTCCCGGATGTACGTCGCCGTCCTCGCCGGTGGTCGTCCCCAAGACCGAGATCATGGAGCACGGTGAGCGATCGTCGTGCAGCCCCTCGCCGCCGCGCGCCTCTTTCTCCATCATGCACAAGGAGCGCACGATTGCGCACCCGCGCGCGCTGCCGGCCGTGCCGGCCCCCGCCGTGTACCTGCCGCCGCCCTTCCAGGACGCCCTGGACTACCGGCTGCTCCGCGGTCCGGCCGGCAGCCACCTCCACCGGCCGTTCCTAGACCACCCCGGTGCCCTAGGCCCGCCCCTGGCCGCCCCCCTGGGCCTGCACCCGCTGCACCAGCTGCAGTACGTGCACCCCGAGCTGTACCACCCCGCGCCCCTGCTCCACTCTAGTCAGCCCCCGCTCGACCTGCTGCGCCCGCTGCAGCCCGAGCCCCCGCTGCCCTTCTCCGTCGACAACATCCTGCGGCCCGACTTTGGCCGCACCGCGGTCAAGCGGAAGAACGTCCTGGACGCGCCGCTGTCCTCGACGGGCGTCCTCACACCGTCCAGCCTCACCAACGGCCTGCCCGGCGCGCCCGCCCGGCCCGCTGCCGTCCCCAAGGCCGTCAAGAAGCCCAGGCCGGCACCACCGGCGCCCATCACGACGCCGGCGCCCACGACGGCCGCCCCCGCCGTCAGCCCGGCCAAGAGCATCGCCTCGGACGTGACGTCCACCAGCGGCGACGACGCCTCCAAGGACGGCGAGGACAAGAACAACATGTGGCCGGCCTGGGTCTACTGCACCCGCTACTCCGACCGACCGTCCTCAGGTGAGCACTTTAAACCTGTCGCATGTATTTTGGCAGTGTGTGCGCGCACCTTTGTGCAGGTCCATGCCACCCACACAATACGGCACCCTCCGGCTGATAAAGGGACGCACAGACCCGCCGGCCCGAATCGCAATGCCGTGTCAAACGCGGTGCCGCGCGCCAATGTGAATGTGGCTTTTGTTGCACCCCGCGGGGGCCGGCGGGGGGCTGGCCCGGCTTGGTCCGGCCGGGGCGACTTATTTTGGGCGCTTGTGTCGACTCCCGCCGCAGCGCTGCGCCGGGCCGGGGTGGCGGGGCGGGTTTGGGTGGGTTTCGAGCATCCGCTCTCGTCCGACAACAAACCGCCCACATTCCCGCTTTGTACGCGGACCCAGCTCCCCCGGGCCGCCCTCGAGAGCCCCGTCCTGGCCGTGGACCGCGCTCGATGTCTCGCCGCGATACGCCGCGCTGCACTTCCTCCTGGTCCTCTCCCGCCCGTCTGATTTGAAAGGGAAACGGAGCTCGTCATTCTCGTCAACAACGACGGGCGATTCGTCAACCGGCCAACGAGGCCGAGCAGACGAGCACCTCCACCGGGTCAGGCTGGGCGCCCGCCTTAACGGCACCTATTTATCTGGGCCCCGATGGGCGCCGATAGCAGCAGCACGTGGGGGAGGGACAGGAGGGGCGGGGCAGGGCGTGCCCCCCCCCCGCCCCCCTCCCCCCGGTGCAAACTTGTCGCGTCAAAATACTACGGCAGTTTGGTCACTAACGACGGGGCGCAAAACATTTCCCCACCCCTTTCCATTCTCTCTTTTTTTTTTCCGACGCTGTCGTCGAGGTATGAGGCCCTCTGCATCCCGCCCGCCTCTTTGGCGTTTAGCAGGAGAGGAAATCCTCGGGTGGCGATGAAGACGAGGGGGAGGGGGGGGGGGCGGCCCACCGCAGCGCTTCATATGACACCCCCCGACGATGCATGCTGCTGCTGCTGCTATTACCGTGCAGCCAGCCGCCACGCTACGCCACGCCACGCGCCTTGCTTTGAGCATAATTAGCTGTGACTTAGCTGTCTGCTCGCCAATTAGAAATAAATCAGGACCCCGTTTATTTATTTCTAGAGCGCGAGCTGCTCTGGCCCGCCAGCGTCGATCATCGCGAGAGCCGTTTAGCTCATGCGGTAGGCGCCTCACGCGAGCAGAGCCGCCGCGCCGGGGTCATCGGCAGCAGCGCAAGGCGACAAAAAACGCTGCAAATTTTGTTTCCACGCGAAGTAATTCTTAAGGTTGGCGTTTCCTGCCTTATTCGCGCTGCTGTATATACTTTCTCGCTCTTGCCCCCTCTCATAGTTCAGTTTGGACGTGCAATCCGGAGTATTGCCGTTTGCCTTCTCCATAATTAAATTTTCCAACCACGATGAATGATGGGATTTGTGGTTGTCAACGCGGAGAGACTGGCAAAGAGCACATCACAGACGACAGCTTCGAGTAGGACGCGCGTGGGGTGGGGGGAGTTGCAGAAAGTGAGCGGGGAGGAGGAGGAGGAGGGGTGGGGAGCGAGGCAGACAGACAGCAAGTCGCGGTTTATCCCTTGGCGCGCTGCAGGCGACGACCCGCAACGCAAACACGGCTGTTACCCTCTCTCTGTCTCTATCCCCCCCCCTCTCTCTCTCTCTCTCTCTCTCTCTCTCTCTCTCTCTCTCTCTCTCATTCCAATAAGCTAATCGGAGCAACAAAGACACACGCACGCTCACATGCACAATGCGAGTCTTGTCGTCACTATCTGTTTGAATCTTCTCCTCCTCTCCGGCAAACGAGAGGCGAGGAGGCCGAAGCCGAAGCGAAGGAGCCGAACGATCCACAGCCGAAGAATGCGGCGTGATTTTTTAATTTTCTACACGACTTGCCATTTTCACGGCCGCAGTCCCGGCCGGACGCGGACGCCCCTCCTAACTGGGAGCGGCCATTTTGCGTTGGTCACTTCACTCACTCCCTCGTTCTCCCTACGTCTCTCTCTCTCTCTCTCTCTCTCCTTTCAGCTTGGCCTCTGCCGCCCCCCTCTCTCCAAGGCAAAAGGGTGCCAAGTTAAAGGGCCAGGGGAAAGGGTTGTAAAGGGGAGGGGAGGGGCTGCATTCAAATTAGCTAACACCGTGGAAACTTGCTGGGCTATTCGTGACTCTGAATTATAATCCATCTCGTTATGCTTCTTGCTCTCTGATTGCTCTAATTCGAGAGAGCGAGATAGAGAGAGAGAGAGAGAGAGAGAGAGAGAGAGAGAGGGGGGGGGGGGGAGTGCAGTGCCCACGGGGATGGGTGGGGTTAAGCTGGCAGGGGTGTGCCCGCAGTATTCACCGTAATACGTCATCTCACTCCCTCTGTTTCCCTTTCTCTCTCCCTCTCCCGCGCGTTACACGCCGCGGCTTTTATAGCACTTAATGCACACATTTGTTTGTGGGCACTGCTCCGCGCTGCAGCGCACAGGGACCAATTTTCTCATCATTGTTTTCCCCGCCCTCTCTCTCTCTCTTTCTCTCTCTCTATCCTTCTCTCTGGCACCCCGCCTTGGGCGTGCACGGCGCACTGCCGGTGGCCTACCTGTCAGGTTCCACTCGTGCCAACTGTACGACCGGGCGTTGTAGGGCGTGGCGCTGCGTGGCGCGCTCGCAGCGCAGACAAATAAATAAAGCACCATTTTAACGAGCGGGTGGCGCAGGGGCAGCGGACCGAGCAGGCTAATGGAGCTGCCTACCTCTTTTGTCGTTGGTCCGGTGGCGTGGCGTGGCGGGGCGTGGCGGGGCGTGGCGGGGCGTGGCGTGGGCGCGCAGACACGCCGCTTAAAACCCCTCATCCTGCCCGGACGGCGGGGCGCGCCAACCCCTTGGCCTCGCGTGCTGCTCCGTGCGGGATGAAAAATTCAGCGTGGTGATCCCCGTGGCCGCGACCCGGCGATTTTCTCCTGAAACATTGATGGGGAATTATGGAAAAGGGGTAGATATCGATATGGCGGCGGCGTGTGGCGCCGAGGGGCGTGGCGGGGCAGGTCGGGGTGTGGCCATTACCCGCGGCGCGCGTGAACGCCTCGGAGTGAAACATGACCTTTGTGCGGATCGCACTCCACCGCCCGTGCGCGCCGATTACAATGTGAGTGGCAGCATACTCTCTCTCCCTGTCTCTCTTTCTCTCTCTCTCTCTCTCTCTCTCTCTCTCTCTCTCTCTCTCTCTCTCCCCATACTATCATCATGATGGCTCGGGTAATTAACTCTCCATTAATATGCGGAGAGGACATCACGATGCGGGCAACGCCTCTGTGACAATAACGACGATGGCCCAGCCCTTCCCCTCCCCCATGACCCTTCCCTTCCCTGCCACCCACCACCACGCCGCTATCTGCCGCCCAATCAAAATCAATCTCGCGTCATGTTGCGGTTGTCATAACGCTCGTGCTCCGAACAGTGTGATGAGTAAACCTGAAAAAAAAAAATCCGTTCATGCGCCAGCCTTTCATCCTGCGTGCCTAGAGGTGGTTTATATCGTGGCCCTTCCCGAGCAAGTAAAATCGCCCGGCAGCGTCTTCTCTATCCCCCGCTCTCTCTCTCTCTCTCTCTCTCTCTCTCTCTCTCTCTCTCTCTCTCTCTCTCTCTCTCTCTTTCGTTCATTAGCACTGCGTCGTGGGAGCGAGCGAGACAGCTGCAAAGGGGTGCCCCTCGGGCCGTCCGGGCGATATGTGGCAATAAATAATGGGGAGGGAGATAATCTTTTGTTGTGATGTGCGGTGTGTTTACACGCGGCTACTGTGAGCGTGTGTGTGTGTGTGCAAGGGGATGGTATTGCTCTATCCCCCGCCACCCCACCCCCTCGCGCCGCCTGCCATGTTCGCATACATCCCGGCCACGCCTCCGCGCGTGAGTGGGGGGCATTGTGTAATTACAAACATGGCGCAAACGAGTGTCCAGCCATAACGAACTGAGCCCGACAACGACTTTTCCTTTTTTTCCAGGAACCAAAATTGCATGGCCCATAATGCCTTTAAAAAAAAAATTGCCGTGGTTTTAGTGTATGGTATTTCTTGTTTGTATTCTGGTGAATTATAAAACCATACGTCACCACACAGCACAACGCGATGACAAGGTTCTCTTATCGGCGCGCGTCGCCCCGTCGCATTATCGCTGGTACCCGACACCCGATCGTCCCAGCAGAGATGCTCAGACCGTCGCCCGCACCCGTCGCAGCGGGAGGGCGACCCTTTCATCCTTTTGAATGTGAACAAGGTCTAAAGTCAGAAAGGAGTGAGCAAAGGAGTGAGCAAAGGAGAGAGAGAGAGAGAGAGAGAGAGAGAGAGAGAGAGAGAGAGAGAGAGAGACAGAGAGAGGCCCCCCGTGCGACTGAAAGCTCTGTCGCCTCGCCTCGGCCCGGTGCGCGTGCCGCCGCCGGCCGCCCCCTAGAGCCCCGCGCGCCATGCCCGGTCACGACCAGGCGCTCATGCAGCGCGCCGCCCTGGTCGGTAATGGACACCCGAATGGGCGGCGTAGGCAAATTATTATTATTGTTTGTTTGTTTGTTTGTTTGCCCCGCCAACCGTTAAAGCGGAAGCGAGCGTCGTTTCCTTTCCGTTTGTCGTTTTGTTGGGCGATATTGGGGGCGATTTGCGCGGCTCACACGCGTCCTGGAATGAATGAAGGGTCCAGCCCTGCGCGCCGCGGGCCTGTGTGTGTTTGTGTGTGTGTGTATTCCGTGGGTGGTCGCAGGGAGTACGTGTTAAGAAATGACAAGGACTGCCCCGCTCTGAGGCATGCCGACGGCCGCCCTCCACAGTTTACCCGCGGCCTGGAATTCCTCTGTCTCTTTCTCTCTTCCTCCTGCACTCCCGCCTCTCATTCACTCTCTCTCTGCTGACGCAAAAACGCATTCCTGAAATGCACTTCTGTACAAGGCGATCCCGGTGTCGGGGGAGGAGGGTCGCGAATCTCGCTGCTGCAGCAGCCGGAGCCAAGGGGTAAGAGCTTATCGCGCCGCCGCGCCGCCCCCGCAGAGGGGAGGCTGCAGGACGAGGGCGGCTATCAATGAGCACGACCGCAACAAGTACACGCTGTACATGAGCGCACCCCTCCGCGGAGGGTGGCGCCTGCAAATGTTATTGAATAGCTTGGTAAGCTGCCAAGGGGCGTTTAGGCGAGGTGGGGAGCGGCGGGGCGTGTCGGGGCGTGGCGGGGCGTGGCGGGGCGTGGTGGGGCAGACTGACCTGCAGCCAGGCCGGACCGGCAGGCGCGGCGGCCGGCGGCCACATGCAGCCCATACGGCGCATATATGCAGCTCCGCCTATCATGTCTGCCCCATTAGTCCTACTCCCCCCCTCCCCTTCCCCTTTCCCTGGGGTCCGGGGCGGGGCCTGCGCGAGCGACTGGGACGCCCAATAATAATAATAACGCAATCGCAGCCCGGCGGCCATTATTCGTGATTTGTGCAGCATTGGTGCTGCCGGCTGAATGGGGCTATGATTATGTTATGGTTTGTTTTGTGGCCCCGTGCGCGCCGCGCCGCGCCCGGCCCAGCCGGGGCTAAACGGCCGGCAGCAGCCATTGGACAATGTGTTCTGATTGACTGGTGTGTGCCTACCCCCCGCCGGGCAGCGGGGTGTTCTAGTGAGGGGGTGGTGGTGGAGGCAGAGGGGGTTTATGGCTTCTAACAAGCGCGGCCTGGCGGGGCGGGGCAAGCGGGGCGGCCGCGGGGAAGTCGTTTGACGGTCCCAGATATACAAATGAGGCAGGCGGGGCGGGAGCAGGCCGGCTAAGTGTGTGAGCAGCCGCCGCGCTACGCCACGCCACGCCGCGCCCGCGACAAACATTAGGCCAAGAAGGTTATGCGGGCGCGGCCTGCCCACCGACGGCCGGCCGGCTCCGCTCGCCTTTGCTCATGGGAATCGAACCTGCTGTCGAGGGAGTCATTTTCGTCCCGAACACCACCGCGCGCTGGTAGGGCATTACCGACAGGGCTGTAAAAGTTTATAGGGCCGTTTTTTGTGTGCGTGTCGAAAGGGTATGCGAAAGTGTAAAAGTTGCGCACACACTTGCCAACAGTATTCCCTTTTTATTGTAAAATGAAAAATATGAAAAATGCGACGAAATCTAATCTCCACCTTTTTTTGCCTCTGTCTAGGTCCCCGATCGAGGAGGTTGAAGCGCAAGGAGAAGGCCGCCCCAGAGGAGAAGAGGCCGCGGACGGCGTTCAGCGGTGAGCAGTTGGCCAGACTGCGGCACGAGTTCGCCGAGAACCGCTACCTGACCGAGCGGCGGCGCACCGAACTGGCGCGCGAGCTGGGCCTCAACGAGGCGCAGATCAAGATCTGGTTCCAGAACAAGCGGGCCAAGATCAAGAAGGCGTCGGGCTCCAAGAACCCCCTGGCGCTGCAGCTCATGGCGCAGGGCCTGTACAACCACTCCACCGTGCCCATCGACGAGGAGGAGGAGGAGGCCCAGAACGCCATGATCCTGGCGGCGCAGCAGCGGCAGCAGCAGCAGCAGGCCATGTAGTGCATCGTGGAGGACAAGGACGATGTGTGAGCTCGCCTCAAAGTGACCTCCTCGCTCATGAGCGTGCCGCGACCGTGACTAGAAGTTAAACAACCCCGGCTTAGCAACTTCTTTTTTGTTTTTGTTGTAGCAGAAGTTGTGAGCTTGTGTTCAAGTGCAAGTATCTTCCACAGAACTTCCGTCGCCAACCAGTGACACAATCATGTAAAAAATACAAGGCTGATCTTTTTTTTTCTTCTTTCTAATTAACGTGTCATTGCGGTAATTTTAGAACGTGTTATAGTTTATTAGATTTTAATGCTAAAGAGTACTTTTGTGTAGCGTTTGTGTGATCAAAGAGCGTAAGTGCCGTGTTTTCGGTGCATCAGGACGTGTGAGAATGGAGTCCTGAGTTTTACCAAAGATAAATGTTATTTAGTATTTATGTAAAAATTATCAGACACGTTGTGGCTTTAATATTGTAAGATCGTTTATTGACGTGCCAAACTTAATTTATTACTGACTGCAGAGCGTACATTTCGTAATTGTGTGATATCTTTGATTCTATATAAGTAAATATATATATATTACTGTGGAAGGAAATATAATTAACATTATTCGAGTTATCGGTGTACATAACGCAATAGAAGAAATACCCTTAAGATATTAAAGAAATCCTGTATAATGCTACAATTTTTAGTAAAGCAAAACCAAATGTACAGTGTACAAAAGAGACATGGTTAAAAACGATTAAACGAAAAAAAAGCAAGATATGTAAAAATTTCCAAATCGTTTTTAAGAACATGTTGGAAAGACATCGGATTGTACAAAGTCCAGTGATATCGATAATAATAATAAAACATTCATAATTACATGTTACGTTACACGGTGCTTTGTTTAGTTCCCTCTACATCCTCTCTGACGCATTTTTTAAAAAGCAGCAAGTGCAAAAATGTTACTTTTCTTTTGTAAGAAATGAAATTGGAGTTTAAAAATAAGAGATCCCTTTGCGGCAAAATGGACCGCGTACAAGTCGTTCAAATGGCTTTAATCGTTTCGACTCGGGTGCACCGCATGTGCACCGCGCCGCCAGCCGCCGTCCTCAAAGCCAACATAACGGCGCAAAACAGTAACGCGCTCACTCGGCCGGCTCAAAGGCTGCGGATCGAATGTCACATCATAACGCGGCTCACTTGGGGCTCGTTAACCGCCCACTAAACACCCAGCCTGGCCGCCGCCTCGCCTCGCCACGCCTCGGCCCCGCAGGAGTAGTTAGGCCTGCAGCCAGTTCGACCATTTGCTCTGCAAAAAAATATTGGTCCCACTAAAATTTTAGGTGTAAAAACTAGAACTGTCAAATCCTTTGGTCAAATCCATTTCGTACGACTTAGATTTTGTTTTCAGCTAATCTTACCTTTTTAAATTTATGTAATGATAGAGGATAAATAAATAATTAGAAGCTTTTAAGTGCAAAAATTAGTGTTCGTCGGTACTTCTAGTTCTTCTCGCACATTTTAATTCAACACGTGTGAAACAAAAAAAAATGATAAACATCATTCTGCCAGTCACACTTGAAACAGAACACATTGCGCAAGGGGCGCCAGCGTTATTCACTTCGCAGTCATTGCGCTTGATTTACTGTTGTATTAATTGGATATGGCCGACAGAGGAAGCGAATCAGGGCGGGTAACGGGCGGGGAGAGGGGGAGGGGGGCAAAGAACAGCATGAGAGAGCCCCTTCTCCTCTCATGTTCACTCAGTCGGGGGGCGGGGGGGGGGGGCTGAGGGGGGATGACAGGGGTCAGAACGGTGAGGCAACTGGTCGGATAAAGGATTACCAGCCGCTGCTCACACATCTCCTCACCGACACTATGTGTGTCGCGGTATGGCTAGTTTGTCCCGGCGGGCCGCCAGGCCGCGCTGCTGCTGCTCCTGAGCGTACTTAAACGACAACAATTAATTACCCCGGGCCGCTCCACTATCGATCGTGTCGGAGTGACGAGCTCGCTGGCCTAGGACGACGGCATTCCGCTAACACGCTGTAAAGTGAATCGCGCGGGGCGGGGCGGGGCGGGGCGGGGTCCGCCGTGACGGGCCCGGCCGCGCGCGCACCGGCGGGGCGGGGCGGGGCCCCGGGTAGCCACGGGGGCCACCGGGGGCCACCCACCGAGACAGCGGGACCAATTTAACCGTTTGTCGTTAAGACATTTATTTACTGTGAGAGTGTGCGTGCGTGTGTGAGCGCACAGAGGCCCACATGGCCCCGGCCCGGCGCGCCGCCGCCCGCCACAGCTCCCGCCCCGCCCCGCCCCGCCCCGCCCCGCCCCGCCCCGGCGCTTCCTCAATGAATGATATATTAGTTCGCACGTCCGGGATTCGCCCCCCCTCCTCCCCCTTCCTCTGTACTTCTTTGTCGCATTTCGCGGAGCCACGCCGCCTGGGGCCTAAACGCGCTCATGCACCGTGTGAGGCGATTGCCGGCTACCCTTTGCCAATTTTGCCTTGTCCTTTTTTTCCTTTTTTTTTTTTTTTTTTAAATCGGCCTTTCGTTTGTCGGAGGTTTGAATCCCGACCGGGAGTAGCGAGCAGCGTCACTCTCGTCCTGACTAATGACGCGCACTGATCAGCGGACGGAGGCCATATACCTTGATCTGATAAGAGAGTGAGAGAGAGTGAGCGGCGGAGGAGACAGAAAGAGAGAGACCTAAGTCGACTGATTACAATTAATTGAGACATTTAAGGCGCTTGCGAAAAAGGCTCCGCCTTTTAAACCTGCGACGGCGGTGGCGAGTCCGAAGGAAGGTCCTCTTTCACTTCAGCAGAACGAAGACTATATCTCTTTACCGTCATTCGAATTTACACATCTATGTACATCTATGTATGCATCGATCTATAACGCAAGTTCACCGCGTCTAATAGCTTTGTTTTCTTTTTCTCTTTGTCAGGTGTATCGTTTCAAGCATAGTGTTTCGCTAGATGCAATCTCCCCTTCGCAATAATGATCGGGCGTACGTGGAAAGTCACACAGCGCGTCACACTTGTCAAGACAAATCATCGCGTCGCGCAACAAAATTAAATTCCAGCGGCAGCGAGAGAGGGTGTGGGGGGGGGGGGGGGGACTACGGGGAAAGAAAGTCAACTCTCTGCTGCTCCCAGCGGAATGGAACAGAACCGAGTGCGTGTGTGTGTGTGTGTGTGTGTGGATAAATGAAGTATCACGGTAGACAGTTCCGTCTCATACGGGTTGTCACCCTGCTTGCACTCTTCCGAGAAAGTTGCGATGCAGCAAGTTGGGCATGCCCTGCTGGCCTGGCGGGCCGAGGCGAACCTGAGGGGGGGTAAGAAGCAGCGAGAAGTCCTCATCTCGGAACTGGGGAGGCGAGGAGGTCTTTCTCACCTGTCAGGGCGACGTCACCGGGCACCAGGCCGTAAACAAACAGCGACCGTAATCACAGCAAACAAACACACGTGCGCAACCCAGCGCGGCGGGGAGAGTTAGTTGCAATCCACGCGGCTGGGGGAAAAATACAGCGAAACCTCAAGGAATTAAGAAAGTGCTGCAAATAAACCCCTGAGAATGGGTACAAACACTATGGTAGCTGTATATCAAAATTGAGCTATGCCGTAAATCCGTTTTGGCGTTCCGAGCATTGATTGCGGCTTTGGTACGGTTCCGGCAGGAAACGTCGATCTGTGTTTTGACTGCCAGAGAAAAAGAGGAAATAAAAAGTGTGCGTGAGAGAGAGAGAGAGAGAGAGAGAGAGAGAGAGACAGAGACAGAGAGAGAGAGAGAGGCGTGATGCAATCTCGCCTTCCGGGGTAGGAGGAGGAGAAGGAGGAGGAGGAAGGAGGGGAGGCGGGGCACGAGCAGCAAAGCAAAACAAAAAGCAGCAAAACGGCGAAGTCAAGAACACACACGCGTTCGAGTGAAGTGCGGTGGTCAACTAGCCGTGGCAAGTCTCGTGGGAAATTGTCAGGTACGCACGAAGAAGAGGGATGGGCCGGGGCGGGGCGGGGCGGGCAGCAGGTAAGGAGCCGGGGCGAGCGCGACAGGCCGTGGGGGGTGCCTGGCCAGGTCATAAGGCTCGTAAGCACGAGCGGGAGTATCTGAGTTCCCGGGCGAAAACGCAGCTCGGGAATAGGCAGCACAACGTACACACGTTCAAAGTGTTGCCTACATTCGAGGCGCGGTTCCACCCACCACCGAATTTTAAGCCAGGAACTTGGTCCTACCCGCCTAACTATTTCCGGCCCGGGCGGGTACCCGGATTACAAGGTGAAGTTGGAAGCCCTCTTGCTGCCACAGGATTTGTGACGTCTGGTTTTGGCACAAGAAGATGCCCGCCCGCTCTTGGCTGCTTTCGGCCGGCCGGGCGGGGCCCCTCCCCACAGTTTAGCCCCTTCCCTTCCTCGGCCCCAGGCCAGACCAGCAGGGCCCGGGGCGGGGCGGGGCGGAGGGGCGCCGCTCGGTAGGTGGCGTGCCTTGAGCAAACTCCAACTCGGAAGTCCTGTGCTATCTCTCCCTCCGGCCCAGCCCGGCGCGGCGCGGCGCCCGGGCCGGGTCGATCAGCGTAGCGAGCCAAAGTCAAGTTAGTCGAATCACAACATCATGCTGGGCCCTTCGGCCCGCCCTGCACAGCCTGAGGTTCGCATCGCATCACGCCGTTGCGGAGAGATTTTTATTATTTTATAATATCAGTCAATTGCCGCCGCGGCAGAATGTTCAGCTGTAATTGCCTATCCTCCAGGCGGCGGCCGGCGGCGCGAGCAGCGTGTTCCCACCCGACTGTCTCACTCCCACCTCTGAGGAGCGGCGGAGCGGCGGCCGGCGGCGAGAGAGATAGAGCACGGCCCGCTCACTTGTTTCAATTAATTAATCAGAATCAGTGGCTTCCCGGTTAAGAATGTGAGGTTCACATACACGCACACACGTGCAAAGGAGGCGAACGCGCTGCCGCACACACACGTACAAGCACCAGCCCCACCCATAGCCCTACCAGCACCAGCCCACTCCCCCGTTTTGCCCTATGAGAAACTGACGCGGTTATTTGGGTTTCCGCAGAGCAAGTTTCTCATACTCGCCTGATAATACAAGTTGGCGAACACGCCATAGCAAGGGCGGGCCCCGCTATTCGAGTTCTCTATTAGCAGCTCGGAGGTAGCGCCGCAGGGCGGGGGCAGTCGGTGAGCCTGCATGCACGAGGAAACGAGGCAAAGCAAGTCACCAGGAGAGACGCGATAAAATACGCGTCTTTGAACCTGCGCGGCAGTGAGTCAGAGGAGTGCGTCCCCGACTGTCCCCGGCGGCCGGGCCGGGCCGCGGCGGCGGATTCGTCACGACTCCTCCTCACCTGGCCCGGAGCCGGCCCGAGCTGACCCCGGAGCCCGGAGGCCAGGAGGCCCGGAGGAGCTCGGTGGGCTGCTGCTGGTCCCCACTCACAACAAAGCGACATTGTTGGCGCGACAGAAACCTTTGTGTCTGTCGGTCTGATTCCAGACCGGGCGCTACGCTACGGTGCGGGACTCGCGGCGCGCGCGCGCCCCCCACGGCGGAACAGCGTGTCCCGAGGAGGACGGCGCGAAGGGCGACGAATGGCCGCGCAGTGTATGCAGATCGGCGGCCCGCGGCGCGGGGGAGGTGGAGGGGGGGGGGTACGTCATCAGCAGCAGGGGCAGAAACAGCAGCATCATCGGCGTGCTCGAGGCCGGCAGAGATACAGCACAGCAGGACCGGTCGGCCGCTGCTGCGCGGGGCGTGGCGTGGCGCGGCGTGGCGGGGCGTGGCGGGGCGTGGCGGGCCGCACATTTCAATACCCGCGGCCGCTGGACCACGCCCGATAAAACAGAGCGCGGCCGGGGAATGCGTATCCGCGCCGTACAAGTGCGAGAAGGGAAGGTGGAAAGTGTATATAAAAATTGAAAATGGCGCGAATTTGATGGTCTGTAAACGGCGGGCGGGCGCCGTTAAATCTGATGGAGCATACACCCGCGGCGGGTCGGGCAGGGCCGGGCCGGGCCGGCGCACACACGTGGCCCGTGGCCCTCCGCCCGCCCCGCCCCGCCCCGCCCGCGCCACACACTCCATTGAATTTAATTGGCTTTCATTTGACGTCGACACGCGGGTATTTTTCCCGATTGGGAATGAGGACGCGCCCGCTCGGGATCAGATATCGAAGCCAGCCGCTCGATGTTGGTTGAACACCTCGTTTGAACTTTAGTGGCCACGTGATCGGTGGCCTCCCGCGACGGCAAGGGGGGAGGTGCGGCGAGGTCGCCTCGAGAGCCCTGCCCCAGGACACCCTCGACACGAATTCTTTGCTCGAGATTAAAACCAAACTTTCAAAGGGGAATCTTCTTCCCCGCGACAGAAAAGAGTGTGTAGGCAGAGGACTACAGAGGCCGGGCCAGGCCCAGCCTAGGATTGCAGCGACTCTCAATAACCCTCTCTCCCTTCCCTTTCCTCTCCGCCGCTCGCCTCGCCTCGCCTCGCCTTGCCCACCCTCCGATATTCACAGTTCATGAAATGTCACCCCTATTCGCAGCTCCCGCCCGCCACAACAGCCCACCCGTCCTCCCCTTGCCCGTGCTGGTGCCGGGACGGGACGGGCCGGGCGGGCAGGGGCGGGGGGACGGGGCGACGACGACCGTAGCGATTTGTTACGGATATCGCGGCCTTGCAGGCGCGCTCGGGGGCACGTTCAGCCGCCTCTCTCTCTCTCTCTCTCTCTCTCTCTCTCTCTCTCTCTCTCTCTCTCTCTCTCTCTCTCTCTCTCTCTCTCCCTCTTCCCTTCCTGCTTGTCCCCCCCCCCCCTTGGTACCAAGGCGCCACACTACCAGCTTTATTAAAGTGACAATGTTTCAATTGCGGGTGCAGAGGCAAAGCAGATTGAGGAGTAGGAAAACGTGACGATCACCCAGCTAAACTCTAATTTTAACTAGAGCAGTCGAATTTTTTTGCATCAAGAGAATCGACTCGTTTATATATTTCACGCATCTCAGGCCCCTTGCATTCTTTCATTTCTCCATTAAAAAAATCTTTTCCGCACAACTGAAAATGTAATTTTTACGCCAGGGGTTTCAAGCAGTCTACTGGAAATTATTCCCCGCAATATGTTGGTACGCGGGGTGGTAATCAATGGCATGATCGCGCCCTTGTACACACACTCACACACTCACACTCGCCTGGCGCGACCTCACTCCCCTCAGACACGCGTCAAGCTTTAGAGTCCCCCGCGGGGGAGGCCGTCACCGCCCGGCCCGGCCCTGCCCGGCCCTGCTCGACCCCGGCGGGCGGGCCGGCGCCTCCCCCGCGACCCCGCCACGCCACGCCACGCCACGCCACGCCACGCCACGCCACGCCACGCCACCCAGCGCATAGCGAATCTGTAATTGTTTGTCAGAGTTGTTTAAGGTATTCCGGCCCCGCGCTATTTGATCCGCCTTGCATAGCGTATCGCGCTCGGCTCGACGTGTTAATATAGCAGTTTTGCAGCCGCCGCCCCGCGCCCCGCCCCGCCCCGCCCCGCCCCGGCCAGGGAAGCGCTGTACGCGGAGCATTACACACCCCGCTCGGTGCATATTAAAGCACCACTCTAATTATTGCACGACAAGTCTATCAGCGGACGCAGCCAACAACAGCGCCTGCCTGACACGGCCCACGGAGCGCCGAGCAGCGCATTGAATAAATTAAATTTACAGTACGTCAATTTGTTTCAGAAAGAAAAATATTTCCACTATGCTTTACGGTAATTGCACGTGTATAGGCTTACGCATTTGAGTCACTCATGTTCTCAGTGCTCCACAAAAAAAAAATGATATCTATTTTTCTAAAACACGACATTCACCACACAATGCCGAAAGTGACGCAGAAAACCCTTTTCCTTCCCAGAAAGTGGCGCGCGCGGTCAGTTGTAGTCAATCAGGGCACACACGAGGGGGCGGCAGGATGTCGCGCTGCTCATAATCAATAATCCTGCTGCTCACTTTGTTGGCAAAACGGGGAGGAAGTGCGGTGTTTAGCGGGCTTACGCGCGCGCGCACACACACACGCATATACGCGCGCGCGCGCACACACACACAGGCCACTTACCCTTGCGGGCACGGGGCTCGCTTATGAAAGGGGCTCGGCTCTCAGCTGTCAGTCCAGCCAGCTGCAGCCCTGCACCGCGCCAGGCCAGGCCAGGCGAGGGAACCCCCCGGCCCAGAGGTGTCTACAGCGGAAAACATGATTATGCCTCATGGGAGAGCAGGGCTCTGAATGAGATTTTTAAAAGGTCAGATCGCGAAGCTTTGGGGATGATGCAGCGCATTGCGGGACGGTGAGTCAGAGCGGGGAGATAGTGTCACCCATTCATCCGCAGGGGGTGTCCTCCACTGCGCCAGAAGCAAAGCGGTTCACGATTATTTGACTGCGAAAAAAAATTATTTCCGTGCGCTTTTTTTAGATTTTGAACTTTACGCACCTCGCTGCTTGCGAGCGGGTTTTCAGCAGTTTGCCGCTAGAGAGCCACTCGGCGTTTTATACGCCTGCAGTAATTTACCTGTTCTGGTCTCTGACATGATGATCGAGACGGTCAAACGACCTGACAAGTCGACGAGATTGTATCTTAATTACCGCAATTTTGGCCGCCACCTTTTATATGCGCTGAGTGAAGCTTTTACTGTCACCTGGGCCTGGGCCGCTCGAGCGAGTGGGGCCACCGCGCCGGGGCCTGTTCTATAGAGACAATTTGACCCCCCCCCCTCATCTGGTCATAAATGAACCATATTGCTATCGCCGAGGCGAGGGCGCGATCCTATGATAGGGCAATCCAGGCCAACCGATGTCAACGACGAACAAAACCCCACAATACACTGTGCCTCGTACAAACGCTCATCGCATGCTTGTTCATGAAAAATTTACGATGCACTCGCCTGCTTATAAAACCCTGTCGGCAATGATTCCGCCCCGATTCTATCCTCCGCGCACTTGACAGGAATTTTCAATCAACATCTCGATGACCCTTTCGGGGACTTTTTAAAAGCAGGAGACGGACGGGTAGGAGAGCGGAAGGGGAAGAGGCGGGGAAGGGGGAGACGGAAAGAGAGAGAGAGAGAGAGGGGGGGCGCGTTGTAGGGAAAGGGGTGGGGGCTAGGAGGAAGGCAAGACGCCGAGCACGAGGTGAACCGGCCCGCGCCAGTCGACGAGTGCTGCCCTCCGGCGGCCAGGGTGGGTACTACGACCGCGCCGGGTTCAACGGGGTACCCACTCGGCTCACTAGCGTACTCACTCGAAGCCGCTGCCGAACCGAGTGAAACAAAGGAGAGAGGGGGGCGAGGGGAGGTGGACGGGACAGGCGGGCGAAGCCCGGCCCGGCCCGGAGCGGCGGTAAATATCGTCTGCTAGGCCTGCACACAGCGCGCTCGGAGGGAGAGGTTACGTTGTTCTCGAAAGTGCCGGACGTGTCAGAGCGATGAGGGGGCAGACAGACATGGCAGGGCGCAATCAGTGAAATGTCACCACACAACCACCGCTCCCTTATGATCGGGTTGTGTTTGAGGTTATTCGGCACCCCGCCGCCCCGCGCCCCGCAGCCCTAACACACGACAACATAAGGCTCGAGCTCCCAGAGCATAATACATACCTGCAATGTCGCGGGCGAACCACTGTCTTGACGAGGCGTTCACAGTTTTGGGTCAGCAGCGGCAGTAAGGACGAGCTGATCGCGGTTGATCACTGTATCGACCGGTGTCGGCGCGTTGGCCCGGCGGCCCGGCCCGGCGCGGCGCGGAGACGCTGCGGCTGCGCGGAGCCGTGCGCTATCACTGACTGACTGACGGCTGACGCGGTCAGGCGCTATGGCAAATCTCACGGTACAGAAGGCGCGCGCGCGCAGGCTCTACCTTGTGTTGAATATATCTTGACCAGGTGTGGATTCTTTGGATATTTAGGAATGATAAATCACCGGCACAACCACCATATTGGACATCATCGGAAGCACTAGTATTTATTCCGGAAACAGGAACAGGGTTACACAGGGATAAAACAAAAGAATATAGAAAAGTGTAACCAACTGTGGAAACATGAACTTACAAACTAAATAATGCTCGCACATTTTTAACACCTTGCACAATCCCTCTGGATGAGAACGCCGTTGTGTGCGTGTGTGAGTGCGTGTGCGTGCCTTTCCTCCGGGGGCACGCGCGTCTGCTCGTGCCCGGCCAGCCCATGAAAAAGATACGTAGGGTCCGCGACGCCGCCGCCCCCTGCCCCCACCCCCTTGCCGTCCACACCCACCGTCATCCACCACCACGGCATTTCACCCCGTCTGGGAGGAGCCCACTTCCCTCTCTACAAATTATGCAACGTTGTCCAAAGGAATAATTAAAACAGTATTTCACGAATTATTTGTTTTTTAAATCTCTTTTCCGTGTCCGTAAAAGAGAAGATATGGTGCGTAGAAGCGCGTTGCTGCCCCTATGAGTTGTAGTACTAGAGGTAGGTACAATGTTGGACAGGAAGCAGCGCGCCGTGCCAGCCTGGCCGGCCACGCCACGACTCGCTCCGCGGGCAGCTAACGACCGTGGCGCCGCGCCGCGCCACGCCGCGCCCGAGCCGCGCCATCCGCACGCCTCACTCCGCCACCTCGTAACGCCGCGACCCGCCCGCCATCTTTAACCCACACCATTTATATGAACAGTCGCACTCCCCGCCCCACCCCGCCCCGCCACAAGTACTCTTACCTCGTCCATTCCACGCGATCGTCAACCCTTTCTAAACCTTGGCTGCAGCAGCAGGAAGCCATCTCTTCATCTCTATCGCTCTGCCTCTCTCTCTCCCTCTCTCTCTTCCTCTCACCTGGATGCAGCCGACTGACTCTATCGTCGTGTTCTCTCGCGCTTTGACTCGAGTTGTCGCGCCATTGTGAGTCACGGAGGCCGCGTCCCGTCCTGTCCAGGATGTCGCCGACAAGCTGGAGGATGTGCTGAACGCAGCGCTGCGCTGCCCCAGTAGCGTAGGCCGTCCTGCCGGGGCGGGCCGGGGTGACGCTGAGACAATGGCTGGAGTCTCACTCGATTTCCGCTTGCAAGCCCACCCCCCGTGCTTCATGGGATACTCAATGCAAACGCCCCGTTTTAAATCAGCGAGCAGCAGGTCTTCTTGTAACGAATAGGATTTTCTATCGAGGGTTGGGCTGCAGTGAAAATGATGTGAGGCATTATTCAACGATCAACACAGATTTATTATAATTTTCGTACAGTCCGTTTACATCTTTAACACAAAGATTTTACATTATTACTAGGTTCTGTAACTGTACATTTCATACAATAATAAAGAGTAGAAAAAAGGGAATGGGGTGACGATGGGGTCTTTGGTTTCAATGGGTTAGTCGAGGAGTCGGGGACGGAAAACCGGGAAAACTGTCGGATATTATAATTAGAGAAGAAAATGCTATTGACCATAAATAAATCTAAGGTAATCTGACTTCAGGCAAATTGTATTGATCGATAAAGCCACCTCGTACTACCCGAAAAATTTGATGGCAGAGAAGACACATAAATTTAATTAAATCACAGTAGCTTATAAAAATATTTACAATTGGGACATATTCCCTGACTAAGATTATACACAAAATTTACAATTTACAAACATGTCCTCGATACTTTTTTTATAAATAACAATCTATAACCGCTTATACTTCTGAACAGTGGTCTTGACAAAATTTGGAATCGATTGTAAACTAACATCGCGATTACCCGATGGCTGCTGTGGCAAACCGCACACCCCCAGGCGGTGAATGTGGTTCTACTTTAATAGGGCAGGGGTCTTAAATTCGGCTCGCACGTCATTATAAAAAATTATAATATTTGGACGAAGTGAACCGAACGGACCGGCAAGTCGCCTTTGCCAAACCTTTGCTTTAGATCGTTTAAGGCCTGGTATGTATACCAGTGAATGCAAGCAGGCAGCCCTGTCGCCCCTGCCCCGTCGGCCCATACGTCACTCGGAAACATAAAACATAACCCAATGCGGGTAGGGGTGCGGATCAGTTGCCATGCACAGCGTGTTACGAGGACCACCGCGCGCTGCGCGCTGCTGCTGCACCGGGGACCACCAGCTTGGAGAGCAAATCACGATCATTTTTGTTTACGCTTTAGTCACGCACCAAGATGACATAGCGGGCGCTTGCACGCAAATGTGACGGAACAACATCCTCGAAAAGAGGAGAGCAAAAGGGGCGGGGCGGGAATTCGACAGAAAATATACATATATCGGGGGAACTTTTCTTTCGTTCATGGCTACATATTTCACTATGCTTTTCACTGGTAGAGGTATCGGCGGCGAATAGTCATACCAAACTTACATCGATCGTATCACAATTAGCAGAGTGTAAAAAACCGTCCTTGATAAATAAATGACTGTCGCACAGGGCGAGCTTGAGATCTCCCGTGACCATGACGGGCCGGGCGGGGCGGGGCCTCACGACGCATCGCCCTGCACGGCGGCGGCCCGCTCCTCCTCCTCGCGGGTCAGCGGCACGGTGGAGTGGTTGTACAGGCCCTGCGCCATGAGCTGCAGCGCCAACGGGTTCCGCGTCCCGGACGCCTTCTTGATCTTGGCCCGCTTGTTCTGGAACCAGATCTTGATCTGCGCCTCGTTGAGGCCCAGCTCGCGCGCCAGCTCGGTGCGCCTCTTCTCCGTCAGGTAGCGGTTCTCGGCGAACTCGTTGCGCAGTCGGGCCAACTGCTCGCCGCTGAACGCCGTCCGCGGCCTCTTCTCCTCGTCCGTCCGCTTGTCCTTCCTTTTCGGCCGCCTCGTCCGCGGACCTGCAAACAGCAAATGCACTCGGTTAGGCCTCCACCCTCTGCGTCGTGGTCCAGACCACCCTGCCCGTGCCCCTCACAAAAGATGAGGGTGCACCTGGCTGTCACATTCGGTGTGCTAACTGCCTACAAATTCCCCCGTGTTACCACGTTTAAACCGGCCGGGCCGCCCGATGCGCCCAATTAAAAGAGTCCTAAGTGTAGGCGTCCAATCCGAAAGAGTCCGATGTGCTGCGCTCCCATCCAACATAATCCTAAGTGTGCGCGTCCCAACCGAAAGAGTCCGATGTGCTGCGCTCCCGTCCAACAAAGTGCTAACTGACATCTGGTCCGTTCCGAGATATACTAAATTCAAACTTTAGAGCTCTCGGACAATTCGGAGGTTCAGTGAAAGTGAAATTTCTTTCGCTCACATTATTCCCCTGTCCCTGATGAACACGGAGAGCAAAAAAAAAAAGTCAATTGACCTTCACTGTACTGAGATTAATAGCCCTTTTCGTGCAGCAATTATTTATCATCCCAAACTCACGTCTTATTTGCCTTCTCCGCTAGTCAGAGATAATAAATAGGCCCGACCCTGGCCTTATTTCCGGGCCTAGAAGAATCCAGCCCGGTCCTGGTCCCGGGCTACCTCCCAGATTGGGCCCGAATCGGGCGGGTCGGGCCCTTGCGTGGTCCGGGTGACCGGGACTGCACCGGCGCTCGGCAGATTGCCTACCTATACTGCTTCGCCCGCCTGCTTCGCTGCCAGCAGAGCAGGCCAGCCAAGCCGCCGGGAGTCGAATCAGAGCACGCGGGTCAGGCCCGGCCCGATTTGGACCCTGCTAGGTACTAAGTACCCGGACCTTACGCCCTGCGTCTGGCTGTCCTGTCCGCCTGCTCGGGGCCCGCAGGCAGCGCCGATACCGTGCCCGCGGTGGATGGTGGGCTGGGCTGAGCATGAGGCGTCGCCCTCACCAGGCCCACCAGGCATTCGGCGCGCGGCGCGCGGCGCGCAGTGTGAGTTAGAACTTTGTTCACTGGACGTCAAAAAGCGTATGCGAGATCGGACTTTTCGTTTTTGGCAGAAAACCGGCATTTGGCTTCAAAATATCAACTTACACCCCAAGAACAAAAATATGCAGCGTACTTTAATCTATAAAAATCCATCATTAACTGATTTCACCCCAAAATGTCAGTTAGCACTTTGTTGGACGGGAGCGCAGCACATCGGACTCTTTCGGTTGGGACGCGCACACTTAGGATTATGTTGGATGGGAGCGCAGCACATCGGACTCTTTCGGATTGGACGCCTACACTTAGGACTCTTTTAATTGGGCGCATCGCGCCGGCTTGCCAACCGAAACTAGACCAATCCAGCAGGAGGTTGTCAGTCATCAGAATTTATAGTGGTTTTCACGCCTCGTGGCGTCCGGCCCCACACCTGCCCAGCCGGCCGGCCCTCGCGTTATGCAATACACGGACGGACCTTAATGAACGCTGTTATTGGCTACTTCAAAGTCTGCAGAAAGGCATGGCCGCGCCGCCACCGGGGAGGATGGGAGCAGCATTTCGTGTTCCCTGTCAGTTCGACAGGCGGCGCGTATATGTCAGGCGGGCCGGGGATATTATTAGAGGCCGGTGCGGCGTGGCGTATCTGCGGCGGAAATATAACCTATTTGGCAAGACAAATACGCGTCCCTGGTGGTTTGACAAGATAACGTGAGCCGGCGCTTCTGTGTTTACCCAACCTGGGCGGAGGCGACCGCCGGGCCGGGCCTGCCGGAGCCGCCCGGCCAGAGCCTTCTTCGCTCATTAGTCATCAAGGCGGAAATCCAACAAGTTTGGAGGAGGCCCACCGCGCGCCGCGCCGCGCTCCCGGCGGCGGCCCGCCACCAGGCTCCTAGCCGCGCACCGCACAGGTGCACAAGTAGTGCCGGCGGCAGTACGCACTGACGGAGCGGTCAGCAGCAGCACACGTGCACAGGTACTGGTCGTTACACTACGCAGACTGGCACGCAGGACGCGCTCGGCTAAAATCATCTCTAACGACTTATGAATGACTCCAGGCCGGACTGGTCCTCATCTAACTATCCACGTGACTTCTGTGAGCCAAGCTACAAATAATGTCTAACTAGCAAAACAAAGACGACGCCCCTCCCACCCCCACCCCCTCATCCCTACCTCAACACGCGGGCCGGCGCCCAACACTTGTGCCACCTGATCGGCATGGGCTCATGCGCACGGCGATTTCTTCCACACACGCTGACCGCAGCGCGCGACGCGCACGCTCCCCCCCCCCCCCTCCCCCTCCCCCGCCTTTCCCTCGCCCTGACTGCGGTAGAGCCGGTGCGGTGTAGGTGCGGGCCCCAACATGTGTCAGCTGTCAGGAAGGGAGGCAACAGCTTTTCGGGCCTTGGCGTCATTCTTTTTGATCGTGATCCTGTGGGACTGCGTTCGAGGGCTATCGCCTTGAGTGTATCGGTGCCTCCGCCCGACGGCCGACCAGCGAATTTCTCGTAGTTTAGACGCAGCCCTAAGGAAGGAGGCGGGGCTGGGGGTATCATCCTCTTGCCGGGCCCTTCCAGACTGTCCACACGATCAGGGCACACCTCATCGCCTCTCGAAGGGCCTCCTGCTCACCTCTTACACGGTCGCAAACCAGCGCGCCGACCGCTGATTTTTTTAAGACGTGTAGGGGGGGGGGGGTAGGCAAATCAAGAGAAATTTTTTATATGCATGAGTATGGAGAAAATCGTTAAATTGTAAAATCTATTTTTTTTAGCCGCGCTTGAACAGAACTCTGGCGCCGAGCAGACCAGAAACGGGGAAGGATAAATTCGTCATCGCCACCCGACACTAGACGTCGTGCGGCGTGCGGCGCACGCATAGACACGCGAGCCCGGCGCCCCTGCGCTGCGCTGCGCCCGCGAGCTTCCGATCCATCAGGCCGACGGGGCGGGGCGGGGCGGGGCGGGGCGGGGCGGGGCGGGGCGGGGCAGGGCAGGGCGGGGCGGGGCGCCAGCCGCCAGGACGAGACCACCAGTAGCAGGAATTCAACAGCAAGATAAGCAGCAGTGATTCCTGATTTCTGGAGGTAAAAGAGGAAATGTGTAACGCGAGAAAGGGAACGAGAGAGAGAGAAAGAGAGAGAGAAGAGTATACGAAGAACAGAGGGGGAAAGGGGAGGGGGCGAGCAGACAGACAGATGAGGAGACTTGTTATGCGGCGGCCCTCGCGCGCCACGCGCCCTTCTCCTCCCCCCCTCACCGGAGCGTCCTTCAATTTCGGTTTCAGTTTCGGCATGAATCGCATGCACTCCACGTGTGTGGCCCACACTCAGCGCGCCCCACCCCGCCACGCCGCGCCACTCCCCGCCACGCCCCGCCGCGACAATCGCACGGCCCGCCTGGTCACCGCACCACGCCACGCCACGCGACTTCGCGCCTGGCCCGGGCCCGGCCCTGCCCGCCCGGTCCTGTCCTGTCGAAGGTCCTGGTCTGGACGATAAGAAATGCGACGGGCAGCGGGAATTAATATAAAAGGAAAATAATAATTGTAGGAAAAACGAATACGCGAGGGGTAAATTTCAGAATTAATGTTTACGGTAATGTAAACAGCGCTTTGAAAATAATAATAATAATCACTATTATTATTATCTAGGACGCGGGTGGACACGTAACAGGTAGTACAAGCGCGTAGGGCGCGTAGGGCGCGTGAGGTGCTCCTGGCCAAACACATTTCCCTCCCCTCACCGTACCGCCCCGCCCCGCCCCGCCCCGCCCGGCCCCAGCTCAGTACCAGCAAGGCTCTCAGTGACTCATTCATTGAATGGGTCCAGCTCGCCGCGGGGCCAGACGGAACGCAGCGGCGGGAGGGGAGGAGGAGGGAGGGGGACACTCGCTGGCAAAGAATGTCGAATTCCAAATCAGAAATCTGGGTGCACCATGAGCGTGCGTGTGTGCGTGCGCGCGCGCGTATTTTAACGGGACAACGTCAGTGGCGGACGGATATGTGAGTGCCATTCTCCGCAACATATCCCGGTGCATCCAGTGCACCTGGCCATTATCGTCATCATCATCTCCCGCAAAAGAAATGAGATGAAATAGGGATGATCACAGTCGAGGATTATTCACCCCTGTTACCGTTACCTCCTGCTAGTCCGAGGTGGCCCGCCTCATCTCCAGCGAGCTAGCCGAGAGAATGAGGGTCAGGGGTGGAGGGAGGGGCACGGGCGCGGCGATAAGGAAGAGTTTCTCTGGCTCTCCCTCTCCTTTCGCTACGCCCCTGGTCTTCCGCCCTTGGCCTCCCCCGAGCCGAGGCGCCGGCCCTAGGTGATGAATGGCTCCTTTCGCTGGCGTACTTTCTTTAATTGGTTTGCCCTGCGCACTTATTGCCCTTCGCTGAGCACTACGGCCCCCACCTCGCGCGCCCACCCCACACCCACACTCCCCACCCCCGGCGGCGCTAGTCGAGGCGAGGGGCGGGTTTGTGGTCCCCGTTACCTATGTTACAGCACAGTTTAGCGGCTTGGCAAATGTAACCATCACCACCCACCCAACAACCCCTTCCCTCTACCGTCTTCCCTTCGCCAGGCATGCGGCCAAGGGCGCACTGCAAAACATATATACTGTACTTTTCGCACGTATTTTATTTACTCATTCATTTTTACGTTCTGTCCATTGATTGACTACGATGTCAGAACTAGCAACAGGGACAAAATAAATTTTTCGTTCTCACGAAATACGAAAATAAAGCGGTGGTACTTAATACTTTTGTGATGTGGAGGCCTATCTCTCATTGGTAGGAATCAGCAAACTTACTGCGGCCTGGGGGCAGAAGAAACAAGGCAAATCAGTACAGAGTACACACTCATTTGGAGAAGGCAGTGAAACACTCATCAGCTGTCAGAAACACTCAGAAAGGGAGAACAGGCGGCAATATGTACGTCTCTGACGTGACAGGGTGTTCGCGAGCGCATGCGAACGTGTTCTCCAAAGACAGGGATAAACAGGAAACAGACGGCGAGGAAGAAGAGGAAAGGTGACAAGCAAATTATCATTTCACAAATAGCGACGGTCAATTGTAATATATATTAGAACGAGATAGTAACAAATTAATTATTATTATTTTTAGGTTGGGAGTTCTTAAGCAGTCAAAGTACAGAGAACCTGAAAATATAGTCTGTACGTAACGCGAGGAATTCGAATAACACAAGGGAGGCAATAGGTATACAAAAGATCACTGTTACAAAAAAAAAGCATAGAGAAAGATCTCTCGGGGGTTGGGAGCGGACCAGTGGCAATGCATTCCATGACCCTCGAGTGAGGGTGGCCCGGCCGGCCCAGCGTGGCCAGTCCTAGGGTGGTTAATGCAGGAATTTAATTAGAAAGACATGATACTTGATGAGTCGCACTCCCCGCCCCCCGAACAGTCGTGTCGTCACGCCTTTACCCCTTCCCTTGTGCAGCGCTTTTATTGCTTTAACACAATTTATATAAATTACACCCACTATCTTAATTCTGCAACAAAAAAAAATTCTTGACTTCAATATGGTTCATTAAAAATTTAACGCCTTTAGCCCAATTAATTACAGCACATTTGACCAAAGCAGGACATAATATCTCAGGCGCTCCGCGCAGTTCCCAACCCTTCATTTCCAAAATGGCGGCAGGCCAAGTAGAGCGCACAATCATGAAAATGTATTACGTGGAACGACAACCACTGCCTGCCGGACCACACAGCGTCGGCGGCGTAATTTTCTACTCCGTTGAACAATTAGACAAGTCTTTTCGGAAGCCGAACGCGGAAAGGCAAGCGTATAAAGACATCAACGACGACCAACTCCCTCATACACCGCGGTAGCCGAAGACTTCATCTTCTTTGCGAGCGGCGTATGGGAGCGAGTGAGAGAGGGCATATGCCATAACGGAGAATCAGTGTCCCACCCCACCTATCTTCGTCTCTCTCTCTCTCTCTCTCTCTCTCTCTATCTCTGTCTGTCTGTCTGTCTCTCTCTCCACCTTTATCCCTCTCTCTTTATTGTCCGCCCGCCGCGACACAGACACTCGCTGCGCACGCACACACACACCGCTTAGGCGACCACCCTGGGATGGTGATCTTGTTCCTCTCGCGTACAACACACACTTCAGACGCGCTATGCCTTCACCTCTCTCTTTCTCTCTCTCTCTCTCTCTCTCTCTCTCTCTCTCTCTCTCTCTCTCTCTCTCTCTCTCTCTCTCTCTCTCTGCTCCCTCCTACTGTGACAATCCTCACACTCTTGTTTTCCGCCTGGTCGCACAGCTCATCCTCCTATCCTATTAAATGCCGGCATCTTGAGCAGCTATCCGTTTGCTTTCTTGATTGGTTCGCCAACGCCTTTGGGTGCCTTTGACTGCCTCCGTCGTTCCTTCAGATCGCCCCTTTGGCGGCGAGACAAACACTCTATGGGATGAGCTACCGCAAAATGCCTCGAAGGTTATGTATGCCTTTACAGGATTATGTCCTCATGCTCGGCTCTTTGCAGAGGAGGAAAATTGGATAGCCAGCAAGGAGGAAAATCCTCTGCCGGGAAAAAAATAAACAAGGCCTAGAACTTAAACCCAGCAAAAGCCGCAGAGCAAAAAATGGCAAGTGACGTATAAGTTACCTCTCCATGTGAATCAGGTGGCCACCTCTGACCGCTAGGCTGTCCCAGGAGTAAAGTTGCCGGATACTTCATATCGCAACCGGAACCGAAGCGGTCAACTCTTAAGGAAAATAATGCGCGACTTGTCCAATGACTATTCGAGGTATGAAAATAAAAGCGTGCTGAGGGGCCAGTGAGGAGCAAGGATTGGCGACACGCACTCACTTTCATTTACAGCTCCCGCGTCTCCCTCCTCCCCCCTGCCCCGCGCCCCGACAGAGAAACGACTTTTGTACTGTACATCATTCGGAACAGCTGACGCCCACCCAGGCAGAGTATGTAGGTGAGTGTCTCGGGTTTACGCCTAACTCCGGCCGGGTACCGGGAGGGCACGGGGGGAGGGGGGGGGGGGGGGTTACGGGCAGGTCAGGTCGCCCTCTCGCACTCCTGCGAAGGGCCAGTGCCGATCGCACGGGGGCCACCCAAATGTCGCTCCCGCCCACTGAAACTAATACGGGGCGGCTCCAAATAGAGTAATCACACATCATGGGCGCGCGCGTGCCCCTTTTTTGTGCGCGCGGCCTAGGGTCAAATCCTACCGGGGAGGGGAGGGGCACAAACATTTTTCTTACTAGGACGTAAGGGAGGCGGTTGCAGGCGCACCCCACCGCGTCGCACCTGAGCGCGTCGAGCTGGTTGCGCGACCACCAGGCGCGGCGTGGCGCAGCGTGGCGCGGCGGCGCGGCCCTGCCTCCGTGTGTGGTCTGTACTGGCGGCCCGCAGTGGCGGGGCGTGGCGGGGCGTGGCGGGGCGTGGCGGGGCAGCCGAGTGCAGGCTGGCTGCTCGGTCTGGGCTGTCCCGCCCGTCCAGGGAGCTTAATAGAGACATAGCAGTCAGTTTGAGCAGAGAGAAAGAGAGAGGAGAGAGGGAGAGTGAGCAAGCCACCGAGAGGAAGAGAGTGAGAGAGAAGAGAGCGAGAGAGACAGAGAGAGAGAGAGGGAGAGAGAAGAGACGAAGGAGGCTGCCGCCGGCGCGGGTGGCATCCATCTCTACTTTACATCCGACGTGTCTTTTTGAGGCAGACGAGAGCCGCCGGCCGGTGGGAAAATGTCACTTTTCGATCACTTGGCCCGGATTACTCGGTGAGGGGTCACGGGACATGTCCTTGACAAAACACGGTTACATTTTTCGACGGCAGTTTTATTTTTTTTTCCAAACGTAATTTCAATTTGAAGCCAAAATACGGAGTGCAAACTATTTCTTTCGTCGCGCCCGTTCCACATTCTCGCGCACGTGTCATCTAATATGGCAGTGAATGTAGCGACTGGACGAGGTCCAAGCGCCCCGCCGCAGCTCTGCACTCATTCTGGCGTCGTCGGCCGTTCATTCTCCACACCGTGGGGAGGGCAGGTCGTCATCTATCTCTATCTCGGTCCCAGCGCCTCTGGGCAGAGCAGGTCCAGCCCCGCACTGCACCGCCATCCCTTCAGAGAGGTCATTCAGAAGAAGCGGCCTGGCCGGCCTGCAGGCCCGAGCGGAGTGCCAATAATGAGAGTTCCACTACATCGCCACGCGCGCGCGTGTGTGGGCGCCACAGGCGCGCGTCGAGAGTGTTTCTGTGTCTATTACATGCACAGGAACGGAATAATATGGGCACCTTTTTTATTTTCTGTAAATGAAGTGCTGGTAGAACACGAGAGAGACATAGGTTGTTACGATCAGAAAGACATCAGCAGGGGACCATTAAAATCCTTTCTTCTTTTATTTTAACCGAAAGTTTATGTCTGATAAAGCCCATGTAGCACCACGCGTCATGTCAAAAACCCCACGCGCGAACAGAGACGAGGAAGCTTACCTTCCATAGACGACAAAAGTACAGGTTTGAGGGAGGGCGGGCGCGGGACGGGACGCGAGGCGCACGGCCTATCGTCGCCAGTCATAATGACTCTATTGTATGGGGCGCATCCTGTGAGCAGCGCGCCGCAGCGTGCCACCCGGGCGCAGCGCGGCGCCCCAGACTCTTTTTACTTTTATTATTATGATGTTTGGTCTTCCCGAATTTTTCATAATTACACATTCTCTTTCTCTCTCTAACTTTGGCGCGTCATCTCGGCCCGTCTCTGTCCCCGACTTGATAAGATCAGGACCGCCCCGCCGGCGAGTAAATTGTCCCAACGCTTCTCTCTTTGACGTAAATCGGCGATGAAATTTAATTGGATGCCATAGGCGTCATCTAAAATCGGGGGTAATGGGCCTAGGACGTACGAGCTCCCGCATCAAAGCTCCGAAAAAAATCTGGTACTCGGATGAGAGGGAAGGCCGGGCCACAGACAAGCATAGAGCACCTCTTAGCGGCGGAGACCCCCCAAGGCAATATGCAGAGGGATTTCAAAGCCACCCAGACTTCGCGCCATAAGTTAGCATTTTCGCCTCTAATTAGTTTGAATCAGGAACGTCGTGGAACTTCTGCCAAAACTATAGCGCTGCTAGGCATCAGTTTAGGTCCCGTCGTCGTAAAAGTTGATGGGATACGACCGTCGTCTCCAAGGCCGAGGAGCCCGTCTGGTCCACGCAGGGCGAATCAAAATATTAATTATTAGACCCATTCATTCCTAGTCAGGAGGAGAAAGGACTCCCCAGAGGAACCTGCTGCAGGCCAGGTATAAGAGACGCGCGAAAAAAATCAGTGAGGCCCTACCGTGACTGGCAATAAGCAAGACCGTGTAATATAGCGGCGAGGAGTCCAGCTCTTATGCGCGTTCCCTCATCCTCCTAATTGAATTAAAACGACAGGCAGAGGTGCGATGATCCCGGACCGCTCGGCCGACAAATCGAGAATCTAAACACTCGAACCGGGAGGGCTCTTGGGTGGCTCGGCGTTGGCCGGAGATCGGCGCCTCGCCATGCCGCGCCACGCCTCGCCACCCCACGCCTTGGCGTTTATTGGCTCCAATGGCGCGTCCGGAACAATGAAACACTCCAACGCAAAGCACTAGACATACATAATGATCATTGTATGATTGCAGCCTCCACGGCGCTGTCCTGGCGTCAGCCCGCGTCAGCCTCCAGTGCGAGGCTAGAAAACTCGTTGCGACTATTGCGACCAGCAGGCTGTATGACACATCTGCCCTGCCCCGGCCACCCGCTTACGTACGGCCCCGGTCCCCGTGGTCCCCCCGGCGGGGCGGGGCGGCGGCCGCGCAGTCCCCGAGGCCCTGCCCGGCCCGGGCGGGTCAGTATCCCGCAGCCTGTGTGGGCTCACTGATGTCTTCATCAACGAGCAGCAATGCCCGACCGTCTCGTCCCGCCCGCCCGCCAGCCCGCCTCTCTCTCTCGCTCTCATCCTCTCTCTCAGTCCCGACGGTGTCCCGCTCTCTCTCGCTCTCCCGGCGACTGCCGGGACCCTCACGGGGGCCCCATCAGTGGGCCATGGATCAGCTGGTCTGCCCCCCTCCCCCCCCTCCTCCCGGGGCGGGGCGGGGCGGGGGGCGCCAGCCCCGACGGCCCCAACTCGTTCACCGGGTGCGGGGCGCCCTGGATGTGTGACTCAGGAAGGGTTAGGCTGGGCCGTTGGCAATGGCATGTGTGGGGCAGGACGCGACGGGACAAAAAAAATACGGGGGCACTTTTGGGCTGCTGATTAACCAAATGGGAGGACAGGTAGCGAGCGGGCTGATACGAGCTGCGATAACGGTGAGGTGGGGGAGGGGGGGGCGGACAAGGACGAAGAGCACGACGTTCAGGACGGCGGCGTCGAGGACGGCGAGGACGAATATGACCACGAGCGCGAAGAGCAGGAGGAGCGAGCCCCTCACATGAGCTAACCTCGAGCAGCCGCAGGTCTCCTAATGACCCGCAGATCAGACGGGCCGGCCACACATACAGCCTCTCCCACACCTCTCCCCCCGCCCCCGCCCCTTCCCAATTTCCCAGCGCAAAGCGACATGCGTCCTGGCCGGGCCGGGCCGGACCCGCCGGCCAGTCTGCCTGCATGCCTGCCGGGCAGAGCGGCGAGCCTCCTGCCTCCTTCCACCACGTCGACAAAGTGATATCATTTGAAGAGACACGGCCATTTAAAATATTTATATTAGATGGGCTGGCTTTTGCTTTTGCCATCTCGCCGGCCCCGTCGGTCCGCCCGTCCCTCCGTCCGTTTTGTCAGTCTGTCCGAGTCCGTCCGTCTACCGGGCCGATCCACGAGCGGCGGTCTGCCCCCCTCCTCCCCCCCTCCCCGCGCCGGGCCCTCCGACCCGCGCTGCGATACGACGCTAAGACGACGCGCCGACCTACCGCGGGCTTACCTCCGGCTGGCTCCGGCTGGTCCCTACCCGGCGTGATTCACACTACACTGTTGGGCGCGCGGACGGGCCGGTACGGGACGGACGTACGGACGTGTGATGGGTGTGGATGGGCCAGTCATGTTGTCATGAGCAGGGGAAAAATTATGAGCCCTGCGGACCCCAGGCGAAGTGACCATCAGGATGTCGATGTCACGCCGTTGTGCGCTGCGGCGCGCCGCGCGGGAAGGCACGTGGCCGGGAGGCGCGGGGCGGGAGGGTACAGGTACACGGCGGGCACTCGGGTCCGGCGCGGCGGCCCGGGCTGGAGCCCGCCGCGGGCCACGACGCGGGGAGGCCACGAGGTCCTGGGGACGGCGCGGCGCGGCGCGGCCCGCGCATAATGAGACTGCCCGTCTGGACCCGGCCAGGGCCGCGGCGCGGCGCTCAATCCGTCATGAGTCTTGAGACGCCTCTCGCTGATGTGAGCGCCGTCGTAAAGGCCGCGGGGACACACTACAGAGCCACGTGTCGTGCCCCCGTGTCTCGTGGAGAGGAGCCCGTGAGCAGCGCGGGGCAGGCCCGGCGAGCAGGGCAGGGCGCAGCGCGGAGCGGCGCGGCGTTGCGGCCGACGCAAGGAAGGCCCTCAACGGGGGCCTGCGCGCCGTTGTTGCTGCAGCCGCTGTCATTCCCTGACAAATGACTCATAACCCGTGAAATGGCGGGTAGAGAGAGGCAGAGAGGTGGGACGAGGGCGGAGGGGAGGGGGAGGGGCTGGAGGAAGGAGACGACAGTACGCCACGCGGGGCTCCTACGGGGGCCCCCACGCCCCCGGGCCCGCGGCCACACAGAAGCCAGCCGCACGTTGTGTTGCCCCCAGCGGCGGGGCCCTGCCGGCCGGGGCCCAGTCCACCTCCTCCACGCCTTGTACCGCGGCGTGTCCAGTGACCGGCTTAGGCCGTGTCCAAAGGGATTCAAGGCGGCAGCGCCGCGGTGTGGCGGGGCGGGCAGCGGCGAGGAAGAGAGATGACTTTTCTAAAGTCTTTTTTAAAATTCGAGAAAGCATCGGCGGAAGTCTCCCGCTCCGCCACCAGCGCGGCGTGAGATTTGCATCGACGCGTGGCTGAAAAAAGTGACCCCCGGTTGCTTTGGAATTTTGCCACTTCACGCTGCCAACCTTTGACAGCCGAACGATTCGTTAATTTCCCCAGCCCGCGGAAGGCCCTGTTCCCTCCCGCGCCCAGCAGCGCCCAGTGAGGTTGGCAGTACGTGTCGGCACTGCGGGGGGCGGCCGGCGGCCGGCGGCCAGCTCCCCGGCGCCCCCTTTACATTGTTCGAAATGAGATGGTAAATAAATTACAGCGGGCGGAAAGAACGCTCCGCGCACGCCCTGCCAGTGCAGCGTTTACGATTTCCGCCCTAATAAAAATGACGAAAAGACTACGTAAGGCATCGTCGGCGGGCCTCCCCTGCGCTGGCCGGGCCGGGCACCGTACGCTGCCCGCTTGCGCTCTCTTTATTTCGCTTGTTTTTATTGTGCCGTTTCTCTTTTTCTCGCAGGGTACCGGCCGCGACAAGGTGTGCGGGCTGCGCGCATATGATGCACGCCGCGTGGGCAGGACGAATAGGCGTTGTTGTCCGTCCCGCCACTCCCCGCGATATGTCATTATTTTATTGGATTTATGGCCTGCGAAAGCAGATCGACGTATCGAAGCGGCGCGTTGGCGTAACCGGAGAGGACGGGGCGGGACGAGGCGGGACGCCCGGTGCGGTGTGGGAACGGCCGGCCAAGGCCCACCGGGTAGTTGTCGCTGTCTTAAACATTTAAATAAACGCGCTACTTTGTCGGTTTTTTAAAGTCGGTTTGCCGACATTTTCGGGACGCAGATTGTCCGCCCTGCCGGACGGGGACGCGTGCGGGCGCGTGCTCTCCCTCCGGTGGCGTGCGTGGAGGCCCGCGGGCCACCGAGCCCATCTAGCCCCTAGCCCTGCCCCGTGGGCCAGGCCACCCCGCCCCGCCGCACCCCGCCCCGCCCCGCCCCGCCCCGCCGGTGCGACCCTAATTATTGTTATTGTTTTGTCCTGTCGTCTGTTTCAATTTACAAAATGACACATGCCCCTTGCTAGCGCCAGCGCCGGCCCGGCCAGGACGGCAGCCGCTCCGCGTGCCCCGCCCCGCCCCGCCCCGCCCCGCCCCGCCACCGCTTCCGTCTGCAATTATCCCTGTCCTTATCAACTTTTCTCCCTTTCTTATCTCAATTTCCCGGTCGTTGCGTGATCCTGTGTTTGTCTATGCGGTCCCCCGTAGAAAGTCGGCTGTGGAGCTAAGGTACAGGACAGGAGGGAAGTCCTGGGACTAGTAAGTCCAGTTGCCCGACAAGATCGGGCTGAGGTCCTACACCGGGGGTTGGTTTGATCTCCGGCTGACCCCGCGGCTGAGCCCCGGCTGAGCGGCGGCTGAGCGGCGGCTGAGCGGCCGCGCGGGGCCCGCAGCCCACGGCAGCAGTACGTACTGCGGGGCACGACGGCAGCCGAGCTGCTTCGGAACGGACCACCCGAGCGGAGCCGCGTCCGGAGCGGCGGGGAGGGGAGCGGCGCGCGCGCGGACCTCTCTCTCGCACTCGCGCGGACCCTCCGCCGCCCCGGATACAGCCCGGGCAATTAGAGGCATGGGGTCTCTGTCGCGAGGAGTAGCGCCAGCGCGTTCCTCGGCGCGGCGGCAGCGTGACCTCGGCCATGGCGCGGCCTCGGCCAGAGCGCCCGCGAAGGAGGGGAATCACAGCACAACGCCCGCTTTTCAGACCATTTCGAAATTTTCCGATCCGTCGAGGTTCTCCGCGCGGAGCAGGAGCGAGAGCCAGACCAGCGCGGCGCCAGCAGCATGGCCGCGGGGGCTATTTCCCTGTCACCGCCGCGGCGCGGAGCGGACTGACGGAGGACCAGCAGCAGGCCGCGGCCCTGACGGGACGGGACGAGACGGGCAGGCTATCATCACACCCGAAACCTGATTGGCTGCGCTTCATCCACGCTTACGCGGTAGCCAACTCCCTCCCTTCGCCTAGCCGTGACCTCTGAACCCTTCAGGATAAGCACATGTAAGCTCTGCCCCCGGGACCGTGCCACCGTGCCGGCGTCACACGGAACGAGCACGGCCCCACTGCGCTCACGGAGCTTATAGCGCGGCCAGACCGAGTGGCATTTCATCGACGATTTCGGGTCGTAGTTTTCCTGCTCGAGAGCGCTTCCCTGGAGTCGCTCAGTGCCTCGCCGCCGCGGAGGAGAAGGGGGGGGAGGAGGGGAAGGGCCCGCCCGCCGGCTCCGGGCACCAGGCAATAAGACATTGCGCGCTAGTTACTGTGACAAACAACAACAACATCCGGTTTTGTTTTATTCCGCGCTGCTGGTGTGGCCTCCCCCTCCTCTTCCTTTTCCCCCTCCTCGTGCCCTTACGGTTGCGTCCACCGTCTTTTCTGCCGTCTCTCTCTCTCTCTCTCTGACACGCACTGCGGCCGGGGCAGGGAGGCGTCTGTCTCTCTCACACTCACACGCGCTGCTAGCGGGCCGCGGTGGCGGCGACGGCGCGGTTCCGAAAAGGCTGCCGGCGAATAATTGCTCGCGTGTTCGCTGTTTCTGCAGGCCTTACACCTGCCCTGCAGCTGTCACACCCGCCCCCTGCCCCGCCCCACCCCGCCCCTGCGCCTCCCCCGCACGGCGACCTCGTGCAAGGACACCTCTTGCACCCCTCCGCCACTCCCTCCTCCTGCTAAACCTCAGAGCCATATCTCAGCGGAACACACACCCACACACACATAGGCGCCACCCCCCTCAGAAAATAGGCATTACACGCCTACATAATTTGGCGGCTTACACTACGCGACAACTTCACCCCCAGCGGGAGCCGACCGCACCACTAGGCGACCGCCCCGCCCCGCCGCCCCTGCCGATAGGGTGGCCGTTGGGGCTCATTTCCTTCTGACGCCAAAAGTAGGCCTATTCACGAGATCCTTCGAAGGGGAGGGAGGGTAGGTGGGGTAGAGGACTGCAGCCCAAGTTCCCACCGAGGCGGGGTACCACGATGTCCTCCACGAGGTCCTGGCCCGGGGTGACTCCGCGTTTACACCCGCGCCCTCGCACCGCGCGCCCGCACCCCGGCCCGGCGGCCCCACCGAATTCTTCGACACGCCGTTTCTCCGTTTCAATTTCTTTACTTTACAGTTCACTACGCGGATAGGGTTACGACATTGCGATCACGCGCAGCCGGGGTAGTGCGAGAGAGCGGGAGAGTGAGTGAGAGAGCGAGAGAGGAGGAGAGAGAGAAACAGGGGTAGAGAGAGAGAGGGAGTGGGCCGAGGCGAGATCAAATTCATTCTCTGATCGCTGCCACGTGCGGGCCGGGCCTGGGCGGGCCTGGTGGGGCGTGGCGCCTGGGCGTCATCAGCGAACCCCTTACGCCGCGCCGGGGCGGGGTCGGGACGTCCCGCCCCCCTCCCACCCTCCGCCTCCAGGAGCACCAACATAATTGAAATCAAATTCGAAGCGCCTGTCTTGTGAAGCCGTCCAGAGCCACCCGTCTTACACCCTCCGTATGCTCCGCCGCACCACCCCAGTGAACACGACGCGACGCGAGGCGAGGCGAGGCGGCCGATTTGTTCCGACTCCCCGAGGAGGTCCATTACGGGGGTGGGTGGCCCGCTGGCCCGCTGGCCCAGTGAAACCAACCACTTCCCAACAGAGAGAGCGAGAGAGCAAGAGAGCAAGAGAGCTAGAGCGAGAGAGCGAGCGAGCGAGAGAGAGAGAGAGAGAGAGAGAGAGAGAGAGAGAGAGAGAGAGAGAGAGAGAGAGAGAGAGAGAGAGAGAGCGCTCTTACTCGCTCCTTCACACCAAACTGTCCGCGGGAGGAGCAGCACCAGGTCGTCAGGGAGTGGTGCGGGTGGTACTTCCCCCGGGCCGGGCCGGGCAGGGAAGCCTCTCCTCAAGGCGGCTGTGCCGGCGCTGAGAGAGGCGATGAGCGATCGCCTGATGGGCCGCCCCGCCCCGCCCC
Organism: Frankliniella intonsa; assembly: GCA_033675135.1. NCBI lineage: Eukaryota > Metazoa > Arthropoda > Insecta > Thysanoptera > Thripidae > Frankliniella > Frankliniella intonsa. Next base: position 8,128,100 of record CM066254.1, on the reverse strand, counting down.
GCCCCACGTCCGTCAGCTCCCCGCCAAACGGCCCCGCCGCTGTTCTCGTGTTAAACTCCATATCGGTAATGGAGGCAGTGAGTGAGCAGCCGCCGCGCCGGCCCGGCCGGGCCCAGGCCATTTGCCTCCTATTTGACAGCAAAACTCGTCTTCTTCTTTCTGGAATACTTTGAACTTTATGCACTCTGGGGCCGGGTGAGCGGGGCGGGGGGCGCCTGCCTGCCTGCCTCCCTCCCTCCCCTTTCCCCCCTCCCCCGGGAGAGCGGCGGCGGTGCGACGGCATGGCCACCCGCCTCGGCTGGAGCTCATAAAGATGTAATCTCACATCCATTTCCAAGCTGATCAACACAGATCGAAAGAAATCAACAGAAGCCGTTCCACTCCACGTCGCTTTTGCTGACTTTGAGTGAGCCAGAGAAAGAGAGAAAGAGAGAGAGAGGGAGGGTGGGGAGAGCAGAGCGCCTGAGCGGCACCGCGTCACGGCCGCCGCCTATTACCGGCGCGTCGTTAGCGTTTCGCGTATATATAACGTTATGTACGCAGGCGCCCCCTAACGTTACACGCGGCATAAAGCCCGCGCATTGCATCCGAGTCGTCAATAGCAATGCCAATAGTAATAACTACACACGGGGTAGCAGGGGGAGGAGGGGTGGCTGAAAGGTCTATTGGTCTATGCGGGGCTGCCGGGGGGCTCGGCGACCCTGGGAACCGCCGCGCCGCCGCACCGCTCCATGAACGGGGAGGTATCCGACTGCGGAGCCTATTAGAGACGGCCACTTAATAAAGCCCTCTTTTTTTTGCTGGGTACGACATAACACAAAATATTTATGCGTCCAGTGGCAGCAGTGCATTCCTGATCCCGCAGCGTCCGCGCATTATCGTCTGCTCGTCCTGATCCCGATCATGCAGCCGGTGGCGCGCTCTGCCCGCGCCGCGGCGGCGGCCGGCGGCACTGCTCCCGTGGGAGTGACGGGACGGGACGGCGGCGTCCAGGGGGGATCGGACACGGACACACACTGCACGTGGGCGGAGCATCCCGATCCCTAAACAGTTTGGCGGCCCGGGCCCGGCGGTGTCAGCTCCGCTGTCTGCTCGACAGCACGACCAACAACATGATATCAATCAAACAACTGTGTGTCTGTCTGTCTGCCCGTTCCTCGAGTATCCGTCCGTCCCCCCTCGGAGCGTCTCCGCTGCGCGCGCCCTGGCCGCCCTGCGCCCCGCCCGGCACCTGTGCGTGAGTCCTGTGTGCGACCACACCACGAGAGATGCCATCTGTCAAAGGGACGCTACTTGTTGCCGCCTCGTTGTCCCGGTATGATTAACCTCCTCAATTTCTATTACTCCGGCGAGCCGAACCGAGGCCTTCCTGCTGCCGGCAGGGCGGCAGGGCTGCAGGCCAGCAGGCCGGAGCAGATGGACGAGCGCAGGGCGCAGCCGCAACCCTTTTAAATAACCAGCAAGGGCACGGGGAGGGGGGGGGGCAAGGGCAGAAGCGCGCCCTTTCGCGTCGGCGCCCTGGTCCCCGCGTCGTTGAATGACGGGGGGCGTAGGGCGTCTCCCGCGGCGCGCTGCCTGTCAGCAGGAGCGGGCGCGAAGGTAGGCAACCCTCTTGCACTCGTGCGGGCGGGACAGTATCGCCATAAAGCGCACGGCGCCTGATGCGGGCCAGTGAGGTGAGGTGTTCTCTCAACAGCCTCAGCCCCCTCCCCAACGCCTTCAACACCAACACCCTCCTCTCTGCTGATGCAGCGCCCCGTCCCGGGCTCGGCCGCACCCCACAATCAATGATCAGGCGACATGGGAGGAGGGGCGGAGGCACCGCGGCCGCCCCGCCCCGCCCCACGCCGCCACCCCCAGCCACCACCACAGGGGGAGGGGCGCCCACCACCATTACGAGGCAACGTCATTGATAGTCCTAGCTGCCCCCTAATTGATTGATATTTTTTTTCGCCTTTCTATTTCCATTTACGTCTACGCACTCCCCCATCCTACCGCGCCGCCCGCCGCCCCCCGCCGGCTCTGCGGGCAACCGCAACACCAAGGCGCGCGCGCTGTGCGGCTGCCTACCCCGCAGGGGCTGAGGCCGAAGCGCCAGCCCCTCCAGGAGCGCTGCCCGCCCCGCCCCGCCCCACTGCCGCCCTGGAACATCCGGCATCGCCAACGCAACGCCGAGCCCCGCGATAATATGTGAAAAGGGGAGGCAGCAGGATGAGCGGTAAGGTGGAGGGGAGGGGAGGGGAGGGGAGAGGGCGCGGCCGCCATCCATATATACTCCAGGACGACGCGGTCGGCCTGCCAGCCCCGTCTGCCCGCCCATAGAGGTAGGAGTTCGGTGCGGTGCGGTGTGGGAAGGCTGGCGGTGGGTTGCTGGGCGCGGCGCGGGGCTCTTCCCTTGTGTTCTCCCCCACCACCAACCCTTTCACTCTGTGTGTGTGTGTGTGCACACAATTCACGATGGTTGCCGATTAATTTCTCATAATCCGAGCGGAAATAATGCAATCGCATTAAATTATGTAGCCGCACGACGAGGACGGCGCGGTTGCGACGCGACGCGCTGTCATCCCTTCTGCCAGGACGGCTTAGGGTTCTCGCGCCGTAACCGATAAAGGGAAAACTCCTGCACCGAAGTGGGGCGGCGACAAGCGACCAAGCGACGAGGACGTAAGCAAACCGAACATTACAACGTTTACGTGTGAAATAATAATGAGAGTTGTAATCATTATCAGCAGTGCCTGAGCCGGACGCGTCGCGCGCCTGCCTGCAGCACTACTTGCAGAGCCGCAGGCAGGTCGTTAAGGTGTTTGAAACTTGATCCCCCGCCCGGGCCGGGGCCGGGCCGGGCCAGCGCGGTCGCAGGCTCCCTCCCATGGCTGCCCCCGCTACAGGCGCAGCCCGCGCAGCCACGACCCGTGAGATGGAGTGCCGCCGGGTGCCGCCCCGCCCGGCGCCGCGGCGCGCAGGGCGACCGCTTTGGCAAACCCCGGCCGCCCCGCCCCGCCCCGCCCCGCCCCGCCCCGCCAAGTCCGCCCCTCGTCCGTCTCCTCAGAGGAAGCGTTTATTGCGCTGAAATGCACGCGCCGGCCGCGGCCCTGCCCTGCCGCGCCGCGAGGACGACCGAGTAATGAGTCTCCCTCCCGTATTTATCGCTCTGTTAATGAGATCTCGTTTGGACGCCAAGTAGTCCCAGGCCCGGCCCGGCCCGGCGCTGCCCCGCCCTGTGGTGCGCCTGCCCTGGCTCCGCCGCCCGCAATTTTTATTATTTTTACTGCTAATCAGCGCGACCGAGTGCGAAAACTTGATATCAAAGTACCGGTATATGAGGGCACACGCATCGTTTTCAGCGCTATTTTGTACTGCCGGCTGTGGGGGACGCTACGCGGTACTCATCAGGTGGTAAATGCACAAGTCCTGTGCACCCCAGGAGCTGCTCTAGATTTTTCTTGCGTTTTGTTCGGCGATAAAAATTAAAAATAGACGGAAAACCATGGCCATGAAAATATATGCGTTATGCTAAACATAATACCGAAGAATTCCCATCCCGGATATTCTATCTTCGGTTCCGCAACGGCTGAATTACATATTTCTAAATTTCATACTATGGAAAATGAAAAATATGAGGAAAATTATACAGCTAAAAATGACTGCTGTCTCTTCAGTTCATACAACAGAAACTCTAGCCAACCGATCCGAGTGCCCCTGGATCCTGTAACATGCGTTTAAATCTCCACCGCTAGACACTCTTATGCCTTGGTCGAAACAAAGTCATGCATCTGTAGGGGGTTAGCAATGCGCGTGGGTGCTCCACGGCGTCGACCAAAGGGTTGGTACTCACCAGAGGACGGTCGATCCGAGTACCGCGTGCAGTACACCCACGCCGGCCACAGGATGGGGTCGGCGGATGACGACGAGCCGTTGTCCGTGGACGACGAGGAAGACGATGACGAGGACGCCACTGAGGCCACGGAGGGCGGGGGCGGGGGAGGTTGCACGGGGGTGGAGGACACCCGTGACAAGTCTATAGGCGCGGGGCCGGGGGGCAGCGCCGAGGCCGGGGCCAGGGCGGAGGGGGGCGGCCCCGCAGTCCTGACGGCCGCACCGCCGGGGGCGCGGCCCGCGCCGAACTCGGGCCTGAGGATGTTGGCGATGCTGAACTTGAGCGCGCCGATGGTGGGCACACAGGGCACGGGCATCATGCCGGGGGAGTCACAACACTCGTCGAGCCCGTCGGGGCTGCGCGGGCTGCGCGTGTCCCGGGAGAGGCTGCGCGGGGGGCTGCGGGGGCTGCCGGGCGCGCTGTCGGGCGCGCGCGGCTCCGAGCCCACGCTCAGCACCTCGTCGTCGTCGTCGTCCTCGGCGGTCACGTCCACGGGGGACGTGGGCGACCCCTGGGGCGAGGCTCCAGAGGGGTGGGGGTGCGCCGCCCCCTGCGGCTGCGGGGGGTAGCGCGCGAAGTTGATGAGGCAGGACGACGCCATGGTGACGGTGGGGCCCGGGTCGGGGCCCGGGTCGGGGCCCTGCCGCCGGTCCGGTCCGGTCCGGTACCGGAGCACAGGCTCAGCCGCTAGCGCCGTAGCCGTACCGCCACCGCTCCATCGGACGCACGAGTCGCGGCTCAACTGGCCTGGCTGCGCCGGCTGCCCGCCTCGGCCGCGGCCGCCTCGGGCTGGAGCGCTCCGCTCCGCTCAGCTCGGGCCGCTCGGAGAGGGAGAGGCGTGGTGCGGCAGGGCAGGGCAGGGCGGGGCGGCGGGCGGGAGAGGCAGCACTGGTCGGCCCCGCGGGCCCGGGCCGGCCCGGGGGGGCCGCGGCCGCGGGGCGGAGCTTGCGCCCCTCCACGCGCCGATCCAGAGCGCGGCGGGTGGGGAGGGCTGCGGCGGCCGCGATTGGCTGCCGCCGCCGTCGGCGCCGACCCCACCATCGCCCTCTCCTCCCGCCACGATGCGCTCCGCGTTATTCTTCACGCTCTTCCCTCCCACCCTCTCTCCCCTTCCCCCCGGCCGGCTGCACAGCGGCGCGGCGCGGAGGCTTAGAGGATCTGGAGGCTGGGGCGGGGCGGGCAGGGCTGCTGCTGTGCTGTGCTGCTGCTCTGATTCGCAAATGAAGAAGATGTTTGTGTTGCACGGCTCGTCCCTAGTGCGTCGTGTCGCCTCGCTCCTCCCACAGGGGGAAGTGCCGGCGGTTCGTGCAAGTGAGGCAGGGCAGGCGCACGTGCATGTGCCGTCCTGAGTGTTGTCCTGCAGTTGTACGAATTGGGTAAAATATGCCTAATATTCTTTTGTGAATATTGTGAAAGGTTTAAGCCATAAGGTGCAGGGTGGATCACGATGCACACACATTAATTTCTCTAATAGCTTACCATTACAACACCAACAAAGACACACAAAGTAGTTTTTAATAAATATATTTTTTTTAATGATCCATTGCTCACAAAACCGTCAGATCTATGGAGAGTAGATGTACTCCATATCATAACTTTCTAGCACAAACCCATCACAGTCAAATTAGATCAGCATTAACACTGTCCTTCAAATTTAAAAAGCTTTCTCACATTGGCATGGCTGTTCTGAAATGCCTTAACAATCCAATGTTTCACAAAGGTTAAAACAAAGTTAAAGATGTTATAAAACCAAAGTACTTCTTAAATGGTTAAATACACAAATCTGAATATCTGCAATTGTCTGACAACAGAATCAAATCAGAAAGTACTGAAAAGGCTTCAAGCTAACCTAGGTATAGTATTGAAACTGAAGTAAAACAATTGGTACATCTAACAATTGGTATTAAAAAAAGCTTTCAGGCCTAAAATATTAATAAACTAAATTGGAAAAAACAAAGAAACAAAATTGTTACTGTTCTTTATCATGAATACCTGGATATAACATTAGAGCTGTCCTGAACAATCTTCACAAGCCAGATTACAATGCAAATACACCTGACTAGAAACTGGAAATAACATTTTATCTGTGATCAGTTTAAGTGATTGATTAAAGAAACTTTGAAGGCCGAATTGAGGCAATACTAAGAAAAGAAAGTGCATGCCTTGATGTAGGCACCATAATATGATATGATTGAATTTTGTGATCTACATTTCTTTGTATCAAATTAACATGAGATTTTGGGAACCAGACAAGAAAAGCTATCTAAAGAGCCAGATTTAGAAAAAGGAAAAAATTATGAAAACATGGAAAAGCTTCCGCACAATTAGCATAGTGAGCCACACTTTACTAACGTTAAGACCAAAATGATGATATTTAACAGAAGAGACCAAGTATTTCTTGCACCTGAAAATTCACAGCAGCCAAGTGCATTTAGATTCAGGTTCCTTTTTTTATTATTATTTTTTATTTTATTTTAGTTGAAGCTATGACTAGTGTTACATCTACCTTGCAGTATGGCCAAAGGATATCACAGATCTACACACACATCAGTACAGCTCAATTCCTAGAAAAAATAAGTTTGCTGGAGTTCTTTCTTTATGAGCAAAATGCATGCCATATTGTTTACTAATACATTTAAGGCTTTGAGATGCAGTGAGGTTTAGCTTGTAAAGAAGGAAAATTATAATTCAGCCTATACTCTCATGATTGTGAGAAGTCTTATCATCTACAACTCAGTTTAAGAAGGAAATTTCAACAGACAATGAAGTTAGCTACAGACAATCATACTGCACACACACTTACACACCAAAAATAGAACTCTGGACAAACAAGAGAGCAAGTTTCGAGCACATAATAATTAAAGGTAAAATAACAAGAAAAAAAATGATATTTTTACTATTAAAACAGGAATAGATATTGGGCACAAATGCTCACACATGCAAAACCAAGAGAGTAGAACTTATCTACTCTCATGCCTACACTCTTGCACAGTTTTCCATAAATTTATCATTTGGTCATTTGCATATTAATTCCTACCTGAAAATGACAAAAAAAGGGAAAAGGTCTCCAAACCAAAACAGAGAGCTCTCAGATCACTGAGAATACTGGACGTTTCGATGAGTCTCTGTAGTTATGTTATGGTCATGGTATGATTAGCAAGCTGATGAGGAATTGTGCGTCAACCAGTAATTAAGACAGAACTTACATCAGTAATCAATCACATTTCCATGGAAGAATATCTGAATATGAATGAAGCAATGAAAATAAGCTCTAGCTTCTTATACAAAGTTAAAGCAATGAATTTTAAGGGAAAAGGAACAACATTGCTCTTTGATTAGGTGATCCAAAAATACTGGCAAATAGACTAGATTACAAGGCAAGCAATAATAGTTGCAAAACTAGCAGCCTAAAAAAAAAAGCACAGTGAAATTGTAAACACTCTTATAAAATTGTTAAATGGTACTTAAAGCCGTTAATTAAACAAAAGAAAAGTGTTCTTGCTCTGCTAAAATATGTAATACATAACTTTGATCTTCTTGTACAAAGTTAAAGCAATTAATTTTAGGGGAAAAGGAACATAGCACATTGATTATAAAAAGGCAATCTAAAAATACTGGCAAATAGACTAGATTACAAGGCAAGCAATAATAGTTGCAACACTAGCAACCTAAAAAAAAGCACAGTGAAATTTTAAACACTCTTATAAAATGGATAAATGGTACTTAAAGCCAGCAATAAAACAAAGAAAAAGTGTTCTTGCTCTGCTAAAATATGTAATACATATTTTTGTTCTAAACTTGTTATCAGACAAAGGAGCATTGATCAGCACAAGGTCATCCCTGAATTACAGCATAAGAGAAGGGCGCCCCTCTATCATGATGACAGCTAAATGGCATTCTAACACAAAGTGATTCAGAAACAGCAGTACAAAACAAATCACAAAACAAAATATAGTAAGTACAACAGATCACAACAATAAGATTAAATTTGAAAAAAGACAAAAGAAGTAAATAATATTCACAACACTATTAAAAACAATAAAATATTTGAGAAATAAAATATTAGTAAAATGAAACTATGAACACAGATATTTAGGTTTTACCTCTCTTTAAGACCACAGAATTTAAATAGAAATTAATTTTAAAGTGAAGATCTGAAATGCAATACTACTCACAAAAGGAAGCAGATCATGTAGCTTATTTCCTGAGTCTTCTACAAAAAATAATTATTCACAGTTATTACGTACTCTTAAGAAAACAGATCATGTTACAGATAAATTATTAAGTTAGCTACAAAGCAAAGCATAAAGCAAACTAATTAAATCTTACATGTTATGAGAAATCTCAAAGTATACGAAGGTCAAACCGCAAAGTTTGTTTCAATTCCACACATAAAAAAATGGGAAAATATTCCCCTCCAGTCAACAAAAAGATGACAATCATTACCACAGTATATCTATCTAAAATTTAAGGCAATTCTCAAAGGTAACATCCGAATCAAAAATATACTATCAATCAAATTCTTTTTAAGATTGAGCTACTTCCCTACTACATACAGAGCAAAATCTGAAAATAGCAAGAAATAATACAAAAAAAGTGGGTTGCAGACCCAAAATCTCAAGGTTCAACTAGTCAATCAAATTTAAGTTATAACATTCTTAATAAGTTGTCTTAGGCAGGGTGAAGGAAAATTTGGACGGTTCTTAACCATACAAGTAGATAACAAGACAACAAATAAATGTTGTTATTGTAAATAGGACAATATGCTTTGAGCAGTAATTGAAAAATAAATCAACACTGGCGTTACTTAAGATCTTCAGAAATGTTTCATGAACAAATAAGCCTCAAATGAGTCATAGCCTTACCCTGGACTGTTAAGTTCAGAATTAAAAAAAGACTTCAAAGCCACAAACAAAATAGTGTTGATAAATGCTGTACACTTGTTGCCAAGATAATACTGTGTTGTTTAACATAAAGCTGTCAAAAAATCATTGAACATCGTTTTTTCTTTCAATGAAAGCAGCACAGTGTATCACATTCTCAAAACTAACAAAATGCATATTTAGATAACAGAACTACCATACTATATTAGAGAGTAGAAAGGCAACGAGGAAATATTTCGTATCAAAACCAGAAGGCAACAACTTGTTCCTAATAACATCCAATACCATTACGACGAGAGTTAAAAATGTGACGTTGTTTTCTCCCAAACATAGAACCCCTCAAAAATGATTGAGTTGCAGCAGCTGGGGTAGCAGATGGCACTGTTTTATTACAAAGTGCTGTTGACATTTGTGACAAATCCCACGCCTCCCTTAACTCCTTTGGATTTAGCCGATGAGTTGTAATGACCTTGAAGAAAAGAATCAATAAAACAACTTTTAAAAGAGGAAAGTATAGTGGCACAAGGATGATAAAATGAGTCTAACCTGAGGGTTCCCCAGTGAACATGTGGACATGGGCCGTTTGCCCAAACTGAAACCAGGGTGACCAGTTGGTCGTATTCCAGAATACACAGCACACTGCCCAGTTATGTAAACATCCTCCAAGGGTATAAGTGACACCTTTTGTGATGCTTCATACAGGGCGTGAACGACTTCTTGAGACATGACATAACCAGAGCCAGACAAATAATTAGGGTATGTTCGTCCTGCATAGATGTATCTTGGCATGTACCTTAAAAAAAGTATTTCCAGTTACAGCATATCACGTAAATTTCACATTCACTGTCCAGATAAGATGGATGGAAATTAAATCAATTAGCCTTATGAAGACAGCAATAAAATTCACAAAATCAAGCCTTACCATTTATGGGTTGAGTCAAGGATTGGCCTTGCACCACAAATTAAATTTCCAACTAAAAGAGGCACTTTTTTAGCTCGAGGCTTTGCTAAAGCTGACTGGTGTGATTTTAAAAACAGACGAAGTGATTGTAAGCTGACCATTGTATCATCATCTGTCTTCATAACATAAAGAGCACTGCTACACCTTTGTGTAACCCATTTTAACAACATGACAGACTTGACAGTTAAATTGTTGTATGAATCAATAAATCCCTCTTGCACTATATCACCAAATCTTCGACTTTCTTCCTCTATAACAGACTGGAGAGTTGAGTTATCTGGGTCTCCCAAAAGAAAGACCACAAAAACCTCTTTGGGAGGGTCTGAGAGTACTTCATTGCTTCTGTTGCTTTCTCTCAAAGAGCTAGCACTAGATGCCCATGTTTCACGGATTGCTTTGCGAGCCTCAGAGTTTTGAACGGCAGAACAGACAACAACCAACAGAAATGGCTGTCTCCTTTCACAGAAATTTGGTGATATTATTGTGGTAATGTTATCTGGTTGAATAAATAATCGGACTTCTCGCGTGCCATTTCTTGGCCAACCATCAAGTTCCTCTGTTGGAAATAAAACACAAATATTGAAGATTATGAGAATTAACAAGATAACAGCTATGATAATTATCATTAAGAAAAATACAAAAATCTCACCATCGTGACTCTGAGGTTGAGCTAATTGATGATAAGCAGGAATATAAAATAATGCGAGTAAGACCAACATGAAAATAAAAAGTTTCCTGTTTATACTGAGCAGCTTAGAAAGTCTGTAGCAGATAGAGGTTCCAGTGGTTGTGATGGCCATATCTGGAGGGTACAGCAACTCATGAGATGGCACCTGAGACAGAATAAGACATTTTTTTAATGCCAACTGAATAAAAAGAGATTAAGAACAGCTTGATACTGCCCTGCAAGTGACAAAGTTTCGATAAATGTCAACAAAATAAAATAATACTAAACTTAAATGTTATCACAAGATTCACAATTACATCAACATAACCAAATATGAGACGCATCTCTGAGAATGCGGAATTTGTCACATTAGCACGGAACACCTCCATACAAAATAAAATATAGGGTGGACTCGCTACACAGAATATAAAAGAAAATAATACAGATAAAATTGATATAAGGCAACCTTAAACTGAAGAGAAGGAAATTGATCGGTTCAGACTTCGTGATCAAAACAAGAAGTACTTACGTGTATCTGATAGCTCCCCATTTTACAAGGGGGCCTCATACGAAAACATTTAATTACTGACATGAAACGAAAACATTATTATTATTATTACATATTATACTTAAGTTTAAGTAAATATTCTAGCATTAAAGAGCTGCATAGCAGACATGTTTCCCTCTTCACCCCCTCCCCTTAAATCACTGAATGAAAAACGCTTATTTGCAGTGCAAGCGGTACCAACTGGCACAAGCGCATTCTCACATGAAAGAATACCAAATTTCATATTATTTAAGGTTTTATACAGATCATATGAATAAAAATAGAAAATTTCAGATATTATTTAAAATGCTTTGATTAGCGCTCTCATTTTAACTCACAAATTGTGGAGACTTGCATATTGTCGTTCGCTAGCAGTACTGACTGACGAGTGCTGGACTGCTGGACCTGGACGAGGGTGTTAGGTTTTAGGTTAGGTACCTTTGGAGTCCTGACAAAATAAATTTTGCAATGTTTTGTCAAAGTGTATTTCACAGAAGTAATGTCATTTCATCAGTTTGGCATCAAGTAAAGCGGTCAGCGGGCCACAGCAAATGGGCAAATATTCGACACACAAAGGCTTTGAAAGACGGCCAAAAATCTGTTCTTTTTATTCAAAAAATACAAGGGATTAAACTTGCTCTTACAGGTACCATGTGTACCGCAATTTTTTTTTTTTGAATTATTAGTGGAGTAAGTATATCCAATTCTATTCATTGACATTATTATGTTTCACAGGAAACGGGTGGAATACAGATCCAGTTTCAAGTCCAGCGTTAGCAAAGGCTATTGATTCAGCACTTCGAGCAAATGTCCCAAAGGAAACAATAGAAAATTATTTAAAGAAAGTTAAGGTATAAGTTTCATCATAACTGCTTTGGATTTGCTTGGCTCAAGACATATTCCATACATGTAAATTTCTTTTCATTCTGTATCCTACAGACCTTTAAAGAACACCCTATTGAGTTTCGACTTCGAGGTCCCAAGGATTGTATTTTAAATATCACATACCTTTGTACAGCTATCACAGAGAATGAGCTAAGAAACCAAATCAAGAAAATACTGAAAAAATCTGTGTATGTATTTGCTATATGAAATCTTCATTTCCATTGTAGGAAATATATTTTACTGTTCTCATCTATCTTTATAGATTGCAAGTTACTCAGGGGTTTGGGCAGGCATTTGAAAAGAAAGGTGTGATTATTGCCAAACCACTTTCTAAAGAAGCTACTATGGATGATGCAGAAGAAGCTGCTATAATAGGTGGTGCTGAGGAGGTGAGACCTGAAGAAGAGCAAACCTACAGGGTAAGGGAAATCTGAAAGAATTTCATTTTTAAATTGGAGAAAATGTGGAAATTGTTATGATGGTCTTGTGCAGTTCCTTACAGATCCCAAGGCTTTATGGCAAGTGAACAAATATCTAACAGAAAACCAATGGGATGTCATTGAGTGTAGTGTAGAAGACCTACCTACCTACTTTGTGGAGTTATCAGATGAAGAAATGGATGAAGTAAAGAATGAATTGGATAAACTACAAGAATTTCCTGAATATTTAAAATGTGTTGATAATATAGCTTGATAAATATTCCTCTGTATGTTCCCACATTTTACGTTAATAAACCATTTGTTGTTTATTGTTCTCAAAATAGTGCACTTACTTTAAATAACCTCTCGTGTAATTTCACCTTCTTATGATTCATCATTATTTTTTATTGATTATTGATTGATTAAAACAAACAAAATACTGTTCAAGCATTAATTCTTCCCATCTAACCAGTCCACCAGGTTCTCTCAGGTCTATAGGTCTTCCCGGTCCCGGTCTTCCCCAAACTGCTGTGTGGGCAGCGCAATTCCTCATACTATTGGCGCGAAATATGACATTGTAATGTGGCGATTGTTTATTGTTAGTTGAGGAGGTTATAGGCATTGCTGGTGGACACTTCAATCCTTTTAAATTCTCGACTATTATTCTGCGATATGACTGGAAGTTTAAAGGAGTGTGGTTGCGTGTATGTTAGACGTTTTTAATCCGCAATTTTTCCGTGTTGAAAGATTACTACTTGATCTTTTTAAAATGGACGACGATTATCAGTTAGCACTCTTACTTCAGAGGGAGTTCAATGAAGAATCTCCCGAAGTTGTCAAAGTAAGTTTCATTAAAGTAGAAAAAAAATACTCTCTCTCAGAAATTTGCATCATGATCATTTTCAAATTTTAGGACGTTCCTTGGAAAAGCAAAAATAATCATCTGAGCAACCAGAAAGCCAGTTCATTGGTCGATCCACAATGGGAATTCATTGATCCTACACCTGATATTCATGTCCTTTTTCTACAATTTAATGATAGATTTTTTTGGAGCAAACTACATGGAGTAGAGGTGAAGTGGAGTCCCAGAATGACATCGTAAGTAGCTATGACATCTAATGCAAGATTTTTTACCAATGGCCCACTTTTTAATTTTTGTTTTGTTATCATTGACTTTGCTCTTCTAGTTGTGCTGGAGTCTGTGTATATCAGGGGCGTTCAGGTTTCTGCTCTGTTCGCCTTAGCCTTCCACTACTGAAACTACGCCCACGGAAGGACCTAGTGGAGACATTATTGGTTTGTATAAAATCTTTAGTGTTTAATTCAAAATATGTTGTTAGTATTATGATCCACAATACAAGATTGTTCTTTCCCTACAGCATGAAATGATTCATGCCTTCCTCTTTGTTACCAAAAATAACAGAGATAGAGATGGTCATGGACCAGAATTTCACAAACACATGAATCGTATCAATCAAGAGGCTGGCACTCACATTTCTGTAAGACTTACTTTTCTCTAGAATATTTTCTTAAGAACTTTTAATATTTATGTTTATACTTCTGTGCAGGTTTATCATTCTTTTCATGATGAAGTACGCCTATATCAGCAACATTGGTGGCGATGCAATGGACCATGTCAACGCAGACCTCCATTTTTTGGTATGGTTCGGCGTTCAATGAACCGAGCTCCGGGACCCAGTGACAATTGGTGGGCTCAACATGAAGCCACTTGTGGGGGAAAGTTTATTAAAGTTAAGGAACCAGAAAACCCAAAGAAGAAATCATCCGATTCTAAACCCAAAGCATCAGGTAATTCAACTGTTTCATCAAAAGTATACTTATAATTAAAATCCTCATTGCATTTCTAATTATATTTGCCTGTCTTTCAGACAAAAGTATTGATGGCAGAGCAGATATACGTTCATTCTTTCCTGGAAGTGGATTCCCATCAAAACAAGGATCAACATTTGGAAAACCTAATCCATCTAGTTCATCAGCAGATGGTCCTAAATACCATCACTATCCAATACCATCAACATCTTCTGTCCCTAAATCTGGGAATAATGCTCTGCTATCAAATGGTGCTCCTCTCAATAATATGTTTAAGAAACCTGTAATGAGCCATGTGCATGGTTTTGGAAATGAGACACCATCTTCTTTCAAACCTGCTGTGAACCCAGCTGTGAATAATGTTTTTGGATTTAGAGATATACATGGTCAAACTAATAATAAACCACAGGTTTCAAGAACTCCTAGTGGTAGAGGTCATGTACTTGGAGGAAAGGCAAAACCACCTCTTCAAAATGGAAGGGGACCGTTTGCTGGAATGCTCGCTAATAAGGGTAGTGGAACTCTCGTAGTTACTGGCAAAGCTACAAAAGCTCAAGGTTCACAGGACTCATCTGCTTCGCTTAGGGAACCTCAATGCCAGCCTGCTCCTGTGAATGTATTTTCTGGAACTGGTCATGTTCTTGGTAAAGGGACAAAAAACTCAGGTCATTCCCTAACCAGTCAACTCGTCAGTCCTGTGAACAAAAAATCATATGGACCTAAAGAAAATGATTTGCAGATGAAAGGAGAGCCTTCTAAAAGGGTCTCACCAAGTCCATTAAGTGAGCCAGCATCAAAGAAAAAGTCCACTGATTGTATATCCTCCAATGAAGTAGGGGCTGGTTCTTCTGTCCAGCCCCTCAAAGTAATTTGTCCTGTCTGCAATGAAAATGTGTTAGAATCTATTATAAACTCGCATCTCGATGAGTGTATAAATGTTAGTTCCAAAACTGATGAAAAAGCTGTAGGAAGCAACTCTGGTGAGGTGATTGTGCTAAGTGATTCTGAGGAAGAAAATGAAACGGAATGTAAAAATTCTTGCACTTATGTTGATTGCCCTGGCTGCAGTATGAAAATATTGGAAAGTGAATTACATTCTCATCTATCTTTGTGTGTCAGCAACTCCTTTGATGAAGATGATTTAGCAGATATAACTCCTGAAGGTGGTAGCTTTGCAAATTGTCCTATTTGTGGGAAGAAGATACTTGCTACAGACATGGACAAGCATCTTGATAATTGTGCTAGCTGCAGTATACAAGATTTATCAGAAGTCTTTGATGAAGATTTCAGTGATGAGGAGGAAGATGCTGCAGTTGGTTCACCTTCAAAGCGAGTGTCTGAATCCGGGGAACGCCTTTATCCATGTCCATGCTGTCTGATATTAATTGAAAGTAGCAAAATGAATGAGCATCTTGATCAATGTATGGTGTAATTTACCAGACTCAATTTCATTCTCTATTTTTTGCGCATTTTTATTATAGGACTTGTTACTTTTAGTTAAAGAAAGTCATCCCTATTATAAATATACCAAATGTTGGAGTTGTGATACTGTATTTTAAGTAAAGCAACCTATGCTTGAATACCACTAACAACCCTTTAATTATGTACCAATTACCTTAAGAGAGTATTAAGTGTTTATTTTTTCAGAAGAACTCTAATTTTATCTGTACCTTCTCCTTACATTGAATTGTGATATTGTAGCTCACTAATAAATTATTATTTTTTATTTTTTATGCTTCTTATTGCTTTGTTTGGAATAGGCTAGTATGAGGACTGGCTATGTTTAGCCTCTCTCTCTTACACTTCAACAAGTGGTTGGATTGTTGTCGGCTGAGTGCCGTGCAGTGCTGCGAGACTTGGGCGAGGGTCACTCAGATGCAGAGCGGGGTTGGGTGCGGCAGCAGCGTCCTGCCCTCCATGTGAAAGACGGTGGTTTATTAACCGGACGGGGCGGCCTCGCGCGCCCCTGGCCTCCGCCCGCCTACCACCACCACCTACACCATGTCCACCGTCAACGACAACATGCTCTCCAGCGTGGGCACCACAAGCAGCGGCGCCACGGGGAGCGGAGGCGCGGGCGGCAGTCTAGCGTCCAGGGTGGGTGTCCTCTCCTTGTCCTCATGTTCGTCCTCGTCGCACCCATGGCGGTGCTCCATGAGTGCGACGAGGACAGAAGTAAGAGAGCGACCCTCGTTTGTCCAGCGCTCTCCAAGGGCCCGGCGAAAGGCCACGCGTGTGAAGCAGGACGGAAAGGAGAAGGTGGTGCTGGCCAGCAAGCTGGACAAGGACCAAATAGAGGCGATTCACGATTTGTTCAAGGTTGGCGCCTACACAGTTAGGCAACCCCCACTACAGTACTGCGTGGCTGGTCTGAATGCTGCTGCACCCGACTATTATCTGCCCCTGTCAATTTAATGTGTGTGTCCCTAGGGCAAACTGCATCTGGATCCCGACAGACCTCGGCTCATGGGATCAGTACGTAGGACGAATTTAAATTGCGGATGCACATTTTAAATATTGCTGTATTTGAACGCTCTCGTTATATTCTCCGTGCCCATATTTTCACCCCTCCCCATTTGTAGGAGTTCGAACTCACCAAGCTGCGTCAAGACGAACTACGCGATTTGTTACGCGAGTTCAACATCACGATGAATGACGAAGACTTCCACGTCATATTCCTCAAGGCAAGTCGTGTTCCGCCCCGACGAGCTGGTGGGGCGGTCATTCCCTTTACCGTCCAAGGGGGGACAAAACCGTCGCTTGATGTCAATTTGAGTTATTGTGGTTTAAAATTGGTCCCCAAGTTCGAGCTTAACGAGACTTTGTCGTCAAAAATTCGCGTCATTTGCACGAGAAAGCGTGCTGGTCCCCCTTGGACGGGTTCACGTCCCCGCGCGCAGCCAGCCCTTCCCGGGGACCCCTAGGAGAGCACAAGTTTGTTTGCAGTGCAAACAGAAATCCCCGTCCCAGAAATCCCCGTCCAAATGTCGTCAGATGGACACGAACCGCAGCGGCAGCATCACCTGGGACGAAGTGGTGTCACACCTCATGGTCGAGCTGGCGGAGAGCACTGGGGGCAGCGGCGGCCGCGGGGGTGGGGCCGGAGCCGGGGCTGGCGCCGGGGGCGTGGCCGGGGCCGGGGACCCGGGCCCCACCACCGAGCTGCTCACCGACCCCATCAACGCCATGCCCGAGATCATCCGCTCCCCGCACCGCAACCCCATCCTCCGCATCACGTACTGGCCCGAGGTGTCGCCGGACCGCTCCTTCAACTACCTGCAGGGCAGCTTCGTGTCGGCCAGCCACGACGGCGCCGTGCAGTACTGGTCCATGGACATGCGGCGCTCGCGGCTCGTGCAGTCCAAGACGGGTGAGAGTCGCTTGCCCCGCCCCCGGCCCCGCCCCCGGCCCCGCCCCCGGCCCCGTCCCGCGCTGACGGCCACCCAGTCCTGCTCAGGGTGCGGCCGACCAGGGTGACGGACTTGGTGTGCATGCCGGACGTGAACATGCTGTGCACCAGCTCGACGGAGAGGGAGCTACGCTTCTACGACAGCAGGGCCGCGCGCTGGGAGCTCCGAGTGCTGGCGAGTATGGGCCCCACCCACCGCACCCCGCGCCCGCGCACCCGGCGCAGCCCCCGGGTCTGACTGACCCCCACCCCACCGCCACAGGTCTCGGGGCTGGACAGGCCCGTCGTCACCATGTACTACCACATGAGCGAGCTGGAGCACGAGGAGTCCACGCTCATCCTGGGTGACACGGGCGGCAGCATCCGGACGCTCAACTTCACCAGCGTCATGTGCGGGCCCTTCAGGCAGCACGTGGGCAAGGAGGTCACCCACGTCCTCTTCAGGGATCTGTGCAAGGTACGGCGCTGCGTGCCGTGTTATTGAGGCTCGCGCCTGGAATAGCTGTCGCTGCCGAGCCGAGCAGTGGTGCTGACGGGAGGGTGGGTGCCCCTGCACTGCACTGCAGGGCGCGCTGCCGGGGCTGCGGGTGGTGCACTTCCCCGGGGTGCACACCAACTGGGTGCGCCAGGTGTACTACTACGCGTCGCTGCAGTCCATCGTCTCGTGCGCGGCCTGCCCCCGCCCCTCGCTCTTCATGTGCGACGCGGCCGGCACCAAGAACCAGTACAACTACGACATCCCCAGCGGCGTCTACTGCTTCTGCGCCTCCGAAGGTACCCATTTTCTTTTAAAATTTCGAAAATAACTCAAGCGAAATATCGAAACAAATCCGGGAAAAAGCGGAAATCTTGAGATGCGCACGGTCCCCGCGCAGAGACGCACATGGTCGCGACGGGCGGGCCGGACGCCGTGCTCCGCGTGTGGAACCCGTTCGTGTGCGACAAGCCGTCGGCGCAGCTGTCCGGCCACCACGCCGCCATCGTGTCCATCGTGATCCAGGACGCGGGCGAGCGGCTGTACAGCCTGGACGCGGCGCGCTGCGTGCGCGTGTGGGACGGGCGCACGCACGCGTGCGTGCAGTCCTACTCCACCATGATGGAGCCGCAGAGTCAGCTGCAGGTGGCAGAGTCGTTCAAGTTCAGGTCCCCAAACTAACAAATTCACTGGAGTTGAAGTCTACTTCCCGCGCCGGCTGCAGGGGCCCGGGCAGCAGGCCCAGGCGCGCCGCGTGCCGCTGGCCACCTACTACCACCCGCTGTCACGCGTGTGGATGATCGCGGGGCGCAACATCGCGCTCGTGCAGCTGTGCCCGCGCCTCAACCCGGACCGCACCGACGGCCACACGCACACGGCGCCCGTCACGCGCGTGCTCTACAACGCGCTCTTCAAATGCGTGCGTGCCCGTCTCCCCGCGCGATGTCTTCTCGCCCTCTCCCACAACGCTACAGCCGCGTGCCCCGCAGGTGGTCACGACGGGCATGGACTCGTGCATCATGGTGTGGGACCCGTGGCGCGGCGCGCGCACGCGCTTCATCCGGCACGCGCACTCGCTGGTGCGCTACGGCCGCGACGAGCCCGTCGAGATCACGGCCGCCTGCTTCGACCCGCCGCAGCAGCTGCTGCTCACGGGCGCCGCCAACGGCACCCTCAAGATCTGGAACTTCAACGCGGGCGTGTGCGTGCGCAACATGACCATCGGCAACAACATGTGAGCCCGACATTGCAGGGGGACCCGTCTCAAAATCTGCCGAGAGCCTGGGATTCCCCGGTGCAGAATGGTTGCCTATCCCGTCACTGACCGTAGCGCCTGACGGGGTAGGCAACCCTCCCGCATCCGCGCGTGCGGTGGAGTATACCCTCGACTCGGCGGGGGCCGGGCCTGGGCTCTGCCCGCAGGGAGGTGACGGCCGTCATCTGGGTGCCGCTGCGCATCCTGGCCGTGGGCTGGAACATGCGCGTCATGGAGTGGGCGGACGGCAGCGCGTCGCTGCGCGGCAAGTCCTGGGAGCTGCGGCACACGGGCCACGTGCTGTGCGCGGACACGCGGCCGCCCGACGCGCTCGCCACCGCCACCGACAACGGCGAGCTCATCATCTGGCGCCTCGAGACCGGCCAGCCCTACGCGCGCTACCGCGTCGACGCGCCCGTCCACAAGTACTGTGTGCCGTGTGTCCGTACTGGCTGCCGCATTAGCTGCTCCGCTCTACCTGTGGCTCTTCTTGTGCTGCTTAAAGGTCTGGGATGGCGCACTACGTCGAGGCCGAGGTGAAGCCTCCGCGGTACTGGAAGCCGGTGCACATGCCTCGATCCACAGGTTGCGCTCCCAGTTCCTTAGTTCTTTGCAAACATTTTTCGCCTTCAAAATCCAGGAGGAAAAAAATTGTTGTCCAAATGACCGGACTTCTCCTCCCCCAGGGGCGGCGGGGCAGCCCCCGCGGGTGCACCAGCTGCTCTTCCTCCGCTCGCGCCCCGTGTCTCGCGGCGTGGGCTCGCTGCTGGTCTCGCTCTCCACCGGCTACGTGCAGGTCTGGTCGCACCACGCCGTCGGCGGCTACCTCACCCAGTTCCTCGCGGTCCACACCGTCACCGACTACGTGGTGAGCATGGAGACGGACCCCGACTGCCTCTACCTCTTCACTGGTACGTCCCGACGACTGTTTTGAGGTGCAAATGCGTGTGTCGCGGTGGTGCGCACCTAACGGACCCGGTCCGCCCGCGCAGGCCACGCGGTGGGCTACATCAAGATATGGCTCATGTCCAACTTCTGCTACCCCGGCGGCCCGGTTGTCACCTTGTTCTTGCCGGCCCTCCGAAAACAGTTCCCCTTCCTTTATCGTGACCGCATCCCGGGGAGGCGAGTATATTTCCTCTAAAAACGGCCCAGCCCGGAGCGGAGAACGCTCTGCGACATCCGTTACGAATGCCCCTCGTTGCGTTGCAGGGCGAAGCGCGCCGTGCGCGCGCAGGACCTCCCCATGCTGCTCTCCTCCGTGCGGGGCCACCTGCAGCCCGTCACCTTCCTTCAGTACTGCCCGGAGAACAAGATCCTCTTCAGGTTCGACTCGCCGCCCCTCGTGTCGCTCAAGCTGGAAACTGAAGTGTGCGAGGCAGTGAAGTAACCCTTCTAAATGTGACGACACCAATGTCTCACAGCTCGAGCGCCGACCGCTCCGTGAGGCTCTGGTCCCTGTCCGGGGAGTACATCGCCACCCTGGGCACCATGCTGCCGTGGCCGCAGCTGTTCGCGGACCAGGAGTGGGAGCCGGCCAGCGACCAGCCGCCGCGCGTCCCCGCCGACCTCAAGCGCCAGTCGTCCTCCACCACGCTCAAGGTGCTGAACCGCGGCCAGGTGGAGTGGCTGACGCCGGGGCTGGCGGAGCGCGGCAAGCAGGCGCGCCAGTCCCTGCGGCCCGTCACGGCCGAGGACCTGTTCCCCGGCACCTACGGCATACGGCTCTACAAGCCCATCCTGGGCCACTGCTACGAGCTGCCCGACAAGGCCATCGGCCGCACCCCCAAGGTCACCCTGGCCACGGACCTGGACAAGGTACCCGTGGCGTGGCGTGGTGTGGTGTGTTGGAGGCTAGTAGTATCCCACTAATGTTTCACCTCTATCGTCTGTAGATTCCGGTACTGAACCACATAAAAACATTCGAAGAGCAGGACATGCCCAGGAGACCGTCCACACCCGAGTGCGTGCGGGCTCTGCGCACGTTCAGGTACACGATGGAAAGGATTATCAGCCTTCGAATAATCTGCGGTCTCTTACAACTGAATTGCACTTGCCAGGCTCCCTTCGTCGTTACTATCTTCGGCGGACCTACCGGCACCCACGCGGCAGGCGTCAACGGCACTGCATCAATCAGTCTCCAGACATAAAACAATTCGTTAAAATGCATTCTTTCGTTAAAATTATTTTTTTTTAATGTTTTTGCTATATGCTGATCTATTACCGTACCGGGATCCTCGTCTACCGCCGGGAGTCGCGTAAATTGCCTACCCACGCAGGGGTCATGTCGCAGATACCCCAAGTCTACAGCGAAAGCATCTCCCTGCAGGGCTCGAGTATTGCCGGCTTTGTTTTTATTCCGAACTGTCAAAGTTTGTTTGGGAAATAACTCATAAATCTCGTCTTTTAAGAAGAATGTTGCCACTGGTAATTTGTTTATGTGAATATTTGTAAAAATATGTAATGATAGCAAACTAACTTTTATTAAATAATTTGTTTAAAGACCTACTTTGTAAAAATGTAGTAGGTTATGGGTTTATATACTAATATAATTTTTTCCCCTGTAATTTCAGGAATTCAAGAATCTTTAAAAGTTTAAGTTACTGCGATGGGAAAGACTCTCCGTGTTGTTGTTTGTGGTATGGCTGGTGTTGGAAAAACTGCCATTCTGGAGCAATTGATACATGGGAATGTGACACCTGCCACTGTAAGCCTCAAATAGAATTTATTATGTGTGTCATGATTGTAGCTAGTGTATTAAAAATAATTTTTTGCCCCTTCTTTTTTGTAGGAACTTTATCCAACGATTGAGGATATATATGTGGCTAGTGTGGAAACTGATCGAGGCACGAGGGAAAAAATGCGGCTCTATGATACAGCAGGTTTACCTCCGTTGTCAGGCCCTAACGCAGCTGTGAACTCTGCCCAGCAGCATCAGCAACAGCAGCTTGCAAAACAGTTGCTGGGGCTCACAGAGGGCTATGTACTAGTATATGATCCAGCTCGGCCAGAATCGTTTGAATGCTTGCTCCCACTTAAAAGGGACATTGATAAAAACAGGGACAAAAAGGAGGTGTGTAGTGAAAAACATATTAATTTAAAAGGAATAGTACTTACCTAAAATACTGGAAGTTTGTATTTAAGTCTCATGTACATTTGCAGGTTGCAATAGTTATTTTGGCGAATCGCATTAAATCAAATACTTCATCATCATCTCCAGGAGGTGGAGTGACAGCCCCTGCCAATTTGACTGTTACATCTTCTCTGAATAAAGCCAATAATTGGGCTGTACGGGAGCACATGAAGCACTATGAAGTCAATGCAATGGAAAGAGCTTCTCTCCAAGAGCCTTTTGTATACTTGGCTAGTAAACTGAGCCCCCCTCCAAATAAAAGCTCTTTTCCTCAGCTTAGTATGGTCAGGAAATCAATTACTAATCGCCCTGATGCTGCCTCCTGAGTACAATTCTGTAAGAATCTTATTTTGATCTCATTTTATCAATTGTACATGACTTTATTTAATTTTTGTGGGATAGGGATAATATACATAACTCTGTGATAACTTTTATTTTCTGTGAATCTTTTATTTTACATAATTCAGAATTTATTGTCTTAACAAAATTGTCTTAAATAAAATTATCTGAAACCTAAATCAAATTTGTTTAGTCAATTAATTTATTTCATAACATAAGGGAACCAATATTATATAGGAATGTGAAAAAAATTCATAGTGACTTAAAGATGAAAATAATTGTTATGCAATACAAAATTCATTACGAGGAAGAATAATAAATTAATTTGAAAACCCCTACTTAGGTCTTCCACGGAAACTTCCACCTCCTTTCTTTCCCTTTTTACCAGCTGCTGTTTTGGTATCTTCAGACTGTAAAAAAATATAAAAAAATTTAATATTTAAAAGTTTTTACACCATTAGGTTTTAAGTACTCCACAGCTTTGCTCTTACCTTTCTCTTCTGACCTGTGTTTGTACTTGGTAAGACTTTAAAGAAGGTATCTAAACGCCCTTGAGTAGTGCCTGAACGAGCCTTGGCAAGTTTTTTAGCGCCATTTCTTACTCTGTCTTCATTGAAGTTTTTGTCTCCACACAAATATTTCACAAGGCCCTCTTCATCTGGTTCTGTCCATTTCATCTGGAAATATTAAAATAGTGGGTAAGAATAATAAAAAATTGTTTAGACAAACAAATCTTGCTTGGAGGATAAAATTATTACTTCAATTGTATCTGGATCTGCTACTTCTGGAGAAATAAAAAGTCTTCTAGCTTCTTTAAACGGCCAATCCTCTGACACTGGGTATTTATTTTTATCCAAGTTTTTAAGGATTGTTTCTATGTTCCTGTGTTGTTTTATCAGGTCAATAGCCCTTTTAGGACCAATACCTCTAATGCTGTCACAGTAATCACACCCAAGCAAGATGCACAAATCTATAAACTCATCCTGAGACAGCTCAAGCTCTTCTAATACTCTGCTTAAGTGAAATTCTTGAATAGGCATTTTTCGAGCCTCACTGAAAGTCATGTGCCTGAGTAAAACAGATGATCCAAATGTTAAGGCATCCATATCCTCTGTTGCTGTGGCATATATCTTCCCAGATTTCACCATAGCTGCACACTGTGCTTCAGCCTCACAAGGTGCCTGTTATTCATAAGATAAGTTAATCAAGCAAGCTTAACAACAAAACAATAAACAACGGACTGAAAAAGCAACTCACATCAATAAATGGGATACCCATTAGTTTGAGAAGCTGTTTACATTGTTCACCATGATGTTTGGTTACTTTTACCAATCTCCGATTAAATTTATCAATATTCTCAGCATCACCTAGAAAAGGGCTCTTTGAAGTTAAGACATGCTGAAAGCATCTCGACAAACATTCATGATATCTATGTTACCTGCTTCTTCTGCTTGCTGAAGAGCTTTTTGAGCTTCTTCTCGTCTTTCTGCTCTCTTATTAAGTTCTCCTGACTTCATCTCTGGAGGTTTTCCATCAAATACATACACAGGCTTAATGCCATTCTCAACAAGGCGTATTGTGCGGTAAAATGTACCCATCAAATGACTGAAATTATAGAATGGAATTGTTAGTATGATGAAGGAGTTCAGATGGGAAAATATTTCAATTAAAATACGCGGAAGAAAAATAAACTGTACCTTGTAGTTTCCCCAGCAGCGTCTGTTAACTGAGCACCTTCACTTCTGACAGCAATGAGGAACTGGTACAAGCTCATTGAAGCATCAATTGCCACTTTCCGACCTTCATAAAAGACGAAAAGGTGTGAGACATGTACAGATTGTAATGATCGATGGACAATACTTACAAGAAAAATACAAGATGTAGGCCTTAACCTGTACAGTACTACATCTAACCCTCTTACCAAAGTAATTCTTAATTTCATTTTCTTTGACAGCGGCTGGTGCTATGTCGGCAATTAATTTCGACAGCCCTAAAATTCCCATGGCGATTCTGTTCCAAAAATTGATACTTTTAATTCAAAGTTTGACACAATTTTGTCGAGGCGGGAAAGCGCGACTAAAGCTTTATGCGTGTCTTAATGATGCCTTAACGCTATCCGTAATCTCGCGCGTACACCGCGTACACCAAGTGCGTTATTCGCACCGCAGCAGCCCTGTCGACCTGCGCAGCAATTTAGATCATTCGGTCACTCTCAGTCGAAAGAGAGTAGCCTAGTGTTATCACTTGAAAGAAAGACTGGATAAATCTTTTCAGCGTGCCTAAAATTAGTCGCTAAGGCCGGTCGGTTCGTGTGTGTCGGCAAGTAAGGTGCGTTAGGTTGGTAGTGCCGGTAGCAACCAGCCGCGTGCCACGGGCGCCGCGCCACCTGTCGGCGTCGCTGCCAACCCTCCCTCGCCCCCGGGGGGTGGTAGTTGTAGGCGGCGCGGTGAGAGGGAGGAGGCCCCACGTTGCGACCGGGCCGGGCCGCGAGAGAGAACGAGGGCCCCCCACAGCCCCACAGCCCAGCGCCCAGCCCAGAGTCGAGGCTGGTCGAGGCGAGGCGAGGCGAGGGGGAGTGAGTTGAAGTTCGCATTCGCTCCGCTCGGCTCGGTGGGGCTCGGCCTGGCAGTCGTCGGCAGGGCTGGCAGGCTGCAGGCTGCAGGCTCGGCGCTGTGCGGTGCGGTGCGTTCAGAGTGCGGGCGCGGAGCACGGCGGAGCGCGGACGGGACGGGGCGAGTCGTGACGGTCGTGTTGCTCGCGGTGCGCGGGTGCGAGCGAGAGAGAGGGACATGGCTGCGAGTGCGAACGGGAGCCTGGACCCGGGCAGTGCGGGGGCCGCGGCCGGCCCCGGCGCCGCCAACAATATCAAGGCGCCCGAGATGACGGCTGACGGCCAGACGAGGAACAGCAACGCCGGCGGCGGCACCGAGGCCAAGCCGAGCGAGTACCTCCGCGAGCTCATGGACGAGAAGCACAAGCTGGACAGTAGTCAGTGGCCCAACGCCGCCCGGCTCCTAGATCAAGGTAAGGCTAGTGTGCACGGCCACGTGACGGCCCGCGGGCGCGGCGAGGACAGCGGCGCCGCGGGGAGCCGGAGGCCGGCGAAGGGGTGCCGGAGGCGCCTGTCGCGAGCCCGTCCTCGTCCCCCGGGGGCCGGCCAGGGTGGCCCTCTTCGCGGAGTTGAGGTTATGTTATCGAGACGCGAGCGGGCCGCGGCGCGGCGCGGCACGTTCATCGGTCCGAGCCGAGCGGCGGGCTGAGCCGGGCCCGGCTCACGGTGTTGCTGCCGCCGCCGCAGCTGATGTCGCGGCTGTCGCGGCCCGGCCCGGCCCGCGCCGGGCTTATCAGCGCTACCGGCTCGACCGGGGCGCCAACAAGCCAGCTGCTGCGCACCGGGCGCCGGCCGGACCGTCCGTCAGAGGGAATGCCCAACTGCGCGGCGGTCCTTCCCTGCCGCCGTGACGGCGACGGCGATCACGAGGACGCCGCGGACGACCGTCACGCCGCCGCGGCCGTCACGCCCGGGCCACGGCGTACTCGTGATAAGGCCGGAAACGTCTCGGGGGTCGATAAGGATGATGTCCCTGCGCCCCCCCCTAGCCCCCGCCCCCCGTCGAGCAAGCCGGCCCGGGTTGTAGTACGTGGCGTTCCGGGTGTTCCCCGTCCGCCCCGCCCCGCCCCGCGCGGCCCCGGCCGACGTTTCGTTGCTGTGATAAGACCGTGCGGGCCCTGTTCTGAGCCCAAGGGGAACGTTGGTTGTGCCCCGCCCCGCCACGCCACGCCCCGCCGCAGCCGTGTCCCAGGAGCACGGGGCTCGGGATGCCGTTTCCTGTCCTGCGGCTCCTTGCTCCTGGTCTGGTCGGGTCCGCCTGGTCTACGCTGTGCTCTGCTCGGCTCTTACCACGCCGCCGCCAATGCCCCCCGAGATACGCAGGACCGACTATACGTCAGCGTCGCCCGCCCCCCCGCCCGCCCTCTATCGCTCGATCGGACCGCCCTCCCCTCGGCCCCTGCCCTGCCCTGCCTCCCGCCCTGTCTCCTGCCCTCTCACCGCAGCCTCCCGTGTTGTTGTACGGGGCCGCCTCCCCGCCCCCGCCCCCTACCCATGCGGTGCGCCCGGGGGAGTTGCGGCCACAGAGGGAATCGAAGAGGCGGAACCAGGGTCGGGGAGGGCAGGAGGACGGGGGAGGGTTGCGGCGGGGAGAGGGAGTGGACGCATGGGAGTGAGGGTTTACGGCGCAATTGCGACTCGACGACAGGTAGTTGTGTCGTGGATTCCGCAAACCCTTTCGATTTTTACACCTCTGCCGTCGGGCATCTGCCTCTTGTTTCCTGCTCCCTCTCGCGCTCTCCTCCTACTTCCCACTATTCTACCCCGCACTTTTCACCCCTCGCCCTTCCCTACCACCACTATAGCGCACTGCGCGGGGCGTGATTTTCGTCGGCCGGAAAGGCGGAAATGCAAATGAAGTCCTTTGTGATGTGAGTTATTGGGTTCGCGCGCCGCCGTATTGCATTAACATAACGGATGTTGCGCGGCCCTTAATCCTGTTATGTACAGAGGGGGCGGGCGGGGAGGGGCGGGGCGGGGCTGAAAGCATAAGCGTGGCGTGGCGTGGCGTGGCGTTTATTGACACACTGCTGTCGTTTGCTCCTCCGGCCCCGCCCGGCCCCGCCCGCCGCGCCCTTATTCATAAAACGTCGGTCGCCCGTAACGCGCGCCCCCTGTCCCTGCTGCAGTCCCCCCGCGCCCCTCGCGAGGTTAGGGTTAGGGCGCTCCGTCCGACTTTACACTCGCTTCGCTGCAGCAACAAGTCGTGGCGCGGCGTGGCGCGGCGCGGAGGGGCGGGCCCCGACCCGAACGCCGTGTATGGCCAAAGCTCGTCCCGACTATTCGCCAACTGCTGTGCGCCCCGCCGTTGGCCGGTCCTGCCCGGGGCCCGGCCCCGCCAACACGGCCCCGACGGGCTCTGCGGGGACCGCGTTTAATTCGATTAGACTGTCCACGAGGGGCCTGCTGCTGGCGACGCCTGGCAACCCTGTCGCCCTGCCCTGTCGACCCCACTCGGGGCGGGGCGGGGCGGCGCGGGGCGGCGCGGGGCGGGGCCGCGCGGGGCTCCAGTCCAGCAGTCCCTCGGTCCCAATCGACCAAGGGGCGCGCTGCCTAGCTTCCACCCCACCGCCCCCCGCCGCCCCCGCCCCCAATCGCCTCGCTACTTCTTACAGTTGGCCTATACGGTCTGGACGGGACGGGACGGGGTGGTCCTCTGTTCGCATCTCTTGAGCCAGTTTTTCCTCCCCGAGATAGGCGTCTCCTTGTTTCCTCTCGTTACGCAGGGCTCTGTTGTCCCTGCCATTGGCGCGGGCGGGCGGGGGGATCACGGCGACAACCACACGGTAGGCAGCAGGGCCGCCGGGATCTGGAAGGCTTAGTCTGGGGGTGAATGAAAGTGGGGCCGACCCGCCCCTCTCGATCCCCTCCGGCAGGGGATCCTGGATTTTATTGGCGAAAACAATCACCATGACAAATCCCCGGCCCGCGCTGTGGACGCCGCACGCGGATCTGGGGTAGCGGGGCTCCTGGGGGGCCTCGGGGAGGGGGAGGGGGAGGGTGTTTGACCCAGTAGCAGCAGGGCCAGCCCTCTCTGTGGCAGACTTGCCTCATCCTCTTTGTATCCTTTCACCTTAAGCCAGGAGGGGGGTCTCGTGGGGCAAGCGGGCGGGGTAGGGGGAGCCGGTGGGAGGAGAGGAGATGTGACATCGTGGGGCTTCAGCATCAGTCCGCCAACAAAGGGTCTGCGGTGTGCGTTGGGGTGGGGCGGGGGCGGGGCGGGGGCGGCTCAGGCCGGGCCCCTAGGCCTGTGGGGCAGCCGGCGCCTTTATGGTCGGGAAGACGTTTCCAAACAGACTGTGGAGAGCGGCCAAAATACCGAAATAAATGATGTCTCTTCCCGAAATCTATAAAATGTTAATAACAGTTCTGGAAATCCTGGGCGCATATTTTCGTCAGCTTTCCTTGCACCATGCTTTTAGTGCTGCCCATTACTTTTCGGCTTCTGACATCTGACTATAGGAGTGAGTAGATGTACCCTTCAAATGGCCTCGCCTGCCGCCTGCCTGCGGGGCAAGTGTGACGCCTCCCCTTCCAGCGCCCCGCCCCTGCACCACCCCGCCTTTGGTGTCCCCCGGGCGCGGCGGGGCGTGGCGGGCCGGGGCGTGGCGGGCCGGGGCGGGGCGGCGGGCCTTTGGCGGAAGGCGGCGCCAGGCCTCGGCTCGGCTGTCGTTACACTGCCTCCGGCTGCCGCTGCCTGCCTGCCTGGCTGGAGTGGAATATCGGATTCTTTTAGCTCATCTCCTTCCGCCTCCCCGCCGCGCCGAGGACGCGCACGTGCAGCGCCGCCCCGCCCCGCCCCGCCCGCGCCGCCCCGCCCCGCCCCACCCCGCAGGAACTTGCTCGCTGCCCCCTTCTCTCCACTCTTTAGAACTCCCCTTCTCCTCACCCCTCCCTCGCGCTGGCCCCGCCTGGCGTTAGAGACCGGCAAGACATTCAAACTTGGTCCTGAGAGCCGGCCTGGACGCCGCCCCTCCCTCCCCTCATCTTATCTTGGTGCCTGCACCCTCCCCCCCCCACCCCCCATCCCCTCTCTGGCGGTCCAAAACTTTGTTCCCAACTCGTCGTCCCCAACAGGTTGTCCGGCCTGGACGGGGCCGGCAGAGGCTGGCAGGCGGGCGCGCGGGGTGCGACGGGGTGCGGCGAGGCGCTGTATGCATTGGTCTCCGCCCCGCCCCGCCCCGCCCCGCCCCGCCGCGCAACGCCATCCTGTTGATCTATGAGGCGCCACCAAGGCAAGGTCCTCCGCGGAGAAAAAGCGGCGAGCTGCTCGAGTCGGCAGCGCTACCCTGCCAAAAAACATTGGCCTGCTGCGCTGCGGTCCTCGTGTTCCGCGTCTCGCGCAGACACCACCGTCGTCACACGTGACAGTCGACAGCCGCAGGTCAGAGAGACAGAGCTGGTGCTCACCGTCACAGTGACGTGTGGCACCCGCAGGTCTGGCCTTTCTTTTCTCCATCCCTGTCCTGTCCTGTCGTGGCCCTGGCATGCGTCCCGAGGACCCTGCTCTCTGTTCCGTCTCCTCTCGGATCAGCAGCGCAGGCCGGGCCGGGCCGGGCCGGAGCAGGCTGGACAACACGACGACGACGACGCCCCCGTTTTTCTGGCTCGCTGCTGCTTGCTGCTCTCACATGTTTCTTATTTCTTTTCTCCCTCTCGGGCTGGGCTGGGGCCTCCGTGCGTCCCTCTGTTCCCCGTTCCCAGATCTTCCCCCCTGCCCCGCTCTTGTTTCGCGTTCCTTCATCACCTGTCCGGCATCCCGCGCCGCCCCCGCGCCGCCCCCGCGCCGCCCCCGCGCCGCCCCCGCGCCGCCCCCGCCCCCGCCCCCTGCGTCCCCAGGGAGCTCCTTCCCGCCGCTCATCTCTCCTCCTCACCCCCCTCCCACCCACTCGTGGCTTTTGTGCTGCCCTTTTCTCCACACCTCATTTTTCCGCATTTTCTCTGGCGCTGTTGTTGCCGCCGGCGCGGCCCGGCCGGGGCTGCACGTTTTGTTATCCCGGGTGAAGGAGAGTAAGGAGTTGTCGGTGTTGGGAGGCACCGGCCGGGCCGGGCAGCGCGGCCGCCCGACTCATTCCGTACCTCTTCTCTGTCCTTGTCGCACTCATGGGCCAGTGCCATGCGCAACATGGTCAACGCCATGGGTGTGACAAGGACGCAGGCGCGGTTTAAGGTCCTGAAGACAGGGGGCGGTGCCCCGTGTGTTGCCTACATACAGGGGTTTTGTAGTTCAAGTTGCCTACCTTTCAGGCGGTCCACTAGAGCCCGACAGGAGGGATACGAGGGCGACTCTCCTCGCGGCCTTGGCCGGCGGCAGGGCAGTGAGTGTAATGTATGCGTGTGGCGTGCGTGCGGCGATGAGCGGCTCGCCGTCGGAATCTGCAATATTCATCGAACCGGTCGTATCGCCGAGGCGAGAGGCGAGGCGAGGCGAGGCGAGCGCGCAGAGAGCGGGGCGCCAGCTGGGCTCGCGTCGCGTCGCGTCGCCTCGGCCCGGAGGGGAGGGGAGCGGAGCGAAGGTCGGGCCGGTCAGCTCTCGGACTGGGTCGCCTGCACTGCCTCCTGTACTGACACGATGTCTTGTCCCTGCTTTAGACCGTTTAGACCTTACGATGAAGTGACAGGTTGGCAATGGTTTATCCCAAGGGAATCCCCCCCCCTTTTTTTTTTGTTCTTTTTAGCGGTGGACGCTTTGGAGGTGGCGGCGCCGGCCTCGGCGGCCTTGGCGGCCTTCCCTCTCGAGCCGACAGAGTTTTGATTGACGGCCGCCCCGGCCCCCGGGTGGGCGCGGTGGGGGCGGCACCAGGGCGCGTAGCGGCAGGACGGCCCGGCCCGGCCCGACCCGGCGGCAAAGCAAGCGGCGCCCGCGTCGCGTCGCGTCGCGACCTCCCTGGCCCTAATGAACTGTCAAGCGACGCCCGCCCGTCTGTGTGTACGGCCCCGCCCCGCCGCGCGCCCCGCTCCGCCCCGCGCCCCGCTCCGCCCCGCCCCGCCCCACCTAGTCCTTGTTAGCACTGCCAGCTGCGGCGCCAAAGCCAGGGCCACGTGGACAACCCGGGGACCACGTGGGTCAGATAGCGGAGGAGGAGGAGGACCATGCGACTGGAAGGAAAAGGGGAGTGAGGGGCACCGGGCCTAAAAAAAATAAATAAAAGAAACACATCCGAGACGAGAGAGAAAAGGGGTTGGGGCGGCGGGCGGGGTGAGAGCGCGAGGGCAAAGAGAAAAGGACTTTCTTTTGTGAAAAAGATATTTAATTCTCAAGTTTTGGTGGCGCCGCCCCTCCCCCGTGCCTCGGCCTGGCCGCAGTGTTTGTACACGCCTGCCACAGAAGCAGCATGAAAGCAAAAGCACTCCACCACGGCGCAGCCCCCGCCCCGCCTCGCCCCGCCCCGCCCCGCCCCGCCTCGCCCGTCTGCGCTCTTCCTCCCCAAGTTCACTGCGCCGCCGTGCCCTGCCCTGCCCTGCCCCGCCCTGGGGAGGGTGACTTGGTCAAACAAGCGGTGGATGGACGAGGACGACGACGACGAAGGGGAAGGAGGTGGAGGCGGAGGCGGTAGACTCGTCAAGTTTTCCCGCCTCGCACCAACTGTATTCTTGATGCGGGCGGGCGAGTCCGTCGCCGTACCGCTCTGCTTGCTGCCGGCAGCCGGCACTGCCGGGCCGGGCCCGGCCGGGCTCTGTTGCACAGTTTTACACTTCAAGTTTTCGGCGCCCTACCCCGCCCCGCCCCGCCCCGCCCCGCCCCGCTGCCGTCACTGTAAACTCCACTGCTCGTTCACCCCATCTGAACCCGTTAGGCAACTGCGACTGAACACCTGTCAGCTTCCCGCGCGCGCGCGCGCCGGCACTAAGAAAAGACTTGACTGAAGGAAAAGGGGAATGGTGAGCGGAGGCGAGGGGAGGGGGGAGTTAAGTTGTGGGGGGGGGGGGGGGGGACATGGCTCGTAATTAATGGGCCAGCCCAAAGGGCCTCCTGCGCCCGGCGGCCCCGCCCCGCCCCGCCCCGCCCTGGGCGGCCGGTCGCGCAGCGGCAAAACTGGGTCATTTGATGTGATGCGCGCCCTCGCCTTCCTGTGGAAGTTTTGACGGGGTGGTTGTTGGGGGTAGGGGGGTGGGGGCAGGGCATGGCCAGAGGGGTGGAGAGAGGGGCTTTTTATTTGAAGAGGAGTTTTCACGCGGTTTGCGTGTGACCGAATGCTGTGGGCGATCTCGTCTGTTGCGAAGTATCACATTGGAGTACGCGCGGCGCGGCCCAGAGGGACGGCTTTATATCATCCCGTTTTTGTTTGTTTATTCTATTCGTTTTTCCTGTTTATATTCTCTTTTATTTCCTATTTATTTTTACTTTCGTAATGCTCGGTTTTCGTCGTCAGGGTAGGGCCAGGCAAAAAAAAAGAAATAATAAATAAAAAAGAAAAGTTTGTCCTGGGGCGTCTTGCGGCGGGGCGGAGCGCGCTGCCGCGGCTTTGCCAAGTTGCTTATTACGTGGCGGCCTATGGGCTGGGCCGGGCCGGGCCGGGACGAGCGTTTGCCTTTGGCGAGTTTGCCTTGCGGAACTTGTTCGGGCGGCAAAATTAGTATTTGCAATTGACAAGCGAGCGGCCGCTGCATGCGCGCCTGAGGCGAAAGGGGTGGGGGAGAGAGAGAGAGAGAGAGAGAGAGACATCGAGGATAGAAAAAGAGAAGTAGAAAAGAGGACAGACCGGGAGAGAGAGGGAGTAGCGACAGCGGGGTGGGGGAGGGCTAGACGAGGACCCCGGAGTACTGAACACACACGGAGTTGTCGCTTTTGTGTGACTTTGTGCAAACACGAGGCGGAATTGAAAATTATTATACCTTGTGGACATCTACTCTGCTCCGTGTGCTTTAGGACCGTTGTACATAGAGGGTGAGGTAAAGGTGTTATTCGGCCAAATGCACCCCCCACCTCCCCCGCCCTATGGTTCAGTGGGATAGAGGTGTTGAAAAAGCCGGTCGGGAGTCGAGAGAGGCCCGAACGGTCGTGCGGGGTGGTGTGTGTGTGTGTGTGCCGCTACCGCCCCACGTCCCCCTCCCCCGGAAATAACGGTGACGCTGAGGGGGAGGGAGGGGGTGGGCCGACCCACAGAGGGACGAGGTGTGATTCAGGACCGGGAGTGATGCCCCCTGGGGGCCCCGCCCCGCCCCGCCCCGCCCCCTCGCCCCGCCCCGCCCCCTCGCCACGCCCCCGCGCCCCGCCCACCCCCGTGCCCCGGCCCCCACTCCGCCATTCGGGTCTGCCCCACCTGCAGCCCCCAGCCCTCCGCCCCCTCCCCTCGCCTCTCCACCTTCACCCAAAGTCGTGAGCATAATATCCCTTTTCCATATCTAACCAATAATTCATTCTTCGCCTGCTCGAGTTGGCGCCAAGCTCCGGCCCGCCACGCCCCGCCACGCCGAGGACACCACTTCTCCGGCCTGGCCCTCCCCTCCGCGGAGGTGAGGCACTCTTGGTTTTCATTGGGAATGCCCCCCCCCCCTCCCCCTGTTCTACTGTTATCCGCGGTAGGGGCTCCCCAGTCCCTCGCCCACACCTTTCTCACCCTCTACCCCCGCCCCCCTCCCCACCGCTTTGCGCTGCAGTTTCCAGCATTTTGGCTCTCGGTGGTTTCGCGACGAACACTGTAAAAAATAATGTCTATGTAAACTTTTCGTAGGTAATTCGTAATTCATAAATTTACGGCAGCCTGCTCGTGCTCGTTTAAGAACGACAAGTCAATTTTGTAATTCTGAAATTTGATATCCTAACCTTCCGACATGGAAAATTTCCCCCACAAAAATGTTTCGCAATGTATGCGGAAGAGCCACCGACCGTCGGCGGTGGAGCCGAAAGGGGAGGAGAGGAGAGGGGAGGATAGGAGAGGGGAGGGGAGGAGTGGCGCAGCGTACCGCGCCGTCTCTCTACTCTTTTCCACTTCGATGGCTCCAAATACAAAAGCTGTGCCGTCCCGTCTGCCGTGCACCGCTCCGCTCCGCCCCGCCCTGCTCTTCTCTGCACACCGACGTCTCTCCTCCACTCTCTGCCGACGCGATCCGCGCGATAGCGCGCGGCGGACTTTTCGCCCCGCGTCCTCCTCATTTTCAGACGAGTCTCGCGAGCAGAGCGAAGATGTCGCCGCTTTGCTTTCAGATCCGCGCCGCTCTCATGGCGACGACACAACGCGCTCGCAGCTTGTTACCCGGGTGTCCTGCTACCCCTGCCGCCGCCGCTGTAGCTGGTCTTCCGAACTTGTCATCTCTGCGCTGCGCGAAACTTTTTGCCCGACACCTCTAAGGGCGCAGCCGTGTGCAGGAATGTGCGTCGTTTGAATTCCTCCCTCTCCCCCGCCTGGCCCTCCCTCTACCCTCCTCCACCGCCTCATCCTATATCTCCTCCTGGCCTGAAATACCTGAAAGTTCGGCGCTCATCTGCATTACATCCTGCTGGGCTGAGCCGCCCCTCGGGGCCTTCCCTCCTGGGCCCCGGCCCCCAGCCCGCTCCCAGATAAAAGATGAATTCAATCTGCAACAAAAATTTAACGGCTGTGGAGGGAGATGCCTGGTGGGGGTCGGGTAGGCAACCCGGCGGGCGGGCGTGCGCGGCGGGCCTGCCCGGCCGGCTGTCTGCAGGCGCCCCGCCCCCGCCGCCACCACGGCACAGCGCAGGCCGCGCGCCGCGAGAAGACGGAAAGGAGGAACTGAAAAGGAAGGAAGAAGAGGAGGAAAAGTACCGACGGGAAGGTAAAGGCGGGACACAAAAGAAATGAAAGAACGAGAGGAGAATAGAAAAGAATTAAGGTTGCGCGATACAGCTTGAGGAGCGGCAGCGGGGCGGGGCGGGGCGGGGCGGCGGCCGCTTCAGGCTGTTCTGTTGTGCGCTCTATCCGCCCGGGATTGAAATTTGTTAGTCTGGTGATGGGGGAGTCATTAGGGCCTAACGACCCTGGGAGGCACGACTGCGTTTGGGGACCTGCCCCGCTGCCCCACCCCGCCCCACCACGCCCCACCACGCCCCTCGCCATGCCCTTCCGCTCTCTCGATTCGCCGCCCTCTCTCCCTCCTTTTCTCTCTCTCTCTCTCTCTCTCTCTCTCTCTCTCTCTCTCTCTCTCTCTCTCTCTCTCGTGCCGTCTTTCCTGTATCTGCGCCCACGCTGCTTCTTGAGTGTGTGTGTGTGTTCCGGCCGTATTTCACGCGTTGCGGGCGCCTGTGCGTTGCGGTGGTTTCATCATTGCCGTGGTACGGTCGAATAGAACACTCACACACACACACTCACACACGCTCACACACACACAGGCACACGTACGCGCTAACGATCTGGCATGACGACTTGATGACCATGGGTTCAAATCTCCGACCAGAAAGCAAAACAATAATTTCTCCTTTTTTTTCCAGTAACTGGCCCCGCCTGTCCAGTCACTGACCCCCACCACCACATCTCTTTCTCTCCCTCTCTCTCTCCCATTTCCTCCCCCATTCTCTTTCGCTCTGCCCGCGCGCCCCTATGGCGTTATTCATTCTCGGTTGGCGCTGCTTTGATGCCGTTTGGATTCGCGGCACGGTGTAGTACGTCGCGCACGTGCTCTGCTCACCCCCTGCACCACAACCACCGCGCCGGGCACTGAAAAAAATAAAATAAAATAAAATAAAATACGCGTCGCCGCAATGAAAATCAAAGCACGCGGCATCGTGCGACGAAAGTTGATACAATCACCCTCGCGGTCGTCCTAGTCCCTGACAGCACCCCCACCACCCCCACCCCCCTCCTCCTGCTCCACCACGCACCGCGCACCGTCCCCGACCCCTCGACCACAGCGCAGTGCCGTGCAGCGTTGGGAACTAAAGACTCGCTCGTGATTCACGCAATCGAGCTGTGGGTAGAATCCCTCCCTCCCCTCCCCCTTCCCCTCCCTCTTCCCCTCCCCGAGTTCACCCCCTCCCCCCTTCCCCTCCCAATCCTGTTCGCCTGTTCTGGCGTCTCAATAATTCAACATAGGGTCTCCAGGCGGTGCGTGCCCGATAGGCACTGTCGGAAACACACGCGCCGGCTGAACGCGCCTTAGCCTCCAGACCCGCAATAGTACAGGAGGACCGAAACGCCTTGAACCGAAAATGTGTCGGCGCCGCGAGTGGAACCTCTGCCATGCCTTATTACGGGGCCCCACCCCACCCCAGCCGCCTGATGAGACTAAAGTAACGAGGTCACGGTGGTTGGACGGGTGGCGGGTGCGGCGGGGACAGGAGGCCAGGCCACCAGGTCGGGGCGGGACGGGACGCCGGCGGAGAGGAGACGCGGCTGGCGCCGGGGCCGCGCCAGGGCCGCGCCAGGGCCGGGCCGGATATCCGGCGGCGGAAGGAAGCGACCGTGAGGCTTAGAGATATAGTTTCGCAGAGCTTTAGAGCCGGAGGCGGGGCGTGGCGTGGCGCGGCGTGCTGGATGGGGATGGGGTGTAGGGAGGCTTGCATTCAGTTGAATACATACCTACCTACTATACATTGCGCCTCTCCCATTGTAGGCCCCCTGCCCCGCCCCACCCTGCCCCCCCCCCCTCCGCTTCCATTCTCTATACGCCTGCTGCTGCTGCTGCTGGGGCTGGGGGCGCGCAAGAAGTTGCTTTGCGCGACACATTGAAACCAATGAATGAGATGAGGGGGCGTCCCGCGCCCTTCACCTCTCCTCCTCCCCCTTCACTTCGTATTCGCGCCTCTCTCCCTTTCACTTTGAGAAAACGGGGTCAGAGAGCCACGGGGTTTAAGAATTGCTTTTGAGAGAGGGAGAGAGAGAGAGAGAGAGAGAGAGAGAGAGAGAGAGAGAGAGAGAGAGTGAGTGAGTGTGAGAGGGACTGGGTGCGGGAATTCAATAGGTGAGAGCGACCCCGGCTCGCCCCAGAGCGGAGGACCTGAACATACCACACCCAAGTTGGCGCGACTGCGCGCCAGCAGGGAAGCCCTGTGACCTGAGCGGTGTGGGGAGTGGATGTAGATGTGAATGTGGATGTGGATGTGCAGGCGGAGGCTGGGGGTCGGGCGGGGTCCTGTGTGAGTTTCGAGTTTTGAGTTTGTGCGATAGCTGAGGTGAGCCACGCGTGCGTGTCCGTGGGGTGGCGAGCAGAGTGCACGGCTGTGCGGTGCGCTTCAAATGTTCCTCGCGTGCTATGGGAAGCCGCCACCCCCGCCACCCCCTCCTCCTCACCCCGCACTCATCTCCTGACTGGACCGACCTGCTTTGCATACGCCCTGGGTGCCCGCGGCGCCCCCCCCCACCTCCCCTCCTCTCCTTTCCCTCTCGCCGCCTTTTCCCCTCCTGTGCTTATTCGCCACGCCCCCCCCCCCTCTCCACTCCTCCCTCCACCCCGATGAGGTCGTCGCGCCCTCCTCCTCCTCGCCAGCGAATTAATTTGCAGCAGACTGTCGCCCTTCCCCGCATAAGCACGTGAAGGTGCCCCCCCCCCCCTTCTCCTCTCGCACTTTCTTTCCCGTTTACTCCCCGCCGGGGGGTGAGTGTTGTGAATACCCGACGCCGCGCCCCGCCACGCCCCCGAGGCCTATGCCCTACGCCCCATAAGATGCGGTCGCCCCTCACCTCACCTCACCGGGGCCGGGTCGATGTGTCTGTCCTCGTCGCTCTCGCACTAGGCCTACACGGCGGTGAGCACGGCGGGGGCAGACAGACAGACAGGCGCCCGCAGACAAACACACACACACATACACATTGACACTCAGACCTCCAGACGGGAAGGTGTCTGTCGCTCAAAGGAGACGTGACAGATGTCGCTCGGGAGAGCGAAAAGGGTTGTCGGCCCTGTAACCTAGTGCACACACACACACACACACACACACACACACACACACACACACACACACACACGTGTACTGGCCTCGCGGCGCTGTCTGCAGGTCGGCCGGGCTGGCTTGGCTCGCTCCCCCTCATCCCCTGCGGTCGGTCCGTGGGGACGCACTTGGCTGGCTGGCTGGTTAGCTTGCTGCATTTCGCCCTGTGTGCGTGTGTGTGTGTGTGTGTGCGGCGTGACCATGAGAGCGTCCGGGGCGGGGCCGGGCCGGGCCGGGCCGGGGTTACCTCGTTAGTGATTCACAAGGACTCTCCCGGGGCCGTGTAGCTGGTGCAGGAGTGGCCTGGCGGCTGGCCTGCCCCCCGCCGCGCCCCGCCGCGCCAGCTCTGTCTCTTTTGCAGGTCCCCAGCCTACGTCCTCCGCCTCCCCTCTGGCTCTGCCCGCCCCGCCCCGCCTCACCTCACCCTGTATCCATTTTTACTCGACACTCCCCCCAGCGGCCGGCCGTCCTGTCCCTCGTATGCCCTCCCCGCTCTCGGCCCGCCCCCGGCCCGCCCCCGGCCGGAGCTGGACATGGTGACCCCGAGTGACGCCGCGGGGGGCGGGGCAGAGAGCGGGGCGGAGAGCGCAGCGTAGAGCACTCGACGGGGCCATTCACAAACCGCCGTGAGGGACGTGGGGTGGGGCGGGGCGGTTCGGGGCGGGGCGGGCGCGGTAGGGGGCCCTACTAACACTCGGCACGGCCGGGGCTGAGCCGACAGCCCGCCTCCTAAGGAATACATCATTTGGTATGATGAAGGCCATGAAATCTCCCACGTTTATTTCCGACGGAACACAGTTAAACGGTACAACTTTTCTCAGTTTTTCTTTGGCGGGGTGTGATGTTGGTGTTTTCAATTTATTGAGTTTTCCGGAACTGTCCCAACTGTTCTGAATTGCTCGTCCTTTAAGCCCAGTAGGATCTAGAAGTGGAGTACTACAATTTTCCTCGTCGGAGTAAAGTCCTTAACTCCTCGCGAAAACCTCGCTCTCGCCTCCTCCTCGCGGTCTACGGAAAACCATGCTGTTCAGCTCGCACTTCTCTCCCCTCCCTGCTCCTCGGTCGCCTGCTCCTTTTCGTGCCCGCCACCCTCCTTCCTCTGCGGGTTTGTGGTGGGTTTTCAATTTGCACTGACAACATGGGTGGGGTGGGGCCCTGGCCCTGGCGCTGGCGCGCAGTCTTTGACCGCCCGGTGCTGGTGCTGAATGGCCCCGGCCTGCCCTCCTCCTAGAGCTTGCTGCCCCGCCCCGCCACGCCCCGCCACGCCCCGCCACGCCCCGCCACGACCGCCTTTGGGCTCAGCCTGCGGCTCGACGCAGACAGGCCCCCCAAACTTTTCCAATGTGCCCCATGGTGCCCTGTGCCCCCCGCCCCCTCCCCACTCCACCTTCCGGTAGGCGACACTTTTGTAGCCCGAACCGAATCTGGCCGACCCCGGAACAAAACGCGTGGAGGGTCCGGGTAGAAAAAAAAATTGATCACGAAATCTGGTCGTTAGCGGCGACTGTTTGCAGTGTATTTATTATTTGAGAGGGCGCCGCCGGAATGAATCGACCTTATACAACCGCTCTATGGCGCCGGCGCCTCCGTTCCTCCGCCCGTCACCGGCGCGGCGTGTGGCTGATGACTTTATTTCTTATTTATAATTTAGTGTAGATCTCTCTCCACTGCGAAAAATATTTCCGTACATGTACGATATTTTTTGTAATTTACCATTTACAAAATGAGTCGTACATGTCCAACCTCCCACTCTTGATCGTCATTCGATTCCAAGTCGATACGCAGTGCTTGTACATTTACAATCTAGGATTGTCATTGTACGACATCTTCCATGGAAAATTTTCCCGTACCCTGTACGACATTTTCTTACAGTGTCGCTATGTTTCTATCACTGTGTATATATATATATCTCTATCTTCCTCCCTTTCGCTAAACAAGAAATCCAATCAATTTACAATCTATAGCCCATACCAAAGCGCGTCCTGATTGCTGGTTATATGAGAGTTATTGCGGTGACCCCCATCCCCATGGAAGATTTCATCACGTTGACACGCCCTGCTGCCCCTACCCCTCCGCCCCCCCCCCTCCCCTGCCCCGAACCCCCGCTGGCACCACCCCTTTCATAATTCCGAGCTTCTTGCCGCGCCTAATTGCTACCCCTAACACACTTTCCGATTTCCCCCTCCCCCCCCCCCCCTATCCATGGACCCTCTCCTACCCCCCTACCCTCTCACCCTGTCCCTTTGAAAAGGGACCTGCAAATTTGATTGGGTTGATTAAAATACGGCCAGTATCGATTGACGCTCAGATGGCCTCCAGCCCAGCCTATCCCGCTGCCGCCCACGCGAATAGCCAGCCCACCCCGCCCGCGAGCAAGATTATTATTCCGAAAGCAAATAAATGCCGGGCTCGTTACTATGTACGATTTGATAAGCTATCGTGTCGACGGCCGTGTCGTGCACTGCTCTATACTGTTTTTTAAAACGGTCTGTATTTTTCTGTTGCAGGTGGGTAAAGCGGAAGTCCGTCCCGGCAACGGCGTGCTCGTGCGGCCAGGCCCGTCCGATAAAGTATGCATTTGGTGAGAGCTAGGCGCTTCTGGGAACTGATGTGCGTCGGGCGCCGGCCCGCCCGGCCCCGCCCCGCCCCGCCCCGCCCGGATATCGATTACAAAGCCTCGTGCGCCCGCCCCGCCCCGCCCCGCCCGGACCGGACCGGACTGACCGACGGTTTGTCACAGTTCAGCGAGTAACGCGATGCACCCGCGGGGTACACTGTGGCGAAAAGTCGCAGCAGCGCGGGAAACCTCTGGACTTATTGAGGCTCCTCGTCTTTACCATTTTTCTACAGACTTTCCACAATTTCCCACCTCGAAATCAGAGCGCTGCTCACTCGAAAAAGAAAGTTCACAACTCTGGTTGAAAGGGGGAAAATGATAATTGATATGGTAGGGCACAAAAATAATTAATACTCCTTGCTTCCACTCTCGCTTTCTTTGTCGCGCGAACGAAAAGGAACCGGGGGGAGGGAGAGAAAAGTGGAAGGAAAAGAGAGAAAACGTTTGCCACTGGTGGAAGTGGGAGAGGGGGACTCCGGCGCCCACCCGTGGTCCGTGCGAGATACCACTCGGCGCGCCCCACCCCACCCCACAGCCCCACGCAGGGTAGAGCAGGGGGCTTGTTCGGCCCTTGTATAGTAATTGGTTGGTTCACTCCGCCCCGGGTTTTCCTTTCCCCTTCCCCTTTCGCGCCCCCACCCGCTCCGCGCCTCCTTCCGTCTCTCTTCTTCTTTTCTTATTTTTCTGCCTGTCCCGTCCAATTCCCCTCACTTATCTAGAGGGTCTGACGGACTGTGTGAGGCCCTGCCCCGCCCTGCCGTGCCCTGGACCTCCCTCTCTCTGTACCGCAGCCGCCTGGTCCAGGCCGGCCCGGCCGGTCCCCCCGCAAAGCCAACAGGACGCCCGGACGCAGCTGGCAGGACAAGGCCCTCTACCTCCGGGATAAGGCACTTCTTGTTTCAAGTACATTTCTACAGTAACGAAGCCGCGCTGTTGGTCTGTCAGGCCGCTGTCTCCCCCCGCACCCTTAGATCTCCTGCACCACCGCAAGAGTTTTTTTCCGGTAGTGCGCCACCCTACTTTAATTTTCTGGGCGATTAATACCCCCCCGGTATAGAACGCCCAGGGATCTTGTACCCCCCTCGGTATACAGGGGGGTATTAATTTTCTGGGCGATTAAATACCCCCCGGTATAGATCGCTCAGGGATCTTGTACCCCCCTCGGTATACAGGGGGGTATTAAGCAAGGCGCCTTACGGGTAGGCAACCCGCCCGCACCCGTGCGATACGGTACAGTATTGTATAACTACAAGGCGTCCATGCCCACACTTGCGTACGGGACGGAGCGGACTCCCCTCCTAAGCCACTACTTGTGTAACCCTGCGGTGCGGGTTGACCCCTACCCCCACGGCTCGGCTGCCCCCGGTGTGCCCTGTGAGCCCTGCCCTGCGCCCCACGGCCACCGGCGCCGGCGGGTTAACCTTCGCCCGCCCCGCCCCGCCGCGCCGCCCAGCAGCAGCAGTAGTTTTCCCAGGTGTAGGAGTGGCCCCCTGTGGGGGGCGGGGGAGGTGGGAGGGGTTGCAGGATTAAGGTGAGGGCGCGAGCAACGCGATAAGCCCGTCCAAGGGGAGCTCCGCTTCGCCGTCCGGCCGGTCGGGGTCACAGGGGCGGGGCGGGGCGGGGCGGGGTGGGGCGGTGTGGGGCGGTGTGGGGTGGGATGGGGTGGCGCTTGGGTATATAAGGTGGAGGTGGGTAGGTGTGACGGGTGATTAGTGGGGTACGGTAATGCAAAGGAAAGAGAGAGACAGAGCGCGCGCGAGAGAGAGAAAAGTTTTTGTTTTGAAACCGAGGTTGCGGCGGGGCGGCTGTGGGTGGGGAAAGTTGTGCGGGGTCTGCTGGGCGAAGCAACGGACTGCCTGGCAAATGAACGCTGCGCCGCTGACCGAAACTGTGTGTGTGTGTGTGTGTGTGCAAGCAGAAGCAGAGTTACTTGTTAGTTGGGTGGGAAACTTTAGTGTTAAAATGTGAGGCGAGGCGCGCGTTGTTTTATTCGCCGTCCTGTTTCCTTCTCGCTCTCTCCTCCCTGCCTCACCTCGCCTCGCTTGCATGCGGCGGCCTCAAGTCCTTTTGTGACGTTCCAATTTCGTTTCGCTCAGACGGCCTTGTCCAGTCCAGCCCTGCCTGCACTTGGCCCCAGGTGCGCCGGCCCGGCTGCCTGGCCTGCAGGTTAGGTGGAAACAGAAGGGGGACTTGTGTGCGATCCTCTCCGTCACAGACAGACAAAGACAGCGACGGTCTCACTCTGGGTTTTCTTTCTTTCATTTTTTTCCTCTCTCCTCACTCCCGCGCACATTTGGCGCCTCCCTGGATGTGTGAGTGCGCGGCTGTGTTTCCTCTTCGGCGCGAATTTCCAGATAAATGGTCGACATAATTTCGGTCTGGACCTCCCCTTTCTTATCGAGAGCGCTTTCTCACAGATCCTCCAGGAGCTGCAGCCCTCCCCGTCCCTCCCACTCCTCTCTCTTCCCCAATCCGGAT
The DNA here is from genome assembly GCA_033675135.1 of Frankliniella intonsa. Classification (NCBI taxonomy): domain Eukaryota; kingdom Metazoa; phylum Arthropoda; class Insecta; order Thysanoptera; family Thripidae; genus Frankliniella; species Frankliniella intonsa. The sequence goes on along the minus strand of CM066254.1, from coordinate 8,084,888 downwards.
GGCAAGATTTCATATCCGATAAAGTCATATCTCGCACACTGTTCTCCGATCGCTCATGCCCCCACTCCCTCCCCATCCCACCCCGCATATATTTCGTGCGTTTTATACCCCGCTGGCGGGCGAGCCGGGCCTTAAAGAGCCGCTCTCCCGCACACTCTCTCTCCCTCTCGGCCCCACACTCTCTCTCTCCCCCGTAGCACTCCTCTCCCGGGCCAGTTGTTATTTTTCATGGCCCGTGCCTCCGGCAGCGCCGCCCCTGTAGCACGCCGTACCGTTCGCTCTCGCTGAAAGCTGAAAGCCTTCCCCCTTCTGTACCTTCGGCGAGAGCCTTCGCGGCCTATGCACGGCGGGGCCGGGCGGGGCAGGGCGGGGTGGCAGCGGGCAGCTACTACTTGTTGCGCGGCGGGGCGGGCCGTAGGTCCCCCGTTTAAGACGGCGCTCGCGTTTGTCGTTCGGTTTTACGTTGTTTCGCGCGCTCCGCTCGTATTTTGGCTCCCGTGCTGCTGGTGACCTGGCCAGCGAACCGGCGTTATTCGTACACTGTTTGCAACAACCCTGAAACCCCCACAAACTGCGCGTGAGGCGGATACAGATAACGTCCTTTGCGCATCCATTTTTTAAACGGTGGCAGAGCAGGAAACTTGACTATGCGGTGCAAAAATGTCGAAAAAATATGATAAAGTAGGGTCCACGACGTGATCAACGACGTAGTATATTTCTTGGACCGGAGGAAGGAAGGTCGTCCCTTTTGCCAAGAGTAATATCACATCGGCACACTCCCCTTTACGATTTCTCAAAGAAAACTATCATGCCCTGGACACCCGCTGTGCTCGGGGACCTTTGCCCCGTGTGTGCGTGAGAGAGAGAGAGAGAGAGAGAGAGAGAGAGAGAGAGAGAGAGCGCACGAGTGTGTGTGCGCCCCGAGCGCCCGACCAGGGGCGGCGCCGGCGGCGCCACGAGATATGCTAATATATGAGGGTCGGTAAGCGCGGTCCTCGTCCTCACCAGAGGCCAGGGGGGTGGGGAAGGGGGTAAGTAAATCTCGGACCTGTACTCAGGGGAACGGCGTACGGCCCGACCGAGCCCCCTGCACGCCGCTGGGTGAGCTGTCAAAAGTTCAGTCAACTGTGAACCCCCACCACCCCCTACCCACCTGCGTCTCACCACGGCCTTATCGACACCACTTTGCGTACTTTAAGTAGTTTCTTCCCTCAATTCAAAACATTAAGCATGCGCCACGATTTTCACCTGGCGTCTGCATGGGCTCTCCCCGCGGTACGACCACCCCTATCCCACGGGCCCCTCTTACTCTGATGTGCCCCACTTCCTTATCGCCCCCCCCCCCCCTCTTCCTCTGCATCATCAAGTACCTCATCATCTATCATCTCGCTGCGCAGCGCGCCTGCCGGGCCCCGCCCCGCCCCGCCCCGCCCGCCAGGGCCCCCGCGATGTATCACCAGGTGCCCCTGGCTGGCGCGGTGCTGGCGCCGCCGGCCCGGCCCGCCCCACCCTGCCCCGCCAGCGCGCTGAGCCTCATCGCTATGCGGGCTGCATAACTCCCAGGGGCACCTGGGCGGTATCCGCACAGCGCACGCATCGCTCATCCGAGGCAGCGCCGGGGATTAACGAATGTGGGGAGCAGGAAACGTATAGCCGCCGCGCCATAGCTGCGCATGACCAGGAAATGAAGGGAGGGAAAAAATATCCCGCTTCACTGGCAACCGAGGTGTGTGAATGTCGCAGTACACTTGTGGGTGAGTGAATTTCCATCCACACTAAACACACGCGAATGAGCTGATTTCTGTAGGAATGCATGTCTCACATTTTTCGGTGTTCAAGGTGTACGATTAAAAATTCACCCACCTACACCGTTTTATCCACTTAGCTCTTGTATCGTGAGTGCACAAAGCACGGGGCCGAGTCAGGAGCAACAAAACACATATGGAGCTCTGAAAAATTATCGCGAGCGCCAGCGAACGTTTACTTTTGTAAAGTTTTTTCCTTTCTTTGAGTTTAATTATTTTTCGCGCAGTGCGCTGCGCACGTGTATGCCTGACTGCCCGCCTCTCGCGAAAAATGGGTTCGTGCCGCTTCGCTCGGCTTCACTTGGTTTTTATTTCATTCGACGCGACGTGACGCGGTGCAGCGGGGCGGGGCGGGGCGGGGCGGGGCGGGGCGGGGCGGGGCGGGGGGCCAGGGCCACTGCGTGTCGCTCTGCGCCCGCCGCACATGGGGCGCCGGCTGCACTGTGCAGAGAGAGAGAGAGAGAGAGAGAGAGAGAGGGGGGGGGGGACTAGACGAAAACTGAAACAAAAATGTTCCGGCAGAAGTTTGCGTGGCTCGGTGCGGTGAGTGTGCGGTGGTGACGGACCCACCCACGGCCCAGGGCCCAGCCCGCCTCGCCACAGGAGTTTGTCGATATGTAAGGAACTGTTGTGCGGGCGGGTGGGGTGTGTTGTTCGGAAGTGGCGTGATGTAAAGTCCCCGAGGGTATCGTGGCGGGGCGGGGCGGGGCGGGGCGGGGCGGGCGGACTTGGCGCACTTGGCGCGCGTCTCGGACCTGTAAGCCGGCTTACCCAATTCCAAGTTGGACCTCCCCGGCCCAGGCCGGGCCCAAGCCCCGGCTCGCCCGCCGGCCAGGCTGTGCGGACCCTGCCCCTGCCCCGCCTCAGGGCGCCTTGATATTACTAGTCTCCGCAGAACTTGACCCTCCCCGGTGCTCTCGATCCACCTGCCCGCCCGCCTGCGCGTACCTGCCCGCCTGCCTGCCCGCCCGCCTGCCCGCCCGCCCGCCCGCCGAATACCTTGTCGAGGACATTCGACCTCCTCGTCTTGTTTGAAAGTTAGTCCGCCGCGGGCCGGCACAATTCTGATCCCACTCTTGTTCGCGTGCGTCCCGCTCCACTACCCTCGATCGCCGCCCCGCCCCGCCCCGCCCGCCCCGCCTCGCCCCGCCCGTAATGGATGGCACGCGGGACGCGTACAGGCGTGCTTGTTGTTGTCCCGCGCACAGACACCATATTGCGTGTCTTGTCGGTGCTGGGCGCGGCGTGGCGCGGCGGGGCGGGGCGCGGCGGGGCGGGGCGCGGCGGGGCGGGGCGCGGCGGGGCTGGGCGCGGCGGAGCATCGCATACATTCATGTCGCAGCGTGTACTCGTCGCCTGGCTTCGTGACTCCACTGACGCCCCCACCCCTCTCCCCAGCCCTCCCCCAACCCCTCCCACCGCGACGCACTTTGGTATCCCGCGCGGCGGGTGGGGCGCAATAAGTAAGCGCGACTACTGTAGCGCGTGATACGTACTAACAGCAACAAGATGGCGGCGATGATGTTGCTGGTGATGGTGGTGGAACGAATGGCGCCCTCTGATGATGGGTTGGTGGCGATACGAGCCTCGTGAGTGCGCCTGCTGTGTGCGTGTGTGTGTGGGTGCTTGTTACGCCCCCGCGCCGCCCTGCGTTGCGCCTCGCCACGCCACGCCCCGCCACGCCCCGCCACGCCAGGCCACGCCACGCCGCGCCACGCCGCGGTTCTGGGTGAAGTAGGTGCGAATTGGACTGCGTAGTTAATGCCGCCCCAACCTGTTGGCTCGGGCCTTCGGCCTCGTTACTTATTTAGAGGTATCGGCCGCCGAACTCCTCTCCCCCCTCCCCCTCTCTTTCACCCTTTCAATCCCTGATGTAACGAATGCCACCACAGCCCGCGCATGATGGCGCTTGTTCGTGCGTTGGTGGCTCCTTTCATCGTTAGCTGCTGACGTTATCGGGTAACGATATCGTTCCCGTTGTGCGCGCGCGGCGGGCTGCCGACCCCGTTTGCTGACGGTTGGACGAATGAAGTCGTTGGTGCTCTCTCTCTCTCTCTCTCTCTCTCTCTCTCTCTCTCTCTCTCTCTCTCTCGCTCGCTCTCTCTCTCTCTCTCTCTCTCTCTCTCTCTCTCTCTCTCTCTCTCTCTCTCTCTCTCGCTCTCCGCTGCGCGTGTTGCGATCTGGCAGCGGTAAAGGCGAGCCGCCGCGTCAGCAGTCAGTAGAAATGAAGAGCCGCCTCCTATTCGGTAGAGGGTGAAAGCGCTTCTCACCGACTTATTCTTATCACTGCCGATGATACTTCCGGCTCTGACGCTCCAGCGTGGGGCGGGAGTGAGGTGGAGGGGAGCCTGTCCCGGGGGCTGCGATGTGTTTACGAGAGATCTGCTTCCACCACCTGCAGTAAACCGGCAGGAAGTGGTTCGGCCCCTTTAAACACCGGCTTATATGTGCCTTCTTTACTTTACTTTCCCTTTATTATTTTTATTATTATTATCATCATCATCATCTCTTTCCTGAAATACGCCCCTACTTTTTTACGCTTTCCGGGTGTATAAAAATACGGGCTGAACCGCCGCGCCCGCGCCGCGTTTCGTGTCATTTCCAGAGCTGCGCGCGCGGGGCGGGGCGGGGCAGGGCCACCGTACCGTTTGGCAGAAAAGCGGATCGATTTTTAATTTTCTGCGGATGCTATTTCGTTCCCTTCGCTTCTCTGGAGGGGCCGGGCCGGGCCGGGCCGGGGGGAGCAACCCAATCAAATACATCCTGAGCGCGCGGTAGCATTCTGGGACCGGGGCCAGGCCAGGCCAGGCTGGGGCTGGGGGGCGAGGGGGCGAGTACGGCGAGACCCGCGCGCCCTGGGAAGCAAAGAAACTCTCGACCCAATAAATCATAACCAAAAGCCCGGCGTGTCGCGCGGCTTGGCCCGAGCGCGGACGGGGCTGCTGGGGTCCCACCTGACGGGGGGAGAGGGGGGGGGGGGGGGCACCCCAAGATGAGAGCGGAGCAGACGACACGATGCTTCCTTTTGTCTTTAAGCGCCAGGTTGCGGGGCTGTCGCCTCTCTCTCGCCGCTCACCTCTGTCTGTCCGTCTGTCGGTGAATTTCACCGTGAGCTTCAGTGGAACCCATAAAAGCCCCCCCCCCCCCTCTCTCTCTCTCTCTCTCTCTCTCTCTCTCTCTCTCTCTCTCTCTCTCTCTCTCTCTCTCCCTCTCTCCCTCTCTCCCTCTCCCAGCCCTTCCGCACACCTCGCGTCCCGTCACAAAGGCTTGCAATCAGGCTATTCTTATCGAGTGGTTGTCCCGTCCACCCACCGCTCCCCTTACGATTCATCGATTTCAACGTCATTCATTGTGCCCCACTCTGCTCTATATAGCACTGTCAAAATATTTCTTTTTCGTGTCCGTTTTCTCTCTCTCCCTCTTCCTCGCCCCCGCCCCACTCTCCTCAATGGAGGGCGCCGGAGAGGGGCGGGCCAGGCCAGGCCGGGCCGGGCGGTTTCTACAGCGCTCTGTTTCTCATCGCGACACTAAAGCGGGGGTATTAACTCTTTCCCTGCCCGCCCCTCTCTCTCTCTCTCTCTCTCTCTCTCTCTCTCTCTCTCTCTCTCTCTCTCTCTCTCTCTCTCTCTCGCTAGCGGCGTACTCGTCCTCCTCCGCCCTCATCATTTTTTGATAAAGGAGCCCCACTCCATAAACTTTTCAAGTACGTGACTTTGCTATATTTTCTCGATAAGACTCGGCGTACAATGTTTAAAAGAAAGGAGAAAATAAAAATAGGATGAACTATGTCGGAGCGAAAATAAAAATACAAAGCCTTTGGGCGGGCGGGGAGTTTGCAGCGGGCGGGCGTCGTGTCCGTGCATAAATGAAGCTGTCTCCCCGGCGCGGGAGTCAACTCTGAAAGATGAATCTCCAGCGGATTGTAATAAAATGGGATGCTGTAGCCTGACAGCTCTCGCGGTGCGACCCGAACAACAGCAGAAAGCATTCATGATGGAAGCCCCTCTCTCTCTCTCCTAGACCATCCGCTAATGGATGGCCTCGCTTACAATCGGCCGCCCGGGCCGGGCCGGCCTCTTGTACCTTATTACGCCTTGCAATATTGCCCGGCCCGCCTCCACCCCGCCCCGCCCCGCCCCGCCGGTGACGGAAACTAAACGGCGTTCTTGGCTCGGTTCCCTCGCGAGTCGTCCCCCCCCCCCCTACACGCTCTCAGGGGGGAAATGTATAAGTGTTTGCGAAGTGTAAATGATGTGCCGTTTGTCACCCCGGGCTGGCCCGGCCCGGCCGCGGACCTAATTGCGAACCAAAGTGTGTATGGCGTGGCGTTTTTACGCGCCGTCCCGTCGTCCGTCCCGTGCGCGCGCGCGCACCCACCCCAGTGCGGCGTGGCGTGGCGTGGCGTGGCGTGGCGTGGCGGTGCTGACGGGTCCGTTCATCAAACTGGTGATCGGCTGGTTGACGGTAGGCGGCGGCCCTGCCATGCTGCTGGCACACCGCCCCCGCCGCCCCCGCCGCCCCCGCCGCTCCCCGGGCGGAGCTGTCCACCCCTGTTTGCCAGGCCCCGCCCCGCCGGGGTGCTGTGCTCGGGAGTGGGGCGCCCTGGTCCGTCCGGGTTAACGAGCACGCGCTCATGGGCGTCCCCTGCGATGCATCGCGCACGCACTATACATGGAGGGCGAGGAGGACTATTATAGACCAGGACGTGGCGTCTGGAGTGAGTGACCCACGGGGGTTTCCTCTTGAAAGTTGGAGTAAGGGTTCGAGAAAACGGCGCTTGTTTACTCAAGTAGTTTAATCTGGAAAATGCGCTTGTCTCGGTGAGTCGCTTTTGAGTTTATGACATAAAACCCATCAGCAGGCTTGACGGCTCAGAGGGCACGCGGTTGTAGAACGATGGAGAGAGAGAGAGAGAGAGAGAGAGAGAGAGAGAGAGAGAGAGAGAGAGAGAGAGAGAGAGAGCGAAAGCGAAAGCGGGTATGAGGGAGAGGCGGAGGATGCTCGAGATTTAATTATTTCGGAGGGCTCTCTGGCGTCTCAAACACGCCGCGGGACTAGTGCAGCAGCCGCTCCTCAGAATCGTGCATGTTTATCAACTTCTGGCGCCAACTTCCTGCCGTCTGCGGTCCCCCCGCCCCGCCCCGCCCTGCCCCGCCCCGCCCCGCCCTGCCCCGCCCCGCCCCGCCCCGCCACGGACGCCTGGCCCTCGCGCTGAAATTATGAAAGGGGAGCTGAGCGTGTGACATTATGAGATTTATTTAACCGTACAGAGTGTTGGTGCAGGCCGCGCCCCGCGACGCTGCGGTCGAGTTTTGCTAGCGCAGAGACTACTGTATGCACGAGCAAAAACAAAGACCGTTAATCAAAACCCTTGTCCTGTTTTCCTCTGTTGCAGAAGTTGCCAAGGCGCACACGCAGGGCGGCAAGGCAGTCAAAGAAACCAAATATGTGGACATCTATAGGGAAAAACCAATCAAAGTCAGTGTGAAAGTTCTAGTCCCCAGCAAGGAGCACCCAAAGGTAAGGCCGCGGGCCGCCGCAGGGCGCCAGCCAGCGTGATAAAACTGTTTTCCTCCGCCCTCTTGTTTACCGAAAACGTTTCCACTATATTTTGTTGTTCTCTGTTCTTTGCTTCCAGTTCAACTTTGTTGGCAAACTGCTGGGCCCAAAAGGAAACTCGCTCAAGCGACTTCAAGAGGAGACTATGACCAAAATGGCTGTGCTCGGTAGAGGATCCATGAAGGACAGAACGAAGGTTAGTAGCGACGAGCATTAGGGCCTCGGCCCGGGCCTGGGGGAGGCTGGCAGTGACCGGGCCGAGGCCGGGCCGGGCCGACGGGATGACTGCGCTGGAAAACGAGGCTGTGCGGAGGCCTTCGCGAGGCTCTCAAGAACAGCGCTTAATTTCACTTACTTATGTTGAGAAGACCCCATTTGGGAGGGGGTAGGAGATCTTCCGCTTTCCCCCCATCTCTCTTTCTCTCTCTCGGGTGCTGAGGGGTGAGTGAATTTTGTGTGTGTGTGTGTGTGTGTGTGTGTGTGTGTGTGTGTGTGTGTGTGTGTGTGTGTGTGTGTGTGTGTTGTAGGAAAGAGGAAGAAAATGGCTGGGGTAGGAGGTGAGGGGGCTCACACAAGGCTTTGCGGCGCGCCATTCGAAAGGGAATAACTTTGGCGAAAAATGAGGGCGGAAACGGCCAAGGCACTTCCTCCTATAGATTTTCTCTTTCGCTTGACTTTTGACTCAAGTTGGATGTGGGGCACGTCAATAAGCAGCGGGGACGCCGCCCGGCCCCCGGGGACGCTCAGCTCAGCGGCCCCCTTTAGTTTTCGTGCGGTAGATCAATATTTAGGGGGGGCCGTGAGAAGTTACAAGGCCGCCATTAAGAAGTGCAAAGTTGCGACACTGATGCCACCACCCCACCCCATCTGGGGAGACGGACGGGCGCTGGGCGCGGCGGGGGAGGCGCTGCGGGGCCTAGCGGCTCGCGGCAGCGACCCCACCCTGCTCGCATCCGCACCGTGCCGGACTCTGCTCCGGGCGGACACCGCTGTGGCAGAGTTCAAATTTGTCTGAAGCCTGAGCGGTGCAAACCGGTTGCGTGGACTGTTCAATTAGAGCGGGAGGTGAGGGGGGGGGGGCAAACTTTGTTGGCGAACAGGTACGGACCGCTTAAACAAGTGTCCATTTGCCGGGGTGAGGCGAGGGTGAGTTGCCCGCCCGGGGACGTGCAGGGCAGGGCCGGTGCAGGCGGGGGAAGAGCCTCCACTGTGGAGGGACAAGTTGAATTTGTTTCAGCAGAAGTTCGAGCGGGCGGTGCGCGCGCAGCGAGCGGCGCGGCGCAACTTTTGAAAGTTGGCATTTATTAGGCGTCGCTCGACGAAAATAATTAAATTAGCCAAGTTATCTCATATTGTCCGGCCGACAGTGGCGGCGGTGAAATTTTCATCCGAACTTCTCTACTGCTCGCCGTTTCGTTGGTGGCTGTCGGCGCGGGCCGTGTCCGATACCACTGGGCCAGGTCCAACTCTGTGCTCGCCCGTTTTCTGAATTTCTCATCACGTCCCCGCCACTGCGACACACTGTAGCCCATTGTCTCGCCGGGAAAACATAAACGGGTTGACAGTACTTCTGTCGAAAGAGCGAGCGGGAAGAAAAAGACTGGCGAAATTGCTGCCGCAGCCGTCACCCGGCACTCGGTCACGAACTCCTAAACGGGCGGAGCAGGGAATAAAGCATCCAGGGTAGAAAAAAAAAGGGTGGGGGTAAAAAAGAGTGGGGGAGGAAGGCTCCCCTGCTTCACTCGGACGACACGGCCGCCTGATGGAGTGCAGCCCCGGGGCTGTGCTGGGCTGGGCTGGGCTCACCTTTCTCCGCAGCTGTCGCTACATTTTCTTGAGATAAACGAGGTGCATTTGGTCAGCGACGGTAATTTATACGGGCTTTGGAAGCGCCGGGGACATCCATCTGAATCACAACGTTGTGTGCCACGGCACGTTTTGCTCCCTCTCTCGCCACCCTCTCGCTCTGCTCTCCCTTCTCTCTCTCTCTTTCTCTCTCCTTTCCTCCTCGTTGTCACCTCCAAAACGCTTCTCTCGCTTTTTTTCCTCGACCTTTCCTTCTCTGGACCATCTCTCTCTCTCTCTCTCTCTCTCTCTCTCTCTCTCTCTCTCTCTCTCTCTCTCTCTCTCTCTCTCTCTCTCTGGGCTAGCAGAAATGTATTATGTCGGGTAATCCCGGCGGCGACGCGACGTTAGCAGTCGAGCAGAGGCAGAAGCGGAACACTTTAGCAAGTCAAGAGTCCTTTCGGGTCAGTCAGCACACCACAGCATGGCCGCAGGGCAGGGCTCGGTGTCTTGCCGGGGGTAACGTTTAAGCTACCCCCCACTTCTCCCCACTTCTTCCCCCCCCCCCTCTCACACTCAGCCGTAGTCTCTCTCGCTGAGCCCGCGCGCGGCCTGGCCAGGCAGTATAAGAACAAAAGAAAGGGCGCTCGCAGACGCTCCGCATGGCCCCGGGGGCTGGGGAGGCGGAGGCGGGAAAGCGCGACGACTCAACAGGTATGACTGTGCGTGACACAAAATCACTGAAAAGTGGGTGAGAGCGCGGAGGGCTGCTCGGTGCGGCTGTGTGCTTAAGGACTTCAACATACACACTGCCACGGACAAAACGCTTGCGACTGAAAATTCCCACAGCTACAAGTGTGCGACATGCACACTGTTGGGTTTGTGTCCGCTGCTCGAGGCCTGCTCGCAGGGGCCTTGGCTCGCCGGCCTCGGCCCCCGCCCGGCCCGGCCCGGCATACGGCCTCATCATCTGCCCCTTCCGCCTTTAGGCCTCGCCTCCACGGCCCTGCCCTGCCCTGCCCGGCCCTGGGGGCAGCTTTTAGGGAAATGCGAAGTGGTGGGGGCTGTGGGTGCGGCGCAGCGCAGCGGGGGAGAGAGCGAGGGAGTGGGTAGGGTAGAGAGAGAGAGGGAGGGAGAGAGCGAGAGCAAAGTAGCAGAGCCTTCAATGTGATTCCCACGCCGGGGGGTTAGCCGGGCCGGAGCGGAGCGGAGAGTGCTATCGTCGGCCTGTCGGTCACTTAAGCCCCCAGAGCAATGACTGCGGAATTCCCATTTTCCTCCCCCCCCCTCTCTCTCTCTCTCTCTCTCGCTCTATCTCCCCGTTTACCTCGTTTACCCTCGGCCTGCACTCCCGCCAACAGCCGCCCTTGCTAACCCCACCCACCCTTCTCGTCCTGCATTCGACCCCCCCCCCCCTCTCCCCCCCCCCACCCATCCCCCTCCCTCGAGCGAGTCGCAGCAGGCCACCGCGCCGGCCCCGCTCTCCTCTCAGTGATTCCCTTTCAATGCTCCATTTTTTCCGAGCCCCTTCACTTTCCCCTTTACCTAGATGTTTCTTGTGCGGCGGTAATGGGCCTCATCCATTGTTGAGCGTTCCCCGCCCCCTACCTCCCCGCCCTACAACACCTCCCCGGGGGCCCTTCTCTCTCTCTCCTCAACCTTTTGGAGATGGAGAGGGGACTGGCGCAGCGCCCTGGCCCCGCACCATCCGGCACTGAGTGTGCAATAATACCGACGCGCTTAAGTGCACAGCGACGGGCGGGCGGTGGACCATCATCGTCATCGTCATCATTGTCATCGTGGTCATCATCGTCATCATCATCATCGTCATTGCTAGACGACAAAACTCAGCATATAGGCCCTTCTAGTAATTGTCGCCGCTGTAGCCAGCCGCGCTTTATTGACCGTGCACGGAGCTGATTGCTCTATGCGACAGAGGTGTTGAAAAAACCTCTGCGTGTGTGTGAGCGCCAGGGTCGTGTGTTTATCCCCATTGTCCCGACATACATCCGCACCACCCGCCTGCAACGTGTTTGCAGTAGAGAGGTGCGCGAGCGCGCTCGACGAGTATACGAGAGAGGAAAAATAAATAGCCGAGCCGCTCTGCTCTAGCGCGGTGCGGTGCGGTGTGCTGTGCGGTGTGCTGTGCGGCGTCCGCCAGCCGGGCCATTACCTCTCCTCACCTCCGTGTGTCATCTCTCTCTCTCTCTCTCTCTCTCTCTCTCTCTCGCTCTCTCTCTCTCTCTCTCTCTCTCTCTCTCTCTCTCTCTCTCTCTCGCTCTCTCTCTCTCTCTCTCTCTCTCTCTCTCTCTCTCTCTCTCTCTCTCTCTCTCTCTCTCTCTCTCTGCTCGTGATTACAGCCTCATGTCGCTCCGTCCTGCCGCCCGGCGTGCTGGCGAGAGGCGCCGCTCCCCATGAATGGGCGCCTTGTAAACTTTTCTCTCCTCACTCGATGGTTTTCCCTCTCTCGGCGCGGTTTCCATCGCACTTGACAATGCTGCTCGCTCGCCCGGCCCGCTGCCTCCGCCCGGCCCGCCCGGTCCCGACCCATTCGTTACCTGCCGCAACACGCGGACAGGGCGCCACCGCCCCGCCCCACCCCGCCCCGCCCCACCCCGCCCCACCCCGCCCCGCCCGGCGCTCCTTTCGCCTCGCTGGGGTAAATATAGCCACGCTCCTCCTCCCCTCTCTGCACACCTCATCCTGGTTCATCGCTTCTTCCTTCCGTGACCCTCCACTAACACAACAGACACGCTCAAAAAGAGAGAGAGAGAGGGAGAGAGAGGGAAAAAAGAAACAACTGATATATCAGCATGGAGAAATACGGAGCGCGCACGCGCGCGCGGAAACAGCGCTGTGTGATGTCGCGGCGCGTAATGAAAAGTGCATTCGCATGTCAAATCTTTCTCTTTATTTGACAGTGTAGCGCGCCCACTCTTTTATGCCTCTCTTCCCCCTCCACCACACCGTCCTCCCAACCTTGATCTCTTCTTTTTCACTCTTGCCTGCTGCCCCACTCTTCTAATCGAAATAAATTGTCGATGCGTGGCGTGGCGTGGCGGGGCGGGGCGGGGCGGCGGTGCTCGGCCCGGCCACCACCAGTGATGTATGCAGCCTCTCTGCCAGACCAGCGACGTGCTCCGGGCCATTCGATCCCCTCCCTCCCCCTCCCTCCCCCTCCCTCCCCCTCCCCCTCCCTCCCTCTCCCCCCCCGCAGCCCTCCCCCTAGCCGCTACCTCGCCAACACGCGAACACACCGCAAACCGCCACCGTCAAAGCGAAAACCGCGCGAGAGATTGAGAGATTTGATTTGATTTGATTTTATTACAAATTTTAGTACATTAGGGCTACGAGCCCCACAAATTCGCACCGATCGCAGGGTACAGTATTTGGGAGAGGGAGGGAGAGAGAGAGAGTTTTTGTCGCGGAGCGGCCTAGCTGTAATTGCGTAATTGATCCGGGTCGCGCGGCTCCCTTCGGCAACAATAAATCTGGTCAGAGCGATCTCAATGTCGCACGCCACCCGGAACAGCGCCGACACGACAGGACGGCGGATGGCCTGAGCGCACTGCACACACCATGTATAGTATATTTTTCTGCTTTTCTGCGATGCGCGGCGCGGGTTGGCAGCGGACAACTTTTCACCGGAACCACGACTATCATGGGCCCACCAATGTCGTGATCCGTTTCCTGTCACTCTCGCCCCCCCCCCCCCTCCCCCGTCCACTGACAGCCCCGCGGCGCATAGCTTGTAGCATCCCCCCCCCCCCTCCCGCTCTGGGCCGACAGCATCGACGGCCGTTATCTCGCGTGTCTGCCTCCGCCGCACCGCGCGCTACACCGCGCCCCACTGTTGTGTGGCCGACAGGATACATCCGACGGGAGGACAGCGCGTGGGCGCGCAGTGTGTGGACAGTGCGCTGGACAGCGAGCGGACGGAAGCCGGACAGCGCAGCCAGCGCACCCCTGTGCCAACGCCACTGCATATAGAAACACCACGACAAAGGCGACACGATTTTTCGCTGCTTTTGTGCATTTATTAACCCCCCCCCCCCCTCGCCCTCTCCCTATAGGGACCAGATGCGCGTGTGTCGGAATATTTGAAAGAATCGGTCGCTCGTTAATAATAGAAAAAAAAAGGGGGGGGGGGATAGAGGGTCGGAGAATATGGATGGGAATATCAGCATCAGGTTGGGTGGCCACACCCCGTCCCAGCGTGAGAGGGTGGAGGCAAGAGAGAGGGAGAGGAAGGGGGAGGGGGAGAGAGGGAGGAGGAGGAGGAGGAGGAGGAGGAGGAGGAGGAGGAGGAGGAGGAGGAGAGGGAGGAAGAGGAGATGGAGGGACCGGAGGGAGGCACCGCACCGGCGGCGCCGGAGGTACGGCATGCGTTTGCTGGTCTGGAAGGACGCCAACTTTTAATGGCCCGCTTGGTTTAAAGCACCCCGGCCGGGCCTGCACATCGCACTGCAGCCACGTTCAGAGAGAGAGAGAGAGAGAGAGAGAGAGAGAGGCGAACAAGGGGTGGTTTACAGGCGGGCCTGGAGCTAGTCCTAGCGTGTGCATGCGCGGGCCTCGAGTGCAGTCGCGCGTGCTGCTGCCGTGCGCCGATGGCCGCCTCGTATCGTAACTGGCTGCGCTCTCCATCATCACCGCCCCGGTGGGCCGCGGGCGCTGCCGGGAGGATGACGGCCTTGGTGGTGGAGCAGCGGAGCACCCGGGCTGCCAGAGGCTCTCCTCGGTCCTGCTGTGCCGAGAGCTACGTGCTCGAGACTTAATATCCGCACTAACCGCCTGGTTTCCTTGAAAACCTGCGCAATGTGGACTGCACGCGGCATGGTGGTTTGGTTTAGAACGGATTGCTTAAGCGATCGGGAGTCCTGCCATCCAACGAGGGGAGAGAGGTTCGCGGGGGGCGGCTGAAGCGGGGAGTGGCGTGGCGCGGTGGGTTTTGTTCGGAGCAGCCTCTAACGGCGTGCGCGGCGCGGGCTGCAGGTTGGGTTAGCCCTAACGGGTCCGCCCTAACCTCAGCAGGAGCCGGGGCCGCCGCCGCACCGCTGCTGGAACACTGGAATGGCTCAAGTGGCCTCCGCCGCCGGCAACACATTCTGGCTGCGGAGAGCGAATGGCACGGAAAAGGGGCGGGCAGCCGATAGGGAGAGAGGTGGGGGGGGGGGGGTATTGAAGAGACCTCCACTCCGCGCGGGTCTGGTCTACTGCTCATTAACGGTTGGATTGAGCTGCTTGGGGCGGAAATGGCGGATAGCGCACCGAGCGTTTCCTACATTTGACTGCTCCCGCGATGGGAAGCAGTGTGGGGAGCAGAGAGAGAGAGAGAGAGAGAGAGAGAAGGCGGGGGAGGGCCATTCTTTCCTAATGGTGCGAAGCGCACATTGCAATGTGTGTGGCTGTGCTTGTGTGTGTGTGTAAGCGCGTTAGATTGATGGCTTCAGGCCGCAGTGACGAATGGCCCTGGCCATGCAGGTGGCTGGAGGGATCGGGGGCGGCGGGGGCGGGGGCGGCGGGGGCGGGGCAGCACAAGCTGGCGAGCTCGTCTCGATGTGAGCGCTGCATGTGACACGGGTACCGCTGCTGCACCACCCCCGCCCCGCCGCCCCCCGCTGCCCCTCACCAACACAAACTTACAGGATGCGTGTATTTCACACATCGCGCACCTATCTCTCTCTCCCTCTCTCCCGCTCATCTTTTCCCGCACCATTCATCTTTTCTCTTCCCATTCTCGCTCTCCCTACTCCCTCTCCCCTTCTCTCTCTCTCTCTTTTTTTCTTTTTTACCCCTAGCCCGCCTGCTGCTGGTGGGCTCACATAACAAGTGAAGGTTTTTGCAATGGAAACGAATGCGAAACACGGAACTGATTAAAATGTTACTACACGCGGGCTGTGCGGGGTGGGCCCGCTCTGCTGCCCGGGCCGCCTCCCCTCCGGCGCGCGCCTGACGCGACCAGGCGTGCCGCGCCGCGCCCGCCCCCCGTGTCATGCTGCCTACCCGGGCTAATTTAGTATATGTGATATTTAAACTGGAGCAAAGGGGAAACGGGTCCGCTAGGGGGGTTGTTCTGGGGGGGGCACACGGTGTGGGGCCCCGGCCGCGCTCTTGAGCCCTGGCGGCTGGACTGTCCCCCGCAGGCCGGGCCGAGGCAGAGGCTAATGGGAATCCTATGTTTGTCTGCAGGCGCCCCCCCTCCCCCTACACCACCTACCCCTCCATTACCGCTCTGCCGTATCTGCTCGGTTCGGCCGGGGGGGGGGGGGGTCACCATTACTGTGTAAGAAGACGGATTGGACTAAAAAGGCGAGAAGAAAGTGTGGGGCTGATTAATTGGCGCGTGCGTGTGTGTGAGAGGAGAGAGAGAGAGAGAGAGAGAGAGAGAGGAAAGTGAGAAAATGTGCAAAAGAGAGGGCTGGGAGAGCAGGGGTAGGCGGTGTAGGAGGGGCGGCCGACTAAGCTGGGCTTGTATGGCGGGGCGGGGCGGCGCGGGGCCGAAGGGAAGGAGGATGAGGATGGACGCAGTCGGGGTCGTTAATCAGCAGCAGAAATAAATTAGCGCGCGGCCAGAGCTCTGCGGGAGTCGAACCCGGGGCGGCCGGGCCCGGCCCGGGGCTTACCCTCGTATCAGACACGTCCGCAGACTCGCTCCAAAGCAGAGAGAGAGAGAGAGCCAGAGCAATAATATAAAAGGAAAAGAAATCCGGGAGGAGGGAGGAAAAAAAAACGTACAAAAAAAGAAGTAGGAGACTCGTTGCCTTGACTCAGCATATTTTTCTCCATCCACGGGCCGTATCGCGTCTCTCTGTGGCGCGTGGGTGTATATCTGTACGTGTGTGTGTGTGTGTGTGCGTGCGCAGGGTGCGTGTTTGGGGGTATCCAGGCGAAACTGCCGAGATTAGTGGGCGGGGCGTCGATTTCCTCCGCTTATCCCGGGTAGGGGCCCGGCGCGGCCCGGCGCGGCCCGGCCCGGCCCGGCCGGTAGAGGCACCGGATGGGGCCCGTCTGTCGGCCCGGCCCTGGCCTGACCGCCGGCCGGCCGCACCGCGCCGCTGGCTCGCCGCCTGGGAGGTAGGCACGCCAGTGGCACGCGAGCGCGGCGGGTCTGCCTAACCACCGGGCGGCGGCCGCAGCGCGAGGCGAGGTGGGGCCGGGCGCGGGGCGCGGCGCTCGGCCCGGGAAGTTGGGTAGGGATTAGCTTTGTGTGCCAAACTGTGCATGCCTGTGCTGCCTGTGCGGGCTGCCTGGCCTCGTGTGGTGGCGAGAGAGGGAGGGAAAGAATGAGAGAGAGAGAGAGGGAGAGAGCGAGAGAGGGGAACGGAGTGAGCGTGAGTGAAGCCGGGGCGGGGCGCACGTCATTTTGACGCCTGGCTTTCATCTCACGACGGGCGGCGGCTGCGGCGGCTGCGGGGAGGAAATGCGTGTGGGGTGTCATTTGCAGCCGGCGGAAAGTAGGGGCGTGTGTGGGTAGGAGCACGAGAGAGAGAGAGAGAGAGAGAGAGAGAGAGAGAGAGAGAGGGAGGGAGAGAGGGAGCCCTTTGGTAATGTCTGTGCGAGTCGACGACGTTCGGCAAGAGGGGGGCGATCGGCTCCTCTACTTCCACTTTGCGACGGCATCCAGGTCGTTACGGTTAAAGGTCAGTAGGAGTGTGTGTGTGTGAGAGAGAGACAGAGAGGGAGCGAGAGAGAGAGAGAAAGAGAGAGAGGAGTATGCGAGTAAGTGGAGGGATGGTGGGCAGGTGTGTTAGTGCCCTCGGCCGCCTCGCCACACTACAGCCGAGCAGCGCCAGGCGGGGGAGCCCCATAGCGTGCCGAACGTGTTGCCGCCCAGTCAGCAAAATGTGCGGCGTGGCGTGGCGTGGCGCGGCGTGGCGTGGCGCGGCGTGGCGCGGCGTGGCGTGGCGCGGCGTGGCGTGGCGTGGCGTGGCGTGGCGAGGCGAGGCGCGGAGCGGACGAGTGGAGCCCAAGGGGGACCGCTGGGCCGGGCTGGCCGCGCACGACCTCCCCGCTCTCTCACGCCCACACAGACGCGTTCCTTGTACTCGGCGAGTAATTGAATAAGAGCGTGCGGCAGAAGTGGAGGTGAGAGAGAGACAGAGACAGAGAGAGAGAGAGGGAGATAGAGAGGAAGAGAGAGGCGGGAGTCGGACGGGTCGGCGGTGGCTCCTGGCGCGTTTAAATGCGCGTCCCGATGGGGACGACGGCAATAAGCTGTCCAGCAACAGCGCGCCGTGGCCCGCTGCCAGGCCGTCTGACCGCGGCGGGGCGTGGCGGGGCGGGGCGGGGCGGGGCGAGGCGGGGCGGGGCCGGCGGCCCCGGCAGCGTCGCTCGTCCAGTTCCATCAATGTGGCTTGGCCGTCGTATGATGTCGGACACAACGACCGTGGGGGCGAGGCGGGGCGCGGCGGGTTTTACATTCCACTCACTTTGACATGCCCCCTCGGCCCGCCCCGCCCGCCCCGCCCCGCCCCACCCCGCCCCGCCCCACCCCGTCGCCCCGCTTTGCATGCTGGTGCCCGATTGGCTGCGGTGTGTCGATGGCCAGGGCGGCCGGGTCTCGTCCCCTCCCCTCCCCTCTCCTCCCCTCCTGTGGAGATAGATGGGGCTGGAATGGGCCGCCGGAGCGCTGGAGCGCTGGGCCGTGGCGGGGCGGGGCGGGGCGGGGCGGGCTAAAGTGGCACACCCGCCGCCCGCCGCGGCACGCTCTGTGAAGCGTCCCCTCTCTCTCTGTGTGTCTCTCTTTCTCTCTTTCACTCTCTATGAACGGGCCTCTTCCTTTGTTTTTCGCCTTCCTACACCTCAGAAAACCGGTCCTTTGGGGAAAATTTATTACTTCCGTGCAAGTATCTAAAGAAATGTCTTCCATTTGGATAGCGAAACAATATCAGTTGAAGAAATTGTTGTTGAATTTGACGTGTTTTGTTGAGTTGATGTGGTCCTTTAAGTTCACAAAAATTACCTTGTGGTTACAGGTAAGTTTTATTTCCGTCACCAGAGAGAAGCGGTGCACGGTGCGTTCGCAAAACTAAAGCGTTTTTGTGCTAACGAAAAGCAGCTGTGTTCAAAGGGCGCTAGCCGCCTCTTTCACCACATCAAGTTTGTGTGTGCTCCGCGCTAGGGAGAGAGAGAGAGGGGAGGTACTGTGAAAGGCAAGGGCTGGGCTGTACCCTGGCCCTAGTCCGTAGGAAATGGGGGGAAATATAGGTGGAGGACACAGGGAAAGAAAATAGAGAGAGTGAGAGAGGGGGAGGCAGACAGACGATGAAAGGGATGAGTGGAGGACACTCGCTCACTCCGCCTAGGTGGACGCCAATGAGGCGTGAGGACAAACGCTTGCTGCCCCAAATTGTTTTCTTTCGGTGTGCCTATAATGGTCGGGCCTGGGACATGGGCCGTGGGCCGCCTGCCGCCTCACAGCGGTGCCGAGCCGGCTGAGGCGACCAGGCTGAGCCCGAGGCTGAGCCCGAGGCTGAGCCTCAGCCCCGGGGCCTTTGACAAGTCGCCCGTGCGGCGCCCTAGCCGCTGCCACTGCTAGCTCCCCCGCCCCCCACCCCCGTCCTGCGGACAGAAAGCCGATGCACACTAGCTCGGGCCGTACTTACGGCCCTATGCCTCAAACTACGACGAAAACTGCCTTTTCTTTCGCTTCCTTCCTCGTTTTTCTTTTTCTCCGCTCGATATTTTTAGTGGGTGAAAGGGCGGTCTCGGCCTAGGCCCGAGGAGCATCGCGCGCGTGTCTTCTGTTTGACCTCACTAAAAGCATAATGATGCGCGGGCAGCGCGCGTGCCGGGGCGGGGCGGGGCGGGGCGGGGCGGGGGGGGCGATGCGCGGCGG
Organism: Frankliniella intonsa; assembly: GCA_033675135.1. Classification (NCBI taxonomy): domain Eukaryota; kingdom Metazoa; phylum Arthropoda; class Insecta; order Thysanoptera; family Thripidae; genus Frankliniella; species Frankliniella intonsa. Next base: position 8,065,901 of record CM066254.1, on the reverse strand, counting down.
CCCCGCGAACAATCGATACCAACTCAATGTTGCTTTCTTTTATTCGGTCGCAAAGGAGCTGCCCGTCCCGTCCCGCGGCGTTATTCGCCGACCGCCTCGACGGCAACTTCTCGTCGCATTAATTATTTTTCGCGCGACAGCCCGCGCCTCGTGCTACTTGCAGACCTGCGCTTTTTACTTACTTTTGCTGTCCGTTTCTGCGATGTGATGGTATTACCTTCCTGTATGATGCTAGTCAAAAAAACATCCTCGAGCATCGCGTTTGCATAGAGGGGAGTGCGGCGCGCCCCGCCTGGCGTGTCCCTGGCTGTTACGCGCGGCGCCCCCTCTCAGAGGGACCGGGCCTGACCCCCCATCCCCCAACCCCCTCGCCTCGCCTCCAACCTTTGTTGCTGCATTCTCTCTTTGCGCGTCAGTCAATCCCCGTGAGAGCCTTGTGACAGGTCAGGACGACCTTCCTTCTCTCTTTTTATTTTTCAGAGTTTGGGGAAGAGGGGGTTTTAGGCGAGAGTCGAAGCTTTGGCTTTAGAGGCTGATTTGATGGCAGCAGCAGCAGCGCCGTGATGCCGGCGCCCCGGCCGGGCTGCACGCCGAGGAGAGTGAGAGCAGGGAGGAGATCAAACGGAAATTGTTCGCTAGAAAATGGATTCGTCCAATCCCATTGCGACGCCAAACCCCGCGGGCGCGGGGCGGCGCGGGGCGGCGCGGGGCGCGTTGTGCGACCCAGCATAGCAAGCATCCCTCAAGAGGAGCGCGCGCTGCGCAGCGTAGCACAGCTAGCTAAAGCGCGCCCCTCACGAGTGTGGTGGGCTGGCCCCCTGCCCCATTCTACCTCTCTTTTACCCGCTCGCCTCGCTCGTCTCAGCCCCAGGCCGCGACTGCGCTGGTCCCCTGCTTCTCTCTCGACCGTCTTCCGGCTCCACCTTTCCGTCCGCCTCTCTCTCTCTCTCTCTCTCTCTCTCTCTCTCTCTCTCTCTCTCTCTCTCTCTCTCTCTCTCTCTCTCCCTCTTTCTCTCTCTCTCTCCCTCTAGCCAATTTCTAGCCGCAAGCCTCACCCTGGTGCGGCACCGGAAGTGTTTCGAGAAACGAGTTTGAATTAGCGTTGTAGTGCTTGCCTTCCTCGCTCGACGCGGGAGTGCAGAGGACTTTGGAAGGTGGAAGAAGAGGGGTCGGTTTTGCCCCTCCTCTAGCTCTGTCTCTCTCTCGCTCGCTCTCTCTCTCTCTGTCGCTCTCTCTCTCGCTCTCTCGCTCTCCTTCCCTCTCCTCTCTCCGCCCTGCGCACGTCCTCCCGGACGCGGCCAGGCTGTGTGCGGGCGAGATAAGGGCGTGGACGGAGCGCTCCTGCAGGAGCTGACTGCGAATAAGAAAACATTTTTCACAGAGGGGCGTTGTCCCATCCCACCCTGCGCCCCCGCCGCGACGTGCGTGTTTCTGACCGCCCTGCGCCTCTCTCGTGTTCCAGGAGGAGGAGTGCCGGAATTCACTGGACCCCAAGTACTCGCACCTCAGCGACGATCTCCACGTCGAGATCTCCGCCATGGCGCCGCCGGCGGAGGCCCACGCGAGGATAGCCTTCGCGCTGGCCGAGATCCGGAAGTACATGGTGCCCGACAGCAACGACGAGATCCGCCAGGTAAGCCGGTCCACCAGCAGCTGCTTCTTATATCCTCTTCCGGTCCGGGCATGAAGGGCGGAACGCGACGGGCCTGTGTACATGACGAGGGGCGGCAGGCAGACAGACAGACCGGCCCAGCCGGCGAAAGGTCGGGCAAACAGACGGACAGACAGGCGGGGCGGGGAAGGGCAGGGCGGGCTGCACGCCTTTGTGCGCGCCACCGCGGTCCCATTGTCGGCCAGATTGCTATTTTGGATCGAACTGCGCGCGCCATATTGGCCGCGCTCCCGCCTTTCTCCCGGCGGGGAGCACCGAAGGGAGGGGAGAGCGCGGACAAGGCGGGGAAAGGGGCACTAATGGGGCGCTAGTGTAATGAAAATAGTTCGACGTGATTGTAGATCGAAAAAGCAATCGGAGTGGTCAGTTGCGGTGAGTCGTCTGAGCGCTGCGGGTCCACCCCCGCCCCGGGTCGCTGCCCCTCGAGCCCCCACCTCATCATTCTCGAGGCAGCAGCAGGGCTGGCCTCACCCCCGCTTCCGCCCCCAGCTCCAGCCCCCCCCCACCCCCCCCAAGTAATCAGGACCTCTTGCCCTCTAATGTCTCTACTGCTGCTGCTGGGTGTGGAAAGGAATGGCGAGCGTGGTGGGGCGCGGCGGGAGGGGGAGGGGAGGGAGCGAGGCCTAAATGATGATGGCATTCCACTCTGCTGCAAAATGTATCTCCCTCCTAAACACTTCCGCGTGCCGTGCTACGCCCCGCCACGCCACGCGGCTCCTCCTGACCGCTCGCTCCGATATAGAAGGAGAACAAGGTGTTCAAGACGGACGACCCGATGGGCTTGGCAGCGCCAATGAGTGCGTAGACAATTTCAGCTTCCGCCGGGCACGAAGAAAAATAAGCTTCATGACGGGCAGCTGTGTTAACTATAACTTTATGTAATACGTCGGCCGTTATGCTTGTATGTCTTTTCTTTCAAATTGTCTATACTAGACCACAGCTTAGGTGGGGAGGGGGACCCTTTTCATCTGGCCGGTCCATTCATCGACGTGACCGTGGCGCACCGCAGTCGCGTCGCCCTCGCCGTGCCGCAGCCCGAACCCCGAGCCCCGCTGGCCAGCGCGGTTGTGGTGGCGCTCCCCGTGTGTGTATGTGTGTGTGTGTGTATTCCTGCGTGTGTGAGCGGGGAGAGAGGGAGGGACTGCCCGCGCGTGCGCACGCGCGCGTCCGAGTGATTGCGCACCGTCCGGTCCGGTGCGGGCAGGGCAGGGCAGGGCAGGGCAGGGCAGGGCAGGGCAGGGCAGGGCAGGGCAGGGCAGGATGGGCAGGACAGGGCAGGGCAGGGCAGGGCTGTCTGCAGGACTGATGTGTTGGCCGGCCCCGCTTGTTCGCAGGAGCAGTTCCGGGAGATGGAGATGTACTCGCCGGAGGGCAACGGGGTGCGGGGGGGCCCCGGGTCGCGCGGGGGCCCCCGGGGCCGCGGGGCCATGATGAGGGGCGTGCCGCCGGCGCGCTTCCCCCCGCCCCCCATGCGCGGCGGCGCCGTGTCCCGCGGCGGCGCCCTCCTCTCCCCGCCCCACCCCCGGCCCCCGCAGCCCGCGCCCCTCAGGCCGCCCCCGCCGCAGGCGCTGCTGCCCCGCCCGCTGCCCGGCAAGACCAAGGTGCTCAGCATCCTGGACCGCGCGCGGGTCGCCATGGAGGAGTCCTACAGCTCGCCCTACGACGACGACCCCTCCGCGGGCTTCTACGACGGCGCAGGGTGAGCCCACCTGATTTTAATTTCAGAATCCTTAAAAGCCTCTGTTGCCGTTACTCATCTTTCTCATTCCTTGAAGGAGTAATTTCCACCAGTTTTATCTCAGCCTTCAATAAAAAAAAATTCCTGCGTGTTTTGCTGACAGGTACCCCGGATACGACGACTATGATGACGGTGCCGCCAGCTTCTACAGTGCCAGTGCTGGCTTTACAGGTAAGTTGCGCCCCTTTCCGTCTTGATACATTTTATTTTGCATCTCTCTCGCTCCTCTCCGTTTCTCTCCCGTGTAACATGCCCGGGTCCTTATTCCTTCCATATTTCCTCGTTTCTTGGCGACAGATCTTGCCTGCACTCTACATATTGTGCCGGAAACTTTTATGTCTTTCTCTCCTTATCGTGATTGAAAATATAGTCGTCGCTCTTTATCCGTCAAAGACTCTAAGTCATATGTGTAAGTTTGCCCAGTAAAACTATAAGGACCTGCCGCTAAGAATTGCCCCTAGTTTGTGCTTCTGTAGATTTGGCATTCTTTACTTTAGACGCTGTGGTTTATGTGCTTTCGTGTCATTTTCTCGCGTCATGGATTATTAGTTCCGGCAAGGTTTTCTCCAAGAAACTGAGAGCACTCTGCTGTTTCCCCTCCGACACCTGTCCTCTCTCTGCTCTTGCCCGTTCCCACTCCTTGTTCCTCCCTCCCCTCTCCAATGGGAACTCGGCCAGCCGGGCACTTTCCCTATTGATGAGGCCACGCGCACAAGTTCTCAAGGGGTTGGTCTAAGAAATGTATAGTATCGAAACGATCCGAACAAATTTCCTGACATTCCAGTTCTAGCTCATCGGATTTGTTTGAGATGTAATCTATGTCGCACCGAGCGGCACGAAAAAGAAAACCCGTTTCAGTCGATGAGCTCAGTCGTTAGTAGATTATGGCAGTAACGATGAAGCAGCGTGGTTTTCTCTTCTCGCTCTGTGTCTTTGTTCGTTTTGCGTCGGTCTATATTTCGCTTGTCCAGTCCTTTGGAGAGCTTGGAGCACAGTCACTAACAAGGAATGTCCCCAGCAGGGCCCTCCTTTCCCTGCCCCCTTTCCTTTACATAGTCCTTCGCCCCTCCCTTGGCGAGGTGGGGTCGTTGCATGCAGCAGACAGGTCCGCTTCCTGTATGGTGTACCGGACTGGTCGTTTTGTTTTTGTTCCTTTTGCTCGCAGAAGATACCACTAACCGTTGGAAGGGGTACAAGGCGGCCGCTGGGTCCGTGACGCGCTTCGCGCCCCGATCAACACCATACAGCAGGCCGCCCAAGTAGTGAGTGAGTTTGTCTGTGATGTGCTGATGCGATTCCATGCTGAGACTCTACTCTGGGACTCTCTCAAATTAGACAAAGTTAATGGGATAAAAGTTTTTAAAAAAATATAAAAGGGTATAAATCTGTCACTTTTGTTTTTGTTTGTTTTTACTTGATTCCTTTTAAGTTTGTGACTATTTTCGTATTGACAATTTAAAGTTTATGGTTGAGAGTGTCTATAATATTAATGGTAAAAATAAGGTCTTTATGCTAGTCATGGTTTCCTGAGCTAGCAGATATTGATTGTTATGTTGGTTGTATCTTCTTGTGTTATGGGCGCAATTGGAAAATGTAGCACGTGTTCCGTGACACGTTCAGCAAGTGACTGTCGCAAATGTGTTTCGAGTTAATGAATTCCGTCACATACCTCATATCCAGTTATAGATCTTTTAAAAAATTGCGGCCTTACCAGTTCGGGATCTTTAAAAAGACCGTTACAATGTGCTGGACCAATTCGCACTCTTGATTCAATGGAGCGCTTAGTTTTATAACTGCGTTAAAATTATTCACTGTGTGCTTGTTCTGCCACATTCTATTCGCTAAAAAAGAGCAAAATTATTGCCCGATAACATTCCACGTTCGACTTTGTCGTCAGCATGCATTACCCTACTAAGTCATCATACTAAAAATTTTGACTTAGACATATTAAGTCATATCTGATTTTAATAGGAACTGATTCAGCTTGCACTTATGTAGCCTTGTGTTCCTGTCGGCTTCAGTTAGCTCAACTTTACAGTAAATTGCAAGATATTTTGACTGCAAGCTGTCTTGTCATCCCTCATGATATAGTTCAGTGATATTTTTGTTGAATGTAATTATGGGAATGGAAGTACGGTTAAAGTAGAGCTAATGTCAGCTCCTTGTATATGCATATATTCTCTTGTACAAATGGTTAAAGAGTTTAAAACACTTCATAGAGTTTGTTACTTATATCCTGTTTCTGTTTTAAAAACACCCCAAAGTGATAAATCTGAAAAAAAAAACTATCTTGTCCTACTTATAAATGCATTGTTAAAACGGTGATATATCGTAAGTCGTAAAACTGTATGATAAAATTAAAACTCTAAAAGTACATTCAGTGTTGAACAGTTAAATAAACAATTCAGCATGTCCGTCGGGATCAACAAATGTAAACCCTGTTTAATTGTGATGATGCACAAAGTATTAATTTTTGAAAAACCAAATTCACGAGATTTCTCCACATAGTAGACCCAATAGTTTGTGATGACTCGCAGGTTTCCATACCTCCACATTTAAATGTGTTCAGCACTGGATTAAACAAACATTGCAGTGTCAAAAATGTACGAATATTGTTTAAAATCTATCGAATAAAGAATGATAGAACGCTAAAACTGTTTGATTTTATATCCACAATTAACACATTTCCAGCAATATCGGAAACTTCGGATTGGAATTTGTGTGAAGGTAAATCTACTTTCCGTTTCATTGGTGTTTTGTGCAGTCCATACATGCTAATTATAAATTCCGCCTTAAATTTTGCCATTAAACTATATGTGAAACTGCTAAAATAGTGTACGCTCTTGATAATTATAAATATTATTTGGTAAAATCGATGTTTTTAAGGAAACTAACATGAGTTAATGTTATTTTGAAAACTTTGCTTTATCTGGAGACGTTGTCTCATCTTTACATTTCTTCTAGTCTTAGCGTATAGAATTTATAGTTAGCATCATGTCCTTCATACTTTGTAGACAGTTTAGTATCAAATAAACATACCAAATAATCTGTATTGCACTGGAAATTAGACGGTAGGCTAAAACTCATTCTTCTTTGCTCTTTCGCTGTCAGAAATGAATCAAATTACCTTAACCCAAACAACGTTAATGGTTACCACCCTAATTGGGTTGAATAAATAAACACAAACTAGGAACCAGTAGCATAAAGATTGCAGTAACAATCAAAAGTCAAAATAATAATCTTAAAAAATCCTGCGATGTGTGGAATTTTGCACGGGATCCACCCCAACCCCCTTTCGGCGAATGGGTTATAGTCCAAATACGGTTGCTTTGCCAGAGAGTAGTGGAATGTTGCACGTGTTTTAGATCACTGTTTTATGTACCTTAGCGTAGGAAATTATCGTTCTTCGTAGAGAAATAGTTGTTATCTCATAATCAATGTTGTAGTGACATTTATCGTACCTCATTTTAAGAACAGCTGCTCCCCACCAGTGTCACATTCTTTTGCAATATTTCATAAGTTTTATTTGACCCCTCAAACAATTTTCCCTGACCGCGACCCAGGTAAGTTGGAAGCGTGTTCTCGCCAGGCGCTGTGCCCTTCCCTTCCTCCCCTCCCCGCCCCGCCCCGCCCACTGGTGCCGCACCTGCTGTAGACGTGTGTCCTCTGCTCCTCCAGGCCTGTCCCACGGACACATATTGTGACTGCGGCTCCCCGCGGGTCTGGACGCCGCTCTGGACTCTGGCCTGGACGCCTTTCCGCCACTCCTGTCTAAGGGATGGTCTGCACAACGGGAACGCCCTGGAACCTAGACGTACATGTGAGTACCAAACACAAATATTTCTGTCACTCTGCTGTGGCCCCTCTGTGTCGAGTATCACGTTTCCGCGTGTCAGAGTCCCCCCTCCCCCCCTTCCCGCTACTCGCTTGATCCCGTTACGCCCCTGGCTGACGCGGCGACTCGCCGGACTGTTTCCCTTCCGCAGGGTGCGCTGTTGTTGTTCCGACCGTTTGCCGAGGACCAAGCACCGCCCTGGACAGTACGCCAGGCAGGACCCAGCCGCCCTGGGAAGCTCTGGGCCTCTCGCCCGAGCACTCTGCCCACGCCGAGCCGCTGCGCCGAGCCGCCGAGCCGCGCACACCGGCACGGCCCCCGACTGTGATAGCAGCATCTCGAAACAACCAGCATAGCGCCCGTGGATGAGGTGGGGTGGGGACTCCGGAGAGGGAACTTTCTTGCTCAGTCGCAACATTTTGTACCGTTTGTTGTTTAATAATGTTTGTTAGCCGTATTTCACTTTTGTAAAATTGAAATATCATATTACTGTCGTCCCGACCTCTCCCTATCTCTCTATCTTCCTCTCTCCTCGTTTTACCCTCTCTCTCTCCTCTTTGGGATGAGCCACTCGGTTGAAGAGATTTGTTGATTTACTTGTGCGCAGGCAGGCTTGCGCTCGTGTAACCCCCGACTTGTAAAAATATCCCAAACGATCTGTGAAATTGTGCTGTATGATACGTCGTTTCTCTGTTGGATGTAACCGTAGTTGTTGGTTTTGTTTCGAGGCTCAAACCTTTCCGTGTCGGTGTCTGACTGCTCCGATATCAGTTTTCTTAATGTCAATGTCTACCGTCATGTTTTCTGTTTCTACTCGACTTGTTTATTAATAAAATTATAAATCCTTTTCAATGGAAGCAAAATAGTCGTAGTTTTCATTTATTATCCCTGGCGTTTCAATACACGATAACCACTCGACAAGCACCAGCCGAGGACTTCAGGCGCCGCTGCTCCTGCTGTTTTTTTTTCCCCTGGCGCATGACACTACGTTAGCAGCTGTTTAGCCGCTGTAGGCGCAGTCGGGTCTGCGCGCCCGAGCCTGTTGCCCCCCGGGGCCTGGCTCCGCCCCGCCCCGCCCCGCCTCGCCCCGCCCCGCCCCGCCCCGCCCCGCCCCGCCTCGCCCCGCCTCGCCCCGCCCGGGATCAGGTTGCTCTATGAATACATGACGGCGTTTTATCATTTTCTTCCCTCTGCCGAGGAGGGGAGAGTCTCTCTCTCTCTCGCTCTCCCGGCCCGCGGCGCGCGGGAGTGTGTTGGGTGGCCTACGCCACCCACTGCAGGGGCGCGGGAGGCAGGCAGGATGCACGGCGCGGGAGGGAGGGCAGGGGGAGGCAGAGAGGGGGGGGGGGGTTGGAGCCCGAGGGTGAGGCCGAGGCCGTGTGCGATCGACAGCCTATATTTGCCTCCGTCCACGTAGGCGGAGAAGGCCGGCCACCGCGGGCTGGTGTGCTGTGTGGTGTGGTGGAGGCCTTGCCAGGTGACCTCAGCAAACACTGCGCAAAGCAGAGGCGTGGTGGGGTGGGGTGGGGTGGGGCGGGAGAGGCACGATGGCCAGCGAGATACGGGGGCATTGATTGGAGTGGAACAGCGGGGAGGGCCGGCTAGGCCCGTGCTCATCGGCCCGGCGCAGCGTGGTGTGGTGGCCTCGGCCGGGCCCACACAAGACCCGCTCATTTACACGGATTTGTCCTCCGCTGTATCGGGAAAGTTAGCGTGATTCACTGCGGAAGCGGCGACGCTGAATCCGCCAGCCAATACTTAAACACGCCCCCGCCCGGGCCGGGAGAACAGCGTACCGATTTCTGATCCGCGTGACGCCGAGCGGCTGGTTCCTATCACGCCGCGCCCCGCCCCGCCCCGCCGCGCTCCGGTGACCCCTGGAGCCATTCGATGGTGTCACGACCAGCTGGCTCTTCACGGCAGCCAGCAGGAGGCGGCGTCTTTCGCACCAACACATTTTTGCGCGCTTATTTCTTTCTCTGCGTTCGTCTGGTAGAGGGGGGGGGGCTAGAACCTGATTTCTCCAGGCCGTATGTGATGGAGGGATGATGGCGCGCCCCCCGAGGCGGCCCGGGCTGTACCCTTGTCACTCGCACCTCTCCCCCTCCGCCGTGCGCCCCCGCCGTGCGCCCCCGCCAACACCACCTCCCGCCCTCTCTTTCACTCGCACCCCACAACCTCCTCTATCTCTGTCCCTCTCCCGCGCGCTGTGCAGCGCCTCCCCATATGGCCCTTGGCGGCGAGCCTCGTTCGGGGAGTCACATTGTTTCACCCCTCTTCCTCTCCCCTCCCTCTCTCTCCGGTCGAGTCTCATGGGGATGAGGGGGTGGAGGAGATATTCACCAAAGAGCCATGGCGCTGGCCACAGAGGCACCATCGCGGGGTTGAGGGGGAGGGGGAATAGGGGGACCAGTGGGACACGCAACCCTCCCCTCCCCTCCCACGCTCAGGATCGAGGGTGCGAATGATTTGGGGGTAATGAGCCTTCCAGGCAGTGGGGTGGAAGGTGCTACTGGGGCGAACGAGGGGAGGGGGAGGGGGAGGAGAGAGGAGGGGTGAGGGGCGCTCGTCATCAGCCTGCTCTTGCCTTTCCTCCCGCAAATTTCGTTGCATTCTTCTTTTCCCCTCCGTGGCTCCGTCATATTGGATTTTATCTTCAAAAAGGAGAAGGAAGATTGCGGTCATGACGACAGGGACGAGGGCGCGGCAGGAGCAGGTTCCTTCTGGCGGGAGAGGGAGGGAGAGGGAGAGGGGCGGGGACGAGCAGGGAAATAATAAAAGCGTTACAGGCCGGAGCGGGGTAGGAGGTCAGATCAGAGAGAGAGAGAGGTTTAATTCGCGACGCCGCGACAGTGACCTCGTCCCCACCCCTTCTTTTATCTCGCATTGGCCCTCTCCCTCCCTCTCCCTCTCTCTCTTTCACAATCTCTCTCTCTCACTCTCTCTCTCTCTCTCTCTCTCTCTTTCTCTGTCTCTCTGTTGTCTCTCTGTCTCTCTGTTGTCTCTTCCCTTGGGACCCCACCCCGCGAGGCAAGGCGAGGTGTGTCAGCGGAAACAGCAACAACAGCGGCGCGGCGCGGCGGGGCGCCTGTCTCTCCTCTCACTCCAGGACAGCGTCGCGACGCCCCGCGCCGCGCCGGGCTCTTGGCGCGGTGCTCGGCGGGGCGCTTGGTGCGGGGCGCTTGGTGCGGTGCGCGCGACAGCCAGCCCCAGGGGGCCCGGCCCGGCCCGGCCAGCCCGCTGCTGGCAGCGCAGCGCGACACGGAGCGACGCAAACTTGAAGCGCCCCGTCCCGTGTGCGCAAAGCACAGCACACAGCAAGTGGAACAGTGTGGATTTTTTTTTAAAGCTTCTAGCCCATTTAAAAATATTGAATTTTCTTTTTAGCTGCCGTGGACTCTTGGTTAAGCGCATCCCCGCGGGTACAAGCTAGGGCCGGGCGGGGAACACTCGGAACATTGTGGAGTGGCTCGCAAGCGCTACAGATCACAAGCGCTACAGGTCACAAGCGCTGTGCCTTTTTTGCAGTTGCAGTTGCCCAAGTCACAAGGACGGTATAGCTGAAAAAAGCAATTGGTCCAAAGAAAAAAATTAAAAATAAAATTACGCGGGTCTTGAACCACTGTCCACCTAGTGCTATGGGTAGCGTCGATACCAATGACGCTACGCGGCCGGCCCAGCACTGCTCGGAGAGCAGGCGAACTCATGACACCGGGTTCGTTTCTTCGGTGACTGTGGCTTCTCGCGCAGCATCACTCCTAGTGGTCCGGCTTCTGGTACCGTGGCGTCGTAGCCGTGCCGGCATAGTGTCCGCGCGGAGAGTCGCAGGACGGAGGTTCGAATCTTACAAAAAAATTTAATTTTTCTGAGGACAACAATTTGGAGTGGAATTCAAGCCCCCCATTTCAACCGAGCTCCCTCGTGGAATCGCCGACGGTCTAGTGGTCTTCGTGCCGCGAAAGCCGTGGGGTGTCTGTGAGACTCGGCACATGGGGCCTGGTTCAAACCCAGGTAGGTTCTTCACTGGTAGCGACAGCGGGTTGCCAGGAAGTTCCGTCCCGTGCCCACGACTGGTGGTCGGTCGTGGGGTCATAAGTCCTAGAATCTGGCTCCAAAAATAGCGTTTCCATGCCCTGGGGACAGGGCAGTTCGGTTAACCACCGTACGACTAAATCTGGCAGTACGGGGATCAAATCTGTCGAATTGCGCGACAGGATCGCAGTCAGAAAAGCACCGGTTCCCATAAGAACACCGAAGTAGTTGGCTGCCACGGGGGGTAAAAGCCCTGTGCCTGGCGGGAACCGCAACCTCCTTCGGGAGGTTTACTGTCGCAAAAATTTTCCATGTTTTCACGCCACTCTTTCATTTGCAGAGCACGTGCGTAATTTTTCAAGGTTAAGCTCGGCTCGGCTCCGCCTTACGCGCGGATTCCCGCGGTAGCCCTTGTGACCCGTCCGTAGCGCTAGCGAGCCGTAGCGCTACCGAGCTGTAGCGCTCGTGACTCGTAGCGCTCGTAGGGGTTGTGATCTGTAGCGCTTGTGACCTACGTCCGGAACACTGCAGCCTCCTGGCCTCACGTCACCGGCGGGGCGGGGCGCGGGGCGGGGCTGCAGCCTGAAAGTGAGTCACCTAGTACTGTACAACTACTAGCACCTGCCTCACATCCGAATTAATTTCGCCCAGGTGCGGTTTTAAGTCCGACTGACGGGAGGGGTTATGTGCTGTGGGTTGCCTGTATTCAATTCCTTTTGTCTACCTTTCAAGCGGTTTTCAGACCTGACGGGGGGGTTGATCGCCCCATCGCCCCCCGTAAAACCGCGCCTGATTTCGCCACCGTACATGGCTACTCTGTTGGCTCCCGCTACCCGGCCGCACACAGTTCTCTTTCCTCCCCATTGGAAGGTAATTGTTTACCCTAACGAGAATATATTATCCCTCCCCGATTCTACTTTTACTTTCCGATCAACTTTTCCCCGATCGTTATTCACCAGATTACGCTCTGCCCTTCCTGCCTCCACCTGTGAATAATCCTCCCCCTCCCCCTCTCTTCGGCCGCCTGCCCGCCCCCGTCCCATACTTCTTTCCCCACGGGGGCCTGCGGGGCCTCTGCCTGCGCCGCCCCCACAGCTGCAACCGATCAGCTGCCGCCCCCGGCCCGCCCCCGGCCCGCCCCCGGCCCGCCCCCGCCGGCCGTACCCTCCACCGTGCGCCCTACCCTCCCGCCTGTCCTGTCGCTCACTCCTGGGGCTTTGTGACACGCCCCCCCCCCCCCCACACCCCCTCCCCCGTGACCGCGGGGCCCGAGGGGGCCTATAGCGCGCGCGCGGCCTAGAGCGTCCTTTCGGCCGGTGTCAGGGGAGCACTTCCAGACGAAAGCCTGCGGGCTAGGCGCGGTGGCGCGGGGTAGCGCGGCCCCGGGATCAGTCCGCTGCGACCTACCCGTCAGGACTGTCAGCCCCGGCCCTCGGGCCCCGGGCCTGGACCCGGACCCGCCTCCACCCCTTGCATCTCCCCCACCCCCTCACCCCCTCGCCTAACCGCCGCCGTCACTCCAGTTTTGTTCACCTCTTCTGTCGGACACTCAAAGCCCGGCCCGGCCGTGTATGCTGTTGTATAGCACAAAAGGTCGCGACGACAACGCGATAAAATAAAATAAAACATGGATACGGGTGAAAATATGATGGTGAAATGTCTCGTCGTCAGCACCACGCAAATCGGCGACATGTAGTTGCTGAGAGGTTACCCAAATATATTATGACCTTTATCACTCCCCTTTGTGAATAGTAATGCTTCTCAGTCTGAGCCACCGTCCTAGAGTTGTTCCCAAACACCTCGCCAACACTCAGCAGAGCTGTCTAGCTGCTGGATAATGGAATCCTCTGGCGTGGTTCGTCTCTGATGGGAACTGTCCGTCCCGGCCCGGCCATCGCTCTCCGTAAGCCCCATACACATGTATAAATTACAGTGCTAAGTCAGTCGTGGGCGTATTCCCTTTGACGGTCGCTGTTTTTCCTTGGCAGTTTGCAGTCGCCATCTTTCGTGCCTATCTTTCCCCCATCCCCCGTCCCCACTCCGTTTTTACAATAATTTTTTTTTTCGATTCTGTTACTTTTTCTCATCCTTCCCTCTGTATAACAAAAGTGTAGCCCTTTGTGCTGATGTGCCAGCCATGCACATCTGCCCAGCGCCCCCACCCCTCCACCTGGTCACACGCAAACACGGCGCACGGCTCGACGCACGACGACTCTGTGATCTCTGGTCGTTTTTCTCGCAGTCTTCCTGGAAACATTAATGAGATCCTCGCAGATCCGCACGTGGAGCCGAGCCGAGCCGAGCCGAGCCGAGCCGGGCAGACCTGTGCATTTGCGTATGCCGGCGAGGCTAGGGCGAGGGCAGGGGCCGCCGGGGCACGGGCGGCAACCAGAGTGGAAAAGGGGGAGGGGGGGAGGGTGTCACACGCGGCCCGGAAATGGTTGGACCACCAGGACTTTTTTTTTTTTTTTAAATTTTATTTTCACGTACTTTTACTATACGTCGAGTTTATAATGGATTTTTCTGCTTCCGTGAAATTTGTTCTAATAATCGCACTCTGATTAAATCATTAGAGAGTCCGTGTAGTATACCGCCTAGGGCGGCCGCGCTCGCACGGGCTGGGCCCGGGTGGGGCGGGGCAGGGTGGGGCCGGAAGGGCTAGGAGAACACTCACCACCGCGTCCGCTATGCAAAGTCGAGCCACGGTTTTATTTGATTGTTATTATTATTGTTTCCCCTTTGGCACAGCCGCGTGACCACATCCTGGTGAATACGGCGCGGAGCAGGACAAAAGGATTTCTCTATCTCTTTCTCTCTCCCTCTCTCCCGCCATCCCTCCCTTCCCTCCCTCCCCCCGCCTTTCACTCTCTCATAAAACGCATACAATAGGTAGATTGTGTTTGCTCGTAAGCCGGATAGTCTCGATCAATTTTTCATTATGGTGATGTCTCGATGTCTCTCTCTCCGAAAAGAGAAAAGCCGCACGCCTGTGGCCTACACGTTGCGGAGACTTGCAACGATTCTATAAAATAATTTAGTGTGACTGCTTGCCGGCGATTTTGAACGTGTTCCTGCTTCCCGCCCGGTGACTGTACCTGTACCGAACGCGAACGCCCCCGCGCCACCAGACTGCTGGTAGCAACGGCGCTGGCGGGGCCGCCGCCGGAGGGTTACTACGTTGTATACCCGCCCTATTCACGGCTAAGGGTTCGCCCCACCACGCCCCGCCCCGCCCCGCCACGCCCCCTGCGGGCGGAGAACACTGGCGCGGTGAGGTGCGGTACAACCACAGCCGCCGTCAGCCCGGGCGGACAAGCGACACCTCCTTCCATGTACTCCAGAGTTTGTCGTGGAGTGCCCTTCTGCTAATTAACGGGAAACTGCGGCGAATGTTTTTGGAGCGGTACTGCGTGACGGTGTCGCGCGCCCGTCACGCGCCGCCACCGTCACACACGACGGGCGTGGCGTGACACTCCCTTCAAACTTTCGAATGGTGCGCGATGAGTTGTGGCGCTGCGGCGGCTCCGTCCAATGCACTCCGGGCGCGGAGTGAGGCTGCAGCCGGAGAGAGAGCGAGGGAGAGGGAGAGGGGAAGAGAGCGAGAGGGAGAGCGGAGGGGGGAGGGGGCATGCATGTTTTAGTCGCTGTCAGGCCGCTCGGTCCACCTGACTGCTGCCTAGATAGGAACGCTTCCTAAAATGCACTAGAGTCCGTGACGTCACTGGGGACGTAGGTCACAAGCGCTACAGCTAGGTCACAAGCGCTACATCCTGGGGCGCACCCCGGAACCTCTAATGAAATTACCGCTGATCGTATTTAGAGGTCTAATTTACCTCTACAAAAATAATGGTGTTTTTAACCTCTATTAAAACTACCCCCTAAGGTATCTTGTACCCCCCTCGGTATACAGGGGGGTATTAATTTTCTGGCCGATTAATACGCATGGGGTGGTCACCCTGCCCTACAACATGCGCGCAATCCCGTCCCGCTTCGCCCACAGGCGCTGGCGCCAGGGCCGGCCAGAGACGCCCCTGCCTCTCCTGGTCACCTCCACATACAGGACGGCAGCCGCAGGCCGGGGAGGCATCCTCGCAAGTCCAATGCTCGGCGCCGGCGTGGACGTATAGGGAGGGCCTCCATGGGGCGGGTGCTGCCCCAGGCCCCACAGGCTTGTGGTGGTCCGCAGGGGGCCGGGCTGTGCTGCCAGTCTGCCGGGCCGGGGCGGGCGGTGCCACCCGTGGGATCCGGGGCCCCACAGCGCAGCCCTGTCTGGGGCACGGGGACACCGCGGGGCTCGGGGGTTGGGGGACGGGTGGACTACACCCTGGCCGGCGGTGGCCCACACCGGTCCGTTTGGGCCCCCTCCCCCCTCCCCTCCCCCTCCGGGCCTCACCCCCTCCCCCACGGGACCGCAAAAGGTACCGCAGAGCTCGCCGCAGCCGCTGCTGCAGAGACTACTTGGACCTCCCCTCCTCACTCCACCGCCACTGCCCTACCCTCAGCACACCGGCCCGCAGGGCCCGCAGGGACGACGGGGAGATTTTAAAAATGGACAAGATGCTGTACCCTCGCCTCGCCTTTGCCTTGGCCCTGCCCCGCCCCCCCCGCCCCGCCCCGCACCTCCACTCTGCCCTGCGCCCTCCTCTCCTCGCCTCGCCCGGCCGCTGCTTCACGGCTCACTAACACGCGCGCCCCGCCAGGCCCCACCAGGGGTAAAGCCGTGCTCCCGCCGCAGACTAAGTCCCAACCGTGGTGGACGTCGGGTGCTCCTCAAAAAACTTGTCGCCAGCTTTCGATATGGTGCTCCCCGCAGGCTTCAAAACGCTGAAAAACGTATATCTTTGCGTGAACAAACGGAGGATGGCGAAGGCAGCTCACAGAGTAGCCTAGCCTCGAACCCCTCGCCACCCACCCCTCGCCCCCCTCCCCTGCCCCGCCCACGCCCACGCCCCGCCACGCCCCGCCGCGTCACGACTCGACGACAGGACTATTATTCCCGCTTTTCTTCGGGTTGCCTGACGTGAACCGATTCCCCTGGCGTGCAGAGTGTAGCCTCCCCCGGCCGCCTGCCCGGCCCCGGCCGCGCGCCGCTGCTCGCCGGGCCGCGCCAGAAACATCCCCAACTCTCCCCCCATCCCTCCGCCCCCAGCCCCGCCCGGGCCCGAAGGGTGGCCGACAAGAAGAGTGGTTCGGACGCGGTCCGTGGAGCGCGGCTGGACCGGGATGGATGAAGTAGCTAAGCTCATCGGAGTCCCTCCACCCCCGCCCCGCCCCGCCCCGCCCGCCTCCCCTGCCGTCTCGGGGCGCCCGCCAGCTGCGCAGCTGCTCCATGTTTAGCAAACAGCACGATTGTTGTGGATATTGATCGGCGCGGGCTGGCCCAAGAACCAGGACGGTAGCGCCGCGCCGCGCCGCGCTCCTCAGCGAGCTCGCGCTTTTTGCCACTATCCGATCCTCGCCGTCGTCGCGCGGGGGCGAGGGCGGCGGGGTGCGGCGCGGCCGCGGGGACGGGGCACAGGTGCGCCGTGCGCCGGGTACCTCTTCCCGATTGGATGTATTTTTATTTTCGGTTTTTACGGAACCTTGCGGGTTGCACGTCCGCGGCCGGTCTCGCCGCTGCAGCAGTCGTTTGACGACTTGTTGTGGTCCCGGTCCCTCGCCACCCCCGGCCCGTCCCGGCCCCGCCCCCGGTCCTCCCGTCCCGTGCTCCGGGCTCGCCGGCCGGAGCCCCTTTTGTATGTGTTTTTCACGGGATATAAATCTCTGTAGCGTTACAGCTGCTCTTTGATTAGACCGCTCTCCCTCTCTCTCTCTCTCCGCCTCCCTGAAGGGCGCTTCTTTGTCTCCCTCCCTCACGGCGACGTGCCGAGGAGCCGAAAGCAGCGGCAGCAGCGGTGGCGGAACGGGAGAAGAAGAGGAAAGCGAAAAAAACACGTCGGATGGGGGTGGGGAGGGGGGGCAGCCGATCCCGTAGCCAAGAGTCGGCGGCGGCGGCGCTTTTCATCCGAGGAAAGAAGTGGCGAAGGGAGAAATGGCATTTATTTCACGTACGGAAATCGCACCCCTTTGCCGGGTGGAATAAACTGAGTCTGTAGAGTCGAAGTCGGGGTGCCGGGGGTGGCGGGGGCGGCGGGGGCGGCGGGGGCGGCGGGGGCTGCTGCGGCTGATGAAGAGGCTCCGAGTGACTGCTCCCCCGCACCCCACCGCCGTCTCCCGCTCAGCTGCACAGCAATATGAATGTGAATCCGAATCCACCGGGGCGTCCGACACAGAGGGGAGAGAGACAGAAGACGGAGTGAGTACTCGACGCCGCGGTCGGTACCTAAATTAGTGCCTCGTCAACAGCAAGCACTCTGATGAGGGGTGGGATGTGTCGGCGCGCTACGGGGCCGCGAGGCGAGCAGTTGGGACGGGGCGGGTAGAAGTAGAAAATTGGTCGGAGAGAGCGGTGTGGAGAGGGGGAGGGGGAGGGAGAGAGGGATTGGGGGGGGGGGGGAGGGGGGTGGCCCGTGGGTCAGGGGTGGTGGCCCGCAGCAGGGCCTCACTAGGGACCTGCAGGTCCTGCCCCCCACCCCACCCCACACCACACTCCCCCCCGCCCGCGCCCGGCCCCGGCCCGGCCGTGGCCTCACATAGCTCAACGGAGCTCGCATCCCTCACCACATCCTTGAGTTTGCATAATATTGCACGGCCTCTGGGCAGAGCGGCCCTGGCCGCCCTGGCGGGGTGGATGAAGCGGACGGGCACGGGCTCGGGCAGGCACCACCAGCGCCAGCGCCACAGCGGGAAACAACAAAGCGGCCAGTATAACTCGAGGCTCGGCCCCGGGGAACTTTTCCACACCCCATCTTTCTGGCGTGGCTACATCCACTTCTGGAAACGCCATTTCTACTAACTTAAAAGACTGATTTTCGTGGATGTAATACATCATCCATTTCGGCAATGGTTTTTTTCAATTCAAGTGTATTTTGAAATTTCGCGCTCGCTAGCGGTGACGTGCAGCGTAGTGGTTGGCAGTTGGCAGCCCTGTTAACTTGACTGTTGGTGTGAACCGTTTGTTTGTGAAGTGAGATTGTTGTGCTCTGATAAAATATTGAATGAAAAATGGTTTTCAGTGAATGTCTATTGACAATTTTTGTGCCATGGCGATTTCCTGACGTAGGAAACTTTTCGCAAATGTGTAGATCGTGGACGCTCGTTTGCTTTTAGACATCGCAGTTTTTTTTCGTTGTCTCGTGTGAGGTTATGTTTTCTCATCATTCATCATGGTGCAGTGAGTGTGTTGCTGAGCTTGGAAATTTTCTCACCATGGATTCTGTTGTCTTCAGGAGCAATTCAAGGTGAGTGGCATTCTTGTATTTCTTTAAAAGTCTATTGATGGGTGATGTGTATGTGGCTGTTCCGTGCCACAGAGATATGGGATTACAACTTAAAGAATCATCACATTCAAAGCTTTCCGTTGGCACCTATCTGTTTTTATTAGTTATCACAAAATAATTTCATAATATTACAATGCTAGAAACATCTTACTGTCATTCAAATTTTACATGTAATTTTCTAAATATGAAGTACGATTCAACCACCATAATTTTTGCTAGCCGCTTTTTATATTTATTACAAATATGTTTCTTTATGGAACCTTACCGCACAACTTGAATGGATTATTATCCACTAATGGACCACCATAATTTTTGCTAGCCGCTTTTTATATTTATTACAAATATGTTTCTTTATGGAACCTTACCGCACAACTTGAATGGATTATTATCCACTAATGGACAATATAGAATGGACACTTTTGCTCTTGAATCGGAGTATTAAAGTAACCGTAGAGATTCTTTATTTTTGTATTTATAAATTTATTTTTATTGGCCGGCGTCCCCTCTCTCTCTACCCCACCATCACTATGAAATCTCTGTGTGTCCAGAGAAGTTGTTGTGTGTGGCGGTGTGGTGGGTCCTGCAGCGGCAGGGGAGGGGAGGGGAGGGGGAGATGGTGGGTCCGAGTACTCCCTCCCTCCTCGCCCGACCCGACCCGACAGCGATGATGATGTATCGCTGCCTCGGAAAGAGCCAATGAAAATCAACTGCCCTATCCGGGCTGGACAGCTGGGGCGTAGCGGGGCGCAGCAGGGCGTGGCGTAGTGGGGCGGGCGGAGCGGGGACTTGCTGTGTAAGGCTCTGTCACTCTCTCTCTCTAATTGTGTCAGGACGCCGTTCCGCCTCTCCCAAAAAAAGTGTCTCGTATCGCTGCCCTCAAAAATAAATTTAAAAAAAAAAAAAAAAAAAACTGGCCTGCCGGCCACTAGACAGACAGTCCAGCTCCAATAGCAAACACAAAATATACTGGCGCAAAGGCAAATAACTTCTATCCTCAACTTCAATCTTTATAGTTGGTCGAATTACCATGTGTTTAGTATCATTTTCTTCATCTTAAAACGACGAACCAGAATTTGGTATCAAATCGCTTCAAAACTCAATACCCGCTAAAGTTAAAATCGGTACTAGGCCGGGCGGCTGGAGCGGGGGGGCTCAAGTGGCGGGTGTTTGTTTACGACCGCGGAGCGTGGGGCCGGCAGGGGGAGGGCTGGCCCGTCGGGGCGGCGAGCGACCCTGATTCTCGGAAGACAAAGCCGTGACAAATTGGTGTCAAACTTTCAAACTCTGAACTAACGATTTCTAATTTTAACGCAGAACATTGTTTTATCAATCATGCATTGAGGAGCAGGTGGAAATTTGAATCACGATTCTACGACCTACCGTTCAGGAATAAATCGTGTTAAAACCGTATCCTTTCATAAAACGAAAGTTTTGATTTTTCTTTATAGTTGGTCGAATTACCATGTGTTTAGTATCATTTTCTTCATCTTAAAACGACGAACGAGAATTTGGTATCAAATCGCTTCAAAACTCAATACCCGCCAAAGTTAAAATCGGTACTAGGTCAGGCGGCTGGAGCGGGGGAGCCCTTCTCAAGTGGCGAGTGTTTCTTTACTGCCTATAAATGTCATATTGTTTACATGGCGGCATGCCCTTTGTGTCAGACGCATTCCGGACACGCATTCCTGCCACACCACGGTCTCCCCTAGGAATATTTTGGCTGGGCTGGCTGACTGGCTGGGCTGGACTGGACTGACTGGCTGGCTTTAACTGGCAACTTTAACTGGACTGGCTGGCTGGCTTTAACTTTTACCTTCTGGTAAAGCCAGTCCTACTGGGGACTGTCTAAAAACACAGCCTGTGTCGTAAGATATACTTTTCTGTACTTATACTCCGAAGCGAAGGGTGGTTTTCACATCTGCCTTTCACGGAGACTCCCCTGCGAGATACACCACCGTACATTTCAAAAGCGTCCCTCCCCCTCCTTTTCCCTTTCCCACCGTTGCCTCAGTCAGTAGTCAGGTCTAATTCTCTCCCCTAGTGCTGCGCCCGCTCGACTCGCTCTGAACTGTCCTGCCTCTTCTGCCCCCCGCAGCTCCCCGCCCCCCGCAGCTCCCCGCCTCCTGCCCCCGCCCCCGCCCGACCGCTGCCACCTTTGGTACTGCCTCACGGCGACGTAAGCATTCCATCCCAACGTGTCCTGCCCCTCCCGCCCCCTCCTCGCCCGCCCGTACCAGCCTGTAATTAAAGTGACGCTGGCTGGCGGTGCGGTGCGGTACGGGGCGAGGCGGGGGCGGTTTTTCAGACACACGAGAGGGAGTGAGAGATAAAAGACCTCGCTGCTTGGTGGGGCCGGGGCCGGGGCCGGGCCGGGCCGGGACCAGGGCCCATCTGTATCGGACCTTTCAAAGCAGCTGCTTGCCTGGTTCTCCAGTCACGTTTTTTTTTTTGTCCCCTTAGTTTCTTAAAGTCAAATTCTTTTTTTACTTATAAT
Organism: Frankliniella intonsa; assembly: GCA_033675135.1. Classification (NCBI taxonomy): domain Eukaryota; kingdom Metazoa; phylum Arthropoda; class Insecta; order Thysanoptera; family Thripidae; genus Frankliniella; species Frankliniella intonsa. The sequence goes on along the minus strand of CM066254.1, from coordinate 8,044,751 downwards.
TGAACCGCGCACAACGACCGCATAAAAATGGCAGGGAAGAAGAAGATAACGGCGAGAGGCTGTGCAAAAAATGCGGCTTTTGCAAAATCTATGCGGGTCGTTGAGCTAAAGCAGGGTGGTTGCACGGCACGCTCCCCCTCGCCCCGCCCCGCCCCGCCCCGCCCCGGACCACTGACGCTTTGTTGTAACAAAGCATTTGGGAAGAAATGGACGGTCGGGAGAAGGGCCGGGTGGGCCGGGTGCGGCCAGAGGTCGGCGGAAGCAAACTTCTCTGAAATTGAATGTCCCGCCATCCCTAACCAAAGCAGAGGAATGAGGGGGCATCGTTTATTCCTCCCCACCCCCTCCCCACCCCTACCCTCCACTCTCGACCCCTTTCCCTGAGCGGGCCGGGCTGGTCCGTGCCGTGCGGGGGAGGGGATGGGGAGGCTGTGGCTGTGCCTGCTCTGGGCCTCGCCTCGCCCGGCCTCGCCGCGGTGTTTGCAGTGCACACACAGGGCCTCGTCGTCCTCCTCGCCGTCCCGTCCCGTCTGGGCCCGGCGCGCCACGCCACGCCCAAGGCTGACAGGCTTATTTATATCATTTGCAATGCCAGATTCAGAGTGGACGGCGGTACGGGGAGGCCATGCGATGCGGCCATGGCTCATGGCACGACGCTCGGAACGCCACGAATACAATTGCCGGATGAAAGTTATTCGTTCGCTTCGGTTAAATGTTATTTACACTTCTGCTAGGAGAAGTTTCCCGCGGCTTTCGCCTCGTGTCGCATATATTCTGCCCCCTGTTTGTTCCTGTTTAGGCGGGAGGGATGGGGCGCGCGCTGCAACGAGTAGGTTATATACGGTCGCTAGGAGAGAGGGCAGGGGCGGCGCGCGAAACCACGCTCCCGGATTTTCAGTGGCGGCGGCCGCGTCTCCACGGTCCCCGCCCCGCCCCGCCCCGCCCCGCCCCGCCCCGCCCCGCCCCGCCCCGCCCCGCCCCGCCCCGCCCCGCCCCGCTCTCACATTGCGTAGGCCGTTCCCCGCGGGAGATGAGAACGGGGTGTGGGGTGTGGGGGGGGGAATGAGCACTGCGCCGTGCGTTGCGGGCTGTGGCGTTGGTCGTAGCGAGATTGCCATACCGCACGGCGCCGCGCCCTCGCTGCGCCGCGCCGCGCCACGCCACGCCGCTCCCCCGCTACGCCACGCCACGCCGCGCCGCGCTCCGACGGAATGTAGTAGTCTGCTCGCCAGGCAGCGGCAAAACTGTCGTCGGACGACCCACCCCTTCCTGCCATGCCCCGCCCCGCCCCGCCCCGCCCCGCCCGCGCCACCCTCTCGTAAAAAGTCAGGAGGGCGTACCGTAAAGAGTGACAATTAGCCCCTCTCTCCCGGCATAACGAGTGCAGGCAGCCCCGCCGCCTCCCTTCCCCCTCAGCCCTGCTCGCGCTCTCTCCCCGCTGCTCGTCGATCCCTCTCTCTCTCTCCCTCTCTCTTCTCTCCCCGCCACGCCACGCCCCTTACTACCCCTTCCCCATTCGCACGTAACTTTTCGCTGCCGCCTGCCTCTCCCCGCTGCAGCTGCCCGCCAGCAGCCCTCCGGCCTGCTGGCACTAAACGTACTCTACACCCGCGTCGTCTGCTGCCACACCGAAGAGCGAATGCAAAAGCACTACAGAGGGAGTGGGGCCATAAATTTCGTACACTTGTGCGTGAACTTCCGCTCGTACGATTGTTTTTCCAACTATGGAGAAATCAAAAATAAAATCACCCTTCTACGGTACGCGGGTGTTGAGCTTAAACGTGTGCAGAGCACTGATTACACGTATACCTGAAGCGGGTGGGCCGCGTAGCACCCTCATCAGGGGTTACCTTACGCACGCACGCCCCCGGCCCGCCCCCGGCCCGCCCCCGGCCCGCCCCCGGCCCGCCCCCGGCCCGCCCCCGGCCCGCCCCCGGCCGGCTCGCGCCGATCACGTGATACCCTGCACCTGTCGCACCTGTTGAGGCTGCCCCCCCAGCCACCCTAGTGCAGCAAATTAATTAAGACGCCTAGATAGCGGCTCGGTGCCGTGTTTTATTCAGTATTGGTTTGGGCCTATCTGCAGGGGCATCACTTATTCACAGTGCGGGGCCGTGAGAGCAGGGCAGGGCTGCGAGACGGGAGAAGGGGAGGGGGAGGGGGAGGGGTCTCCTAGCGTGTGATCCCATGCGAGCTGTCTCTCTCGCAAGGATCCCCGGGAGGAGCGGGAGGTCCCCGAGGTGGACGAGGTGAAAGGAAGAGAGAGGAGAGGAGAGGAGAGAAGAGGGAAGAGGGAGCGCTGCGGCCGTACTCTGTGCGCGGCAGCTGTAGTGGCAAACGCGCCTGAAATTAAGTCGTTGATTCGTGTGTTTGTTTGTTTGTTTGTTTGTTTGTTTGTTTGTTTGTTTGTTTGTTTGTTTGTTTGTTTGTTTGTTTGTTTGTTCGTTGTTGGTTTGTTGGTTTGTCGGACCCGTAGAGTTAGATGGTCGGACCGTTTGGACCGGCGCGTCTTGGGCCCTACACGCACGCAATGAATAGGGCGGGGCGCGCGCGTGCGGCCCAGGCCGGCCCGACCGGGGCGGGGCGGGGCGGGGCGGGGCGGGGTGAGGCGGGGCGGGGCGGGGTGGGGCCTCGTAAAACAGCGCGCCACCTGAGACCGCGGCGCCGCGCCCAGCCACGGCCCGCCCGGCCGCGCCCCGCCGTAAAACGACTGTAAACGTGTCCTCGCAACTCCCTATCACCCCGCAGCCACCGCTTGCCTTCGTCTGTCATTTTACTGCGAACCCCTCGGAAGTTTGATCCGGTAAATTTAGTTTGAACCCTCTCTGCTCCCTCGCCTTCCCTTCCATCGACCCTGCCGGCTGCTGCTGCACGGTAAACATCCCTCCGCCCTTTCTCCTCTTCCTGATTTTTATTTTACCAACATTTATCCCTGTTCAGGTTATTATTAATTTTTTTTTTAATTTTCAATGCGAATCGGTAAATAGACGTGCCTCACCTGTCTGACTTTTCCTGTTTGTTGGCAAAACATTATTCGCTTCGAAACACGTCGTTTTCCTGCCCCCCCCCCCCTCTCGATTATTTGAAAAATAGGAGTGTGGCTGTGGGGTTTGGCGCGCATCGCGGACCCTCGGCTCGCGCTACTGGAATCCGATAGCCCCGCTGACCGCTTAGCAGCGACAGGGGTGCGGCGGGCGGGGCGGGGCGTGGCGGGGCGGGGCGGGGCTGTGCCGTCGTCTCTTATTTTGTTGCCGGAATGTATCTGGCCTGGCGAGCAGAGCATCCTCGTGATCGAGAGGAATTTTTTTCATTTCGTCGAACAAACGCCGCGCGCGCGCGCCGTTGACTTGTTTTCCCTCGACCGCTTGCCGCTCTCCCGCCCCGCCCCGGTCAAATAACACGCACGCGAGGCCCAGCCGACCTCACTCTCTGACTCGTCACTTTTTTTTTTGTCGGTCGGGAGATCAAAAAAATAAAAAACGACCGCGCGTTTACGCGCTTTTCGAAGAACGAGTGCGCGGTAGGCTGGATGAGGGAGGTTATTGTGTCTACCGGGTAAAGTGCGCGGCCACCTTTTTGTTTTTTCCAGTGCACGCCACGCTAAATGAGCGCGAGCCGTGCGGTTCCGGCGCGGCGGGGCGCGGCGGGGCGCGAACATTGGATGTTTGAGATTCCTCGCGCGCGGGGACGCCGCCCGCTTGTAATCATACCGTTGTTGTTTGCTGACGCAGCTGCGTCCTCTAGAGGACGAGAGGGGGAGGGATGTGGCGCGGCGCGACGCGACGGCAGGTGGTATCGGTATCCCTGTTGGGCACCGGGGCGGGGCGGGCATGAGTGGAGAGCAGCGGCCACAGGACCAAGTCTCGTCTCGGTCGGCTCCAGTTATCAGGGGCGGAGCGGGGGAGAGGGGGGGGGGGGGAGCTGATGGGCAGCGCCCCAGGGGCGGGGCGGGGCGGGGCGGGGCGGCACGTGCAAACATGGCCACGGGCACACGGCGCGGCGGGCGAGCGCTGTGAGCGACGCTGCTTCTGCTTCTGCCACTGTTTATTGAACAACAAGCACATGGCAGCCCATTTCTATTTGGATGTCGGCTGGATGCTCGTGATGCCTCCCCGCTGCCGAGTTGCGCGGGGGTGAGCAGCGCTCACGGTGGACATGACCTGCTCTCCGCCACCAACCTCTCCCGCCGGGCCCGACGAGACGAGCTTCGCCTTGCATCAGGCGCTGGCTGGCAAACTCTAAAATGTTGTCAAACTTTGTATGTGCCAGTGTTGTTGTTGTTTTCACGGTTTTCACAGCACTGTACGGGGCGGCGCGGTGTGTTTATGCCTTTGTCAGAGCGTTGTGTGTGTGTGTGTGAGTGTGTGTGTGTGGGCGAGTGTGTGTGTGTGTGTATGGACTTCCAGAGGCCTCGCCTTCCTGACACGGTGGAGCGTGCGTCCGATGTTGCTCACAATCCCTGCCCATATGTTTCCGGCATCTCTCTCCGCATCCCCCTCCCCCCTCTCTCTCTCCCTGTCTCTCCCTCGCCCCCTCCTCTCCCTCGCACTCCCCGTTGCGCCCACGCGCTCTGAGAGCCTCCCCGGCTCCCCGGCTGGTTTCAACCACTGCATGAAGGTCCGCCCGGCCCGCCTCTCGCTTGAATAAAAGAAAGCGCTGGTGGAGCCAGCCCCACCGCGCCCCGCCCCACCCCGCCCCGCCCCGCCCCGCCCCGCCCCGCCCCACTCCGGCTCGGTATACGGTACCACTTGCACCTCAGAGATTGCGGCGGGGAGACGGACAGACGTAGTAGTTTCACTCCGACTTTGGCCGTGTCAGAGGCAGGAGGGTGAACCGCCCCTGTTCCTCCCCTGTGGATGCCTGCTTGCGGCGGGGCGGGGCGGGGCGTGGGGCGCCGCTGGGGCCGGAAGGTGTAGGTGTATCTCTGGCGCCTTTGTTTGCACGCCTCTCTGGTTACTCACGAGGCAAGCGAGCTCAAAGCCTGCACGCGAGGCGACGCGACAAACCGAACGTGTCTCGGGTTCAATACCCGGCTCAGGCTTCTGTCGCATTTTTGTGGCATGGCTTTCGAGTCGCACGGTACCGCAAAGCGTTCGGAAAACGTTCTGGTAATAGAAAATAAATGCGTTACGTGTTGCTGGTGGCAGTCCATAGTTCTGGCCCGAAAGACAAACCGTAAATAGGCAATGTATTTTGACGGTGTATGACATGAGTGTCAGTGCCAGTGTGAGCCCCCCCGCTCAGACCTCGCAGGCTCCCCGCGGCAGACTGCTCCGAGTCAGGTTACCGCGCGCTTATCTGCGGCTGCGGAGCGGCCGGGCCTGGCCGCCGCGGGCGCGGGCCCCTGCGGGGATAGGCCTCCCGCCCGCCGCCGCGTGCGCGTGGCTGCCTACCCAGCACTTCGCAGGCGCTCTCGCGTCGGCAATTTATTCTCGCTCGCAAGGGAAGTGGTGGCGTGGTGGCGGGGCGGGGCGGGGCGGGGGTGGGCAGAGACGGGTGACGGATGCCATACTGAGGCTCGGAATTATTTCCTTTTCTAATCGCCTCGCGCCGCAGCGGTGGCAGCAGCGATCGCATAGCGGAACACTGTCCGACAGCCGCCCGACGACGGCAAGGGATGAAAAATAATAATAATAATAATAATAAAAAATAATAATAATAATAATAAAAAAAGCCTGCAGAGCTGCTCGCTGTGCCCTCTCCTCTCATGGCCCGGACGGGTAGATCCGCGCGCGCAGCGCGGTGGACAGCAGCTCCTGTCCCCTCCCTTGTTTCTCCTGAATGCCGGCACTTGTTGGGCGGGGAGCACGGCGGGGCGGGGCGGGGCGGGGCGGGGCGGGGCGCGGCGGGCGAGGTACTTCCATCTCAACTCCCATCTCGCCCCACTCCTCCGCAGCTCATCTGCTATCGTGTCTCTCACCTCCGCAACACGCGCCCCGCCCGCCATCTCATAAAGCGGGAGAAAGAGACAGAGGGCGGGCGGTGTGGAGCGCGGGGGCGGCGCGGGGGCGGCGCGGGGGGTTAAAATAGCTCTCTCTGCTCCATTTGCCTGGAGCACCTGCCATCAAAAGTGTGCCGCCTCGAGAAATCTACGAATGCATCCCGCGCGCGCTTTTGTCCCGGCCGCTGATATTGTATAGGCCAGAGCCTGGGGGAAGAGAGGGAAAGAAAAAAAAATGTTGGCTCCTTTGCACTTGTTTAGCTCGGCATTGCTGCGTAAGGGGATGATTCGTGTGAGCGGGGAGTGGCTCAACCAAAGCAATTCAAGTAGTGCGTCTATTTCGTGAGGAGGTGTCTGCGAAATAATTCTTATTCCTGAGGGAAGCGAATTTCTTTTCTGGACGCAGAGGTTCTATACCGAGAGTGCTGATCCTCAGGGTGGTTACACCTAGGGTTACACAGTTTTTTTTCCTCCGCGGTATCCATCCCGTGGGCGGTTATGCAGGGGTTTTACACGGGCTGTGTAAATCCTTTGATGTAGCCGCGGGGCTCAACCTGCCCTCGGTTGGGGATTACCGGTAATATTCGATATATTTCGTTTTGTTCCCGGAACGTGGTGCGCCGTTTCGGTCCATTCCGACGTGCCGTCCGTCGCGTCGCGTCGCGTCGCCCGCTGTTTGCAGGTATGTGTGCTCTACCTGCACATATCACTTTGAGCAGCAGCGTGCCGTGCGGCACAGGGCTTTATCACAGCCATCGCTGTGTGTCCGTGTGTTCGCGTCTGTGTGTCTGTGGAAATGAAACGGGGGTGAATAACAACGGCCAACGACTGGCTCGGAGCGCGGACCGGACCGGACCGGACCAGTGGGAGAGTGAGCGAGAGGGAAGGCGCGGAGATTGTTGGTAGAGTACTGCTGTTGCGTCGCCCATTACGCCATAAAAAGATGTGATGGATGTGCTGGCTGACCCGACTACTATCTCTCTCGATGCCAAACGATTTGGCCCGGCCGGTCTGTCGCCGCGGGTCCCCCGGGGGGTAGGGGGAGGGGGAGGGGGATGCCCCGGGTGACGGGCTTCGGCCGTCCCCGGGGAGGGCCATGGACGGATCCTACAACTGACTGGCAGTGATAGGAATCCCACCGCGCGCAGTCTCTCCTCCTCTATTTCTCTCTCTCTCTCTTCCTCTCCTCTCCCTTCCCCAGGTGCGCCCCCTCCCCTTCTCTCTCTGCCGGAGGCCGCACTCACCCTGGCAGGGCGCGGCGGGGTCGGGTGGGGTCGTGGCCTGGCGACACACAATCACACCACTTCCTCGCTGGCGCCGTGCCCGCCCCGCCCCGCCCCGCCCCGCCCCGCCCCGCCCCGCCCCGCCCCGCCCCGCGTCCAGCCGTGCTTCCTCCAGCTGGGCCGCGCATGCATGCGGCAAAGCCGGGCAAAGCTACTCTGCGCAGAGTGTGCTGTGCTGCCCAATCCCCCAGCCGGGAACACAGTGCGTCTCCTGCTCCTTTGATCCTGTGCCACGTGCAACTTGACTGGAGAAACGAGTTTTCCGGGTGGTGGAGGGTATGAGGGGGTACATGTGCCCTTGGCTAGGGCTGGTATGTGTACCCCAGACACTAAATTATTATCAACTTTTTAATACGCAGCTACAGATTTCTCCCAACATGGTATATTACGTATAATTTAATGCGCAATTATGTACAAATTGTTTTTCTTTTTTCGTTCACGAGGTTTTAGCGTGAACACTGTACCGACGGTTGATGTACTAGGGGTGGGGGCGGGGGTGCTGGTCGCCGAGGAACACAGCTACTCTGCGACACAGGGCTCAAGTCGGGTGCACCAAGTCCGCAACGACTGAGGGGCTTTCGTCTCCATCGGAAGATGGAGAGAGAAGGGATTTCGCGGCTGCGGTGCGACTTGTGCTCTGCCCCGTCCCCCCTCCTATGCTTTTCACTACCTCCGGCATGCGTTTGGCGTGGAGCCCAAGACCTCTCCCTTGGCTTTCTTGTATTTTTTTTCCTCCCATCCCGTTTCCTGTTTCCTTTTTTTTTCGGGGGTGGCACATGGGTTTTTCCTTTCACCTTCCTCTCATTCCTCTCCAGTGTCGCGGGCGGCTGCCAGCTCCGCCTGCCCGTCCTGCGCCGCTGCTTGATTTCACTTCGCCTCCCCCTTCCCCCGCCTCTCTCCTCTCGGCTTGCTGCTTGTCACCCGGCAACGCCAGCGGAAAAGCTGCTGCTACTGCGGGGAGGAGGAAAAAAAAGTGAAAATTCTTCCGCGGACTTTTCCTCTGAATTCACAACGGCAGCAGTTTGTTCGACGATAGGCGCGCCAGCGACACGCACCTGAGGCCGACTTGGCTCGGTGAGCGCTGAGCGGGGCGGGGCGGGGCGGGGCGGGCCGAGGGGAGAAAGTTTCTGCCTTTATCCCAGTGAGCCTCCCGGAGTAAGGGCGAGGTGTGGGGCGGGGGTGCGGAGGGGCCGATAAAAAGGACGAGTAAGGGAGGGGTAGGAGGGGAGAGCGGTCGAAATAATCTGGTATATTGGCCGGTCGAGAGGGTGGATACTGGACGGGTAGGGTGGTACGTGGCATTCCCTATCGTGCGTACCTGTGGCCTACCTGCCGGGGACCCGGGGGGTTGGATAGGGAAAGGGGATGGAAGATCGCTGTCGTGCGAGCCTGAACCGCCCGCCCGCGCCGCGCCCGCCCCTTCCCTGTAGCAGCGGGAGGCGGTGCATACTAATGCCGCCAGGCCTACAGGAACACATCCGCCCCATCCCCCTTCCTCCCCCACCACATCGGCATCCTCTGACATCAGCATCCAGAAACGAAGCGTCAGCCGGATGGCTCCCAAAGACACGCCGAAAAGGAGCCCGGCTGCTCGCAGCTCCTAAATCAAGGCTCCGTGCCCGCTCCGTCCCGCCTGCCTACCCAGGTGGAGGGCGCGCAAAAATTTATTCGCTTCGTGGAGACTGGCTGTGGCGGAAAGAGAGTGAGAGAGAGAGAGAGCGAGAAAGAGGGAGAGCGAGAAAGAGAGAGAGAGCGAGAGAGTGAAAGAGAGAGAGAGAGAGAGAGAGAGCGAGAGCGCTATAGAGGAGGGGCGTAGTGGTGAATAACACGCTGGCTGACCCTCTCCTAAATCCCTCCTGCCCTACAGCCCCGCTTCTGTACCTCTCGCTCCACGCGCCCGATCTCTGTTACCGCGGTAGGGGGACAGAAACGCTCACTACACAGGAAAAAAATGTGCTATGCAGCACCGTTGTTTGTCAGATTGTGGTCAGTTTTCCTAGATAGACCCTGCGTGCCATTACAGAGGTATTATTTGCCTGTTCTGCCGACAGCAGTGGCAGCCCTTTGCATTGTAGCACCTTTGTTTTTTCCAATGTACCCGCAACATATGGCATTACCGCTGCCGTTGATCCGCCCGTACCATTACTGATCAGAGACTCGATCCTCTGCGGCTTATCACCGCGCGGGGGTTATGCGGCCGTCGTGCCGCGGTCCGGAATTTTCGAAATGAGGGAATCCGAAACCAATTTCTCGTGGTGTGCGCGAGCGGTAGAGGCGGGGTGGGGCGGGGAGCGCATTAGCGCATAGCTCGTTTGGGCTGGGCACCGCGGCCATTGTGAAAAAATACTCTCCATTTCTGTCCGTGCCGTGCCGTCCTGGTATCGCCGCGGCTCGCCGGCACTTTGAGCGTCCCGCGGGCTGGCCGCAAACGGCCTTAGTTCGGCGCCGCCTTTTTGATTCGTTTCCCGCCGCGCCATGGCCTGCTTTTTCTTATCCGCGGGCGACGCCGTCGCCGCCGAGGCGCTCCGTCCAATCCCTTCTCGCTCTCGCCCGTCTCCTGAAATGTTTGTGGGAAGTTTGGTGTTTGTCGGTGTCGCGGTACCGGCCGCGGGCGGGGCGGGGCGGGGCGTCCCGCCTCCTGGAGAAAAGTTTCACTTCTGCAGCGCACTCTGGGGCCGCAAGTTGTAAAATGAACCCGTGAGTAAATACGCATACCGCCCCTCCCTCTGTCCTCTCCTTTCAATCCCTTCTTTCACGGCTCATCGCTGCCAGCGGCCCCGGCCCGGCCCGGCGCGGGCTGTCAGGAATTTTTAATTAACTTAATGCTCGCTCCAGCCATCGATACTTGTTTCACTCCCCCCTCACCCACCGGGCCCACGGACCGGGCGGGTTGGGGAACTGGGGATTATTTTTCTCCTTTTGTCCAGGGTGGGCAGCAGGCGGACCGGAGCGGGGCGGGGCGGGGCGGGGCTGGCAGGCAGGCCCAGCCACAGCCGCCACCCGTTCGGTCTTAATCTTCTATTCCCAGCGAGACACAATATGCGCCCCGCAATATCCCTTTCTCTTTTCCTCCTTCCTTTTTCCTTCCATCTCACTACCCTTCGTCTGTCTCTTTTTCCTCTTGCCTCTCTCTCTCTTACACTCTCTCGCACTCTCATAGCGGCAGTTAGAAAGAGAGCGACAAGGTATGCCCGACAGCTCAGGGGCGAACCATCCCCCCTTTTGCTTTCATAACTTATCGCTTCCGCCACCCGCAGGCTCGTCTCTACGCCCCGCCCCGCCCCGCCCCGCCCCGCCCCGCCCCGCCCGGCCACGTCACGCTACGCCACGCCACGCTTAGCCACGCTATACGTGGCTTCACGCAACTCCCCCGTGAGCTGGCCGGGGTGTAGTTTGTATCCGGAGGATTTAATAGCCGCGCTCGGGGGCCTCACGTGTGGTCAGTCGAACACAACACGACCCGCTGGGGGAGGGGGGGGGGCGTTTGGCGATACGAACCTCATAATTAAGTCGAAGTGACTTGCCAGAACGGCGCTTCGCTCGTTGGATGGTGCGCGCTCCGATACCCGAATGACGCCCCTTTCCCAAAATCGACTTTAACGCGCAGTTTTCAACTTCCCTCTTACGCCTGCCTGTCCCTCAGGCTGCTGCTACGAAAAAAAAAAAAAAAAAAAAAAACTCACCATCTCTTTTCCTCCCTTGCCCTACACCGTGTCTCTCTCTCGCACTCCCCCCCGCGTCCAGCCAGCAGCCGCCACTCCAGGGATGACCATTTCTCACGCGAGTCCCGCTGACTTGGAGCAGAAGCGCCGCGTAGTTGTGACAGAACGCCAAGTTGCAAGAAAATCTGCTTGGCTGACAACTACTCCTGGTGGCGCTCCTGCCGCCGCGCTGCTGAGGCGTGTCGCGCGGGGCAGGGGCTGTCATATATATCCGACCGTCACGGTCATGCCTGCGGCGGAGAAGGGGAGTGCGAATATTTGGGAGCGACGATACTTTGGAAATTCCTCCTCTGGTGAAACTTTTAAAAACTTTGGATGTGTATTCTTGTAATGGGTAACTGATTATTACGTTACTCTGTTGCGGGTACGGATTTTTTTTTATTAGACGATTTGAGAAAAAAAAAAAAAATAGTCGTTGGGCTTACCTTTGTATATTAAACCGAATGGAATGGGGCCGGGGGCCGGGCGTGACGTCACCACGCCATTCCGCATCGCTCTGCTCTCTGCGCGCCGCCCTCTCTCGCTCACGGTCTCCTCCTCCTCCTCGTTCTCTCCATGCATGCCTCTTTTCGCCCCTCCCCCTTCCTCCCGCGCCACAGAGCACCGCGCTGCCTGTCTCGCAGCCCCTCCCCTCCCCGCCCCCCTGCAGCGCGGGTGCATGCAAGGTAATGAAGCATGCATGATAGCATGAATACGGCGCCTGATCGCAGCGTCGGGATGGAGAGAGAGAGAGAGAGAGAGAGAGAGAGAGAGAGAGAGAGAGAGAGAGAGAGGCAAAAGAAGGTTCCCTCGCCCCTCCCTCTCCCGAGGCCCCGGCGGCGGCGCGGTGGGCTGCTGAACGGATCTCGTTTCCTTTTGCCTCCACCCCTCCCTCTTCCTCCTCCCTCTCCTCCCCTCCCTCCCTCCCTCCCTCCTCTTTTCTCCCCCCTTAATCTTCACAAGCATCTCGGTCCGCCTTGGCCCCTTCCACACGTTGGGTGCGGGGCGCGGCCGTGTGATCACATAGTGATCACGCTCCCGTGTACAAATCATTAATACACCCCGCACTGAGAGGGTTAAGGGGTCGCCGGTGTGTGCTGGTGTAGCAGTGGCGCTGGCGAGCAGGTTAGCCCAACCAGAAGGAGGCCGCTGTGCTTCCAACCGACTGCGGCTTCTGCGCGCAGCAGCAGCGGCGACCCCTTCCCTTTTCCCTCTTTCCTCCTTCTTTCGTATCCTCTTTGAAGAATGCGCCGTCGGTCTGTCTATTGTGCCGTGGCGGCGGGGCGGGGCCGGGCGGGCTACTCAGGCCTAGGCCAGACGGCGCGGTCGCTGGGCGGCCCGGTGCGGCAGCCCGGCCCAGGGCCGAGGCCCAGCCCAACACTATGCCGCCGGCCCGGCGGGCGCGGCGGTCTAGCAGGCCTCCTGGCCTTTGCTCCCCTCCTCGCCCCTGTTCCCACTCCCGTCCCTGATTATTCGACCTCTCTCCGCTGCCACTGCTTTCCCATCGCAAGCTTTCTCTTCAGGTCCCCGAGAAGAATTATGGTAATCGTCCCTCCCTCCCTCCACTCCCCACCTCCTTCGTATCTGCGCGCACCTCCCCATCAGTCAGTAACCCACGACGGCCCACGGGCTCCACTGCTCGCCCACAACCTTAGCCGGATGTAGATTGACGAAAGAGGTTCTTCTTCGTCCTCTTCTTCTTCTGCAAATCGCTCAAGGAGCAAACAGGGCCATACAAAAGGGGCGGGGGTCAGTGGAGAGGGGAGAGAAGAAGAGATTCGGAGCAGTAAAACCCCGCGGTGGGTTTCGAAAGCGCGGGCGCGCTCTCCCCCGGCAACATTTCCCTTCGGCAACAGCAGAGCCCGGCCCGGCCCCGGCGGTGAGGGCGGAGGGGAGGGGAGGGGAGGGCACCTGCCGAGGTAAAGGCGAGCCGGACGGAATTAATGATTACTTTGGCATCCTCTTATTTTTATTAATTTTTCCCTTTGGCTCGTTTTTAAGAGCGACGCCAGCCGGGCCCGGACCATTAAAGGAACGGCAGTGAAATTGATGAGGGGCGCAATCAGTCTGCGTGTCACGAGGTCGCCCCGCCTCGCCCCGCCCCGCCCCACCCCGCCCCGCCTCGCCCTGCCACGCCCTGCCACGCCCCGCCCCACCGCAGTTCGCAGACGTTTGCATTTCTTTCACTATAGTCCCATGCCCTCTCTCATACAGTCTCTTATTCCACCTTGCTGGACCCTCATCTCAGCGGCCCGGCGGGGAGGAGGGCCCGGCCCGGCGGGGGTTGCACGGCCGTCCGTCTCGGAGAACCCCGCCGTCGCGTCGGTGGGTGTAATTAAAAGCGCCGTGAATGTGTTTCGGCCAAGGTCTGCCCTTTGCAGACTGCGGGCGGCCCGGCCCAGCCCTGCGCCCCGCGGCTGCCGCCCCGCTGGCTACCGCCTTATTTCAGTCCGGGCCGGTGACTGCGAATCAAGTCGTTGACGGAGTGTACCGGGTGTCCCAGAGAACACAGGGCAGTCAGTTGGGTTGCCTATACTCTGGCCGCAGGCGCTCTAGGGCGAGGGGGGAGTGGGTGTGGTGGTAGGACGCAGCCGGCCGCCAGAGTCTCTGAAGAGGGGAGTAGTGTGACTGCACCTGACGGCCACCCCAGCAGGTGTGGGGGGCGTACGCGCTAGGGTGGTCCTGGAGCGCACCCCGCGGAGCCGCGACGGTCCCCTCGCGGTGTCACGGGTCCCCTTAGGGGGAATGCGCGACCTGCCCCCGCGAGGGACGCGGCCCACCCCGCGAGGCACGGCTCATCCGCGGGGGTTGCGTGACCTCGCGGAGGACCCTCGCCTCGTCTCTCGCGGGGGCAGGTCGCGCATTCCCCCTAAGGGGACCCATGACACCGCAAGGGGACCGTCGCGGCTCCGCGGGGCGCGCTCCAGGGCCGGCTGTCTCCTACCACCAACCCCTCGCCCTACAGCGCCTGCGGCCAGTGTATAGGCAACCCAACTGACTGCCCTGTGTTCTCTGGGACACCCGGTATTATTCTACATTTTCCTTACAGCCGCGTGGAAGTGACCAAACTCTAGAACCGACGCAAAGTTCAAGCAGAAAGGAACATAACGAAAAATATTCCGCTTGGGCAGAAAAAACTTTTTCCTCTTTTTGTATGACTTTGACGCATTATTTTTTTCTTTTGTCCGTCCCGCAACCGCACGACAGTACCCGCGGGATATTTCTTTTGCTTTTATTCGCGGAAGTTGTTGATACTCGCGCCACTGCGCATTTCGAGTATTATTTACCACGGTCTTGTCGTTTTTCCGGAGCGGTGAACAGTAACTGTCGTGAGGCGGCTCCCCCCCTCTCCCCCTCCGCCCTCCCACCGACTTGCTGATTTTCACTCTCGCTAATTTAACAGCAGGCAGCAGCTTTCATCTAGATTCCTCTTTCATCTCTTGATCGCCTTGGCATGCATGGAAGGATGCGCCGAGATGAGAAATGGAGATTGGGGTGGGAAGGAGAAGGGTCGAGCGAGTCAAGGAGGTCGGGTGGGGGTCGTTGTGGTGGTGGTGGGGAGTGGGGAGTGGGGGTGGGGGGACCTGAGGGGAATAAGGAGACCTCAAAATATTTCTCGACGACAAAAGAAAAGTGTCCAACTCCAACTGTTTTCCATATTTATCTCTCCCCCCCTGAGGACTATTCAGTTAGGCGCCGCTCTCCCTCCTTTGATGTAACATTTTAACTCTCCTGATGGCTATCGCCGAAATAATATCGCAAATCCTGGCCGGCTGCTGCGCCAAGCAGAGAGCGCGCTGTAGCTCCAACGCCCCACGGTCCAAGTACCCCGTCCCAAGAGCACTAATGTTCTTCATTGTTTTCTGTTTCATAAAAGACATAATTCTTTCACTTAGTTTTCTATTACCTTTCTAAGAAAAATCACTTTTATGTAGGACAAATTAAAAACAGAAAATAATGTGAATTCCCCCAGTCTGTTCTCCGCGAGAGAGAGCGGCAATAACCCTTATCTACGGCCCTGCCGAGCGCTCTCTCCTCTAGCCTCTAGTGGAGGTGGCTCTCCGGTACAACGTTGTCCGTTTACGACTGAAATAACCCCGACTAGTGTTTGGGGATTATTAGCCGTGTACCTGGGGCCTTGCCGTGCCGTGCCGTGCCGTGCCGTGCCGTGCCGGCCTCGCACGGCTATTAGCCCCACCCGGGACCCGCGTCTTGGTGGACCTCAGCGCGGCCCCTCGGATACTCTCCCGATAATTCACCCCACTTTTTCCTCATCTATCTATCTATCTATCTATCTATCTATCTATCTATCTATCTATCTATCTATCTATCTATCTATCTATCTATGCCTGGACACTGTTTTTACATGTGTGATAAACCACCCCTTGCCTTAATTGGATCTTCGGCTAAAGTGGCTGGCGGGTGCAAAGGCTGGTTGCAGGGGTGGGGAATTGAATCGAGAAGGCGGAAGCAGGAGATGGGGTGGGGCAGAATAGGCACGCGGAGATGTGGTTCTTAGAGTGAGGAGATACGGGCCGAGGATTAAGGCAGTTGCTAGACCTCTTCCAAGGGCCGGGGACAAGGCGTGGCGTGGCGGGGCGGTGCGGGGCGGGCCAACAGACACTGCAAAGGAATCGCGTCAGGGGGTGTTGACAGTCGGGGACAAGGGGCGGGGCGGGGCCCGACGCGCCCGACGCAGCTTACAAACGAGACATGATACATTTATTCCCGCCCCAATGAATTTACATTACGATTAATCATGTGAATCTCAGGGAAACAAGCAGCGTTCTTTTTCCTCCCTTGTTTTAAAAAAAATGAGGAAAAAAAGACCAGCGTCGAGGTCGAGCGAGCCGAAACAAACTGGAGCCAGCGCTCGGGAACCATTTATCTTCCGGCCTAGAGCGCCTGGCCTCTTCTCCTCCTGCCTACGAAGGTCCGCCCCGCCGCCCCCTCCGCCCTATCTGCCGCGCTGCGCCAAAGAGATGCAACTTAATTGTTTGTAAAAGAGGACCGAACAAAACGGAAAAAAAATACATGTCGAACGCTGCGGGGCCCGCTCCGGCTGATATCGGGCGTTGTGATTTATACAGTCTCCCCGTTGATTTGGCTATGGAGCCCGGAAAGCCTTTGCAGCGAAGTAATTGTTTTGCTTTAGTTTGCCTCCGCGTCGCAATAAGATAAAGGCATTCGCGAGCGGGCAGCAGCCGCTATTGTGAGGTGACAGTTGCGAGTGCTTAGGGACCGCCCCCGCCCTCGCCCACCTGCTCCCCCGGCCGGGCGGCGGGGGCGGGGCCGCCCCAGCTGCACTCTCTGCCAGGTCCCCGCGCTGTCTGGGGGGCCGTCCTCGGGGACGGTGCAGCGGGAGGGGACGGCCGCGTGTCCGGCCGCCCCATCCTGTCCCCGAGGCCTTGTTCAATTACAGGAAAGAATTGTGGCGCCGTGATGAGAATGGAATAAAAATAACGTGGTGACTCGAGGGAGCGGGGCTAAGCGCGGCGCGGTAATGGTGGGTGCGTCAGAACTGTACACCCCGCGCCCCCCGCGGCTCTGGCTGCAGCTGAGCTGGGGTACCGGGCCTCGCGCTGCGAGAGTTTCTCCTCAAGTTTGACAGCATCCCCCGTCGCGTAGAGTCCAAGAGTCCCTCCACTTCCCGTCGGGTCCTAATAGACCGGTGACGTCGTGACCGCAAAAAGAGTCTCAACCACGCGCCGCCACCGCCCTCCCTCGGCGCCGCAGTTACAAGGGTTTACTAGCCAGGCAGACCTTTGGCGAATTTTTTTTCTCCCGATAACTCGAATAATATGTCAGGGCGCAGCGCTTCTCTCCAATCCGCTTCCCGGGCAGAGGGGGGTGGGGGGTTTAGGTGGGGGGAAGGTCTCACGCAGTCAGTAGAACAGGGATGGATGGAGTTCCCAAAGGAACTTGATGATTTCCAGAGCCGATTCTGGCGCGCAAAGAATATGAAAAATAAACACGACTCGCTCGATGGGTCTCCTGGGGGCTGAATGGAAGTGAGCGCGGCGTCAAGCAGCAGCGAGCCGGAGCGGACCGCGTTAACATCGGAAAACAATACGGCGGCCTGTTGAACAGCACTGGACCGTGGCTGTTGCTTGCCGATACACTGCCGACAGATTATGGGGAAAAAAGGACCCACAAAAAAAAAGGTATGCTAATGTGACGCTAGGGCGGCTCGTCTGTCCGCGCCAGTTTCATTCCGGGTTCACAGTTCGCGGATTTGCTAGAAAATGCATAATGCAGTGGAAGCAGCGTGCGCCGGCGTCCCCGCTCGGCCGGCTGTGATAGCCTGTGATAGCGGCCAAACTGACGGTATGCCTGAAATCCGATCAGCAGGTGAGCGAGCCCGCAGGAATAGGCAATGCAGTGCGATAGCATGCAGTGATCTGCCGGCCAGGCGTGGCGCGCCTGCGTAGCGAGCGGGTAGGCAACGTGCTCGACACGTGCGCGTTAGTCTTGCCTATAGCAGACTACACAGGCGGTTGGGCGACAGTGGTAGGCAACTTGCTGGCCCCGCACGCGTTGGGGTTGCCTATGCCCGACTACGCAGGCGCTATGAGCAGCTTCCGCGGCCTCCGGAGGGAGGAGACGGGCTGCTTTATTGCACGCTGCTGCTCCGGCCGGCGGCAGTCTCAGGGTCCTAGCTGTGCGCCCCGGGCCCTGCTTTCGAAACAATTGCGGGCGCTGTCGCCCCCCGGCAAAACTAGCCGCAAATTAATATACAGACAATGTCCGGCCCACGCGGCCTCCCCGCCGCGGACTGGCGCGCATAATCCCCACTCCCCCTCCTCGCTGACCCCTATCACGTTTCTCTGACGCATACGCGTCGCCACCCGGCCAATTCTGGACGTCAAACGCTTCGCCCTTCTGACTTCTCATTATCATGCCTCTCGCGTTTTGCTTTTTCACGTTTTTCAGAGTTAGTGGCGTTCGATTAGTATTGTGTGTATGTCTATCGAGCATGGCTTCTTTCTCATTCTCTCGATGGAAAGATTCTATCTATAGTGTGACCGGGGGGTGGTGTGCGAGGCCTGGCTGCCGCTGCTGGCGCGGAGGCCGGGGGTCGGAGCCGAGCCGAACGGCGCAAATGGAGCGGCATGAAATTTTACGGACGTGCCAATGTCGGCCTAATTTGGCCTGAATCGCCCTGATGCGCCTGGCTGCCTTGGCCGCGCCCCCGCCCAGCCCCGCACCGCCACGCCCCGCCCCGCCACGCCCCGCCAGAAACGACTGCCGTCTCTTGCTCGCACGCATGCCCGCGTGTAGCCCGCGGCGGCGACGTGCCGGAGCACGCGTTACTGAACGTCACTGTCGTTCAGCTGCCAGGGCGGTGTGTGAAACTCCACGCTGTTTCTATATTATAAAACGGTGTCAGATACTCGCGTAAAGAAAAAACAAAACTGAATTATTGCAGGGAAAAAAATGAAATAATTATGGTAAGCTTGTTGGTCGCGGCGAGGCCTTTAGAGGGTGGCCTCAGCATCATTGGCACGACGGTCCAGGAGGAGGGCCTTCCCTTCCTCCTGTCTCCCTCGGCGTGGCGTGGCGCGGCGTGGTGCTGCCCGCTCATAACAGTAAAGGCCGCCCGCCCCGCCCGCCGACAATTTGTAGAGCCGTGCGAAGCTTTAGGGCCTAAACTTGCCTCGCCTCATGGCGCGGCACGCAGGCGTCCGTCCGCGCGCCTGCTCGCCTCGGCCCGCCGCCACCCGACACTTTACAGCGCGGTGGCGCATCCATCCAACCATCCATCTATCGAGTAGGATGGCGATCTATTCAGAGCGAGCGAAAACCCCATTGAAGGCCGCAAATAATAATTTGTAATGGTGATGGATGGGCTCGGTTGGATTGTTTGATAACTGTCTCTCGCGCAGTAATGGCGACACGGTGCGTATAATGATTGTGTAGGGGCTCCAGGTGTCTCCCCCCCCCCCCCTCTCTACTCCGCCAGACGGTCGCCGCGTGTCCTTACATAAAACATGGCAATTTCTTAACAAGCGCCGCGGTGGCGCCAGGCTCGTGTCCGACTGCTGTCGCGGCGGATTTTACCTCGCGACCACCAGTGTCGGGTATCTCCGCCACTCAGATTTTTTTTTTTTTGTTGCGAAAATTGCGCGCAGTCGTGCGTGGCGGGTGTGTGGGTGGGGCGCTAAGCCGCTGCAGAGGTCATCATGAAGCATGGGGCTGCAACAGTATGACGATTTCACTGCGGCTGTTGTGCAGCGCTGCCGGGCCGTTAAACCTGCTTGCGGGGCGGGCCGGGGCGGGCCGGGCCGGGCGACAGGATTACTTGTGCAGACGAATTGATACGGCGCCGGGCGCGAACAACCGCGTCATGCACGCCAGAATGAGTAGCACTGGGAACCCGAGTGTGGGAATTTCTATTCCATAACGGTAGAAAAAAGTGTAGTGTGAAAATTTTCTTAGAATTTTTACACACACCTACAAGTGTGCGACATCCGCGTACACTTTTGCTCTGCAGTTGTGCCGTGTCAGTAATTGGTGCAAATCGGCATGATTCTTTCATCAGTTCTGCGACGGGCCGCGACGTTGATAACAGGGTGGGGTTGTTGATAACGATCCAACAGCGGCGAGGCGAGGCGAGGGGCGGCTGTAGCGGCGGTGGAGGCGGCAGTCATGTTTCATGAGGATCATTCGAGCTGGTCCCGGTGCAGCACGCGTATCGCCCGGAGCGGGCCGGAGCCGCCCGGGGCCGCCCGGAGCCGCTGTCATAACGGGCCATTGTGCTGCAGTACCTGACCTCCGCCGCTCGTAGCGCGTCCCGGAGACCTCGGAGGCCTATGGGGGGGGGGGGGGGGGCAGGCAGGCAGGCAGGCAGGCAGGCAGCTCGTCGCATCAAGGCTTTCGGACCGGACGAGGACGAGCCCGGCCCAGCCCAGCCGAGTCTATTACATAGTAATGGGCCCCAAACCGTTCCCGAGCCGCATTTGGGTTTCATAATACGTCGTCGCTCGCACATGCACGTTGCACTGCTGCTGCATGTCCTATAGCGTACGTCATGTCCACTCTCTGTGCGCCTGCAGCCTCCCCCCGCAGTGCTGCATGGATTTAGAGCCGCTATGCTCCGAGTTGTGAGTGAAATGTGCGCTGACGGTCAACGATTTTGCTGCTGAAAACTGTCAAACTGACTCTTGCATGTGCATGGCATGCATGTGCATGTGCAGGCGGCTTATCCTCCGCTCGCACGGCACGCGCGTGCATGTTTGATGGAAGCCGACGTCGTCTGCCACGCGTGCGGGCGGGCGGGGCACTCGCTGCGCTCGGGGCTCTCAACTGCATTTTGAAATGAAAAGAAAAGAGAAACGTCAGCGGCGCGGACAACCTGAAAACACAATCCGCGAGCACAGGGAGTACGGAGAGAGAAAAAAATAATAAAAAAAAAATCGGTGATGTGCTGCAACAAGCGACAGACGGAAGTCTGTTCTGAACGGCTCTGTGATGCATTCGCGAGTGACCCAGACGCGCTCTGCACTGCCGGTGGAGTCTGAGGTCGCAATTTGGCACACTGTGGCGTACACTGGAATGACGTACACCTTAGAAGGATTGTAATACATTCTTTCCAGTTTACAAACAATTAGTGCGTCAGCTTGCCTAAGTAATTCAAACAAATAGTTCGTGATGCAAAAGATTCGATTTCTTTTGACGAAAAGACGGCGTCGCGGGGCGCAATAGCGGAGGACGCGAAGTGCGAGACGCCCTTGAGAGCTAGAGGGGTGGAGGTGGTGGTGGTGGGGGGTATTACTCACAATAGACCTCGGGACCGTCCCGCCCAGCCCGGCGGGGATTAAATTACGGACGGGAAAGTATAAAATCCTCTCTTGTCTATAAAGGTAACTAGCGCGTGCGTGGCGGGGCGGGGCGGGGCAGGCAGCAGACTGGCTGACAGGGGGGGGCTCCCCCGGGTGTAATAAGCCCTGCCGCGGCAGCTCGCTGGCTCCGCCTGCCCACCGGCCGGCCCATAGGGGGCCGCGTGCGCGCGGGCCGGGGGCGGCAGGGGGCGGCAGGGGGCGGGTCGTGCGCGATTAGGGACGAGCAGGGAGAAGGGGGGAGGAGGAGGAGGAGGAGGATTATCCCCTCCAGTCCAGTCCGCCAGAGGTGCAAGGTGTGGACTGCGCCGAAATGGCGCTTCTATGGCCCAGGGGCAGGGAAATCACCCTGCGAAAGAAAGAAAAAAGAACAAGTGACTAGAATCGTGTTTTATCCATCATTACGGCATCATTATGACGCGGGCGGGCGTAATTTTACCGCCCATGTTGCACTGGCGTTACAGTTACGCCGCACACTGCACTGCCCCCCCACCACCCCTCGTTTTTGCATTCCCGCCCTCGTAAGCGCGCCAAGTGGGTTTGAACGACCTATATATGCGCGCGAAATGTGTTACTCACTGAGCCCCGCAAAAGTCCTAATCGAGGCGAGGCCCTCGTGCAGATGGCGCCGCGACTCCACTCTGCGGCTATTCTCGTAATGGAGACTCCCTTACCCCACCACGCCCCGTCCCGCCACCAGGATCAGGATGACCACATGCTCACGCCCCCGGCCCCCCGCGCACCCGATACGAAAAGCCACATTATGGATAAAGAAGGCCCCTTTTAATTTCGACTTGTCGGGTCTATAAAAAAAACCAAGCCAATCTCATATACCCTTGCAGACGGGGCGGGGCGGCCCGGCCGGCGCTCACTGCTCTATATTTCCCTCACTCACGTCCCGGTGTAGGCGCCACAGCGGGGCACATCCCCACGCGCAACTTTGCTATTATAACTTTTGGGCTGTGCGGATTTTAGCATTTGCCGGCAGCAAGTCCCTGAATGGACTCGGAGAGGCGCCGCGCCGCTACAGCGAGCGCCCCACATCCCCTTAGGGAGCCCGTGCTGCTCTCCTTACTCCACCCCCGTCTGTTTCTCTCGCGAAGGGGTAAATGAGCTGCTCAGGTCGGCGCCGGCAGCAGCAGTGCTGCGGGTCTGGAGCCGTGCTGACTGGCTAAGACCCGGCAGCGGCGCGGCGCGGCGGGGCGCTCTACTCCAACCGGGAAATTTACTTATTATTATCCCGCCGGAATATGAACGGCAGAGCCGTATAAAGAGGAAATTGTACCGACGGGAGCGATATAACCACCGTATTTTGACCTAAAGAAACGCGCAATTTTGTGTGGAAAATAATGACATTATTAAGCGGAAGGGACCGATGTTTGAAGACCATCAGCAAATGAGATTTGTGAGTAGTTAGTAAGAGGGCATGATTACGGAGCACTTACCGATTTTCTCCGCCTCCAGCGCTTTCCATTTTCCTGTCCGTAATTCCCTAATCACTTCTTGCTTTGCCACTTGTGCGTGCACCCGACCCCAGCCCCCCCCCCCCCCCTCCTCTGAACTCGCTCTCTGCGCCGAGTGGTTCGGCTAGACGACCATCACAAATTAGGACAACAAGTAGTGGAGTGCACATCGACTAAATGGCTTTGAACCGCAGAGCAGACGGGAGAGAGATGGGTGAGCCGGGCGGGGCGGGGCGGGGCGCTGAGAGGGGTTTGCTCTTAATAAAGTCGGGGCGATGGGGTTGGCCCCCGCCTGCCCCCGCCTGCCCCCGCCCCGCCCTCTATCCGCCACTACTTTGCACTTCTGCCGTCAACAATGACTATTGCCCCCGCAAATGTATAATAGAGAATCCCAACACGAGCCGACAAATCTCCGCCTCTGCAACTTTCGCAAAGCCGGAAGAGATATATCGAAGCAGAATGGAGTGCGCATTAGCTTATTTCGGTTTAATGGGAGCTCTTCCCAGCAGAATGCCCGAAGCTCGTGGTGCTATTTTGAAGTTGCCAAGAGCGTGTCAAACGCATTGACCTAGAACGAAACGCGCTCTATAGGAGCGAAAACGGACACTTTGAGTCTTGTCTGTCGGGGTGACACCCAGCCCCCTCCCAGCATCCTCATGGCTGTCTCGCCGGTATCGCTCATTCGTCACACGAAGTCCGCTCGTGAAATGCGGCCCGGGCCGGGCCCACCGTCAATGAATCATTTCAATGTGTGGCCGTCGCTGCCTCCCGGAAACGCGTCACATATATCTCAGGCCGGGCCGGCCGGAGGTCCCCAGTAAACTTTGTTGTTGTGGAGGAGGGGGAAGGAAAGGGAAAAGCTACAAGGGGCTCCGGCCAGCGCGTCGATCAGTTAGTAAAAAAAAAATTGGCAGGGGCATAAACATACTCGGAGAGAGAGTGGTAGTTTGCTCTGATGGATGCGAACGCCATGAAAAGATATTAAGAGCTTAGGGCGGTAGTTTTCATTTTCGCGTGAGGGTGGTGCATTCGGGTGGATTCGGGAAAAAAAATTGTCTTCCAAGAGCACTAGATACCTTCTCTTCCATGTCGTTACAAACGATGTACAGGAGCGTCGCCGTGTGAGTGGAGACAGCGCGCGCTGGCTTCTCTCGGGCGAGAGTTTGCCAGGTGCAATATTTGCACCGAAGGGAGTCAGAGGGGGTTGAAGGGTGGGGATAGGGGTGGAGGGTGGTGGCACCTCGCGTTTGGCTAATGAGACGGCGCTGCTGCATGTGGGGATAGGGGTGGGGGAGGCAGGCTGTGCACGGCGACACGGGCCTTCCATTAATGCGGCGTAGTAAAGCCCCTCGGCGTGCAATGAAGACGGGGATGCGTCCTTGAAGGGGAAGAGAGAGAGGGAGAAGGGGGGGGGGGAGAGAGAGAGAGGACGAGAGCGAGAGCAGGGTCTGAGACAGGAAGGGTTTTGTGAAGGGCGTCGAGATGTATACGAATGTCACGTTATGAGATGAACTTGTGCGGACACCTTCACATGTATGTCTGCATGACGACTCGCAATCTCGTTCCACAAAAGTAAGGGCCAATAAAGGTGCGCGTCTAAATGCGGGAGACGCGCTGCGGGACAAGAGGAAGAAACAATAATGACAACTCCTCGTCGCTCTCGAGGCCCTTACTATGTCGCGTCTGCTCCGCGGAGCGAGTTATTCAGCTTGTCTCGCCACATTGTGCAGCGTTCATTCCGACAGACGAGGACTGCGCACGGCCTGACCCGGCCCGGCCCGGGCACGTACCGCACGTCTCGTACACGCACGCGCGCACGCGTCCACACTCACACAAAAACACACAGCCTCTCACGTAAAATGCAATTTGATCTCTTCAGCGCTGCCTCTCACGTATGCAAACCAGCACTCCATCCAAAACACGCAAAACACTTCTCTCTCTTGCTCTCTCGCTCTCGTTCTCTCTCTCTCTCTCTCTGTCTCTCTGTCCCTCTAACCTGCACCTCTCTCTTACCCCTTCTTGCTGGTCGCCTGATGAGAGGTAGAGCAGCCGGGGGGGGGGGGTACCGGCTGCAGAAAAATGCGGGGTACCCCTTTATGAATGGGGTCTGACATGAAGAAAAGGGGTGGGGGGGGGGGGGGGGGACAGGCGGGGTGCCACACCGGTGTCAGGCTTTCCCATTTCCACCTCAAAACACAAGCGCCCCTTTGCACGTGGGATGCTAGAGCGCTTGCATTATGCACACACGCGCGCGCGCCCCGACACACACACACACACACACACACACACACACGCACACACACACACACACGTACAGGTTTCCGGGGTGTGTTGTTAAGGGATACAAAGGTGAGGGCACACGTCCGTCCGAGGCTGGGGCACACGGGCTCAGGGGCCGACTGCGGTCGGGAGAGAAAGAGAAAGAGAGACAGAAAAAGAGAGATCGCAGTAGAGTTTGTGAAGAGACTCCGTGAGATAAAGAGGGTGATGCGGGGGGGAGTTGAAAGCTTGCGGCTTCGCGTGTCTTTGAGATTCAGGTGACGGTGTCATCAGAGGGGCCTCTAGTGGGGCGGGGCGTGGCGGGCCGTGGCGGGGGGCGGTCCGCATGTCGGAGGTCGGCGCGTGGTTCGAAAATTCAACGGTGCGTTTCAGTTTGCCTCACGCGCGCCCCGCCCTTCACGCTGGGCTGGACTGGACGGCAGAGGCGTGGCGGGGTGGGGCGGGGCGGGGCGGGGCGGCCAGGGCTCAGCTATTGCGTATTCAGAACATGGCGAGGCTAGGGTCGGCTCGTTAGGCAGTGATGGTCACCACGCAGCGGGTGGGGGGGGGGGGGGAGTGTCGCGCAGCTCTACATCCGGACGAGTGAATGTGCGGTGCGCGCCCCCAAAGGTGTAAAGTTACGCCGTAGCGACCGCGTTGCAGTAGTGGAGCGCGGCGTGCAAGCGGTCCCTGCAGTGTGGGTATGGACACTATACGAGCAGCTGGTCGTCCGCCTTGACGGAAAATAAATGCACGGACGCACCGCAAAAAGCCGTGGAGCCGCAATTTTACAGTGTGCAATCCAACTGTTAAAACGACACTTTTCCTCCTCCTCCCCGTCCCGCCGCGGCGGGTACTGGAAGTCTCCCCCCCCCCCCCCCGCGTCCCGCCCCACCGGGCCCCCAACTGCCCACGACTCGCAAGACTCTCCCGCCGAGGAAATTAGTAAGTTTCTCTCTCCGTCGCCGCAGTATTCTTGAGCTTGGCAGCGGCAGCCTCGGCGGCACTGGACCCGACCTGGCCTTCCCTTCACTCTCCGGGCCGCGGCTGTCGACTGCGGTCGTGGCGAAGAAGGGATAAGAGATGGAGAGGGGGAAGGGGGCAGGCTTCCGGGCAGCGGAGCTGGCGGGCAGTGGAAGTGAAGAAACGGCGGGTGGCGCCTGTGTGAGCAGGAAGAATACTGCCAAGGTATTTGTGCTTTACTAATGAATGTGGAGGGCGAGGCGACGGGGAGCGGTTAGCGACCCGGCCCTGCCCCGCGCAGCCCCGCGCAGCCCCGCGCAGCCCCGCGCAGCCCCGCGCAGCCCCGCGCAGCCCCGCGCAGCCCCGCGCAGCCCCCGCGGAGACTAAAAGGAGGAATAATTAAGGCGCGAGGACAGACAGACCGCCCGCCAGGCTGCCAGGTGGCGCCCCGCCCCGCCCCGCCCCGCCCCGCCCCGCCCCGCCCCGCGCCGCCCGCCTGCACTGACTGTAGCTCTGCTGCTGAAAGCGCTTATCGAGAGCTCAGCCCGGGGACCTCAGCAGGCTGGCTGCAGGCTGGTTAGTTGTGTTTTTCGACCTCTGCTGAGCGACCCTTGTAAAACGTTTTAATTACTGGTAAATTTCTGGTAAATTAAAGTGAAATTAAACTGTAATTACAGTTAAAGAAATCAATTAACCGTTAATTTAATCAACTTTCGGTTAATTTATCTCTCATTTGTGTTACATTTGCTGGTAATTTCCACAAGTGTAATTACTACATGTTTAATTAACTCTCAATATGATAGACATTTGAAGTTCATTAGCACAGGTTAGTTTAGAGAATTCTAAGACCGTTAATGTAACTTTAATGTCAGCGTAATTAAAGTATTTGTCATTTGACGACTTAGCAATTTTACGAGAGATTGACTTAATTAAGCGTTAATTTAAGGACCGTTAATTGAACAGTAATTAACATCTTATGAACGACCAGTGCTGGTCGATAGTGGAGCGTACCGGACCTCAGCTGGACTAAGAAGCAGTGATGGCTGAGTGGTTAGAACAGCGGAGTTGTAACCACAAAGTTGCGGGTTCAAATCCCCAAATATATCATTTTTTCCCATTAAATTGTAATTTACTACTGTCCATTAACGTTAAATTAAACTAGCAAAATTCAATTACTCGGTAATTGAACGTTAATTAATTTTTAATGATTAGTAATTACCCAGTAATTACATTTTTAGCTTCTAATTATAGTCTAATACCTTCTTAATTACACATCTGTAAATTAACTGTAAATTTACCGTAAATTACCCAGTAATTTACGATTAATTTAACCGTTTCACAAGGGGAGTTGTGCCATGAAAGCGTGCCAGAGGTGAAAGGGGGGGAGGAGGAAGAGGAGGAGAAAAGAGAATAGGAAAGAGGAGACGAGGAAGAATAGGAGGGGTAAAGAGAAGGAGGAAGAGGAGGAAGGGGGAGGAAGAGGAGGGAGGGCCGGGGCCAAAATATCCCGCGCGGCCGCGCTGCGCCTGCCGCACCCGCCCGCGTATTATTGTCACGTGTGTATGACAGATGGTGATGCACTGGCTCTATGTGGGGGGTGGAGGTAGGGGGATACTGCTTGGCGCCAGAGGATGCCCGCCGTCGCTCCGCCCCGCCCCGCCCCGCCCCGCCCCGCCCCGCCAGACCCGCGGTGACGGAAAAGAGAAACTCGCGCGCACTCCATCACGCTCACTCACACACACACACGCGCGCGCGCGCGCGATCCTACTCGCGCCCGCGCAGCACACATGCACGACATTACATGGCGGTGCTCCAAGGCCACCCCGCCCCGCCCCGCCCCACCCCGCCCCGCCCCGCCCCCTCCCCTGCGCGACGGACGCGGTCCCTCAGGGCTGGTTGGCCCTGCGGGTGCCTACGCCACCGCCCTCCCGCAGGGTCAGGTCTCTATTATGGCAGCGCTGTTTGGATTGCGGTTGGCCCACTTCTTCTTCTTCTTCTTCTTCTTCTTCTTCTTCTTCTTCTTCTTCTTGATGACGAGGAAGAGCGGGGAGCGCTGGCCTTGTGGGTAAAAAAAATACGAAAGTGGTCTCTTTGTCACCTCTTTTAAAAGTGCGGAAAAATATAAATGAAAGACGAGTAAAAGATGCCCGGAAAGTCTTCGGGGAGACGAGAGGAAGGACTCCCCGGAGAGCTCTTCGTGATGTTTTGTTCGTCTCTAATCTGTCTTTTGCACGTCTCATCGACGGATTTCGAGACGAAAAAGAAATGAAAAAGACGACGACACCGAAACAGAAAATGCAGCTGAGTTTTAGCAGTAAAAAGCAGCGCTGGCCGCGTGTCGAACACACAACTTGGCAAATGGGAACTTGTCTCAGTGCCGACTTTTTTTGGCACATTCGGACAGTGAATGGTGCAGCGTCAAGGCACGGCACGGCACGGCCTGGGTACAGAAAATGGAATGAATAGGATTAGAAAGAGATAATTGAAAAAAATAAAATAAAGGCCCTCGAAGATGACACGGTATGGAGAGGGGCGGAGGCGCGCGGGGATGGCGAGGCCGTTGGAATGACGTTTTGATAAGACCCGGCGGTAATGGCATTCATAAAACGCAGGGGAACAGATAGACGCGCTTACAGCACTACAGCAGGGGGTGGTCCCTCAGGACGCGGCGGGGAGGGGAGGGTGAAGGGGCGAGGGGGCATAGGTGAATAAAAACGCCGTTCGAGAGCGCGCGCGCGTTAAGTGGCCGTGGAGCTGCCCCCGCCCCGCGATCAGCGTCCCCCGGTCCTGTCCTCTTGCCGCGACGGCGAGAGAAGGCACTCGGCCCAAGCAAATTGACTGGAATCTTTGAAGTTTGCTGTGGGTGGCTCTGGAGCTTGTCGTCGAGGCAGGGGGTGGGGGAGGAGCCGAATGGGTCAGTACGGCTGTGCAAACTTGGCGCGCCCACCAGCAGCCCCTGTATAACTGCCCCATGGGCCCGTGCCCCCCCCCCCTCCCCCCCCAGCAAACCTAAGCCGTTTCGGGGATAATTGAAATTCATTCGAGCCGGTGTTTCGCTGCCATTTCTGGATGCCAGTGGTACGGAAAGGACGAGGAGGAGGTGGAGGGAAGAGGACCTAGAATACGGGCTGCGCGGTATACCCGGGGGTGTACCACCCTGACAGAACTGCCAATTAGTAAGGCTGCGCTGTGTACTGAGAATAGGTTTGTCTGCCTTGAATCGGTCGACTGGATATGTCCCGAGTCGTGGCGGCGGCACGGCGGCGGCAGCGCGCCTGCGGTCCCGAGGCTAGGCAACCCGTTGCACGCGTCTGCGGGGCGGGCGGCCTACGCGGACAACTGTAGGCGGCCTGCCGCGACGTTTTGCCACAAGGTGGCAAACACATTTTAATGTAACAAATATTAGACCGTAACAAATAATGTTACTTTAAAGGTTTGTTGTCCTCGTGCTCCCACACACATTGACTCCCTTCCCATCTGTCTCTCTCTCTCTCTCTCGCACACACACGCGCACGCACGCGTACGCTGATTCGAAGATGTTGGCCCCGGGGGTGGGGGGCGTCTTGAAAATAATGGCGGTATATATGGGTGTGCTTTATGGACCATTAAGTGGCCCGGGCACTTTGTACGTCAGCCCCAAGGAGCGGGGAGGGGCGGGGCGGGGACGTCCGGCCTGCGCTCGGGCCCGACCGATCTGGGGGATGGATTTCCCGCTGCCCTTAAACTCTCCCGTGCGGCACCTTCCTCTCCCTCCTCCATGCTCCCTCTCTCCCTCCCTCTCCCTCCCTCTCCCTCTCTCTCCCTCTCTCCTCCTCGCTCGCCCGGCGCGGCCAGTCTGTTAGCCCCCTCTCCTCCGGGCGTGATATCGGACGGGCCGCGACCAGGCCGAGCCGAGCCGAGCCCCCCGAGCTCCCGCCGTAAAGATGCGAGATGACGATAGTAAAAATAATTCGAAAAAATAAAATGAAGAAAATATATATAGAAGGTCGCGCGTCGTTAAAGTACCAGAGGGCGTTGATTAAAGTCAGGTCGGACTAGTCGCGCCTCGCCGCCTCCCGTCCCGCGCGGCCGGACGGCCGGCTTAGTCGGGTCGCAGTCCCAGTTCTGATTAAACGAGTTATTTATTTCCCAGTCGTCCTCGGGCCGCTCTCAGCGCGACAGTCTGCTGTCTGCTGCTTTCGGCACAACGCTCGGCGTCAAAATGAACCAGAGTAACTAACAACCAATTTTTTTTTCTACCAGCCGACTGCTTTTTTGTATTTTTCACCGCCCGTGTTAACAAGGCAGAGAACGAGTCGCTGTCAGGGTACTTTTGTTAGGGGCGGGGGGCGGGCAGACGCCTGTGCAGCGCCACGGGGCCTCACCATCAGCTCGGTTAGTGTCAGCCGTCAATAGTTACCATGACATGTGGCGGGCCGGGCCGGGCCGGTCCGGGCTGGCCCTAGGAAGAAAGGGCCCTGGTGAGGCTGGTGGGGAGGGGAGGGGGGAAGGCAGGCCATTGGGAAGGGGTGGGTGAGTCCCCGCGCAAAGACGTCTACCTTTTAGACGTTGCGGTCGCGGGGCGGACACACTTGGAAAGGTCGGAAACACAGCGCACAGCCGCTGAGAGGTTGAAAGGGGTTATTGGGGTAAGTGTTGAGGGACACGCGGTGGGCGGGCCGGGGTGGAGTGGGGCGCGGCGGTCAGAAGCAAGAGGTGCATAAGCCGCCAGCGGGCACGAGCCTACAAAAATTAAGAGCGCCGTGGCGGGTGAGGGGCGGAGTACGTAGTAGCAGTAGCAGCAGGAGAGAGAGAGAGAGAGAGAGAGAGAGAGAGAGAGAGAGAGAGAGAGAGAGAGAGAGAGAGAGAGAGATACCTGCGTCCCGTCCCGTCCTGGGTCCGGCCCGGGTGGCGCGCTTTGCTTTGCTGAAAGGGCTCAGAGTCCGGCCCGGCCCGGCCCGGCCCGGCCCGCCTCGTCTCCAAAGAGGCAGTGTTGGACTCCCACTATGCCTTTCTGTGCTCCGGGCCGGGCCTGGCGGCGTGTCAGACCGCCTCACAGCGACGCCACTACAGCAGTCTATTCCGTCTTTCGTCGGGGCGTGGCGGGGCGTGGCGGGGCCCCGGTGCAGTGCTCTGAAGGCGGCTCTGCCCGGCGGGGTGCTCTGCTCCGGTGCCGCTGGCGGGGCCCGGGCCGGGCGCCGGACTCGCCCGCCGGAGCAGACTCTCACACCGGGTGGGGCTTCCGGCAGCCGGCGACGAGCAGCTCAACACCCTCCTCCCCTCCCTCCCCTCACAGAGCCTCTCATTCTTTCTCCCTCTCTCGCTTATTCGCCCCGACACAAAGGGCGCCATTCGCGGCCTCGTAATATAATGCTTCATTACGAGAATATTTCTTTCATCGACCGACTATGCAGTTCGCGCCGCCCTATGCCGACAATAGCTCGCGCGGGGCGGGGCGGGGCAGGCCGCCCCCCACCCGCGTTTAATTACACACAAAAGATGTTTTGCCCCGGCGCCCGTTGTTCTTCATTTAATTTTTCCTTTCGGAAAGAAAAAAAAAATCTTATTTTTAAAAATGTTAAGAAAAGTCAAAAAGAAAACTATTACGGTATTAGTTTTTAGCTGCTGTTTCGTTGTTTTTTACGCGCAGCAGTGTAGATCAGCGCTGCTGTAAAGCCCGCCGCGCGGTGGCTCTCGATAATACGGTTTTAATCTAATATTCCGTCCCGCCACTGTCAGCAGGGTTACGCACGCGCGCGCGCGCACGCACCGCGCGACACTCTATACACTCACGCACACACACTCTGAGACACACACACACACACACGAGGCATGATTCAATCACTCCCGATAGACGTGGATTAGCGTCCTGGGATGAGCAAAGTTGTCGCGGTGTTCGTGGGCGCCGCGGCGCGGAGGCGCGCGGCCCTCTGTGCACACGCGCTACACGAGCGCCCCGTGTAACGATGACACAAGTTTGTACCGTCGTTATTATGTACCAACAACTTGGAGGCGCAACAACTTTGTTTCGGAAAGGCTCTTGAGGAGCCCTGCCCCGCCCTGCCCCGCCCCGCCCCGCCCCGCCCCGCCCCGCCCTGCCTCGTCACTTCCGCTGACAGCAGACGACATTACCACCATGTGCGCGCGGGGTCATTGCATTATCCGCACGCCTTTGTAAAGGCATGAAAACAAATGTTATCACCCTTTGCGGGACTTATTTAAAGCGCCTTTGTAACAAGGCCATTAAGCCCTCAATATTGTTAACACCTCAGTACATCAGGTGTCGATAAGTCTTGTTTCTCTATAAACACTGCGCTGCTGTTTGGGGCGCAGCGTGACGTTTCGTCTGCGGCGGCCATAATGCGGCCCCACGCCGTGAGCATTGAGTGGTCAGAGACGTAGCCCCCCCCCCCCCCCCCTCCGCCTCAGCAACAAGGCTTTCTGCCCACCACCCGCTTGCTCAGATAGTTTGCGAAGTAGCAAAGTTCGCGCGCGCCGCTGGTCGGGTCTGGCCCCGCCCCGCCCGCTCCCCCGCAGCGCACGTACGCACCAAGGGATGATTGGGCCCCCCCGCCTAGCACAGGAAAGTATCGAGAGCTGCCGCGCGTCGCCAAATGTTGACCGATCGCCAATATTTTATGGCGTCGGTTACATTTTTAACATGTTTTTCTCACTATATTGCCAACTTTATCACGACACCACCATATCCTTTGATGTCCATTTTTTTTGTTTCCATTCATTTAGTGTCGTTTTGTTTTTGCGTGTGTATATTTTTATTTTGCAGAAACTTTGTTACAGGGCTTACGTCAGCCTCGGCCTATAGGCTCACTGGCGCTGCGCTCTGCGCCACCAGCATGAGCGACAGTGAGGTTCCTCTTTGACGGGGCGGGGCGGGGCGGGGCGGGGCGGGGCGGGCCAGCCACGGCGTGCGGACGCGACGTTTAGCGCGAGGCCCCCCCTGTCATCACGATTCGATAGCAATCGGGGAAATGGAGTTTCATTCAAACGGGAGAGTGGGTTGGGGACGTACGCGCCGCGCCGAGCGGCTGCAGCACCGCAGGGCCAACTACAAACATAGTGCAAGTTTGCGGTGGCGGCCAGGAGAGGTCGCCCATCACGCAATGAAATTTTTTTTCTGTTTTTTTACTCTAGCGGGATCCACACACATGCTCGGAGTTCTGTACGTTTTAGTCGAGTAGCGCAGGTGAACCTGTGCGGTAGGAAAGATATAAAGCTTGTCACAACACACCCGTGTAAGACTCGCTCTCCCTCTTTCTCTCTCTCTCTCTCTCTCTCTCTCTCTCTCTCTCTCTCTCTCTCTCTCTCGCTCGCTCGCTCGCTCGCTCGCCTACTTTTTCCCCCTTCCTCGCCAGAGCCCTCTCTTTTTGTCAGCTAGCCGCGCGCCCTGCACTCTCTCTCTCTCTCTCTCTCTCTCTCTCTCTCTCTCTCTCTCTCTCTCTCAAAGCAACCCTCAAAATAGTAGCGTCCGGCGCATGGTCCTAGCTGCTGCCACCGCAAGAAACGGCTCCATCCCAAACCAACATCTGCCCAACAAGCTGTGCGGGGCGGGGCGGAGGAGAAAGAGGGCCTCCTGCGTGCGCGCCGGGGCGAGCGAGGGCGACCTCCGCATCCTCTGTGTATTCAAACTGATACTTGGTCGGGTCGGGGCCGGGCGTTGAGCTTGGCGCCAAACACGGGCCGGACCGGACCGCACCGGACAGTCGCCCCAACGAGGGCCCCGCCACAGAGACGCCTCCCGCCCAGCCCATCCGAGGCGGCCGGCCAGGCGCTTCTTAGGAGGGTGTCCTGTGCTGTCAAGCAAGTGAGACCACCTAGTTAGCGAGGGTCTCCGGGCCGGGCCGGGCCGGGGCCCTGCGCCGCTCGAGTCCACGAGCAGGAGGGCCTTTGCTCTCTCCTCTCTCCCCCTTCTGTCTCTGCCCCGCACCGCGCCCCTACTCCGACACGACAAATACCAGCAAAGTGAAAATGTCCACTGGGGCTGTGTCCGGCCCGGCCCGGCCGGCACAGCATGGGCGCCGAGCACGGCCTCGACACCCGAAACTTGAGCCGACTGTGCGGCCCCGCCCCGCCCCCTGGCGTGAGGGCTCGCTCTGGAGCGAGCTGCGAGCTTGGGCTCCTCTCCCTCCTGCGCAGGTCCTCTTGACTACATATATTCCAGACTATTTATTACATTTCTTCTGCCTTGAGCCACGCGGCCTCCGCTAAACCCAGAAGAGGTTTAATTTGGGACACTTTTCTCTGGTCTCTCCACTCTCGCAGGGGTGGTCTTAATGCTGAAAATGTATCTTGCCGAAATCTACGCTTTCTTTTATGTAAGAATTTAATTCAGCCCCCCTCCATCCCCCCACCTGATCACAGCGGGAACCCTGCTGTGAACTGTTGCTGGCCGGGGCGCCAGCAAATAGAGAGCGTGCCCTGCAGGTCTCGGCCCCAGCCGGCACAAGGTGTTTATGCACGAAATAAAAACTCGTCAGCGCGCGCTTTTTATCCCCGGGCAGCAGAGGCCTCCCCACCCCGGCTCGGCACGGCTCGGCACGGCTCGGCACGGCACGGCGGCGGCGCCTGCTGCCTGCTACCTCTTCCTGCGTATACTTTCATGCCATCTTTTTATGGTTCAATATTAAAGCAGTGGAGGAGGCCGGGCCTGGCCGGGGCCGGGCCCCGCGCTGCCGAGACGAGGACGTTCCTCGTGCGGCACGCCGCGCCAGAGATGCCTAAAATTCGAGGTTAAGTGAGGTTATGTAACCTTGCATAAATAAGGCAACTAACTTTTCTCTCTAGTTTTTTCCCCGACAGTTTCCAGCGCGTGTGCCTTTCTCTTTTTCGCGTACCCCTTTGGCGCGCGCTGTTTCAAAGCGGCGCACGGTCCGAGCCGAGCGGCGTGGCGTGGCGTGGCGCGGCGCGATGAATGCAGCTCGAGCCGCTCTCGCCTGCACTCTCAGGGGGGCCAACCCGACGCACCGCCACTCTCCCGCTCCCCGACCCGCCGCCCCATTTGCGCGTTAATTCGTTTACTCCAGGCAAAGTGGCTCTCGTGGGATAATTTGTAGCAAGATGTTGTGGGCGCCGCAGAATAAAGGGTGGCGTGGGGCCTGGTGCAGTGAGAGGGAAAGCTCACCGCGAACACGTCACTGCCGCACTCCACACTTTCCTGTGCTGCTGTTTGAAACCCTGGCATTTTAGCGGCGCTCCTGCCCCTGCCGCTGCCTTCAGTGGTGAAGTAAGTATCCGCTGTGGCCCCGGCTCGGGCCGGGCCCGCCTCCTGCCTCGTGCCGTCTGCTGACGAGTTCCCCACTCGCCGCTCCCAGCCCAGCCGCGGGGAGGAGGGGGCAGGAGGGAGATCTCCAAAGGGATCAAGACATGCGTCCCGCCCCGCCCCCGCCCCGCCCCCGCCCCGCCCGGCTCCGCAAGGCTCCGCGCTCTCTGGCCCGCCCTGGTCCTTCAATCAATCGTCCACTTTTGTGGCATAAAGGATTGAATTCCGTAACGGCCGCGTCCTCCGGCGTCCTCGACGCACTCCATCCTCCTCCACCATCCTCTCCGCTCACGGCTGCTCAGCACACTGAGTCGAGTGTCCCGGCTGACGCAGAGCTGACACTGGTGTTGGCGCGGCTCGAGGGCCCTCAAAAAAACCCGGGTAAAAACCGGGTCTCGGCTATCACTTGAAGGGTTTGGGCGGACTCGCACCTAGGCCTAGGCGATAGGCTGCACGACGTACAGGTGCGCTAGATAGGACAGTAGCTCTACTGTTCTGGCCAGGCTGTTGAACAGCGCCAGCCCGTCCCTAAAGCCTCCTAGCGCAGCTCCTCTAGGTTTTCTCGCCGGCACGGCGCGTTTTTCGGGTAAAGCCGCCGCTCCTTTTGTGTTTTGTGTCAATGACTATAAGACGGGGCCGGGCAATTACGCGCGCTCTTTGTTGTCAGAGGCGCGCTCTGGCGGCGTGGCGTAGAACAACGGGCGATCCCCTGGGATCCGGGCGCGCTTCTGTAACGTTACTGTATGCGAGTTTCCCTTTTGCCGTAAGGTGCCATGGCCGTAGGTAGACCCCCAATACTGTTACCTGTTTTTCTGTGCAAATCTTTTTTCTTGTCCTCTTCCTACCGAGGTAACTAAAGTGTTGCACGGGCTTGCTTGCTTGACGCCATGCAAAGCTCTGAGGTTGACCAACTGAAACGCAATCAAACGATGATGAGGGGCGCCGTGTCTTGCATCAAGGATTAATGGCCACTAAAAATCCGAGTTCGATAATACGTCGATGATTGCCCTCTTGTCACGGGCCGGCTGATCGATCGTGGCGCGCAAGGCCAGTCCACTTGGGGCCGCGAGTCGCACCTCTAATCTCTCCCCATTTCGCGCGGGTGGTGTGGTTTTGATGTAACGGCCGCGGGGTCCGGCGTGGCCCGGCAGGCGCCGCCGGGTGGCGCGATTTACTATACCTGCCATTTGCGATTGCATTAAAAGTCAGTCAACATAACAAAAATGCTAAAAGTCCTGGACAAGCAAATGTGTGAATTATTATCCTGTGGTAATTTCGAAACTGTTGAGGGGACAAGTGTGCAATGGAGATTCACACATCTACAAGTGCTCGACATTCCCACTCTTGGGTTTTCCAGCGCTGTTTATTGCGCGCCAATCAGCACTGCCAAAGGCCCGAGGGCGACTGGGCTGGGCCGAGGATTGTTTCCACAGTTTGATGCGTCTGCTGTTGACGCGGCCCGTCCTCTTGCCGCCGGTCCGGTCTGCTATCTCCACTGACGTAGGCAATCACGTCCACTTTTTACGCATGTGGCGGCGCGCTGTTCGCGCTTCAGATGGAGAAATCATCGCTCTCACCGAAAGCAGCCACTTGTCGCCGCGAGCCGGGCCGCGCTCTCTAAATTCTGTGCGAGAGCCAATGCGCTCGCGAAACGCCCCGCGAGGCCCTGCAGTCTGCTAGCAGAGTCGGCCGGCGGCAGGTCGCGATCACTCGCCGCACGCCACCGAGTGTACAGTTTACCACGCCGGCATCAGTCTGAAGATTCGACCGGTTCCGACCAAATTTTGCTGTCTTTTGTTATCACATTGCCGCGTGATACCTGGATCAGGTGAATAGGGCGTTACGGAAGTGAAGGCCCGCTCGCACGCGGCTCGCATGGACTGACTCCCGCGCGGTCCCCGTGACCCCCACCACCCTGTGCCGGCCCGCCCCCGCGCCCCACGCGGCACGATGGCGCAGCACAAGTTCAACGTCAGCGGTCCGCAGGGCTCGCGCAAGTCCTCCGTCAGCAGCGCCGCCAAGGGCGACGTACCAGGTAACGCAGAGCAAGTTTTACTACTGGGCTGGTCGAGCACCGCGCCGGTGTGCACCTGAGATTTAAAATAATATAGATGCGAACCGCGTTTCAATTTTCAACTAAAATAAAAGGTAAACTTTTTTTTAAAGTTAAAAATATATTTCGACTTTTTCTGAAGGATGACGAAAAAATTCAATCGCACACTCTTTTTAACAAAAACGTTTACAAGGTGCAAAGAAAAATAATGGAAAAGGGTAGTAACGAGGGTGCCGCAACTAGACGAGCTTCTTTCGGTCGGGTTTTAGGATGCCGGTTAGTTGCGGGCGGGGGCCTCTTTGACGCGTTCTACTGCCGGGTGGGGCGCGGGGCGTAGTCAGGTGTTGGGTTAGTTGATTCGTGTATCGGAGAAGCGCGCAGGGGAGGCGGCCGCAACCCTTGTGGCCACGCCACGCACGCCCGGCCCGGCCCAGCGAGAGGGGAGCGAAGTGGCCTTTCAGCGCGATGAGGGGTGTTGAAGAACTGAGGCCCGGGGGAGGAAACCGGAGGTGCGCGGAGCGTATAGGAAAGCGTATAGGAAGAGAAAGCGGTCTTCTGTTGCGTCTGATCGAAGAAGAAAACAGCGCGGGTGGATGGGATGGGGTCCCGCCCCGCGCCGCCCCGCGCCGCCCCGCGCCTCCCCGCGCCGCCCCGCGCCGCCCCGCGCCGATAGGCGCACAGGGCCTTACGCTATGGCGGCACAGCACTATTTCGAAAGACCTCCCATTCCGGTGGTCTGCGGTTCTTATTGCAGACGACTTTATTGGGGCAAAGAAGCAAAAGCAATTCATATATACTAATAAATGACAGTAAAAAAAATCAGTACTGTACAGATTGTGTCAGTCGCGATGCGTCTGAGGTACTCGCGCAATCATCGCCGAACATCCGGTCGCAGTCTTGAGTTGTTTGCGCGAGAGCTAAACTACCTGATAACGCCACACACCATATATAACGTTTTTTGTTTCTTTTATTTGTCCCGTTGTTTGTCGGACTGTACCGTTAGCATAGCAGGTGCTAATGCTCGCGTGCCGAGCACTGCGCACTCAGGTACCTGCTAATGAGATGCAAATTAGGGGCGCAGCGAGTAGAGCGGGGGGTTGGGGGAGGGGAGGGGGAGGGGGTGTCAGTGGACACCGAGGTGCCGAGGCGGGCTGAACGATGCGGGGTGAGTCGACCGGCGCCGGCCCGTGCCATCCATCATGACAGGAGAGAGAGAGAGAGAGAGAGAGAGAGAGAGAGAGAGAGAGAGAGAGAGAGAGAGAGAGAGAAAGGGGCGACGAAAGTAGGGGACGGGGAAGAAACGAGGTCCGACCAAAGCACACTGCGCGCGTCGCCCGGAGAAATGGGGGAGCACTTTACAAAAGTGGGCACGAAGCTGAGGAAAAAAAATTGTTGTTTCAAACTTTTGTTGCGTACTTCCTTGATTCCACACGTCATTATTCGAGTGCTTATTCGCACTTCAGGTGGAGGTAGTTTACCGCTAGCCGGCGTCGTGAGACTGCCATTTTCGTGCTGTCGTTGGGGAGTACGGGGGAAGTACCGTTGAGATGAGCCTTGCTGCAGGTCAGGGGCTGGCGCAAGGCGGGTCCTGCTCTCCTGCTGACCTCAGCTGCCGGGTGATGAGGCGTAGGTGACACAGCGAGAAACGTTATGAGATAGGGTGGCGGTGAGGGGGGGGGGGCGGCGGATCAAGCCACTGAGGCAAGAAATGGGCGGTGGTGGGGTTTTGGTCGAGGGGGATGAAGAGGGTCGATTGGATGCATCAACACCGTCGCGTCGCGCGCCGGCGTGCAGGGTGGAGCGGGGGCGGGGGAGACATGATCGAGGCTTGTAACCGGATTGAGCTTCAAGTTTTGGGACGGGCGGCGCGGGGCGGCGCGGGGCGGAGGCGACGAGCGTTATGCGGCCAAGCCTGCGTGCCAGACAGCCTTGGTTTTGGGACTGCTTTCCCAGAGACTTTATCATGATGAACTTTGCCATGCCGTGCCTGCCTGCCGCCCTCTTCAGGTGTGAGGGAGACAAGCGACGGGGATATTCCGGAACTTTGCCCTCCAGAGTGGTTGGGCTCGGAGATACTCTTACCGAAATAGCTCCATGTTGATTTTTAATTTCGGCAGTATGCGCGGGGCGGCAAATTGTAAAAAAATAGAAAATGATTCAAATTGAACTCAGGGCTATGAAAAAAAAAAAACATTGCGAATGCAATATGCACCTTGGGTAACAGGGGCCTAGAAGGAAACACCTTGCACGTGAGCGGGGCGTAACTCCTCTAGTAGAGTGGCGCCTACCCGTAGGGGCACCTCTCCCACCACGCGGCTCCACGCCGTGCCGCCGACTCGGCATGAAACTCGCAAGTTGATTTCCATATCAAGTTGGCGCCGCGTGGCCGTGCAGGAGGTCGAAGGATGCGGCGGGTGAAACCACTTTCACGAGCAGAGAGATGTGGGCAAAGCTGCGCGCGGCGCGGCGGGGCGCCAGCAGGGAACTGATTGAAAAGGGAAGTGGGTACGAAGGGGCCCCGGAGTGCTGGCTGGCTGGCTGTGCGCTGCTAGGGCCCCGGTCGCTCCGCCCCGCCCCGCCCCGCCACGCCCCGCCCCGCCACGCCCCGCCCCGCCCCGCCCCGCCCCGCCCTGCAGCTCGTGCAACTCGTGCCGTGCAGCGTGGGGCGGACTGAACCTCGGCCGGCTCGGGTCGATACGAATAATTATGCCTCTTCAGAAGGAGCGCCGCGCGGCCCAATCAAAGTGGAATAACTTCTCGCGCGCATGCTGGGGAAAAGTTGGGGTAATGACAGGACCAATAAAAAAAGAATACTATTGTCGATAAAGTATACGGCCGGAGATAGTTTCGCTCGTGCCGAACTGATTGCGCCGTGCTTGCTGCGCGCCCCGCCCCGCGCCGCCCCGCGCCGGCTCGGCCCTCTCCGCTTGCGAAATTTATGCAATAAAGACGTAACCCGACTCTCATATCGCCAGCGCGAGTTCACTGTTCTACACTCGGGCGGGCTGGGGCGGGGCGGGGCGGGGTTAGGGGGCCAAATGAATATGCTATTTCTGCAACACGGCTGCAGCGCGACGCAGATGGGCTGGGGGGAGGGGGGGGGAGGTCCGTCGGCATGTGAAACTCCCATATCGTGCTGGATTTATGACGCCACGACTGCTGCGCAATGCAAAGCAAAAAGGAAATTAAAGGAAACGTACCACATAAAAGTCCGTTTTAATTATGTGTTTTTTTTTTCCATCCTCATCAGTCTAATATAATCCTCTCATTTATTTTTGAAAAATACGATCACACCTTCTTTCCTTCACGGAATCCTGCAGGCGACAAGCTGCCACTTCCGAATATCGAACTTCAAAAGACGACGTTATTCGCGGAGACATGATTACTTCCGCCTTCTTTTCGGAAGTTGCTCTTAATGATCGCGCCAGAATCACGGCCGAGGTGGCCTACTAATTTGCTCCTCCTGGTCGACAGGACCCCCCCACCTCCTCCGTGAACCTAGTTTATTTTCAAGTTTGGTCCGCTCGCCCGGCCTGGCGCGGCCCGCCACGCCCCGCCACGCCCCGCCACACCCCGCCACGCCCTCGCACCTTCCTAGTTTATAAGCCGAGATGGATTGCGGACATGCCGCGCCTGAGTAACGATCCCCGCCACTTTGAAAAAAAAATTGTTAGTTGTACGGGGAAATTTTTTTCGTGAGTCCTTTTGTAAAAGTACAATTGAAAACTGCTATAAAATTACAAGGACAACGTATTAACATGGAATTCATTGACAAGCGAGGGTAGACCGTGGTAAATTTATAACATTTTCTGTAAATATAGCAAACTCTAAACCAGCCATTCTCTTCTGCCTCTCCCCCGCAGGCCTCTTAAAATGCCGCTTCATCTTCGCGTTCATCAGCTTCCTGGGCATCGCCATCCTGTACGCGCTCCGCGTCAACCTGTCGGTGGCCATCGTGACCATGTCCAGGACCAGCACCAGCAGCAGCGGCGAGGACACGAGCGCCAGGGCGCTGCGCCTCGACACGCGGAGCGGCATGCTGCTCAGCCTGGGCGCCGAGCAGAACGCCACGGCCGACGACGGCACCTGCCCGACGGACAGCTCGTCCTCCGGCAGCTCCAGCACCTCCACCTCGGTGAGTCTAGCACAGCATCTGGTCGAGAGGGTGGTGGTGGTGACGCACAGAGGGGTTTCACACAGGGGGTGGCTGGTGACAATATACACGTGGTCGACTCCAGCGACGATCGCGCGTCTGACTTACTTTCCTCTGTGTTTACGCACTGACCTGCACATCATCTGATTTCCCGAGAGTTGTCCTTGTCCGCTCTCCATTTCTACGAAAACATCCACAACAGCGCTCCCTCGGAATATTTGAGCATCCTGGTCGGCACGAGAGGCGCGCGGCGCGGACCGCGTGATTGCGGAGCCTTTATCTCAAGTGGCCCGGCTGGGCCAACACCTGCACCCGACCACGTCTGTACTGATTATGCACACCTTTAAAAGGCTCCGTCGTCGGACTGGAAAAGTTTTCAAGTAGTGTGCCATTGATGCTAGAGGACGGCTAGTGGCGTAACGGGGACATTTACTGACGTTACGAAATCCCCGACATTTCGATCAGTGGTTGGCGAATTGTTTTGTTCATACGTCCAATTGATTAGCAGCACGCCGTCAAGATTCGTACAAGCATGCTGTGGTAAAGAGGAGGGGGGGAAGGGTGAAAATTGGCGCCGTTAAAAAAGGGAGGAGGCGCACAGGATAAGCGCCCTCTTCTCTCCCCGCGCCGCGCCCGACACCGGAAGTGAGCCCGGCCCGGGGGGCTGCGCGCAGAGGATGTAGGAAGGAAAGAGACATATATCGGACGGGAGATTTAATTTCCGCGGTTTGAGCTTGGCTAGAGAGAGAGAGAGAGAGAGAGAGAGAGAGAGAGAGAGAGAGAGAGAGAGAGAGAGAGAGAGCGAGAGAGAGAGAGAGAGCGCTCCCGATGGGGAGCTTGATACGAGGAAGCTGCGCCGCCAGGGCTAATCGGAGCCGTCAAGCAATAATAGCTCAGCTCCATCCGGGCCGTCGTGTCGTGTCGAGCAGATAGCACGCCGCGCACCTGTGTTGGCGGATTATGATTTTCATTGTTCGCTTTAATTCCTTCCCTCTCGTCCCCTGAGCCCCTCTCCCCTCGGTCTCGCCCTCCCTCTCTTATCTTCGCACTCTAATAATGTGTCTCTCGTCGCGGTCCTTAATAAAAGCCATTGCTATTTTATTTACTATTAGCATGAGAAAAAAAAATGTATGAGGATGGAAGTACGTATACCCGTCCTCGGGAAAACCTTACGCTGCGGTCGGTCAACATACATTTTGCCGTTGTCCGGCGGTTATTCACGGAGAGTGCAGTGCATCAGGGGATTCTGTTCCCGAACTCAATAATTAAGCGACCGCACAGCGGTTTGTTTCCAGCAGCCCACCTCACCGTGGTATTGCCGAGGACGTGCGGACACGCCCCGCCGCACCATACCCCGCCCCGCCCCGCCCCGCCCCGCCCCGCCCCGCCCCGCCCCGCCCCGCCCAGCCTGCGGCACTGCGCGTGCAGCACACGGGATTCATCCCCTTTTGTCTCTGCCCGTTTTCCCGGCGATTTATGAAACATGTAAAATGCTTGCCTCGCCTGGGCGGCAAAGCTGCGCTATTATTACACGTTTTGCTCGGCTGGATAGAGAGGCACGGAGAGGAGGTCCTTGCTCCCGCCACCCCCGCCCCGCCCCGCCCCGAACCTCCGCCGAGCGCCACCGTCTCTTTAAGGTCGTTATATCGCCGAGACGAGATGATACAGCGATGGTCGTTATCTTAGCGCGATATAACTGGACCAGGAGGCGCCGTTGTCGTTTTTGCGCGCCGCCGTGCCGAGCAATGTAACGAAGCTGTATTCGGTCCGTGTCGGGCCCAGGTCGTGTGGTCCTGCTCCGTCCCGCTCTGTCACGTTTGCCGTTCCGTCGCGTTTTATTTTGGCGAATCCCCGGCGCGAGCGCGCGCGCGCGAAGCGTCTGCTCTGCTGTCATCATCAGCGCGGAAACAAAACTGTCGCAAAACTTGTGTTATTTTCCGTGTGCGTGTGTCTGTGCGTCGCGCGCACACACGCCGCCTTGTGGAGGGGGAGGCGCTGAACCCCCCGCCCTGCTTTTGTATTATTTTTATTTTTCCGTGTGGTGTGCGGCGCGGCCGGGGCCGAGCTGGGCAGAGCCTGTTTGTCTTCCCAGGGACACATCTGCGGACGCCTCGGCAGTGATGGTGACTGATGGTATAGGAATCCTAACACTCGCGCCGCGCCGCGCGGGGGGGCGTGGCGCAGCGTGGGGGGAGACAGCGACCGAAAAATCTCGATCAAGCTACAAATAGGCTCCATTTTTTTTCACCATCTCCCTTTTGTATTACTTATAACTTGTGGTTGGGTTCGAAAGGTATGGTAATTTTTTTTTTTTTTTTTATCATGATGTTCGGAGAAGTATTATTTCCGCATCGATGACACGGCGGTGCCTCAATATGAGACACGCGCGAAAAAATTCCAGCAACAACAGTGTAGCGCTTGGGCTGAATTTAATGGCACTTTTGTAACTTTTGGTAAGGCGGGTACTATCGCG
Organism: Frankliniella intonsa; assembly: GCA_033675135.1. Lineage (NCBI taxonomy): Eukaryota > Metazoa > Arthropoda > Insecta > Thysanoptera > Thripidae > Frankliniella > Frankliniella intonsa. The sequence goes on along the minus strand of CM066254.1, from coordinate 8,001,367 downwards.
CGTGTGCGGACGGGGTTGGGGCGGCCGGGGTGTTCCGGTCGGGGGGATATTAAACGAGTTTGCGGTCGGGGCGGGGCGTGGCGGGGCGTGGTGGGGCGTGGCGGGGCCCCGCGGGGGTCGAGCGTAGAGCCGCACGGCCCTGCTAGCCAAAAGCGCACGCCTGTAATCGAATCTTAATCGTCTACGAATTTCTCCCCGGAGCGCGGCGGGTTTTAAACCCGGGCCGTCCTTGGCGCGCGTCGCTCTTCGTCAGCAGAGAACGCCCCGCCTGTTGTGTCGTAAGTAAAAGTGAAGTCGAGCTAAGCGGGCCGGGCCCGGGTGCAACAAGAGTGCAGGGCTGGGCGGGGCGGGACTCTGCCGGGCCTGCAGCTCAAGTCAGTTGTGCCGGTGCGCCAGAAGATGAGGGCGTAATCTGATTGTTGAAATGGTTAGGGCTCCTCCAGCTCCAGCGCGGCCGCCTCTGCGCCCCACCCCGCCCCGCCCCGCCCCGCCCCGCCCCGCCCCGCCCCGCCCCGCCTCGCCACGCCCCGTCTCGCTCGGTCCGACGGGATTAATATGCGGACATCAGAAAGGCAAAAAGGAAGAGGAGGGAGGGAGAGCGAAGGGCGCTGGGTGGGAGAGGGGGGGGGGGGCGTAGAGGAAGTAAATGACATAAATGAAGTCAGAGCAGAGCTCCGGGTTCGCGCGCTGCGAGCGCGGGGGTTGTCCGCGGGGTGGGGGTGCAAGGGGGCGTAGGGATAAAGAACCGGGGATTAGGACCACGCGCGGGGGTGGGGGTGGGGGCAGAGCAGCGAGCGAGCGTAGACGCTCGTTTGAGAAGGGTGGTGTGAGGTAGGGTAGGTAGACGTTCTCCAAAGTCAGTAGACTGTAGACGAGCCGAGGCTTTGCCGAGAGGTGGCGTGGCGTAGTGACGAGCGTAGGCTCGCTCGTTGGGCTGCTCGGAGGCTCTTAGGGGGCTGCTCAAAGGCTCATATGGGGCTGCCCATGGGGCCCATACGCTCCACGATGAGAACAGGCCGTGTTGCTGGTGGCGGGAGACGGGGAGGGACTTGAAAAGGACACCGTCCCTGTTGAGATACGCCCTGGAGCAGCCCCTATTCATTTGGCGCCAAAGCCGCAGCGCCCGGCATTCCCCGGGCCGCCGCGCCGCCGCACAGCGTCAGACCCTCGCTCTGCCCTGAGACGCGCCCCGGCCGCCCTCCCTATACCTGCCGGCAGTCTTCCCTCCGGAGACAATAAGGCTTCGCTTTGTTGCGATATTCCGATGATTGCCAGTCACGGGGGATGAAATAGCGTCGACATTGTTCAGGTTCCTATGCATCGCCCGTAGGTTGTACAAACGTTCCCCATTGCATAATGCCTCATATTCACTCCACGCGATTACCCGCAAACCCGCGCCGTGTTTGTTTCTCCCGCTAAAGTGAACCGAGTCAAATGCCGCGCGCCAAGCGTAAGCCAAAGCCTCGCTATTGCGCGGTCACGTGACGAGGCGCGCGGCTTTCATAGTAATTACTCCCGATACTTTCCCGGAAACGCGCTGCGAACAATGTAGTCGGAGCGAGAGCGGGCGTTCTGCTCTGCTCTGCCGCCCGGCGCCCGGCCCGCCCCGGCCCGGCCCCCAGCCCGGCTTCCGACCAGGGCGAGAGGCCGGGGACCGACGGGGTGGGGCGGGGCGGGGCGGGGCTATCCAATTAGAGCTTTCCACACCTGAGCAGTAATAGCTTGAGCCGCTAGACCGCCCGCCCCGCGCACACACCACACACGCTGCCCCTCTCTCTCTCTCTCTCTCTCTCTCTCTCTCTCTCTCTCTCTCTCTCTCTCTCTCTGCTCGGATTATGGCATATCTGTCGCCATAAAAGCAGTCTGGCTTAGTCCTGCTCGGTCGTCCCGCCGCGCCCTGCCGTTTGGAAAGGGGGTGGGGTGAAAGGTGAAGCCTTATTCGTATAAAATATTTATCTGTCTCGGTAATGGAGCCTGCCAACTTATTCCATCCGGGCCGTTGTCTCTGGCCCCACGCGCTGTGTGTGTGTGTCCGTGCGTGTCTGTGTGTGTTCGTGAAGGGGGCTAGAGGGGCAGATAGCAGAGGCACGGCCAGTTTGATCGTTTCTCGATCGAGATACGGAGAGGCTATAAAAGAGGCGAACAAGGCCCCCTCGATTGGCGCGCAGGGAAACAAATAACGGGTACCGAAGACCTTTTGTCATGCATTTTTTTCCCTCTACAATATTTATTTTACAATGATGTTTTTTCCTTCTAATTCATATACACTGCAAAACAAACCGCCACCACCCTTAACTACACACGGGCCGCATTGTACAGTACATTCCCAGTGAGTACGCGGGGTGCGCGGGCTCTGTCGTAGCTCATTTTATGAGAGTGTAGATTCCCCAAACCCTTCTCCTGCCGGCCCCACGCGCGCGCAGTCATCCCCTGGGGCCTGGAGAGGGGGGGGGGGGGCAATTAAAGGGAGATTAAGGGGCGGCCAAAGGAGGAGACAGACAGGGGCGAGGCGGCTCCACATGAGTCGGGCGGGGCGGGGCGGGGCGGGGCGGGGCGGGGCGGGGCGGGGCGGGGCGGGGCAGGTCCTAGGCCTGGCGGCCGGCCGGCCGCCATCCAGACCAGGTTCTGCCGACGGCTTAATTTTGCTTCACGTGATAAATTCCACCAATTTTATTTCCCTCGTCAGTGCTTTTGGAAACAGTCCTTACTGTATCGATGGCAGTGCCGTCCTGTGATCGAATACTCTGGCGTACCGGGGCATACTGGGGCGTGCTGGGGCGTACCGGTAGCCCACGACCCTTAGCCCTATGCGGGGCGGGGCGGGGCGGGGCGGGGCGGGGCGCGCGCAGCAGTTTAACAAATGAAGCAATCTGCCCCGCTCTTTTTATACTCGCGCGCGGGGCGGGATTAAGTTCTCGCGAGTTCGTTTGCAGAGATGCTGACGCCCTTCGCTCCCCGCTCCACGGTTTATTCTCGTTTAATTTTTGCGACCCCCTTTCATGCGCGGCACTCGGGGCTGCAATTGCAGCAATGGGGCGGGGCGCGCCGCAACAAAGTCGCTCTCCGACGCGATCTGCTGCCGGTGTGAGGTGATGGATGCACCGGGGGCGGTTTCATCACGGGATGAAACCAACCCCCGGTGATTCTATCACGGGATGAGAGCACTCCCCGATACATCCTAGGGGGTGTTTCTATCACGGGATAAAAGCACCCCCCTCATGGCCCATGGGGTGGATCTATCACGGGATGAAAACAACCCCCTCGTAATCGGGATGAGGGGGTGCACTGTAAAATCCTTACGAAGTAAATTCTTCGTAACGTTGCGAAGCATTTGGCTGCTTCGCAATGCTTCGTAATACAAAGCATTTTCTTCGCAAGCCCTGCCTTACGAAGAAATTTGTTTGCACACTACGAAGAAAATGCTTCGTAATACGAAGCAGCCGAATGCTTTGCAGCTTACGAACACTTACGAACGCTTACGAACACAATTTCTTCGCAAGGCTTTTACAGTGTGGTTTTATCCCGTGATGAAACCACCCCCGGTGCATTTGTCACGGGGTGGATCTATCACCTCGCACCTGCCCTGACTCTAAAGCGGCCTGCCCAGAAAAATGCCCGTAAAACAAAATAAATTAACAGAGCATGAGTATTAGGAGACTCTCCATGCTTACGTTAAAATTAAACTTCTTAGAGTGCTAATTCTGGTACCTGTAGCAGCGCTGCTTTCTTCGCCCCCGCGAGTGGCGGCGTCCTCGCCGCGGAGCGGAGTGGAGCAAGGTTAAAGTTAAAGGTAATTGTTTCTCCGCCAAAAGTTTCACCGAGTCCCATCTAAAGTCATCCCGACCGGAAATGGGTCCGCATTTAATGCTTCGCGAGTGCCAGTGCCAAACCCACGGGGCGGCGTGGGGTCGCGCGGGGCGGGGCGGGCGGAGGCACTCCGGTTATAGTGTTTGCAGACCCCCTTCCGCGATATTCAGGAGAATATCCTGATAGAGCCGACATGGTGGAGCCAGCTCATACGTCAAAATCGCCGCAAGAGGCGCAAGAACACTTCGGATATCGGAGCCCTCCCCCTCCCCCCCCCAACCCCCACCCCCCCACTTTCCCGTCTCCTATCTGCGACGTGTTTTCCTCTGCCTTTACCATAGTGACTCCATGCCCTCCCCCCCCCCGCCCTTCTCTCTCCCTCCCCTCTCTATCTTCTATATCTGTGCCGTGCGCTCATGAATACCAAGTCGCACCGGGATTTCCCTCGGTGCAACACAAGCATCTGCATTTTTCGTTCAAAGTAATTTTTTTTCCGCTTGTGTTTGAAAATGACCAAAAAGAGAGCAAATCAATATCAAAGAGTCGGATCGCCTGCTGATAAAAGGGTAAATAATGTGCATCTCTTTAAATTGTAATTATTTATCTGCTCCTATCTTTTTTTTTTTTCTTTTGAAATACACCAACATGGCGGAAGAGGAACGTGCACTACGATGCTTCCCGGTAGAGGGAATGGGATATAGGACGCATGAAACAGTAACAACGTGCGTGAGAGAGAGAGAGAGAGAGAGAGAGAGAGAGAGAGAGAGAGAGAGAGAGAGAGAGAGAGAGAGAGAAAGAGAGCAGAGAGGTGGGAGGAGAGCGCACGCAGATGGAGCCGTTACCAGCGTGAGTCACTGCGTCACAGCTCTACATACCTGCGCTGGGCCTGCGGCAATCGCTCTCGAGATTATTAATTTATCTCTCATAACTTGATCGGAGACTTCTTACAGTGCGCTCGCTTATCTGCAACCCGGAGCGAGTGAGGCAAATTATGTCGAGATTAAACGAGACTGCAAGTGATTGGGTCCAACGTTAAGTCGGTTGAATGTATTGAGTCATTATCCCTCGCGAAGCATACGCACCTATACAAGTGTGTGCATTGCAGGTTGACAGTTGCTAGCAGTCGACTTGACGAGCACACAGCCGTAAGTGTGTGCTTGCAGGCACGCACCTACACGTGTGTGCCTATAGTACACTTTGCAGTGCGCGTGTGTGGGGCGCGGCGGGTCCTTGTTTGACTGCAAGGCCAGGAGGAGGGGGGGGGGGGGTACAGGAGGGCTGCGCACAGTGGCGGTTTGGCTCTGCTCCTGCTCCCTTATATAAACCCCGACCCCGTGGCCCATTCGTCACACTCGGCTCCCCTGCCCCCTCCCCCCACTCCCTCTCTCCTCTCACCGTACTCATATGTGCGTTTTCTACCCCGCCCCTCCCCCGACAGTCCCTCACCCCCAGGGGGCGCCACCGGTGCGGTGCGCGCAGGAGGCCACCAGCGCCGCGTAAAGCAAGTCAGGTTCAAATTACGCCGGGCCTAAACGACCCTCCATGCCGCTCTGTCACCGTGTCTCCGCCTTATCTCACGGGGAGAAGGGGCCGTTAAAACCCCCGCCAGTCCGCCCCTGCCCCGCCCCGCCCCGCCCCGCAGGGTCTCTTAGCACGCGAGCCGGGCGGGCGGAAAGCAGCGGCGGTGTAAAAAAAAAAAAAGGAGCAACAGGGAAGTCGCCAGCAGCAGGGCGTTCGTGATGGCTCTGCTCTGACCTGCACTGCCTCTTATATGCATTCTCTCTCTCTCACTCTCAGTCTCACTCTTACTCTTTCTTTCGCTCACTACTTTCGCAGACGATTATATTCAAAGGTACAGACACTGCTCCTTTCTCCTTTCGCTGCTTTCGCCCTCTCTCTCTCTCTCTCTCTCTCTCTCTCTCTCTCTCTCTCTCTCTCTCTCTCTCTCTCTCTCTCTTTCTCTCTCTCTCAAGCATCACCTTGATCGACGCGGTAAATAAATATCGGGTTTGAGTGTCGCCTTTGATGCGTGTATTAGGCGCGTGAAAACGAAATGGGTGGAGGCGACATCAAAGCGGCCCGGCCTAGCGGCGGGGGTGGGGGCGGGGGCCCCCGGGGAGCAGGGGAAAGGGGATCTAGTCGTGTCGTACACTTGAGGCAGACGACTCTGATAAGAATACACACACGCCCCCGCCCGGCGGATATGAGCAGCCTTCTCACTACGATTTGAAATGTTTTGTAAATTTTTGTTGATATTTGAAAACAAAAATTTCCCACCACGAAACACGTTGTGAAGTTAAAATGTTTTAAAATTGTGTGATTACAATATTATAAAATCACTATCGCGGACGCCGTCTGTAAATCGCAAATTTAAGAAGCTTCTTATGCGATATTTTTCACAGCTGTTATTTACTTTTATGAAAAAGAAAAATGTTACATATTAACCTTTGTTCTTTACTTTCCCAGTTTTACAATATGTGCGCTTTTTACAATTACGCTCTGTATGGTTTGCTGCTCGGTGCGCTGCTCTCTGTATTACCGCGTACATTTCCCGCGCCGGCGGCGCTGCTGGCTGCGCGCTTGTAATCACCTCGTTTCTTTTCCACGCCTGTCCCAGGAGGCTGCGGGTGGGGCGGGGCGGGCGGGGCGGGGCGGGGCGGGGGGGGGGGGGGGGGGGGGGGGGGGGGCGGGGCGCTCGCCGAGGGGGGGGGGCAGGGAGACTGGTGGCAGTGTCAGGGGGCTCTGCCCCGGCCTGCCTCCGGTACACAAAGGACAGTGACAATTAAGGAAGGAACCCTGGGATATTTAAGAAGTTTGCCGCGGGTCTTGCGCGCCGCGGTGTCGGGGCGTGGCGGGGTGGGGCGGGGTGGGGCGGGGCGGGGCGGGGCGGGGCGGGGCGGGGCGGGGCGGGGCGGGGCGCGGGGGTCTTTGTCGATCGGTCTCGGATTGGGGTAGCGCGCGCGGCGCGAGGGCGCGCCGTCTTTGAAACCCAAAACTTGGCGGTCTGGTCTGGCCTCGGTGATAACTCAGTCTCGCTCTGTTGTGCCGCGCCCCGCCCCGCCACGCCCCGCCCCGCCCCGCTCCGCTCCGCCCCGCCTCGCCTCGCCTCTCTGTAATCGGCCCGGCCCGGCGCGGCCACCACGACCCGTTTGGCAGTTTGGCAGTCTGGGCCGAGATGCCAGGAGGACGGGGGCGGGGCGGGGCGGGGCGGGGCGGGGCGGGGCGGGGCGGGGCGGGGCGGGGGCGGGCGGGGCTCGGCGTCCGATGGATGGTCCATCCGGCTTATCCAAACTCTGCTTGCGCTGCCGAGCTCGCGCCACGCTGCAGCCCCTCCCCCCACACCACAGTCATACACACTGCAGGGGCGGCCTGCTCTCTGGAAGTTGTCCAAAACACTTTGCGGAGCGCACTCTATACGGACGGGCTGCTTATTCGCTTTAAGTACCGCCTGCGATTACTTTGATCGAGTCAATGAAGAGAGCAATGTCGTCGAAATGTCGTAAAGTAGGCAGTTGGGTGCAAGAAAATACTCGAAATTTCCCTTGCGCAGTTTCTCAAAAAATACTGATGTATCGACGTGACAAATGAAATTGTGGACGCGAATAATGTTTCATAATGTAGAACTGGTGAACGAAAATGACAATAAATTCATATTTTAAGACACGCGGTAGCCGCACAATGGTGTCGCAGGTGCTGAATAGGCCGCCTATTCACCCGCAGTCCTGGCGGCGCTGGGCGAGTCGGGCGCCGCGCGTCGCGGGCCTCGGCGGAGGGCGGGAGTTCAGGTGTGTAACTAAACTGTCGAAAATAAACAGCAATGCTGAATGGCGGAACATCGTGTTTGTGTTGGCGACAAATTGGCTCCATATCATATTCCCCTGTCGCGGGTGGGGCGCCTGCGTACCCCGGGCGTACCGCCGCGCGCCGCGCGCCACCTAGCCCGCCCCACCCCACCCTACACTCTACCCCACCCCACCCCACCCTACACTCTACCCCACCCCACCCCACCCCCTTCCCTCTACGCCCAGCCAGCAGCCCCATCTCGTTACGCTGCCGCGCTGGGCTGGGCCACCCCGCCACGCCGTGCCCCGTCACAGCCTTCCCCACCCCGCCCCACCGCGCCCCGCCCCGCCACGCCCCGCCCCACTCCATCCCGCCACACACCGGTCTAAATTGGGGGTAAAGTTTTGGTGCGCGTCTGTCTGCGCGCCGGGCCGGGCCGGGCCCAATGAGATCAATGGAAGAGGCTGTGCTGGGCCCCGCGGCGCGCCCCCGTTCGAGTTGACGTCAATTTGTTGGCTTTTCGAAAAGAAAATTGAAACATCGGGGGAAGTGGCAAACAGTGAGCCGACAGCAAAAAAGAAAATCTGAGACAGAAACAGGGAGAGGAGATTGAGAGAGAGAGAGAGAGAGAGAGAGAGAGAGAGAGAGAGAGAGAGAGAGAGAGAGAGAGAAAGGTGGGGGCTCAGGTGGCGCCCCATCTTGATTCTGTCACCGCTCGCTCGCTCGCCCGGGCGCCGCCGCCCCTGCTCCACTCCCCCTTTAGCAGGTTCCACGCTTGACTCGCTCCCTGCCCAGTGGACCCCACCGGAGAAATAGACGGGGACGGGGGGACGGGGCGGGGACAAGAGGGCCGCTGATCCACTTCTGTTTAAGTTTTAGGCTCGGTGGAGAAGGGGGAAGAGGTGGGGATGCGGGCCTCAATACAGCCCGTGCCGTGCCCTGACGAGCCCTTAGACACACACGGGGGTCTTTAGTGAAAATAAACAGAACAAACTCCCCGCCTGTCATACGGCATGTACTCGCTCGTTTGGCCGGCCGTGTGGGAGCGGGGGCGCATGCTTTTTCACAAGGCTGTTTTGTTGTTGTTTTCTACCACGGGTGTTTCGCTGTTTCTCTCGGGCGAAGGAGGACGTGGCAATGGAGAGAGAGGCGGGAGGGCTGGGAAAACGTGAAGGGTTGCGCGGAGGAACCACGTATACAGCAGAGCATACGTCAACGTGAGAGAGAGGCCGCGGGGCCCGGGGCGGTGCGGTGCGGTGCTGCCGCTCTCCGCTCACTTTTTCACGGCGAAGACCGCCGTTCAATACGGTATTTCGACGAATCCCAATCCCGCGAGGCCCGGAAGTAAGAAAGAAAAATGGAAACATAAAAGCGGAACCAGCAGTTGAAAACGACGGATTTCTCGAGCACGAGCCAGAGCTTGGGGCGTTGCGAAGGGCCCTCTGTGCCCGGCGGCGCAAGCAGCATCGCTCTCTTTCAAGTGCCCGCGCCGAGTGCGTGAAGTATGTTTAGCGAACGGGATGAGAATTTTAGCTCGCGCTAATTGGAGATAAGGTGGGGCACATAAATGCTGCTCTACTATAGACCTGCCTTCTCCCCCCCCCTCTCTCTCTCCCTCTTTCTCAAACGCTCTGGCCTCGCTCTCTCTATCTCCGTCCCCCTCCCCCACCCCCGTCCGCTCTCACTAGGCCTCACGTACGCCTGCTTTGGCCACCAAATTACAAAGGATAGTTAGGCAAATGGCAACCAGAAAACGGCCGTTTTCCGCAGCAGCAGCAGCCGTTCTAGCATGCCTGGCTGAAAGGGGCGGCCGCGGCGTGGCGGGGCGTGGCAGGGTGTTGCGGGGAGCTGTGCCGGGGATCGGGAGGGAGCGGGCTGTATTCCTCCTGTCGAGAGCGCTTTATTTATTGGGGGAATAATACTGAGACCCATAATGGGCTGCGCGTTGAAATTGGGGGCTAAAATGAAGGTGCGAGGGCTGGATGGGTCCGTGCCCGGGGGGAGCAAGAGTTTTCTGAGGTGCGCGGGCCATAGCAGGACCAGGCGCTGCTTGGAGGTGGGGGGAGAAAGGCTTTGAAACTGATCCCCTTAGTGTAGTGCACTGCGTTAGGTTGTCCCGCCCCGCCCGTCCCGCCCCGCCCGCCCCGCCCCGCCGCTGGGTACGCGGTTGGCCGCAGATTGCTTAGCGCGCGGCTGAGTCAAAGGGTCAGGGGGTGAAAGCGTTGGGGTAGGTGGGGGGATACAGGGCGGCAAAGGCAACGTCAGTGGACGACGACACTGAAATAAGTTTCCCCTGCCTTACCGGTTGTACTAATATTCCTTCAAAGTCACGCCAATAAGACATTATTGCTTTTTCACAAGAAGTGTTTCTTATTTTTCGTGGATCGGAATCAGGCCAGACCTTTATTAAGAACGCTCGTCTGTCGCTTGAACGAAATTGGAACGTCGTCGTCGGAGTTGAGATAGTACCTATCCGGTGAGCGGAGTAGCCAAGTAGTGTTCGGCCCTGTGCAGGGCAGGGCAGCCGGGCCGGACCGGACTATCAAAGGGGCTCTTTGCGAATTGCGATCGGTATCGGTTTGCTCCCCTCCCCACCACCAACCCCTCTGGCGCGCCACGCTACGCCACGCCACTCGATAGCCTTGTGGAACACTCGGGGCCGGGCCGGGCCGAGTCTCTCTCCATGGCAAACATTGGCCATTATCAGACTAAAGGGGTGGTAGAGTGGCGACGGTGACAACTCCTCGTAAGAGGGTTGAACGACCGTCTACTCGTAGCGATATATCGAAGCGATATCGAAAAGGCGAGCGTCCGAGATGTCGCGTACCGCAACCACCGCAACCTATCCACCCCCAAGGCAGCAGCGCGGCGCCCTCTCTGCTGCTTGAGCAGTCCGTGGCACGTTCGTGGTCGAAACGCAAAGTGTTGGCGGCCTGCACGGCCGACGTAGTGCGAGCGGACACCCCACCCCGCCCCGCCCCGCCCGCCCCGCCCCGCCCCGCCGTGCACTGACTGGCGCGCAGGAGAAGAGCAGAGCCTGCCTGCTGCTCGCTGCGGATGACAGAGACGTACGGATGAGCTCGTAATGCCCTCCATGTGCTCGCCCGGGAATAAAGAAGTTCCTTGAGAGCCTTTTTCCCCCCTCCGCTCCCCGCCCACCTCTCTCTCTCTCACTCTCCGCGGCGGCGCGAAAAACTTTCCTCATGTCAGGAAGAATAATCAGACAACTGGTGGAGGGGGGGGGGGGCGAATGTTTACGCGCCGGCGGACATGGCCTGCCCGCCTGCCCGCCCGCCCCTTGTTGTAGGCCCGTGCTAACAGTGCACTTTCGGCCCGAGCCTCCACGTCATTCTTCTTTCCCTCTGGACACAAGAGGTATGGGGGTCGGCAAATTGCGTGTAAATAAAACGGCCGCGGAGAGGTGCGGGGCGGGGCGGGGCGGGGCGGGGCGGGGCGGGGCGGGGCGGGGCGGTAGTGTTTGCCAATGTTATCCGCACAGAGTGGGATATCATGACGGAAACCATTTATTACGTTGCAGAGTGTTGAAGTTTCTCCTCCCAGTCGCTCGTTTCGCTCGCACTTTCCGTCTCGAGCCGGCCGCGCCCACCGCACCGCGCCCTCGCTTTCGATCGCTATCTCCTTCGCTCCCTCTCCGCCTGCTCCCCGAGATGACCTGTTGACAGGCTGACCCCCTCCCCCTCCACTCCAACTAAAAGAACAACTCGCTCTGAGCCCATCCACTGGAGCCCCGTCCCGTCCAGTGATAAGAAGTTTGCCTTATGTTCTCGCAGTGACGCTGTCTTGATGTTCTGTCTACATGGTTTTTTTTCTCTCTCTTTTCATCTTTTACCGACTGTACCTTTTCCCCCTTTTCCCGCTGTCTCAACTTGTCGGCACGGTTTTGTTCAATGTCTGCGGAGGAAGAAGGACCTTGTACAGGATAAGTTACTGTGACGTGTGCTTCTTCTCCTTCTCTCCCTCTCTCTCCCTCTCTCCTCCCCCGGCGGCGCTCCGATGCTCTCCAATCGAGACTAAAATGCCGTTCAAATGCTCCCGCCTCACGCCGCACGCCGCAGGCCGATGTGACACGTTGCGGCTCCGAGACGGCAGCGCGCTTGCACTCCGTGTGATTACAGCTGCCCGAGGTCCCGCGCCACCCCGCCCCGCCCCGCCCCGCCCTGCCCCGCTCCGCCCCGCCCCGCCCCGCCCCGCCCCGCCCCGCCCCGCCCCGGCCTACAACACCCTCCCCTTACCCCGCCACAATGTCTCAGCCGACCGCATCGGCGAACGCTCCCCCGCGTGCTGCTAAACCAGCGCCGCTGCGTTGTGCTGAGGCCGAGGCCTCTGCAGGACGGACATTCCTGCTGTATCGGCCGAGGCCGCCCTCTGCAGGACGCAAAGGCCTCTGCAGGACGGCGGTCTCCGTGTGGCCGGGCCGGGCGGATATAGGCAGAGCTCTGCGGAGCGGAGAGGTGGTCGGGTTGTGGCTTCAACTACCGGCCTATCTCTCAACATCTTCCCGGTATTCCGCTGCCGTCTGCAAAGCCCAGCCAGCCGAGCGCCGTGTGGGTAGGCAGGCCCGCCGCGCAGCCGCGTCCTGCGGGCCGGCCGCTCATACCTCCCCGGCGGCCGCCGCCGCAGCGCGCCGCGCCCCGCCCCGTCCCGCCCGCCACACCCCGCCACACCACGCCACACCCCGCCACACCCCGCCACACCCCGCCACACCCCGCCACACCCCGCCACGCCCCGCCATGCAGCGGAAGCCGCCCTAGTCAGGCCGGGAATGTCCGAAGTGCGCTAGCCGCCGCCGCCGGCGCGGGGGTGTGGGGGTGTGGGTGGGCCGTGGAGGGGGGAAGCGATACATTCTTCACGTGTAAGTTTCCCACTGCCGGACGATTCGAAATGCCCCTACCCTCCCACCCCCTCTCAGTCTGTTTTCCTCTTCTACCTCCCGGGAGTACTCCCACTTCTCGCCCCCCCCCCCTTCCCTTTCGCTCTCTAGAGCCCTGCTAAGGGCCACGTGCCCCCTACGGTCACTGCACAAAGTAGTCTTTCCATTTATATGCCACATATCGGGGAAATGTATTCCCCGTGGTTCGACGAGAGGTCCATAAAAATGTGTCCCCGTCGCGTCCCCTTCCGGCCCGCCTCGGCCGCGGCCCCGACCCCTGCTCCAAACACACACACACACACACACACACACACACACACACACACACACACACACACACACACACACACACACACACACACACACACACACACACCGCGACGTCCTCGCCACGGCGCCTTAGCTGCCGCGATTGAATGCAAGCAACCGGGGAGGGGGCGGGAGTGAAGGAAAGGGGAGACAAGGTATGGGGCAGGGGTGGGGAGGGGATGAAAGTCAATTCTTGCGGTCCGATGCACTGCTGGTCGCGGCGGTGCGGGGTTCTCCGTTCCGTAGCCCCCCCCCCCTACCTCTCCTCTCGCCCTTCCCCCTCCCCCCACCCCGCCCCGGTCACCCCTATACCCATCCAGGACTCTCGGCTTTTCCCTCCTCTTTCCGATTTTCTCTCGGCTGCTGCCCCCTCCCCCACACCATCTTGCACTCCTGACCCACTGACACAGGTCCGCCCTACTGTTCAAAAAGTATTCCGTGGATTTGTACAGAGAAAGTACGGTTTTCTTTTCCTGCGTAATTATTTCCGTAGGTTTTCCGTGCCTTTTTAACCGTGTCGCCCTCCCCTTCTTTTTTAACCTCTTCCGTGAGAGCAGCCGGCATATGACGGAAATCTTCCATAGCCGACCCTCCCGCTTCCCTCCTCCCCCTCCTCTCTCTCTCTCTCTCTCTCTCTCTCTCTCTCTCTCTCTCTCTCTCTCTCTCTCTCTCTCTCTTTCTCTCTCTCTCCCTCTCTCTCTCTCCCTCTCTCTCTCTCCCTCTCTCTCTCTCCCTCTCTCTCTCTCTCGCTAAATGGCGTGTGGCCCGGGTCTCTTCGTGTCGCGCATAAAGCTCCACAAGTGGCCGCTGCTTGCGCCACGCCGCGCCACGCCTCGCGCGTGGCCAATTTGTGGAGGGCTGTGCCCCGGCGGCGCGGCGGCGGAGGCGGTGCGAGGCGAGCACACAAAAGCAACACGTAATCAAGGGAATTATTCGCCGGGGCGGCGCAGGAAAGAATATAAGAGCTCGGCTCTAGACTGTATCGCGAGCCGCTCTTGACTTGCGCGCGCGCACTAACGAGCCTGCCTGCCTGCTTGGGGCGCTTGCCGCGCGCCTCATGGTGTAACTGACGCGGCATCCTAGAAAAACATATGAACTGACAAGCGTGCTTCTCGTTGCTTATGGATAGTGCTCGAGGAGCTCGCTGTAGTTGAGCTGCTGGGGCGAGGCGGACCTGACCTAGGAGCACTGGAGGTCATCCTGGAGTGAGGGCCGGGCTGGAGCAGCAGCAGGCCGGGGAGGCTCTTGATGTGCTCCACCGCAGCGCGGCGGCTCGTTTCTTTTGCCTGCGCAGGAAGGGAGACTACACTGTCATTTGAAGGTGTACCAGGAGAGTACGACAAAGGTGTATGCTACAGAAAACAGAGCGACTTAGGTCGCCTTCTGGGCATAAACCATAACATAAAGTTACTCTCACCATACAGCTTTGTATACATAATATAGTGCAGTATGACTACTGTAGTCCTATGTGACTTCAAAAGGCGCGTACCACGGATACACCTTGAGACCGCACTGCATGAGCCTGTACAGCTCCCTGTACTATTTCTGCCACAAGGTGTATGCAGGCCAAGCACCTTTCCTGCTGATGGAATGGGACAGGCAGGGGTCAGAGGTGTATGGCAGGCAGACATCTTGCTGCACTTGTCCAGTATATTATGCATAGAAAGGTCTATGGTGAGAGTACGACAAAGGTGTATGCTCAGGAGGCGACCTAAGTCGCTCTGTTTTCTGTAGCATACACCTTTGTCGTACTCTCCTGGTACACCTTCAAATGACAGTGTAGTTCCTGGCGCGGCCGGCAGGCGCCGCCAGGTGACGCTGAGCGATGTCTCTCCCTCTCGCCGGGCAGGGCAGGACCGGGCCGGGCACGGGCACAGCACACCCGGCTGGGCAGCCTTTTTGCCGATTAGTGCTGTCCGGGTCGGTGCAGCCAGGCAGAGCTCAAGGGGAAGCTAGTCCCCCAAACGCTCGCATTCACAAGCAATTTTTTTGGGTGAGTTTTTTTTTTTTTCCCCTTTTTTTTTGCGAAGGGTGATCGTGTCGCTGAAGGCTTAGGGACACTATTTTTACCGAGTTCCATCTCCCAGTTCGTGCCCGCACAAACCCCTAGCCCAGCCCTTCCCTGCTGAGCCGCTTCCTAAAGCAGTCCTCGTACACACGAACTGAGCCCTGCCCTGCCCTGCCCTGCCCGGCGCAGCGTTCGGCAAGCAGGCTTGAGCGAGCGCTTAGAAAACACCCCGCTCCGCTCCGCTCCCCATCGCCTTCCGCCATACTCCCCTCTCCCTCTTTCTGTTCTGTCTGCCTCTCTCTCACACACTCACACACATCCTAGCTCTCTCCCTCTCTCTGGCTCTCTCCGTAATCTGGTGCGGGTCCGGTAACTGCACAGGCGAATCCGTTGAAAGCCTCTCCAACAGGCAACGCATTGTCGACGAAGAGCGGGGGTGGTGTCAGGGGGTGGGCGGAGGGCGTAGAGGGCTGAGCAGACCCCCCATGTCGTCGGGAAAACATCCTCGGAAGTAATCCACCAGGGTGTTTGGTTTCATGTCTAATATAGCCAGGTCCGGTCCTGGCCGGCCGGGCCCGATAGTCCGGCGATTGCCGCTGCATATCCCTCGGCCAGCCCCACCCGGCCTCACCCCACCCCCTCCCCCTCAGCCCCAATCTCCGTTCCGGTGAGCTGAGGTCCACCGGCATCCTCCCCGGGTCCGGGTCTGGGTCCGGTCCCCCGGGTCCCCGCCCCGGGGCCGCCCGGCTGGGCCCGACCCGCCCCGCTCCGCCCGGACAGGCCGGCCCTGGGCTGGGCTGGGCTGGGCCAGGCCGCGACGGTCTCGGAGTAAAATCTCTGAAGGTTAATGGCGGTGTCGCCTCGCTCAAGCTCCACTGGCCGTACCGTCCCCAGTGGGGCGGGCGGGGGACCTGCCCCGCCCGGCCCGGCCCGGCCCGGCTGTCGAGGCGAGAAGGTCGGAGGAGGAGGGGGAAGGAAAGCGTATTCTCTTGCTGCTGCTCGAGTTTAATTCGGACCAGAGGGGCGTGACGATGTCCCCCCGGTCTGGAGCAAGCGTGTAGGACATGCACGGCGCCGCTGTCGACAACGCGGGAGCGACAGTGAGAGCGGCGGAGGCTCTGAAAAGCGTCTCGCAAACAATTATCATTTGGGGTATGACCATCACGCGGTATGGCTGGCTAGAAAAATACATGAAATCTGAGAAGATTCTTTCACGTACTGAAATCAATGAAGAAGGTAAACGGAGGACATGAAACAGTGACTAAGCTCCAGCACTCAAAACGAAGTAAATGTAAGGCAGGAGAAGTCAAATCCCCGGCAAATGAAAACGGCGCGCAATCTTATCTTTCCGTCGTCTCGGTCCACCTTTCATGATTTCCTCCCCAGAGAGCGTCGCCCGCCCGTTCCTGCTGCTCGTCCTCTGAATGGAGTGAGATGTTTTGGAGCGCGCGGCGGGGGCAAGGCAAGAGGGACCCCGCCGGGCCAGCACCCGCCCCGCCCCACCCCGCCCCGCCCCGCCCTATAGCGCGCCTGCCTGCATATCTGGCGCCTTTCAGTCCAGGTCGACGCCGGCCCCGGCCGGACCTGGCGGGGATCGGGGACGGCCCCCCGGGGGCTGGCTGCTTGTATAGGGCCTTCTTTGCGTGCGTCCGTCACCGTGGGGCTGCCGGCCGGCCGGCCGGCGCTGCTTTGGTGCGAGAGGCGCCGCGCGGGGGCGGCGGGGCGGCGGGGCGGGGCTAAGAGGATTCACTGGTCCGGCCCGAGACGGCGGGAGAGTGCCCCCGGCGGCGCCCCGGCGGCGCCCAGCCCGGCCCGGCCCCGCCCGGCGGGGTGCGGAGGGGCTCCTGTGGTGGAGAGGGCCTACGGGGGCCCCCCGAGGGGCGCGCGACGCAGAGCACACAGGTCTGCGCCAGGACCAGCCGGCCAGGGCCGCGCGGGAATGGGAGACGCACACTCCAAAAAAAATGTAAGGAAAAAAGAAAACTGCGGCGCTGGCGGGTGCGGGGGGCGCCGCCGTGTGTAGACCCGGGGGATGGGGATGGAGCTGGAGGCAGACGTCTGGAGTAAGGAGTGGGGGTAAGTGTGTAGAGAGCACCGGGGGGCGAAATTGTGCAAACTTAAAGCACGCGGGCTGGTTTGGCCGTCCTGGCGGGGCGGGGCGGGGCGGGGCGGGGCGGGGCGGGGCGGGGCGGAGCGGCGGGCGGGTTGTGGAAGGGTTTCGCCCAGTTTGCTGGTGTTTGACGTCGTCGGTGATAATGTAGCAGCGTCTGGCGGGGTGGGGCGGGGCGGGGCGGGGCGGGGCGGGGCGGGGCGGCCGGGGCGGTGGAGGACGGATGTGCGGGGGCTAACGAGGTTAAGAAGTGGTCTGGGGAGGCGAGAGAGGGCGGGGCGGGTCTGCGGGTCCAGTACTGTGCGCTGCCGTGCCGCCGCGGTTGCTCGGCGGGGGCATCGCAAGTTTCACTCGCTATAGGAAGCTCCCTTCCTCCCCCACCTCCTAACCCCGCCCCGCCCCGCCCCGCCCCGTCACGCCACGCCACGCTGCGCCACCACGCCCCCGGGGCACGGAGGAGGCCTCTTTATTCCGGACCCGGTAGCCATTAAGATTCCTATCCGCTGCACTGTTCGCTGCGGATCTCCCCCCCTCTCCCCTCCACTCCCCATACCCGTCCCCCCACCCCTACCCCTGCAGACGTGCCCGCCCGCCGCTAAACACCTGCCATAGACTCCAGACGGGCGCCCTGCTCCATAAGCTCCCGCAGCGCAGGTGCGCGCAGCTGCGCCAGCTGCGTGCGCGTGCAGTAGCTGCTCCAGCTTCGGCAGCTCAGAGCTCTGTATTCTTCTTCTTCGACTTCTTCTTCTTCTTCATCTTCTTCCCGCCTTCTCGAACCCCATCCCCTCCGCGTTGTCTGCCCCCGGCGGGAGGCTAGGACGCGGGCTCTGCTCTCTCCACGGGGCGGCAGTGTGTGGGGCGAGTGGGGTTCGGTCTCCCTGTCTCGGGTCGTCCCGCTGCCGCCACGCCCCGCCACGCCCCGCACGCCCCGCCCGCCCCGCCCCGCCACGCCCCGCCACGCCCCGCCACGCCCCCGACTGGAGTCGTGCTGATTCGGACGAGTCTTGGTATCGCCACGTTAAGCTTAGTCTGCAGACCGGCCCGGCCAGAGGCAGCGGGAGTGAGACGAAGCGGGGAGGCGGGGCGGGGCGGGTAGGGCGGGGTAGGGCGGGGCGAGGTAGGGCGGGGCGTGGTGGGGCGGGGCGTAGCTCAGCAGCTCTCGTCCCGCCCGACCCCGCCCGGCTCGCCCGGCGACCTGATCCTGATCCCGGGGACCGCTCCGCTGATCCCTTGAGGGTTGCTCGCGCTACGCCACGCCACACCCTGCTCTTTGTGAACGCCTGCGTGCTCATTGGGCCTCAAGGCATCTGCGTGTGTGGGAGGGAGAGAGAGGGATGTAGGAGGAGGGAGACAGAGAGCGGACAGGCGGGATAGAGAGAGCGGGGCGTGTAATTCAGAGCGAACAAGGGGAGGGGGAGAGGGGCGGTGCAGGCAGGGCGGGGGGCGGGGTAATGCAATGCTGACCGAGGTCTGCTCAGTGCCGGTCCGGGCCGGGCCGGGCCGTGCGGAACACAGCCGAGGAAAGACATCACGGCATTCAGCAGCGCAAATATGTTCCCGGGCGCCGCTACTGTTTGGGACGGAATTCGCCACGAGCCGGGCGGGGCGGGGACTCGCAATGGAAATGCGATCTAAAGTGCTTCAACGGCGGCAGCAAAGCCTGCTGCTGTGCTGTGGTGCGCTCTGCCAATTTGGCGAGCCTGCGTGCTGATTTCAGAGAGAACGAGGCCGCAGAGAGGGAGGGATAGAGAGGGAGAGAGAGAGAGAGAGAGAGAGAGTGAGAGAGAGAGAGAGAGAGAGAGAGAGAGAGAGAGAGAGGGGGGAGGGGCGGTCTCTTGTTTTGTTTGTGCAGACGCCCCAGGCTTGGCTGTGCCTCAAACACGGTGCCGATCAACCCTATCGGCCCCGGCGTGCCCCTGCGTGCCCCGGGCGGGGCCGTATGGTCCCACGGCCCGCGGCCCCCCTATCGAGATGCAAAGTTCGTCGCCATGCGGGTGTCGGCGGGATTACCTCGACTGGCCTGTGGCAAGTCCATAACCGGCCTAAGGCCTGAGGAAGTAGTGAAGGGGAACCTCCTCCGCCCCCCCCCCCCCCCAAAATGTCTTATCCGGTCTTATCGCCGTGGTAGGGCGGGCGGTTAGGGGAGGGGGAGGGGCGGCCAAAGATGCGCGAGACAAGGACAGACGGCCGCTGCAGAGGCTGTCTATGGTCTGGCCGCCACTATAAGCCATACGGCCGGGGCGGGGCGGGCGCGCTGCCACATACTTGCGACGCGTCGGCGGCCACGAGGCCACGGGGCCATGAGGCCCCCGGTCATTCCGCCGCCTGTATAGAGACATTCCGCTCCGAGGCGAACGGCGGCCGGATCCAGGCCAAGTTCAGGGTGGGCGCCCCCGCCCCGCCCCTCCCCCTACCCCTGCACTGCGCCGCCCAAGCCCTGGCCTGGTGCTCCCTTAACTCCTTCCAGACCAACTTGCCAACGCGGGAAATGTCGGCCGAGCATCGAGGCAGCAAAGAGACCCTCTCTCTCTCTCTCTCTGTCGCTCTCCGCCTCTCTATCGTTCTCTCTGGCACAACCGGCGCCCTTCGCTCACTCCCTCGTGTTTCGCCAGCGGGGTGTGCGCCGTTGCGCGCGACGCGAGAAATGGGCCCTTGCCTTGCTGGGAAGAAAATCAATGATTCAGAACATGCCGGCTCCGGCAGCTGCAGCGCAGCGGCGGCGGCGGCAGCGTGGGAGGCGGAGGTGAGGTGGCGGAGGTCGTGGAGGGGCTGGGGCGGAGGTGCGGAGGTCGTGCAGAGGCTGTGGTGGAGGTCGTTGTTATTATGAGCGGGCTAGACGCCGGCCGTGATGTAGGGCCGCAGTGCCTCACTGCGCGCCCGCCCACCTCCTCCAGCACCGCCCCCAACCACTGCCGCGGTAATGGCCCCGCCGCCCCCGCCGCCCCCGCCGCCCCCGCCGCTACCTCGCAGACTGACCGAACCGACTGCTATAATGGTCTGGCTAATAAATTTTGGCAGCCAATTTCGCGTTATATGCGGAGCGGCGATGGATTGCGGCCCTGAGTAAACTTGACAAAGTGCTTTCGCCACCTCCCTGCAGTATATACATTTTTTCCCACTGATTTAAAATCAAACGTGTTGGAAACTGTACTTTCATTGAAATGTGTTGATGAGCTGGTGGAGACCTGCCATTACATTCTGCGCCCTCGTGTTGTTTTGCTGCAGAGCGGCGACTTTGACTGGGACTCCAGCTACCAGGCCTTCATCCTCACGGGCTTCTTCTACGGCTACGCGCTGGGCCAGTTCCCCGGCGGCATCCTGGCGGAGCGCTACGGCGGGAAGATCGTCTTCGGCCTCGGCACGCTGGTGCCCGCCGTGCTCACCGTCGTCAGCCCCTTCCTGGCCTGGGCCGGCGGCGGCTGGTTCTTCGCCGTCCGCGTCCTGGAGGGCCTGTTTGAGGTGAGTGCCAGCTACTATGTCTAAAAATAACATCCAACAAAGGCGGGATGGAAAAGGGTAGTACTGCCTCAAGAGGGGGTCGAGAAATGAGAATACGAAAAAATAAGTGAGGCAACCGCAAAAATAACAACACGTTGAGGGCTATGCGGCGCGGTTGCAGGTAATCTTTCGGACCCAAATTGAATGTAACGAGCCACTTGCTCATTCATGAACGAGGAGGCTGGGCGGTGCGGGCCGGGGCCGGGGCCGGGGCCGGGGCCGGGGCCGGGGCCGGGGCTGGAGCCGGCCGGCTGGCTGGCCTGGCCTCGAGTATCTTCAGATAATTCGCCCTGAATAATGCGCTTCCAAGTACTAGCCAGCACTAGCGCGCTCTGGTGGTGCGGCGCTGCGCTGCGGCCACCGAACCAGGCAGCCTCCTCGCAACACTAACGAAACACAACGCTGTTCATTCAGATCCGATCGACGTCCATTGGTGTGGAATGTTTCGAGATAGCGGCGCCCGGCCCGGCGGCGCCCCGCCCCGCCCCGCCCCGTGTCCGTGTGTAGTGTGTGCACATTGCGATGGAGGAGGGGGGAGGGGGGGGGGACGAGAGACCCGTGGTGCGAGAGTGGGGGACTATGCCAAAAGAACGAGTAAACTGTATGATGTCGGAATTGTGGGTGGGGAAAAAAACGGACGCCACGGAAATATTGCCATACCGAAGCGATGAAAAAGAAATTGGAAAAAGTGTTGGGAATCGGGAATATTAGAGGGAAGTGGGTGCGGCACTCGCCCCCCGTCCAGACTTTGCTCACTGCACGCCTCAATAATTAGTAGATGAGCTTTCCCAGTCGGTGAAATATAAAAGTACGTAAAACCAAAGAAAGCCACAAATTTTGCTGTTACGCGGTCGGGATGGGGGGCGGGGCGGAAGCATCCGGACTCTCGTTTTCCTTATTTCCCTCCAATTTTCGCCGATAATTTTTCTCGCCCCGCGTGCCTCTTTCTCAACGACCTCCCCTCCTTCCCGATACTAGACGAGACCCCAACAACAGCAGCCCAGCGATTTTTACATGAGTTAGCGCGGCTCATTTTCGGGCCAGCGCGGCGGCCCGGCCCGGCGGCGCCTCCAACTTTGTTCATTTCCCTCCTTGGCCGCGCCACGCCGCGCCACGTCCGTAAAGCACGCGTGCCGCGTCACGTGGCGGAGCACCAGCAGCACCTTTCAAAAACTTGGCGCGCTTTTCGCGGACGCAGAGGAGGAAGAGGGGGGAAGGACAGCAAGCCGTATGCCGCGCGTGGGGGTGGGGGAGGAGGGCTGTCACTTTGATAATAATACAATCCAAAGTACGTGTCAGTCGGGGCAGCGGCGCGACGCGACGCGACGCGACGCCTCGCGGGAGACGCAGAAGAAAGCCAAGCGTCCTCTGGAGGCGCGAGCGCGACAAAAATGCGCGCCCGCGCCCCACCCCACCCCGCCCCACCGCGCCCCGCCCCACCCCACCCCACCCCACCCCGCCCCACCGCGCCCCGCCTGGCCCGTCCGTGACGTTTCAATCGACGCGGTGGTGGTGCGGTGTGGCAGCCCGCTGGCAGCAGTCACGGGTTGAAGAGCCGCGTTCCGCTCCGCTCCGCTCGACGTGTATTGCCCCCCCCCCCCCCCCCGCACCGCGCCGCGTGCAACTTCCGGTGAGCCAGGCGGAGCAGCAGGGCATGGCGGAGGCGCAGAGTTGCGCGCCGACACTTGTTTTTCCTTCCGCCACGGTCGTGTGCGAAAGGGAGGGAGAGAGAGAGCGAGCGAGTGAGAGTAAGAGAGAGAGAGAGCAGGAAAGATACGTGGATGTGTGTGAGAGACTTGAGAGCCAGGGCAGCCAGCTCTATGCATCGGGATCAGGGCGGGAGCTGCTTCTGCTGCTGCTACAGCCTCCTGCCCGCGCGTAAGGGGGCCCGGCCGGGGGAGGGAGGCGTGTTTGAGGATGTGATGGTGTCGTAAGCGAAGACGGCTGGTGATTGAAGGCGCGCTGGTGGGTGCGGGAGGGTCGGGGGAGGGGGGGTGCTTGTCGGGAGCGCAGTAGGGGCGGCGGGCGGAGTAAGGTAGTAGGGTGGGAGTCAGGGAGAGCGGGGCGGGGAGGGGGGGGGGGGCATGAGGACCCAAGTGCTGACCAGCGTCTGCGGATGTAGAATCGCTCGTGAACCGTCATGTTTTACAACCCCTGTTGGTCTACGACTCGCGTCCTGTCAGATCCCTCCTCCCTCCCCCCGCTTCTCACCTGTCTCGCACAGCGCCACCCTTGAGCACGCGCGCACGGTTGACTTTTGGAGTGGGTCGGATATACTATGTACTCCGGGCAGGGCCAGGCAGGGCAGGGCGCGGGCGAAACCGTTCACGGCGGCGGGACAGGCGTGCGCCAAAATATCGCGACCGCGAACCTGCCTCTGGAGTCAATAGTGCTCGGAAAGTCCTCTTGGGCTCGACGCGAAGTCGCCTTAAAACGCTCCCAAAAATCGTGTCTTGTTTTCGCCCGCACTGTAGTGAAGAACCGTTTTTTTTTTTGTTTTTTTTTGTTTTTTTTTGGCTCACCAGTTTGTTACGCGGGTCAGGTCAGAGTGTTTGCCAAAGGGCGGACGAACGGCTTTTGGAGCCGCGCCACTGTCGCTCAATCAGAAGTCCCGGCGGCGCGCAGCGCTACCGATTTTTCCAATCCGGATAGTATATCGGCGACAATGTTGGCGTCAGGGCGGATCCGGCACGGCACGGCACGGCACGGCGCGGCCGTTCGCCGGGCGGCAGTCTTTCCCGACAGTTGGTTATTTACTAAGATTCATTCTCGGCTGCGCGGGCTGCGCGCCCCCGCCGTGCCGTGCACGGGGCGCGCCGGGGCGTGGCGTTCGCGGTGGGACAGTTTGGGCACAATGGGGTTTAATGATAGCAGGACCCCCCCCCCCCCCCCCTTTCCCAGCAGTGCTAACGACGTCGAAAATTACGCTGCAGGCTGTACCGGCGCCGCGCCCCGCCACGCCCCGCCACCCCCCGCCACGCGGCGAGGGCCAAGAGCGAGGACGGAGGGGAGGGGGAAAACTTTGGTCAGTCTGTTGGCGCGCGGTGCAAGTCGGTGGCCGAGCCATAAACAGACAGACTGACTGAACCCGTTATGACCGCCTATCATTACCAACCACGACTGCCTCCTCGATACCGAGAAAGCCTCAGAGAGAGCGAGAGAGAGAGAGAGAGAGAGAGAGAGAGAGAGAGAGAGAGAGAGAGAGAGAGAGAGAGGTTTATGGGGGCGGGGGCGAGCTGGTCCTGAAGCTCGTGCTGCTGTACCTCCATTCAGTCCAGAGTTGGGACTCGCCTGGCGGCGCCTGCCTGCCTGCTGCGGAGGTGCATTCCAGGGGCACAAGTTGTCGGACCGGCAGTGAAACGGGACAAAGTACGGGTGCCTTTTTATTTCGCCCTAACTAAGTTTGAGATATTAGACCAACCGGCCTCGCACCCCCCCCCCCCCGCCCCCCATTTTCCACCCCTTCCCCTCGGCTCTTTCTCTTTTCTCGTTCGCTGCTCTCTGTTCCTCTCCTCCCCTTCGACAAAGTAGTAGAATAAGCGCCATCGCTCACGGCATCTTTCTGCTCGCCTCTCTCGCAACACTATACAGGTCGGGACCCCGCCCCGCCCTGCCCGGCGGAGTGACATGGACCGGAACATTCAAAGGGAGCCACCCCCTCCCGCCACCCCTGTTCCTCTTCCCGGAACTCTGCTCCGCCTGCAGAGGAGGCCGATCCTGTTTCCGTCTCTTTCCTCATCTCATTTCGAGAGACCTTGTCGGGCCGCGCCGCCCCGCGCCAACCATTTTCGCTAAAGCAGCAGCACTTCTCAAGATCCGTGCTCCGTGCTCTCAAAATGGAATTAGTACTGCTCCACGGAGAACGCTCCCCCTTCCCCGCCGTGTCTGCAGGCCCTCAGCCCACCGCTGCATGCCGTACAGTCTGCAGCTCATTCTCGCGCGTGTGGCCCGCATTCATGCGTCATTATACCAAAATTATTTTCGTGAACTCGGTCTGCCTGCGCCTCAGTTTGCTGAAAACGTCTTTGTAACCTGACTGACTTCTTCTCCTGCAGGGCGTCACGTTTCCCGCCATTCAGTTCATGATCGCCAAGTGGGCGCCGCCGGCGGAGCGCAGCCGCTTCGCGACCGTGTACACCGGTGAGTGCAAACGAACTTGTGGGTGTCAGTCACAAGAAAAAATCCGAGGAAAATGCCGATCTATGGTCGTGTGAATCAAAGTGGTGTGTCCGCTTGACGCTAATTTTCCCTTTGCGCATTCCTTCTTTTCCCCCTGTTTTACTCGATTTCCCTCATTGTCGATCTAATTTGAAGAGCCCCTCCCCGACGTGCTCCCCCCTCCCCGACCCCTTCATAATCGCCACCTTGAAGGGCTCCTCCGCCCCGCCCCGCCCCGCCCCGCCCCGCCCCGCCCCGCCCCGGGTTCCAATCTATTTGTCCCTGGCCGGGCCGGGCCTGCTAGAAACAATAGCCTGTATCAAAGACCCACCACGCCACGGTTGGGGCTGCCTCTACATTTTCTGATCAGTAGAAGGGGAGTTCGGCGCATAGTGAGAGTTGACTCCAGTGGCACTGGCAGGCAGCAACATCGAGCCTAAGCCGGTGGTCAAACCTAAAACGCCCCGCGCTGATATAAGCAGCGGATGCTTATTCATGTTGTTGTTTTTTTTGTAATTTCCTTCTTTTTATTTTCCTTTCATTGTCTCTGTTCTATACAGATACCACTTTCCCCCCGGCCCCTACCGCTTTCACCTCATTTTTTCTTATTTCCGTCGCCGTCGAAGAAACTTTTGCACGAGTCGTGTCAAATGTTTTCGCCTCTAGCCACCGCCTCGCGTAGCCCGCCTAAAAAAATAAAACCACGACGAGCGGCAAAGTGAAACTGTGTTTTTTTTTCTGCTATTGTGAGTAACTCCGTGAACAGGAAAGTATTCAGGATTATTAGAGGGAGGAGAATGGGTGGAGCGAAAGTATTTAGTCCTTACTGCTGCCCCAGTGGCTGCGACTCTGCCGCGAACTATGCTATATATCTAAGGTTAAGGCAGCGGCGAGCAGCGCTAGAACACCGCTCCCCACCCCAACCCACCGCGCTAGCGTCAGCCTACACGCTGCGCTCAGCGTGGAAAACGAAGGAATCTTCACTGGATATAGTACGAAAGTCGCGCGAGTTGCCGGGGTGGCGGGTGGGGTATGCAGACTGAATAGTGTCGAGTGTGGACGAGAATCTGAATGCAAGCAACGTAGCGGGGCGGGGCGGGGTGGGGTGGGGCGCGGTGGGGTGGGGCGGGGCGGGGCGGGCAGATGGTTGCCTTTCACGCAAGTTGAGTCAAGTGGAGAGCACGGTGCGGCTGCCACCCCGCCCGTGTTTGCTCGCTGATTATTATTTGAGGTCTGCGGCAGTGGGCTGCGGCTGCAGTGGTGGTGGTGGTGGTGGTGGTGGTGGTGGTGGTGGTGGTGGTGGTGGTGGTGGTGGTGGTGGTGGTGGTGGTGGGTGATGGTGATGGTGGTGGTGATGGTGATGGTGGTGATGGTGGTGATGGTGGTGATGGTGGTGATGGTGGTGATGGTGGTGATGGTGGTGATGGTGGTGATGGTGGTGATGGTGGTGATGGTGGTGATGGTGGTGATGGTGATGGTGGTGGTGATGGTGGTGGTGATGGTGGTGATGGTGATGGTGGTGGTGATGGTGGTGGTGATGGTGGTGGTGATGGTGGTGGTGATGGTGGTGGTGATGGTGGTGGTGATGGTGGTGGTGATGGTGGTGGTGATGGTGGTGGTGATGGTGGTGGTGATGGTGGTGGTGATGGTGGTGGTGATGGTGGTGGTGATGGTGGTGGTGATGGTGGTGGTGATGGTGGTGGTGATGGTGGTGGTGATGGTGGTGGTGATGGTGGTGGTGATGGTGGTGGTGATGGTGGTGGTGATGGTGATGGTGATGGTGATGGTGATGGTGATGGTGATGGTGATGGTGATGGTGATGGTGATGGTGATGGTTGTGGTGATGGTTGTGGTGATGGTTGTGGTGATGGTTGTGGTGATGGTTGTGGTGATGGTTGTGGTAGTGGTAGTGGTGGTGGTTGTGGTGGTGGTGGTGGTGGTGGTGGTGGTGGTGGTGGTGGTGGTGGTCATGGTGGTGGTGGTGGTGGTGGTGGTGGTAGTGGTGGTGGTGGTAGTCATGCTAGCAGAAGTATATTCTACTACAGTTGTGGTACGACGTCCTGTTCAAGGTATTAGTAGCGCATTTTAACGTACAAATTCGTGTGGAACGAACTGAATGTTTGACTTTGCACACACGTTTGATCTAAACACAGAAATACGTTTCATGCTTTGTGGTGCGGCACGTAGCCTTTGGTGGTGGTGAGTCGTCAGCGTGCGCAGGACAGACTACTACTCGACTCGCCCGGGACAACCCAACGGAGGGGACGTAATTAGTCTAACGTAAGCGTTACTGTGTGTACTGGCTCCCGCGAGTACTGGGTGCTGTACAGCATGCATGGCCGCGTGTTTGCTTTGTTCGCGGCCGTCAGTCGACGGTGTTGACACGCCCGGTCCGATCTCGGTGACGACAGCCAGAAACCGTCATGCTGGGGCCGGCGCCGACCGTCATAAAAGGAATAAAGTAAAAGCTGAGTTTTTTTTTCCAAACAAAAACAAAAGGGATACCAGAGATAAACATTAATTTCTCTTATCGGTTTTCCAGTACCTGTCTGTAAGGGGAAAATGATCGTCCATGCTGCTTTGAGTTCGTTCCGTCATGCCCCGTAGTGGAACCGTTTCTCATCCCTGACCATCGCTTGATACGAGCGGCGGATATAGACAAACAAGAAGACCATTTATTTTACAGAAATAAGAGGGGGGAAAAGGGGAAATGTGCATGTGTGACTCAGAGAAACCTTATAGTAGTAAAGCAAGAGAGTACTGAGAGTGGTTGGGGGGGGGGGGGGGGGTAGGGGGTAGGAGTACTAATCCCTCCCTCCAAAGAACTTTTTAATCCGAGGACCGCGAAATGAGTATGCCGTCTGACCCCCCCCCCCCCTCCAAAACCCTACAGCTTTGCGTTAGAGCTCAATCATCAACGCCATCTCCTAAAGCTTCTTCATCGTGGCGACAGAGGGTGTGCGGACTAAATCCTCGGGGAGAAGGCCGTTGGGGGCGGGGCGAGGGGCGGGGCGGAAAAGGAGTCTGATAATGTGCTCGCCGCACGCACGCGTTGCCGCGGAGCCGAAAAGGCGTCGCTCGTGGTGGCCGCTCGGCGGGGCGGGGCGGGGCGCGGCGTGGCGTGGCCGGGCGACAGACCGAATGGAACAGTCGTATCCGCCCCGCCCCCCCCCGCCACGCCACGCCGCGGCACCTCACGCCCCGCCCCGCCCCCTCCCCTCCGTCCCTTTAAACGCACCAAGGAAATCTCATTTCTCCCCCAGCGCCTCCTTTTCTCTCACCTTTATGCTCCCCGCCGCAGCAGCCCTGGTCCACCGCCTTTTATCGCATCACTACCGTCTTCGTATTCCACCCCCTCCCCACATGTGCTGTGCCGCCAGACCTGCCGCCCGCCACGCCCCGCCACGCCCCGCCCCACCACGCCCCGCCCCACCACGCCCCGCGCCGCCCCGCCACGCGCCACGCCCCGCCACGCCACGACACGGCACGCCTCGCGTTTTCTCTTATTCCTTGTCCACGCGTCGAGACGTCTTCTCCACGGCCTTAACGTCCACCTTGTTGTCCTCCCTTTTCCTCCTCCTCCTCCGCCTCCTCTTCCTCCGCCCCATCCCCCCTACCCATCCCTTTACCTCTGTGTTTATTTTCCATTTTCCCTGCTCCTTTTCCTTCCCCCTCCTTCTCATCTTCGTTCCATGTCTTGTCGTCCGCTCCCCCCACGCCCCCACCCACCTGGAGCCGTCAGGGTGGATCTCGTCATCCCCCTGCGTGGTGCCCCTCCCTCTCTCCTCCCCCTCCCCCTCCCCATTCCTCCCCCTCCCGCACGTTTTCTATTTTTCGCCGAGCAAGTGTGTAGACGGTTGTTGTTTTATTCATATCCGCTGCCGTGCGGCTGGGACCCATTGTGGAGGGGCCGTCTCTCTGTCTCTCTTGCCCTCCGTCCTCTCTCTCACTCTTTCTCGCTCTCTCCCAGTCCCACCCTCCCTCTCTTCTCTCTGTCGTTCCTCTTTCGCTCAGACGCAAGATGGTCAGGGAACACAAAAGCGCTCCTAATTGGCCGGAGAGTCCCGCGGAATATGTTTGTCGTTCTTGTTAGGTAATGCGGGAGCATGTCGCTGGGCCGGGCGGGGCGAGACTGCTGGTGGCGTGTCCGGGACCGGCCGTAACCAGGCGGAGCGGGGCGGGGCGGGGCGGGGCGGGGCGTGAGGCGTGCGGACTGGCGCCCGAGGTGAAGTTATCTAACGAAACGTCAACCCACCGTCTTTTGCCAATCTTTCCTTTCCAATTAAAAGAAAAAAATAAATGGTGAAATTATTACGTGACAGCAATGTTTGCGGCGGGACGCCTCGGGGGCGCGGCCAGATGGGGTCAGGTAAAGTGGGGGACAAATGTCCGAACTTTTTATTCCTCTGCTCGTGTCGGGCCGTCTGTTGCGCCCCGCGGCAGCTCGGGAGCGGCGCACTCCCAGAAGGGACTTTTATTATTTTGTGGCTCGTGTAAAATTGCGTATAGTTATATTTCGTGAGGGGGTTACTTTCAGTCCCGAGGTTTACACTGTTGCCGTACTTTACAGCTTAGGCATAAAATTCGGGAAATTTTTATTTCGCGCTGAGAACGGGATCCTATAGAAGAGTTGGGTGGCTCATACTCTTTACCTGCATTACTTATTTGACAGTATATTCCAGTGTGTTAGTGTGTGTGTACACGGCTAGGCTAGGCCAGGCCGTAGAGGTGAACCGCCTGGGCGGCGCGGGGAAAGTGGCGCCGGGGCAACAAAAGTTACGTCCCCAATGACAACCCTGCCCCGCCCCGCCCGCCCCGCCCCGCCCCGTCCCGCCCACCACTTTCAACCCCGGTGCACACTTTCCTTTACGGCCTCGGTGGCCAACTTGGCGGCACAGCTTCTTCATCTTTCTTTCCTTTTATTTTTTACAACTTGCGAAAAGCAAATTCGTCGTGGTTTAACTTAATTCTAAGTTAACGTTGTGTTAGGTGGGATGACACCCGGGCCCGGCCCGGCCCGGCACCGCGTGGCCTCTTGTCGTGTTGTTAGGGCGCAGCAAGAAACACTGCTTGATGCAGCAAATCTAATAACAGATTTTGTAATACGTTCTACAATGGATTTTCCTTCAGGCGCGAGGCTTGGGCGCGCCACCTTGGTGATCCTGCTTTAGCACTGGGTGCTCCCCCCCCCCTCCCCCCACACGATCAGTCAGACTGGAGCCTTTCCCTATTCTCTTTCTATACTTTTTAATTATGAGACCTCCCGGCCGCTGTAGCGGTGCCTTCTTTCGAGGAGCAGGGCAGAGTAAAGACCCTCTCGCTGTGGGCCCTCCAAGGCCCAGCGAGTCAGTGGGAGAGGGAGATAAAGAGAGAAGGGGAGGTATTGTGGCGTGTGATATTTCTCATGAATAACATTATAAAGAGCCTGGAGCACAGACAGGAGGCGGGTGAGTCGCGCAGGCCCCCGCCCCGCCTGCCGGACAGACAAATTAACACCAGCTCCGCACACACACTTTAAAGCCCTCGTCTTCACAGCCGCCGCCGCGACTCACCTCATTAAACAGAGTTTTACGAAATTTTAACAGTCAGTTGAGAGAACGGGGGAAGAAGTTAACTTTTATTTTCGGCATTCAGGCGGGTACCTCGGCACGGTGATCTGCATGCCCGTGTGCGGGCTGCTCTGCGACCTGGACTTCCTGGGCGGCTGGCCGCTCGCCTTCTACGTGTTCGGCGGCCTCGGCGTGCTCTGGTACATCCCGTGGCACTTTTGCGTCTTCGACTCGCCCGCCCAGCACCCGAGGATCGACCCGCGCGAGCGCAGCTACATAGAGGGGGCCCTGGGAGAGGCCCCTGCCAAGGTGCGTGGAGAGAGAGAGAGAGAGAGAGAGAGAGAGAGAGAGAGAGAGAGAGAGAGAGAGAGAGAGAGAGACGAGGCTCGCGGAGCCCTTATGCATTCGGAAATGCGATATCCTCGGCACTGCGACGCGCGCCGGCGGACGGTGGTGGCAAAAACTCGCACGAAAGCTTGTAAAACACATCTCTTCGCACACTGGAAACCTAAAGTGAGTGAATGCCGCACACTTTTGGAGATGTGTGTGAATTTTATTTTTAATTTTGGCGCGCAAATCACAAGCGACAGATACCTGCGGGGGTGTAGGACAGACAGCCGCTATAATGTCGTTAAGGTGAAGCAGGTAACGCCTCCA
Organism: Frankliniella intonsa; assembly: GCA_033675135.1. Lineage (NCBI taxonomy): Eukaryota > Metazoa > Arthropoda > Insecta > Thysanoptera > Thripidae > Frankliniella > Frankliniella intonsa. The sequence goes on along the minus strand of CM066254.1, from coordinate 7,970,597 downwards.
CGGAACACCCTGCATGCCAGCGGCTGGTTTTGGGGGGAATGGGGGAGATGCTGTAAAACAAACAGTCTAGACAAAAGGAGCTCGGCTGAGGAGGCGGGGGGAGGGGGGGTATCAGGGGTCGTGCTGGCCATCAGCCAGGCCGGCCTATCTCGCCACCCATTAGTCTCTCGGCCGGGCGTGGCGGGGCGGGGCGGGGCGGGGCGGCTGAGCCCACATGTGCATCACTAGGCGGGGGTGTGCTGCCCTTCTCCCGCCAGAGGGCGCTGCTAGCTGACCGCGCCGCATATGGCCACTTACATCCCCCTGAGCGCGACCGAAACATAAACTTAATCGCCTTACCTCGCGGCTCTAGCGCCCCGGCCCGGCCCGCCCGCCCGCGCTGATGCACTGTAACGCTGGGAATAATGGTACCCGGAACGGCCGCTGTTTGCGCCTGTATGGGTGGCTCTTTATATTTTATGACGTATTTTTATGTATTTTGTCGTTTATGCCCGCGCTTGTTGTTTTTGTATATTTTTTACCCCCACTGGATTGGAGTAATTGTGTCCACTCTCTTGGATAAATTATCCTCTTTTGTTTCTGTTTTCCTCTTGTGTTTTTTTTTTCTTCTCTCCTCTTTTATTTTGAAGTCGCTTCCGGCCGATAGGCAGGCTGCGCGGAAGCGTCGCCCCCGCGCTTATCGGGTCAGCTTTTAATTTATGATCCCGCAGTTTAAAACCTGTGCATCTTGAACAGCCGGCCATTCCGCGAGCCGGCTCCGGAGAGGAGAGGAGAGGAGAGGAGAGGAGAGGAGAGGAGAGGGGAGGAGAGGAGAGGGGAGGGGAGGAGAGGAGAGGAGAGGGGCCGCTCTCTCTACCCGACCCGCCGCGCTCTCGCGTCCTTCACGTTCCGCAAAAAAGCAAAAAAATAAATAAAAAATAATGGGAACGGTGCGAAATATAGGAAGTTGTTTGTTGTTGGTATAATTTCCCGTCGTGTTCCGGTGAGTGCGGGCCGGGCCGGGCCAGGCCAGGGCGGTCCGGGCCGGGCCGGGCGTTCGGATGATAAAAGACGTGGCTCGGGGCTGTATACACCTGCTGGAGGAGGCCCGGACCAGCCCGCCAGCCCGGCCACTCACCTGATGTATGTCGGCCGTATATGGCTGTGGAGAGCATGGAGTTCTGCCAGGTGCAGGGCCGGGCTGGGGAGCGGCAACATGTACCTCTGCTCCTGCCCTCCGTTTTAGTCAGCACTTTTCGACAACCGCAAACATTTCTCCCTGCCTCCGTCTTGTAGCGCTTGTGTATACGCGCTCGTACTCGTGTGTGAGTGTGTGTGTGCAAAGTAAAGAGGGGGTATGTTGTGTAGAGAGTAAGAGAAGTGCGTGAGACGAGCCTGAGGTGAATTGCAAAATAACAGAAAAACGCCGGCGAGTGGGCTGCAAAAAGTGGGTGAGAGATCAAAGGCATGCGGTTATATTGCCTAAGAAAATGTGGAAATAAAAGGCAAGGAATACTACCGCATTTTGTGTCGGAGAGAGGAGGGGGTGGGGACGTGCTGCGAGTGCGTCGCGCTGCCTCTCTCCTCATGGCCTGCTCTGCCCGGGGGTGACGGCTGCTGTCCCTGTCCCGTGGCGCGTAGGGCGGGACATGTTGCCGTTCAAGAACACATTCCACTTCCACCTTGCCCTCCTGGCTGGCTGCCCGCCCCGCCCGCCCGCCCACGCCCGCCTCCCGCCTCGCTCCAACCCGTGTAATTACAACGCTCTCGCGTGAAAGGTGAGTCGCCTTCATCCTCTTCCCTCCTCTCTCTTTCTCTCTCTCTCTCTCTCCGTCCCACTCGCTCTCCGCTCGCTCTCCTTTCTCACTCTCCAGGTGCTTCATTAGTTCCCTCGCAAGCAGTGACGGGGACGCCAGTCACCACAGGCTGCTCATGCACTCACAAAGTTTCTCGAGGCGAAATGAGGTAAAAATGTGCAAGGCGCGTCTTGGTAAATTATTTGGACGAATGCTCTTGTCTAGAAAGTGACAGTGACGGATTTTTCTTTCTCCCCTCCGCTCGACGGGCTGGTTGTCAGTGCGGGCGCGGGCGGGGCGGGCAGCGCGCCTGCAGACTGGAGGTTAGGCAAACACGACACACGCGTGTTCGGCGGGACTGCCTACCCGCAGGCGCTCCCCCTGTCGCGTCACTCGCAGCCGCCCGGCCGCAAGTGTCACGACGACACGTGACACGCTGACACGCTCACGCGTTTACCCTCGGCAACCGAAGTGTGCGTAAATGTCACACACTTGTAGGTGTGTTTGAGTTTCCATTCGCACAATTAAAACAAGTACGGGTGTGACTTTTCGTAGGAATTTCACATACTTAAAGGGACAAAGTGTTCGAAAAAAATAATAATAACACTTCTACAAGTGTGCAACATTTGCACTCTAGGGTCCCCTCACTGCTTTTACTCTGCTGGAAACAATAATCGGCGTGTCCCACTCCGTACATGCCGCGCGCTGCTCCCACCGCCTTTTGTGCAAGAGTCTCTGCGCGGGGCCCGTCGCACGTCGCAGCGGTATGCACGTCGAGGCTGTGCCCGAGAGAGAGAGAGAGAGAGAGAGAGAGAGAGAGAGAGAGAGAGAGAGAGAGTGTGTGTTTCCCGTGAATGGATTGAGTGTTATGTGGTCTGGTCTCGCACGGTTGTGGAGTTAAATTTAGGAATGTGGCCACGCCCCGCCACGCCCCGCCGCGCCCCGCCACGCCCCGTCCCCGCGTATGGGCGGCCATAAATCGAGCCCCGCTGCTGCGCCGCCCTGTTGCCTCCCGCCCTCCATCACGGCTGTATGCCCAAAACTTTTGGCGCCCCCAGAGCTGTTGAGAGAGAGAGAGAGAGAGAGAGAGAGAGAGAGAGAGAGAGAGAGAGAGCGGAGAGGGAGTAAGCAAGGAGTGAAGGCTCCTATAGGCATATACCTCAAGCATGTTCTCCTCAGAGCATGATTACCGAGCGTGCCTCTTATAGGTGTTAAGGAGCGGGCCTTTATTGCTAGATAAATGGGATTTGCATTTGTTTTCTTCCATCTAGGTTCGCGATCCCTGCGCCTTTGCTGTCGCTCGCGCCATGAGAGGAGGGCGCCCTCCTCCCATGCTCGCGCGCTGTGCGGTACCCGCTGCATTAAGGTGCGTGGCGGCAGCGGCCGCGCGGTTTAGTGCGGTTTGGCGGGTCGCCTCGCGGAGCCTCGAGGCCCCGAACAGCCGCCGCGCAATAACTTCGGGTTATGTGTTGTGGTAGAGGGACGCGTGTGTGTGAGTGTGCGAGAGAGGCGCTTGACGGGTTCCGTTAGATTGAAGGAGGTGTTGTTCCGGCTGCCCGTTTACGAGGAGGGGCCACCTTCCAGCGAAGCCCTCCGGTCTCGAGTGACAGCCGGAGAGAGACAGCGGAGGGGGACAGGGGAGGGGAGGGGAGGGGAGCATGGCCAAGTCCTTGGGGCGGAATGCGGGAGAGACAGGCTCGGGGCAGCAGAGAGAGAGATAGAGAAAGATGGAGAGCGGAAACGGATAAAAGGTCGAGGGAAAACATATATACGATGGCGGGCACAAGGAGATTTGTATGTATTCCCCGGACGGATTGAATCCAGGGGAACCGAAGGGCTCAGGCATTGTGGCGTGCTATCTCCACCGCGTGAAATGGCCGCCAGAGCGCGCGCGGGGCCGGGCGCACGCGCAGGCGGGGCGAGCAGGGGCGCAACCGAACCGAACCAAACCGAACCGCGAGGGCGAGGCACCGTGTGAGTATTACGCGCAGAAAAAAAAAAAAAATACCTGATTCTTTCAGTCGGAAAGAGGAAAAGTCCGCAACCGTTACGCACGGCGTAGGACGCACTGCGGCGTAGTACGCACGGCGGGGCGGAGGAAGCACGGCGTAGGACGCCCAGCCACCATCTCCCCCTCGAGCGCGGCCCTGCCCTGCCCCGCCCGCGCCGTGCTCGCGGCCGTATTCTAACAGATCGGCTCTGATATCCGTTATATATCACAGGGGAGAACGGCGGGAACGGCCCGGGCCCCCCATTGTCATTATAATAGTGAACGCGGGAATGGGAGTGGAGGGGGGGGGGGGTGCGTGCGCAAGTGTGCGTGTGTGTGTGTACGCGCGCGGATCACAATGGCTCCCCCACTCCTGTGCGGTATATGGCAAACTTGTCATCAATATCCTCATCCACTCATCGACGCTGGCATGAGGCGAGGGCGAGGGCCCGCACGCGCGAGCTCAAATACATTCTCTCTCTCTCTCTCTCTCTCTCTCTCTCTCTCTCTCTCTCTCTCTCTCTCTCTCTCTCTCTCTCTCTCTCTCTCTCAATACATCTTCCGCATTGACGACAGCGACCGCACGGCTTGAACAGCCTCCAGGCAGCCATAGGGTCGTCCGCTCGCGCCTGAAGCCCGACGACGACACGGACCCGAGTCGCCTCTGAGCACACGGGGGCGAAGCGAAGGGATGGTGGTTGCCTATCCTCTCCTCCGAAGAGGTCCTGCTGTATTGTGATTATATAGAACGTGATTCGAGCGCTCCCCCCTCCCCCCCTCCCTCCCTCTTTCTCCCTCCCTCCCTCTACATCTCTCCTTCTCCCTCCCTCTACCTTTCTCCCTCCCTCCCGCTCCCTTTCCCCCCACTCTCTCCACCTCTCCCACTATTGACTCACGCCCGCGCAATAAGATGTATTCAGCCCAAACGCTGGCGGGCCTAATAGCCGTGTTGTGTCCGTGCTTCCCCCTCCCGCCCTGGCCCCGGCGCCCCGCCCACACTACTTGCATTATCGCTCGCCGGCCGATGATTGCATTCGGATTGCGATTGCGTTTCGCGTCCCCGCGGAAGGGCCGCAGCAGTGGCACCGCGCGGCACGGGGCGCCGCATGGAGGCGGCGTTGGAATTACCGACCCGATGCGCGCGGCACTGATGAGCCCGACATGGACGGGCGGCCGCGGAGCGAGAGAGACAGACAGACAGACAGACAGACAGACAGACAGACAGACAGACAGACAGACAGACAGGAAGACAGACAGACAGGCAGACCCCAAAAGGGCTTTGAAAAATACGGCAGCGGTAAAGCTAGACTTATCTGAAAAGAGGCTGAGGCCCTGGAGCCGCCGGCGCCATGACAGTCTACCTCAAGGTCGGCAGCGGGCGGGGCGAGGTGGATGTCACTTAATTAGTGTCCTCCAAAAGGCGCGCCCGTCGTGCCTGACTGGGATGGAAGGAGGAGGGGGAGGGGGCAGCGTGATGAGCAGATCCAATATTTCCCGTGAGCCATTAGCAAAATGTTGCCCGCCGCGCCGCACCGCACGCCGCGGTCGGCGGGTCACGCTACGCAGGGACGAAAGGTCTTTGACAGAAAAGCGTATATCGGTTCCATTATACAGTCGATCCGCATCCCGTTTGATTCGCAGCAGCAGCCCTCAGTGCGTGCATCAGAGCGGCAGCAGCAGCGGCTGCGGCCGGCGGGGCGGGGCGGGGCGGGGCGGGGCGGGGCGGGGTGGGGCGGGGTGGGGTGAGGTTGGGCGACTGGACCACCGCGTCCCTTCTGCATCCTCTCTGAGCGTGCCAAACGACCCCGTTAAACAGGAAAACAGTAACTCCGGCCGACGCTCGTTCTGTTGGCCACCCTAATTTATTTAGTTCCTCACGCCCCGCCCCGCCCCGCCCCGCCCCGCCCCACCCCAGCCCGCCCCACCCCGCAGTCCCCCAGGTCGTCTCGTCCGCATTACTCGTCCCCCGCTCCAGTGGCACGCACCACTGCGAAACGCACCGAGAAGTTTCGCATCCTCCCCTTCTTATTAAACTTGCACCCCGCGACGTTTCTGGCTGTTCATTTGTCCCCGTGTATGGGTCCCTTTCACGCCCTCCCGTCACGTCGCCCCGCTGCTGGAGTCTGGCCTGGAGTCTAGGAGGCTCAAGTCTGTCGCCACCCCTAGCCCGGAGACGGACCGCTGGAAGTGGGCGTGCTGGAAATAAAACGGACGGGCGTCTGAGACACCGCCGCCTTACCTGACGGTCTCTCTCTCTCTCTCTCTCTCTCTCTCTCTCTCTCTCTCTCTCTCTCTCTCTCTCTCTCTCTCTCCTTCTCTCTCTCTCCCTCCCTCTCTCTCTCCCCCTTTGTCTCTCTCACGCACTTGGGAGACAAACTCCCTGCATCATGGGGGTCTGATTAGGGAGTCCCCGCCCCCCATCGGACGCATCTCCGTCCTCCCACCGCGCCACGCCGCGCCACGACACGACTTGTAAATATATTGGGGAGCAGGCAGGACCAGGACCGAGGGGGGGGGGAGGGGGTAGTTTAGCCCCAGGGATTCAGTTTGTCAGAGAGAGAGAGAGGGGGCGAGGGGGTTAGGGGGAAGAGGGGGGGCGCACTGCAGCTGGCTATTGTTGTGTAACAGGTGGTAAAACTGGGGGCTCAAAGGATGCCCGCCCCCGGCAATGAGAATGTATGGCCCACCGTGCTTTCCTCCTGGCAGGGGTGGAATGATAGGGGGAGGGAGGGTGTGGTGCGGGGGGCGGGGCGGGGCGGGGCGGGGCGAGGCAGGCCTGTTCTGCTGCTGCTGCTGCTGCTGCTGCTGCTGCTGCTGCTGCTGCTGCTGCTGCTGGAGAATTGTTTCAGTCCGGTGATGAGTTGCGGCCGCTGGGAGTTTTCGGAATTAACGTTGTGCGATTCGGCTTCGCATGCATGCAGGGAACGTGGATGATATGCGCTGTGGGCCGCTGTTGGATGCGGGGCGAGGCGAGGGGTTCCGGTTTGGTACCCACACCGTGAAAGCCGCTCTCTCGCGCCCGCTCTCCGATGAGAGAGTGCAGCCTCGCTCTCTCTCTCTCTCTCTCTCTCTCTCTCTCTCTCTCTCTCTCTCTCTCTCTCTCTCTCTCTCTCTCTCGCTCGCTCGCTCGCTCGCTGTCTCGTCCCCAACCACATAGCAGAGTGCATTTGGCCCTTGTAAATCGGTCGTGCAGGAGGGCTTCATCCCCCCTCCCCTCGCTACTTGCAGGCCGAGAGACTTCCTATCCGCGGGAGCCTCTGTAGGTGTGTGTAGTTGCGCATGTGTTAGTGCGTGCGTGCGTGCCTGTGCGAGAGGACAAGAGGGGAGCTACTGATGGGCCCGAAAACCAATCAGCCCCTGCCTCACAGACACGCTCACACACTCACACGTGCTCAGGCACTGGTGCGGTCTGATGCCCCCCACGGCAGCCCTACTACTCTGTCTCTGTTCCCTCGATGCGGACTGCTAAGTGGTCTGGGAGGAGAGGACAGTGTTGCGTTACAGGGCAATAAGAGTTTTGTGTGTCATAATCAGCCGCTTTGTTAAAACCACCGCGGGATAAGGAAGGCGCAGAACGCGCTGGCAAAGAGATGAGTTAAGATTTATGAGGCATATGTCATCTATTGTCCGCCAATTCTTGGCTCACAGACGACAGCTGTCGATATTTTTCCGAGCTGTAACATCGTTGTTAACGCGAGAGGCACCCAGCGCGCTCCGCCCTCTTCCCGTAGTTCCCCCAGTTCCAATACGCAAAGAGTAAGAAGGCGGTGGCCCGGGGGAGGAGCGGGGACGGAGAGTACCAAACACGCAGAAGGGGTAATGTCCCGGGGAATATCTCTGGTACCCAATGGCGGGGCGGAACGGGGCCCTATCTCTTTCAGTTTTCCGTTTTCCCAGGAATTTACAGCCCGGCGGGCACGAAGCATGCACCGGGCGGGCTGGGACCAATCGCAGACCCCCACTCAATACCTACCCCGTTAAAACCCGGGCTGGGCGTGGCGGGGGCGGGGTGGCCGGAGTTGGGTGGGGTGGGGTGGGGTGGGGTGGGGTGGGGTGGGGTGGGGTGGGGTGCCTCGTCCCACCGTCCCTTGAAACTCATTCCGGGGATACACACTGCGCTGTGTGCTCTGGCCCCGCCCCGCCCCGCTGGGCCCTCAGACAACCAGGAGCAGTAGTGGCTGATGCTCAGGGGAAACACAAGAATATCCTGTTCAACATGATAAATTATTTTCCTTAAAAAAATATAGCGTTTTGATATCAATAGGTTACGCCGTGACATTGACTTTGACTTGTAGGCCTTGTTTTCTTTCCCGTTTTTTTTCCCGTGCTGGAACCCCTTTTGTCTCATCCTGTCGCCCGACGTTATGTCTCTCTCTCTTTATCTCTCTCTCTCTCTCTCTCTCTCTCTCTCTCTCTCTCTCTCTCTCTCCCTCTCTCTCTCTCTCTCTGCTCTTACTTTTGCATGAACGACGTATTGCCGACCCAGCCAAGCCCAAGAAGACCATAGCGTAGCGTAGCGTGTGTAATGAATGGTAATTTTCATGCCAGCTGAGTTTGAGCGGGGCCATGGGGTAGGCCACTCGTACCGTCTCGCCTGAGTGTTCCCCGCCACGCCACGCCACGCCGAGCACCGTGTTTGCCGACGTTTCTTTTCTTTTTTTTTTCACGCTCGCTCGGTTATGCAACAGGCAAAGGCAGTGGTACCGCGCCGTCCTATCAGGTAGCGCGGCGGTGCCTCTTGTTGACTAAACTGAGGAGCGTGGAGGAGAGGAGGAGAGAGGGAGGAGAGGAGGAGAGAGGGAGGAGAGGAGAGGCTCTGGCGGAGGTATGTTGCTTCCACCGCTTCCTCTTTTCTTTTCTGGGCACCGCTGCCCTCTTCTCCTCCCACCCCGCCCCGCAATCAGAGACCGATCCACTCATAATAAGCAGCGGTATAGCGCAGCAGCAGTGTGGGGCGTGGCGTGGTGTTGCTTCGTTTGGGTTTCTAATCATTTTGACGTGGAGGGATGAAATGCAAATGAAGCCTATCTGCCTCTCTCCCTCTCTCTCTCTCTCTCTCTCTCTCTCTCTCTCTCTCTCTCTCTCTCTCTCTCTCTCTCTCTCTCTCTCTCTCTCTCACTCTCTCTCCCGGCTGCATCCCGCACCAGCCTCAGTCCGCTGTGATTACGGCAGCTGATTACATCCCCCGTCACGTTCGGAGCGCGCGCCGGTGGAGCTGCGGCGCTCCCGAACAATTCCCCTGCCCCGCCCAGGCAGCTGCAGATGCCCTCCCAGGTGCCCAGGTGCGGCCAGCCCGCCCGCCCGCAGCTGCAGCAGCTGGCAGGGCCCCGCTCTGATTGCACTGCGGACGCGCGCACTTCCACACGCGGCGCGCGGCTCAAAGCGCTCAAAGCTCCACGGAGCAGTTGTCGCTCAAATTGCTTCCCCCCGGATTAAGTTTGTACCGCGGCCCGCCCGGGACCACTGACAGGACCGAGGCAGCGGCCAGCAGCAGAATGAATTATGCGCTTAGTAGCGGCCTTTCGCTCCTCCGAAGGACATAGTAATTATTCGTGTCGCACGCCCAAAGCTTTTTAAAGATTTCTTTACCGCCGCGCGCGCGGGATGTTGAATAAATAAAGGGCCGCGTAGGAGGAAGCATCGCTGGAGGAGGAGGTGGCGGTGGTGAAGAAGGATGATGTTGACCCAACGAGCGCCGGCCCTCCTCTGGGGCGGGGCGGGGCCGGGCGGGGCGGCCAGCAGCGCTTCATAGAAATGACAAACGAGCGTAAGGATGTCCAAAAAAGATAAGTGAAAAGTACGGGCAAATAAGAGGGGTTTCTGTTTTACTTGCCGTTTGAAGGCTGCTGGTGGTGGAAGTCAGGTGTACGAAAAAAAAAGAAAAGGAGAAAAAGAGCGCGCGGCCAGAACGATGCTGTGTTAAAAAAAAACCGGAGTAGACGTTCTTATTTACATGTTGTGTATTTACAGAGAGGGTTAGTCGAGGGGCTAGGCTACTCCGCCCGGGTGAGCAGCCGGGAGAGACCTGGAGTGGAGAGGCCTGGGCGGGCACCGGCAGGGGGGAGGAACCTCGCAGTGTTTTGTCTCCTACGAGGAGAACTACACTGTGACTTGGAACGTGGTCCCGGGTCCCGCTTTGGGCGCGCGGCGTGGCGTGGCGCGGCGGGGCAGGCCCCGCCTGGGCCGGGCCGGCTCTACCCACCACTATTGATGGCTCCTACGTGGCGTGCCGCGGGCCCCGCGCGCGCCTCTGTGCGTAGGGGGGCGGGGGGCGGGGGCCTCGGGGGTTGCAGCGTGTGGCGCCCGCCGCCACAAAGACCCTCGTAACGCCCACCGAGCCCACCACGCAAGCGCCGTATGTGTGGCTACACCAAAAACAAATGCGTACATACGACGCAGAAAATAAGGGCAACACCAAGAAGTACTTTGAAAAGCGATTTGTTGTTTCATTTTATATTTTTAGGAATGCAATTCGCTCTCTGGTCGTGGACTCTACAAGTAGTCTCGGGCCTGGCCCGGGCCGGGCGGGCGGGCGTTGTGGCCAGCATCGTCTGGCTGCACTCTGACCGCGGCGCTGCTCGCAGCAGCAGACGACCAGGAGGGGGAGCCTCGTCCCGCCGGGTCGCGGCCGCGGCTCTGTTTTGCGACTGTTCGCGACTCGCTGGTCTACCCTGGCCGAATAAACCTATCCCTTTCATCTTTGCTCCCCCTCTCTGTTTTCTCTGTACTGTGGTTTATCGAGCCCGCTGCCGCTGGGCCGGGCCGGGCCCCTGGGGGGTAGGCAGACCCGGAGGGCACGGCTGTGCAGCGGGACGGTATCGCCAGACCGGCGGGCGGACGCTGCGGCCAGCTTCGTTTGTGTCTCGTCTGGCTGCACTCGGACCGCAGCGCTGCTCAGCACGGGGGAGAGGGGGGGGGGGTCGCGGCCGTGTGTTGCGACTATTCGCGACCCTCGTTTACCCCGGCCGAATAAACTAAAGGCACTACTCGTCCCTTTCATCTTTGCTCCCCCTCTGTTTTCTCTATGCCGTTTTCGCTGTGGTTTATCGAGCCAGACTGCCGGGCGCCGCCGCCGCGGAAGCCTGTCAATTAATGTATGTTTTTTTATGCAAATAATTTCGCTGGGATATCGCATGTATACCGCGCCGCTGTAAATCAGCCTTAAATCTTTGTTTCTTTTTCTTTTGATTTCTTTATTTTATTTTAACGACCCGCGAGGAAGTGTGCTATTTATTCCGCGCAAAACTAATTCGCGATTTTTTTTTTAATTTTCGTGAAGAAAGAAATTCCACGTCGTGGCGTCTTTTTGTGGGTGACACGCCGCTACTCATTATTGCCGGCTGCAGGTGATTCTGCCGCAGGGATTTACGGGCAAGCGCCTTGCGCCGCCCCGCCCCGCCCCGCCCCGCCCCGCCCCGCCCCGCCCCGCCCCGCCCCCGCCTTTATAGTGCTTTAGCTGCAGCGGCCATTACCGCTGCACAGTCGTGCCTGCCGGGAGAACGGAACGGGACGGAACAGGACGGGATGCGGAACGGAACGGGACGAAACGTCAAAGAAGGGAATAAAGTTGGTGCAAAGCCGCTCACTCGAGCAACCATCATGTCGGTAATTAATTGCTATGCAACATTAATTACCATTAATGAACCGCAGCAGCGGCAGCGCGGACCGGACCGCGCCGCTGCCCGTTTGTTGATGAGTTGTCTATTTTTTTTGTATTTACTTTATTCCTCTTTTCTCTTTTTTTTTTTTTTTTTTTGTCTTCTCCCGCGCCGCCCGTTTTTATTCCACTACTACTCTTTGGCTCGTAAAAAATGATGGGGGAAATGTGCGACGCGCCAAACGACGGCGTGCATTACCAGACTGGCGGGCGCGGCGGCGGGCGGACGGACGGACGGACGGACGGACGGACAGCAGACGGACGGACGGACGGGCGGACGGGGCGAAGCACACTGTAAAAAATAACGGTCTGCGTGTGGCCGGACCCGGTGCAAGACCCGGCGGCTCGGCCCGGCCCGGCGGCGGACGGCCAGCGGAGATGATTCAGAGGCATCACGGCGCAATTTCCGGCGGCATTGCTCTCATCGGTGTGGTTCCGGTAGTTCCGGTGGTCCTCCTCCGGGCCGGGCCGGGCCGGGCCCCGTGCGGCGAGCTGCACCAGCGGGGAGGGTCCGGGGGCGGGGGCAGCAGCTGGAAATGGAAATGACAGCACGGAATAATTCATATACCGGTCGTAGCTCACCTCGCCCTCTCCAGAGTCTTGGTCACTTCGCTCCGCAACTCGCCGCGTTATTCCAAGTTTACCGGACTGGCCCGGCCCTCCCGTGATTTGGAGTACGGAAGCTACTCTCCCGCTTACAAAGAATAAATAATGAAAAATTATTTTTTGTTTTTGTGTTTTCGGCGATGAGAGGAGTCCTGCTGCCGCGCTGCACCGCGGCACGGCACATTCGTTACTCTTATATAGGGCGTCCCCGGCGGTCCCCGGGGCTCTGCTGCAGGGACGTCTCGTAGGGGAAGAGAAAGGGTCTGCGTCTTAAAACGTTGCGGCTGCTGCAGGGCGGGCTATAGGGCCGCTAGGGCTGCATGGGACTCTCCTCCACTCTCCCCCCCCCCTCTCTCTCCCTCTCTCTCTCTCTTCTCCCGTGCTCCCGCTCGCGCGGCTCACTTCGCCGTTATCGTCTGTAATTTGTGACCCGCACCCCCGCACTCCCCGCCCGCCCTTCCTTATAGTTCCACCGCTGCCCCCTCTCTCCCTCTCTCTCTCTCTCTTTCTCTCTCTTTCTAGCTCTAGCTCTCCCTTGTCTGTCATTGGAGCGATATCCTCTTTTCCCCCTGCGTGCCTCTCTCATCGCAGCCTGTTGATTTAGCGGCACCGCTGAGGAACCCCTCCTGATGCACGTGGCCCGGGCGCGGCCCGATCAGAGAAAAATATATTATCATAATTTTCCGACGGTCGCTCGCTACTCCCCTGGCTGTCAGTGCGTCTCCAACATCCCGTGCGTATGACCCACGTGGATTGCCCCTGCATGTCCCTGTTGCGCGCGCCGGCACATGCGGGGGTAAGGAAAAGGGTGGCACCGCGCGGATCAAAAAGAAAAACAAAATCTGTGGACTTGTGCGCCGCGCCGGGCTGCGCCGGGCTGGGCGCCTTTGATGGATGGCCGGAAGGACCATTTATCAATCGGCAATTCGCGGAGCAGACGCGACCAGCCACGGAGTGCGGCATCTTTCCGTCGTTTAGCCGAGGAGGGGGAAAAAGGGGGGTAAGGAGTCGCTCCCCGCCCGCTCCCCGGGACGCTCCCCGGGCCGCCCATGGTCCAGCGAACCCTCTTCCCCTCTAATCCCGTTTAAGGAAAAAATGGGGGAAAAAAATTAGCATGATTTAGGAATAGGACACGCGCGTGTTAATTCCACTAACAGGTCTGCCTGGTATGGAGTGGATTGGAAATGCAGGGGGGAAAAGCAACGCTGTCAAAGTCGCCGCTGCCTGCGCTGGCGGGCGGATGAGGTCAGCAGCCCGGGAGAAGTGGAGAGGAATAGAAAAAGGCTGTCTGATTAAAGTTTAAAGTACCATTTAGTGTCATAATTATCTAAAGTAGACAGCCTACTGCGTGGAAAAAGAAGTATCATCGTAAGTGTGTAGTGCGAATCTGCTACACTTAAAGTATACTTAAAATTAAATAAACAAAACCGCCCGCCGTTCGGTCTTTCCCTCGTCTTATATCCGTCCTCTCAAAACGACGAAAAAAAAATAATACGATATTAAGCCAAAGTCTTCCACACGGGCAGTATCTCACCGCGGTGCGGTGCGGTGCAACTTCTCGGCGCCGCCGGGCGCGGCGCTGCTGGACGACTTTGCACTCGCGCCTTCTTGAACTCGGCAACAGCTAAGCCGTATTTATTTACAACTCTGCGGAAACTGGAGAAGGCGGGGCGGACGGAACACCCACTGCTGTATCTCGACCTCTCACCACATCCCCCCCCCCCCTTCTCTCTCCCCCTCTCTCTCGCTCGCCCTGTCTCGCTCACACACACGCTAGCTGTGCTGCTGCTCCTAGCATATTTACTTTACAGCTTTCCTCCCCCAGGCCAACTAACCCACTGCTATAGTGGTGGGTCGGGTCGGCTTTATATTTAAGGGCGGCAGTGTCCGGCCGAGCGGAAAAGAAATGGCCATGGAGGGAGAGCTGGCCGTGGCCGTCCAGTGCGGCCCGGCCGGTCCAGCCGGCCCAGCTATATCCCCTCATAATACTATGCCCTATCCCCCCGCCCCGCCCCGCCACGCCCCGCCACGCCCCGCCCCGCCCCGCCCCGCCTCGCCTCGCCACGCCCCGCCACGCATTAAGCACGACCTTACGCTGCCATAGATATGACGCTTGGCTGCTACCGCCTCTGTGCTGTGGAGAGAGAGAGAGAGAGAGAGAGAGAGAGAGAGAGAGAGAGAGAGAGAGAGAGAGAATATGAGCGGCTGGACGGCCATACAGCCCCGCCGCCGCCGGGGCGGTGCGAGAGATGGAGTCTGAGAGAGGCGGGGCGGGGCGGGGCGGGCGGGGTTGCAGCACTGGGTATTATTCGAGGGTTCCGGCCGGCAGAGAATACCGGGAGGAGGAGGGCGGGGACGGGAAGCTGAGACCAACGACCGGAAATGAGCGGTATCTATGCCCGGTAGTGAGCGAGTCGTAATAATGCGGCCGGAAGTTGGCAGTTTATGAGCTGGGACGCGCGCGGCCGCCGCGCTGCGGCGCCAGTCACGGCGGCGGCGGAGTGTCCCTCGGGTGTCCGCTGTCTGTGCCTCTGGGGTGCCTGCGAGGTGCACGTTAAAGTGGGCGCTGCTTAAGGTTAAGGTGCCATAGAATTAGAGGAACTTGAGCCACCCAACGCTACACCGCACTAATCATGCCTCAATCCCTAATGGATGGCTCAATGGCTTTACTCCATGGAGCAAGTTATGTCTAATCCACAAGCTGGCCAGTAAGGTCCCGGGCACCTTAAGTCATCCGTTTGCCGGGAACAATCGTACCCGAAGTCTCCATCTCGACCCCAGCCCCACCTCTACCGACCTCTACAGAGATGAGTGGGGCGATGACGCGATAAAGTCGGTCGGATCTCAGAATGGAATCGCCGGGCCGGAGCCGGAACGAAGTTAATGGGTTGAATAAGTCTGGCGCTGTCTCCAGCCCGGAACTACCTTGCTATCCGCCGTACCCGCCCAAAGCCGTCGGGCTCGCGGAATCTTTAGCAGACGTCGCGTGTAAGTGCGGCTCCCCGCCCCGCCCCGCCCCGCCCGCACCGAGCCTCGCCGCGCCCCGCCCCGCCCCGCCCCGCCGTCTGGGGACTCGTCTGGTGCTACGGAGAGATCTCATCTCTTTTCGATTAGTTGCCGAGCGAGGCGAGCGTCTACCCGGGCGCGTGGCGTGGTGGGGCGGGGCGACTACTGTTCCCTCACCGCCGCTACTACTTCCAGCTACTTCGCCTCTCTGCCCCCGCGTGCCGGGCCGGGCGGTAGAAACAGGGGTTGTAGCGGCAAGGGTGGTAGAAGCCAGCGCTACGGGAGGCAGAGCACGGCGACGAGTCCACTTGAGCCAATAAGAAGGGCGCCGCCCCGCGCCGCCCCGCGCCGCCCTACCCGCGTCCTCCCTGGAACACGCCGAGCGACGGCGTTACAGTGAAACGGGTCCCGGAGCGGCGGCGGCAGGCGGCACGCCCCTCCACCTTCCCCCCTGGGTGGGGTGGGGTGGGGTAAGGCGGGGCGGGGAGGGGCGTTCTACTCTGCTCCCGCGCCACCCACCACTGTCCTCTCGTCTCGTCGTCCGGGCGGCCAACTCACGTGAGCGAAAATGCTTCTTTTACCACGTCGCCGCCGGCTCGGTCGCGCCCCGCCCCACCGCGCCCCGCCCCGCCCCGCCCCGCCCCGCCCCGCCACGCCACGCCCCGCCACGGCCGCAGGGGCGCCAGTCTCGTGTCGAGCCACAGCTTGTGTCGCCCACCGCGTCATTGGGGCCGGGAAGGGTCGTCCTCCCCCGCCCCGCCCCGCCCCGCCTCGCTCTGACAGTAGTTGTGATGGCGCGGCTACGCGCTGCTGCCGCTGCTGCCTGCGGCGATGACGGGAAAGTAATCTCCCTGAGTGTTGAAGAAAGCAATGCTCGCCCCGTTGGGGTTCGCGCCACTGCGCCCCGCGCCCGCACCCGCACTCGCCATAGCCAGGCCGCCCGCGACCGCGTCGCGGTATACAGCACGCTGAGCCCTTGCCTTTAGACTTTAGAAATTGATGGGCTGTCTCCTGCAGCCCCCCCCCCCCCTCTCTCTCTCTCTCTCTCTCTCTCTCTCTCTCTCTCTCTCTCTCTCTCTCTCTCTCTCTCTCTCTCTCTCTCTCTCTCTCGGTGGTGCCCCGCGTAAGCCGAGCTTTGGCGTCCTGTCGGCGGCGCCTCGCCCCGTCCCGGTCCGCTGCAGCGTACGCTGCGCCAAAGCCTCGGCACCCCGTCAACTATCTGAATAAAATTAACCTCCGCGATTTACTTAACCGAGCGCAGCCGCCCGCGGCTGACGGAAGGGGGGCTTATGGGCAAGACGTGGCGGGCGGGGCGGGGCGGGGCGGGGCGGGCCGCGGGGGATGCCGGAGGGGCCCCGTCTCGTCTGGCCCAGCCAGCGTTGTAGAGTCCGTACTTCGTACCCTGGCTCTCGCCGGACAGGGCGGGGCTGGGCGCGCGGCCCCGGGCAAAGACGGGTATAATGGTAATGAAGTGAGAGACGGGGCGGGGCGGGGCGGGGCCAGCGGCGCCCGTCTCTCCCGGGCAGCGAGCTGGTCCGCGCGGGCCCGGGGTGAGGGGGAATGACCGGGAGAGCGGCGGGGCGGGGCGGGGCGACTCTCGGAGGTGTCTGGTCTGTCTGGTTCTCCGACGTCAGTCAGCTTTATACCGGCTTTACCTCCGCCGCCGGGGCGCCCCTCTATTTCCGAGAAAGGTCGCCGCAGCAGGGGTCGCAATGAATTCGACGGCTCAAAGTGATATGATGGGAGAGGGCGCGGCCGCGATCTAGAGACGGATTTCCAGGTATTTTTCGTTTACTGGAGTGTGCTGGGACGGGCCGGGCCGGGCGGTCGGCCATTCTCTGTGTGTGTGCCTGGTGACATCGCTCCGCCCTACCCCGCCCCGCCCCCCCGCCCCGCCCCACCCCACTCCGCACTTGGACCTGCTGGGCGGGCGAACAGGTCCACAGTGATGGGATCAAAGACGACCGCACCGGTCGTTCCTGGAACTCACCGGAGGGGGGCACAGTCGGGTAAAACGTCGCGGCAAGCTTGTGAAATAATGAGAAAATCATTTCTATTTATAATAAAAATATGTTCTAAACGCAAACGACAGTATTAGTGGAGGGTCGCAGTATCGGGGGATGACATGGGACGGTAGTAAACAAAAATTAGATTTGCGTCCCGGTTATTTGATTTTCTTTAAGGTTAGCTGAGAAACGCAATAGTATAACGCAGTAAATTTGCTGCTCGAGTTTGTAACATAAGGGCTCTTTTTTCGCTTTAATATTGTTGCTCGGCCGCGGGGCGGGGCGGGCCTTGCGTTTTTCCGTCTCTCTCCCCCTGGCGGCCTCTACTCTCCGCCCCGCCCGCCATTTGCTCGACCAAACTTAAACTGGCCGCGTAAAGTTGGAATGTTTATTCATATTCGTAATAAAGGACCAGCAGAATAAGGAGCCCGGCGAGCGGCGGCCTAGCGACACGCGGCGGGCCGGGCGACTCGGCAACTCTCACCCCCGCCTATCCCTCCTCTCCCTCTCTCCCTCTCTCCCTCTCTCCCTCTCTCCCTCTCTCCCTCTCTCCCTCTCGCCCTCTCTTTATCTCTTTCTCTCTCCTTCTCTCCCTCTCTCCTGCTCTGATTCAAAACCAAACACCGTATTATGTATTGAAAACGCTACCAAAACAGAGCTCTCTTCGTTTGGGCGAGTCTTATCATGGGGGTCTACCCGACGCGCGGAGTCGCTTGGTGCACCATCAGCATTTCCACGAGAGTGAGAGACTAAGGTAGGAGGGGGGGGGGGGGGCGTGCAGTTGTCTACTACTGTCGGCAGCGCCCGTCAATGCCCTGCTGACTTCGTTGATTGCTCCGTTTAGCGAATGAACGCTTCACACTGCTCCTTTCTTCCCCGCCGGCGCCTCCTCTGTCGCTCTCTCCCCCGCGTCCTCTCTCCTCACTCTCTCACTCTCTCCCGCTCTCCTTTCCTCGCGCCACTTTGGCAGTGCGAGGAGCGCGGCGCGCTGCTGGTGGTGCATCTCAGTGATGCAGGTCACGCCTGTATCGGCAGAAAAGAAGAGTCATCCCGAGTCATCCTCCCGTCTTCTATTGGATTCCCTTGACTCCTCCTCCTTCTCTCTCTCTCTCTCTCTCTCTCTCTCTCTCTCTCTCTCTCTCTCTCTCTCTCTCTCTCTCTCTCTCTCTCTCTCTCTCTCTCTCTCCTGCTGTGTCTTCCTCACCTCGCCGGCCCTAGCGCGACATTATCATTTACCCGCCGCCTGGCAATAATCGCTTCTCCCCATTTGCCATTCAGAGAGCAAAGCGTTCCAGATTACCGACAGGTGGTCCAATCGCGGGTAGTGTGGCCGGCGGGGCGGGGCGAGGCGGGCAGGGAGCTAATCTCGTCCGCAGCCCCGTGCGAAAAAGAGGAAAGAGAGGGGGAAAAAAGAGTATTTTATTAGCAGCTATACAAACTTTTCATTTTCAGGCGGTGCCAGCTGGTGGTGTCGGTGCTGCTGCGCTGCGCTCCGTAGCGCTCGGCTCGCGCGGGAGGGTCTTCACCTCCCCCAGGCTGTGGGCCGGTGTAGCGCGGGCCGGGTCGGGTGGGGCCAGGTGTCCATAACAGGAGCCAGTTCCTGTCATCTCAGCAGGGATATGATGGCTGCTTAATCTGCCCGTGCGCGGGGCGGGGCGGGGCGGGGCGGGGCGGGGCGGGGCCCTGCGCCAGGGCGGGGTCGATACTGCAGCACCGTGTGCCGCGACCGCACCATCCCGCCGGGGGCACTTTTCCCGAAATCAGTATTTCCCACCCGACGTGGTGCATGGAATTGCTTATTCAGGCGCGTTATTCATATACACACATACACACACACCAGCCCCCGCCCGCAAGGTAGTATCAAATCGGTTTTTCGGGGGAAAAGTTTTTTCAGTTTTTTCGTTTTTATTTTTGTGCTGTGTTATTCACAGTGCGCGCGGCACGCGCCTCCGTTTCTGGGAAGGGTTAAATGCTATCCCGATCGCCCCCGGCGCGGCCGGAGCGGCAGGCAGCAGCCGCTGCTGGCAGATCGCGGCGGGGCGGGGCGGGGCGGGGCGGGGCGGGGTGGGGTGCGGCGCGGGAAGGGGAGGGGCGGGTCAGCGCGGAACATACCGATCGCCGGACGCTCCGCGCAGAGAACCGTCCGCCGGCGAGCGGAAGCTAGCGGGGGGCAGGTGGGGCCGCCCCGCCCCCGCCCCGCCCCCGCCCCGCCCCGCCCCGCCCCGCCCCGCCCCGACGGGCAATGTCTAGAGCACACGGCGTACAGCAGCACAAAGCGTAACCGGATAGAAAAATGTTATGTGCGCATTGGAGTCGCGGCCGCGGCCCGGTGCGGCGCGGCCCACTTTGCCCCATTGTTCGCGAGATGTATTGTAATTGAGTGTGCTGAAACGTTCGGTTCGCGTTATTTGATTGGCAGAAAAAGCTGCCGATCCCGTGGGGCCCGCTGCTCCGCACGCCGGGGCTGTGGGCCTGCGCCTCCATGCACCTGGGCATCGGCTGGGCCTTCTTCACCCTGCTCACCTGCCTGCCCACCTACATGGCCAACATCCTGCACTTCGACATCAAGAGCGTGAGTACAGCTCCATAATGCGAGCCACCACCGGCGAGCGCAAGGGCGGAAACGCGACCCTCACGCACTCACAAAAAAAGGGTTGGGTAGTGTTTAGAATCATTTTGCAGGAAGTGCGCGACTGCCTTTTTACACCCTCATAAAGGGCACTTGACGTCCCCGAAGGCTGCTAAACTTTAGTGCCTTTGACCACTTTAATGCCTTTTGCGAATGCACTAACGCGTTGGGCTCACATAGCGGGCCTCCTCCCCGAAAGCCCCAGTTTTCTACCGTTTTCTGCAGGCTCCCTGCAGCCTAACTTTTAAAGAAACGGGTCAGCTCAGGTCTGATCTAGCCAGCTGCTGGATTTACCTGCTCGGCGCGCTCTTTTCCCACCTCTCTTCTGTTCCTTTTCTTTTTTTTACTTTCCCCGCTCACGGAGCTAAACTGCTCCGTGAGGTGGCAGCGCGCGAGCTCCGCGAGCTCCTCCCGCCCCGCCCCATCCCTGCAGCTCAGGCTATGCATCTAAACTAGCCATTGCTGGTCGGCTCTGCTCGGCTCGGCTGCCATCGGCGACTTCCTCGCCCCCTCTCTCTCTCTCTCTCTCTCTCTCTCTCTCTCTCTCTCTCTCTCTCTCTCTCTCTCTCTCTCTCTCTCTCTCTCTCTCTCTCTCTCTCTCTCTGCTCATCAGTCCGCCCTGCCCCGCCCCCCCCCCCGCCGTCATCAGAGACGTGTTGTGTTCGCTGCTGCTCTGCTATACTGCTGCTATGTGCTTTCGACACACGTCCGACGCACTACAGCGCTACAGCCCGTCAGCGGCGGCTAGCCTAGCCGTATTACTTTGTTTCATTTTCACATGGACGGCCTCGCCACGCTACGCCACGCCACGCCCTGGCAGCTGCACCAATCAAACTTATTTGTTTCCTTTCCGTATTCCTCCCTCGTTCCTCTCTCTCCACGCCCCGCCCACGCCTCTCTCTTTCTCTCTCTCTCGCTCTCGCTCTCTCTGTCTCTCTACGCGCGTCCGTCTCCACTTACCGCCTGAGGAATCTCTCCTCCTCAACTTCCCCTTCTTCCTAAAGCAGTGAAATATTGATGGCGTGGAAGGCCACGGGAAACGGGGGAGGGGGAGTGGGAGAGTTAAGCCCGCAAATTTAAAGAAGGTGGTGTAATTTAAATGGACCGATAAATCCGGGGCTGAGCAAAGCAAACTAATCCCGTCGACGCTCACCCCCTCCTCTCCTGCCCTAAAATCCTACCCTAACCTCCACTCACCCACCCCCTCCCCCTATTTCCCACGAATAGCTCGCACCTGTCGACACTCAACTTGATTTGTGTCCGCAGACTTAACGGTGCACGTAAGGGCATAAAATTATTTTGATAAAACGCGCTGCTATGTACGGGTTCTTTTTCTCTCTTTTCTGGACCGTTTTTCCGCGTCCGCGGTGCCCTGGCTTTTGTTATGCTGGGCTCAGCAGGTGGCGGGCGGACGGGGCGGGGCGGGGCGGGGCGGGGGTGTACCTTCAAGTACCTGCCCGGCCAGCACTGAGCGCTTGGACCGCGGTCCTCGCGTGGGGGTGGCTGGATTCAGAAGTCGCCCGACTGCACGTCACTTCTAGTTGGAGTGCGAGTTGGTCTGGCGGGCGGGCGGCATGTCTTTATGGAGATGGACGACGCCGGCCCGGCCCGGCCCTGCCTGCCCGGCGTGTGGGTATATCTAAGGCAATGGGCCGAGAGTGCGAAGGAGCGGGAGGGAGAGGGAGGGAGAGGGGGGAGGGAAGAGACTCCACCGCCGGGCCGGAGCAGAATAAATGGGCCGAAACGAATGATGGTACTGACTGGAGCTGAGCATAGAGTTGGCGGGGCGGGGCGGGGCGGGGCGGGGCGGGGCGGGGCGGGGCGGGCGGGGCCAGGTTCAGCGTCAGGTCTCTCGACCACTCACTCTAGGGGCGAGGCGAGGGCGGGTGGGGCGGGGCGGGGCGGCCGGCCCTGCTATGCTGGGTTAATTAATTTATGGCCACATTATGCACGAGGCCCGGCTCAGCGGGAGGCTGTGGAGCAGGAGGAGGAGGAGGGGGGGGGGGGTTCACGCACGGCCGTCCTGGCACCAACAGCGCACCTCTGCGGGGCGCACGCGCGCACGCACGCACGCGTGACCTTTTAGCCCCCTTTTTTTCCAGCCCGGTAGCAGGCCGGCTGAACTGGCTGCTGTTACGCCTTTAGCGCACTCGTTGCGCTGCTGGCCCCTCATAACAGTACGTATTCCGTTACAGGCCTCGCCCTGCCCCGCGCCGAACCGCCCCGCCTCGCTCCACCTGGCGGGGCTTACGTCGCGCTCCTGTTGGCGCGGGCAAAAGCGCCGCCCCGCCCCGCCCCGCCCCGCCGCCGCCCGCTGTCGTGTTTTTGTATGTTTCGCTCTTTGTGTTGTTGTGTTCTGCTCGCGGACATGCAGAAGGCAGCCGCCGCGGCGCGGACACAGCGGGGTAGAAAATCGTTTACCCGCGCACATGCTTTTTTTTTTTAACAAGCAGGCCCCCTAAGTACTGCGTATACACTCGATTACATACATGCAGCACCGCAGATTCGTGCGTGAACCCGTTTACAATCGGTTTATGGGATTTTCAGAGACCCTCTGCACTTCCAGGTACACGAAGCCGCGCTATTTTTTTTAATTTTTTTTTTCGTAGATTTAGCATACGGACGGGTTACGAGCACAAAATAATCGATGACGATGTGGTGGAGTGAGGTTCAGGCCGTGCGGTGCGGTGCGGAGGCGTGGCGTCACCGTCACCTTCCCACATCTCCGCGCTCGTAATCCTTAATTCAATGACGGGTGAGCGCTATGATAAAGGCAGCTCCTCCCCTCCCCCTCCCCCTCTCCACCTCACTGCTTCCGAACACCCCAGGCCCGGCCCCGCTGCGCCCTGAAGTTCTCATGGGGCAGAGCCACCCCTCCCCTCTCTCCCACCCTCTCGCTCGCCTCGTGGAGGCCGTGGAGCTCACGTTTGCACTACATATAGCAACGTGACGTGCTCCTGCACCACACAGTGTAGCTCTATCTTACTCGACCCTTAAGCACACACACACATGCACGCTCATATATATACGTATATACACGTGGAGTGGTTTGGAGCAAAGGCCTTCGGGGCTCAGGCAGGCCCGGTGACCTACTGTAGCGTACTGCGGCGCGGCGGGGCGTGGCGGGGCGGGGCGGGGCGGGGCGGTGAACGTGCGATATGATTAACTCGTTCCTCTCCGGGCTAAACAGCTGTTTCAGCCTCGCAAACTCACGCGGGGTGAGCAGGGCAGGGCGTGCGGGGGCCGTTAATAAATTGTTTGCAGAGAGTCTGTCATGATTAAGTTTACCGCCAAAAGTGAAAGTGGGGGCAGGCGGGCGGGAGAGAGGGGGAGGGCTGAGGGCGCGGGGTGGGGTCGGGAGGGCCAGCTGCTGATGATTTAAATAATGATCCCGGTCGTCGATTCTGTGAAAGGCGTCCCTGAAACAACAAATATCACGCAGCAGGAGGCGTTGTGAGGCGGGCGGGCGCCCGATAGCTAGGACGCCAGAAATGAGAAAAATGTCGGAGAAAAAAAAAATATGCGGCGAGCAGTGGCAGGCAGGCGGGCAGGCGGGCGGCAGAGGGCGGCTCGATGTGAAGGCCGACCCTCATCTGGAGGTCGGTCTCGGTCGCCTCGCCGGGGCGGGGCGGGGCGGGCGAGGTCCGGAGGTCGGAGGCTCAGGGGAGCGGGTCCGGGCGGAGGGCAGTCGTCTTCTTCCGGTCCCTTGTTATTGTTCTCCCGCCCCCCCCCCTCCCCTCCCCTCTCCCCGTCGCTTTGTAGGCCCCCGTGCGCCCCGCCCCTCACGGCCCTCACCACTCCGTTATATTCACAGCTGGGTTTCCTTTTTATTTCCACTTCCCCCCCTCCCCATCCTAACCTCTCTCCTCTTCCTCCTCCCCCCTACATTTTTTAATGAAAAAAAGCAAGAAAAAGAAAATTAAATGGAAAGTGTGGGAAAGGTGGCGGGGCAGTTGGAACAATGCTGGCTGGGCGAACGCGGATGCAGAGTGGTGCGCGGTGGGGGGCGACAGGGGGAGGGAGTTCAGGCAGGTGGACGACGCGGCCTTGGACTAAAACAGACACAGGTCTGGCATCGTCTGTCTGCCAGCACATGCCGCGCGCCCACACAGTCACACACACACACACGCACACGCATACGCACGCGCGCGCATGGAATATTTGATCACGCCACCATAATCGAGTGAGGCGGGGCGTGGCGCTATCCGGTTAAGGGGTGGGGGTGGGGGTGTAGTTTGGTGTTGGTACCCCGCCCGCCCCGTCGCAAGGCAGTTAGTTTCAGTCCTCAACCTCATCAGCGACGCATAGCAAATTTGCATGGCTCGCGTCGCGCTGCGCGTATCTAGGGCGGGGCGGGGCGGGCGGGGCGGGCGGTGAGAGACAAACAAGAGGCGGGGCGGGGCGCGAGCTGGAGGCGGGAGGCAGGGCTGCGACTTCGCGCCCCGCGGGCCCGCCCTGCCCCGCCCCGCCCCGCCCCGCCCCGCCCGCGCGGGCGCGGCAGAATTCAACCCGCCGAAATAACGCCCCCTCTTCCTCTCGCGTGGACCCCAACAGAACAGCTCGCTGTCGGCCGTCCCCTACATCGTCGGCGGCACGGCCAGCGTCATCTTCGGCCTCATCCTGGACTTCATCATCACGCGCGGCATCACGTCCAAGCTCACGGCCTACAAGATCTTCAACGGCATCAGTGAGTGTGCAGTGCACTGAGGAGCATTACAAGATGCGAGGTGACCCCCCTGGCGTCCTTGTGGTTAGGGGAGGTATGATCATCCTGCATGATGATTGTACCTCCCTCATTTCTCTACGCGGTGGCCCCATTATTGCCATTATTTACACTACCTAGACGGCATTACTCGCAGTCAAATAGTGACCGGTTACTGGTTATTTCCTGGGGGATATCATCATCCCGGCCTCTGGGCCTAGGCGCGCCCCTAACACGTGCAGGGTGTCCCGTGTGTTTCTTTGAATGCGTAACAGTGTTGCGGGATCGCATACTCTCCAGCGCTAGCTGCAGAGGCCATGGCGCCTTACGGGTGAATGGAGTAGGCAAACCCGCAACACTGTTGGGCACTCCAAGAAACACGCGGCACATCGCGGCCCTCTGCCCCGCAGCCGCGCTGGGCCCGGCCATCACGCTCGTGATCGTGACGCTCGTGGGCTGCGACACGGTCTCCATCCTGGTGCTGCTGGCGCTCAACGGCCTGTTCCTGGGCGCGCAGTACACGGGCAACTCCATCAACCTGCTGCTGCTCGCGCCCAACTTCTCCGGCACCATGCTCGGCATCTCCAACACGTTCGCCAACGGCGCCGGCATCCTCGCGCCCTACGCCGTCGGCTTCCTCACCAACGACAACGTAAGTCTGGGTGGGAGGTGCGGTGGGCGACCGGACCGGCGACACGCGAGGGAATGCCACGCTCTGAAGCATCATCCCGCGCTACACTTTGTTATCACGATTCGTCTGTTTTGCGTATTTTATTTTAGCAACAGTGTTGTGCCAGCTGTTGGCTTTGTGAGTAGCGCCCGCCCCCCCTCCCCTCGTCCACAGAACACGCGCCGCGGAAACCTTTGCGACTCGATATGGAATCGGGGAGAGCACGCGGCACTTTTATGGCTGCGCACGAGCAATCTTTCGCCTCCACGCTTTTCCTCCTCCGGGCCGGGCCGGGCCGGGCCGGGCGTGGCGTCCTGGTCCTGTTGTGTTGCGCCCCGCCCCGACCGTCCCTCTCCATGCAGCCCATCCCCCTTCCTGTCCTGCTCCGCCACAGTGCGCGACCCTCCTCGCCCTGAGCCTACCGACCACCCGACAACATCCATCTGGTCCGTGATACCCTCGCCGACGAGGAAGCCCTAGGCGTCTATTCATGTTTGGGTTTGGGCTTAGTCGGGCGCCGCCCCGCCCCGCCCCGCCCCGCGCGGCTCCGACCCGCCATGGCGCCTGCCACTCGGGGGATACCTGCCCGCAACACTCCCTTGCCAGGCGGGATTGCCCGCCTCACAGGGGCTCTCGGAGCCGAACCCTCCTCCCCGTCCCCAGCCGCTGCCGGAGAGCTCTTGAAGGCACAATAAATCGTTCGTCTTCTGTCAATCGTTTCTGCTTTTCAGGATTTTTATTTAAATTTTAACTAAAGTTGACGAGTGAGGATAAGTTTGCGTGGCGAAAGATGAATGAACGGTATTTTTTATTGTAGCCGTACTGTTGTGAGGGAGGGGTGTATAGGGGAGCAGTCGGCCCCAAGCTTGGGTTCCATTCGTCTTGACAATCTCTCACAATGTGATTCATGGCTAGCTGCTCCGCTCTGCGGCGGCGCGGTTTCAATAGTGCGCCGTCGCGGACCGATGGTCAAATAATAAAGGCCAGACGGAGCCATCGGACTGGAGTGGCCACCGCGCACCGCACCCCATTGAGGAGCGTGTCGCGACAGGCGTGGCGGGGCGGGGCGGGGGGGCTTGCGCTTCCTGCATCCTGACCCCTCCCCCCCCCCCCCTCCCTACCGGTACACCTCCGGCCGGGCGGCCGGGCCGTCCCGCTTGGTGACCGCGGATGCTCGTCTTTCATGTTTCCGCATTAAATAAATTGTTTGACTTTGCCAGCAAACTCTCAGCGCCTGGAACACTGTGTTCTACATTAGCGCTGGGATCGGCGTGGTGACCTACATCATCTACCTTGTACTGTGTCAGGGGGAAGTGCAGCCCTGGAATGATCAACAAACTTCAGGTAATTTTAAAATATGTTTTTTTTTAATCTAAAATTGTATGAAAATTATAATTATTTCTAACTCTTACAGATGAAGTGTTTGATGAAGAAATCAAGAAAACCCATAATGTTCTATCAGCAGGCATAGAAAACCCTGCATATAGTCCTTGAACAGGGCTAATTGTTTGGCTGTGATATGTCCACTGAGGTTTACCAAGCAATGAAGTGTCCAGGTATAAAAGTCCTACTTTGAATGGGTCTTCATATGAACTGTTAATCCGCCTTTTCGGACAAATGACTGTGAACAGATGGTACACTGGTATGCTTTCAAACCAGAATGCAATAATTTGTGTACAGTAAGGACTCTCTTAGTTCTGAAAGCCTTTTTACAGACAGTACAGTCATAATGCTTCTTACCAGTATGAACAATTTCATGTTCTTGGAGCTGGGAAGATCTTTTAAAAGTCAAACCGCACGTTGTGCACTGATATGGACGCAATGACACATGAATTGTGAAATGATTTTCTAAATGATGTTTGCGTGAGAACGATTTACCGCATTCGCTGCAATTATAAGGCTTCTTTTTCTCCAAAGAATGAAGGTTGTTTTTGTGTGTTTTTAAATTAGGGCCACTTGAAAAAGACTTGCCACAGACTTCACACAAATGGCTTTTCCTTCCTTTGTGCCAATCCATGTGATTATCAAGTAGATTCTTCTGACTGAAATATCTATAGCATAATTTACATTTGTAAGGTTTTAGACCCATATGAGCTCTTGTGTGTCTTTGTACTTCAGAGGTTGAAAGAAATTTCCTCCGACAAATTTGACACTGATACTTTTCTATTGCTCCTTGATGGGATAATAAATGCCTCATGAGAAGGTTCCGTTTTTTAAACACTTTCTTACACTCTGGACATGTCAACTCTTCTATGTTGGTGAGCAAATCTAATTTTATATCCGGTAAATTTTGTATTGTAGAACTACCAACATGGCTTGAACTTTCTTCACAAATAGAATTTCCTAAATCATCACCCTCACTGAATAGAGTATCAAATGATTCCTCATCTTCATTTATAGAAGAAACTGCTGAGGTCTTGTCTGCTTGGCTTCGAGTTGTTCTACACAGAATATTTTTTTTTTTAATAACATATTTTACAATTAAGTAGTTTATTTACAGATATTTACTTACACTGAAGACTGAAAGCTGTTGCTTTCTGCATCCCTTTGTTTATCAGAGGAAGAACTGAATTCTTGAGTGTAATCAGAGTTCATTCTTAAAAATATATTATCCATCAATGAAGTAAAAAGGGATGGGTAAAGTAATGAATTGGGCTGGAAATGTGCCAATTGTTCAGGCCTTGAAGAATTTCTCTCCTTTAATTTAAAAATGATAGAGCAGCTGGCCTAAAGAGAGGAGGAATAGAATCAATAACTTTTAAAATATTTGATTCATAATTTTAGAATTTGAAACCCTGATATGCAGAAAGTAGGTCTAACGTATTAATATATCAACTTTCAGTTATTCATAAAAGCTCCATGTACTTGAAAAACTCACTTTTCCATCAGTTAGACATGACTCCAAGAGATGCTGAGTATTAGCTACTTGGCTCGACACTTCCTCAAACCACAAATTGTATGCAGCTACAAATTCTATTTTGAAGGCGCATTCTCTGCATATAAATTTTGGAATGTTGTCAGATTTTGCAATCTAAAATTGAGAAGGAAGTCAATGATATTTAAAATATTTGGAATATTGTTTTACAATAAAATAACACCAAAATTACTAACCTTACATTTGAGTGTGAAACATATCTTAGATAAAGTAAAACTGTCTTCCTCCCTTTCAGACAAAGTCAGTAACTGTGATGAATCTGTAAGCAAACAAAGGCGACAAACCTTGTCACTCAATTCCTTCAAATCAAACATTTTTACAGAATGAGCTGAGATGTAGTGCGGACAAATTTGGAATGAGCCCGGGAAGGCAGAAACTCACTATTCGCAGGATAGCAGCCGACATACAGCAGACAGCATTAGTCAAAAGTATCCGAATCATTGATTCCTTTGTGTCATGGTTCATAATCTCTTTCACAATCCTTCACATAAAAATTTAATGAAATATATTCCATTGACTGCGGCTGAACCTCCTCTGAAATAAGATCAGCGATTAAATATATTTGTAAACAAACAATTAAAGTGTTGGCTCCGGTCGTGTTATTGATCCCCAACAGTACAGTCCGTACAAAAGTAAAGCAGTTGCAGACCAATTTTTCTCATGATGGAAACACATTATTCGTGTTAGAAGTTGCGTACGAACAGTCTGTTTAATCGAACAGTGATTAGGTTTTTTTTCGGTTTTTTGAAATACGTCATTGCGTTTTATTACTGTATTGAATAAATGTCACTTTTGAGCTGCTCTGTACTGACAGCAAACAGGAGTGGGTGGGTGTAGTGGGAGAGCAGCTGAAAGCGTCGACCTGCTTTACTTTGATTCAGCGAATTTGAGGTGGAAGTCTATTGTTCAGTTCCCTCTGTTTTTAAAAGTGAAGAAATTGGTAGAATACAAAATCATAGAGATGACTGCGCCAAGTAACAACAAATTGAAGGAGCAGATCCGTGATATTCTTCTACAACATGACAACTATGACAAGTAGGTTATATGTACTTCTTAATTTAAACCTGTTTTAGCTGCTAATTCTTTAGATCCTTACACTCTTTGTGACAATTGTTTTCCTTTTCAGCTCCTATTTTATTTACTGTTTATATTGTGAAAGTATTCATTTTCCTTGTTCCAGTTGTCCCGAAGAAATTAACAATGTTGCAAGTCAAGATTGCCTGGAAAAATTAGCAGCGGGTCTCATGACCTTTTATGAACCAGAGCTGAAGCGTTTCCGAGAACAACTAGCAGAAGTTGTGTAGGTGGTTCTTACTACTCATATTCTTTTTGATTGTTTACCATTCTATTTGTTGAAAACTATTCACATTTCACATGAGGTGGATAAATGTAGCTTCCCCAAAGTACTAGGGTCTCCTATTCCTATTGATGATCAACACATGGTAAAATTTTTCGCAATGCATCACATTTTACATTTCCATGGGGATTCAGGAGACCATATTCATTTTATTCTAACAAAATCCCAATTTACTCCTTAAGTAGATTTTTCTGACTGCCAAAAATTTAAGCCTGTGCTTATTACATATTTATTTAACTCTTACTTAGGGAAACAGACTGATACTTACATAGTTTTGTATTATTTTGAAGGGGGCCTCCTGAATCTCCTCCTTGCATAGGCAGTTCCAACCTGCAGGCCCTGCTCAACATGCGGTTAGTTGTGTGCCATTCTATTTCTTCTTACTTAAATTTGGACATATTTTATTCATAAGGCAGTTTTTATGCAATGTAGTCTCATCACACATGTTTGCTGTATACATTATTATTTGTTATTATCCAAACATAACTTGTACTTGTAGTTTTTTCTCTCCTTTACATAAAACCCTCTTCCCCTAAAATTATCAGACAATTTCCAGCTTCTAAAAATTGGAAACCAGGGCCATGTAAAGCTTCATACTATATATACATATTTTTTTTTTTTTAGGAACAAGCAAAATACTCTTATTGAGCAGCTGCAGGATGAAAATAAGAGATTTATGGAGACTCAAAATGCAGAAGACCTTCAAGGAATGGTTAGTTCCATCTCCACGGAATAATTTAATTGTAATTCTTGTAATTTTAAGTGTGTAGTCTGTCTTCTTGATTGTCTTACAAGTATTGTTCCTATTCTGAGTTTGTAAACATGTAAAAACTCACTTACCAATACAGCAAACTCTTTTCAGTTTACTAATTTTTCAGTTTGTAACGGTCAAGGGCTACCAAACGAAGTTGATGGCAGTGAAGAAGGAAATGACGATACTTCACGATAGAGCTAACAAGATGAAGGTTTGTAGTATCTAGAATTTTGAATAGTTAAAATTTTTTTTACAGTTAAGTTTCTTAATTTAAAGAAAATTCTTACTTTGATTTCTAGAAGCGGGCATTGAAATTACAACAGCGTAAAGAAAAACAGGCCCTTCAGCGACTGCAACAAAGGGAAGCACAGCTCCTCAGAGAACAAGAGCTTGTAGGGAAACCCATTGTGTCCCATCATTCATCTGCAACCTCACCCAGTAATGGAAACTCACCTAGCTAGTACATGTAGTGGTTCATGTTACATTAAGATAATGTTATGATTCCTTCCCAAGAAATTTTGTTAACCTTTGGAAAGGAGAAGCATTTATATTGTGATTCTATCTCTTCAGCCTGTGATCAGTAGTACAAGTACATCAGATAATGTACATGTTTAACAGGTTTCAGAATATTAGATTTAATTTTATTAGGATATGATTGAGATTAGTGGTAGTGGTGTTTAGATTAAAGCTCAGGTGGGAGTATCAATTTGAAGTATTACATTTAAGCCTGTATGTTCTGTTTTCCTTTCACCCAGGCAACTGCGTTGTGAACATTTTTATAATAATTTTCTATTATAAGTCAAAATAAATAGTTCAGTTTTATTCAAATTATTAATGAAGGTAAGCAAATTTTCTTAAAAAATATTTATTCAGAAGAGAAGATAACACAGAGGAGTCCTTTGAACAAACTGAACTTGTTTCATTGAATCAATAATTTTACATAAAATTTAATTTGTGAACAGTGCAATCTCTCAACTTTGAGTAAATGCAGAGGGAAATTTGTTGAAAAAGTCTTAAAAATTTAAATCATTGCATAGTGTTACTTCTTCCCTGACTTCTTAATTCCACCACTGACAAGAGGTCCTTTCTGTGCTGCTTTCGCCTTTGCATCCTGCAAAGCCTTTTGTTGTTCCTTCAGCTTAGCCTTGTGAGCCAGGTCGTCGTCATCCAAATCCTTTCCTTCCTTTTTGGGTGCCTTAAGTGGCTTCTTCTTGCCTCCCTCACGGCCTGACATGATTCACCTGGAAAACATACCTACAGGTTAGAATGAGACGCATATACCTAATTATACAATTTTTTTTACACAGCAACTTTATTCAATAAAACCAAAATTAAACAAATATGAAAACTACACAGTGAAATAAACAAGAGGACACTTCCAGCGTTGGTAAAACAGTAAACTTTACAAGGGCAACTATTGGTGCCAAAGGAAGAGCACATATGAAGAGCTTTTAGATAAGATATTTGTCACAACTGGGCTCCATCGTAAGAAATAAGAGGTTAAGGGGAACAGCGTTAACGCCAACCATACGAGTTTCCAGGTTTAAATCAAACTGTGGCAAAATTGGATGGGATAGGGATGAATAAATAGATTTTTGATAGCGTACCTACCACTGGTCAAGACGTAGAAGCAGAACAGAAACGTGGGACTAAAAGCCGGGAAGGCAATGACCACAACCACAGCAGAGCGCAACAGAAATTACTCGTGCTTATATGTCGGTGCACTCGGCGGCACTCATATGAAAACTTCAAACTTCTTGCCGACATTCTCATAGCAACAGAAAGACCAACTTTTCAAAGCAAAATAATTCGATTAGCGCTTTTTTAGTCTGTAAAGGACTCTTAAATTCACCTCTTGGATACAAATTTTTGAAGCGTTTGATAAAAAAAATCATTAAATTATCTAAAACACCAGGGGTGTCCTCTACCACACACTTCTTTTGGGGGGTCTAGGTTGTCATGTCTTGCAATCTCTGTGCAAAACAACTTTCAATATGGTGGCGAGTTGAGCATCACAAACATTGATCATCGGGAATTCTTAAAATGGTCGTAGACATTGATAAAGTTTGTCGTCTGTGCCTGGAACTTTCTTCAAATTCCATATTTTATTCCAACAATTCTGACGGACACCCAGCCTCCCTAAGCGACGATTTAATATCTAGAATCTTTGAATGCACCTCACTCAAGGTACTTGGCCGAGTAAATTGTTGTTGCTTTAGTCTAAGGATACTTTCTTTAGTTTTTACTAGTACTGTCAGTATCACCTCGGTCTGATTTTTAACTTTTAAAAACAACTTAGTGTTGGATCTCGGTGTGTTATTTTTAGTCAGTTTTGCTGACTTTTTGGTGCGATTTTGACTGCTAATTGTAGGGGGTGCATGCTTTGTTTTGGTTTTCATCCTGGCATTTTTTATTGTATTTTTTTGTTTCATTTATTTATTTTATTTACTTTTGTATCAAATTTCTTGTGCTCTAAAATACGAATAATTGTTGACTCAGGTTACACTGGGTGATGGACTGCCCGAATCTATTTGTGGGTCCTGTTTGCGACTTATTGACAAGTTCCTTCTCTTCCGTAAGATGTGTTGGGAAGTGGATAATAAGCTCAGAGAGCATCTACTTAATAACAAAGAGGTGAGTGCTCCATATGAAATCCAGCCTTACGTTTTGTAGTGAAATCTGCACTAGTTAATAGAAAGATACTTCTCTAAAATATATATCTATTTATTTTAACAGGGTAATTTTTCATCATTACCTCCACCTGTTCGCCTGGATGATGACCAGGTAAATTTGTCCTTAGAGGTAAAAAATAACTGGTGTTCTGCTTCTGACATCAAAGGGGAACGAATCTCATCAGATGATGACGAGGTAAATGGCAATGATTGTGATGATGATGAATCTGATGAAGAGTAAGTATATTTAAAACTAGAGGCCACTTATTTTTATACTTACAAGATCTTTTCATTTACATTTTATTTTCTTTATATTGTAGTTATCTTCCCAGTCCCTCAAAATCTGCTGCAAAGCTATCCCAACCAAATTATAACTGTGATATATGTGCTGAATCATTTAATAAATTATCAGCTCTAAAGAAACACAAAAAAGATGAGCATCCCAAAGCCAAGAAGTCAAGGCCAGTTATGAACTGTCATTACTGCAACAAGCCATTTAAGCAGCGTAAAAGATTTGAAGAACACGTCAAAAGTCATGAAAGTACAGAAGATGATGAAGCAATGACTAACGATGTGAAGAGCAAA
The DNA here is from genome assembly GCA_033675135.1 of Frankliniella intonsa. Taxonomy (NCBI): domain Eukaryota; kingdom Metazoa; phylum Arthropoda; class Insecta; order Thysanoptera; family Thripidae; genus Frankliniella; species Frankliniella intonsa. The sequence goes on along the minus strand of CM066254.1, from coordinate 7,937,253 downwards.
AAAACAAATAATGAATCTGATTCTGATTCTCAAGCTCAGATTGGAAAGAAGAGAAATGAAGCTGAAGACCAGGCATCTAAAACAGAAACTACTGATAAACAAAAAAAGAGAAAGTTTCGCAAGGTTTATGATTGTGAGTATTGTGATCAAGTGTTTCATAGTCATGCTAAATTCACTCAGCATGAACTTATGCACACAGGTGAGAAAAAATACAATTGCTCAGACTGTTCTCGTAGTTTTACACACAAGCATAGTTTAATAGGTCACATCAAGGAGCAGCACACTGGAGAAGTTAATTTTACATGTGATGTTTGTGGTCGAGGCTTTGTGCACCAATCAACTTTCAACATCCATAAAAAAACACATTCCACAGAGAAGCCTCTCAAATGTCCAGATTGTGGAAAATGTTTTACCCAAATGAAAAATCTCAGAGTTCACCGTCAGATTCATTCAGCTTCTCGCACACATACATGTCAAGTATGTGGCAAGAGTTTTAATTTCTTGAAAACATTGAAAGTTCATTTAGTTTTACACTCGGGTGAAAAACCATATGTTTGTGCCTATTGTGGGAAAGGTTTTGCACAGTCAGCACCCCTTAAAACCCATACTAGAATTCACACAGGTGAAAGGCCTTATGAATGTACTTTGTGTTCATCTAGTTTCTCTACAAACAATGCATTAAAGTCTCACATACTTAAGCACTCTGGAGAGGCGCCATACTCATGTGAAGTGTGTAACAAGGGATTTGGTCGTAAGAAAGATATGGTTGCTCATCAAGAAGAAGCCCATAAGGTTTTTATTGGCTTACCTAATGTGACTACTAATACTGTTTCAGTAACAGCCCAAAACAGCTTGCCTGATTCCAAGGTAATTCAGAAACAGAAGTGCATGACTGTGCCACGTACGGTAACTACTGAGTTAATTCTACCTGATGTCAGTGTTGTGCGTCAGGTGGCATCTCATATACTTACTCACAGTACTTCTCATGAATCGCCTCCTCCATTGGCCCCATTATCTGTAACTCGTCTCCCAAAAGTAGGTGCACCAGTGCAACATGTCAATCATAATGTGCCCGCTCAACTTCAGCGCGTGACTCATGGTACAGTTTCCCCTCTCCACCCTCCTGCTCTGAATGGCATGCCCAATCAGCCCTCATTCTTGAATCCTCCACAACATGGAACTGGTACAGATTGCAGTGGTGGATGAATACCATTCAAGCAGAACAAAATTGTATCATTTTGAGTCATTTTCTCTTCCTTGTCTTCCAATCTGATTTTCTGCTTAAGGAAATTAAGTAACTGTAGAAGAAATTATTGTTTTTTATGAATTTAAGTGGTGTCTCTTTAAGATTTGTAATCAAATTGTTTTATGAAAATTTTTTGATTTTATTATGTTCCTTCATAAATGTTAAGTTTTTTTTTTATATACAGTATATACCAGGTTTTTTCCCCAATCATGATCTGAGTGTTGATATTTATATTATTATTTTTTTTTTTAAGCCTTTGCCTTAGCTGTTAACTTAGGTATGTATATCTGTTAGTTTCGCTCTCAGTTTTTCTGAAACAGGCAAGAACAGAGCTATCACTCAGCAAACACAAGTGTAATACAGCACTGCAGTGTGAAGTGTGAGACCCATTTTTGTGTACTACAGTTGACACTGAGACCCACTGCATTGTACAGTTAATAAACATTTAGGACTACCTGTGTCCGACATAGGGTCTATTACAATTATAAAGTAAGTACTGTACTACACTTGAGTTTGCAGAGCAGTAATGCTGATTTTCTTTTCTTTTCTCAAACTGATTGTAATGAGTCTGATATTAGCATCTTTTATAACTTATTGTTTGTACATAGATCTTATTTACTTGTTAAGGTTTTCTATAGAATTTGTTTTATTTCCACTCACTGCCCAACTACGTTACAAATTTATGAACAGAAGCCTGTACCAATCTTTTTGTTTTGGTCACTAGCTATTGCAGCGTGTGTGTAGAGTTTATGTCTATCAAGGCTATGAAGACAGCATAACCCATAGAAAATACTTAATACCGTAAATTTGCTTTCTACTGTTATGTATAAAAAAAATAAGGAAGCAATCTTTTGTCTCATCTTATCTGAAAATGAAAAATTATGATCTGAGTTAATATTTTCCTTGCTGAAAGACCTTAAAGACTCGTGTTCAGTGCCAGCTAACTTAATGGTTGATTTAATTTTCCATGCAAAAAAGTTTCCTGATTTTTAAAAAAAAAATTTCCTGTTTACCTGAATAAACCAGTGCCTTGTATGTAGAAAACTTGTACAACCCCACCATTTCATTGAATTCTTGTATATTTCAATTTGTTCAATCAACATACTTAATCTATTTACTTATTACTAATAGTTAAAATGTGAATGTCCATTACATTGGTGCCAGTATGTCCTGTAAGTATTAAGTTCTTGCCATCATCAATATTAGAATAGAAAGTGTGAGTGTCATTGTCTTCAAGATATTTTATGTAGTCTTCATTGCCGTCCAATTGCCCAGCATATCCAAAAGCTCCAGCAGCATTGGTGGGGCCATCAATTCCATCAGTGCCCGCTGACAGGAGTGAGATGGAAAATTGATTTGCATATTCATCTCCTGTTGATATTTTTTTAAATTCTTCAGCAAACCGAAGAGCAAGTTCTTGATTTCGGCCCCCTTTTCCAGTTCCTGTCACTTTCACAGTTGTTTCTCCGCCAGCGATGAGACAAAGTCCTCTTGTGGAAGAGCTGTTATGAATAGTTCTCTTGATATCATCTTCAGCTTCTGATGACAGCAAAAATTCTTCCTCTAAACCCTCAAATAAATTGCATTGTTTTGTGAGTAAAAACTTACATATCCTACATGCTAGTTGAGAATATAATAATGCTATTCTAGAGACATTGCCTTGAATGCTGGAAGATAAAATACACACAGAATAATTCAGACTAACCAGACAATTCTTTGCTGCTGTGATTGCCACTGTGTTATTGCCTATAAGAATGTTGTAAACTCCTTTCCCCTCAAGATTTGAAGGTTTTGAGTAACTTGAAAGAAGACATGCCTGAACTGATTTTGGTATGGAATTTTGCAACTGGAATTTGCAAATCATATCCCAAGCGGCAGTAGGGCTGTCCTTGTTAGAAGCAGTGGGTCCACTGGCTATGAAGTCAACCGGGTCTCCAATGACATCTGACAGGATGAGTGAGATAACTGTGGCTGGTTGAGCTGCAGCAGCTAAACGGCCCCCTTTTACAGCTGACAAGCACTTGCGTACGCAGTTTAATTGAAGTATGTCAGCACCAGCATTAGCCAATTTTTTTATTACCTGCTCAGGGAAATTATTTTCAGATTTTGTTTCACAATTTTATTATTTATGACTTTTTGTAATTACTGGATTTTGTACCTGCAGTTTCTCATCCAATGTGAGAGGCTCCACTGGAAGAGGAAGTAACGCAGAACCACCACCCGAAATAAGTACTAGTAGTGTATCATCCTCTTGTAAATCCTTGACTACTCCTAAAATCTTTCTCGCATTATCTTCAGCCATTTTATCTGATGATAGATGATCCAATTTTTACTTCAAATTCGGTAAATTTTCTATGTAATTAACATGTTAGTGGTGTAAATACCTGGAAGATTATTTGCTGCTCCTTGCAAAATTTCAACCTTAGTATCTGATGGAATTGGATGAATATCTTGAATGCCAACTGGAACACTTATTATGCACCTTTTCATGAGGGTTCCTAATTTTTTTTCCATTGTCAGTGCCATTTCTAAAACAGCTTTTCCAAATCCGATTACATAGCATGGTTGTTTTAATTGAAAATCAGTCCCTGTTGATCATAAAGTAAGCCCCATAAGGTATGACAATTCCAAATAATTAAAGTTCTTCCCAAATTAAATCAAAGATGAATTACCTTTCACTGTCAGAATCCTTCCATTTATTTGCACTGCATTTTCTATCAAATGGGCGGGTTTTACAGCTGACACAGCAGCCAAGAAAGCAGCTTTTGTATTCTCTAAAGTCTCATGATAGGTTAAGGGATCCATTTTAACTTTCTTTACAGTCAAAGAAATGGAAGATGTGGCAAATTTAGCCTTCCTAATACTGCTCCTTTGCCGACAAATTAAGTGAGAAAACGATCGCAGCATATCACTTCACGCTAGTCATTTGAAGATTAAGTGTTTTTCACTAAAGGGAACCTCCTATACACATCCAAGCAAAGGACGAATGACGGACGAGATAAGAATTACTGTCATAACAGGTGGATAATGCCTGTAGATAAGACGTTCTGGCATCGGAGAGGAACATACAATGTATTCCTACCGTGTTCGATATTGATGGGATATTAGGAACCACTCAGAGTGCCCTCTCCCCGTGCACTCTGCTAAGCAAAGTGTGAACGATCATCGATGGCATTGATCAACTAGTGTCAATCAGTGCCTGCCTCACGCTCAGAGAAGAGGACTGCTACTCATCCTCGTGGTTTCATTGACTCTACTGTTGAGTAGAGAGAAGTGAAGACGTACTACAGAAATGATCCTGTGAAGTACAGTCTTAATGAATAGAGGTCCGAAAGGAACCAAACTAAAGCAATGCTGCTGATCCCCCGCGAGTGTTAATACCCATCTAAAACTTCATAACTTTGACCACCTCAGCTGGTGTACCAGCCAGCCAAGTACGGCACCGACGGGAATCAGCTTTCTCTCGTGACGCTATCTACGCGAGCGCACGCGTGCCGCCATCTGTCGGCCGAATTGCGAACGTACGCCACGCCGCAGCCGTAGATGTAATACCGCCAAATTTTCGAACTGCTCCGCGCGCCGGTCTGGCGGGCTCGCCCGCTGTCTCGCCCGCTGCCTCGCCTCGCGCACTCGGCACGGCCGCGTTCGGGTTCGGTCCGCGCAACATCGCTGGTCCAGTCAGCATCATGCGGCCCGCCGCCGGCGTCCTCCTCGTCGTCCTCTGCGCGCCCCTGCTCCAGGCCAGGGTGCGTTGGGCTGGGCGCGGGGGGCGGCCGGGTAGGGCCGAGCGGAGCGCCGGGGCCGGGCCGGGCTGGCACAACTTGTCATCTTCGTCCTCGCTTGCGTGTTGCGCAGAACTACGAGATCGTCTTCGAGCGCATCGAGGGGCATGAGGTGGACACGGACTACTTTGGCCCGAAGACGGGGATGCACGTGCGCCGTTTCAACAAGTCGATGTCCGTGCTGGTCGACTGCCTGGAGATCACGAAGCCCCTCCCCAACGAAACGATCGTAAGGCCAGCCGGAGCCAGGATCCTTTGGGTTTAGGCACCGCGGAGGCGAGGAAAATGCGCTTTGCCCAGCTTCCGAGCTGCGCCCTGTCTGTCGGAGATGCGAGAAGGGAGTGAGTCACTAAAACAGGCGTGCTCTTGGCTGTGCAGCGTGTCTCAGAGAGTAGGCCTTTTACTGTTGCAGGCCGAGGTGATATTGCACGAGCGACATGACAACGAGTTTGTGCCCAGCTGGCTCAAGTACCGTCGTAACTTCTGCGATTATTTGGCCAACGATAAGCGCCCCGTGTTCAAAGAGATTGGCAAAATCTTCGGCTTTCCTCCGACGTGCCCAGTCGTTGTATGTCCTTTTTGAATGTACTGCAGCGATCGTAGGGGGTTGGGGGGGGGGGGTCGGGCTGCTCAGTGTGTCACCCGTACTGTCGTTGCCCCGCGCGGGTAGGCAACCCTCCTGCGCGCGCGCCCGCGGTACAGTAGACATGCAGGGCGCCCCCTCCCTCTGATGACCTTCCTTATCTGACAGGGGGTGTTCGGCCTAGACAACTACAGGCCCGACGACAACCTGCTCCCCCCAATACTGCCGGGCCCGGACGAATGGAAGCTCGAGTTCGCGCTCCTCCTGGAAAACAAGGGGAAGGACAAGAATCTGATCCGGCACGGCGTCGTGTTCCGCATCGACCGCAGGAAGGCGATCCTGGGCAAGGGCAGAGGCTGACCCGGCACGGCGTGCCACGGGCATTCCCTGCGCGACGCGCTGGTCGCATGACCGACCGTGTGTGATTTTGTTCGATTAAATTTTCGTTAATTAAAATGTAATTACCGTCCCGGCAAGTGTCATTACCGTCCGGCGGTACGATGTTCACCCTTTCAAAAAGCCATACGAATAATGGGAGCATTGCATGCTCACACCTCACGCCTCACGCTCCCTCGCATAGCGCGCCACAAACGGCGTTCACATTTAGGCAAAACTTGGACTAAACACAGCGGAGTGAGTAAAGCGGGCCTCTTCCGCGCCCAAGTACTCTACAACACCTTAAGCGCGGGTGCGAGCATGTTGCCTAATGGGTAGGCGGTAGGCATGGATGTCGGCCACTCTGCGGGCGCTGCCTGAGCATCCTATCTCACGTGGACTTACAGTAAAGGCGCGAAGAGCAGACAACTCTTACGGCACGGTGGGGCGAGGTGGGGCGGGCTGGACCCACGGGCCGTTTTTTGTTTTGCCGGGACAACTTGAGGGGGGTGGGGTGCAGACGAGACAGGTGAGGGGAGGAGGGCGGGGTGGGGCAGTGGTGAGCAGCCAGACAGTCACGTGACCGGCGCGGCGAGACTGTCTGCTGTCTAGCGTCCCCCCCCCCCCTCAACCCCCGCGCCCCACCCCGCCGCCCTCCCCGCGACGGCACCCCACCTCACCCCGCCCCGCCCGCGCCCGCAAGGCCCGTCGTGCCGTACCGTACCCCCTGTGGCCTGAACGTTTTGTGATTTTTGTGCGCGAGTGATTCTAAGTACAATGTTTAAGCCCTAGTGGGGCGATTCGCCGCATCTCTCTGCCGGAAACGCCGTTGCGCCAGTGTGCTTTTCCAGGGTAAAGACTGGCCTGCGTTTCGTGATGCGGGCTCGCTCCCAAGGACCGCATACCTTGATTAGAGAAAAGTCCAATTTCCTCCTGTTTGTTGTCCCTGCGACGGTTTTATCGTGATTATGTAGTTTGCGAAGGTTCTGTACGCTGCCTGAACCCGATCGACTACGATTTATGACCTTCCTTTGGTCTCTCACGCGTTTTTAACGCTGTTGTGCTTATGCTTTTCGTCTGCAATGCATTTATTATGGCGTTCCTGTGTCCCAATAGTTTCTATCGCAGGCAGGGTTTTTGGCTTGCGTTGCGTCTTAGTAGCCTGTTTCTACCTTAGAAACGCGCTGTCTTTCTTAACTTGTTTGGTTAATTCTTAAAATCTTAGTTCCCTTTTTCCATTTCCTCAAATATTTCTTTCTTCTTTGCAGGTTAGGTTTTGTTTCCTAAGCTGTCAAAATAGACCCAATCCACAGTCACCATGAAAACTTAGTGGCATTGTATTCGGTTGAAGTGTGCCTCTTGTTTAAATAGTCCGCACACTGAGGCAGAACGCTCGGGACCATGGCTGGTATCAAAACTATAGCTCTCATGCTGATGCTTGTTTTCTTAGCTCAAGGTGAGTTTCACATTGCATGAAATACAGTTTGCTCATTCGACCATTTTTTCAATTCTACTATTCCGATGACATTGACAATAACAGTGACAAATGCATAGATATCAATCAATTTTAGAATGTGCGAATTATAATATGAGAGAAAGTACAGAGCTGATATAATTTTGCATGGACGGCATGTTTCTGTTGACAATCTTCATTTCCTTACCTCAGCATTTTTCTATTCGTGTGTTTTTGTTTGGTCAGGCTTTCATACTGCTAATGAGCAAAGGCAACACAAATGTGCTTTCTACTCCGAAAAGAGCCTAGTCAATGGTAATGACTTATCAAATGATGAGGCATCAGATGATTATGGCAGTAGGGAAATTGAGGTATTAAGATTTTTAGTGGTGGAAAAGAGCTAAGTAAGTGTTAGCTGGTAATAAATATTGTAATCAACAAAAATTTCCTTTACAGGGGTCAGCTGATCCACCACATGTTATGTGTCGTAGTTCATGTTATACTGTTACCAAAATTGATCCTGTAACTAATGGAACTAAAATAATTAAGCAAGGTATGTTTCTTCTGTTTTCTTCTCCTTAAACAAAATAATAGTCTCATCTGTTTCTAATTTCTATACTGTCTTGTTTTCTTCTTCTTTTTAAAACAAATATCTAGGGTGCTGGGACCCATCAGACAAACAAGAATGTGATCGGTCTGCTTGCGTACCAGAGAGAAAGCATGATCATAAGAAATCAAAAACTCGCTTTTGCTGTTGTCTCGGAGATCTGTGCAACACAAACGTAACAGATATACTTTCTGAAGACGACTATATTGAAGAATCTGAAGATCTACAAGACACGCCTTTGAAAGCTGCTCATGAGTCTGGGAGAGCTTCTTTAGTTTTGTGGATGAGTGTTCTTGTGACCTTTAGTGTAGGATCATTGGTTCTTGTTGCTCTGTACTGCTTTTGGCATGGTGGAATGCACCGTCCTCACAAACCAGAGCCAGACTCTTTGAGGCTCATGGAAAATGGACATGGACCTGGTCAGGGCTTTGGGCAAATTATGGGCTCATATACTGGGGACAAGATAAAGTTCTTAAATGTCATAGGTATGGAAACTTGTTTCTTTATCTAGTATTCATGGATAATTACAAATTTCTTTTTCTAAAAACAACTTTACATTTTTTTAGGCCAGGGTCGGTATGGTTGTGTTTGGCGAGCAACAGTGGGTGACCATGAAGTGGCCGTTAAGGTTTTTCCTCCACATTATCGATCTTACTTTCTCAATGAAAAGGACATATACTGTTTACCCTTCATGTCTGAATGCCGTTCTCTTCTTACATATTATGGTAATTCATTTCCATTAATTTTCTGATTATTTGACCGTTTGATGAAAACAATTTCTACTTACTGACATCATACCTAACAATTTTCCAGGATGTGATGAGAGACCAAGCATGGATGGAAGCCCTGAGTATCTTCTTGTTCTCTCTCACTCTACTAATGGGTGTCTACAAGATTACTTGCGTTCCAATACAGTTGACTGGCCAACATTCTGTCGCATGGCCCTAACCATTGCTAAAGGGCTTGCACATCTCCACACTGACATGAGGAAAGGAGGTGAGGTGTTTTTTTCCCTGTTCTTGTACTCACCACTTTTGAGAGTGGTTTTAGGTATCTTTGTATTTTTGTGCATAGCACTTACATATTTTTTTCCCTTAGACAAAGAGAAACCATGTGTCAGCCACAGAGATTTGAACACCAGAAATATATTAGTGAACTCTGATCTTTCTTGCTCCCTGTGTGATCTTGGATTTGCTATGAAGATTGTAGGCTCTAAATATTATCAAAATGGAGAAGAGCAACATGCTGAGACAAAATCTATTAATGATGTAAGCGTTACCCTTTGTTTTACTTTTTTTTTCTTACAGAAACCTATTTTTTAAATTAATGCTCCTTGTTTTGTTTTTTTTAAACTTTAATTTGTTTTAAAGGTGGGAACCTTACGGTATATGGCGCCTGAGGTATTGGAGGGTGCTGTCAATTTAAGGGACTGTGAATCATCACTCAAGCAGATAGATGTATATGCTCTAGCTTTGGTTGTTTGGGAACTTGCTTGCAGATGTTCTGATTTGTATCAAGTGGGGTCTGAAGTACCTCCTTACAGGATGCCTTTTGAATCAGAAATAGGTAGTTATGTATTTTTTTAATTATAGGTCAGAGATGTCTTTGACAAATATTTCTTTAATCTAATCTTATTTTTCCCAATACTAGGGCATCATCCAACTTTTGAGCAAATGCAGGTTTTAATTGTGCGTCACAAAGCAAGACCTCTCTTTCCTGAAACATGGAAAGACTGGACTGCTGTAAGGCTGATAAGAGAGACAATGGAAGATTGTTGGGATCAGGACGCTGAGGCTCGATTAACAGCCCTGTGTGTTGAAGAAAGATTTCTTGAATTGCCTGCCCTCTGGGATCGTCAACGATGTAAGTGCTGAATATTCTTATTGAAGAAACCTTTTAATTATGCATAAAAATTCGTTCAGCTATTCTTTCTCTTTTTCCAGCATGCTTGTTCACATCTGGTCTTAGTCCTACCGTAAATCCAACCCAAGGAATTCCTTTCAATAGAGGTATAAATAATTCCATCACTTACAATACAAATAGTTTGGGCGATATGCTTAGACTTTCTGCTGATACAACTGATGACACAGGTCAGTTCCCTAAACTGCAGTGAATAAACTAGTTTTCTTTGACTGCAACTCTAAAGGCAAATTCATAATCATTTTTCAAAAATTTCTCTAGGTGGCTCAAATCGGTCAACTTCCAAGGATACCCAAGAATCAACTGTATCAGAAGGCACTGTCGAAACATTGTTGACTCTTTCTCCCTCAGATCCTCCAGACTACATTTTGAGTAAGTTCTTGTACTATTTGCCTTCAGGTTCAAGTAGTTTACTCCAGGGTTATTTGTAAAATTAATAAATTTCTATCCGTGCAGACAAAAATTGGCCTAAAGGACCTCTTCAACCGTACCAGGGAAGAAATCCATGCATGGAACGTAATCTCATGCCTACAGCGGCATCAGAGGAAGAATTGAGTCATCAAGAAAATATTCTAGTAGATCGCTCTTCAAAGCACACACCACAAGGTCACTTTCGGTCTGGTAGCAGCTGCACTGATACTCAGGCACTTGTTCCCAATGATTTTCTCAACCATAGTCAGCAGCAGCAACAACCGCAGCAATCTCAATTGAATACAAATTCTAACTTGCGCCCCATCACACCTATTCCATATGTTCAGAATGTTGTTTACAGCTCACAGCCAGTAAGTGTTGAGGAAGCAACTCCAAAACATGGAATTTTTTCATCTTGGACTGGTGGTATCCGTAAATTATTTGAATCGAAAAAGAAGTCTTCACATGCCTTAAAAGAAGAATCCTGGAAGGGAAATAGCCAGGATGTACATGATGGAAGACTAAATCTTCTTCCTGGGAGAGAGACTCAGGTTCTTCTCAATCGACCAACCGGAGTAATAACAACATTTTTGGATGCAGATGAAGACAAGAATGAGCCTGAGACAAACCAGTCACCTGTCAATCCTGTGGCAGATAGCCCAGCTCTTAGGCCAACTTCCCTTTCTTTGACCCAGACCAAGAGACACTCTAGTGGGAGCATTAGCAAAAATCGCTGTAGTGTTGAATGCCAAGATTTGTTTGCTAGCTCTTCAATGGATTGGAAACTGAAGGATCCTACCCTTAGGGTTAAAACACCAGGGGATGTTCCTGCCTCAGTGAGAAGAAACAGAGGCAGAGGCTTTACCACAAGATTTTCTCTTTATGATGATCGCATAATGGGGGGTGATCCTGCTCTTTTGAATTCTTCTCCACGTTTAGATTTTAGTGAATTGGAAAAAGATGGTGTTTTAGAAGTATGTATACCATCAATGTTTTCATCAGTACCATATCAAATTAATACTGTTTCTGATGATGTGAAGGACTCATTATTCTAAAGCCTTCTTATAGTCTTGGCACTCTATTAACTTGTAATCATGTCTCTTTTCCTTGCCTTGATAATCAATTAGTTCAATTGAGGTGCTTAGTTTAGTGGCACCCCCTTATTTCATAGAATATTGATGACTGTAATTTAGGTGGTTAAGTGCAATACCAGTTTCCTGAGCACAATTATACCTGTATTAGTTTTTATTTTTAGAGTAAATAAACTATATTAAGTGCAATACAAATTTCATACATCACTGTCAATCAATTTTTATATATAATGTATTTATAAGTATGTACTGAATTTTAAATCTGACAAATTATTGTTGACTGAATAATGATGCCAATGGCTACAAGCTTTTTTCCCTTTTCTTTTTTGAACAACTTTGTTTTTTTTTTGTTTTTTTTTTTTTTTGTTTGTTTGCTTATATTCTGTGTTCATGGTGGTTCTGCTTAGTGCTATTCAATAAGTTTGAAAGTGTATGATTACAGTGGGTGCTGTACTTGTTATGTACCCTTGATTCTTTTATTTTATTATTTTATTTTAATACAAAAATGTCCTAAGGGCAAGCCCTGTTTTGATATCAGTATTTATGTCTTATAGCCCTTAGCTTCAGTTATTTGTTAATGTTTATGCTTTTATTCCTTTTGAGCTCACCTTCGCAGGAGTGACCATCAGCTAGCTAGTAAATACTGAACAGTCTACAGTATATGTAAAGTTCGTGTATATTTTGTATTACACATTACATGATCTGTAATGCTGACATACTTTCAATCACATCTCTTGTAATATCTGTCTAAAAATTATGGTATGTTCTAAGGAATATTTACATTCCTTCTCTTTGAGATTTGTATGTTATTTTGCAGGTTTCGATGCTTTCCTTTTTTAATACTTTCCTTTCTTTGGGATGTTTAAGTTAAAGAGTGAAGTTAATATCCATTTTGACTTCTGTGATTGGGAAGGATGTGCCTTTTTTGATATGGATGATTTAAATTTTCATCTTGTTTTGCTGTCCAATATTTTTGTGATATTTATCATTTAATTTAAATAAACCTTCATTAAGTGTTAGCCAACAAATCTAAATCTGAGTGCAATGTTAACTTATATTTACAACAAGCTTTTCACAGTAAATTTTCAGTGTACTTAAACCATCAGATGTGGGTTGTTATTGATGAACAAGGACCATGCTTGCCAATATTAAAGAAGATTGTAGACTTATGTCTATCTATCTAATTAAATTAGTGTCAAAATTAAGCCAAATTGCCATTTTAGAAGCTTGTTTAGTCAATTTTTCTTGTGTTCTGCTTTCAACTTAGTTATATGCAGCACAGTGCTTTAAGTTTAAGTTCCTTTTAAGTTAGGTTTTCTCAAGTGTATGTGTACTTATTTGTAGATTCTAGACTTCTTTGTTAAGTACTTTAAGAAGTAGTGATCTGAGATTTATGATAACTAATAACTGCATAAAATCTAGTGAAAACTTCTTGTCCACATGCCCACCATTTGCTTATGATATGACTAGCTGTCATATCTCTTTCCAGTCGTGTTGTGGGGAAAAGTATAAACACTATTGGACACTTGTCTGAAGGATGAAGAGTTCTAGCAAAAATACAAAAACAAACAGGGATCTTAGAGTATCTGGATAGGATTTGTTTGAATGATGCTTTTCCTGTAAAGAATAAAATCTGTGCTGTGATGCTCTGGCTACTTAGTGCGCTTTAGCTTTAATGATAACAAAGAGGTTTAAATGAGAACTGATGTTATGTTTAATTAAGTGAATGTAACCATTTTCTTTCTCATTTGTGTATCTGGAACTCATGTCATATGTAGTCTGCAAATTTTTGAGGCATTGTGTTAACTTAGACAAGTGTTAAGCACTCGTTAAGTATTTTGATATAGTTTAGTTGGAAAATATTTTATTGTGATATTTCATTTGTTTTTCATTCACTCACAATTTTATTTGCAATTACTTTGCTAATATAAAAGTAACATTTAATGGAATAACTATCAATGTACTGCGCTTGCTTTAATTTGTAACCATAACAATTCTTGTTTGCCATTTCCAAATTATAATGCATATGCACATTCAGTGAATGTTTTAATACAAAGAAAAATGTATATTGAAAAAAAATAAAATGTGATACTGTAAACCAGAAAACATAAAATCCATATTCTTTTTGCCTAATAATGCTACTGAGGCTATAGACTTGGCAATTTTACGATTTTCGGTCGAAAAAAAATTTGCTCCAAAATGACAGGGGTGCTCTGCCCTCTGCTTCTCTGTAATGCTTACGGCGCTTCTCCGGTTTAAATTTTCGCGCGGCGGCAGCTGCTTCTCGTTGCTACCAGTTTCCGCAGTTGGCACACGAAAGCGCAACTTTTCGGTCCCAAACTTCAGATTCAAGTTTCTAGCGCGATTTAACCATGGCGGAAAATTGGGCGGTTTTCCGGCGGGCCATGTTGGCGGATGTGTGGTTTCCGCGCCACCTGGTGGGCAAACTTGTAACTATGGATCTGGCGCAGCCGTGTGGTTTTGCGGAGTGGGTGTGAAATTGTGATAATATTTGTTTCCAACGTAATATTTTTTAAATAATCAATTAGGGGGAGTGTGATAATTTTTTTATGATTAAATTTGATATATTTTATTGTGCTGGAGAGGACAAATTGAATGTCCTCGCCGGTCCTCGCTTCTAGGATGGCTGAGCGCCTACTGTAAGCCTAGAATTAACCATCAGCATTGGGTGTAACTTTTCAATGATATTTCTTTGAGCAGAAATTTGTCATTTCCAAGGTATGTAATTTTCTTGTGGCACATTATGTAGTGCCCAAGGGAGGTTAGGTATAAAGGTTAGGTCACCTCATGTTCATCCATGAACCTCTATAATTGGGCAATAGTGTGAACCATAAATTCATTTTACTTTGCGTTCTTGTTTAAATGGGAAAAGGAGGGCATCCATGGTAAAATGGGGATAGGAATTGGGAGAAAATAGGGAAGCTAGGACACTCAGCCGAGTCATTACGGCTGGATGCATTAGTTGGTACCCAGCCATAGGAAATTGCGGTTCTGTGTGCCTGATGACTCTTGCTCTTTGAACAATATTGCATCTGTTTACCCAGAAAAATTAAACGTGACATTATTCATGAAGTAAATTAGGCCTTTCCTTTTGTCAAACTTTGTCAAGGTTTTAATCATTTAGAGTATGGCATGTTCATGGCATCTTTTTAACCAGAAAATTAAATGTGACATGAGTCATAAGACAAATGAGGCCTTTTCTTTTTCCAAATTTTGTTAAGGTTTAAATCATTTAGAGTATGGCATGTTCATTCTCAGAATGCCGTCTAGCTATCAAATAACCTTGTGGATCAGTTTTATGTGTTTTAAATGCAATATTGTTCAAAGTGCATGGCCCTTCACTCATCTTCATTACCAGATTTGGTGTGTTATTTAGATGAATGCTAGTCATTCATTTTTATTTATGTCTTATTCATGATTGGTATCTCGCCAACAAGTCAAGTTTTATGTTTTTCTGAATGCATTAAATAATATGGCGAAATGCTTTTTAAAGTACTAAAGCTTGTTTTTGTTTAACATATATGAGTGATGGGCCTTGCTTCTTGTTATATTTGAGTGTTGCCTTTGTGTCTGCTGCTGCTCTTTACTTGCTCTATTGCAAAAAGTATCCATTGAATGCTTTGTTTTGCGCCATTGGGCCTGCCTGCTTCCTCTCACTTTGACCTCGGCCAGACTCCTCATGGTCAGGGTGTGAGGAGTGGGTGTCTTGCTCTTGTACCTTTGAAATGTAAATTTTTGCTTGCTTTAAACTTGTTGTAGTTGCCCCCTCTTGCTGGCATGTTGACCCAGGCCAGTCTCCTGAAGGTCAATGTGTGTGTGAGAGGGGGCGAATGAGAGGGGATCCCTCTCTCTTTGCATTGCTTTTAAATGTTATCTTTTGAATGGATACTTTTTACTGCTCTGTGCTGTGCTGATTCCCTTCTGGCTCTGGTATAATACGGCCTCCTGGAGTGGGACTTGTCTCACTGCTGGGTTCGAATCCCAGCGGGTCCTGTGCCATGCCTCGCTCTACCTTTCTTCTCTCTGAATGTATAAGAAATTTAGAGGAACACAGTGCTTTGTTGACATAGTGGCTGCTCTTGTTTACAATTTCGTTTACATTTGTGCTGCTCTGCCACTGGCCAATTTCTTCTTCTCTTTTTTTGGGACTTGGTATTTGGCCGGCTCAGTGTTCCTCTCACTTTGTCATTCTGTGTCTTCTGCTCTTTGTTGTTGTTGACATGCATGCTTTGTTTACTTTTCAGCACTTGTGTATTTTTTTTTCCCCTCCTTCGTTGTTGGCTTCGGCTTTCCTTGCTCGAGCAGCTCATTGGTTTCCACCAGTGAGCTGCTCGAGCAAGGAAGGCCAAAGCCAACAACGAAGGAGGGGAAAAAAAAAGAATTGTTTTTTGTTGCCGATCTTCCACTGCAGTATTCCTAATAGCGCGAAATGTGTTCGGGCGAGGTGGCTTAGGAGCCTATTGTCTCACTAACGAAGTCCGGTATAGGACTCCTATGACTTGCTATGTGTTTTTTGGTCCCAGAAGGAGGTAACCTGTGAGTTTGGTCGAAATCCGAGACAATTTTTTTGCGACCGAAAATCTCAAAAACGCAAAGGCTATAGCCTTTGCATTTTTACGATTTTGGGTCGAATTTTTTTTTCGCTCCAAAATGACGGGGGTTGTACAGGGGGACTCTTACGTTCCCCTAGACCAACCCCTAAGGGTCAGTTCGTCCGAAAACCCGGTTTGTCTCCGAGGGAATGCAGTATTCCTAATAGCGCGCAATGTGTTCGGGCGAGGTTGCTTAGGAGCCTATTTTCTCACTAGCGAAGTCCGGTATAGGACTCCTATGACTTGCTATGTGTTTTTTGGTCCCAGAAGGAGGTAACCTGTGAGTTTGGTCGAAATCCGAGACAATTTTTTTGCGACCGAAAATCGCAAAAACGCAAAGGCTATAGCCTTTGCATTTTTACGATTTTGGGTCGAATTTTTTTCGCTCCAAAATGACGGGGTTGTACAGGGGACTCTAACGTTCCCTAGACCAACCCCTAAGGGTCAGTTCGTCCGAAAACCCGGTTTGTCTCCGAGGGAATGCAGTATTCCTAATAGCGCGCAATGTGTTCGGGCGAGGTTGCTTAGGAGCCTATTTTCTCACTAGCGAAGTCCGGTATAGGACTCCTATGACTTGCTATGTGTTTTTTGGTCCCAGAAGGAGGTAACCTGTGAGTTTGGTCGAAATCCGAGACAATTTTTTTGCGACCGAAAATCGCAAAAACGCAAAGGCTATAGCCTTTGCATTTTTACGATTTTGGGTCGAATTTTGTTTTCGCTCCAAAATGACGGGGGTTGTACAGGGGGACTCTTACGTTCCCCTAGACCAACCCCTAAGGGTCAGTTCGTCCGAAAACCCGGTTTGTCTCCGAGGGAATGCAGTATTCCTAATAGCGCGCAATGTGTTCGGGCGAGGTAGCTCAGGGTTTTTTTCTCACTGACAAAGTCCGGTATAGGACTCCTAGGACTTGCTATGTGCTTTTTGGTCCCAGAAGAAGGTAACCTGTGAGTTTGGTCGAAATCCGAGACAATTTTTTTGCGACCGAAAATCTCAAAAACGCAAAGGCTATAGCCTTTGCATTTTTACGAGTTTGGGTCGAATTTTTTTTTCTCTCCAAAATGACGGGGGTTGCACAGGGGGATTCTAACGTACCCCTAGATCAACCCCTAAGGGTCAGTTCGTCCGAAAACCCCGTTTGTCTCCGAGGGAATGCAGTATTCCTAATAGCGCGCAATGTGTTCGGGCGAGGTTGCTTAGGAGCCTATTTTCTCACTAGCGAAGTCCGGTATAGGACTCCTATGACTTGCTATGTGTTTTTTGGTCCCAGAAGGAGGTAACCTGTGAGTTTGGTCGAAATCCGAGACAATTTTTTTGCGACCGAAAATCGCAAAAACGCAAAGGCTATAGCCTTTGCATTTTTACGATTTTGGGTCGAATTTTTTTTTCGCTCCAAAATGACGGGGGTTGTACAGGGGGATTCTAACGTACCCCTAGACCAACCTCCAAGGGTCAGTTCGTCCGAAAATACGGTTTGTCTGCGAGAGAATGCAGTATTCCTAATAGCGCGCAATGTGTTTGGGCAAGGTGGCTTAGGGGCCTATTATCTCACTAACAAAGTCCGGTATAGGACTCCTATGACTTGCTATGTGTTTTTTGGTCCCAGAAGGAGGTAACCTGTGAGTTTGGTCAAAATCCGAGACAATTTTTTTGCGACCGAAAATCTCAAAAACGGAAAGGCTTTACCGCGGTCCGCCAACAGATGGCGTTTCAGGGTGGCGGAGCGGAGGTCGCGTTTGCCGGCCCCGTCCATGCGGTAGATAGGGATTCCAGTTCGCACCGCCGCAAGGTGTGCGTCACGACAGCCTAGTGGTATCGCCCTTGCCCCCCGTCCCAATACCAACTAGGCTGTCGAGACGTTTTGCGGATTCGATCCCGACCGGTTCCTCCTTTTTTTTTTTTTCGATGTAAACGCTGGCTCTCGGACAAAGTAACCCTCGGAGAACGGTCTAGGGATACATTAGAGTGCCCCTGTCCACCTCAGTCATATTGGAGGAGTTTAAAAAAAAAAAAAAAAATACGGGCGAGACTTGAACCTGCAAAACGTCTCGCCAGCCGAGATGATTTGGGACGGGGGGAAGGTGCGTTAACCATCTCGGCTGGCGGGACGCACACCTCACGGCGGTGCGAACTGGAATCCCTATCTACCATATGGACGGGCCCGGCAGAGGCGACTTCCGCTCCAACTCCGTTCATGCCTCTTGGCGCCGAAAATGGCCGGTAGATAGGGATTCCAGTTCGCATCGCCGAACGGTGTGCGTCCCGCCAGCCGAGATGGTTAACGCACCTTCCCCCCGTCCCAAATCATCTCGGCTGGCGAGACGTTTTGCAGGTTCAAGTCCCGCCCGTATTTTTTTTTTTAACTTCTCCAATATGACTGAGGTGGACAGGGGCACCCTAATGTATCCCTAGACCGATCTCCGAGGGTTACTTTGTCCGAGAGCCAGCGTTTACATCGAAAAAAAAAAAGAAGAACCGGTCGGGATCGAATCCGCAAAACGTCTCGACAGCCTAGTTGGTATTGGGACGGGGGGCAAGGGCGATACCACTAGGCTGTCGTGACGCACACCTTGCGGCGGTGCGAACTGGAATCCCTATCTACCGCATGGACGGGGCCGGCAAACGCGACCTCCGCTCCGCTACCCGGAAACGCCATCTATCGGCCGACCCGATAAACGCTCCTGCATCGTCTTCGCGAGAAACGCGAAAAAAACGCGATTTTACCCGGAGGTCAGCAGGAGCGAGGAGGTAGCCTCTTGTACAAGTGTGCATTCTCCGGTTCCAGGTCAGCCAACAGATGGCGCCACTATGCGTTGTTGTTTCGCGCTAGGCCTTGACAAGGCAGAGCCTATAGGGCCTAGTCCAAATTTCTTTCGCGCGGAGGGCACCTTTTTCCCCAACCAACTCGAGATGCGCAACTTATGCGCACGAATTTTTCTTGTTGACATTGGCAAGCATTTCCTAAGTTTTATCGGCAACCGCGCTGGACTGGAGTTGGTTGGGAAACTAAGACCCACCCATCCACCAAACTTCGAAAATCTTGGACTTAGCTATTTGACGTTTCAATGTCAGAATCGAGAGCCAACGTCTTGTTAGCAATATAATATGGTTCCCTCATCATTTAGAAGATCAAAACAAAAATTCGTGCGCGTAAGTAACGCGCCGAGAGTTGGTCGAGGACGAAAATGCCCAACCGGGCGAAGAGTACTTGGACGTGGCCCTATAGGCTCTGCCTTGTCGAGGCCTAGCGCGCAACAACAACGCATGGTGGCGCCATCTGTCGGCCGACCTGGAACCGGAGAATGCACACTTGCACAGGAGGCTACCTCCTCGCTCCTGCTGACCTCCGGGTAGAATCGCGTATTTTTTCGCGTTTTTCTCGCGTTCTTCGAAGATGATGCGGAAGCGTTACCGCGGTCCGCCAACAGATGGCGTTTCAGGGTGGCGCCATCTGTTGGCCGACGCGGAAACGGCTCCCACAGCGCCCATCAAAAATCGCGAAAAAAAACGCGATTTTACCCGGAGGTCAGCAGGAGCGAGGAGGTAACCTCTTGTACAAGTGTGCATTCTCCGGTGCCAGGTCAGCCAACAGATGGCGCCACTATGCGTTGTTGTTTCGCGCTAGGCCTTGACAAGGCAGAGCCTATAGGGCCTGGTCCAAATTCTCTTCGCGCGGAGGGAACTTTTTTCCCCAACCAACTCGAGATGCGCAACTTATGGACACGAATTTTCGTTGTTGACATGGGCAAGCATTTCCCATGTTTAATCTGCAAACACACTGGACTGCAGTTGGTTGTGAATCTAAGACCCACCCTTCCACCAAACTTCGAAAATCTTGGACTTGGTTATTTGACGTTTCAATGTCAGAATCGAGAGCCAACGTCTTGTTAGGAACATAATATGGTTTCCTCATCATACAGATGATCGAAACAAAAATTCGTGCGCATGAGTAACGCGCCGAGAGTTGATCGAGGACGAAAATGCCCAACCGGGCGAAGAGTACTTGGACTAGGCCCTATAGGCTCTGCCTTGTCGAGGCCTAGCGCGCAACAACAACGCATGGTGGCGCCATCTGTCGGCCGACCTGGAACCGGAGAATGCACACTTGCACAGGAGGCTACCTCCTCGCTCCTGCTGACCTCCGGGTAGAATCGCGTATTTTTTCGCGTTTTTCTCGCGTTCTTCGAAGATGATGCGGAAGCGTTACAGCGGTCCGCCAACAGATGGCGTTTCAGGGTGGCGGAGCGGAGGTCGCGTTTGCCGGCCCCGTCCATGCGGTAGATAGGGATTCCAGTTCGCACCGCCGCAAGGTGTGCGTCACGACAGCCTAGTGGTATCGCCCTTGCCCCCCGTCCCAATACCAACTAGGCTGTCGAGACGTTTTGCGGATTCGATCCCGACCGGTTCCTCCTTTTTTTTTTCGATGTAAACGCTGGCTCTCGGACAAAGTAACCCTCGGAGAACGGTCTAGGGATACATTAGAGTGCCCCTGTCCACCTCAGTCATATTGGAGAAGTTTTTTTTTTTAAAAAAAAAAAAAAAAAAAAAATACGGGCGAGACTTGAACCTGCAAAACGTCTCGCCAGCCGAGATGATTTGGGACGGGGGGAAGGTGCGTTAACCATCTCGGCTGGCGGGACGCACACCTCACGGCGGTGTGAACTGGAATCCCTATCTACCACATGGACGGGCCCTGCAGAGGCGACTTCCGCTCCAACTCCGTTCATGCGTCTTGGCGCCGAAAATGGCCGGTAGATAGGGATTCCAGTTCGCATCGCTGAACGGTGTGCGTCCCGCCAGCCGAGATGGTTAACGCACCTTCCCCCCGTCCCAAATCATCTCGGCTGGCGAGACGTTTTGCAGGTTCAAGTCCCGCCCGTATTTTTTTTTTTTTTGTTTTTACTTCTCCAATATGACTGAGGTGGACAGGGGCACCCTAATGTATACCTAGACCGATCTCCGAGGGTTACTTTGTCCGAGAGCCAGCGTTTACATCGAAAAAAAAAAAAAAGAAGAACCGGTCGGGATCGAATCCGCAAAACGTCTCGACAGCCCAGTTGGTATTGGGACGGGGCAAGGGCGATACCACTAGGCTGTCGTGACGCACACCTTGCGGCGGTGCGAACTGGAATCCCTATCTACCGCATGGACGGGGCCGGCAAACGCGACCTCCGCTCCGCTACCCGGAAACGCCATCTATCGGTCGACCCGATAAACGCTCCTTCATCGTCTTCGCGAGAGACGCGAAAAAAACGCGATTTTACCCGGAGGTCAGCAGGAGCGAGGAGGTAGCCTCTTGTACAAGTGTGCATTCTCCGGTTCCAGGTCAGCCAACAGATGGCGCCACTATGCGTTGTTGTTTCGCGCTAGGCCTTGACAAGGCAGAGCCTATAGGGCCTAGTCCAAATTTCCTTCGCGCGGAGGGAACTTTTTTCCCCAACCAACTCGAGATGCGCAACTTATGCGCACGAATTTTTCTTGTTGACATTGGCAAGCATTTCCTAAGTTTCATCGGCAACCACACTGGACTGGAGTTGGTTGGAAAACTAAGACCCACCCATCCACCAAACTTCGAAAATCTTGGACTTGGTTATTTGACGTTTCAATGTCGGATCGAGAGCCAACGTCTTGTTAGCAATATAATATGGTTCCCTCATCATTTAGAAGATCAAAACAAAAATTCGTGCGCATGAGTAACGCGCCGAGAGTTGATCGAGGACGAAAATGCCCAACCGGGCGAAGAGTACTTGGACTAGGCCCTATAGGCTCTGCCTTGTCGAGGCCTAGCGCGCAACAACAACGTATGGTGGCGCCATCTGTCGGCCGACCTGGAACCGGAGAATGCACACTTGCACAGGAGGCTACCTCCTCGCTCCTGCTGACCTCCGGGTAGAATCGCGTATTTTTCGCGTTTTTCTCGCGTTCTTCGAAGATGATGCGGAAGCGTTACCGCGGTCCGCCAACAGATGGCGTTTCAGGGTGGCGCCATCTGTTGCCCGACGCGGAAACGGCTCCCACAGCGCCCATCAAAAATCGCGAAAAAAAACGCGATTTTACCCGGAGGTCAGCAGGAGCGAGGAGGTAGCCTCTTGTACAAGTGTGCATTCTCCGGTTCCAGGTCAGCCAACAGATGGCGCCACTATGCGTTGTTGTTTCGCGCTAGGCCTTGACAAGGCAGAGCCTATAGGGCCTAGTCCAAATTTCCTTCGCGCGGAGGGAACTTTTTTCCCCAACCAACTCGAGATGCGCAACTTATGCGCACGAATTTTTCTTGTTGACATTGGCAAGCACACTGGACTGGAGTTGGTTGGAAAACTAAGACCCACCCTTCCACCAAACTTCGAAAAACTTGGATTTAGTTATTTGACGTTTCAATGTCAGAATCAAGATCCAACATCTTGGTAGCAATATAATATGGTTCCCTCATCATACAGATGATTGAAACAAAAATTCGTGCGCATAAGTTACTCGACCAGACTTGGTGTGGCAGAAAGGCCCGCCCACCCTTCAAGAGCGATCTCACGGGTGCCTTCCGTGAGAATTTCAACTATATATTCCGGCGTATCAAGGACCGCCCGCGCAGCAACAGCGCATGGTCAAGCCGAGGAGCCATCTGGTGGCCGACCCGGAAAACACAACGTGGCCCAGCCTTTAAGCGCCAACACATATGTTTCCGCGTTCAGCAATGACCAAGCACGCCCGCTGCTTCCCGCTGTTGCTCCGAAATCCCACATGACCCAAAGACTGCCTCAAGTTTCGTCTTTGTCTTTAAAAATGAGATGAATGTCTGTTAGGAAGACGGACAGCGCCAAAGCGCCATCTAGTGGCCGTGCCGTGGTGTGAGCCACACATCAACTTTCCAGATGGGTGTTGGGCACTATATATTCTGGCGTATCAAGGACCGCCCGCGCAGAAATAGCGCATGGTCGAGCCAAGGCGCCATCTGGTGGCCGCCCCTGCTTTGGGCGTCAATACATGTTCCCGCTTTTCCCAATGACCAACCACGGCACGCCCGCTGCTTCCCGCTGTTTCACCGAAATCCCACATAAACCAAAGACTGCATAAAGTTCCAGATTTGTTTTCAAAAATGAGACGAACGCCTGTTCAGGAGACGGGCGGCATTGTAATGCGTCAAACATTTCGTCCATCAACAGAATGTCAGCTGAGCACATCGGTCTGATCTAGACGCTCTGCATACAGTACTTATGCGCGAGAAGGCTTTACTAGCACTACGCGCACAACAACGCTGGGTCAGGTCAAAGTGCCATCTAGCGGCCGGACCGTGATGTGAACCTCAAACATCATGATGGATGATGGGCGTGATGGGTAGCGTCGCGCGGTTCATTGTGGGGCCACCCTTAGGGGCCTATTTTCTCACTTAAGAAGTCCGGAACAGGACTCCTAGGACTTGCTACGTGTTTTTTGGCCCCAGAAGAAGGTAACCTGTGAGTTTGGTCGAAATCGGAGACAATTGTAGCTTCCCAAGGGCTGGGGTGTGGGTGAAAAAAATCCTGCAGTTTGTGTGTTTTCCACACTGTAGGTGGCCTGGCGAGGCCGTGTCGCCCCCTGGTTGTTGTGGTTAAACAACCCCATGGTTGCTATGGTTAAAGCAAATACTCTTGGCCAGCTAGAGTCTAAACTCGGCACCAGACGGCTCTCACCCAGAGGATAAAGGGTCCCCCCAGAGCTCTGCTAAATGCCGTCCTAGTTGATTCAGCAGTCTGCGTAGGCGGCGTGTTGTCGGTCTTCCTGGGGGTCCCAGGCTGGGACGGTGATTTGGCAGAGCTCTGCTCGTCCCCATATTACTTAACTTGACTTCACTTGAGTGGTAAGCACTGTGACACCAACTCACTTTTTTTGAAATTTCTATGTTGTAGGTGCCTACGACTACCTGGAAGGACAGGACCTGCTCCTCGAGCAACATGTTTGACAGCAAAGGAGAAGGGAAGAAGATTTAAAACAATAAATAACCTTACAACATTTCTTTGTTTTATTTCACACGCATAATGTGAGAGGTTCTTGGATGAGGAAGCAGCTTGGTCGGGATTGGTGGATTTGATGAGGTACAAATTGAAACTGAGTTTATATTTTAAAGTGTTGAAATAATTTTTTTTTAAACGTACAATATTTTCTTCTGACCCAGGTTTTTCAAGCAGCGTTCTTGATCCCCTTGTGAAGCAGTGTATGGTTTCGCACATGATGTTTACTGCCGTCTGGCTTCCATGACTTGAATGTTGATCGGCAAATCTCAAAGAAAAGAATCATCTTGAAGAAAATAAGTGAGCCAACAGACCTGACAAGAAGAAAACAATTGTAAGTTTTATAAATATTATTTCTAATATTTGAAATAAAATGCAAGTCATCATTCGCACCCTGATGTTTCATATCTTGTGATTTCTCTTCAGGTTTTGATGCAGCTCCTCAAGGCTTGATCCATCTCGGTAACAACGTGGAGGCCCCCTCCCCATCAGCCTGGAAGGAGAAGAGTTGTGGAACTAGGAGAGCCAACCCTGTGGATGAGAAAGTATCACAATAAAAATTCAAGCGATAAAAAGTGCGCGTAAATTTAAGTATGACCAAACTCACAGGACACCCTCGGGGGTTGGTCTAGGGGATGTTAAGAGTGCCCCTGCAAAACCCCCGTCACTTTGGAGCAAAGTTTATTTTTGGCCCAAAATCATAAAAATGCAAAGGCTATAGCCTTTGCGTTTTTGCGATTTTCAGCCGAAAACAAATTGTCTCCGATTTCGACCAAACTCACAGGACACTCTTGGGGGTTGGTCTAGGGGAAGTTAAGAGTGCCCCTGCACAACCCCCGTCACTTTGGAGCAAAATTTATTTTCGGCCCAAAATTGTAAAAATGCAAAGGCTATAGCTGGAGCCAGCGTGTACATCGAAAAACAAGAAGCCAAGTCATCAACCGAAATGAAAAGGTTTAGTAATATCAATTTTGCAAATTGATATTAAATGAAAGGACTCGTTCTTTACAATAGTGTCTAGGAAGTACTGAGAGTCAAAATTGGTTTTGTTAAGTGCGTAATTTATGATTTGAAGTATTTTGCAGTGAAAGATGATGCATGTCATTATAAAAATACACTTAAAACATTTTACAACTCATAAAATAAGGCCTTAGTCTAGTATCATTAAATCAGCTGTGACGTCAATCAATTGTTGAAATATTTACTGAAATGTGCATTACTTACTTTGTATGCACATATAAACAAAGAAGTGTTAATAAAAAATGAAATTAATAGTACTGTAATCGTCATTTGCAAATATATATACTACAAATACTCCCTCACATACATAACCTGAAATACCGGTGGGTTAACCTAAACTGTTATTAACCTGAAAAGTTTACTTTTAAAGCATTACATGTTAAAATAAGAAATGTTTAACAAAGCTTAATGTTTCATTTTTGAGTTGTAAAATGTACTGCTAGTATATGTATTTCATGAAATATAATTGTTTTAACATAGGTTGGAATCAACCTTTATTATCATATATTGACATGTAATTTTTGCAATAACTTGCATTGTAACGAAAAAAATACTTCGTTTACGGGTGAAAGATCGTCTCTCAAGCTTTAAAATGAGTATACATTTATGTTATTTACTTATGTGGTTTCTTAGTTGAAAGAGGTCACTAACAAAACCAAGTTTTGAACACAATACTCGTTCTCTTCACATTTACCTAAAATATACATACTGTTGTAAAGAACGAGTAAAAAATAAGAAAGATGGCGGGTACGGCAGAGGGCAGAGAGAGCCACCTGCAGCAACCAACAGCCTGCATTTTATTTCTCATACATGTAACTATTATCGTTGGCGCAGGGTTTTAAAGTTTGTTTTGGTGAAGTGACGCTGGTTTGTTTACATCCCTGTGCCACTTTTATCTGCTGGGAGAATGATGGCTTGCTTGCCAGAAAACAAGTTATTCGGGTTTTGGATGTCTTAATAATTTGGAGATATATTTATAATTATTATTTAGTTTTTTACCCTGCTCTGTGAGTAAGTGGCAGTTAGAAGTTCTTGGTTATGCTTGTGTCTAATTTTGTCATCAGTCCAATCATGGATTTTGTGCCATGATCTTTCATTTATTTTACAGAAAAACATGTCTGCTACAGAAAATACCCATGGTGATATTTCCAGCAGAGAATTCCAACAGCAGCTATTTGATTGGTAATTTATTAAACAGTTTCTATGTGTCATTTTGACTAAAATTCTTTACTTTTCTATCATAATCGTTATTTCCTATTAATTTCAAGGTTTGAGAAGCGTGGACTTCTATCAGAGCTTAGAACATTCATGCGACATCGGATGATATCTGCATTATACAGCAGTGAAACTCCATGCCCAGGCTTATGTTTTACTTCGGACAAATCAGCATCAGTTTCTCCTTCTCTGCAGGTAATCGTATATTCTTTGGAAGAACTTATCTGAAAGTACTAAATATTAAGGGTAAATTTAATATATCTTTGTGCAGGCCTTACTATTACTTATTGTTGAGTTTTTGGTCAAACAAGAATACCACTACACAATGTCAATTTTTGTTGCTGAAGCACCTTTGATAGCTTCATTTCCTAAATTTTCTGGGTATGTATCATACTTGCCTGAATATGATACAAAGAAAAGTGGATCTGAGTTTCCAAGATATTCAAAGAAGGATGTACAGGTTTGTTTTATTGAGCAATAATATCTGCCAACTTCAAACTTTCTGTGGAAATAAATTACAAGAGAAAAATATATTTCATTCCATTAGGATATTATGGAGGTATTTGGTATCACAGCAGGCTCAGAAGGTATGGATCATATTCTTCGTTTGTACTACAACAATAATGCAAGAGAGCCATTATTGGTTTGTGCATTAACTGCATTATCAGCCATAGTCGAAAATAGCAAAGAGAGTGCAGATAAATCGCCTAGGAAAAAAGGATATCAAAAAAAGGAAGACATTTGTAATTCAACATATTGGATAGAGGAGATAAGGATCATCCTCCTTCGAGCTAAATTGACATCTCATCAGTTGCAACAAGTTGAGGACTTACTACGGAAGTATGAAAATCTTGTAAATATTTTTCTTATTATGTTTGTGAAAATTATTATACGGTTTCTATAGGGTATGAAAATATTTTTCTAAGGCTCCAGGCTGAAACTGCCAGCTGGGTCCGTAAAACGGAAAATGAGAGGCATAACAAATTGATGCACATTCGAGAACAGGAGATACTCGCAGAAGCTCTTTTGCAAGAAGAAAAAATTCGCGCTCAACATCTTGCTACTGAGGAAGATCTTCAGAATAAGCAGCAGCATTTGGAACAAGTTACCCTTCAGCTGAGGCAGCAACATGATTTAGTGCTTGAAAGATTAGGAAGAGTCCAGGTTTAAGAGATTTTAATCGAAAAATTGATATTACAATAATTTGGTCTAAAATAGTATTACAAAGTCTGACCATGGTATTCATTTTTACTTTAGAGGCATGCAGATGAAATCAAACAACAAGAAAACAAACTTTTGGAAAAGGAAAAATCATTGGAGAAGAAACAAGAGAAGTAAACATTGCACAAATATTCTGTTAATCTCATCTATTTCCTATTTTTACATTAGTTTTCTCTTTATCTCATGCACAAATATGAAGTCTAGAAGAGGAACATCGCACTTTGGCAGGACTCCGTATTGAATTACAAGAAGCTGCACACTACTTGCGGCAAGAGCATTCAGATACTAAAACAATTATGGAACTGAACTGCTTACAGGAGAGGTGTTTCCAGCTAGAGTGTGAACTTAAGAAGACCCAAGAACATTTGCATGCTTCTGCTTTCAGTCGGGTAGGCACTCAGCTTTCTTGTCAATTCACCATATTAATTTGAACATAATATAAACATATCTATTATTTGCTGTTACAATTGGTAATAAGTATGTAACTGTTTTAAAAAATTGTTTAAATTGCAGACAGATATTGGCATACAGACTACAATAAATTTTGAGGAATTGTCTAATAATGAAGAAAAATGCCTTACTGACCAGCATGATGCCAAAAACAAAGTACATACCTCAAGTGAAAGTCTGCTGAGTTCCATTAACGAAAAAGTCTGATAAAACATAGCTAGTGAAAATTTTGGAGTTTGCCTTACACTTTACTTTATGTATTTGTTTACAAATGTTTGTGATTCCAGGAAGGAAATAACCAAGTTGTCCTTTTGAAGAGGGTTTTGAGTCGCTTACAGCAAGAAAATTCAGAGCTGAAAGCAATAGCCACCCAGCAAAGGAAAAGAATAGATGAGTTGACTACCAAAGCAGCTGACCTAGCAAACCATATAGCTCAGAAAAATGAAACTCTTTCTTCATTACCATTAGAACGACCTTTCAGTAAGCTAAAGAAAAAAATGCCCACTGTTTTTTTTCATATTTTGTTTTTATTACAAATATAATTATGTAACCCAAAATCTTGTACCCAATGGTCAAACCTAATATTATTCACACAGATACTAGTAATCAGCATCAGGAACCTACCATTGAAACACCTATTCACACCTCGGGTCACCATACTGGCTCTATTCCATGGTATCCTGTACATTCTTCAACCCATACTGTTCCCACTCGAGGAAAAGATTATAGAAAGAAATATTCTAAACGGTATGATCTCAATCGTTCAGTCACCTTAACCACCAGCTTGAGGTGAGTCAAAATATCCTTGTTTGAGTTATAAATAATATTTAGATCATTGTTTACTTTGACTTTTTTTCCTTTTTCAGTTCAGATGAGTCACCTACAGAGGAAGTTCTTAGAGAAGCCAGAAAGCGCTTACAAAAGCTAGAGGAGGAAAGTGAGGCTGTAGACCGCAGTTATAGAGATTTCCGCGCCCGTCAAGCAGACGTAACATTAACTACTCCTTTAGCGGTACCCCTTAGTCAACCAATGACCACGAACAAAGTTATGGTGAGTATTGCATAATTAATTTGGTAGATAGAAATCTGAAAACATGATACAAAGTCCAAAGTGCATTATTTTTTCCATCTATTAAGTTGATCATTCTAATCACATAGCATCCAACCTATGCAAGAACGGATAAGCACTGCCCAAGCACTGCCCAACATATTGCAACCTCATTTCTTCAAACTCGAAGTTTTTCTTCTCCTCTTGCAACTATTCATGGATTACCATCAGGATCTTTAAAACTATCATCTTCATCAGGTTTTTCTTCTCGTTTGCCAGCACGGCCTAGAATGCTGTTTGGTTTACCAGACCGGGCTAGACAATCTTTTCTAAGCTCTCAAAACATTTCTCCAGCCCAGGAGGTGCTTTCACAAAGTGTTTCAACAATAACACAAAAAGCCAACACACTAGAGGTAATTAGCCAGCAAGCACCGTCAAAGTTCTCGTCAGAGACAAAAATTATCAATGAAGTAAATGAAAGTGAATCTCAGACAAACTTCGAGCAGACAGGAAGCAATAATTCAATTATTAAAAGGGCTGCCGGTGATTTAGAAGGACCATCAGTATCACCAGAAAAAGAAATTTCTGGCAGAGTATTAAAGTTTGGAGAACTTACTGTAACTTCGGAGAAGAGTAAAGAATCAACTTCAGAAAACAAACATTTAGAAAATGTGTCTATCAAGGACAAGAGTAAAGAATCAACTTCAGAAAACAAACATTTAGAAAATGTGTCTGTCAAGGACAAATTACTTCAATCACCGAAAAGTAATGCAGGGGAGAATCCTGACGTCAAGCCAAAACCACTCCAGTTAGTCAATAAGCAAAACTCAGGATTTCCTCAGCAGACAATAGCTGTCAAAAGTACTGAAAAATTACCTGTAAAATCAAATGTTATGGATACAACTTTAAATGAAATTTCAACTTACTCCTCATCTCCAGCTAGTGCAATTGTAGTAAGTGAAGGTAATGTAGCTCATAACAGAGTACCTATTCAAAGCACCAAAGAAAATATTGATAATTGTGAACAAGCTAGTCAACTACTCAACACATCTTTATCCAGTATTGAAAACGACAATATGCAAATTTCTGGTGGTTCAGTCGAAAAAAAGGATGAAGAGGATGATGACTTTTGGTAGGTTAAAATGATTTTCACCTACTGTAGTGTGACTACAACCTTTTACATTGTCTATGTTGCACTGAAAATAATGCACCCTTAAAGCTACATAAGAAATAAAAGTAAACTGCTTAGGTCAGTTTATTAAAGATTTTATTTGCAATGAAAAGGTAGTATGTACTGAAATATAAGCGAATGTTAACAAATCACATATGTCTATTGTACAAGTAATGTACAAATAAATATATTTGAAGGTACTGCCTTATGACATTTAGTGCATTATGAGATGACAGGTTTTGTTTAAATACCTCAACACCTCATGTACTTTACAGGAGTTAATCATGGTAATCATAACTGGCATGCAAGAAGTACTTTTAAATCTGTTTCAGTGAGAAATGATTTCAAATGTATTT
Source organism: Frankliniella intonsa (assembly GCA_033675135.1). Taxonomy (NCBI): domain Eukaryota; kingdom Metazoa; phylum Arthropoda; class Insecta; order Thysanoptera; family Thripidae; genus Frankliniella; species Frankliniella intonsa. Next base: position 7,906,715 of record CM066254.1, on the reverse strand, counting down.
ATCCCATGTATTTTTAATGAGTGGTCTATTAAATGATAACTTATCAAAAATCTGTTCTGATGGGGAACATCCCATTTGCCCAATTTTATAACTGTCCAAAATACATTTGTCGGAAAAGCAAAAATGAATCCCTTGCAAAAGGCTATATCATGCTTGTTTGAGCAGAAAAATTAGTTTCACTTTCTTTTTCTTTGTCATTTGCTAGAAAAACTAGTGTTTAGTTAGCACAGGAATTTCTGATGGACAGTAAGGAAGTCTTTCCAACTTTAAAGTATACTTCTTTCTATCCCAACCAAAATCTAGACCACCCCACTGTCATGTGGAATTTATGGACATTTTCTTGAGGAACCTGCGATACATTTAAATGGAAGGGTGCAAAATTTTGTTAAGCCCGCTGAATTAACCATGACGTAAAATGTGGAAATATGTTTACAACAACTTAAAATCTTTACAAAGAGTATGAAATAAAAACAATCTTAATTCATTAATCTATATACAGTCAGTCGTATTATGGCCTCTATATTTTAGAGTTTCATCTTATGAAAATGTACTATCAAAACAGACAATAATATCTTGTTCACTTTGACATAAAGTGAATTGATTGAATGACTAGCTCACACAAAGATCTGTGTTATTTCAACAGAATAAATGAATGCTAAGGGTCCATGATTTTTAGGGATGTCAGATTGTGATTTTTGGAAAAGTTTCCTCATGTTTTAGAAGTTTATATGCAAGTACTCCAGCTGTATATATATATATATTAGGAGGAAACTTTTTCAAAAACCATTCAATAGTCTTAGAAAATCAAAAAAAGAAAAAAGAAAACCAACTCTATGTCCACTTCATATATAAATATTCTTACTTTGTGATGATAAGCACAGTCTTTACAAAGACAAATATTTACTTCACTTGGACATAAGATTGGCCAACTTGCATTTATTGGTTAGCGCTGGTCACTATGAATGAATGAATAAATCAGACATCACACACACAGATTCAGTCTCGAAGAACCAACTGTAGTCCGTCCCACCCATAATGACGCACAAGAGACCCTCTCATCCTGGTTCATTTGACAAGGTACTTTGACAGTACTTGTGTACGAAACACAGGGTAGCAGTAAATCACTGGCCTCGTCTCATTATTCCACAGTGTGAGGAGAGGAGAGGAGGCCGTAGTTGAGAACACAAACCACCACCGATCCATGATCCATGCACCGCACCTCTCCAGGTCAGCCAGGCTTGGTGCGTGCTCCTGTCCTGTCCCCTTCTCTTAGTCCTTGCGGGCGCTGTCCCGATCGACGTCTGTGTTGGCGGCATCGAGCCCCCTCGGGGAGGAGATATGTGTTTGCTGAGCGTGGTCTCCGGGGAGGTTGCAAGCGCTGCCAGCGGCGGGGTCGGGCCGCTCGAGCTCGGTGGCACAAGGAGCCGAGACCGGGGCAGCAGCGGGGGCAACCGTGCCGGGGGCGGGGCTGGGGGCGGGCCAGAAGGAGGTGCGGGGGCGGGGGACGGCCGGGACGGCGCCCCCGCCCCACAGCCCTCCTCAGGTGTCGTCCACGTCCGTGGGCGGGTCCAGGGCCGTATGCAGCGTCACGGACACGCCCCGGTTGACGCTCACCGCGGGGTAGAACACGCCGCACAGGTCGTGGAAGGCGATGGGGCCCTGCGGACAGGACAGAGGACAGTTAGCGCAGCTCTATTTGCCTGCCGGGGCGGCGCGGGGGCGCGGGGGCGCAGGGGCGCAGGGGCGCAGGGGCTAGCTCACCTGGGGCTCCTCGTTGACGTAGAAGCTGAGCTGGTGCCGGTCCAGGTCCAGCAGGACGCCGACAGTGGCGCCCGTCTGGATGCCGCCCTCGCAGCGCTGCGCGTGCGCGTCGCCGTGCAGGAACCAGGACCGCTGCCTGTCGATGTACATCGCCCAGCCCTTGTCGTCCTTGCCTGCGGCGGGGCGCGAGCAGGGGCACAAGAGGCGCGGTTAGAAACTGTAGAGGGACGGCGGGCGTCCTCGCGCACGTGAGGCCCCAGCACAGGACTTAACCACATCACAACTCACCCAGCATTTGGTCCTTGGCGACGTCGATCCTGGCCACGCCGAAGCTGGGGTCCGTGTCGGAGTCGTAGCGGTCCACGCTGAACTCCCAGTAGTGGACGCCGCGGCTGAAGCCCACGGAGCCGAGGGCGACGCGGTGCTCGTAGCCCGGACACGACAGCGCGCAGTGGTCCGCGGAGAACTGCAGTCCCGGCGACAGGTTGGGGTCGAAGGTGAACCAGGCCACTGGAGACAGGCAGGCGAGAACGAGGTGGTCAGGTCAGTCGCGAGCAGGGCAGGGCAGGGCCGGGCAGGGCCGGGCAGGGCGGGGCAGGGCAGGTCAGGGCAGGGGCAGGCAGGGGCGTCGCGTCGGCTCTGGAGGAACTGGCGAGGAGCGGCGCAAACTTCCAGAGTGGACGGGCCGGGCGTCCCGGAAGCGGAACGGAACGGCAGCGGCTCACAGCCTCACAGCCCGAGGGTAGGGTCAGAGGCTAGCTCTATTGACCAACAACATCGGCGCACCCCGCCCCGCCCCGCCCCGCCCCACCCCACCCCGGGCACCCCGCCGCCGCCTCCTCGCTACAACCCTTCACGGCGTCCTCGTGCCTCGCCTAAGGCCCCCCGGACGGAGCTCGTCGCCGCCGGGGGCGGGGCGGGGCGGGGCAGTACTGGCCGACACAGGCCAGCTCGGGGCCTAAGCCCAGCCCAGTCCGGCCCGGCCCTCTCGGCTCGGAAACATTTATTCTGATTGCGCTCCGGGGAGGGGCGGGGCGGGGCTGAATGTCACTAACACGCGCGCGTCCGCCTCCACACACGCACACGCAGAGGGGCCTGGCCGGGCCCTTGTCTTGCCACCCCTCTTCGAGGTCTCGAGCCCTGCCCGTCCCGTCCCCTCCCCAGCGCGATGAATCCTGCCGTCAACCGAACACGGCGCCCCCCACCCCACGCAAACGGGCCGGTGTCGTCGAAATACTACTGTTCATTACGAAAAAGCGTTGCGATCGAACACCACGAAGAGAAAACTTCGCCGCGGAGTGGATTCGAACCCGAGACTTGAGTTATACCAGCAAGCGATAGTGCCCTCCCCCCTCCCCTGCAGCACGCTCTCGCTTGTTGTATATACATTTATTTTTGTCTGAGTTTTTTTTCCTTGGTTTGTTTCCGAGAGAGACCCCTCCGCTTCGCTCCGGGCCAGGCCGGGCCGGGCGGTAGGGGTGGCGGTGTCGCGTGTCGACTAATGAGCAGGGTGGATGGTCTAAGCCGCGGCCCCGCCCCGCCCCGCCCCGCCCCGCCTCGCGGCATCGAGGAGAGCGGAGTGGAGTGGAGTGGAGTAGAAAGGAGAGGAAAGCAGAGGAGAGCGCCGCGTCGTAACGCGCGCAGGACGGAACGGAACGACCCGCCGGGGACGGGACGGGACGGGGCGGGACGGGACGGGACGGGGCGGGGCGGGGCGTAGGGCGCGGGGCGCGGCACCAGGGCGCGGCCCTGCGCTGCGGGGAGCGGAGCGCCTCGGCCTCGGCCCGACCTCGAGAAGAGGAGAGGAGCTGAATGACGCGGCTGAGCCCCGCCCCGCCCCGCCCTATCGTCGCTGAATGCGCAGGGCTCAACCCCGCCCCGCCCCGCCCCGCGAGCTGCTCGCCGACGGTGATTCACCTTCCGCCTCAACTATGTACTGCCTCCCCGTCTTACAGTTACGCTACGCGTGTGCCAGGCCGGGCGCGCCCGCAGACACGCCCCGCCCCGCACCGCCCCGCACCGCCCTCCTTGTACCCTACCACCGCTCTTGTCGCACCCATGTCAGGCATAGGCAGCGCCCCGCGAGTGCGACAAGGACAGAGGTATAAAGGCGTTCCTCGGAATCAGTCCAGTCGGCAGCTCTGCATACATACACACGCGCACATGGAGCTCTGATTTCACATTTATTCACCCCCGCCCCGCCCCGCCCCGCCCCGCCCCGCCCCGCCCCGCCCCGCCCCGCCCCGCCCACGCCGCCCGCCAGCTGGCCTCCCCTGCTGCCCTGCTTTATGGTGTCCATTTCTGTTCTTCAATTTCGCTCTCTTTGACTTTGCGCCCTTCCTCCCTACCGGCGCGTCCATCAGCATGGCGGCGTTGATGATGACGACGATGATGATGATAATAACCATCATCTCATCATTTTTATTATTGAGATTATCATTATTTGCATTTTGATGAAAAGGAAAGGCGCGAGTGAGAGGAGAGCAGGGAAAGAGTGGGCGGAGCGGGAGCGGGGGGCTTTAAGATGAAGGACGCTGTGCGTCCAGCACCCCCTGACCCTGGACACACACCCCTACATATCGGACACACACCGCCACGCCACGCCACGCCACGCCGCGGGTGAACGCGGAGGCTTACGGCCGCGGCGCTAACCGGGTGGAGGAGCCGTGCCCGGGCCGCCCTGGCCAAAAGCCGCAGCCGGGCGGAGCGTGGCGGGTGGCGTTTTGAATCTCAAAGGCGCGGCAGGCAGGCAGGCGAGGCGGGGGCGGGTGTGGGCGGGACTTGCGGTCGGGAGGGAGGGAGAGAGAGAGAGGGAGGGGACGGGGGGAGGCAGAGCGGGAGAGGTGATAAGGGGCGCCTCCCCTCTCGCGCCGTGCACACACAATCAAGCAAGCGCTTTCGCCGCATTTTGCTATTCTGCGGACAGCGTAAAGACTTTGCACCGCCGCCATTTCCGCGCGCGCGTCGCATTTCCATTCGAGCACGCCGTCACCGTCGTCGCCGTACCGGGGGGCGGTGGAGGGGGCGCCACCCCGCCCCGCCCCACCCCGCCCCGCCCCGCCCCGCCCCGCCCCGCCCCGCCGCGCTGCACCTCCAGCCTCCTCCTTCCGGCCGTTAATTATTTCCCCGTTAGGAATTCCCTTTCCGATGTTCGGCTCGGCGCCGTGGCGTCTCCACTCTGGTGCTGTTCCTCCCCGCCCCGCCCCGCCCCGCCCTGTCCGTCCCCAGGCCTCTGCCGTGTCTTATTCGCTCGCTTCCTCAAGGAAAGGAAAAGCATAGAGACGAGAAATGAGGGGAAAAAAACACGGGGCGGGGCGGGATGGGGCGGGGCGGGGGTCCCCTTCGCTCTGCGGATCCCCTCTTCATTACGGCAGCGAGCCCCGCGGAATTAGATCATTTCGTCATGTAAAGCCCGCTGTGCCGATCTTAATTATTAGATAAGCCGCACGGCCCGCTCTAGGTGTGTGTTTGTGCGTGTGCGAGAGAGAGGGGGGCACATAGAACGGAGAGAGATGTGAGAGAAAGAGAGAGAAGGAATAGGAATGTAGATAAGGGCGAGGGGCTGATGCTAAGTGCGTATAAACGACGACTTTTTTCACCCAGTCAATGCCGTGTCCTACGTACCAGCCTCCCTGAATTTTTGTTAGTTTTATAAAATTTAGGTGTTTGATCTGATCTGGCTTCGCCGGTGCCAACCTCTTTCCCTGCCCCACCTACTCCTTTACTGGCAGTACCGCCCCACCCCTCAGCCTCCGCAGGCGAGCGGAAGGGTTGCACGCCCCGCCCCGCCCCGCGAGTAAAATCTGTCGAACAAACACAAGGCAATCAAGTAAATAAATCGGCCATCGAGAGGTGCTTTTTCTTCGTTCCGCCGTCGCGTCGCCGGCCCGGTCCCGCCGTTCCTTCAAGTTGCCATCGCGTCCCAGTCGCCCGAGCAAACACACGCCGCGCCGAGTCGAGCCCGGGAGGTCCGGAAGCAGAGAGGGAGAGAGAAAGAGAGAGAGAGAGAGGAGGGAGAGAGACACCGGCTGCGGACTCGCAGAGAACCACAGGGGCCGGGGAGAGAGGGGGCCGTCCGAGGAGTGGGCCACATTTCAGCGGACCAACATGACAACCGTCAAAACTCTTTGCTCTCGACATCCGGACTGGGCAACTCTCTCCTTCCCTCTCTCACTCTCCCCCCCCCCCCTCTCTTTCTCTCTCTCTTATCCTCCCAGCAGGGGGTCCACGACACGACACGCCTCTCGTCGAAATAATCCAGCGCCCGCCCCGCCCCGCCCCGCCCCGCCCCGCCCCGCCCCGCCCCGCCCCGCCCCGCGTAGATACACGCTCGCAAATCAATCCCACTTCTGCCCGCGCTCTCGCAGCGGAAAGTTTGCCAATCATGAAAAACATGAAAGCTTCTCTGGCTTTTCTGCTGGTCGGATGGCTAACAACTCGGAAACTTTTGCCGCGGCGCGGCGGGGCCGGGAGGAGGGCAGGGCTGTATTACATGTATGTGCTAAACAAACGACAAAGAAGAACGAGGGGGAAAGAACACGATTTTTCGGGAGTATAACTTTTCGCCGACTCGTATTGGAGGCAAAAGTATTGTCCTTTCCAACAAGGGGAGGAAGTCCAATACCGCGACGGTGCGTCAACCGTCTGGCCGGCCCTCCCCGAAAGGCCCAATAATTTGTATGGCGCCCTTAAAAGGGCTGAAGCACCTGAACAGTCCCTCAACACAGCTCACCTTCAGCAGTCTGCAGGCCGATCACCTCGCTGTACTCGCCCTCGCCCGACGAGTTGAAGGCCTTGACGCGCGCGTTGTACATGGAGTTGAAGTGGAGCCCGTCCACCGTGCAGATGGTCTCCTTGCCGCAGTACACGTCCTGCAACCACGCGTAGAAAAACAAAATCACATCTGGTTTAAAAAAGAAAAGAAAAAGCTTTCGTTTTATCACCGAGAGTTGATGCATAAATTTGGGTTTGTTATTATTATTTTTTGAGGAGGGTGGGGTTGGTCATAACGTTCCCCCTCGGCTATCCCACCCCCACCCCACCTCACCCCACCCCACCCCACCAACGCTCCCCGCACAGCTCAGTTCGTGCAACTCGCTGGCAACAAGTGATTTGTGCCCCTAACTGCCGCAGAGATGCACTGCCGACACGGGCGGGGCGGCCACCAACCCCCTAATGCAAATGGGAAGAAAAGGGTCTGCCGGAGGAGGGGGTGCGGGGTGGGGGCGAAGTGGGGGACCGGCGGGCATTAGAGCTCCAATGACTTCAACAAACCAGCAGCAGGGCCCTTGCTTGAGAATTACTAGTAGCAGAGAGAGAAGGCGCAGAGGAGGGGTGGCGGGCGGGCGGAAAATGAGCGATACATTTTAGATTAGTGCGACATAACACGATTGCCCGCCCCGGCCCCGGCCCAGAGATGAGGGGCGGGGTGGGCCGCCATCTTGGATCAGCTTTAAAGCAAGACGAAGCGGGGCAGGCGGAGCGTCCGATGGCGGGAAACCGTACACCCGCGCACAAAAGACCGCCCCGCCCCGCCCCGCCCCACCCCGCCCCGCCCCGTCCCGCCAGCTACCGCCGACTTGACTCCGGCTAATCCTCGGCCTCGCCTCCTCCACTTTGGCGTCACTGGTGTCCGCGGCGGTGGCGCGTCGAGGACCGGGGCGAACACGGAGGGGGCGAGGTGGGGAGGCGGCCCCGAGCCCTGAGGGGGCCCGGCCCAACGCTTCATTACGCCCAGCTTGTGACTCCTGAAGGCCGACCGGCGCACGGGCGGGGCGGGGCGGGGCGGGGCGCGGCGCGGCGGAGCGTGGCTGGAGGACCAGGGCGCGCCGTGCCCAGTCGAGCGTGAGAACCATGAGCCCTTCGGCCCTTCCTTCCCTCCGCCGCCGCTTTGACCTTCTCCTTGACTGACCGCCCGGCCCGGCTCGGCCCTCCCTCCCAAACTCACCCTGAAGTCGCCGCCGTTGCCGTCGTCCAGCTCCAGGACGTAGCCCTGCACGCACGAGGTGACGGGCGGCTGCCAGGCCACCGTCACCGAGTTGTTCTCGGCCGAGCACTCCTCCGGGATGACGGTGGGCGCGCCGGGGGCTGCAACAGACAGGGGGCGGTCAGCACGCCGGCGGCAAGGCGTCGAAGTCGCAAAGTACACAAGCGTACAAAAAAATAAAAATAATAACAATTATGCAACTTTTTTACAAGTTTGAAAGATCAGCGTGTTGACGCGCGAGCCCTGCTTGGAAACAGGGAACTTCACTACTACTTCGCGCAAGTGTAAAGTATAAACTGCTCATCTAAAAAAAGCACCAAAGGCAAAAGGCGAGATCTAAAAGGCGGAAGTTACCTGCCGGTCTCCTTTCCTCTCCGTCTTTGGCGGCTGGAGGGTTAGCACCACAAAGAGACAAACAATCGATTACTACCGGGGGGCTTAGCAAAGGGGCGGGGCGGGGCGGGGCGGGGCGGGGCGGGGCGGGGGCGGGGCGGACACTGCGGTCTGTCGTCCAGGCGTTAATAATGCACAGGGTGGGTATCGGTGAACACGGGGCGAGGAGAGGAGAGGACGGTGCAATACAAGACCTTCATGTTCTCATTTAAACTTCATGAAGTTCATTATCGGCAAAGAGGGGAGAAGAGGAGGAAGAGAATAAGAGAATCGTACGGGGGAGAAGTTAGGGACCGAAGGGAGTTCAAACTACAAAAGCAAATAAAAAAAAATCTCATTTTACAATACGCGTTATAGCTACAATAAGCAATGATTAGTGTTTATTACAACGAGGAATATGGTACAACGACTGCAGGCAGCAGCTCTGTAGTTTACGACAGTTTCTTCTTCTCCCCCCTTTCAGCGCGCGCACACGCTTTTCAATTGTCTTTTTAAGTTGGTACTCCCCGCTCCGCTCCCGCCCCGCCCCTGCCCTGGCGGTGGTATTACCAATGCAGAACAAAGGCCCGGGTAACGGGGTGTAATGGCGGCCTGCACGCGAACCCAGCCCAGCACAGAGTGCGCCGCTCCTCATTCGAGACGCAAACGGGAGGAAAAGTGCAGGGGAGAGAGAGAGAGGGAGAGAGCGGGGACCGCGTATCGCCCCGCGAGACAGAGAGAGAGAGAGAGAGCGAGATAAGGGAAGAGAGTCTATACCCTTCCCCGCGAATCGCCGCGCCTCTTCCAAACGACAGACGCAATAAGTAAAACGAAACAAAGTATAAGTATAGCGTGTTCATTGAGTTGGCAAGAACTTCCGTGTCGTCCTGATGTTCTTCCCCGCGACCCCCGCCCCCTCCCCCTCCTCTCCGACGTCCCTGTGCCCCCGCGCGCGGGCGGGCGCAAACACGCGCCCGTGAATAAATGCACCAACATTTTTCGAACTAAGCCATTCGTGAGGCATTATTCATCCGCTTGTTTTTCCTGCCCTGCCCTGCTGCCCTTCACCCTGTCTGGTCGATGGCATTCCTTCCTTCCTCTCTCTCTCTCTCTCTTTCCCCGCAGTTATTTCCCCCCTCTCTCTGTTGAGTGAACACTCACGTTTCATCTGGATGAAGTTGAGGTGCGTGATGGCGCGGCGGGCCGACTGGTCGTCCAGGGTGAGGTCGGCGTGCGGCGATATCCTGGCCTGCGTCGCCACGTCCTTGTACCAGGTCAGGTCCGCGTTGGCCACCCTCGTGATGAGCATGGAGCCGACCTGCGCAAAACAAAAAAAAAAAGCAATAAAAACATTTGGCGAAAAAAAAAATTGTTTGCCATGTGGTATATTAAATGTTTGCGTACCTGCAGGAAGGCGGGCGGGTCCGTCTCCTTGAGCGCCTCGATGCAGAACTGGATGAGGCCGGTGGTCTGCTGCAGCTTGCCCGTGCACTGCGTCACCTGCTCCCGGAGCGCGCGCAGCCGCACGTCCCGGTCGGCGCGCACGAACTCCAGCAGCGAGGCGCGCCGCTCCTCCAGCGCCAGCACGAGCGCGCGCACCTGCGCCTCCACCACGGCCTCCAGCTCCAGGCTGTTCTCCTGGAGAGAGTTGGGGTACCATGCGGTCAGAGTCCACGAAAAAAACAAAACTCTTTCGAAATTTTCCGAAATTACACGCGGGAAACAACTTCTTTCGCCGTTGATCCGACGTACGAGTCTACGAAAATGCAACAAATTAAAAAAAATAATAAAAAAAATCGACGTTTAATCTATAAAAATCCACGTTTCTCCCGTGCACTTGACGCCTATATTTCGCCTGAATTTCCCAAATGCTGGGATCGTCTCACTCACGTTCACTTTGTCCGCCATGCCCTTGAGCCTCTGGATGAACTCGGTGGTGCTCTTGGCCTTCTCCGAGAGCTGCTGCAGGTTCTGCGACAGCTCCGTCTGCAACAACAAACAAAAAGAAAAAAAAGTTATAATAAGCAGCAGCGGGTCGCAGTAGAAATAGTGCCAGGTACAGTGCAGAGGGGGAGGGGTGGGAATGTTGATGCGGCAGTTAGTAGGGCGCAATGCAGGCCCCACAGACAGACAGACAGACAGACAGACAGACAGACAGACAGACAGACAGACAGACAGACAGACGGACAGACGAATGGACAGGCAGTCACCGTCAGACAGCAGACATATCGACAGAGTGCCGCATCACGGGGCATCAATTAGTCCCGCAGGGCAGAGGGTACAGCCCAGCACAGCACAGCAGAGGCAGCTAGCGCTAGCGGCGGGAGCGGGCCGAGCGCCTGCGGAGCGAGGGTAGGCAGACCCGCCGGACACGCGCGCGCGGCGGGCCTGCCTACCCGGCTGCGTTCAGGGGCTACCTCTCTCCCAGCCCAGGGCAGCCCAGCGCAGCGGAGCGGCGGCCCGCTGCTTCCAAGACTTACGCCGCGCTTTCCGCTGTTCCCTAAACACTCTCATCATCAACGGCTGCGACTGGGACTGAAAGAGCGGCGGCAAACCGAAATGTTTTCCTTTCAGCGTGAACTGATGATGAGACGAGGAGAGCGTTCAGCTTCAGCTCAGCACCCCGGCCAGGCCAGACACCGCCAGACGCGGCCCGCAGCAAGAAATGTTTTCCTTGGCGGTATCTCTTCCACAAACCCCCAACCCAACCCGCCTCCAGCTCGCTCTCGCTCTGACTCTGCTTCGCTCTGCTCCGCCGCAGGGAAGAATGCTGAAGGAAGGAAGGAGAGAGAAATATAGAGAGAGAAAGAGAGAGAGAGCGAGAGAGAGAGAGAGAGAGAGAGAGAGAGAGAGAGAGCGTGAGAGAGAGCGAGAGAGAGAGAGAGAGCGTGAGAGAGAGCGAGAACTGAAGAGATAGAGAGCAGTTTGAGATAGAGAAAAAGGAGTTGCAGAGTGGTGGGGGTGGGGGCGGGGCGCTCAGGAGGTGCCGCGGGGCTCGGCGGGGAGCTCGCTGCGATGCCGTTCCACTATGAGGTGTTTGCCTTCATCTGGCCGTTTGAGTTCGCAGAGCAGCATCAGCACCAGTAGCAGCAGCGGCAAAGGCTATGGACCAAACACGAGCCGCTCCTCGCCCCGCCCCGCCACGCCCCGCCTTGGGGTGTAGAGAGACTGAGACGGTTGACCCCAATAACAGACCCCCGCCCCGCCCCGCCTGGCGGCCCGACCGAGGAATAGGAACAACACCCCCGGAGGTCGCATGGCAATAAGACGGATTCCTCGTCGCCACCGCCGCCAGATTCAAGCGGAAGTCTGAGCCCCGCCCCGCCCCGCCGGAGAGAGGGACTTTCCAATGAGAAGAACGGGGTTGTTGCGCCCGAGCCCGCCGCCGTCTGCCACAGCCCCGGGCGCCCCAGGCCCTGCTGCCCGGCCGACAATAAGCACACTCGCCGGACATTTTCGGCAGTGTACACCACACTACAAGTGGCCCGGCCTGGCCAGCAGCAGGCCAGTCGGCGGGAATTATAATTACTGTAACGAGGCGGAGGGCGGCCGAGTGGGGCGGGGCGGGGCGGGGCGGGGCGGGGCGGGGCGGGGCGGGGCGGCGGCAGAGCCGTCTCATTCGTCTCATTATCAGGCGGTGATTATTGCGGAATAATAGGCCGAGCGGCAAATAAGAAAGGCGTCCATTAGTGTCGCACGGGCTGGGCCTGTAGGCCGCCCCGCCCCGCCCCGCCCCACCCGCGGGCTCACAATGCAAATAGAAACTTGGAGGCCGCCCGCCCCGCCCCGCCCCGCCGCGCCCCGCCCCACCACGCCCGCGACTGCTGGCGATAAATACGGCATTATGTCGCGTGTCTAAGTTGGGGCCGCTTTGCCGGCATAATGAACAAGTTTGGAACACCGCGCTGCCTCCCCACCACCACCAACGCGGTCGGGCGCACACACGCACATAACCACGCACATACACCACGCACGCACGCACGCACGCACGAGCAGCCTTTGGAAGATACTATTCAGCATCGCTACTACAGCACAGCTTCCTTCCCTCGCCCCGCCCCGCCGCTGTGGTGTCCCGCCTAGTAATGTCGGCGCGTAGTCATGCGCTCTGAGTATCCGAATGAGCAATTAGAGCAATGGCGGGTGGGCCGGGCTTGCGACCGGTTTCACGCGTCGACTCCTTACGTCCCTTTCTCTTCCCTCGCTAGCTCCGCCCGGCCGCAGTGTAGTGGGGCAAGAAAAAAAAACTCGTTGTGCTGCCTAGGCGCCTGCCTGGGGCGCTTCTGTGAGTGTGTGTGTGTGGGGGGAGGGGGGGTAGGAAGGGGGCAGAGACCTTTCGGAAAAGGATGAGAAACGTAGTGTGAGTGGGGTGCGGGTGGGGCGGGGCGGGGCGAGCAGCTGGCCGGGGGGCACATCACATACCAGGCTGCACCCCCGGTGACACGCGAGAGAGCGTTGGCGTGGCGGGGCGGGGTGGGGCGGGGTGGGGTGGGGAGGGGTGGGGAGGGGCGGGGCACCCCCGACGAGGCGGCTCCCCTCGTCTTCCTCCTTGAATTCGGGTGGAAAGGAAAGATTAGGGAAGTATTACAGCACCCCCATCGCACCCCGCCCCGCCCTGCCCCGCCCGCCCTGCCCCGCCTTCTCCGCAAGTTTTCTTGCCCCACGAGCCTCCCTCGCTCCCTCCCTCCCTCCCGTCTCTCGCGCTCCTTTACCCACAAGCCGATATTCGGCACAGCAGTGGAGGCGGCGAGAATGTGCGAATTCTGGGCGCACAGGCAGCATCAGACCCGCCCCGCCCCGCCCCGCCCCACCTTACGGCTCCTCAGGGAGAGGAGGTTTTTGCAGCCCTCCCTCCTCCTCCTCCTCCTCCTCCTTCCCGGACCTGCCCGCCCCGCCTCCCCAGCCCGCCTCCCCAGCCATAATTACTCTTAATGCAACCCGCGCACGGAACGTGCAGATTAATCGCATTTCACCGGCGAGATAAACATTAGCATACGATTATCCCGATCTTCACCTGCCGCGCTGCGCCAGGCCCCGCCCGCACGTGCTGAGCCCCTCTGGGGGCCTCCTCCTGCACGCTGCCCCTGGCGCTGGAGGAGGTGGGGTGGGGGCAGCAGACGGCGTCCGTGCGCTGTCTGCCCTGTGACACTCCATACGCGCACTGGTGAACGCCAAGTGTGTGAATGTCATCGGTGTGTGAATTTCCATTTTCGCACTTGTCAATTTTAAGCGCGTGCGAAATTTCCAGGAAAATTCAGACCTTCAGATGTTTAAGTGTGCGAACACAACTGCGTTTCCAGTGCACACACACACACAAAAAAATTTCTCTCATCCCCCCTTCCCAAGTTGTTGGCTCCCGAGCGGCACGCGAGATAATAAAATTATTTCTGGCGTCTGCTGTCGGAATTACGAGGAATTAAATCCGACCATTCCGACGGGTCCACCACTAAAAAGAAGTCGTTGTACACGGTCAAAAGAAAATTCTCAAACAGTAGCTAGAAGAGTGGTACCAGGAAGGAAGGGCGCCGCATGACAGAGAGAGAGAGAGAGAGAGAGAGAGAGAGAGAGAGAGAGAGAGAGAGAGAGAGAGAGAGAGAGAGAGAGAGAGAGCCATTCCCCGACAGGCTCCAGAAAAGTACTTATAAAGTAACAGCCGGTACTGTGTCGCTCGGCCTGGCTGCGGCCTGCACTCGTTACAGCCGCCCTGTATGAATTCCATCCTCTAGACGCGGTCACCACCACGCACGCCACGTTTTCTCCCGGCCACTTGTTTTTTCTCCCCTCGCTGCGTCCGTCAAGTGGGGCTGCTGACGCCCCCCCCCCCCCCCTCACTGCCCACTATGCGACAGCGTGCCCTCGCAAAACAAAACGGCACCGCTCACCACTGTCGCTCTCGCGCACCCCTTCTCTCCCCGCTCTCTCTCTCTCTCTCTCTCTCTCTCTCTCTCTCTCTCTCTCTCTCTCTCTCTCTCTCTCTCTCTCCTTCCCCTCCTCACTCCATTCTGACCCGCCATCAGTCTCCCCTTTCTTTCCCAACCAACCAGGCGCAAACAGCAAAGAGAAAAGAAAGCACAGACAGAAACCGGCGGGGGAAAAAAAAATAGAAAGGCACAAACGCGAACAAAATCCATAAACAAGAAGTGGAAGGTCTAATTCATTAAACAAATGCGGGAATTCCGGAAACAAGAGCGCCGAGCGGCCAGGCGGGCTGCAGTGGGAGGGGACGGGGGTGTTACAATAGGAAACCATCCCGCGCAGATAGCCACTCGGAATTATTACGGTGGCGCGAAAAAGTTTTTCGTGAGATATTGAGATAGTTAGTTACTCCAGCCGTTATTTTATTAGGCGCCTGGGGCCGGCCGGGCCGGGGCCACTGCAGTCGTCGCGAGCTTATTTGCGACAACCGCCCCGATGTTACAGTAAGGCAATTGTTTAGCTTTATGGTTACGCAGCAGTTACGACACGTTTAGACTCATTTACGAAACTTAACGACGGTCATTGACAGCCGTTATGCAAACAAAAGTTGTCAGGCGAGAAACAGAAATGAGCAGCAGCCTGGCAGTGCATCCCTAGCGCCTTGTGCATGATCCGCTTCCATAGCGGAGCGGCTCCGCCCAACAAGTTGCGGGATGCAAAAGGGATTCCAGGGAGAGCGAGGAAAGGGAGTAGCGAAAAAATAAGAAAAAGTAGTAAAGGGGGAAAAAAAACGTTTGCCTCAAACTGTAAGGAAAGGCGCCTTTGAAGTGTTGCAGTTCGGCTTGCTGGCCCCCGGCATGGCAGCTCCAAACGGCAAACACAGGAACGCGGTCGGTGGTGAACCGACGGCTGAGGAGGGAAGGGGAGGGGGGGCAAACAGACTGCTGACAAGGAAAGGGAAAAAAGCAAGGGAGAGATTTTCTTGCTTTCGAATCAAAAATCGAGACACGAGAGGGAAAATGTCGCTAGTTCCAGCTCCAGCTCCCTCGGCTCAGCATGCATATAGGCCCGCCCCTGTCGCTCGCCCTCCCCCTCCCTCCCTCCTCACAGGCCTACGGAGGGGAGGCTTGCTTGAGTTTGCTAGCAGTCATCTCTTCAATTTTCTCATTCGCTTCTGCAAATACATAACATGATTTGGTTCGGCATCATCTGCAGGGAGAGTGCGTACGCGAGCGCGCATGTGTATGTTTCCCTCCCTCTGCTCTGGCGACAAAATGGAAATAGCGAGCAGAGTGATCCCGGCTGCTTGCTGTTTTCCCTGAAGAGGAGAAGACTTCAGAAAATAGAAGCCACGGGCAACCCGGTGAAATCCCACCCTGGCAATACATGGAAAATATTTGGAAATCCTTGCAAAATACAGCTCTAAAGCCGTACTTATTGCCTATATGCGAGGTTTTGGCTTGAAAAGGGGCAAAAAAAAAACACACACACACAAAATCAGTGGCGATAGGCAACAACCACGGCGGCAACGCTCTTCGCGAGGACATTTCTATCACGCTCACTTCAACCTTATCGCCTCTCTCTCTCCCCCCTCCACCTCCCCTCTCTCTCTCCCTCTCTCTCCCCCCTTCTCTCACCTCCACCCCTCGCTGCTTCTCTCACAGTAGGACTCGGTGCGATAGTTATCGCGGGGTGGGCCGGGCCAGGCGGGGCCCCCAGTGCCATCCCGCACCCCCTGTGGGGCCCACCCCGCCGCGCCCCACCGCGCCGGGGGGACGCCCTGCCGAGCACTTATCTCTCAGGAGTGGCTGCCGCAGCCGGGTGGGGCAGGGCGGGCGCGCCCTGCAGGGCTGTTTGACTGGCCCCGCCGCACCTCAGCCCACCCCGCCGCACCCCGCCACACCCCGCCCCGCACCCCGCCCCGCGCCGCAAACGCCATCTAAGTAGCCGGGACACCCCCGAGCCTGGTCCCTCCACCCCACCCTCCTAACCCTGACCACCGGAAGTGCAGAGCCGACGGAACCGGAAGTCCATACACTTTGAACGGGCGCCGCCGCAGGCGTGTCTGGTCACCCGGGCGCAGCCGCAGGCCGGCGGAGCGATAGACCGACAGACAGACAGACAGACGGACAGACAGACGGACCCGCCACAGCCAGTCTACCCCGGCAAACCTCCCCCTTTGACTCCAAAACGCTTCCCTCTCACGCGGAAGCCGCCCGCCCCCTCCCCCTCCCTACGGCCCCAATCAGCCGGGACCCAAAAGGCAGGGGGGCTGCGATAGCGCCCTACTCCCGCCCCGCCCCGCCCGCCACGTCCCGACAGCCGAAGCGCTTGCCATTCAGTGTTTCCGGTCGCGTAAAAGTATTCAATCAGTCGACTTGTCCGACTCATTGATGCCGAGCAGCAGCCGCTGCAGCCGCCTTACAATTTTACGGCCCCATTATGAATCAATGAGAGGGCCGCCCCGTCCCCGCGCCGCCCCGCGCCGCGCCGCTCGGGCAACAGCAGACGCCCCGCGAGGTCCTGATCCCAAATCAGATGATGTCAACTCGGAGAAGCAAGGGAGATACGAACCAAAGAGGGGCGGGAAAAAAAGCGGGACAAAAGGACCACACCAGACCAGACGCGCCGCCGCGGGCACACTATACTCGCAGCGAAGCGTTCTTGCCTGCATTACAATACGCGGAGAGGAGGCGGCATGTTTCCGTTTTATGGCAGTGTAGGCGAGACAGTTAGGAGGTGCGACGCGACGCTGCGCCAGCGCGATGCGCCCCGCCCCGCCCCGAGCGGCAATCAAAGGCACCTGCTATTGCAAATTCTGCCGCGACGGCTGCCACTGATACGGGCCGACACACACACACGCACACTCGCCCCCCCCCCCTCCCTCTCTCTCTCTCTCTCTCGCAGCGGTACGGCCGAGCCCTTCCAATATACGTCTGTCTGGCTCACGTGTGCGCCTAATGTCCCTGATATATCGCCGCGCGACACGCTGTTTGCAAAGTTTCGGTTGCGAGACTCCCGCCGAGATGCCCCCCCCCCCCCCTCCTGAAATGACACGCGCCAAATTTCAACGCCAAAAGAACATTAACGCAATTGGCGGGAATTACGAACGGACATTTTCAACGATTAAATCTTGAGCAAACTCAGCCCGAACATAGCCCCGGCCCCGTGCAGTATTATCAGTTTGTCCACCGAAACCGCACGTTCCAGCCTAAAAGCTCTTAGTGCTGGTGGTTCTGAATATATAAAATAAAAAGATAGGCGCAGCCGTAGGACAAATAATAAAAAGCAAAAACGGAAATAAATGCCCTGGCCGCCGCAATAGGAAGGCGGGGTGGGGCAGGAGGGAGAGCCTCTTGGAGAGCAGCCGCGACCGCATTCTCATAACCACCCCGCCCCGCCCCGCCCCGCCCCGCACACCAAGACCCTGCCCGGACCGACACGTGAATATTGCAGCGGCGGTGCTCACTGCTTCGGAAAATCTCAGTGCGGCGGGGCGGGCCGGGGCGGGGCGGGGCGGGGCGGGTTCGTGAGGGGCCTGAGGGGTGTGTCCGCGGTACGCCCCCACTACTCCGCGCCACGCCAAGGCGCGCCACCCTCCGGCCGGCCGGCCGTAAAATAACCAACCCTCTGCGGGGCGGGGCGGGGCGGGGCGGGGCGGGGCGGGGCGGGTATAACAGTCGCCCACCTCAGCGCGGCGTGCAGTCACGGTCAGGCAGGGCGCGGGGGTGACGGATGGAGCGGCACCGCACCGCACACAGACGCGTGGTGGAGAACTTCATGGGGACACCCTCACAATGTTGCACACACCGGCAACCCAGAGTGTGTGCACGCCCGCGTCACCTTACAAGTGTGAGAAAAAATTCACTTGCACTTTCGAATGAGCGACTTTCTCGAAGTATTTTTTTTTTTCTTTCTTCTGATTGAAAAAAAAAAAATAGAAAAATGCGCGTGAAACCGAATTGCGTGGGTTGGTACTGCCTCTTCCGCCTTGTGTACAGCGCGCCTGCGGATACGCCCCTAATTAGGCTCGCGGATACACAGCAAAAACACACACCCCCGACCCGACACGGGACCCTAACGAGGGAGAAAGCGAGAGAGAGAAAGAGAGAGAGAGAGAGAGAGAGAGAGAGAGAGAGAGAGAGGAGTGAGACCACCCCGCCCCCCCCGCCCCGCGCCACACGTGCTCGAGAGGCCGGGCGGCCGGCATTACAAGGGTCCGCCATCCAGTTTTACACGCAATTAAAACGAAAACGGCACCGTAAGAATGGGAAACAGTCCCCTCCCCTCCCCGCCCGGCCCTCAGGGCTCATGCACATATGTGCGCCGCGCGCCGCCGAGGTCATCGCGAAGGCCAAGGAGAGTAAGACCAGGGCGCCCAAAACTGACGCTGTGGGGCTCATCATCGATTTACGAAAAATACTATGGAGAGCGGGAGAGAGATTGTCGTGACTGAGCGCCGTAAAAAGAAAGGAAAGCCGGGGCGCGGCAGGCTGAGCCGGTCCCGGGGCGGGCCGCGCGGGCCGAGCTTACACCCGATGCGACTTGCGCCACCTCCCCCTCGCCCGGCCCGGCCCGGCCGGCCTGATTGCACGGGAAATGCTCGTAAACGTGAGCGGGGATGGGCGGCGCGGCGCGGCGCGGGGGAGGACCTGGCTGGTTATCTCCTCTACATTTCCGTCGGCCCGTCCGTCCGTCCGTCCGTCCACCCCCGTGCGACCGTCCCCCCCCCCCCCTCCCCGGTGCGACCGGCCTCCTGGGCCGGGCCATTCCCGGGGTGCATCCACGTCCATTTCCTCTACTTTCACTTTTATTTCCCTCGCGGAGGCCGAGAGCACAGCAGCAGACAGACAAAAAAGAGCGGCGGGAGAGAGCGCGGCCGTTTACCGGGTGATTCGGCCAGCTCGAGTCCCTTATTGAGGTCGGTGACGGCCCCGCCCTGCCGCCGCAGGCTCCACCCAGCAACAACAGGTCACTGGCGAGAAAAATGACATTCATGTGGCTCCAGCTGCAATATCTTGGCGCGCCCCGAGTCTTGATCAGATTTCGAAAAGGCGCCAAAAAAATCAAGAACCTAGATATCTTACGATTTCACATACCTCCCAAATATAATTTAAATAAATTTACCTCCTCTGGACGTTTACACGCTTCACCCCGCCCCCCTAAAACCGCGCTAGCAGTTTTCCCTTGCAGCCTTCCAAATGGCATTAGCATTCACGCAACCGCATTTCTATCTGGTCCACCGTTCCCACCCCTCCCCTCCCTCCCCCTCTCGGCCCAGCGCGGCCCGCGCAGCGACCCCAGGGCTTTGATCAAAGCGCATGATGTGTGCAAAGCCAGCGAGGGACGTATTTGCAGTAGCCGCTTGCATCGAGCACAGGGGAGGGCGGAGGGGACACACAGAGAGAGAGAGAGAGAGAGAGAGAGAGAGAGAGGGAGAGAGAGAGAGAGAGCGAGAGCAAGAGAGATGGGGAGAGAGGAAGAGGAAGAGAGAGAGAGAGACAGGGGGGAGAGGGGCGCCTCCCTTTGAGCGCCGTTGCACTTGATTCGGAACAGCGCCGAGCTCGCATGTGGTAATAAGGTTTACACCTTGAGGAAGGGGAGCGGGTTGGGGGAGAGGAAGTAGTTGGAGGAGGAGGAGGGGAAGGGGGAGAGCTGCCAGACCCAACCGCGCGACAGAGTATTCAATAAGGACTCCAGCCAGACTCCACTCCCCTCCCCTCCACCGTGCCGCGCCGTGCCACGCCGTGCCACAACTCTGCGGTTCAAACGTCTCAACTCGGCGCGGCAAGGCACGAAATAGCTCCGGTGATGAATCTCCCCCTACCTACCTCTTTCTCTCTCTCTCTCTCTCTCTCTCCCTTCTGCCTTCCATCCTTGCTCCACTTAGAGAAAGGCCTCTCTCTGGATTATAAAGGGGAAGCGCACACACACACACGCGCACACACACATGATTGAGCAGACACCGCCGCCCTACGTAAAAAAAATAAGGAGGCCTTTTAAGGGAAGCCCGCGACCGCCACAAGAAAGCAGCACGAAGGCGCAGCGGAGCGGAAGAGGGAGAGAGAGAGAGGAGGGGGGGGGGACGTGCGTGCGCGCGCGCGAAGCGTGGGGTATCGCCTAAATAATCCTTGATTACCTCATCAATTGGGCGGACAGAGACACGCGGGCGGGCGCAAGCAGCGGCCATAGTGCGCGCCCCGCCCCACCCCGCCCCGCCCCGCCCCGCCCCGCCCCGCCCCGCCCCGCCACGGGCACGACACACCACACCTGCACCGGCCGGACTCAATTAACACGTCGTGTGCATAATGCACCCTTATCTGCACGGAGCAGTAGCTCACGGTGATGGATGAGGACAGCGACAGGGAGGGAGGGAAGTGCCGTTAGAATTAAGTTTCCTAGAGTAGAGAATTTATAAGAATGTTTTAGTAAGTAAAGTGCAGTTATTCTTTTCAAGTCAACAAAAAAGAAAAACTATAGTGTGTTTATACGTATGCTAAATTTCCCTCTTTTGTACACAACACGGAACCTCGCCTAGCCCCTCCCCCCCTTCTCTCTCTCTCTCTCTCTCTCTCTCTCTCTCTCTCTCTCTCTCTCCCCGTTCCGCGCGGAAAAGGGAAAGTGGCAACAACAAATGCGCGCGTAGTGTAATGTAGCGGCGACAGCATTCCTCTGCCCCCTCTCCTCCCCTCCCCTCTCCCTCAGACCCTTCCCGGTCCGACCTGCAGCACCCCACACTGTTCCTCAGGACGCGTGCTCCATCCCACCGCGCCCGCAGGAAAAAAAATAAAAAAACTGAAACGACACACAACCTCGGCGAAACCAGGGAGATATGAGCTTGAGGTCTCCGCCCGCTCGCGAGCAAATTTGCGAGGGAATTCCGCGCAGGTGTCGCCCACAGCGGCGGGGCTGCTCTTCGCCTCGCGTGACCAGACGGGGGGGGCGGGTGGGGTAAGGGGGGGCTGCACGCTCTGCGGATAATTGAATGAACTTGATGTGGCCGGGCCGAGAGGGACAAGAGGGCTCTGCCTGGCGCGGAGGGGTGCGTCTGCAGAATGCACGTGAGGTGAGGTGAGGTGAGGTGAGGTGAGGTGAGGTGAGGTGGGGTGGGGTGGGGTGGGGCGGGCTGGGGTGGGGTGAGGTGACACGATAGAGATACGGCCGGGTGGGGCCAGGGGAACCACACTCTCCGCCCGGTCGATACCAGCACTGCAAATCCAAAAGGTGTTACAACTGTCGCACACCACGTCGCGTCGCGACGAAAACTCACTGGCACACGGTGTAAGACACAGCACAGCGCCTTTTCTTTTTATCGGCGCTTAACGTTTTAATGGACCGCCATAGGCTGAGCGGATGGACGGCGTGCAAGAGACAGTAGTGTCGCGGGTTTTAGTGCCTAATTTACAAGCAGCAGCAGAGTTATACGGCCTCCACTGAGACACTAAACACCAATTAGCGCGCACCTTGAGGCGAAGGCGCCGAGTCACACCTCACCTTACTGTTTCCACTGAAGAAACGCGGGACGGGGGCGAGCAGGAGCTGGTGGAGGGAGGGGGGAGGGGGGGAGAAAAAATACAAATACGAGGCGGAAAGAAAGAACTCGGTCGAGCAAGCAAGGGGTGCGGAAAAAGTGGAAGGGGTCGAGGAGGGGGCGGGGGTGGGGGGCGGCGCTG